>JAPDNY010000002.1:210896580-213396580 GCA_029375565.1 Gekko gecko | reverse complement strand
GTCAATGCCCCCACGCCCACTTTCAAGCAGGAGCTACAGGCTTTTGGGGAGCTACTGAACTTTTATAATTCCTTCTTGCCCCATAAAGCTGTGCTGGCGGAGCTGCTTCACCACCTCTTCAACAAGAAAGCCCAATGGGTCTGGGGTTGGCAACAAGCCACTGTGTTCTGGGCCATAAAGGAGCTGGTCACCTCCAACACAGTCCTGGTCCATTTCTATGAAAAGCTGCCTGTCATGCTAGCTTGCAATGCTTCTCTGTATGGGGTTGGCACCATTCTTGGCCACCAGCTGCCAGACAGCAAGGAAGTCCCCATGGCATATTACTTCCACATCCTGTCTTCGGCCGAGCACAACTATGCACAAATTGATAAGGTCATCATTGCGGGGGTCAAGAAATTCCATGACTACCTCTATGGGTGGCCGTTCACCATTGTGTTGGACCACAAACCTCTGCTAGGACTTCTTGCCCCAGATCACCAAACCCCCTAGATGTTCTCACCACGAGTTCTTTGTTGGCCCATATTCCTTGCGGGTTACCAGTACTCCCTCCTCCACCACCTTGGGAAGGTGATGGGACATGCCGATGCCCTCAGCCACTTGCCAGTCCACTCCATCGATCCAGACCTGGCTCCTACATACCAGATCTTGCTCTTGGAGGAGCTTCCCGACTGCCCTCTGCACGTTGCAGACATTTCCTGCCACACTGTGAAGGACCAGATCCTCTCCCACATTCTGGACTGGGTGGGGAGGAGCTGGCTCACTGACCAGGTGGGTCCAGACTTTACAGTCTTCTCAGCCTGCCAGGACAAGCTCTTGGTTCACAAAGGGTGCTTACTGTGGGGCAGTCAGGTAGTGGTTCCTGCTGTCCTGCACCAGCAAGTGTTGTCAGATCTGCATAAGACGTACCCCAGAATTGTGCAAATGAAGGCACTTGCCCGGAGCTATGTGTGGTGGCCGGGAATGGACAGCAAAATAGAGGCCTGGGTCCAGTGCTGCTGGGCCTGCCAAGTGACCCAGCTGGAACCGTCCAGCACTCCCATGCAGCACTGGGAGTCCACCCGCAACCCTTGGGCCCAGGTACATTTGGACTTCGCTGGCCCCTTCCAAGGACAAATATCCTTTATTCTGATGGACTCCTACACCAAATGGCTGGAGGTCATGCCTGTTGCCTCCACCTGCTCCAAAGCAGCAATCCAGGCCCTCAGACAAATCTTCAGCACGCACAGCCTAGCTGACACAGTCGTGACAGATAACAGAACTGCCTTCACTTCAGGGGAGTTTCAGGAGTTCTTGGGCAGCTACCTCATATGGCACATCTGCTCCATGCCCTTTCACCTGGCCACCAACAGGCAAGCAGAGAGGATGATATGGACCATGAAGGAGTCCCTCAGGTGGATCATCCACAGGGACTGGGACCATAGGCTGGCAGCATTCCTTTTTGGCCAGCGGGTGACCTGCTGAGCTCCTCATGGCCAGGCACTTAATTACGTGACTGGACAGACTGCACCCTGACTGAGCCCCAGAGCATCCAGGGCTGGATGGCTTGCATTCCAGGGTGCTAAAAGAAATTGCAGATGCTATTTCAGAGCCTCTGGCTCTGAAATTTTGAGATGTCCTGGAGTACTGGTGTTGTGCTGGAAGACTGAAGAAGAGTGAATGTTGTCCCGATCTTCAAGAAAGGGAAAAAGACAGACCTGGGAAATTACAGGCCTGTCAGTTTGACATCAATACCTGGGAAAATTCTAGAGCAGATTATTAAATGCTCTGTCTGTGAGCACCTTGAACAGAATGAGTTAATTGGTTGCAGCCAGCATGGGTTTATCAAGAATAAGTCATGTCAGACCAACCTTATCTCCTTTTTTGACAGAGTTACTAAAATGGTAGACTCTGGCAATGCTGTGGACATAGTGTATCTAGATTTCAGTAAGGCATTTGACAAAGTTTCTCATGATATCCTTGAGGATAAGCTGGTTAAGGGTGGGCTGGATGGTGCAACTGTTGGATGGATTCATGGTTGGTTGAAAAATCGTACCCAATGAGTGCTCGTAAATGGCTCTGCATCTACATGGAGGGAAGTCTCGAGTGGAGTGCCACAGGGCTCAGTCCTGGGCCCGGTGTTGTTTAGTGTTTTTATAATGACCTGGAGGAAGACATAGAGGGGATGCTTATCAAATTTGCAGATGATACGAAGCTGGGTGGGATTGCTAATTCTGAAGAAGACAGAGTCAGGATTCAGAAGGATCTTGATAGGCTGGAACAGTGGGCTGAGACAAATAAAATGAATTTCAATAGAGATAAGTGCAAAGTCCTACACTTAGGTACAAAAAATCAAAGGCACAGATATAGAATGGGAGGGACTTGGCTTGACAGCAGCACATGTGAAAGGGATCTAGGTGTTCTGGTTGATCACAAGCTAAACATGAGCCTGCAGTGTGATGTGGCTGTGAAGAAAGCTAATGCAATCTTAGGATGCATTAACAGAAGCATTGTGTCCAGATCATGGGAGGTGGTAGTTCCGCTCTATTCTGCTATGGTCAGGCCTCACCTGGAGTACTGTGTCCAGTTTGGGGCACCACATTTTAGGAAGGATGTTGACAAGCTCGAGCATGTCCAGAAGACGGCAACCAGGAGAGGGTTGGAATCCAAGTCTTATGAGGAAAGGCTGAAAGAGTTGGGTATGTTTAGCCTGGGAAAGAGGAGGCTTAGAGGGGACGTGGTTGCAGTCTTCAAATATTTAAAGGGCTGTCATGTAGAAGATGGAGCATATCTATTCTCTCTTGCTCTGGATTGCAAGACTAGATCTAATGGGTGGAAATTACAAGGGAGTCGTTACCGGCTAAATATCAGGAGAAACTTCCTAACTGTAAGAGTGGTTGAGCAGTGGAACAGCCTGCCTCAGGAGGTGGTGGATGTTCCTTCGCTGGATGTTTTCAAGAGGAGACTGGACAACCATCTTTCGGGTATGTTGTAGGTATGTAGGTATGTAGAGCTATCTTTCGGCTATGATCCTGCAGAGTGCAGGGAGTTGGACTAGATGGTCTGCAAGGTCCCTTCCAACTCTAATATTCTATGATCCTGTGATTCTAAGTCATCGGAGAGCCAGTAAGCACCCAGAGGGTTTTTCCTATGTGACCCTGTCTACACACGGAACTTATCCAGAAGTCCAGCCTGGATTCCAGCCAGGAACATCAGAGTCACCGGACCCCTCTCATACGAGATGTCTACCGATGATGGACAGGTCCTGCACAGGCACATTGACCAGTTTCACCGTTGTCTCCTGCTGGAGGTAGCCAACCCAGCACCAGCTGCCGCGGAGGCCAGTGGGGAGGGGGACGCACTGCGTGCAGGGGACCGTCCTGACTATGTAGAGTCACCCACACCCACACAGACTATTCCAGAGCCCTGGGATTCTGCTCCTGACCTGCCATGCTTCCCCAGTGCCACTGCTGAGACCCAGACATGGCTCCCATGACTGCGCCCACACTATCGGAGCTGAGACGCTCTGAGCAGGAAAGGCGCAAACCAGCATACCTTGAGGACTATGTGTGTTAAGGTGCTTTGGAACTTAGGGGGAGGGGTGTTATGTATTAGGTCTGGAACATTCCAGGAGTATCTACCAGAGACTGGGTGAGCTTGGAGCTCTAGAACAATAGCCCACCAGGACTCTGGAGGTGACCAATGAGGAACTAATGTTATGTAAATAGCTTATCATTGGGAGTTGGGTGTGTTTGGGTGTGGGTTTTGCACGCTATTTAAACAGGGTTGTTGCTCTGAGGTTTTAGTCTTATTCCTGAAATCACTTAATAAAGTAGAGCTGTTCACTGCAATGCGTCTTTTTTTTTTTAACTGTCCCAAAGGACAGAATTTTAATGGATTTTTTTACATATAACACTACAATACAAAACAAACATAGCAATACACATACAACACAAACGGAGGTAGTACATGCTCTTACATTTCAACTAATTTGTGCCACACAAATACATTGGTAATAACCTCATCAAATGTAAGCTTATCTCTTGTCCTTTCCCCTTCCTCTTGTTGGGTACATAATTTCATCTTGTACTTGTCCCTATCAGTATCAACCTATCCCAGATTACTACACCAGTTATAAAATCATGCCCAAGTGTTCTGGAATGTGGAGTCAGAAAGTCCTTTCATCAACAATGTCAGCTTCTCCATCTCCACTGCTTCTAAAACCTTGTGTATATATTCTTGCTTCGTAGGGGTCTTTCAGTATTTTGCGTATAAAATTCTTGCCGCTGTAGTTAAGTATACAATAAGGTAACGATCATCCCTGTTAAAGTCCTTCGGTAAAATGCTGAATAACATTACCTCCAACGTAAACGGTATCACCGTACCTAATACCTTTTGGATCATCCAATGGATCCATATCCAATATTTTTTACTTATCTCACACCCTCACCACATATGGTAAAATGAACCCACCTTATTTGCACATTTCCAACACTTATTTGAACATTTGCTATCACATTTCACCACCTTTTCCGGCAAATTTTCTTTATAGGGTATAGCCCTTGTAATCTTTATATTTTTCTTCCACATTTGCTCCCATTGTTCCAACTCTATGTTATGTCCCGCATTTTGGGCCCATTGAATCATGCTCCCTTTAACTGTCTCCTCTAACATCATCTCATTAAGTAACAATGTATAAGCTCTTTTTATAAATTTCTGATCCAGAGCAATCATTAACTTCTCCATCTCCGTCAAATTTGCAAAAAACCCCAACTTTCTTATCTTTTGTATATCTGGATTCTATTTGGGCTTTTTACCACCACAATAGATCTTCTAGTGGTTTCAGCTCATTCTTAGAGTCTAAAATATCCAAGTATCTTCTTGGTTCATCTTCACCATAGAGATTTGGTAGCGTAAATGCCTCAAAGGGGGCAATCAGCTTTGAGTTCCTTATAAAAAATTGCTTATGTATACTTTCCCAAATTTTTAACAATGATGCACATAACCAATGCTGTTTAAGATACTTGTGTGAGGAGGCCTTTCCATACCACAAAAATGCTTGCCAACTCATCATAAGGTCATGGCCTTCTAATTTTAATATTCTTTTATCCTCTGTTGGAAGTGATCCTTTCCCTCAAAGTCTGTTTGGATTCTCCACCCCCAGGAACCCCTCCAAAAAACGTAAAGATAAACATGGACAGACATGAGCAATGCCCTCCCTCTCTTGGGATGTTCCCTGCACTGGTCACCCTGGTTGGTGATTACTTTACCGTTTAAAGGTGGATATGCCTGGGAGAGAGCTCCACCTGCCCCTGTGGTGGGCCACAGGAAGACAGAGGCATGCACAACCATGTGGGTGGTCCCTGGGGAGGTCCTCTGGGAGTTGGATAACTGTAGCTTAACCAGTTCTGTACCGAACTGTCTGAAACTGGCACTGGATAACTCTTCCAGAAGCAGTTTGCAGGGCTGCACCTGGCTTAGGGGTCTGCTACTTGGACCCCCTACATCTGACAGGGATGTGACTCAAGGGGCATATGGAGAGCCACACCAGAGAGGGACTGTGTGAATTGGAGGCCTCTATCTCACCTGGGTCAGTTTTGGTCACTCCTGAACTGGTAGGGGTGATGTCCCATTGAAAAGCATTGTCTCTTTTGGTGTCTGTAGCTCCACCCCCCAAGTCCAATGGGGACCAAACTTGGTGGACATGTCGAGGAGAGTGGGCTGGAATTACCCTGAGAATCTGGAGCCTTGAGACACCCCCCAAGGGGGCTTTTTCACATCAGGGCCAGTTCACAAACCAGCAATGGCTTGGTTCAAGAATCAGTCTGGGAACTGGGCCGGTTTGGTTCAGTTTGGTCCAGTGATATCCCTACAAAATATCATTATACCCAATATAAAGCACAGAATTAATCACACACTAATTGATATACATTTCTTTAGTCTTAACACTTTGTTGTCTTAACAGTTTAGTAATCTAATCAATTTACCCAGAATGAAATATGCAAGAGTTATGTCTTAAAAATGGCCAGAGTGATACAGTTTTTAAAAATGTGTATTGAATACAAAAGTATAAAGAAGGATGATTCAGTGGAAATATACCCCCCATCCGCTTCCCTTCTTAGAGAAACCCAGATGCTTAGTGCCATGCTAGCTTTCCAATTACAGCTGGAGATGCTGAGAACTGAAACAAGAATCAGGCCAGGCCCCACACTAGGCCACGCTGGAAACAGAAGCAAGGAAGGGAGAATCAGTGGAAATACACCCCCCATCCACTCCCATTCTCACAGAAAACAGGTGCTTACTGGTATAGCTTTCCTATACCAGCTGGAGAAGCCCAAAACTGAAACAAAAACCAAGCCAGGCCCCACACTAGACCACATTGGAAACAGAAGGAAGAAAGGGAGACTCAGTGGAAATATACCCCCCATCCACCCCCCATTCTCACAGAAAGCAAAGCACTTACTGCCATTAGTTTTCCAATTCCAACTAGAGATGCCCTGAACTGAAACAAAAGCCAGACCAGAAACAAGAACCATGCAAGACAATACACTAGGCCAGCAGAAGGCCTGGAGAATACCTAGCCTAGGGCAGCAGCAGCCAGCAAAAGATCAACAACCGGCCCCTCTCAATCAGTAAAATATATTTTTTTTAAAGTAAAATCAGAAAACATCCCAACTTGGTGCCAGGAGCCAGAAACAAGAATCAGGCCAGAGACGGGGTTTCGGTTTTGGCGTTGCGAATGGCGGCCGCCTCTCGGGACGCTCCCGGAGGTGGCTAGCCCACACGCAGTTAGGGGGGGTCTTCACTTATGCGAAAGACCCTAGTGAGCCTTAGGCAAAGGCTCCGAACCGGGGGCGCTTTGGGGAGTAGCCTCTTTGCCAGCAGACAGCCGGGAAATTGAGGCTTTCTCCCCACCCCAATCGGCCCCGCTGCGTCGTGCCCGTCATGGGACTTAGCAGCGCCACCGACTTCCAGGAGTGAAGACAGCGATATGATTTAACATAAAAAGAAGAAGTGGCATCGAATCGTGAGTGGAAGATCTATTTTGAAGCGTGAATTTGAACCCCCCCGCTAGTGTTTAAGCGTATGGGAGGAGGGAGGAGTTCCCACCCCTTTTGAGAAGCAAGATTTACAAAGGGAATGCGGAGGGGGAAGAGAGAAAGAACTGTTGGTGAAAGTACCATCGGGGTTATATAGAAGAATACGACCTTATTAGCTTCCTGGGGGATGCGGCACGAACTTTGTAAAAGTAAACAATAATACAAAATGTCGACAACGGGGAAAGTCCTGCAGAAACCGGAAGAGAAGAGAGGAGGGACTTCCGGTCCGGGTAGCCCCCCCCAGAGCTTGCTGTCAATCAACAGGAAAATGAGATTCTGCGCCCTCTGCTGGAGCAAATGCAGAAAATCAATGAAACTTTGCTTAAAGTGGAAAGTGTCTTCATCAGTCGACAGAAATTGATATTGGAAACATCAAGGAAGATGGCGGAAATTTTACAGAAAGCGTTGATTTTAAGTTCTCAGGGCGTAAAAGAAGAAGAGAAAGAGGATCTCGGATTTACTTTGGCGAATGTATTGGCACCCCTAACTGGCAGTGAAGCGAAAGAATTAAAGGAAGAGGTGGATATGGCTCCCAAAGCCTATTCCACTTTTATAAAAGGAATTACTCTGCCAGTAGAAGGGGAGGTCGAGCACAGCAAGCAAGATATCGGAGATCTAATGTTATGGGAAGTGGTTATGGCGCCCTGGAAATTTGAATGCCAGAAATATAAGGAAAAAGAGAAAAGAAAGAAGAAAGATTACATCCTTGAAATGCAAAGACTTCTGAAGAGGCACGCCGGCGTGAGGGAAGACGCAGTACTCAAAATTGCGACAAGCAGTGAAGAAGACAGCAGCCCAGGGGAAGGAGGTGAAGGAACGGAAGACATCAAGGTTAAAAAGGACTTAATCCATAATTGGAAGAGATTTAAAAAGAAGACACCTTGAGGACTGTTTGTGTTGCATTTGTAAGGAGCTGTTTAATTACTAACCCCAATGGACTTTACTAACTGTATTAACAGAGAGTTTTTGGACTTTGCAAAGTTAAAAAGAAGATCTACTAACCATGATGGATGCCGAAAAACGGTATTAATTACTAACTAAAACTAACCCTTTTTAACAGAGAAAACTTCACTCCATCTTTTTTCTTTCTCCATCTGTCTACCCTTCCCTTTTCTTATAAAAAGAATAAAATTCTCTCCTTTTTAGGAGAGTTTTACTACAAAAAAGAATCAGGCCAGAGACTACAGCAAGCCCTCCTCCCAGAAGTATAGCAACCTCCACAACAACTTCCACAAGAACTATAGCAACTCCCAAAACAACAACAACAACAACTTGATAGTACAGGCCTCACCACATAAACCCAGTGGGGAAACAAATTTTCCTTTTCATGTAGGCCATTAAGCAGCTATCCCACTACTAGGCCGGGAAAAGACATGGAGAAAGAGGCCTCACCTAGGGCAGGAAACAGCCACTGGGACTCACCTCTTTCCCAGGGTCTTTTTAAAAATTACTCCTCTTCCCCTCATGCACTTGGACTTCTTCTGTGGCTCCACCACTCACAGCTGCCATTCTGTGGTAAACTCTACCTCCCGAGGCAGTGATTTTGTTGCGCCCACCACCCAATACCAGAATTCCAGATGCCCTCGGGCCCATGCTGTAGATGAGTCTTAGAGCATTGAAGGCTCCCTACCTCCACATGAGCCGCTTTCACTCTATATCTAACCTGGAGTCCTGCAGGCTGCATGCCGGCAGAGAAGGAGCACTGAAAATGTGGCATAGGTGCTGCAGGTGGGTGGCCAGCCTCACGGAGGATGATGAGTTGAAACTTGATGGCCAGACAGAGTGGTGGGCAGGTGGCGCACAGCAAACAATACTCCTCCAGAAGGCAGAAGCCAGACTGCGCTGTTGGGGGTGATGGTTGAGGAGGGCAATGGAGGAGGAGGAGCTACGGGGCTGTGCTGGCCAGGTGGTGAGTCTCAGAGGCTTAAGAGTGCTCTGGCTGCTGCAGCTGCTTGCTTGGAGGAAAATCATATGGCACGTGGCAAGCGTGGTGAGGCTTAACTTGTACCTGGCAGGTTCTATGTCAGTGTTGAGTAGAGCCTATCCACTGTTCAAACTGCTCAATTAGAGGTAAGGGTGATGTTGCCCTGCAAGGCTTTTTCATGCCTTTTACGAAAATATGGACTGTGCAAAGTATGCTTAAGGAACTGTAAAACATGGTGACCCACTATGATGCCAGTTGAGACTGCACTCTGAGAGAAGGACTTTCTTTCTTCACTGCTGTTCCAGTGGTCATCCGAGGTTGCCATCTGATGGTGAATGAATCAGTTCCACAGTATGCAAAAAGCACCAAATGCCATGCCATGCCAGAGCATGAGGACGAAGGACCCCAAAATGTCATTGAGACCTCTCCAGCACATTCAGGCAACCCCTTTCCTCCCCCCTCCATACCTGCAAAGCTACACGTAGCTCAGAGAATCTATTCATAGTTGCTTAGCAACTAATCACTCGCTCATCAACGACCCAGCTAAGACCATCAAGAAGACAATGGCCTTTGCCCAATGACTCATCTCACCTACACCCTGGTGCCAGCCACAAGTTAAGGTTCTAGCTCTCAATATTGACCACTTCTTAGCTCCCCTCCCCTATTCCTCCCAGCCAATAGTATGTTTTCAGGGATGGACTAACCAGGAGGTGTGACCAGGGGATATGGCCAGCCTCCACACCCCCACATAAAAGGAGAAACCCGACCACACGCTCACCCCTTCTGCTCTACGACCCCTATCTAAGTCTTATCCCTCTTATGTCCAGCTTGCTATCCCAATACCCTTCCTCCATCTTTAAACTCTAGGTCTGCAGCTAGAGTTCCACGTGTTGCTTGCTGGTTCAAGCCACGTGTCCCTTTTTCATTTCTTCCCCTCCGTCTTCCATTGGAAAAGCTCATTCGACAAGGACAGGTAATTATTGCCCCACCAACGAACTCCTGCTCATGCAACCATACTGAATATCTCTCTTTATTTTCTTAGTCTTGGTTAATTGTGTGTGCGTATGTGTATTGTTTGTGTGTGAAGAAGATTTCCAGTAAAGGACTTTAATTCTAACTTAATACAGTGTCCATGTCTGTTACTGGTATCTCTGGAAGGGCGGGACCTCTGTATAAACAGGTGATCATTCCCTTAGCTGATTGCATATTGATAATAACTCACAAATCCCCTAATTTTGATAATAACTAAGTGCAATCAGGCTAACAGTGAGACAGCAAATGGTCTGAAGTCTCAGGTCTGGTAGGGACTCAGTCTCTGCTCCTCCTTTTTCTGGATTTGTCCCCTTGTCCTCCCCTGATCTAGATTTGATCAGCACTGCAGTCTGCCAAGTGCCAACAAGTCATCTGGGGGAGAGGGGGCCCACAGGAAGAGGGGGAGCTGAGGATAGGAGAGAGGCCCATAAAAACCACGGGGAGGTGGTTAGCTATGGGCCTGCCATGGACTGCCAAAACAACAACAGCAAATAAGTGTGTTCTATATCAAATCAAGCTTGAAGTCTCCCTAGAAATTAAAATGACTAAACTAAGGCTATCATATTTTGGTCACATTCTGAGAAGACAAGAGTCACTGGAAAAGACAAAATGCTAGGAAAAGTTGAAGGTGTCAGACTCCTGCAGCAATCAGTTCCCAACAGCTTTCATTCAAAGAAATAAAGTTTATTGAGATGATTGATAGTATGCAGCTATCTTAGCCATTTCATGTTAGAACTGAATAAGAGTGTGCAAAGCAAACGGTTATACATCATTCAAGCAGGCCCCCTGATGTACCAGGGCCAATCAGTAGCCAGGTAGAAGCTCACCAAAATAACAAGTACAGTTCTCAGGAGAAGCACTACACCTAGCACTGAAGGTCAAGCAGAGATAATGAAGACACAGCAGAACAGAAACTTAACATTCCAGAGTCGCCCCACTGCCATGGCAGCCAGGGCTAGACAGAGGCCTAGCTGACATTAGGCATCAGAAAAAGAGGAAGACTCAACATGAGATGGATTGACTCAAAGAAGTCATGGCCCTCAGTTTGTAAGACCTTTACAAGGCTGTTAACAGTAGAACATTTGGGAGGTCATAAATTCATAGGGTTGCCATGTCAGAAGCCACTTGACAGCACTTAACACACATACACACACAGTCATGACTACTGTTTATACCTTGTATAAACTGAGTATAGAGATGCTCTTGAGGAATAATTGGGAGTAGGCACAGCAGCTGCATCATCTCTGGGTGCAGTACCCTTTTCAAACAAAGGCCCAGCAACCAGTGTTTCCTCTAAGCTGAGCTAGTGTGAGCTAGCTCACCATTTTTTAGCCTCCAGCTGACACATTTTTGTCTCAGCTCAGGAAGGAGAGCTCCAGAGCAAACTAATTTATGCAGCAGCCCAATTGTGCGCCCACAACTCTGATGCCAGTAGCTCACAAAGTAGAATTTTTTGCTCACGAGACTCCACAGTTTAGAGGGAACATTGCCGGCAACCTTAGCACATTCATCCCAGGCATAGCTCTGTTTTTTAGGCAATCAATCCACAGGCTGGCTAGAAGGGCCTCTAGATCATAAGGCCTCTGCCTTCCAAGCAAGTCTGAACGCTGTCAGAAAAACAAGTTCTGCTCCAGTACAATGATACTAAACATTAATATAGTTTCATGTTTCAATGACTAGTTAAGTTGACTGCTAACATAGCTTGAAGGGAATAAGGCACTGAAACCCTCAAACATGCAAGAACTGCCGCTGAAAAAGATAAATACAAGTTACTGAACAGCAGGTAATAAAACATTGCATGTAATTCTCCTAATTAGGTTTAAAGGTAAAGGTTTCCCTTGTTCAAAAGCCAGCTGAATCCGACTCTAGGAGGCAGTGCTCATCTCCATTTCCAAGCCAAAGAGTCAGTGCTGTCCAAAGACTTTTCCCGTGGTCACGTGGCTGGCATGACTAAACGCTAAATCTCACACATACCCTACTGTAAGGCAGGTAACACAGATGGGCTGTGAGAGGCTCAGAGAGCTTAAGGTGACTTCCTGAAGGTCATACAGTAAGTCCACAATGAATAGACTACCAAGGACTGTCGCCAAGTCTTCCCATTTCCAGATTTCTTGATTAATTGTGCCCTTCCTCCCGACACCTCCAGGCCCTTAGGGAAGAATCCAGTGCTATGTGGGTTAAAGGCAGCTTATCAAATTAGGCATTAAACTAAGTGGAGAGAAAGCACTGGTAAGAGTTTGTAGAAAACCACTGAAATTACAGGTGTGAGTTACAATAATTGCTAAATTATAGTGTGCTGCTTCATTGCACACAACCCCTACCTATCCCCCAACTTTAATAATATGCTGGGGCAGACTCCAGCAGACAAAGCCCAAGAAGTCCTAAGTTATAGTTTGACACTGTTATGATTATTATTATTATTATTACTACTACATTAGCACCTAGAGGACCTAGCCAAGGACCATTTTGCTGGGATCAGCAGAGTCACAAATAATTTTTAAAAAGTTATGTATTTAAGTAGACATGTGAGACACTGAGAACTGGCAAACAGTAAGCAGAAGGTAAATTGGCACAAGGAGTTGTTACAAAGATAACAATGCCCCAGGCTCTGATCTTATATTAGCAGATCTGATTAAGAGGAACCTTGAGTGGTGAGTTCTGGTTCTTACTACTTTATTTACAGCTATAGATAGAACAGGTAGAATACCTAAGGATTGGGGGTGGGGGTGGCAATAATTGCGTCTATTTACAAGAAAGGGAATAGAGAGGACCCTGCCAGTTATAGGCCAATTAGTCTGCTGAGCCTAACAAGTAAGCTCTATTTGAAACATTTACAATGGACGCTAAAAGATTGGATGGAGCATGTAAAGTACTGAGACTGACGAGTGATTCCAGCTCTCACATACTTTATTAGATCAGGAACAAGACAACTAAGCCAGCTCGCAGGCCAGCTTTTATTCCCAAGTGAGCCCACACCCCAAACACACACACACACACGTGATTTGCTATTTACAGTTAATTGAGTTACCCCAGGCTCCCTGATTGGAAGAAAGCGAGGAGCCTACAATCTATTGTCTACCGGAACGAAGCTCAGGCCCTTTGCCTGACCGCGTGGTGGATCGGCCTGAACCGGTTGGAGCACATGGTTGCCCCGAGTCCATGTTTCTCTGTGGATACACTACAGAGCAGGAAGCTTTTTTGGGACAGAAGCAAGCAGGCTTTAGAGAGGGATGATCATGTTTAGATCAATGTGTGATACTGAACCATAGAATCATAGAATTGGAAGGGACCTCCAGGGTCATCTAGTCCAACCCCCTGCACAATGCAGGAAATTCACAAATACCTCCCCCTCCACATCCACAGTGACTACTGTTCGACGCCCATAAGATGACAAAAAAAACCCTTCAGGATTGCTTCCTGACCCCAAAGTGGCAATCAGCATTTCCCTGGGCATGTAAAAAAGGGTCACAAGAACTGAGCACTGAGGCAACCCTTCCTGCCCTCACTCTCATGATCTACCTAAGTTTACAGAATCTGCATTGCTGTCAGATGGTCATCTAGCCTCTGTTTGAAAACCTCCAAAGAAGGCGAGCCCACCACTTCCCGAGGAAGCCTGTTCCACTGAGGAACCGGTCTGTCAGGAAGTTCTTCCTAATGTTTAGCTGAAAACTCTTCTGATTTAGTTTCAACCCATTGGTTCTGGTTTGACCTTCTGAGGCAACAGAAAACAGCTCTGTACCATCCTCTATATGACAGCCCTATATGACAGCCCTTTGTTGCCCTGCAAGGCTTATGGATGCCTTATAAGGACTGTACTAAAATAATGAACTAGTATGCTAGAGGGACTGTACAACATGGTGACCCAATATGATGCCAGAAGAGACTGCACTTTAAGCAAGGGACACCCTCCTTGCCTCTCCAAGAAGTTCCAGTGACCAGCCAAGGTTACCAGCCTGTTCTTTCGAAGAAGAATGGATCAATTCCCTAGTATGCACCAAGCACAATGATATGCCAAGCTAGAGCATGAAGACAAAGAACTCCAAAATCGCCATTAGGAGTTCCCTCCAACACAAGCAAGCAACCTCTTTCCCTCCCCCTCATCTACCAGACCTCACGTAAACCAGGGAGAGACTATTCATTGTTGCTTGGCAACTAATTGCTTGCCATCAGGAGCCTGGCTAAGGTCATCAAGAGAACAATGGACTCGGCTCAGTGACTCATCCTGCCTACTCCCAGGTGCCAGATATGAGTTAAGCTTCTAGCCCTCCCCTCTACCTTCCAGCCAATAGGGTATTTTCAGGGACGGACTGACCAGGAGGTGTGACCAGGAGGTGTGACCAGGGGTTAGGACCGGCCCCCACCCTCCTGCATATAAAGGGCCAACTGACCACAGGCCTCTCTCTCTACTCTACGACCCCTATCGAATCTTTGACCCTCTTATGTCCAGCTTGCTATCCCAACCCCCTGCCTCCATCTTTAAACTCTAGGTCTGCAGCCTGAGTTTCCACATATTACCTGCTGGTTCAGGCCACGTGGTCCCCTTTCTTCCATTCTTCCCCTCCATTTTTCCAGAGGAACATTCTACACAGCAGGACAGGTAAATATCACCCACCAACGACTTCCTGCTCATGCAACTGTGCTGTGAATCTCTTTATTTTCCTAGACCTGAGTAATTGTGTGTGAGACTGTGTATTGTTTGCTTGTGAAGATTTCCAGGAAATGACTTTATTTCAACCTCATAAAGTCTCCGTGCCTGTAACTGATACTCTCTGGAAGGGCAGGACCGCTCTGGAAGGGCAGGTTCCCGCAGCCGATTGCCTATTAATAACTACACATATTCCCCCTATTATTGATAATAAAAATGAGCAATCCGGCTAACACCTTCAAATACTTGAAGAAGGTTATCATATCACCTCTCAGTTGTCTCCTCTACAGGCTAAACATACCAAGCTCCCTCAACTTTTCCTCATAGGACTTGGTCTCCATACCCCTCACCATCTTTTTTGCTCTCTTCTGGACACATTCCAGCTTGTCTATATCCTTCTTAAAGTGTGGTGCCCAAAACTGAGCACAATACTCTAGGTGAAGTCTAACCAGAGCAGAGTAAAGCTCCTGCAGCTCTTTTTCTACAAAATGACCCCTGCAAGGATGTATTTTGGCACTGCTTTTATTTAATATTGATATCAATTACATGGTCCAGTTTTTGCATAAACTTGAATTCCATCCTCCGAAGCTTGCAGATAGACATATTCCATTATTGCTTTATGCAGATGATGCAGTTTTGCTTTCTAGGACCCCTAAGGGTCTTAATAGAGCTTTGTGTGCAATCTCTCGCAATACTGCAGTCAAAACTGCTTGGAGGTAAATTACACTAAGACCAAAAATAATGGCTTTTGCCAACAAGCCTAGGGTGTTTAGTTGGTTTATTGACTCTCACCCCACTGAGCTAGTTCATTGTTATAGATATCTTGGAGTCATATTTCAGTCGTCTGGTTGTATGAAAGGTCGTGTTGATTACCTGTGAGCTAAGTGCTGCACATTTAGAAGGTTTTTTTGGTGCAAAGGAGATTGTAACTTAGAAGCTGCTATTTATTCTCTATAAAAGTATTACCCCAATTATTGTATGGAGCACCTTTGTCACCTCACTTGGAAAACCGCAATCAAAAATTTTAAGAGTTATTTTTCAAGTTCCAACAAGCGTTTCAAATGCTGCAATCCATTTAGAGGCTGGCCTGGTTTCAATGGAGGCAAGACTGCTGCTTTTCATTATTGGTTAAAACTGATTTTTTTCACCTACTGGCCTTACTCATACTATGATGCAAGGTAACTTTGTTCCTTCATGGCAGAAAAAGATTAAGGATAAACTGGTTTATTATGGTTTTTCTTATCAGTTTGTACTGTCTTTGGGATATGCTCAGGCTAGATCAGTTCTAAAGCAGTATTAGATGTTGAACAACAAATGGCTGTATGTAGGATTAGGAACCCTGTATCTGACATAAATACACTTAACAAGATAACTTTGAGACCTTACATCAAATATTTAGATATCTATAATCATAGAAGAATTTTTACCCATCCTGTCCTTATATATATTTGAATTTTGGTTCCAGAACATTCTATGCTTGCCATAATTGATTTGGCTCAAGAATTGGCAGTCAGAAGACACCGGCCAGGGCTGACTGGCTGCTTCGCAAAGTCCTGCCCACGTCAGCCCAGGTCAGTGTTTTCAGCTCAGTCCGCTCCAGTCCTCCGATAGGAGAGGACCGTCTGGAGTGTGAGCACAGGGACAGGCCCTCAAGGCGGAGGCAAGTCAGAGAAGCCCTTTTCCGCCCCCCCACCATCCCCTGGGCCTTCTATGGGGCACTAGGCCCAGAGAAGCCCCTTTCCGCCCCCACAAGCCATCCCCTGGGCCTTCTATGGGGGCAGTAGGCCCAGAGAAGCCCTTTTCCGCCCCCCACATGCCATCCCCTGGGCCTTCTATGGGGGCACTAGGTCCAGAGAAGGCCTTTTCCACCCCCACACGCCATCCCCTTGGCCTTCTATGGGGGCACTAGGCCCAGAGAAGGCCTTTTCCATCCCCCACACACCATCCCCTGGGCCTTCTATGGGGGCACCGGGCCCAGAGAAGGCCTTTTCCATTCCCACATGCCATCCCCTGGGCCTTCTATGGGGGCACCTGGCCCAGAGAAGGCCTTTTCCGTCCCGCATACGCCATCCCCTGGGCCTTCTATGGGGGCACCGGGCCCAGAGAAGGCCTTTTCCGTCCCTCACACACCATGCCCTGGGCCTTCTATGGGGGCACTAGGTCCAGAGAAGGCCTTTTCCGACCCCCACACGCCATCCCCTGGGCCTTCGATAGGGGCACCAGGCCCAGAGAAGGACTTTTCTGTCCCCCACACGTCATCCCCTGGGCCTTCTATGGGGCACCAGGCCCAGAGAAGGTCTTTTCTGTCCCCCACACGCCACCCCTTGGGACTTCTATGGGGGCACCAGGCCTAGAGAAGGCCTTTTCTGTCCCCCACACACCATCCCCTGGGCTTTCTATGGGGGCACCAGGCCCAGAGAAGGACTTTTGTGTCCCCCACACACCATCCCCTGGGCCTCCTATGGGGGCACCAGGCCCAGAGAAGGCCTTTTCCATCCCCCACATGCCATCCCTTGGGCCTCCTATGGGGCACCGGGCCCAGAGAAGGCCTTTTCCATCCCCCACACACCATCCCCTGGGCCTCCTATGGGGGCAGCAGGCCCAGAGAAGGCCTTTTCCATCCCCTACAGGCCATCCCCTGGGCCTCCTATGGGGGCACCAGGCCCAGAGAAGGCCTTTTCTGTCCCCCACACGCCATCCCCTGGGCCTCCTGTGGGGCACCAGGCCCAGAGAAGGCCTTTTCTGTCCCCCACACGCCATCCCCTGGGCTTCCTATGGGGCACCAGGCCCAGAGAAGGCCTTTTCTGTCCCCCACACACCATCCCCTGGGCCTTCTATGGGGGCACCAGGCCCAGAGAAGGCCTTTCCCGTCCCCCACACGCCATCCCCTGGGCCTTCTATGGGGGCACCAGGCCCAGAGAAGGCGTTTTCCTTCCCCCACACGCCATCCCCTGGGCCTTCTATGGGGGCACTAGGTCCAGAGAAGCCCTTTTCCATCCCCCACACGCCATCCCCTGGGCCTTCTACGGTGTGTGGGGGACAGAAAAGGCCTTCTCTGGGCCCAGAGAAGCCCTTTTCTGTTCCTCTTCCCTTCCTTTCCCCCTTTTCCTTTCTTCTGCTCTCCTTTCTTTCACTCTTCCCCCTATTCCTTCCTTCCTTCCTTCCTTCCTTCCTTCCTTCCTTCCTTCCTTCCTTCCTTCCTTCCTCCAACCCTCTCTCCCTTCCACCTCCCTCCCTTCCTTTCTAGGGCCCGTTGTCTTCCACCACAACGTCCTTTGCTCCCTAGTAAATATATATGTCATTACTATATAAAATGCTACTATTGATAGCCGATGGGTCCTTACCTTCCTATACCACTTGTTGGTATAAAGACAGCTCTCAACCACTTTTTTTAGATCAATGGAAAAAAAATATGGACCTCTTCTGTCTTTTGGGCAAAAAGTATATTTATTTGCAGTCAATTCTTTGGTGTTTACTAGATGGTATTTAACCCTCAAAAAACTGAACCACATCCAAAAGGACACCTCACCAAATTGTTGGAGAGGTTGTCAAGAACTGGGCTCCTACAGACATTGCTGGTGGGACTGTACAATTATAAGAAATTTTTCGAAAGCAGCCCTTTCCTCCTGGGGAACCATTGTTCCCAATCTCCAGGTGGGGGCTGGAAATCACTTAGAATTACAACTGTTCTCCAGGAGGGAGGGGGGAAGAGATGGAAAGCTGAAGTCAGAAGGGCACATAAAGATAGGTTGATGGTTGGCTGGGAAGGAGATAGGCTTGCAAACTCCAGGCTAGGAAATTCCTGGAGATTTGAGAGGTGGAGCCTGGAGAGGGTGGGGTTTGAGGAGGGGTGGGACCTCAGACAGGTACAATGCCATAGACTCCACCCTCCAAACCAGCCATTTCCTCATAGGGAACCATTGTTGCCAATCTCCAGGTGAGGGGTGGAGATCACTCAGAATTACAGCTGCTCTTCAGATGGCAGAGATCAGTTCCCCTGAGAAAAACGGTAAGCTCTGTGTCATTACACCCTGCTGAGGTCACCACAGCAAATTGACTGAGTGCCCAAGACCAGGGCACCCACCCAGAGCCTCTTTCTAGAGCCCGTGGTATGTATTTCCACAATGAAACTTATTCCTAGTAAATTAATAATAATAATTCTCGGCCCTGGCCCCTGCCTGGTGAAATGAGCTCCCCTATGAGATTAGGGTCTTGCAGGACTTATTGCAGTTGTGCAGGGCCTGCAAGATGGAGCTCTTCCACTGGGCATTTGGTTGAGGCAGTGAATGTCCCCCCCTCCAGCTTTTGGCCAATCATCCATCAGTGGCCTGGATCTAACTGGACATCTGATTAGACATCAGATTTGATTTGACATCTGATTTCTCTGCTTTTATACGGTATTTCATGACATTATTCTACATAAATTGATATTTTAATGTTATTTTAACTGTACTGTTTATTTATTTGCTTTAAATTTTTATTGATTTTGAAAAGGAAGAAAGATAGGGAATGGGGAGTACAAAGCGAATAAAAGATTACAATTACTTATACAAACTCTGTTACATTACATTAATAATTCTTCTTGTATGCTCAGGTAATTCTTTGTGTTAAATCTGGTCACTTAAGTCCATGCATTTCTTGATGTCTGCAAAAAACTGCAAATTTTTGCTTTTACATCACAAAAGCATTCTGTAACTTCTTAGAGGAATTTTATACCATCTTATTACCTTAATACTTTTTATAATCATATTTCAATTGTATTAAATTCATATCTATGGATTCTCATAGTTAAATCTTTTAAAATCTCTTAATCTTTTACTACAAAACCAATTTTTGTTCATATAATTATGGATCAATATCCTACTGCTTATAAATAGCAATTCTGTCACCAAAGCATTCTAAAGATAAACCCTTAGGGAAGAGGACATACCTAATATTAAATTTAACTTCACTTTCCTTATAAAAGTTTTCATACAAATACTGATACGATCTGTTTCAATTGTGTTAATTTATATCTATGGATTCTCATATTCAAATCTTTTATAATTACAAAACCAATCCTTACTCATATAATTATGGATCCTTAATGTCCTACTGCTTATACATAGCCATTCAATAACCAGTGTGTTCTACAAATTGTATATTCCCTTAAAAAAACATACCTAAATAATAAATGGCCACACCTTCTGCTGGGGGAAGCTTCTATTTAAGGCAGGAAGCTTCTATTTAAGGCAGCACCTTGCCAGAAGCAGAGCTGACCTCCTCTGAGAAGGAGCAGGAGGGATGAATGTTTTTATTTACTTTCAGCTGAGGTGAGAGGGTATTGTGTTTGGGAGTGTGTGGGTGAGTTGTGACTTGTCACAGAGTCTTGGCTGCTTGAGATAGGGTGTGAAAGTTTCATTATTTGACTGTAATTGAGTGCCTAGGTGAATTTTAATAGCTGCTGGCCACACCCTCTGCTGGGGGAAGCTTCTATTTAAGGCAGCACCTTGCCAGAGGCACAAGCCAAAGGGCTCTTGGCCTGTGGCTCTTAGCCTAGGGACTCTGTAAGAAGCCCAGGAAGAGCCAGAAAGCCAGAGCCCTAGTCTCCTTGGGTTCCAAGTAAGGTAAGTAGACTTCTTCAAGGAGAACCACATAAATACAAAGTGTTTTAAAAGGGGGATTATATATAATTATTATTTTAAAAGCAATTATGAAGCCAGAATGCCAGCAGAGGGTTGGGGGCTATCCAGTGTTTTGCATGGAGTGTCACATGTATGACTATGGGCCCATTAGACAGAAGTCTTGGGGTGATGCCTGGTGCAAGGAGCTCCAGGTTCTCAGGAAATGAGTTTGCTCCCTCGAAGTCAAGGTGGCAGACCTGGAGAAGCAGAGACAGTCAGTTAGGCACATGGAGAAGACTCTTGGGGACTTGTTAGATATGTCCCACACTGAATATGGCAGCCCCACCGCTACCAGGGAGCATGAGGGTCGAGGGGAAACAGGGCACCGTGCTGTGAATAAGGGGAATGTGCTCTCAGAAGGGACCTCTTCTTTAGCTGGTGAATGGGTATCCTTTTGCACCAAGGAGCCATCCCTTGGCAGGGAGGGAGAGGAGCTCTTGGTAGTTGTTGATTTGATCCTTAGGCAGGTAGAAAGTTGGGTGGCAAACCTGCATACTGACCGTATGGTGACTTACCTGCCTGGTGTGAAGGTAGCAAACGTTATGTGTGTTGTAGATAGCCTGGTAGATAGTGCTGGGGAGGAGCCTGTCAGGTGACCCTGCCATAGGGTAGAAGGGAGGGGTGGAGGTGCCAGTTAGTCTGTATTGTGTCATGTCTGGTATGTGGGGAGGTGAGTAGGTTGCCCGGGCAACACAGAGATTCACAGCCCGGGTTATCTACAGGTGCTCCAAATGGCCTTGGTTCCCCAGGCTTGTTTTCTTTTCTTTTCTCCTGAGAGAACAGCTAGGTCGTTGGAATATTTACAGCTTTACAACTTTTGCACCTTTCTTCTTCCCGCGCGCAGGCTCTTTAGCTATTGGTAGGCTCTGGGGGGGGGTGACCCAGGAGGGTATATCTGTAGATGTTTCTTTGTATGTTTCATTCCTGACAAGAGAATGTTAACGTGCCTTTAGAACTGCTGTTTAATAAACGCTATCTTCTTATGAAGCCTGGTGTTTGACTGACTTTCTGAAGTGCCTGACAGAGGCAGTGGTTGTGATACATGTTGGCACTACAGTCAAACAATGACCCTTTCATACCCTATCTCAAGCAGCCAGGACTCTGCAGCAACTCACGACTCACCCACACACTCCCACACACTTCTGGGTCCGGTATTTTTCAATAGTTTTATAAATTATCTGGATAAGGGTGTGGAGGGGCTACTCATTAAATTAGCAGATAACACCAAATCGGGACAAGCAGCAAGTACACCAGAAGATAGAGATAGAATTCAACATGATCTAAACACACTGGGAAAGTGGGTGGATGTGAACAAGATGTAATTTAACAAGGATAAGTGCTGAGTTCTACCTCTGAGTAACAAAAATTATTATTTTTTGTTGTTATTTCTGAATTTTCCCATCCCTGTGTACACAGGGATCTGGGTGATTTTCAATAAGTTAAAACATACAAAAATACAGTTTAAAATCAGCAATCAATTAACCCCAAAATTTCCCAGTCTTCTAATGGCATCTATAATTTAAACTAAAACCTGCTCTGGACTGTTCTTCCATCTCATGGGCAGGTTAAGGAAGAGGCCAAAGCTGGCAAGATGGAAAAAGAAAGAAAAGAGGAGGGTGCCAGCTTTGATGGAAACCACTGCTGTCCTCAGTCAAAAGCCTGGCAGAATATCTCTGCCTTACAGGCCCTGCGGGATTGCATTAAATCCCACAGGGCCCTGAAGAAGTTGGCAGGGAGTTCCACCAGGTCACAGCCAGGGCCAAGAAGGCCTTGGCTCTGGTCGAGAACAGCTGGATGTCTTTGGGGCCAGGGATCACCAGCAGATTATTCTCAGTAGAGCATAATGCTCTCCCAGGGACATACCAGAGGAGATGGTCCTGAAGATATGCTGGTCACAGACCACTCTAGGCCTTAAAGGTCAATACCAGCACCTTGAATCTGACTCGGTACTCCACTGGAAGCCAGTGTAGCTGGCGCAGCACAGGTTGTACATGTGCTGTCCATGGCATTCCCATCAGAACTCATGCCACCACATTCTGGATCTCCTGGAGTTTCTGGGTCAGTCTCAAGGGAAGGCCAGCATAGAGCGAGTTACAGTAGTGTAGTCTGGAGGTGACCATCGCATGGATTGCTGTGGCTAGGAACATGCATACTGGATGGGGAATACACTTCTGATTAGCAGTATCTATGAACAAGATCTTGGGGTATGGGTGGACCGTAAGTTTAATATGAGCAGCCAGTGTGATGCAGCAACAAAAGGCTAATGCAATTTGAGGTGTATCAAAAGGGGCATAACATCCAAATCGCTGTACACTGCATCGGTCAGGCCACACCTGGAGTATTGTATGCAGTTCTGGAGGCCTTGCTTCAAAAAGGATGTGAACAGAATAGAGCCAGTGCAGAGGACAGTGACAAGGATGATTGGTGGCCTGGAGACCCTATGAGGAAAGGCTAAGGACTTAGGAATCTTTAGTCTGGAGAAGAGGAGGTGGAGGAGGGGTTATGATGGCTCTCTTTAAGTATTTGAAGGACTGTCACTTAGAAGAGGGCAGGGAGCTGTTCTTGTTGGCAACAGAGGATAGGACTCGCAATCCTGGTTTTAAATTAAGGGCAGGAACGTACCAGCTGGATATTAGGAAAAACATTTTTACACTAAGAGTTGTGCAACAGTGGAATCAGCTACCTTGGGAGGTGATGAGCTCCCCCTCACTGGCAATCTTTAAGCAGCAGCTGGACAAACACTTGTCAGGGTTGGTGTAGGTTGTTCCTGCAGTGAGCAGGGGGTTGGACTAGATGGCCTGTATGGCCCCTTCCAGCTTTGTGATTCTATGATTCTATAAGTCCCTAGGGGTCTCACATTTATTCACATCCCAATTTAAGCAGAGGTCCTTTTTGAGATGGTCCTGGCGTCCATATCAAAGGGACTGCTAATTTTCTGACACTTCAAGGTCTCAGTATCCTACACCTAAGCCATTTACCCCACAACAGGGTTACCATAGGTGGAAGGGTTCCAATCAACCTAGTCTGAATCAGCAACTGCCCACTTCTAGAGAGGCAAAAGTCATCCCAAAAGTTATCCTTTTGACTAGGATCATTGCCCCTGTTAAGTTTGGACACAGTTTGGCTCAGTTTGTTACAGCCTGAGGCCTTCTAGTAGGTTTTGTCAATAGTTAGATTTGGTTACAGAATAGCATTTAAATCTATTTCCCTTTGCTCTTTTCCTTTCATGGGATCCAACCAAGCAGTTTTGGGTCTTGCCCAGGCTTTGGCCTCCTTAACTGACAAGGAGGCCATAGAGGAGTTTACTGTGTCTCAGGCATCAGAGAGTTTCTTCTCTTATATGTTCTTAGTAGATAAGAAGGATGGGGGAGTTAGACCCATTTTAGATCTGAGAAAATTAAACATTTTTTTTCATGTTTCAAAGTTCCACATGGTATCCATTCCTTCGATTTTGCAATTATTAAAATTTAATTGTTGGTTCATCATTATTGATTTTAAGGATGCCTGTTTTCATGTTTCTATCCACCCTCGACACCACAAGTTTTTACATTTTTCATTTGGGGAATGAGTTTTTCATTACCCTGTCCTACTCTTGGGACTAACCACTGTACCCAATATAAGTGTTTAGCCCAGTCATTGCTTATCTCCATTTGTGGGTATTGGGCGAAATGCTCTCTAGGGGTTGAGCACTTCGCCACAGGTATAATTAACCTTTGGGATCTTTTGGTCTGTGTCTACGAGAAATGGGCTGCCACGAGACCTTCCCAGTGAAGAGGCGAGAGACAGGACTCAGAATAGTGTTTGTTTACTTAAATAAAGCACAGTTGCAATAACACTCAACAAATACAATTCACACACACACACACATTCAAGGTCTAAGAATAAAAGATAGATAAAGCACAGTTGCATGAGCAGGTTATCGTTGGTTTCATTGAGGGCAATATTTACCTCCAAGGCGCAGCTCCTAAGCTTCCAGCGAGTGGGGTAAGGTGGGGTAAGAAGGATGGAAGTAGGGACACGTGGTCTAGACCAGCTAACAACGCACGTGTATAGTTCCAGCTGCAGACTGGAACGAAGCGAGGCAAGGGTTCGGGTACAGGATGGGGGCTTAAGAGGGTAAAAGCAGACAGACAGAGGTCGTGGTTTCAGCAGCAGCAGGGCGAGGATAAGCAGCGTTCTCTCTTCTTAGTTAACCCAGAGATCGCGTTATTATAGCATCTTGGGTGCTGGGCGTGGAAGGCCAGGCGGTGTACACCTACTGACCCTCCCAGCCGGCTGTGTCAGTGTCAATTTCAAATCTTATTGGCTACTCTGTCCATTGGATACCTGAGGGCTGGGCAGAGGAGGCTGGCTGGCAGGCAGATGGTTTCTCCAGGTAGCTGATGGCTCTGGTATTGTTGTGTGTATGCCTGGGGTGGGGAAGGCAATTAATCTCATCATGCAAACGACTTGCAGATGGAAAGTCCTTTGTCTGTTGTATGGCCCTTAATCTGTGTATGTGACATGCGGCAGGTATGCAATGGAGTCCCTCAGAGTAAACCTTTCCCTATGGGCTTCTCCTTTGGCATCCATTTTACAGTCTACACAGACCATGTGGGAACAGCAAACAGTCCATAGTAAAGCCCCATAATGGCATCGGGGCTAACATATCCCCCCCTTGCAGACGTGGCAGCGTCAGATGGCATCGTCTGCACATACACACTTCGATGGAAACGTCGTCTCAGGGTTCCGTTGGCATCCACATCTGGTCAGCGTCTGGTCCTCTGGCATCAGCGTCTGGTCCTCTGGTATCAGCGGCAGCAGGCAGGCAAACAGGCGATGTCGTCTGGTTACCATTGCCACCCAGGTATCAGATCTACTCTGGTGTTGTATGTAATGCATGCCAGTAAGAGTAGCTACTCTACGCCTAATTGGTGTTGGCTGGAAGTGGCTTCTGCTGTCAGAGGTAAATATGGCAAGGCACAATATATTTAAAACATCAACCTTAACTTAAGCCTAAATAAAAAAAACATCCTAAGAAAACATTTTTCAAACGAAAACTACACACGCCTATTAGACTAACTTCACACTGTTAACTTATAAAACAAACAAGCACACACTATTTTGAAAACAAAAAGGAAAACAGTTCATAAGAGTTCATGCGCTATCTGGTCCTCCACGCATTGGCAGAAGCGGAGGGCTAGGTGGATAAATGTCCTTTTCAGTGCTCCCGGGGTAAGCTTTGGGGCAGCTTCTGTCAGGATGGCAACCGTCAGGATGCTGGCTAGGCACAAGAAAAGTCCATAAATGAGGCTTTGTTGCCATGCAATCCTGGTCCATCTTCCCGGAGGCGGACCATCGGCGGGACCGCCAGGCGTGTGAGCAGGCGTGCTGTTTCAGGCTCTGAGGTTAGAAGCAGGACTCGGCCGATTCAATATCGGTGTCCTCCGAGGGCTCCGTACAGTCCCGAGCTTTAAAGATTAAGCACATGATTAGTTGAGAAACCCTCCCCGGTTCCCAGGATGGAAGGGAGGTTTGAACGGCTGGATAGCGAAAGCCGATCTTTAAACGAACGAGGGGGGGGGAGAAGAAGTCAAGCCCTGGCGGTTCAGCCAGACTGGAGTCGCCGGCGTCGGGCACTTTCGGCCAGCCTCAGAGCAATTTGGAGGCTGCCGATTTTACATTACCACCCCCCCTAGAGCGCAAGGAAGCCTGGGTCTGCGCTCGCGGCGATGGCCGTGAATGAGATGGAATTGGGAGCCATATGAGTGGTCGGGAGACCGGGCTCCGGAGGGACAACCGTGGATCGTTCCTCTTTTGACTGGGGGAGCCCCCATGGGGCTTTGACGGGGCTCCCCACTATGGTGGACAAAAGGGTGGAAATAAAAATAAAAACAAAAGGAAAAACAAAACGTTGCGGGATGCCTCCTTCCTTTCCGCTTTGGGCCAGTCCGAAAAATGGACTCTTCCAGGGCCCCTCTGCATATGGAGTGGCTTGTTCCTGGGCTGAATAATTCATGGTCAGGGGTCCCGTGTGCAAATCAGTATCGCAAAGCCTGATGGGTACTTGGCTTCTGCGGCACACATAAAATTACTAAAAATCAAAAATAATTTGGAGGGGCGAATCCGAGAGTCAAATGGGAGTTGGCTAGGCTGGACAACCAATGGGTAGTGGTAGCTTGGTTGCCATGTTCCCTCCTAGAGACCGGGAAGCCACTCAAAACATCGGGCTTCTAAAAGTCAGGCTTGTTTGGGTAAGGTGGTGCCATGGCTCACCAGGCTGGGAGCCCTCGGGCATTCCCGTCCGCCAGCGCGACGGAGGGAGAAATGGCACGTCTGAGTGGCACCGGGCAGTTCCTCGAGCCCCAGAACTTGCCCATCTCTCGACTCTCAAAACAACCTGTGCAAATAGGATCTTGTGCATGACTCTTGGTTCGATTCCCCAGCTACCTCGGGCTTTTCAGCCCTCCCTTTTCTGGTTTACAAAGATAAAAACAAAAGAGAAAAACTGGAAACATGGGCTAGTGGGCTCTCTCTCTCTTGCACCTTTTGCAGGCGGGAGGAGAGCGCAGAAATACAACACACAACATTGAATGCAAGGAGAAAAAGGGAGGGGTAGGCAATCAAAAGACTCTTTTATTAGAGGTGAGGTGGATTGGGTTGCGGTTGGAGCGCAATGGCTAGTGGGTACAGCTGCGAAGTCATCTTATGGATTTGTTTGACTTGGGATCGGCCCCATAGTCCCACTGCTATTATCGCCAGTATGCATAGCAGTTGAATGGCCACTATTATTACTATGGGGGGGAGCATAATATTTAATATTCCATTCGCCGTCTCAAACCAACCAAAAAGAAATTCCCACCAAGAGAAATGGGATGATTTCTGAATATCAGTGGCCAAGTTTGCAATTTCTGCTCCATTGTGCGCTACCAATAAAGTGGCGTTCTCGCCAGCCGCTTCTAGTTCTTTTAATTTGCGGCCCAGCTCCGGGTGCCTTAATAATTCCTGGATGACTTCCAGACCTATCCCTAGTGGTATAGGCGTGATGGTATCGTATAGTTCCGGGGAGAACTGCATCTCCTGCTTGACCCAAACAGGGGGTTCAAATTGGAAATCGCAGCCCTCCACTGCAAATACTTGGCAAAAGCACCTATTGATCTTAGGAAGCATCGGCTGAATGTGTTGCGCATTGATGTAGATGAAAGAGCAGTGGGTGCGAATGCATATGCAGGCTTTGCCAATGTACACTACTGCTGATGAGGTTTCCTCTGCAGCCTCAAACTGACAGATGTCATCAGTTCCCTTAAGGGGAGCCACACAGGGGTGGTGTTCCTCCAGCGCCTCATCCTCGCAGATGAATCCCAGGGTTTCCTTGTGTCTGCAGCCTTCGACGTTGACAGTTTGCCAGCCGTCAGAAGTGACTCTAGCCCACCTCTGGCTGTTCCTGGCATACAACACTGTGCGTCTATCGACTCGTAGACCAAGGGGGACCACTGGATGTATGTGGAAGCTTTCCTTGGCGCTTGCTGTGACTGTGATCAGGGTCAGCGTGTGTGTGGTCGGTGCGTATGTAGCATTCGCAAGGGTCCACAAGTCTGCTAACCTGGCTTCCTCCTCGGTCACCTTTCTGTGTAGGAGTCCCCGGATTTCTAATGGGATCTCCCCTGCCATAGCTTGCGTTACTATGCTAGTGGCAGTGATTACATTCATAGCTTGCATTTGTGTGCACGCCAGTGCGTATGAGATGTTTCTCTGGAGAGACTGGATGCCTTTGACCAGGGTATAGAAATCATGCTCCATAATGTGTTCCCATTCGATTAAGAGTGGATTAGTGCGGTGTGGTAGATCTGCCAATGCATGAAAGGATTGAGACATGGGTATGGCCAGATTGTAGAGGTCTGACCCTACCCGCGAAACTTTATTAGCTAAGATTTCTAGATTAGCCGAATTTAAGACTGCAGTCCCAGTTCCTATGGGTGCCAGCCAATCAGCGGCGCTTCTCTTACGCCTTGCTGACATGTCTAGGGTTTGCCACAGGATAAGCCAGTTCTCCCAGCCTTGTTTGAACGGCTGGAGGTATTGGGCACATAACTTCTGTGTCCAGGTGGCTTTATCTGAATTTGGGGCAACCTCTAGATTTTTCATGTTTATAATGATTTTCCTAACATGCATTTGTGGCCGTATAAGTACCTGCTCTGATTGTTGGTACTTAACGGTGTGTGAGCCTACCACAGAGTCTCGTAGGTTAGCGAGACTCTCTAGGTTCTGTATGAGTGGATTGAAAGTGATGCTGGTGTTCCAGTGCTCTAGGGTGAGTGTGTAATTCCCTTCCACGTGCCTTGTGCTAATCACTAAAAGTCCTAAGGTGTCATAGGCACGTTCCATGAAAAGTGGTTTACATGGGGTGTTATTCAAGTCAACCATCCATTCGGGGGGTCCGTTTATGGACGTCATGGACGCATCCATGCCCCAGTCTACCTGAGTCCAGTTCTCCAAGTGGAATATCTGCTGCTTCTCCTGTGGATCTACTAGCATAACTGCCAGATCTGTTTTTGTCAACAATCCTTTGTTGGTCCCAATGGTTAAAATGATCTGGAGAGGGTCACCTATATTCCACACCACAGCCGAAACTATGGCTGTCTCGCATGTGGATTTTTCTGTTTTTGGAATTTTGCCACCGCATAGGAGCATAACGAGCCTCTCTCTTAAGTCTCCTTCTGACAGGCATATCCAAATAGCATTTTTAGGTTCCTTCCGAGTACAATTAACCATATTGGGTGGAAGGCAGTCTTCCATAAAATCTTTCATGGATGTGGCATACACGAAGCCTTCTGACTCTATACGTGTAGCCGGGGTTAGTCCATCCTCTAGGCAAGTTATGTTTAAGTCTACACCTTTTCCTATGCAGTTCCACTGGAGTAACTTCTGTTCTGGAATGGTTGCTTGCATTTCCCCTAGTCCTAATATTCCCAACAATAACAGAGCACATGCCATTTCCATAATACTTACTCCTCTCGAGAACCGTGGAGTCTTGTTCATTGCTGTATTTCTGTAAGAAAATAGATTATGCAACCTCACCTCGGGGAGGACAAAAACAAAAATGGAGGGGAAGGAAGCGCGGTGCGTAAATCACACCTCCTTCTAGACTATGCCATGGTCGACCCAGATTAAAGGACTGGCATGGCATAGACTGAGAGGTGGAAGGGTTGTGACTTCCTGAGCTAAAAAGAAATAACATTTTTGCAAAAATCCCCTGCTGGGGTCGAGTCTGGTGCTTCTGCCTTCTTATGGCAGGCTTGGTGTTCTGGACACAGTGTAGCTTTCCAGGCCTCGAAATTCTCTCTGGCTTTATTCCATTGCTACCATCTCACCTACCCTAGGAACCTTCTGTTCCGGGCCGCATAGTCCGAGTAACAAGTAACCTGGGCGGCTACGAAAAATAGCATTGGCGCCATAGGGCCTTTTAAACTTTCCAGGTTAACCATAACAGTGGGGCAACACAAATGCATTCTACAGTTTCCATGTGGACAATTCTCTTTCTCTCTCCCCCCCTCGCTAACCAGGATCCCAGAGGGTGCTGGTTAGCGTCTCTTCTAAATTAGCAAAGAATGTGTCTGTAGATTTGTCGGATCGGCAGGGGCTGAGGAGCGGCAGTGAGAGGAGCCAGCGGTAAATCTGGCGGTTTAGCTGGTGGGCGGCTTTGCGGGTCTCCTTTCCAGATTTTTAATTGTGAGCAGTGGAAGAACTTGTACCATGTGTCCCTGCCCTTCCACGGGATCGCCACCTTGTACACGGCGGGGCTAATTCGCTCTACAATGGGGACCGGACCTGCCCACTTAGCCATGAGGGCATGCTGTTTACGAGAGAACTTGCGGTACATAACCTCTTGCCCTGGGTCCCATACCTGGGGGTTGCGCACCCATCCTAGCTTCTTGTCGACTGCCAGTTGGCTGTAGCCGAGCATTTTGGCAACATGTAAATGTATATGCAGCAGTTCACGCAACAGCTCTCCGACCCACAGGTCGTTTGCCACCTTGGGCTCTATGTCGGCCGGCATGTCGGATTCCATCCAGAAAGCTTCTGGGAGATGCATTTTCCGACCGGTCATCACCATGTGCGGTGAATAGCCGTGTTTAGCTGTTGTGCCTCTAATTGCCATCAAAATTATGGGGAGCTTGTCGTCCCAATCCTTTCCAGTGGAGCGCACCATCTTCCGAAGGGCCTCCTTCAGGGTGCGGTTAGTCCGCTCGATGGCGCCTGAAGACTGGGGGTGGGCAGCTATGTGGAATCGTTGCTGGATTCCGAGCGCCTTGCACAGCTGCTGTGTGACGTCACCAACAAAATGGCTGCCTAAATCGTTGTCTATGACTCTAGGGAGCCCCCATCTTGCGAAGATGTTGTTGAACAAGAGTTTGGCAGTTGTGGCGGCAGTGTTGTTTTTGCAGGGGAACGCCTCAATCCATTTCAAAAATGGATCGATGACCGTGAGGCAGTGCTTGTTACCATGCTTAGTCAGGGGGAGTGGGCCTATGAAATCTATCTGGATGCGTGCCCAGGGGCCCTCAATGCGTTGATGGCGGATAGGAGCTTTTGGACCGGAGGAATCTGCGTTGACCATGGCACACGGAAGGCAGTTATCCACCCATATGGAAACGTCCCTTCTGATGCCCGGCCACCAGCCAGTATCCCTCACCCGCTCAAAAGTTAACTCCTTCCCTCTGTGCCCTTGTTCATGTATGAACTAAATGAGGTCGCTGCGCACCTCTACCGGCACGATCCAGTGACGGTCGCCATTGCTGTCAATGGCCCAGACAACTCCTTCAGATTCCAAGATGTGGTATTTCCCTGTAGGGTCTTTACCGGCGGCAAGAAGTGCCATGACATCTGAGTCATTCTTTTGCAACTCGCCTAAATCCACAAAAACTGGGGGCATTGGGTCCCTGTTGTGTTCTGCCTTGGCTCTAAGCCTGGTAGTGACTGCCTGGACAGGCTGTGAAGGGGTTTTAACGATGACTGGCAGGAAAGCGGCTTCTTTGGCCAGCCTGTCGGTGGCATCATTCCAAAAAGCAATTTCAGTGTTCATTTTCTGATGTCCCTTTACATGTGTAATATGGGTAGGTGCCGTTCGTTCTCGGAGGAGAGCCATGACATCAAGCCACACTGGTAAGTGGGCGATCGGCTTTCCTTTGGAGTTTTTCCACTCCTGCTTCTCCCAGTGCGGCAGCCACACTGTTGCAGCTTTCGCTGTCCAGTCAGAATCAGTGTAAATCGAGAGGGGGACAGTCTCGCGGCTCGTGCTGAAGGACGGCACTCAGGGCTGCTACCTCAGCGGCTTGACTGGAGTGTGGGCGCACGGCTTCTTGGATAGTAAAACTATCATGCACTCGAATGGCACCAAACCCGGTGTGCGGGGTTCCGTCTACATGGAAGGAGGAGCCATCACAGAACCAGCAAACAAAACCTTTTTGCCGGGCTTCCTCGAGAGGCTCTCCCCATGTAGTGGGCCAGGGAATGTGTTCGGGGACTGGTAATGGGCACTCATGTTCCTCCCCCGTAATTAATAACCCATAAGGGGCAGGCGGTTCTTTTAGCTCTTTCTTATATTCAGTGCCCTTATTGACTAACGCTAGAGTCCATTGGGCAATGCGGGCATTTGAAACCAGCCCATTCTGAACCTTTCCGGAAAGAATGTACTTCAGGGGTGTGTGTGTGGTTTGGACTATAACCTTGGCACCTCCTATGATAAACTCCCAATGTGTCAGGCTCCAAACCAGAGCCAAGCAAACTTTTTCACAGGGAGTGAATTTCAGTTCTGCTGCGGAGAGATTTTTAGAGGCATATGCTATGACTCTTTGAGTCCCATTCTGCATTTGGGTGAGGGTGGCTCCAATGCTTCTCTCTGAGGTCGCTAATTGGATGTAAAATGGCTGACTGACGTCAGGATGCGCAAGTGCGGGTGCAGAGGCTAGGCTTTGCTTGAGGCTAATGAACGCTTGTTGTTGCTCTGGGCCCCAGTGCCATGTGGCATTCTTCTTGAGGAGCGCGTAAAGAGGGCGCGCTTTGTCCGTGAAGGACTCAATGAAATCCCTTGAAAAGTTATACGTCCCTAAGAGTGCTCGTAGCGAATGGACGTCTGTGGGGGCTGGCAGTTTTGCTATGGTTTCTAGCCTTTGAGCGTCCGGAGTCCGGCCCTCTGGTCCCAATGTTAGGCCAAGATATTTTACTGTTGTCTGTACAAGCTGCGCTTTGTCCCGGCTTGCCTTGAACCCAGTCTCTCGGAGGAGATTGAGCACCTCCCGAGTGATTTCCTCCACGTGCTCTCGAGTAGATGCGTGGATTAACACGTCATCCACATACGAAAGGACATGGTCTCTAGAGCCAGGTTGGAGGTGTTCCCACATCTGCACAACGTGTGCATGGCATATGGCCGGGCTGGAATGGAAGCCCTGTGGGGTTCTCATGAAAGTGTATTGCTGGCCCCTGAAGGTAAATGCGAACTTGTACCAGCAGGACTCATGGAGTTTTATAGAGTGAAATGCATTGGCCAGATCTATCACACTATAGTATCGCGAGCCTGCTGCAATGGCCGCTAGAATTGCATTGTATTTTGCTACGACTGGCGCCACCGGGGGCGTTGCTGAGTTTAAGGCTCTGAAGTCGACCGTCATCCTCCATGTGACTCCGTCCGCTTTAAGAACGGGCCACAGGGGGGCATTGCAGATGGACTGCATGGGTCTAATTACATTCCATTTGAGGAGACCTTCTATGGTCTTGGCTATTCCAATTTCTGCCTCCATTGGATAGCGATATTGTCTTTGTGGCAGGGGGTCTTTGCCTTCGATAAGGACGCAGGCATTTTTAACTGTACCGCACTCCGCTTTGTCTGAAATCCAAACCTCTGGAAATTCTTGCACCCAAGGGTCCGTTTGCACTGTGTACACGGGTAGTGGGGCTTTTAGGGCTGCGCACCTATGGATGGCATTGATAAAGTCAGGGCCCCCTGGAACTTTCCATAGGAGACCATTGGCTAAATCAATTGTTACCCCATGGTCGCGAAAGAAATTGGCTCCTAGAATCCCATCGTCTTCTCCCTGATTGTCGCAGGCAACCACCTTGGTAGAAAGTTTTCCCACAGTTAAGGGAATACCTTTCCATACCCTAGCGGTATGATTGCCTCTGGCAAACCCTTGGAGAGAGACGGTGTTCCGTGTGAGCTGACCCTCCTTAGCGAAATTAGGGTGTAAACCCGTCGTTGATGCTCCAGTATCCACTAAAAGAGTTGCAGGCTTTTTAATTTTCCCAGGAGCCCCTATGCCTGCTAGGACTGTCGGTCTTCCCCAGGAGTCTGGCTGAAGCTGCGCCAGTGCTCCTTGCGGAAGTGTACGGGGCTCCGGGCATCCCTAGCAAAGAGACTGGTCGGGTGACGTGGTGACTTCCTTAGTCGTTACCACAGGAGCCATGGGGGCACTGTTTTGCGACTCACTGTCGGCTAAAGCCCTGAAGAGCACTGCATTTGGCTGTTTATCAAATTGGTTCATGTCGAACCCTCTCTCTTTTAATTCCATCCAGGCATTCCATCGTAGCTCATCCATGTATTGCCTCCCCCCCTTGGTGCCAGTCCTGCTGCGGTCCATTGGGGCCGGGAGGCTGTTGAGGATTTTGTACTGGTTGCCCGTTTACGGGTCCAGCTTGTTGTGGGGCATTCTGGGGTGGCATTTGCGGAGTGGATGGCTGGACGGGCTGCCAATTTGCTTGGGCAGGCGCCGGGTTGTTTCGGTTATTACCCCGGTATCGTCCTCTGTAACCGCCTCGTCCACGGTTATTGGATCTATAATTATAGGGCTGCTGGTAGTTCTGCTGAGCATTATAATTCTGACCCTGCTGGGGTTGCGCCACATTGTACTGCGAATGTGGGCCATTGTTAGCATATGTAATGCTCTGTATTAGCTCTTCATCCTCTTTGTATTTTTCTTTAAGCTTTCTAGGTGCTTTGGGGACTTTTATGGCGCCTGTGCTTCTCAGCAACGTGGCCACTCTCCTGATCTTAATCAGTAGTGGGTCCCAATCCATATCTGTGGGGACGTCTACATTTAGTGCCAGTTGAGTCGGGGGGTTGAAACCTTTTAGCAATGCATCTTTGAATGCTATATCATTGTAGTCTGGAATTCCATCATCGTCCAGATCTACTTTTTCAGATAAAATGCCTAATAGTTGTTTTCTCGTGATATAAATCTCGGGGTCCTCATTTGGCCCTTGTTGGTCCATCACAAAATGTGCCTCCAATGACCGGTCAGGGGTGAGATGCTCTAAGACTCCCCGCATCCATGTATACTGGTCTTCCTTGTTCAACATTTTGGCGGCTATGGCTGCGTTAATGGTCGCCAAATCGACCCCAGTAGCGCACCTTCTGGCTACGACCAAGAGGTCTTCGCCATTCAGGCTGCCGTAGGCGGTGGCTACCGTTGCCAGCCAGTTTAAAACATTGTCCTTGTTGAGGGGGCCGACCTGGTCGGCAATGGCCTTAGCTTCCTCCGGCTTCCACACCCAAGATTCGGTGATAACTTTCACCGTGGTATTATTACCCACTCTCGTGGTTTGCTCCCTAGTCATTACAGGATTCACCGGGCATGAGTTAGAGGTTTCCAGGGCTGGGGCCAAGGAATGACCAGTAGGTACATCCTCGCCCTCAGTGTCCTCTGGGTCCCTAAGACCTCCTGGGTGAATTGTACTGATCACTGCCTCTCTGATGCCAAGTTTCTCTCGGAGTTTACTGATTTCTTTGTGGCACGCCTCATGGTTGGCCTGGACGTATCGCTCCTTTGCCTGGTCGGCTAGGTAGCGAGCCGCTTTTCGGGCAGTTGCGAGGTCATCAGAAAGTCTGGTGACCTCCGCCTCTGCTTTGGCTGCCCTCTCTAGTGCCTGTGCGGCAGCTTTCTTTGCCTCTTGGGCTGAGCTAGCAAGCCCTGCCTTTTCCAGCATGAGGTTCATCCTCTCTGTCCTCATGTGAACTAGCTCATCTTCCTGTTGCTCCACTAGAGCCTCCACATCATTTTGATGTCCCTCTTTAAGGGAATCAATCTCTTTGCGAGCTATTGCCAGCTCGGTCTCTGTCTTATCAAGTTTGTCACACACGGCACTAACTTCCTCTTCTTTCTCCTGTAGTTCTCTCCGGTGTGCCTCTTTGATGGCCTTAATTTTAGCTTCAAAGCTCTGGGAGTTTTGCTCTATCTCCCGTTGATTTTCTTCCTTAAGCTCATTGATCTGGGCCGTTTTCCCATCTAGTTCTTGTTTTAGCCGCTGAATGGTGGCCTGGGATTCCTGTAGCGCTAGCAGAAATGCCCATGCACCGGCCCGGTCTTTAGCGGCCGTGCTTCTATGTTTCTGCTCGCAGTACGCTTGGTAGGCGTCTTGAGCGGCCTGGAGAGGGTTCTCCTTCTTAAACGCTTGTGGTGCCCAAGGGTTTAAACCCTTCTTTGTGACCCATCTCTCGAGTCGGGGCAGATCCTCAACTGTGTGGATCTCCACGGAGGCGGTGGAAGTTGCGTCCACCATTTTAAGGTGTGCTGTTAACCTTCCTAGGTTCCCTAACACTATTTTGCCTTGCGGGCGAGGTGAGCTTGGCTCGGTTACCCTCGTGGACCGTGAGTTTTGGTTTTTGGCAAAGGTGGGGTCCACGCCCTTGCCTCCGATGACCAAAAACGTTAAAATATGAGATTTTTCGGTGAGGTCTCTGCCTCCACCTCGGCTATTCTCATCAACCCTTAAATTGGAGTTTTGGTCAGTGGGCCTGGCCTAGACCTCACCTCCTAACTGGATAACTCTCTTAAACCAGTATTTGGGTTTTGGACACCTATCCTGCCGGGATAACCTCTATAAACCTGGGAAGGCTTCAGGAAAACCTCCGACCTGGATCCTTGGAGTAATGTACTCCAGCGAGCGGACCTCTTTGCTCACTTTAATTCTACGCTCTGCCAATCAAAGCTGAGAGGGACAGGGGAAATGGGCTTCCAGACGTCTCTGGAGGATTTTTAAATCTTTGCTGCGGCTCCTCTTAGTTTTTGGTTATGGCTGCCTGCGTGGGGTGGTGTGTTGCGGTGCAGTGTGGTGCAATTCCTAACACCCTACACTGTCGTTCTCGGTTCCCACCCGCAAGATAGACCGAAAGATAGGCTTCGAGATAGCCTTTGGGACTTCGAGTGGGAGGGCCCTTGCGTTTGAGCTACCACGGGTTATAGCGGCTAGACCTCGCCGTGGGCTCGGGGCGGCTACCCTCACGGTTCTTTAGTGCTTATGGCACAGAACCTCCACCTGAAGGAGAGAAGGGGGAAAAAGCCTCCCGCAATAAAGTGCTCACTAGAGCCAAGCGCACAAGAGCTTCCACTCACACGTGTGTGTGTGCAATGTTCTGAGCTTCTTCGCACTTCACTGGAATTTCGCAGCAGTTTCTTCCTTACGTCTGGTTGCCGGAATGAGGCACGTGTCGACACTCGTGCTCATTCAGACAAGCAGGACCAATCCCGGGCGAGCCCCCACTTCTGTTGGGCGAAATGCTCTCTAGGGGTTGAGCACTTCGCCACAGGTATAATTAACCTTTGGGATCTTTTGGTCTGTGTCTACGAGAAATGGGCTGCCACGAGACCTTCCCAGTGAAGAGGCGAGAGACAGGACTCAGAATAGTGTTTGTTTACTTAAATAAAGCACAGTTGCAATAACACTCAACAAATACAATTCACACACACACACATTCAAGGTCTAAGAATAAAAGATAGATAAAGCACAGTTGCATGAGCAGGTTATCGTTGGTTTCGTTGAGGGCAATATTTACCTCCATGGCGCAGCTCCTAAGCTTCCAGCGAGTGGGGTAAGGTGGGGTAAGAAGGATGGAAGTAGGGACACGTGGTCTAGACCAGCTAACAACGCACGTGTATAGTTCCAGCTGCAGACTGGAACGAAGCGAGGCAAGGGTTCGGGTACAGGATGGGGGCTTAAGAGGGTAAAAGCAGACAGACAGAGGTCGTGGTTTCAGCAGCAGCAGGGCGAGGATAAGCAGCGTTCTCTCTTCTTAGTTAACCCAGAGATCGCGTTATTATAGCATCTTGGGTGCTGGGCGTGGAAGGCCAGGCGGTGTACACCTACTGACCCTCCCAGCCGGCTGTGTCAGTGTCAATTTCAAATCTTATTGGCTACTCTGTCCGTTGGATACCTGAGGGCTGGGCAGAGGAGGCTGGCTGGCAGGCAGATGGTTTCTCCAGGTAGCTGATGGCTCTGGTATTGTTGTGTGTATGCCTGGGGTGGGGAAGGCAATTAATCTCATCATGCAAACGACTTGCAGATGGAAAGTCCTTTGTCTGTTGTATGGCCCTTAATCTGTGTATGTGACATGCGGCAGGTATGCAATGGAGTCCCTCAGAGTAAACCTTTCCCTATGGGCTTCTCCTTTGGCATCCATTTTACAGTCTACACAGACCATGTGGGAACAGCAAACAGTCCATAGTAAAGCCCCATAATGGCGTCGGGGCTAACATGGGGCTGCCATATAGTCCCTTTCTTAGATGATTGGCTACTGGTGGCAGATTCCAGGGACCAATAGCTGAGTCATTGCACTCTTGTCCTGGAGACCTATCAAAGATTGGATTCCTGGTAAATTGGGATAAATCATAACATTTTATCTTTAATTGAGACAAACATACACAGTTCGGGGGGTTCCATTTCATCACTAAGGTATCTAGTTAAGAATCTCATACAATATCTAAATATTTTCTATATTCCACCTTATTTTTATGTATATTCTTTTGCAATTGGTTTAAAATAAAGTTCCTGTTTCTTTCAAATTGGTTATATGTCAGTCTAATTTAGTTATAAAGTCTTAAACATCTCTATAGTCTTTCCAGTCATTTTTAAGATCTTGAAAAATTGTTTAGTCTCTCTTGCCCAATGGGTTATGACCTTCTTCTCTTAAAAGTATGTGTAATCTCACATATCCAGAAAGTTTCAACCATTTTTGTAGGATTTCATCCTCTTCTTCCTTCTCTGATTTCTCCTCTTAAGTTTTAAGGTCTTAATTCTGTGTCTTTTCCCCTTGTATGTAAGGAAAATAGCTTCTGGAAGTAACCCTCTATATTCAGGCCTTGGCACTCCCCACCCCCCGTTCAAGTCCCCTGTGGCCCAGCCAGGCAGGCCTTGGCTCTCCCACCCACCCCCATTCAAGCCCCTGCAGCTCAGCCAGACAGGCCTTGGCTCTCCCACCCCCCATTCAAGCCCCCTGTGGCCCAGTCAGGCAGGCCATGGTTCTCCCTCCCCATTCAAGGCCCCTGCGGCCCAGCCAGGCAGGCCATGGCTCTCCCACCCCCATTCAGGGCCCCTGTGGCCCAGCCAGGCAGGCCTTGGCTCTCCCACCCACCCCCATTCAAGGCCCCTGTGGCTCAGCCAGGCATGCCTTGGCTCTCCCACCCCCTGTTCAAGGCCCCTGCAGCCAGGCTGCTCACACCTCAGCTGCCTACTTAACTTGGGGAGTCTTCAGGGCTCTGGGAGGGGCTGGGACAGGCAGAGGTGTGGAGGGGCAGTAGGCAGCAGCCTTAGTGCAGGCCAAGGCTGGGCCAGGAGCAGCAGCAGTGCAAAGTGGCAGGGCCAGAGTCACTGGGAAGCGAGTGGGCCGGAGTCTCCATCCTCTCTCCTGAGGTGAAATTGTCTTCTGAGGTGAGTTTTGGCTCCTGCTGCTTCTTTGGGTGCCTAGAGAGTTGTTCTGAATGACAGATTGGCAGCGAACTAGATTTTGCCAAGATAGAACCTTGCCAGACCGCTACACATTTATATAATAAGACAGGAGATATAGATAGATAGATAGATAGATAGATATATAGATATAGATGTAGATATAGATATAGATATATATGTGTGTGTGTACCTATAATTAAATCACACATATACCCCTATAAGTTTCTACCAGCCTACTTATATACACTGTTCCTTGAACATAGAAGCTCCAGCCTTACTTCCCTTTCCATGCTTTCAGCTGGGAAGAATGGAACCACTTCTTTTTCCCATCTTCTGTCCCCTTTTTAATTTCCACTAAATGCACTGTGGATGAGGCTCAGTTTATGATATAGTGTGGTCCCTGCCAGTTTGGGGTTAGAGAATGCTTCTTCTTAGAAAAATCCCAGTACATCACCTTAGTACCTATTGGTCATTCTATGGAGTTCTTTACCCAACTTAGGTATTTATCCATCCTTTTTATATTCAAACCTAATTGATTGGCAAGATCTCTGTGTACCTCAGCTAACTTTTCACTTAACTGTTGGATCCATTGATCTGTCAGCACTTTAGGCTGCCACTCATTGGGGATTTCAGTGTCCAACCACCATTGCTGTGGGGTATTCATCAGTCTCCCTGTCATTGCTTCAAACGGTGTGTACCCATGAGAGGCAGTAGATGCTCTAAGAGCCATTAAAATTAAAGGTAGTTTTTGATCCCAATCTCTCCCGTCTGACTTTACTACCTTTTTCAATGCCTCCTTAATGACCCGATTATTTCTCTCGACCAATCCCGATGCTGCCGGCTGATGGGAGATATGGAATCTCTGCTTTATACCTAACAGTTGGAACAGTTCCTGCATTACCTGTCCAACAAAATGGCTACCACAATCTGAATTTAACCCTTTAGGAATCCCAAAGCGACTGAGAACTGTCGTGGCGCGCACAATGCTGGCTGGCATGTTAGTGCCCAAAGGGAGTTAGAGTACCCAAAGAAGACTGGAGTCCAGAAATTAGGCAAATATAAAGTGAATTTTATTTACACTCTGCCACCACCTATATACAGTTATCAGTGTCAAAGTGCTCCACTGCAATCAATCCAAGTGAAGAACATAAAACCACTGTACACTCCGTACATTTATACAGCCTCTGGCCAATCAGCACACAGCTGATGCAATCCAGATGCAATACTCAGTGTCAGGCTGAACTGCCTCAGACCAGTTATAGCCAGCCTCTTTGCAGTCACATGCTGGCACTAGCTGTCATTCCCTTTGACACTAGATCAAACTCATCTAGGCCAGCCTTACCTAAACCAGTGAATCACAACAAGAACATGGTTCAGTAATTGCTTGGCAGTGGTCTTAGCTGTATTATCCTTGGTGGGAAGAGCTTCCACCCATTTCGAAAAACTATGCACTAGAACCAAGTAGTACTGATTTCCATTCTTAGTTTTTGGTAGAGGACCCATGAAATCTATTTGAACATCTGACCACACCCCACTTGACCTTTGATGTCTCATGTCTCCTTTCTTAATTTTTGTATCTGCATTCACCATAGCACAGTGTAAGCAATTATAACATTGTTTCACATCTTGCTTCATAATGGGCCACCAACTTACCCCTCTTACCTGTTCTCTGGTCCTTTCCCATCCAAAATGCCCTCATGGACAAACTGAATCAAATCACTCCTCACTATTTTAGGTACAATCCATAATTTGGAGTCTTTTCTTACAGCCCATACTACATCCTCTGTTTTCTGAATTACATATTTTCCACAAGGGCTTTTCCCTTTCTCAAATAAATCCTGGATTTCTACATCATCCTTTTGTAGGGTTCCTAGATCTAAAATAGATGGGGATTTGTTTTTTCCTTGAGACCTGGTGACTACTCTTGACACCTTTTCTTCTTCAGGGCTTTCAATTCCTTGTGCAGACAGTTTAGCTAATGAATCGGCCCTGTTGTTCCAATAGGCTTCTCTAGTTTTTATTTTCTGATGTGATCTCACATGCATCACCCTGATGTCTCCTTGCCACTACTCTATATGCTCAGCAGTCTCACTCCACAGCTGTGCATGAGTTACAGGTTTCCCATCTGCTGTGCACCTGCCATGGGATTTCCAAATTGGAAGCCAAACCAAAAGAGTTTGCTTAGTCCAGTTGGAATCTGTAAACATTGCAACATTCTCTGTTTTAGCTTCCATTGCTAGCACTTCTGACAGCAGCAATCTCTGCCACCTGTGCTGAGTGAGGAAACATGGCCCCTCCTATGTAGTGGAAGATGGTGGCAGTGAGTGAGAAAGCTCAGCGTCTGAGCTCCTCGGCAGGGAGGCTAGGTTTCTAAGTCCTAACTATTATGAACTACCTGAACCTTGAAGTGTGAAGTGAAGAGCAGCCACACTGCATGACTCGGGGTACAGTGAGAAGGCGACCCTGATGCAAAGGCAGCTCGTGGGGCATCCGCACTGCTGGCAGCGTGTGGAGGACCTTCAGCGGCCTGATCTCAGCAGGACCAACATGCAGCTCCTTGGCCTGCCATAGGACTCTGGCCAGGACAGACGGTGCAGTCAGTGGCGCTGTGAGCTACAAGCAGCCGGCAAGATTGCAGCCACTGCATGGGTACCAGGACCAAGCTGGGACACTGGGCACGACACTGGGCTCAGGAGGACAGCTGCTGGGCAGATCCAGAGGGGGTCGGTGCTCCCCAGGACCCCTGACTTGTGGACTGAGGCTGGCCCCGTGCCCCCCCTTCCAAATGAGACCTGACAGGGGTGAGTTCCATTGGGCGCCCAGGATCCTAGCGCAAGTCGGTCTCCGTCTGCGGGCTGCTTGGCTGGCAGTATTCGTTTTCCCAGTGGTGACGCTGGTGATGCTGGTAAGGATGGCCTGCAGTGAGGGGGACTTTACACCTGAGTGAATAGGAGCGCTGGGTGGCGCAGGACCCTCAGCCGGAGATTACCTGGATAGCATATCTCCCAGTGGGGCCTAGTGGCCCGGGCGTTTAACGGGACGTGTGGCTTCCCTACAAAGACAACGTTAGGGTTGAGCTGGTGGTAGGGAGGCTTATCCGCAAGGACAGGACAGGAGAGAGAGTGAAACCTAAACAGAAAGAACTGACAAGACCCGCCCATGTACCACCAGGCGGAAGGAGAAGAGCTGGGCTGAGTGGACTGCATGGCGGGGACAACTCAAGCTCCAATTGTGGTACGAGAGGCCACTTTAGAGTGGCTGAGTATACAGGCCTGATTAATCAGTATATTGTTTAGTGACTGATTAATTGATTGATAGATAAATTAAGGGAATGAGGGATTTGGAATTAATTAAGTAGTTTGTCGGTAATTATCATGTAGGGGCTGTATTGAGAAATTGACATTAATTGTCGGGGCCATCCTAATTAATTGGAATTTAATTTGTTGATTGCCTTAGTGATTATATTCAGAGGGAGGGTGGGAGGGATTTGCAGGCCACATTAGTTGAAGGCCCAAGACTGTACTTTGAGTTTGAGTTATTGGGCGATTGAATTTTAGAGGAATTTGTAAATTAATTGGTGAGTAGGATTGGCTGTGCAATTGGAGCGGGAGGGGGAGTACTGTTGTGCACTTTACTGTTCCAAACTGAGCACTTTAGTGAGCGTCCTGCTTGGGGCACATCCGGCAGTCTGAAGCTTGCGGAGACCACAGAGGGCAATGATGTGGACCAGGGAATACCGGTGCTCCTGGGAAGAGGAAAGTATAGTGGTGGGAGCAGGCGGAGTAGTATGCGAAATGGGCGGAGAAATGGTGAAGCTCGGCCCTCTTCCAGCCCGCGTCCCATCCCGAGGGATGCTGGCAGTGGGGCTAGGAACCATACCCCCTCTCAGTCATTGGTGTTGTGTAACGCCAGGTCCATAAATAATAACATGACCATCTTGAATCTTTCCACTGACTATATATTGTAGGGGGCTGTGAGTGGTCTGAACAACCACTTTGCTCTCCCCCACAATGTATTCCCACTGTTGCAAACACCAAAACAGTGTCAAACACTCCCTTTCACATGGAGTGAAATTCTGTTCCACTCCACTAAGGGCTCTGGATGCATTGGCAATCACTCTCTGTTTTCCATCCTGCTTTTGAATCAAAGTAGCTCCTAATGCTATATCTGTGGATGCTAACTGGACTATAAATGGCTCCCGCACTCAAGGGTAAGCCAAAGCAGGTGCTTGAGCTAGATCCCATTTCAACTGAGTGAGTGCTTCAGACTGGTCAGAACCCCACTCACATTTTTTTATTTTTCTTCAACAGAGCCCACAGAGGATGAATTTTCTCAGCAAACCCTTCTATGAACGCTTAAGAAAAATTCAATGTTCCTAAAATAGCTCTCAAGGAATGGGCATCAGTAGGGGCTGGCAGCTTCCCTATAGCTTCCACTCTTTGTGCATCTGGGGTTCTACCTTCTTGCCCCAGACACACTCCTAGGTATTTTACTTCTCTCTGCACCAACTGGGCTTTATCCCGATTGATTTTAAACCCTGTTTCCTGCATAAGTTTCAAAACTGCTCTAGTTGCATCATGCACAAACTCTGGGTCTTCCCCATATATAATGACATCATCAACATAAGCATTTTTAGTCTCCCTATACTCTGGGGGGAGCTTATCTAACATCTGAACAACATGTTTATGACATATGGTGGGTGAGAGATGCAAACCCTGTGGTAATCTTTTGTAACAATATTGTCTCCCACAAAATTTATACCAGTAGGGTGGTGCTAGAGGAATAGAAAAAAAGCAATTAGCGACGTCAGTCACACTAAAGAACTTAGCGTCCCCTGCAATGGCAGCAATAACTTCTGGGTAACTATTGTTTGAAATAAAAAGATAAGTCTTGGTAAAATATTCATTTTTACAGCAGCTATTCTTCCCATAAAAGATATCTGCAGGTCCTTCCATTTTTCCAGATCCTTCTTAATTTCTGACAAAAGTTTCATATAGTTATCCTGCAGTAAAAACCCACATCCATTTGTCAGAGTTATTCCTAAATATTTCACTTTCTTTTCTTCAATGCCTGAGATACTTTGTAGTTGTTGGATCTGGTCTTTAATATAATTTTTGTCAATATTTTGGTTTTGAGGCCTACTACCTGTCCATATTCTTGTAATGAATTTATAAGTTGAATAATAGAGTCTAGTGGATTTTCTAGAATAAATACTAAGTCATCTGCAAATGCTTGTAGTTTATATTCTTCTCCTTTTATTTTGAGTCCTTTAATCTTAATATCTTTTCTCACTGTGTTGTTTAATGTTTTGAGAGCAAAGATAAAAAGTAATGGAGAGAGTGGACATCCTTGCCTGGTTTCTTTTTGTATTTTAATATTTTTTGATAGAGCCCCATTCACCAGAATCTTTGCTTGCTGTTTAGTATAAATTGCTCTGACCATTGTATAAAAATCTTCTCCACGGTCCCAAATTGTTAATTGTTTCAACATAAAGTTCCAACTAAGATTGTCAAAGGCTTTTTCGGCATCTAAAAAGGTCAAGGCCATCTGTTTCTCTGGGTGTGCTTCAAAATATTCAAGTAAATTCAAAATAGTCCTTACATTGTTTCTTATCTGTCTTTTAGGTAAAAAATCTGCTTGATCTTGATGAATAACTTGCAAAAGGACTCTTTTCAATCTTGCAGCCAGTATGGAGGCTTAGATTTTATAATCCACATTCAATAAGGAAATTTGTCTATAATTTTTAATTTCCTTCTCATCTGTATCTTGTTTGTGAATTAGAGTGATGAAAGCTTCATTCCAGGTCCCTGGTATTTTCTTCTCCTTTATAATATTTTGTATTGTATATTTTAATGGCATTATTATTAGATCTACAAAAGTTTGATAGAACTCTGCCGGTAAGCCATCTGGATTCGGTGTTTTCCCTTTCTTTTGATTTTTCACTGCTTCAGTTATTTCAACAAAAGAGATTGGTTCATTTAAGATTTTCCTTTGATCGCCTGTGAATTTCTTATCATTATATATATATATATATATATATTTAAAAAATTAACTTCTTCTTGAGTGGATTTTCTCTTCTGATATAAATTGCTATAAAAGGTCTCAATCTTCAAATCTCTAGGAATATTCTTTTCCTCTCCCATTTCGTCTCTCAGTATCTTTATATGCTTTTTCTTTTCTTAATTTATATGCTAACCATCTAGTTGGTTTGCTTGCATTCCCAAAATAGTTTTGTTTTGTGTAGGTATTTTTTTTGCTATTTCTTGTGTAAGAAGACAATTCATTTGATGCTGTAGATTTTTTATCTTAATCCTTGTTTGCTCAGTAGAAGACTCCCGCTTCATCTTTTCTTCTTCTTTTTTAATTTGCTCTTCAATCTGGGTAATTTTTTTTTCTTTTGCTTCCTCATCCAAGCATCTTGTCTGATGATCCATCCCCTTGCATAGGCCTTGAAAGCTCTAGATTCAATTAAAGTTAACCAACCCGGGTTGTTGAGGAGTGGTTCAGGGTCTCTTTTGGCTTTATGTGTTTCCTGAATGCATATTAGATTAATGCCTTCATCTCTTGCCATCTTGCCTAGTTGGTATTGCTTCAGGTTTGAGGATAAGCCATTTACATTCAGTGAAAGTATTTTGATTGGTCTAGCCATATTCTTTAGAAAACTTCATACCTCTCCCCCATTGCCAAAGCATGTTAGCTATTCTCCTGTTGTTCCCCCAGTCCCCTTTCCCCCTCCCAAGTGAAAGAGAAACTATTCTGGGGTTTCCCACCCCTTCTCTCCACATTCCAGAGATCCCGCATCCCCTCTCCTCTCCCACCTTGCTTTTCTTATCACATTAATTAACATTAGGCCCAACTATAAGTATATACTTCCCTTTAGCTGCTGGCTGCTTGGGAGTTAGTTCTTAGCCGCTTAGAGCTGTGTGGTCTTGACTCCTCATCATCTGCGTCTGGGTTGCTGTCGTGCTCCATCTCGCCCTCTTCACAGTTGATAGCATCTACTCCCATTTCATCAAGCATTTTAGTTGCTTCAGTCAGATTCCTAGCTCTGTATCTCTTACCATCGCGAAACACAATCAGAGTTATTGGATAACCCCAAGTAAAATTAATTCCTTCTTTATGAAGTTTTTGTTCATAGGGTTTCAGTAACCTTTTTTCCTGCAGCGTCTCTTGACTAAAGTCCTGGCTCACATCAGCTTTCCTTCCTTTAAATTCTAGATCCTTAACCCTCCTGAGAGTTCTAAAGACCTCGTCTTTTAGTTTTTCTCTTGCAAAGGCAATTATCACCTGTCTAGGCTCTCCTTTTTGTTTCCTGAAAAGTCTATGAGCTCTTTCAATCTCCGCTTGCTCCACCTGGGCGCCATTTTCTATAAACCACCTGCAAAGTACTTCTTCTAATTGCCTTGGCATAATCTCTTCACTGATACCAGTTATAATCATATTCCTCTTTCGCTGACGGTCTGACTGTCTTGCTAAGTTTTTTGCCAGCTCCTTAATCCTTTCCTCGTTAGTGTCAGCTTTCTTTTTTGTCTCTTCAGCAGTTTCTTTCACTTTACCTATCTCCTGTGCTATCTGAGTAGTATCTTTTTCCAGAGCTTCTAAATCATCTGTCACTATCTTTTGAAATGCGGCTAGTTGCTCCAACAGTTCTCTGGTGTTTCTAACCATATTTCATTTATTTACAACCCCTGACTGCTGCTTTGAATTGCTGTAATTAGTTTATAGTTTGTAGCTCTGGCAGCCCGCCCAGTTAATATTATCTCTAGGTTGGTTTTTTTCCCCTCTTTCCCTTCGCCTTCCTGCTTTCTTTCTTATCCTCTCTCAGTTAGAGACATATTTTCTGCTCTCCCAAGTAATTTATTACATTCTTATGTTCTTGTTAGGCCATAAATCTTTTAACTTGGTGGAGTAAGTCGGAGGCACGTCTTCCCATAGATAGCGCATGCTTGGATCTCAGTAGAACTACATTCTAGCCAGGTGGCAGGACTCTCCCCTGCTGGGACCTGGGCTTGACAGTTCAGATAGTTCAGTCCTCCAGTTGTCACCAGTAGAAAGCTAGGGAGAGGTACCCATGCTGCCGGCTTCTCCAGAGGTCCATGGTGAAGTGGATGGTTTGGCCTTGCACTCTGGAGAGTTTGCCCTTGACCAGTGCCAATGTGGAGCATTGCATGGTGGGCAAAACTCACCAGCTCATGGTACTCTGTGAGGGGATGGTGTATCAAGGAGCCAGATGATGCAGCAGCCAGCAAAAGGCTATGTTCTCCACGTGGGAGAAGGGTTGGCCATCCACTGCAATCATTTCACTGATGAGGCATGTGAATGCTTCCTGAACCCTCCCCCTCGCCCTTTTGAATAGCACTGTTAGTGTCCTTGGGATTGTGACCTCTTTGAGGGTGGCCTGCCTTGGGGTCCCAACCACGGCACTCAGAGAATAGGGAGCATTCTCCCCCTCCACATGTCCCTGCTAAAAGGGAGTGGGCCTCTTCCTCCTCCTACTGCCCACCATTCTGACAGCAGCAAAGTGGTGTGCACCCTTTGCAGGTGTCTGCGGAGAATGGAGGAAGACAGGTGTTGGGAGTTTGTGCCCCTGCAGACATGGATATGGCACACCTGGACTCTGCCACACAGGGATCACTGGGGAAGGTGTGGAAATGTTTCCACAGGGTTGCCTGTAAATGGGGCACCATGATTGGAGCAGGTAGAAATAGACACAACTGCTTTCTATCGCTGGGCTGGGAGGCTCCAGAGGAGAGTGTACATTGGGCAACAAGGAGCAGCAGGGAGTTGGGATATGGAAGGGGAGGATGCTTCCCCACCAAACTCGGTAGCACTGGTGTCACTCAATTTATTACAGTTGTAGACCAGCAAACAATACAATAAGAGGCAAGTAAATAAGTAAAAACACTAAAATTATAAAATATAATAACATTTAGACTTATAAACAGTAATCTAAAAAGTTTAAAATACAGAAAAGGTAAAAATTAATATTAAGATCAAAGATTAAAACTAAATCTAGACCTATCTGTACTTCTTTATCTCTTTTCTAGAATGGTATGCCAACCAGCCAAATTTTGCAACCATCCTAGTCAGCTTTTGATTATTACCCACCAGCATAATTGACAAAAGTACCCTTCTATTGCAAGCAGGGTAGGAGTTAACAATAGACTTAACCAGAATTTCCCTAATGTTATGATATAAACTACAATTGAAAATCACATGTTCCAACATTTCATCCCATCCCACATATACAACTTTTCCTCAGTGATCTAGTAAATCTGGACTCTAATATAGCTGAGGTTAAGGTATTATATATTAAACTAGGGAGCAAAGCCCATTGTGGTGGAAGACAACAGACCCTAGAAAGGAAGGAAGGAAGGAAGGAAGGAAGGAAGGAAGGAAGGAAGGAAGGAAGGAAGGAAGGAAGGAATAGGGGGAAGAGTGAAAGAAAGGAGAGAGGAAGAAAGGAAAAGGGGGAAAGGAAGGGAAGAGGGGCAGAAAAGGCCTTCTCTGGGCCCAGAGAAGGCCTTTTCTGTCCCACACACCATCCCCTGGGCCTTCTATGGGGGCAGTAGGCAGTGTGTGGGGAAAAAACGCTTCTCTGGGCCTACTACCCCCATAGAAGGCCCAGAGGATGATGTGTGGGGGATGGAAAAGGGCTTCTCTGGGCCTACTGCCCCCATAGAAGGCCCAGAGGATGATGTGTGGGGGCAGAAAAGGGCTTCTCTGGGCCTAGTGCCCCATAGAAGGAACAGGGGATGGCGTGTGGGGGGCAGAAAAGGCCTTCTCTGGGCCTAGTGCCCCAAAGAAGGCCCAGGGAATGGCGTGTGGGGGGCAGAAAAGGGCTTCTCTGGGCCTAGTGCCCCATAGAAGGCCCAGGGGATGGCGTGTGGGGGCGGAAAAGGGCTTCTCTGGGCCTAGTGCCCCCATAGAAGGCCCAGGGGATGGCGTGTGGGGGCGGAAAAGGGCTTATCTGGGCCTAGTGCCCCCATAGAAGGCCCAGGGGATGGCGTGTGGGGGGCAGAAAAGGGCTTCTCTGGGCCTAGTGCCCCCATAGAAGGCCCAGGGGATGGCGTGTGGGGGCGGAAAAGGGCTTCTCTGGGCCTAGTGCCCCATAGAAGGCCCAGGGGATGGCGTGTGGGAGGCAGAAAAGGGCTTCTCTGGGCCTAGTGCCCCCATAGAAGGCCCAGGGGATGGCGTGTGGGGGACGGAAAAGGCCTTCTTTGGGCCTAGTGCCCCCATAGAAGGCCCAGGGGATGGCATGTGGGGGCGGAAAAGGCCTTCTCTGGGCCTAGTGCCCCCATAGAAGGCCCAGGGGATGGTGTGTGGGGGGCAGAAAAGGCCTTCTCTGAACCTTGAGCCGAATCAATTATGGCAAGCATAGAATGCTGTGGAACCAAAATTCAAATATATATAAGGACAGGATAGCTTGCATGGGGATTTCTAATCAGTTGCTCAAATGTAGTGAAACTAGTTTTCAATCTCTCACTCAATGGCCTACTATCTAAGTAGTGCTGAAGTTGTAAATATTGGTACCAAGGTATTATAGTACGGCCTTTGTTTTCTAAGTTATTTTTGGTGAGTATATGACCTTCAGAAGTAATATCAATTAGTCTGTTTAACTTTATAAGCTTCCAGTAGGCAAAGGAATCATCTGAAGTGTAAAATCATCTGTTTTGTAAAGGTTGATAATGGGGATATAGTAGGAGCTAGTTTATTGCAATGTCTCTCCCAAATCGCCAGAGTACATAGGAGATAGGGATTCTGATTTGTTGATTGGGGCCTTTCCTTTTTCATATTTCAGATTAGTTCTTGTAGAGTCCGAGAATCGAAGAAGATTGTTCGATTAGAGTCCAGTCTGGTGCTGTGTCTGAATGCAGTATTTTGATCAGATTTGTAAGATGTGCTGCATCATGATACAGCAACAAGTCCGGAAAGCCAGTACCACTGTCTTTAACTAGTTTACGTAGAGTATAGAAGCTAATCCTACATTTTTTATGGTCCCAGATAAAATGTTTTGCCATGTCCTTATATTGTGCATAGGAATTATTACTGGGAGTGTACGGAACAAAAAAAATAAATTTTGGCAAAAAAACAAGGATTTGATTAAGTTTACACGTTCTGTCCCAGAAAAGCAAAACTGATGCCATTTGTCCAGTTTAAGTTTGATTGCTTTATAAGTTACACCAAAATTGTGGTGAAAAAGATCCAAATGCCTCCAGGTGTTTGTAACCCATTTGAAATTGTAGAGTCTTTTGAAGTTGTTTGTGAGCTCAGGTAACATGTAAGTAGGATAACTTTCTGATTTCCTCTGGTGGATTTGTAAGCCTGGTATCATAACAAAGTGGAATAATTCTTCATTAACATATTTTAAGGAGTCAGTTGGGTCAGTGAGATATAGAACGGTGTCATCTGCAAAGAGGCTTATCTTAAAAACTCCTTTGTGAATATTAATCCCTCTAATAAGTGAGTTAGCATGAATAGCAATAGCCAAGGGTTCCATAGTGATCACAAATAATAAAGGTGATAGGGTAAACCCCTGTCTTGTGCCTCTCGTGGGGGTAAAGATCTCAGAGTTAAGACTGTTAATATGGATACTAGTTTTAGGATTACTATATAGGGTATCAATTGTCCTCATAAATTTCTCACCAAAACGCATACACTTTAATACAGATTGGAGATACAGTGCTTCCAGAGTGTCAAACACCTTCTTGATGACAAGAGAGAGAATTATGGAGATAATTTTTTTATTTCTGCAATAATTCATAATGTTTAAAGACTTGCAAATATTATCAGCAATATTGCGTGAAGACATGAAGCCTGTTTGATCTTTATGTATATATTGTCTTATAAAACATCCTAGCCGATTAGCAAGGATAGCTAAGAAGATTTTTGAGTCTTGATTAATCAAAGTGATTGGTCGATAGGATGCTAAATCAGTGGAATCGCAATCTGGTTTGGGAACAACTATAATAGTGGAATCTGCCCATGAAGGGGGTAAAATGATTTCTTTAAGATATCATTGCATACATTTGTAAGTGGACTAACGAGGAGGTGAGAAAAAGATTTATAAAATTCGGCCAGGAGCCCATCATTACCTGGTGTTTTGAAGTTTTTTAAGGATCTAATGGTATCTTGAATCTTTTGCTGTGTGATTGGAGATTCAAGGACGTCCCTGTGTTTTTTCTTGAGCTGAGTAATAGAGTGTTTGTTTAACAGGTATTTTAATATTGCTTCTGGATCAGGATGTCTGGATTGATAAAGTGAGCAATAATAATAATAGAACAACTTAACTAATTGTGGGCTCTTTGAACTGAGGTTTCCTCCGACATCTTTAATGGCTCTAATAACCATAGAAGTGTTTCTACGCTGAGCTCTCCAAGCTAGGGACCACAAATTATTAGGGGGTTTTGACCAAAATTTGCGTTTTAATTTTAAAATATTACACTTTATTTGAGAGACATCAAGTGTTTCTAATGCTTTTCTTTCGATTAAAAGTTTTCTATATGCCTTTTTGCTACCAATAGTTTTGTGAAGGTGTTCTAGAAGTTCAATTTTTGTTATAAATTCTAATCTCAGAGCCTCTCTTCGTTTTTTGTAGAAAGCTGTGATGGAGATAATACGACCCTGTATCAACGACTTCATTGCATCCCATAGGATGGCATTTGATTGTTGTTGTTCAGTCGCACAGTTGAGTCCGACTCTTCGCGACCCCATGGACCAGATCACGCCAGGCCCTCCTGTCTTCCGCTGTCCGCTGAAGTTTGCTCAATTTCATGTTCGTTGCATCGATGACACTGTCTAACCATCTCATCCTTTGCCGTCCCCTTCTTCTTTGACCTTCAATCTTTCCCAGCATCAAGGTCTTCTCCAGTGAATGCTCCCTTCTCATTTGGTGGCCAAAGTATTTGAGCTTCAACTTCAGGATCTGGCCTTCCAGGGAACAGTCAGGGTTGATTTCTTTTAGGATTGAATGATTTGATCTCCTTGCAGTCCAAGGGACTCTCAAGAGTCTTCTCCAGCACCATAGTTCAAAAGAATCTATTCTTTGGTGCTTGGCCTTCCTCATAGTCCAACTCTCGCAGCCAAACATTACTACGGGGAATACCATTGCTTTGACCATGTGGACTTTTGTTGGCAGGGTGATGTTTCTGCTTTTTATCATGCTGTTTAGGTTTGCCATCGCTTTCCTCCCAAGGAGCAGGTGTCTTTTAATTTCATGGCTGCAGTCACCATCTGCAGTGATCTGGGATCCCAGGAACGTCATCTCTGTCACTACTTCTATGACTTTGCCTTCTGTTTGCCAAGGAGTGATGGGGCCAGATGCCATGATCTTAGTTTTTTTGATGTTGAGCTTCAAGCCCACTTTTACGCTCTCCTCTTTCACCCTGAGCAAGAGGCTCTTTAGGTCCTCTTCACTTTCTACCATCAGAGTCTGCATATCTGAGGTTATTGATCTTTTCCCCAGTAATCTTAACTCCAGCTTGTGATTCATCCAGGCCAGCATTTCGCATTATGTACTCTGCATATAAATTAAATAAGCAAGGTGACAATATACATCCTTGTCGTACTCCTTTTCCTATGCTAAACCAATCAGTTGTTCCATATCTGGTTCTAACTGTTGCTTCTTGACCCTTATACAGGTTTCTCAGGAGACATGTGAGGTGGTCTGGTACTCCCATCTCTTTAAGAACCTGCCATAGTTTATTGTGATCCACACAATCAAAGGCTTTAGCATAGTCAATGAAGCGGAAGTAGATGTTTTTCTGGTACTCTCTTGCTTTCTCCATAATCCAGCAAATGTTGGCAATTTGATCTTTAGTTCCTTTACCTCTTTGAAACCCAGCTTGTACTTCTGGCAGTTCTCTATCCACGTACTGTTGGAGCCTAACTTGTAGGATCTTGAGCATGACCTTGCTAGTTTGTGAAATTAGTGCAATTGTGCAATAGTTTGAACATTCCTTGACATTGCCCTTCTTTGGGACTGGAATGTATACTGACCTTTTCCAATCCTGCGGACACTGTTGTGTTTTCCAAATTTGTTGGTAAATTGAGTGCAGCACTTTAACAGCATCTTCTTTTAAGACTTTGAATAACTCAGCTGAGATACCATCACCTCCACTAGCTTTGTTGTTAGTAATGCTTTCTAAGGCCCATTTAACTTCACTTTCCAGGATGTCTGGCTCGAGGTCAGTGATTATACCGTCGTGTTTGTCAAGGACATCGAGTTCCTTCTTGTATAGTTCTTCTGTGTATTCTTGCCATCTTTTCCTAATCTCTTCTGCTTCTGTTAGGTCCCTACCGTTTTTGTCCTTTATCATGGCCAGCTTTGCATGGAACGTTCCCTTGATTTCTCCAATTTTCTTGAAGAGATCTCTAGTCCTTCCCAATCTATTGTTTTCCTCTATTACTTTGCATTGTTCATTCAGGAAAACCTCCTTATCTCTCCTTGTTGTTCTCTGGAAATCTGCATTCAGTTAAGCAAATCTTTCCTTTTCACCATTGTCTTTAGCTTTCCTTTTTTCCTCTGCTATGTGTAAAGCCTCATCAGACAGCCACTTTGCTTTTTTGCATTTCTTTTTCTTTGGGATGGAGGTGATTGATGCCTCCTGTACAATGTCACAGACCTCTGTCCATAGTTCTTCAGGCACTCTGTCTATCAAATCTGGTCCCTTAAACCTATTCTTCACCTCTACTGTATATTCATCGGGGATGCGATCTAGGTCAAATCTGAATGGCCTTGTGGTTTTCCCAACTTTCTTCAATTTAAGTCTGAATTTTGCAATGAGTAGCTCATGATCTGAGCCACAGTCAGCTCCAGGTCTTGTTTTTACTGACTGGATAGAGCTTCTCCATCTTTGACTGCAAATTATATAGTCAATCTGATTTCGGTGTTGCCCATCTGGTAATGTCCATGTGTAGAGACGCCTCTTAGGTTGTTGGAAAAGGGTGTTCGCTATGACCAGCGTGTTCTCTTGACAAAACTCTGTTAGCCTTTGCCCTGCTTCATTTTGTTCTCCAAGGCCAAACTTGTCTGTTATTCTGGTTACCTTTTGATTTCCTGCTTTAGCATTCCAGTCCCCTATGATGATGAGGACATCATTTTTTGGTGTTAGTTCTATGAGCTGTTGTAGGTCTTCGTAGAACTGGTCCACTTCAGCCTCTTCTGCAGCAGTGGTTGGGGCATAGACTTGGATTACTGTGATGTTGAATGGTTTGCCTTGGATTTGGACCGAGATCATCCTGTCATTTTTGAGATTGTATCCCAATACTGCCTTTCTCACTCTCCTGTTGACTATAGAGGCCACACCATTTTTTCTACGGGATTCCTGGCCACAGTAGTAGATATAATGGTCTTCTGGGTTAAATTCGCCCATTTTGTAGTACGAGTGGGAATATAAAGATTTTTTATATAGGTTTTTTCTTCTTGATTGTTCATATTCATATTTTTCTTGGTTTTCTGGATTCCTCTTTTAAGTAATATTTTATTAGGATATAAGAAAGACCTGTTATATTGAAGACTTTACTCTTGTAGGTCTGATATTGTCAGCAGACAACATAATAGGTACAAAGTTCATGATTCTGTAGCTCTTAAGGGCAACACTTTGCAGTGTCTGGGTCAGATAAGATTTTGGTTTCATATCAAGAACAACAAACACTTTTGTTTAGGATATGACGAATCCTTGCCCATTATCATTTAGGTAAGGTTAAGTAAACAGTTAGGTTTTATGTAGATTTGATGTAAATACGTTTCTTTACATCTGACAAATCAGAGGCTTATTAGTCAAATGACCACTGTCTTTTGTAACCAATTATGCTTTTTGAATATTGTTTTTCTGATGATGGCAGTCCATGTATAAAATATCATGTATTTCCTGAATATGCTCAGAATATGTTCAAGAAGTAGAAGAAGAAGATGAAGAAGAAGAAAAAGAAGAAAGTAGTCAATTTTTGATGAGTTATTTGGTCTAATTATTTTCCTGTTAATTGAAGCCTATCTCCCAAATATGCTGAGAAGAAAGTAGTCAATTTTGGATGGACTATTTGGTCCAACTGTTTTCTTGTTAATTGAAATAAAAACATAGAACTTCCTCCTCATTTGACTTCATTTTTGACATGGAATCAAATATGTACAACAATTCCTGTCCACTTTAGTTCACTGATTCCCAAGATGTCGATGTTCATTCTTGCCATCTCATTTTTGACAATGTCAAGCTTACCTTGATTCATAGATCTTACATTCCAGGTTCCTATGCAGTATTGTTCTTTGCAGCATCAGACTTTCCTTTCACCGTCAGACACATCCACAACTGAGCATCCTTTCGGCTTTGGCCCAGCTGCTTCACTCTTTCTGGGGTTACTCGTACTTGCCCTCTGCTCTTCCCCAGTAGCATATTGGACACCTTCCGACCTGAGGGGCTCACCTTCCGGCGTCATATCTTTTAGCCTTTTGTTACTATCCATGGGGTTTTCTTGGCAAAGATACTGGAGTGGGTTGCCATTTCCTTCTCCAGGGGATCACGCTTGGTCTGAGTTCTCTGCTGTGGCCTGTCCATCCTGGGTGGCCCTCCATGGCATAGCCCACAGCCTCATCGAACCATGCAAGCCCCCTCGCCATGACAAGGCAGTGATCCATGAGGGAGGCATTTGATACACTGCAGCTAATAGTTTCATTAAAATATTGTTTTAGAGCTAATTCAATGTCTGATTTAATTTTTTCATTAAATAAAATTGATGAGTTAAGCCTCCATTACTTTTGTGTATTATGGGTTTCATTCCATTCTACTCTTCCCATTACCCAAGCATGGTCAGAGTATATCTTTGGGCCTATCTTTGAGTCCATAGCATTTTTAGAGAGAGAGGTTGAAATTAGTATAAAGTCTATTCATGTATGCACCTGAAAACATGATGAAAAATATGTATAGTCCCTTTCTATAGGGTGCACGAACGCCATAGGTCATGAAGATTAAATTTATCTTGTAAGTGTTGTAGACCTGTATTAGGGGATACTCTATAGTTGAGTTTTGTTTTGGTATTAAACTTAGATCTATCCAGCTCATAGTTGGCAATATAGTTGAGATCTGTTCCAATAATAATGTCAGCTGTAGCGAATTCAGATAGTTGATTCAAGGTATTTTCTATAAATTTAAGTTGGCCCTCATTGGGAGCATATATCAAGGCATAGATTTATTATCCAGTATCCCATTGATAAAAATGAACCTATCTCTTAGATCTAGCAAAATAGCCTTCAACTGAAAACCAAATTTGTTGGAGATAAGTATTGCTACTCCTCTTGATTTGGTAGTCCCAGCAGCATGAAATTGAAATGGGAAATGTTTAGATTTAAATATAGTTTTGGTGTTGGCTGTAAGATGAGTTTTTTGCATGCATATAATGTCAGGCTGTAATTTAAGTAAAGCAGATTCCACCCTCTTTCTTTTAATAAAATTGTTCAGCCCTCTGCAATTGAGTAAGTAAATATTTAGTGTGGATGCCATCAAGTTGTTAAGAAGTAAACAATAAGTAGCTGTATTTCCAATTCATAATAATAAATATAAGACCCCAAATGTAATAATCCATAGAGCTTGCAACCCCATTGAAACAGTCCAGTTAACATTTTTAAAATGCATAAATTCATTGGAGTAAAAATTATTCTTAAAAATTCATTTATATTAATGATAGAATAACTGTTAGCAGTAGTAAAAAGAATTTTGGGGTTGCATAGAAAGAGATTTGTGCAAATCCAATATATAGTAATCAGTGCATAGACGATATGAATTATCAAGAAGAGCTGATATGTGCAATTGTATAACCAAGATAAAACATTAAATTTCTCAAAAAAAGGAAAGCCAAAAAGGGCACAGAGTTTCGTACTGCCAGTATAAGAAGACCAACCACATATACTAAACTTTACTCTTAATAAAGTAGAGTGAAACATTTTCTGTATAAGCTTTGTTGTGTAAAATGCAATTGTAACAATAACAACTGTTTTAAAATAAAGATTAGACCACCAGCAATATACATTCTTAAAATATCTATACAATTTACAGTCAATAATATGGCATCTAAAACTATTAGAAAATAGCTTTAAAAACTTAACCAATAAACCTCCAAGACTTAATGTTATATTAAAAACCAAACAGAGTTTCCAAAAAAGAACAATGCACAGATTGAATGAGAAAAAAAGGCTGCTTTCCTGGACAGACATACCAAGAGCACTGCACCATAAGAGTCCAGATAACCCTAGTGAGCCAAAGTGATACTATCCTGGACTGGTTGTTATATATATATTTAACAGAGAGGTGCAGAAAAATATAAAAGGAATCATTTTTTCAGCTTGCAGCCAGGCTTTGTTTCTGTAAAAAGTAAGTGGAAAAATGAACCACCATAAAAAAAGATGATACAATGCCAAGTTGTTGTGTATAACCATGAGTAGCAAGAAATTAATCTTCAACCACCCCCTCCCCCTCCCAACCCCCACAGTTCCCTTAGTCCTCAAGCTTATCCCAAAAAAAGGTACAACAGAGAAAAGGAGACTGTAAAAGAAAAAAAGAGAATAATAATAATAATAACAACAATAATAATAACAATGATGATGATGATGATGATGATGATGACCTTACCAGGTAAAGAAACCGGCAAAATCATCTGGTCCTACCTTAGGACATTACCACTGAATTCCATTCCCTGCTCCTTATTTCAGTGTGTTTAAGCATTGAGTGTGCTAGCTATACTAATTATATATAGTGTATATGTGATCCATTTAGTACAATATTTTTCTTTCTTTTTTTTAAAAAAAGAAATTTATTAACAGGACATGTTCCATATTTAACAACTAATTCATTACATATCCTTTTTTAGAAAATTTTATCCCCCCTTCCCCGGCTTCCAACGATGGTCCACCCCCATTAAAATGTCTATCAATATTTTCTTACATTCTTACATTCAATTCATATTCGATAGTCAGATCTTAACTTTTACTATTTTCCTTTTCTATTTTTCACTAGTAGGTAACTTTTCTATTACAATTCCTTTTTCTTATAACACTTCTATTCTTAATAATTATCAAAACAGAGCAATCTATTTTTTACATCCCAATTATGTTCTAAATAATCTTTAAAGTCCTTCCAATCTGCTAGAAATTCTTCATCCTCTTTTCCTTGAAAATTTCTTGTCAACTTGTCCATTTCAATCATAAAAATAATTTTCTTTATCCATTCCCATTTGTCAGGTACTTGCTCCTGCTTCCAGAACTGAGCATAAGTCATTCTTGCGGTTGAAATTAAGTACTATAACAAGGTTCTCTTTGCCATTTTGACTTCTTCTAATTTAAGTCCTAAAAGTAACATTTCTGGCTCTTTTTTCAAAGTACATTTCAAGATTTTCTGAATTTCATTATGAATCTCAGTCCAAAAAGCACCTGCTTTTTCACATGTCCACCACATATGGTAAAACGAGCCCTCTTTTTTCTTACATTTCCAACATTTGTTAGACATATTCTCATTTATATTAGCAATTTTTTTGGGTGTCATGTACCAACTATACATCATTTTATAACAATTTTCCTTCACATTAACACATGTTGAAATTTTGATCGATTTTTTCCACAAACATTCCCATGATGACATTTCTATATCTCTGTTTATATTTATAGCCCATTTCACCATTTGTTCTTTAACAATCTCATCCTCTGTATACCATTTTAACAAAATCTTATAAATTCTAGAAATCATTTTTTTACCTTTTTCTATCCAGATCATTTCAATTTCATTATTTTCTTTTCTAAAACCATCTATCATTTTGTCAGTCTTAAATAAATCATAAATCTGTCTGTAGTTTAGCCAATCATATTCAAAGTCCAGTTCATCTCTAGGTCTCATCGTGAAACTTCTCCCCTCAATTTTCAAAATGTCTTTATAGGGTAACCAGTCTTTGCCCTTGTGCCTTGAAAGTGGTTTAATTACTTCCGCCGGAACAATCCATAGTGGTCTTGTTTTGAAAAAAAATCTCTTGTACCTCATCCATGTCATAAATAGTGATCTCCTTATGAAGTGGTGTTTAAAAAGGTTATCCACTTTAGACTTTTCATACCATAAATAGGCATGCCAACCAAATTTTCAATCGTGTCCTTCTAGCGCCAACAGCTTTCTATTCTCCAAGTTAATCCATTGTTCCAGCCACGCCAGACACACCGCATCATGATATAGTCTGAAATTAGGGAGTTGAAAATCTCCCCTTTCTTTCACATCACAAAGAATTTTCATTTTAATCCTTGGTTTCTTTCCAGCCCACACAAACTTTGAAATGTCTTTTTGCCAAAGATTCAACACCTTACAGTCCTTCACTATTGGGATCGTCTGAAATAAAAATAACAGACAAAGTAGAATGTTCATTTTAACTACTGAGATTCTGCCCAAAAGTGATAGATTCAAAGTATTCCATTTTTTAATGTCTTGTTGGATTTTAATCCAGGTCTTTTCATAGTTGTTCTTAAACAAGTCTATATTTTTCACTGTAACCTCAATTCCCAAGTATCTAGTTTTCTTCACCACTTCACATTGAATTTTTTCTTGTAAATCCAGTTGATTTTCTTTTCTCATATTTTTACAAAGTATCTTTGTTTTATTCTTGTTCACATAAAATCCAGCCAAGTCACCAAATTCTTTAACCCTTTCCATCAATAATGGTACATTAATTACTGGATCTTCAATTATAAACATTACATCGTCTGCAAAAGCCCTGTATTTATACTCGAAACCACCAATTGTCCTTTTATATCTTTATCTTTTTATATTATTTTATTCTTATTTTTAATTCTTATTTTTATTAATATCTTTATCTAATTATATTATTTTATTCAGCATCACTTCCAAAATCCAAATAAATAGTAAAGGAGATAACGGGCATCCTTGTCTTGTCCCTTTTTGGACTTTAAAATAATCTGTCAACTCTTTATTTACATTCAGTGACACTTTTTGTTCACAATATACAGCCCTAATCATATTTGAAAAGGGCTGCCCAATCTCCATTCTATCAAACATTTGAAACATAAATTCCCAGTTTAAATTGTCAAAGGCTTTTTCGGCATCTAAAAATAGAAAGGCAACTTCTTTTTCTGGATGTTTATCATAGTATTCAATTGCATCCATCACAATCCTTAAATTGTCTCTGATTTGTCTGTTTGGTAAAAAACCGGCTTGTTCTTCACTAATGACGTCCTTTAAGTAAATCTTCAATCTCTCAGAAATTACCTTGGCAAACAATTTGTAATCATTATTCAGTAGTGAGATTGGTCTATAATTTTTTACATCTGTCAGATCTGTGATATGTTGGCTTCTTTCCAAGATTCTGGTATTGACTTAGTCTGTTGAATTTCATTAATTAGAAGTTCCATAATCGGGGTCAGCTCCTCCTTTAATTTTTTATAAAATTTTGCAGTAAATCCATCTGGTTCTGGAGCTTTCCCTAATTTGGCATCTTCTATTGCTTTATATATTTCTTCTTTCTTTATTGGACCATTCAGCATTTCTTTAATTTTACTATCCATCTCAGGTAAATTTACTTTATCCATATAATTTTTAATTTTCGCTGGATCAATATTCTTTTTTTGAAATAATTTCGCATAGTATTTGAAGAAGGCTCTTTTTATTCCATTCATGTCTACAATTTCTTTACCTTCCTCAATTACCTTATTTATTGTCCTTCTCTCCCTTCGGTTTTTCAATTGCCACACCAAATACTTCCCTGGCTTGTTTGCTCCTTCAAAAGATTTTTACTGCAATTTCTTTATGTTCCAGTAAAGTTCTCTATTTAATATCACCTTTAATTGTTCTTGTAAAATTTGAATTTCCTTAAGAAGTTTCTTTTTACCTGGTCTCCTTTTCAACTCATTTTCTTTTTGTTGAATTTTTTTCCTGCAACTCTTTCTGTTGTTTCAAATTATTTTTCTTGTCTGCTGCATTCATTGAAATCAGTACTCCTCTCATCACTGATTTGTAAGCATCCCAAACTGTCTGTATATTAACCTCTTGATTTAAATTCACTTGAAAAAAAATGAGTTTCTTTCCATAATGTCTCCACTAGTTTTGTCTTATCCAATAAATCTTCATTAATTCTCCAATAGTATTGCTTCGCCTTTTCTTTTAATATCCAAATTAACGGGTTGTGATCTGAATTAGTCTTCAGCAAAATTTCCACCTTCTGAGTTTTTAATGCAATTTCACTTGACATCCAAATTATGTCTATTCTTGAGAAGGAGTTATGTCGGTTAGAATAAAAAGTAAAGTCCTTAATCTTTGGATTCCATTTTCTCCATACATCTTCCAATTTTTCTTGTTCAATCAGTTTAAAAAAGATTTGAGGTAACTTTCCAATCTTCTCATCACCCTTTTGTGATTTTCTGTCCAATTTGTTATTAACAGTGCCATTGAAATCTCCAGATAGAATTATCTGATCATAATGCACCTGGTCCAATTCCTTCAACAAGTCCTTGAAAAAATTCTCTTTGGCTCTATTAGGAGCATACAGATTAACAACCAATGTCTTTTTTTTGAAGCAATGTAATCTCTACAGCCACATATCTCCCTTCTTTATCATTTAGTAGAATATTTTTCGAGTACATGTGCAATCTTAAACAAAAAGTAATAATAAACTAAGTATACAGTAATATATTCTAAAAGCAAATAATGCAAAATGAGAAATCTTGAGAACTTTATGTTGCCTGTGAAGACTGCTTGATCAGGATCTTACTCCATTCATTGGTGACTGCGGAAGATCTAGTTTGCGTTTGTGCGACTTTTTCAGTAGATCCTGTATGGGCACAAGGTTTAGCTTGAGCAGAAGAGCTTGACCTTCTTCCAGATCATAGGCGGTGAGCATCTTGCCAAGGTGACCAACTTGTAATCTGCCTGATGGGAGCCATTTATAGTACACATTTACTTCCCTGAGCTTGGTGGTAATTGGTTTAAGGAGGTTCCGGATCTGCAATGATTCCGTAGGAAGATTGGGGAACACCAGTATACGTTTATCTTTTAAAGGAAAAGAGCCATGTAGTTTAGCTTCTTTAAATATTCTTTGAACTGTACGGAGATCTTGGAATTCAACGAGGATGTCCCTAGGTCTAATTTAGATGCAGCAGTTTTAGATCCAATATGGTAAGCATTTAAGATTAATGGCGCTATCTTATCTTCTGGATTTAGAATAGATACTAGCCAATTTGACATGAAAGCAGTAAGGTCCGTTGAACCTTCCTCTCCTTCCTCGATGCCACAGAATTTAACTGACAGGCATTTTAACTTAGTCTCCAGAGAGAGCAGCTTTTCTGAGGCCTAAGAATCCTGCTCTTGTAACTGTCAGATTTCATTTTGTTCAGTAAGCCCATCTTCATTGCTGCATTGGTTGTGTTTGAAACGTGTTGAAGTGTTTTCTGAATAGCATCTAGTTGGAGACTTAAAGGTTGTAAATAAAGATAAAAGTGTTCTAGCATTTCTATTCTGAAGGCTTGTATGGTATGTAGTAGGTCAGGTGTACTGGCAACATTATTAGCCTCAGACTGCTCAGTGTGCCCTGCTGCCATTTTTACAGTTGTAGCTGTTTTTTAAGCGTCCCTAAAAGAGGCATTTTTATTATTTTTATTATTTTTTTTGAAAGACAACCATACATTACACTACATAACAAACATTACAAATACACTACATACACACAACCTCAACAATGACATACAACATTCAACATTCATGGGGGGATACAAATTCTATATCAATCCATCTATTTTAATCCTCCCCTACCTTGCCATGCTAATTACTAATACTCTTTTACCTAAGTATCCTTAACTTCTATCTTATTCACTTCTAACATAACATCACAAATCACTCAAGATTAATAATACTTGATACTTCTTATTTCTCTTCATCCTTCTTTTTCTGATCATACCACTCGTAAAAACGTTGCCACGTATTCATAAAGGCTGATTCATCATGTCCTTTCATCATCAAAGTCAGTTTATCCATTTCTGCTGCCTCCATTATCTTCTCAACCAACTCTTGTTTAGTTGGTACCTCTGTGGATCGCCAATATTTCGCATACAAGATCCTAGCCGCAGTCATTATGTATATTATCAAATATCTATCTTCTTTCCGTGCATCTTTCGGAAGTATACCCAGCAATAGCACCTCTGGTTTAAATAAAAGGGTGCCTTTTATAATTTTATGAGCCATTCTGTGTACCCATATCCAATACTTTTTGGTCACCTCACATGTCCACCACATATGGTACAAAGAACCTGTCTTAACTTTACATTTCCAACACTTATTAGAACATTTCTCATCATATTTTGCCAGTTTATCCGGTGTGATATACCATTTATAAAACATTTTATACATATTTTCTCTATATGAGACTGCCCTAGTTATCTTTACATTTATTTTCCATATTTGGTCCCACTGGTCTAACTCAATGTTATAACAACAATTCTGCGCCCATTGGATCATATTATTTTTCACCATTTCGTCTACCATATAATCAGCCAGCAACAGTGAATACATTTTTTAAGAAATTTCTCTTCTGGTTCATAAAGTATTTTTTCTATGTCCGTTAATGTCTTCTCAAACCCTATTTTCTTGTCTCTCTTATACCTCGATTGAATCTGAGCCCTGTACCACCAACTAATATCACCATCCAATTCCAACTCCCCCTTTGCATTTATAATGTCCATGTATCTCTGTGCGGGATTTTCACTATAGAGCCTATGTAAAGTCACTGCTTCTAAGGGAGCTACCAGCTTCGAAGTTTTGGTAAACCACCTCCTCCGAGTTGTCCCCCAGGCTCTACAGAGTGCATCTCGTATCCAATGTTGTCTAAAATATTTACATGCTGCCACCTTCTCGTCCCATAAGAAGGCATGCCATCCTTCCAGAAGATCATGACCTTCCAATTTTAAGAGTATTCTGTCTTCCAGCATTATCCACTCCTTAATCCATGTCAAAGTTCCAGCTCTATAATACAGAGTCCAATTAGATAAACCAAACCCTCCTCTTTCCTTCGAGTCTTGCAATGCTTTAAGCCTAATTCTTGCTCTTTTCCCCTGCCAAACAAACTTTGTGGTGGTTTGCTCCAACTCTTTCAAAACTGCCAGATTCTTCAAAACAGGAATAATTTGAAATAGAAAGATCCACCTTGGTAGAATGTTCATCTTAATCAAGGCAATTCTTCCCATCAGTGAAAGCTTTAAATTCTTCCATTTTCCCAAGTCTTGTCTCGTTTCTTTCAATAATTCATTATAATTATCTTTTTGTAATGAGCTACACCTATTTGTCAGTTTCATACCTAAATATTTTACCTTCATACAGAGTTTATATCCCGATTCTTCTTGTAGACCCTCTCTCTGCTCAGGGGTCATGTTCTTAGTTAAAATTTTTGTCTTAGCCAAGTTAATTTTTAATCCCGCCACTTGTCCGTAGTCTCTCAATATCTTGTTCAGCTCTGGGTTCCTCTGATGTAAATACAAGATCATCTGCATATGCCAGTAGCTTATATTGTTCTCCTTGTATCTTCAAGCCCTTCACCTCTGGATTCTGTCTTATCTCCCCTGTTACCACCTCTAAAGCAAATATATATAATAAAGGTGATAAGGGACAACCTTGTCTCGTACCTTTCTGTATCTGAAATTGATCTGTCCATTCCCCGTTAACCATAACTGCTGCTCTTTGCTTTGAATAGATAGCTTGAATTGTTCGAATAAATTGCTCTCCCGCTTTCACCTTCTTAAATGTTTCTATTACAAACGTCCAATTCAGGTTATCAGAAGCCTTCTCTGCATCTATAAAAATCATCACCATTTCTTTTTCTGAGTGTGCTTCATAATATTCCAACATATTCCATATCCACTTTAAATTATGTTTTATTTGTCTTTTCAGCAAGAATCCAGATTGATCTCTAAGAATCACCCTTGCCAGGATACATTTCAACCTATCCGCCATGATTGAAGCAAAAATCTTGTAATCCACATTTAATAGAGAGATCGGTCTATAATTCTTGATATCATTCCCTTCTGAATCCTGCTTATGTATTAACAAAATCAAGGCTTCCCTCCATGTGTCAGGCACTTCTTCTCCTTCCCAGATTTTTTTGTAAACTTCATGTAATTGTGGAAGCAGTATTTCTTCAAAAATTATATAAAAGTTACCTGGAAGACCATCCGTCCCAGATGCCCTACCTTTATTCTGTCTTTTAAGAGCTTCCACCATTTCCATCATTGTAATTGGTTGATTTAAAATCTTCTGGTCCCCCTCTGAGAACTTTTGAATAGTACATTCTTGCAGGTAGTGAAGTATTTTTTCTCTAGTTATGTTTTCTCTTGCATATAAATCTTTATAAAAGTCTTCTACAATCTTCTTCAAATCCTGAATTCCATTTCATTCCACTCCATTTTTATCTTTCAATGACTTTATCAATGTCCTTTCAGACTGCTTTCTTATTTGATAGGCCAACCACCTAGTTGATTTATTGGCATTTTCAAAATAATTTTGTTTAGCATAACTTATTTTCTTTGCTAATTCTGCCATTAGTACACAATTCATTCTGTGCGTAAGAAGTTTAATCTTGCCTCTTTTGTCCAAGCCTCCTCTGGCCTCCATTTCCTGCTTTTCTAGCTCTGATATTTCCTTCTTCAAGTTAAAATATTCCTCATTTCTTTTCTTGTTTTTTTTCTTGCCGTTTCCTTTATTAACAAACCTCTGGCAAAAGCCTTGAAAGCATCCCATACAGTTCACCTCGGAATATCTGGACTGATATTTTCTTTGGAAAAAAACGTGAATTCTGCTTGGAGACTTCTCACCACCTTGCTGTCCTTCAATAAAAAAGGGTTTAATGTCCATCTACCTTTAGGATAGGAGCTGCGGTGGCTCAAGTGGTTAAGATGCTGAACTGCAGGCTGTGGAAGGTCAGTAGTTCAGCAGTTCAAGACCCGTGAGTGCCGCATGATGGGGTGAGCTCTCGTCTCTAGTTCCAGCTCCTGCCAACCTAGCAGTTCGAAAGCAAGAAATTGCAAGTAGATAAATAGGTACCACTTCAGTGAGAAGGTAACAGCGTTCCGTGCGCCGTGGTGTTTAGTCATGCCGGCCACATGACCACAGAAATGTCTTCGGACAGCGCTGGCTCTTCGGCTTTGAAACGGAGATGAGCACCGCAACCCTAGAGTCGGATTCGACTGGCTTTCGAGCAAGGGAACCTTTACCTTTTACCTTTAGGATTCGTCCCCTGTAATTCCACCGTTATCGGATTATGGTCAGCATATGTACTTGCCTCAATTTCTGCCTCCTGTAATTCCCTCACCAAAGAAGAAGACATCCAGCATATATCTAATCTAGACCAAGAGTCATGTCTTGCCGAGTAATATGTATATTGTTGTTTTTTAAAATTTCTTATTCTCCGTACATCAACCAATATCCATTCCTCTATTAGTTGCAAGAGAGAATTAGTAAATTCATTGCCCTTTATCTTCTTTTTCTGAGCATTCATTTTCTGGTCCTGTTTATTGTCAAACACTGCATTAAAGTCACCAATCACACAAATCTCTTGGAAGTCCTGTTTGGCTATCGGATATAAGAGTTTTTTATAAAACTTTTCCTGGTTCTGATTTGGGGCACAGATATTCACAGTCAATACCCTTTTATTTTGTCTCTGGGTAGCCACCATTAATATTCTTCCATCCTCAGAAGCAAATACGAATTCCGGCTGCAGAAACTCTTTAATATAGGTAGCTACTCCACGCTCCTTCTCCTTATCCGTAGCCACAAATACTTTGCCTAATCCCTTATAATCCAAATATTTTTCATCATTTTTTCTAATGTGGGTTTCTTGTATACATGTTATATCCGCATTATGTTTCTTCAGTTGGTGAAATAGCCTTCTTCTTTTCTGAGGTCCATTTAAGCCATTCGCATTAACTGATATAAACTTCATCTTCCTTTTATCCATCTAAATTCTGTAACTGTTTGCGGTCCTTTTCGCCTTTTGTCTTTTGTCTCATAAGGATTGGCAATCTCAGTCTAAATCTTCTTACCCTTTGTGGTCTGGCAAGTGGGATCGACGCTGTTGCTCCTTGAGATTGAGGCTCCAGTTCCCTTTCAACCTCTCCCTCTTCTCTCTCTCCTCTCTTTCTTCTTGATCATCCGACAGCTCTTCTCCATAGGTCTCTAGGAAATCCTTTGCTTTAAGAACTGAAGTAATCCTGAATCTTTTCCCTTCAAAGTTAAAGACCACCCCTTCTGGCAAAATCCACCTGTAGGTGATATTATTGGCCCTCAGGAGAGTTGTTAGTTCCGAATATGCCCTTCTTTTCTCCCTCACTCTCCAGGGGATCTCTTTCAACACCCTAATTTCTTCTTGTCCCATCTTCAGCGGTGAGGCATTTACCTCCCTCAGTATTTTATCCCTAACCGCTCTTTTATGGAACCATACCTGTACTTCCCTGGGTACCTTGAACCTTCTTGCATATGCCAAATTCATCCTGAAAGCCACATCTATCTCTTTTGCCACTTCACTTATATCTTCAAGCTGTAAATGATTTGGCAACAGTTCTGCCATTTTTAGAGGCAATTCTTCCTCCTTCTCCTCTGGTATGTTCTGAAACCTCAAAACAAATGCAGCTCTCTCCACCTGTAGTCTCATCACATCTTGCTCTAACAGCGATTGCTTCTCTTCATTTTCTTGAACTTTCCTTTCCACCTGTCTCATCTTTGTCTCAACTTCCTCTACTGTGGTGCTTAATGCCACAATTTCCATGGTGTTATCAGCTATTTGTTTTTGCAGCAACTGCAAACTCTGGGTGAACTGTTCAGTAATAGCCTTCATGGCATTCTGTATTGGTACAGCCGCCTGGGGGATCATATCTCTTCCTGAATAGCTTGATTGATGGGTGCTATTGCTTGTGGAACTGAATTTCGAATTTCTTCCATGCTGGCTTTGATTGGCTCTATAATATCATTAACTGTGCTTAAAATAGTCGCTTGCACCAGAGCTTGCATTTCTTTTTGGAGTTCTTTTTGTCCTGAGCTCCCTAACTTTCCCGTTGCAGAGCTCGGGCCCCCTGGTGAAACCAGTGAGGGTTTTCTTCCTCCTGCACTGGACATTTTTTGACCATTTAATCACAAATTCCAAATCCCAGCCTTAACATGCACAGAGTATATTCAAATTCACCGCTGTATATATATTTTCCCTTTTATTTATGCCCGGCCCTTATCCAATATTTAGGAACAGCACACTTCTGTTGGCTCCCTTCCCAGACCTTCTATCACCGGTAACTTCAACAAATTATTCCCTGGCAAAATCCCCAGAAGCTGCTTCTGCTATCTTCCCCAGATGTTTACCAAACAACCTTTCTGTTGGCAGTTCTCCCAGGCTGGCTGTCTTCCCGACCTTTCCCCCTCCTTTATTCCCAGGACACCCCCTGTAGCCAACTTCTAATCGAACAAGCCCAGAAAAATCAACCCCACAGTCAATTACTAATCCAACGCCTTATTATTGATTAGTATTATTTCACCAATGAGACTTAGCATTTCTGCTTGGACTCAGGCTAACTCTCCAACTTCAGTAATCATTGATGATTGCAGCAAAAATTGAGAACACTGTAACACTCTATCTCTCTCTTAATCTTCCACCCTGGTCCTCGAGGGTTAAAAATTAGCGTGCGATGAAGCAGGCCTCCCCTTCCCCATTTCTTCTACCCTTCCCCTGTTAGGGTGAAAATTTGAGCGCGTTGCAAAGGGGATCTCCCACCGCCTCTTCCTCTTAAAACACTTTTGCTTTTCAAGCCAATTCTCTTACTGAACGTTTCTCCCTCAGTCCTGCAGAGTTCATACAGCTACAGACCAATTCTTCAAATTTTAAATCCAGCTTAGAGTGAAACCCAAATTCCAAACCCAAGCCGATAACAGCCAGCCTGAATAACTTAATAGCCAGCTCAGATCTCTTTTAACTTCCAGGATTCTCGTTCATTCAGGATGGAGTTTCACTTTCTCTCTCGCCCTCTCTGCTCTCACATCACCAAGCTCGTTTGTTCTCGCTTACTAGCTGGTTATTCTTCAAGGGGGAGAGCCCTCCCCTCTTATGCTACTTCTTGGGGCTAATTATATTAAATTGCCATTTTATCTCATTATTTTATTCCACGGGTACTCACAGAAGTGCTCAGACGGCAAGGTTTCTCTTCCCCCCCTTCCGGTGCAGGAGCATTGGCTTTGCTCAGAAGAACTGAGCCTGAACTTCGATCCTGCATCAGGGGCGATCCAGACCACCCTGTGAGTTGCAACTCACACAGGGTTACAGATCAAAGCCCCTTGCTACTGTCTGTCCCTTCCCAGGACAGCAGGGGGTCCTTTTAAAGATCAAAGGACCCCATTAAAGATTGTAAAGTTGCCACTGTGCCCAAGCATGTGTGTCTCACCACGCCGCTCTGCAGGCTCCCCCTTGTAGCTGTTATTTTTGATGAGATCGATTTGGTCCTATTTGCCTTGAAAATTTGCCTTGCCTTACTGACCTGTCTTTCACAGCTTTTGGAGGTGCCTTGTCTCCTGTCTGGTTTCTCATAGCCAGAACTAGAAAGTAATATAAATAATATGGATTTTGCATGTTAGATATTGGGACGGGGACAGAGCTCAGTTCTTAGGTGTCAGCCATCTTAGAAAGTGAAGTAATGGCAGTCAGGAGGCACAAAGTCACCCTGAGAGTGCTGGCAGGCCTAGGGTTGCCGACAAAGACAGATTGATGCAAAGGAGGATGGAAAAGTCTCCATATCTCTATTTTGCCTTAAATTGGTTTTGATGCCTGCAGAGTGAGAAAATGCCAGAGGATCTGGATGGGTACCCCATGGTAAATGGACCAAACAATTCCTAAAGATTTTCCAAAACACTACTCTGTCAATAATTCATTTTCTACACTCACAGCGTCCCCTGCCAGAATGCAACACATTCCCAGAACTTTGAATTAGCACCAGAGCTTTAAGAGCTCTCCTGCTCTCGCCTGGAGATTGGAAACAGCTTGTTTAGAGGATGGGATCTATGAGACTGTATCTGTCTGAGGTCCCCCTCTTCCTCCTCTTCAGACCCCACCCTCAGCAGGCTTCAAACCTAAAATATCCTGGAAGTTTCCAACCTGGAGCTAGCAACCCTATGTCCTTTCCAGGCACCCATCAGCCTACCTTTATCTGCCTGTCTGTCTTCAGGTTGACATCTCCCCTACCCCCTCAGCCTCTGCTTAGGGAAAAGGCAGTCTTTCCCTCCAGTGGGAACCAAAGCAGCTGACATCATTCTCCTCTCCCCCTTATGATCTGCACAACAACCATGTTAGGTATGTTAAGGTATTAAGTCTGTGAATGGTCCATAATCCTCCAGGCAGCTTTTATAATATGAACCACCAACTTGACATAAGTGGACACAAAGATGGACGCCAGAACTGGCAAGCCCCATAATTATGCCTAAGCAGCAACCCTGGGAAGCACATACAATCTGACAGCAGCAACCTGTTTCCACCCTGCCAATATCTGCATCTGCATCCTCTGAATAATAGACTTGCTCACCCTAGAGCTACTTCTTTCATTGTCAATCACTAACCCTAGCAATCTTGCTTCAGCCATCCTCCCCACATTTCTTTCATAATGAAGTCCTGACTTCTACTCCTTGCCCACATCCCAAACCTAGGTCGCTCATCAAGCAGTATTGTTTCCATTTTTATTAGTTTAAATTAGCAATCCATTAGTCCTTCAACCACCAGAGAAGTAACCAGGAACCCAACCCAAATTGTACTTCGCATCTGGAAGGGAACCTCCAGTCTCTTTTGTCCATGCCTGGGAATTCCATACAGAGTTTCCAAACTACATTGTTTTATCCCTGAAGAAGAAGAAGAGATTGAATTTATACCCCACCCTTCACTTGAAGTCTCAGAATGGCTTACAAACTCCTTTCCCTTTGCCTCCCCACAACAGACACCCTGTGAGGTAGGTGGGGCTGAGAGAATTCTAACACAAACTGCTGTTTCAGGAACATCTGTGCCAGAGCTTGTGACTGACCCAAGGTCACATCAGCAGGTGCAAGTGGAGGAGTGGGGAATCAAACCTGGTTCTCCCAGATTAGAGTCCGCACACTTAACCACTACACCAAACTGAGTCCCAATGTGACCAATTTTTATGTTGTCAATAATATTATCAATGCTTTGTTCTGAGGGACCCCTCACATTAGCAAGCCCTCTGGACACATTTTTGGGTACACCTAGGCAGCCCCAGCTCCACTGCAGTGTGTCTGCCACAGGCGCCTACTGGCAGCACACCCTCAAACTTTGTTTGGGTCACATTCCATCTTCACAGTCTCTGCTCCATGGACTCCTGATCTCCAGGATAGGTAATTATAATCCCCCCAACACCCTCCTACTAGTCCCACTCACCTTTGTACTTCCAATACTTGTGTGTATGTTGTAACAGGTGTTTTATTTCTGTATGTCTGCATTTTATTAGGACTTCTTTTAATAAAAACCTTTTTGGTTAAGCAACTGTCTGATTATTGAGAGTTCTCTTGAAGGGAAAGATCCCTGTAAACATAGGTAGATCCTTGCTAATACCCCACCTCTCACTGAGGCCTGCCATTTAGCTAATTTCCCCAGAAACTGAAGGCATGGATTCAGCTTTTTAAAAATCTAAGCTGGCAGGGGTAAGAAGATGATTTACTCTTTCCTTTGTCTTGCTTTTAGCCTTCTTAGCTGGAGGCTCAGAAGAGGTGTGATGAAGCCAATGGGAGTGCAACTGAGATTGGCTCTGCTAGGACACAGATCAAGGAGACAGAGCTGAACACAATTCTGAAAACACAGAATCGGGAGCTTTCTCCAGGGCCAATTTGGACGGCGGCTGAGGCTTTCTCCCACAATGCTGCCTTAAGTTTTGACACCTTATCCCCCCCGAGCTTTAGGAATGAAGCCTTGGTAGGTCTTCCATGTGGAGACACTATGCCTTTCATCCAAACAGAACAGACAAATATAATGTTCATCAGTTTGGATCATCTTCATTCCACATCAGGAGCACTTCTTGAAAAGAGCCTTCTGAGCCATGGAAGGGATTCAGAAGCAGACATAGCTTCAGCAACTCTGGACAAGAAATACTCTCAATTGTAGCTGGAGACTCCAAAAGCACCACCTTTTCCTTTGGTGGCAAAAGAGGACCTGCACATAGGGGGTTCTGCTGCACAGGAGCACATGATCCCTGGGCAGAAACAAGCTTCTGGCTCTGGTGCATATGTTAGCCAAATTGCTCTATTATTTAATAAAGATGGGGAACTATAATTATTAATATGCAATTGGCTTATCCATAGGATCTGACCTGTGTATACCGGAGTTAGAATTCCCAAGCACCCAGGAACAGACACAGAAACTGGGTGGCTAAAATAATGATTTCTTTAATAAATATTCTCAAACATACAAACAATATTCACACAATATAGCACTAAGGAAGCAGAGGTGATTGATGGGTTATAGAGGGGTGATACAACCTGTCCAGATGTGCAGAGATCCATGGATTCTGGCCTAAACTCAAGAGAGTTCAGGGGTGGCCTGCCATTTTGGATCATGGCAGAAAACACACGGTCTAAGGCCATGTGCGTGCTGGGATATAGGCACTGGCAAAGAATGCAGACCAATGGGCAGCCCTGGGGGCTGGTCTCAGGTGAGAACAATAGATTACCTGGACCAATGATAAGTCCCAGGGGTGTGTGGTGCCAGTAAGGGCAGACCTTAGGTATGACCAATGAGCTTCCAGAGAGGCAGGGTCTGGATTTAACAATAGAAGCCAGATGTTGGGTAGCGAGTTAAATGGATTATCTGACTTACTAATGGTCCTGGCCAGTGTGGACAACAGATGGGAGATGTCCATGATTAGCATCAGGAAGTATTGCTAAACATTTGAATGATTGATTGGTTTATCCCGGTATCTTGAGGGACAGAGCAAGAAAGACAAAGAATTCAGACAAAGAATTACTGGAGACAAAGTTAACTGCCAGATGGCCTCTAAACAGACATTTAGAAATGTAGATATACTTTACCTGGTAGAACCCATTGTCATTCCATAAGCATAATCTCTGCTGAGTGGAAGGGGAAGACTGGAGGCTTGCTCTGAGGTCACCTTATGAAACCTGAATATGAAATCCCTTTTGCAGACTACTTGCAGCCTGACTCTTTGGTTCAAGCTGAGAGTGCTTGGTTTTTGGGGACTTTGGTTCAGGTTAGAAAGTAGGGCACCCTTGCTTTGGAGGTACTCAAGAGTAAAAGGCAGTGCCTCTGGCAACACATAGCATCCCCTGGAGGCTACTAGCTGTAAAGACCTATCTGATGGCAGTTCCCGTGTATGCCTGCACAGAAGATCAGTGATGAACTACCATTACAGAGGACTGTGAAGAACACTCTCTGTACACATGGGAGTCTAGCAAAGCCACTTGGGCTTTACCACATAATATACATACTACACTAAGGAGGCTGCTTGACTGCATCATCCTGCCCAGTGGTACAGGGACATACTACCACCACAGTCCCTCTGCTTACACTTTTTGCTCTTAACTTTTGGGTGTTCAGGAGAGGGAATTCCCTGTGGTGCATCTCTCCCATTACTGATGCTCCACGGTGTGAAAACTTGCATCAGGTGAAATTTCCTGTTATAAGAAATTCTTATAGCACTAGGAGCCAGCCTGGAGATCTGGACCCAGAATTGAGCTCTCTTGACAACTACTCTGAAAGAACTTATGACTGACCCAAGGTCACACTAGCAGCTGCATGTGGAGGAGTGGGGAATCAAACCCAATTCTCCCAGATTAGAGTCTGTGCTCCTAACCACTACACCAAACTGGCTCTCACCACAAATGTTGACTACTCAAGATGTGGGGTCTGAGAGCATCTCTTTGCATTCATCTTTTGTGTATCCTGCACTGAACAATAATTTCTCATGTATGCTCTTGGATAACATAACATTTAAATGTTTAAATGTATACATCCATTCAGCACTCTTTAAATGTATCCATCCATTCAGTTAGCTCAGCGGTAGGACATTGGGGTCCAAAGGAGGGCTCTTGTGCAGGATTTGCTGTCTTTTAATGGGTCCAGCTCCTCTGCCTTTATCAGCCAGCTGGATACAAATCTTTTCCCAATGTGGTGATAGCCGGGATAAAAAAATGTTTGGCTTAGTTTATGTCACAATATTGCTTGAAGGCAACAGAAAGCTAGCATCCTCCTCCCCTTTCACTTCACAGTGGTGGATTTCAGCAGGATTGGTGTTCCCCTCTTCTGCATCATTGTTAGAGTCAGGAGGACTGAGAAGTCAGTTTGCCTTTGCAGCTCTCTGGTGGATAAGAGGCGAGGGGAGAAAGGCTAGAATAACACCAGCTGAATGGGGTCATTGAATGCTGCTCCACTGACCAGCTCTCTTCTGGTACTGAAAATCTTGTCTGCTGCTATATTTGGAAAGCAAAGCTCTTTTTGCCATTCATTACTGCGTTCGTTGTTTTGGTGAGGATTTATAGCATTTTGGGATAAGGCTCCAATGAAGTTATTAATTAGAGAACAGGAAGAGTCAGTACAGTTTATTGTGTGATATAGATGAAAGATCAGTCTGAATATTGATGCCTCAGATAATGATTAGGAGATAGACTGGATGTATGTGTTTAGTGTGGTACTGCGGGTAAATATATGCAGTTTCTGGTGGTGATTACCCTCCAAGTAATTAATTTTTAAATCAGGCAGACATTTCAGGAGCCACTTACTCTGAGCTGCTTTAATTATTTATATTCTATTTTTGCTGTATTTGCAGTCTTTGCTCAAGCACAACACAAAAAGTTTTGTTATAATCTCATACTACAATTGGTCCTCTGCTTATGATCACTGCAAAAGTGACCAAGAAGCACATACACATTACTGCAGGAGTCCCCATCGTGGTGCCCATGGCACCCACCAGCACCTTTCATGGCACTCACTGAGTGTTCTTAGAAGGTGGGTGGGCTTCTGTTAGAAGTACGGCTTCTGACTGGGCACTGAGATCTGATTGGCTGTGCAGATTTTTAAAAAATTGTTTTGGGAACAGCTGCTACCGTAGCACAAAGATCTTCACTATGTGAATGAAGGTAAGCTGTGTTTTTTGCAAGAAAATATTTCTAAATATGTTCATTTGCAGAGCTGAAGAGTTACTATTAATTATGCATAACTTCAGTCCCTGACATTTTGTGGTTGGCTCTCTGTCTTGTGGCAATCATTTTGGCATTGGCTCTGCCACCTGCAACAGTTACTCTGTAATTTCACCCACAATCCTGAGTCAGAATTCCAAAGGTGCCTGCAGGCTCGAAAAGGTTGGGGACCCCATCTTACTCTTATATTGGCCTCTAATTTGGGTGACTGTCATGTAAGAAGAGCTGCTGGGAATCCTGGTAAACTTAGGCTGTCATTGCACAGGGTTGCCACCCTCCAGGTAGGACCTGAAGATCTCCCAAAATTACAATTAATTTCCATGCTACAGGTCAGAGGGGTGGTACCTATGGCATTATACCCCATTGGAGTCTCTTCCTTCCTCAAACACCATCGTCCCCAGGATGTACCCCCAGATCTCCAGGAATCTCCCAACCCAGAGTTGGTAAACACACATTATCCACATTGATTCTGTCAACTAGTGTCTCTTTTATGGCTCTTAAAGATCAGTGGAGAGTACAGAGCAGTCACACCATCCTCACATAAAGAGGCTGACAAGAGCAGGAAGGCTATTCTTCCTATTGTTTGCTCCAGTTGATAAGGAAATGGTTTGCCAAACCAGACCCAAATCGGAAATACTTTTATGTTTTTAGTATCGAATATAGCAAGATAGACATATAGAGTCACATACAGATATCCTTTTTAATGGAAGATGACATTTTGAGTCCCAAAAGTAAGACTTCTAGCAGGCAAAGAAGGATTGAGCTCCATAGTAAGAAGTCCACTCAGTGTCTCTAACTCTAACTCTTGTTGTTGTTCAGTCGCACAGTCGAGTCCGACTCTTCGCGACCCCATGGACCAGATTACGCCAGGCCCTCCTGTCTTCCGCTGTCCGCTGAAGTTTGCTCAATTTCATGTTCGTTGCATCGATGACACTGTCTAACCATCTCATCCTTTGCCGTCCCCTTCTTCTTTGACCTTCAATCTTTCCCAGCATCAGGGTCTTCTCCAGTGAATGCTCCCTTCTCATTTGGTGGCCAAAGTATTTGAGCTTCAGCTTCAGGATCTGGCCTTCCAGGGAACAGTCAGGGTTGATTTCTTTTAGGATTGACTGATTTGATCTCCTTGCAGTCCAAGGGACTCTAACTCTAGCAACTGGAAAAACTCCAACAAATCTTCTTCCATTAAATATTAACTTTAAATTCATGCATCGCTTCTGCAGTTGTATGGCTTGAGCTAGGCCTCCCAAAAATTTCAACTCTGATCTGGAAGGCCATAGTCAGTTAAAAAAATAGACTGCCACATGCTGAACATCTCCCAGTTTTTACCATATTGACAGCACATGAATATTGTTGGTCAAAATGGAATGATGCTTTAGATGTGGAAACAAGCCAACTGGACTGATGGAAGATAGAGCACCCAGGCTAGGATTCCTGCAGGATCGCTGGCTGTGTGTTTGCAGGGCAGCTGTGCACCCTTCCTTCCAGCTTGGTGCGTTTATCTTCCCTTGTGAGGGTGGGGGGGATGCAGGGCTTTTGATGGCCTGAGAGGAGATGGGTTGAAGCACCCAGCTGGGATCCGTGCAGGATCTCTGGCCATATATTTACAGGGTGGCCATGTGCCCTTCCTTCCAGCCGGGTGCATTTCTCTTCCCTTGTGGGGGTCGGAGGGGATGGAGGGCTTTTGCTGGCCCAAGAGGAGGTGGGCTGAAGCACCCTGCTGGGATCCGTGCAGGATTTCTGGCCATATGTTTGCAGGGCAGCCGTACACCCTTCCTTCTAGTCTGGTGTGTTTCTTTTTCCTTGGGGGGGGGGTGCAGGGCTTTTGCTTGCCTGAGAGGAAGTGGGCTGAAGCAACCTGGCTGGGATCCATGCAGGATCTATGGCCGTATGTTTGCAGGGTGGCCGTGCACCCTTCCTTCCAGCCTGGCATATTTCTCTTCCCTTGTGGGGGTGGAGGGGATGCAGGGCTTTTGCTGGCCTGAGAGGAAGTGGACTGAAGCACCTGGCTGGGATTCCTGCAGGATCTCTGGCCATATGTTTACAGGGTGGCCGTGCACCCTTCCTTCCAGCCTGGTGCATTTCTCTTCCTTTGTGGGGGTGGGGGGGATGCAGGGCTTTTGTTGGCCCAAGAGGAGGTGGGCTGAAGCACCCAGCTGGGATCCCTGCAGGATCTCTGGCCATATGTTTGCAGGGCAGCCGTGTGCCCTTCCTTCCAGCCTGGCACATTTCTCTTCCCTTGTGGGGGTGGGGATGCAGGGCTTTTGCTGGCCTGAGAGGAGGTGGGCTGTGCAGGAATTGGCAGGCAGAGGATGTTTATGCTTTATTATTAAAAGTGGGGGGGAGATAAGGCTAAGGCATGAGGCTAAGATGACTTAGCTACCAAAAACAGAAACACACATGAGCAAACACGCAAGCTGAACACAATTGAACCATAAACCTGCAGTCTCCAGGTGGGGCCTGGAGATCTCCCAGAATGATCGGTCTCCAGACCACAGAGATCAGTTCCCCTCGGGAAAACAACCACTTTGCAGGGTGGACTTTATGGCATTAGACCTCTCTGAGCACAGCAGAGCAGCTAAATGGAACCTCCATGTATTGGGGTAGTGTATCTCAGAACTACACCTCTGAGATTTCTGTTGAAACTGTGATCTGTCTATGTCTATAGGAGCAGCATAGAAAATGAGAGTGTTTCAAATTCAGCAGAAGAGACATAAAGACCCCGGTGGATCAAGACCATTTTGAAAGCTTCCAGCCAAAATTTCAGCAAGGTAAGGCTCTGATTTAAAAAGAAGGGAAGATTTTCTGTCACTTTGCTATTTGTTCTTCACCTGAAGTACAGTAACTAACACCCCAAAAAAGGTCTCCAGTGCATTTTAATGATTGTCTTGTTATTCTAATAGAGAGTGGCAAAGTAATCTGTGGATTGCCTGCTGTTTTTTGTGACTACAGTGGAAGAAGGAAAGGTAAAGGCTGTCTTGTGCTTAGCCATTTGGGAAGGGGTATGAATGGGTACACTGATAGGCTAGTAATTTACTGTATACAATTTTTCAAGGCTGAGCATGCTGACATTTGTTTGTTTTATGTATGACTCATTCACTTTCATATGTTGCTGATGCCAAAGAAGAAGTCTTGTTTATGATACCAGGGCAGTTAAGGGGAGTGAGGTTATATTTGCTTGGTTTCTGTACAGAACTCAACTGTTCAGCTGGAAGTTTTAAAGACTCTTTCCCTTCTTTGTTTGCCCCCAGAGACCAGAGTCATTCAAAACGTCAAAGCGGAAAGCTGATGTTCAACTCTTCAGTGGACTCAGAAAGAAAAACTGCAACAGCTTCAAGACTGAGTGGTTGATGAAGTTCTCTGTTGAAGCGACAATGCCACACTTCAGTGGACGCAAGAGTGTGCAGCTAAAAGAAATCTTCAAGTATCGTGAGACAGATGATGTGGTAGTCTGCAAAATATGTATCAAGGCAGAAGTTGATGGGGACTGGAGCACTGGAAAGAAATGGGGTGAGTGGACAATAGATTATCTTAAGAGCCAAGCAAATCACAAATATCACCTGGAAGCAGTGACAAAACTCCGGAATAAGAGCCATGGATCTCTAACGAATTTCTTGCAAGAAACCCCTGAGGATTGGAACATCAGAACTGAGTATGTGAACCGAGAAAAATCAAGTCCTGAAGAGGTCAAGATTTTAATTGACAACGTGCTACTTGCAGTTAAACTGAATGCATCAATGCTGTCTGTGCAGGAAATTCATGACCACGTGGAAAAATATGCCCAAATTCCCACAAGCTGGAGAAGCAAAAACTATGCCTTTGAATTCATCGAATGGATAGTGTTATTAAAAGTGAAATTTTAAATGAAATCCGGAAATCTGCTTTTCACACCCTCATAATTGATGAAAGTACCAACATCACTGCATCAAAGATGCTCATTATGTACATCAAATTCAGGAGAACTGGCAGTGATATTCATAAAACTGTTTTTGCTGGCATTGTGAAATTGTCTGCTTGCAATAGTGCTGCAATAGTTGATTCCATAAGGAAGTTTTATAATGAGAATCAGTTGGAGATGAATTGCGTGGTCATGTTTATATTAGATAGTGCCTCCATCATGCTTGGAAAGCGGAATGGTGTTGCTGCAATTCTGCGTAAATCAATACCTCATCTGATAGAGCAGCACTGTGTAGTTCATCGAGAAGACTTAGGAATAGATGATGCATGGAAAAAAATCCCACTCATTAGGAAGGTTGAAACTCTAATACGCACTGTTTATAACATCTTCTGTAGATCCAGCACAAGAAAAGCCAAATTGGAGGAAATTGTCAACATGAAAGACAGAGATGTACTTTCATTTAGGCCAATGAATGAGGTAAAATGGCTCTCTAGGCACTTTGCTGTAAGCGTCCTGGTTAATAATTATGACATCTTACTTGAATATTGCAAAGAACAAGTAGAAGAAGATAATGATCCTGTACACAAATACTGCCTTGAAAAATTAAGTAATCCACAATAGAAGGTGGCATTATTTATCCTTTGTGATATTCTTGGCGATTTAGCAGAACTTTGCAAAATTCTTCAGAAGAGCTCTTTGACCACCGTGGAAGCATTTCAGTTCACCAAAGCCAAAATGAGGAAAATCAGATCTCAATATCTGGGAGACAAAGTCCATTTCAGTGAAACTGTACAGGATCTAATTTCACCTTACAACTCAACAATAAACATTGATCCCATTCTCCAGTTCATTATGCAAACCTGTGACCACATGGATAAAAGATTTCCAGAGAATGAATTACAGGATTGGGGTATATTTGACAAAGATTGTTTATTAAACTCCTCCAACCTGGACAACTTTTCTTTTGGAAATCAAGAGCTTTCAAGATTAGCTAAGTGTTACTGTGGAGTGCCCCAAGGGGCAGTGCTGTCCCCAATGTTATTTAACATCTACATGTGCCCCCTTGCCCAGAGGCATGGGCTGGGATATCACCAGTATGCGGATGACACCCAGGTCTATCTGTTGTTGGGCAGCCAGTCTGACTCCACACTGGACAACCGGGCATTGCAAACTGTGGCAGGTTGGCTCAGACTGAGCCAACTGAAATTGAATCTGACAAAGACAGAGGTCCTGTGCCTGAGCCAGGGCGGCCCGAGGCTAGGGCTCCTACTTCCAACCTTCGATGGGGCGCCATTGGTGCCAGTGCCAAAGTTTAGGAGCTTGGGAGTGCTTCTGGAGGCCTCATTAACAATGGAGGCCCAGGTAGCAGCCACTGCCAAATCAGCCTTTTACCACCTCCAGCTGATTAGGCAGTTGGTTCCCTTCCTCAGATGCAATGACTTGGCAACAGTGATCCATGCAATGGCCACCTCAAGATTGGACTTGTCAGAGACTTGAGGCTTGGGTTATTTTTACACTGAGTTCATTGTGCTCTGCTGTGTCTACTATCTTGTCTTTCGCTTGTGCGCTTGTGTAGCATTGCCAGCTGCAACGTGGGAGAATGGGTTCAGCCGCTCTGGCTTATCACGGCAGTCTTGGGAGGAGGCTATGGAGCATTCTTTGTTTAAGGGAATTTTCCAGTCCTGTGAGACCGAGGGGTGGGGGCAACTCGTTCTCCTGATCATCAAGTAATCTCCCGCCGGGAGTTTCCCGCGCACGCGCTAAAAGTTCATTTGCCAGTCACACTTTTGCATCATACTATAATAATCCCTGAGCAGCTTGTGCTACCATTCCTGACAATAACCGTATTACTGTGGGTTACAGCATTGTATTCCAATAAAGCTTTTCTTTACTTGAAGAATGCTTGGATCTACTTGCTATTGAGCCTGACAGAAATGGTCAGGAATCCTCATCACACCTCTCACCGGATACCGCCTCTCCAACCGAGGATGAGTGGCCCTGGGGGAGTAGCGGTGATGGTCCCGATTACCACGACTCCCGTCATCCTGATTCCAGTTACGACTACTCCGGTCACCGTGGTCCCGGTTACCACTGTACCTGTGACTACGACCCCGGTCACGACGGCCCCGGTCACCTCAGTGCCCAGGATGACCACTAGTCCAGTTACCCCATCTACAATGGGGGCTCCAGCAACTACGTTCACCACCCCAATCTACAGTCCGGCTGGACCGACTCCGAGGGATGGTGGAGCGATACCCCGGACCCATTATCAGTTTGCTCTGGTTCCGTGGGATAAGTGGGTCACTCAACAGAGGCCTCGTGATTGGTCTAAGAACTTGTTGGACTCAACCCAGATGACATGTGCTTTGCCGGGGAGCCAGAGCCGGGATAGCTTGGTGGACCCCCGTGGAAGTTTTGGATTACCGCAGGGGCGCACTCCCCGAGGCCTGATGAGACCCAGCCCTAGCAAGGACGCTGATGCTCATATGGACACTTTGGAAGAGGACCGTTGCAGGTTGATGCGAGACATGGGGAAGTTAATGCAAAACCTACCAACGATGATGGACGAGGCGATTCGTACCCATATGCTTGTGCAACCTGCACCGGTGCCTGCCCCGCCCCCAGGCCCGGGACAGCCGGTCCCAGGGCAACCTCTGCTGGGTAGCCCTCCTGTGTTACCAGCACCTGCACCTACGCCACTGCCCCCAGGGCTGTTGCCACTGCCAGGGCCCGGTCCAGGGATGGGACCACCCCAGCTGATGCCACGACCTAAAGATCTTCTTGATATTACTTTTGATGGAGACCCAGAAAGCTTATCCTTCTTCATCCTAGAAGTGGGGAAGTTTGTGCTGTGCTAGGGTCACCTGTTCCTAGATGAGGAACAATAGGTCGAGTTTATTGCCTCCCGCCTGAGGGGAATCGCTACCAGCTGGTACGTAGCACTGCATGATCTGGAGGCAGCAGAATTGAGAAGTGTGGATGGTTTCATGTGGGCGTTAAGAAACCACTTTGAAGATCCGGCAGCTGCCCGGAAGGCCGAGGCATTCCTCCGCACCTTCACACAGGGATGCCTCACAGTCCGCGAGTACTCTACAGAATTCCAGAAACATGCGGCCAAAATACGGGACTGGACGGACCCGGTATTAGCCCAACAGTACTGAATGGGGCTTGCTGTGGATGTCCGCAACAACGTCCTAAGCTCTAAATTACCGCGGATCTTGCAGGGTTGGATGGAGGAGGCAGAACGCGCCAAGAGCCATCTACGCATCATGAAGCTGGATGTCTCCTTAGGCAATAGCCGTCCCTCCACTTCCACCCCCCGGCCAAAGAATAAGCCAGCTCCCCCTGCAGTCGCCCTGTGAGACCAACACATGAAGCAAGGCCTATGCCTGAAATGTGGAGAAAAGGGGCATTTTGCCACTTCCTGCCTGAAGGAGGACCCCGGGAAGAGCCCACCTCACGAGGACGATTCATGCTGAGTGGGAGCCCCAACCCGGAAGGGAACCATGAAACCCAAGAACCCACGGGCCCTGCATGTGCATCAGGAAACCTTCGACCCACTACTGATGGAGGAGGAAGCCCAGAAGTTGCCGGGAAACGAGCCGGTCCTGTTGTAAGCGGTGCGGCACAGCAGGACCCAACATCTGAAGCGCCAAATGTGGTGAACAATTACCCCTCTCTATTTTTTGTGACTGTGGTCATTATGAACCCGGCCATGATGACCCACATTCGAGTGCGTGGCTTGATTGACTCGGGGTGCAGGAGGGACCTCATCAACCCTTCCTTAGTCACAGGGTTGAAAGCAGTAGTGATAAAACGAAAGGAATCCATAACATTTACCCAAATGGACGGGTCGTCCATGAAGGAGCCCTATAGATTTGAGACTGTACCTTTGCGAGTGGGGGCAGGCAACCATTGGGAACACCAACCCTTCATGGTGGTGCCACAAGCCAAGTTCCCCCTCGTTCTTGGCAGCCCCTGGCTCCATGACCATGATCCATACATATTATGGGAAGATGGAATCGTGCATTTCATATCTCCAAAATGTTCGGAGCACAAGTGGGATCCTGAGTGGGGCACCCTGCCGGATAATGAACCCCCCAGAGCGTGCCTTGCTGCCGAGGAAATTGCCCGCATTCCCGAGAACAAAGACTTGTCCCAGATGAACTCCCCCCTCATCGCAACTCTGACTGTGCTATCGAAATACTCCCGGGTCAGAAAATGCCTAGGGTAAAGATATATGCAATGAGTCCCATGGAAAAAGAGGAGTTGTGGAAGTTCATCGATAAGAATCTAGCTCAGGGTTTCATTCGACCAGCTTCTTTCCCATTTGCGACCCCTGTGCTGTTCTGTAAAAAAACAACAACAGGGGACTCTGCTTGTGCACGGATTACAGAAGGTTGAATGCAGTGTCAGCCACCAATGCTTATTCCATGCCCCTCATTAAAGACCTCCTGGCAGAGGTAGCATGGGGCAAAATCTTTGCCAAGCTTGATTTGAGGGATGCTTATTTCTGGGTTCAAGTAAGACAGGGCAATGAATTTAAGACTGCCTTCAACACCCCCTTGGGACAGTTCAAATACCGGGTGATGCCATTCGGGCTCCAGGGGGCTCCGGGAGTCTTCATGAACTTGATCGATGAGGTGTTACACCCTTACCTGTTTAAGGGCATGGTTGTTTACCTGGATGATATCTTGCTGTACTCACCTGATGCTGAATCCCATGTGCGGTTGGTGAGGCAGGTACTCCTGAAACTCCTAGAGCACAAATTGTTTGTCAAACTATTCAAATGCGAGTTCCATCAAACCCGCATCGACTTCCTGGGCTACCGCATATCCCCCGAGGGTTTAGAGATGGACCCCAAGAAAGTCCAAGACATGTTAGATTGGGAGTCCCCAAAAACTGGGAGGCAGCTCCAAAGCTTCATTGGCTTTGCAAATTTCTATCGCCAATTTTTGCCCCATTTTGCCCAAGTGAGTCTGCCCCTCACCGATCTCTTGAAAACCAAGGGGAAGGGAGCGGGAGCCGTGCGGCTGGGGGCGAGACTAGAATGGACCCCAAAGTGTCAGGAGGCATTCGAGCAGCTAAGTTATTTACCACTGAACCAGTACTTGCTCACCCTGATGAAACAAAAAAATTCATAGTGCAAGTCGATGCCTCCGACACTGCTATGGGGGCCCCCGATTTTGCAAGAGGGCTCAGACGGACATTTACACCCCCTAGCATATGTCTCCCACAAATTTAATGACACTGAGCGGTTCTGGCTGGTGTGGGATAAGGAGGTGGCCTCGATCCGCCTGGCGTTAGTGACTTGGCGACATTGGTTAGAAGGGGCCCAAGTGCCTTTTGAGATTTGGACAGATCACAAGAACCTTGAGGTTTTGCACAAACCCCACAACCTTAATGCTAAGCAATTCTGTTGGGCCGAGTTCTTCTCCAAGTTCCAGTTCACCCTGCACCATTTCCCGGGACGATCCAACCTCTTAGCGGATGTGCTCTCAAGGCTTCCCCAACATGAAAGCAAGCGGGTGGAAATCCGCAAATCGTTCTTCACCCCTGCCCAGTTAAGCGGGGTGGTGACTACTCGAAAACAGAGCCCCCCAGCACCTGGGGGCTTCCTGGGAGGAGCGCTTTGCCAAAGTATTAACAGACAAAGAAAGGCAAATGCTCCAGTCCCACCCTTCTGTAGAACACTGGGTAAATGACTGCTGGTACAAGGGAGGGAAACTTTTTGTCCCCGAGGCTTTGCGGCAAGAAGTCTTACAATCAGTCCATGGGCTAAAGCCAGCTGGCCACTTTGGCTACGTTAAATCATTGCACTTGTTACAACGTGAATTTTGGTGGCCCCAAATGAGAAAAGACTTGTCTCTATTTGTGCGCTCGTGCCCTGTATGTAGCCTCTGCAAGGCAAGGGGGGGCAAGCCCCCAGGTCTCCTCCAGCCGTTGCCTACCCCCAATCGGCCCTGGAAAGTCATTTCCATGGATTTCATTACTGATTTACCCTCCAGCAAACACATGACAGTCATTTGGGTGGTGGTGGTGGACCTCTTCTCCAAACAAGCGCACTTCGTCCCGTTCCCAGGGCTACCCACTGCCAAAGTGTTGGCGAAAGCCTTCCTTCAGCACATCGTTAGGTTACATACTCTGCCAGCAAAGATAATATCCGACTGTGGCTCTCAATTCATTTCTAAATTATGGACTGTGCTAATGTCGTTGATGGGAGTCGAGCGCGCCTTGAGTAGCGCCTATCATCTAGAGACTGATGGGCAGATGGAACGGGTTAACCAAAGCCTAGAGCAGTACCTTTGTTGCTTCACCAATTTCCAACAAGACAACTGGGTAGACCTTCTACCACTGGCTGAATTTGCATATAATAACTCTTGGCATTCTTCCACAGGGGTCTCTCCATACAAAGCGGCATTGGGCTATGACAGCCCCCCCGCCTTTCCTTAAATCAATGGAAGGGGGGGTTGGCAAGGTGGCAGACTGGTGCAAAGCCCTGAAAGACTCTTGGCCGCTCCTCTGTGAAACTCTGGAGGTTGCGAAGGCAGCCTATAAAGTTCAGGCTGTCAAGAAAAGGGTGGTGGGTTGGGATCTTCAGCCTGGGAGTTATGTGTATCTGTCTACAAAGAATTTGCGCCTGTCTCAGCCTTCTAGGAAATTGGCCTGGAAGTACATTGGTCCCTTTTGAATTGTCTGCTGTATAAATAAGGTGACTGTAGAATTGGACCTGCCTAAGAACCTGAAACATATTCATCCCATATTCCATTGCAGCCTCCTGAAGCCTGGGCATCCCCTGAATAAATGGCGACCCGAACAACTGGTGCCTCCCCTGCTGATTGTGGATGACAGTGAGCATTTCGAACTGGCTGATATTCTAGACTCCAAATTGATTCGTAGTCAACTCCACTATCTGGTGGAATGGGTTCACTTTGGTCCCCAACACAGAGAATGGGTTAAAGCTACAGACATTCGTGCACCCTATCTTATTAAACAATTCCACAGCAAATCCCCAACCAAACCTGGAGGCCCTGAATATGTTCCTGTTCACAGGGTGGGGTGAATTTTGGGGAGGACAGAATGTCAGAGACTTGAGGCTTGGGTTATTTTTACACTGAGTCCATTGTGCTCTGCTGTGTCTACTATCTTGTCTTTTGCTTGTGCGCTTGCATAGCATTGCCAGCTGCAACATGGGAGAATGGGTTCAGCCGCTCTGGCTTATCACGGCGGCCTTGGGAGGAGGCTATGGAGTATTCTTTGTTTAAGGGAATTTTCCAGACCTGTGAGACCGAGGGGTGGGGGCAACTCGTTCTCCCGATCATCAAGTAATCTCCCGCCGGGAGTTTCCCGCGCACGCGCTAAAAGTTCATTTGCCAGTCGCGCTTTTGCATCATACTATAATAATGCCTCAGCAGCTTGTGCTACCATTCCTGACAATTACTGTGGGTTACAGCATTGTATTCCAATAAAGCTTTTCTTTACTTGAAGAATGCTTGGATCTACTTACTATTGAGCCTGACAGGACTACTGTAATGCTCTCTACATGGGGCTGCCCTTGACCCACATCCAGAAGCTACAGCTAGTGTAAAATGCTGCAGCCAGGCTTCTGATGGGCCTCCCTATGTGGGAACACATCCAGACTGTGCTGAAAGCACTGCACTGGCTGCCTATACCATACCGAATTTGCTTCCAGGTGCTGGTACTTACCTTTAAAGCCTTTTATGGTCAGTGGCCCACATACCTGAGTGAATGTCTTTCCCCACACGTTCCCCAGAGAGCACTGCACTGAGGGTCACAAAATCAATTCGGCTCCCAGGTCCTAAAGATGGCAGGCTGGCCACAACCAGGGCCGAGGTCTTTTCAGTGGTGGCTCTGTACTGGTGGAATAAGCTCCCAGAAGAGATCAGGGCCCTCAGGACCTTTTACAGGTCCACAGGGCCTACAAGATGGAACCCTTCCTCCAGGCCTTTAACTAAGGAGCCGGACCAAATAACATCAAATAACTGAGAAGTGACAGTGCCCTGGTCCTTGGCCTGTGCTGTTGCCTAAATATAGAAACCAAGACGAGCCAACCACCAATATAGATTGTCTGATTACAACACTAGTATTGGTTCTCCCTTCTGTAAGCATTATTATAAGTACCTGATCACTTACTAGAAGAAGAAGAAGAGGAGATTGGATTTATACCCAGCCCTTCACTGCCCAAAGGCGTCTCAGAGCGGCTTACAAACTCCTTTCCCTTCCCCTCCCCACAACAGACATCCTGTGAGGTAGGTGGGGCTGAGATAACTCTAACACAAACTGTCCTTGAGAGAACAGCTGTGCCAGAGCTTGTAACTGACCCAAGGTCACATCAGCAGGTGCAAGTGGAGGAGTGGGGAATCAAACCCGGTTCTCCCAGATAAGAGTCCGCGCACTTAACCACTACACCAAACTGGCTCTTACTAGCACTTTATGATAATGTAGAGTTTTGTTATTTGTTTTAAGATTGTATATAATTTGTTACCTATATGTTTAATCTCTTTGTAAGCCACCCTGAGCCTGCTCCAGCAGGGAGGGTGGGGTATAAATTGAATAAATAAGTAAATAAATAAAGTTATTCACGAACTCTTTCATTTCTCAACAGTTTTCTGCACTGCATCCACAAGCATTTTTTCCCTTGTCCTCTTCTTCCATTGCTTTCTCAACTCTTTCTAGCATGAGCTGTGCCATGTAGAATCCCAAAATATCCATCACCTCTACTTTCATTGTCTCATGTTTTAAGAGATTAATTATGTTTCTATACTTTGTGAAAGATTTTCACCAAATCACTTTTACTCTTAGGAACAAAGTCCTTAAAGTTCTTCATAACTAATCTGAAAACAATCTGTCTTCTCACTGGGAAGTCATCACATTTCCCCAAAAATGCAGTAATGAAAATAGGAAAACACCTACTGCATTCACAAAAATCAAAGAAATACTGACTTTACTGACCAATTTTTTTTTAAAAACTGACAAATTACTGACCAAGATGAAAAAACTGACTTTTACTGATTTTACTGACCATTTTCCACCTCTGCTAACTGCTTGTATTTCATTGTTAGTCTTTAGGGCTGGACTTTGCTTTATTTTGCTGTAACAGATGGGCATGGCTACCCCCTTTCTAATTTTCAGACATACACAAGTGTTATGTTTGATCACTCATTATTCAGTTCTTAAAAACAGGAAGCCAGATGCAGGCCTAGGAATAGACACAGTGTCAAGCTCGTGCCTCACCTGTCATGGACTCTGTAGTCTCAAGGGTTGTTATTATTATTACTTAAATTTCTACCCCACCCTCCCAGCCAAGGTCAGCTTGCTTATCTTTCCTTCTCTAGGCTGTTTATCCTTCTGGCTTAAGGGAGGTGATGTGTGTGTCAGCTTAAGCAGTGCCTGAGAATCAAATTATCTTAGTGCCCACTTCGACCTTGGGTGCAGGGAATTTCTAGATAGTGCAATGGCTAGCAGCAGGTGTGAGGGGTGGTGTATTGTGGAAGTTTTTATCTTTGGCAGGCTGAATGCGGATGGTGATTGGGTAGTGTGCTTTAGGGGGATGTTCTGCATAGTGTATAGGTTCTGTCCAGACACCTGGGTGTCACTTCTGACACAGAAATATGTCTATGCTTGGAACCTGTTTCACTTCTCAATAAACAAATCTTGCGGATACAAGAGTGTGGTGAGAGTGACTGTGTCTGAGACCTGATACTCAGCTACAAAGGCTAAAGAAGACGCAAGGGTTAGTCATGTGCCACTAGTCTGTGCCACTAGTCAGGGCCACCCAACTGCTCATTACAGAATACACACAACTCCCTTTGCCTGATGTGGTTCTGACTCTGGATTCATGATCAGGGAAGCAAGCACTTGACTGGCCTCCACCTGTGCAAGTATGCTACAAAGTCCCAAGCTGCTGGTTATAGATTTGGCATACTACAAGGTGCTTCAAGGATACAAGGACCAGGGTCTGTGTGTCACAGTGTGGTTGCTTTTTTTTTGGGAAGACCTAAGCAGTTTTAAGGGAGCAGAGGTATCTAGTTGGAGCCATAACTAGCCAGTCAATAAGCCAACATACAATAGATTTTATTTGGTTATGAGAAAGCATTCTGGTTTTTCTAGGTGCTATGAGGATTTGTTGGATTTCCAGGCTGAGAATGGGGGAATGCAAGTCCTCCACTCTTCATCTCCTTATTCTTCTGGTTCTTCACCTATTTGATTTCCTTTATTGCAGAAGGGGTCCCTTTCTTCCTGCTTCCATTCTTGCGGCTGTTGTTGTGTCAGGCTATTTTCAGGCATAGTTCTAATGAAGACGAATTGAACCCACCTGTGAGTTGACAAACTCATTGCCCCTTAAGCTATGACTATTATCCAGAATTCATGGGTGATGTTGGAGCTTGGTTCTCCCTTTCTGTCAGTCCCACTGCAGCCTCCCATCTCCATTAATACAATCTGAAGCCATTTGCAGAAGTTGTATTAAGAACAGAGATAGACTCAGCTAGAGAGGGCCCAAGAAAGACGGAAAGGTGACAGAAGAAGGATTAGAAAGGAGAACAAACAGATGTATAGAACTTGCAAAGAGATAAGGAATCAGGATAGCAAGTAGATTCCCGTAAACATATGGCTGGCACTCTGGGGACTTTGGCTGTACACTTTGGTTGCCAAATTATTTCATCACCTGACCAACTTCTAGAGTCCAATCTCTAAGTCTGGCCTATAATCACCTCCCTTTCCACTACAAATAAATCAGCCTTCAAATCTTTCAGAATGGGAAGGTCATTAAGAGTGCACTCAAAGCTTTAGCCAACAACCTCTACCTGTCAGTAATGGCTCCTTGGTTCATGTTTCATACTGAGTCCGTTGTTCTGTGTTCCCTATCTTGTCCTTGCTTCTGCGCTTGCGTAGGTATGCTGGCTGTAACGTGGGAGCTTCGCCGCTACTGCTCGGTGTTATCACAGTGGCCTTGAATGCAGGCTTCGGGCTATTCTTGAGTCTATGAGAATTTTCCAGTCCTGTGAAGCCGAGAGGTGGGGGGAGCTGTCTCCCGACCATTAAGTAGCCCTCCCGCCGGGAGTTTCCCACGTGCGCGCTTGAAGATAATTTGCTAGCTGCATTTCTGCACCGTACTATAACCATGCCTTAGCCGCACATCCCGCCATTCCTGACAATAACCATTTTGCTGTGGGTTTTAGCACTGTATTCCAATAAAGCCTTTCTTTGCCTCACAGATGTTTGAATCTACTTGCTTTTGAACCTGACAGAAATTGTCAGGAAATCCTCTTCAGTGTTCCTACCAGTTTGCGCCTCTCCACACCAGGATGAGCAGCCCCGGTGGAGCACCGGTGACGGTCCCGAGCACTACCACTCCTGTCACCTTGATTCCAGTGACTACTGTTCCAGTTACCACGGTGCCAGTCACGGTTGTACCGATAACAACTGTTCCAATGACAACGGCGTTGGTTCCGTACACCTTGGCTGGGCCCATCGCTCCCTCTGCAACTGGGACTTTGGGGACCTCGTACACCCCCCGATCTACAGCCCAGTTGGATCAATCCCGAGCCATGGAGGGACTATACTCCGGACCTACTACCAAGGTGCCCCGATCCCGTGGGACAAATGGGTCACACAACAAAAGTCTAGAGACTGGTCCAGGAATTTATTGGACGCTACTCAGACAACATGGTCATTGCCGGGGAGCCAAAGCTGGGACAGCCTGATGGACCCCCGTGGGAGTTTTGGACTACCCCAGGGACAAACTCCCCATGGGCCAGTGAGGCCCAGCCCGAGTAAAGATGTGGACACTTGGATGGACACGGTAGAGGAGGATTGCCGACGGCTGATGCGGGACATGGGCAAGCTAATGCAATCCCTCCCGGGGATGATGGACCAGGCTATCCGCACCCATTTGCTGGCCCAGCCCAGACCTGCCCCAGGCCCAGGATCCCAATTGCCACCGGGGCGTCCACCACCAGGGCAACCCGTTCCAGGGCAGCCGGTGCCGGGACAGCCAGTCCCAGGACAACCCGTCCCAGGTCAACCGGTCCCGGGGCAGCCAATACCAGGGCAACCGATCCTGGGAAAGCCAGTCCCTGGTCAACCTCCACCAGGGGGGCACCCCCACCGCTGCCAGCCCCAGGACCCGCACCCGGACCAGGTCTAGTGCCCTCCCCCCAATTTTACGGCCAAAAGATCTGCTGGAGATCACGTTCGACGGGGATCCCGAGAGCGTTTCGTTCTTCATACTTCAGGTCGGCAAGTTCGTTCAGCGGTGAGGCCACCTGTTCCCAGATGAAGAACAACAGGTGTTTATCGCTTCTCAGTTGAGGGGAGTTGCAACCAATTGGTATGTGGCCTTACATGATCTAGAAGCGGTGGAATTGGGGAGTGTAGATGACTTCATGTGGGCCTTGAGAAACAGTTTTGAAGATCCAGCAGCTGCCCCGAAAGCAGAAGCCTTCCTCCGCACCTTTAAACAAGGGAGGCTTACTGTGAGGGAGTACTCCCGAGAATTCCAAAAGCATGCGGCTAAGACTCAGGACTGGACGGATCCGGTGTTAGCCCAGCAATACTGAATGGGGCTGGCCGTAGATGTCCGTAATAATGTCCTCAGCTCCAAGGAGCAGCGAACATTGCAGGGCTGGATGGAAGAAGCTGAGCGGGCTGAAAGCAGACTACTCATCATGAAGCTGGACATGTCCTTGGGGAACAATCGCCCAGCCACTTCCACTTCCCAACTCAAAGGGAGACCAGCCCCAACCTCGAGCAGTCTCCGGGATCAACACGAGACAAGGTCTGTGCCTGAAATGTGAGGACAAAGGGCACTTCGCCGCCTCCTGCCCTAGGGAGGATTCCGGCCGGTTACCACCTTGTGAGGAGGACAGATGACGTCTGGGGCCCCCACCGAAGAAGGGCACAGCCAAGCCACGCAACCCCCGGGCCCTCTATGCCAACCAGGAAGTTATAGACCCACTGTTCCTGGAGGAGGATGAACCAGAGCAGCAGGGAAACAAGCAGGTCCTGTTGTAAGTGGCACAGCACAACAGGACCCAGCCCCAGAAGCACCCAAATTGGTGAGCAATTATCCCTCTCTCTTTTTTGTGATTGTGATCATAATGAACCTGGCCATGATGACCCACATTAGGGTACGTGGCCTCATTGACTCTGGTTGCGGGAGAGATCTCATTAACCCTTCTCTGGTTACGGGGTTAGAGGCAGCGGTAGTCAAATTGAAAGACCCCATCACGTTCACTCAGATGGATAGGTCACCGATGAAGGAGCCCTGCAGATTTGAGACTGTACCATTGCGCATGGGGGCAGGCGAGCACTGGGAGCTCCGCTCCTTTGTGGTAGCTCCACAAGCCAAATTCCCCTTAGTGTTAGGCAGCCCGTGGTTACATGGACATGACCTGTACATTTTGTGGGAGGAAGGGGTCGTGCGTTTCATTTCCCCAAGATGCTCAGAACATAAATGGGACCCAGAATGGGGCACCCCACCTGATAATGAACCTCCATGGGCTTGCCTAGCAGCGGAGGAGATTGATCGCATCCCCGAAGAATATCGGGACTTGTCTTGAGTTTTTGAGGAGGAGGAAGCTGATGAACCCCTCCCCCATCGTAACTCAGACTGTGCCATTGAAATCCTCCTGGGCCAAAAAATGCCAAGGGGTAAAATCTATGCCATGAGCCCCATGGAGAAAGGGGAGTTGCGCAGGTTCATCAATAAAAACCTGGCGCATGGCTTTATTTGACCAGCTTTGTCTCCATTTGTGGCCCCGGTGCTGTTTTGCAAAAAGAAGGATGGGGGGCTAAGATTTTGTACGGATTATCGGGGACTGAATGCAGTATCTGCCACCAATGCCTACCCCATGCCACTCATCAAGGATCTCTTAGCAGAAGTGGCTAAGGGAAAGATTTTTTCTAAGTTGGATCTGCGAGATGCATATTTCTGAGTACGCATCCGGCAAGGCGATGAATTTAAGACTGCCTTTAACACCCCACTGGGGCAATTTGAGTACAGAGTTATGCCATTCGGGCGCCAGGGGGCTCTGGGAGTTTTTATGAATCTGATCAATGAGGTGCTGCACCCCTATCTGTTCAAAGGGGTAGTTGTTTACTTGGATGATATCTTACTGTACTCCTCAGACCTAAAAACCCATGTCCAACTGGTCCGAGAAGTGCTCTCAAGGTTATTGGAGCACAAACTGTTTGTTAAGTTATCGAAATGTGAGTTTCATCAGACCCGCATTGACTTTCTCGGTTACCGCATATCCCCTGAGGGTCTGGAGATGGATCCCAAAAAGGTCCAAGATGTGGTGGGGTGGGAACCCCCCAAAACCAGGAGACAACTCCAGAGTTTTCTCAGTTTCACCAATTTTTACCGCCAGTTCCTACCCCACTTTGCCCAGGTCAGCCTACCACTCACAGACCTCCTTAAGACCAAAGGGAGAGGGGCCAAAGCTTCCCAGCCAAGGGCTCGATTGGACTGGACCCCGCAATGTCAGGAAGCGTTTGAACAGCTCAAACAATTGTTTACCACTGAGCCGGTCCTTGTGCACCCTGACAAAACAAAAAAAATTATCATGCAAGTGGACGCTTCTGACACAGCAATGGGGGGAGGGGGCGAGCCTACAAGAGGATGCACAAGAGCACCTACACCCCTTAGCCTATGTGTCGCGAAAATTTAATGATACCGAAAGGTTCTGGCCCATTTGGGACAAGGAAGCGGCCTCGATCCGACTGGCCCTCATTACTTGGCGCCATTGGCTAGAAGGGGCTCAGGTCCCATTTGAAATCTGGACTGATCACAAAAACCTAGAAGTGTTACAAAAGTCCCGTGTTCTCAATGCCAAGCAGTTGTGATGGGCTGAGTTTTTCTCCAAATTCCAGTTCACCCTCCACCACTTCCTGGGGAAGTCTAATCATTTGGCGGATGCTCTTTCCTGCCTGCCCCAGCACGATAGCAAAAGGTTGGAAGTGCGGGAGTCGTTCTTTACCCCAGCCCGGTTGACTGGAGTAGTGGTTACCCGTAAACAGAGTCAACAGGCAAGTGCACCCCAGCCCCTGAATACTCCCTGGGAGGACCGCTTTGCCAAAGCCCTAACAGATCAAGAAAAGCAAATGCTTCAATCCCAGGGGGCCTTGGCGCATAGATCTAATGACTGTTGGTACAAGGGAGAGAAACTTTTTGTGCCTGAAAGCATTAGGCTGGAGGTGTTGCAGTCTGTGCATGATTCAAAACCTGCTGGACATTTCGGATATGTTAAATCACTACATCTGCTCCAGCGCAGTTTCTGGTGGCCCCGCATGAAAAAGGACTTATCTCTTTATATACAGTCCTGCCCTGTCTGCAGTCTTTGTAAACCCAGAGGGGGAAAACCACCAGGACAGTTGCAACCGCTACCAACCCCCAGCCATCCCTGGGAAGTCATTTCCATGGATTTTATTACAGATCTACCCCTGAGTAAGCACATGACGGTCATCTGGGTGGTAGTTGACTTGTTTTCCAAGCAAGCCCATTTTATCCCTTTCGCGGGACTCCCAACAGCCAAAGTTTTGGCAAGGGCTTTCCTGCAGCATGTCATAAGATTACATACTTTGCCAGCCAAAATAATATCCAACTGCAGCTCACAATTTGTTTCTAAATTATGGTCTGAACTGATGGCCCTATTGGGCATAGAGCATGCCTTAAGCAGCGCCTATCATCCAGAGACTGATGGGCAAACGGAACGGGTTAATCAAACCCTTGAACAATATTTGTGTTGCTTCACCAACTTCCAACAGGACAATTGGGTAGACCTCTTACCCCTAGCTGAATTTGCGTACAATAACTCTTGGCATGCTTCTACTGGTGTTTCTCTGTTCAAAGCAACACTTGGCTATGACAGTCCCCCTTTGCCGTTTCTGAAACCCTCCGGGATGGCGGGAGATGCCACGGATTGGTGTAAAACTTTTTGTGATTCATGGCCATTGATATGTGAAACTTTGGAAGCGGCTAAAGCCGAGTATAAAAAACAGGCTAATAAGAAAAGGGTGGTGGGTTGGGACCTTCAGCCTGGAAAGTATGTGTACCTGTCCACAAAAAACCTGCGTCTACACGAGTCCTCCAGGAAGCTGGCATGGAAATACATTGGCCTATTTAAGATCATCCGATGTATCAGTAAGGTCACGGTACAGTTAGAATTACCAAATATTCATCCCATCTTCCATTTCAGCCTTCTCAAAGCAGCGTACCCTCCGAATAAATGGCATACGGAACACCCTGCACCCCCCCCGATTGTGGACAATGCTGAACATTATGAACTGGCTGATATCCTGGACTCTAAGCTGATGCGGGGCCAACTCTACTATCTTGTTGAATGGGTTCATTTTGGTCCCCAGCACAGGGAATGGGTGAAAGTTACAGATATACGAGCACCTGAACTTATCAGGGACTTCCACTCCCGCTTCCCAACGAAACCAGGAGGTCCTTCCTTCCCTTCCTTTTGAGGGGGGCAGGGTAAATTTTGGGGAGGGCAGAGTGTCAGTAATGGCTCCTTGGTTCATGTTTCATACTGAGTCCATTGTTCTGTGTTCCCTATCTTGTCCTTGCTTCTGCGCTTGCGTAGGTATGCTGGCTGTAACGTGGGAGCTTCGCCGCTACTGCTCGGTGTTATCACAGTGGCCTTGAATGCAGGCTTTGGGCTATTCTTGAGTCTATGAGAATTTTCCAGTCCTGTGAAGCCGAGGGGTGGGGGGAGCTGTCTCCCGACCATTAAATAACCCTCCCGCCGGGAGTTTCCCACACGTGCGCTTGAAGATCATTTGCTAGTTGCATTTCTGCATCATACTATAACCATGCCTGAGCCGCACATCCCGCCATTCCTGACAATAACCGTTTTGCTGTGCGTTTTAGCACTGTATTCCAATAAAGCCTTTCTTTGCGTCAAGGATGTTTGGATCTACTTGCTTTTGAACCTGACACTACCTCACAACAAACATATGTTGCACCTTTTTGATCTTATCTGGTCTTTCAGAATCCTTTGATCCCTGATAATTATTTGTATTTATTTAATATTTTTATCCCACCTTTCCTCCAAAAAGCTCAGAGCAGCACTCATTATTCTCTTCTTCCACATTTTATTGTCATAACAATTTTGTGAGGTAGATCATAGAGACTGATTGGCCCAAGGTCAACCAGCAAGCTTCAAGCAATGCTCCCTCTAAGCCGTGGAGTCTTGTGAGCAAAAATTCTACTTTGTGAGCTACTGGCATCAAAGTTGTAGGTAAGTGATTTAGCTACTACATACGTTAGTTTGCTCTGGAGCCATCCTTCCTGAGCTAAGACAAAAATATGTGAGCTGGAGGCTAAAAAACAGTGAGCTAGCTCACACTAACTCAGCTTAGAGGGAACACTGGTAGAGGGGGGAGCTGAACTAGAGTTGCCCAGGTATTAATTCTCTTGAACTGTTCTGCTCATAACAGACATGAATGTTGTATAGACTAGAACTGAACCGCTGATTTGCATTTCTTGCAAACATTTTCGTAGCATTCCTTTGTCCTTGGTTTTAACACTATATAGAAATATAGAGTAAGCATACAATCCCATTATTCTAGTGAAGCAAATGTGTATAAAGCAAGCTTAGTGTTGTAGGTCAGGGTGGCCTCTGAATGGACCCTGAGATTCTAAAATGATATTATAATCCTGGATTAGAAAGTCTTCAATTTTTTGCTTTACCTAAAGGGGCAAGGAGTCCCCAAGCCTACAAATACATTTATTAGCTGTCTTTTTCCCTTGCCAAACTCAAGGTGGCTAACAATATAATGATTGTAAATAACACTGAAAACAATATAAATAAAACAGCAACCATAAAAACACATAAAAGGTCACAAGTTAGATTTTTTTAAAAAAACTTCCAGTTAAGACTGCCAATAAAAAAGAACTAATCAGTCAAATGCGGTCCTCAATAAAACTGTCTTCAATTGCCTCCTGAAAATCAACAATGAGCAGGCTGCATGCACCTCCCTGGGGAGGTTATTCCATAAGTGTGGGGTTGCCATTGAAAAGGCCCTCTCTCATGCGCCCCCAAGGTGAGCTTCTTTGTTTGGTGGGTCAGTCAAGAGGGCTCTCCTTGCAATCTTAGATTAAGCACCTCATTGTCAAGAATGGATTAGAGTTTGAGATATGACTAGAATTTGTGACAGCAACATACCCTATGTGGAAATGGCTTCCACTGCTACATGTCCTTACCCTGATGTTGCAGGAGTCACAGTGGCTCTTCCAAGCCTTCCTGACATGGAATACATAACCAACAAAAACCCATGTTTTGAAGAAATGCATATAAAAGAGACAACCCTCTAATCCGGTGTGCAATAATGTAGATAAAATGTGCTAGATTTCTCTTGTTTTTTAATGGCACTTGCAACACACACACACACTGTAATATTGGTAAGATGGCTGACTATTTATTTTGAAAAGGACATGCTCAGGTATGTGGGCACAGTGTCAACTAATGGAGTCAATCTGAAAATACTATTATTAGCCTCTCTTGAGAAGATGGTGGCCCTAAATGTCAGCAAGTGAAAAAGAATTATAGAAGCACCAAATTCATTGTTAAATTTGGTGGCCCATTTATGGGAAAGCTTACATTAAAAGAAACTGTTGGACATGGTATCTCTCGGCAAGTGCCAGTAATGAAAACATCTTAATTTACATGAAGCATTTTCTTTCTTAGAGGTCCTTAGATCACACCCAGACCTTTTGGCCTTGAGAATGAAACAACTTCCTTCCCAGTTTCCATTTGAAACATTTATTTTTGGGAAATACATATTAAACACTATTTTTTATATAAAAACAGACTAAATTTGCCATAATGCATACAACTCACCTACAGGCCATTTTAATAGATTCAGTTGGACGTTTTAGTCTTGTTCAGTAAAACCTTTCCCTCAGAAAAAGTACAATATAAGAAGAGAAAGCATTTTTGTCTTGTTTTTGCTGGCTGAGATACTGGATGCAATAAAGTTTTGCTAAGTGAATCCCCCCTCCCCTAAAAGAAACACATTCTCCCTTACCCTTTTCATAGTCTTTTAAACACTTGAAATACATATATAGTTAATACACTTTTTATTTTGCTAAAATATAGCAAGTCAGCATGTAACAAAAATAATTTTCCTCAGCTTAACACAACTCAGAAAAGATTCCTATACTTTTCAGTTTGGGTGGGACAACACAAAAACTTAGCTGGGCAAGAATGTATGAGAGTCTTGAACCAAAGAATGTTTGTGGGTATGTTCATTGGGGTATGAATTTTAAAGAGCAAAAAAGATGTTGGAAAGCTTCATTTATGGGAAAAAGCAGTTGTAGGGAGCGGTGTGAAAACTGGCAATGTCACAGCAGATCATGGAAGGATACATGCAGGTATCCATGAACACCTTGCATGAAGAAGGGGTTATATGCCTTCATCCTATTTAGGTACATTATAAGAAGAAGAAGAGATTGGATTTATACCCCGCCCTTCACTTGAAGTCTCAGAGCAGCTTACAAACTCCTTTCCCTTCCCTTCCCCTCCCCACAACCGACACCCTGTGAGGAAGGTGGGGCTGAGAGACCTCTTTCAAGAACTGCCCTTTCAAGGACAGCTGTTGTCAGAACTATGGCTTGCCCAAGGTCATCCAGCAGGTGCAAGTGGAGGAGTGGGGAATCAAACCTGGTTCTCCCAGATTGGAGTCCGCACACTTAACCACTACACCAAACTAGCCCTGAGGCATATCTGCCAGCTAAGAGTGTACAAGCAACATGAAAACTCAAGTTTCTCTTTTATGAATGCCATGAATCAAAAGATTTTTGAAAGCTCCACAAGAGCAATGGCCAGGGTTTTCTATTTTTGCAAAGGGGGTACAAATGAATCAGAATATGGCACAAACATTCTATAGGACTGGACACCAAACATCATGTTCCACAGAATAGCAATCTCAGAAAAGCTAGGTCCTACTGGCTCTTTCAGTTGGATGAAAGTATTCCAAACAGGGCTTATGTCACTTTAAGAACTCCATATCAGCTCAACATTGAGAAAATGCACTGTTCTCCTCCACTGTTAGGGACAGAATTTGTGCAAATACCAGATTCAGCTTTTTATACACAGTGTGGCATTTCATATGGAAGTGAACATGTATGACCTGTCTAGACATGAACACCTGGGGAATTGTAGCCACAGTGACACCCAGAATTTGCACAATGAAAAAAAAATTAGCCTAGTCAAATGCCATAAGCCTTTCTAGGCTTATTCAAAGATTAACATACAATTTCAAATAACTGGAGCCTTCTTCATTGGGCTTGCAGAGATCTTCTGCCTCTGATACAGGAAAGCATACACAAAACATTTGAAGAGAAGTCTGAGTCAAATAGATCACATAAACTTCTAGGAAGGCAGCAGACTAGGGACACTAGCCCTGAAAAATGGGAAGAGGTGGTGCACCTGACGAGAGCAGCTCCTTATGACAGGAGGCCTCCCACTCTTCTCTGGTAAGGAAGCAGCCTCCCAGCTATTGCTTATTAGTGATAGAAAAATCTGGAAATGAAGGGGATGGAGTTAGGGAAAGAAAAAAAACTGCACACTAAAGCACACATGCAATAAAACACAATAAAGCTTTGGCACTAGGTCAGTCATGTGGCTCAGAAACATCTCTATTGACCTGAATCACTGAAATCAAAGGCAGCAGGTGTAGCCCCTCCTACAACTCCCTCCCACACAGTGTGGGAAAGACTATGGCACATCTAGCTGAGACTTTCTGGGCTATAAAGGACTGCCTCATTTAGGGGAGGACTACCTCATTCAGAGCAACCTCACCCATTTTAGAATGTCCTTGACATGAATGATGGTACTCTACTAGGAGTGAGGGCACATGGACAGGATATGAGGTGCCCTCCTCTCTCTTGAGCAGCCAGGCCTGTACTCATGCCTACTGCAATACAATGGCCAGGAAAATATCCAACCCAACCCCACAAGGCAGAAGTGTATGAAAATTTACCCAGTGGATGAATTTACAAGAAGCCAGTCTGTTTTGTAAGGAGGCTTTACCTTGGTTTTCAAGAGTATGTGAGGATGGTACTATCAATGGGAGTTCCTCCTTCACTGAGTTCCAAGAAAAGGGTGCTGGCCTATCACATAAAGGATCTATCCCAGGGTGGGGTGGGTGGCACAGCTAATGCTGAACATCAAAGATGGCCAAGGTTTTCCTGCTGAGATTATAGTTCAACCCCTCCCCCATCTCAAAGGTTTGGTCACCCATCACTACACCCAACTGCCTACTACATGGAAGCACAGAATAGATGTTTCACGCCACAAATACTGGCAAAGAGATGCTACATCTATTACTGAAAAAATATTGTTATTTGGTCAGTTAGAGTCAGCAGCGTGGATATCAATAGTAGAGAGGGGCAAGAACAGTGGCAGCAGCAGAGGGATATATATATATATATGTGTGTGTGTATGTATATAAACACACACACACACACACACACATATATATATATATATATATATATATATGTATGTATGCATGCATGCATGCATACACACACACACACACATTTTAAAGAAAGAAAACAGTGGGACAGAGAGAGAGCTGGGTCCTAGCTAGGTCATGAATGTTACATTTCATTGGCCACCAAATCCTCCTTGTTGACCATGCCATTGGAGAGCATGTTCTGGCTTTCATTCAAGCGTTTGACTCTGTAGGCTTCAAAATGGATGCTGCTGGTAATGTCCTTGATGTTTTGCATGTGTGTCCTACAGGAAGAAGGACAGGGCAATTAAGAAGTTTTGTGCATCACACAGTGGAAGTGAAATTCAACAGCAACTTGATACAGATGAAGACAATACCTGATTACATGCTGCAGGTGTGAGAACCAACTTTGCCAAAAACCAAGTTACTGCCAAGCAAGGACAGGGCTAGATGGCACAATGGTCTGACTCTGTACAAGGAAGCACCTCCTATTCGTGGATTCCTCCAACAGGGCAAAGCTGGCATGGGAAGTAATTGTTATGCCAGTCCCACTTGACCTCTGCAGTAAGAACTCCACCACTAAAAAGTGTTGGAGTCACCACTGTAGGTAATATAGTCTCATAAAACTATGTATGTACTCTATACTTCAATCCCAGAAGAAAAACAAATTAAGGTGTCAGCAGTGATTACTCCCTACATCTCTTCCCTGTTAGAAAGGTGCTACCAACCTGATCAGAAGATCCCGCAAGTAAGCAAACTCGCAATGTGTTGTGTTCTCAACTGTAAAAGGCAGGACACAGTGTTAGAAGTTAGCATAAGATCAATGCATCAAGTCTTAGTCTGGTCCGAGCACAGAGAACTTGCAGCTCTCTTGAACACATTTCAGACCACTCAAGAAAACTGACACTTAAGGATCTAGCTTAAAGGTGCAAAAAGGCTCTCTACAGGCTTCAGCCAATGCTGTGCCTTGGAGCTCCCTGCTGTACACAGAAAGAGCAAAGTGCCTAGTGTCGAAGATGACTCTAAGGGCTTTGCTTTGTGTCTGCATTGCTGTTTTCATGAATTACCATAGATTGTCCACAGGGGGGAAGCCGAAGGCTTAAAATGAACACATTTTCCTACTGCTTTCTGGAAATGTTTTTTCTCAAAAGTAGGATTTTTCTATGAAAGAAAAATCACAAAATATTAACAAAAACAAAATAGTGCAGTGTATTTCTTTGTATTTACAACAGAGCTGGGAAGAGGAAAAAAAGGTCATTTAATGTGACCATAAGGGATGCAGAGATAGTTCCAGTGAGATGTTATTAAATTATCTGAGCTCCATGCTGGCAGCCCCACTACCTCCAGTTACACAACAGTGCAGGGGATGGTTGCCCTCTGTATATCAGTTTCAGAAATGGAATTATAACATGGCTAGTGTTAGCCAAATCCAGTGGAGCAGGATCTGTCTATAAAGCCCTTCTTAAGCAGTAAGTAACCTGGACAAGCCCATTTGAAGACAGAAAATACTTTCCATGACTTTTGAGAACACAGAGCAGAAGACAGGCAAGCAACAGAACTGAAAGCAGCTCCAAGATTTTTAATTTTAATGATGCCAGTAAAAGTAGCTGTGGGTCAATTTCTCCTTTGCGTTATAAACAAATGCATATTACTAAACCAGATATGTTCCTTTCTAACCTTCTCACATACATGGAGAAAATAATGCTCAAATTCCATGTTCAGTGCTAGGTCACTTGCCCACCCTAGTCCCTCGGGCCAAAGAATCCACAAGTCAGTCTCTAGATCAACATTAAGGCACACGCCAGATCATGATTTTAATTTTTAAAAAGCACAAAGACTAAGTGCAGAAGCTGCAGAACTCACTGACAGAGAAGCAAATTCAGTGAGTTTGATTAACTGAAAATTGTTCATTCTCTTACTGCTGGCATCCTTTTGTTCCCTGTTGTTATTTTACACGCACACATCTATATCTATCTTATCTAAATTCCAAACATTTGGCCACATTCAGAGAGCATGACAGACAAGAGGTTTGTCCACGATGGGCACAAACATAACTTGCTCCCGTGTTCACACACTTGTCACCTGGCTGAAGTGGAGTTTTCCTCTCCATAAACCAGCATCCTAAACAATGAATGGGGGTGGAGGGACAAGCCAAGTGCTTGTATTCAAATAGCATGGTGAACTGGAACTTGACTGAAGCCTTCCCAAACCTGGAAGTCTTCCACGTTGCTCTGTGTGTCAAGAAGAGAGTTGAAAGGACCAGGCACTAGGTGACATGAAAAGCCACCACTTGAAACCCCAGACAGCTGTTGCCACTCTTAGTAGACAACACCGAACTTGATGGGCCAGTGGTCTTGTTCAGTATAAAGTGCATCCATGTGTGAGAGGGGAGGAGGACTGAGGCAACAGTGCAAACACTGCAAAAAGTTGTGTTCGTGCCCATCACAGAGCAACCTCTGTCATGATGATATGAAGTGCTCTGAAAGTGCTATAAAATAATCCATGTTTACTGGGTTGGATCCAGTGATTCACAGGCACAAGGATCACAGATCTTTCCTTTGTTCCCCTCCCCCAGGCAGTCCTTTCTGACCCTGGGAGTCACAGGAGTAATAACCAGAATGGTCAGGGAAGCTGCATGGAGGAAGGGAAAGGGGGTGAAATCACCATATCTTCCCTCAGCTAAAGGTGTAAGGGGAAGATCTGCACCCATCAGTGTCTTCTGCTGGGTCCAACCGTACAATTGTTAGAATGGACTCATGCAGTATCTGCATTTCTGCTGTTTCTACCAGGGGTTTCTTGTGATGTTCTTGGAATCACTGAGTCCTTGCTTTGCGATAGCAGATGTGAACAACAGTGTTATACCAGGGCCTTGAAGAAGTTTCAGAATGTCATAGCACAAGCAAGAAAACTTCACTTCAGCACACAAAAACCAGAGCTTTGTATCTTTTCTAGCCTGTATCCTTATAACTGCCAATCACAGGGCAGACAGGAGCTGAAGACTTGGTTAAAACTCTGAGCAATGACTGTCAAGCAACACCATGCTTCACTTCTAACTATTCCAGAAATCCTGCTGTTGTAAAGCAGGATGTTCCATCCTCAGTTCTATTCAGTCTGTGACTGAGAGAGGCAGCAGGCAGCAGCTCTGCATTCAGGCACCAATAGCTCAAAAACCCACCATCTCCACAGGATGCCACCGACCAAAAGCAATTCCTGTTTGCATTTCAGGCAAACATGTGTAAGCATTAATTCAGGCACTAGGGTTCTCCTTCTGAGCAGCAGAGGGCAGCAAAGTACACTCCCATACAACAGGCAAAATAGGCAGACCTTGCAATCTTGCACATTTCAAACTGTCTTTTGAGGGCAATTTAAAGCTGTAGCTATTGGTGCAGAACTAACATGCAGGAATGACAGCTCTTACCTTCAATTGTTCCCCATTTTGTTTTCCTTCCCAGAATTCGTCTACCATTAATCTGGTATTCCTGATCACTGCCCACCACCGCAAATGGAATCATTTCCTAAAACAAAGTTGTAAAATTGCAAGAGGAATCACACCTTCCCATCAATAGCACATTCAAGGTTGCAAGGAGCGTTGGTTACTTTACTTGCCCTAATTTCTGTGACCTTTGGCAGGGGCTTCACCTGTTTGGTCAACAATTTCTCCCCAGGTATAAGAGCTAAGGAGTTCATAGCCAGGCAAACTAGACAAGCTGTTCTAAACTGGGTTCTAGATTTCCCCCCATAATTTCCCTTTTGCCCTTAATGGCAAAATTGTTGTTATAACAATACCATTGAGAATTTCTTAGGAAGGATATTAGATACAGGTCAAAAACCTCATTTTGAGCACATGCTGAGCAGATGGCAAGATTTGGCTGCCCCACTTACTCTAAATTTCTCATTTATTAGCCGGTCTTCAGAGTCCTCATCAAACTGTTTCTGTGGATAGACATCAATGCCATTGGCAAGAAGATCTGCTGTGATCTAAAAAAAGAAACAGGAACGGAATATGTTCACAAGTCTCTTTTCACAACCGTTTTCTGCAGACTGAAAATGGTCCCATTAAAGAGTTCTCACCACTTCCACATACTATTGAACTGTATACATGTTCAGTAGTAAGTGGTTGAAAACTTGGATGACTGGGGGAATTTCTTCTGTAGAGCTCATCCATGTTATCCAGATGCACAAGTCTTGGCCACTGCAGGCAGCCCCACAAAAATAATTTCCAGTGCTGCTCTTAGGTCTTCTGATCCAAGGGCAGCAGTGGTAAGAAACAGATTCACAGGGCCATCTGAACTTGATTTCTCTGCTTAGATTCTGAACCTTAAGGTGCTGTTCCATCAGAATAACAGCAGCTTTTCCAGTGGACTGGCTGTTCTGTCTGAGGATGGGATTTTCTGATTTGTCCCTCCTGCCATGGATTCCTAAATTTCTCTCAACACCTGCTGGGGGGGAGGGGAATTTGCCTTCTTCTAGTGTGTCTCTGCTCATACAACTTAAAAGCCAAGATACTGGGTAGATCAGAGGAAAGCAGTGCAAGGTAAAACAATGAAGGCTGAAAGGGGCAAACAGCCAGAAAACTAACAGAACAGACACCTGTGCTGTTCATAGAATCATTGAATCACAGAGTTGGAAGGGACCGTACAGACCATCTAGTCCAATCCCCTGCTCAATGCAGAATTAGCCTAGAGCAGGGGTCCTCAAACTTTTTAAACAGGGGGCCAGTTCACTGTCCCTCAGACCGTTGGAGGGCCGCCGCGTTCGCCCCTCCCCCCACCAGCCTGCTCGCCCCGCCGCCGACTGTAAATTCCCCCCCACCTCAATATCCAGCTGGTACCTTCCTGACCTTAATTTAAACCCATTATTGCAAGTTCTATCCTTTGCTGCCAACAGGAAGAGTCCCCTGCCCTCCTCTAAGTGACAACCCTTCAAATACTTAAAGAGAGGATGTTCCAGTTTTGGCGACTTGCTGTATGGGTGCGCTCCACTGCGCTCTTATGTGAGCGCCCTGTAATTGCAGCAGACGATTCTGGGCCCCCCCAGCGCCCTTGTTGCCTGGGGTGCAAGTGATACTTCTTCCAAGGCTACGGCTGAGGAATCGAGGCTCCTCTTTGCCCCAATAGGTTCCGCCATTGCAAGACTGGTATAGAGGCAGAGGCACATACTGGGCTGAGCGAGCAAGTGATCCAGCGATTTTGATGGCTTCCCCACCTTCGGAAATAACCTGCAGAATGAACTGTGAGTACGAGTTTCCATGTAACTAATCAAGCGTTTAAGTGCATATAACCGTTCCAAAGCCCCAAGCCAATTCGGAGGAGGGGGAGGAGCTAATCCCCCCCTTGAAAAAGCTATGATTTATGAGCGAATGCGAGGGGTAGAGGGGCAGAGAGACAGTTTTGAGTGGAAAGAGCAACAACTAGTCGAGTATCGTGCAGAATAGAACAAAGCATATAGAATCAATAGACTTTCAGAGAGTTAACTGGAGATAAAATGGCAATTAGGAAGAAACCTTCTTCAGGAACTACCAGCTCAGCAACGTCATCTCCCAAACCAGAAGTAACCACCGATTTCCCAAACATGTTGGCTTTAGCGCTGTGCCCTCTGCTGGACCAGATGACTAATCTCAATAACAACTTTGATGCTCTCCAGAAACAGTTGAAACAAATGGTTACAAAGACAGAAGAAACAGTCAAGTTGATGATAAGACAAAATTGATCAACCAGAGACTGGAGGTCGTGGAAAAAGAAAGGCTTTCTGACAAAGAGCAGCTGTTACATCTACAAATGGAAAAATCACTATATGTCCTGAGATTTCAAGGTATCCCAAAGCAGAAAGGTGAGAACTTAAAAGAGATTTTAAGCGAAGCATTGGCTCCAGTGGCAGATCTTAAAGCGGAATTTATACTAAGCGATATGGATATGGTTTATCAAACCTATCCAGAATTCGTCAAGAAAAATAAGCTGCCTGGTGAAGTATTTGTTAAGTTCTCCAAGAGATCAACGAGAGATATAATTCTGAAAGTGACAAATGGGATAACCTTGAAAATCAAAGGTGAAGAAGCAAGAGTTTTAAAAGACATTCCATTTCAGATAAGAAAACGGAGGAAACAGTATAAAAATCTAACTTCTTTTCTACAGCAACATTCTACTCCTTTCAGATGGATATTTCCAGAAGGACTTATCTTCAATTATAAAGAGAAAAAAGAGAAGACTGAGTCTGTTCAGAAAGCAAAGACTTTTTTGGAGCAACATCAAACAACTGCAAAAGAAAAAGGGAAAGCAGAAGACAGCAAACAAACAGAAGAAAACAGTGAACATGGGCTGGGAAACAGTGGAAGCACCCCGGGCAGCTCCTCAGAGGACTCTGAATCTGAGAAAGGAGCAGCAGCTCCTAAACAACTCATAATTAAATTGAATTATGATAAGAACAAACACAGGAGATAATGATGTGATGTGTACTTTAATGCTGAAAGCCTTATTCTCTCTTGATATATAAGAAACTAGGATGCACCTACTCTAGCTAATTATGCTTGTATTAGTTTGACTTGAAAAAATACTAGACAGTAACATTCCTTTTATTTTTTTCATGTGGGAAGACTATCATGATATCGATGTAACTAATGTAACATGATCCTTGCTTTAGCTTTGTATTTTAGTTTAGTTTCCATTTTCCTTCTTCCTTTGTAGTTGTGTAGTGAAAAGCAATAAAAAAGTATATAAAAAATACTTAAAGAGAGCAATCATGTCCCCCCAACCTCCTCTTCTCCTGACTAAACATTCCCAAATCCCTCAGGCTTTCCTCACAGGGCTTAGTCTCCAGGCCCCCAATCATCCTAGTTACTCCCCTCTGCATCCACTCCATTCTGTCCACATACTTTTTGAAGTGAGGCATCCAGAACTGCATGCAATACTCCAGGTGAAGCCTGACCAATGCAGTATACAGTGGGACTATGACATCTTGCAATTTGAATATTATGCCTCTGTTGATACACCCCAAGATCACATTATCCTTTTTTGTCGCTGCATCACACTGGCTGCTTATATTTAATTTTAGGTCCACCCGTACCCCAAGTGCTTGTTCACACACACTGCTATTCAGAAGTGTATCCTCATTTTTGTTACCCAGCTGTAGAACTCGGCATTTATCCTTGTGAAATTGCATCTTGCTCACATCCAGCCACTTTTCCAGTGTGTTCAGCTCTCCTTGAATTCTATCTCTATCTTCTGGTGCGTTAGCTGCTCCTTCCAATTTGATGTCATCTGCAAATTTAATGAGTATCCCCTCCACACCCTCATCCAGATCATTTTTAAAAATACTGAAAAGTACTGGGCCCAGAACTGAGCCCTATGACACACCACTGGACACCTCCCTCCAGTCAGATGAAATACCATTGACAAGTACTCTTTGAGTGCAGTTCTCCAACCTAACTATCCTAGAGTCCAAGTCCACAGTCCTCTAGTTCACGCATCAAAACATCATGGGGAACCCTGTCAAACGCTTTACTGAAATCCAGGTAAACAACACTAACAGCATTCCCTCAATCCAGTAAACTCATCACTTGATCAAAGAAGGAAATGAGGCTGGTCCGGCAGGACCTGTTGGGGACAAATCTGTGCTGATGATCACAGATGGATCCCTTTAAAATCTGCTCCCTGATCTTCCCTGGGACAGAGGTCAGACTGACTGGCCTGTAGTTTCCTGGGTCATCCCTCCTCCTTTTAAAAATAAAATAAAAAACTGGGATAACATCTGCCCTCCTCCAGTCCTGTGGCATGTTACGTTCTTAGTTTCAGGGCTGAATATTTGGGGTTGCAGTGTCAGGCAGGAAAGTCTGATGGTAAGAGACAAATACCAAAATGTTAGCAGTCTGGAATACTCTTGTGTTATGTTGTTTCCATTTCCCCAGCAATTTTCCTAGTGCATCTGCTTTAAAATCTATCTGGAGAAAGATTTGCAGGAGGGAAAAAGAAAAAGAATCAAACAGGAAACTATGTTTATGTCTCTCTCCTCTAAGAGCAGGAGAACCAAAAGAAACATATGGAGACTGATGAAGCCTTTTCCCTCTTGTTGTGAGCTGTGACTCAAGGAATGTGCAGGGCTCCTGGCCAGCTATTAGGAACTGGAGAGCTGTAGAATTAGAGGAGATCAGAAAATTTCATTGTCTGCTTACCCTTTGTTTGAAGTAGTCCCTCTCCTCTAGTGTTAAAGTGTCAGCTTTGGCAATGACAGGCACTATGTTGACCACTTTGCTCAGGCGCCTCATAAATTCAATGTCCAGTGGCCGGAGGCTGAAAGCAAATGAGAAAGACTTTTAAAGGGAATGGAAGGTTTCTTTCACTTACCGTGAATCTTCCTTTCTCTGTGGTTCTGAAGTGGGACATTCCTCACGTCTGGGATAAGCTCCGCCCTCTTTCCTCAGGGTCGGCTCCAAACTTTGATCCAGGCAGGGAGGGGCTTATCCCCTTGGAGGCGAACCAGTCCTTCTCAAGCCCGCTTATCTTCCCCGCCGGAAAGGAACTAGAAGAAAACACAACATTCCCCCCCCCCCAACAAAGGGGGTACCAACTGCCCAAACACTACAATAGGGCAAGGAAATTAGCCCACAAAACTTAACAGTAACAGCGTGGCCTCTCGAAGCCACTGCCCCCCGTATCAAACTCTGTAAAGAGGGGAAGCACCCTACAAACGGGTGGGCAGGAATGTCCCACTTCAGAACCACAGAGAAAGAAAGATTCACGGTAAGTGAAAGAAACCTTCCATTCTCCAGTGGTTCTACGTGGGACATTCCTCACGTCTGGGACGTACAAAAGCTATGTTACAGGGTGGGCTTGCATTCCCAGCTTTACAGAGTGTGTTGAAGCACCCTACGACCAAATGCCGCTTCCGCTGAAGCTAGTGTGTCCACTCTATAATGTTTAGTAAAAGAATGGACCGACTGCCACGTTGCCGCTCGGCATATGGTTTCTAATGAGGGAAAAGAACGATACGCTACCGAGGTAGCCGTCCCCCGAAGGGAGTGTGCAACGATCCCGGCCAGGATCTCTAACCCTTTGGCTTTATAGGCTAGGATAATGCACCCCTTAATCCACCTACTCAGCGTGGAAGTGGAGACTTGTTTTCCCAATGAGGACTTTCTGAATGATACAAACAGTGTCTCCGATCGTCTCCACCCTTTAGTTCTGTCAATATAAAAACTAAGGGCCCTCCGAACATCTAAACAATGCCATTCCTTTTCTTTTTCATGTTTAGGATTGGGACAAAAGGAGGGAAGAACAATCTCTTCTGACCTATGAAAAATCGAATTCACCTTTGGAATAAATGCTGGGTCTAAGCGAAGGACTACTTTGTCCTGGTGGAAAATACAGAGCTCCTTGTTAATAGACAAGGCCCTCAATTCCGAAACCCTCCTAGCTGAGGTGATACCTACCAAAAAAGAGTCTTGAAGGTGAGTTCCTTCAGAGGACACGCAGCCATTGGCTCAAAAGGGTATTTACACAGGGCCCTAAGTACCACGTTAAGATTCCAGGTGGGAAACCTGTGAACCTGTGGGGGATTAATGGACATCGCCCCTTTCAAAAATCTCCTAATATGAGGATGCCTAAGCAGAGACCTTCCATGTTTGGCCCCTTGGATGGCTGAGATGGCGGATACCTGTCTACGGAGAGTGCTAGTACTTAGGCCTTTATCAAGCCCGTCTTGTAGGAAAGCCAGGACTATTTTAACTGAAGCCGTAACTGGGTTGTGTCCCCGCTCCAAGCTCCATGAGTGAAAAACCTTCCATGTGTGATCATAGGATTTGTTGGTAGAGACCTTTCTGGCTGCCAACATGGTATCAATTACTTTATCTTGATACCCCGCTCCTTCTAACATTTTCCGCTCAATCTCCATGCTGTCAGCCGAAGAAGTTCCGGCCGTGGGTGCCTTGTCGGGCCCTGCGTGAGTAGGTCCACCCGAAGAGGCAGGTGCCATGGTTTTGTTATTGACAGAGACTGCAGTTCCTGAAACCAGGTTTGACACGGCCAGAAAGGGGCAATCAGTACCACTTCTGCTTTCTGTATGCGAATCTTTTGTAGGACTTTGTGCATGATTGGTAGGGGCGGAAAGGCATAGAGGAGCCCTGGAGGCCATGTATAGCTTAGAGCATCTGTCCCTTTCGCTAGAGCGTTTCGTTGACGAGATACGAACTCTGGTACTTGACGATTTAGGTCTGTGGCAAACAGATCCATGACCATTCTGCCGAACTTGATGCAGATCTGTTCGAAGACTTCCGTGTTCAGCATCCATTCCGATTGGTCTATTCGTTTCCGACTGAGCCAGTTTGCTAAGTCGTTGTCCTTTCCTGCTACGTGAATGGCTTTTATCGACAATAGATGTTTCTCTGCCCATGCCATTATCAGAGATGCTTCCGCATGAAGGGAGCGAACCTTGGTTCCCCCTTGACGATTCACGTACGCTTTTGCTGTAGTGTTGTCTGTCTGTACCAGAACATGGGTCCCTGACAGAATATCTACTAGTTTCATAAGCCCGAGGCGTATTGCCCTCAGTTCCAGCAGATTGATGCTTTCTGTCGTCTCCGCAACCGACCATTCTCCCTGGACCATCTGGTCTCCCGAATGTGCACCCCATCCTGAGAGACTGGCATCCGTCGTCATTACTGATCGTGAGGGGTCTCGGAGAGGAACTCCTAGTTTGAACCTCATTGGATTTTGCCACCAGGCTATCATATTCCGGACCGGTGAAGAAAGACTGATCTGTTTTACTCTCTTGTGTGATATCGCCTTTTGGTGGGGCAGTAACAACAATTGCAGGGGCCTGACATGAAATCGAGCCCACTGCACTACCTCCTGACAGGAGACAAGCATTCCTAGGAGTTTGACCAAGGTCATTAGCTGTGTCTCTGACTTTTGAAGAACTTGGTCCATCAAAGATTTGATCTTGAATTCCCTTTCCTGGGACAGGAACACCTTGTCTAACTTCGTGTCTATCTCCACCCCTAGGTGGAGCAATCTCTGAGTGGGTATCATGTGACTTTTCTCCAGATTCACAATGAAGCCGTGGGCTTCTAATGTCTGAATAGTCAGATTTAGGGCCTGAGAGCATTCCACCTCTGAAGGGGCTTTGATTAGGACGTCGTCCAGATATGGAAAAAGACTCACCCCTTTCAATCTCAGATGTGCTATCAAGGTCACCAGTACCTTTGTGAAGACCCTGGGTGAAGACTTGAGGCCAAAGGGGAGAGCTTTGTATTGGAAGTGGAGATTTGCATAATTGAATCGTAGAAATTTCCGGTGCGAGTTGTGAATGGGTATATGGAGGTAAGCTTCTGACAGATCCAAAGATGTCAGAAAATCTCCCTCCTGGATGGATATAAGAATGGACTTCAGAGTTTCCATCCTGAATTTTCTGTTTCGAATGAGTTTGTTGAGCCATTTCAGATCTAAAATGGCTCTCGTGGACCCGTTTTTCTTTGGCACCACGAAGAATATAGAGTAAACGCCCTGTCCCTGTTGGGACACAGGTACTTTCTCTATCGCCCCTATGTCCAGGAGGTGAAGTATCGCCTCCTTGATTTGGAGGTGTTTCAACCGGTTTCTGTATTTTGGTATTCTGATGAACCTTCGATAGGGGATGGAACAAAATTCCAGTTTGTACCCCTGTGATACTGTCTCTAATACCCATTGATCTGAGATTGTTGCATGCCACATTTGAGAGAATGCCTGTAGCCTTCCCCCTATCTTCTGTTTTCCCGGGGAGGCCATATAGTCATGCCGAAGATCCTTTCTTGGGACCTTTGGCCGTTGTATGTTCATTTTTCGTGGGGAGGAAAGATTTCCCCCTTGATGTCTAGGTTGCCATTTTCCTTTGAACGACCTTGAATAGGAGGGTTTTTGTCCTCTTTTCTGGTCGCGAAATGGCTGAAAACGTTTTCTCTGTCTGTTGTCCCGTCTTTTGGAGGGGAGGACCTTTTTCTTGTCCTTATCCTCCACTAGGTACCTATCCAGACCATCTCCGAATAAGTTAGTACCTTTGAAAGGGACCGCTGCCACTTTTGCCTGTGCAGAGGAGTCCACATCCCAGTGACGGAGCCAGTTATTGTGTCTTGCTGTCACGCTGCATGCTAATGCCCTGGCTGACAGCTGCATAGCATCTAGTGTGGCATCTGCCGTGAAGGCAATTGCCAGAGCTATTTTCTTCAGTTCATCCTTGAACTCCTTTGGCACCTCACTGTCTGCTGAAGCCAATTTGTCTGCCCAGTCATACGCAGCCCTGGCAAAGAGAGAGCCAGCAGTAGAGGCTTTGATAGCGGAAGAGGAGGCTTCAAAATTTTTTCGCAAAGGCTGCTCCACCCTTCTATCTGTATGATCTTTAGGCATCCCATCAGCGTCCATTGGGAGCACCGAGCTGGAATACAAACTGGTCACGGGATCATCTACCACGGGAAGCTTCAACTTCTTTGTGGCTTCTGGCATAAGAGAATAGAATTTAGAGAACAGTGGGTGATTTGCCTTGGGTTTAGCCGGATGTTCCCATTCCGCTTTCATAATATTGTAGAATGAAGCGGGGAAAGGCAGCCCTGTTTGTGAAACTGATACCTTAGGCATTAATTTTCCAGCCCCTTTTTGAAATTCTGGCTCCTGTACTGTTTCCTCCTGAGGTCTAGATGAGAGATCTAGGGTCCTTAAGACTTTAGGCAAGAGGCGGGAGTATAATTCTTGCGGAAAAAGTCTAGATTGTACTGAAGGCATAACCACCTCATCCTCTTCCGCGGAAAGCTCCCCTTCTTCTTTACCAGAAGAGGAGGTGGAGGAATCTGGTTCAGAGTCCACATGTCCCAGAAGGGGACTTTGCTCTCTAGACTTATGTCTGCTATGTTTTGATCTTACAGGTGACCTAGACTCGCTGGTCGTCCTGTCTCTGTTCCTCTTGAGGGATCTACCTCTTTCCATTAAGGAATCGTGTGGTGTGGAGCCATGAATGGTTTCCTTTATCAATTCTTTAAACTCCCTTCTCATTTCTCCTCTGAACCAATTTAGCATATCAGTCGAAATGGGCTCCCTGGATTCTAGACCTGGGGTATCCCTAAAGTCTTGAGAAGTGGATGGCCCCATCTGTGTTTTGTCCTCAGAGGAACAGCCCCAATCTTGGGATGCCTTCTCAGCCATTACCAGAACCTGCGGGGTGTAAATGAATCTGGAATCAGATCCATGATAGATAATGAAGACCCCCCCCCCAACCGACTGAGGTTCTGGGGTTCATTCTGCGCAAAAGCTATTAAAGGCTTTAGAGGTAGTGTTCAACTATTTAGTTCTCCACAGGTTGGTCTAGCTTATTTACCATGATTATAACTCATCCAGATCCCTGGAGAGTGTAGATCATGCACAACAGACCCATCTATTTGTGGGTCTAAAATGGCTGCTCCCAGCGTTTCCCGCCAAGATTTCCCTCCCCAGGACGGAGTGAGGCTTGGAAACTCCCCCCCTCCCCCGCTTGCATTCGCGGGGTTTTGAGGAAGAAAAAACGCCACGGAGGTTTTTTCCTTTCCCGCTCTGTCTCCCGGGGTTATAAGGAACGGACCTCTGCATTCCTTAGGCAATGTCTCAGCCTCTTCCAGGAATACTGGAGAGGGTAGAAAACTGTCTGCCTGCTTCTGCTTACCGCGATTCAGGCGGGAAGGTAGAAGACTGTGTGTGTGTACTCGCACGCCGTTTGTCTCTCTCTCTCTCTCTCTCTCTGCACTCTCTGTAATAGGAGCAGGTCCTCCGTCCCAGGGACGGGTCAGACCGGCAGAGGAGAGAATGTCGCAGGGCTAAGGAAGCGTCAGCACTCCCTATACAAAGCCCGTCGTCAATCAGACACAGCCTCGTCAGGCTGTAAATCTTCCTTGTGGTTTCGTTTCTTCTTTCAATAGGCGCGTCTCCGCACCTCCGGAGCACGTCCTGCTGAAGCAGGGTTGGCAAAGGAACTGGTTCGCCTCCAAGGGGATAAGCCCCTCCCTGCCTGGATCAAAGTTTGGAGCCGACCCTGAGGAAAGAGGGCGGAGCTTATCCCAGACGTGAGGAATGTCCCACGTAGAACCACTGGAGAAAGGCAACTGAGAAAAACAGGTTGCTTACCTGTAACTGGTGATCTTCAAATGGTCATCTGTGAATTCACACCTGTGGGGAAAAGGTGCCTGCGCCTGACCCGGTAACTCTTAAAAAGCCCTAAATCCTTCTTTCCCACACTCTGCCTCCAAGGCACACATGGGGCTCCACCATGTATGCCTGTAGGGGTGGAGCCCAGGTCTCCCACCAGTTCCTTCTGACTGCTCTAAACCCCAAGTAAGGTACAAGTAGGTTGACAGTGGAGGGGAAGGTTGGGTGGGTGGTGTGAATGCACAGGTGATCACTTGAAGATCAGCAGTTTATCTTCATCGTGGTCTCTGTGCATCATGCCTGTGGGAGAGTAGCAAGCTTTTGACTTAGTGGAGGAGGGTGCTGGCAGCTACTCAATCCAATACCTAATGAAGAACTAACCAACCCATTGGAGTCCCTTGATGGGCACAGATATCCAGAGCACAGTGCTGAATGAAGGTGTTTGGAGTCACCCATATAGCAGCTCTGCAGATATCCTGTAAAGTGACCTCTTTAAGAAACGCCATAGAGGTGGCTAAGGCCCTTGTGTAATGTGCTCTAATGGGCCCTGGCAGGGGCTGTTTTGCCAGTAGGTAACACAGTTTTATGGATTCCACTATCCATTTCAACAGGCACTGGGTTGAAATACAAAGTCCCCTATTCTGTGGGGCATAGGAGACAAAAAGGTGAGGATCTCTGCTGTCTGGTCCAGTCCTGTGCAAGGTGGAACAGGAGAGCACTTTTATACCCAGGGAGTGGAGGAGTCGCTCCATGGCATCCTTAGGATCAGGGAAGAAATCTGGGAGCAGGCTGTCTGACTGGAGCTCAAACTCTGAAACCACTTTTGGAAGAAATCGGATATCAGAGCGCAGAGTGACGCTGTTACTGGAGAATCGCAGGTAAGGTCAATCATGTCAGAGTGCTGTAAGTTTACCCACTCTCCAGGCCAACATGACAGCCATAAGGAAGGCAGTTTTCCAGGCAAGCAGCTGGAGTTTACAAGAAGCTAGAGGCTCAAATGTTTTGCCCATCAGTTTCCATAGTACCAGGGGAAGGTCCCAGGCTGGAACAGGGAGCTTTAGTGGGGGATGTATGTGTAGCAGACACCTAAGGAATCGTTTAGAGTGTGGATGAGTGAAAACCGAAAGACCACCCACTGGTCAATGGTATGTTGAAATGGCGGCTAAGTAGACCCGTATAGAGGAGTATCAGTCCACAATCTATCAGAGAAAGCAAAAAAATCAAAAACTAATGGGACTCCAGCATCCTCTGGCGAGAGAAGGGAAACACCGGCGAATTTGGTGAATTTTGCCCATTTGTAGGCATACGACTGTCTGGTGGACAGCTTTCTACTGTTAAGTATGACCTCTGTCACTCTGTCAGAGAAAGGTTGAGGGAGAGATGCCAAGTTTTGAGCTTCACGTGAGGTATGTCATGCTGGAATATGTACCCTTTTCCAGCGAGTAAGAGATCTGGGGCAGGAAGGAAATGATACAGCTGCCTTGTGCCAGTTTCAGGAGTACCAGAAACCACCCTTGTCTGGGCATCATGGCGTGATCAGAATGCAGTTCAGTCTCTCCCTCAGCAGCTTGTCCACCAGTCTGGTTATGAAGAGCAGTGGGGGAAATAGGAAGACAAAGTGGCCCCTCCATGGATAAAGGAATCTATCCCCCAAGGAAAGGGGGTCCATTCCCTCTCTGCTGTAGAAAAGACGGCATTTTCAGCTCTCCCATGTGACAAAAACATCCAAGTCTGGGATTCCCCAGTGTTTGAACACTGGGAGCAGATCATCCTTGTTGAGTTCCTATTCATGCAGTGATGCCCCCCCCCCCAAGTGGTCTGCTCGGGTATTCTGTATGCTAGGTAAATGCATGGTCTTCTAACTGATGCATATGAATCAAATGTCCAATGTGAGGGAGCAGAGGCTTCTTGACACCATGCCTCCTTGTCAATTCATACAGCTCAGGGCAGTGGTGTTGTCTTTAAGTACAGATAACACCTTTCCTTGTATGAGGGCATGGAATGACTGAATGGCAAATCTGATGGTGAGGAGTTCCAAGTAGTTTATGTGGCAGTGCTGGTATCGAGGGTCACATCTGGTACCCACACAGAAACCTCTCAAGTGGGCACCCGAACCCCAAAGAGAAGCATTGGTGATCAAGTTCTCTGAGGGGGCTGGTAGGAAGGTTTTCTCAAGTTTTTATAACCCAGCAATGCACAATAACATGCTACATCATCTCTGGACAACTGGCCATTAACAAGTTGACTTCTGGAGCTCTAGAGAAAAGAGAAAAAAAAGAGTCCTTAAATTCCCACCCAAGTAGAAGAGGCGCCGAGTATCTTTGAGAGGAGGACTCCCAATTAATTCTTTTCATTCCTGTCAGATATTTGGATACTTGGATATATCTTCACTGATGAGTCTGTCTTTACTGCTTATCAGCTGTTGAAAGTTTCTGAGTCTTATTGCCATAAACAAAATGAATGTTGGAAAACGCCCCAAACGCCTCAGAGACAGGGAAGGAATCTTTCACCCGGCAAGCATGTTGCATATAATATTCCAACTTCAAACAAATATGCTATTCTAGCTGAAGAAAAAAGGAGAGCCGAAAAGCCGGAAGTTACAGCAAGAAAGACTGATTCTTTAAATGATGAAAATATACACTGTCACAATGATGAAAGAATGCTGGCCAAGTTAATAGATTTGACTTTCAGGACTGTCACATATATCTTGGAATGTTTAAATGGAATCAATCAGAAGCTTGAGAAGTTAGTAGAGAGGAAGACCAGGTAATCGGAAGAGACAAAGTTCAGTGGCTGTGTAAGCTCTGCTAACGTGCCTCCAAATGTCTTCGTCTCACCAAAGAGTAAAGAGTTCTCAGCAGATTTGGTGTAGTGGTTAAGTGTGCGGACTCTAATCTGGGAGAACCGGGTTTGATTCCCCACTCCTCCACTTGCACCTGCTGGATGACCTTGGGTAAGCCATAGTTCTGGCACAGCTGTTCTTGAAAAAGAGCAGTTTCTGTCAGAGCTCTCTCAGCCCCATCTACCTCACAGGATGCCTGTTGTGGGGAGGGGAGGGAAAGGAGTTTGTAAAATGCTCTGAGACTCCTTTGGGTAGTGAAGGCAGGGTATAAATACAATCTCCTCCTCCAGATTCCCCTCTGTCACATAAAGTGAGTAATGAAAGCTCTAGACTCAATTTGATACTCCAGCCAAAAAAAATATGTTTGTCAATTTGCAGATACCAAGATGGATTGCCTTTGTGGAATACAAAAAAGAAGGTGTTAAATCATCTGAGCCTATTACTTAAGTTGAAAATCTCTGGAATTTATTTGAAAGGGCTAGAAATAATTAGCCAACCAAATCAGGTGCAGAGGGTCCTCACATTTTCCAGTGAGAGGATCCCATCTTCAATAATGAAACAGAGTGCAACTTTTAAGAGCAAGGGGATCTTCTCAGCCCATACCTTTTTAAATACACTGAAACCTGTACCACTTTTGGTCAAGAAACATAAAGAGACTAAAGGGGGACAAGATCAGATCTCCCTACTGCCTGATCTAATGGACATCTCTTGTCAGGGAGAGGCGGCGCCAATTTCGAATGCAGTCTGTGGGGCAGCTAAATCCTACAATAAGTCATCCCCTTCAGTCTATGTGTATGAAGGCATAGATCTTGAAAACTCCTTGGAGGATGACCTGATAAAATCTTTTCCAAATTTCCCAGAAGAGGTTCAAGGTGCAATAGTTGACAGACTGGAAACAGTGAGAACAAAGCTACTGATGCTAGGGTATGATACCAGAAAACAAGAGGTGACTGCAGACAGATTGGAGGCTACCAAAATAAGTCCTCATGAAAACAGCCCAGACATCTCTTACCATATCTCTCCTTCTCCTCAACTGATCAGTTTAACCTCTACTACAGAAGTCCAACCTGAACTCAAGGGAAACTCAGAGACATTAATACAAGCTGAAATCCATATGTCTTCAATAACGGCTGAGAATCTCCCTCTAAGAAAGAGATTGTGTGGCCCAGGACAAGCCAAATAATTAAGAACATATCAAGAGGTATGAGCAATGGGTCTGTATTTTATGACATCAACTGTACCCTTGAACAATTAACTAAAGGAGACTGACTCACAGCTTCTACACCATCACCAGCTAAGTTTCCTACTACTTTGGATATTATCTCTTGAAACATGGCCGGCTGGCGAAATAAGGCCAAGGACGTTGAATTTGTTAGCTACTTCAAGCAGTTTGATATCATACTAGTCCAAGAGACTTTGTCCCCATGCCAGATTCAACTTGAAGGGCAGGGGTCTTTTTTGGGGGGAGCGCACCGGAGCGCAGCTCCGGGAGCTCAGGAGCCAAGCCCCGCCCCCAGCCGGCGTCCCGGGGAGTCTTTCAGGCAGCCGAATGTCAATTTCAGCTCCATTATATTCTATGGGCCATTGAAGTCAATGGTGAAAACATAGGGTATATTCTGGGGGCTGGAGGAGAGGGGGTTTGAGGGAGAGGCTTCAAACTCACAGGGTAGCTGATGGAGACTCTCCCCAAGATACCCACCAAATTTCAAGAACATTGGACCAAGGGGTCCAATTCTATGGCCCCCCAAACAGGTTGCCCCTATTCCTTCCATTGTTCTCTATGGTGGGAAAACAAGTTAATTTTTTCCCACCATAGAGAACCATGGAGGGAATAGGGGCAACCTGTTTAGGGGCCCATAGAATTGGACCCCTTGGTCCAATGTTCTTGAAACTTGGTGGGTATCTTGGGGAGAGGCTCCATCAGCTACCCTGTGAGTTTGAAGTCTCTCCCTCAAACCCCCTCTCCTCCAGCCCCCAGAATATACCCTATGTTTTCACCATTGACTTCAATGGCCCATAGGATATAATGGGGCCGAATTGCCGCCGGATTTCTTTCATTCCCTCCTTTCCTTTTCTCTTTTTCCTTTTTCCCTCCTTCTCCCCTTCTCTCTTTCTTTCTTTCCCACCTTCTTCTCTTCTCTTTTTTCCTCCTTTCCCTGTTCTCTCCTTCTTCCATCTCTTTCTTTCCTTCCCCTTTCCTTCTCTTTCTTTCCCTCTTTCCTTCCTTCTTTCCTTTTCTCTACTCTCTCTCTTTCCTTCCCTCTTTCCTCCTTCTGGGGCCCAACTCTCATGAGAAGGAGTTTAAACTTTAAACCCCTTCTCTCTTAGCTCCCCCACCCAGATCAGCTGGGGAAGGGGAGGCTTTTGAAGATGCCTCCCCCTTTTTGCTTCCCCTTCTGACATCACTTCCGGTGATGTCAGGGGGCGTGGCATATGCTAATAGCCTAATAGCTCATTAGCATACCATATGCTAATGAGCTCCTGCAGCTGTTTTTCTACAAAAAGACTCCTGTTGAAGGGTATGAACCCTATACCCTTCCTGCCTTCAGAAGTACTTCCAAGCAGGATTGTCTACTTTTGTCTCATATCTCTTCTTGGAATACATCACTTTACAAATGAATAGCTCTAGAGCGCAGGCCATCAAGCTTGTCCTTGATACATCTTCTCTAATTATCGTGAATCTATATGTACCATCCTCTTTAGACAATTCAACTCTTTCTCAATGTTGGGAACACTTGGCCAGAATTACGAAGGAATTAGAGAGAAAATTTTCATCTATTGGAATAATTTTAGTGGGTGATTTTAACACTAGAGTAGGGAGGGATTGCAGCATATTTTTTAAAGCTCTTGATGTTAATCAAGACAATACTACCTACTTTTTCATATCTAAGACACTCTAAAAATAGGTTCCTAAACCCAGCAGGTATGTGTTTTGTCAGATTCTGCCTGCAATATAATAGATTTTGGTTAAATGGTCTGACTGGCTTCCCAAACTCTGGAGAATTCACCTTTGTCTCCCCGAGGGGTTGTAGCGTAATTGAATCATAGAATCATAGAATGTTAGAGTTGGAAGGGACCTTGCAGGCCATCTAGTCCAACCCCTTGCACTCTGCAGGAACACAGCTGAAACCCCTACATACCTACAACATACCCAAAAGATGGTTGTCCAGTCTCCTCTTGAAAATGTCCAGCGAAGGAGCATCCACCACCTCCCAAGGCAGTCTGTTCCACTGCTCAACCACTCTTACAGTCAGGAAGTTTCTCCTGATATTAAGCCGGTAACGACTCCCTTGTAATTTCCACCCATTAGATCTAGTCTTGCAATCCGGAGCAAGAGAGAATTGATCCACTCCATCTTCTACATGACAGCCCTTCAAATACTTGAAGACTGCAATCATGTCCCCTCTAAACCTTCTCTTTCCCAGGCTAAACATACCCAACTCCCTCAGCCATTCCTCATAAGACTTGGACTCCAACCCTCTCACCATCCTGGTCGCCCTCCTCTGGACCCGCTCGAGTTTGTCAACATCCTTCCGAAAATGTGGTGCCCCAAACTGGACACAGTACTCCAGGTGGGGCCTGACCATAGCAGAATACAGCGGAACTACCACCTCCCGTGATCTGGACACAATGCTTCTGCTAATGCATCCTAAGATTGCATTAGCTTTCTTCACAGCCGCATCACACTGCAGGCTCATGTTTAGCTTGTGATCAACCAGAACACCTAGATCCCTTTCACATGTGCTGCTGTCAAGCCAAGTCCCTCCCATTCTATATCTGTGCCTGATTTTTTGTACACCTAAGTGTAGGACTTTGCACTTATCTCTATTGAAATTCATTTTATTTGTCTCAGCCCACTGTTCCAGCCTATCAAGATCCTTCTGAATCCTGACTCTGTCTTTTTCAGAATTAGCAATCTCACCCAGCTTCGTGTCATCTGCAAATTTGATAAGCATCCCCTCTATGTCTTCATCCAGGTCATTTATAAAAACATTGAATAACACCGGGCCCAGGGCCGAGCCCTGTGGTACTCCACTCGAGACTTCCCTCCACGTAGACGCAGAGCCATTTACGAGCACTCGTTGGGTACGATTTTTCAACCAACCATGAATCCACCCAACGGTTGCGCCATCCAGCCCACTCTTAACCAGCTTATCCTCAAGGATATCATGGGAAACTTTGTCAAATGGTTTACTGAAATCTAGATACACTATATCCATGGCATTGCCAGAGTCAACCATTTTAGTAACTCTGTCAAAAAAGGAGATAAAGTTAGTCTGGCATGACTTATTCTTCATAAACCCATGCTGGCTATTACCAATTAACTCATTTTGTTCAAGGTGTTCACAGACAGAGCGTTTAATAATCTGCTCCAGAATTTTCCCAGGTATTGATGTCAAACTGACAGGCCTATAATTTCCCGGGTCCGTCTTTTTCCCCTTCTTGAAGATTGGGACAACATTCGCTCTTCTCCAGTCTTCCGGCACAACACCCGTACTCCAGGACCTCTCAAAGATTATAGCCAGAGGCTCTGAAATAACATCTGCAATTTCTTTTAGCACCCTCGGATGCAAGCCATCCGGCCCTGGAGATTTGAAAGTATTTAAGGCAGCTAGATGTTCTCTAACCATTTCCTTACTTATTTTGAACTGGCAGTTCCCCTTTCCTTCATATGCCCTGCATTCTTCAGTTTGTATACAGCTCAATTTACGGTTAAAGACCGACGCAAAGTGAGAGTTGAGTAATTCTGCTTTGTCTTCATCCCTTGTTAAGGCTTGACCATCTTCCCCTAGCAATGAGCTTACTCCATCCCTGTTCCTCTTTTTGCTCCGAACATAGGCATAGAAATTTTTCTTGTTAGTTTTTGCATCCCTTGCAAGCCTCAGCTCCATCTGTGCTTTAGCCTTTCTGACAACATTCCTACAGATTTGTGCTCGTGTCTTATATTCACCCTCGGTAATCTGACCCTCCTTCCATTTCCTGTACATTTCCCTTTTTAGTTTCAGCTCCTCAGAGAGTTCCTTGTTCAGCCACCTTGGCTTCATTACCCGTCTCCCACCTTTCTTTCTTACTGGAACAATTTGAGATTGTGTCTCAAGCACTTCATTTTTCAGCATCACCCATCCTTCCTGTGCAGATTTTCCCTTCAGCATTTCCAGCCATGGGATCCTACCTATTAGATCTCTGAGTTTATTGAAATCAGCTTTCCTGAAGTCCAGGATATGAGTTCTGCTATGTCCTGGTTTCACAGTCTTCTCTATGTCAAATTCCAAGCTGACATGGTCACTATTCCCCAAGGAACCCACCACCTTCACTTCATCAACCAGTTCTTCCCTGTTAGTCAGAATTAAATCTAGGATAGTAGATCCTCTGGTTCCCACCTCCACCTTCTGAGAGATGAAGTTGTCCTCAAGGCTATTCAAGAATCTGCGGGATGCCCCATGTCTAGCAGAGTTAGATTCCCAGCAAATATCTGGATAGTTAAAATCTCCCATAACCACTACATCCTGTCTCTGTGAAAGTTTAGCAAGCTGCTGTACAAATGCATTATCCTGTTCCTCTGGTTGATTTGGAGGTCCGTAGTATACCCCCACAACAATATCCCCTTCTTTTTCCCCCTCTATCCTTACCCACACACTTTCAACAGGGCAACTCTCAAAATCCTGAATTTCAGTGCAAGCATATTCATTCTTGACATATAGTGCCACCCCACCCCCTTTTTTGTTTATTCTGTTCCTTTTGAACAAGGTATATCCTTCAATCACTGTGCTCCATATATGAGAGTCATCCCACCAAGTCTCAGTGACACCTATCAGATCATACCTATTTTCCAATATTTGGAGTTCAAGTTCCTCCTGTTTATTTCCCATACTCTGTGCATTAGTATAAAGACACCTCAGATTACAGACATCCCTTCCTACCGTAGGTCCCTTCAAATTTACCTGAAGATTACTAAACTCACCTCTCTCTCATTCATTTATTCTCTGGTCATTCCTCTTCCTGAACTTAAGTGTTGGGGATGCTGCTTTTTCTTCCCACCCCCGATGTCTTTAGTTTAAAGCCCTCCTGATCAGGTTTGCAAGTCTTCCAGCAAAGACATTCCTCCCATTCTTTGTCAGGTGCACCTCATCCATCGCCAACAGTCCTTCGTGTCGGAGGTACATACCATGGTCCAGGAAGCCGAAGCCCTCTCGACGGCACCATCTACGTAACCAGCCATTCACTTCCAGTATCCTGTTCTCCCTTCCAGCTCCATGGCCCTCAACAGGTAAAATGGAGGAGAACACCACCTGAGCCCCCAGATCTTTCACCTTCTTGCCCAGAGCCTCATAGTCTTTGGAGATTATGTTGTAATTTCTCCCTCACTGAAACCGTACATCAAAGATTTTACAATAGATGATTTTATTATTAGCAACCATTTCCCCTCTCATTTTAACTCTTCAAGTTGGCTGTCATACCTATCCTTCTTGTAACCTGATCTCACAACTCTCTGAGACCAATTTACCACCTAGTATACCTTGGAATGACCACGTAATAGGGAAAACTCAACAACTTCTAAAATCTGGTCTTGCTGTTGAGTATAGATCTTTCCTAATAAGTGCATCTGACACTACTGTCTCTATGTCAGTCTATAATGATCTAATATCCAGAGGCAGAGGTACAACTGAGCAAACCCTATACACTCATGGTTTGACAGAGAATGCAAAGAAACAAAAACTTTACTATGTAAAGTCTTTAGTCACTACCGAAATTTGAAGGCCCTAACTTTGCCACCAAAATGCTTTAAGCTTCAGAATCAGCTGCACCAACTTATAAAAAGTGACATGACTACATTAAAACCCAATGGGAAGAATTATATCATGCCACAACTCTAAACAATTCCAAAAAGTTCTGGGCCATAGTGTCAGGTGCATTCCAGGCTGATGACCCCTCCATGTCTGTTATTTCTTCCTATGTCTGGTTCCAGCACTTTTTGGCTCTATTCCATCAAGAAGCTACTTGTGCCAAACAATTTGAGCTCTCTACAGCCGACTTACCCGACTGGGCTCCTGTGTTACCGAAGGAAATCAAAGAACTAATTGTGCAGCTGAAATCAGGAAAGGCTTCTGGCCCTGATGCCATCCCTTCCGAAATTTAAAAATTAGATCCAGGTGGGCTTCCCCCCTTGCATCCCTGTTTACAATCATAGATAGGACTGACATAATTCCCCCAGCATGGCTGAAAACAATAGTGGTCCCATTATACAAAAAAGGCGATGATACCAACCCTGCCAATTCCAGGCCAATCAGCCTACTTTCCATTATTGGCAAGTTTTACGCTAAACACTTAGCAGTCAAACTCAATCTTTGGATGCTGCAGGAAAAAAATATAGGTCCTGAACAGCTGGGTTTCTGCAAAGGTAAGACCATTTTAGATTATTATGTTATCTTATCCCATCTAGTCAATAAGTACACCGTGCGAAACAATCAGAAATTATTTGTTGTTTTTTTAGATTTAAGAGGTGCATTTGATTCAGTTAATGGGGACCTTCTCTGGAACAAGTTAGACCAGCTAAATATGGACAAAAGACTTCTTATACTTCTTAAGAAATTATATACTTCTAACACCTGTCAGATCAAATGCTGGCTAGCAGGCCATTTGACTGCTAGCCAGCATCTCAGTCTGGGGCAAGTGATGTTCTGTATTCTTGGTGCTTGGGGTGGGGGCAACAGTGGGAGGGCTTCTAGTGTCCTGGCCCCACTGCTGGACCTCTTGATGGCACCTGGTATTTTTGGCCACTGTGTGACAGAGTGTTGGACTAGATGGGCCATTGGCCTGATCCAGCGTTGGTTTCTCTTATGTTCTTATGACACGAAAGATCTCTGCCAAGAAGGATGTCAAACAGGGCTGTATTCTAGCTCCCTTCCTGTCCAATCTTTTCCTCAACGACCTTGCTGCTCAGTTGACTGGTGCTGACTGTCGTAGTTCTAAACTTGGTGCAATACACGTACCCCTGCTACTTTATATTGATGACACAATGTTGTTGTCCTGCTCCAGAGTGGGACCAATAATAAGTTTCAGCTGAACCACTAGAAGTCAAAAATCTTAGTCTTATGCTTCTTATGCCACTTGGGAAGCCTGAACCACAAGCTAGTCTTCCCAGAAGAGTTTGCAGAAATTACCACAAGGTATCATTCAGTGCTTTAATCTAGAACTGTATTAACAGAGGACAATTTTAAACAGTAGGAGCAAGCAACACCAACTGCACCTTGATGTATTTATATGTATGGCCACAGTTCAGAGTAACATCAGGATTTTTATCGTCATGGACTGCATAAATCTCAAGACAACAGCCTTGAGTCTTAAAAGTGTGGGATACAAATGCAACAGAAATTCCATATTAAGAATACTATTGTAAAGGGCTACCTAACAGGAACAGACCTCATCCATTTAAAAAGCAATACATCGGTTGCACCTCAAAAGAAGCCCAACACAATATTAAGTTCAAGGTGCTGGTTAGTCTTTAAAGTCCTCCATGGCCTCAGACCCACATATCTGAAAGTTGCTTTCCATATGTCCCAATTAGGGGTGAGCAAAAAACAAACAAACAAAAAAACCCAAACCCCCCCCACAACCTGTTTTTCCCTGATTCGTGTCTACTGGACCTGAAAAATATCTCTATTCCCAAATACCAATATTGGTTTTGTATTGGGATTCAGGTAAATATTCAGGAAACCCAAATTTATTCTGTTCCATTATATCCTATGGGGACCATCCCCATAAAATATAATGGAGAAGGGGATTAAGCTTTAAATGTTTGCTGAGTTCACTCACCAAGTTGTGCCACCGACTGCGGTGTCTTTAAATGCCTTATAGCCAAGCCCGAATAAAAGCTTAATAATATTGCCTTTTATTTGGGTACAGCTATTTCGGTAGCCAAATATAATAAGATTTTTAGGGGGTATTTATTTGGCTTGGTATATACCAAGTGCACACCCCTAGTTCCAATACACCATCTACAATCTTCTGGTTGCCACATTCTAGTTGTTCTCTCACAGAAAGTAGCTTGCTGTGTCTCTGGTAGAGCCTGTTCCTTCTCTATAATGGATTCCCGCTTGTGGAATGGGATCTTTGAAACTGGGGGGGGGGGGGCACAATCTTTAGATTTTTTTAGGAGGCCGTTTTATTTGAAAACACTTTTAGTGGGGTTTAACATGCATGCATGTTCTTGGAAAAGGTAGTTAATGGGATTTTACAATATGTTTTAAATCTTGGAATTGTAAACTGCCTTAAGCCACAAGGTTATACATTTTTAATAAGTGATAGCTATTTGATATACGTTAGTAATTTTGCCCTACTATGGATGTGGGTTGTTTTATCCACTGCGAGGAAATCGATGCAACTCCGTATCATGAGGGGTTGGTGTGATGTGGAAGACACCTACCTTGGCTAGAAGACATCTGTATGATTTGTTTGGACACCAAATAGGATCCATGGATAAGATCAGTGGAACCTTTGAACAATCTGCTTTCAGCTCAAAGAGTCCTCCTACCATTCAACAGCTCAAAACTACCTATCTTAATTCTTAAGCAAAAAGCTTATTTAAAGTCAAAAGGGATCTTTCCTACGTCAGTTTTCCACAATGCAACCATTGAGCCACTTATTTCCAAAGGCACAAAAGGAAATACTCCAGCTCGCTCCAATGCTGCCTCTCAGAAGTTGCCACCATCCCCCAAGGCTCAGTACATGCATACTGACCTACTTGAACAAGAAGTACAGAACCTTTTCAACCATCTTCCTGTTTCTGAGAAAGCAGCAATAGTTGACAGATTGGAAACAATGACTGCCTGCCTGCAAGAGAACATTCCAAACGCCACCAACCATGTGTTTACCTTATTGCCGCTTCCAGAGAACAGCACTAAGAATCCTCAACAAAGTCTTGAGAGTAGCCTACATCCCCCAACTTAAGCTGAGATACATTCTTCCATCCAAGAGACAAATGATTCCCTCTTAACCAAGGGGATTAAAATAACTCAACATAATCCACGGCAAACAACTTCTGACTCCCATACTGGCCCAATTAATGGCTGTGTATTCCATAATATGAACAATTCTATGGATCGACTCTCTCCAGTAAACTGACACACAACTGCTCCTCCTCCTACTGCAATAAAAATTGTTTCTTGGAACACTGCAGGGTGGAGGAACAAAGCCAATGATGTCGACTTTCTTCATTATATAAAAGGCTTTGATGTTGTACTCCTCCAGGAAGCATGGTCTCATGATAGGATTCACTTAGAAGGGTTTAACTCCTTCTCTCTTCCAGTCTACAGAGTGAAACCCAAAGGCTGTCTTCAAGTTGGGTTATCTATCTTTGTTTCCGTGTCCCTAAGATGTGATATTACAATGCTACCATTTGATAATCCTACAGAACTAGCTGTTAAACTTGTTTTTGAAAGTTCTATTTTGATTATCATGAACCTATATGTGCCCTCCTCCTTAGATAGCTATGCCCTTTTACAACATTGGGAACGGTTATCTACCCTTATGGAAACATTAGAAAGGAAATTCCCCTCAGCTGAAATTATTTTGGCTGAGGACTTTAATGCAAGAGTAGGAAAAGGTCATTAGGTTTTCCTCAGAGCTCTTGAACTTAATCAGAATGATGCCCTTTCCCCTTTTTTCTCCCTAGAAAGGCTGTCCAAAGATTGCCACATAAACTCAGCTGGTATTCATCTCACTAAGTTTTGTCTCCAATTTAACGGACTATGGTTGAATGGATTTACCTGCTTTCCTAAAGCCAGCGAATTCACATTTATTTCTACAAAAAGGAGTTGATTACTTTCTAGTGTCTCCCATTCTGGAACCTTGTGTTCTGAATTTTGAAGTAGGGGATTACATTGTTAATGACCACCTACCCCTGATCTTAACTCTCAAAATTAGCTCTTTTGCTGACTTTCCCTACCTATTTACTTCCCCAACCTCTGAGCCAGAAATCTTACCAAAAATCCTACGTAACGACCATTCTACCCAGGAAACTTCCTGTTTATTTAAACTCGGACCTTCTCTTTACCTTAGAGCCTCTCTAATTGATAATATAGAACCTACTCTAAAGATTTCAATTTATAATACCTTGATTTCACATTTCTCTCAGGCAGTTTGTATGAATTCTGATCACTCTACAAAAAAGAGTAATAGTGGTGTCAAATCTTGGTATCCTGCAGAGTACTAAAATCTCAATTATGTAGTATCTACAGCCAATTTTGAACTTCTAATGATCCTGCCCTCCTCCCAAAGTATTTTCGGGGGAAAAAAACCAGTATTTAAACAACCAATGGGAACAACTATACCAAGCAACTGTCCTAAAGAAATCCAAAAAGTTTTGGGCCATAGTTTCAGGATCTTTACACACGGGACCTTCTCCCAGATCTGCAATTTCATCTCATGCATGATTACAGTATTTCTCTATGCTGTTTCAGCAGAACCATGACTGTATGAGTAACTCATATGACTTTTGTGGTGAGGACTTACCAGATTGGCCACCTGTGACCCCTGAGGAAATAAGAGAACTAATCAATCAACTGAAGACTGGGAAAGCCCCCAGCCCTGATTTGATTCCCCCAGTGCTTCTAAAGATGGACCCAGAATGGTGGGCTGTCCCTCTTGCCTCCATCTTTACTATGATTAATCAAAAGGGACTTATCCCTGATGCCTGGCAGAATGCAATCATAGCCCCAATCTACAAGAAAGGCAACTACACAAGCCCTTCTAATTGTAGGCCAATTAGCTGCCTTTCCATCATAGGCAAACTGTACACCAAGCATCTATTAACCAAACTAACTTTCTAGATGTCTCAGCAAAGTGTCTTAGGCCCCAAACAACTTGGATTCTGCAAGGGTAAATCTACAATAGATCACTGCATTACCTTAGTGCACCTAGCTGATAAGTATACCACATCTAGAAATTCCAAACTCTACACAGCTTTTCTGGATCTTAAAGGAGCATTTGACTCAACTGACAGAGACTATGGACTAAACTGTACCAATCAGACATTGGTAAGAGACTCCTTAAATTAATTATAATGTTACACACTTCCACCACCTGCCAAATCAAATGTTCAACTCAAGGGGAATTAACACCAAAAATTCCCTTTAACAAAGGAGTTAAACAGGGATGCATACTTGCTCCTTTCCTATTTAATTTATTTCTCAATGATTTGGCCCCCGTCTTAGCTGAAGAAGACTACCATTCTCTTAAACTGGGCACCCTTTGGGTGCCCATCCTGCTATAAGCAGATGATACAGTACTACTCTCTTGCACAAGGGTGGGGCTCAGACATCTGCTGAACAGATGTCTTAGATATTTTCTTGAGATAAGTTACTCTTCAATTACGAGAAATCCCAGAAATTAGTTTTTGCTAAGTCCTGCAAAATCCAAAAGTGGACATTGTCACAACAGAGCCGGGGGGGGTCGGGCAAAGAAGGGGAGTCCAAAAGGCAAGTCCAAGAGTTAGCCAGAAAAGTTAACAAAAGTCCAAACAAACAGTTCCAAACACACAAAGCCAAGCCGTAGTCAATGTTACCGATAGTCAGAGTCCAGTACCAAAGTCAGGAAATGTACCCGGGGGTCAGGAGCCAGAAGGATCGCCAAAAATATGGACTGGATTCAGGAACCAAGAGATCAGTCAGGAGCTAGTGCAGAGCTGGAGGTGCAAAGCATCTGGTCCATGGACAAGTTTGCCAGCACAATTTGCTAGCAGCCAATGGTCTCTTCAAATACTGTGCTGGGTCATTAGCTCGTTAACATTCTATTGCAAAGTCCTTGCTCCTGTCAATAATCAGGACTTAATGATCGCCATCTGCGCAAATGTGCCTCCTTGCGCCTGGCTGCCAGATCCCGGCGTCTGCGATCTCTCAGCCGGTCCACAGGTGGCAGTGAGTCAGGTGGTGATTTACTAGGGCCAGATATTGCCTGATCAGCTTCAGGTGCCAGCTCTCCTGTAGTTTGGAGTTCATCCTCCCTGGCACTTAGGTTTGATGAGGACTCTTGTGCTTCTGATGTTGTTAAAGGTGCAGAGTCCTCATTTTCCAGGCTCCCAGGTGCCGGGTCGGGGACAGGCATGACAACATTTGATGGGAAAGAAATAGAGCAGGTAGGAGTTGTACACATATGCTAAGAAAGCTGGCAGCTTGCCCGACCTCTCCTTAGAATTATAATATTAAAAGCTCAAAAAGAATGTAATTAGTCTGCCTTCAAGGATAACTAAAAGAAGAAATTGATGTGAGAACTTCTGGAGAACACAGGAATTCCTCTTTGAGATCCCAGAGGGTAAGATAGCAATTATTTATTATTACTTTAAGGAGGCAACGTCCAAGCCAAACTCACAGCTCTTATTAGAGTTACTGGAAGATACTGAGAGTAATGGCCAAGACTATAAAAGAACTATCAGAGCAACTGGCTGTATTCCAAAATATTGTGACAACTTCCCAGGAACAGATAAAAGCTGAAATTAGGACAGTAAAAGAGGCCATTACAGAGTTGGCAGCTGAGCTTAAAGAAACAAAGCAGACAGCAAATGCTGCTAATGAGCTGGCTACAAAAAACAAACAGAAGATAGAACAGTTAACTAGCCAGCTTACTGAACTATCAGACCGGAACAGAAGAGCAAACCTCATCTTTGCAGGGATTTCGGAAGAGATAAACAATAAGCTTCCTGAAGGAACACTTAGAGAATGGATAGAAGAAAACGGGGCTAAGACGCATCCCCAAGACATTGAAAGAGCCCATAGATTGCAAAGGAGAAGGGAAGGAGGAGCTCCACAAGATGTTATAACCAAATTTACAAGAGAAAAGTTACAGCAGGATGTATATAGGACCTTTGAAAAAGAAGAAAGACTTGACCTTCAGAGGGAAAAAGGTTCGGGTCAGAGAGGATTTTTGCCAAGAAACTATTAGGAAGAAAAACCAAATGAGACTCTATGGGCAAAAACTATATGATAACAAAGTGAAATTCTCATGGGGGTATCCAGCTTCCATAATAATATTTAAAGATGGCAAGAGGTTGATAGCACGAAACCCTAAGGAAGCAAAAGAACTCTTCAGGCAACTGGGTATCGATACAGAAGACCTGAGAGAACAGAGAGAGGAGGAAAACATGGAGGCAGCGGACGACCCGGGAGAAGGAGCCTCAAATAGATACGATAAAAGGCGGACGGACTCTTACGAGGAAACTTCATAAAGGGAAGTATATAAAAGTTTAATGAGCTAACTTTAGGAATAAGATGTAAGGGGAGGTTTGGGGTGCAGACACTCTGGAAGCTGGGGAGACAGGATGATGTCTTCATCCAAACTGCTGTCTCAACCACAGGGGAAGGGAGGGATGGGAGAGTTTTCCCTAATAAATAAAGTAAATTACCCACAGCCAGGGAAGCCCAAGACTCAAAAAAACAAAGAAAATGGATAGGTCTTTAAGGGTTCTTTCACTGAATGTAAATGGTTTAACTTCAAACCTCAAGAGATATAGATTAACTAAAATGGCTAGAGAACAAAAGATAGATCTGATGTGTCTACAGGAGACACACACACACAAAAAAGATAGAAAACCATTAATAAAAGATCCAAAGTGGCAGGTCTTAGCAGAAGCTAGAGGGAATTCCAAGGCCAGGGGAGTGGCAACCTTGATCCACAAGAACTTTAAAGTGGAGGATATCGTAAAGTTAACAGATAAAAAGGGCAGATATCTATTAGTTAAGTTCAAACTGGAAGGCAAACAAATTACTATAGTGAACATTTACGCACCAAATAAAAAGCAAAAGAAATTTCTAACTAAGGTCTTTAAGAACAATTTTCAGAGGGAGAATTAATCGTAGCAGGGGACCTAAATATTGACATAACAAAGAATAAAAGCATTGAACTAGGAGAATGGGGCCTGAAAGAAGTGCATGAGTTTACAGGCACAAGACCTAGACTTACACATATATCCAGTAGGCACAGAACGGCGTCATGCATAGATTATATAATCCTGGGGGGGGGGGAAATGTCTATAAAAGAGATTACAACTTTTCCAATCTGGATATCTGACCATGCTCCCATAAGTATTGAACTGGAGTTAAAACTACCCACAACAAATAGACCCTGGAGATACAATAACTTAATAATGGCAAAAGAAGAAGACAGGAAATATATGACAACACAGATAAAACTATATTTCAAGGAAAATAGAGGATGGTGCCCACTAACATACTATGGGATGCTGCTAAAGCGGTAATAAGGGGCCACTGTATAAAGAAAGAAAAGAGCATAAAAAGAGAATGGTATAAAAAAAGACAAATCGAACTCCAGGAATTAGAGAAGTTACAAAGGGAACAAATGGAAAATTATAGCCCTATTTTACAGAACAAAATCAAAGAGATTCAAAAACAATTGGAAGCATTAGACATAGCAACAATCTGGAAAAAGGAAATTATGGTAAGTAACAACTTCCAGAGGAATAGCATTAACACAGCGAAAAGATTGGCAAACTATCTGAAGATCAAAAAAGCAAAACAGATGGTTAGAAGTATAAAAATCAATAATAACACAACACAAAGTCCCAAGGAAATCATTAAGGTTTTTGAAAATTTCTATACAAATCTATATAAGAAAAAGACAATAGAGCTTCAGGAGACAACTAGTCTACCCTTGGAGAAAGAAGGGAAAGATGTACTAGAGGGCGAGATTACAGTTCAGGAAATAAGAGATGTAATAAAAGAAATTTAAAAAGGCAGATCGCCAGGGCTCGATGGCTTTACAGGCAAATTCTACAAAGAAATGATAGAGACTATAACACCTGAATTGCGGGTAGTATTTAATGAAGTTTTGAAAGGGAAGAAGGTCCCTCATACATGGAGGGAAACAGAAATAATACTGATCCTAAAACCTCAGAAGGATCCAGAAGAAGTAGGTTCATACAGATCTATAAGTCTCCTAAACCAAGATTACAAGATCTTTGCCAAAATACTGGCAAACAGACTAAAGAAAGTCATTCTGACAGTCATAAAAAGGGATCAATATGGGTTCATTAAAAGTAGAAATATAGCACACCCCATTAGAAGCATTCTAAATGTCTTATACCATGGTCAAACAAAAGAAAATAGGACTACTAAAATTGGATGTGTATAAAGCCTTTGACACTCTTTCACATGAATATTTATGGCAAATAATGAAGAAAATAGGGATAGGGAAAAGATTTTTACAGGCAATTCAGGAGATATATAAAGGAGGGACTGCGAAAGTAAAAGTAAACAATGAACACTCACAAGCATTTCCCATACAAGGAGGAGGAAGACAAGGATGCCCATTATCTCCACTTATATTCACAATAGCAATAGAACAATTAGCGGAATGGATTAGAAATTCGGGAAGAATAGAAGGTAATAAATAGGCAATGAAGAAATGAGGCTAAATTTACTGCTGATGATATCATAGTAATCATGACAAACCCTAAGGAAGGAGTTAGAGAGATTAAGATTATCCTAGAAGACTTTGAAAAGTGCTCAGGGCTAGCAGTTAACATGGCAAAATCAGAAATCATATATCTTAATGGAAATAGAGAAGGCCCAAGAATTTAAACATCAGCAAAAACAGAAGGCCCAAGAATTTAAAAATTTAAAGAAGCATTTCTAATAAGGGATTTCTTTTCCCAGCAAATGCAGTGCCAAATGCTTAGTAGACTACAAGTGCTTCATATTCCCCACTTCCTCCATTTGCCAAAATATCTTGGCTGGGTTTGTAGGGAGTAGTCATTCCATATCAATGACCAACAAAAAGAAAATCATTGTCTGAAGCAAGTAAAGCAATTTCATGATCCCGAAGAACTATCACTCTGCACTACATTTAGTAAGCTAATTAGGATCATATTAATCCTTAGCCAGCATTGGTCTTGGCTGGGCAAATGGATAAATCTTGGCTGCAGAGGTTAAGCAGTTTTGCTACAGAATCACTGAAATGCCTCCTGGATGGGCTGCGGAAGAACCCTGCATGATTCCTGCTCTTGTGGAAAGGAAGGACCTGGCATCCCTACAAACTTAATATGGCTATCCCACTGTTACCCATGTTTACAATCAGCTGAATCAAGTGGTGGGTTTTTAATTACAGAGAACAGTCAATGTGCACAAGAAGGCAAGTCCCTGCCCCAAAGGGGTTACAATCTAAAATTTATGACAAGGAAGATGACAAAGAGAGGGGAGAGAAAATGGAGGTGGATAGAAACTGGGAAAGAACATGTTTTCATTCCAATGACAGCTACATGAGGTTAGTCCCCATAAGGGAACAGCAGTAAGTGGTTATGTGAAAATTAACTTTTTGCTGGGCTGTGCCTCTTCAGGAAAATGTTATCACCTGCACAAATTCTGTACACCATCTGGAAGAAGATGAGGAAGAAGCAACTTTATACCTTATTCAGGAAGGTATTCCAGAACTTTGGACCAAATGCAGTAAAAGCCCTGTTCTTCTCAACTAACTCATTTCCTATCTCTTAGAGTAGGCACCACTGCATTTAGAGTTGCTAATGGGCCTGGAGAAAAATGTCCTGTCTTTTTATTAGATAATGGACTGCTGACGCTTTTTTGTGGCATTTAGGTAAATAACATCACTGGATAAATACCATTGCATTAAAAGGACATTTTTCTCCAGGCCTGTTGACAACCCCATTTATAACTCAGAGCAAAGATGAAACTTGCTTAATATGACAGAGAGAAAAAATGTATTTGGTATGGATGAGTTTGTGGTCCTTAATTTTGGGGCCAGCTCCAGGGTCCAAAAAAATTTGTCAAGGCCTGACTTAGGGCACAGCTTTAAACATGGGTTTGCACAGAGCCCTCATTCAAAGCCCGCCCCTTCCCCAGCTCTCCCGGGCGCTTCGCAGCTGCGAGGCACCCGGGAGAGCTGCGCCGCCGCCGGTGGGAGGGAAGGGCTGGGTGTTCAAAGCCCGCCCCTTCCCTGGCTCTTTCAGGCGCCTCGCAGCTGCGAGGCGCCAGGGAGAACCAGGGGCAGGTGTTCTAAGCCCACCCCTTCCCCGGCTCTCCTGGCGCTGGGCCATCTCCAGGCCCCACCGGGAGGTTGGCATCCCCGGTGGGGTGGGCGCCCAAGGCTGTCCTGCCTAGGGCGCCCAGACACCTGGGGCCGGCTCTGCTTGGTACAAAGAACTGCACAGAAAAAACTAGCTGTTTATGATGTTTAGCAATAGTTAGTCCTACATTAAAAAGTACATTTAAAACATCTAGTGACAAAGGATGTCCTGGTTAAAGAAGTTAGCTGCCTTTTTAATGATATACTAAGAACTATGGACACACAGTAGGATATGATGATACCAAATTGGGAGGAGTAGCAAACCCCCAAGAAGATAGAGTTAAAATTCAACAAGACCTGAATACTCTAGAGAAGTGGGCAGTTGTGAACAGGATGCAATTCAACAAAGATAAATGCACAATATTACATCTGGGCCACAAAAATGTCAAGCACAAACACTGAATGGGGGATATGTTTCTAGGGAGTAGTGTATGCGAAAGAGATCTTGGGGAAAGAGTGGACTGTAAACTAAAGATGAGCAGTGATGTGGTGGCAAAAAAAGGCAAATTCAGTCTTGGGTTGTATTAAAAGGGCCATAGCATTGAAATTGCAGGTCATAGCCCCTCTTTATACTGCCTTGGTCTGGCCGCACCTTGAGTACTGTGTGCAGTTCTGGAGGCCTCATTTCAAAAAAGATGTGGCAAAATCGAGAGGGTGCAGAAGAGAGTGACGATGATCAGGAGTTTGGAGTCTGAGCCCTACGAGGAAAGGCTGAGGGCCTTGGGGATTTTTAGTTTAGAGAAGAAGAGATTGAGGGGGGACATGATTGCTCTCTTTAAATATCTCTCCTTATAAATAATTATCTTTTGGTTTCGCAAGATTCCATGCGCTCCCATTGGCTGTAAAATGCCCTCTCTCAGCCATTGGCCCATCAGCCACCACTCAAGAGTACTCGTGTGCCATTGGCCGGGTGCTGGGTCTGCTCCTCTTCCCCACCCACTCCCCCTGGCAGACAGCTCTCTCTCCTGAGGAAGACAGTTCTCTTGCCTCCTGTGAGGGACTGTCCCCTCAGTGGCTGTTGGTAGGCAGCCAAGTTTGGTTCTGTGAGTAAAAAAACAAAGGACTTTAGCATAACCCCCTCCCCCGCCTATAACCCCCTCCCCAATGGCCACTTTCCTGTCAGAATAAATGGAAAAAAGGCTCTTTCTCCTGCTTAGCTTCAGCATGGCTGGCTGGCTAATGAGGTGGGCCAGCGACCATCAGACCATTTTCTTCAACTCCCCACTGTGCGGCTGACTTTCCCCTAGGGTTGCCAATCTCCAGGTGGGACCTGGAGATCTCCCACTGTTACAATTGACCTCCAGATGACAGAGATCAGTTCCCCGGGAGAAAATGGTTGCTTTGGAGGGTAGACTCTATGGCATTATACCCTGCTGAGTCCTTCCACACACCCCGCAAATGCTGCCCTCCACAGGATCCACCCCCCCAAATCTCCAGGTATTTCCCTAATCAAAGTTGGCACCTGTACTTTCTCCTCTGTCAGTAAGAGGCCCTTTCCACACCTATGTTGGCCTTTGGGAGAAAACTCATTGGGCCCAGTCCTGATCAGGTTGCCAACTCCAGGTGGGCAATTCCTGGAGATTTGAGGGATGGAGCCTGGAGAGGGTGAGGTTTGAGGAGGGGTGGCACCTCAGACAGCTACGATGCCATAGACTCCACCCTCCAATCCAGCCATTCCCTGATGGGGAACCATTGTTGCCAATCTCCAGCTGGGGGCTGGAGATCACTCAAAATTACAACTGCTCTCTAGGAGGGATGGGGGAGGATAGTTGGCTGGGAGGGAGATAGGGTTGTCAACTCCAGGTTGGGAAATTCCTGGAGATTTGAGGGGTCGAACCTGGAGAGGGTGAGTGTTGAGGAGGGGTGGGACCTCAGACAGGTACAATGCCGTAGACTCTACCTTCCAAACCAGCCACTCCCTCCTGGGGAACCACTGTTACCAATCTTGGGGGTGGGCTGGAGATCACTCAAAATTACTACTGCTCTTCAGGTTGCAAAGATCAGTTCCTCTGGAGAAAATGGTGGACTCTGTCATTATACCCTGCTGAGATTGCCACAGCAAATTGTCACTGAGTGCCCAAAGCCGGAGCACTCTCCCAGAGCCTCTTTCTACAGCCCGTTGTATTTATTTCCACAATGGGCCTTATTCCTAGTATATATATTTTTTATTGAGTTTATTTATCAGTTTTATAGAAATTATAACCACTTGCCTGTACATCTTTTCCATATATTTAGGTCTAAATTCTCCAACACTTATTAATCCAATTATATAAACATGCTCATCTTACATAAAACATATTCTCCTCTTTCCCTAGAAGAGTTAAACTTAATTTGTCCATTTCTGCCATCCCTAAAACCCTGCCAACCACTTCTTCTTTGGTGGGAAGTTCTTCTTGCTTCCAGTACTTGGCTAGTAATATTCTGGCAGTTGTCAAAATATAAATTAATACGTATTTATCATTTTTCTTGTAATAATCTGGGACCATATTTAACAGAAATATTTCAGGGGAGTAATCTATATTTATATTCATTATTTCTGATACTAATTTTTGTATCATCTTCCAGTAGTTATACACTTTACCACATCGCCACCACATGTGGAAAAAGCTTCCCACGTTTACTTTACATTTCCAACAGTTTCTAGATACTGAATAGTTACATTTTGCTAATTTATCTGGTGACCAGTACCAACAATGGAATACCTTACAGATATTTTCTTTATAGTTAGTAGCCTTCATATATTTTAAGGACTTCCATGTCTCTGCCCCTTTCTCTATATCAATATTATGCCCTAGATCTTTCATCCATGTGACCATTCTTGAGTTGACAGCTTCATTTTGCATATATTCTTCTAACAATAGTTTATAAAATTTCTGTACCAATTTATTATTTGTTGAAAGCCAAATTTTATCTAGTTGCGTCTTGGAGTCCTGAAAACCTATTATCACAGCTTTAGAGTATCTGGATTGATATTTGATAAATATTTGAAAGGATGTCATTTGGAGGAGAGCAAGGAGCTGTTCCAGTTGGCAGCAGAGGATAGGACCTGAAGCAATAGGTTTAAATTACATGCAGAAAGGTATCGGCTAGATATTAGGAAAAACTTTTTCACGGTCAGAGTGGTTCAAATGTGGAATCAACTGCCTAGGGAGGTGGTAAGCTCCCCTTCACTGGCAGCTTTCAAGAAGAGGCTGGATGAATATTTGTCAGAGATGCTTTAGGCTGGTCCTGCATTGGGCAGGGGGTTGGACTAGATAGTCTGTATGGCCCCTTCCAACTCTATGATTCTATGATTCTATATCCATTATGAATATATACCTTAAAATACTTTATTGGTATTTCTTGGATATATTTGGGCATCCAGAACAGTATTTGGGATTCTCAGGTATACCACTATCTGGGTCCCCTATATTTCTGAAAATATTTGGGAATATCTAGGGATGTAATTTTAAGAAACCCAGGCTGTTTGCTTGTTTTTTGCTTTACCAAGTTTCCTGGGTGACAGGAGGGAGGGAGGAAAGGGAGGCATCTCTGAGCCAGGGATTGCAGCTCCCAGCTGGCACAAGTCTTACCCAGCACTGGGAACAAGTCAGGCACAGGTCTCAGCAGAGCTGTAGGTCTGGCTGGCTCCTCCCTCTCCCTCCTTTGTGGGGGTGGGGCCATTTTCAGGACCATTTTTTCCCTCCCAGTCCACACCCTTAAAAGTAGATTGAAGAATTGAACTCCTTAGCCCACTTCACTTGAAATAGGTAGGGGCTGTGGCTCAGTGGCAGAGCATCTGTTTTGCATGCAGAAGGTCCCAGGTTTAATTCCCAGCTTCTCCAGTTAAAAGGACCAGGTAGTAGATGATGTAAAAGATCTCTACTGCTGCAAGTCTGAGCAGACGATCCTGATGATCTGATTCAGTATAAGGCAGCTTCGTATGTTTGCGAGAGGAGATCTTTAGCAGACAGGCAGCACTAGATTCTCTGTAATTTTGGTGTCATTTGGTTAAAAAACAGCCACTTCAGATTCCCCTCCCTCCAACAAAAAGCAGAAGGGGGAGGAAACAGAGAAACAGGAAAGGGAAAGGGGTAGAGAGTGAGAGAGGCTCAGAGCAACAGAGCAGAGGAAATGGAAGATTTTTCTCCATTTATCGTGAAGCTTCCTTCTCAGTGGTCAAGAGTGGGGCAGTCTTCCAGACTCCTTACTCCTGGGATTCAGTTCCTCCTCTCTGAAGACAGGGCCGGCAGACTCTTTAGTCCCAGAAGGGAGGGGCTTGTCCCCTGGTTTCTCAGTCAATCTCCAAGTCTCCATTCCCCTTCACTGAAAAGGAAACCAACAACAACTTGCTCCCCAGCGGGGAGCTAACCAACTCTCAAGATTCAGAACATGTTCTCCCAATTGTTCCTGGCCATCTAACCACTGTGGCCTAACCCTGTGTATTCTAGTCCCCTTCAAGGTTGGTCAGCATGTCTGGTCTTGTCTGTATACAAAAAAACCCACTCCTGTCGCCATCGGAAGTGGCACTCTTAACTGGGTGGGCAGGACTGCCCCACTCTGGACCACCAATAAGGAAGCTTCACAGTAAGTCGAGAGAAATCTTCCATTCTCTGGTGGTCCAGGAGTGGGGCAGTCCTTCAGACTCCTTACTCCTGGGACATAAAACAGCAGTACACTCCAGGGTGGGTCTGCCAGCTTCCCCGTCTACAGGGTGTGTTGTAAGACCCTATGGCCAAAAGTAGCCTTGGCTGAGACCATCTTGTCTATTCTGTAGTGTCTCGTGAAGGAGTGTATAGACTTCCATGTGGCGGCTCTGCATATCACCTCCAAGGATGGAAATACATTGTAGGCTGCAGATGTGGGTGCCCCCCCTAAGGGAATGGGCTGTTAGACCCTGGGGTGGCTCCAGGTCCCTAGCCTTGTAAGCCAGTAATATGCATCCTCTAATCCATCTAGTTAAGGATGAAGATGAAACCCTCCTACCCAGGGATGACTTCCTAAAGAAAAACAGAGAGGGAGTCAGTGTCCTTATGTGCTTTGTTCTATCCAGATAGAAACTGAGTGCCCTACGCACATCCAAACAATGCCATTCCTTTTCCTTCTCACACCAAGGATTGGGGCAGAAGGAAGGGAGAATGGTGGACCTATGAAAGGTCGAATTAGTCTTGGGCATAAAGGCTGGGTCTATGCGCAGGACTACCCTGTCACTGTGAAAGATGCACAGTTCCTTGTCTATCGACAAAGCCTTCAGTTCTGATACCCTCCAAGCCGAGGTAATACTCATTAGGAACACTGTCTTGGATGTCAACTCCTTTAGGGTGCAAGTTGCCATTTGCTCAAAGGGTGCCCTGCACAGAGCCTTGAACACTGTGTTGAAATTCCAGGTTGGGACCTATGTGCCTGTGGAGGATTCAATACGGACATTCCCCTCAGGAACCTTTTGACATGCAGGTGTCTAACTAACAACTGACCTTTCCTGATCCCCCTTATGATGGAGATGACTGCAAACTGTCTCCTCAATGTGCTAGTGCTAAGCCCTTCTCTAGTCCCTCTTGGAGGAAGGAGAGAACCTTGCTAATGGGAACTACTAGGGGATCCCGTCCCCGCTGTATGCACCATGAATAGAAAACCTGCCATGTGTTATTGTAAACCCTATTAGTTGATCCTCTCCTAGCAGCTAGCATGGTCTGAACTACACTCTGTGGATATCCCATTTCCCTCAACTGTTGCCACTCAACTTCCAGGATGTGCGTTTTAATAACCTCGACTGTGGATGGAGCATTGTGCCCTGCATCAGCAGATCCGCCACAGGAAGCAGGTGCTATGGTTCCCCAACTGACAACCTCTTCAGGTCTTGAGACCATGCCCTGCATGGCCAAAATGTCATTTCTGCTCTCTGATCTGTTACTCTTTGTATCACTTTTTGAATGATTTGAATCGGTGGAATGGTGTACAACAGCACCCTTGGCCATTTGAGATGTAGTATGTCTATACCTATTGCTAGAGGATTTTTTTTTAACTCTTGACCCAAATTTCTCCATCTGGAGATTTTGGTCTGTAGCAAATAGTTCAACTTCTGGAGTCCTGAATCTCTGGCAAAGTTGGATGAACACTCCCTTGTTGAGCATCTGACAGATCTACCCATTGACAACTCAGCCAGTCTGCTACAGTGTTTTCCTGACCTGCCACATGAATTGCCTTTATTGATAGTATGTGTTTCTCTGCCCACCTTATTAGTCAACTCGCTTCTTCATGTAGGCGCTTGAAGTGAGTCCCTCCTTGCCTGTTTACATAAGCCTTTGCTGTCATGTTGTTTGTTTGAATCAATATATGACAATCCACTATCAAGCCTTGGAATTTCTCTAGGGCCATTCTGATTTCCCTCACTTCCAGGAAATTCATGCTGTTGGCCTTCTCCGACGGGGTCCATGTGTCTTGGATCATCCTCCCATTTGCACGTGCCCCCCAACCGAATAGGCTTGCATCTGTCATGGTTACCACCTGTACTGGATCTCTTAGCAGCATACCCTATAAGACGTGGTTTGGCTCTAGACACAACCTCAACTGTTGCTTCACTGTTTATGATAGACTCACTTTTCTGATCCTCTTCTGTCCAATGGTATCCTGAAAGGGAAGAAGAAAATGTTGCAGGGGTTGCGTGTGAAACCTGGACCATTGCAGGACCTCCTGGCACGACACTTGCATCCCCAGGAGTTGTGCCAGAATCATGCCTTCCACTCTTGATGCATCTATGACTTTCTGCATCAGTTATTGTCATTTTTGTTGTCTTTTTTGGGAAAGAAATGCCCTGTCCTTCACTGTGTCTATCTGCACTCCTATATGTAGCAGGCCCATCTGTTCAGCCATTTGAGGTCTTGTATGCTCTGATGTACCTGTTCTTCTTTGGTACAGTGAAGAAGACTGAGTAGACCCCTTACGATCTCTCTAATGATGGGACTGGTTCTATTGCTCCTATCTCGATCAGATAGGAAATAACCATGTCCAGTTGTCTGTGTTTTGCTCTTGACTTGCTCTTGGGCAGTTCCAGAAAATGATTTGGAGGTAGGGACTGAAATTCCAGAGAATATCCTCTTGTAACTGTATCCAGAACCCATCTGTCCATGACAGTCCTCTGCCATACCTGTGCTAACACCTGAAGACACCCCCCAATGCCCTTGTGCATCCTTCCCCTGGCATAGTCATGCCAATGTTCCCTTCTCTGGACCTTTGGCATTTTTACTGTGTTTGGTAGAGAAAGGAGATGATCTAGCTTCTTTGGACTTGGGCTGCCATTTTCCTCTGAAAGACCTGTTACAACCAGTTTTGGTCTCTCTCCTGGAGTCCCCAAAGGACTGTAGATGTCTTCTGGTTTTTCACTCTCTCCTCCTTGAGGGAAGAACCTTCTTCTTATCCTTACCCTCAGTAAGGTATCTATCTAGGCCTTCAGCAAACAGGTTGGTTCCTTTGAAGGGAACTGCTCCTACTTTGGCCCGTGCTGAAGGGTCCACGTCCCAGCTTCTCAACCAGGTATTTCGTCTTGCTGTGACACTGCAAGCTATGCTTCTGGCGGATTGTTGCACTGCATCAAGGGTGGCGTCTGCAGCAAAGCCTGTGGCAAGGGCAATTTTCTTTAACTCATCCTTTAAGTCTTTGAGAATGTCACTGTCTGCCTTTGCCAAGTCAGAGGACCGTGCATATGCTGCCCTTGCAAATAGGGACCCAGTGACTGAGGCTCATAGGGCATTAGTAGAGGCTTCAAAGTCTTTCCTTAGAGCCTGCTCTATGTGCTTATCACTGTTGTCTTTTGGTAGATCATCTGCCCCCATGGGCAGAATCGAGGTGGATGCCAAGCTATTAATTGGGTCATCAACTGAGGGAGGGAGCAGTGGCGCAGGCAGTAAAGGAATGCCTGCCTTAACATCTGTTCAAACAGCTTCAGCTGTTCGAATCCCACCGCGGTCAGGGTGAGCTCCTGGCCCTTGTCCCAGCTCCCGCCCACCCAGCGGTTCGAAAGCCCGTTAAAGGGCGATTAGATAAAAGGGGTACCTGCTATTAGAGCAGGGGGGCACCCGCCCCTGTAGCAGCGACGGTGGAGAGCAATGGACGGCAGAGGCGATGGACGGTGGAGGAGACATGGCGGCTGGCGAGACGAGGAGGCGTAGGAAGGAGGCCGGACCGACGAGGCACACAGGCGGAGCAACGCAGCAGGCCGGAGCCTGATGTGGACAGAGGCCGCTGCGAAGCTGGCGCTTAAGTGCGGAGTGGATCCGGCCTGGAGGTGGATTCACAAGGGCCAGGAAGGTGGAACTTCATAACAAAAGACCAGAGCCGGAGAGAGAGGTTGCTGCCAGACTGTCCCCTTCGCAACAGAAGATCTGCTACAGAAAAGGGGTGCCTGGTAGGATATCCACCTCCCCCTGCACATATGTGGCCCTAGGCTAGGAATGTTGGACCTAATATATATATGTAAGCCGCTCAGAGCCCTTAGGGGGGTGAGCGGGATAGAAAGTCGAATAATAATAATAATAATAATAATAATAATAATAATAATAATAATAACAACAACAACAACAACAACTGCCAGGCGGTTTGGCTTTTTTGATGCTTCTGGAACGAGATAATAGAACTTCCCAAATGCTGGGTGGGAAGCATTAGGCTTTGTCGAGTGTTCCCACTCCGCCTTCATGATGTTATAGAAGGCTGCTGGTAGTGCTACCCCTGCTGACTTGGTGTTAGTTTTAGGCATAGTCTTGTCTGAGCCTATAGGAAAACCAGAGTCATCTTCCTTTTGTTCTTTTGGGGTGTAAGCTAGCTCCAATATCCTAATGACTTTAGGGAGAAGAATACTGTAAAGTTCCTGAGGAAAAAGTCTGGACTGTACAACAGGGACCATCTGCTCCTCCTCTGACAGTTCACCCTCTTCCTTGGGAGACTCAGAAACTACCAGGCCTGAATCAAATTCCTCCTCACTTAATAAAGGGCTGTTTCCTGTGGGTTTGGGGCTCCTTTCTTCTCCTTTTCTCAGGAAAAAGGGGCTCCATCTCACTAGCCTTTTATCCCCTTGGGAGGTATGAGGGTGACTGTCTCTATCCTGCAAAGAGCCCTGAGACTCCTGCCACAGGGCTCTGAACTCTATTCTCATCTCCAGTTTTAATCATAGAAGGCTAGCTTGAGCCTCATCCCCAATTGGGGGTGCTTCCTGTGTTTGACTGGAGGGGGACTTTGGGGACTCAGCCAAGTCAAATTCACAAGTAGCAACATCCAGATCAGTAGATGTCCCTGCTTTGGCAGCCATTATGTGATTCTCTCTGAAAATGAAACTAAAAGACTTCACCCAAGATGGCTTCCTCTCCCCTTTTTTTGTGTGGAATGGATCATTTGAGTCCTCTCCAGGCTGCCCAGGGATAGATGATTGCCAGGCAAGAAATAAACTTCCCATTTACCATCCAGCCAGCAAGACTGCTGCTGTATCAATGGCCCTCTCCAGCCCAGCCACCCCATTTTCTCCCCCATGTGGGCTTTGTTAAGGGGTGGGGTGGGGGCTCAGCATGGAGAAGAGGCCTACCCAGTCCCCCTCCTCAGTGGGGTAGTACTTACTATGCCTCAGGAGACTGGGCCTCAGAAATGGATTTCCATGATGTCTGTTGACTGTGTGGGAAAAAGAATCATTGCTGTCACTTGGGGCTTCACAGCACAGCCGCTTCTGCCCAGCTGGCTGCAGAGGACCGCAGCTCTCCAACAATGCACCCTCTAAGTTGTGGAGTCTTGTGAGCAAAAGTTTACTTTGTGATCTACTGGCATTAAGGTGAGTGAGCAATTTGGCTACTGCAAAAATTAGTTTGCTCCGGAGCCATCCTTCCTGAGCTAAGACAAAAATGTGTGAGCAAGAGCTCATACTAACTCAGCTTAGAGGGAACACTGCTCTCCGGAGCTCCCTGGTCCCATCAGGGAATGGAGCACTCTCAAACAGTCCCCTTCACCAGGACTGGGAGCATGCACAGGAGTCTTCCTAGCACCACAGTTTCCCAGGGGTCTCCCAGGTCCACTGATGCTGCAAAACTGAGCCATTCTTCTTTCCACAGCTTGATGGAGGCAGAAGGGAGGGGGACACGGAATAAGCAGCAGAGCTATCTGTTCCTGCCCATCTGTTCAAGCCTGCTGAGTCCTCTCCATTCTTCTTTCTTCTGTCCTGTTTCATGACTAATGTGCTCCACCTCAGCACAGCTTGCAGCATCCTGCCTGGAAGGCAGGGCTGGAGAGACTGGGAAGCCAGGGGACAAGGGCGTAGACTTTGCGATTTCCCCGGGGGGGGGCTGGAGCTGGGCCAGAGGCATTGTTATTAAAAGAACTGGGACCCAATGACATCATAGGGAGGAGCCAGTGACATCACAGGCCATTGTCACTATCTATGGAGGTGGAACTATGTGGCATTTAGGGAGGGGCTCCCCAGAAAATTAGGGTGGCCTGGGAACCCCCTAGCAATGCCCCTGGGTTCGGCTAACCCCAGGAACAGGTGCCTTCTTAGCACACTGCTTAGAAACTCCACCTTAAAATGCAGCACATATTCTATTGCTAGGGACTGTTTTTCCACTCTGGGAACTGTCATTACAGTTTTAGAATAGCCTATCTGGGCCCAAAAACCTTATTGGAAAAACCATTCTGCATTTTCTTTGCAACTTTTTTTGGACTGCAGTGTATTTCAGCAGAGCCCATGCAAGTCAATTGGCATTCCTGGCTCCCATTATCTCCAATGGGCCTTCAAGCCTCTCCCATTATTTCCAATGGGCAATCCTGTCATTCCTTTTAGTACATCCCAGTTGGTTGCCCCTTGGAAACTACCACACCATTTTAAGTAACAGCAAAACGAAGAGCATGAACATAGAGTGCACATCCCTTACCAATGTTCTCTCTAGGCTACACACAGATAAAAAGGAAATTTTAAAAGGCCTCTGATCTGCATGCCCCCCATCTTGTTCATGCAGATGGGCTTACAATTTAAAAATGAAATGGAGATTGAAAGAAGAGCAGCCCACCCCCCACTACCATGAAAAAAAAAAAGAAAATAGAAATTCCTCTCCATAATTTATCCAGGAGTTCAGGAGAAAGTTGGTCTTGAATGTATGCATTTAAACTCTTTGAGGTTTCACCTGCCTTCCTCCCCCTCCCCCTCCCCCTCTCCCTGCACGGGCTGTGTGTGTGATTTCAGTGATTGTAAACTGCTGATTCCTGGCTTTCCTAATATCCTCTCTCTGTCTAGGGAAGGGGTGGAGCTCAACAAAGAACTCAGAAGAGTATCTTCTTGGAGGAAATAAAGGGCTCTGATTAAGTAGCAAACTCGGGAGTGGGAAAACAACAGTGGCACAAGGCCACAGGAAAGGTGCCCGGGCACCCAGCCACCCAGAGATCCTCTATGGATGCTGGTCTCCCCCCCTCCCGACCTCCCTGCATGGCTCTGCAAGGCAACCCTTGTGTGTGTGGGGAAACAGAAGAACAAGGGCACAGGGCACCTAGCTGTCCCAAGGCCAGCAATCCTCCATGGATGCCAGCCTCCCCCCTAACCTCCTTGTATGGCTCCCTGCAAGACAAACCTTGCAGGGAGTGGGAAAACAACAGCAGCAGCACGAGGCTGCAGGAAAGGTGCCCAAGAGTCCAGCCGCCCCAAGGTGGGCAAACCTCCATGGATGCTGGCCCCCCCCCCCACTTTCCCCACCTCCTGTAACCTCCCTGCATGGCTCTGCAAGGCAAGCTTGCAGGGAGAGAAGGGAAAAAAACACTAGAAGAACAAGGGTGCAGGGTACCCAGCCTCCCCGAGGCCGGCAATCCTCCAAGGATACCAGCCTCTCCCCGCAACCTCCTTGCATGGCTCTCTGCAAGGCAAGCCTTGCAGGGAGTGGGAAAACAACAGCAGCAGCACAAGGCTGCAGGAAAGGTGCTCAGGCACCCAGCCACCCCGAGGCTGGCCTCAGCCAGCCAGCCTGGGCACTCTCTGCCTAGTGCCCACCACCCCACCCCTGAAAACATCCCCCCCACCCTCGTTGGAGCCCCAGGACAGCTCCTTATCTTTCTCTACGGGAAAGCTGAAAGCACTGAAAACATGTGCAGCCCCCAGCTCCACCAGGCCCAACTGAGGATTTCTGGTAGCTGAGGATGGGGCTTAGCTTTCAGGAAGCAAGCCCTGAGTTTCCTGCCACCCCACCTGAAGTCTCAGAAAACAGAGGGGAAAACCCCTCCACTTTCAAAACGGGTTGGGGGTGGTGTGGGGTGATAGTGGCAAGGCTTGTAATCCTGGTTGCCTGGGGGGGGGGGGCCTCAGTCACCCCTGGGAAATTTCGGGGGTAGCCTCAGCCCTCAAGCCGCCCTGAAGTTGACACCTATGCCAGGGGACAAGCCCCTCCCTTCCAGGACTAAACAGTCTGCTCGTCCTGCCTTCAGAGAGGAGGAGCTGAATCCCAGGAGTAAGGAGTCTGGAGGACTGCCCCACTCCTGGACCACTGAAGAATGAAGAAGTGAACCAAAGCCAAGAGGTGGAGAACAAAAAGAGGAAGGAAAGGAGCACAGAAGACACTACAGCAGATAAATGAGAGAAAGCAAAGGACAAAGCAAGCTGTGAAAGGGAAGAGAAGGGAAGGGACTAGGAAGACAGCTCCCCCAATATGAAAGCAAACCAGGACAGCAGTAAACTGTGGTCCAAGTGTGTTCCTGTGGATGCTCAGACTGTGCAATCTTAGTTATCATCATGGGAAGGCACATTTAACATGCCCCCCTCCAGAGTATGTGACAAGGACTATGAGTGTTTAGATAAAGGAGACATGAGTCCTTCCAGAGTCAACTCAGCTAATGGTCCAGAAATCCTGAAGTTAAACTTTCAATTATGTAAAGACAGCAATTTCATTTGTGCAGCTCAGGTGTTCTAAGTAAAAAGGTGTCCTAATTCACAACCATTGTTGAAAATCAAAGGGCAGCTTCCAGATATCAGAATGCAATCTGATGGGGAATTTATAGGGTGGTGAGTGCTTCTTGAGTTATTTCCTTGGCCAATCATCTCCTCATTCTAGTATGTAAATCAGGCTCTGCCAGCCACACAGTAAAACTAGCATTTACAAAGAAGGCAGGAGGAAACACTTGATTCATTTCAAAGCTAGGTCAAAAGTCCGTGCTCACATGAAGGAGAGAGAAAGAAGCACAACTCTGCTTCATTACAACAGAGGAAGTGATCAGATGATTTACACAAATTTTTACTTTTACCACCATTACTGGTGGGAGTACCCCAAGATATATCCATTTTGGAAAGAAGTTATTGGACACATTAATGAGATTACTTTACTCAATCTTCCCGTAAGTCCTGAAATGGCTCTTCTTAATCTTTTGGACCCCGCGGTTGGAACAGTAGCTCTCAAGGAACTTACCTCAATTTTACTGGCTGCGGCAAGGCTAACAATAGCATCGTTATGGAATTCGACCTCCCCTCTGACTCTCCAGGCTTGGTATAATAAAATCTGGGACCTATTCATTCTAGCTAAGCTTACTAATATCACCCAACTATCGAACAGGGATTCTTCTTCCTCATCTTCTCGCTTCTAATCTATTTGGTTCCATCTGCTCCAGTACATGATGGATAAGAGTGTACTTCCGGCGAACTCCTCTTACCTTTCTTGGCTACACTTTTGATCTCAATTTGGCTTGCCGGGTTATTTTGGTCCCTTTTAACGGAAATAATTTACTGCAAATTTAAATATTTTCTTCAAGGCACTTAGTTTATCTATATACATGTAATGATCAGTATATACACAAGAGATCTGAAAGATTGATTTTATATGTGGAGAAATGATGGTTCACAAATGTTTTAGCTGTATTTTACTCTTTATCTTGCTCAAATATTTGTTACATTGTTTATATTATTGTTATTTGTTTGAATTGCAAAATAAAATATATTTAATAAATAATAAAAAAGCTAAAAGCAGGAGAAGGTTTTCACAACCTCCTACAACTGTTCTTGAAATAGAAGCAAGCAATCCATCACGCCAGAGCTGTAATGAGATGGGACAATAGCTCTGGCTTACAGGATGGAGCAAGAGATTCAAAAGGCTCATAAAAGCGACTCAGAGCCTTCCTGTTTTCACCTGGCTTGGTATATGATAAATATTTATGACTAGTACACCACAAAAAAGGGAGATTTCAGCAGAATTGAATTTAATCCAAATTTCATCAGTCCAGAAAGCAGTGCTTACTGCAAACTGGTCTCCACATCTCAAAGGCATTGAAGCTTGATGTATGTGTGACATGCTAATATAGGAAAGGTGTGAAGAATGTCTTGTGTTGGAGAGAGGGTGCCAAGACCCACGGGTGGCTTAATTAGAACAGGGAGAAAGCATTGGAGGTGTTTGAGGCTTCTTGGTATGTTAGTTCCTTGTGTCTGGAAACCTGTATACCTTTTTGGTTATGATCCACAGCCCCTATCAGCTTTCTCCTTGTAGAGGTTTACCAACTGGGAAAGACCTGAGCAAATCCATTGCGGCTTATGAGCATTATGAATAATTAATGCTCACAGAGTTTCATGCTTCTCTCCATGGTTATGAGGGCCAGACACTTTTCGTTTCTCAAGTGAGAGACCCCAAGGAATTTGCATACGGCATTCAGTTATTTGCCAGTCAACATAACCATGACCTCATGGTATTTTTTAAATAAAGGAATGAGCACATAACTAAATCTAAGTGGTCCCAATCATCCCAAGGTGTCTGCCACCAAACCCTGCAGAAGTGTCCACATGAATTCCTACAGAAGAACCTGAAAACAGAATGGGAATTCAGTTCCCTCAGTATTCTTACAGTACAGAACAATTAAACTAAACCACAAACCTACCCCCAAAACAAGCCTTCAAAAACACAAAAAATATGGTTGCACTGACCTGTAACTGTTGCTCATTGACTTTCTTCTGTCCTGGCACAGATGGGACTGCCTGTAGGCAAGCCTGCCACGGAAGAAGGTTCCAAGAGCTTCTCTCAGTCTAGAGTATCCAGTCCCCCTCCCCTCATGGAGGAGAGCTGTGAAGCTTTTCCCGCCCATTTGGTCATGTAACGTGGTGAGGGGGAGGCACTATTCCCTCAGTTCTTGCCTGCCACTGTAGGAAACAATGCATAGAGCCCACAGAGGGGAAGGAGGGAGGGATGTGTGCCAGCACAGAAGACACTTGATGAACAACAGTTACAGGTAAGTGCAACCATGTTTTCATTAGTGTGTCTTCTGTGCAGTCCCACATGAGAGATTAGCAAGCTACACCAGGTGTGGGTGACAAAAAACCCTTTATTTGAATAATGTGTAAAACTGCCTTCCCCACAGCTGCATCTGTTTGAGAGTTAACATCGATGGAATAGTGTCTAACAAATGTAAAAGGTGAGGACCACATTGCTGCTTTGCAAATCTCTGCTATTGGGGCTAAAGAGTCACTCATAATCTGCTTCAAATTCTCCCCCTTCTCTTCCGGGACCCCTTGAAATCTTAGGACATAGCTTGCCCATTCCATTTGAAGCTGTAACAAATAAGATTAATTAATTACTCTCCTTTTCTCCATCGTCTGCCATTCTTTTTTAAGCTTCTTGGTGCTGGCATCAACCTCTTTAAGCTTTTGCTCTGTTTTGTCTGCTTTTTTTGTCGTCTCTGTCAATTGCATTTGTTGTGCATCAAACTTATGGTGCAATGCCGTTACTTGTTCCAGCAACGCTTCAGTCAGCATCCTTTGAAGTTCTGCAGTTGTGTCCTGTCTAGGGTCAGGACTCGCTGGGCTGGCATTTCTGGCCAGCAATTTAGGTTTCGATTGTTTGTCCTTCTCTTCCCTCCTTGGAGGCGCCATTTTCCCCAGTTGTTTACTTTTTGCAAAAGTTCCCACGGTCTCTAAAAACTCTTTGGAAAGCCCGGTAAGTTCTTATAAGCCCTCTATTTTAGCATGTTTTGCTTTTATAGTCCACCCCCCCTTTCAAACGCTCAAAGTTTGTTTGTTTTCTTCTTACTGGGAGAGAGTTCCATCCCCCCCTCGCTTTCTAAGGGGAGGTTTTCGGCTGTTTCTTCAATGTTTCTCACTTCAACTTTAACTCACATTTTGATCTTTTCTCTGCTTTTAAAGCTCATACCCTCGGCCACCAAACGCTTGTCCCAATGTGCGTTCTTAGTTCCGTTCACGGACACTCCGCGGCGGGACCTTTGGGGCATGGGGGAGCCCCCCTTCGCTGGCTAGTTGCTGTAGGAAGAGCTCTTCTAGTGCCCCATGGCTGGGAGCCCAACGTAAGGGCTCTAGGGGTGGTACAGACAATTGCACCCCCTTCCAGCCACAGGTACTGGCATGCGGTTCCTGGGAGCTTGGGAAACCATGGCCACCAAAGCAGATGCCAAAACCGGAAATTCACCACCCCTCTTCTTTATTAGGAAATAGAATAGAATCTGAAATCCTCCTCTGAAGCAGGGACTACCTCTAAGGCTCCTTTAGCCAAAAAGCTCCGAATCTCTGTGGCCAAGGCTGCATCCTGGTGAGGCTTGTGGGAAACCTCATGAAAATATGGTGGTCTGTATTTGAATTCCAACAAATAGCCAAACTTTATTATTTTCAAAACCCAGGTATAAGACGTAACGAGCAACCAACAATGCAAGAACTGAGCTAAATATGCCCTGAACAGAAGAGAAAAACTTCAGTTTGAGACTCTGGACTTCGAAGAGGTTCCCCGGGGGGATTGGTTTGGAGCGTTACGGTACCGAGGTTGCTGCCTCCTTGGTGGATTAAAGCTACCTTGGAATGCCTGAGCCTGAGAAGATTGGAATCTGTACCCTCTCCCAGCACAGGGCTGTTGGAAATGTCTGGGAAAATACCTTGGCTTAGTGGGTGCAGGTTGCTGAGCGCACAAACCTAGAGATTTTGTGTTATATTTCATTTTCTGTACTTTTTCCAGAACCTCATCAGTCTGTTCACTAAAGAGGAGTTTCCCCTTGAAGGGCAGGTCCTCTGTACAAGCTCTGGTATCTAACGGAAGAGCCAAGGAGTGTAGCCAGGAATGTCTGCGTAAGACCACTGTAGAAGCTATCAGCTTACTTGCAGCATCCAACTCTTGCTTAGCCAGTCTGGCTCCCTCAGACTGAATCTGCCTGGCCTGTTCCTTTTTCTCATCACACAAGAAACTGAGAAAATGGGTCATTTGGTCCCAAAGATGGACCTGATATCGGGCCATGATGGCCTTGAAATTCGCAATCCTCAGGGTTAGAGCACTTGAGGAATAAAGTTTCCAACCTAAATTATCTAACTTCCTTCTCTCCTTATCCAAGGGGGAGGATTGAGGACTTCCAGTCTGTTTGGAGGAGATTACTTCCATCACTATTGAGCTTAGTTGAGGATGGTGATACAGAAAATAAGCATCCTCCTCCCTGATCTTATATAAGTGTCACGTCCCCTGTCCAGCCTGGGGGCGAGCCGGGTCGGGCTGGTCGAAGGGGAACGCCGAGGGGTCTTGCCGGGAGCCTCAGATAGCGGAAGGGCCTGGGTTTGCTTCACCTCAGCAGCCCACTTCCCTGGAGCTTCAACAGAGGAAAGCCTCCTTACTCTCTCTCCGTCGGCAGGCTATGCCTTCAAGCTCTTGCTCTCCTCCCTGGCTCTGGCATCCACCACTCTTTTATTCCCTTCCACCAACACCTGACCCCGCCCTCCCCCTTGACCGTTGCTCCATTGGTTTCCAACCCTGTTCGTCTCCTGGTATCGTCTCCTCTATTGGCCAGGGTGTTTCTGCTTTTAAGGCTGGCTGGAGACTCCGCCCCTTCCAGTTCTCAGGGCTGAGGGCTGGCTGTGAGCATGGTTTCCCTTCGTGTGCGTCCTGTCATGCCTGACTCCAAGGTAAGGATTTCTCTAGGGGACCCAGCCCCGAGGAGAAGTGGCAGAGGCTTTGGGGCTGTCCCCGTGTGGACCCCAGCACCATACTGCTGGGATTCCCCTTGCTGGCTACCCCCCCGGGAGGTGTATGACGCCCGGCGTCTGTTGCCGCCCCAGACGCCTCCCCTCGTGGGTCTCCCGCCCCGGCCTGTGCCCAACCTCGGGCCTCGGGTGGCTGAGCCTGCGTGGGTAGGTGGTCGTTGGGCAGCTCAGCTGCCGGCGTCTCCCTGGCCGCTAGTGTGCTGCCGCCGCCCGCCCCTTCCTCCCTGGTCGGGGCTTCTGTCGGGGCTGCCTGTCGCTCTTCCAGGGAGAGTCGGTATGCCCCGTCTCCCTGTCCCTGCTGGCGTCCCGTCGCCTCTCGGGCGAGGCGCCTGGGCAAGCTGGCTGCCGGCGGCCCCGCACGGAGCAACGGGAGGGCGGGGGCCACCTTCGTTGCTGCGGCGTGCCTGTGGGGCGACGCGGCTCTGGCTGCCGCGTCCCCCAGCGGCCCGAGTCCCGGCTGGCGTGCTCTCCGCGGCTCCGAGCCGCAGGGCGCTAGCTGCGAGCCGGGACACCCCCCCCGGGAGACGTGTTGTCGGGGTCTTCCTCGTGCAGCCGGGACAAGAAGTCGGCGTTGAGATGGTCGCGGCCCGCTCGATGCTGAATCGTAAATCTGAAAGGGAGGAGAGACAGATACCAGCGCATTATTCGAGCGTTGTGACCTTTGGCTCTAGCCATCCACACAAGAGGAGCGTGATCAACCACTAAGTGGAACGGATTGTCTGCGAGATAGAATTGCAGGGCCCCCACTGCCCACTTTATTGCGAGTGCCTCTTTCTCAATTGTGGCGTACTGCTTCTCGGCGGCTTGTAACTTCCGACTCAGGAAAAGGACAGGACGCTCCTCTCCGTTCACCATTTGGGACAGAACGGCCCCGAGTCCTGATCCGGAGGCGTCCGTCTGAAGGATGAACGGGAAGTTGAAATCAGGGTTGTGTAGCACCGGATTCGCTGAGAGGCTACGCCGCAGGGTCTCGAAGGCAGTCCTCTGTTCTGTGTTCCAGGTGATACGATTCGGGTGTCGTTTGCCAAGGCTATCGGTTAACGGGGCCGCAATGGAAGCAAAGCGAGGTATGAACTTGCTGTAATACCCCACGAACCCGAGAAAGTGGCGGAGCTGTTTCTTTGTAGTGGGGGCTGGGAGATTCTCCAGCAGTTCTACCTTATCAGCCAGTGGGCGTAAAACCCCGTTGCCCACCTGATACCCCAAGTACTTCAGCTCTCGGAAGCCAATGCGGCTTTTCTTTGGGTTGGCAGTGAGGCCGGCGGCTGCCAACGCTTCCAGCACTTGCCTGAGGTGTTCCAGGTGCGTATTCAAATCTGGGCTACAGATTATAATATCGTCTATGTATGCCCATGCGAAGTGGCTACATCGCGCCATGGCCCGATCTACCAGCCGCTGGAATGCTGCTGCTGCCCCATGAAGGCCGAAGGGCATCCGCCGGAACTGAAAAAGGCCTTGGGTGGTCGCGAAGGCAGTCTTTTCTTTATCTTCGTCCCGCACGGGGATTTGCCAATACCCTTTTGTTAGGTCGAGGGCTGACAGATATTGGGCCTTTCCCAATTGGTTGATCAGATGTTCGACCCGGGGCATGGGGTATGCATCAAAGAGTGCGACACGGTTTACCTCTCTGTAGTCGATACAAAATCGCACACTACCATCGGGCTTTGGGACGAGGACGACTGGACTCCTCCACGGGCTCTGGGAGGGTTCTATAATCCCTAGCCGCAGCATCTCCTCCACTTCTCGGTTGATCACTTCCCGCCTCTTGTATGGGATTGGACGCCAAGGGCACCGTACCACCACCCCTTCGGGTGTAGGGATCCGGTGTTCCGTTAACCGAGTGCAGCCTGGTTCTGGTGAAAACACCGGCGGGCTGTTTTCTATCACCCCTCGGACCTCTTCCTTTTGTTGGCGGCTGAGTCCCTCGTCCAGCACCGGCTCTTCTTGGGGAATGTCTGTTGCCTGTCGGGGTACCGCCTGGACCTCCACCTCCCTCGGGTGCTCTGCTAACAAGCAAGGAGCAGGCCCGGGTCTCGATACGTTGTCCCGCTGGACCCATTCCTTTAAATCGTTAATGTGGAGGGTTTTTCTTTGCCGGCCTGTCCGTCCACATTGGATTTCATAAGTCAAAGGGCCTAACGCCCGAAGGACCTTAAACGGACCCACCCAAGGGTCTCCTTTACTCTTGGGCATAACCCGCCCAGCCACGAGCACCAATGAGCCGGGTTGCAAGGTACGAGGACGGGAACCTTGATCGTATCTTTTCTTATACTGTGCTTGGGCCTGCTTCAGGTTTTGACTAGCCATCGTCCGGGCTGTTTCCAGCTGTTCCCTCAACCGCTGAACATGGTCCTCCGTTGTTTGTGTCTTTCCTGGGCTGGCGGGTACCCATTGTTCCTCTAGGAGGCTGAGGATTCCCCGCGGGTTCGCCCCGTATATTAACTCAAAAGGGGAATACCTGGTAGAAGCCTGGGGGGTCTCTCTCAGGGCCAGGAGCAATGGGTCAAGGTACAGGTCCCACGCTTGGGCGTGATTGTGCGACAAGCGTCTCAACATCCCCTTGATGGTCTGATTCATTCGTTCTACCAAGCCGTCGGTCTGCGGATGGTAGGCTGCCGTGAACAGCTGTCGGATGTGTAAAGTGTCACAAACCTTTGCCATGAAGTCTGCCGTAAACGGTTTCCCCCGGTCTGTCAGAATCTCACGAGGCAGTCCAACGTGGGAGAAAAAACGCATGAGGGCGCGAGCCACCCCGGCACTCTTCATGCTGGGCAAGGGTATGGCCTCTGGATACCTGGTGGTATAGTCCATGAGGATGAGGATATATCTGGCACCCCGAGCCGTCCGGACCAAAGGGCCGATGAAATCCATGGCAATTCGCTTGAAGGGTCGTTCGTAAAAGAGGATTGGCTGCAGTGGAGCTCGCGGAGCCGGCCGGGAAGTGGTTCGCTGACAGAGGTCGCAGGTTTTCACAAACCGGGTTACATCCTTCGCCACCGAGGGCCAAAAGAAACGCTCAAGGACCCGTTTAAGGGTGTTAGCAATCCCTTGATGACCGGCCCAGGGAGGGTCATGCGCTTGCTCGAGCACCTTTTGGCGATATGCCTGGGGCACCAATACCTGTTGTCGGGCGACCCCTTTTACTAAACACTCCCTGAACCAACCCCCCCCTTCTTGCACAATTCGGGACCCTCGCTGCCCTAACCGCTCGTCTACGACCTTCCCCTTGCTTACCGCAGTTCGCTCCCGTAAGGCGTCTAGGGAGGGATCCTCTTGCTGCGCGATCGCGAACGCTGGGTCATCGGGTTGGGGTTCAGTTTCCCTTGCCTCGGCTTCGTCAGTCGGGGTTAGTTCCTCCGTTGCAGGGGCAGCCCAACGTGGGGCCGGTTTTTCGGCCTGCTGAGCCATGATATACAAAAAATCTGGAGCGTCGCGCCCCAACAACACCGGGAAGGGCAGCGCCCGCACTCGGGCCATAGGAAGGTGATAAGTACGTTCCTGCAACCGGATAGGGACCACTACCACTGGGCATCGTTCTCGGTGTCCATGGAAACAGGCGATCTCTGTCTCTCTCACAAGGGGGAGCTTTTCGGGCATGTAATCCTCCCTTACCATGGAGATGGAACTACCACTATCGAGGAGAGCTGGAACTTCATCCTTTCCAATCGTAACTTGCACCACAAACAGCGGGAGCCCCCCTGTCGGAGTCGTCACCTGGAGAGAGGTCTCCCATCCAGCATCGCATTCCATCATGGGGCAATCACGACGTAAATGGCCCATTTGCCCACACGTGTAACAGGGCCCTACGTCACCGTCCCGGGTCATCGGGCTCCGCCCTTCTCCCATCCCACGGGCCCCGGGAAGGCCACGACCCATCCCGGTGGCCAGAGGAGGAGCGATCCAACGGGGGGTAGCCCCGCCGGGGCCACCCCGGGGTGTGAACATGGGTCGGGCACGCCCTCCTCGAGGGGTATCTGGTCCTCGGGGACCCTTTTCATTCCCCGCCTTACTGGTTGCTTCTTTCGGTTTCAAGTCTTCTCGCCGTGCGGTGGTTCCGTCCGCCGCCAAGAAATTCTCCCACAACTCCACCGCGTCGGCTAGGGTGTGTGGTTGCCAACATGCGATCCAGTGACGGGTTCTTGGCGGCAGAATGTGAAGCAGTTGTTCCAATACTACTTGTTCTACGACGTGGCGTGCTTCATCGGACTTCGGACGTAGCCATCGGGTGGCCGCGTCTTTTAGGGCAGCCAGAACACTCCGTGGCCTGTCTCCGGGATGCCACGACAGGGACTGGAACTTTTGACGCGAGGTTTCTGGCGTAATGGCGAAACGGTCCAAGATGGTGGCCTTTACAGTGGCGTACTCAGCTGCCTCTTCCTTTGTAAGAGCCTTTACTGCTGCCTGTGCCTCGCCCGTCAAGTACGGCCCTAGAATGAAAGGCCACTGAGCTTCCGGCCACTTTGTGGCTTCTGCCACTCTTTCAAACGTTTCCAGGTAGGCCTCGATATCGTCCTCTGCCGTTAGTTTGGTCAAAGGGATCCATGAACTGCGACTTGGCCAACCCCCGTCAGCTCGGGTCCCGTCGGTCCTGTCTGTCCCTTGGGAGCTGGCTGCCAATGTCTGTTGTAAGTATCGTACCAACGTGGCTTGTGCATCCCGTTGTTGTTGCGCCACATCTTGCAGCAACCGGGTATTATTTTCCGTGAGCCACTGCCCAAACTGCTGGAGGTCCATGGCCAATTGAGTGCCTGTAGGTGCTGCAGCCTGGCTGTCGTCAGATCCAGAGGAGTCGTCCGTTGAGGAGGACTCAACGTCAATTCTCGTCCCTGGGAGCGACTCTCCCCGCAGCTGGGGGGGTTTCCACCCCTGTGGGGCCGGCAGATGAGGGCGGGGTCTCGTTAGCGGGTCGTCAGTGCCCGCATTCTCCACCACGTTGTCACGCCCCCTGTCCAGCCTGGGGGCGTGGGGGCGAGCCGGGTCGGGCTGGTCGAAGGGGAACGCCGAGGGGTCTTGCCGGGAGCCTCAGATAGCGGAAGGGCCTGGGTTTGCTTCACCTCAGCAGCCCACTTCCCTGGAGCTTCAACAGAGGAAAGCCTCCTTACTCTCTCTCCGTCGGCAGGCTATGCCTTCAAGCTCTTGCTCTCCTCCCTGGCTCTGGCATCCACCACTCTTTTATTCCCTTCCACCAACACCTGACCCTGCCCTCCCCCCTTGACCGTTGCTCCATTGGTTTCCAACCCTGTTCGTCTCCTGGTATCGTCTCTTCTATTGGCCAGGGTGTTTCTGCTTTTAAGGCTGGCTGGAGACTCCGCCCCTTCCAGTTCTCAGGGCTGAGGGCTGGCTGTGAGCATGGTTTCCCTTTGTGTGCGTCCTGTCGTGCCTGACTCCAAGGTAAGGATTTCTGTAGGGGACCCAGCCCCGGGGAGAAGTGGCAGAGGCTTTGGGGCTGTCCCCGTGTGGACCCCGGCCTCATACTGCTGGGATTCCCCTTGCTGGCTACCCCCCCGGGAGGTGTATGACGCCCGGCGTCTGTTGCCGCCCCAGACGCCTCCCCTCGTGGGTCTCCCGCCCCGGCCTGTGCCCAACCTCGGGCCTCGGGCGGCTGAGCCTGCGTGGGTAGGTGGTCGTTGGGCAGCTCGGCTGCCGGCGTCTCCCTGGCCGCTAGCGTGCTGCCGCCGCCTGCCCCTTCCTCCCTGGTCGGGGCTTCTGTTGGGGCTGCCTGTCGCTCTCCCATGGAGAGTCGGCATGCCCCGTCTCCCTGTCCCTGCTGGCGTCCCGTCGCCTCTCGGGCGGGGCGCCTGGGCAAGCTGGCTGCCGGCGGCCCCGCACGGAGCAACGGGAGGGCGGGGGCCACCTTCGTTGCTGCGGCGTGCCTGCGGGGCGACGCGGCTCTGGCCGCCGCGTCCCCCGGCGGCCCGAGTCCTGGCTGGCGCGCTCTCCGCGGCTCCGAGCTGCGGGGCGCTAGCTGCGAGCCGGGACAATAAGTTTTCCACCTTTCTACTGGAACCCGTATTAGAGGTCGGTCTAGCCCATGTGTTATGGGTGATCCCCTTAATGCCCTTGACTAAAGGGATAGCCACTGGACCAGGGTCAGATAAATAACAGTATGTCCATCACAGGGTCCTTTACCAAAGGCTTTGAGAGACATAGTCTATCTTGAGTGCCTTCACAATACGCAGAAGTTGCTCTGAGTAGACCCATAAGTCCTCTGTGGGTGACACTGGAGTACGGTTCCCAACGGCATCTTTGGGATGGTATTGAAGTGTGTTCGGATTCCTCATCTGAATCTGCCTCTGGGATGTGCTCAAGAGGATCTACAGGTAATGGTGCCTCCAGCGGTGAAGGTGAGGACTTCCAGAGTCTGGACCTCGACCTTGATCAGCTGTGTCAGCATCGAGAAGACTGGCTCCTCCGGGGGGTGGGGCTATGGGCACAGCAACGCAGTTGACACTCCGAATTTCTCTCAGGTGTCACTGGTTCTTTGTTCTATTTAGAGGAGTCTTCCGGGATTCCCAAAACTTCACTGGACCTTCTGGATTCGATCTGGGCACCCCGTTTTCCAGCAAAAGCGGGTGAAGACCTGGAACGTCCCGAAGCAAAGAATGAAGATGCACGGTGATGGCAGCCATCACTGCATTAGCTGTGTACACCCTGGAACTATGAGAATAAGCTGAACCTCATCCCTGTTATCAATGAAGCTACTATACTATTAACGCTGTAAGTATTTGCGAATGCCTTGCCCCTTAAGCCTCTTTGAATTTCAAAAGGACTCAGGAAGGAAGGTGAGACCCCCTCTTCTTCCCCCGCAGAGTGGCCAACTTACAAACAGAAACCTGAGTGAATTTTATATTGGGGTAAAAAGAGACTCTTCTTTGAGCTTATGTAAAAGAACTTTATAATTCTTTTTTTTTTTTTAAGAAAAGAACGAATGTAAAAGAACTATTTGGAATTTGATTCTCTAATTGTGCGACGATTTCTGATGATGTCATGTACTGGTGCTGGGAACAGACAAGTCTATTATGACTGGCATCTCAGTAAGATCTACACAATGGATTTGAGCTGAGAATCCCTATTGCCTACTTAAAGAGTTGTGACTGTGGACTCTGCTGAGACCCCTGTAACAGTTGAAAATGAAGGACCGGAATTTAGAAAGTAAAATGCCAGATGACATGCCCTTGTGGAGCTCCTCAGAAAGCAATCAGAAACTGACATGGGAGAAGATTCGGGACAGGATGGTGGATATTTTTACTCTGGCCATTGAGGACGCACTAAAAACTGCAATGGATAAACAAGCTGCATTATTAAGCCAAACTACAAACCCGATAAAGGAACATTACCAACAAACAATGCAAGAAGAGGAAAAGGCCCAGCAACAAACTATCCAAACTGCAGAGCAATATCACAAGCAACTGGACAACGCATAAAGAAAAGGATTCTCAGCACTTCAAAATGCTAATTGCACAACAAAGCTGCAATGAAGATGATCATTCTAAGCCATAATATGGAAAACAGAATGACTAAAGGGCTGTTAAACCATGGAATCTCCCAAGCTATATTACAGAAAGGAGATGAAACAGAAGCCAATAACAACAGAATTACCAAAAGACTGACAAATCTTGGAATCCTCCAAACTGCATTTCAAAAAGAAGATGAAACAGAAATATTAGAAGCTCTAATCACCTTAAAACTTGAGCTGAGAAGACAATTCCTAAAAGAAAAACACAGGCTAATGATTTTATTGAAAAAATGAAAGTACAAAAAGAGGAAAAGAATAAAGTTTTTCAAATAAGACTGATTTAGCAAATTTGTGCTTTAGTGTAATCAACTAAGATGGGTTGGGGGGAACTGTATCTGCAAGTATAAATTGAATATACATTTGGTGTAATAGGCATTTTTAAATTATAATTTCCAATTTGGGAAGATTGTAAGATTTGCCGAAAAGCCTTATAAACACGTGACATATTAACTTGTGATGAAATAAGGGGAAAAAGGTTATAAATATATAGATTATAAGTGCAGGTTATAAATGTTCACAAAGTTGTTTAGAGAAGAATGTTTAGGGAAAATATAATTATAGAGAATCTTACAGAATGTACATACAAAAACATTATAATGATTAGATCAATATTAGTCTATAAAGGATTATTATAAAAACCTTAAACAGGAGAAAACTTGCATTTGATTATTATTAGAAATGAAATGGAATTTATAGATTGAAGTAAATATGTAACTTCAAGATAGATGCATAGTTAGATTTATAAAACAGAAATATAAAAGATTAGATTGTTAAATATAGGTTAGCATTAATTAAAATCACATACTGAGTGAAAATTGGTTAATAGGTATATGTATTAGGATGATCTAAGAGATTTGATGAAGCTACTGTTGCTCTTGTACATGTTTGTTTGTTTGTCTGCCTGTCTGGAAGTGTGCAAAAAATAATAAAAATATTTGCGGGGAAAAAAAGAGGAGACTGGCTCCAGCTACGATGTCGATGTCCAGAAGTGTAGTCCCCCTGGTACCAAGGTGCAATAAACCAAGGTGCCATCTGGTCCCAAGACAGTGGCATGCCCCGAGGCGGCCACAGGTGGCTGTGTTGTGAGTCTTCCCTAGGCAAAGCAGGCACTTGAGGTGATTGTCATTAGGGGCCATCTTTGTGCCACAAGATTGGCACTTTTTAAAAAGAGCCATGAAGAGGTCTATACCGCCCAATTCTGATACTCACTGCTGTGTCCATTTATTCTCTGTCAGAAACCAGACGCCTCAGTGAGAAGAACTCCCACTGAAGGCCTGAGAACTGCTAAGGTAAATCATCTCTGAGGTAAATGAATAGCTCCGGAAACATGCCCTCTCCCTGTGGTGGCAGAAAAAGGACTGAGGGAATAGTGCCTCCCCCTCCCCTTGTCACTTGACCAAATGGGTGGGAAAAGCTTCACAGCTCTCCTCCACAAGGGGAGGGGGACTGGATACTCTTTAGATTGACAGAAGCTCTTGGAACCTTCTCCCGCGGCAGGCCTGACTATAGGCAGTCCAATGTGGGACTGCACAGAAGACATGCTGATGAACAACTGTTAGCCACAATACGTGTCCAACTATGAAAACTATTCCTTGGGAACATATGGGGGATGTACATGGTTCGGGTTTTCCGTCAGTTATGCCTAATGACAATTGAATTATTGAGAGAGAGCTTCACATCACCAATTTTATCTTCAAAAAAGAATGAAAGAATATAGGTAGAAAGACTGGGGTAGCCCAAAAATGTTCCTGTGTGCAGGAGACTAAAAGCCTTACCAAGTTTAATGGCGATTTCCTACAATGCCAATACTTCTTTGCATGCCAGAAGTAGTCTAGCAGAAGCATAGGTGCACTGATGGGCGAGTGGGGGGAGTAGGGTTGCAGTGATGAAGGATAATGTGACAATGTGCAAGCTGAACCTTTGGTTCTGGGGAAAGAGCAGTAAGAATACAGAATTACACTAGGTGTAAGACCATATCAAAATAGTAACCTCTGATAATGGTTCTGGGAAAGAAGTTTTGAGAAGGGCATTACTACAACCACTGGAAAATTCTGCAATCAGAAGGAAACCAGCATGCCTTACAGCTTGTTTTTGCTTCTGAAATACCACCACTAAAAGGCACATCATGCAACAAGCTGAAGTTTCTACTACACTGTCAACATGTCAGAAGCCTATTTTTAAAGCATTTAGAATAGATCTAACACTCTCCACATAGCTTCTGCTGTCCCCATTAAAGCTAATCTCTCCCCCCCACAGTTGCAACATCTCCTGGAAAGCTGCAACACGAGGCTTCAAAAAGTCTTGCTGTCTCCTCCCTCTGGCCCAGTAGATCTTCATCCTCAATTGAAACCACTAGAACCAAAAAACAGATGTTCACTTTGACATCAGAGCAGAAAAGCAACAAGCCATCCGTGGCAGGGGTCAAAGGGACACCTAGACCTAACCCCTAGCAGGGGTAGTATGTTACTTGTAGCCAAAAGCAATTGCAGGGATGTGAAAGTCAGTAATGGAGTGCCTCATGGCTTCAAAACCATGTCTTATATTGGAAACACATGTTCCTGGAGGAAGAAGAATAAACCAAGCAGACTTCTAGGCACCAATAACCATGCAAACAGCAGGGAGAGAGGAAAGCTGCAGGGCACCATTAGGAGGACCCTGTCACACAGTTTAATGTTTCAGTGGCTATGTATGAGAGTTCCCAGGGAGTATAGTCTATGGAACAGGTCCTTTGCCTGACAAACTGGGAATCAGTACCTAAGCACATGGCCCTAACAGAAAGGCATGTGTGTGCTCATGGGTAGTGCCTGAAAAATGGAAAGAAAGAGAAGTCCTTGTTTGGGAAAATGCAGCACTAGAGAGGGCCATTCAGCCAGCCTCCAAGATACAAAAATCCTAACCAGTAGCAGACAAGCATCTAGAACACAGGGCAAAACATTTGCTTAGTATGACAAAGGGGGGTGCAGTCAAGAACGAGCATACATACGAGTGACCAGTAGCAGGGATGAAGTATATGCAACAGTGGACCCTGGTGTCAGGTATCTGCTTCTTCCGGTTAATATTCAGCTCCTCCTGGAGGTATTTCTCATACTGGTCATTGATGAACTTTGTAATGGGTTGCCAACTGTGCAAGAAAAAAAATGAATGTAAAAGAAACCAAATCTATGCAGCACACTATGAAGCACACTTCAATGACTACTCGGGGAAGGAATGTGATCCTCAATCCTAACCCACTCAAACCATTCTGAGTTAAGTCCAAGTGGACCTAATTCCTGCCCTGATGTGGCATCTTCTATACATTTTCCCACTGCAGGATGAAATCCATTCAGCAGTGTTCACAATGTATGATGTTACATGAACATGGTGGGCTCTCTATGAATCCATGAGCTCTGATTTGACCTTCCAGAAATGGGTCAAGTAACGAATAAATATACACTGCAAGAAACTTTTGTAAATTAATATGTTCTGTTTATAACTATCATTCTATAAAGTGCATTGTGTGCTATTATAACATCCTAGGTCAGGTATATATATATTCAGTACATTCAATATAACAATAACATTCAGTTCATTCAATTTAACAACTACCAGTCAATTTTTCATCAGTATTTTAAAAGTCAAGCCCAAACAGGAGTTTCCAGAATTACTTGCACAAAGTCTTCCAAAAAGGTGTGGGGGGGAATTTTCATTTATAGTTGTGTTGATGCTTATTGCCAGTCCTACAAAAGACACATTGTGCAGCTAAGATTCATGGATGGAGTGCTGTCATTTTCAAGGCTTGTAATTCTGGGATCTCCCGTTTGGGCTTGACTTTTAAAATACTGATGAAAAATTGACTGGTAGTTGTTAAATTGAATGAACTGAATGTTATTGTTATATTGAATGTACTGAATATATATATATACCTGACTTGGATGTTATAATAGCACACAATGCACTTTATAGAATGATAGTTATAAACAGAACACATTAATTTACAAAAGTTTCTTGCAGTATATATTTACTTGACTCTTACTTGACTCTTCTAACACTGCAGCTCGGGTTGCTACAACTTCCAGAAATGGGGCCAGAGTTCACAGGGATACTCAGAGAAACTGCACCATTCCAACCACATCACAGCCTGCATCCTTTTGCCATGGTGCTTGTTACGGGAAAGAGTAGACATATGGCTCTCCCCATTCATGGAGAATTGGAGGGAACTAAAAGATACACAGACATCATTTTTGAGGATTGGGTGACAGTTTCACACACTTTCTCTTTTGTTTCAAAATTTTTCCTAAATTTGTAATACTATATTTACCTTGTTCATACCTGCAACAGACTGAATTAGGGCTTTCAATGGCTACGGTATCCATCCTGTACTTTTACTCCACGTGTACTTCTTTCTGGGCACTGCAGAGGCCATCCTCCACTGCACAGCACACTTCTTCTGGTGCTAGGTACTTCAGTTTGTGCTAGACTGATGCTTTTCAAGCAGCCCTAAACTGCCTAACACCACAAGAATGCATCCCACACCAGAGAACCACCTGCACAGCATATAGAGTGAAATGCACATAGAGCTAAGATGCAGGATGTAGCCTATATATAATTTAGCTTGGCTTCTTCCTATCTTATTTTGCACATATTAATATTATGAAAATTTATACCCCAAACTCAGCCAGAAACTGGCCCCCAAGGAGGCTCAACAGATCAATTAAAAACACAAGCCCAAATGTTGTTATTCAGTCGCACAGTTGAGTCCGACTCTTTGCGACCTCATGAACCACATCATGCCAAGCCCTCCTGTCTTCCGCCATCCTATGGAGTTTGCTCAGTTTCACAAGTGTAAGTACCACAAATATAAATACTCTAAATAGCTAGAAGCAGTAAAAATATGAAAAAGGGGGGGGAAAGAAACAAAGAACAGCAGTAAGATTACTACAAATTCATTACCCTTTCAAATTCATTTCACCCATTTTATAAGGCAAGGCAGGTTTCCTTTCTCACTGAATACCTTCAATGAAGCAGAATAAACCAAAACAGAAGGAAAAAAACCCAGTCCAAAGAAACAACAAAGTTGGGTGCCCAAAGGCTGGGTGAGAGAAAACTATGAGAAATATTAAACAAAGCTTATGTATTTATTACAAAGTGCATTATACTTTCAAAAGATGGACACACTTCACCCTTGAAGTAGTGAATATTTGAACTATAAGAAGTCCTCAATTTATATAACATGATATAATTCAGTAGCTCTAGGTTAAGAGCCTTGAACCAATAAAATAGGACCAACAATTCAATATCGCTAGGTCGATAACCTTGAAACACATTAAAACAGGACCAAGTGCATTTCAGCCTCCAAGGCCTTCTTCAGAGACCAAATTACTGTATACATGCACACTATGACATATAAGCATGTGATAATACTAGGGCAGGTTGATTATAAGGCATTTCAAATATTCTGTGAGGCAAAAAAAATTAGGTTGTATGAAAAGTTTTCTTAGGGTGCGATCACACACACAATTAGCCATGCCATAGGTGAAAATGCTGGGTGGATTTAAAGGGCGCAATCAGACATGAACATCTGGGAAGTGCCCCACACTCATTGGCAACCCGTTTTGCTCCACAGCAGAAGCACAGTAAAAAGACACTGGGGAAATTCCTGTAGCAAACGGTTGCCATGGGCCACAGATGGACTTTCTCCTGTCTGATTGCTCCAGTGCGCTTTCATGGTGTCGGGATGGTCTGATCAGGCCATCCCAACTCTGTGTTGTTGTCCCCCCCCTTCTCAGTATGTGCATCATTGTACCCTCATAGGGAGCCCTCAGTGCTGAGATGTGATTCATTGATTCCCCGTTTAAGCGAATTGGAAACAAATGGCAAGAAAACCCCCCAACCCCGACCCACCCACGATTGCATCTGATCACGCAGTGGTGGGCTGCTCCCACAGCTTCAAAGGACTGTGTGATCGCGCGACTGCATGTCAAATTCCTCCGGAGGGAATAGCCTCGTTTCCCCTGATTTATCTCATACGTATGCATCCTTAAACTTTTGAGTACACAAATCCATGGAATGCAGATTCAATAATTCCTTCTGACCATGGCTATCAAAACCCTCAGTGTGCACATATATCTAATCAACCTTTAACTGACAGTCTTTCAGAAACTATTAATGCCAATCTAGAATTTAAGCCCGAAGTCTTCCTACTTAACAGCCTACTGGTAGGAATTTAAAAAGATGACGTAAGAATTATACTTTATACAATCACGATGTCAAGGACTGCAATTGCCAAGTGTTGGAAAAAAGATACTACCCCCAATAAAGAAGAAATAATAGACAAATTGTTGGAAGTAGCTGAATCAGACAAGTTAAATCTGTTACTCCTAGGAAGGGACGAGTCAATACATCAAAATAGATGGAAAAAAAATCTATAAGTGGATTGAAAAAAATAGTAACTATCTATTTTGACCTCAAACTAATTTATGTATGTTACCAGAAACTTATACTATTCTTTTTCTTTTTTCTTTTTTTCTGTATATTGAAAAATGTATATAAATAAAATCTTTTTTAAAAAAAGACTTAATTTTCTTAGAGTCTGTGTCCCAGCAGGCTGATGCCCCCCTTCCTCAGATATATGTTTTCTGCTATAAATACTTTCACTATCTCCTGAAGCCACATCGATGCATCTAGGCAGCACTGGTTTCTATGACTTTCAGGAGGAAATACTATCATAGTTTTAGTTAGAAACTCAGTTAGAATGATGACTTCTCAAGAGAAAGGCTTTATGGTAATTGAAGAACTCCCAAGTCTGGAAAAGTATGGTTTTGTTTTAGGGTTTTTGCTAGCACTGGGAATCCCCTTGAAATGGAAAAAAAATTATGTTATGCTCCCACTGTTACGTTGGAAAAGTTGAATAATCTGACCTCCCCCTATCCTGCTGGACAGACTTCTTAGGAAAGGAACAGTGGGCCTCAATCAGCTCTTTTGTATTCTGATAGAAGCCTTATTCTCACTGCTCTGATGTGGCCTACTGGAACATCTCCCAAATCACTCGATTCTCCCTCCACAGCCTCTCTGGAACAGTGGCCCTTGCACACTTTTCCCTTTCACAGCCACTCACCAGTTCTCATTGTTGATGTGGTCTCCAAAACCTGGGGTGTCAATGACTGTCAGTTTCATATGGACACCTTTTTCCTCGATATCTGAAACAGAAGAAGAAATTCAGGACACCATAGACATTGGAGAAAAAACCTTCACACATACTCATTTTTCACCTGAAAAGGGCACTGGAGCCCAGAGACCTTAAAATGCTTCAGAAACCTTATTTCTTAGATAGCCAGGTAAAGAAAAGGATTTAGTTAGCCCCCTCTCCCATCTCTCAGGACTCCCCCAACAAGACATTTCCATGATCCTTTGCCAAGGGTTTACCATGTGTGATGGACTTGATTTCAATTGTCTTGGGGATACGCTCTTCAGAAGCTGGCTGCACAGATTTGCGGCTGATTTTTGATTTGAAGAGGGTGTTGATTAAGGTAGATTTCCCCAGGCCACTCTGACCTGAAAAACAGCAGGATGCACAAATATAAAAAAAACTCATGTTTCACTACTAAGAAACTACATCTGGTCTAATTGTCTGTCATACTGCATTTAAATTGTATCCCAATACCATTTAATTATGCACAGTAAGCGTGCCATACCTTATCCTCAGCTAAAACAAAAATTGACAATGTTAATTTTGTCTCATATGGCTTACTACAAAACTAAGTCATACGAAAATACTTTATTCCTAATGCTGCTATAGAGATCTTTTCCTCCCTCACAGGGGTTCCCTTTATCTTCTTTTTGGCTGAGCAGCCCCCTTTTCTTTCTTTTTTTTTTCTCCAGCTGTCTCACCCAGTTATTTGAATGTATATTGGTTAAAGCTGACTCAACCTTGGAAACTGAGGGTAGAGACTAAAATCCTAATGTCCTGGTTAGATAATGGTACATGAGAGGTTGGTGGTAGTTCAAAAATAACAAACTGTTTTATATAAATTTGAGGGGAAATGATTAGGTAGGAATCAGATATAGGACTTATGAAGTGAATAGGCAACAGGAATGAGGTAACTTTTTATAAAAATAAAAACCAGAGAATTTGTCACAAATAAGTAACTGTTTCTGTTATTCAGACAGGTCTTTAAAACATGATGAGAGATTTCTTGTTTATCGTACACGCTAAAGTTGATGAAGGCAGGAACATTCAAACAAGTTCCAGTTTCCCTTCTTAACCACTTTATAGGGATCACACCCCCTTCTCTAGGAGCTATCCCCTTTAGACTGGATAGTGATCACCCCTCTCTTCTAGAAACTTATTTCCCTCAAGCTTGAATGGGGATCCTTCTTGACACTTTCACTTCCTTTGCCTTCTGTCCCAGTCCACTGTCAGTTCTTAACTGCCACTTTCAACTGAAGAGTTCCATTGGAATCCACTACCACTCAAGGTTCAGACTGGGTTACAACATTAATCATTTACTGTTCATCAGGCTTCCAATGAGGAATTATGGCAGGCTGACATCATCATTTGTATGGAAAAGCACCGTGGCGGATGGCATCGGCTGGGAGGTGATTTCTGGCTGACATAATCTTTCTGGATGAAAGAGAGGTTGAGATAACCCACTTGTCCTCCCCATGGCAGCTCCCTGTGAGCCATCTGTTAAAATGGAAGGTCCCCCCCCCAGTTTTCTTGGAGTTTGAGCAGCTGGGAGGCCTGGATACATCTACACTCATAACTGTGGTGTAGCATCCTCATTTCTTAACTTCTTCAGGAAATAATTAATTTTACAGATAAAGAGAGTTTTTCTCTGTGACAGAGATAAGGCGCCTTGCAATGAAATAAGCCTTTTTTTTAGCCTATAAAGATAAAAACAATGTTCAAGGACTTATTTAAGAACTGGTTGCAAAAAGTTTAGCAAGGAAAAAGATAAGAAAGTTTAAAAAAGGGACAAGGGGTCAGTTACTTCATTATTATTATTATCATTATCATTATTATTATAGAAAGTGCTTTGGGATAAAGTTGCTAGCTGAAGAACACCAGACCAGAACCCTGTGGGATTGTTTTCTGTTTATTGCTCAAGAGTATACTTAATCGGATGATTTGCCACAACAAAGATGATAATGAATTTATGTTTTCTCATTGTCATGGTGATGTAATTAGAAGCTAGGAAAAAAGTGCTGAAGTTACAGAAGCTGTTTCCCTTTTTCCCCCTCGTTAGAGAGATTTTTGCTTCTGGATTTTAATTCACAATGGTTACAATCAGAAAGAAGGGTTCGACTGATCAACCCATTGGAAAAGTAATTACATCTGAGTAACTCCAGAAATTATTTGAGCAGATAAGTAACAAGATAGATGAAAGACTTGTAAAAATAAAAGAGGAGATGAAGGATGAGATTAAGAAATGGAAACTTCTATAAAGCAAATACTGGGAGAGGTAAAACAAATTTATGATAAAGTAGAAACTTTAGAGACTTAAGACAGAAGTGATAGAGAGTTGGAAAGAGGACTAGATAATATGGTGTTACTGGAGCTGAGATGGAAAGAATTTTGCTTATGGTTCAGATCCATTCTAGAGATTTCTGATGAGGTTATTAGACACAGGATTATCAAAGTTCTGGAAATTTTTTTGGATTTGGAAGAAGATATGGATTCTGAAATGGACCAAGTTGATAGAATAAATTCTAGATTTTCCAAATCAAGAAATGTCCCAAAGAAGATTTTGATACATCTTGTTAGGAAGAAGACAAGAGACCAAGTCTTACAACAGCATTTTAATACAAGACTGAAAATGGATAATCACACACACACACACACACACACATCTCTCCTTATAAATAATTATCTTTTGGTTTCGCAAGATTCCATTCGCTCCCATTGGCTGTAAAATGCCCTCCCTCAGCCATTGGCCCATCAGCCGCCAATCAAGAGTACTCGCGTGCCATTGGCCGGATGCTGGGTCTGCTCCTCTTCCCCACCCACTCCCCCTGGCAGACAGCTCTCTCTCCTGAGGAAGACAGTTCTTTTGCCTCCTGTGAGGGACTGTCCCCTCAGTGGCTGTTGGTAGGCAGCCAAGCTTGGTTCTCTGAGTAAAAAAAAAAAGGACTTTCAGCATAACCCCCTCCCCCGCCAATAACCCCCTCCCCAATGGCCACTTTCCTGTCAGAATAAATGGAAAAAGGCTCTTTCTCCTGCTTAGCTTCAGCATGGCTGGCTGGCTAACGAGGTGGGCCAGTGACCATCAGACCATTTTCTTCAACTCCCCACTGTGCGGCTGACTTTCCCCTAGGGTTGCCAATCTCCAGGTGGGACCTGGAGATCTCCCACTGTTACAATTGACCTCCAGATGACAGAGATCAGTTCCCCGGGAGAAAATGGTTGCTTTGGAGGGTAGACTCTATGGCATTATACCCTGCTGAGTTCTTCCACACACACCCCAAATGCTGCCCTCCACAGGATCCACTCCCCCCAAATCTCCAGGTATTTCCCTAATCAGAGTTGGCACCTGTACTTTCTCCTTTGTCAGTAAAAGGCCTTTTCGAGAAAACTCATTGGGCCCAGTCCTGATCAGGTTGCCAACTCCAGGTGGGCAATTCCTGGAGATTTGAGGGATGGAGCCTGGAGAGGGTGAGGTTTGAGGAGGGGTGGCACCTCAGACAGGTATGATGCCATAGACTCCACCCTCCAATCCTGATGGGGAACCATTGTTGCCAATCTCCAGCTGGGGGCTGGAGATCACTCAAAATTACAACTGCTCTCTAGGAGGGATGGGGGAGGAGATGGAAAACTAAAGGTAGGTTGATGGTTGGCTGGGAGGGAGATAGGGTTGTCAACTCCAGGTTGGGAAATTCCTGGAGATTTGAGGGGTTGAACCTGGAGAGGGTGAGTGTTAAGGAGGGGTGGGACCTCAGACAGGTACAATGCCATAGACTCCACCCTCCAAACCAGCCACTCCATCCTGGGGAACCACTGTTACCAATCTTGGGGGTGGGCTGGAGATCACTCAAAATTACTACTGCTCTTCAGGGGCTTCTAGACATCTTCAATATGCAGCATGCTCAGCACAAAGGAGCGCAAATGCTATATTGCGCTTCTTTAGGAAAGAGGGAGCTCAGTATGTACTGGCTGCTCTTAAACTATTTTCGAACAAGGTTCTTCCGCAAATGATATATGGAACACAAATACTGGCAGAGAGTAAATTTAAAGAACTAGAGCTAGTACAATCGAAATTTCTTAGAGCACTGTTCAATGCCCCGAAAGGTATGGCAAATCTGAGTTTAAGACAAGAAGCAGGCTTATCAACTGTGACACTGAACGTCTGGATACAGAGGTGTAATTATTGGGTTAAGTCCCATCTGAATCCAGTGGGACTTATCCCTGATTTTTTTGACATCTACACCATATCCCCAATGGGCTCTTAGGGTAGTAGATAAACTGAAATCAATCGGGCTAGATCCTGAAAATTTATTAGAGGCAGGATTGAAGCATGCAAAGATTTTAATATCACAAAGATTTATGGATATTGAAGCACAAAACGACTATGCAGCCCTACCTTCTTATTATAAGAGACTGAAGTTGGGACCTAGCTTCAGTACTGCATCTTACCTTGGACTCATAAAAAATCCTAATCATAGATGGGCATTCACTAGAGCGCGTCTTGATGCGCTACCCTCAGCAGTCCTTTATGGTAGATATACCCGGACTCCCATGCATCAGAGGATTTGTTTTTGCTTGTTAGATCAGGTGGAGTCAGTTTCTCATATATTACTCCATTGCCCTATATATGAAGAAGAGAGGCAGCATCTGTTGATACCCCTTCTCTCACATTTTAAACCTTTGGCAAATTATCTCACATATGCCGAGGAACGCCTGATGAAGTTTTTACTGGCTGATAATTATGAATCTGTCTCACGCAACGTTGCTAAATATTGCTATCTAGTAATAAAAAAGCACAGATTGTACTGTAACTCGAGCCACTAATGATTGATCTGGTATTTTAGAAAATACGGCTGAAGGGTCTTTTGTTGTAAGATTCTGTGTTGTATTATTTTAGTTTATTTTGCTGGTCTTATGACTGTTTTAATAAATTTGTATTTGTATTTGTATACTGCTCTTCAGGTAGCAAAGATCAGTTCCTCTGGAGAAAATGGTGGACTCTGTCATTATACCCTGCTGAGATTGCCACAGCAAATTGTCACTGAGTGCCCAAAGCCGGGGCACTCTCCCAGAGCCTCTTTCTAGAGCCCATTGTATTTATTTCCACAACGGGCCTTATTCCTAGTCCTCATCTCCATTTCCAAGCCAAAGAGCCTGTGCTGTCCAAAGATGTTTCCATGGTCATGTGGCCAGCATGACTAAACACCGAGGCACATGGAATGCTGTTACCTTCCCACCAAAGCAGTACCTATTTATCTACTTGCAGTTTCTTGCTTTAGAACTGCTAGGTTGACAGGGGCTGGGGCCACAGATGGGCGCTCAGTCTGTCACGCAGCATTTGGGTCTTGAACTGCCTATCTATAGACTTTCCAGACTGCAGCTCAGCGTCTTTTTTTTTTTTTTTTTTTACAAAATGAATTTTTTATTTTCATATCAAACAAACATAAAATTGGGGAACAACATTTCAATTTTTCTTTTCCACTATTAAACTACCTCATACATTAACTAAATCTATATAATTTTCCCACCTACTGTTATCATATAATATTTGCAAATATATAGGTATACAGTTTCTTTTATTCTACTAATATAGATTTTGTCTACGGGTAACTCATTGGAGTTCAGGAGCCCCCGAACCTCTCTAAAGAAACTGGTGATCTGGTCGAACCTCAGGAGCTTCCTGGTGCGACTGTTCCCATCATGCTGAAACCCCACCTCCTGCAGCTCAGCATCTTAACTTCTGAGCCACTGCAGCCCCCTATACATATGGACACTTTCTGGCTCTCCCATTGGCTGTGCTGTGCGCTCCATCAACCATTGGCCTGTCAACTGCCACTCAAGAGTACTCATGTGCCATTGGCTGGGTGTTGGGTCTGCTCCTCACCCCCATCCACTGCCAGCTTGGGCACTTTTCCCTGACAGAATAAACTGCCAAAATAGCTGTCTCTTCTGATGAAGATGCTTCTACTGCTTGACTCATCTGCAGCTGGTTAGCTACTGAGGCGGGCCACCAGCTGTCAAACCATTATCTTCTCCTCCCGCTATGGTGCTAACATTTTCCTCAGTGGCTGTTGCTAGGCAACCAAGCTTGATTCTATCAGTAAAAAGACAAAAGGCAGGAGGCCCTTTCCAGGCCTACTTTGGCCTTCGTGGGGAACTCATTGGGGCCAGTCCTGATTAGGTTACCAGCTCTAGCTTGGGAAATTCCTGGATATTCTGTGGTGGAGTCTATGGAAGCCAGATTTTGGGGAGGGGAGAGACCACAGCTGAATAGAATGCCAGAGAGTCCACCCTCCCAAGCAGTTATTTTCTCCTAGCGAACCATTGCTGCCAATCCCTAGGTGAGGGCTGGAGATCACTCAGAATTAAAACTGCACTCCAGATGGCAGAGATCAGTTCCCCTGGAGAAAAAAGCTGCTTTGCAGGGTGGACTCTGTTACTGTAACCTGCTGAGATTGCTTCCCTCCTGCTTGGGTCTCCTGTGGAGAAAGATTGTACTTTTCCTAGGTAGAGGCTGCAGGCGCGGGGAGGGAGATGGAAAGCTGAAGTCAAAGGGGCAGATAAAGGTAGGCTGATGGTTGGCTGGGAAGAAGATAGGGCTGCCAACTCCAGATTGGAAAATCCCTGGAGATTTGAGGGGTGCAGCCTTGAGAGGGTGGGGTTTGAGGAGGGGTGGGGCCTCAGACAGGTACAATACCATAGACTCCACCCTCCAAACTAGCCATTTCCCCCTGGGAAACTATTGTTGCTAATCTCCAGGTCAGAGCTGGAGATCACTCAGAATTACAACTGCTCTTCAGATGGCAGAGATCAGTTCTCCTCAAGAAAACAGACTGCGTCATTATATTCTGCTGAGGTTGCCACAGCAAATGATGCTGAGAGCCCAAGGCCAGCATACCCACCCAGAGCCACTTTCTAGATCTTGTTGAATTTATTTCCACAACAGGCCTTATTTCTAGTATGGATATAATTGTGCTGAAATAAATACCCACTGGGATTCTACATAAAAAAGATTACACCTTCCTAAGTGAAAAACTGAAACAGAAAAGGATCTTATTTCGATGGGACAAATTGGAAGGCTTGCTTCTTACTTTCAAATAGCAGAGATTCAGACTGAATTCTGTCCAAAAGGCAAGATAATTTCTTGAAAGATTTAAAAGTTGGAGGAGATGCAAACAGAGACCCAAGAAGACACTACACAAAATCTACAACAGGAATTGGAAAAGGGAGACACTGAAGCAGACGATTGACTTTTCTAAACTTAGGGTTTAACTATGGATTACAAATGCTTAACATGGGCCGAGGACAGACTGGCAGTTTGCCCCGATAGCCAGTCGTCGCAACCCCCCCCCGGATTAAACTATACTGGGTTTTCCCGTCCACACAGCGGGGGCTGCTGCTGGAAGATACGGGATGGAGGCGCGCAGGAGCGTTCAGACTGCCGCGCTGGAGGCATGCTATATTCGCCGTTTCCCCATTAATTCGGCTGTGGGTGTATGTGCACCATAAGCGCATTTTGCCGATTTTTTTTTTTTTTGCCCTGCAATGCCGGCACCGCATTGGGCAGTGGAGCGGAGCGCAGCCAATCACACCGCTGCTGCCTCGTGCCCAATGCAGGTTGCTCCCGGCTTTTCGCCTGCGTGTTCAGACTCCCCGGAAGCGGAGAAACGCGCGACGAACGCGGGCTTTCGGATTTGCAATGGCTTTTATCAGGTGTTTTTTTAATCCGGCAGTGAAGCGCAAGAGCACCGGTAGGCTACGGGTGGGGGACGCCAGGCAGATGTTCCTGTGTGAACGTTCCATTTACTCTGGTATTGAATCGTTGTCGGCCCGGGTCCCTTCCCGGGGCAAATTGCCAGTCTGTCCTCAGCCATGGCCTTGGCTTCCAGCCTTGATTACTGTAATTTTCTTTATGTGGGCTTGCCTGAGACTGGTCCAGAAACTCCAAGTAATCCAGAATGCGGCGGCATGCCTGCTGACAGCATTGCCTGTGTGGGCATGCATTTGGCTGGTACTGTGTCACTTGCACTGGCTACCAATCATGTACCGGGTTCATTTCAGGGTGTTGGTACAAACCTTGAAAGCCTTACATGGCCTGGGACTGACATATCTGAAAGACTGCCTCTTCCCATATGTAACCCAAAGAGCCTTGCACTCACAGGACCAACATTTACCAGTTACCCCTGGCCCTGGCCTGGTGAAATCAGCTCCCACTGGAGATCAGGGCCCTGTGGGACTTTTTATAGTTCTGCAGGGCCTGCAAAACAGGGCTGTTCTGCCATGCCTTTAGTTGAGGCAGTGGGTGTCCACCTAAGTTGGCTTCCCTGCATTAGTTCCTAACCTGCTGAAAGGGCTCATCTGATTCCACCTTGTGGCCCCAACAGATTTATATTACTGCTACCAATTTTATTGTTTTTATGATTTTAATATGATTTTATTGTGAGTCTTTGACTCAATTTGTTGTGATTCACCCTGAACCCATTTGGGGAGGGTGGAATAAAAATCCCATAAATAAATAAATAAAACAATTGCTCCTCAAAAGAAAAAAACCCATCATTTGAAAAAGTTAAAACAAAACATTATTTGCCTACAGAAACACATATTAGAAAAAAAGGATATAAAATATGTGACCAATTAAACATTGGGTGAATAATTTATTTTGGCAGATATTAAAAAGAAAAATGGAATTGTACTGTATATTAACTCTCATTTAAAACCAGTTGGTATTGTCAGGTAGCCCTGTCATGGAGTTGGAATGCGAGGGGAGTACTCTTGGTCTACCAGCCTCTGACCATTACTATTCTACTGTCTGTATGTTATCATCTTCCTGACCTTGTAGTGTCTCCAGCTGCAGAACTCCTCTGCTGGGAATCAACGGCTCTTAAATTGTTTTGCCTGCTTTGTCCGCTTGCTTTGCCCAAGTGCGCAAACTATACTCATTGGCTTCAGCTCGTTTAGGGGGGTGTTTGATTCCACTTACACTATAATTTAGGGAGCCCTGCTGTTCTCGGGCATTCCTGACACAAGCTGTACACGTGTCTTTAGTTATGTTTTCACCAATAAACAGATTCTTCTACTGAAGCCCTGCGTTGTGTGACCTGACTAAAGAACCTGACAGGTATTGATAGATGAACATGGCAGATTTGTAGGGGCAGAAATTAACTAACTTTGAGTTAAGGCTTTGGTTTAGGGACTGTATGCACCAAATGAGGATAAAGGTAGTTTTAATAAACAACTTATGAATAAGATGACAGATCTTTCTTATGGAAGTTGGTGTCTGATGGGGGAATGGAATGGAGTGATTTTTCCGCAACTGGATAGATTTTTGGATAAAAATATTAAAATTACACAAGGTAAACTACCAAAAGCTTTTAAAAAAATCATCTGATGGACAATTTGGGACTGGTGGATATATGGAGACAGAAAAACGGTAAGAGAATATAATTATTGTTTAGAAAGACAGAGATCATTTTCAAGAATAGATATGATTTGGATGTCTAGAAAAGGGCAGAACAGTCTTGGGGGGGAAGTCGACTACCCCTACGGAGGCATAAGTCACATTTACACCGACACATTTACATGATGGCACAGGCCCCCAGCAGTGCTCCGCTACACACAGGTGCAGGTGGTCAGCTGTGGAAGCCGCCCATCACTGCAACTGAGGTATAGACCCTTGTGTTGGCATGGTTGTGGATGGTTCTGGGGGCATGGTCAAAGTTAGTTGGCTGGGAACACCCTCTGCCAGAGACAGAAATTGATGTCAACAAAATACATGGTATAGCCCATAGGTGCCCGTTAAATGGAAAAAATGAAATCAACCCCTGCTGCTGCAGCCCTGCCCATTCGGCTTGGAGGAGCTCAGGATACTGACTATAGGCTTGGCCAAACATCTCCCTCTCCACAGTGGCCAAGCCCCCTTCCCAGCACCCAATCACAGCTCCCCCATTCTATAAAAACTTCCACCAGGATAGATTGCACCCAGAGAGTGCTTGTGAATGGTTCCTCATTTTCTTGGAGAGGAGTGACAAGTGGAGTGCCTCAAGGATTTGTCCTGGGATCTGTTTTGTTCAACGCCTTTATTAATGATTTCGATGAAGGAATAGAGGGAATGCTTATTAAATTTTCAGATGATACTAAATTGAGAGGGGAGATGATACTAAATTGGGAGGGGAAGCAAATATAGTAGAAGACAGTCAGGATACAGGATGATCTTGACAGCCTGTGAAACTGGGCTAAAACACATAAAATGAATTTCAGTGGAGATAATATGGCCCTAACAGACGGCAGCCCAAGGGGCTGCATAAGGATGGAGGGCCTTCTTCGTATGCATGGAAGGAGAGAGATTTGTGCTGGGTGATTCCTGCCCATACAGGTATCTAGAGAGGGGAGGAACTTAGTGCTTATTAGAGCAATGCTCCCCCTCATTGGGGCAGTCTGTTTGCAATTGGCCGAAAGGGAGGATCGAAGCTCCTGCTCATCCTATTGAGCCCTAGGCGGTTTTTCTCCAACATTGGATGTGGTTTGCTTGCAGGGGTTTTTCGGGTTACAGGGGATCTGGTTCAGTGCGGGAACGAGGGTCAAGTCCATAGTCCTCTTTTGGCAGACATTGTTCCCTTAGTTTCAGTGACCATTTCACTTCCCCCCACCTCCACCCCACCCGCTCTCCCTTTGAGTCCCCCCTTTTCTTTTGGGCTTACTGCTGTAATCTTGATTCTGTCTAGTCTTGAGCTGGTCTTTCTCACTTGGCAGCTTTGTGGAATGGTTTCGGGCATGGTCGTGCACCCGCATGCAGGGGTGCCATTTTGTTCATGCTTTTCCCCCTTAGGCCGCAATGGCTTCTGGAAAGGGGAAGGGTCCTATTAAGGACTCCCAACCTGCAGCCAAGCCTGCTTCAAAAAGTTTCTGAGACTCATTCCTTGTCTGATGACGAGGAGATGGGCCAGGGACACCATTTGATTTTGGAGTGTTTGGAGGCATTAGAAAACACACACAGGGTTACGGTCACTCAGGGGAGGGTCGAAATTCTGTGGTCTGTCCGTCAGGCTCGATCTTCACAACTTAACCAAGCAGTGTTGGCACATCTTACAGCTTTAGAAGGGTCATCTCCTTCAACTCCTTCTGCGGGGAGTGAGGATATGGTGCTTGAGCAAGGAGCCATTGCATGTGAGGCCATGTTGGGCCAGGGATCTGTTTTGGAGGCTGTACGGGTTGGCGCGGCTGTTGCAGCCGTAGAGAGGTCTGGTAAGTCGGATAATTCCTCTGGGGGAACTGCCTGGCCTTGGGGATCGTGGGCCCCTTTAGGCAATGGTGGTGTGGCGGCATCTAGCACCCAATCGAGCAGCATGGGCAGGTCTGCACTGGCCGCTGCCAGTCTATGGGGAGTATTGCCTCCTTATTTTGCGGGGACTTGGCTGTTGGGGGTAGGCAGGTTGATCCCAGGGCAACTGCCTGTTGGGGGGAACTGGGGTTACGGGGCAGTTCCTGCAGCTCCTATTAGCTCAGTTCCCTTCAGTGCTATGCCAAGGGGGGATGTTGGAATGCCCTTGGGTGACCACCTGACTCTAGTGACCAGGGAAAAAATTCTAAAAGGCGACTTTGTGGCTGGGGCACCACAATTTAATAAGAATACAGACAAGCTGGAATGTGTCCAGAGGAGAGCAACGAAGATGGTGAGGGGCCTGGAGATCAAATCCTACGAGGAAAGGTTAAAGGAGTTGGGTATGTTTAGCCTGGAGAGGAGACGACTGAGACGTGATATGATAACTATCTTCAAGTATTTGAAGGGCCATCATATAGAGGATGGTACAGAGTTGTTTTCTGTTTGCCCTAGAAGGTTGGACCAGAACCAGTGGATTGAAATTAAATCAGAAGAGTATTTTGCTAAACATTAGAAAGAACTTCCTGACAGAGTGGTTCCTCAGTGGAACAGGCTTCCTCAGGAGGTGGTGGGCTCTTCTTTTTTGGAGATTCTCAAACAGAGGCTAGATGGCCATCTGACAGCAATGCAGATTCTTTGAAATTAGGCAGATCATGACAGGGAACGCAGGAAAGGTTGGCTCAGTGCTTAGTTCTTGTGGCTCTTTCTTAGGCGCCCAGGAAAATGCTGATTGCCACTTTGGGGTCAGGAAGCAATTTTTCTCCAGGCAGCTTTGACCAGGAATCCTGGAGTTGGTTTTCGTTTTTTTGGCATCTTCTGGGTGTGGAACAGTAGTCACTGCGGGTATGGAGGGAGAGGTATTTGTGAATTTCCTGCATTGTGCAGGGGGTTGGACTAGATGACCCTAGAGGTCCCTTCCAACACTATGATTCTATGACTTCTATTCTAACTTGCAACTCAATAGTTAGGGTGTGCAGAATAAGTCTCTGTCTTGAGCTCCCTGCCATGCGGACTTAGAGTGAGCAGTGTGGCATTTTGGTGGTGGGAGAAAAACAAACAGAGCATTTGGCATTACAGGGTAAGCACTTGGTGCTGACACTGAACAAGGTGAGCAAAGCTCATACTCTGTGGCTGTCCACTCCCATTTCAGAACCCTAATAGGCACCCACCATGGGAAGCTCGACTCAAAGGGGAGAGAATGCACTGTCAGGTAAGCAGGGGAAAGGGTCATGACCTGGCTCCCCCCCTCCCCTTGCTTGAGGCTAGTGTTGTAAGTCAGTCTGTGCTGAGTGATGGCTCAGATTTCTCAGAGGAAGAGCTACCTGCTAGCCCTGAGCGGGTAATTGAACAGCTGGCTGCAACTGGCTCTGAGCCAGAAGAAAAACAAGAGATCAGGCTACTGTCTGATCAGGAGACACAGCCTACACCTTGTAGCTCTGAACCAGTAAACAAGTCTTCAGCAGCCACTCCCAACCTACCTACCTCACTCACACCCTTGCAATGCCGATGATATCAGAGATGCTTAGAGTTGCAAGAATGGAGAAGAAGTGTGAAACTCATGGGCCATTATCAGCTGTCAATTCAAGAGACAAATGAGTAGTTTCAGGAAGACTGCCAAGGAATTGGCTGGGAATTTACCTCATTAAGGCTTGGCTATACATTCAGCTGGGAGAAGCAGCAGCTTGTGGATACAACAAGTATACTTTGCTACTGAGTCACCAACCTTAAACTGGACATGACAGTTGGCTTTTCTGGAACCCCTGACCTCAGATTGGACTTGCTGCCTGGAACTCCTTGACCCTAGAATGAACTTTGATAAACTTGCTTTCTTGAACCCCTGAGTTTTGGACTGGACTTTGGCTACTCTCTGCAAAGTTGCCTGTTACCTGCCCTGCTGGACCCCAGCCCATGCCTCCTGTAGAATGGGCAAACCACCAGATCCGATGCCTATGCCAAGGTAGAGGAACAGCTGCCGATTATACAGCCGAATTCCAGCTGGTGGTCCAAGACCTCGGCTGGAACGAGCCTGCACTGCTCACTCAGTACTTAGAGTGGCTGCCTGGTGAAATGTTAGATGAGCTAGCAAGGACAGCAGGGCCCACCATGTTAGTGGCCTTGATTTAGCTGTGTCTGCAAATTGACAGCTGGCTGGAGGAGTGAAGGCAGGCTTGTGGTGGGGGGCTGCCCATGGGTCCCTGTACAAGAGCCTGAACTGGTACCCCTTGGGTCCTGTTCCCCACACTATTGGGGAGGAGGCTGGCAAACCCATGCAGCTAGGGGCTGCTCATCCCCAACAATCCCATGAAGAAAAGAAAGATGCCAGTCTCTGAACTTGTGCCTCTACTTTGGGGGATCAGGAGACTTTGCAATCAACTGTCTAGAGAAAAAGAAGCACCAACCCCAACAGTTAAACTCCAGACCCTAGGAGAGCATGGGCCTGGCTACTTGGGAACAGCCACAGACACCAGAAGGCCCAATGCCGTAGGACCCCAGCACCTCCTGGTCCCTGTAAGAAAGTAGTTACCTGATGAGCGCTGGTTGTTGGCACGTGTGCTACTCGAATCACAGGCCTCCTGGTCCTATATGGATGGCAGCTTTACCAGACAAAACCAGATTCCACTACAGGACAACCTAACCCCCAAGCAGGTGGAGGCCACTGACACTCAGCCACTTCGATCAGGCCCTGTAGTACAGGAAACCACGGGGCTGAACATGATTGTGCAGCACCATAAGGAAACCTGCACTTTGATCTGGCCAGCATGCCCTGATTCCCATTGGTCTTAAGAATGTCTTGTCTGGAAACCCACAACCCCTGGATCAACTGGACTCACTAGGAGGTGTGCTTCAAGGTTCCTTGTCCACTTGACCATGTTGCTCCAGTGCTCGGAGCAGCCGCCCTCCTGGCCTTGATTTCACTCCTGATGGAGCACACTGACTTCAGTGATTTTTCAAAAAGGAGCAGATCCGTTGCCTCCCCATCGCCCTTAAGATTATGCCATCAACTTGGTCCTTGGGGCCCCTGTATTGAATGGGAGGCTGTACTCATTGACGGAACCATAGTGGGATGCTCTGAGGGACTTCTTAGCCAAGAACCTACAAGGCTTCATCTGGCCCTTCACATCCCCGATAACCACTCCAGTGCTTTTCATCAAAAAAGAAGGGGGGGGGGTGAGTTGCGCCTGAGTAATGACTACTGAGCTCTCAACAAGATCATGATTTGAGACTGTTATCCGCTGCTCTTGATTCCAGGATTGCTTGAATGGGTAAAAAGGGGCTAGACTGTACACCAAACTGGACCTCTGCAGAGCTTATAATCTGCTCCATATAAGAGAAGGTGATGAGTGGAAGACCACCTTTGATACCCGCTATAGGCAGTACGAGTACCGAGTAATGTCCTTCGGCCTATCCAATGCCCTTGCCATCTTCCAGTGCTTCATGAATGATGTCTTTCATGATCTTTTGAACAGATTCATGGTCATATACTTGGATGACATCCTGATTTATTCCTGTGACCCGGCAAAACACCCAGAACACATCCAAACTGTGCTACAGCTCCTCTGTCAACACAGCTTGTACACTCAATTAGAGATATGTGACCTCCACCTGTCTACAGTGGACTTTCAAGGTCACCGCCTCTCACCCCTGAGAATTGCCATGGTCCCCAGAAAGGTAGCAGCCGTGGGTTGTTGGCAAGCCCCATGCAACCGGAAGGACATCTAGCACTTCTTGTGGTTTGCAAATTATTATCAGTCCTTCATTGCTGGCTATGCTTACCTAGCTGTACCCTTGACCTGGTTGCTCCAGCCTCAGGAACCATTCTAGTGCACCCAGGAACAGGCCTTCTAGACATTGAAGGAAGCCTTCATCTCTAAACCTGTACTGTGTCACCAGACCCAGATTTACCCTTCACTGTCAGACTCACTCCTCTAGCACAGCCATTGGGGTGGTCCTGTCACAGCAACAGACAGCAAATGGGCTGCCATGGCCTTGTGTGTATTATTCTTGGCAGCTCACCCCTGCTGAACAGAACTATACCATCTGGGAACAGGAGCTTCTAGCTATCAAGGTAACTTTTGAAACCTGGTGCCACCACCTGGAAGGGGCTCGTCTCCCAGTACAGGTCCAAACTGACCATTGCAACCTGGAATACTTGCAAACTGCATGAAAATGGAATTAAAGACAGATTTAGTGGTCCCTGTTCTTTTTGTTATTCCACTTCACTATCAAATATATCCCAGGCTCACAGAACAAAAAAGCAGATGCCCTGTCTCGAAAACTGGAATATGCTATGACACATGAACAGCCTCGATTGAGTGTTCTGCCACTAGAGGTCTCCATCGCACTACCTGCAACTACCCTGCTCCTAGACAGAATAAGGATGAAACAACAAACAGGCCCCTGAGTCCAGCAGAAATGGCAGAGATTATGGGATAATACTCAAGAGCCTGTAGCTGGATTTCCTGAGCAACAAGGTACACTCATGTACCTGAACCTACCTACATTCCACAAGGACCCTTACAATTGGTAGCTCTACAGCTCTCTCACAACATGAGCACTTCAGACTCTACAAAACTCTCCATTTGCTGACCCAAGAGTTTTGCTGGCCACAAGTGCAAGCAGACGTGGCACAGTACATCACTTCCTGTGAGGTCTGTTGATGAACCAAAGAACAGCCTGAAAACTAGCAGGTTTCTTGCATCCTTTGCCTACACCGCTTCCACCTTGGCAAACCATGTCCTTGGACTTTGTCACAGACTACTCCCTTCTGCAGGATACACCAGCATCCCAGTAACCCTGGACCAGTTTCCAAGATAGCTCACTTTATCCCCTGTAGCAGATTGCCTACAGCTTGCAAGACTGTCCAATTGTACTTACAAAACATCTTTCACATCAATGGCACATCGGACCATCTCATACTGGACAGAGGAGTTCAATTTACACTCCATTCCTGGTAGGTTCCGCACACCTTATTGGGAATGCAGGTCCACTCGTCCTCTGCCCATCACCCCCAGTCCAATGGTCAGACCGAGTGAACCAATGCCAACTTGAAACAATACCTCCATTGCTCTGTGAATCATCAGCAAGACAACTGGACCAAGTTGCTGCTATGGGCTGAGTTTGCATACAACAATGCTGTGTAAACCCCCACCTGTCAGACACCATTTAAGGCCAACTATGGCTTCAATCCCCACTTCCTGCCTCAGATACTACCAGCCACTAATGTCCCTGCCACCCAAAACCTAGCTGGAGAGCTCCAAGCAGTCCACACCATACTGCAGGAGCAGTTACAACAGGCCAAACAGGCATACAAGATGGGGTGGACCAAAGACAACAGCCCAGTGCAGACATCACAGTCAGGGACAAAGTCTGGCAGTCTACCTGGTGCCTCTGATGCCAACGACCAACCCAGAAGTTGGATGTCCAGTTCATCAGTCCCTTCCAGGTTACTGACTGGATCAATCCTGTGGCCTATTGATTGGTTCTTCCCACCTTCCTGCGGAGACACCCTGTCTTCCACTGGTCCCTCCTTGTCCCTGAGCTACCACTGGACCCCTTTCAACTGCTATAGGCAGCACCACCACCCCTCTCGGTAGACAGACAGAAGGAATATGAAGTGGCACACATCTTAGATTCCCAAATGCATTGGGGCCATCTATAATACCTGGTGGACTGGAAGGGTTATGAGGCCAAAGACCAATCCTGGGAATCTGCCACTGATATCCACAGCCCAGTATTAGACTGGCAGTTTCATACAGGCTACCTCTGGAAGCCAGGGCCCATTCCTCCTGTGGAGGGATGGTGTTATAAGTCAGTCTTGTGTTGAGTGATGGCTCAGATTTCTCAGACAAAGAGCTATCTGCTAGCCTTAAGCCAGTAATTGAACAGTGGGCTGCAGTTGGCTCTGAGCCAGAAGAAAAACAAGAGATCAGGTTACAGGCTGATCGGGAGTCACAGCCTACACTTTGTAGCTCTGAACTAGTAAAAAGTGTTCAGTAGCAACTCCCATCCCACCTAGCTCACCCACCCCCCTTGCAGTGTGGACACTGTCAGAGATACTTAGAGTTGGGAGCTGACCCAGCTGAGCTCTGAGAAGGAGCAAGGAGTTAGAGATGCTAGAGGGTTTTTTTAATTTACTTTCAGCTGAGGGGATTTAGCTGAGAAAGTACTGTGTGGGGGACTGTATTTGGGAGTGTGTGGTGAGTTGTGAGTTGTTGCAGAGTCCTGGCTGCTGAAGTTAGGATGTGAAAGGGTCATTGTTTGCCTGTAATTGAGTGCCTGGGTGGTTTTGAATAGCTGCTGGCCACACCCTCTCCTGGGGGAAGTTTCTATTTAAGGCAGGAAGCTTGCAAGAGGCATGAGTTGAAGGGTGAGGCTTTTTGCCTGTAGCTCTTAGCCTAGGGGCTCTGTAAGAAGCCCAGGAAGAGCCAGAAAGCCAGGGACCTAGGCTCCTTGGGTTCCCAGTAAGGTAAGTAGACTTCTACAACATGAACCACACAAATACAAAGGGTTTTAAAAGGGGATTATATAAAAGTATTAGTTTAAAAGCAATTATGAAGCCAGAATGCCAGCAGGGGGTTGGGGGCTATCCAGTGTTTTGCATGGAGTGTCACATGTATGACTATCTGCCCACTGGTCAGAAGTCTTGGGTGTGTGCTCGGTGCAAGGAGCGCCTGGTTCTCAGGGAATGAGTTTGCTCCCTTGAGGCCAAGGTGGTTGACTTGGAGAAGCAGAGACAGTCAGTTAGGTGCACGGAGAAGACTCTCGGGGACTTGTTAGATAATGTCCCACTCTGGATCTGGCAGCCCTGCTGCTCCCAGGGAGTATAAGGGTCAAGAGGAAATGGGGCACCACGCTGAGGATAAGGGGAATGTGCCCTCAGAAGGGACCTCTTTTTCAGCTTGTGAATGGGTATCGTTTCGTACCAAGGAACCATCCCTGGGAAGGGTGGGAGAGGGGCTCTTGGTAGTTGGTGATTCATTCCTTAGGCAGGTAGACAGCTGGGTAGCGAACACGCGTACTGACTGTATGGTGACTTGCCTGCCTGGTGTGAAGGTAGTAGACATTATGCATGTTTTAGGTAGGCTGGTAGATAGTGCTGGGGAGGAGCCAGTGGTCATGGTGCATGTCAGCACCAACAATGTGGGGAAATGCAGTTGTGAGGTCCTGGAGGAGAAATTTAGGCTGCTGGGCAGGAAACTCAAGGCCAGGACCTCCAAGGTAGCCTTCTCAGAAGTGCTACCTGTTCCATGCACAGGTCTGGAGAGACGGGCACAGATCAGGAGTCTCAATGCCTGGATGAGACGATGGTGTAGGGGAGAAAGGTTCAAGTTTGCTGGGCACTGGGATGCTTTTTGGGACAAGAGGGAGTTGTACAAAAGAGACGGTCTCCACTTGTCCCGAGAAGGAACCAGGCTGCTGGCACTCAAAATCAAAAAGGTGGCAGAGCAGTTTTCAAACTGAATATTGGGGGAAAGCCGACAGGAGATGAGAAGTCTCTGGTTCAGGATGGCTCATCTCAAAGAGATGAAGGGGTAGCTGTTACTTTTGTACAAGGAAATGGATTACAATTGTCCACTGAGACTGTAGCTAACGATAGGGACTGCCTGGCAAGGTCTCTAGGCAGCAAGAGGAAGGTTGTGGGCTTAACAAGCATGGGAAACTATAGGTGTTTATACACAAATGCTAGAAGTTTAACATTTGTATAAATAGGGAATTGCACAAAAAGACTGACGCAACCACTTTTAACTTTAAAAGGGGTAACTTCTCTGATATGAGGGGACATGTGAGGAAGAAATTGAAAGGAAAAGTGGAAAAGGTCAAACCTATTGGGGAAGGTTGGAGACTATTTAAAAATTCAATCCTAGAAGCTCAGAAAAAATATATACCGCAGGTTAGGAAAGGCACAAGTAGGTATAGAAAAAAGCCTGCATGGTTAACAAATAAAGTAATGGAAGCTGTAAAAGGTAAGAAGGATTCCTTTAAGTGGTGGAAAGCTAGTCTCAGTGAGGTTGATAAAAAGGAACACAGGCTGTGGCAAATAAAATGCAAGTCTGTGATCAGGCAAGCAAAAAGGGAATATGAGGAGCATATCGCAAAAAACATAAAGGCCAACAATAAAACTTTCTTCAAATACATTAGAAGTAGGAAACCAGCCAGGGGCGGCAGTGGGGCCCTTGGATGACCAAGGGGTAAAAGGACTGCTGAAGGATGACAAGGAAATGGCTCAGAAGCTGAATGCATTTTTTGCCTCTGTCTTCACTGCGGAAGAGGAGAAGTGCTTGCCCACTCCAGAAGCACCGATTTCGGGAGGGGGTTTGAAAGACCTGAATCAGATTGAGGTGACAAGAGAGGAAGTCCTACGACTGATGGACAATTTGAAAACTAATAAATCACCAGGTTCGGATGGCATTCATCCGAGAGTTCTGAAAGAACTCAAATGTGAACTTGTGGATCTCCTGACAAAAATATGTAATCTTTCTTTAAAATCTGCCTCCATTCCTGAGGACTGGAAGGTAGCTAATGTCACTCCCATCTTTAAAAAATGATCCAAGGGAGATCCAGGAAATTACAGGTCAGTCAGTCTGATGTCGATACCGGGTAAGTTGGTAGAAACTGTTATTAAAGAAAGAATTAGTAGGCACACTGATGAACAAAAACTATTGAGACAGACTCAGCATGGGTTCTGTTAGTGTTTTTGAGGGAGTGAACAAACATGTGGACAAGGGGGACCCAATAGATGTTGTTTACCTTGACTTCCAGAAAGCTTTTGATACAGTTCCTCATCAAAGGCTCCTAAGCAAACTCAATAGTCATGGGATAAAAGGACAAGTCCTCTTGTGGATCAAAAACTGGCTTATAAATAGGAAACAGAGAGTGAGTATAAGTGGGAAACTTTCTCAGTGCAGGGTGGTAAGCAGTGGGGTACCACAGGGATCAGTACTTGGTCTGATGCTTTTTAACTTGTTTATTAATGATTTGGAATTGGGAGTAAGCAGTGAAGTGACTAAATTTGCAGTTAACACAAAGTTGTTCAGGGTGGTGAAAACCAGGGAGGATTGTGAGGCACTCTGAAGGGATCTGTTGAGGATGGGTGAGTGGGCGTCAACGTGGCAAATGGGGTTCAATGTGGCCAAGTGCAAAGTGATGCACATTGGAGCCAAAAATCCTAAATATAAATACACATTGATGGGGTCTGAACTGGCAGAGACTGACCAAGAGAGAGATCTTGGAGTCGTAGTAGATAACTCAATGAAAATGTCGAGACAGTGTGTAACTGTGATAAAGAAGGCCGACGCTATGCTGGGGATTATTAGGAAGGGAATTGAAAACAAATCAGCCAGTATCATAATGTCCCTGTATAAATCATTGGTGCGACCTCATTTGGAATACTGTGTACAGTTCTGGTCGCCACATCTCACAAAGGATATTATAGCATTGGAAAAAGTACAGAGAAGGGCAACTAGAATGATAAAAGGGTTGGAACACTTTCCCTATGAAGAAAGGTTAAAACGCTTGGGGCTCTTTAGCTTGGAGAAACGACGGCTGAGGGGTGACATGATTGAGGTTTATAAGATTATGCCTGGGATTAAGCAGCTTGAGAAAGAAGTACTTTTCTCCCTTTCTCACAACACAAGAACTCGTGGGCACTCCATGAAATTGCTGAGCAGTCGGGTTAGAAGCGATAAAAGGAAGTAATTCTTCACCCAAAGAGTGATTAACACATGGAATTCACAGCCACAGGAGGTGGTGGCAGCTACAAGCATGGACAGTTTCAAGATGGAATTAGATAAACATATGGAGCAGAAGTCCATCAGTGGCTATTAGCCACAAGGTACAGATAGGAACTCTCAGTCTGGGGCAGGTGATGCATTCTATTCTTGGTGCTGGGGGGGGCAGCAGTGGGAGGGCTTCTCGTGTCCTGGCCCCACTGCTGGACCTCCTGATGGCACATGGTATTTTTGGCCACTGTGTGACAGAGTGTTGGACTAGATGGGCCATTGGCCTGATTCAACATTGGCTTCTCTTATGTTCTTAGTTGCAAGAAAGGAGAAGAAGTGCGAAACTTAAGGCCTATCATCAACTGTCAATTCAAGAGACAAATGAATAGTTTCAGGATGACTGCCAAGGAATTGGCTGGGAGTTTACCTCATTAAGACTTGGCTATAAATTCAGCTGGGAGAAGCAGCAGCTTGTGTATGCAACAAATACACTTTGCTACTGAGCCACCAACTTTGCTGTTACCGGAACTTTGCAACCTTGCACCTCAGACTGGACCTGACAACTGGCTTTTCTGGAACCCCTGACCTCAGACTGGACTTGGACTTGCTGCCTGGAACTCCTTGATCCTAAACTGGTAAAACTGTTTTCTGGAACCCCTGATTTTTGGATTGGACTTTGGTTACTCTCTGTAACCTTGCCAGTGACCTGCCCTGCTGGACCCCAGCCTGTGACTTCTGCGGAAGCTACATCAATACAGCTGGGTGTCACAACAGCACCTCCTGCATGCAAGCCCAACACTGGGTTCATGTGGGAGTGGTAGAAACTATGGTCTCGCAGCACCATGGCCACTGAAATGCCATGGGAAAAGATCCACAGGATATGTTCTGGGAGATTGGGGGGGGATGGGGACTGCTCTGTCATTTGCCTGGTTTCTACCCTCAACAGATTGCAGGGCATATATATGGTGGTGGTGGGGTCTGGCAGCTGTTCCACTGCATGTGGTGAACCAGCTTGGCAAAAGTCCCTTTAACTCATTCCCTTGCAGTATCAAAGGCTTGAGCTGCAGCTGCTGCAGCAGTTGGATTGCAAGCAATCTGGGAGCACTTCAACACAGGACAGGTAAGTGCGAGTTGGCTGGTTCCATCATGCACCTGAAGGGGGTGGTTGTGGTAAGCCCCCCTTGGAGCTGCATTTGCAGACCCTGTCAGGACATTACTGGCTGAGGCTGGGATGGCACTTGCACCTGGTTGTCATGGCTCTGTTCTGTCTTGTAGGTGGAGATTCAAAAGAGAAAATTGTGGGTGTGCCAAGTTCTGCCCCCCCCAACTTACTCTATGCAGTCCAGTGTTTCAGTCCTCCTCATGGAGCAGAGCATCGTGCCTGGTAAGCCTTTCCAAGTTTCACCTTTGATGCTATCCACCTAGGTGCATGCCATGCCAGGAATCCTCTATCCCCAGGGTGGAAGTGGACAGAGTCCTTACCAAATTACAAAATATTGTGGATGAGATCAAAAGAGGACTAATTAAAAAATTATTTGGGGAATATTAAAAAAGAGACATATGAAGTCTATGTTGTGTCACAAGTGTGTCTTGTCTGCTTCGTCTATGCTAAATAACACAAGCTCCACATCCCTTTCTGTCCAACTCTCTTCCCACTCCATCTGCCATTCCCCCTGCGGACTTCCCAAAGACATGTTTCTTAGGTGCTGTGGAAGGCTGCGCAGGTCTCACTGATTGTAGCAATATGCCATACTCAGCAGGGACCCAGTCACACAGATGAGTTTCCTCGCTAACCTTGCAGGCTTCTGTGTGAAGGGGGAGGGGCTAGGTGAATATTGAGCATGAGGCTGGACCTGGAAGACCCAGATTTCATTCCTGAGATGTACTTAAAGGAATGACAGAATTGCCCATTGGAAGCACTGGGATTGAAGGCCCATTGGAGGAAATGGAAGCTAGGAATGCCAATTGAGTTGCATGGTTTCTACTGAAATAAACCACGGCACAAAAAAAAGTTGCTATGAAAATGCAGAATGGATTTCCTGTCATAATCTCTGGGACCAGATAAAACTACTCTGGGAATGGAATGATAGCCCCTAGAGTGGAACGGCAGTCCCTAGCAATACAATCTGCACTCTGGGGCTGGAATTAGAGGTTGCAGAGTGGAATGACAGCCCCTGGAGGTAGCAGAACCATTCTATGGCACCCAGGGGGGAAGGCATCTGTGTAAATAGCACTGAGGAGGCAGGGGATCACAGGGATTTCCTGAGTTAATGGGGGGAGCCACTGCAGCTGGCGGACTTGAAGTATTTGGGGTGGGTGGGGTTTGGCCATGTGACATGCCGCTATGCAGGAACAACTCATGCCTGTCAGCACTGTGCGTCTCTGTCAGGGGGCTGAGACAGGAGAAGAGAATGTGGCTCTCCCGAGCCACCCTTCCTTGCCCCTTAGCTTGGACATTCAAAATCTGTCCTGGGACTGGCTGTTTCCATTGATCTGAAGTGCCCCACCCCTTTCACCACCCTGTCGCAACACTATGTCTCAAGGCCATGCTACAGTGGAATCACCATGGACATGGCTTCACCAGCAGCCAGCTATACGTTCCCCCCAATCCACTGTAGTATAACTTGCCCCCTAGGGAGCCAACTAGTGGCACCGTCCCTGCACTGTGGCTGGCTACTGCAGCACAGGCATGGCTCAGGATTGCTCTGTTAGCTTCTAAGGTCTCTAAAGTAGGGATTTTACCAAAGACTTTTTCAGCTCATAATCCTGTAACTTTGGTTGTTAAAAGAAAACTTAGCACTTTTAGATGGAGACTAAATGCAGCATTGCTACAAAAAGATGTAATTGTTGAGGACTGTAAGAAAAAATTAAAATATTTTTTTGAAATTAATTCAGACAAAGGTACTGATATGAGAATGGTGTGGGATGCAAGTAAAGCTTTTATTAGAAGTCACCTGATAAAACATAATTCTGAACCTAAGAAGAAGAGAAATTACAAAATATTGTGGATGAGATCAAAAGAGGACAAATTAAAAAATTATCTGGGGAATATTAAAAAAGAGACATATGAAGGTCCCCCCCCCCCCGAAAGACCTTTCTGAAAGATCAGGCAATATCAGGGTAGATCCTGGCTGTTGGTTCTGGTAGGGTTCTCATTACTGAGGCCAGACATGAAGGGATGTGCTTTTACCTCAGAACATTGAGATCCACAGCTGAACAATCAGAAGGAGGTGGGTGCAAGCAGGCAGGTTTTACCTCAGAACTCTGAGCTACACAGTTGACCAATCAGAGGGAGGGGCAAGGAGGCAGCAGCCTGCCAGGCACATGGAAAACAATTGGGGGAACACATTTTGTCCCTTTTCTAACCTCCTTAGGGGTCATGTTTCTCAGAACTCTCTTTGTAGTGGGGGTTGACATCATGGTAGGAATTCACCCCCCCCCCATTTTGGGTTTCTTGGTGCAGGGGTTTGGCCTGGGCATTGAAATTTTTTGGGAGGGGGTACAGGGCATACTTTTTTTTTAAAGTGCTTCTCATTTATGTGACATTTAAGAAGTGGGACATAACTACATATTCAAAACAATATCAGAGCAATCAGATATTAAGCAAGTTCATATGAACCAATTTTCTAGTTCATATGAACCAATTTTCTAGAACCCACATTGTGAAAAATTAAACAACTGAATGAAGGAAACCACTTTTTTACCAATTTGGGGTATATTTCTATAGTGGGTGGGAGTGTGGCTAAAGCCATTGGAGAGGCTGGGCCAGCATCGTCGCTAAGGTGATCCTGCCGGGGCAGCCTCCCTGATGGATTAAAGTACCCTGGCGCTGCTCCTACACCAGACAAACACCCACCTGTCTGGTGTAAGGGGGGAGTATGTTTAAAAGCATTGGCATGTGTTGCAACAATGGCAAGGTGCAGCTCCCACTCTTCAAACCTCTGCCTGAACTGCTCCACAGTCTGCTACTGGGCAGCCACCCTGAGCACACCTATTTCACGGACCATATTCGTAAGTACAACGGATACTTCAGCATGACATCATTCAGGGCCAAGCAGGTTCTACAAGACAGTTTCATACCCACCTTCAAAGTACAGAGATACTTGTATCTCTTGGTCAGAAGTCTACTGCCAGAACTACAACACAAAGCCCAATTCTTGAAAATCTATTTAGTGGGTGAGGATGAAAAAGAACTGTGGTTGAGGTGCAAGCAACGTTCCCGATGTCAGACAAGAATTGGTCAAACAACTGCAGAGTATCCTACATGATGTCAACAGCTACATAAAGGCCCTGAAAACTGCCCTGGACATGGTACCTCTAACATGCAAGACATTCAAAGTCAGTATCCATGCAGATAAAAAGTCCACTGATGCTCATGAAGGTCAGTACAATGTACCAACTAAAAATGAGGTAGCTCTGGTGATTGTTGGTCAGCAATTCAAGCAGCAAGACATTGTCTGCAGAGCCATGACAACACACTACGTTGCATCAGTGAGATCCCATGATCGTATGACACCCTGCAATATCCACTCCTGTTCTGCCATGGGGAGGTATTCCATTGCCCTACCTCAGTGCGACCCCAACACCATGTTGCCCCTCAAGAAGACAATCTCCACAGTGAGTTTCTACTTGTACCGCATCATGGTCAGGGAAGCGGAGATCAACCACCTAGTGTACTTCTGCTCCCTCTTCAGTCAATTTTTGGTTGACATGTACACCAAAATAGAGACAGAGAGGTTGGACTACATTAGGAAAAACCAAGCATAGCTGACAGCAGACAGCTACATTCATCTAAGGGATGCTGTGGGGAAGCAGCTATGTCAAATGGTGATGTTCTCATCATCCATCACTGGGGGACCTCACTACATGCATAAGTGGACTCAAGATGTCATGACATACATCCACCACCATGGCTATCCAGAACTATTCCTCACTTTCACCTGTAACCCCAGATGCAAGGATATCACAGATGCACTGCTGCCTGGGCAAAATTACCACGATCATCATAACATCATAATAAGGGTATTCCACCTGAAGGTGAAGAAAATGATGGCTCTCTTGAACAAGGGCAAGTGCTTTATGTACTCTGCGGAGTGGCAAAAACAGGGTCTGCCTCACATCCCCATCTTGCTTTGGCTACAGCAGCATATCTACCCTGACATGATTGACAAGGTAATCTGTGCTGAAATACCTGGCTCAGAGCAAAACCCACTGCTCCACAACATCATCAAGGCCAATATGATTCATGGGCCTTGTGGCAACTTGAACTACAAATTGCCCTGCATTATAGGAGGCAGCTGCAGCAAGCAGTACCCCCGGCTGCTTCTCAGGGACACTCAGACAGGAGACAATGGATACCCACAGTATCACAGAAGGTCTCCAGCTGATGGTGGCTTCTCCCTAAAAGTCAAAGGGATAGAGCTGCACAATTGTTGGGTGGCGCCCTCCAACTCTGTCCTGTCATGTACCTTCGATGCTCACATCAATGTGGAATTATGCAACTTGGTCAAGTCCATTTGAAAGTACATGAATAAGGACAGTGACCAGGCTGCTGTAGTCTTAGAAAATGAGAGGGATGAGGTGAAGTTGTACGAGAGCGGCCAGTACATTAGCAGCTCTGAGGCGGTTTGGAGAATCCTGGCATTCCCCATTCATGAAAGGTACCCCACTGTCTTCAGTCTTGCTGTTCACCTCGAGAATGGTCAGTGTGTGTACTTCACCTCCAACAACTTCGCCAAGAAACTCAGCAACCCTCCTGACATTGTACCTGTAACCACTCATCAGGAAACTCTTAATAAGAACAAACATGAGGGTCCACCTGAGACGTGATGTGTCCACTGGGGAATTCTCTGAACTCCTACTGAAAATAGGTGACAGAGCATATCCCCAGTCTGACAGAAAGCTGGCTGGCCTCAGTAGTGAAGACCCTACCAGAATGAACAGCCAGGATCTACCCTGATATTGCCAGTATCATGGAGAAGTCCATGGACAGCTTGTGCAAGTGTGCCATTTTGATCCCCAAGAATGACATTAATGAAACTCTACTTAACTTCTTCGTGAGGGCAGAAATGGAGTACAGATCTGTGGACTCAGTGGTACAAACAGATGATGAAGAAGAAGAGATTCAGGCCCGTAACTAGTGTGGGGCCTATGGGGCCCACCCCCTGCTGTTTTTGCGGGCCCCGCCCCCAATCCTCAGCTCCCCCTCCCTTCCTCCATCCCCCTCACCCCCTGATCGATCTGAGCCAGCATCTCCCTGTTTGAGCTCATCTGCGATAAGCTGGTTGACTGAGTCACACACACATTGGTTGGATCGCAGCAGTTAGCTCCTCCTGTTGGATTTTCTGCAACAGGCTTCAGAAAAGATCATCGGCTCAGGGAAGGAGTGAGGGAGGAAGCTTGATCCCCACTCTCCTTTTTAAAAAACAAAAAAACCCAGCAGCTTTCCTAGTCCTTTTAGTGTCTATTAACATTGGGATTCTGGCTCACCTCAGAGGAAGGCTCTAGTGGGAGCTTGTGCGGGTGCACACCAAGCAGACCCCCTTGCTCTGGAGCCTTTGATGTAATTAGCTGGTGAGCCCCCCAAGGCCCCCTCCCCCCAAAATCCATAACTACGGGGTTGAAGAGATTGGATTTATACCCTACTCTTCTCTCAGAGTTTCAGAGCAGCTTAAGAACATAAGAGAAGCCAATGTTGAATCAGGCCAATGGCCCATCTAGTCCAACACTCTGTCATACAGCGGCCAAAATATACCAGGTGCCATCAGGAGGTCCATCAGTGGGGCCAGGACACTAGAAACCCTCCCACTGCTGCCCCCTCCAGCACCAAGAATAGAGTGCATCACCTGCCCCAGACTGAGAGTTCCCATCTATACCCTGTGGCTAATGGACTTCTGCTCCATATGGTTATCTAATTCCCTCTTAAAACTCTCCATGCTTGTACCAGCCACCACCTGCTGTGGCAGTGAATTCCATATGTTAATCACTCTTTGGGTGAAGAAGTATTTCCTTTTATCTGTTCTAACCCGACTGCTCAGCAATTTCATGGAGTGCCCACGAGTTGTTGTATTGTGAGAAAGGGAGAAAAGGACTTCTTTCTCAACCTGCTCAATCCCATTCATAATCTTATAAACCTCGATCATGTCACCCCTCAGCCGTCGTTTCTCCAAGCTAAAGAGCCCCAAGCATTTTAACCTTTCTTCATAGGGAAGGTGTTCCAACCCTTTTATCATTCTATTTGCCCTTCTCTGTACAAGGGAGGCTGCAAGACCTTGTTAGGAATTGCAATAGGTGGCCTAACCTTAAGAAGTAAATTTTTCCATCTTTCTTTTTTGCAGTGGTACACCAACTAATCATTCATCCTTCCTAGTATTTTGACCTTAGCTTCATAAAATCTTTGTTTCTTCAAATGCACTGCAGGTCATGAATTAACATCTGCAAAACATTTATCCCCCAAAGCCAGCAAAGTTCTAATTAATGAAATGAGTGTCAGGAGCTAAAATATACTCGTCCCACTGAAAGACCTTTCATGATCTGTTTCACAGCACCAAATTTAACTGGGTGCAAACAAACACAAAATCACAGAAGAAATATGAAGACCACCATGAAGAGGGAGAAAAAACACACATACCCCAAGACTATATAAACATCTGGTTTAGTTTACAGACAATATGGATGAGGATATTTAAGCCAAACTTTGGCTGACTATACAAAGTCAAAGTTTTTACCTAACAGGTAAGAGAAGAGGAAACAGTCCACAATCACTGGACTGGCTTCAGCTGGGAGCTCACAGGAAGTGAGAGAAACATGAGATTGAGAATGAGAAGAGTTATGGAAATGGATCCAAGCAGCCTGTTTTCCAAGAGCTCGCAATTAGGGGTGTGCATTCGGGAATCCCAAAACGGAAAAAAACCCAAAAAAAGCATTTTCGGGTTTTTTTCGGCTTTCGGGATTCTGGACAGGCTATTCACTGTAATCTTCGAATTCCAAAAAAAAAATCCCAGAAAATTCGGCATTTTTTCGGCATTGCCGAAAAACGGCGTTGTGGGGGGTTTTAAACTGTTGAAGGGCCCGGGAATTCATTTCCCCCTCTTTCCTGCCTTTTCCTCCTGTTTCCGGGGGGGGGAGGAGGCTCCAGACAGCCAATCACTGCAATGCATTTGCAAAATGCATTGCAGTTTGCAAGCTTGCAAGGCTGTTGTTGCTGCCTGCAGCCCAACCACCAGTTTGCTCCTTTCCCAGGGAAGGAGCACTGTGGTGGCCAATAGGGTTCTGGCATCTGCTCTCTGGCCAATCACAGAAGGTTTTTCCTTTTTGAAATCCTTCTGTGTATGCTCAGAGAGCATAAAAGGAGCCAGTCTCTGGGCTGACTCTCATTGCTGTGTTCCTGGATCCTGCTGGCTGGTGAAAGAGAGCTGCATGGCTTGGCTGTTGGAGATTGTGGCTGGCTGGCTTCTGCTGCCCCTGCTCCTCCTGAGTCTGCCCTGCTTTCCTCCCTGCTCTTCATGGACCTCGGATCAATACCTCAGAAGACTTCAGACTGATTTGATTTATTAGGGCACTTTTAAATTTAATTTCTTTTCTCTTTATTTTATTCTTCCTTAGGGTTGGTTTGGGAGAGACCTGGGGTTGGTGGGGTGGTGACTGCACATGGTCTGCTGCTGGCTTGGCAAACATGCCCCCTCACACCACCACCACACCTCTCAGGTTTTTTTACAGGGAGAATCTGCTTGCCTGATCCATTCCCATAGGAAACAATGGAGAACTGGGGGCACCCTCTTTGGATGCCCCTAGAATTGGACCCCCTGGTCCAATCTTTTCAAAACTTGGGGGGTCTTTTGGGGAGAGGCTCCAGCAGCTACAGTCCAAATTTGGAGTCTCTACCTCAACCCCCCTCTCCAGCCCCCTGCAAACTTTCCAGAAAATTTTGCCATTGAAGTCAATGGCCCCATTGGATATAATGGACCCGAATTTTTCGGGAATCCCAAAACTTTTCGGATTTCAATGCTTTAGCGGTATAGGTATTCGGGTTTTTTCGGGAATACCGAAAAAATTCAGGTCCAATATGCCCAAATCCGAATTTTACCGATTTTTTTTTTTTTTTGCACACCCCTACTTGCAATGTGGGAGTCCCCAGTGTGGAGTTGCTATCCAGAGAGGATGCAAGGCAAAGCAAGACCTTGCTGGGAATTGTAAAAGGTGGCCTAACCTTAAGAAGTAATTTTTTTCCATATTTCTTTTTTGCAGTGGTTCACCAACTAATCATTCATCCTTCCTAGTATTTTACTTCAGCTTCATAAAATCTTTTGTTTCTTCAATTGCACTACAGGTCATGAATTAACAGCTGCAAAACGTTTGTCCCCCAAAGCAAGCAAAGTTCTAATTTATTCAGAGAGACCCACAAGGATCCACGTGGATGGCTCTAAGTAGTCCATATTCATGTTTCAGTCCAACTTGACTGTGCAAGGCAGGAAGCCTAAACCTAGTAAAGGGAAAATTGCAAGTTGACCTTGTTAAGTATGAGCCTTAACAAGGTAGTGATTTCAACAAGTGATTTCAGCTTTATTTAACATCAAACTAGACGATCAGACAACACACACAAACATTAGAGCACAGCTCCCTTTTCAAATAATCCGCGCTGTCAAAGCCACGCTCATAACTCAGTTAACATCCAAAGGTAACACAGGGATAAGGACCAATGAGGTCTGTTCCCTCCATAGACATTTACACAGTTCTGATTGCTTATTTACAGAGTTTCACAGAAACGACCAATGGGAATGTCGACTCTTACAATCCCTTTTACTGACTCAAGCTTAACAAGAAAATACATAGGTCTGATTCAAGAGTCAGAACATAACAGTTAGTATCCTTATCGGCGAGATCAGCCACAGCCACTGCTTGGCCAGGTACTCTTAGCCACAGAAAGGCCAACATGATTTCTGGTTGCATATGCACAGGGATGGGGGAGGCCCAAGCCAAACTAAAGGCCTGCAGCCTGCAATCTGCAGAGAGAGCACAGAAAAAGTGTGGGGAAAACCCAGAGCAGCCACTCTTTTGGAATTTCCCTAAACTGCCAAATCCACTGGGAAAGGCTTGGGGGAGGGGCTGTTCTGCTGCACTTGCTAGGGGGTCCTCATCTCACTGCCCCTATGTATCTGGGGGGGATCTGATCTTCAGCTCCAATCCTCTCTCTCCCTGTAGGCCTGGAAGCCTCCGAGTCTGTATGGGGCAGGCCAGACGCTGCAATCTCCTCATGGTTGTTGGACCCAGGAGAGCTCTGCTGGGTTTTTCCAGTGCAGTCAGGGGCCAGTTGTGGAAACGAACCAAAGCCTTGGGTCTGGCAGCATCGACAGAGGCCCATGCCAGTCTCTGATGCCTGAAGGGCAGCTTGTGGCATTGTAGGTGTTTCTGCCATTGGCCAGTCTCCAGTGTCCAGAACCACAGGCGGGAGAGGCTTGTCTTAAAGGTCTCCCTTTTTTTTTAAGGCCAACAATGGGGCATTGTAAAATGGTTGGCTTTGGTCTGGAAGTGAAAAACAGATAAGCAAGAAAGCTCAAGGCTTAATTTAGGCCTGAAAATAGCCATCTGCCTTTTCATCTGAAACAAGTAAGCACCGCTTTCAGACAAGACAGACCTATAAGTGTTCAGTTACTTCTACCATTCTGGAGGTGGCATGTGGGACTAGGGATGGGCATGAACTGGAAAATGGTGGTTCTTGGTGATTTGTGGTTCATCAGACCTCACAAACCATGGTTTGCAAACCTCCACATGGTTTGTAGGTTTGTGAATTTGGGACACTGCAGAATGCCCCCCCCGCCCCGGGCTAGAGACACCAAACTTGCAATGAGTCTTCAGCTGACCCTCCTCTAACTGCCCTCCAGGTTTAGTGAGGATTGGATTGGAGGGGGGGGAGTTACAGCCCCCCAAAGCAGGTGACTCCAGGAAAGTGCTCTCTGGGGAAATCACAGCTGCAGGTTTAGGACTGGATCAAACAGACCCTCTGCCAGCCAGAGGCATTAAATTCACAGAGAACCTCCACAAGATACCCCTCTTCCTGCCCTCCAAGTTTAGTGAGTATTGGCTGGGGGGGCAGTAGCACCCCCAAAACAGGTGACCCCAGGAAAGTGCTCTCTAGGAAATTCACAGCTGACCCTTCTCCTCTGGCCCAGGAGGTGATCACCCACTCGCCTCCCCCTGGTTACTGGGATTTGCAGTGGTCCACCACATTTCCCCTCATGTGCAGGAGGCAGTCACCTGGTTTTGTAGATGAATTCTGGGGGTGGCCAACCCTTCTCCTCTGACCAGGGAGGTGGTCCCCCCCCAGTGATTGGGGTTTGGGAGGTGGCCAACCCTTCCCCTCATGCCCAGGAGGTACTCACACACTTGTGTGATCATCGGAGACATTGTTGCTGTGGGTGGGGAAACTTTGGGTGCAATCAAATGAGCTTGCTTGCATGGGTGGATGTTTGATGAGACAGAGGTTTTCGTAGGTGGATGTTGGTCCATGAGGTAGGTATTGTGCTGTGAGGTAGATCTTGGTTCATGAAATAGGTGTGCTATGAGGTAGACGAGGGACAGAAATCATGAGGAGGCAGACATGGACCCGAGGAGGCTGGAATCAACAATTCTGGGGGGGGGGACGACTTGTGAGGAGGGGGTATTTAAAAATCCCTTGGAAGATGGTGCAGTTTCTCAGCTGAGACTGGCACCTGTGCTGCTGAGATACTTTGCCTGGCTGTAGCAGGAGAAGAGATGGTGGCTCCAGTGGTGTTAAAATAATCCAATGAGGGGGTGCGGCTCCTCATCCAAGGAACCTGGCACTTGCTGGGACTCCCATGGTTGTCCATCCAGGGCAATCATCTCACTGACAATGTGAGCGATTACCTCAAGACTGAATCCATCTCCCCAACGGTGTGGGTGGGGGGAACTGAAAGCACTGATTCTAGGTGGGACATGACTCATGGAAGGAACATGACTTATCTGAGGAACCCGGCACCCATGTTGGCTGAGACATTGCTTTGGTGTAGCAGGAGGACAGGTGGTGGTTTGCCAGAGAGTTGAAAAGGCCTTTTAAAATGTGGTCCTGGGTGGGAGCTGCCACAGTCAAAATCCATCTCTCCAGCAGGGTAGCTGAGGGGAGACAGGAAGCGAGGAAAACCTTGGAAGGTGAGAATGGTTAGCCACCACCAAAATCCATCTCTCCAATGGGGTGGGTGAGGGGAAGACCTTCTAAGATGAGAGTGGCTGGACAGAACCAGAACCCACCTCCCAAGTGAGGTGGGGAAGGGCAGGCCGGAAACAAGAAAGGTCTTTTAATGTAGAAACTGAGCCCCGGGTGAGAAAGGTGGGCCACAGCCAGAATCTATCTCCCCAGTGGGATGTATGAGGGGAAGCTTGGGCTTGGTTGAAATTAGCCACACTGGGCAGGTCACATTGGGCTGAGTTAAGATTTGCCCCACTGAGCAGACCATATCGGTTTAGGTTAAAATTTGCCACATTGGGCAGGCCACAAAGAATTGGCCCTGGCTTAGAGTGGCCACAGCAGAATCCATCTCAACAAGGTGGGTGAGGGGAAGGCCTTCTAAGGTAGAATTATAGAATCACAGAGTTGGAAGGGGCCATACAGGCCATCTAATCCAACCTGCTGCTCACTGTAGGATCAGCCTAAAGTATCTCACCACCTCCCTAGGCAACTGATTCCGCTGTTGTACAATTCTGAGTTTTTCCTAATATCCACCCAGTACCTTCCAGTCCTTAATTTAAACCCATTATTGTGAGTCCTATCCTCTGCTGCCAACAGGAACAACTCCCTGCCCTCCTCTAAGTGACAGTCCTTCAAACACTTAAAGAGAGCAATCATGTCCCTTCTTAACCTCCTCTTCTCCAGACTAAACATTCTCAAGTTCCTCAGCCTTTCCTCAAAGGGCTTGGTCTCCAGGCCCCCAATCATCCTCATCTCTCAACTCTGTACCCACTCTATTCTGTCCACATCCATTTTTGAAGTGAGGCCTCCAGAATGGCATACAATACTCCAGGTGTAGCTTGACCAATGCAATGTACAGTGGGACTATGACATCTTGTGATGTGGATATTTTGCCTCTGTTGATACACCCCGATATAGCATTAGCCTTTTTTGTCACTGCATCACACTGACTGCTCATATTTAACTTTTGGTCCACCTGTACCCCAGGATCTTGTTCACACCCACTGCTACTCAGAAGTGTATTCCTCATCCAGTATGCGTGTTTCTCATTTTGTTACCCAGATGTAGAACTCGGCACTTATCCTTGTTAAATTGCATCTTGTTCACATCTGTTCACTTTTCCAGCGTGTTTAATCTCATTGAATTCTGTATCTTCTAATGCGTTCACTGCTCCTCCCAATTTAGTGTCATCTGCAAATTTGATGATTAGCCCCTCCACACCCTCATCCAGATCATTTATAAAAAATATTGAAAAGTACTGGGCCCAGAACCAAGCCCTGTGGCAACCCATTGGACACCTCCCTCCAGTCAGATGAAATGCCATTGACGATTACTCTCTGAGTGTGGTTCTCCAACCAATTCCCTGTCCACCTAACTATCCTACAGTGCAGTCAACAGTCCTTTAGTTAACCCATTAGACCATCATGGGGAACCCTGTAGAAAGCTTTACTGAAATCCAGGTGAACAACATCAACAGCATTCCCTCAATGCAGTAAGCTCGTCACTCAATCAAAGAAGGAAATGAGGTTGGTCTGGCAAGGACATGTTGGGGACAAATCTGTGCTGGCTTCCCCAGATCACCAAGTTGTCCTTTAGATGCTCGCAGATGGATCCCTTTAAAATGTGCTCCAGTATCTTCCCTGGGACAGAGGTCAGACTGACTGGCCTGTAGTTTTCTGGGTTATCCCTCCTCCCTTTTTTGAAAGTTGGGATAACATCTGCACTCCTCCAGTCCTGTGACTCCATCCTCCAAGAGGTCTGGAAGATGATGGACAAAGGCTCTGCAAGCTCTCTAGAAAGTTCTTTGAGCACTCTTGGGTGCATACCATCTGGACCTGGGGATATGTACTTATTCAATGCAGCGAGGTACTTCTGAAAAACCTCTATGATCATGTCAACCATCAGCCAAGATACTGTGCCTTGCCTACTACCATCTCTAGATGAGCCTGTTCTCTTCTTTGGGGGGGGGGGGACTGAGGCAAAATAGGCATTGAGCCCTTCTGCTTTCTCTCTGTCTTCTCTCAGAGTTTCTCCATTTTCACCCCACAGTGGGCCCATTGCATCTTTTATCTTGTGTTTGCTCCTCACATATCTGAAGAAGATTTTCTTGTTGTAGCAAGCCTCCTTGGTCAGCTTAGCTCACTGTGAGCTTTGGCCTCTCTGATGGCTGACTTATAGTGCCTAGCAATCTGCAGATACTATTTTTTAGAAGTACACCATTGCCTCCATTTCCTGAACTTGTCCTTTTTCTTCCTTAGCACATCACACAGTTGTTTGTTCATCCACATTGGCTTCTTGGACCCCCTACCATGTTTCCTTCTAGTTGGAATAGTGATGGCTTGAGATTGCAAGAGCTCTTGTATTAGGAGAGTCCACCCTTCACTTGTTCCTTTCCCTTCCAGCAGTCTTGCCCATGGAATGATTCTCATCATACCTCTGAGTTTATTAAAGCCTTACTGAAATCTAACTTACATATGTGGTTACATGTGGTTACAAACTTCCTTGGAATTCCACAGCAAAAGGACTTGGTCACTTCCCCCTAAGGTCCCCAACACCTCCACCCCATCTACCACCTCTTGCCTGTGGGTCAATAATAAGTTCAGCATGGCCGAGCTCCTCGTAGCTTCCTCCATCATTTGATGGACTGCTAGACAGGAAGACTGAAAGAAAACAAACACATGCAGCAAAAATGCAACTCAGTATCTGAGCCCCTCGACATGGCTGTGGCAGAAGGACACTTGGCTAAATTTTGCCACCTGGGGCAGGTCACATAGGGCTGGGCTGGTACACAGGAAGACTGAAAGAAAACAAACAAACACAGTGAAAATACGACTCAATAACTGAGCCCTTCAGCTTGGCTGTAGCAGAGGGACAAGGCTCAGCTAAAATTTGCCACCTGGGGCAGGCCACATGTGGCTGGGCTGGTAGACAGGAAGGACTCAGGAAAAAGGAGGCCTTCTTGAATGAACAATGCAAAGTAATAGAGGAAAACAATAGAATGGGAAGGACTAGAGATCTCTTCAAGAAAACTGGAGAAATCAAGGGAACGTTCCGTGCGAAGCTGGCCATAATAAAGGACAAAAACGGTAGGGACCTAACAGAAGCAGAAGAGATTAGGAAGAGATGGCAAGAATACAAAGAAGAAAGACCTCAATGTCCTTGACAACCATGATGGTGTGATCACTGACCTTGAGCCAGACATCCTGTAGGGCAAAGTCAAATGGGCCTTAGAAAGCATTACTAACAACAAAGCTAGTGGAGATGATAGTATCCTAGCTGAGCTATTCGAAGTCTTAAGAGATGGTGCTGTGAAAGTGCAGCACTCAATATGCCAGCAAATTTGAAAAATGCAACAGTGGTCACAGGTGTCAAACTCTGCTTCGTTTGCCATAGTTATGGGGGGAATTCCTGATGGTGTATTTGTGTGCGGGTATGAGAGTGGCACCATTGTCGTGCCTACCATAACTCTTCCCAAGATGAGCCTCTCTACAGAGATGACCTTGAAGCAAGCTCTGTACTAGCCCTACTGTCTTAGATAATGGGACTGGGAATTTACAGGTGGGCATAGATGCTAACAACTTGGGCAGGACAGCTGAATGAGACGAATGGATGAACCTGGGGGGGGGGGCTCACAGTTGAATTGTCTATATCTGTAGAGGTTATCACCAAAAACCTCAGTTCTGACATGGTACTTTTCTAACCTGGATCATGCTGATATCCCAATAAACAAATCACTGCCAAAGACAGTATTGTTGGGAGTCTCTTGACAGTAGTCTGACAACAGAATTGGAAAAGGTCAGTTTACATTCCAATCCCAAAGAAAGGCAATGCAAGGAATGTTCAAACTATAGCACAATTGTACTCATTTCACATGCTAGCAAGGTCATGCTCAAGATCCTACAAGCTAGGCTTCAGCAGTATGTGAACTGCCAGAAGTACAAGCTGGGTTTCAAAGAGGTAGACGAATTAGAGATCAAATTGCCAACATTCTCTGGAATATGGAGAAAGCAAGGGAGTATCATAAAAACATCTACTTCTGCTTCAACAACCTCAGATATGCAGACAATATCACTCTAATTGCAGAAAGTGAAGAGGACCTAAAGAGCCTCTTGCTAAGGATCAAAGAGGAGAGCACAAAAGTTGGCTTGAAACTCAACATAAAAAAACAAAGATCATGGCATCTGGCCCTATCAATCCTTAGCAAACAGAAAGGGAAGTCATGGAAGCAGTGATAGAATTCACATTCCTGTGATACAAGATCACTGCAGACGGCGACTGCAGCCATGAAATTAAAAGACACCTGCTCCTTGGGAGGAAAGTGATGCCAAACCTAGACAGCATAATAAAATAGAGACATCATCCTGCCAACAAAAGTCCGTATGGTCAAAGCGATGGTATTCTCAGTAGTAATGTATGGCTGCGAGAGTTGGACTATAAGGAAGGCTGAACGCTGAAGAATAGATGCTTTTGAATTATAGTGCTGGAGAAGACTCTTGACAGTCCCTTGGAATGCAAGGAGATCTATTCAATCAATCCTAAAAGAAATCAACCCTGACTGTTCCCTGGAAGGTCAGATACTGAAGCTGAAGCTCAAATAGTTTGGCCACCAAATGAGAAGAGAGCACTCCTTGGAGAAGACCATGATGCTGGGAAAGATTGAAGGTCAAAGAAGATGGGGATGGCAAAGGATAAGATGGTTAGACAGTGTTACTGATGCAACAAACATGAAATTAAGCAAACTCCGGAGGACGATGGAAGACAGGAGGACCTGGTGTGATGTGGTCCATGGAGTTGTGAAGAGCTGGATTCGACTGTGTGACTGAACAACAAAAAGTGTAGTGGCCAAGTTTGCAGATGACACAAAATTATTCAGGATGGTGAAAAACAAGGCTGATTGTGAAGAGCGCCAAGAGGACATCCACAAACTGGGTGAGTGGGCAACAATGTGGCAAATGAAGTTCAGTGTTGGTGAGTTAATGTGATGCACACTGGGACAAGAAATCCCAACCTCAAATTCCAACTGACATTATCAAAAGCTTTTTCTGCATCTAAAAAGATTAAAGCCATTTGTTTTTCTGGGTGGGCTTCATAACATTCAATATCATTCTTACATTTTTTTCTAAGTTATCTTTTGGGGAGAAAGCCTGATTGATCTCTATGAATCATTTGAGAAAGAACTCTTTTCATTCTTGCAGCTAAAATAGATGCGTAGATTTTATAATCTACATTTAACAAGGAGATTGGTCTATAGTTTTTAATTGCTTTCTCATCTGAGATTTGCTTATATATAAGTGTTATATCAATGCTTCATTCCAAGATTCTGGAGTTTTCCCTTCAGTTATTATATTTTGTATGACAGCTTTTAATGGCCGTATCAATTGATCTTCAAATACGTGCTAGAATTCTTCTGGAAATCAATCCGGGCCTGGGGTTTTCAACTTTTTTTGTTTTTTCAACACTTCTGACACTTCAGCAAAGGATATTGAGTCATTTAATATTTTCCTTTGGTCTTCTGTAAATATTTTTATTTTATGGGTTTCAAAATATTTTTTAATTTGCTCCTGTGTTGCTTCTCTTTTCATATATAACTTTTCATAAAATGATTCAACAATTTTTTTCTAGTCTTCCAATATATTTCTTTCTTCTCCAAAATCATTTCTAAGTATCTTTATGTGTCTTTTCCCCTTTTCTTTGCGTAATTTATAAGCTAGCCATCTAGTTGGTTTATTAGCATTTTCAAAATAGTTTTGTTTAGCATATAATATATTTTTTTGCTATTTCTTGTGTTAATAGGCAGTTCATTTGATGTTTCAAGAGTGTAAGCTTAATTTATATCTGTTCAGTTGAAGGAACCTGTTTCATCTTTTCTTCCTGTTTTTTAATCTGGTCTTGGATCTGGAAATATTTTTCTGACCTCTGTTTTCTGACGTATGCCGATTCTCTAACCATCCATCCTCTAGCAAAGGCTTTGAATGCATCACATACAGTCCTGATGGAGATTTCTGGTTGGATATTTTGTTCAAAGAACATTTGTAATTCTTTCTTGGATTCTCTTACAAATTTTTCATTCTTTAAAACAGAGATGTTCAATGACCATCTGTTTTTTTTGGGGGGGGGGTTGGGAGTATCTTGTATTTCAAGCATGATCGGATTGTAGTCTGCAAAAGTTGCTGGTAAAATCTCTGCTTCTAGTATGTCAGTTATCATTGTAGTAGAAATCCAGCACGTATCTATTCTTGACCATGACTTATGTCTTGCTGAATAAATACGTCTTTTTTTTGGTGGATTTATCACTTTCCAAGCATCCACACAATTGTTTTCTTCTGTTAGTTGAAGGAATGTAGGAGGAAGCACATTTCCTTGTTTTTGTTTTCCAGAAGAAGATTTTCTGTCTGAAATTCTATCAAAAACAGCGTTGTAATCTCCAATCATACACATTTCATCAAAGTCCTGTTTTGAGATCAGTTCCTGTAAAGTTTTATAGAATTTCTCCTGGTGCTGATTTGGTGCATAAATATTTATAATGAGAGTCTTTTCCCCTTGTCTTTGTAGTTGTGCCAATAAAATCCGTCCATCTTCTGAGGCATAAATAATTTCTGGATGCAAATGTTCTTTTACATAGGTCACAACGCCTCTTTTCTTCTTCTCCTCATCTGATTTCTTAACTTGTAGACATTTCTCTTGAAGAAGTACTTCAAAACCACATGAAATCCAGAGTTTTATCAATTATAAGCCAAACAGACAACACGTGACTCAATGAGACAAGTTTTGTTACGAGAATAAATTCTTGGCAGGCTCTTCTTTCTTCTCCTTATATGAAAAAGACAGGGAAAAAAAGAAACGAAGGAAAGAAAGGGGGAGGGAAGAACCCCAACAATTGTAATCCATATATTGGAATATCAAAATGTAAAGAGTTTAAAACCAACTGCTGCATAGATTAGTCTCTGTCCTTTAATACAGATTTTTTTTCTTTATTATAATTCCAAGAAGAGAAGTCTAAAACAAGGGTGTTCTTTTTTAAAAAAGAAGGGGAACAAAGTATCCAAAATCCAACCAAGAGAGAGAAAAAAAGAAAACTACAAGATTCTCCAAAAATAAATTACTGTAATCCATTTCTTTTCAGAAGGGGAAAATTTATTAACAAGAGTTCTGGATCTTCAGCCCTAAATAACAGTATTCCAGTGCTTCTTGAGTCTTTTGCTAGCTGCGGGAAGGAGAAGGTGGGGGGGACTCCTCCCCCACTCAGTCTTAGTCTGTATCTTTTTTAAATTTTAAAGGGCTTCAATGTTATAAAACGGGTTCTGGGTTTGTTGCTTAGACAGTTACTCATAGTGATCTTCTTAAAGTTTTTTAGTTTGAGTTTCTAAAGTCCCTCTTAGACTGGTAGTGACAGCTGGATGCTCACGGTTGCCATGAGCACGCTTCAGACACTTCTTGCTAGGGACGATCCAGGGCTTCCACCCATGTGCCACCACAGATGGGGTACCCAGATCGAGTCCCTTGCACTGCACCCCCTTCCAGGGAGTGCAGCGGAGTTCAGGAGCCCCTGATACTCCTCTAAAGAAGACACAGAGCCAGCGGTGCCTGGGGAGCAGGTCCCGGTGCCATCCGTCTTGCTGCGCTGCAACCTGGAACTCTTAAATTCTCAAGCTGGTGCTGAATTTTATACAATGATCAAAGCAGTTTATACTAAAGAACAAACTAAGATTCTTATCAATGGAGATTTATCACAAAATATTGAGATACATAAAGGAACTAGACAAGGATGTCCCCTTTCACTTCTATTGTTCATTTTTGTTCTTGAAGTTTTAAATGATGTGATTAGAGTGGATGTGCAAATTAAAGGTCTTAGATTAAGAGGGGGAGAATATAAACTTCAAGCATTTGCAGATGATCTAAGTATTTATTTTAGAGAATCCATTGAGCAATATTAAACAATTGATAATTTCTCTGCAAGAATATGGAAAGATGGCAGGACTCAAAATAACTGTAAAAAACCAAAAATGCTTATTAAAAACATGACTAAACCTCAGGCTCACCAGCTGCAAGAATTAGCAGGTCTGGAAATTCAAAAGAAGATCAAATATTTAGGAATAAACATAACAGATGTAGTTCCTTGGTGGAAAACAATTATATGAAACTGATTAAGGAATTAAGAAAGATCTGGAAAAATGGAAAAATCTTCAAATATCTTTAATGGGAAGGATTGCCACTATCAAAATGAATATATTACCAAGATTTATTTTTTTTAATTTCAAACAATACTTATTCTTCAAAATCAAAAATATTTTAATGAACTTGATGATACAATTTACTTGGCAGGGCAAGAGACCAAGAATAAAGCTCAAAACATTACAAGATGCCAAAGAGAGAGCAGGGTTTGCTCTGACATGCTTAAACGACTGGATTACTTTAGAAAATACAAGACTTCTGAAATTAGAAGGACATGATCTTTTGTTAGGTTAGGTTAGGTTAGGCACACCCTCATATGGTATGGGAGGGCAGATACTCACAAATACTTCAAACAACATCTTATTAGATCCTCTCTACTGAAGCATTGGAAAAAAATCTAAAAACAACTTCTACACCAAGATCCCAAAATGGGTTGCTCCATTAGAAGCCTTTACAAACCTTACTTACTTCAGGAAGAAACAATCTTACTAGAGACTTACTAGACAGCAGAAATGAACTGAAACCAATAGAAACTTTAATATAGTGGCAAAAAAATCAAATTGAATCAAGAAATAGCAAAGATAAGCCAATAGGCTTCTATGATAAAATAATAGAAATAGATAAGATATTGATGTATGCTAATGAGAAACTCATTAAGAAAATCTATGTATTGCTTTTAGATAATAAGACCCAAGATGAAGTTGTTAAAAATGTTATGATAAAGTGGGAATAAAACTTGGGTCATAATATTGAGCTGGACCAATGGTCACAGGTGTGGTAAAAAATGAAAAAATGACAAAAACAATTTCATATAAGGAAAATATTTATAAGATGTTTTATAGATGGCATATTACACCTGATAAATGGGCAAACATTTATCCCAATTGCTCAAATGTATGTTGGAAGTGTCAAAATAATATTGGATCTTTTTACCATATGTGGTGGTTATGTGACAAAGCAAAAAAATATTGGGTTTGGATTTATGAAATTTTACAAAAAAATTAAAATGTTTGGTATCCTTTGTTCCAGAAATATTTTTGTTACCTGAAAACTGTAAAAAAATGACTCTTATCTTATATTGCATCTGACTACAACTGCTAGAATACTTTATGCTAAATATTGGAGAAGAACAGAAACACCTTAGAGAGAAGAAATTTTAAGCAAAATTTTGGATATGTCGGAGATTGTCAAATTGACTTTAACTTTGAAAGGACAACCAGAAACCACATTTGAAAATACATGGTCAAGATTTTATAAGTGGTTTGAAGACTATAATAAGTAAACCATACAGACATTTAAAACTATTTAAGGATATATAAAGTACAATTTTGACATATTTGCAAATGATATACATAATGATACAAGGTGAAATATATAAATGTATGGTAAATTAGGCGTGAGTTTTTTTTGTTTTTTTTTAATTAACTCTCCTAAAAAGGAGAGAATTTAATTGCTTTTAATATAAGAAAAGGGAGGGTATATAGATGGATAAGAATAGTGGTGAGTGAAGATAAATTTAGTATATTTATCTTTTGTTAGTATAAGTAAGTTCTTTGGCTTCTTCTGTATTTGACCAATCGCCCTTCATTATGTTGTAAATAATAAACATGCTAGCTGTTTTAGTAAAGTCCTTTTGGGTTATTATTAGTAAAGTCCGTTAATGCGCATTACGAACATATCTTCATATTTTGGGTTGTCTCCTTTTTAAGTCTCTCAGATTATAAAATGGGCATTTAGCTGCACCTCCATCTTCTGGTTCTTTATCTCCCCCTTCCGAGCCACTGTCATCTTCACTGCTTAGAATCATCCATTTGGCGAGTTCTGCTTCTTCCTCTGAACTGGCATGTCTCTTCAAAAAGTCTTGAGCTTTAAAGATGGAGTCAATCTTCTCCCGCTTATCTTTAAATTTAAAGACAAGTCCTTCTGGATTCAACCATCTATAATTCATAGAATCATAGAATGTTAGAGTTGGAAGGGACCTTGCAGGCCATCTAGTCCAACCCCCTGCACTCTGCAGGAACACAGCCGAAACCCCTACATAACTACAACATACCCAAAAGATGGTTGTCCAGTCTCCTCTTGAAAACGTCCAGCAAAGGAGCATCCACCACCTCCCGAGGCAGTCTGTTCCACTGCTCAACCACTCTTACAGTCAGGAAGTTTCTCCTGATATTAAGCTGGTAACGACTCCCTTGTAATTTCCACCCATTAGATCTAGTCTTGCAATCCGGAGCAAGAGAGAATAGATCCACTCCATCTTCTACATGACAGCCCTTCAAATACTTGGAAGACTGCAATCATGTCCCCTCTAAACCTTCTCTTTCCCAGGCTAGACATACCCAACTCCCTCAGCCTTTCCTCATAAGATTTGGACTCCAACCCTCTCACCATCCTGGTCGCCCTTCTCTGGACCCGCTCGAGTTTGTCAACATCCTTCCGAAAATGTGGTGCCCAAAAATTGACACAGTACTCCAGGTGGGGCCTGACCATAGCAGAATACAGCGGAACTACCACCTCCCGTGATCTGGACACAATGCTTCTGCTAATGCATCCTAAGATTGCATTAGCTTTCTTCACAGCTGCATCACACTGCAGGCTCATGTTTAGCTTATGATCAACCATAACACCTAGATCCCTTTCACATGTGCTGCTGTCAAGCCAAGTCCCTCCCATTCTATATCTGTGCCTTTGATTTTTTGTACCTAAGTGTAGGACTTTGCACTTATCTCTATTGAAATTCATTTTATTTGTCTCAGCCCACTGTTCCAGCCTATCAATATCCTTCTGAATCCTGACTCTGTCTTTTTCAGAATTAGCAATCCCACCCAGCTTCGTGTCATCTGCAAATTTGATAAGCATCCCCTCTATGTCTTCATCCAGGTCATTTATAAAAACATTGAATAACACCGGGCCTAGGACCGAGCCCTGTGGTACTCCACTCGAGACTTCCCTCCACGTAGACGCAGAGCATAATTAGTTTGGTGGTTTTGCAAGAATATGGTCAATCCTTTATAAGCCTTCCGTTTCATATGAATTTCAAATGGCACATCTTTTAAAATCCTTATATTCTGCTCTCCGATCTTCAAGGGCGTTGATGACGTCGCTCTTAAGATTTGATCTCTAGTACTTTGCTTAGTAAACTTAACCACCACTTCCGCTGGCAAATTGTTTTTCTTTGTAAAGTTGGAGTAAGCTCTATAGGCCAGATTCATCTCTTCACTTAATCTTCCCGCTTCATTGCCAGTCAGTGGTGCCAAAGCCGTTGCCAAAATACTTCTGAGATCCTCTTTTTCTTCTTCCTTTATGCCTTGAAATTGGAGAGTTAGGTTTGATTTTTCTATCTGTAACATCAATAATTTTTTGTCTTGTGCTTCCTGATGTTTTTCCATTTTAATGACCTTCTTCTTGATTTTTTGTGAGTCTTCTGTTGAAACCAGACATTTCTGTGCGATCTCCTCCATCTTCTTAGCTGTATCTGTCAATTGTTTCTGCTGATTGCTGAGAACACTTTCCATGCTGAACAATGCTTGGTTGATTTTCTGCATTTGATCCAGCAGAGGGCGCAGCAGCTCGATTTCTTGTTGAGTGACAGCTGGCTCCAAGGGACGGGAGGTAGAGCCGGAAGTTCCTCCCTGTTTCTTCAGCTTATCTGGGAACTTCTTTTGCCCCAACATCTTTATTTTATTGTTTACTTTTTAAAAGTTCGTGCCGCGCGGCTAAGGAAAGGATCTTTCCTCTTCGCTGTAAGCAATTCCCCAAAAGGTAACTTTGCTTTGCTAAATTTTCACTCCCCCCCCGTCTTCCCTCTTTTAAAACAGTCCCGTTCTCATGGGGGGGGATCTCCACCCTCCTCCCTTGCGCTCGTTCGATGGGGGGTGGGAGCACTTAAATCCTTTTCCAAGTTTTAATTGTCAACTCACAGTTTGCTGCCAATTGTTTCCTTTTCATTTATTCATTCGCTTCTTCACTCCTGGAAGTCGGTGGCGTTGCTAAGTCCCATCAGTGCACATCACAGCGGGGCCTCTGGGGCATGGGGAAAGCCTCAATTTTCCGACCATCAGGTCGGTAAAGAGGCTACTCACTGGTGCGCCCCCTGGTCTGGAGCCTTTAACTAAGGCTCACTAGGGTCTCCGCTTGTGCGGAGTCCCCCCCAACTGTGTGTGGGCTGATCACCTCCAGGAGAGTCCCGAGAGAGTGACTGCCATTCGCGTCGCCGGCACCGAAACCAAATTAAGCATGAGTTTGTTAAACCAGGAATTGTAAGAATAATTTCCTCTCCTTTATGTATGTTTTGTCTTTAAAAATAAAAAAGTTTGAACTGGTAAGAAATCCCAACTTCAAGTATAGGCCAATGGGGTCTGAACTTGCTGAGACTGAAAGGGAAAAAGATCTCAGGGTCGTAGTAGATAGCTCAATGACAGTGTCAACCTGGTATGCTGCACTGGTGAAAAAGGTTAAAAGGTTTCTTAGGAAAGGGATTCAGAATAAAACGGCTAGTATCGTAATGTCCATGTGCAGCCTCATTTGGAATACTGTGTACAGTTCTGATCACCATATCTCAATAAGGATACTGCAGAGCAGGAAAATGTGCACAGGAGGGCAAAAAAGATATTAGGGGGGTAGAAAGGCTGAAGAGTCTGGGCCTTTTCAGTTTAGAAAACAGACAACTAAGTGTGTGTGTGGGGGGAAAGATACATGTTTATAAAATTATGCATGGTGTGGAGAGAGTTGAAAAAAATACATTTTTCTCCCTCTCCCAAAATACTAGAACTTGAGGGCATTTGATGGGCATTAGGTTCAAGATGGACAAAAGGAAATACTACTTTACACAGAGAGCGATTAAAATGTGGAATTCACTGTCAGAGGACATAGTGATAGCCACAGAAATAAACAGCTTTAAAAGAGGATTAGATAGATTGATGGAGAATAAGTCTATCAATGGCTACTAGCCACGGTGACTAAGGGGACCTTCCCTTAGAGGCGCTAATCCTCTGAATTCAGAGGCACTATTCCTCTGAATCTCAGAGCCAGGAGGCATCATCAGGGAAAGGTCTCTGTTTCTATGCCCTGTTGTTAGCTGTCCAGAGGAACTGGTTGGCCACTGTGTGAGACAGGATGCTAGACTAGATGGACTATTAGTCTGATCCAGTAGGGCTGATCCAGATCAACCTTTTATTATATTCAGTTAATCAGGGAACTGGTTCCCTATCTCACCCCCCAAGACTTAGCTACAGTGATCCAGGTAATGGTCACTTCCAGGTTGGATTACTGTAACTTGCTCTATGTGGGGCTACCCTTGAGTCTGATCTGGAAATTACAGCTAGGTGTGGCAGCACACCTGTTGACGACGATGCCTCTGCAGGCAAACATTCAGCTGGTGTTGCACCAACTGCACTGGCTGCCAACTGAATACCGGATCCGGTTCAAGGTTATGGTCTTGACCTTTAAAGCCCCATGTGGCCTGGAACTATCATACCTGCGGGACCGCCTCTCCCCATATGAGCCCTGGAGAGCTTTATGCTCTTCTGACCAGCACCCTGGCCCGAGGAAGGTCCACTTAGCCCCAACCAGGCTAACTTGGAGGAATATGCTCCCACTCGAGATCAGGGCCCTGTGGGACTTCTTACAGTTCTGCAGGACCTGTAAAGTGGAGTTGTTCCACCAGGCTTTTGGCTGAAGCAGTGGATGTTCAACCATTCTGGCCTCCCCTGTTCATGGGCCTTTCCTAGTGCCCTGCTGTTTTGGATACTATTTGGGCACTGGAGTTTCCTGGGGTACCTATTTCTGCCTGACATAAGGCATGGGTTTTTGTTACTGTTTATTATGCCATCTATTGTTTTATGGTTTTATTGTTTCTGTTGTTTACAGGTTTTATGTTGTAAGCTGCCCTGGGATAGGGTGGGGTATAAATTAAATAAATAAATAATACTCATTTATTTATTTCATTAGACTTATAGCCTGCCCTCCCCACTTTATAGGCTCAGGGCAGGTAACAGCATATATGTATCTGCAGTTAATGCAGATTTACGATATTAAAAACATATTACAATGCTCAATTTAAAATCCATAATATCATCATCTTATATCATTAAAAAATCTGCATTAAACAACAATGTACTTCAACAGCAGATAATGTGGTCCCAGTCTGGCTTCCAGGATCTGTGGTCACTGTGGGGGAGGCCTAATCAAATGAATGTCCACTGCATCAACTAAAGGCCTGGCAGAAGAGCTCTGTTTTGCAGGCCCTGCAGAATTGTATTAGGTCCTGCAGGGCCCTGATCTCATTCCAACAAAAAGCCTTGGACCTAATTGAGACAAGTCAGACATCCCTTGGGCCAAGGACTACCAGGAGGTGTTGATTGGTAGAACATAATGTTCTGTGGGGCTCACATGGGGAGATGCAGTCTTGGAGATGTGTGGGCCCCGTCCATATTGGACTTTAAAAGTAAGCACCAACACCATGAAGCAGAATCCAGAATTCAATAGGCAGCCAGTGCAGGTCACGCAGCACCAGGCGGATATATACCCACACAGGCAATGATCTGCAACCATGCTTCTGCATTCTGCACTAGCTGTGATTTCTAGAGCAGAGTCAACGGAAGCCCCATATAGAGAGAATCGCAATAATTTAATCTGGAAGTGGCCATTGCATGGATCACTCAGATGAAAAAAGGCAGACCTGGCAGTGGCGGTGACCTGGGTCTCCACAGTCAATGAGGCCTCCAGGAAAACCCCTAGGTTCTACACCTTCTGTGTTGGCACCAACAGAGCCCTGTTGAAGATTGGTAGCCTAATACCCAATCCCAGACCCCCACAACCCAGGTGCAGGACCTCCGTCTTCACTGAATTAAATTTCAGTCTGATCTTTGTGTTGTAGCCATCCAGACTACAACCCATCCAGATGTTCAGAGGCAGAGTCTGGGTGGCCATCCATCCATAGACAGAGCTGGGTGTCATCCGCATACTGGTGACAACTCACCCCATACCTCCAAATAATCTGGGCAAGGGAGCGCATACAGATGTTGAATAACATCGAGGAGAGGATCGTTCCCTGTGGCACCCCACATCTAAGTGAGTGTCACTGGGACAACTTCCCTCCCAGAGCCATTCTCTGTACCCGATCTTGGACAAAGCAGGCCAGCCACTGCAAGGCTAGTCCCCATATCCCCACATCGGCGAGACAGCGGGTCAACAATTCATGGTTGACCATATTGTATGCCACTGACAGATCTAAAAGAATCAACAGTGCCAAGCCGCCTCAATCCAGATGCCTCCAGAGGTCATCTAACAAGGTGACCAACACTGTCTCCATTACATGAGCAGGGCAAAAGCCAAATTGGAAGGGATCTAGGATATTACCATCCTCCAAGAAAGCCTGGAGTTGTGTTGCCACCGCCTTCCACTACCTTACCCAAGAATGGTAAATTGGACACTGGGCAGTAGCTGTTAAGGACCATAGGGTCCAAGTATGGTTTCTTTAGGAGGGGCGAACCACTGCCTCCTTTAAGCTCTCTGGGAAGGTCCCTGTTGATAGGGATAAGTTGATGATCTCAAGGGAGTCCCTACCACATCGCCACAGGCTTTAATTAGCCATGATGGACAAGGGTCCAGAGGGCAAGTGGTGGATTTCACAGCTGCCAAGTTCTTATCAACTGCATCTTGGGTGAGCAGACTGAAATGGTCCAAGACTGGACCCACAGAGGGATGAGGGGCTTCCAGTTCCCTTATAGTATCTAGTGTGGCTGGGAGGCTGCGGCAGAGCATCAAGACTTTGTCTGCAAAATGCCTCACAAATGCCTCACAGCAAACTGTCAGTTCCCTAGTATTTTGAATGCTCTGAGGCAAGGCAGTCAATGACCAAATTATTCTAAATAATTGGTCCAGGTGTGAACTTGCGGACACAATGGAGGCTGCATAGAAATCTTTCTTAGTGGCCTTCACCACCATCTCATAGGTTTTCATAAACAACCTATAGGATGTTCTTGTAGTGTTGTTGCGGGCTCATCGCCATCTTCTCTCTAGTTGTCTTAGCTCCCGTTTCATCCAACTCAACTCCAGGGAATGCCATGGAGCCAATTCGGAAAGATGATTTTGCCAGTCTTCCACTAGCTCATCTAATGAGTCGCCAGGGGAAATCAGGTCCTGCAGAGCTTCCTGGAACCTACTGTGGTCCATTTGGCTCTGCAGACAAGCATAAATCTGTTCACCACCCAAACAGGAGGATTTAGGAGCACTTAGGCCTTCAGGACAAAGTGGTCTGACCATGGTACTGCATCAGCAGTAATCCAGTCCACTATAACGCCTGAGGCAAAGATAAGATACAGGATATGGCCTGCTTGATGTGTGGGAGCCAAAACAAACTGGATGAGTATCAGTGCCACAATGGACGACCATGGCCTGAGAGGACACTACATCATCGGCATGGATACTGAAGTCTCTCAAGACCAAAAGTCTGGGATATTCCAACACCCAGCCCAATACGGCCTTCAATAGACCCAGCAGGGCATTTGCTGGTGTGCTGGGTGGACACTACACCAGCCAAATGGACAAACTCTCCTCAGCCTCCCACACTAGACCCACACATTCAATGCTGGCAATCTTTGTCTCAGAGAGTGCTGTGAAGAAGAAAGCTTCCAAAATAAGCAGCACCATCCCCCCATCCATTAGTCCAGGACTGGTGAAAGACTGAGAAACTTGGGGGGGGGGCAGTTGACTCAGGGTGACAGTTTCACCCTCCCACATCCTGTTCTCAGTCACGCTTGCCAGGTCTACTGCATGCTCTCCCAGATAATTCTGAAGAATGTTGGTCTTATTACTGACAGACCTGGTGTTACATAACACCAGTGTTGGAGAAGGTTGTCTCTTCTTATCCCCACAGCCAGTATCTCTCGATATGGGCTGAAGGTTGGAAGGAGATTGAAATTCCTGTATCTCCCTCTCCTTCCCATAATTTGCCTTCTCCCACCACCATACTTCCCCTGCCCCATCATCACTGGAATCCCTGACCCAGGTATTACCTCCCCCATTAGATCCTATTGGCCTGGAATTGGTCCACTAGGCATCCAGAGGTGATGATGGCAAATTGAAATAGTGAAAGAAATTTATTTGTATCTAGACATAGGCCATTACAAACCAAGGATAACAGCAGAGAGGGTTAGGGTTACTACCAGTAGAATACTGGTATAAAATGGAGTAAAATTTAAAATATAATAAAACCATAAAATCAAAATAAGCTAAACAGTAAAAAATAGGCAATTGAATAAATCAAAAGGTGTCCACTAAGATGAATATTAATTAGTTCCCATAAAAACAGTGTTGGAGTTCTCATAAGAACAGTGTTGGATGATGGCAAATTGCTAACCCATCTATTAAACCCAGTTGATTTCTCATATATTAATTCAACTGTTCCTACTCCTCCATCCCTCAGTTAAACAAACAGCCCTAATATTAATAATCAATTTGCACATTGACCTGATTACTAGTAGACTCCAATTATGGGAAAATACAACATAATTAGGCTAGGGGACAAATAATAATAACAAGATTATGATGATCTTAACTGAGTATGATTGCCAGTTAGTTTTAATTTTCTAATTCTTCTTCTGAACTTGTGGCTCATGTACCTCTTTTCCCAATACCATAAAGCTCAGTAATGCAGTAGCAGTTTGTCATTCAAAATTCCAAAGAAGCCTTGTTTTATACAAACTATGGAACCATTCTAGTTGGCAAGCAGTCAAGCCAGCCTCAGAACTCACACCAGCTGTCCTTGTGTCATTTTAATTACAGCATTTTAATAAATGTGTCCTTTTCTCATCTTCTAGCTCATTAGCTCGTGGTTCGTACCTTCCAAGAAAAGTTCCATAATGTGGAAAAAAGGAATGAAGAGCCTTTTCACTCTAAAATAAAGTCTCTTATGAGTAGGACTGTAGCCAGAAAGGGATGACAGCATTATACGCTCTGTGACAGAGTGTTGGACTAGATGGGCCATTGGCCTGATTCAACATTGGCTTCTCTTATGTTCTTATGTTATGTACTCGGACATCTCACAGGAGATAGGATCTCAAACTGTGTCCAGTGAAATTTACTGTCAATGGTCTTGCCCTGCCCACAAGTTGTTAATTCAGAGCTACAAGCAGTGGTCAGGAGAACCACAAGTTCTAGTGGAAAAAAAATCAATTAGATGCACTGCTAAATTGTACAGTTACTCCAGCTGCAGCAGCTTCCTATTAAAGGTACAAGTTCTTGACCTCTGAAATCCCAGTCAAGAAAAAGAGAGTATGAAAAGTGAATAAACACTTTGACAACCTGCCTATAAGATACCTGCAGCTTTAGTAATAGGTTGGAAAGATTTTTAAAATCATAGAACGCCACATTCCGGATATAAGGGTCAGTAAGTTATTTCCACCAGAAGGATGGAAAGAAATAATCCTGCCAATTTAACACAAGTAGTTATCACACAAGGAGAACCCACTGAACAGCACTCCCAAGGACTCACCAACTACCATTATGTTGAACTCAAACCCTTGCTTCATGGCTTTCCTCCGCATCTGCTCAAGGATGGCATCAATCCCAACATAGCCAAAGTCAGCTATTGGTTTCTCTGTCCGTGTTGGTGCGGCTTGCTTAAGAGCAGCATCCCGAGGGGTGTCTGTCATGCTGTCTGGGTAGCTGGGAATAGCCTCTAAACCTGCTGGTGAAAAGAGAAATTATCATAATTAATAATAATGGTAAACCAAAACAAAAAGACATGTAGCAACATGGAGTGTTACACTATTGAACATCTTAAGCACTCCTTTCTTAAATGTAAACCTGCTCAAACAATAATCTGAGGTCCTATTGAGTATGGCACAATTTCCTGAAATGAGGTGAGTTGTCTCAAAACACAGGACTTAATTGTGGTGGTACCGTAACTTAGCTATTTCCTCACTATTATTATACATTTAATCTTTGCTAAATTTCAGGCTCCAGGTTAAAAAAAAATCCCATTGGTGGGATCATTTAGTCATTTCCTTGTTTTATTGCTCCTAAATGAAACCTATGTTTAATTTATATCCAGCTCTTTATTTGTTGCTAAATTTAAGATTTCTTTAGCTGCTTTGTTTTTATTGACAGATTGCTTTCAATTCCCACTCACTGTCTTGAGAATATGAAGCAGCTGATAAATACTTTAAATAAATTAATAAACATTGAAGGGTCTGAGTCATATCTTAGTCGCTGGGGTGGACAATGTGAAAAAAGGACAGTGAAAATTATATACCATAGTTTTGACTACCCTAACCTTCTGTGCATAGAATGACATCAATCCCTTCCTGATTTGTACGTCTAAGTTTCTATTTTTGATTTATTATGAAACACGCATACACAAAAATCTTTTCCTTCTATGCAGAAATGGAGGTTGAAACTTGGATGAAAATACTGATCACAACTCAAGCATATATATTATGAAATAACTGTTGCTGCATAAACTCTTGAGTTCTCCACTTTGCCTTGCCTTGCTTCTCAGAACCTGGTATTGTTTTTTAAAACTTTTTACTATGTCTTTCTCCAGACAACATGGACTCAGGTTTGTGCCAATCTGTTAGAGCATTTGAAAATAATTTGTGCACAGAGTTGGATGAGATGACCTCCAGGCCTTCCACAAGCCTTATGATTTTAAACTTTTCTAAATTATACACAAATTTTATGGCTGTCTTATTTTACCTCTATGTTATATAGTCGCAGTCACAGTTTTTAAAATTTAAGTATGCCACCGTTGGTTTTATCTCATATTCATTATTCAAATGTTTTTATGTAAAATGATTGAGTACACTGGTCGTTGACTGTAACAATAAATTTGATTTGATTTGATTTGAACTTCAATCTGAAAGCACATTGCAATAGACAGTTGGCAATATTCCTGAATTTTAAAAATTCCTAGGGCAAGAAAGCCCAGATATCTTCCAATGACTCTTGAGTTAGCATCATTTTCAGAGAGGGAGAGCCAAGCAATTTTCCTGTTCTCCCACCACTAAGAAATAATAATTCCATATGGAATTAAATCACTTGTCATCAAATAGCAGCCACTAAGTGAAACAAGGCACATCTGAAGTCTTATCAATCAATCAAATTTATTGTTACAGTCAACAACCAGTGCATTCAATCATTTTACATTGAAAACATTTGAATAAGAAATATGAGATAAAACCAACAGTGACATACTTAAATTTAAAAATCTGTGATTATAACAAAGAGATAAAATAAGACAGCTATAAAACTCATATATAATTTGGGTAAAAGATTAGAAAATCTAATTGCCATGCATTTACGCTCCTTGTAAACCTGGGCAGAAAATCTAGCCACCTGTCTTGTTGTCTGATGGTTCCTGTCAGACAGGAGGTAATCAAATTTAATTTTATTTGATCTGCCAGGAAACCTTTCTAACAGCAGACTAATAGTCTCCATACGGATCACCCTATGGTATACACAGTTGAAAATTAGAGAGTCTATTTCATGGAGGGGGCAGGAGCAGAACCTCGGTGAATAAAGGGTCCCTTTAAACTTCCTTTCCAATGTTGCAGATGGCAAGGATATGGTTCTGGCTAACGTGAATGCCCTTATTGAGTTATTGGATTCAAGAAAATGCAACTATATATGTGGTATTTGCTGGAGAGAAATAGCCAGGAGAACTGAGAATATCCAGTTGTCTTTCAGTGTCAGTCACTCATGAGTGATTTTGCCTGGTCTGTACCAAGATCCAGAATGGCTTGGGGAGAAAAGCCTCATTTCTGGATGGAATTCAAGACTGCTCTATGTCAATTTGACTGAAATTGGTCCTGAAGGAATAAAGGGAACAGACCCCAGGGGTTTATATTTCTTGTTAGCCATTTATAAATTGAGAGGATACAAATTCTAGCCTCTACCCGAAGCATTCTTGTTTCCAGTCTGAGCCAAGTGTTTGACACACATTTAGGTACTTGTTGAAACTGGAGACTTGTTCCAGCTTATGCCCCCGAAGTTTCCATCCTCTGATCTTAAGAGTTTTACCCGAAAGCCAGAACCTTAGTTTTCTAATAACTAGTTATAAGATGTTCAGTGTCACAGTAAAGGGAGAATTTTTTCACAGCCCATTTCAGTCCTATGGGAGTTCTGGAGAGTATTACGGCATCATCCATGCACAGTAACACTTGAATGTGCCGATTTGCTAGTTTAGGGGGGTGAAAACCATGATCTGACATAAAATTTGCCAGATTATTGATGTAAAATAGAAACAAAGAAGGGGCTAGGAGACAATCCTGCCTGACTCTCTTAGAGGTTTGGACGGGTAACTCTAAGGACAATTTGCTCGTGAATGGCCTGGATGAGAAATGGCAGTTGTTTATTGATTGTGGAAGCCTGTAATTTCCCCCAACGCCTAAATCTGGAAACTGTGTCAAAAGCTGCTTTTAGATCTATAAATACAGTCTTGTCCATTTCAACTGAACCTGAAATAGGAGAAGATAGGCAAAGAAACTGGAACCCCCAATTCTTGCACTTCATACTGTCCAATAGAATGCACCCAGAGTATGGCAGACCAAGAGGCATAAAAGCAAAGATGATGTAGTAGATGGGAATAGGACCCACAAGGTAAGGCATCTGGCTGAAACTTTAGAGCAAGGGTGTCAAACCTATGGCTCATGGGCTGAAACCAGCCCACCTAGGGCTTTAATCCAGTCCACAAGCAAGTGGCCAGAGGGAGAGAAGTGGAGGGAACCACCATTTCAGCTACCATGGGGAGCATGCATTTTGGGGCTCTCTTTCCCCCCTTCATGAATGAAGTGGATGGGGCCAAATACCCCTCCTCTCTTTCCATGCAAACCCCAGCCCCTTATTCCTTGGGTCCACCTCCCCCTCACCTTGCTACTGCATGTCTGTGTTTGAATCCAGTGGCACCTTAAGACCAACAAAGTTTTCTTCAAGTTATATGCTTTCCTGTGCCTTGTTATAGTGTGTGTATGTTCCATTTGGCTCATTATGCTGTGGTTCTCTCAGGTGCAACTGGGTCCACTTCCCTCTCTCCTCCCCCTCCTTGTTACTGTGCATGTGTCTGTGTGTATGCAAAGTTTGAGTCCAGTGGCATCTAAAGACTGACAAAGTTTTCTTCAAGATATGAGCTTTCTTCTGCCTTGTATCTCTCTGTCTCTGTGTTCTGTTCAGCTCATTATGCTGCAGTTCTCTCAGGTGCAACTGGGCCCACTTCCATCTCTCCTCCTCTTCCCCTCACCTTGCTACTCTGTGCGTGTCTGTGTGTGTGCAAAGCCAAGCTTGAGTCCAGTGGCATCTGAATGACAAAGTTTTCTTCAAGGTATGAGCTTTCCTGTATCTTACTGTTCTGTGTTTTGTTGGGCTGGTTATGCCGTGGCTCTTCTGGGTGCAACTGGGTCCGCCTCCCCCTTCCCTTCTCCTTTTCACTGTATTCATGCCTGCCTCATAGGAGTTTTAGTTATTTTTCTGGGTAAGACTATAGTTTTGTAGAAAAACACTCCAGTTTAATTTTGTAGACTCCTCACTCCAGACTGCATTGGGGCATCAGCAACAAAATTTTGCAAGAGTATTAATGTTTTAAGCATGTTTGTATTTTAAATAAAAATCATATATTTAATTGTTTTTGCTGTGTCTTTTATAAAGTTTATAACTCTGCTACCCGGCATTACATTTTATGCCGCACATGGCCTGGCCCGACAAGGTCCCATTTATATCAGATCTGACCCTCATAACAAATGAGTTTGACACTCCTGCTTTAGAGTTTAGTGAGCCAGTTTGGTGTAGTGGTTAAGAGCGTGAACTCTAATCTGGAAGAACTGGTTTTGATTCCCCACTCCTCCACATGCAGTTGCTGGTGCGACCTTGGGTCAGTCAAAACTACTTTCAGAGCTGTTCTCTCAGTCAGGGCCAGCTCCAGGTTTTTTTGTATACTACGCGAGGCTATCTTCTGGCACCCCCCCCGCCCATCAATTACAGGGTTGCCAACCTCCAGACAGGGCCAGGATGAATCACTCTGATCCGGTCACACACACCTGCCTACAGTCTGGAGAAGAGGAAGCAGAGGGGGGGCAAGATGGCTCTCTGGAAGCATTTGAAGGGCTGTCACTTGGAGGAAGGCAGGGAGCTGTTCCTGTGGGCAGCAGAGGAGGGGACTCACAATCATGGGTTTAAATTACGGACGGGGAGGTACTGCCTGGATATTTGGGAAACATTTTTGACAGAGTTGTGCAATGGTGGAATCAGCTGCCCTGGGAGGTGCTGAGCTCCCCCTCCCTGGCAGTCTCTAAGCAGCATCTGGATAAACACTTGTCAGGGCTGCTCCAGGGCTGATCCTGCAAAGAACAGGGGGGTGGGCTAGATGGCCTGGAGGACTCCTTCCAGCTCTGTGATTCTGTGATTCTATGACCCTACAGTGGGGCTGGACGGCCGCCAGGCTGCCTTCAACGGCTCCCTCTATGGCAGTAATCCTGCAGACGTGGGGGAAGGGGGCAGCTGCCTGTCCAGCCCAAGACAGGGAGTTCCCTCTTTCTCCCTCCATCTCTAGGGTTGCAAATGGAGAGTTTATTGGGAGGGGGATGGAGTGAGGTCTTGAAGGGGGGTCCAAATCCAGCCTCCTTTCCCAGAAATCCAGGCCCTGTCCCTTCCCCCTCCCAGCAATACTGTAGAGAACTCCCATGGGGGTGCCTCCTGGCTGCCTCTGAGATCCTGCGTTCGCTCTCTACTGTGGCACAAGGCAAGCACCTCCTCACCTCTATTATTCAAAAAGCAGAGCCTGGTCTGAAGTCGAACTTCGCCTTCCCCCCCCTTGAGTTTGATGGCCCTTAGAGGAGGTGGGTGAAGAAGGAGCAGGGGGGGGGACCTGGCTTCAGTCTCCTTTTTCCAGCCAGCCAACGCATGCTGCCCCTTTCCACTTCCTTCCAAAATGCTGACCCATTCAAGCACGCTGCCTTCCGGGCTTCTTTTAACTGCACAAAGACATTAGAGTCTTTCTGCTAGCAATGACATAGGCAAGCAGTTGCCTGTTGCATGCGGCACTTTCGGCCCCACATGAACCAGCCGGTCTCACTCAGGACAGAGTCATCTTGCGGGGGGGGGGCTTTTGGCGGGGTGTGGCTGCAGTTTGGCGTCCCTCATCAGGGCAGCCGGAGAAGAGGCTGACTGGCGGGGCGCTCACAGCTGTCGCACCCCCAACCCTGCTGCTGCTGCTGCTCCTGCTGCAGTTGCCAGTCCCTGGCCATGAGGAGGAGGAGGAGGAGGAGAAGTGCTCCGCTGGGAAGCCCAGGGGGCAGGCAGAGAGAAGTTAGCCAGCCAAAGAGGTGGCGGCAGCCACCCAGTCAGGGAGAGGGCTTTTGGTGGGGGGGCGGGTGCACTTTGGCACCCCTAAGGGCCGGTGCACTCTAGGTGAACGCCTAGTTCGCCTAGTGAGCGAACCGGCCCTGCTCTCAGTCCCACCTACCTCACAGGCTGTCTTTTGTGGGGAAGGGGAGGGAAAGGGATTGTAAGCTGCCCTGAAGCTCCCTCAGGTAGTGAAGGGTGGGGTATAAATCCATTCTCCTTCTCCTCTTTCCCCCTATTCAGATGGGGTGGACATTTTCCCCATTCAGAACTACTGAATCAGGCCTTCAGTTCCTGCAAGCGTAGAAGTTATTAAACAGGACCTGAACCCAGAAACCTCATGATTTGTACTCTGGTGCCTCTTGTATTAAGCTGTTCCAGGCTGCAGAATAGGGGCGGGGTATGATGGACCCCTGGCACTTCCCCACTAGCAGGCAGGATTTCCCACCAAAAAATTATTCCCAATTGTGACTGAGGAACCCCAAGAAGCATGGATTTAATTATGGTTTTAAAAGTCTGTCTGTGCCACCCCGTCATGAAGAACTAATTTGTCTTTTAGCTCAGCCCAGGAACTTGATGGGATAAGCAGGAGCCCTCTTGTTTTTTCCTTTTGAATGGCACTTGAACCAGTGTAACATTCAAACAGAAATAACTATTTTATTTAACAGGCCAGGATTGAAGAAGTGCAGTCAGGGATTGGAAAAGCGGAGGTAAAAATTGTTCTTAATACAGACTATACTTCTTTTAACAATCTAAATAGTGTTGTTGAAGTTTATTTTCATATATTCTTGGATCTTAACAGTGAGATGTGTTCAACTGAGTATCTTAGCTATAGTTACAATGTTTTTTCATAGTTACAATATTTCTTCTTTTGCCAGTCTCTATTTGTGTACCTAAACTCTCCCCTTTTGGAAACCATGGTTTATTTCTATATCCTGAGATGTCTAAATCTGATTTCCTTTACAACAGACCAGGGGTCTTTTAGAGCAACCCCCCCTGTGTAACTGGACAGGAAGTATTATTTTTCTCCTCAGAATATATAACTCTTTTCTTTTGGCTTGAAAGGGAGTTTCAGCCTACTACCCAATCACCCTCACCAAAATCACAATCCCAGTTCTGCTGTCTGTGTAAAACAGACTTCAGCTTTGGCTGATTTTTAGACATTCAGTTCTGATACTGAATTCTTCCTCGGAATTGATAGAAAACAGTTAAGGTAAAGAGTCATTTCCCTTCACTCCAAAGGTGAACCTGTCTATCAGACTCACTGACTCCACCTGACTTTGTCAGAAGCCAACCAACTGTCTGATTTCCAAAAAGACCAAGTGGCCAAAAGACTCCAAAAGACTCTGATTGGCAATGGCCAAAGAGTAGAGGGGGAAAGGGAAGGAGCAAGCTCTCAATTCCAGCTACTCTGCACAGAGTTGATTCCATTGACTACTGCTTGCAAACAGGAAAACCTAGAATTGCCATTTGGGTAGCGGAGGCTCATCTCTGGGGAGCAGCTGCTACAGTCATTTCAAGGTAGTGAGTAGGGATGGTTGAACACCCACAGGTTTGGCTCATTGTCTTTTTCACAGTTCCAAGCGAGGAGCTGACCTTTCTAACAGTCTAGGCCTGTTTCTTGGTTTTTTTCCACATATTCAAACAGTACAGTACAGTGCAATCAGCAGTGTTTCATGCATGCACAGTCTCAGCCCAAATGCAGCACTACTTCCCCCCCATTCCCAGCAGATCTGTTGTCTCTGCACATGACAGGATGGCTGCAGCAGCGGGGGAGGGCACAGCAGGTGGCACCCCCAATCAAATTTCCAGCACTCCCAATCTCCCCCTTAACTCTGATTTTGGTGGGGTATCTGCAGTGGCCCACACCATGCCACTGCTGTGCCAGCCCAAAGCATGCAGGACTAACCATCTTCTCAACTGCCCGCTGTGGAATTTGCTCTCCTGCCTTTGGATCCAGCCCCTGCCCCACTGCTGCCAGGCCATCCTCACTGCCTTCTCCTCCTGTGGCATCCTGAACCAGGCTGGGTCGCCGAGGCCACTCCTGTCACAAGTTCTGTGTTCTCAGCTGGCCCAGCCAGCCAGCCACAGCAGCAGCAGCCACAGCTAACAACATGAACATCAGAGCCTGCCCTACATGATGCTGGGGAAAGGATTGGGCACCGACAGTTTCAATCCTCTCCCTCCCCCCACTCCCCTGCTTTGTTAATGTAAACTTATTTTAAATTCAATTAGCACCCCTCCCCCCAAAAAAATCCTGGCTATGGGGCTGGCAGCCAGTTGTATAAAGATTTAGCATATGTCAACCAGTGATTATAAACAAGACACTGTGTTTATAAAGTCTTACCATTTGTTGGTTAAGTCTATGCTACTGCCACTACTTCATGCATGTATATTTCCCCACAGCTCTAGAGGAGGCATACTCTCCCCCCACTTATCTGACCCAACCATCCATGACCATGGGTCGACTTGTAATTTTTTGCATCTACTATGCAGAAGAAAACAACTCTTACAAGACAAGGAAATGAAACTCCACCACCACAGCTACTGCACAACTGTTCAAGAGCCATTTGAAGCAGACAGTGGTCAAGCAAAAATATCAGACACTTCGCTCATAGGTGATTATAGTTGTCAAACTTTTTTTTTTTTTGCCTCTTATAAAGTTCGCTATGAAGTTCATGGCATCCCTAAGAGCCAGGTGGGAAGAGCCAGTTGGGAACATTCTATCTCCACCATCCCCAGAAGACATTGCTTATTCTTCTCCAGAAAGCTAACGCTTGGTTCAAACTGGAGATTGCAGGTCTTCTATGGAACAATCCTAAAACTTGTAGACTGAGAGCACTTACGTACCATGTATATATGGCTTACAGCTATTTGTAGGTTGTACTAAAGCCCTTTTAAATTTTGTGGTGATCTAGATCTCTCCCTGCTTCTTAGAGAGGCCCACAATGAGTGAGAAATGTACACTTCACTCTCCAAGGCAAAACCTAGGAATCAAATATGAAGTGTGCCTTAACACACAACAAAACTTCATATGGAGCAAAGAAACGTCTTCCTGCACACTAGTCCCTTAGTTTTTGCAAGAGCACTGATCTCCACTCATCTCTCAATCATGTAACAGCTGTTAATATCCTATAATTCCCAGAGATAGACAAACAAAAAAAGGTTCTTTAGGAAGTTACGGCCCACTAAATAATCAGAGAACATTTGGGGCTGAGTGTGCATTTGAACTTAACAATTTCAAGGACAAACTTGTGCTTGACTTGAAGAAAGACAAACTAAATCTTTGTCCTGATTTGCAAGACAATTCCCAAAAATCTCTCATGGATTCAGATGACTAGGAGATGTATATTACCACTTACCATGTAGTGCCAATAGCTGCAATCACACATTTAATCCAGTTATTGCCAACTTTGTTAGGTTGGGGAGAAGGATGATTACAGACCGGCATGTGTGGGTGTATGGTGGGGGGAGTAGTATCCTAGAAGTAGGCAACTTAAGACAATGGGAAATGGTTTGTAGTCACTATACTTCATCTGCCACCTGCTAGCACCTGACTGCATAGACCAGAAGAATAAAGATTTCTGTAGAATGGTTTTTTTTTTAAGTTCAATAAAATTTTAAAAATAGGCACCAATTCAAACTGGAAAATATTCTCCAGTCTCCTTATAGGATTTATCAATTCAGGTATAATTCCAGAATGGTTGAGATTATAGAGGTAAATGCAGAAGTTTAAAATAGATTCAGAAACTGATTAAATAGCCCAGCAATCCAGACTCCCATGAAGCAGAACTTTCACATATGTAATGTTTGGCTGCTACAATGTTGGAGGTGGCAAACACTTATGGGGGGAGAGCCCTTTTTATGAAAGCAAACTGCCTATCACCATAGGAAGTTTTTTCACAAAATGTTTTGTAAAATCAAACATGTTTTAAAATGCAAATGCTGAGGTCATTAAGATTATTTTTTAAAAGGGGAAAGAGCCAAACGTCCATGAACCCACAAATACAGCACTTCTATTTGCATTTATATTGAACTGAATCTATCTGTTGATTTAACGTTTGCATAATCTGAGGAACAGAAGGGAAAATGCAACTTTTTAAAAATTCTGAAACAAATTTTAGAAAGTATAATTATTATATAGCTATGTCTTCTGAAAATGTGCATATCAAACATAAGGCCCAGGGGCTGGAACCAGCCTGTCCGGGGCTCTTATGTGGCCTGCAAGCAACTAGTGCAAGGAATGGAACAGGAGACTGCTCAGGAGGGGAGTGGGAAGAGCCACTCCAATCGTGGTTTCAGCATGGCAGAACAACCTCATTTGCAGCAGTGATGCAGCATGGGAGCGTCCCCCAGTGCTGCACTGTTGGCTCTCCAGTCTGCCCATATGGGTTTTCCTTTGCATCCCCTTCCCAGCCCATGGGGCCTTGCAGTGAGCATATGTAGAGCTATATTGTGGAAGACCATTGTTAATCTGAGGAGAGAGTGGTGACTACAAGTCTCTCTCTCTCTGTCTAGATGACAGCTCCAGGCGGGAAGGGGTTAATGGTGTCAGTTTTTCCTTTTAAAGTAATTGCACCTGGTGTTGGAATGTGGGAGATGTCTTCTCTTGCTCTTGGAATGAGTCCCAGTTGGACTTAATTGTTTTTTTAACACTGTAAGTTGGGGGGGGAACCTCAGCCGCCCAGGAGATCAGTGCTAAGTAACTTTTGGACCAGGCCGGTGCTGAGCAACCTTCAGATGATATACCTGAATCAATCTATTGCTGATATTTTCAGGGCAGAAAGGGATATGGGCATCCTTTTGTTATTCTCTGTTTTATGTTTGCAATTTGTATAAAAGAAGGCTGTTTCTCCTTCTACCACTAGTTTGGTTGTTGCTTCCTGAAATTCTTAAAAAAAAAAATGTCAAAATGGGCAACAAAGGATGCAACAACCTGGAGCTTACCAGCTGCTGTCCTTTCTACAGTTTATATCTCCAGTACCTGGCACTATGTTTTATGGCACATATGGTCCACCTGAAAAAGTGATATTTATGTCAGATCTGGCCTTTGTAACAAATGAGTTTAACACCTCTTTTTTAAAGTCTTGTTTCCCCTTTACTTGCATCATGACGAAGGATATAGCAGCATACCTGCTCACCTTCTAGGTCCCAAATGCTGGGAACAAGTCAGCAAGCACACAATGCAGCTTACCCAATCTGATTTCAAAGAGTTGGCAAAGAAGCAGACAAGACATGGTCTTCTGCAAACACATTGTTTGGAGAGCAACACATACTGAAGTCATGAGAGGATGAGTCAGACTAATTACTGGCCCCTCATGCTCCTTTCCCCTGGCACATTACAAACACAGGCCACTTCTGCACTGTCATTTTTGTCACTCGTTTGTCCCTATTGCTTCAGGGTTTTTATCTCCCCCAATGTGCTTTGCTTTCTCTAGTAGTTCCAGAGGGAGCAAAACACATGTGGAAAATGGAGGTAAACCCAAAGCAATAGGGAAAAACAAGTGACAAAAGCGACAGTGGCCACAGTTGAGGGCCTAACGAGATACGATGGTGTCCATGGTTCCAACTCCTGGATGAGGACACCATTGTAGAGAGATTTAAAAATGCTGTGAGACCTGATTATGGTCAGGCCCACAGCATAGTGGGTTCAGATGCTTGCCCCCCACCAGCATCTCTACAAATGCTGAAAATGCTGTGGGTGACAGCAGCATTTGAAAAGGCATGGTGGGGGGGAACAAGAATGCTTCAACCTGCCACCCTGCAAGCCCAATGAGGATCAGGTCCTTGCAGCATTTTAAAATCTCTTTAAAATGGCAGCAACATCCACAGGTTAGACCTGTGGATGCTGTCATCTCTAGTCTGGTCCTGAGATCGAAGATGTTGATTGAAAGAAACTGCAGCTCATCGTGATGTCTCAGTTCTAACAGAAGAAAAACAAGTTGATAGCCTGTAACTGATGATCTTCGAGTGATCATCTGTGCATTCACACCTTTGGGATATAGTGTGCTTGCGCCGACCCCGATCAGTATTGTAGAAAGCTAAAGGGATTTTCGTGCCTGCTCCCTGGTCACAGGCCGGGTTCCAGTGCGCATGACCAGGGGAGGGGCATGACTATCCCACCAGTTCCTTCTGACCGCTGCCCCCAGTCACAAAATAAAAGGAAAGGACCAAAAGCAGAGGGGAAGGAGGATGGCTGATGTGGATGCACATATGACCACTCAGAGATCATCAGTTACAGGCCAGTAACCTGTTTATCTTCTTCGTGGTCTCTGTGCATCACACCTCTGGGAGACTAAAAAGCAATAACCACCTACCTGGAGGAGGGAGCTGAAGGTCCTAAACATGCGCCACCTGCAACACAGCCCATCCCACTGCCATACACTGATGAAGACGAACGTCCAGGGCATAGTGCTTCACAAATGCATGAGGAGTAGCCTAGGTCACTGCATTACAGATGTCACCAAGCGATGCACCTTGCAGGAAGGCCGTGAATGTCACAATCGCCCGGGTAGAGTGTGCTTATAACGGCCCAGGGAGAGGTTTCTTGGTGAGCAAGTAGCCAAGCTTGATCATCTCCATGATCCATTTGGATAGACGCTGAGAGGACAGCTTCTTTCCCTGCGTGGGCAACGGATGAGAAACTAAAAGGGCCAGGTTCTGTCCAGGTAGAAGAGTAAAGATCTCTTTACATCTAAGGTGTGCAGACAACGCTCTTCGTCATTCCGAGGTGTTGGAAAAAACACAGGGAGCACAATGTCTGCTTGCATATGGAACTCTGAGACTACCTTTGGCAAAAAAGAGACACCTAGGGCCAAAGTAACACCATCATAATGAAAGGTTAAGTAAGGAGAGTTAGAGCAAAGCGCTGACAACTCACTCACCCTCCGAGCTGAAGTAATAGCTACCAGGAAGGCAGTCTTCCAGGGAAGGAGTTGTAGACTACAGGTAGCCATAGGTTCGAAGGGTTTTGCCATCAACTTGTTGAGGATCAGGGGGAGGTCCCAAGCCTGCAAGGGCCCCCAAGATGGAGGGAAGAGGTGCCTAAGCCCCTTCAGCAACTGTTTAGTACACGGATGAGAAAAAACAGAGTGTCCATCCACCGCAGGGTGGTTGGCTGAAATGGCTGCTAAATACACCCGCAGTGAGGAACAACTGAGACCTAAATCTAAACATGATAAGAAAACCCCAAAAATTATCATCAGGTCAGTGGGAGGAGGCGGTAGCTCCGACGACTGGAGGTAAGTTAAGAAGGTCTTCCACTTCCCAGCATAGGAAACCCTAGTGGAAGGCTTATGGTGTACTCTGTCCCTAAGAGTGGCTAAGGGATCTCCCATGCTGTAAGCTTTAGGTGCGAAACGTTGTGATGCAGCACTTGATTCTCCTGAGCCAGGAGAAGATCTGGTACCTGCAGGAAATGAACAAAGGAGCCCTTGGAGATGTGAAGGAGTGTGGGGAAACAGTGTTGTCTGGGCCACCAAGGAGTCACTAAAATGTAACGTGGCCTTTCCCGCAGTATTTTGGCTATCAGCTTGGTGAGAAGGGGAAAGAGTGGGAAGAGGAGCAGGTGTTTGTGCACCCATGAGTAAAGGAGACCATCTTCCAGAGAAAGTGAGCCCTCCCCTGTTCTTGAGCAAAACAGGTGACATTTCTTGTTCTTTTGCATTGCGAAAACATCGACATCTGGATGGCCCCCTTCTGGAAGATTGGCAGGAGGTATGTCCAATTGATCTCCCATTCGTGCCACGAAGTGCCTCCTCTGCTCGGAAGTCTGCCTGCACATTGAGGATTCTCAGTAAATGGGCTGCCACTACGAACGTGCCTCACGACTGGCATTTGTTCCAAATGTCTGTGGCAAACCGGCATAGGCATTGGGACAATGTCCTGCCCTGATGGTTGAGATAGCAGAGCGCCGTGGTGTTGTCTGTGAGCACCTCCACTACCTGTTGCTGCACCAAGTGACAGAGGGATCTCAGGGCATACCAAATGGCTAGTAACTCCAGAAAGTTGATATGATGATGAGTTACCTGAGGATCCCACTGAGCCCCTACAGACAGTCCTTGAAGGTGCGCTCCCCACCCCCAGAGAGACACATCCGTGGTCAGGGTTAGTCCCAGATTTGGAAGGTGAAATGGAGCCTCCGCCAACAGGTTCCGACGGTCGTTCCACCAACAGAGGGAGGCTAACACGGATTCCAGGAGGGTAAAGCGCCGAGACTGCCTCTGAGGGTGAAACTTCTGGACAAACCAAAGTTGTAACGATTTCATCTGAAGTTTGGTGAAGATGATCACCGATGTGGTCACTGCCATGAGTCCCAACAGCCACTGTATCTGTCTTGTGGATACCATCCTCTGGACTCTGAAGAGAGTGATGAGAGAAACAATGTCCTCTGCCCGCTGAGGAGGAAGGAACACTCTGCATAGAGTCAAGTCCAGGACTGGTCCGATAAATTGAACCCAAGTAGAGGGTGTGAGTATTGACTTCTTCAGATTTATGCGCAGCCCCAGAGCTGCTAACGTATCGAGGGTCAGGGCGATGTGATTGAGTAGGGTTGTTTTTGAAGTTCCTACCAGCAACCAATTGTCGATCTACAGGAAAATTCGAACCCTGTGCAGACGAAGGTAGGCTGCAATGACCACCATCACCTTGGTGAAGACATGGGGTGCTGTTGTAAGCCCGAAAGGAAGGGCTTTGTACTGAAAATGTCTCTTGCCTACAGTGAAATGGAGGAACATTCTGTGAGAGGGATGGATGGAGACATGAAAATAAGTGCCCTGCAAGTCCAGAGTCATCATCCAGACTCCTTCCTCCAGAAGGGGAAGGATAGACTGCAATGTTGTCATACGGAATTTTTTGTAAACGATGTATTGGTTCAGATTTCTGAGGTCCATGACGGGGAGGAGGCCTCCATCCTTCTTGGGGACCGTGAAATAATGGGAATAGAACCCCATACGATGGTGAGAGAATGGGACTGGTCCTATGGCATCTTTGAGGAGAAGGTTTTGTACTTCTTCCAGAAGTGGTGGCAATGCTGGAGTGGGAAAAAGTTTATCAATCCATTCTCTAGTGCACTTTACTATTGAAGAAGGAACTGATGAGGACTTTTTCCTTATAAGAAATGTCTCTAGAGAATGGATTGATAAACTTTTTCCTGGCAATGATGATGTAAGATCTTAAAACAACTAGGAAGCTGTGCTAAGTCTTCAGGCTGGAGAAAGACCACTGTATTGGTTGAAACGGATTTAATCATTCCGGAGGATGCCGTTGCAATGCTGGAGTGGGAACAAAGGTGAAGCTGTCTGGAAGGAGCAGGAACTTTATGCGATATCCCTCCAGAATTACAGAAAGAACCCACCGATCCGCAGTTATTCGTTGCCAGACCTGCAGGTATGGGGATAGGCGGGTGGATGGAAGGGGTGGTGGACCGGATTCAAAGGCTCTGCTTGGGAATCTTCTGGACCTTGGACCTAGATTGTGGAGCCGATGGAAACTTGCCCTTGGACCCATAGGGACAGGAGGAAGTATTTGAGGCTCTCTGCCACTGTCTTTGGGGAGATGACTTGAAAGATGGCCTGCGAGACCAAGATTTATTCCAGGATTTTCCTCTAGATTGCCTGGCGGCTGCAGTAACTTCCAAATTGCGAGAAGTCTTAAGACTTTTGTCCAGGTCCTGTAGAACTGAATCTGTGGTGGAACTGAAAAGACCATCACCTTCGATCTTTAATGATCAGTTTGGTGTCCTGCTGCAAGGAGGTGACATGCAACCAAGTGTGGCGCCGTAAAGCAACTGCCAATGTGAGGGTCTTAGATGCCACATCTATGTTATACTTGGCGGCACTGAGCTGATGCTTAGCCAGGAGCATGCCCTCCTTCTGAAGGCGTCTGGCTGGTTGGTTAAATTTCTCAGGGAGTGCTGCAAGGAATTCTGACATCTGCCCATGCAGGCAGCAGAATTTGACGCCTTGATGCCCAGGGCTCCCACAGAATAAAATTTTCTACTGAAGGAATCTAATTTCCTTCCTTCTTTGTCAGATGGGGCACAGTGGCTACATTTGCCCTTAGATGCAGAGGTGACAATCACAGAATTAGGTTTGGGATGGACAAACAGAAATTCAGCTCCCGCTTCCTGCACTTTGTATATATGATCCATCCTCCTGTTGGAGATGGGAATAGAGGGAGGGTGAGCCCAGGAGGCTTTAAGCATCTGCGAGAGTACTGAAGTCATGGGAAAGGTGATTGCAGTCGACGTGTTCATTTGAACTATGTCGAAAATGGAGTCGGTAACGACGGGTGGTGGCTGAATCGTGGGAAGGGCTAAAGTATTGGCCATTATTTTAACAAAGTCACCATAGGATTTCATGTCTTCTGACGGGGAAATTGGAAGATCGTCTTCCACTTGCTGTGGTGGAGACAGCTGAAGTGGGGTGGAAGCATCCTCATCCCCAGAATGGGAAGCATCGGAGGAGCTTGAGTGCTCTGAAGGGTCGGAGAACGATGGCGGGTGAACCGGTGTTGACTGCATCGGGTCCGATAGGTCTCCAAAGCGCGTTGATGTCAACGCTTGCATCTTATGAGGGTTGCATGCCAGTGCCGACAGTTGTGGTCTCACAAACTCCGGGCAAGGATCTCGATACTGAGAGATCCAAGATGACGCAGACTGTTGATCCCACTCCATGGGAGGCCGTGGAGGGAACCAGAGCATGCCACCTGGAAACGGGTACGCCCCATACATGCATTGCCACTGGCGTTGGTTCCAGGGCAATTGAAACTGTGCAGGCAATCGATCCCAACTGTCATGGCCCTGTTGGGATGGGTGAGCTATGTTCGCTCTGTGCTTTGAATGAAAGCTCTCCACACTGCAAGACCGGGGAACCTGTGTCAGGTCCATGTCCTCCTCAGAGTCTATGAGCTGAATTGGGTGTGAAGGTGGGGATTGTGCACCTTGTAACTGCCCATGACCTGAGGAGTCAAGCGAAGCAGCTCCGTCTGAGGCAATCCCTGACGGTATTGGGATTTTAGTGGAGGAGCTCTTTTTGTGCTTCTTATGCTTGACAGACTGGTCATCCTTGCCCACCCAGTTTTTCTTAGCGGGTGTATGGGCTACAGACTGAGATGCCGGGATCGAGTGTTTCAGCACCGATCTGTTGGCATCGGATTGGCTCAGTGTCGGAGACCATTGAGCCATCGACCCCGACCTGGGGTTCAACATACAGGCGTGTCCCAAAGAGTCCTGTGACAACGCCATCGGAGAGAGAGCCAACTCAAGTAGTGCCACCCGCAGTCTCGCTGCTTGATTCTTCCTTGTTTGATGGGAGAATTTGGCACAGTGGGCACAAGAGTCAACACGGTGCAATTCCCCCAGGCACAATAAACAAAGGGAGTGTCCGTCAGGGGGTGCAATTTTACTGCCGCACTTCCAGCACCGTCTGAAGAAGCCCCACTATTTGGCCATAAGCCGTAGGCAGGTAGAAAAAGTCTGCCAAGGCAGATGGAAGGAAAAACCTAATTATCTAACTAAACTGAAAACTAACCTTAGCTAACTACAAAAACAGAAGAAAAAGAGGCCGAAGCCAAAGTTTTTTACCAACTGAGGCGTAGGGAGTCCTACCAGTGTGACGTGGGATAGTTGTGCCCCTCCCCTTGTCATGCGCACTGGAGCCCAGCGCGTGACCAGGGAGAAGGAGCGAAAATCCCTATAGCTTTGTACAGTACTGATTGGGGTCGGCGCAGGCACACTGTATCCCAGAGGTGTGATGCACAGAGACCACGAAGAAGATCTGTGTCATATTCTTTGCCTTACTTCTTGGGTTAATATTTGTATGATATAAACCAAACCTCTACGTGCCCAAATTTAGATGGCACAATGAGCTGTGGTATTTTTTTCCCCTGAAGCCCCCTAAGATTTTGGTTCTGTGGTGTGAAGGGTAGGAGTGTAAGAGTCCAAAGATAAACCTTACTCACTCACACAATGAGCAAGCCAGAGTTTATGCAAAGCTGCATTAGACTAGTACAAAACCACCAAGTAAGAGAGAGGTCAACAGTCATTTTCTGGTTGGAATACTGTATATAGCTGCCACTTTGTTATACTGTATATAACTTCCACTGTAGTAAGGAAGTTAACTCCATCCCATCCTTATTCATCATATGCTTCATCAACCTAATACAGATGGGAGTGAACTTCCTTACTATAGAAGGATACAACCCTGGAGAATATTTCATACTTTAAAGGTTTTTTCTCCTATAGGATTTCTTTGTATTTTCTATGTTTGGGATGGACACTTTTGATATCTAATTTGTTTGTATTTCATAAGAACCTTTGGTACTTCTTTATGATATTCATATCCAATACTTACAGACTTTTTATATATGAGTTTATTCATTATAATATAGTTCGATACATGGTATAGTTTCTTCTTTTTCTTCTCAAACTTTTTATCATGTTCCCTGTTTGTATGAGTTACCACACTTATACAGGGACAATGGAATCCATCTGCTGGAACTGAGTAACAGGATCTTTTTGGATGACCTGCGGCAAGGGCTCAGGGGAGTCATTAGCCATTGTATGGGGACAAGGGCCTAAGCAGAAGCTTGACCTTGTTCATGGCAGGAATCTGGCTGGATTTTGTAGGATCAGTGAGCAGCAGCAGGCTGACACCTCCTTGTTCAGGGTGGGGGGTGACATCTGGCAGGACATGACCATGGGCAGGAGCTCTTGGTGAGGAATGCGGATGGCCTGCAAAACCGCTGAACAGGTCCTGCCCTCAAGTTTTGGGGCTTGGGGGGCTGGGTCATCAGGGTGTAACTAGCATGATAGGCTGCCTGCACTACGGGCAGGGTGGCTCCCCCATTATAAAGCAAGGAAGGGGTTCATGTGGTAATCTTGATGTTCATATATCTGGCCCTTGCTTCTTTAAAGTTCATTCAGTTCCTGTTAAATTTAAATAAAGCTGCCTTTTAGTTATTCCAACACCCATGTTTGTCTCTTTATTCTGACTATGGGGGCAAATTAAATCCTAACAGTGCTGCTGTCTCATGAGGAAAGGGGAGGAGGTGGGAGTGCAAAGATGGGGCAATTTCAAAAACATCCATTATAAAGGGGAGCCACCTATGAACACAAGGACAGCCCTGCTCAATAAGTCTAAAATGTACACTGAGTTTACCATTCTGCTTCCTACCATGGTCTACCCGTACTTCTTGCAACTGAAGTTGAGAAAACCAAGTTAATTCCCAGGCCCAATGTACAAAGTGCCAATTTAAATGTCTCAGTAGCCATATGCTGGCCATTGCATGTATTCGTGTGGCGATCTTTAATTTTTTATTGCCTTGATTTGAATCCAGTAGCACCTTAACATCTCTTGAATCACTGCCTTGACACAGTGAGGGGGCTTGTGTGGTTTGATGAGGCTGTGGGCTATTCCATGGAGGATCACACAGGATGGACAGGCCACAGCACAGAACTCAGCCAAAACGTCATCCACTGGAGAAGGAAATGGCAACCCACTCCAGTATCTTTGCCAAGAAGACCCTATGGACAGTAACAAAAGGCTAAAAGATATGGTGCTGGAAGATGAGCCCCTCAGGTTGGAAGGTGTTCAATATGCAACTGGGGAAGAACAGATGGCAACCCACTCCAGTATCTTTGCCAAGAAGACCCCATGGACAGTAACAAAAGTCTAAAAGATATGGCACTGGAAGATGAGCCCCTCAGGTCGGAAGGTGTTCCGTATGCTACTGGGGAAGAACAGAGTAAACTCAGAAAGAATGAAGTGGCTGAGTCAAAGCTGGAAGGATGCTCAGCTGTGGATGTGTCTGATGGTGAAAGGAAAGCCTGATGCTACAAAAAACAATACTGCATAGGAACCTGGAATGTACAATCTATGAATCAAGAAAGCTGGATTTGGTCAAAAATGAGATGGTAAGACTGAACATCGACATCTTGGGAATCAGTGAACTAAAGTGGATGGGACTGGGTGATTTTAACACAGGACCATTATATCTACTACTTTGGCCAAGAATCCTGTAGAAAAAATAGTATGGCCTTTATAGTCAACCAGAGAGTGAAAAAGGCAGTAATGGGATACAATCTCAAAAATGACAGAATGACCTTGGTCCAAATCCAAAGAAAACCATTCAACACCGCAGTAATCCAAGTCTATGCCCCAACCACTGACACAGAGGAGGCTGAAATGGACTGTTTCTATGAAGACCTACAACACCTCCTAGAACTAACACCAAATAGGGAATTGGAATGCTAAAGTAGGAAGTCAAAAGGTAACGGGAATAACGGACAAGTTTGGCCTTGGAGAACAAAATGAAGCTGGGCAAAGGCTAACAGAGTTTTGTCAAGAGAACATGCTGGTCAAAGTGAATACCCTCTGCCAACAACCTAAGAGGTGACTCTACACATGGACTTCACCAGATGGGCAACATACTAATCAGATTGATTATGTCATTTGCAGTAAAAGAGGGAGAAGCTCTATACAGTCAGTAGAAACAAGACCTGGAGCTGACTGTGGCTCGGATCATGAAGTACTCATTGAAAATTCAGGCTTAAACTGAAGAAAATTGGAAACACCACTAGGCCATTCAAGTTTGACCTAGATCACATCCCTGATGAATCAGTGGAGGTGAAGAATAGGTTTAAGGGATTAGATTTGATAGATAGAGTGCCTAAGAACTATGGACGGAGGTTTGTGACATTGTACAGGAGGCAGCAATCACCACCATCCTAAAGAAAAAGAAATGCAAGAAACCAAAGTGGCTGTGTGAAGAGGTTTTACAAACAGCTGAGGAAAGAATGAAAGTGAAAGGCAAAGGTGAAAAGGAAAGATTTACCCAACTGAATGCAGATTTCCAGAGAACAGCAAGGTGAGATAAGGAGGCTTTCCTGAATGAACAATGCAAAGTAATAGAGGAAAATAATAGAATGGGAAGGACTAGAGATCTCTTCAAGAAAATTGGAGAAATCAAGGGAACATTTGATGCAAAACTGGCCATGATAAAGGGCAAAAACGGTAGGGACCTAACAGAAGCAGAAGAGATTAGGAAGAGTTGGCATGAATACAAAGAAGAACTATACAAGAAGGACCTCAACGTCTTTGACAACCACATTGGTGTGATCACCGACCTCAAGCCAGACATCTTGGAGTGCGAAGTCAAATGGGCCTTAGAAAATATTACTAACAACAAAGCTAGTGGATATGATGGTATCCCAGCTGAGCTATTCAAAGTCTTAAAAGATGATGCTGTTAAAGTGCTGCACTCAATATGCCAGCAAATTTGTAAAACACAACAGTGGCCACAGGATTGGAAAAAGGTCAGTTTACATTCCAATCCCAAAGAAGGGCAATGCTAAGGAATGTTCAAACTATCAAACAGTTCCACTCATTTCACATGCTAGCAAGGTCATATTCAAGATTAATGCTCCCTCTAAGCTGTGGAGTCTTGTGAGCAAAGATTCTACTTCGTGAGCTACTGGCATTAAAGTTGTGAGCAAGTGAATTGGCTACTGCATAAATTAGTATGCTCTGGAGCCATCCTTCCTGAGCTAAGACAACAATATGTGAGCCAGAGGCTAAAACCCTGTAAATTAACTCACACACTCAGCTTGGAGGGAAAAATGCTCAAGATCCTACAAGCTAGGCTTCAGCAGTACATGTATAGAGAACTGCCAGAACTACAAGCTAGGTTTCGAAGAGGCAGAAGAACTAGAGATCAAACTGCCAAAATTCTCGGGATTATGGAGAAAGCAAGGAAGTACCAGAAAAACATCTACTTCTGCTTCATTGACTATGAAGTCAATGCTAAAGCCTTTGATTGTGTGGATCACAACAAACTGTGGAAGTCCATAAAGAGATGGGAGTACAACACCACCTAAAATCTCTCCTGAGAAACCTGTATAAGGGTCAAGAAGTTTTAGTTAGAACCAGATATGGAACAAATTATTGGTTTAGCATAGGAAAAGGAGTATGACAAGGGTCCAGTGTTCCCTCTAAGCTGAGTTAGTGTGAGCTAGCTCACAGTTTTTTAGCCTCTGGCTCACACATTGTTGTCTTTGCTCAGGAAGGATGACTCCAGAGCAAAATAATTCATGCAGTAGACAAACTGCTTGCTCATAACTTTAATGCCAGTAGCTCACAAAGTAGATTTTTTGCTCACAACACTCCACAGCTTAGACAGAGCACTGATTCTCACTCTGCTTATTTAATTTATATGCAGAGTACATCATGTGAAATGCTGGCCTGGATGAATCACTAACTGGAATTAAGACTGCCGGGGAAAACATCAACAACCACAGATATGCAGACGATACCACTCTAATGGCAGAAAGTGAAGAGGACCAAAAAAGCTCTCCACTTGTCCCAAGAAGAGACCAGGCTGCTGGCACTCAAAATCAAAAAGGTGGAAGAGCAGTTTTTAAACTGAATAATGGGGGAAAGCCGACAGGAGATGAAAAGTCTCTGGTTTGGGATGGATCATCTCAAAGAGATGAAGGGGTAGCTGTTACTTTTGTACAAGAAAATGGATTAAAATTGTCCACTGAGATTGTGGCTAATGATAGGGACTGCCTGGCAAGGTCTTGAGGTAGCAAGAGGAAGGTTGTGGGCTTAACAAGCATGGGAAGTAAAATCGGGGAGTTGGAATGCTTGGTGTTGGGGGGGAAATAGACATTGTGGGTATTTCAGAAACTTGGTGGGAAATAGACATTGTGGGTATTTCAGAAACTTGGTGGGATGAGGAAAATCAGTGGGATATGGTGATTCCTGGTTATAAATTATAGCGGAAGGATGGAGGGGAAGGGTTGGAGGTGGGGTGGCTCTGTATGTCAGAGAGGGTATACAGTCCAGTAAGATTGAGAGGGTAAGATAATTGGATTCGCTTCTGGAAATGCTATGGGTTGAAATAGTGGGTCCAAAAGAAGGCTTAACAGTGGGAGTTTGTTATTGCCCACCAGATCAAAAGGTAGAGGAGGATTATAAAATGATGAATGAATTAAAGATAGTGGATAACGAAATAACTGTGTCGTAATAGGCGACTTTAACTACCCACACATTGATTGGGTCAATATGAGTTATAGTCGGGAAAAGAAATTGAATTTTTAGACACTCTCAATGGCTGTGCTATGGAATAGATGGTCACAGATCCTACCAGGGGAGAGGCGATCCTGGATTTGGTCCTAAGTAACACCCAACACCTGGTGAGAGATGTAAAAGTGATTGACTGCTTGGGAACAGTGACCACAATGTCACTGAGTTTAACATTTGTACAAATAGGGAGTTGCCCAAAAAGACTGACGCAACCACTTTTAACTTTAAAAGGGGTAACTTCTCTAGTATGAGGGGACATGTGAGGAAGAAATTGAAAGGAAAAGTGGAGAAGGTCAAAACCTTTGGGGAAGCTTGGAGACTATTTAAAAATACAATCCTAGAAGCTCAGAAAAAATATTTACCGCAGCTTAGGAAAAGCACAAATAGGTATAGAAAAAAGCCTGCATGGTTAACAAATAAAGTAATGGAAGCTGTAAAAGGTAAGAAGGGTTCCTTTAAGTGGTGGAAAGCTAGTCTCAGTGAGGTTGACAAAAGGGAACACAGGCTGTGGCAAATAAAATGCAAGTCTGTGATCAGGCAAGCAAAAAGGGAATATGAGGAGCATATTGCAAAAAACATAAAGGCCAACAATAAAACTTTCTTCAAATACATTAGAAGTAGGAAGCCAGCCAGGGAGGCAGTGGGGCCCTTGGATGACCAAGGGGTAAAAGGAGTAGTGAAGGATGATAGGGAAATGGCTGAGAAGCTGAATGCATTTTTTGCCTCTGTCTTCACTGTGGAAGAGGAGAAGTGCTTGCCCACTCCAGAAGCACCGATTTCGGGAGCGGGTTTGAAAGACCTGAATCAGATTGAGGTGACAAGAGAGGAAGTCCTACGACTGATGGACAATTTAAAAATTAATAAATCACCAGGTTCGGATGGCATTCATCCGAGAGTTCTGAAAGAACTCAAATGTGAACTTGTGGATCTCCTGACAAAAATATGTAATCTTTCCTTAAAATCTGCCTCCATTCCTGAGGACTGGAAGGTAGCTAATGTCACTCCCATCTTTAAAAAGGGCTCCAGGGGAGATCCAGGAAATTACAGGCCAGTCAGTCTGACATCGATGCAGGGTAAGTTGGTGGAAACTGTTATTAAGGAAAGAATTAGTAGGCACATTGATGAACAAAAACTATTGAGGCAGACTCAGCATGGGTTCTGTAAGGGAAGATCTTGTCTCACTAACCTGTTAGTGTTTTTTGAGGGAGTGAACAAACATGTGGACAAGGGGGACCCAATAGATGTTGTTTACCTTGACTTCCAGAAAGCTTTTGATACAGTTCCTCATCAAAGGCTCCTAAGCAAACTCAATAGTCATGGGATAAAATGACAAGTCCTCTTGTGGATCAAAAACTGGCTTATAAATAGGAAACAGAGAGTGAGTATAAATGGGAAACTTTCTCAATGGAGGGTGGTAAGCAGTGGGGTACCACAGGGATCAGTACTCGAACTGATGCTTTTTAACTTGTTTTTTAATGATTTGGAATTGGAAGTAAGCAGTGAAGTGGCTAAATTTGCAGATGACACGAAGTTGTTCAGGGTGGTGAAAACCAGGGAGGATTGTGAGGCACTCCAAAGGGATCTGTCGAGGATGGGTGAGTGGGCGTCAACGTGGCAAATGGGGTTCAATGTGGCCAAGTGCAAAGTGATGCACATTGGAGCCAAAAATCCTAAATATAAATACATGTTGATGGGGTCTGAACTGGCAGAAACTGACCAAGAGAGAGAACTTAGAGTAGTAGTAGATAACTCAATGAAAATGTCTAGACAGTGTGTATCTGCAATAAAGAAGGCCAACACTATGCTGGGGCTTATTAGGAAGGGAATTGAAAACAAATCAGCCAGTATCATAATGCCCCTGTATAAATCATTGGTGCGACCTCATTTGGAATACTGTGTACAGTTCTGGTCGCCACACCTCAAAAAGGATATTATAGCATTGGAAAAAGTGCAGAGAAGAGCAACTAGAATGATAAAAGGGTTGGAACACCTTCCCTATGAAGAAAGGTTAAAATGCTTGGGGCTCTTTAGCTTGAAGAAACGACAGCTGAGGGGTGACATGATCGAGATTTATAAGATTATGCGTGGGATTAAGCAGGTTGAGAAAGAAGTACTTTTCTCCCTTTCTCACAATACAAGAACTCGTGGGCACTCAGTGAAATTGCTGAGCAGTCGGGTTAGAACAGATAAAAGGAAATACTTCTTCACCCAAAGAGTGATTAACATATGGAATTCACTGCCACAGGAGGTGGTGGCAGCTACAAGCATGGACAGTTTCAAGAGGGAATTAGATAAACATATGGAGCAGAAGTCCATCAGTGGCTATTAGCCACAAGGTATGGATAGGAACTCTCAGTCTGGGGCAGGTGATGCACTGTATTCTTGGTGCTGGGGGGGCAGCAGTGGGAGGGCTTCTAGTGTCCTGGCCCCATTGCTGGACCTCCTGATGGCACCTGGCATTTTTGGCCACTGTGTGACAGAGTGTTGGACTAGATGGGCCATTGGCCTGATTCAACATTGGCTTCTCTTATGTTCTTATGAGCCTCTTGTCAAGAGTGAAAGAGGAGAGCGCAAAAGTTGGCTTGAAACTCAACATCAAAAAAATTAAGATTATGGCATCCAGCCCCATCAGTCCTTGGCAAATAGGAGGGGAAGTCATGGAAGCAGTGACAGACTTCACGTTCCTGTGGTCCAAGATCACTGCAGATGGTGACTGTGGCCATGAAATTAAAAGATGCCTGCTCCTTGGGAGGAAAGCTATAGCAAACCTAGACAGCATAATAAAAAGTAGAGACATCACTCTGCCAACAAATGTCCATATGGTCAAAGTGATGGCATTCCCAGTAATAATATAGGGCTGTGAGATTTGGACCATTAGGAAGGCTGCGTGCCGAAGAACAGATGCTTTTGAATTATGGTGTTGGAGAAGACTCTTGAGAGTCCTTTGGACTGCAAGGAGATCAGTCAGTCCTAAAAGAAATCAACCCTGTACCCTAGAAAGCCAGATACTGAAGCTAAAGCTCAAATAGTTTGGCCACCAAGTGAGAAGAGAGCACCCATTGGAGAAAACCCTGATGCTGGGAAAGATTAAAGGTAAAAGAAGAAGGGAATGACAAAGGTTGAGATGGTTAGACAGTGTTATTGATGTGATATGAAATTGAGCAAACTCTGGAGGATGGTGGAAGACAGAAGGACCTGGTGTGATGTGGTCTATGAGGTTGCGAAGAGTCAGACTCGACTGTGTGACTGAACAAGAAAAAGCCCCTTAAGTTTTCAAGGTATAATTTTTCAAGAGTGAAAGCTCCCTTCATCACATAAGAAGGAAGCTTTGACTCTCAAAAGTTTACACTCTGAAACTCTTGTTGGTCTCTAAAGTGCTACCTGACGCAAATCCAAGTGTTCTACTGCAGAATATGTTTGCCCTCTGAAACTATCTCTTTACTACCCGAATGTGGTTGCCAAGGACATGCAGCTTTGTTGTAGGAAAACCATATCTGTTTTCCTACAAAGCAAAAAGTAAGAAGCAGCTGTTAAAAGGTTATGATTGATACACAGACCTGTGACAGAGGGAACTGTTTTGTAAAGGCTTCCATGCAACATTTAAACTGGCCCTAAGGTAGACTGTACTGGCCAATATGCACTCACATATAAATAACTTTCATTCCTTTAGGTTTTACAGTATGTCAGAACTGGGAGAGAGAAGGCTGATTATCTTGCTATGCGTAGATATTATCAAAGACTTGCTAGCATTACTATAAGGTTATATCCAGGACAGCACACATACTGTGGATTTAGTGGTGTACTACAGAATTTCTCATGTTGAAAATTCTAGCTTAAAAAAATATGCACAGTATTCAGACATAAAAAGCAGGAATCTGTGATCAAAAAAATCATTTCTGTTATTGCTCTGTATCTCTTCTATAAATTGCTATCAACTGTTGCCCTGGCCCTTATAAGCCAACTAATCTCCAGATTTTCCCCACCACTTCTTGACATGTCTGTCCACATCTCCCCCAGAGACTCCAGAATTGAGTACAGGAAGAATAATATCGAAGTGAAAATATGCAAAGGCCCTTTCCAGAGCAAAAATTATGTGAGGTTCTTGGGGAGGGTAAGGTCATTCATAAGGGCAATCACTTTTATTTTCAAACTGTGTTCTGGGAATCCCTGGAATTCCTCAGTGAGAAGATCAGTTATAACAGAAGAGTTTCCCTGAAAAGGCAACTCACCAATAACTACTGAACTTACTCTGCAATGATCCATTGAACAGGAATATGAATATGTTCTAACACCAGATTTAAATGTGATGCTGGTAGGCAAGAAGAACTTACCTCTAAGATACTGCACTCACACAGTGCCTTTGTTACCTGAGCTGTCAGCCACTAGACATGCTATGTTGCCATGCCACTGATCCATAGCCAAGTCAGGCTTTGCAACATTAGCATGCCAGCCACACACTGTATGACCAGCAGCCAGGTTTAAATGAAACAATGTGTAGGGAGATCACATGGTTAAGTTCTTCTTCCTAATCAGTGTAAGGCTCAACAAGGCCCAAGCCCTAATCTCAAATTCAAACTAACAGATCTTTAACATTTTTTTAAAAAAACAAACAGCAGTGCAGCAGTATTGCACATTTCATCCTTCATTACTATATAAAAGTGTAGTCGCATGGCAACATAATATGCTTGGTAAAATCAGTTGGCTGCCTGATCTGTCACTCAGAATGACTCCCTAGGTACTGGCTGCGTTGCCTGAGTTCTCTCCCACCCACTGCAGCCTAGGCCACTATTCTCTGATTGGGCCAGCGTTTCAAAGTCATTTGCATATGGAAGCTGACTGGACTTCACACCATTCCACACCTCAAACTCCCCCCCCCACCGCGAGACAGTTGGAACTGTCAGTTGCACATGTGACCTGGTGTTTTCTGCAATAAAATATGTCCTCACCCACAACACGTCACTTCCCCTTCAAAAGAAACAAACCCAATAACACAACCATGCCACATCACAAAAAAGACAGATCACACCACAAGCAGAATACCACAAGGCAAAAAATGATAGGAAAAGGTGCCAGCAGTCACCCCATTACTGTCACAGATATGTACCTGAGAGCGCTTCAGAGGATGGTGTGCAGGTCCCAGGTTCATGTTATAAAAGCTGCCTGGGGGATTATGGACCATTCACAGACTTTCTACCTTAACATACCTAACATGGTTGTTGTGCAGATCATACGGGGGAGAGGAGAATGATGTCAGCTGCTTTGGTTCTCACTGCAGGGAAAGACTGCCCTTTCTTTAGGCAGAGGCTGAGGGGGGAGGGGAGATGTCAATCTGAAGACAGACAGGCAGATAAAGGTAGGCTGATGGTTGCCTGTAAAGGACATAGGGTTGCCAGCTCCAGGTTGGAAACTTCCAGGATATTTTAGGGCTGAAGCCTGCTGAGGGTGGGGTCTGAGGAGGAGGAAGAGGGGGACCTAAGACAGATACAGTGCCATAGTCCCCACCCTCCAAACAAGATGTTGCCAATCTCCAGGTGACAGCTGGAGAGCTCTTAAAGATCTGGTGCTAATTCAAAGTGCTGGGGATGTGTTGCATTTTGGCAGGGGATGCTGTGAGTGTAGAAAATGAATTATCGACAGAGTAGTGTTTTGGAAAATCTTTAGGAATTGTTTGATACATTTACTATGGGGCACCCATCCACAGTCTCTGGCATTTTCTCACTCTGCTGGCATCAAAACCAATTTAAGGCAAAGTAGAGATATGGAGAGTTTTCCATCCTCCTTTGCATCAATCTGTCTTTGTTGGCAACCGTAGGCCTTCCAGCACTCTCAGGGTGACTTCATACCTCCTGAAAGGCATTACTTCACTAGCCCTGGCTGCTTGCTCCTGTTCAGCAGGAGCCTTCCTACAGAAGTTGCCTGGGTAATTTTGGACCAGCCACAGACTTTCAGCCTAACCTACCTTGCAGAGTTGCTGTACAGATCACAAAGCAGAAGAGGAGAATGAAGTAAGCTGTTTTGCTCCCACTAATGAGAAAGACAGAACTTTGCCTAGGAAGAGGCTGCTGAGAGGGGAGGAGATAAAGTTGCCAACTTTAGGTATGGAAATTCCTGGAGATTTGACAGGTGGAGCCTGGAGAGGGTGAGGGTTGAGGAGGGGTGGGACCTCAGACAGGTACAGTGCCATAGACTCCACCTTCCAAACCAGCCATTTTCTCCTGGGGAACCATTTTTGCCAATCTCCAGGGGAGGGCTGGAGATCACTTAGAAATACAACTGCTATCCAGGAGGGAGGAGATGGAAAGCTGAAGTCAGAAGGGGAGATAAAGGTAGGTTGATGGTTAGCTGGGAAGGAGATAGGCTTGCCAACTCCAGGCTGGGGAATTCCTGGAGATTTGAGGGGTGGGGCCTGGAGAGGGTGGGGTTTGAGGAGGGGTGGGACCTCAGGCAGGTACAATAACATAGACTTCACCCTCCAAACCAGTCATTTCCTTCTGGGGAAAAACAGGTTGCTTACCTGTAACTGATGATCTTTGAGTGGTCATCTGTGCATTCACACCTCTGGGATATTGTGCCTGCACTGACCCTGATCGGTATAATGGAAAGCAAAAGGGATTTACACGCCCGCTCCCCCATCACATGCCGGGTTCCACTGTGCATGACTAGGGGAGGGGCATGACTATCCCGCCAGTTCCTTCTGACCATTGCCCTCAGTCTTCAAAGAAAGGAAAGGACCGAAAGCAGAGGGGAAGGAGGGTGGGTGGTGTGAATGCACAGATGACCACTCAAAGATCATCAGTTACAGGTAAGCAACCTGTTTATCTTCTTCATGGTCTCTGTGCATCACACCTCTGGGAGACTAGCAAGCAGTACATGCCTACCTGGAGGAGAGAGCTGAGGTCCTAAATCTGCACTGCCTGCAACACTGCTCATCCAACTGTGGACCGTTGATGAAGATGTACATGTAGGGCATAGTGCTTCACAAACGTGTGAGGCATGGCCCATGTCGCTGTGTTGCAGATATCATCTAGCGATGCACCTAGCAGGAAGGCTGTGGATGCAGCCACCACCCAGGTGGAATGTGCCCTTAGCAGGCCTGGGAGCAGCTTCTTGGCTAACGAGTAGCATAGCTTAATAGTCTCCACATTCCACTTGGATAGCCACTGGGATGACAGTTTCTTCCCTCGGGAGAGTAAAGCATAAGAGACAAACAGGGCCGGCGATTTTCTAAAGGGCCGTGTTCGATTCAAATAAAAGAGCAAAGCTCTTTTGACGTCCAGCGAATGGAGCTGGCGTTCCTCCTCGGACGAAGGAGATGGGAAGAACGCTGGGAGGACAATGTCCACTCGAACATGAAACTTAGAAACTACTTTTGGTAAGAAAGAAACGTCTGGAGCCAACGTGGCCCAATTATGACGGAAACTCAAGTACGGGGGTTCACAACAAAGCGCTGACAGCTCGCTCACTCTCCTCGCAGAGATGACTGCGACTAAAAACACCGTCTTCCAAGACAACAGCTGCAGACTACAGGTAGCCATCAGCTCAAAGGGTGTGCCCATAAGCCACATCAGTACCATGGGCAGGCCCAAGCTGGCGTGGGGCCATATGAGGGAGGAAACAGGGGGGGCAGGCCTTTCAGAAACTTCTTGGTCTGTGGTGGAAGAAAACAGAGTGACCCTCAATAGGTGGATGATTAGCCAAGATAGCAGCCAAATAGACCTTCTACAAGGCACAGCTAAGGCCCAAGTCCTGCATCTGTTGTAAACGTGAGTGTTGAAGGGTGTGTGTGGAATGGAGCTACCACCAGGAGGTTCACAGGGTCTGTCCACCAGAGCAGAGAGTTCAGTACATCCGGAGGGATGATAAGATGAAGGGACTGGTGTTGCCGTTGTGGATGAAATTTCTGGACAAACCACAGTTGTAACGGTCGCATGTGCAGCCTGGCGAAGACAATTACATTGGTGGTGGCCGCCATCAGCCCCAGCAACCATTGGATTCGTTTTGCAGTGGCACTTCCTGCACGGCAGATGAGATCCACTAGCTCAAGAATGTCCCATGCTCTCTGAGGAGGGAGAAAGGCCTTGCATACAACAGAGTCCAGGATTGCTCCTATGAATTGCACCCTTGTGGCAGGAAAAAACCTAGGACTTTCGCAGGTTCACCTGAAGGCCAAGAGATTCCAGGGTAGATAAGGTCAGTTTGACAAGGGTGAGCAGGGATGCCCTGGACTCCGCTACTAGCAGCCAATCATTTATATAGGGAAAAACCTGGATGCTCTTCAGACAGAGGTGTGCCACTATGACCACCATCACCTTCTTAAAGACTCAAGGAGCAGTAGATAAATCAAAAGGGAGGGCTTTGTATTGGAAATGTCTGTTTCCTACCGCAAAACGGAGGAATATATGGTGGGCAGGATGAATGGAGACGTGACAATAAGCATCTTTGAGGTCCAACGTTACCATCCATGCTCCAGGATGTAGGAGTAGAAGGATGGTTTGTAACATTGTCATCCTAAATTTCTTGTAAAGGATGAAATGATTCAAATTCCTGAGATCCGTCCTTCTTCGGCACCGTGAAATAACGGTAGTAGAAGCCCATGTGATGTTGAGCTACAGGTACTGGTTCTATGGCATCCTTTTGGAGAAGAGTTTGAACCTTTTCTAAGAGCACGGCTGAAGGCAGAGTGACAACGAAGTGAGCAGTTGTAGGGATTTGGGAAAACTTTATGAGGTACCCCGACTGGATTATCAAAAGGACCCACCGATCTGATGTTATGAGTTGCCAGGCTGACAGATAAGGGGACAGGCGGGTGGGGGACGTTAAGAGAGTACTGGAGTCAAAGACCCTGTTTGGGAGTCTTAGAGATTTTTCGCCCTGGATTGAGAAGCAGACAAAAACTTTGGTTTTCCCCCATCAGGTTGAGAAGAACTGCTTAGAGATCTCTGCCAATGGGACTCAGAAGAGGATTTAGACAAGAGTCTACGGGACCATTGCTTGGTCCAAGGTTTACCCTTGCTCTGCCTAACAGCAGGTTTGACCCCTAGACTGCGAGATGTCTTGATGGGAGCGGTGGCACAGGCAGTAAGGCACGCCTGCTATAACATCTGGGAACAGCCACTATGGCTGTTCAAATCCCACCGTGACCGGGGTGATCTCCCGACCCTAGTCCCAGCTCCCGCCCACCCAGTGGTTCGAAAGCGTTAAAATATATAGAGCAAGTACATAAATGGGTACCTGCCTGTAGGTGGCAGGGGGCACCCTCCCTCCTTGGGGTGTGCAGCAGGAAAAGCATCGGCGATCTGGCGGGGATGGCGACAGCAGCAGAGGCGGCATGGAGGCAGCGCTGGGCGGCCGAGTCCAGAAGGAGGGCGGAGTAACGGAATGATGAGCGGCGTGTCGGCGCAGTGCGGTGGAGCCAAAGGGACACAGCCAGAAACTGCAGCCGACATGAGGCCGTACACCGAAGACAAGGCCTTCCGGGAAGAAAGCTGCTGAGCCGGAAAGAACCTGCCCCAGAACATCATGGATGGAGTGCTGACGTCTGAGGCCCGCCGGAATAAGGACAAAAGAACTAGAAGACCCTGCTGCCTGGGTACTGGTAGGATGCCATCCCCCTATGAATTGTGGCCCTAGATTAGGAAACATAATCCTGTTTAAACCGCTCAAAGACCCCTTGGGGGTCAGAGCGGTATAGAAATCAAAAGTTAAATAAATAAATAAATAAAATGTTTTTGTCGAGCTCTTGCAGCACCGTATCTGTAGTGGAACTAAAGAGTCCAGCACCATCGAAGGGAAGATCCTCAACAATGGTGTCTGACTGCAGAGTGGAAGAGCATAGCTATGCATGCTGCCGCAGGGCAACCAAGGAGGTGAGGGTCTTTGCTGCCACATCCAGTGTATGCTTAGAGACATTAAGTTGGTGCTTTGCCAGAAGCATGCCTTCCTTCTGGATCCATCTAGCTCGATGGCTACCATTCCCACAGGGCATACTGATAACACTATATACAGGCAGCATAGTTGGAGGTCTTAATTCCATTTGCTCCTTCCGTACAGAACCTTCTGCCAAAGGTGTCAAGCTTCCTTCCTTCTTTATCTGAAGGTACAGAATGATTACACTTGCCCTTAGAGGAAGATGTTACCACTACAGAGTTTGGTTTTGGATGGATGAAAAGAAACTCCACTCCCATCTCCTGTATTCTATACATATGATCCAGTCGCTTGCTGGAAATCAGGACAGAGGAAGGATGAGCCCAAGAATCCTTGGCTGCTTGTAAGAGGACTGAAGTCATGGGGAGGCTGATGTGTCCATCTGGACAATGTCGAAGTCTGAGTCTGTGACTACTGAAGGTGGTTGGACTGTAGACAAGGCTAGCTTGTTGGCCATTCATTTGACAAAGTCCCTGTAAGACTTGACATCCTCAGATGGAGATATTGGGAGATCATCACCGACTTGTTGCAGCGGGGAAAGCTCCAGAGGCGGGCGGGGGCTTTCCTCGTCAGACTCTGAAGAACTGGAGGAACTGGAACAATCCGAGGGTTCAGAAAGTAACATCAAGTGGATTGGTGTCGAAGGCATCAGTTCCAATGGCTCCATAAACTTTTTTGGCACCGACAACTGAAGGTCGAAACATTCAGCAGTCAGTCGGGATGGTAGAGGTATAGCAAACTCCGGTGTCGAGGAAGGATCTTGATAGCAAGGGAGTCGGGATGATGAAGATCGGCAATCCCTTTCCATGGAAGGATGTGGGGGGAGCCAAGGCATCGGCCCCAGGAAGTGGTAAGCCCCATACAGACACTGCCATTGGTGCTGATTCCAGGTGGGAGGAGGCTGGATGGGCATCATATGTCAACCCCGATCATCGGGTCTGTACTGAGGCGAAGGGACCGCAATGTTAGCCCCTTGCTCTTGATGCAGGCTCTTGACATTGGGGGATCAAGAAACCTGAGTCAAGTCAGTCTCCTGATCGGAGTCAGTGGACTGGGTGGGGCGAAGTGAAGGCGACTTAGATGCATCTTGTTGCTGCCCTCGGCTAAGTGAATAAAACGAAGTGGCTCTGGGCTGGGTCACTACCTCAGCTTGGTGCGGACTCGACAAGAGTTTTGCTGCGAGAGCCTTTCTTGAGCTTTTTGCACTTGATAGGCCGACCGTCCTTGCCCTCCTTACATTTTTTGGAAGGAGTATGTGCTTTGAACTGCTGTGCTGGGATCGGGCGTGTGAGCACCGATCGTTCGGCATCAACTAGAGCCGATGTCGGAGAAAGAGCGGCTGTCGATTCCGATGCAGGCATTGACATCGAGGGTGACCAGATGTATCTTGCGATGACACCATCAGAGAAAGTGCAGCTTCCAGTAACACCACATGAAGTCTGGCTGCCTGATTCTTCTTGGTTTGCTTGGAGAACTTGGAACAATGGGCGCAACAGTCTACTCGGTATGATTCCCCCAGGCACAAGAGGCAAAGGAAGTGTCTATCTGAGGGGACAATCTTGCTACCACACTTCCAGCACCATTTGAAGAAACCCCACCACATGGCCATAAGATTGCAGGAGGGGCAAAACGGTCTCCGTAAAGGCAGAGACAAGTCCAAATGAACCTATCTAACTACGATTACTTTCCTAACTACCTAATAAAAAGAAGAGGAAAAAAAGGCCTAAAGCCAGAAATTTTACCAACCAAGGCGGAGTAGATCCTACCAGCACGGTGGTCAGAAGAGAACTGGCGGGATAGTTGTGCCCCTCCCCTAGTCATGTGCAGTGGAGCCCAGCACGTGACGGGGGAGTGGGCGCGAAAATCCCTTTTGCTTTCCATTATACCGATCGGGGTCGGTGCATGCGCACTATATCCCAGAGGTGTGATGCACAGAGACCAACTGAAGATCCATTGTTGCCAATCTCCAGGTGGGGGCTGGAGATCACTCAGAATTACAACTGTTCTCCAGGAGGGAGGGGGAGGAGAAGGAAAACTGAAGTCAGAGGGGAACATAAAGGTAGGTTGATGATTGGCTGGGAGGGGTGGAGCCTGGAGAGGGTGGGGTTTGAGAAGGGGTGGGACCTCAGACAAGTACGATGCCATAGACTCCACCCTCCAAACAAGCCATTTCCTCCTGGTAAACGATTGTTGCCAATCTTCAGGAGAGGGCTGGAGATCACTCAGAATTACAACTGCTCTTCAGATGGCAGAGATCAGTTCCCCTGAAGGAAACAGTAAGCTTGGTGTCATTATACCCTGCTGAGGTCACCATAGCAAATTGACACTGAGTGCCCAGAGCCTCTTTCTAGAGCTCGTTGTATGTATTTTCACAACGAGCCTTATTCCTAGTTAATAATAAAGCAAGAAAAAGCAAATCATTGATATCCTAGTTTTAGAATTTTGAGGCCAATGAGTGACTCTGGATCCAGTTACTAAACTGAAGAGGAGATTTTAATCCAATTACTTGGGTTTGCTTCACAGTTTGTGGTGAAGGAAATAACTACCTGAAACACTTCTTGCTTAAACACACATCAACCTCCTCATCAAGCCTCCTGCTATTCATCTGTCTCCACATGCCTCTCCTAAAAGGAAATACAGCACCAGCTGGGAAGGCAACTGTGTATGTTAAGTGTGTGACTAAAAGCTCTTTATTATACTGCCAATTTTCTCTGATAGCTCTGCAGAAGCTTCAAGCGCATCTTATACGATGTTTATGAAATCCTATGAGACGGTGGTGAAGGTGGTGAAGAAGGAATTCTTTTCTGCCTCCATTGTGTCCGCTAGCTGTTGCCCGACACAATCATTTAGTGTGATTCAGTCCTTGACATCTCTTACGAAGGGGAATCACAAGAGTAGGAATCTGACCATTAGCTGTGAGGCATTTGCAATCTTTTTTGCGGATAAAGTCTTGGCGCTCCACTGTGACCTGCCTGCCAATATTGATACAGTAAGTGAACTGGAGACCCCTTGGCCACCTTTGAATTTAGTTTCTAATACCTTCAACCTGCTCTCTTCCACAGATTTATTTATTTGACTTTTACCTCGCCCTCCCCACCAAGGCAGGCTCAGGGCGGCTCCCATAAAATCAATAAAACAATCTACATTATATAAAATTATAGATACATAATTTAAAAGCATTAATATCGATGGCAATACAAAACAGTAAAGTGCAATTAGAGACATGTCCAGCAGTATCACCGTGCTAGGTCACTTCTAAGTCTGAGTCCACATAGGGCGCAGCTGGTAAGATGCCGCTCCTATTGGAATGCCTGCCTAAAAAGCTCCGTTTTCTTAGCCCTGCGGAACTGTGGGAGGTCCTGCGGGGCCCTGATCTCACCAGGGAGCTGATTCCAATAGGCTGGAGCTTCCAGAGAGAATGCCCTGATCCTTGTTGATGTCAACCTTGCGGCCTTCGGGGCAGGGAGGGCCAGGTGGTTTTGAGATCCTGATTGCAGTGCTCTTTGGGGAACATGCGGGGAAAGGCGGTCCCTCAGGTAGGCAGGTCCCTGACCATACACGGCTTTAAAGGTCAAAACCTGCACCTTGAAGTGAATCCAGTATGCTATTGGCAGCCAGTGCAATGTCTTTAGCACAGGCTGGATGTGCTCCCACTTGGAGAGACCCATCAACAGCCTGACTGCCTCATTTTGCACCAGTTGCAGCTTCCGGAGTTGTACCAAGGGCAGCCCCACCTAGAGAGCATTGCAGTAGTCCAACCTTGAGGTGATCATTGCATGGATCACTGCAGCCAGATCACTGCATTCGAGGAAAGGAACCAACTGCCTAATCAGCTGAAGGCAGTAGAAGGCTGCCTTGGCAGTGGCTGCTACTTGGGCCTCCATTGTTAAGGAAGCCTCCAGGAGCACTCCCAAGTTCCTGACTCTTGGCGCTGGCACCAATGGTGCCCGATCAAAGGTTGGGAGTGGGATCCCTAGCCCCGTCCCACTCCGACTCAGGCACAGGACCTTTGTCTTCATCGGATTCAATTTCAATCAATTCAGTCTAAGCCATCCAGCCACGTCCTGTAGTGCCCGGACCAGGTCTTCCAGGGTAGAGTCAGACTGACCGCCCAACATCAGATAGAGCTGGGTGTCATCTGCATATTGGTGACATCCCAGCCTGTGCCTCCAGGCAATCTGGGCAAGGGGGTGCATATAGATGTTAAATAGCATTGGGGAGAGCACAGCCCCTTGAGGCACTCCACATACTAGTGGGTGCCTTTGGGACTGCTGCTCCCCAATAGCCACCCTTTGTCCCTGACCTTGGAGAAAGGAGACAAGCCATAGCATGGCAAGCCCTTGAATTCCCATGTCAGTGAGGCAGTGGGCGAGCAGCTGGTGGTCAACTGTGTCGAATGCTGCCGACAGGTCTAACAACAGCAGCTCCGCCATCCCGCCCCGATCCAGGTGCCTCTGGAAGTCATCTGTGAGGGCGACCAGTACTGTCTCCATCCTATGGCCTGGGCGGAAGCCAGACTGGAAAGGATCTAGCATAGAAGTGTTATCTATAAAGCTCTCCAACTGTTTCAGCACTGCCCTCTCAATTAATTTGCCCAAATAAGGCAAATTGGAAACTGGCCAGTAATTAGCCAATTCAGCTGGATCCAGAGATTGAAACGATCCTGGGTGCTGTCAGATAAACTACATGCCTCCTTGACAACAAAGACAAACTAGAAAATAACTGCCAGGTTTTCTATGATTACTATAATCAATCTTTGTAGTCATGTAGTTGAACAGTTTATATTATATGAGAAGTTTCAGTACGAAATAGTGAAGACGTTTTCTTTCATATGATTCTTATCACAACAAAATGTAATTCATGATTTATCATAAGATAGGATAAAAATGTTAATATATTATGCAAAAAAGGTAGAATGTTGAGTAGGGTGTTTTGGGTTACAGTCACACGTGCCAGAAAAAAATTGGGGGGATGGAAGCAAGACTATTTCTTCCAGAGAAATTTGACCTGCAGTTGCATGATCACACCTCCCTTTGAAGCTGCAGGCGCAGTCTGTCAATGTGTGATCAAACGCAACTGCAAGTGACTTTTTGTGTGTGCTGTTTTTTCTCCATGCACTTAAACAAGGGATCGACGAATCGAACCTCCACACTAAGGGCTTCCTTTGGAGTTTGGGATGATGTGCATACTGCAAAGGGGGGGGGACGGGGACAATAGCACGGAGTCAGGATGGCCTGATCAGATCATCCTGATGCCATGAGAGTGCGCTGGAGAGATCAGACATGGGAAAGTCCATGGCCTGTCGTAACCCGTTTACTATTGGGTTTTCCCCAGTGTCTTTTAACTCTACTTCTGTGGCAGAGCAGAACGAGTTGCTGACAGCTGTGGGGCACTTCCCAGATGTTGTCTGATCGCACCCTTTAAATCTGCCCAGCATTCACACCTATGTTGGGTCTAATTGTACGTGTGATCACAGCCATAGTGGTTTTTAAAGTTATAATGCTACATAATTTTTCCTAAAAAATCAAGTATTTGAATCAAGTATTGTCCCTTATATTTGCAAAACTGCCCTTTATACTATGTTTTGGTAATTTTACCTTTTATTCTTTCTCCTTGCCACTTTTTAAAATTCTGTTCTCCCTCAAAAAATTCAAAATAAAAATTATATATATATATAAATTAAAAAAGAGTATCTGCAGGTTGCTAGGCACTGTAGGACAGCTATCAGAGAGGCCAAAGCTCACAGTGAGCTAAAGTTGGCTAGGGAGGCTTGCTACAAGAAATTAGTCTTCAGATATGTGAAGAGCAAAAACAAGATAAAAAGAGGCGATGGGCCCACTGTTGGGTGAAAATGGAGAAACGGACGGAGAAAAAGCAGAAAGGCTCAATGCCTACTTTGCCTCAGTTTTTCCCCTGAAGACGAGATCAGGCTCATCTAGAGATGGCAGTAGGCAAGGCACAGCATCTAGGCTGCTGGTTGACATGGACAGAGAGGTAGTTGAGAAGCACCTGGTTGCATTAAACAAGTACAAATCCCCAGGCCCAGATGGTATGCACCCAAGAGTGCTCAAAGAACTTTCTAGAGAGCTTGTAGAGCCTTTGTCCATTATCTTGCAGACCTTGTGGAGAACAAGACATGCCACAAGACTGGAGGAATGCAGATGTTATCCCAATTTTACAAAAAGGGAGGGGGGATGACTGAGGAAACTAAAGGCCAATCAGTGTACCTTCTGGCCCAGGGAAGATACTGGAGCAGATATTAAAGCGATTGATCTGTGAGCATCTAAAGGACAACTTGATGATACGGGGAAGTCAGTACAGATTTCTCCCCAACAGGTCCTGCCAGACCAACTTCATTTCCTTCTTTGATCAAATGATGAGCTTACAGGATTGAGGGAATGCTGTTGACGTTGTTTACTTGGATTTCAGAAAAGCTTTTGACAGGGTTCCCCAGGATGTTCTGATGGGTAAATTAAAGGACTGTGGACTGGACTGTAGGATAGTTAGGTAGATAGGGAACTGGTTGGAGAACCACACTCAGAGTAGTTGTCAATGGCATTTCATCTGAATGGAGGGGGTGTCCAGTGGGGTGCCATGGGGCTCGGTTCTGGGCCCAGTACTTTTCAAAACTTTTATAAATGATCAGGATGAGGGTGTGGAGGGGCTAATTAAATTTGGAGATGACACCAAATTGGGAGGAGCAGTGAACATGCCAGAAGATAGAGATAGAATTCAATGAGATCTGAATATGCTGGAAAAATGGGCGGATGTGAACAAGATGCAATTTAACAAGGATAAGTGCCGAGTTCTAAATCTAGGTAACAAAAATGAGAAACATGCATACTGGATGGGGGATATACTTCTGAGTAGCATCATATGTGAACAAGATCTTGGGTCAAGGGTGGACCGAAAGTTAAATATGAGTAGCAGTGTGATGCAGCACTAAAAAAGGCTAATGTGATCTTGGGGTGTATCAACAGAGGAATAACATCCAAATCACAAGATGTCATAGTCCTACTGTACACTGCACCTGGAGTATTGTGTGCAGTTCTGGAGGCTGCACTTCAAAAAGGATGAGGACCGAATAGAGCGAGTGCAGAGGAGACTGACGAGGATGATCAGGGGCCTAGAGACCAAGGTCTATGAGGAAAGGCTGAAGGACTTGGGAATGTTTAGTCTGGAGAAGAGGAAGTTTAGAGGGGACATGATTGCTCTTTTTAAGTATCTGAAGGGCTGTCACTCAGAGGAAGGCAGGGAGTTATTCCTGTTGGCAGCAGAGGATAGGACTCACAATAATGGGATTAAATTAAGAGTGAAAAGGTACCTGCTGGATATTAGGAAAACCTTTTTTACAGTAAGAGTTGTGCAACAATGGAATCAGCTGCCTAGGGAGGTGGTGAGGTCCCCTCACTGTCAGTCTTTAAGCAGCAGCTGGACAAACACTTGTCAGGGTTGCTCTAGGCTGATCCTGCATTGAGCAGGGGCTTGGACTTGTATGGACTTTATGGCCCCTTCCAACTCTGTGATTCTATTACCTGCTAAAGAATACTGAGCATCTAAGGAAGCCTTCAACCATGGAAGAAAACAGAGGCTCTTCATGTGGCACTGAAGCAATTCGTTACAGAGTCAAGGGCAACACAAAAGCTTAAGTATTTGCCAGTTGGACCTCATATGTGACTTGATGGATTTGGTACATGACATTACTATGAAGCTCCACCACAGTATGCCTCTCCTTGAGACCTTGCTACAAGAAACAATTCAGACCTGCACCACTTGCTGTTTATTGTTTCCTGACCGGAATTAACATACATTATACCAGGGAACTGGCCTGCCCAGGGCTTTAAACCGTCTGTGGCTCTCTTCTCCATCCTGCCCCTGCCTGTCCTCATCCTTCTGAGGGAGATTGGGGCTGCCGAACTTCCCAGCTAGCTGGGCCTTCACCTGTTTCTCCTCTGGCAGGAAGCTCCTCTGGGCTAAAGCACAAAAAAAAAGTTGCAAAGAAAATGAAAAATGGATTTTTCTTTAAGGTATCTGGGCCCAGATAGACTACTCTGGGACTGGAATGACAGCCCTCAGAATGGAATGACGGTCCCTGGGAGTAGCAGCGGCGTTCTGGGATTGGAATTCCACTCTGGGGGTTGTCATTCCAGTCCCAGCAGAGTGGAGGCTCATTAATGAGCATCAAAGAACTAGAAATTAGATTTATGAGTCAGGGTTCCTTGACTGGATTAGCTCTTATGAAAGTAGTACAAATCAATGCATTAATCTGGATATGACACATATCATAGCTGACAACCTACTTACATCTGATGAAGTATTATGTGGCATAATTTTGCTAGCCTGATGCCTAACTAGTCAGTAGTCATGCAGTACTTGTATTGCAATATTCACATCCTAAAACCAGTACCTTCAAATGTGTTAAACATGAGCCATTACTTACAAAAATTATGACTGGTGAAGAAACAAGAATTGAGAAACATTATACTTTGATGTTGCCTATTGTTGCTTATTGCTGATCCTTGAATATGTTTGGTACTACATTTTTTTTTGAAACAAAGTTTTTATTGGAATATATTCAGCATTGTTAAACACCATTACCAATTCAGTTTAAAGATTATATCCCTTCCCCCCTTCCCCCCCAATAGGCTTCCAACACTGCTAATAACAAAAGAAAAAAAATTAAAAGGTAATCAAGTTTAGACTTGTAACAATCGACAAACTAGGTAACACAATTCTACTACATAGAAACCTGACTCTTTCTAACATAGTTTCACATAAAAGTACAGTACAATCAAATATTAATTTCATTTCACATTCAATTTCAATAAGAATCAAGATTGTACATTCTCCCTTTCATTTTATATTCAGTTTCCATATACAATTTCAGGTCTTCCCAGTCTTTTAAATATTGTTCTGCCATTTGTCCATTTAGTTTTTTCGTCATTTTGTCCATTTCGGCTAAAAACAGCAATTGCCTTAACCAGTCCTGTATATCTGGCACCTTATCCGCTTTCCACTGTAGCGCAAAAGCCATTCTCGCCGATGTGATCATGTACCATAGTAATGTCCTCTTTTCTTGTGGAATTTTTTCCATTGTCAAACCTAAGAGAAGAAGCTCCGGGCTCTTCCTAATAGGAATTTTTAATATCTTCTGCATCTCACAATATACATTTGACCAGTATACTTTTGCTTTATCACATGTCCACCACATATGGTAAAAAGAACCCTCTATTTTTTTACATTTCCAACACTTATTACTCAAGTTCTTATCCATACTAATATTAGCAATTTTTTTGGTGTCATATACCACCTGTACATCATCTTATAGCAATTTTCTTTTATATTGACACAGGTTGACATTTTAAAAGCTTTTCTCCACAAAAATTCCCAAGATTCCATTGAAATTTCCTTATTCATATTTATGGCCCATTTTATCATTTGCTCTTTAACAGTTTCATCCAAAGTATATACAGTTAACAGGGTTTTGTACAACTTAGAAATAATTTTTCGCCCTCTTTTCAACCAAATATCTTCAAACTCATCGTTCTTAGCTCTAAAACCAACCTCTTTACAGTCTTTTTTGTAAATGTCCCGTATTTGGCAATATTGTAACCAACCATACTCAAATACTAATTCATTGTTTGGTTTTAAAACATATCTCTTCCCTTCTTTTTGAAGCAACTCTTGGTATTTCAACCAATCATTACCTTTATGTTCTGAAAAAGGCTGAATAACTGCAGCAGGAACAATCCATAAAGGCCTCTCATCGGGAACTGTATTCCTGTATCTGGTCCATGCATCAAACAACGTTCTCCTTATATAGTGATGCTTAAACATTGAATCTACCTTATTTTTCCCATACCAAAGATAGGCATGCCAGCCAAATCTGCAATCGTGACCCTCAAGGGCCAGTAGTTTTCTATTCTCCAAATTAACCCAATCAGTTAACCAAGACATACATACAGCTTCATGATACAAACACAAATTCGGGACTTGGAAGCCACCTCTATCTTTAACATCATACATTATTTTCATTTTAATTCTCTACTTCTTTCCTGCCCAGATAAATTTAAAGATTTCTCTTTGCCATTTCACCAACACTTTCACGTCTTTTACAATTGGTATTGTCTGAAACAAAAACATTACCCTGGGCAGTACATTCATTTTGACAATGGCAATTCTTCCAAGAAGAGATAATCTGAATTTTTCCCATTTTTCCAAATCACGTCTTATCAAAACCCACAATTTTTCATAATTATTCTTAAACAAATCGATATTTTTCATTGTAATATCAATTCCCAAATACTTAACCTTTTTAACCACTTCGCATTCTATCATTTTTTGTAAACATTGTTGCTTTGTAACAGCCATATTTTTGCACAATATTTTCAATTTATTTTTATTTACATAGAACCCTGCGAGATCACCAAACTCTTTTACTTTTTCAAATACCAACAGCATATTATTGACAGGATCTTCAACAATAAACATAATATCATCAGCAACTGCTCTTAATTTATATGAGAAACCTCTAATACCTTTTATATTATTATGATATTATTATCATCCCTAATCGCTTGGAGCAATATATCCAAGATCCAGATAAATAACAATGGCGATAAAGGACAACCCTGCCTAGTTCCTTTTCTGACCCGGAATACTTCCGTTGATTCTGCATTTACAATCACCATGGCCTTTTGTTCTTTATAGATTGATTTAATCATTCTTGAAAATTCTATGCCCATCTGCAATTTTTCAATCACTTTAAACATAAATTCCCAGTTCAAATTATCAAATGCCTTCTCCGCATCTAAAAATAAAAAGCCGACCTCTTTTTCTGGGATTTGGTACTACATTTTTGAAGAGGACTAGACTCGGCTGTGCAACTGAACAACAAGAAACGTCTTTGAAAAGAAAAGAGGATTATCAAAAGTTTTTATACCATATTTGCAAATTCCAGCCAGTGTTAATCATTCTGACACAAGTGGCAACTAACTGGGCAGAAAAAAATGGATCACTAAACAGAAACCACTATGCCTACATTCCCTTCTATTGCAAAAAAAATTACAAAAAGAGGAAGTTATGTTGTCTTGATTTCAACATGAATGAATTCAAGTCTGTATGCCCAATCTTTAGGTTTACAAATCCCATTGAATTCAGAATGGCTTAACTTCAGAGGGAGTTTATGGTATCGAACAGGAAGTTGACCAAGAACAGGATGGGTAGCTTTGGGCAAGTTGGGATTTGGGCTCAATATCAATGCTGTTCCACACAATTATATTAACTTCTATGAGTTTCGTAAACCAAGCCATTTCATTGCAATTGAGAGCTACGAGTTCTACCCACGCTCATAAATGGCTTTCCTTCTCCATGATGAATTGTCATTAGCTGCTTGATTTCTCATACCGAGTGCTCAGCATTCCATTGATTAAAAATTTAACACAGCTCAGCTGGATGCTTGCATTTCTTTCACTGTGCTGCCAAGAGCTCTGGCAATGTGCCTCTCTGAAGACAGTCATCATTCGTAAGTAGGCTGGGTGGATTATGTTACAGTATTTTGCATTATTGGCTCAGGGGAGATAGAAATTATTGAGTACACGATGCTCAGATATAACTGGTATAACAAGATCTGTGACAAATATATTATGTCACTCATAAAAGATATGGTGGGACAAACAGGTGCTGAACAATTTAACCAATTGTTAATCAATGGGACCCAGACAATTACTGTATCTGTGGCGAAATTCTGGGTGGCATGTTATTATATTTGAAACACACAATCAAATACGTAACAATCGCTCCCTAGTAGTCTCTGATTCTTCTCCTTCATGGATCACTGCCTTGATGCGGCGAGGGGGCTTGCATGGTTCGATGAGGGTGTGGGCTATGCCATGGAGGGTCACCCAGGATGGAGAGGCCACAGCACAGAACTCAAAGTGTGATCCACTGGAGAAGGAAATGGTGACCCACTCCAGTATCTTTGCCAAGAAAACCCCATGGACAGTAAAAAAGGCTAAAAAATATGACATTGGAAGATGAGCCCCTCAGGTCAGAAGGTGTCCAGTATTCTACTGGAGAAGAGCAGAGTACAAATACAAGTAACCCCAGAAAGAGTGAAGTGGCTGGGCCAAAACCAAAAGGACGCTCAGTTGTGGATGTGTCTGATGGTGAAAGGAAAGTCCGATGCTGCAAAGAACAATACTGCATAGGAACCTGGAATGTAAGATCTATGAATTAAGGCAAGTGCGATGTGGTCAAAAATGAGATGGCAAGACTGAACATTGACATCTTGGGATCAGTGAACTAAAGAGGACGGGAATGGGCGAATTTAACTCAGAAGACCAATGTTTAATGGTGAAACAGAACTAAAGACATGTGTACTGCTTGTGTCTGTAATGGCCACATATAATAGGGCCTGTTAAGATATACTATGTTCAAGCATCCCCCCCATACAGCAGAAGCCAATGAATAGTGTTCGCATGCGCGGGCAATAGCAGTGGGCAAGTAAGCAAAACAATCTAGAAGCCGTTAGGTTCCCAAGCAAACTCCAGCAGATGGAGAAGCAAGGTCGTAGACCTGATAAGAGACAGTGAATGAAAGTTCAAAGGATGGGAGACCGGAGTACTCCCTCTGCATACCATACACATGACAGGATTACCTGACAGAACTACTCAATGCAAAATTCAAACTTAAACTGAAGGAAGTTGGGAAAACCACTAGGCCATTCAGGTTTGACCTAGATCACATCCCTGATTAATATCCAGTGGAGGTGAACAACAGGTTTAATGGACTCGATTTGATTGATAGATTGCCTGAAGAACTATGGAGGTTCGTGACATTGTACAGGAGGCAGCAATCACCACCATCCTAAAGAAAAAGAAATACAAGAAATCAAAGTGGCTGACTGAGGAGGCTTTACAAACAGCTGAGGAAAGAAGGAAAGTGAAAGGCAAAGGTGAAAAGGAAAGATTTATCCAAGTGAATGCAGATTTCTGGAGAACAGCAAGGAAAGATAAGGAGGCTTTCCTGAATGAACAATGCCAAGTAATAGAGGAAAACAATAGAATGGGAAGACTAGAGAGCTCTTCAAGAAAATTGGAGAAATCAAGGGAACGTTCCATGCAAAGCTGGCCATGATAAAGGACAAAAACAGTAGGGATGTAATAGAAACAGAAGAGATTAGGAAAAGATAGCAAGAATACACAGAAGAACTATACAAGAAGGACCTCAATGTTCTTGACAACCACGATGGTGTAATCACTGACCTCGAGCCAGACATCCTGGAGTGTGAAGTCAAATGGGCCTTAGAAAGCACTACTAACAACAAAGCTAGTGGAGGTGACGGTATCCCAGCTGAGCTATTCAAAGTCTTAAAAGATGATGCTGTTAAAGTGCTGCAATCAATTTGCTAGCAAATTTGTAAAACACAACAGTGGCCACAGGATTGGAAAAGGTCAGTTTACATTCCAATCCCAAAAAAGGGCAATGCTAACGAATGTTCAAAATATTGCACAATTGCACTCATTTCACATGCTAGCAAGGTCATGCTAAAGATTCTACAAGCTAGGGTTCAGCAGTACGTGGATAGAGAACTGCCAGAAGTACAAGCTGGGTTTTGAAGACGTAGAGGACCTAGAGATCAAATTGTCAACATTTGCTGGAGTATGGAGAAAGCAAGAGAGTACCAGAAAAACATCTACTTCTGCTTCATTGATGATGATAAAGCATTTGATTGTGTGGATCACAACAAACTATGGCAAATTCTAAGAGAGATGGGAGTACCAGACCACCTCACATGTCTCTTGAGAAACCTCTATAAGGATCAGGAAGCGACAGAACTGGATACAGTACAACTGATTGGTTTAGCATAGGAAAAGGGGTACGACAAGGATGTATATTGTCACCCTGCTTATTTAATTTACATGCAGAGTACATCATACGAAATGCTGGCTTGGATGAATCACAAGCTGGAATTCAGATTGCCAGGAAGAACATCAACAACCTCAGATGTGCAGACAATACCCTTCTAATGGCAGAAAGTGAAGAGGACCTAAAGAGCCTCTTGCTAAGATTGAAAGAGGAGAACACAAAAGTTGGCTTGAAACTCAACATAAAAAAACTAAGATCATGGCATCCGGCCCCATCAATGCTTGGCAAATAGAAGGCGAAGTCATGGAAGCAGTGACAAACTTCATGTTCCTGGGATCCAAGGTCATTGCAGACAGTGACTGCAGCCATGAAATTAAAAGATGCTTGCTCCTTGGGAGGAAAGTGCTGGCAAATCTAGACAGCATAATAAAAAGTAGAGACATCACCCTGCCGACAAAAGTCTGTATGGTCAAAGCAATGGTATTCCCAGTAGTAATGTAAGGCAGCGAGATTTGAACTATAAGGAAGGTCGAGCACCAGAGAATACATGCTTTTGAATTATGGTGCTGGAGAAGACTCCTGAGAGTCCCTTGGACTGCAAGGAGATCAAATCAGTCAATCCTAAAAGAAATCAACCCTAACTGTTCCCTAGAAGGCCAAAAACTGAAGCTGAAGCTGAAATACTTTCGCTACCAAATGAGAAGGGAGCACTCATTGGAGAAGACCCTGATGCTGGGAAAGATTGAAGGTTAAAGAAGGGGGTGGTAAAGGATGAGATGGATAGACAAACTCCGGAGCACAATGGAAGCCAGGAGGGCCTGGCGTAATGTGGTCCATGGGGTTGCGAAGAGCCGGATTCGACTGTGCGACTGAACAACAACAAAATGTCTCTGATTTATGTTCTTCTTTCTTATTTTATTATGTACAACTGCATTTTTACATAGTTTTTTTTTAATATCGGATTATATATATATATATATATATATATATATATATATATATATATATATACTGTTTAAACTCAGTTATATGAATGTTTCATCTAAGTATGTGCATCTTATGGCTTGTTGTCATAATAATAAATTAACCTGAACCTGAACGTATTTTGCATTTTAAATAGTTAACAAACAAGGGTGAGAAATCATTGGTACTTCCTGGAAACCCAGACTAGAAAAATCCAGTTTCAGTCTGGCCTGCTGGAAATACAGCACCATGTACATATTAGATAGATTTTATTAGTGGCTAAAGCTTTATCCACTATCAATGGGCATTAGAGTTTTAATTTCCTTAATCTTGGTGAAAATCCTCCACTTTGTGCCAAACATGGACTTGCCCAGTAGCAGCAGTTCTTACTTTTTCTCAATAAAAAACTCTTTCTAGGTTCACCTTAGTTCAAGGGAACTGGAGCCAATTTCAGCTGGCAAACTGAACTATGCTACTAGTTTGCTCAAATTTGACCACTCCAACTAGCCCAAGTCGAATTAGGTTCCTGTACAGACAATCTGCAAGACAAAATAGCTACTATAAAAGAGACACAGTCTAGGTCACTTTTGAATATCAACGCAAACAAGTAAGTACCTCTTGCATACTATTTTTAAGAATCACATGTTCCAAATATTTTGAACATTTATAAGTCCCATGTTTCCTTCAAGCAAATGGTACCCAAGCTGGGTAGCACTGGAAACATCAACTGTTCAGGACTGGTTATGATATGCGGGTAGGAAAAAAAGAGAGGAATGGGGCAACCTATCATGGATCACTGCCTTGTCGTGGCGAGGGGGCTTGCGTAGTTCGATGAGTCTGTGGGCTATGCCGTGGAGGGCCACCCAGGACGGACAGGCCACAGCAGAGAACTCAGACCAAGCGTGATCCCCCTGGAGAAGGAAATGGCAACCCACTCCAGTATCTTTGCCAAGAAGACCCCATGGACAGTAACAAAAGGCTAAAAGATATGACGCCGGAAGATGAGCCCCTCAGGTCGGAAGGTGTCCAATATGCTACTGAGGAAGAGCAGAGGGCAAGTACAAGTAACCCCAGAAAGAGTGAAGCGGCTGGGCCAAAGCCGAAAGGACGCTCAGTTGTGGATGTGTCTGACGGTGAAAGGAGAGTCTGATGCTGCAAAGAACAATACTGCATAGGAACCTGGAATGTAAGGTCTATGAATCAAGGTAAGCTTGATGTGGTCAAAAATGAGATGGCAAGAATGAACATCGACATCTTGGGAATCAGTGAACTAAAGTGGACAGGAATGGGCGAATTTAACTCAGAAGACCATTATATCTACTACTGTGGCCCGGAATCCCGTAGAAAAAATGGTGTGGTCTTTATAGTCAACAAGAGAGTGAGAAAGGCAGTACTGGGATACAATCTCAAAAATGACAGAATGATCTCAGTCCGAATCCAAGGCAAACCATTCAACATCACAGTAATCCAAGTCTATGCCCCAACCACTGCTGCAGAAGAGGCTGAAATGGACCAGTTCTATGAAGACCTACAACAGTTCATAGAACTAATATCAAAAAATGATGTCCTCATCATCATAGGGGACTGGAATGCTAAAGTAGGAAATCAAAAGGTAACCGGAATAACAGACAAGTTTGGCCTTGAAGAACAAAATGAAGCAGGGCAAAGGCTAACAGAGTTTTGTCAAGAGAACACGCTGGTCATAGCGAACACCCTTTTCCAACAACCTAAGAGGCGTCTCTACACATGGAGATCACCAGATGGGCAACACCGAAATCAGATTGACTATATAATTTGCAGTCAAAGATGGAGAAGCTCTATCCAGTCAGTAAAAACAAGACCTGGAGCTGACTGTGGCTCAGATCATGAGCTACTCATTGCAAAATTCAGACTTAAATTGAAGAAAGTTGGGAAAACCACAAGGCCATTCAGATTTGACCTAGATCGCATCCCCGATGAATATACAGTAGAGGTGAAGAATAGGTTTAAGGGACTAGATTTGATAGATAGAGTGCCTAAAGAACTATGGACAGAGGTCCGTGACATTGTAAAGGAGGCAGCAATCACCGCCATCCCAAAGAAAAAGAAATGCAAGAAAGCAAAGTGGCTGTCTGATGAGGCTTTACGCATAGCAGAGGAAAGAAGGAAAGCTAAAGGCAACGGTGAAAAGGAAAGATTTGCCCAACTGAATGCAGATTTCCAGAGAACAGCAAGGAGAGATAAGGAGGCTTTCCTGAATGAACAATGCAAAGTAATAGAGGAAAACAATAGATTGGGAAGGACTAGAGATCTCTTCAAGAAAATTGGAGAAATCAAGGGAACGTTCCATGCAAAGCTGGCCATGATAAAGGACAAAAACGGTAGGGACCTAACAGAAGCAGAAGAGATTAGGAAAATATGACAAGAATACACAGAACTACTATACAAGAAGGACCTCAATGTCCTTGACAACCACGATGGTATAATCACTGACCTTGAGCCAGACATCCTGGAAAGCGAAGTTAAATGGGCCTTAGAAAGCATTACTAACAATAAAGCTAGTGGAGGTGATGGTATCCCAGCTGAGTTATTCAAAGTCTTAAAAGAAGATGCTGTTAAAGTTCTGCACTCAATTTGCCAACAAATTTGGCAAACACAACAGTGGCCACAGGATTGGAAAAGGTCAGTTTACATTCCAATCCCAAAGAAGGGCAATGTCAAGGAATGTTCAAACTATCGCACAATTGCACTCATTTCATACGCTAGCAAGGTCATGCTCAAAATCCTACAAGCTAGGCTTCAACAGTACGTGGATAGAGAATTGCCAGAAGTACAAGCTGGGTTTCGAAGAGGTAGAGGAACTAGAGATCAAATTGCCAACATTCGCTGGATTATGGAGAAAGCAAGAGAGTACCAGAAAAACATCTACTTTTGCTTCATTGACTATGCTAAAGCCTTTGATTGTGTGGATCACAATAAATTATGGCAGGTTCTTAAAGAGATGGGAGTACCGGACCACCTCACATGTCTCCTGATAAACCTGTATAAGGGTCAAGAAGCAACAGTTAGAACCGGATATGGAACAACTGATTGGTTTAGCATAGGAAAAGGAGTACGACAAGGATGTATATTGTCACCTTGCTTATTTAATTTATATGCAGAGTACATCATGCGAAATGCTGGCTTGGATGAATCACAAGCTGGAGTTAAGATTGCTGGGGAAAAGATCAATAACCTCAGATATGCAGACGATACCACTCTGATGGCAGAAAGTGAAGAGGACCTAAAGAGCCTTTTGCTCAGGGTGAAAGAGGAGAGCGCAAAAGTGGGCTTGAAGCTCAACATCAAAAAAACTAAGATCATGGCATCTGGGCCCATCACTCCTTGGCAAATAGAAGGGGAAGTCGTAGAAGTAGTGACAGACTTCACGTTCCTAGGATCCCAGATCACTGCAGATGGCGACTGCAGCCATGAAATTAAAAGACTCCTGCTCCTTGGGAGGAAAGCGATGGCAAACCTAAACAGTATGATAAAAAGCAGAGACATCACCCTGCCAACAAAAGTCTACATGGTCAAAGCAATGGTATTCCCCGTAGTAATGTATGGCTGCGAGAGTTGGACTATAAGGAAGGCCGAGCGCCGAAGAATAGATTCTTTTGAACTATGGTGCTGGAGAAGACTCTTGAGAGTCCCTTGGACTGCCAGGAGATCAAATCAGTCAATCCTAAAAGAAATCAACCCTGATTGTTCCTTGGAAGGCCAGATCCTGAAGTTGAAGCTCAAATACTTTGGCCACCAAATGAGAAGGGAGCATTCACTGGAGAAGACCCTAATGCTGGGAAAGATTGAAGGTCAAAGAAGAAGGGGACGGCAAAGGATGAGATGGTTAGACAGTGTCATTGATGCAACGAACATGAAATTGAGCAAACTTCAGCGGACAGCGGAAGACAGGAGGGCCTGGTGTAATCTGGTCCATGGGGTCGCGAAGAGTCGGACTCGACTGTGCGACTGAACAACAACAACAACAACAATCATGAAGTATTTTATTAGTTGTGTATGGAGTGTACATTCTACCCTTCCACAAACTTGTTCAAAATGCCTTACAAGTAAAGACAATATAGTAAGTTGGAAGATACCGTCTTGGACTAGAGTTTGGCCTAGATGTCTTCTTTGTTCCATCTAGTTTAAGAAATCCTTTCCTTGAAAGGACCAAGTCTTCTGCTGTGCCCTCAATGAATTACCCAAGTGCCTCCATTTTCTTCCAGAAGAAATGGAACTTTGTTTCTTCTTGTAAGTAAATACATTGTCATCTGTACAATGTTTTAGTCCAGACCAACTGCACTTGAGAAGTGTCTTAGGGATCTGTCCTGGAACCTGTTTTGTTCGAAATATTTATCAATGATTTGGATGAAGGAATAGAGGAAATGCTTACTAAATTTGCACAATACTTAATCGGGAGGGGTAGCAAATACAATAGAAGACAGAGTCATGATACAGGATGATCTTGATGACAGGCTGGAAAACTGGGTTAAACAAATAAAATGAATTTCAATGGGGATAAATGTACACTTCTGCATTTAGGTAGGAAAAATCAAATGCATAATTATAGGATGGGGGAGACTTGTCTTGGCAATAGCATGTACGAAAAGGATCTAGGGGTTTTAGTAGACCATGCACTGAACATGAGTCAGCAATGTGATGTGATAGCTAAAAAGGCAAATGCAATTTTGGGCTGTATCAACAGAAGTATAGTGTCTAGATCACGTAAAATGATGGTATCACTTTGCTCTGCTCTGCTTAGACTTCACCTACAGCATCGTATTCAGTTTTGGACACAACAATTTAAGAAGGATACAGACAAGCTGGAACATGTCCAGAGGAGGGCGAAGATAGTAGGGATCTGGAGACCAAGTCCTATGAGGAAAGGTTGAAGGAGCTCAGCATGTTTAGCCTGGAGAGGAGATGACTGAGAGGTGATATGATAACAATCTTCAAATGCCTGAAGGGTTGCCATATAGAGGATGTTGCGGAGTTGTTTTCTGTTGCCCTAGAAAGTCAGACCAGCACCAATGATTTAAAATTAAGTTTTCGGCTAAACATTAGGAAGAACTTCCTGACAGAGCAATTCCTCAGTGGAACAGGATTCCTTGGGAGGTGGTGGGCTCTCCTTCTTTGGAGGTTTTTAAAAAGAGGCTAGATGGCCATCTGACAGCAATGCTGATTCTGTGAACTTGGGCAGATCATGAGAGGGAGGGCAGGAAGAGTTGCCTCAGTGCTTAGTTCTTGTGGTCCTTTCTTACATGCTCAGGAAAATGCTGATCACCACTTTGGGGTCAGGAAGCAATTTTCTCCAGGCCAGTTTAGATCCTGGAAGGGTTTTTTGCCATCTTCTGGGCATGGAGCAGGGGTTTGGACTAGATGATCCTGGAGACCCCTTCCAACTCTATGATTCTATGATTTTGGGGAAGATTAGAACTAATGTTAGCATTTTCTGAACTAAGCTGGTGCACAGCTATAGAAGATGCTGCTATTAAGATGGCTGTCAGTCTTAAATCAAACTTTTCAGAGTCAGAGAAGAGCAAAATTTGTAGCCCTGTCCTTGTATATGAGTTTACACCCAGCTGCCATTAAGTTTTATAAGCAACAGGAAATATGAAGGATAAGGGGATATAGTGTGATATTATGTGAAAGCCAAGCACACAGAAATGTAAGATGTAAGTCCTCAATGTTACCTTCTACTTTCTAAGTATACTGGACAACAATCTCATTTCCTGCATGAAATGCACATTTTCTATCCTGCTTAAGGGTCTAATTTTTACTCATTAAACATTTAAATGCCTGCAAAGTTGCACGTTTTTAAATTGCTAAAACACAAATATATTATAGAATGATCCTATTTCTTTTGTAGCAAATTGGTGTACATGGAAGCTTATATCATCAATGCAAGAAAACAAAACGTCCTCTTCTCCACCGCCATTCAAGCTGAACCTCCTAGCCATACCTTTCCTTTGTTGCGGGAGGTTGGGAACTGTTTCTAGGGAAACAGGATTGCATAAGAGCTTATGGATAGCTCTTTTCTAGCAAGGGCTACAGTTCTTGCCCAGGGCTTGCTGTCAGCACCAGCACAAAGATCTTAGATTGCATCCTTTTTGTGGTACTAGTGGCCCTGTATCTAATTTTAAGCATGCTCTGCCACCACATCATTCATTCTCAAATTCCTGGAATGAACCAATTCAATCAAGATTCAATAAGTAGAATGATGCCTGCAATTCAGTGATACCTCAAAGAAAATCCACCACTACTAACATGGTTGAACTTGCAGCATTTATCAAAATGACATGTAACAGTGAAGTTATTCCACACATTTTATTCTGCATTTCAGAAAGTCACCAGCAGGTCAGCAATGCTGAAGATACCACCCGTAGGCAAGCTTTTTTTTAATTGTGTATTAAATTTTAACAAACATTGAGACAAATATATTACAGTGATACTTAACATATCTCTACAACTCACAAACTATAACGAAGATGTAAAAACACATTGCTTACCTGTAACTGATGATCTTCGAGTAGTCATCTATGCATTCACACCTATGGGCTAGGCACCTGCACCGACTCCGATTCGGGAAACTTCAATCAAGCTTGAAAGAATTAGGAACCCTGCCTCTGAGCATGCATGGAGACTCCAACCACACATGCCCAGAGGATGGGGCCCCGGTATCCCACCAGTTCCTTCTGACCACTGCCAACCCAATGGAGAACGAACCAAAGAAGCTGACAGCAGTGGGGAAGGAGGGTGGGTGGTGTGAATGCATAGATGACCACTCAAAGATCATCAGTTAGAGGTAAGCAACCTGTTTATCTTCATCATGGTCTCTATGCATCACACTTATGGGAGAATAGCAAGCTGAAGCCTACCTGGAGGAGGGTGCTAGCAGCATCTCAGGAGACCACAGATTGCAGGACTGATCGGCCCATGATGGAAAGACATTGCACATGCACATCCACAGCATAATGCTTGATAAATGTGTTAGGAGTGGCCCACAAAGCTGCCTGGCAGATGTCTTGAGAGGGGCACCCCTTTGAGAAAAGCTGTAGATGTTGATATTGCACATGTGGAGTGGGCCTGAGGCTGGACAGGCAGTGGCCTCTTATCCAGAAGGCAGCACAGTTTTATGATCTTGATAATCCATTTGGATAACCTCTGTGAGGAGATCTTCTGGCCTAAAGGGTGCATCGCATAGGACAGAAACAAGTGCGGGACCTTGTGAATCTTGCACATTCTAGCCAGATAGAATATGAGTGGCTGCTTGACATCCAGCATATGCCACAGACACTCAATGTCCAAAGAAGGGTCTGGAAACTTGCCTGTGCAAGTGGAACTCCAAAACCACCTTAGGCAAGAAAGTGATATCCGGTGTCAATGCCATGCCATTCGCTAGGAACGATAAGTACAGAGCATCATGCCTGAAAGCTAAGAGGTCACTGACTATGCCATCTGACATGACTGCCACTAGAAAAGTTGTCTTCCAAAATAAGAACTTGAGCTCACAAATAGCAATGAGTTTGAAAGGCTTGCCAGTAAGTTTACACAATACTGTCCCAAGCCTGGGCCAGCAGCCTAAGCGGTGGGTACAGATGCAGTAGACCCTTCAGAAGACAGGAGTCCCCCCACATCTGAACCCATTCTATTGCATATCCCTCGATGATGATGGAGAGCACCCAGGTGTCCAATGGTACACCAGCCAAATAGCCAAACTCTCTCTCCCCAGCTTCCCAAACCAGGCCCGAGCACTCAATGCCCGCAAACTTCAACAGTGGGAGCACCCTGAAGGAGTAAGCCTCTCGAATGAATAGCGCCACTCCTCCCCCCACCCTTCAGTCCATGATTGGTGAAGTACCAACCCAGGCGGAGCCAGCTAGGAGAGTGCTGTCTCCCCTTCTCGCACTCAAGTCTCAGTCACGCATGCCAGGTCCACTCCCTGCTCTAGCAGGAAATCCCAGAGGGTTGAAGTCTTATATTTTATGGACATGGCATTGCACAACATCAATGTCGGAGGGGGGTCCTTAGTCCCAGCCTCCCTGCCTGCCACTCTTGGGATGGGGCGCAGGCTGGAAGGGGGCCAAGCTTCTCTGTTTCTCTGCCTCCTTTCCTTAGTTTCCTACCTGATCCCACTGCTATACTTTCCCCTTCCCAGGAGCACTGGTATCCCTAGTCCAGTCACCTCCAGTAAGGGTGGCCTTCGCAGTGCTTTCGCAGTGCCTCAGGCAAACCATAAGTTTGGCTTATAGATGGGTATGCCGTTGGAGTGCCACCCGTGATAGTCAGTAGTTCTCCCACACAATAATTGAACTAGGTACTCCGATACAATAAATTACTTGACTAATCCAATCCAGCAAAATTTACCAATTTACAATAGCTAAATCTCTAGCACAAATATCATTATCATAGATAGACCCTATCCAGCCTGACCTCCCTTCTTGCTACCCTCTCAGGCAGCAAGATTAATCTACTTAACTAGCTATGAAGGGTGGGAAACAAATCATCATCCTGCTATTGTAACTAACTATACACAATCCCAGCAGGAATATGGGGGAGGGTACTTTCGGCCTCAGTCCAAGCTGCCCCTCACTTGCCTTCTCCAGGCAGCCACGGTGTGGCAGATCACAAGGGGAGAGTCCAGAGGCCTTCCTGTTCTTCTTCGATGGTGGAACCCTCCGCTCTGCACCACACACTCAGCTGTCGGTCAATCTTCGTCTCTTGGTACTACCCCAGACAGCATCGGCCAGTTGGAGTTGGCGTCGTCCAGCAGGCCTTGGGCTTGATGCTCACACTGGAATCCCCACTCTCCAGCCCAGCTGAGTCCAAGCAGTCCGATATTCCTGTCTCCGTCTCGAGAGCTGGCAGAGGTGGCAACATTCAACACTGGCCGCTGGCAACATGATAGTGGCCGCACAACAAGCCAGGCGATAATGGTGGCTCAGAGTGAGGGGCGACTGCGGCAACAGGAGCAGTGGCGATGACCTGAACAACGGGGGAGGGGAGGTGGCAGGCAGCAGTGAGTGGCTGGGTTCAGAGCGGCGGGCGCCTGGGTTCAGAGCGGTGAATGGTGGCCAACAGCTGTTCAGGCTGGTGGCGGCAAGCAGCAGCTGAGTCCTCAGCCTAACTGCCAGCGGCCCCAGCACCAACAGGCCCAGCAACAACTGCCAAAAAAGCCCCACCAGAGATGGAAAGGGGCCGCAGCCTGCACAAGCTGTGCAGCTGCTCCTCTGAGCACCCAGAGTGGAAACTAGGTGTTCTCGGGCATCTTCGGACATTCTTGGGCGTTTCCCTCTGAGACCAGCCTCACAGCCTCTGTCCCAACTCACCCCAATTGTCAAACTCTGGTAAGTTCGGTCCACTCCCCCTTCCGCCTGCTCTCTGCTTGCTTTGGAGGAAGTTTAGCAATTATTTAGAGTAAAACTACTGCAACTCGGCAGAGCCCAGTTCCAAGGCACCACACCGACTGCCATCTTCTGTTGCGCATGCACATCCCAGCAAATGTCCAAATTAATTGGTAATTAAAAAAAAGATTTAGGAAGATCGATTTATAGTCCCAAACCCAAACTAAAAATCTGAAGTATGTGATGAAGTGAGGCTAAAGGAGCTGTAGGTTGTATGAGAAATAACAACATATTGTCTGCAAAGAGAGATGGTTTGTAAACTTTGTCCTGTATTTGAACTCCTTGCATGGAATCATTTCTCTGTATCATGCTGGCTAGAAGCTCTATCACAAAAGCGAACAGCAAAGGCGATAGTGGACAGCCTTGCCGAGTACCACATTGTAGAATAAAGAGTCCTGAAATGTGATGGTTTGTTTTCGGATTAGCCATAGATTTAGCATAGATAGCAGTGATGGCTGACAAAAAGTTTTTTCCCCAATGCCCATTTTTTGTAACATTGATTTAAGGAAGGGGATTTCCATTGAATCAAAGGCTTTCTCCACATCTAGGGACAGGAGCGTAGCACTTTCATTGTGAGATATGCAATAATTTAGAATTCTGAGCAACATATTGAGTTACAAAAGAATTGAGTCTCTTGGCAAGGATTAAGGTAAAAAAAATTGAAGTCTGTGTTCAGTAAGGAAATAGGCCTATAAGAGGCCGCCAAGGCTGGGTCATTCACAGGATTGGGAAGTATGATAATTGAAGCCTGGCTCCACAAAGGGGGAAGTTTACCCATTTCTATAATATGGTTTTAAGTTGTCATTAGAGGAGTAGCTAGTATAGAGGCATATTTCTTCTAAAATTCAGGTGTATACCCATCTGGACCAGCACCTTTGTTAGGTTTGAGTTTTTTGATAGCATCAAGGATGTCTTGGGAGGTGACTGGATTCTTTAGTATCTTACTATGTTAATCAGACAGAGTTTTATCTATTGGATATATTGCAAAGGACTGGTCAAGGTCTCTTTGAAGCATGGTGTTGTATAGAGTTTTATAAAAGTCCCCCCAAAAAATGTGGGGAATGTTGTCTGATTTATAGTGTGATGTGCCTAATTTGTGATCAGTCTGAGTATTGATGTTGTTTGATGTTTTGGATAAGAATTTCAATAATCTAGGAGAAAATGAACACCACTGCTGTTTAGAAAAAAGTATATTTTTGTATGTGTGTCATTTCTAATGATGCAAGGTTTCTACGCTCTGCCAATAATTATTTATATATACTATTTCTGCTTTCAGTTTTGTTTATGTCGGCGTTCCAAAATGACACAGTTTGAATAAGATTAGATCTCACCTGCTGCTTCCGTTTCTTAATATAGGGGGCCTTGGAGATCAAACAACCTCAGAGGACTGGTTTAAATACATCCCATATCATGTCTGGGGGGTTGTCTGCAAAATAATCTAGGATATGACCCTTTTTTTTTCTGTTGCTACTTATCTGTTCAACAATAAAGAGTTGTTCATGGTCCAAACTGGAGCATTTGTATTATCATTTTACATTGCTATAGTACAATTAACCCAATGGAGGAAGAATGAGGAAAGTTTGACCCCACTTCCAAAAAATACCAGGATGCTAAAACAGAGACTTGAAGGCATAAGCAACATTATGTCCCCCCACTCCCCTGTGAAGGCAACTACGATTTAAGGTAAGCTGTGGAGAAAAGCTACAGTAGAAGAAACTTGGGTTGTAGTGTTGCTGAGATCAGTTTTGCTCCACCATGGCTTGATATACGGTGATTCTGGACCCTTTTGGTGACTGTATGAAGGTAAGCTTCCTCTTATAGCCTTTCCTGTCTTGATCCGGTGGATCAAGTTGCTGCAGTAGATGAATACCGGAATCAAGATCAGTTGCCCAGTATGCAATTCTTTATGTTGAAGCTGGAGCTTGGCTGGGCTGATCCACTCATATCTCAGATTGGCAACGTTCAGTTGAAAAATCACTGGTTTGAGGTCTCTGAGCCATGCAATGGCTTCAATAGGGAGATCAGGAAATACTTCTATTTTCTTGTCATGGAAAGTGAAAGAGCCTTGAATATATACTTTCAATAAGATTTTTCATTTAGTGTGTATTTCCTGGAACACAGCAACGATATCTCTTGACCCCTTCCTTGGGGGGTTATGCAATGGACCCATCTTATACACTCTTAAGATCAGAGGGGCTATGCCATCCTTCAAGTGCAGTATGGATGAGATCCACCTTGACAAGAAAATGGAGGGATCTGTATTATTTTCCACTTTTTTGGGAAAACCTCAACATTTCAGGTTGAGTTCGCATGTATCATATTCCAAGAGGAGAACTCGCTGATGTAGATCACTCACTTCAGATTGCAAAGCTTGAACATCTCCTTGGAGGGAGTGACAGAGTCAGAGCACATTCATCTTTTTGATTAGTGTCCTGCAGAGATTTTTGGATCACCTCTGGTTGTGACTGTAGGGGTTCAAAGAAAGATTTCATTGTCTCTAGGATCTGAATTTCCATAGTATTCATTGATGTGAAAATGTCAGGCTTACTCGTGTCACTTTCCATTTGGCGATTTTCTTCAAAGTCAGCAGCAATTTTGGTGGATGAACTCTGAGGCTCCTGGAACTGTAGTCTGTACTTCAGTGGAGTAAAACTCCATTATCAGGTGTGAAAGTGAAGCATTTGATTTATGTTGATAGTCTCTCCGTTACCATAAGTTTAGCAGTTGAAATAAGCATTTTGCAGCCATAGAGGATCAAAAAGGGGGAGAGGAGCAGAGATCAATTTCAAGCCATCTTAAATGGTGCCACACACCCCCACCTGTAGGCAAGCTTTCAGAGCAAGTTACTCTGCCAATTTATCTGAATGATCTGTGGGACCTCCTCACCAGTAGCTAGGCTCTGAATTTCTGGCAATGTCAACATTTGCCCCGTAAACTGAAGGGTTTTTTTCATATAAGGAAAATAGACAAGGAAAGAGAACATTTACTATGTAACTCAAGAACTACAGTGAATACAGTATCCAGACACTATATTAAATTGCTCTGAAAAGCAATATCTATTACACCGTTTAAACCTTTAACCCTTTCACATAGAACTATATTCATTCCAGGAAATAAAAGATCACACTAGCACAGTTTTTTGTCTTTTTTTTTTTGAAAACTACATTCCTATGTAGTGAGCCAGACCCAACTGGCTAACCCTCTGCAAAGAAGGAAGAATGCATCCCATGGGCCCATAACTTCAGCCTGATTGATGTCCATCAACTGAACTGTCAATGTAAACATTTTTCAAATATAACTGTTGCTGTGTTTGGTACCACAGGACAAGAACCAAAATAAGCAAGGAAATCAAGATGGGTAGCCATGTTTTTCTGTGGCAACAGAAAAAAGCAATAGTCCAGTATGACCTTAAAAACTAATGAAATTTGTAGCAGTGTATGAACTTTTGTGAGAAGTGACTCACAAAAGCTCATACCCTGACATTAATGTTGTTAGTCTTTAAGGTGCTATTAGGCGTGCTCTTTTCTAAAGCAAGGGAATGTTTTTACAAACAATACTAATGGTGAAACAGTGTAAGCAAGTGCTCTGCAGTATTCAGCAAACAAGACAGAAAGACTTCACAACAAAGCTAGACAAAATGAACACTTTACTTCTGTCCAGGATCAAGACAGCCAAACACCCCATGACACAAGGACAAGACCTAGCCCACGCCACCTGAACCTGGACTCCAATGGAAGAGACAGACCCCACCCGCGTCATTCACAAGCCCTGGATCTGAAGGCAGAGACAAGTGTGGCACAGATGGCAGTTACCACACAAAAGGCACCCACGACAATGACAGCCCCAGGGCAGGCACACAGGCAGCCACTCAGCAAGACACACCATGCCCTCAGTGTTTTGGGGGTTGAAGCCCCAGCAAAGCCAGCATTAGGATCCAACAACCATGGGGCACCAATAGCCAAAACAGGGCAAAAGGGAGCCAGTGAGCCAGTATTGGCTGCATCAGGCAGGTCTGATGCAGCCCCGATACAAGACCCCTGGTAAGTGTCTTGTGCACTCATTTTAATCAAAAATCCCAGCTCAGTCCAACAGACCAGAAATCTTTAGAATTGTTTTCAATAGTCTCTACAAAGCTGACCATACTTGCTGGTATGGACATAACAGCAACCAAGAATCTTTCAAGATGAATCAGATATTTTGCAATATTGTAATGGAGCCTAGACAGTGTAAGCTTTTATGATTGCAATAGCTGGTCTGATACTTTGAGGGACTATTACAGAGTAAAAAGTTAAGTTTAAAATGTCTCTCTTTCTCTTGCTTTCTTTCCTTTCCAAAGAAGATTTATAATCCTTTTAGTGGGGTATATTCTCTATTAAAGTTATTTGAGCTTTTGTCTTTAAAGAGTCTGTATATAAGTCTAATAGGTTGTTTGTATCCAAGAAAAACAAGGAAGAAAACTTGAAGCATATGTATCACAGAAGCAAATATTAGAAGCTTAAACAGCCTTTATGTTCTTTTTGCCCCAGAAAAGGTTTAGCTCAGCTTCCCTGTAGTGACTCATAGTAGCTGCTTGGAAAAGGAAGCGGGGGGATTTTCACCTCTCCTTTCCTTTTTCTTTTAATATTTTAAAGGTGCTAATCAGGAGGTTGTTGGGTTCTTTAGTGTTGCTTTTTACAGGTACTCATGGTAAGGTTCTTCATTGATGTTATGGATGAGGCTCAAAATTTCTCTCTTGTGGCAGAGTTCACAGCAGGTACAGTCATGGTTGCCATGTCTGTGCTGCTTCGTTCTTTGCTTCGGGGATGATCCAGGGCTCGCTGCCACTCGCAGGGGGCCCGAATCAAGTCCCTTGCACCAAACCTCCCTCCAGGAGGTCCAGTGAAGTTCAGGAATTCCCAAAAACTCCTCTAAAGAGAACGAAGAGCCAGGGGTAACCGGGAGCGAAGCCCGGTGCCGTTCATGTCACTATGCCACAGCCCTGCCTCCCCATTTTTGTCTAAAATTCTATACACAGACATATATAAATAACATTGCTCCCCATCCTGAGAAGTTGGCGTTGGTGAATATCTGCAGTATGTCTTGCTTCCAGTATGGTTTGCTCCATGACAGGCTGGATGGTTTGGTCCACCATAGAAGGCTGGTCTCCACTTGGATGGGAGTCTAGAGGGGTAGGTTTGTTCTCTACATGATCTGAAGTTGATATGGTCATAACAGCTGTCTCGGCTTTCTTGTATGCAGTCAGGCTCACTGGATCATGTCTATATATGATATCATGAGGCTTAGTAGCTTGGCCAAGGTAATGAGGGGAATAGACCTGGCCTTGATTATGGAACTTAACAGTTCCATCATTCTTTGTGCTTTGTTTTGAGTCATTGAGAGGGAGATAGGGAGCTCTTTATTAGGTTGAGTATGAATCCATGATCTTGAAGGCACTGTACAGTCAACTTTGTGTCTAGTTGGGCCTTGTTTCTGGTGCTGGATCTGATCAGAAAGTCATCCAGCTATGGATGGATGTGAATTCCTTGCTGTGAATACCTTGCTGTCTCAATCTGACAATTGGAGTGATTAGTTTCTTAGAAAATAATGGAGCCATAGAGGGGCCCTAATGGGGGCACTGAATTAGAAGTGGAGTTCCCTGAAGCAGAAGCGACATATTTCCTGTGAGCTGGGAAAACAGGAACATGAAGATACACCTCTGTGAGGTCGATGAAGGTGAGAAACTCTCCTGGTTGCAGAGATTCCATGATGGAGCGTAGGCATTTCATCCTGAAGTACCTCACCTTGACAAACTTGTTCAGGAATTTTAGGTCCAGGATGACCAAAATCTCCATTTCTCTTTGGCACTGTAAAGAATATGGAGTAGACTCCTGACCCCTTGTCTGGAAATGGGACTGCCTTGATGGCCTTCATCAAAATGAGTGCCAAATTCTCCTCTGTCGTCTTTCTGGTCTTTGGGAAACTGGTGACTGTATGAAGCATTTTGGCAGGAGGATGGAGAAATCTAGCACATAATCCCTGGTGACTACTTTGATGGCCCAGAGATCTGTTGGAGCTTGGATCCAGGTTTCCTTGAATAGAAGAAGCTGTCCTCCCACTGTGATGCTGCTGGTGTCATGCTTTGGGTTGTTTCCCATCCTGATCAGTCTTTTCGAATTGAGCACCAAGTTGTCTAGAGAATCTGGATAGTTGCCCTCCACTTCTGTAGAGGGGCCTTCAGTGGCTCCAAGAGGGCCTTCTTTGGTCTTGCCTGAATCTTGATAAAATGTGCTGGGGCACAAAAGGAGGCCCTACTGTACTGCCTTCTATCTGTACACTTCAAGCTCTTAGGCAAGGCTTTCTTCTTATCTGTTGCTTCCACAAGGATTTTGCCCAAACAATCTCCAAATAGCCTGTCTCCCTGAAAAGGATATGCTTTGGAACAAAAATCCCCTGGCCATGCCTGGAGTCAGAGGGTCCTTCTGGCTGCAGCAGCTGATGACATGGCTTTGGACAAAAAAAAAGTCTAATGCGCCATCTATGGCAAAGAAGACTGCTTTGAGAACTCTGGGAGAACCCTCACTAAGATGTTTGTTGGACTCTGGCAGCAATTGCAATATTTTCCTGGACCAAGCAATAGCAGCTCTTGATATGATGGATGCCACTGTAAAAGTCCTGATTGCCATCACCATGGCTTCATGTGCCTTCTGTAAGGCGAAATCTGCCTTCTTGTCAAGGCTGTCTTGAATGGTGCCTTGCCCATGTTCTGATAAGAGGCCTGAGAATTGCAGAGCTGTGGTACCAGAAGGAGCTCATTAATGAAGGGGAGGAAAGGCATATAATTTCTTAAGGTAACTTGGGTGCTGTCTTTCATTGGTGTAGTGGTTAAGTGCACGGACTCTAATCTGGGAGAACAGGTTTGATTCCCCAGTCCTCCACTTGCAGCCGCTGGATGACCCTGGGCAAGCCATAGTTCTGGTAGAGGTGTTTTTGAAAAGAGCAGTTTCAGTCAGAGCTCTTTCAGCCTCACCTACCTTACAGGTTGTCTGTTGTGGGGAGGGGAAGGGAATTTGTAAGCCGCTCTGAGACACTGAGTGAAGGGCAGGGGATAAATCCAATCTCTTCTTTTTCTCTTCTTAAATTCTATTTGTTTTTCAAAGTACTCAGGAAAGGGGGTTTCTGTGGGTTCTGACGGGGGGGGGAGACTCCTTATTCCCTTTGGGTCTAGACTTTTGCTTAGCATCAAAGGGTTCCTGGACCTCCTCCTCTGGGGGCTGTTGGAGTTCTAATCCAATGAGGGCTTTGCATAATAAGTACTGAAAATCCTCAGCCTTAAAGAATCTATTTGGTTGATCTGGTATCTCTACATCCTCCTCATTTTGCTCATCGGAGAGAAACTGTCCCTCTTCCTGTCCCTCTGCCTCTGAGTTGGAGGAAATGTCTGAGTCCCAGCCTACTGACAAATACTCTCTTTTTCTTCAGGTGAAGGGGCCCCTTTTTGGTCTGCCATGTTGGCCAGGCATAAAGACCCGAAGGTCTGTGATCCTTGGACCTGCATTTGTCAGGACTTCCTGTGTCCCAAGAGGCAGAAGAGGGGAATGAAGAAGGAGAGTGGGGCCCTATGGGGGATCTGGATATCCTACACTTCCTGGTAGGGTTAGGGATGAAGCTTTGGCAGATATTCCCAAGCTCCTCCTGCACAGCTTGCTTATCCCATGCTGCTCTCCTTGGTCAGTTGGGAGCCAGTTTGGTGTAGTGGTTAGGAGCGCAGACTCTAATCTGGGAGAACCAGTTTTGATTCCCCACTTCTCCACAGGCAGCTGCTAGTGTGACCTTGGGTCAGTTACAAGTTGTTTCAGAGCTGTTCTCTCATAAGCAGTTCTCAAAAGAGCTCTCTCAACCCCACCTACCTTACAGCATGTCTTCTGTGGGGAGGGGAAGGGAAAGGAGATTGTAAACCACTCTGAGACTCCTTTGGGTATAAACCCAATCTTCTTCTTCTTAATAAATGACATAAGATCTGGGGGGGAAACTGATACAGCCCAGAGTGTTTTATGTCAGCAGGGCTGGATTCACTGCTGTAACTGGAATTCAAATGAAGGGTATTAGGGCCTTCCACATTGAGTTGGTCATCTTGCGGGAAGGCTGGATTGTGCTTCACTTGAATGCCTAACTGGAACACAGTGGAGACCTCCGCAGCCTCTCCAGGCATATTCTCTGGTGGGCAGCTCTCCTGGGAAGGGGCTCCAGTAGAGTAGGTAGACTCAAAATGGCCACCATAGTAAGCCATGTGGCCTGATATGTCTACTGGTCTAGGTGCACTTCAAATGAGGAGATTTCTCTTGGTGCACTTTTTTCCATGCCCCAAGGGGTCAGCCGTGGCTGCATGTGCAACCTGCCTGTGGGCCATGCCACTCTCCTTGGTAGTCTCCCTTGTGCCAGGAGTGCCTTGCCCATGAGGGAGGAGTCAGTCTTCCCTGCCGACAAGAAACCATCATCATAGTGCATGTTATTCCTTAAGCTGCTGCCACACGCTTTCCCACTCTCTGCAGCTTAGTAGACTGCAAGGTGTCTCCAGCCCCCCCTTTCTGTAGTCCACAGAGGGAGAGATGTCCACAGAGGATGAGGGAGAGAAAAAGGGGAGAAAAGAGAGAGGGTAGAGGAGGAAGAGAAACAGAAAGTAGATGAGATAGGGCAGAGCCTGTTTACCTAGCTGCACTCCCTTCTGATGCAGGAAACAAACTGGAGAGGGTGACTCCCATGAGGCTGAAGACAGGAAGCTGAAAATTAGTTCTTGCCTCCTTTGATTGGATGGTGCAAATCACCTTATCAAGATGTCCTCCACATCGGAGGGAGAATCTGCATTCACTCTTGTTTTTTAATCCACTGACTGTTTCCTAACTGCCACATATTATTTCAGGGTGTTTCAGGTCCATTTACACCTAGCCGTTGAATCTTACCTCTGGGCTAAGCTGGCTACTACTTTGCTACTAAATATGTGCTTCATATGTTCGGACACACTTTGAATATTGAAGCACAATATGTACAGTTCTCCATAGTGTATTATAAAACAGACTATAACCCAAGTGTTGCGTGTACAGAGGCATGGAGTAAGAGCAAGACAACTCCAAAAGACCCAACAAGGGTTAACTACATAAGAAAATGAAAGTTTTTAACATTCATGAGCAATCTCCCAATGAAAGCTTGAAACAATCCTATGTGCAGATTCTAGAAAAGCCCAGTGGTTTCTGTGTCATGTGCATCCGCCATCCCTACTCCATAAGCTGCAAGCTTGAAGAGAAGCCCAAGATTTTTTTTTGCCAGCTGACTGGCTGTTTTCATTTGTGATGACAAATGCGTTGTTAAAAGTTTCCTGTTTATCTCTGTGGGGCAGCACCAGAAATTGAGTGTGTGTTGATGGGTAGAACATTTCTCCCACTCATTTCCTTCATAAGGAAGTGCTTCCTTGGGAAATCAATACACACTTCTTTGGTCACACAGGCAGACTGTGCAGCAGTGAACGCCCTTCATCACACAATCAGAAGAAAGAAGTCTGTATGATGCTGGTCCAGAATATCCTCGTGTGATCATAGGATATCCTAAGTAATACCTCCCCCCTAGTATACAGGTTGGGAAATGAGCAACCAGTAATCCACAGGTTCATAAGAACATAAGAGAAGCGAATTTTGGATCAGACCAATGGCCCATCTAGTCCAACACTCTGTTACACAGGGGCCAAAAATACCAGGTGCCATCAGAGAGGTCCAGCAGTGAGGCCAGGACACTAGAAGCCCTCCCACTGTTGTCCCCCCCCCCAAGTACCAAGAATACAGAGCATCACTTGCCCCAGCCCTAGAGTTCCTATCTATACCTTGTGGCTAATAGGAACTGATGGACTTCTGCTCCATATGCTTATCTAATTCCCTTTTGAAGCTGTCCATGCTTGTAGTTCAATTTTTCTCTGTAAATGGAAGATTTGTCTTCACTTACTGTGAAGTTTCCTCCTCAGTGGTCTGGGAGTGGGGCAATCTTTACTCCTGGGATTATATCTCCTCCTCTCTGAAGGCAGGGCTGACCAACAATTTTGATCTCAGAGGGAGGGACTTGTTTTCTGGATTCCCAGTCATTCTCCAAGCTGTGACTCCCTGTTTCAAACTATGTACAAAGACAAAAAACACACTTCTCCCAATGAGGAACATATTCTTAACCTTTCACTTGCATTCCTTAATTGGAGCAGAAGGTATAACCTTGCCAGAAAACCAACCATTTCCCAGCTCATTAGGCATGTCTGCTTGTACCACCAAGGATACAGAGTACTAGGCCCATTCAACTCTTAACACCCCCAAAGCTGCCGTCCCTAAAGGGTGTGGAGGACTGCCCCACTCCTAACCACTGAGAAGGTGAAGACAAATCTTCCATTCTCCAGTGGTCCTGGGAGTGGAGCAGTACTTATTTCTGGGACTTAAAAAAGCAGTGTCTCCCAGGGTGGGTTCAGAAGCTTCTTGGTCTACAAGGCATGTTGCAAGACCCTTCTACCAAAGGCTGCCTCTACTGAGGCCAATTTATCAATTTGGTAGTGTTCTGTAAATGAATGGACTGACTTCAATGTAGCCGCCCTACAGATCATTTCCAAGGAAGGAAAAGCCCTATAGGCCACAGAGGTAGCCACTCCTCTCAGAGAGTGTGCCGTGATGCCCTGTGGTGGTGCCGGCCCTTTGGCTTTGTATGCCACCACAATGCAACCCCTCAACCATCTACTCAGGGTGGAGGCTGAAATCCTCTTGCCTAGCAAGGATTTCCTAAAAGAAATGAATAAGGCATTGGCGGTTCTCAAGTGTTTAGTCCTGTCCAGATAGAAACTAAGTGCCCTACTACCACCAAAAGAGCAGCCACCTGACGCTTCAGTGTGCATGTACTAAGACCTTTCTCTAACCCCTGTTGCAAAAAGGATAAGATCTCACCCACTGAGGCCAACAGCCACTCCCTTATCCCTACACCAGGAACTTGCTGAGCAGTCGGGTTAGAACAGATAAAAGGAAATACTTCTTTACCCAAAGAGTGATTAACATATGGAATTCACTGCCACAGGAGGTGGTGGCAGCTACAAGCATGGACAGTTTCAAGAGGGAATTAGATAAACATATGGAGCAGAAGTCCATCAGTGGCTATTAGCCACAGGGTATAGATGGGAACTCTCAGTCTGGGGCAGGTGATGCACTCTATTCTTGGTGCTGGAGGGGGCAGCAGTGGGAGGGCTTCTGGTGTCCTGGCCCCACTGCTGGACCTCCTGATGGCACCTGGTATATTTTGGCCGCTGTGTGACAGAGTGTTGGACTAGATGGGCCATTGGCCTGATTCAACATTGGCTTCTCTTATGTTCTTAAAGACCCCCCAGGTAGTGTTATAATCTCTATTTGTGGATCCCCCTCTCGATGCCAACATGGTTTCCACCACCCCCTGTGGGTAACTCATGGTGATCAGCTGCTGCTGCTCAACCTCCAAGGAGTGAGGCTGAGCATCTCTGGATGAGGGTGAATTGCCGCCCCTTGACTCAATAGATCCTCCCTCAGCGGCAAGCACCATGGTTCCCTTACTACCAACCTTGTTAGGTCTTGGAACCAAACCCTACTATAATCTCTTCCTTTTGATCCACTACTCTTTGCAGCACCCACTGCAAAAGTTAGACAGGTGAGAAGGCATACTGGAATGCCCTTGGCCAACTGTAGTTCCGCACATCTGTCCCTATCGCTTTTTGACACTTTGTCCTTGACACAAACGGTTGCAATCGACAATTTTCTTCTGTAGAGAACAGGTCTACTTTTTCCTTTCCGAACTTGCCACATATCTGTAGAAAAACTTCCCTGTTGAGCATCCATTCTGATTGGTCTATTTTTCTCCAGCTCAACCAATCCACTATGGAATTCTCTTGACCCACTACATGAATCGCCTTCACTAACTGAACATGTTCCTCTACTCACTGGATCAACCTCTTTGCTTCCTCATGCAGGGATTTGGATCTTGTCCCCCCCCTCGCCTGTTGGCATATGCCCAGGCTATCATGTTGTCCATTTGAATCAGGGTGTGATGACCCTCCAGCATCACCCTGAACTGCACAAAGGCTAACCTGATGGCTCTGAGTTCAAGAAAATTGATACTCTTGACTGACTCTTCCTGTCACCAAGTTCTTTGAATCATCTCGCCCTTGATATGTGCTCCCCATCCATATAGACAGGCATCAGTCATCACCACCAGCCTCTGAGACTCCCTTAGAGGTTGCCCTTCGTGGAAACATGTTGGAAACATCCACCATTTCAGTTCCTGCTTCACCTTTTCTGGTATGAGCACCTGCCAGGGCTTCTTGTGGGCTATTATGTTCTGAAAGGGCAATAAGAACCTCTGATGCAGTTGAGTGTGAAATCTGGCCCCTTGAAGGACCTCCTGACACAACACTAGCATGCCCAATAGTTGAGCTAGTGTCATCACCTCCACCTCTGGTTCTTTCAGCACTTGGGCTAATAGAGGTAGTATCTTCTGTTGCCTCTCTATTGACAGGAACACTGTAGAGCTGTGTATCTATCTGTACCCCTAGGTACAGAATAGATTGTGTGGGTAACAATATACTTTTCTCGAGGTTGATGGCAAATCCATGCTTTCTGAGCACCTTCACTGTCAGCCCTAAGTCCTTCAAAGTTTGGCTGTATAATGGGGCCTTGACCAAAATATCATCAAGATAAGGAAATAATACCACTCCCTGGACCCTTAGGTATGCCACCAAGATAACCAGGACCATGGTGAAAACTCTTGGTAAGCATTTCAAGTCAAAAGGAAGGGCCTGTTACTGAAAGCGGTGTCCATTGTAGGCAAACCTGAGGAACCTTCAATGTGACTGCCTGATTGGAATGTGCAGATAGGCATCTGAAAGATCGATCAAACACATGTAGTTTCCTTGTTGTATGTGTGACATTATGGATTTCAGAGTTTCCATCTTGAACTTCTTGGTTACAATTTATTTGTTCAGCCATTTTAAATCCAGAATGGCTCAGATGTCCCCGTTCTTCTTTGGGACTATGAAGAATATGGAGTACACCCCCTGTGTCCTTTCCTCGTGAGGGACCGATTCTATAGCCCCAATCTCCAGAAGAATCTGAATGGCCAACAGTCTGTGCTTCTCTGTCGATTGTTCCTGAGGCTCTCTAAGAATCGGTTGGGTGGAAGAGTGTGGAACTCCAACAAGTACCCCTCTGAAACTGTGTCTAACACCCATCTGTCAGTCACCGTTTGATGCCACCTTGTCACAAAAGTCTGTAGGTGACCCCTGACCTCTGCTGGGGCCCCTGGCATATTCAGGTGGAGTTGCCTTTCTTGGTGTTCTTTGAGTTCTGTTATTTGTTGGGGAAAGAGGTTGTTCTATTTTCCCTATATTTTGGATGCCACTTTCCCTTAAAGGACTTATTGTAGCTTGGTTTGGAGTCCCTTCTATAATCCTGAAAGGACTGAAACTGCTTTTTGGATTTACCTTCCCTTTTCTTTGAGGGAGGCACTTTTTTCTTATCCTTCTCTTCTGCAAGGTACTTTTCTAGGCCTTCCCTAAAAAGGTTGGTTCCTTTAAATGGAAGTTCTGCCACCTTACCTCTGGCTGAAGTATCAACATCCCAGTTCCTCAGCCAGGTGTTTCTTCTGGCCATCATGCTGATTGTTGAAGGGCGTCCAAGGATGCATCTGCTGCAAAGGCCATGGCTAAGGCGATCTTCTAGAGTTCATCTTTAAGCTCTTTAGGGATATCACTGTCTCCTTTAGCTAATTCAGAAGACCACGCATAGGCTGTTCTAGCAAAGAATGATCCTGTAGCTGATGCCCTAAGGGAACTGGCTGATGCTTCGAAATCCCTTTGCAGGGCTTGCTCAATCCTTTTGTCACTATGGTTTCCAGGTAGGACATCAGCTTCCATAGGTAAAACAGAAGTGGAAGCTAGGCTGTTGACTGGATCATCCACAATTGGTAATTTAATCTTTTTTGAGGCCTTTGGAATAAGAGAATAAAACTTTGCAAAGATAGGGTGATCCCATTCTGCTTTCATGAGACTGTAAAAGGCTTCTGGTAGGGGTACCCATATAACTTTAGCCCGTCTTGGGAATGGTTTTCTCTTACCCCACTGGAAAGCCTGACTCCTCTTCCTCAGTTTCCTTAGGAGTATAAATTAGTTCCAGTGTCCTCAATGCTTTGGGTAAGAATTTATTACATATCTCCTGAGGGAAGAATCTAGTCTGAGCAGTGGGAACAATATCTGCCTCCTCCTCTGAGAGCTCTCCTTCTTTCATAGTAGAAGAACAGCCTGTGGAGTCTGAGTCTTCCTCCTGTTCACTTAAGAAAGGACTATGTTCCCGAATGTATTTAGAATCATTCTTACTCTTTTTTCCCCTCAGGAGGAGAGAAAGACCTGCTCTTTGGTTCTCTTTTGCCTATGTTTTGGTCTACCACATTCAGGAGATGAATCAGAAGGTTCCCTATGGTGGGATGCTTGCCATAATTCTCTAAACTCCTTCCTCATTTCAGACTTTAACCAAAAAAAGAACGCTGGTTTTGGAGTTGTCTCCTAAAAAATCCACTGTTTGGCCCCCAGGCTAAGGTGTTTGGATAAGACTGAAAGAGGAAGAATTGGGTAGATCAAATTCACAAGTTATACTTTCCATAACCAAGTTGGAGGAGCCTGCTTGCTCTGTCATTTTGTCTTCACTGTGAAAGTGAAGGAAAAACTCCTAAGTAGGTTCTAAAATGGCCACCTTTCCTGCATTTTAGTATCATGTTCCAGTCTCTGCCTCCCTCCAACTGTGTTGTTTCCCCCCCCCCCAAGGATTCCCATTTTACCCTCATGGCTAGTGGGGCTCCCTCCTGACCATAAGTTGGTCTTGGTAATGCCGGACTGCCTAGGTTAATCTAGGAAGTTTCTCAGTTTCCACCAGAAAAACACCCCATCCATGCCACCAGTCTTTGCCAGGAGTCATGAAACAGGCAGAGGTTCCCTAGCTGGGCTATAGTTGTAACTGAGCTCCCAAAGAAGGCCTCCCTAAACTGGGATAAAAAACCAGGGGGGAGGGTGAGGAAGGTTGGCTGCTGAACAATGGCTCTTCCCTGAAAGCACCTCTCCTATATGGAGGGTCCCTCAACCTCTGCCTTACCGAGTTTCCGTCACTGTTAGGAATGAAATTGCTCCCCAGGATGCCAAGGGGCAAGGCCAGAGTCTCAAACCCCATGGAGGATTGAGGGAATCCTCTCTTCTCTCCGCAGGTATTCACCAGCTCTACCACTTCCTCCTAGTCTCTCTATGCTGTTAGGGAGGGAGGGTCTGCCAACCAGAGGAAAACCAGCCTTTGTGGGAGCCTGTGTCTTTCTGCAGCTGCAGGGTTTTCCCACTGGACCACTTCAAGCAGCCTCTGGTAGCTATGTTAATCAATGCCACCACCTGGAGGGGTTGAGGCAAAATACCTTCCCTTCCCAAGCTACCTCTTCTTTTTTCCTGTCTTTTGGGATCGCTGTGCTCTCAGCACCATTGAAGCATGTCCTGCTCAGAAGGAGGGTTGGTAAGACTGGGAATCCAGGGAACAAGCCCCTCCCCTCTGGGATCAAAACTGTCTGCCAGCCCTGCCTTCAGAGAGGAGGAGCACTAATCCCAGGAGTAAGAACTGCCCCACTCCCAGGACCACTGGAGAAAGGCATCCTTCTCCTTTCCTCTGCACTGCTATAAATGGACTGGAAGACAGGTCAGGATCCAACATGCAAACTATGTGGGAGGGGAATCTTCTTGGTAGCACACCCATCTTTTTCATCTTTTACAGCAGAAAGAAGACAACAGCATGCTGCCTCATCAGTTCCTCCTCTCACTGAAGGACTTTGATCTCTCCCCTTCATATTAGAGAGAATTAATGAATGTGTGAGGTGGTTGATGCTGGATTTGAAGACAGTCGGGGGGGGGGGAGCATAGGAGACTTGACACCTGAACTATTATTACTGCAATGTCTTAGGCAGTTCCAGTTTCAGAACAGACATATGGAATCTGACAAACCATAAACCCTGCTGGCCTACAGATGCTCATAGTTTCAACAGTTTATTTGGTTGCTTGGTTTAATTACTTGCATGGGCAAAATGTTCAACAACAGCCTTCCAAAAAGATCTAAAACAGAAGAGCCCTCAGTTTCCTCAAGAAGAAGAAGAAGAGTTTGGATTTATACCCCGCCCTTCACTGCCCAAAGGCGTCTCAGAGCGGCTTACAAACTCCTTTCCCTTCCCCTCCCCACAACAGACACCCTGTGAGGTAGGTCGGGCTGAGAGAACTTCTGACAGAAACTGTCCTTGAGAGAACAGCTGTGCCAGAGCTTGTGACTGACCCAAGGTCACATCAGCAGGTGCAAGTGGAGGAGTGGGGAATCAAACCTGGTTCTCCCAGATAAGAGTTAACCACTACACCAAACTGGCTCTCAAGAGAACATGATCCATTTTCCAATGAAAAGGAGGGGAGATGTAGACTGGGAATAAGCAACTCAACATCTAATTGTCTGTTGTATCTTGAGCTTGATAATTCTTGTCCTTCTCTTAATGTAATTTGCAAACTGCTGTTTTTTCTCTCCCTCCCACCACCTCCATGGTAGATCTGGTGTACTGGTCAGTGGGCCATATAGGTTCTAGTCCCTATCAGCCACAAGAAACCCACTGCATGGCTTTGCACTAATCACTTCTCTCTGTTTAACTAGCTCACAGAGTTGTTGTGAGGATAAAATGCAAGCCATTCTCAGTTTCTTGAAGGACAACAATAAAATGTGATGGATATTGTTGCCCTTCAAGATATGCTTTGATTTTGGTGGTGTTACTCCCTTCCATTTTGGTTAGCCCCTGGCAAGACTACCTTTGACAAATCTGGGATGGTCTGCCAGATTTTAGAGAATCTCTAGATAAAAATTAAGATGGGCTAATAATAGGAAGGGCCATGGTGGCTCAGAGGTTCAGACGCAGAGCTGCAGACCAAAAGTTTTGTAACTCGGCAGTTTGAGACCCTAGTGCTGTGTGACAAAGTGAACTCCTATCTCTGGCCCCAGCTCCTGCAAGCCTAGCAGTTTGAAAGCAAGAAATTGCAAGTAGATAAATAAGTAACACTTCAATGGGAAGGTAACAGCATTCAGTGCGCCTTGGCATTTAGTCATGCCAGCCACATGACCATGGAAATGTCTTCGGACAGCGCTAGCTCTTCGGCTTGGAAACAGAGATGAGCACCGCCCCCTAGAGTCGGATTTGACTAGCTTTCAAGCAAGGGAAACCTTTTTAATAATAGGAATGTGAGGCTGGGATTAGCCAGTTAGAATCATAGGCCTTCACAGGGATTAGCTAGTTGGCATGATTGACTGTGAGCCCCTGGGATGATGGGTGGCTCGTTGAGGAAGGTACACAGTGCAGAACCTTTAGAAGAGCCCTGAGAGGCAGACCTGACCCAGCACACCCAAGGCACCATGGATACCATATTGGCATATTTTGACACCACAGCAGCAATACTCCAGGCAACAGCTGCCTTTATTCCCCTCATAGCAAACATTTCTTTGCACCAGCTCTTATTTGAGCAGGCCAATCAGCTTCTTCAGCCAAGTCTCATTCAAACTTTTTCCACGTCTCCAATCCCTCTCCTTCTTATAAGAGGCGCAGCAAGCTGCCATTCCACTTTTTATTCCCTCCAGTGCAAATCAGAGCTGCAAATTCTGACTTTCCCAGATTTTATCCCTCCTTCTGGCAAGCCTATTAAAGTTGATTTTTGTTTTCTATTGTGTTCAGCCCCTGTCACTCAGCTCCCTTCTTAATGCCTAACTGCACTCTGCAACTCTGCACATCTGCTTGCTTACCTGCTTGTCCCCTATCTGTGTGCCCTGGGCTCTGACATGCTAATCAGACCCAGCCTCACTCCCTTTTTGGACTTTCCTGAATGGCTGCTGGATCACCTTGCCTGGTCCCCTTCTCAAGTGCCTTTCCTTGGACTCCTCCCCCCCCCAAACCTTAGCTGGTGTGCCAGTCTGAGGATCACTAGACAATTCCCCAATGCAGAAAATCTTAATATGCCTCCCATCTTTTTTCCCTCAGCTTACTTTTTGCCCCCTTTCTCTCTAAAGTATGTACTGCTCCATGGAAATAACTACTAGACTGGTGCCAGAATTGAGTACTCATATTAATGGACAGTGTGGTATTTTATGCCAAAATGCACTAAACATTACTTTGGATGCTTAACTGTTTCCCCTCCATAAACTACTTCTGATTATTTTCAGCCTCTGCCCCCCACCACCACCCCCAAGCCTGCTTTGGAGTTCCATCACTCTTCATTTTGATCCCAAACCTCTGGGACCACATTTATTCCCCTCTGCCTGAACTTGGACCTAAATCCTGGTCACTTGTACAAAGCTCCTGCATCAAATGTTACACTTCAGCCTTGTATTCAAAATGATAATCAAGAAGCAGCATGTTCTTCCCAACACACACACAAGTAGTACAAAATACCTTCAGTCCTCACCCTGTCCATTTATTCTTCTTTCCAGTACACGTCATCTATCTATCTAGTATTGCCCATAAGGCTATCACCTTAAGCAGAAAACAGAACCAATGAAAATATTTTAAAAGACCTTAGTATATTTCTCTTATATTTGATCATTGCGCCTATGAATTTTGCCACTGAGAGGATGACACAATCATTGGTATCCAATAGTAGCCATGACACCTGGGCTCGCACATTTAGCAGCTCCATATCTTTAAATAAAGGGGTGACTAAATTAGCCCTCAACTCATCGAATATAGGGCACTTCATAATCATATGTTCAGTGGTTTCAATTGTATGATATGACCATCTGCATGTTCTATTAGAGTATGATACTTTATTATATCTGCCCTCCAAAACTCCAGAATGCCAGCAGGGGTTGGGGGCTATTCAGTGTTTTGCATGGAGTGTCACACGTGTGACCATCTGCCCACTGGTCAGAAGTCTTGGGTGTGTGCTCAGTGCAAGGAGCTCCTGGTTCTCAGGGAGCGAGTTTGCTCCCTTGAGGCCAAAGTGGCTGACCTGGAGAAGCAGAGACAGTCAGTTAGGTGCACGGAGAAGACTCTCGGGGACTTGTTAGATATGTCCCACTCTGGATCTGGCAGCCCAGCTGCTGCCAGGGAGCATGAGGGTCAAGAGAAAACGGAGCACCATGCTGAGGATAAGGGGAATGTGCCCTCAGAAGGGACCTCTTCTTCAGCTGGTGAACGGGTATCCTTTCGTACCAAGGAACCGTCCCTGGGAAGGGTGGGAGGGGGGCTCTTGGTAGTTGGTGATTTGATCTTTAGGCAGGTAGACAGCTGGGTGGCGAACCCGCGTACTGACTGTATGGTGACTTGCCTGCCTGGTGCGAAGGTAGCGGACATTACGCGTGTTTTAGAGCCAGTGGTCGTGGTGCACGTCAGCACCAATGATGTGGGGAAATGCAGTCATGAGGTCCTGGAGGAGAAATTTAGGCTGCTGGGCAGGAAACTCAAGGCCAGGACCTCCAAGGTAGCCTTATCAGAAGTGCTACCTGTTCGACGCGCAGGGCCGGAGAGACAGGCACAGCTCAGGAGTCTCAATGCGTGGATGAGACGGTGGTGTAGGGGGGAAGGGTTCAAGTTTGTTAGGCACTGGGATGCTTTTTGGGACAAGAGGGAGCTGTACAAAAGGGATGGTCTCCATTTGTACCAAGAAGAAACCAGGCTGCTGACGCTCAAAATCAAAAAGGTGGCAGAGCAGTTTTTAAACTGAATATTGGGGGAAAGCTGACAGGAGATGAAAAGTCTCTGGTTTGGGATGGCTCATCTCAAAGAGATGAAGGGGTAGCTATTACTTTTGTACAAGGAAATGGATTAAAATTATCCACTGAGACTGTGGCTAATGATAGGGACTGCCTGGCAAGGTCTCAAGGCAGCAAGAGGAAGGCTGTGGGCTTAACAAACGTGGGAAACTATAACTGTTTATACACAAATGCTAGAAGTCTCCAAGGTAAAACCGGGGAGTTGGAATGCTTGGTGTGGGGGGGGGGGAATAGACATTGTGGGTATTTCAGAAACTTGGTGGGATGAGGAAAGTCAGTGGGATACGGTGATTCCTGGTTATAAATTATATTGGAAGGATAGGGGGGGAGGGTTGGAGGTGGGTTGGCTCTGTATGTCAGAGAGGGTATACCATCCAGTAAGATTGAGAGGGTAAGAAAATTGGATTCGCTTCTGGAAATGCTATGGGTTGAAATAGTGGGTCCAAAAGGAGGCTTAACAGTGGGAGTTTGTTATCGCCCACCAGATCAAAAGATAGAGGAGGATTATAAAATGATGAATGAATTAAAGATAGCGGCTAGACGAAATAACTGTGTCATAACAGGCAACTTTAACTACCCACACATTGATTGGGTCAATATGAGTTCTAGTCGGGAAAAAGAGATTGAGTTTTTAGACACTCTCAATGACTGTGCTATGGAACAGATGGTCACAGATCCTACCAGGGGAGAGGCGATCCTGGATTTGGTCTTAAGTAACAACCCAAGACCTGGTGAGAGATGTAAAAGTGATTGCACCATTTGGAAACAGTGACCATAATGTCACTGAGTTTAACATTTGTACAGATAGGGAGTTGCCCAAAAAGACTGACGCAACCACTTTTAACTTTAAAAGGGGTAACTTCTCTGGTTTGAGGGGACATGTGAGGAAGAAATTGAAAGGAAGAGTGGAGAAGGTCAAAACCATTGGGGAAGCTTGGAGACTATTTAAAAAGACAATCCTAGAAGCTCAGAAAAAATATATACCACAGGTTAGGAAAGGCACAAATAGGTATAGAAAAAAGCCTGCATGGTTAACAAATAAAGTAATGGAAGCTGTAAAAGGTAAGAAGGGTTCCTTTAAGTGGTGGTGGAAAGCTAGTCTTAGTGAGGTTGATAAAAGGGAACACAGACTATGGCAAATAAGATGCAAGTCTGTGATCAGGCGAGCAAAAAGGGAATATGAGGAGCATATCGCAAAAAACATAAAGGCCAACAATAAAACTTTCTTCAAATACATTAGAAGTAGGAAGCCAGCCAGGGAGGCAGTGGGGCCCTTGGATGACCAAGGGGTAAAAGGAGTAGTGAAGGATGATAGGGAAATGGCTGAGAAGCTGAATGCATTTTTTTGCCTCTGTCTTCACTGTGGAAGAGGAGAAGTGCTTGCCCACTCCAGAAGCACCAATTTCGGGAGGGGGTTTGAAAGACCTGAATCAGATTGCGGTGACAAGAGAGGAAGTCCTCCGACTGATGGACAATTTAAAAACTAATAAATCACCAGGCCCGGATGGCAAAAATATGTAATCTTTCTTTAAAAACTGCCTCCATTCCTGAGGACTGGAAGGTAGCTTAACGTCACTCCCATCTTTAAAAAGGGCTCCAGGGGAGATCCAGGAAATTACAGGCCAGTCAGTCTGACATCGATGCAGGGTAAGTTGGTGGAAACTGTTATTAAGGAAAGAATTAGTAGGCACATTGATGAACAAAAACTATTGAGGCAGACTCAGCATGGGTTCTGTAAGGGAAGATCTTGTCTCACTAACCTGTTAGTGTTTTTTGAGGGAGTGAACAAACATGTGGACAAGGGGGACCCAATAGATGTTTTTTACCTTGACTTCCAGAAAGCTTTTGATACAGTTCCTCATCAAAGGCTCCTAAGCAAACTCAATAGTCATGGGATAAAATGACAAGTCCTCTTGTGGATCAAAACTGGCTTATAAATAGGAAACAGAGAGTGAGTATAAATGGAAAACTTTCTCAATGGAGGGTGGTAAGCAGTGGGGTACCACAGGGATCAGTACTCGGACCGATGCTTTTTAACTTGTTTATTAACGATTTGGAATTGGGAGTAAGCAGTGAAGTGGCTAAATTTGCAGATGACACGAAGTTGTTCAGGGTGGTGAAAACCAGGGAGGATTGTGAGGCACTCCAAAGGGATCTGTCCCGGTCCCAGGGACCCGGGACGGGAGCTGCCCCCCCCTCCTTCGAGGGTGCGCCTCCAACACTCCTACTTACGCTGGGACACAGGACCACGCAGCAGCCATGCCCGCCGAGCAGAGAGGAGGGTCAGGGAGCGGTAGCTGACACCTGCGGCGGTATGGAAGGCGACCCAGGGAGGAAAACAGGGCGAGCTCGACCCCACTGCCGCGTCCCGCGGGAGGTTGCCAGAGGAGCCGGCGGAGCGGGAATCACCCCCCTGAAGAGGCTGGAGGTCGGTGTCAGCAACAGGACCACCGCCGGCACAGGAACGGTCATGCCCCAGTCAACAGGCGCGTGTCTTACCTTATCAAGGGGGGAGGAGCCGGATGGGAGGTGGAGACGGTACAGAGCCGGAGCGGTGCTTGGAACACGGGGAAGGGAATTAAAAGGCAGAGGTGGGAAGAGGCCGGGGAGGAACGACGAGCCGGGATGAACCTTGCTGGGAAGAGAGAGAGAAGACGAGGGCTGGCCAGCCAGAGGGACTCCGCGGCTTGGGGCAGAGGGGTGAGAGAGGTGCTGTTAACCCCACCCCCTGCCATTTCTGAGGCCTCCAAACCCCAATACCTTTAAACAAACCAGCGCTCCCAGCACCGCGCCCCCGCAGTAAGCTCGGGCGCCATGGCTATGGGCGGGAGACCGTCGGGGGAACAGACCCGGCATGTGACAGGATCTGTCGAGGATGGGTGAGTGGGCTTCAGTGTGGCAAATGGGGTTCAATGTGGCCAAGTGCAAAGTGATGCACACTGGAGCCAAAAATCCAAAATATAAATACACATTGATGGGGTCTGAACTGGCAGAGACAGACCAAGAGAGAGATCTTGAAGTCGTAGTGGATAACTCAATGAAAATGTCGAGACAGTGTGTAGCTGCAATAAAGAAGGCCAGTGCTATGCTGGGGATTATTAGGAAGGGAATTGAAAACAAATCAGCCAGTATCATAATGCCCCTGTATAAATCATTGGTGTGACCTCATTTGGAATACTGTGTACAGTTCTGGTCGCCACATCTCAAAAAGGATATTATAGCATTGGAAAAAGTGCAGAGAAGGACAACTAGAATGATAAAAGGGTTGGAACACCTTCCCTATGAAGAAAGGTTAAAATGCTTGGGGCTCTTTAGCTTGGAGAAACGACGGCTGAGGGGTGACATGATCGAGGTTTATAAGATTATGAATGGGATTGAGCAGGTTGAGAAAGAAGTACTTTTCTCCCTTTCTCACAATACAAGAACTCGTGGGCACTCCATGAAATTGCTGAGCAGTCGGGTTAGAACAGATAAAAGGAAATACTTCTTCACCCAAAGAGTGATTAACATATGGAATTCACTGCCACAGGAGGTGGTGGCAGCTACAAGCATGGACAGTTTCAAGAGGGAATTAGATAAACATATGGAGCAGAAGTCCATCAGTGGCTATTAGCCACAGGGTATAGATGGGAATTTTCAGTCTGGGGCAGGTGATGTACTCTATTCTTGCTGCTGGAGGGGGCAGCAGTGGGAGGGCTTCTAGTGTCCTGGCCACACTGCTGGACCTCCTGATGGCACCTGGTATATTTTGGCTGCTGTGTGACAGAGTGTTGGACTAGATGGGCCACCGGCCTGATTCAACATTGGCTTCTCTTATCTTCTTATGTTCTTAACTGCGATGGGAAGAATGTTTAGTCTTGCCAAAGTAAAAGCTCTTCTTAGTTTTGGGACTGTCAGTTAATAAAAATATTTCAGCAGTTGCATCAGGAGGGCAATTTCCAAATGGGGTGTCAAACATACCCCGCGTGCCCTAATAGACGTACTTGTAACATCCAATTTCCTTACAGATTTTTTAATTTGTCTTCTAATGTCTTTAGTTTCTGTATTTTTCATCATATCATTTGTTATTCCTAGGCATTTCATTTTCTTTTCCAATAGTTGATCCCATTGACTGTAATGTGTATCTGCCTGGGTAAGCCAAAGTAGAGTAGATCCTCCTACAGATTTTAAAACCTTTACTTTAAAGAGAAATGCTTTAATCCAAGCCCTAGCTTCCACTGATAATTCACCTAGTTCTGCTCTCAGTGATACTCCAAGACACATCTAGGAGTAGCCAATAAGCATCAGAAAAAGCCATACTGGATGGAATCCATTTTTTCAGAAACGGCCTGAATCCAAATTTCTACACCATACAGGAATTGATTTAGAACCTTAGCATTAAATACCTTTAAGGCCAAGGGGACAAATTGGCCTCCTGATGAGTAGAAGTATTTTACAATTGTCTTCCCTACTCTCATTGTCTACTTGCTAGATCCTAGTGTGTTTTCCATGTAACAGATACTTCAAAGTGGATTCCCAGATATTTAAATTGATTAACCTGTTCCATAGGTTGGCCTGCTATGTCCCATTTGAAGATCTTCCCCTTTTTCCTTTTGGTGAATACTATGACCTTGGATTTCGCCACATTGATGGACAAGCCTTCATGATCACAGTAAAGCTCGAAGTTTTTTATCAGCTTACGGAGGCCCACTATTGATCTAGACATTATCACTGCATCATCAGCGTATAGAAGGATTGGAACTTCATGCTTTGATAAACGTGAAAGATGATGTGCTTCCTTCAGGAAACAGGGTCTGAGGTCATCTCTCCTTATATATAATTGAGCAGTGGAGTGGCACTTTCCAGTTCTCCCATTGGCTGTGCAATGCGCTCCCTCAGCCATTGGCCCATCAGCCGCCACTCAAGAGTTCTCATGTGCCATTGGCCAGGTGCTAGGTCTGCTCCTCTTCTCCGCTCACTCCATCAGCCACTGTGCCCTGTAAGAATTACTGGCAAATGGCTTTCTCTCTTGATGAAGATGCTTCTTCTGCTTGCCTCCTGTGTGGGACTAACTTTAACCTCAGTCGCTGTTGGTGGATATAACAAAATGGCAGTTACCTGTGTTTGTAATATGGCTGCTGTCTGTGGTTGTTTGTTTAAAATGTTCCCCTGTAAGGTTTAACTGAGCTGTAGTTCCAGAGAAGGGCCTACAGGGGTATCACTCACTGGGTTGAATGGGGCTTCCTAATTTGCTGACCTACAGTTCCCACCTGCCTCAAGGCCAAAAAGTGTGGGAAAAAGAGGGACTGTCCCAAGGGGCAGGGCAGCATCAATATAGACTCCAGCACATTCAGGGAAGGGGCAGTCTTTGTCCTAAAGGAGGTTAGGAAAGGTTCCTGCTGCCTGTGCTGCCCAGTCTGTCTAGGCCACAAGCCAGAGACCTGGAGGAACCCTGGGAGGCAGCAGAAATTCAGCCACTCCACAGTCAGCTGGACTGGGGAATGAATGGAAGTTTCCCTGCTCTCTTGGGCAAGAGAGAGAGGCTGAAGCAGAGCCAGAGACCGGTCCAAGGAGAGATCCTATCCTGAGCCCACAACCTCCAGAGATAGAGAGTATGATGTGTAGGAAAAGAGGATTGCATTTAACCCCTGTTGATTTATGCCCTGTTGGTTCATAGTGTGTACTTACTCCTACAGTTCTGCCTTATTCATTCAGTGTGCACGCGCTCCGTAATTTTGTAAATAGTTAAATAATTTTGTGTTGTGCTCTGACCACATAGTCTCCCCTGCTCAGCACAATACCAAAGGGAGGGGGTAGCCCAGGGAAGCAAGGAAAGGCCATACCCTTGAGTTGCCAACTTTCCAGGGATCCCCCAAAGATTGGGGATTCCATCTCCAAATAGAGATATTCAGCCACAAGGGTCTCACTGTCCTTCTAAAAAGGCAGTGACGATTTAGTGAGTGGCAGCAGTGAACTTAAGGAGTGAGATACGCCCACGGGACGGGGGCAAACAGCTGAGTTGTAAACTGGAGCCTGTTTCGCCACAGTACGCAACCAAGCTTGGTTCAGACAAAGGAAGGAAACCCGTTGCAGGCCTTTGTGAGGAACTCATTGGGGCCAGTCCTGACTAGGGTTGCCATCTCCAGGTAGGGAGATTCCCAGAGATTTTCTGGTAGAGTCTATGGAAGCCAGGGTTTGGGGAGGGGAGAGGCCTCAGCTGAACAGAAGAGATCTGTTGTCTGGAGTTCAGTTGTGATACCTGGTGATCTTCACCCTCCATCTGGAGGTTGGCTACCATAGCCGTCAGTGCTTGAGAGCAAGGTCTGTTAGATCCACATTATTGCTGTAGAAGCTGAGTGGATGATTTTGGACCAGTTGCAGACTTTCAGCCTAACTCACTTCACAGGGTTGTTGTGCAAGTCAAAATGGGGAGAGGAGAATGATGTAAGCTGCTTTGGTCCCCATTACAAAGAAAGACTACTTTTCCTCCTGGGAAACCATTGCTGCCAATCTCCAGGTGAGGGCTGGAGATCACTCAGAATCACAACTGCACTCCAGATGGCAGAGATCAGTTCCCCTGAAGAAAATAGTGGATTCTATGTCCTTATACCCTGCTGAGATGCCTCCCCCCCATGACCGCCAATGTGACGTGGCAGTCAGGGCTTTAGAGCACAGTAGAGGCTGCAGGTGGGGGGGAGATGGAAAGCTGAAGAGTGAGGGGGAAATAAAGGTAGGTTGATGATTGGCTGGAAAGGAGATAGGGTTGCCAACTCCAGGTGGGAAATTCCTGGAGATTTGAGGGGTGGAACCTGGAGAAGGCGAGGTTTGAGGAGGAGTGGGACCTCAGACAGGTACAATGCCATACACTCCACCCTCCCAACAAGCCATTCCCTCCTGGGGCACCACTGTTGCCAATCTCCAGTGAGGGGTGGAGATCACTCAGAATTACAACTGATCTCCAGGAAGGAGGGCAGAAGTCATCTGCAGTCAGAGGGCAGATAATGGTAGGTTGATGGTTACCTGGGAAGGGTATGGGGTTGCCAACTTCTGGTTGGGAAAATGCTGAGGACTGCAGGAGAGGTTGCCACAGCAAATTGATACTGAGTGTCCAAGGCCCTGGCACTCTCCCAGAGCCTCTTTCTATAGCTCGTTGTATTTATTTTCACAACGGGCCTTATTCCTAGTTTATATATAAATTGAACAGCAAGGGTGCAAGTAAACATCCCTGTGTGGTTCCTTTGTCTAGGATGAAAGGCTCCAATAGCTGTCCAAACTCCTCGCATCTAACCTGGGTGGAGGGATGGTTACAGAGCTGTTGAATTAAGTAAAGGAGACGTGGTTCAATGCAATATTTCTTCAGCTTTTCCCATAGCCGGGGTCTAGAGATTGCATGAAATGCTGATTTTAGGTCCATGAAGGCAGTTGCCAATATGCCTTCTCCAAAACTCATGTATTTATGAACCAAGAACTAGAGGGTATGGCAATGGTCAATGGTACTTGCTCCTTTTCCAAAATGAGCCTGTTCATTTCACAAAATATTGTTTCCTTCAATCCAAGATTCCAGCTTTTCAAGAAGCATTGCAGCATAAAGTTTTCTTTCTCTTTTTTTTTTGGCCCCCCCAAAGAGGATTTTTTTTATTTGCATATAACAGAAACTGGGGAAGGGGAAACATCTACACTAGGGAGAAAGAAAAGATAACCACTACTAACTAAAACCCCAGAGATGGAAATCTTCAATAATGCTTGTATCTGTGTTAGTCCATAAAAAAGTTTCAAAAAAGCATTGAGCATGATCTAATAATCCCACTACTGCATCGGCTTAACTACTTTCCCAATTCAAGAGCCCTCTCCCAGTCATCCCATAATAATAAAGCTTTCAATGATTTTCAGAGTCTCAATTCTTATTTTGCTTCTCCTTGCGATCTCTCAGTTGGCGGCCGTCCCCTTTTCTGCATCAGAGTCCTCGTTGGAAGACACAGAGTCCAACTCGCCCATAGATTTGATGTCATCTTCTTCCTTCATGTCCTATCCGGGGCCTCCCAGTTGCAGCCGCAAAAACTCTCGAGCTTTGAAAACAGAGTCAATTTTTTCTCTTCATTCCTTTATTTTGAAAGTGACACCTTCAGGAATTAGCCACCTGTATGCAATGCTATTTGTTTGTAAGAAAAGAATTAGTTCTTTGTACTTCTGCCTCTTTTTTCTTATCTCAAATGGAATGTCTTTTAATATCCTTACGTTGTTACCTCTGGTTTTCTGGGGTGTGTTTGTAGTCGCTTTTAGGATTAAATCCCTTAAATGTCTCTTTGAGAATCTCACAACAATTTCCCCTGGCAGATTATTCTTTTTGATGTACATAGAATAGGCTCTGTAGGCCACATCCATTTCGCTTAAGATATCTTCTGCTTTTAAATCCATCAATGGGGCCAATGCATAACTCAGTAGTTGCTTTAGATTCTCATTAGGGGCTTCTGACACCCCTTGGAACCGGAGTACCATATTTGCTCTTTCCATTTGTAGCTGTAGTACTTGAGTTTCCAACAAAGCATGCTTTTTTTCTAGCATTTGCATCTTTTTTGTTGCTTTTATAGAGCTGACATCAAGTTCCTTCAATTTTTCAACCACCTGCTCTGTTTTCTTGGTAGTTTCTGCCAATTGCAATTGCTGTGCTGCAAAATTCTGGTTCAACATTGTCAGTTGCTGATTGATGATGGTCATTTGGTCCAGCAGGGGCGAAGGGAGTCTGCCAGGAGCCTGGGAAACTCTATGGTTTCTTCCGGCCTCGGACTTGAGCCGCCAGGTGGTTTCGGTTTCTGTCCTTTGTTGAGTCGCCTCCCCACCCCAGTTAATGGCGACTTGAAACCAGACGTGTCTCCAGGACATGATCTGAGCACTAGCAGTTTGGAGGGGGGGCGAGCAATCGCTACTCTCCGGGAGCCTTGGGCAAAAGGCTCCCAGCCAAGGGGCTTCTGAGGGGGCATCCACTTTTCCAGCACGATGCTGGAGAATTGAGGCGCTCCTTCGCCCCAGTGGTCCAACCATTGTGCATCCGTACGGACATAAAGACGCTGGCTGAAACAAGCGGAGGAGATAGTGCTACCAGACGATTGCGAGCGATGTCGTAAGACGAGCAAGGAGCAGTGAGTTACTAAAAAGCATTGAATCGGCAGTTTAAAAGAAAGCACCTCCCCCCTTGATAGAAGCGTGGAAAGCGAGCGGGGGAGGGGCCCCCCACATGCGAAGACGTTAAAGCAGATTAACAAGGGGGGAGAGGAAGATAGAGCATTAAAACCAACTTTAAGAGTCTTACCAGTTAAAGCCAAAGTGTAACGGAGGTTTTCTGAGACTTTACAAACTTTCAGTTAATGTAAACAATCCAAAAAGGCAGCATAAAGTTTTCCTATAGTGGACAGCAAGCTTACTGGACGGTAATTCATCAGGGTTGTTGGGTCCCCCGTTTTATAAATTGGAGCAATTATTGCACTGCACCAGACTTCCAGCATATTTGCTGTCTTGTTTATTTCAGTGAAAAAGGCAGCCAAAATCTGTGCCCACCAGTCTGGCTCAATTTTGAATAGTTCTGCTGGTATTAAATTGGGCCCAGGTGCTTTCCCTTTTTTTGTTGTTTAATTAAAATCCTAATCTCACTTGCTGTTACCAGGGGCCATTCCTTTACACCCAATGGCAATATCAACCTACCTTCCTGGGTATTTCCATGTCCATTTGTAAAAACAGAGGTGAAAAAAGCTTCCCAGACAGTGGCTGGAATATGACAGGGTACAGGGAGGCATGTATTTAGTCCTTTTGCAATTAAGATCCAGAATTTTTTCCCCATTTTTTTGTTTTTATGGCCCAGAGCACACTTTCCCCATCTCTTTTCTGGGCCTTTCTTAAATTTCAATAGTGTTTTATATTCTTTTTTCAATTTCAAAATATTTGGCAAAATCTCTATTCTATTTGAGTTCTTAAACTGTCTGTATAGGCACCTGATTGATCTTTTGAGCGCCTTACAGTCAGAGTCGTACCAATTATTTCTATTGCTTGTCCCCTGTTCCCTGGGCTTTGCTGTCACCAAGAAAGGCTTGAAAAACTCAATTAAATCCATGAAAAATTCCATATTACCCATGTTCTCAATTATTTGGGAATCTGTATATCTGGTTTTTATCAAATCCATTTTTGTTTTCGCTTTTGCTTCAATGGCTTCACACCACCTCAGATGTTATATGTCTGGTATAGTGCTAAGTCCCTTACCTTAGAAGAGAGATGGTAAGCATCTAGATGTAATAATAATTGTACAGAATAACTATCACCCCCCAAATAATCCTTCACTTCCAGGGATTCCACTCTTCTGAGTAAGTCAGCAGAAGCAACAAAACAATCTACTACACTTACCCCTAAATGATTTATACAAGTAAAATCTCATTTTCCATCAAACTGTGTTTATCCATTTAATATTAACAGAACATTCTGTCGTAATAAGGATGCAAAATATCTGCCCGATCCATTAATTTTCTTGTCTTTAGATCTTCTGTAACTAATAATTGGAAAGTCCTTTATCTGAGTTTTATAGCTTTTCAAAAAAAGGTCCTCATTTGTCTCCCCAACTCTAGCATTAAAATCTCCAGCCATAAGTACTGTGGTTGTAGGATGAATCAGGGCCAAAGATTCCAAGCAGTCCTCTAACTGGGTCCAGCACTGGGCTATTTTAAATTTATGGATATATGATGGGAGATAGATGTTCACCACAATTATAGAAAACTCCATAAACTCAAGCAATAATGCCAGTGCATAAGGAGGACAATTAGGTAACTCAGTAACCCTGACTTTGAGGCTTACTGAGATCAGACAAATCAACCCTCCAGAGCACCTTCCAATTTTCCCAGTATCAGCCACAGGTAAAAAATATGGGGTGAAGCCAGAGAAATAAACTTTACTCTTTACCCATGTTTCCTGTAGTAATATCAGGTCAAATTTGCTCAGGAATTCTTTGACATTGCTTGTCCTCATCCTAGCAGCCCACCCAGTCATGTTCCAGGATAATATCCTCAGTCAGTCTTTTTTTTCTGTAGAGGTTAGTTCCCCAGATGAACCCTAACAGAAACCTGTGACCAAAAGGACTCAAGGGCAGAGCTGGTTTCTCATTCCATGGGGGCCTGTTTAGAGGCAACTCAGCTGAGCAGAACTGTTCATCTGGTTTCTGGTCAGCTTGTGTTTTAATGTCATACAGAGTAGTAGTCAACCTTTGTAATCTCTGAATCATGATGTCCTGATCTCTGAATGGGAGGGCACCAAAGGATGCTAATAATCTCTTCCGTGCTCTCAATTTCACCCATGTTAGTACCATTATTTACTGTAGTAGCCATGTTCGGCTGTGGGGTCATTTTAAAGTGGTGGTTCTTTAGGTTTCCAAGGGTGCTTTGGATTGTTCATTAAATCAGTGCACTGCTTAGATGCTGGCTCCTGGGAAGTGAGGCTGATAAGAAATTCACAATCTTCTTCTGTTTGACAGGGCTTGGGGGTATGTTCTTTTCTATTTCTCCTCAGTTGAGATGAAACCTCAGAATTCCTTAAGAAGGGGGTCTTCCCTTTTTGATGAAATGACTGTACCGGGAAGAGCTGAAATTTTCTTAAATACTCCTGCATCAAGAGTATTAATGTTGGTATCCATGGGGAATAAAAATGAAGTCTAACTCTATCCCCCCTCAGGGAACCTGGAATTCTTTCCACAAATTTTAAGTCAACGGAAAGATGGGGGTGTTTATGTAGCAAATAAGACAGATGTTCTTTAACCGCCCATTTATTCATCCAGCTTATCATTCAACCATTATAGGGTAAAATGTTCAGTACTATTTTATTACTATCAAGGATCAAAGGGTGAGCAGGGGGATCCAGGCTTGCCCCCATCATTTTCTTAGGTCAGTCACCCTATCCTCCGCATCCTTTCAATCTTTACTCTTAAACTGATATCACCCCTTCACTTTGTTTACTTAGATCTTGCTCTCTTGTTGGCATAGTAGATGCCACTGTTCCTTTCATTTCTAAATTTCTACATCCCTTACACCCCATATTGTACTTATTCCCCTTTTCCAGAAGATATTCAGTAAGTTTTGATAATATATCTAATTTTTCAAAGACTTTCTGTAGAGTGTTAGATATTAAGCGTGTCTGATCTGCCAGCACTTCCAGGTCTATTTGTTGCTTCTTCCATTTTTGGGTTTTTTCCCAGAAGTTCATCTATAATAGCAATGTAAGTAGGAGATTCTAAAGGAGGATGTGAAAAAAAAAACATATTCAAGGGACTTGGGGGGGGGGGGCATGTCTTTGTCCCTAGGAGAAAGAAATCTATTAGAATTTTTTGTGACAGGAAAATTCTCCATCTTGCTCTGCTTAGAAGGGGGTACATCTTTTTCAAGGGGGTACACCCTTTTCCTTCTCATTTTCATGACACTACACTACTAGATAGGTAGCAAAAATATATTTAAAAGTTCAATAAAATCAGTAGAATATCTTTAATATCTAGCTAAAATCAGATTAAACTACTATATTCCCACTACTTAGTTTATTATGCTAAAACACAAATCTGTTTAAATTAGATTAAAACCTAAAACCTAGCAGAGCAATAAAACTATAAAAGCCTCAACTGGAATGGCCTTAAAAGGGTTGTAAGGGTTAAGGCAGTAATGGACCTTTAAAAAGAAAGCGAGAGAGAGAAAGAAAAGAAAAAAACCATTGGGGGGTTGTAAATTCTTCCCAGTTTCCCTTCTCCTCAGCTTCCTCTTCTCCAGGCTACTCAAGTTTATCTTAGCAGTACTGTACCTTCACCCTGCCTCATCCACTTGTAAACTACCAAGGGGAGAGTAACAGAGGGAAGAATATTTCTGTAGCAGCTTCTAGACCAAAAACAGTCTAAAAAGTCTAGAAGATGAGACCTCCAGTAGCTACAGTAGCTGTATTGTTAAAGGAGAAAGAACACCTTCTCCACACTATTTGTAATTGCTGAGAATGCCTTAGATAAGAGTGACGAGGGAACCTTCACTAACAGAAAGAAATCCTCCCGCCCTATGTTAACAAAACAAGATAAAAAGCAGACTGTCCCAGTGGGAGACTAAAATCAGTTAAAACCAATTAAAATCATTAAAAACACTTACCTGTGATAGAGCACAGCCAAAAAGCGACTAGTCGCCCAGTACACTTCATGTTGTATCTGATCAAATTCATTTTAGTTTTTGTTTAAATTTACTGTCCTTAGTTAAGGAGCAAACATCTCACATCTGTGCAGGATTTTCAAAAGTGACAGCGACCACAACTCCTGGCATTCTAAGAGACTGGATGGTGGTGGTTCCCCCACACATGTATTCCAGAACCATAGCATTAAAAGTTAACAGTCTACACAAATTCAAGAGGACTTTGTTTCACTACTGTCACTTGGCAGAATCATGGGATTACTAAGTCCATATGGCAGTGGAGCATATAAGAACCACACCAGTTCACCCTAAGAAGTCTGGGTAACTACACAAATCCTAGGCATATGTTATCCTTGCCTCACAGTAAGCATTTCGAAAAAGGATCTCCTCAAAAAGCCCCCCAGCTGAGACAGAAGAGAAGCTGTTCATATGGTGGTTGCTCTTGGAACAAAGAAGGAATTCTCTAACTGGGCAGCAAGGGCTCTCTCCTCTCTATGAGGCAGCAAACCAGCTGCTTCAGGTACCAGGGAACCAACAGTACAACAGCCTCAACTACTGGTCTGTTTTCAACCCAATATATCCAATGTATCCTGGAGAGCTTGAAAGGTCCCAAAGGAGAAGACTGAAGGAAATGGCTATCCTGTCTTCTTTTTCTAGCACTCACAAGAAGTGCCCCCCCCCAATATAGAATTCCATTTTTCACGTCGTATGGACCACGATACACTAGTTTACTGCCACCCTGCTTTCAGGCCCTATGCCACAGAGAGTATCCAATAAGGAACATTTTAGTATTATAATAGTCTCTAAACACGTTGGAAATGTTACTTTCAGTGGCTTGGATCTAGCTAGCCAGAGGGTTTCTGCAGTCAGAAGGAGGGAGATTTTTGCTGATTTCACCCGTCCTGTGGCAGACCCAGAACTCTATCTTCATTGCCGTTCCTGAGATCCCCTGTACCCCAAGAGTAGCATTTCTGGGACTTTTGGAACTGCAGTGGTAAGGGGAAGGTAAGAAAGTCATTCTCTGCAGATGGAGAAATCCTCAACTAGATCCAACCCAATCTATATACAAGGGTCTGAGGATGAGCTAACTTGCTACTTTTCTGTTACACATAAAGAATAGATGAAGACACTAGTTGTAAGAAAACTACCCACTCTGTGAAGTGAACAGCCCTGATTTGCATTAATAGTAATAATACTTAAGTGTTTATATAATGCATGTCAAACACTCAAAACACTTCATATACCCTTACAACTTCCCTGAAAGATGTCAGTAGTATCTCCATGCTGCAGATGGAGGCTCTGGAGAAGGTACAATGGTTTTTCCAAGGCCACCCAGTTGGGCAAGAGATGAGATTTGAAAGAATCACTAGGCACGTTCACAGCATTTAATTACTTTAGTGACATAGTGTACTATACATAGTAAATTTTCAGTAACTGGTATCATTATGGAGTAGTTTGATTTAATACTGATGAATAATCATATCATATATCTGCAGCCAAAACATTACATATAAGCAAACCCCTACATAAGTAATTTGAATAACAGCTCAATCATAGTTGTGCATACTCTGCTAGTAATGGTGCAATGCCAGTGTGGTGTAGTGGTTAAGTGCATGGACACTAATCTGGGAGAACCAGGTTTGATTCCGCACTCCACCACTTGCAGCTGCTGGATGACCTTGGGCAAGCCATAGTTCTGTCAAAGCTGTTCTCTCAAGGACAGTTCTAGAAAGAGCTTTCTCAGCCCCACCTACCTCACAGGGTGTCTGTTGTGGGAAGGGGAAGGGAAAGGAGTTTGTAAGCAGCTCTGAGATTTCAAGTGAAGAGCAGGGTATAAATCCAATCTCCTCCTCCTCCTCTTCTTCTTCTATATCAATAATAATCAGATATTTTCAAAACTGAGGAACGATGGAATTACTAGCTAACACTCATGCAGCGTGTTTACTCATGGGCTCCCAGGTAAGTATGCATGTAAGTACACCAAACTCATATAACGATCACTTCCAGATGCTGAAGAATTGCTGGTGCTCAAGAAAGTCCCTTTAATTATATACTAGCCAGCAGGAGAGGGGCCTCTGTGCACATTATTCCTGGAGCCCTTTGTCATGGCATGTTAGTTGTACTCTGAGGTAGCTTCCACATCTATTATGCCAAAAGTAACTCTAGTAACCCCTCACCTTGAAGCTCAATCCTGCTCTCCAATCACAGGTGAAATGCAAACTGTAACACGTGAGGAAGTCCAAGGGCTTGATGAAAGCTCAGCCCTTTCTACTTTCCTTATTGAAAGGCTCTTTCAACCAAGAGGCAGGTTAACAGAACTTCCCATCTGGAAAAAAAGAACCATGAACCTCTCACTAGCCTTAACTAAAGATGTAAACACACAGCCCAGTAACCCTGGGCACAGTCCTCTCATCTCTCTTCCCTACTGAAACTAAGCTTAAATATGCATGACTGGAATAAACACATTCTTCCCCTGTTTATTCCTGCCTCCCTCCTCTCAACTACACAAGATTTTGGAATGCAATCTCCTTAAAACAGGAACCTGTCATCTTGTTCTCACTGAGGCACCATGTCCCATGTTACTGGGACATACAAATAATAATACAGTTACTACTGCCTGCGGCCTTCAGATCCAGCAACTTCAACCAAATCAGGCATTGCAATCTTCTCCAAAGGTAACAACTTCCAGAGAGGTAACAATGCTAACCAATTGCTGCAAGGAAAGCAGATAGATCCAGGTGGGCCATGTTTGTCTGAAGCAGTAGAAGAAAGGTTGAGTCCAGTGGCACCTTTAAGACCAACAGTGTTTTGCACTCACACTTACTCAGATGCAAAGAAAGCAAAGAGTCTACCAACACTACACTGACTAACAGATAAACTGTATCCCACTTACATATGCAGTAAATATGCACTTAGCCTTTAAGGTGCCAGTAGACACTGGTCATTATGGATGCAGAATTTCTATTTTTAATGTACTTACTTCATTTATACCATGCCTTTCTCCCCAGTGAGGACCCAAAGCAAATTACATTGTCCTCCTCTTCCCCATTTTAACCTCACAACAACCCCGTGATGCAGCTTAGGCTGAGAGTATGTGACTGGCCCAGAATCACCCAGCAAGCTTCCATGGTAGAGTAGAGATGTGAACCTGGGTCTCCCAGATCCTACTCCAACACTCTAGCCAACATTCTGCACAAAGATGGACTACAAGCCAGCAGGAATATTCTGTCATGGCATACCTGAACACATCTATGTCACATGAAGCTGCCTTATATTTATTATTTCATTTATTTCAATTTGTATACTGCCCTTCCCCACAAAGAGCAGTTATCAGCAGTATAAAAACTGAGGTAATAAATATAATTAAAGCAGTATAAAATATAGAGTATAAAAACAAACAATTTACAACTGATAGCAGCATTAAGCCCCAAAATACACTTATCTGAGAAAGGCCTGAAAGAAAAGCTCAGCCTTACAAGTCCAGGTCTCAGTTGAGAGAGCATTCCGCCAGGACATGCCTACAATTGAAAAAAGCCCTCACCCTGGTGGACACCAAATGTGCAACCCAAGGGCCTGGCATCACAGTAGGTTGTGAGATGATGACCACAGTCACCAAGGCGGGTCATAAAGGAAGAATATACCGATAATATTGGTCTGTCAAGGTCAGTATTGTCAATTCTAGCAGTGGCTTTCCAGGGTTGCAGGGAGAAGACTTTTGTATCACCTACTGATTCTTTTGATTGGAGAAGAAAATTTAATCTAGAGCCTTCTGTGTGCTGCACCACTGAGCCACAGCCTGGCTGGTAATCTTTGCAACTGTGCAATCATTTCAGATTTGGGGCCACCCAGTACCTGTAGATCAGTGGTTATATATGGCCCCACAGTTGCCAACATCCTGATGGAAGCTTTAGAATGGTTCCTCAGCTTCTGTCCCCAAGTGCTTCTCATCTGCTTCAAGTGTAACAATGATGTCACCACCAGTGTTTCCTCTAAGCTGAGCTAAAATTAATTTTTTTAAAGGCTAAAATTAATTTAAATTATATATTGCCCAGAAATTTCATTAATTGAATTTTTATTTTATTTTTATGTAGAATAATCTGAAAAAATGATACGGCTACTATTTAGGGCCTACTATTGATAGCCTACAACACAAACTTGTAGCAATTGTAAAAACATATAAGGTAATCCCAGTATATAATTCTTATTAATGTTAATCAAATTTATTACTACATAGAATTACTTTATATAATTTTCATGTAATAATCAGGCCTTTTTTCCTTCCCCCCCTTTTTTCTTAATCATTTCAGACAACAACATCTGGTCATATATGTGTAAGGTAAAGGTTCCCTTGCTCGAAAGCCAGTCGAATCCGACTCTAGGGTTGCGGTGCTCATCTCTGTTTCAAAGCTGAGTCCCCCCCAGTTTTTTTCAACAACTTCCACCAGCCTAAATATGAACCAGTCCATGCAACGAGTTCACTTTCTGGATACTACTGCACAATTATATGATGGACACATTAGTAACATTTTATATCAGAAAACAATTGATCACTAAAGTTATTGACATGCTCCCAGGCAACATTCAGAACACACCACGTGATCCAAAGTATCCAGTCAAGACTGCCAATATTTTATCTGCACTAGTCTTTTGGACACAGACAGACATATTCAGGATTTCCAGACTAAGCATTCCTAAAATGACTTTCCACCAGGGGAAGTAAATAGACAGACTGATAGGACTGGCTCAGAAAGAAGTTATCAGAATGCCCCTGGTTGTCACTTACAGCTTCCATCTAAAAGCTGCCCAAGTGCATCATGAAGAAGTGTCTGCAACCTCTCTTGAAATACTTTCACAGGCTTTAGAGGACAGGCTTGTCCTTGCTTACAGACAGTCCATCAACTTGAAGCAACTATTCACTGCCAACAATGGACCACTCAGTCAAGTTTCTAACCTCTGCAACAAATCTCAGTTCCTGCTCCTCTATCCCCATATCATCTCAAGCAATACTAACATGGGACTCATCAGTCATACCATGTCAAGGGCTCATTCACCTGTATATTTATTAATGCAGTATAGGCTGCCACGTGCCAGAATGTCCTCTTTCCTATTTACACTGGCAAAACTGGATTATCTCTACCCAAGAGAATAAGCGAACATAAATCAGGCACTAAATGGCAGCAGTCAGACTAGCAGGGGTTCATTTCAACTTTTCTGGACACTCCCATCAAAGACTGAAGTGCCATACTTCAGCAGAAGAGTGTCAATGGGCCTCTCCAGTGAGAAGTTGCTGAGCTAGAATTAATATGCCAATTTGACAGTTCCCAACCTGGGTTGAATATGGACTGGGAGTGGTTTGTTCATTACAGAAAACAAGTGATCATCCCTTTTCACTTTTATACTGTTCATCATATTTTTCAAATTACCCAGCAGCTGGAGTGGTCCACATCCAGTCCATCTGATCATTTAATCTTTACTGGATGGTTGTCACCTATGTTCCACAATGTAACATCTCTGTCTTGGAATGCTGGACATTCTGCTCCTTTGTAATAGCTCTCTTCTTCCCCATCCATTTTTATTCTTGTACATATTTACAACTATCTATATGTCAAGTGAATGTAACACTTTCTGCACCTGATGACGTGGGTGCAGGGCCATGAAAATGTATGTCACAATAAATTATTAGTCTTTAAAATGCCTCAAGACTTTTTGTTGTTCTGGATACAATTGACCACACAGTTACAACTCTGGAATTTGTCACTAGACTGTTTTTTCCATCCAAGATAAATAAGCCTACTTCAAAAATTTAGTGTGGTCTAATGACATATGCCTGACCACAGTATAACAATCTACCTGTCTGGTGGGGGTTGGATGATCACAAGTCTGACAAAAAGCATGGGAGATTTAAAAAGCTGTACAGCATTAGAGTCACAATACATTCACAAGCCATGTTCTAGGAGTCTCCCTCCCATTTATGAAACATCTGGGTACCTATAATATGCAGAAGAGTTGCATCCCTCTATCTCATCAGGTTTATATGAACTTCTACATAAAAGTATCAATATGCATAGCCCTTTACAGAGCTATACAACAAACAAGGGGGGAGGTCTCTGCCCCAAGGAGCATATAGTCTACATGGGAGATAAGAGGAGAGACAAGGGTTAAAAAAAAAGAGTATGGGACAATCTGAGAATTCATATGCTTAGATCATTTTGGTTGGAAAAAGGTATTAATGGATTAGAGCCAAAGGCATCAAAGAAAATATGGGCTTTGAGAAGAAATGTAAATGAAGAGAGGCTTGCCCCCTGCTATTGAGAAAACATTCGACAAGCAAGGTTTGAGTATCTGCAATCTGTCTCTCTCCACCAGTCAGGAACAATGGGACAACTATTATGTTAAGAGTGTGTGGGGAGAAGATAGCATAGCAGATCTCAGAGGGCCCTTGTAGCATCATATTAATCAAGGCCAAGTTCATCCCAGATTCAGCACTGCTAGCATGATCTGAAAAAAGCTCATCCTCTTTTTATTTCTCATCCTCTCATCCTCCCAAGGGAGAATTAAACCAAAAATGTTAGTTTTACAAAGGAAAGAAGATTCAGAGACTGATACAGGACCCCACATGTGCTGTGTATTCCCAATAAGCTTTAAAAGGCACAGTTATTTAGGGGTCACACGGAGAATTTGCTGTGGGAGAGCCATGAATGCCGGGCAGATTTTACAGGTGCGATCACATGGGAACATCTGTCAAGCATCGTGTACCCGTCGGCAACCCATAGCGTCCCGCCAAAGATGCGGAGTTTAAAAGTACCTGGGAAAGTCTGCTATCAACCGGTTGAGGATTGAGTAGACACGGGTAAAATCATGTGAAGCTGCAGGACAAAATGCAGCCGCACAGCACTTAGTGTGAAATTGACACGTACCATCGGGGCAAAAGGGAAGAGCGAGTGCGGAGCAGCGCTCGTGGGAAATTGTCCCGTGTGATCACTCTAGCGCGCTCCTCTCACATCCCTGCTTCCTGGTTGGAGTGCTCCAGAAACTGCGCCGATGGAAACAATGCCAGTTCACCGCCGTCATATCTGATTGCGTTGGGGCGTGTCAAATTGCGACAGCGCAAATAGCCTCCCCTTCCCGTTATCTGGCACGTGTGACCGGGACCTAAGATACCTTTTGAGGAAGATGTATTAATATATGCAAATCCATGTCAGAAATTCATGCAGGGAGAATACATCCAAAACTTGCCAGCACCCATGCCCCTCTGCAATGCTTACCGTACCGCATACTTAAAAGCTGTAAAACAGTGTAGGGGCCTTATTTGAATTATCAAGTCTGTACTTTTTCCTTCCTAATTTGACATCTAATGTACCATCTCTTCCCATTTTCTCTTCTAGATACTCACATGAGAACTGACTGAAACCCCCCCCCCAGTAGTCCTGTGGTCTTCTAGTCCTCAAAACCCACAATTAGAATGAAACAGATCTTTTGGTAAGGAAGAAGAGAGCTGCCTGCTAAGTAACTCACCCCCAGTACCCAATTAGTACTAAGCAGACCTCGCTACAAAGACTAGCAATGCATATGCTAAACTTTGTAAAATTCTCTCCTTGGGTCCTGAGAAAGAAGGGCATACAAATATTTTAAATAAATAAAATCCATCAAAGTGGAAATTAGCTTTATCTGGTGGGGTAATATCCAATTGATTGATTCCCAAGTGAAACTACATATAAACTACTTAACAATAAATTGACAACCTGCAGAGTCCCTCCTGAACTGAAAAGGGTTGCCAGATGTGTCATTATCGTTAAGGGATGCCGCCCCTATATCTCAACACCATACTTGAATAACCATGAAAAGCTTCAGCTGCCCATTTCCATTCAGCTTCTAAGCAATTTTTTACCCAAGTAACTCATGCTCAAAAATGTCCTTTGCCAGGAAATTTTATCAGGCCTCCTTCCCTCAACCCACTTTCTTTTTTTAAAGTCCTGCCTCATTTCAGGCAGGCCCCAAAGTAGCAGAAAAAACTCCAGCAGGGAGACAAAAAAAAAAAAGTTCCAAGACGAATAGTTAGCAGAGTTTAAAAGCCAAGGCATGTACAAGTCCAACACCTACCTTCAGGGCTCATGTTCTGCAGAAACAGGAAAAACACAGGCACTCACACCGTGATTTCTTAAGCCAGATGACTAGATAGAAAGTAGCAAAGGGTGTGTTTGCATATGTGTGTATTCATGTCCAGTTGAGGGGCGAGGGGGAGGAGGAGGGAGGGAGGAGAGAAATGAATTACACTTTAGTTGTCCCCTCTCTTTAGAATGCAAAAAAAAAAAAGGCAAAGAAATAGAACTCATCAGAAACAGAACTTAGCACACTTGGCTCCATTGGCCAAACATTTACAAAGAGATAGCTGTAAGGCACAAAGCCCTTTTCTTTCTGCAGCAAAGAAATATGGTCAAGGCATGGAAACTGAATTCCCCAGATCTCAGACATGGGACTCATCACATTTTCTCCAAGTGGAGCTAAAAAAGAAAGGCACCCCACCCCCATACACATACAACTCAAGCACAAATACCAGCAAGCTTGCATGGAAAAGAACCCCTCTCCCCACAAATTCAATTGCCTTAGCACAGAACAGCCCAGAAAACACAAGGCTTTCTTCCCTTCCTCCAGCCCCCTTCCCCCTCCCCAGCACAAAGCTAGAATGGCAAAGTCAGGAAGTGGGGTGTGGGAGAGAGCAACCTATCTGCAGCACATTACAACAAAGCAGAAAAGTTTGAATTATTTTAAGAACAAAGGCAGTTTTGATGAGACTCACCCAAACAGCTGAAAACTCGCTTATTCTCCTGGCTATGTTAGCTAAGAGGACCCGCCCCCTCCAGGGTCACATGGTTCAGAATGCTAGTCAATGATCAAAGGAGCATTGTCACTCTATGAATAATGAGCATCCCACAGTGCAAGGGACTTAGGCAGTAGCTAGAAGAGGGGGAAAATTACTGCCTAGGGGTGCAAATAGCTGAACAGCCAAGCCAAGCAAAAGCAGGGGAAAGGTTCACTTGGGCAGTTTAAAAAGAAATGGTCCTTCAAGTCGCCCTTGCAGCAGAGAAGACTCTTCAGGAAAGGGAGGGGAAGAGAATTCAGTGACTGAAACAATCTCAAGGCAGACTCAAGAAATGAATACCCAATCTCAAACATCTTTACTCCCAAATAAATCTTGTTCATTTCAGTGGGATCTAAGAGTATATATATTTCGATTTGCAACCTTGCATTCCTATGCAATTTAAGGCTTACCCTGCAGTAAACATGTATGGAATCAAGCTGCCTGCTCCTTCCTATATACTTGCCAAGTCATTGACACACCAGCCAGGATGCAATGTGAATATAAGCATGTTTACTTGGAAAATTGGGTTTGTGAGGAAAGAAAGCTTCAGGGTTTACTCAAGAAAGGGCTGTTAGATTTGAGTCCAGTAGCACCTTAGAGACCAACAAGAGTTTCAAGGTACAAGTTTTCGAGAATCAAAGCTCCTTTCATCAGACACAGTACAGTGGAAATGTAGATCTGAGTCCTTTTATCCTAATCAGAATATGGGAGGGGTGTTGCAAAGAATGCTTGTAAAGGATGCATAGTTAAAATGTATATTGCAATCTGCTTGATTAGAGCAGAGGGGAAAGGCTTGGAGAAAGAAAATTAGCATCTGTAGTGAGATAAAAATTCTGTGTCCCTATTCAGCATGGGGTGTGTGTATGTGTGTGTGTCCATTGTTCTGAACTTGTGAATTAATTCCAGTTCAGTGGTCTCACCTTGTAATTTCACTTTCAAATTTGTTTGAGGACTGGGCTGCAGCCTTAACCACAAGAAAAGTCACACTGAGTTCCTGAGTAAACTTACATAAGATCAGAAAGCCACACTCCAAAAGCATGAACACTCACTCAGTGCAGAAGTCTGGAGACTCTACACTGGCAACTAGTACACTTCTACTCCCTGCCACACACAAAAGTCTGAGATGCTGTGGTTAAAAACTCTGGGCTTGCCTTATTTAGCTTTGGTGGCCACTGAGTGGTTATGAGGCAATTCAGGCACTGCCAAAGCTGCATCACAGGGTTTTTGTAAGGGCTGGGTTCCCCATAATACATGCATACCCCCTGAAAAATTCCTCCAAACAGCCAATATGTATATTTTACCTATTTTTATTCTGTCTTTCCTCTAAAGGGTTCAAAACAGGGATTTTGTCTACCAAACCACTCTGTGAGGCACATTAGATGGAGAGTAGGGTCCCAAAGTCACTGAATCCACCTTCATGACAGCAGAGGTCTGAACCTGTCCCTCCCTGGTCCTAGTATCACCACGACCACCAGAGCGCTTGGTTGCCACCCCCCCCAAATTCCTCTCATGTAAAAAAATGGGTTCAGATACCTCATAATCTGAATGGGGAAGCAAAAAGACCTCCGGAGGAATTACAGAGAGCATGGGTGAACAAGGGAAAGGCACACCCATCACTAGTTCCAAAGGGCAAGAACATTATAAATTACACAGAGGTTGCCCTAGTTGGATGCTATTGGGAGGTCACTTCCCCACAGTACCATGTTGATTCTGTGTACTTCTAGGGTTTTCCCCATCTTTTCTGTGGCAACTGGCATATTGTTATAATCTGAACATACACATAAAGCTGCCTTACACTGAATCAGACCATCAGTCTGTCAAGGTCAGTATTGCCTGTTCAGACTGGAAGCTGCTCTCCAGGGCCTCAGGCAGAGGTCTTTCACATTATTTGCTGCCTGGTCCTTTTCACTGGAGATGCTGGGGATTGAAACTGAAATCTTCTACATGCCAAGCAAAGGCTCTACCATTGAGCCATCCCACCCTAGCATCCCCCCCCATCAGGCTCCCTGAATTTTAGGTTTTAAGTTAAAAATCTCCAGTCTCTTTCTTTGCAGAGATATGTATTTCCCCTTATATCTCTGCAAAGGAAAAGCCTAAAGACTTTTTAAAAAATGAAATTTGGGAATTCAGAATGCCTGACAGGCAGATTGCTATAGTAATATGCTAATTGCTAATTTTTAAAAAGCCCTCCTGTGGCAGGGGAAATGGCCGCTACAGAAGACTGGCCAGGGGAAACACAGAAAAACTGACATCTGAAGACCCCATTGCCATTTTACTATATCTCCAGTTGCCCAGCCTAGCCCAATCTCATCAGGTCTCAGAAGCTAAGCAGGGTCGGCCCTGGCTAGTATTTGAATGAGAGACCTCCAAGAAATACCAGGGTTATGACACTGAGGCAGGCAATGGAAAACCACCTCTGAATGTCTCTTGCCATGAAAACCCTATGGAGTTGCCATAAGTCAGCTGTCACTTGGCAGCACTTTCCATCACCATAACTGCAGTCACAACTGCAATGGGAAACACCATGTGGAAAACACCTACGCTACCAGGTACTCTGGGTGGAGACCAGAAGACTGGGTAGCTTGCTTGGGTGTCTTAGCAAGAGAACAGGATTGGGATATCCAACTACTATGCTAAATCTGATCCTAAGTAGAGTTAGGAATGCTCAAAGTAACTGACCTCAGTGGGCTTCAGCCTGGAAAAATCTGCATATGATCAGGCTGTTTTACACATACCCCTAATGTACTGGCACTTTTCAGGACTCCCACTGGTGGTGCTGTGCACTCTATCAGCCATTGGCCTGTCAACCACCACTCAAGAGTACTCACAAGCCATTTCCTGGGTGCTGGATCGGCTCCCCCCCCCACCGTCAGCTTGGCCATTATTTCCTGTCAGAATAAACTGCCAAAATGGCTGTCTCTCCTGATAAAGACGCTTCTCCTGCATGGCTCCTCCACAACTGGCTGGTTACTGAGATGAGCCACCAGCTAACTATTCTCTTTTCCTCCTGCTATGGGGCTCACTTTCCCCTCAGCAGCTGTTGCTAGGCAACCAAGCTTGGTTCTATCAGTAAAGAGTCAGGTGCAGGAGGCCCTTTCCAGGTCTTTGTGGGGAACTCATTGGGGCCAGTACTGACTAGGGTTGCCAACTCCAGGTTGGGAAATTCCGGGAGATTTTGTGGTGGACACTATGGAAGCCAGAGTTTGGGGAGGGGAGAGGCCTAAGCTGAATAGAATGACATAGAATCCACCCTCCAAAGCAGTTATTTTTCCAGGGGGAGAGAGAGAGAACTGTTGTCTGGAATTCAATACCAGGTGATCTTCAGGCTGCATCTGGAGGTTGGCTACCCTAGGCCTAGCAGCAGCCTCTGGGTCACTTGATGACATCTGACTAGCATCACTTAACTAGGCCTGGCTGCTTGCTCCTGTTCACCAGCAGCACCCCCCTACGACAGCCAGTGTGGTGTAGCAGTTAGCACTTCAGAGCAGAGTCTGCCAGATCCAGGTTCTTGCTGTGGAAGCTGGCTGGGTGATTTCAGACCACTCACAGACTTTCAGCCTAACCTACCTCACATGGTTGTTATGCAGATTAAAAAGGGGAGAGGAGAATGATGTAAGCTGCTTTGGTCCCCACTGTGGAGAAAGATTGTAGGACTGTAGGTAGAGGCTGCAGGGAGGAGAGAGGAGATGGAAAGCTGAAATCAGAGGGGCAGATAAAGGTAGGTTGATGGTGTTTGGGAAGGAGATAGGGTTGCCAACTCCAGGTTGGGGAATTCCTGGATATTTGAGGCATGGAGCCTGGAAAAGGCAGGGTTTGAGGAGGGGTGGCTCATAAGACAGGTACGATACCATAGACTCCATACTCCAAACCAGCCATTTCCTCCTGGGGAACAATTGTTGCCAATCTCCAGGTGAGGCCTGGAGATCACTCAGAATTAAAACTGCTCTTCAGATGGTATATTTCAATTCCACTGGAGAAAATGGTGGACTCTGTGTAATTAAACCCTGCTGAGGCTGCCACAGCAAATTAAAGCTGAGTGCCCAGGGCCTCTTTCTAGATCCCATTATATTTATTTCCACAACAAGCTTTATTCCTAGTTTTTAAATAAAACCCCAATCCCTGAAATCCAATGAACAAGCCATGCAGTTTTAAGCATGCTTAATGATCAATAAATTCAGTTGAGGTTAATGGGGCTTTCTTCCTACAGTAAATGTTCTTAAGACTGTAACCTTATTTCCTGGCAAGTATAGTTAGAATTGAGTTGTAAACAATTTAATTTTGAGTAAACATTTGTTCCTGTTAAGAAATCTCCAAGACAAACAATTAATTTGTGAGGAATTAAAATAACATTCCAGTCAGAAATGGCACCCCCTAAGAAATCTAAGAAGGCACAGGGAGATGAGCGATCAGAAGGACCACTTCTGAGGAAAATCCTAGTCCGGAATTAGAAATAATGAGAATGCAGATAAAACTTGCAAAAATAGAAGCTGAGAAAACCAGAATTCAGATACAGGCAGAGAAAGCCGAGAAAGAACAACAGATACGGTTAGCCAGAATTCAGGCAGAAGCTGAGAAAGCCAGAATTCAAAAAGATAGAAAGCACAAAACTAGAGGCTGAAAGAGAGAGGGCCGGAACTAAAAAAGAACAGCAACTTGTAGTAGCTAGAGCTGAGATGGAGAAAAATGAAATGGCACAGCAAGAAAGAGAAAGGGAAGCAGAGAGAGAACACACACACAAAAATAATGTACCACATGAAAATGCAAGAAATTCAATTAAGGGCAGAACTACCCATTCCACAGAAGAGTGAGGAATTTACCTTAGTGGGGAAGAAGAAATTCACTCATTATCAAAAGGGAGATGACATGGAGGCTTTTCTGTTTAGTTTTGAGAGAACATGCAGAGATCTACTGATTCCTCATGGGGCCAAAATGCTGTATTAACACTCACAAATATATGGAGGACTTAGTGAAATATATGCAGAAATCAGGGATGAAGAAACCTCAGACTATCAGTTGTTTAAAGAGAGAGTCAGAAATCCCTTTGGTTTGACAGCCAAACTTCCCTCTAAGCTGTGATAGTGCACAAAATTTTAGCTCCAGCTCAGGGATTTTAAGCTTCTGCTCACACCAGACTGTCAGAAGCCCTAACTTAGTCAGCCAAACACCAGGTCTTGTTGTTCAATCAAGAATAGTGTTTATTATTATGCTGCAATGGAAAGGCTACTGGAGCAGATACATTGTTCAGAATAACTTGGTTACACAAAGCAGGCAGTTATACAGGAAAGGGGGTGAATGGGGACCCCCCCTCTCTACCAATCAGGAATAACATGCGAATGGGAATCGAAAGTTACTACGCTAATGAAGTTCCCACCGCCCCCATTATTCTCAGCAAAGCTGCAGCTTTGAAAGCGATAGGAAAGCTCGCAGCCTGTCTCCTCCAAGGTCAGAATGTTAAGTCTACCCAAGATAGAGCCTGCCAGAGTCACATTCCATTCTCACACACCAGGTGCATAAATCTACACCCCCACGATCCCAACCTCCCGCCCTCCACGCCGCCATGGCGCCCATAGCCATCCTCCCCTCTCCTCCATCCATCATGGCAGGACTACCTGACATGCAGCCCCCTCAAAAATAAATCTACCCCTTTGGCTTGTGGGGGTACAGTTTGTGAAAAGCCCGGATCATCCGGGGGGCCAGAACATTCTCCGCCCGTACCCACTCCCTCTGTTCAGGCCCAAAATCAACCCATTCCACCAGATAAAACAAGCGATTGCGAGAGATTTTAGAGTCCAAGATTTGTGAAACTTCGTAGTGAGGTTCCCCCCCCCACCAACAGCGGAGGCGGGGCGGGTTGCTTCGGTCTCCATTTGTTCTCCTCGGGCGCCCGGCGTAGAAGCCTTACATGAAAGACAGGATGAACAGACTTTAGAGATTTAGGCAAGGCAAGTTCCACAGTCACATTGTTAATAACTCTCACAATTTCAAACGGTCCAACAAATTTCCAACCGAGCTTGCGACTCGGTTGAATGCCACGTAAATTTTGTGTGGACAAATAAGCAAACTCCCCACACTTAGGAACCCAGGATAGGTTGCGTTTCTTGTCCGCCTGGGTTTTATAGGCCTCTTTGGCATCCTCCAGAGTCTTGGCTAAAGAGGACCATGCCGCCTGCAACTGTTTGCACCAGTCTCCCGCATCTCCCGCCGGGAGGTCGGGAGAATTCAAAAATGGCAAAGGCGGGGCGTCATATCCATGGACCGCCTTAAAAGGGGACATCCCCGTCGAAGAGTGTTGCGTACTATTGTAACAGAACTCAGCCAAAGGCAAAAGGGAGTGCCAATTGTCCTGCTGAAAGTTTGTAAAACAACGTAAGTATTGTTCAAGGGTTTGGTTCACACGTTCAGTCTGCCCATCGGTTTCCAGGTGGTATGCACTGCTGACCCCCCGCTCCACCCCAAGCAGTGACATTAATTCACTCCAGAAATGCGAAACAAATTGAACCCCCCTATCCGAGATTACTTTAGCAGGTAAAGTGTGGAGCCTCACAACGTGTTGCAAGAACGCTGAGGCTAGTTTCTTGGCAGAGGGGACGGAGGCAAACGGAACGAAGTGGGCCTGCTTAGTAAACAGATCCACTATCACCCAGATGACAGTATTCCCCCCACTAGGAGGTAAGTCAGTAATAAAGTCCATAGAGATCACTTTCCATGGACGAGTCGGCGTGGGGAGGGGTTGTAGAGCTCCTGGGGGTTTACCGGGTCTGGGCTTACTCATCAAACATGTTTGGCAAGCTGACGTGAATAACGAAATGTCCTTTCATAGCCCAGGCCACCAGAATTGTCTCTGTAGGAGCTGAAGAGATTTCACAAACCCCGTGTGCCCAGCCAGTTTTGAGCCGTGCGCCCAGCCCATCACCACCCCCCGAAGGGAATTGGGAACGAACAGTTTCTGATTCTTCTTCCAGCAGCCATGCGCATCTGGAGAGACCCCTTCCTCCCCCTTCACCTCCTCCCTATCAGCGTCAGACATAGCTGTAGAGAATTTCGTCACCCAGTCATTGGTGGGGGGGGTGGGGAATGGAGGGGAACGTTTGGCTTGCTTCCGAGTGGTTACTGCCCCTCCCAACTGGGAAGGCATGAAAACTGAGTCACGAATCTCCTCCCTCTTACTGTCATGCTGTGGGAGGTGTGACAGTGCATCGGCAAGCGAGTTAGATGTTCCAGGGAAGTGGTGCAGTGTAAAATTGAACTTGGAGAAGAAATCAGCCCAACGCAGCTGTTTGGCGTTCAAGGAACGGGGGGAGCGGAGAAGCTCGAGGTTTTTGTGATCAGTCCACACCTCGAAGGGAACCCGCGCCCCCTCCAGCCAATGACGCCAGGTTGCCAACGCTAAGCGGATCGACCCCGCTTCTTTTTCCCACACCGACCAATTCCGTTCAGTATCGTTAAATTTTCTGGAAACATAGGCAAGGGGGTGTAATTTACCATCCTCCCCCTCTTGGAGGATCGCCCCTCCCATAGCAACGTCAGAAGCGTCTACTTGTACAATGAATTTCTTAAGTTCATTCGGGTGGGCTAACACAGGCTCCGACGTAAAAAGAGCCTTCAATTGGTCAAATGCCCGTTGGCACTCCGGAGACCACTCTAGCTTGGCACCGGGTCGAGTGCAGTCAGGTGACTTTCCTTTCGTTTTAAGCAGATCAGTTAATGGGAGAGCCACTTGAGCAAAGTTCGAAAGGAATGATCTGTAAAAGTTCGCGAATCCGAGGAACCCTTGGAGTTGCCTCCGGGTCTTGGGTGGCTCCCACCCCACCACATCTTTTATTTTGTCAGGGTCCATCTCAATCCCCTTTTGGGATATGCGGTAGCCCAAGAAAGGGATCTCCGATTTGTGAAATTCACATTTGGACAGCTTAGCAAAGAGTTTATGCTTGTGCAACGTTTGTAAAACTTCCCGCACCAGTTTCACGTGGGATTTCAGGTCAGGGGAATACAAAAGTATGTCATCAAGGTAAACAAGGACTCCCTTGAATAAATACTTGTGGAGTACCTCATTAATCAAATTCATGAAGACCCCTGGCGCTCCCTGAAGCCCGAATGGCATGACTAAGTATTCAAATTGACCCAGGGGGGTATTGAACGCCGTTTTGAACTCATCCCCCTCCCTTATTCGGACCCTGAAGTAGGCATCTCTGAGATCTAGCTTCGAGAAAATTTTCCCCCCAGCCACCGCAGCTAACAAGTCTTTGATTAGGGGCATGGGGTAAGCATTCGTGTTGGAGACTGCATTCAAGCCTCGATAGTCGGTGCACAACCGCAACCCCCCGTCCTTCTTTTTCCGGAAAAGAACGGGAGCTGCAAACGGGGAGGATGCCGGTCGGATAAACCCCCTGCTCAGGTTCTTGTCAATAAATTTCCTCAGCTCCACCTTTTCTGAGGGGCTCATAGAATATAACTTTCCTTTAGGCAATTTCTGGTTAGGCAAAATCTCAATTGCACAGTCAGAGTTTCTATGGGGGGGCAGTTCATCGGCTTCCTCTTCCCCGAAGACTGAAGCTAAGTCGCGATACTCTGATGGAATTCTCTCTAGTTCTGCCTCTGCCACCCCCGCCGTTACCAGGGGCGCCCCCCATCGTGGTCCCCCACTCCTGCTTCCACAGGTGGGTCTGGCATTTCTTGGAAATAAAGTTCACTTTCCCCTCCCCCCATAAAACATGTGGATCGTGATCAAAGAACCACGCGCTCCCGAGTACTAGGGGAAAGCGGGCAGACGGGGTAACAACGAAGGGTCTCTCCTCCCAGTGATGCCCACCCGCAAGGGGACAGTCTCGTATTTGCAAGGTTCTTTCATGGTGGAGCCGTCCATCTGTGTAAAAATCAAGGGGTCGTTTAATTTAACTACTTTTGCCCCCAGTCCTGTCACTAGTGTGGGGTTGATGAGATCTCTCCCACACCCAGAGTCAATGAGAGCTCGCACTCTCACGTGGGTCAATAGACCCGGGTCCACTAAAGTCACCGTGAGAAAGAAAAGAGAGGGAGGTCTGCTCACCGGGATTTGCGCCTGGGAGTCCGGGACCTGCTGTTCAGCGCTGTTTACAGCAGGTCCGTCTCGTTTCCCGGCGGCACGGTCTCGCCATCCGATGAATCCGAGGCCTCGCTGAGCGGCTTGGCTTGCAAGGCTTTCGCCCCTCTTGGCTTCGCCACCGGCTTTGGTGTGGATGTCTCGAACTTTTTCTTGACTCCCTTGGATACCCCAGGTGATGCAGGGGAGCCTGGGCAGCTCGCTGCGAAGTGGCCCCCTTCCCCGCATTTCAGGCACAGACCTTGCTTCATCCGGAGTTCTCTCGTTCCATCCTTCGGTCTCGGGTTTGGTGTGGGGTTCTTTCCCCGCACGGCCGGTGTAGGGCCCGACTGGCCCCGGTTAGTCATCGCTGCCGCATCATCCAGTTTGATGGTTTTCAAGCGGTTCTCCATAGTGATGGCTGCTTGTATCCAACCTGTCAGCGTATCCGGGTCTTGGGTCTTTGTGACCGACCAACGAATCTCCGCGTTGAGCCCCAACTTGTAGTACTCCACGAAGGTCCCATCTTGCACCCCTCGGATATTAGCTGCACACCTGCAAAACTCCGCTGTATAATCCCTCACCGATCTAGCGCCTTGCTTGATGGCCCGGATTGTTGCTTTGGCCGCCTTATTTGCGTTCACATCCTCGAATTGCTCTTTCATGGCCCACATGAAGGAGTCGATTTCCCTCAGCTCCCGCCCGTCAGCCTGGTGAAGCCCGACATACCAGTCCGCTGCCGCGCCTTTCAAATGGGATGCTATGACATCTACCATGCGGTCTTCGCGTTGAAACAGGTGGCCCCAGGTTTCGATAAATCTCTCAGCCCTCACGAGGAAGAAAGGGAACTTCTCTGGGTCCCCATCAAAGTCCGCATCAAGAAGTTCCGCAGGTTTCGGTGGCAAAAACCCCCATGGGCGAGGGGGTGGCTGCCCCGGCGGCCCCTGCGGTCCCGGCCCCGCGGGCTGAGGAGGGGGTAGAGCTGGTACGTTCTGCTGGTCTGGACCTGGCGCCGGACGTTGGTCTTGGGGAGGTTGATCGGGTGGTTCCTCCCGTCGTTGCCGCTCTCGCTCTTCCCGGATGCCCTCCGCGATCATCTGGGGAATGCGGGCGAGGGATTCATCCAAGAAGCGCATCAAGCGGTCTTGGCTCGGCTCCCCACTCCACCTCCGTCTCACCACGACGCCTTCCAGGTCCTCGGAGTCTCGGCCGGTGTCTTCCATACCCTCGGCCGTAACCAGTCTACGGACTGATCTCTCGGTGTGGCTCATCCTCACCGATGCTCTTGGGGTTCCAAACCACGTTTCATGGGTTTCTGCCAGGGGCTTCACCCAGTCTCGTCTGTGTTTGACTCGAGTGGTCACCCCACCATAAGCTGCCCCATACGGATCCCCGTAGGGCCCTCCGAAGTCGTACTCCTGGCCCCGTGTCACCGGTACATAGGTGTCAGGGGTCTCCGCGGGTACGTTCTTATCAAGAGGTTTCCTATCCTCCTTCTTTTCATCTTCGATCGGGAGAGTGTCTTCTTCACCGCCACTCATTTTGAGCCGCGGGTTTCCGACCAGTCCCGAAAATTGATGATTCTGAACAAACTGTCAGAAGCCCTAACTTAGTCAGCCAAACACCAGGTCTTGTTGTTCAATCAAGAATAGTGTTTATTATTATGCTGCAATGGAAAGGTTACTGGAGCAGATACATTGTTCAGAATAACTTGGTTACACAAAGCAGGCAGTTATACAGGAAAGGGGGTGAATGGGGACCCCCCCTCTCTACCAATCAGGAATAACATGCGAATGGGAATCGAAAGTTACTATGCTAATGAAGTTCCCACCGCCCCCATTATTCTCAGCAAAGCTGAGCCTGCCAGAGTCACATTCCATTCTCACACACCAGGTGCATAAATCTACACCCCCCCGATCCCAACCTCCCGCCCTCCATGCCGCCATGGCGCCCATAGCCATCCTCCCCTCCCCTCCATCCATCATGGCAGGACTACCTGACACAGGCATTCCCCCCTCCCCAGTCCAATCTTTTTGAAACTTGGGGGGTGGGGTTTGAGGAGATGAACCAGCAGCTATGCTGCAAATTCGGTGCTTCAACCTCAAAAATACCCCCCCCCGAGCCCCAGATAGCCCTCAATCAATTTTCCATTATAGTCTATGGGGCCCAGTGGTTATAATGGTCCCCATATGCTATAAGGAAGCTGCAAAACAGATTTTTTTTGCACATCCTAATGCTTTTCAGTATGATTTGTAAGCTACCTTAAGTCATGGGAAAAGTAGGATATAAATATTTGAATAAATAAATAGTTTAGGCAGCTTGATTACATTTAAGCAACTTCCTGTTTGTTAGGTTAGGCAGGCTTCTGACAGTGATTGCTCCACCTGTTATACTTGACCCATAGTTTGTCATATTTCACTAAAAACAAAACAAAACACCAAAGTAGACTGCAAGAATTTTTCCCCCCTGTAAATGCTGGTATGTTTTCTAAGGCTCAGCACAGGGCGACAGTCTGGGGCCAGGGGTGTGTAGACCTGTTCTCCGGAGGCCAGGTCTATCAATATAGTGGAAAGGGGTGGGTAGACCTGTTCTACCCCTATAGAGGACAACAGTTACTGTAATGGAATTTGACTTGATTCTGTTTTCTCTTATAATGTTTACATTATTCTTAAAATATAAATATAGTTTAAAAGAATTCATTCTGAGATTTTTACAAGGCTATGGAAATAATCTAAAAAAAACTAATTTATATGATAGATGTAGACTCCCTCACAACTTTAATACTACTAGCTTTTTTTGCTCATTCTTAAAAAATATATTATTTTCAAAATAAACACACAACATTCAAACTACAACATGAAAAAAGTACATAAAGTTGAAATCTATCCAGCATTTTTTAAAAGCAAGTTATCATAGTACGTATTCCAAGGAATAATCTTGTGTTTCTTCAGATATTCTGTCACAGGAAACCACACAGCTATAAATTCTTCCAGTTGCTTTTCTGCCTGCAACATATAAATGCCACTCGAGATCCTACCTAACATAAAATGATTCAACAATTTAGAACACCACATTTGCAAGGTAGGTACCTTTTTGTTTTTCCATCTGTATGCTATCAATATCCTTGCCACAGGTAGTAAATTAGAAATAAATATATTTTGCTTATGAGGTAGAATTTTTGCTCACAACACTGTGAAGCTCAGAGGGAACATTGCTGACAGCAGAACAAAGTAGAAAAGCATTCAGAAAAATAAAGAGGAAGTCAGAAAAACATATTCCCAGCTAGGGTGCCAACTAGACAGAGCCCTAAATAGATGGGTTGAGGGCAGCAAAGTCGTTTTTTTTTAAAAAAAAGAACTGAAACATTTGATAGGATTAGAACAGCTACTGGCAAGTTCGTTTACAATTAAATGGTTCCTTAGGGTCAAAAAGCTTAAAACGGTAGATGAAGCTGCCACCTCACTTGATGAAATTGAGGAAGACTTGGGAGAATCACTATTACGAACAAACAAAATTTAGAGCCCCCCAGTGAAAGCTGAACCATTGAAAACCAACCCTACAAGGTGGGACACTCCTACACCAACTAGAGGAGGAGTGATAAGATGCTATCACTGTCAGGAAGAGGGACATGTTAAAGCATGTTGCCCAAAATTAGACAAGGGAAAAAACCCCAACATACAGCGAAAACAGTTAAGATAGTAAAACGGGCTGAAACAGCCAATGGCCATCCTACAGAGTCTGAACCAGACAAAGAAGCTCCCACAGACAGGCCAGCCAGAGCACTGCAAATCTGGAAAGTACAGGAAGACATTAACAAAGACTATATGGAATCTGTGGACACAAAAGGGGAGGAAATTACAGGCTGGAGAGTACAGGCAAAAAAGTAACTCTAATCCAACCACATCCACTGAGAAAGGATCAGTACCTTCCTGGATGATTATACAGATTTTTTTTTAATATTAACTTTTTATTGACATTTTATACAGTCTTACAAGAGTTCTAACAGAATTAAGATACAGATCCGAAGTCTGAATAACAATATTTTAGATCTAAAAGCTTAGAATAGTCCAGCCATACAATAAACAATTTATAATACAGAAAATAAAGTTCTAGAGTTATAATGATATAGGATTTTTGCATTACATAAAGTACTTAAATAAAGCAAGTACTTCTACCAGTTGAACCAATGTGTTCCCAGCAGCCTGAAACAGCAATTAAACTTAATACGAAGGTAATGTTTATAGAGTGGGTCGTGGTGGCTCAGAGGTTAAGACGCTGAGCTGCAGACCAGAAAGTCTGTAGTTCAGCAGTTCAAAACCCTAGTGCCGCGTGATGGAGTGAGCTCTTGTCTCTGGCACCAACTCCTGCCAACCTAGCAGTTTGAAAGAAAGAAATTGCAAGTTGATAAATAGGTACTGCTTCAGTGGGAAGGTAACAGCATTCTGTATTCCTTGGCATTTAGTCATGCTGGCCACATGACCATGGAAATGTTTTTGGACAGTGCTGGCTCTTTGGCTTGGAAATGGAGATGGGCACTGCTCCCTAGAGTTGGACTCAACTAGCTGTTGAGTAAGGGAACCTTCACCTTTTTAACGTTTAGAGAGAGAAAAGAGTTTTATAGATTGGGTTAGAGGGCAGGATGTCATTTTTGGCAACATATTCTAGGAAAGGGAACCATTTTTCTGTGAAACAGGTTTTCCTGGGATAAATTTCTGTTTGTAGTAGATGATCAGAGATTCCCCCCCCATTATTAGTTGCTCCCAAACTTTCATGTACCATAAGGATCTGGTAGGTGCCATGTGGGATTTCCAATTCAATGCAATGCATGTTTTTGCTGCTACTAATAGACTATTAATTAGATTGCATCTGATTCTATGGATATCTGTGTCTTGCCAATAATTCAAGAAAATCCTTCTATTATGAGATGTATTTGTGAGAGAATGTTTTTCCAGAAATCTCTTAGAAAGTTACACTGCTACCAGCAGTGAACAAAAAATCCTACTTCTCCACACCTCCTCCAACAGAGAGGAGAATGTGAAGAGATAATTATTGCCATTTTTTTAGGAGTGAGGTACCATCTCGTTAGGATTTTAAAAGCTTTTTAAAAACATTTTTATTATTTGTTATCTCTACAAACTACAAGGTACAGGGGGCCAGGGATTATTCTGTACTAAAATACAGAGTATGCAAGGGTCGTATAAGGTTCTATTCTTCAGTTTCTTGGTGTTTCCCTAGTTTTGAGCTTTTACATAAATGAAGATTAACTTTAAACAAATACAAGCAAGAATAGCTATAATATCTGTGCAGCTTAGTGACTACAAAGAGAATAGATTTTCAGAATCTAATTATTTAACTGCTTTCTTTCCTTTTCGTTTGTTCTTATTTAAGGTCAGCTTAACTTTAAGTGCTTTAGGAGCCACTGCTCCTAATTCAGACACAGAGTCAAAAAGTTCTTCTGCGGAACTACTTGAGGAACTGTCAGTACTATTTGATCCATGTTCGCTGATATCTTCTGTAGCAATATTGTCCTCTGCTTTTTCTTTTTCCTTCTCTGGACTTTGATGCTGTTTCAAAAATGCTTTTGCTTTTGTAACAGAATCAATCTTTTCCTTTTTCTCTTTAAAGCTGAAGATTAATCCTTCTGGGATTATCCATCTGTAGGGAGTGGAGTTTGTAGCTTTGTTGGTACAGCAGAAGAGTTGGTAAAGGAGGAAGACCAGACGTAGAATCATTGAGCATCCATAAAAAATGATATCGCAGTCGCGATGCCACATTTTCTGATAGCTGAGAGGTTTTGTATTGCTCACAAGGAATAAAAGATTATATATTTTTGAAATTAGTCCTTTAGAGCCCAAGTCAGCATTTGCCAATCGTTTTTCAAAGTCAGTTTGAGGAGAGCTTAAGATTGTGGATAAGTATAAGTGCAATGCAACATGGTTCATCTGAAAATGTAAGTACCATGGAATCTTATGTTGTATTTTCTGCTTTAGTATCGGTTTTGAGAGCAAGCCACATTTTGTAGAGATGTCCATCAGGTGGGTGACCCCGTCCTCTTCCAGATGTTAGTTGTAGTTGGGTCTTTGCCCAGGATGAACCATTCTTGTCTTGTTGCAAAAATATGGAAAAGTGGGATGTCTTTGAAACTAGTTTACTCCTGAGGGAATCCCATGTTTTTTAGAATGGATGTAAGGAAAACGTATTGATTGATCGTGGCAGGATGAGGTTCAGGATTGTTCCATTACTTCATATATGGTCTTAGGATGTAAGAGAGGTTGCAAAGATCAGTACCTTCCTAGAAAAATCATATAGAATTAAAGGGACACATGGCCCATCAAATCTGAGGAACAGTTCCAAATAAGAACTTTAGTCTAAGCATCAGTTAACCTGAAAACTGTTTATTTTAGTGGGTTGAGAACTGAGGGTCAGTTTTGGCAGGAGGGATTGGTCAGTAGGTTGAAGCTGCTGGTCTAGTTAAACAGAAAAAGAAATATTGCTTCTAGGAAAATGAGAATATTTCCTTCTCAGTTATTCAGTGGGTCCAATTCAGAGGGACCCCTGGTTGGTGGAGTCACCGGAAGGGAGAATAAGCACAGGAAGAAAGTACTATTCTCCAGGAAAATAAGATAGTTATATGACTCTTATTTAGACACATCGTTACTGTTAAGAAATCTCCAAAACAAACAATCCTATCACTGTGAAGAATGGAGTCTCTAAGGAACTAAACTTCAACAATACTTTGTTGTCTGTTCAAAATATCATAATCTATAAATACAACAAAATTTACCCCAGTTTTCTTATCCCCTACATATTCCTAACTCAAGTGTCCCTGTCTAATAAAATCATAATTCCTGTTTGAACTTTACTTTGTGTCGTGCCATTTACAAAGAAAATAACAATTGGGCTCCTGCTTATCCCATATATATAAAGGCAAACCATGTTGCAAATGACTCACCTCGCCTTCCATTAGCCACTGGGGAAGCTCCCTTTGCGTCCTATTGGCCTGTCCCACCGGCTCCTCCATTTTTACACCCCCACTTTTGACGTGTTGCACATTGGGAGTTTTATTCTCAGCTGGCCTTACTGCAACCATCGCAAAGGGAATCAGAACTACAACTCCCAAGGTGGAGTCCGAAGAGGCTATGAGGCATTAGCAGGAAGTCCCAAGACGCCATGAGGCATCAGCAGGTGTTAAAGGGGAAATGGCTTTGGAATTGAAAGGGGTTGGGGGAAAAGGGTAGGGAAAAAATCCTGAATGCATCTCCAGCTCCTGATCACAGAAGGTGACGACACCCAAATCAGGGCCTAGGAACACAACCTTGGTGGTACAAATATATACTGTACAGATTTGAGATGCATGTAAGATTACCAGTTTGGGGGGGGATTTCTAGAATTACAACTGATCTGAAGACTATAGAGATCAGTTCCTCTGGAGAAAATGGCTGCATTGAAATGTGGACTACATGGCATCACAGCTCTACTGAGCGCCCTTTCCTTCTCCAAACTCTGCCTTTCCCAGGCCCTGTCCATGAATCCCCAGGAATTTCCCTACCCAGAGCTGGCCATTCTACCACAAAGATCAATTCCCCTAGAGTAAATGGCAGCTTTTGAGGACAGAATCTATGATATTAGATCCTTGCTAATCTCCCTCCCACCTCCCACTTTGTCCTCCTCAGGCACCACCCCCAAATATCTTGGCTTCTTTGGCATCTTTCAGTCTCTCCCCACAGGAAGTTCTATGTCTGGTGCCTGTTCTGCTGTAGTTGTTTCTGGAGTGTCTTTTCCTTATCGGCCCTCCTCTGAGACAAGAAGTGCTTCATTCTTCTTATATCTACAGATGGTGCTGCATCCTGAATGAAACAGGTTCAAAACAAGGAACAAGCCATTGTGTCTGACACTACATTCCTTAGCAATGATAAAGAAGCTGGAGGTCAGTTCAGTGTGCATGCCCACGAAAGTTTATATCTAGAATTAAACTTTGTTGGTCTCAAAGGTGCCACTAGACTCTAACCTTGTTTTGTAAATCAGTTATGTGCTGGCTTGCAGCAAGCCCTTGGCTCCAGAGCTCTGCAACCACCTCTGGGGATTTCTGCAGCATTGGGAGAAGAGCTGCAGATGGTGGGGCTGAGCACAGGAGGAAGCATTTATTTGCTTTCTTAATTGGGGAGAGGGAGAAATCCACCCCCACCCCCTGCAAACACCTTTGCAGTGCCTTTAAAATGGAAATAGGTGAGATGGCCCCAACTTTAGCCCTATTAATTTTGTGTGTGCACAGCCTGTTTACTTGGGAGTAAGGAAGTGAGATATATGCAATACAATACCCATTCAATGGCTTCTCGGGCAGGCCCTAAGGAAGGAGGGAAGGTTTGTTTTGTTTTTCCAGTGTCCTCAGCTTCCTGTGGGCTGGTGAGCAAGGAGGAGGACGAGACAGGCTTTGGAGCGGTGGGGGGAGATCCTGCTTATTTAATACATGTTTAGTTAGTCTGAAGGGGGAGATTGGGACTAGGAGGTAGCTCCCAAAATTCATGATTAAAGGGGGAGATTGGAGTGGGGGCATGGCAAAATTGATAAGGGCACTGCAAAATTGATAGAGGGTGCCCCCCAGCCCCCCAGCCAAAGCCAAGGCACTCGCCTAGAACCTCTTTCTAGAGCTCGTTATATTTATTCCCACAACAGGCCTTATTCCTAGTCAACAATAAATCTCTGGCCTGGGCAAAGCCAAATATATTCTCTATCTCAGGGTAGGACATGCAGAAAATCATAAATTCTTAGCATTTGATACCAAGGGGCAGCTCAGACAGAGTGAGGAACAGAGTTTTGTTGGGAAAAATCTGCCTCACAGTAAAGGAAAGCAGCAAGGGTTCATCAGAACATGCTAGCTTTATCTGCCATCAAGGGAACAGTTCTAGAAATGCAGACCATTCTTATAAAATGGTCTGCCCTTTCAAGAATAATTTTCACCCGTCAGGATTTCCTCTAAAATGGGGATTCTGTGGGAATAGGAATTAGGAGGACATTTGGAAAACAATTACTTTGAATTTGCTTTCTTTATATGGTATAGTAAACTAAGTATGCTCATCTTCTGAACATTTAGCCATTGGCATTCTAGAATTAATATGAAAATGGTAACAGGTTTGGGGAAAATTTGAAAAAAAAAAACACCCTAATAAAGCTATTGGGGCTATTTGAAAGAAAGTCAGCTTTTAAACACATGATTTCAATTTGTGGGTTAAAAAAAGAACGATTAACAAACTACTTCAAAGCTAGACAAAGGAAAGAAAACATGTTACCACACTATTACTAATCAACTGTATAGGCAAAAGAAAGAGGAAACGGGCTTAAATTCTGCTTGCAAGACTTATGCACACTTTTTTGGGGCACGAAGGCTTGCAAAGTCACATTAACTGAAATAGGTATCCATTTACATCTAGAGTTGATTCATTTTCCCAGGTAGGGTTCCCATCTTCTCAAAAGGTACATGAAAGATTTAAGTTTCATAAACAAAGCCTTCCCACTGTTACATCACACAGTTAAACCTTCACTTGTTCTATGTTATGCATGCCACACAGTTGTTAAAAGCCCAAGAACCTTCCCTGTGGAGAGTGACAACTCTATACTCTAGTTCTCAACAGATTACTTAGAAACTGCTTACTGTGAAACATATTACCCAATTAAATGTTGACAATTGGGAGGAAAAGAAAATATTTCATTAAATGAAAAAGAAAGGCTATGTGACTAGGGCTGCTACCACACAGGGTTCTTTCCCCAGGGGGACCACAGCATGTCTTAGCATTCGTGAGGAGCTTCAGTTCAACACTGTGATCTTTCTAAGCATGGCAGCTAGAGCTCTGCAGACTTTCCCCCTTGTGTAGGAGCAACTAAAAGTTTTCACATGTTTTTGTTAACTCTTTTATGCACTACATACTAATTTATTTATTTATTTATTATTCAATTTTTACCCTGCCCACCCTGTGAGCAGGCTCAGGGCGGCTTACACTAGTTGATACGCTGTACCATAAAAACCATGTACAAAATTAAAACAACTTACATATATTAACATTACGCATTAATAACAATCCAGAAATTAACAATTAAAGTGCTAGTGATGGTAATCTTTGATGGTAATCTTTAAATTATTCAGATGGCGTACTAACAATTTTCACCGGCTTGGTGATCTTCAGCTTGGTGCAGTGGACTAACAGAATCCCCCCCAGACCAGAGCCGACCCAAACCACAGATATTGTTGTTGTTGGTGTGGCGGCTCCTAATTGAAAGCCTGGTGGAAGAGCTCCATCTTGCAGGCCCTGCGGAACTGAAAAAGGAACTGGTCAAGGTAGCCACTAGCATTTGAAACTGACCCTAACAGCCAATCCCTAGCCGGCAGGGAGTGTCTCCAGGTGTAAGCCGCCTGGTTTCTCACGCCCACCGCTCAAGAAGCCTTAAAAACACTCACAGACGCTTCTCAGAGCTCTCTCTGCCTTGCCTACCCCCTCCCCACCAATGACCTCTCTCTCAGCCTGCTTTGTACCTCTTACGTCCAGCTTACTCTCCCCAATCCTCACCTCGCTTTAAGGCTCCAGTCTGCAGCTGGAGTAGCGCATGTGTTCTTAGCCGGCCTAATACGTGTGCTCCCCATTTTCTTTCCATACTCTCTCCCCCCCCCTTAACCTCCCACTGGAAGGTTTTAGGAGCTGCGCATCCCAGAGGTAAATATCGCCCATCATCGCTTCAATACCTGCTCATGCAAATGTGCTATTTATTTCTTGCCTGTTTTTATTAGTCTCTTGTATTCCAGTGTGTGTGTGATTGTATGTGATCTGCTGAATATTATTACACAATAAACAAAAGATTTATTTTACTCCTGTCTCTCGCCTCTTTACTGGGAAATAGTGTGGTAGCCCATCCTCCATATACACAGATCAAAGAATCCCAATATTAAAAACTGTCCCAAATGCTCTATTAATTATAGATCAGAGCATTTCGGCTAACACTGGGAGCTCATTCTACCAGTGTGGAGCCGCCACTGAAAAGGCCCTGGCCCTGGTGGCCACGAGCCTGGTGTCCTTAGGGCCAGGAACGGTCAGTCGCTGTTGTGTTCCTGAACACAGTGCTCTCTGGGGTATATACGGGGAAAGGCAGTCCCGCAGATATGTCACACCCTGGCCATATAGGGCTTTAAAGGTCAATACCAGCACCTTGAAGCGAATTTGGTATGCTATTGGCAGCCAGTACAGTGCTTTCATCACAGGCTGGATGTGCTCCCATTTAGGGAGACCCATCACAAGCCTGGCTGCGGCATTCTACACTAGCTGCAGCTTCCGGATTTGCGACATGGGCAGCCCCATGTAGAGAGTGTTACAGTAGTCTAGTCTCGAGGTGACCATCGCATGGATCACTGTAGCCAGGTCATCACGGCCAAGGAAAGGAGCCAACTGCAAAATCAGCCGAAGATGGTAAAAGGCCGACTTTGCAGTAGCTGCTACCAGGGCCTCCATTGTTAAGGAGGAATCCAGGAGCATTCCCAAACTCCTAACCTCCGGTGCTGGCACCAATGGTGCCCACCGAAGGTCAGGAGTGGGAACCCCACACCCAAACCACTCTGACTCAGGCACAGTTTCAGCCGGCTCAGTCTGAGCCAACCAGCCACAGCTTGCAGAGCCTGGTCCAGATCTTCTGGTCTGGAGTCCAACCAGCCGTCCAACATCAAATAGAGCTGGGTATCATCAGCGTACTGATGATAGGCCAGCCCATGCCTCTGGGCAATCTGGGCAAGGGGGCGCATATAGATGTTAAATTGCATCGGAGACAGCACTGCCCCTTGAGGCACACCACATTCCAGCGGGTGTCTTCTGGACTGCAGTTCCCCTAGCGCTACCCTTTGTCCCCAACCCTGGGGAAATGAAGCAAGCCACTGCAGGGCCAGCCCCTGGATCCCCATGTCAGTGAGGCAATGGGTCAGCAGCTGATGGTCAACTGTGTCAAACGGAATTTGCTGATATTCGCAGGTCTTACCAATTGCCTTCATCCAGTCTTAGCTTTATTTACTGCTCAATGACTTATGCATCTTGACTTCAATTGGCCATTCCAGGGAACATCCTCCTCACCTGCTACCTATATGTAATGGTTGGCGACTTCTAAGAAAACAAAAGAACATAAGAGAAGCCAATGTTGAATCAGGCCAATGGCCCATCTAGTCCAACACTCTGTCATAAAGCGGCCAAAATATACCAGGTGCCATCAGGAGGTCCAGCAGTGGGGCCAGGACACTAGAAGCCCTCCCACTGCTGCCCCCTCCAGCAACAAGAATAGAGCGCATCACCTGCCCCAGACTGAGAGTTCCCATCTATACCCTGTGGCTAATAGCCACTGATGGACTTCTGCTCCATATGTTTATCTAATTCCCTCTTGAAACTGTCCATGCTTGTAGCTGCCACCACCTCCTGTGGCAGTGAATTCCATATGTTAATCACTCTTTGGGTGAAGAAGTATTTCCTTTTATCTGTTCTAACCCGACTGCTCAGCAATTTCATGGAGTGCCCACGAGTTCTTGTATTGTGAGAAAGGGAGAAAAGTACTTCTTTCTCAACCTGCTCAATCCCATTCATAATCTTATAAACCTCGATCATGTCACCCCTCAGCCGTCGTTTCTCCAAGCTAAAGAGCCCCAAGCATTTTAACCTTTCTTCATAGGGAAGGTGTTCCAACCCTTTTATCATTCTAGTTGCCCTTCTCTGCACTTTTTCCATGTTCCCTGAGCGTTTGAATAGCCAAAAGGGCTGCTTCCAGGTTCTGATGAAAGGATGGCACTTTGACCAAGATGTTGTCTAGCTAAGGAAATCGGGCCACCCCCTGTAATCTGAGATGGGCTATGGGGATATGTAGACAGGCCTCTGATAGATTGATGGGCGTCAGGAAGTCCTCTTCCTGAAAGGCTGTGAGAATGATTTCAGAGTTTCCATCTCGACATTTTTTGTTCTGATGTACTTATTTAGCCATTTCATGTCCAGGATGGCCCTGACATCCCTGTTCTTTTTTGGCACTATAAAAACACCAGGTATACTCCCTGGTTCACTTGAGACTCCAGAACACTTTCTATGGCCTTATATCCAGCAGATGTTGGATGGCCTTTTCCGTGGAATATAGAGAAGACAATCCTGAGGAATTGCATTGAATACTAGTGAGTAACCATTGGATACTGTATCTAATACCCACTGGTTGCTCACCGTCTCCTGCCAATGATGTACAAAAGAATTGTAGTTGTCCTCCTATTCTCCAGGGATTCTCTGTGACGTCATAGTCATACCATTGCCCCTTTCCTGATGTTTTTTGCACTTTGATCACCGCTGTTGAAGAAAGATGGCTTGTTGTGTCTACCTCTGTGCTACTATTTCCCTTAAAAGGATATGGAGAAGCTTGGTTTTGTCAATTTTTTGGAGTCACAAAAGGACTGAAACCTCTTCCTGGGTTTGAAGTCCTTTTTTGATGGCAAGACTTTCTTTTTGTTCATATCCTCTATCAGGTATTTGTCTAGACCTTCTCCAAGAAAGATTAACACCCTTGAATGGGAGTGCTACTACCTTGGCCTGCACTGATTAGTCCACATCCCAATTTCTGATCCAGTTGTTCTTTCTGGCTGCCACACTGCAGGCCATGGCCTCCGCTGATTGCTGTAAGGCATCGAGGGTGGCGTCAGCCACAAACACTGTTGCCAGGGCAATCTTTTTTAGCTCATCTTTGAGTTCTTTTGGAACATTACTCTCTGCAGAAGCCAGGTCTGAAGCCCATGTGTAAGCTGCTCTTGCAAACAGTGACCCAGCAGTGGATGCTCCCAGAGAGCAGGCCGAGGCTTCAAAATGCCTGAAAAGGGCTTGCTCCGGAGCAATGGAGTAGCGAAGTGGTTGGGAATCCAGACTCTCTGGATCTCACCAACCTTTAGAGCTTTTTAGGGGACTTTCTTGACATTTCTGGACTCCTCCAGATTTGACAGGGGTCCACCAGTTTCTTCGGGAGTAAGAACTGGTTGCAGAAGACTTTTTACTGAGCTCCCTGCTCGAGACAACAGCGGGTGAAGATTTCAGTTCGTCTTGACGCAGAAGCTCTGAAGGACTGGCTGCAGGAGTCTGTCAGCTGGGAAGCTACTTTCCAAGCTCAAGATAAGAGACTTTTATACTTTAATGAAGTCATCTTGGAAAACATCCCGTAAGCACTCTTATCTTTTATTTTAATTGCTAAGTTTGGAACATACTTAATTGCCTCTATAAATATATCCCAGTGACGATGGGAGGAGATAAATTCCCGTAACGAACAGCCAAATAAAGACTTGGGAATGCTTATTACACCAAACACACAGGTGAAAAAATACTTTGAAATGTTCTACCTGCTATTTGGAAAATACTGAAACAGAGGCCTATTGTATTCTTAAAGAACTTTGCTGGATTAAGACAAAGGGAAGCAGGCTAAAATGGCGCCAAGCACATTCCTGTAGTGAATGTTGTGTCTGCTGAGGGGAGAGATGGTGTGTGCGGATTCAATTGAAGCGAAGGAGTACAGGACAAGTGAAAATACACAACTTCTGTTAGATGATGAATGGATTTACTTCAAAAGCCAATTGACAGAAAAAATTGCAAAGGCGGTAGTGGATGCTCTGGAACTCTGCTGGGTCTACTATGAAGAATCAATCACAGAGACACAGATGATGTCAGATTCCACACAAGATGAGAAACGACAGGAACTGCTTCAATACTCGACACCCAGGATGAGAGAGCTCTCTAAGTTCTGTTTTGAGGAACTCAGGGGAAATAATATAAATGATGGGCCGATTGGAGATAACATAAATGATGCCTACTGTCTGCCTTTGCATACAAATAGACTAGAGAATGGGACTTGTAAAAATCAATGGCATAAAAGAAGAACAATCTTGATGAAATATTTCCAAAGGAAGCAAGAGAAATTTAAGTTCTATAAACTAATGGACTCAGCATCTTTGGACAGATAACATGGTCGTTATTAGTTGAAGAGATAAAGATCGTTAAAACCGGATCTTCTAAGTGGAGGAGTTTTGTTTATTTACTGTTTGCTTGGTATTTGACTATATGACTACTTGATATCTGACTGATTTATGAATATAAGCTAAAGTGAAGCATGTTATAAAATGAAATATAGCAGATAGAATTTAGATGAATTAGTTTCATTATGATTTATGATCATAAGCTAAATCAAAGTATGTTAATCTATATATTAATTTGACTGTTTAATGAAAGCTAAGGGAAACTATAGTGTTTAGGCTTGACTTGAGGGGATTTTGAAATCTAACAGTATTGGGAACGTGGAAGATTATATAAAAGGATTAGATTGTAAATTAGTAGAAATATAAGCTTCTATTAGCATAGTTATATTGTGAAGCGATGCCTGTGTTTTTTATTTTCTAACTTCATAGATATAAAATACAGTAAGAATAACAGAATATAGATAAAATGCAATATAACAGATGGAATTTAGATGAATTAGTTCCACAATGGGAAGAGACTGTTGTTTAATGCAAATTTAAAGAAGGCGGGATATGGGAATGTATGTATAAATGTGATGATGTGAGCAAGATATTTGGCTAGATTTTGTAAAATGTATGGCTCTTTTTTTTTGTTTTGTGTTACTTCTAAAAAATAATAAACTTTGCCCAACTGGGCAAGCTAATAAAAAAAAGGGCTTGCTCTATACATCTATCACAGTAATCCTTGGGAAGACCATCTATCTTCATAGGAAGAACTGAGGTATCGGCCAGGCTAGTAACTGGTTCATCTACCATTAGTAACTGGATCCTTTTTGCAGCTTCTGGAATCAGAGTGTAAAATTTTGAGAAACCTTGGTGATTAGAATTTGGCTTCATGGGGTTTTCCCATTCAGCTGTCATGATGCTACAGAAAGCTGCTGGGAGTGGTACACCTGCCTGTGCCACAGACAGTTTAGCCATAAGCTTTCCTCATCCTGTTTGAAAATCTGGATATGATTCATCCTTACCTTTGGTTTTGGAAGAACTTTCTAATGTTCTCAGAACCCTAGGGAGTAATCTTGCGTAAAGCTCCTGAGCAAAGAGCTTGGTTTATACCATAGGTACCACCTCTTCCTCAGAAAGTTCTCCTTCCTCCTTATCTGAGGACAGTACTAAGGATTCAAAGTCTCCTTCCTGTGCATCCAGCATACTGAGTTCTCTGTCTTGCCTACTCTTTTTGGGTCTGGATGGTGAGACAGAGGTGTTTCTAGATGGCTCCCTCTTCTGAGAACTAGACTTTTGGGGAAACTTGCCCTTTGTTGAGGGCTCCCCTGCTGAGTCAGATTCCTGTTTGGCTTCCTCCGTCATCTCTCTAATTCCCTTTCCACATCTTAATCTTCAACCACTGTAGAAAGGTAGATTTTGCACCTTCCCCTATTAAATCTACCTCTGATGACTCTTGAGTGGCTAAGGAGACTGGGTATCTGGGCAACTTAAATTCATTGTCATCTGGGAGTCAGATCATCCATATTTGTCCACCATTTTGTATCACCAGCACCTGGGGCAAAGTGAAAAAGAAACTTGCCATCAGGGCAATGGCAGACAAAATGGCTGCCGCTAATTTTAACCACCTATTACATGGCTTTCTGTAGAATCCTTCCATTGTGGCCCCAGTATCACCTCAGGGCTTTTCCTAGGGGCACTTTCTCTCCCCTATTTCCTTCCCAACACCCTGCTGGGGCCAGGAAAAAAAGACTCTTCCAAGGAGGAGGAGGGGTTCTCCCCCCCCCTTTTTACTATGGGCCCAAAACTGAGTGCCTCCCAGGTGATGAAGGGGTACCCCATTGGAGTCCCCAGACTGCCTGACTCTCCCCTGAATCCTCAGCTGCCTACTGAAGTTCAGATGTATGGGACTCCCAGCTGTTCTCACCAAAGTGCTGTGACCTCTGTACCCAAGGAACATGCTGGTTCTTCAGTGGCACCCCAGGTACCCTTGCAGTCTCAACTGCTCCCTTAGAGATTGCTGATTGGGGAAGGGAATTCTCCAGCCTGAAGGCGAGAGTTCTGTGGGAGTCTGCAGTGCAGCTGTGGCTACTGGGGATCTCTCAGTGCCGGCCGCTCTTCTCTGCATCTGCCGCCAACTGAGGCTCCAGAAAGACCCCACACACACAGTTCCGTGATCAGTGTGCTCTGCAGAGCAGTGTTGAGATCATCCTGCCCTCGCATTGGGGCTAGAAAGACTGGAGCAGTCTCAGGGGATAGGCCCCTCCCCCAGCTGGATCAATCAAAGAGGCCGACCCTGTATCAAGAGGAGGAGCGTATTCCCATGAGTGAGGGCTGTCTCACATCTAGACCACCAGAGAAAGTGTTGGTGGGAGCAATGGTGCCCAAAGGAACCACACTGGGCCCCCCTGGTGTAGCCAATCAGTACTAGGATTGCCAACTTTGGGTTAGGAAATTCCTGGAGATTTGGGGTGGAACTTGGGGAGGGAGGGGTTTAGGAAGTGGAGAGACCTTAGCAGGGCATCATACCTTGAGTCCCTCCTCTAGAGAAGCCATTTTCTTCAAGGGAACTGACCTCTATAGTCTGGAGATAACCTGTAATTTTGGGAGATCTGTATGCCTTACCTGGAGGTTGGCAACCCTAATTCATTACTCCATGTCTTCCAACGGAGCAAACAGCAGTTCCCCAGGGCTATTGCAGGTCAAGAAAATGATACAAGGAGGCCCCCTCTCCGTAACAATATATCTAATTCTCAATGTGAACAAATACGTGAATATTTAATTCCAGAGACAAGACCCTTTTCAGCAGGGCCAAGTCTGGCAGCAACCACTGGGTAACCTGATATGATGTGACTCGCATGGTTCACCCAAGACTGGCTGCTTGCTACTGTTCAATAGCTGCCACCTTACAAAGCCAGTTTTGAGTGTCGAACTCATTTGTTATGAGGGCCGGATCTGACATAAATGAGACCTTGTTGGACCAGGCCATGTGTGTCATAAAAGGCAATGCCAGGTAGCAGAGATATAAACTTGATATAGGACACAGACAAACACAATTAAAGATTTTTTAAACTTTAAATAACAAATTTGCAGTGAGTTCGACACCCCTGAGCTAGAGTTTCAGACTAGAATCTGGAAGACCCAAGTTCAAATATCACTGCTCTGCCATGGAAGCTCATTGGGTGACCTTGAGTCAGTTATATAATCTCAGCTTAACATAGCTCACAGGGTTCTTGTACTGATAAATAAGAATGATGTAAATTGCTTAGGGTCAGGGGGTGATAAAAGCTTGGTGGGTGGGGAGGAGAGAAGGAAGCAGGGAATGTTAAGTTATGGGGGCTGCCAGGCAGTGGGAAAGAGGGAACTATGTGTGAATAAAATGTATGATACAGATTCCCCACTAGGAAAGCCAGAGTTAGCCACAGCTCTGCATAATGTGTGCCTATAGTCACAAACCAATGTTTTCTACTGTGCAGTGTTTATAGCAGCCTGCAGTAAAGTCCTTAGAGTAACCCTGCAAAATCAACAGTACTTTACTTCACAAGTATAGGGAATGTGTAGAATAAGAAATCCTAACTGACCAGAGAATGGGGTGGGCAGGAGACCTTACTTGGGGGGGAATGTCTTAAATCTACCAAAATAATTGATCCCCCCAGGAAAAGAGGAGGAGGAGGAGAAGAGTTGGATTTATTCCCTGCCCTTCACTTGGAGTCTCAGAATGGCTTACAATCTCCTCCCCTTCCTCTCTCCACAACAGACACCCCTTTGAGGTAGATGGGACTGAGAGAACTCTGAGAGAACTGCTCGAGAGAACAGCTCTGAAAGAACTGTGACTGACCCAAGGTCACCCAGCTGCCTGCATGTGGAGGAGTGGAGAATCAAATACAGTTCTCCAGTTTAGAGTCCACTGCTCTTAACCACTACACCAAAAGCCAGACCCACACTAAAGGCATTTAGGAATTCTTTGGCAATAGTTAAGCAGAGACCCAAGACCACAAGGTTTGTTTCTTGCCTTAATTAAGGTAGCTGTTTCATAGCAGGTCTTCCTACCAAAGCATCATTTGCCATGACAGCTTTGTTAATGCTGCTGCTAGAAGACTGTCGAGCAAGCACTTCTCTCCCTTTGGTGCCATCTTACACTTGGCTGAGTGTTCATTAACTTTGTGCAAAGTATGCAGAACAGATATTCTTCATGCAAAGTCAAAGTCAAAGTCAAATTTATTATAACAGTCATAGACCAGATAAAAATTTTTTACTCTTTACACAGTTAAAGTACAAGTCTGATTCGAATATATTGCTAAAATATAGGGAAGTGAGTGTATCGGTTGCTTTATCACAGTAAACGTTAAGCTTGAGATTTAATATTTATAAATTACATTAATGTATATATGGTTTTATGACTAATAAAACATTTCCTATGTAAACACAACATATTGGATGATACACAAACGCTAAAAGCATCAATAAATAAGTTAAAAAAAAAGAAATTTATAAGGACGAAACAGTAAGATGCATCTGAAGTTGTTAAGGAGACGGGCAGTTAACAATTAGGTGCATGACAATTTATTTCCTCTAGTGTAGCTTTCCTAATTCTTAGGGCTAGCCATCCAAATCTGGCCACTAAGAGTATGACCTCTGGGTGTCTGTCCACCAAGAGGTTTTCATTATATGAACTCTTTGCCTACTGCTAAGAGGTAAAGATTTAGGGAGTGGGAGTAAGTTCCGGAGTTTATCGTATGTCTTACAATCGAAAATGATATGTTCTAGATTCTCGATGCCATTGTTACAGCAAGGACAAATACGTTCCTCAAATGGGATTTTCTTGTACTTTCCCTCTGTAGCTGCTAAAGGAAGGGCATCCCAACGCATCAGAGTAAATATTCTCCTGTATTCGTGGTTTGACAGTTGATGGAGATAGGCCATAGTGCTTGTTCTATTAAAAGGGTCCAGAAGTCTCTTCCATTTCTCTACTCTGCCAATATCGTTCTGCCTATCAATATCTATAATCCTCTGTTTTGTCAGTTCTCTGGCTTTATCATATGCGAAAGAGCATAGATATTGTTTTGTGAAGCCAAGGAGAGGAAGTTTTTCTTCTATAGCCTTAAGCCAGGAGGGTATAAAAGTGTCTTGCAGAATTAAACACATAAGCCCTTTAGAAAGAAAAACTAGTTTCAACCAGTAATGAATCACCATGATCCATAACCTTGCCTCCACTGTAATCATTCCAGTTTCAAGTCGAATAAGTGCATTTGGGATGCCGTTCGATACCTGTAGGACAGTTCTCAAGAATTTTGATTGCACTGTGTCCAGTTTTTTATAGTTAGATGCAGGGGTCTTTTCGTAGAAAAACAGCTGCAGGAGCTCATTAGCATACGGTATGCTAATGAGCTATTAGGCTATTAGCATATGCCACGCCCCCTGACATCACCAGAAGTGATGTCAGAAGGGGAAGCAAAAGTGGGGGAGGCATCTTCAAAAGCCTCCCCTTCCCTTCCCCAGCTGGTCTGGGTGGGGGAGCTCAGAGAGAAGGGGTTTAAAATTTAAACTCCTTCTCATGAGAGTTGGGCCACAGAAGGAGGAAAGAGGGAAAGAAAGAGAAGGAAAAGGGAGGGAAACAAGGAAAGAAGGAAAAAAGAGAAGAGAAGAAGGTGGGAAAGAAAGAAAGAGAGAAGAGAAGAAGGAGGGAAAGAGGGAAAAGAGAGAAGGAAAGGAGGGAATGAAAGAAATTTGGCGGCAATTCGGCCCCATTATATCCTATGTGCCATTGAAGTCAATGGTGAAAACATAGGGTATATTCTGGGGGCTGGAGGGGAGGGGGTTTGAGGCCCCAAACTCAACGTACTTTTTTCCCACTATAGAGAACAATGGAGGGAATAGGGGCAACCTGTTTGGGGGCCCATAGAATTGGACCCCCTGATCCAATGTTCTTGAAACTTGGTGGGTATCTTGGGGAGAGGCTCCATCAGCTATCCTGTGAGTTTGGAGCCTCTCCCTCAAACCCCTCCCCTCCAGCCCCCAGAATATACCCTATGTTTTCACCATTGACTTCAATGGCCCATAGGATACAATGGAGCTGAAATTGATATTCGGCTGCCTGGAAGACTCTCTGGGACGCCAGCTGGGGGCGGGGATGGCTCCTGAGCTCCCGGAGCTTTGCTCCGGTGTGCTCCCCCCCAAAAAGACCCCTGGTTAGATGTAATATTGATGGGAGCACCAAATGTTAGTTGGCTAAGAGATTTGGCCTTAAATAGTCTAAGGGCCGCTACAAAACATTTGCCCCCTTTATACCAGAAAATTTTTTGAATTGCTCCTGAACTCCTTTTGGCGTTTGTGGCGATAGAATTAATATTTACAGTTCTTGACCCATTCGCCTGGAAATTAACACCCAGATACTTGAAACAGGTAACTTGTTCAATGGGGACAGAATTTAAGTGTTAAGAGAAAGTTTTGGAGGATCTTTTAGTAAAGGCCATTACTTTAGTTTTTGAATAGTTAACCTCTAGTTTGTTAGTCTGGCAGTAGAGGGCAAAGGAATTCATGGCGCTTCTAAGACCTATGGGTGTCCTTGCAAGTAGGATGGCATCATCTGCGTATAGGAGCACCCCTATGTGTCTGTTACCTAACTTTGGGGGGTGTAACTCAGGCCTGTTTAGGTGGGCTATCACATCATTGATATAAAAGTTAAAGAGAAGATGAGCCAGTAAACATCCTTGTTTGACTCCTTTCTCAACTCTAATAGGATTTGTCAGGTGTCCTTGAGGAGAATACCTAAGCCTTATACATGTGTTGTTATAAAGAGCCTGAATAAGAAATAATAACCTTCTATCAATGGTTGAGGCTCTTAGCTTCTCCCATAAGATGATTCTGGAAACTGAGTCAAAAGCCAACTTCAGGTCCAAGAATGCGGCAAAAAGCGACATCTTTGAGTTGGAGGAGTATTTGGCAACCAGGTGGTCCAGTATCATACACTGGTCTAAGGTGGTACAGCCCTCTCTAAAGCCAGCGGAAGATGGCGGCGGCGGCGAGACAGGAACACTAACGAGAGCACAGGTGCTTACAAGCTTATTTTCTTTTCCTTCCTTTGAACTCTGCTGTTCAGTTTGCCTCTCCTCCTCTGAGTCAAAAGACTTTCCTTTGTAGAACTCTGCCAAATTGACTTATTGCTGACAAACTAAGATATCAAGGAGGGAAGGAACAGACGAAAAACAAAACAAAGCTCCCTCCGTCCTAAACTATGGGCCGTGGTAAACGTCCCTGTGAACCAGAGGATTTAAATTTACAACCTGCCCAGAAACAGACTAAGATAGGGGAGTTCTTTTCATTTCATGCAAACCAGTATCGAATAACATGACCAGGGCTTTGAAATGGGGATGACAGTTCATTTTTTATTCACTGTGCTACACCTGTTCCAAATACTAGCATTTAGTGGGGAAATAGGATGAAGAGGGCAGAAAGCAAAAGAACCAGTAAGAGTACAGAGATCACTGCATCTGTATGAATGGCAATGAAATAAAGAACTTTACATCTGGTATACTGCAGTGTTTAGTCAGCTGAGCTACTCAGTGTAGAGACACTGGCCCATGGGAAGCAACTCAGACATATTCAGCACCAGCTGCACCATGACAATTTACCGAACCAGACCTGTGGTCCATCACAGTCAGTACTGTTGACTCAGACTGGCAGCACCTCTCCAGGTCTCAGGAAGAGGTCTTTCATATCACCTACTACCAGATCCTTTAACTGGAGATGCTGTGGGTTGAACCTGGGACCTTCTGCATATCAAGCAGATGCTCTACTACTAAGCTACAGCCTCTCTCTGCTTTGCATTTCTGAGTGCTATGGTATGTGTGGCAGAAAGAATCATTAGGACAGTTATGCTCTGAAGCCCCTAATATAACACAACACTAATGTTGTTCCTGAATAACAGTTCCCAACAATTCCCTGGATAAATCAGTTCCCAACAACATTCACTCTGAAGAATGATAAGTTTATTGAGACATTGATAGGATCCAGCCTGTACACTGGCTGTGTTAGAACTAAGGTTAAAGGTGCAAAAGATACACAGGGTTCAAACAAGGGCCCTAAAATGTTCAGAACCAATCACCCCCTGGGATTTCACCCGTCAAACATAAACTCTGGTTATCCTCCAGCGATAAACTTATCCAGAAGATTTATAATATATTAATAGAGGATTCCTTGCAAGAAGAAACTATAAAGGCACCCATGCTCGCATGGATAAAAGAGATTGGACACCCAATAGAAGCAAAGCAATGGACAAAAACATGGGAATCTTTAAAATTTATGAGAGCTACGCAATACAAAGAAAATATATATAAAATGGTATATAGGTGGCATTGGACCCCCGAGAAAGTCACAAAATGTTTCCCCAAAGTATCCAACATTTGTTGGAGGTGTGGGAAGAACGTAGGATCATACCTCCACATATGGTGGAGATGTGACAAAATCCAGAAGTTTTGGAGAAAAATTGCAAAAATCCTCCTGGACGTTACAAAAATAAATATCCCCCTAGAACCAGAAATCTGGCTACTAAATATGTTACCGGAAGGCATTAAAGCACATACACAGGTAATTGTATATATCCTAACGGCAGCCAGAATTCTGATAGCAAGACGTTGGAAATCCAAAAGAATACCACCTATAATAGAACTTAAAAATATGGTGATGGGAACAGCTGAAATGGATAAGTTAAATACAATATTACAAAATAAATCAGAGGAACATTTTTGGGACAGATGGAAATCATTTTATGACTGGCTTAAGATGGAAAAGATAAATCAAAACTGAAATTTTGCTAGTATGATATATAAGTTGTCAAATGTGAAAGACGTAATGAATATTATAAGTTGTAACCGAAAGTGAAAGTGACATGATACGAACTTTTGTTATAGTGGAAAATGAAAATAAATTTCAAACTAAATAAATAAATAAAGATGAAGCGGAAGAAATGCCTCCTGGTAATCCCCTGTGTAGAGTTCCTGGGGTTCTCCATGGAAAGAGATGGCATCCACCCAGCCCCCCACAAGGTTTGTGCCATCACAAATGCACCCACTTCCATGTCCAAGACAGAGTTGCAGGCTTTATTGGGGCTTCTGAACTTTTACCACTCATTCCTGCCCCATAAAGCTGCACATGCAGCGCCCCCATGGGTGTGGGGCTGGCGGCAGGCTGCCGCTTTCTAGGCCGTGAAGGAGCTACTCACATCAAACAACATCCTCGCCCACTTCGATGAGACACTGCCGGTTGTCTTGACCAATAATGGCACCGCCTTCACCTCGGGAGAGTTCAAGGAGTTCTTAGACCAGAACCTCATCAGGCACATGCAGTCTGCTCCATTCCACCTGGCTACCAATTGACAAGCTGAACAGATGGTGAGGGAAACCAAGGATGTGAGGGAAACCAAGCAGCTCACCCTTGGGGACTGGAACCGATAGCTGGTGGGGTTTTTTTGTTCGGCCATCGAGTGTCTCCAAGTGTGTCCACTGGCCACAGCCCCACGGAACTCTTAATGGGCCGCCCCCTCACAATGCAGCTGGACAGCCTGCACTCAGACCGAGCCCCAGAGTTGTGCCACACTCCGGTGAGCCAGGAGGCCCACACAGGGTTCTTTCCAGGGGACCCTGTCTTCGTGCGGAACTATTCCAGTGGCCCCGCGTGGATCCCAGCAAGGATTACATGAGTCACCAGACCCCTATCATATGAGGTATCAACGTATGTGGGCCAGCTACTATGCAGACACATCGACCAGCTCCGCTGCCACCTCCTGCCCATGGAGCCAAACCTGTCTTCCATTGAGGAGGAGGAGGAGGATGACATGGAACCACCTCTGCGGCAGACCGAGAACGGCCCCCCAGACAATGGTATGCAGCTGGATGGCCGGGAAGAGAAAGGTATTGCACCAGCTGCTCCGGACCTCCTGGACTCTGTTCCCAACTCGCAGGACTACAGTGCAGGTCCTGCTTCACCAAGCATGGCTCCAGAGTTGGGTAAACTCCCTGGCTTTCACAGAGGGAACGTCGCAAGCCAGCGTACCTTGAAGATTATTCTATTAAGGTGCTTTGGAACTTAGGGGGGAAGGGTATTATGTATTGCGATTGAATCATCCCTGATTGAATCACCCCAGAGACTGGCTGAGCTTGGAGCACAAGAACAATAGCCTGCCAGGATTCTGAATGTAACCAATCTAGTAATAATGTTATGTAAATAGCCTATCACTGGGAATGGGGTGTGTTTGGGTGTGGCAACTGCATGCTATTTAACAGAGCTGAGGCTCTGGAGTCTTGTCTTGCTGTTGCTGAAATCACAAATAAAGTTGACCTGATCATTACAGTCGAGCCTGCTCATCCATGTAACTCACTATTTAACACTGACATTTGCTGTCTGCTTCAAGAGTTAACTATTCTGGACTTCCTTTTTTTACTGGGAGGAGAAGCTATGGGAGCTCATAAGCAACCAAAAGAATGGTCTATGTCCACCCAGAATGAGTCTATCTGCCAGTTCGGACCCCATCAATGTGTATTTATAGTTAGGATTTTTTTGTTCTAATGTGCGTCATATTGCACTTGGCCACATTGAACCCCATTTGCCATGTTGACACCCACTCGCCCATCCTCAACAGATTCCACTGGAGTGCCTCACAATCTTCCCTGCTTATCACCACCCTGAACAAATTCATGTCATCTGCAAATTTAGCCACTTCACTGCTTACTTCCAACTCCAAATCATTAATAATGAACAAGTTAAAAAGCATTGGACTGAGTACTGATCCCTGTGGTACCCCACTGCTTACCATCCTCCACTGAGAAAATTGACCATTTATACTCACTCTCTATTTCCTATTAATTAGAAACTTTTTGATCCACAAGAGGACTTGTCCTTTTATTCCATGACTATTGAGCTTACTTAGGAGCCTTTTATTAGGAACTTTATCAAAAGCTTCCTGGAAGTCAAGGTAAACATATATTGGGTCCGCCTTGTCCACATGTTTGTTCACTCCCTCAAAGAACACTAACAGGTTAGTGAGACAAGATCTTTTCTTACAGGACCCATGCTGAGTTAGCCTCAATAGTTTTTGTTCATCAATGTGCCTACTAATTCTCTCCTTAATAACACTTTCCATCAACTTACCCAGTATCAATGTCAGATGCCTGTAATTTCCCGGATCTCCTCTGGAGCCCCTTTTAAAGATGGGAGTAACATTACCTGAATGAAGGATTACATATTTTTGTTAGGAGATCCACAAGTTTACATTTGAGTTCTTTCAGAACTCTCGGATGAATGCCATCCGGGCCTGGTGATTTATCAGTTTTTAAGTTGTCTATCAGTCGTAGGAGCTTCTCTTTTGTCACATCAATCTGACTTAGGTCTTTCAACATCCCTCCCGAAATCAGTAGTTCTGGATTGGGCAAGCACTTCTCATCTTCCACAGTGAAGACAGAGGCAAAAAATGCATTCAGCTTCTCAGCCATTTCCCTTTCATCCTTCACTACTCCTTTTACCCCTTGGTCACCTAAGGGTCCCACTGCCTCCCTGGCTGGTTTCTTCAAAATGTATTTGAAGAAAGTTTTATTCTTGGTCTTTATGTTTTTTTTTGTGATATGCTCCTCATATTCCCTTTTTGCCTGCCTTACCACAGACTTGCATTTTATTTGCTACAGCCCGTGTTCCCTTTTATCAACCTCACTGAGACTAGCTTTCCACCACTTAAAGGAATTCTTCTTACCTTTTACAGCTTTCATTACTTTGGTTGTTAACCATGCAGGCTTTTTTCTATACCTATTTGTGTCTTTCCTAACCTGCGGTATATATTTTTTCTGAGCTTCTAGGATTGTAGTTTTAAAGCTTCCCCAATGGTTTTGACACTTTCCACTTTTCCTTTCGGTTTCTTCCTCACATGTTCCCTCATATCAGAGAAGTTACCCCTTTTAAAGTTAAAAGTGGTTGTGTCAGTCTTTTTGGGCAACTCCCTGTTTTTACAAATGTTGAACTCAATAACATTATGGTCATTCCTCAAGGATCACATTATTCAAAACCAATTGTCATTGGTGGGGGACCTATCTTGAAGGGTTCCACAGGGTGCAATTCTATCTCCAATGCTTTTTCATCTCTATGTAAAGCCCTTAGAACAAATGATTTGTGGTCTGGGGGCTGGTTGCTTTAGATTCAAATTAATTCAGTCTATGACCAGTAGGAACCAAAAGATTTACAATAAAGTAAAACCAGAAGAATACAAAAGATGATTCTGCTAATACAACAATTGTAATTTACTAAATCTTAAAGTCTGTACATAGAATTTCCCAATGAATTTTACAAGCTGCTGAAAAAAAATTGCACAACTAATAGTGGCCTGTTGATCAACACCCAATAAAAGCTTCTTTGAACTATCAACAGTAGAACAATCCAAAAATCTTTAAAGTATTGGGGAGATTTTATTTGAGCTAATTTCCTGATAAAAACAGCAATAAAACAAAACATGATCAACTGATCCCACCTCTTCTATACCACAGGGTCAGATTCTCTATTTCATGGGGATCTTTTTGTATCTCCCCTACAAAACTGCAGATGGGAGAGCTTGCCATCTTGCCAACGTCAAAGCTCTCCATTGAATGGGTACCTCCAAAAAGGAGGGGGATTGGTTGTCATCAATATGCTCATGATACTCAGCTCTATATATCCTTATCCAAATCTCCAGGTGATGTGGTAGAGGTCCTAAATTGCTGCCTAGCTGCAGTGGTTAACTAGCTAAAAATGAACAAATTGAAACTAAACGCTGAAAAGATAGAGGTAATGCTAGCCTTGAAGGACATTGTCCTCCCCACTTTCAATGGAGTTCAGCTGACCTTTGCTGACTCAGTTAATAGTCTTGGGGTCATATTACCGGAGAAGTAAATTAATGTGGTTGCAAAAAAGTCTTCTTTCCAACTCAGCCTAGCCTGTAAAATGTCCACCATACCTTGATGAACTTAACCTGGCCATGTGGATCCATACCACAGTAACATTAAGATTAGACTACTGTAAATCACAATATGTTGGTCTCCCTCAGAATCAATTCAGAAACTCCAACTGGGCCAGATTGACATGGCTTCCATTCTCCAAATCCTCCATTGGTTTTCCATGCTTTACTGAGCTTAGTTTAAGGTATTGACAATCACATACAAAGCCCTTCATGGTCTTGGTCCCTCTTATTTACAGGACCACCTATCTCTCTATGCACTGCCATGCCAACTCCAATCATGTCAACAGACGTTTCTGCAGATGCCAGCCTGCAAATGTGCAAAATCAAAAACTGCCCATACACATGCTTTCTCTGTAATGGCTCCCACTTTGTGGAATGGCCTGCCTGAGGAGGTCAGGAATAGGGATGGGAAAATGGAGGTTTGTTCCAATTCATGAGGTCCCCAAAATCACAAATCAGTTCATGGATCTTCCCTCCCTCCCCTTCTGCTGGTGGTGGCTCCCCCAGGCCACCAGAATGGAAGGGAGGGCAGATCTTGCAAAAGACATTTAAAGGGAATGTTTCTTTTGCAAATAGGCACCACATCTGAGTGAAGTCCAGTAGTGAGTCCACCACTTCCGGGTGAACTCATTGTTTGGATTTCACTCAGCTGCAGTGTCCACTTTCTAAAGCCATTTAAATGGAACTTTCCCTGTTAGGCTGAAATAGATGCAAGCCATTTCAGCAATCCCTTTTCCTTTAAATGGTTTTTGCAAGCAATTTCAGTGGATCAGTGTTTAAATGGTTTTTGCAAGGGATTGCTGAAATCACAGTTTAGGAAGTCAAGTGAGAAGGCATTTAAATACCTTCCCAGCAGTGTTCCCTCTAAGCTAAGTTAGCGTGAGCTAGCTCAGTTTTTTAGCCTCTGGCTCACACTTTTTTGTCTTAGCTCAGGAAGGATGGCTCCAGAGCAAACTAATTTATGCAGCAGCCAAATGCTCACAGCTTTAATGCCAGTAGCTCACAAAGTAGAATTTTTGCTCACAGGACTCCATAGCTTAGAGGCAGTGTTCCTTCCCAGTTCACTCACTGAGTCATTTGAGAAGGCATTTAAATGCCTTCTCGGTTCACTTGTGAGTTAGGCTGCAGTGATGGCAGTGCAGCTTGCAAAAACCATTTAAACTGATCTTTACAAACCTCACCATCATGGTGATGCAGCTTGGAAATTGTACTTAAAGAGACTGTGGTCTTTAGTTGCTGTAGATTTGCCGGGTTGTGTGGCTGTGGTCTTGGCATTGTAGGACCTGACGTTTCACCAGCAGCTGTGACTGGAATCCTCAGAGGTATAACACAGAAGAATGGAGTACTCTCTGTGCCAAGGTGAGAAGAAAAAAAAATGGTAGGCAGGTAATTTATATCTACCCCGGAAGGTGGGTTAGGGCTGAGTCATATCTTGTAGGAGTTCTCCAGGCTATGAACATGCTAATGGAGGAGCTTTCCTGAGAAGGTTCTTTTGTCTATGGATTGTTTCCTGAGGAGGTTTCCTGTTTCTTAAGGAGGTTCTTTTGTGTGTGGAATGGCTATTGAAATTCTAATCTTATCTGTAGTGCTATTATCAGATGTAGAGCATTTTGTGTTTTTCAGGACAGAAAACCATACCCTATTTATTTTTAAACTCGCTTCTTTCCTGTTGAAGTTGTGTTTATGTTTATGAATTTCAATGGCTTCCCTGTGTAATCTGACATGGTAACTGGAAGTGTTGTCCAGACTTTCAGTGTCCTGGAACAAAATGCTGTGTCCTGTCTGAGTTAGGCTATGTTCAGACACTGCTGATTTTTTAGCTTGGCCAAGTCTGCAGTGTCTTTTATGTTCTTTTATTCTTGTCTGAATGCTACGCTGTGTGGTCCCAATGTAAACTTGTCCACAACTGCATGGTATGCGGTATACTCCTGCAGAAGTGAGGGGGTCTCTTCTGTCTTTTGCTGATCATAGCATCTGTTGTATTTTTCTGGTGGGTCTGAATACAGTTTGTAGGTTGTGTTTTTTTGTAAGTTTTCCCATCTGATCAGTGATTCCTTTAATATATGGCAAAAACACTTTTCCTGTGGGAGACTGTTTTTCCTTTGGTTTGTTTCACCTTTGTTTGTTTTACCTTTGTTTTACCTTTGTTTTAATCGCTCTTTTGATGTCATTCCTGGAGTAGCCATTTGCTTGAAGTGTGTGGTTAAGATGATTTAGTTCGTCGTTGAGAAAATGTGCTTCACATATCCGTCTTGCACGGTCTAGTAATGTTTTGATTACGCCTTTATTTTGCTGAGGGTGGTGATTGGAGTTTTTGTGTAAATAACGGTCTATGTGAGTTGGTTTTCTGTAGACCTTGTGACCTAATTGAAGGTTAGCTTTGAGGATGATCATGATATCTAAAAATGGGAGTTTACCCTCAACTTCTTTTTCCATGGTGAATCGTATGTTGGGGTGGATGTTATTGAGGTGGTCTAAAAACTCCATCAATTCTACTTCACCATGGCTCCAAATGATAAAGGTATCATTTACGTACTGGAACCAGACTGTTGGTTTATGAGGTGCAGTTTCTAAAGCTCTTTTTCCAAAATGTTCCATGTAGAAGTTTGTATAACTGGGCTGAAAGGGCTTCCCATGGCAACCCCATCCATCTGTTCATAGAATTCATTATCCCATTGGAAGTAACTGGTTGTCAAACAATGTGGTCTCTTTAAATACCTTCTCCAAGCTCCACTGCCGGCACCAGCATGTCTACCAACACAAACCACACAAACCCACCTGGAAGGTTCATGTGACTTGAGAGGGTAAGACGGCATGAATTCACCATAAATTTTGGTTCGTAATTTGATTTGTGCCCATCCCTAGTCAGCAAAGCTCCCACTCTCCTGGCCTTCCACAAAATATACAGAACTGAATTATTCAAGAGGTAATAAGGCTGCACAGTACAAACTGGTTGCATAAACCTACTTGGATAAATAATCAAGACTTGTAGTCTTTTCTTCTGTATATAGCAGATAGGATCCTATTTCCAATCATGTAATTTCAGTACTGCTTAATAGGTCATATTAACACTTATGCTATGGTTTCCATTCTTCTAATATCCTAATGCATTGATTATTGAATACCCTAACTTGTTGATTTTACTGACTCACTGTGTGCAATCCACCTTGAGCCCACATGAGAAAGGCAGACTATAAATAACGTCAAATAAGCAATTAATTTTTTTATATAAAACTTTTTTTTAATAAACAAAAACAAACACACACAGATCGGGGGGTTCCATTTAATCACTAAAATATCTAGTTAAGTATCTCATAAAATGTTTAAATATCCATTTTCAATATTCCAATTTTATATATATATATATATATATATATATATATATATATATATATATATATATATATATATTCTTTTGCAATTTATTTATTACTTATTGATTTTTTATCCCACCCTCCCCGCTGTAGCAGGCTCAAGGCAGCTTACAGAACATACATATAAATTTATACATTAAAATTGCAAAATATGCTAAGAACAAAATTAAATTAAAACCACAGTATAAAACAATAACTACTCAGAACATAGATGTAATAAAAGATGGCGGCATTCTCTCAGCATTTTGAATAGTCGCCTACCCCTTAGTCCAGGCTCCTGCCAGGTTGTTGGTTGTCAGGTTGGTGATGATGCTGGTGTTCAGGCCAGGGCCATGATGTTAAAGGTGGCACCCTAATTGAAAGCCTGGTAGAAGAACTCCATTTTACAGGCCCTGTGGAACTGCAAAAGGTCCCACAGAGCCCTGATGTCATCCAGGAGCTCAATCCACCAGTACGGGGCCACCACAGAAAAGGCCCTGGCCCTTGTTGCAGCCAGCCTGGCTTCTTTAAGGCCTCGAAGAACCAGGCAATTTTGGGAACCAGATCCTAGTGCTCTCTGGGGGACATATAGAGAAAGGTGGTCCCTTAGGTAAGTAGGTCCCTGGCCATATAAGGCTTTAAAGATAATAACCAGCACCTTGAACCAAATCTGGTATGCTACAGGCAGCCAGTGCAGTGCTTTTAGGGTGGGCTGCATGTGTTCCTGCACAGGAAGACACAACAACAGCCTCACTGCTGCATTCTGCATCAGCTGCAGCTTCCGGATCTGGGAAAATGGAAGCCCCATGTAGATAGCATTGCAGTAATCCAGTCTCGAGGTGACCTTTGTGTGGATCACTGTTGCCAGGTCATTACATTCAAGGAAGGGAACCAACTGCCTAATCAGCCATAGGTGGTAAAAGGCAGACTTTGCAGTGGCTGCTACCTGGGCCTCCATCGTTAAGGAGGTGTCCAGGAGCACTCCCAAACTCCTAACCCCAGTGCTAGCACCAACGGTGCCCCATCGAAGATTGGGAGAGGGATCCCTAACCTTGGCCCATTCTGACAAAGGCACAAGACTTCCATCTTCATCAAATTCAATTTCAGTTGGCTCAGTCTAAGCCAACCAGCCACAGCTTTCAATGACAGGTCTAGATCTCCTGGACTAGAGCCCGACTGGCCATCCAACAACAGATTGAGCTGGGTGTCATCCGCATCTTGGCGACAGCCCAGTCTATGCCTCCGGGGTGCATATAGATGTTAAACAACATTGGGGAGAGCACCACTCCTTGGGGCATTCCACAATTTAACGGGTGCCTTCCGGATAACTGTTCCCCAACTGCCATCCTTTGTCCCTGACCTGAAGGAATGAGGAGAGCCACTGGTATTGGCAAGGAGGTGGATCAGTAGTTGATGGTCAAATGTGTCAAATGCCACCAACAGGTCCAACAACGTCAACACTGCAGAATTTCTGGTCTGTGGCACGCCATCTTCAGTGGGACTTTCCCAGGGGCTCCCGAAGAAAACCCCTGAACCTCTCAATTTCAGCAGGAGGGCCAGATCCACTGGCCTCCCAAAACACCTCCCAAAGGCAGGTGTTGGTGAGAAGCTTGATTTGGGGGCTTGTGGGCACAATGGTGTCTATTTGGACCCCTCATCACTCCTTTGCAGAAATTGGGAAGGGAGCATCCATGAGTAGCTGTGAATGCACATGCGCGATCGACCGACTTCTGGAGCTATACTCCACCTAAGAATCTGCACATTACTTTACTTTGCTGTGAATATGGATTACCCAGTTTGACTTTACTTTAATAGTGACTGATGTTTACAACTGCATTCATAACAATCTAATAAAGTGTAATGCCCTGGGAAGGAGAGAAAAGGGAGGTGGATTTCCTCCCCACTGTGCGGCTAAGAATAGCTTCAGGCATTATATCTAAAGAAACGAACTGAAACTAACTTCTGAAATCATCCTGTGGATTTACTGAACCCTTCTTCCTTGGAATTTAAGAATTGTTTGCTGAGAAAAGCATGGCAGAATACTTGTAATCTAACAAAGTGTAATGCCCTTGGAAGGAGAGAAAGGGGAGGTGGATTCCCCCCCCCCACTGCACAGCTAATAATAGTTTTCGGGCATTATACCTAAAGAAACAAACTGAAACTAACTTCTGAAATCATCCTGTGGATTTACTGAACCCTTCTTCCTTGGAATTTAAGAATTGTTTGCTGAGAAAAGCATGGCAAAACACTTGAAATGTTGCTAATGATTTGGGATAGAATATTAGCAGGCGGCAACTTTATTTTTTTTTTTTAAGAACTGTGGAGTGTGAAGCTGGATATTTAGGCATGGTTTTTTCTTTTGAATGATATTATTATTCCTGAGTGACTTTGAGGATCTGCAGAATGGAAGAAAGCTGGCCTTTATAGTTTTTGGAACTGTAAAGGAAAGATATTTGGATGCGGGATGTGATGGATACTGGCTTAAACCTGGTGGATTAATTTTTATGTTTGGTTTTTCCTCTTTTTTTGGGCCTTTTTGACTATTAAGGTCTGTGAATTACCTGATTTTTCAGACCTATTTTTACTTGATGGATTATTAAGCTTGTATTTTGGGCCCTTCTTTTTTTTCTTTCTTGGTTTTTGATTTCTTGGATTAATTTGGTTTTATTATAGTCTTATCTTATTTTTTCTACTCCTTATATATGGAGATGGATTTATGCCTTTTTTCAACTGAGAATACTGGAGGAGTACAAAGGGTGATTTAAATTTTGGTGGATTACCTTATCTTACTGATGGTGTTGGCATAATAACTTTGAACTAGCTTTAAAGGTTTAAAGGCTCTCAATGGAACATTGTTAACACTCTTAAAAACTATGGAATATTGCTAATATTATTTCCTTCTTATTATTGGAACACCTATTACTGGAATACTTGACAACTTGGCAACTTGACCTGGAACTATAATATAGTAATTCTGAACTAGTTTTGAATAACATTTGGAGGTAACTTTATATTTGGATCTTCTGGAAATGGACAGAACTATTACTTAAAGCATTAAAGAGTGGTAAGATCCCTGATGGTGGTTAGAAGCAGGGAACTGTGCTGAACTATTATTTCATTTTTTCCCCTTGCTTCCTGCTGTTAAAATATAATCTGGGGCTGCTGTGGCTTGTTGATATTTTGGGTTGGACCACAAGGTATGAATGTTTTGTCTTGTTAGTATGATAAAGGGAACTATTAAAAAGTAATAAGTTTGGGAACATGAAGGCTTTGCTAAGTAAATATTGTTGCATGGTAATATAAACAGAAGTAAACTAAAAAGAAAAAGAAGAGAGTGTGTATTTTGGGGGGGGGGATTGGGATCAACTAAACCTTCCTGAAATGTGCAAACATCTGTGGCATCTGCCTTGACAAAAATGCAAAATCAGGAGCTGCAGAATATGATTAGAGAGGCTGTAAATAAAGCTATAGAGCAGGGGTGTCCAAAGTTTTTTTGGTGAGGGCCAAATATAGAAAAATAAGCAAAGGCCCGGGCCACACACAAGAGGTAACATATTGACACATGATTACTGTGTGTATTTCTAACTCACCTATAATGTGAAGAACATTGCTCTCAGTGGGAGCAGTGATGCTGTTCTTTGGATTGAAGGATGGCTGGGATGTCAGGAGAAAGTTTGGTGGTTGAGACATGAAGGACTTCACAGAGATGGCTATCAGTCATTCTGGATCTCAGTCTGCTTTTGTCTGATTTAACAGAGAAAATGTTTGTTCACATACGTATGTTGAGCCGAACAGGCTCATCATTCTTTTTGCATGGCGTCTCATCAGAGGAAACTTGGCATGATCCAAACTCTGATAGAAGTCAGGGAGTGAGAGAAACTGATGTTGACTCTTCAGAGAATCATCACATAGCATTTCAATCAGTTCTAACTGCAGACTCTCCTCCACTTCTTCTGCATCCACCAGGAAGGGGGTCGAGAACAGCTTGATTTGGTTTTCAATGACAGAAAAATCTTGAAAACGCTGGTTGAATTCTGTCACGAGAGATGTAATTACAGAAGCATATTTCTCCTTTTTAGCAGAAAGGTCTGTCTTTGGAAAAGCAGACTTGATTTCAGACAGCGCAGGGAAGTGTGCAGCATTAAAGCTTCATAGTTGTGTCTCAAACAGGCGGAGCTTTACACAGAAGGCTTTCATGTGCGCATACAGGTGTGACACCAGCTGTTCTTTGCCTTGTAGGTTCTTGTTCAGTGTATTCAGATGATGAGTGAGATCAACTAAAAATGCCAGGTCTGCCAGCCACAGAGGGTCACTCAGTTCATGAAGAGGTCGGCCCTTCTCTTTCAAAAACTTGTCGATTTCTGATCTCAGCGAATAAAACCGCTGCAGCAAAGAGCCGCGGCTGAGCCAGTGCACATCAGAGTGGTAGAGTACATCCCCGTATTCAGCATCCACGTCAGATAAGAAAGCTTGAAATTCCCGTTGGTACAGTCCTCTAGTTCGAATTATGTTGACAATTTTTACAACAGTGTTCATCACATTGCCCAGCTGGACAGTCTTGGCACACAGTGCTTCTTGGTGGATTATACAGTGCATCCTAACAGCCTCACCTCCGCTCTCTTTTACCCTTGACGCACACCATGGATGCCATTCCTTTGCGCTCACCCGTCATGGCCGGAGCTCCATCCGTTGTTACTCCACAGAGCTTGTCCCATTTAAGCCCCATCTTTTCAACTGCCTCTGAAACAGCGTCAAAAATATTTGCACCCGTCGTTGTGCCTTTTAGGCTCATCATATCAAGCAGCTCCTCCGTACAGCAAAAATTATCATCGACTCACCACAAAAAAATTAAAAGCTGTGCGGTGTCTGTGGCGTCTGTGCTCTCATCGCATGCTATCGAGTAAAAATCAAAAGCACGAGCTTTCTCTCTCAGCTGAAGTTTCAGGTTAGCTGACAAGTCCTCGATTCTCCGCACCACTGTATTTCTGGATAAGCTCACGTTGTTGAAATCCTGCACTTTTTCCGGGCACATTACTTCTGTGACTTTGATGAGACACTGCTTTATGAAATCACCGTCTGAGAACGGTTTGCCATGCTGGGCAATAAGTTGTGCGACTTCATAGCTTGCTGCTGTGGCGTTTTCCTGTATTTTGTTAGCACGAAAAAAAAATTGTTGTTGAGCTTGAAGGCTAGCTGCCATTTGCTTGAATTTCTGTGCTTGTTCGACACCTGTGTACGATGCGTAGCTCTGATGCTTGGTCTCATAGTGCCGACGGACATTATACTCTTTCATCACGGCAACATCTTCATTGCAAATCAAACAGACACACTTTCCGTTGATTTCTTTAAAGAAATATTCATTTTCCTACCGTGTTTGAAATCTTCTACACTCACTTGCTATCTTGCGTTTCTTCGGCGCTGCCATTTCTGGTGACTCGTGGTAAATATTTTTCTTTGCTTAATTTTGTTTAGTGGAGAAGCACCTTTTCTGTGACTGGCTCCATCTAGTGTTGAAACTGAGAAGTGCAACAGAGTTGAGCTCAAGCGCCATGTGTGGGCCATATTCAATTATATTTTCAGAATTTGCTGCGGGCCAATAAAACTGACCCGCGGGCCGCAGTTGGCCCGCGGGCCATAGTTTGGACACCCCTGCTATAGAGAGTGCAATCTCTCAAGCTATACAGTGTGCAATTCCCCAAGCTATAAACAGTGCACTCCCAATGGTGGTTGAACCACTACAAGCAAGCTTTGATGCCTTGGCCTCGCAAGTTGAACCACTACAAGCAAAATTTGATGCTCTAGCCTCGCAAGTAACTACCCAGACTCAGGAGTATAAACAACAGATTGTGGAAAATACCCAACAGATTTCTGTTCTTAAACACACTGCTAATCAATTACAAGAGAAATCAGAGAGGGTGGAGCAGAAATTTCAAAATATGGAAGCGAAATGTGATCTTCTTGAGGACTCTGTGGTCAGATTAGAGGTTGATAAAGCTTTATATATGCTGAGATTTCAAAATATCCCTGAAAAAAACAGATGAAGATGTTAAAGAGGAAATATCTAAAATTTTAGCAGCAGATCTGGAAGAAGACAAATTTCAAAATGTATGGGATGAGATAGATGTTGCATATCGAATGAACTCAGCTTATGCAGGAAGAAACAGAGTACCCAGAGAGATACATGTGAGATTTTATAAAAGGACAATGAAAGACCTTATCTTGAGAGCTGCAAGTAAAAAACCATTGAAGATTCATGAGACAGAAATTACCATTTTGAAAGAGGTTCCATGGAGAGGCTTCCGGTCTGGGATTCATGGCATCCTGACGTGTTCTGGCTTTGCTCTCTGAGCTCCCAGAGCATACGGAGGGGCTTGACGACAGGGAGGGCTTCTTACAGCCCTCCGCAGATCCCCCCAGGCAGGGGGGTGACTGGCAGCGAGCTTTGGCCCGAGAGGGAGTTGAGATCGGCTGATAGCGGGGCTTTAAAGAGCGTCGCGACCAGCCTTGATCCCCTCCCCCAGAGAAGGCACTTCGGAAATTCTCTACAAGACCCCACCGAGTTGGATTCTCAACATAAGAACGCATTACCCAGACCTCCAAGACATTCTACGGAAACTGATATTAAGGAAACACTGCTATAACAAGACACAGACTTTGAAGGTAACTTTTTTAAAATTGCTCACCGGAGACGCGTTTTGGCTGAAAGTAAACAACATCCGATGAAGCGCATGTCGTACTAACGTCAAACCTGAAAAAGTGCAGTTAAACAGCTTAAAAGGGCCAAAAAGCCGGTTTGTTGATCATTCCTGCGGTTGGATTATTGACTTTAAAATAGAAACTAACAACAAACTCTGCGAGAATTAGTGTGGAAAAGTACTCTAGCTGCAGCAGAAATCGTCAGAACAGGAAGTGACCTCAGACCAGACAAGTAATCGTCCTAGAGAAGTCCAGGGAGGCCGGAAGAAGGGAGGAAATCAGGGACAAGGGGACCATCCAAACTGCCGGACAGGAAGTGAGTAACCGGAAGATCCATCTACCATAGAGAAATTGCGCCCGCCATTTTGAGAAGGTCAGAAAAATTTATTTCGATTTTAAACGAAAGACTTAATAGAAAAAAGTGAAATTAGAGTGATTTAGGTGGGCACAAGAAGGACTTTGATTTGATGTAGGTTGGAGGGAAATTTTGAACAACGGCTTACGATCTGCGGCAATGACAGAGGGCGAACTCCTGGTCCTCCCCGAAAATGGCTGCGAAAGAAGAAAAAAAGCTACAGGGCATGATGGAAGCTATGGAGAAACGGGTGATGGACGCGATTCAGAAGTTGGAAAAAACCCTTATAACAGAAGTAACAGAGCTGAAAAAAGAAATGTCTGGGATTACAAAAGAGATACAGACGTTGACCAAAAGAGCAGATGAGACGGATGAAAAAGTGAAGAGAGTGGCATCTAATGTTGCTGAGGTTACTTTAGAAACAGAAAAAGTTAATGTGATGGTCCAATATAATGCAATGCTTAACCACATGAGATTCAGGGGGATCCCTGAAGACAAGAGTGAGAACATCCATTCTGTTATGGTGGATGCTGTTGCAGATTTTTTAAAAATGGAAGAGGAGAAGGTGGCGGCACAAATTGATGTGGTGTACAGAGTCAATTCTGCGATTGCGCAAAGGAAAAAATTACCCAGAGATGTAATTGTCCAGTTTATATCTAAAAAACTGAAGGAGGATCTATTTAAGCAACAATTTCAGGAAGATTTCATAATTGACAACAAGAAAATCATGGTTTTAAAGGAACTACCCAGAGCAATGCTCCAGGATAGACGACTCTTCAAAGATCTGATTGACGAACTGAAAACAGAGGGTATAAGATACAGATGGGAAATTCCTAAAGGTGTCAGTTTTACATTCAAACAGAAGAGAGTCACCATCAAGTCAGTAGAGCAAATGACCAGATTCATCAATGATAATTTTAAAGACTCTGATAAATAAGCAGAAAATCAACATAGAGAGTCAAATTATATCATGGAACGTTAATGGACTTAACTCACCTCAAAAAAGAAAAAATGTTAGACTTTGGTTGGAAAAACAAAAATGTGATATTGTTTGTTTGCAAGAAACACATATTTAAAAATCTGATGCCAAATTTTTGATTCAAAAAAGATTAGGAGAGGAATTTTACTCCCTCTCCTCTCAAAAGAAAAAAGGAGTTGTTATATATATCAAAAAGGAATTGGAACCAAAAGAAGTGTTTAAAGATAATGAAGGGAGGCTTCTGGCGGTAGAAGCCGTACTGCAGACTAAAAAGACTTTAATTGTTAATCTCTATGCCCCAAATGGTGCGAAGGAAAAATGTTTTCAAGATTTGTGGGAACAGCTACGACAGTTAACCTATGAGCAAATGATTTTGATGGGTGACTTTAATGGTACTGTTGATAATGTTGTTGATAGAAAATCCAAAAAAGGAATTGAAGCCATGGGCAAACTTCCGAAAGTCTTTTTTCAATTGACTAAACATGAACATTTGGTAGATGTTTGGAGAGTTAAAAACTCCAGGGATAGAGAATATTCCTTTTATTCATCAAGACACGAATCCTTTTCAAGGATAGACATGATGTGGATGACGGAGAATTTGATCTTACAGACACGCAAAATTGAGATGTTACCTAGAATTCTTTCTGACCATAGTCTGGTAAAATGGTCAGCGTATGTTAAGAGAAAGAAATTCCGATGGAGACTTAATGAAGATTTGCTGGACAAACAAAATATTGTGGATAGAATAAGGACAGAAACCCAAACATATTTTCAACTGAATTTAAATAAGGGTGTACAGACGCAAACGGTATGGGAAGCTTATAAGGCTGTGATGCGAGGACATCTGATTGCAATTAATAATAATGAAAAGAAACAACAACTGAAAATAGATAAAGAGATCATGGAAAACATTCGGAAAAAAGAAATGGAACTTAAGAAAAGACCTGGTAAAAAGAAGATTTTGAGAGAATTGAGGATTTTAAGGGAGCAATATGAGGCGAGGTTGAACAAAGAAGTATATTGGAATTTGAAAAAATTGCAACAGAAATCCTTTGAAGGTGCAAATAAACCTGGTAAATACTTGGCATGGCAATTGAAGAAAAGAAGAGAGAATAAAACAATTACTAATTTGAAAGATGGAAATAAAGAGATTTCAGACCCAGGAGGGATCAGGAGGGAATTTTACAAGTATTATGCGACTCTTTTTCAAGCAAAACAAGTGGATCTGCAAAAGATGCAAGATTATCTATCCAAGGTTAATTTGATACAACCAAGCCCTGAAATGAAAGCATTCTTAAATGCTGTAATAACTAAAGAAGAAATTAGTAAAGCAATAGGAGAAGCAAAGATTTCTAAAGTTCCAGGCCCGGATGGCCTCTCAGCCAAATTTTATAAAAAACTTCATGAAGACCTGGTTCCGGTTTTGGAGATCCTTCTATACGAAATTAGAAGGACAGGGAAGATTCCAGATTCCTGGAATGAAGCTGCAATCACCTTAATTCCTAAAGAAACTCAAGATTTAACAAATGTAAAGAATTATCGGCCTATCTCATTATTGAATAACGATTATAAGATATTTGCAAAAATATTAGCAGAGTGCCTTAAAAGGTTTTTGAAAGACACTATTGTTGAAGACCAAGCCGGATTTTTACCAAATAGACAAATTAAAGACAATATGAGGGTTGTTTTAGACGCAATCGAATATTATGATAAGCACCCTGAAAAAGAAGTTGGTTTTTTATTTTTGGACGCAGAAAAAGCATTTGATAATCTGAATTGGGAATTTATGTTTAAGGTGTTTGAGAAATCCTTGATGGGCGCGGAATTTATAAGAATGATTCAATCAATTTATAAAGAACAAAAAGCTACGGTGATTGTGAACGCAGAACCAACAGAAGTGTTCCGGGTAAGAAAAGGTACTAGACAGGGTTGTCCCCTGTCACCATTGTTATTTATCTGGATTTTGGAGATTTTGCTACAAATGGTTAGAGATGATGGAAACATAAAAGGTTTAAATATTGGAGGCTTTTCATTTAAACTAAGAGCATTTGCGGATGATATTATGTTTATTGTTGAAGATCCTGTTAATAATATGCCTAAGGTATTTGAAAAAGTGAAAGAGTTTGGTGATCTCGCAGGGTTTTATGTTAACAAGAATAAATCTAAGATATTGTGTAAAAATATGATTGGTACAAAGCAACAAATGTTACAAAATGTGACAGAATGTGAAGTGGTTAAAAAGGTTAAGTATTTGGGAGTTGAAATTACAATGAAAAATATAGATTTGTTTAAGAATAATTATGAAAAACTGTGGGGTTCGATAAAGAGTGATTTAGAAAAATGGGAAAAACTAAGACTATCTCTTCTTGGAAAAATTGCCGTTGTCAAAATGAATGTACTGCCCAGGTTAATGTTTTTGTTTCAGACAATACCAATTGTGAAAGATGGGAAAGTGTTGGTAAAATGGCAAAGAGAAATCTTTAAGTTTATCTGGGCAGGAAAGAAGCCAAGAATTAAAATGAAGATAATGTATGATATTAAAGATAGAGGTGGCTTCCAAGTCCCGAATTTGCGTTTGTATCATGAAGCAGTATGTATGTCTTGGTTATCTGAGTGGGTTAATTTGGAAAATAGAAAACTTTTAGCTCTTGAGGGGCACGATTGCAGATTTGGCTGGCATGCCTATCTTTGGTATGGGAAAAATAAAGTTGATTCTATGTTTAAGCATCATTATGTAAGGAGGACATTGTTTGATGCATGGACCAGGTACAAGGATAAAATCTCAGATGAGAGGCCTCTGTGGATTGTTCCAGCAGCAGTTATACATCTGTTTTCAGAATATAAAGGTAATGACTGGTTGAAATATCATGAATTGTTGCAAAAAGAAGGGAAAAAATATGTTTTAAAGCCAAATAATGAACTAGAATTTGAGTATGGTTGGCTACAATATTGTCAAATAAGGGACATTTATAAAAAAGATTGTAAAGAGTTTGGTTTTAGAGCTGTAAATGATGATTTTGAAAATATATGGTTGAAAGGAGAACGGAAAATTATATCAAAGATGTATAAAACCTTGTTGATTGTATATACTTTGGATGAAACTGTTAAAGAACAAATGATAAAGTGGGCCATAAATATGAACAAAGAAATTTCTATGGAATCATGGGAATTTTTGTGGAAAAGATCTTTTAAAATGTCTACCTGTATTAATGTAAAAGAAAACTGTTATAAGATGATGTATAGATGGTACATGACACCAAAAAAGATTGCTAATATTAGTATGGATAAGAACTTGAGTAACAAATGTTGGAAATGTAAAAAATAGAGGGTTCTTTTACCATATGTGGTGGTCATGTGATAAAGTGAAAGCATACTGGTCTAATATACACTGTGTGATGCAGAAAATATTAAAAATCCCAATTGAGAGAAAGCCAGAACTTCTTCTCCTTGGTTTGACAATGGAAAAAATTCCACAAGAAAAAAGGACATTGTTATGGTACATGATTACGTCGGCGAGAATGGCCTTTGCTCAGCAATGGAAAATGGAGAAGGTGCCAGATATACATGACTGGTTGAGAAAATTGTTATTTTTAGCGGAAATGGACAAAATGACAAAGAAATTAAATGGACAAATGGCAGAACAGTTCTTAAAAGATTGGGAAGGATTGAAACTGTATCTAGAAACTGAATATAGAATGAAGGGGAAAATATATAACTTGGATACGTATGGATATTGAACGAGAAGTGAAATGAATTTTGAACTGTATGTACTGTTATTTGAAAATATGTTGAAATTGTAGAGGTTTTATATAATTGAAATGTGTTACCTGGTTTGTCGATGCATTTAAGTCTAAACTTGATTACCTTATAATTATTTTTGTTTGTTATTAGCAGTGTTGGAAGCCTATTAGGGGGTGGGGGGATGGGATGGGACCTTTTTTTTCCAAAATTGTATTGGTAACGTAATTGGAAATGTTGAGTGTATCCCAATAAAAATTTTGTTTTTTAAAAAAAAGAAAGAAAGAGGTTCCATGGAGAGTGAGAGAAAAGAGGAGAAACTATGTACAACTGACAAAGCTGCTAAGAGAAAATGCAATAACCTACAGATGGCTAATACTGGAGGGTGTACTCTTTACTTTCCAAAGGAAAAGGTTTAGATTAAACTCAATATTTAAAATAGAAGACTTCATTAAAAAGTATGGAGAAGATTTGGGAGCTAATCTGAAGATAAGGAGAAAGAAGGAGAAGATGAAGGACTAGAAGAGGGTGAAGTACAAGCAAAAGAAGCAGCAAAACCTAGGACTCAGAGAACAAGAAAAAAAGATAAAATAACATCTCAACCTATGGTAACACGAGCACAAGAAAAGAACAAAACTGGAGACAAAGACAAAAAAGAAGATAAAAATGGATAGGAGGAAAATGAAGATAATTTCAATAAATGTTAACAGACTGAATGCACCGCAAAAAAGGAGACAAATACTTCAACAAATCAAGAAAGTCAATGCAGATGTTGTTTGTTTACAAGAAACCCACATTAAACAGGTGGGGGGGAAATATTAGAGGCAAAAAAACTGGTAAATTATTTGTATCAGCAGATAAATATAAGAAAAAAAAGAGTTGCCATCTATGTGAAACAACATTTACATCTGGAAATGATATATGAAGCAGAAGATGGGAGAACTGTTATTTTTAAAATACAGAGACAAGCTAAGACAATATTGATTGTGAATATATATGCACCAAATCAACAAGAGAAATTTTTAAGGACTTACAAGAAATTGTTGCAAATCAAGCATATGAGGAATTATGTATTATTGGAGATTACAATACAGTGTTTGATAAAAGTTTGTATAGAAAGTCCCTCAAGGAAAAAAAGAAAAGAGTGGGAATGAATTGCCAAAGGCTTTTTTACAACTGGTGGAAGAGCAGACTTTAGTGGATGCCTGGAGAGTGAGGAATAATAATAAAAGGGATTTTACCTTTTTCTCTGCAAGTCATAAATCATGGTCAAGATTGGATATGGCGTGGGTATCGGCCAGCATGATAAATGATATAATGGAGGTAGAAATTCTCCCTTCGACATATGCAGACCACAAGCCCCCACTTTTGACTATGCAGGACACTCCGAGAAAAAACAGGTGGTCATTGAACGTAGGGTTATTAAAAGATGAAGATTTTGTTACCAAATCCAAAAAAGAATTTCAGGAATTTTTTAAAGACATTATCCAACCAGGAATGCAAAGTGATATAGTATGGGCTACCTTTAAAGCGTACGCACGTGGATGGTTTATCAGGCAAATGCATGGATTAAAAAAAAAGGGAGAAATTTACACAAATTGAACAAATTAAAAAGGAAGAACAAAAATTGATTATTGGATCTTCAACAGAAGATATAAAATTGAGAATTAAAAACCTACAACATCAAATGAACTGTATGTTAACTCAGGAAATTGCAAAAAAAAAATGTTTGCTAAACAATTTTTTTTTAAATGCTAATAAACTTACAAGATGGCTGGCATATAAACTAAGGAAACAAGCGGATAAGAAGCATATAAAATTATTAAGAAATGAACAAGGGGAAGGTAAAAATATTCATAAGGACATAAAAACTATTGTGGGGAGATTCTACGGTAACTTATACCAAGAAGAGAAAGTGGGTCAAATTCATATAAGGGAATTTCTGCAGAAACATAATAAGAAAGAATTCATGGAAGACCAAAAACAAAGTCTAAATGATCCAATCTCGTTTGCCGAGGTAGTCTAAGCGATTTAAAGTCAGAAAAGGAAAAAAAACGCCAGGCCCAGATGGTTTACCAGCAGAATTTTATCAAATATTTGATGACCAAATAGCGTTACCACTAAAGGATTTGATTCAAAATATAGTTGAGCAAAAGAAGATACCAGAACCATGGACTCATGCAATGATTACACTAATTCATAAACCAGATACAGATGAAAAAGATATTAAAAATTACTGGCCTATCTCGTTATTGAAAGTGGATTATAAAATTTATGCATCTATACTGGCAAATAGATTTTAAAAGGTTTTACTTAAAGTAATTCACCAGGGCCAATCTGGATTTTTACCAAGAAGGCAAATGAGAAATAATGTGAGAAACATTTTGAATGTAATACAGTTTTTTGAAGCGCACCCTGAAAAGCAAATGACTCTTTTATTTTTGGACGCAGAGAAAGCCTTTGATAATTTAAATTGGACTTTTTTGTTAAACAATTATTAGCATGGAACTGTGGAGAATATTTTTTCACTTTGGTAAAAGCAATATATACATCACAATCAGCTAAAATTATTGTAAATGGAGATCTTACGCAAAATATTTATATTGGAAAAGGAACAAGGCAAGGATGTCCATTATCACCATTATTAACATAAGAACATAAGAAAAGCCAATGTTGAATCAGGCCAATGGCCCATCTAGTCCAACACTCACTTGGATAAAGGAATGGATTACACTGCAAGACATGAGACTTTTGAAATTAGAAGGGCATGATTTGAAATTGGGTTGGCATGCATTTGTATGGTATAGAAAAAGCGAAACTCATAAATATTTTAAACACTTTATTAGAGCGGCACTTGGCAAGGTATGGGAACAAATCCAAAAGATACATTATGTTGAGATACCAAAATGGGTTTCACCACTAGAAGCATTTACAAATCCAATAATATGTACCAAGGAACATTTGTGGAGATATGGAGATTTGTTGGATGACCAAAATAAAATGTTACAGAAAGAAGAATTAATTTTAAAAAAGGTATTAACTTGAATTGGTGGGGAAAAGCACAAATAGACTCTAGATATGTAAAGGATAAAGTGACGGGACTTTAAATTACTCCTCCTGAGTTAGATAAAATCATTGAATCTGCTATAAAACAATATATAAAATTATTTTATAAATTTTTATTGGAGTGGGAAATGCAAGATGAAAGCAGTGAAAGAAATAATGATTAAATGGGCACAGAATATAGGGCATAATATACAATTAGACCAATGGGAAAAAGTTTGTAAGGTTAATATAAAATTTACTAAAGCGTCATCTTATAAAGAGAATTTGTATAAAATGTTTTATAGATAGTATATGACACCAGAGAAACTAGCCAAATGGTATCCAAATATGTCAAATTTATGCTGGAAATGTAAATGTAAAACTGGCTCATTTTACCGTATGTGGTGGACTTGTGATGTAGTTAAAAAATATTGGATATAGGTGCATGAAATAATGCAAAAGATACTAGATAAAAATATTCCATTTATACCAGAAATGTTTTTATTGAATATTGTACCATAAGAGTTTAATGTACAAGATATATATATGATTGTTCAAGTTGTAACCACAGCTAGAATTTTGTATGCAAAATATTGGAAGAAAGAAGAAATCCTGAGAAAAGAAGAATTGATATTCAAATTGTTAGATGCAGCAGAAATGGATAAACTAATGCTACAGCTACATGAAAAACCTGAATGTGACTTTGAAAAAAATGGAGAAATGTTATAATTGGTTGCAAAAATATCAGGGTAGCATAAGGGATAGATCTTAATAATAACCAACAAAGGACATAAACGAAACTGATTCTAAATAGGCATTGGTTTATAGTAAATGTAGAGTATAGACTCCAGCACCTGTTCTATGTCTTACTGTTTGTCTTGGTTCTACTGTTTTTCTTGGTTTTCTGTCTGTTTACTATTTAAAAAACAACACTGCAGTACTGCCTTGATCTAGATGCCTCCGGAGATCATCTGTGAGGGCAACCAAGACTGTCTCTGTCCTGTAGCCTGGTCAGAAGCCGGACTGGAAGCGATCTAATATGGAGGCTTCATCCAAAAAACTCTGCAGCTGATTTGCCACCACCTTCTCGATTAGTTTGCCCAGATAGGGTAAACTGGATACTGGCCAGTAATTAGCTAATTCAGCCAGATCTGAAGATGGTTTTTAGGAGGGGGTAGATCACTGCCTCCTTTAGTGCACTAGGGAGCAGTCCCTGTGTGAGGGACTTGATGATCTCAGTGCACCTCGCAACCCATCACGGCCAGCTTTGATTAGCCATGAATGGCACGGGTAGAGGCTACAACTGGTTGGGTGAACCGATGAGAGCAATTTGTCAAGCTCCTTTGACTGAGTGGGTCAAAATAATCCAGAACTTGACCAGAAGACATGCATGGAGCCTTGAGTTCTGTTACTGTCTCAACTGGCAGGGAGGTCATGGTGGAGCAACAAGACTTTATCTGCGAAATAGTTCACAAAAGCCTCACAGCCAATTTCCAATTCCTTATCCTTTAGCCTGCCCTGTGGCAGAGTAGTAAGAGACCAAATTGTTCTAAATAATTGGGCTGGTGAAAGCTTGGAGATGCAATCATGGCCATGTAATAATCTTTTTTCACAGCCTTGACTACCATCTCATAGGATCTCATAAACGTCCTATAGGATGCTCTTGATGCTCCGTCCTGAGCACGTTGCCACTGTCTCTCTAGCCATTGAAGCTTCCACAACATCAACCTCAACTCCTGTGTATACCATGGAGCGAATTTTGAGCGGGGGTGCAGAGGACGCCAGGGAGCGATCTTGTCGATGGCTGCCAAGAGTAGGTTTTGCCAGTCCTCAACAAGCTCATCCAATGACCTGCCAGGGGGCATCAGATCCCGCAGGGCCATTTGGAACTGCGTAGGGTCCATTTGGCTCCGTGGGCAAGCTAAAATATGCTTGCCGCCCAAACAGGGTCAGGGTGGCATGTTCACACAGGCCTTCAGAACACGGTGGTCCAACCATGGAACAGCTGTGGCCATAATCTGGTCCACTGTAACCCACACCACAAAGACCAAATCGAGCATGTGCCCTGCTCAGTGAGTGGGGGCCGTGACATATTGGGAGAGTCCTAGTGCCGCCATGGATGACACCAGATCCATTGCCTGCGTGGAGGTCGCATCATCAGCATGGACTTTGAAGTCCAGTGGCTTCATGGGAGAAAGTCCCAGAGTCGACTGTTCTCATTGTGCTGAAAACCAGAAGCATCCAGCAATTCAAAAATTAAGAGAACCCTTGTTCCAACTTGCTTGAAACCTGGGTGGCCTTGAGGGCACAGGTAGTCTTCAGTCCTCTACAATTTTGGTGTCATTTGGTTGAAAAAAGCCTCTCCAGCCCCACTGAAAAAAATCCCCCACAATGAATAATGGAAGAGCTTCCAGTTGTTTCCCTTACTTTGTGAAACAACAGGCAACATGGCAAATGCAGTTTTCTGCAGAAAAGTATTTTTTCTATTGTCAGTCAGTCACTGTAGGAGTAGGGAAATGAAATGAATGCACACTTCTGTTTTTTAATGCTTGTGGCCAGTGCCATTCTCTACCCCTCAGGAATCAATGGAGAGAACTGAGCTTGCTTCAAGAGGCATCTACTTCAGAGGACTGTAAAATCAACCCCCTTGGTTCAATTCACTTGAAATTTGGGGGGAGGAGTTTTAGACTATAGGGAGGAGTACGTTCTGTGCAAATTTGGTGCCATTGTCTTTATAAGCCACTACCCAGACCCTTCAGTAGATTCCCAATTGAAAGTACAGCTCCCAAAGCTCCAGAACCCCAAAAGCCACATGGATCTGAATTCTGATCCTGTAATGTCCTACACAAACATAAGCAATAATGGACACACCCACACCCAAGTCCTGCATATTAAAGTATAATTGGTGTTTTGTTTTGTTTTTTTGGTGCACATCTCTACTGCAATCCACAGACTTTCATTAACTCTAATGTAAATAACAACATCCCTTTTAGACCAGGCGGAATGACATCCAGAATCTCCTAGAACACATTTATTTTTATTTATTCTTTAGATTTATGAATCGCCCAATCCCTGAGTACAGTTATCTCTGATTGTGGTGGTAGAAAGTACCATCAAGTCGCAGCCAACTTCCATGGACTCCATGGGCGTCTTCCTCAATGGTCTCCCATCTTAATACTAACCATTGCCAACCCTGCTCAGCTTCCAAGAACTGATAGGATCAAGCTAGCCTGGGCCATCCAGGTCAGGGTTTTATCTCATATTAGTCAAGGCTTTTTATAATGTCCTACCTGTACTGTTCTCTCCTGTAACCTGTTAATGGCTGTATAGACTCAATGCTGGCCGTGCAGTGTACAATACAAATGACATCATATCCACAACTGTCAGGAATAAAATAAAATCTAACCTGTCCCTCACTATGCTTCTTTTATAAACAATTTCTGTAGCTCCTGTTCTGGACAGTGGATACACTCTAACAATAAGCCATTGCAACAGCTTTACCTAAATGGAACAGAATGGGAGTTTGGCTCTCCATCACAAGCTTGGGCATTTAAAAACAAGACCACCACCACCCTAGACAAACCTAAAAGAAGAAATGGTTGATAAGAGGTTACCATTAAGTGCTACTCCAGACATGCATGTCAGTTTACTTTAATGATAACGACCATTGGTTACTCACCGTGAAGGGTCCTTCTCCTCTGAGCCTTGGAGGACATCTTTTGGGTGCTTCCCATCCATCACTCAGGATCAATTCTAACTGTTTCCTGTTTCCTGTGGTGGGAGTCACTCTCAACTCAGTTTTGGGACTCCGAAAGCAATAAAACCTCTCTAAAAGGTACAAAGAGAACTGAAAAACTCTGTAAGTCAACAGTAAGTGACATTATGAAAAGGAAAACTGTGCTTGTAGACACAGCAGAAAGAACAACTATATACATAGCATCAGGAAAGACTGACAACCCGGGAGGGCCAAGATGTCCTCCAAGCCTCAGAGGAGAAGGACCCTACACGGTGAGTAACCAATGGTCGTTCTCCCTCTGAGGTGGAGGCCATCTTGTGGGACCTCCCAGAGCAGTGTCCCTAGTTTTGGGAGGGAAGGTTGTCATCTAGAGAAAGGACAGTTTGAAGAACCCGTCTCCCAAAGGCTGCATCAGCAGAATCAAACACGTTTATCTAATAGTGTCTGATAAATGTCGATAATGAAGACTATGTAGCAGCCTTGCATACTTCCTCTACTGAATCCCTATTGGCAAAGGCCGCATTAGTGGCCGCACTGCATAGGAAATGGGCGGTGATGCCATCCGGAACTCTTTGGTTTAAGCTTTGATAGGCTTCAGCAATGCATAACCAAATGGTAGAACTTATGGCCGAGTTTGACATCTTCCTCCCTGTGTGGAGGTGAGATGTTGACGAACTGAGATTCTGTTTTTCTGAATGGCGCTGTTCTGAGTATATAGCATTTGAGGGCCCATCTTACATCCAGAGTATGCCACATCTTCTCCTTTGGGTGAGTAGGACATGGCATGAACGATGGCAGGCATATTTCCTGCATCCTGTGAAACTTGGAAACCACCTTTGGGCAAAAGGTAGGATCTGTTCTTAGTACCACTTTTTCCTTGTGGAAAATGCACAGCTCCTTCTGCACGGATAGAGCTTCCAGATCGGAGACTCTTCTTGCTGATATGATGGCTACTAAGAATAGAGTTTTCATCCTAAAAAATTTGACTATGATTTCCCTCAATGGCTCAAAAGGAGGCTTGGTAAGTGCCGTAAGGACTGTGTTAAGTCTCCATGTCGGAAACCTATGAGCCTGAGGAGGGTCAGATAGAGAAGCTCCTCTCAGGAAACGGACAACGTGAGGGTGCTGTGAAATTGAGACACCTTGAAAACGTGGCAAGACCGAAGCTAGTGCCGCCGCCTGTCTTCTGAGTGTAGTTGCTTTGAGACCACTAGCCTTGCCATCCTGTAGAAATTCTAGCAACGAGTTAATCCTTGGGTGTAGTGGATCACTCTTCCTCCGACAGGCCCAACAAACGAATGCTTGCCAGGTAGTGTTGTAGATTTTTGTAGTAGACGATTTTTTTTTTTATGCCATCATAGTGTCAATAACAGAACTTGTGTAGCCTAGCTTGGTAAACCTGTTCCTCTCAATTTCCACGCGGTCAAACAGAACCAACCTGGATTGGGATGCCAGATTGGCCCTGAGTTAGCATATCTTCTGAGACCAGTAGTTTGAGAGAAGGAGCCACTGCCATCTCCCGAAGTGAGGAGAACCATGGACGACATGGCCAGTATGGTGCCACTACACTGACTTCCGCCTTCAGCAGTCTTATTTTCCAAAGTAGTTTTGGTAAGATTGGAATTGGAGGAAATGCGTAAAGAAGACCGGCTGGCCAACTGGAAAGAAGGGCATCCGTGCCTTCCGACTTGGGGTGGAAGTATCTGGTGAAGAATCGTGTCAGTTGACTGTTGTCTTGATTTGGCAAACAGGTCCACCTGTGGAAGTCCCATCCTGGAGATTATCACCTGAAAGATCTTCCTGTGTAAGGACCATTCACCCTCCTTGATCGTTCATCGGCTTAAGTCTGCTTAAAGGTTGACTATGCCCTGTATGTGTTCCGCCTTGATTGAGGCCAGGTTGTTCTCTGCCCATGTGAGGAGTTGGGCTGCCTCCTTGTGAAGGGCCAGGGATCATGATCCCCCCTGTTTGTTTAAGTACGCCTTCGCAGATATATTGTCCGTTCTGATCAGAATGTGACGTCCCTTGATCTGAGGGGAAGGACACAGAAGAGCCAACCGGATTGCTCGCAGTTCCAAAAGGTTGATGGGTAGCTTGGACTCCGTTCTGGACCACGTTCCCTGAATTGGGTTGTGAGCTAATGTTGCGCCCCATCCTGATAAGCTGGCATCTGTGAAAATCTGTATCCGGTCTTGGATCCAGAATGTCTTGCCCTGTGTCAAGTTGTGGAGAACCGTTCACCATCTGAGGCTCACCTTTACTTGTAGTGGTATCTTCAGCGAGAAATCCATCTTGAGGGCAACAGAATTCTGGAATGGACGCATGAACATCTGCAGTGGTCTGGAGTGGAACCGTCCCCACTGGAGTGAGTCGACTGCCGATACCATCAATCCCATCATCTTGGTTAGGGCAGATAGGGATGAAGTTCTTGCCTTTATAATTTGTCTGGCCATGTCCTGTATCTTCTTTGCCTTGTTGTGCGGTAGGAACAGTTTTGTAGCTCGACTGTCCAGGACTACACCTAGATGTTCCAATCTTTGAGTGGGAAACAGTGAACTCTTCTGTAGATTTACTATGAATCCAAAGTCCTGTAGACATTGGATCATCATGTCCGTGTCTCTCTTGGATCATTGTCTGGAAGGGGACCGGACCAGAATGTTGTCCAGATACGGATATGAATTCCTTTCTCCCTGAGGCAGACAATCACGTGAATTAGTACTTTGGTAAATAGTCTTGGAGCCGAGGTGAGGCCAATGGGGAACGCCCTGAACTGTAGGTGATCCCTGTTCACACAAAAACGTAGAAACCTGTGATGTGGAGGGAAGATCGGGATGTGTAGATATGCTTCCGTCAGATCTATAGAAGAGAGAAATTCCTGAGGTTGTAGTGCTTCTGCTATGGACCTCAGTGTCTCCATTAGGAAGTGTTTTGGCTTTACGTATCTGTTCAAGAATTTTAAATCTAGAACGGCCCTCCAGTCTCCATTCTTTTTGGGTACGGTGAAAAAGATGTAGTACACACCGGTCATCCTTTCACTTGTGGGTACAGGTTCTATGGCTTGTATGTCGAGGAGGTGTTGTATCGCATCTTTGGTTCTGTCCCTCTTGATGGGGTTTTGGTGTGTGGGAGACATGATTAAACGTAGAGGAGGCATGGGGTAGAATTCTATTTTGTAGCCTTCCTGGATTAAGCCTCTTGTCCAGGCATCTGGATGTGAGTTGACCCATGCTTGACTGAAGAGAAGCAGGCGTCCCCCCACTGGAGGGGTTAGATAGTCATGCGGTATATAAGCTGAAAGTATAAAATAAAATAAATGCTTTTTGGTTCTTGGGTTCCCTTTCGGCTCTATCTGGTCTGTTGCCATACGATCTTGGGAACCTGCTGTTAAATCCTCCCCTACGAAAGGACTGCTTGCTATTGTTGCTGTTGTTGTTTTTGCCCCAAGCTTGTCTCCTGTAGTCCTGTCGTGGTCTAGGCATGGACTGGTATGTTCTAGAAGCAGAAGCAGAAGTGGTAGGGAAGTTCATTCATCTCTTTTCTCCCGGGTGCATGTATTTTGGAACTGCCTTCTTTTTATCACAGGATTCAACTAAGATCTTCTCTAATGGATCTCCAAATAATTTGTTCCCTTGGAATGGGTACGCTGAAACTATTGCTTTTGATTGGTAATCAGCTGGCCAAGGGCGTAGCCATATTAAACGTCTGGCTGCTGCAGGTGATGCCATAGTTCTAGAAGATAACACCACAGTGTCTAGGATGGCATCAGCCATGAATGAGATGGCTTTAAGGACTCTGTTAGCTCCCTCAAAGAGTCTGGGATTATTTCCAGGCAGCATCTGTATTAATTTCCGCATCCATACTATGGAAGCCCTCGAGACTGTGGATGAAGCTGAAGACGCCTTGATGGCTAAAGAAGAGGCCTCATGTGATTTTTGAGAGCAAACTCTTATCCAGACTATTTCTCAAGTTGCCATGACCATCCTCTTGTAGAAGACCAGATGATTGCAAAGCCACTGCAGGGGCGTCTACGGCTGGAATCTGTAAAAGATCTGAAGTGGCAGAGGTTATGGGATACAATCTCTTGACAATGCCTGGAATGGGTTTACTAGACAGTGGTTTATCCCACTCTGCCTTAACCTTGCGCATATAAAAATTAGGAAATGGAAATGCTCTTTCAGACAACAACTTATTGCTCTTGTTCATCAGAGCTCTTATTTCTTGACTTTAGTAAATTTTGTATCTTGAGAGCAGAAACGGTCTTAGATAGAAGATAATGTAGGTCCTCAGTTTTAAAGAACCTACAGGATTGTTCAGAGGTTATAGGAATCTTTTTCTCTGCCTCATCGTGTGAGGAAAATTCCCCCTCCTCTTTTTCGCTATGGGTATTAGAAGAGTCTCCCCCCTGTTCCTCCTGGTGAAGGTCATGGAAGCTGTGATTACCAGGAAAGCTTTTCTGGGTAGCCTTAGTGGGCCAGCCTTTCTGTTTCTTATGCCGGGGGGGAGAGGAGGAGCATTGTGAGTGGGTAGAGCAACCTCCTGATTTGCAATAACGGGCTATTTCCTGTCTCATGGCCCTTCTAAAGAAAGGCATTGCTCCGGGGGAGAGGGGGGCAGACCCGGCATCGTCAGGGTTACCGGTCTCTGTGTCATCATCCCCTTCGTCCCCTTGGGTAGCCTCCACTGAAGCGATCGCTGCAATGTCGGACCCATTATGACATACAGTCTCGGGTCGCTCCCTGGCTGAGCTAGAGCTCTGCCTTTCAGTTCCCTCATTTAAAATGACTGCTGTCTGCGCAGGCTCCAGCTGAGCGTGGGAAAGGGAGCTTTTGGTGCGCTTTGTACCCTCGCCGAACTCAGATAGTTTGGAGCCTTGCACTTCCACGGCTCTCTTCCGAGCTGCTCACTCTCTCCTCCGCTCTTGTTTTTCTAACTCTCCAGAAGAGAGAAAACTGTCGCTCTCTCCCCGGAGCGCCATTGCCTATCACAGAGAGTGAAGTGAAAGTAGAACTCTCCTAAGTTGGAGAAAAAAGAGGCGAGATAGGGAGGTTTTTTTAAAAAAAAATATTAGAAGGAATAAGTATAAGGAATAAAAAGTATAGTAACAGGAACAGTGAAACCAAGAAGTTGAGCAAAATAGAGAAAAAAGATTTATGCAAAGCCTACTCCTAGCTGCTCTCCCTACTGAGGCAGGAAAGAAACTGAGTTGAGGGTGACTCCCACCACAGGAAACAGGAAACAGAATTGATCCTGCCTTCCTGAGTGATGGATGGGAAGCACCCACAAGATGGCCTCCACCTCAGAGGGAGAACCATGGTCAAATATTTTTCAATTTGTCGCCATCTCTATCCATACATTTCTTGGGAGTCCATATATTGGGAACTAGACCTCAGGGAAGCATCATTTTACAGAGAAATCTATTAGACACAAAACATGCAAATAAGACATTGTTGTCTACACCTGCAATGTTCAAAATCTAGAAAGGCCACAACTGTTATCAGGTTAGAAGTAGGCTGAGAGAAAAAATCCAGCCAATGAGTCAACACTTGTAAGGCACATTAAGAACAGTCACAACCAGTATCAATAATGTACCTATTATTCATGCAGTTGATAGCTATACCGTTTCAGAAAATGAAGGCTGCATTTCTAACTAAAATGGCTGGAAGCTACTACTTAGCTTCTCCTTCATGGATGCATCTAATTTTTCCAAGCCATTTAAGCTATGATCATTGCAGAAATCTTTGCAGTGAGTTCCATGGTTTATGTGGAATGATGTACTACTTGCCTCAAAAACATGGACTACTCAGCATTCCGAGTGTGTGAATAATTTCTCTTCTGGAACCAGTCATTTTATTAAGCATAATTGTGAGACAGAATATTTTCTTCACAGGGTTTTCTGGCAATCATGCTGTGGTAGCAAGTTCTCAATGACTGATTATACAGAAGAGTCCACTGATATCAGTTTAAATTCATGTCTATGTATGCATGTGGTAGCTTCCAAAGAAAAGGAGTACGTCTCCATATTGAGTCTTCATGGGCCACACTTCCTATTGGCTTTCTCCACTTCTCACCCAGAAAGACAGTGCAGGTGGCCAGAGCCTGAAGTAGTAATGAAGATCCCAAGATCATGGTAATAGATCTGATGTGTACACCTCTTGCCTTCTCCCTTGGAAACCCTAATGCCTATTCTCTCTTTTTTGGAGGGCGGGATGAGTGTGTGTGTGTTTGTGTGTGTATGCCTGGAAGTCATGGTTGATTTCTGGTGACCCCTAGTGGGGCCTGGATGTTTCAGAGAGGTGACTTACTATTGCCTGCCTCTGTGTCCTAGCCCTCGGGGGTCTCCCTTCCAAGTACTTGCCACGGTTGGCCCTGCTTAACTTCTGAGATCTGATGAGATGGAGCTTCCCTGGGCTATCAAGGCCTATCCTCTCTTTTTTGACCTTTTTATGTTTCACTGAAGATTTGAGTTTGATGCATGGTCTATTGAAGTGATAGGTGCAATTGTAAGGTGTAATAAAAATGCCTTGCCTGCCATGCCATTGCCAACAAGAACCTTTGCCATAAGAATGGATCCCCCCACCTTCTGAGATTAGTGCTATTCCTTTAAAAGAGCTCTGCCCCCTCTAATTTGGTCCTTTTCTACTGTTATACTCTTGGTGCAGGAAGTGGTGAGAGTGAAATCCCCTTTTTAAATCCTGCAGTACATTTTGTCAAGGACTTACTGGGTTCTGCCTTTCTGCTCACCCATGATTGCTTAATTGTAGCCGGAGGTTTAAAGGAAATGTAAAAGGCAATAAATGCAGCAACTTTTCTCAAAATAAAAACCAGGCAAAAAGTTGTGCAGATAAACAGTGAGTAATCTTTTCCAGGTCCCTGAGCCGCTCCACAATTTAACTGCATGAAGAGACTAAAAGCTATTGGGGCAATGTTTCCTTAAAACCAGGTGACACATTTGGGCTCGATTATGTGTGTTGCTACAGTTTTAAACAGGAAAAAGTCTCCAGCACTGAGATGTGAGTACAAAGCGAGGGTAAAAGAGTTTATTTGGGTGGGGGAGCTACATGCCGTCCAATTTTGTGCAAGGCAGCGCAGGTGCCAAATATGAGATAAGCTGGAATTAAAACAACAACAACAAAACACCTTGTAATGCTTTCCATTTGGAATGAAATCAGGAGTGGGGAACTGATGAGTACATAAGAACATAAGAGAAAACAATGTTGGATCAGGCCAATGGCCCATTCAGTCCAACACTATCACACAGTGGGCAAAAATACCAGGTGCCATCAGGAGATCCACCAGTGGGGCCAAGACCCTAGAAGTAGATAAGGGAATATATTTCTCCCCCCACTACTGCAAAGCCTGAAGTATGATGTGCGTAGGAGGGGTGTTTAAAACATTTAGATAATGCAGTGTCCAGATGTTCTGAAATGACAGCTTTCTAAAAAGACCATTGTAGATTCAGTAAAAGACTCTTATAATCAGATTGTAAGTAATTTGCAGCTGTGTTATAAACCAACAAATTATGCCACTTATTTTTTTTGGGGGGGGGAATGCTCAGAATGGCATTTCCAGGACTCCCCTCCCATCTACACTCTAAGTCTTTCTTCTAGCACAAAACTGTAGTCAGTCAACCAGCAGTGAGCCATAGAGAATTGAACGCTGGAGAGGCAGGCCAAAAACGCCAGGAAGGAAACTGTTGAGGTGAGGCAAGAACCAAGCCACAGTAATGAAGGGTGAATAGAGCTATTACCAGTGGCAGACACAGTCTGGTTGATAAGCTAGGGTAACTTTTCCAACTATTTTCAGGGTAATGGGGAAAGGCTCAGGCAAGGCAGTGGGATGCTGAGTGGCTCTTAGTTGTCCACACCAAAGTTGAGGCTGAATTATGATCAGAAGTATCAAACTCATTTTTTACAAGGGCTGAATCTGACATAGATGTCACTTTGTTGGGCCAGGCCATGTGTGCCATCAAATGTAATGCCAGGTACCGGAGATACAAAGGACAGAAACTGGTAAGTTCTGAGTTGATGTGTCCTCACTGCAATGCCCCATGGGCTGGGGCGGGAGCGGGGGGGTGCAGAGGAAAACCTGCCTGGGCAGATTGGAGAACCAGTGGTGCAGCCCTGGGCAGATAGCCCAACACCACCTTGAGGGGGGGCAAGCCCCTCCCCAGCCCACTCCTGCTGCCAATACAGTGTACCTGGGCCCCAGGGCAAAAACGCAAAGTGGCTGGGTATTGCAATCTCCTCTCTGCTCCCAAGCCACCATGGAAGGGGAATGAGAAGTTGAACTAACCCACCTGCCTGTGGAAGTGGGAGGGCAGTAGCCCAGGTGAAAGGCCACATGCATGGCGGGACCCAGGCCAAGCAAAGCCCAATAAGCTGGAGATGTCCATGCAATAACGGCCACTTCTGGCTAAGGCCACCAGGCAATCCATGGTGGGGTGATGCTGGGGGTTCAAGCCAGAGATTATTGACAAGCCATGAGACCCCCATGCAGCAGTCGCTGCCCCAGGCCAAAAGGCAGCTGGATTGTCTGATGGGAAGAGGGCACTGCACACACAAGGCCATATGTGTGGCAAAGGCTTCAGGAAACCCAGTGACCAGTATAGACAGTGATCAATGGCACTGCCTGCCCACGAGGTGGTAGCTGCCTATGGTTGAAGGCCACCAGGAGTTCCATGGGGAGGGCGTGCCTGGCTGCTGAGTTGCATGTTTGATGGCAGGACTAGGCCCCTGATGTGTGGAAGAAACTACCCCATGGGCCAAAGCACAGCTACTGCGCTGAGGGGGCATGACTATGGTGGCAGTGATGGATGCCAGCAGGCCCCAGAAGAGGATCTTCTGCCCCGCCCCATGTGCAAACACTGATTCCCACGGCCATCTGGGACTGCATCCCCAAATTTGCAGGCCAAGCAGACAAGCATGCAACCTCACCTTGGAAACCTGAGCCAGCATCGATGTGGCTGCAGCAGCGCCCAGCTTACCAGTGACGCTGCCACTGAAGCAAAGGGATTCTGCTTGGCTGCTGCAGATGAGGTTGTTCTGCTGTGCTGAAGCCATGATCAGAGTGCCCCCCCAAGCAGCCTCCTGTTGCAAGGCATCTGTGAATCCATCACTCCCAACACACCCTTGACACTGTCTATGCCAGGGTTACATCAGTGTAAATTCAGTACCCTCTTGGTGCATTTTGTCAACAAGGTATTTCCAGACTGGATGACAAATCTTGGAGTTAAGCAAGAACAGGGCTTAGTTGCCACCCTAAATTGTTCAGAGGCAAGACTTAGATAACAATGTCCTAAAATCAAGCCATTTCAATCATTATAATGTTGTTCTCCACATATTCCCTGGGCTGGTTATGCCAGGCAAGAAGGAATGCCAGCCATGTGTGTCTTTTAAGTACAAAGAAGGGAGAATCCATAGAAAGACAAAGAATTGACCTTCCCAGGAGGCTTCAGCATTACCCTTTGATAGGGAAAATATTCACAATTAGCAAAGATCATGCACCCATTTTAGGGGCTGGAACCAATTACTTATTAGGGTAATCATGGCTTTGTACTTTCTACACTGTGCATTTTATTTATTTATTTATTTATTAAATTAGACTTACTAAGCCACCCTTCCCTGGAGTGGGCTCATGGCGGCTCACAACAAAATAATTTGAGCTTGGGGGAAACTTCTGCTTAGCGTTAAATATTAGCATTTAATTAAACATTCCAGGAAAGGAAGATTTCCTACCGAACAACTCACTCTCATATACTGATCAGTTTCCTCCAATGGTTTGTTAGATAGGGAAAATTCATATGATTCTATGGGAATATGGGTCTGGACATTTTGTTTAAAACATGGAAGACCATAAACCAAGTGGCTCCAAGCAGAATAAGGGGTGAATCTTAATTTGGCTCATGAACATCCCAAAATAAATTATTAACATTTCTTTATAGCTACCTGTGCTCAAGGGTTGTAACAGTTCAGAATCAATCCCTGATCGTGGTATTAGGCAAAGCTGTCCATTTCCAGCATTACTTGATATAGCTCTTTAGCCATTAGCTGATTCCATTAGGCAGTCTGAAAATATAAAAGGCACTAAAATTCAAACCAAGAAGGTAATTAGTGCTTTGTGCAGATGATACCTCTGTCCCGGTCCTGGAGGCCCAAGCCGAGCCCCCCCCCCCTGCGAATTGGCCGGAACACTCACCCGGGACAAAGCACGGAGCCTGGAGACAGGCCGGCTCAGCTCGTCCAGGATGATGCCCGACGCCCAGCCAGCAGCGAGTGACCCGGCCAGAGCCGCAGCCAGCCCAGGGGGAGAGGAAGGCGGGATGAGCAAGGCCCCACTGCTGCGACCCCTGGGAAATGGCAGAGGCAGGCACAGGAATGGGCATCCCGCCCCAGAGGATCCACACCGGCAGTGCGGAAGCAGCCACAACCAGGATGCAAGGAGAGTGTCCTGCCTTGTCAAGAGGGGTGGGGCTTGAGGGGTGGTGGTGATGAGAAGGAGCGTGAGTGGTGCTGGGAGTGGGGTGAGAAGGATATAAGGTGGCAGGGACGGAGAGGCCAGGGAGGAAAAACGTGCCAAGGAGACGCGAGCTGAGAGAGCGAGAGAGAAGGCTAGGGAGCACAGCAGCAAGGCGGACTCCCGGGCACAGGGCAGAGGGGCAGGAGGGGTGAAGTCAACCCCATCCCCTGCCGGTCTGAGGCCTCAACATCCCCTCAACCCGTGGAATTGGCTCGGCTTCCAGCACCGCTCCCTCAAGCCCAGCATCCGGTGCCACGGCACAGGCGGGAGAGCGTCCGAAGCCGAGCAGAAACCTGACAACCTCATCATTAATCTTTAACCCAACAAGCTAATTTCCTTATTGAAATTGATAACAAAAAAGTGGGTGATTACTGACAGAGACTGGGTAAATTGGATCTGGGTATTTTGAGGGGTTATAATTGTGGTTTTATTGTGCTGCCATTTTGAAAATCAATAAAATGTACTTTGCGATAGAGAGATGGATGGTTGCAGTGTGGCAACACGGAGATGACTGAGATAGCTCCTCAGTCCTGCCAGCCTTTTTGCTGTTTAAAGGATCCCCCCACCCGGGGGAGACCCACCTGACTTTCAGGGAGAAGGTCAGGAGTAAGAGGCTTAATCTTGGCACCTCGCTAACAGCAGTAAGTGGGTGTTTTCTTTGATTTACCTCCAATGCACAATGAAAGGAGAGACTCATGTCTCAACAGTTAACAACAAGAATGGATGAGATACAAAAGCAGCTGACAGAAATGCTCAGAAGATAACGGAATTTAACAACAAGATTACAAAGACTGAAGAAAAAACAGAACAAACAGAGATCAAATTAGATAACATTGACTCTAGCCAAAAAAACATTAGAACAAGATCTTATAAGATTACAGCTAGACAAAGCAGCTCTTATTTTAAGGTTCCAAAACATCCCAGAAGAGAGGGATGAAGATTTGAAGAAGATGACACAAATGATAGCAAACGATATTAAAATGGATGACCATGGGAAAGTTGCAGATTAAATTGATATTGTATTTAGAAGAAATTCAGCACATGCAAGAAAAAAATCAACTTCCAAGGGAAATACATGTCTACTTTTACAGAGAAAGGTTAAGAGAAGAAAGTCCCTCTCTATGTAGAGAACAGAGAAATAAACATACTAAAAGAAATTCCTAGGAGAATTAGAGAAAAGAGAAGGGAAATTTATGCACTGTTTTATGTAAGCCGCCCTGAGCCGGCTTCAGCTGGAAGGGTGGGGTAGAAATCTGATAAAATAAATAAATAATAAATAAATACCAGGAAATGACAACAACTTTGAGGAATAATGAAATCCTATACTCCCAGAAGGCCTGATCTTTGACTTTAAAGGGAGAAGAATTAAAATTAACTCGATCTTTAAAGCTGAACACTTCCTCCAAAAATATGGAACAGAACTTGAAAGGGAGGATAGGAACCAAGAATACACAGAAGACGATGAGGAAGAAGAGGAAGAAGAACCTGAACCCCAAGGAGCCTCAGCAAGGGATACTGATATAATACATAAAACTGAAAAAAAAACCCTGACGATAAAGAAACCTCCCAAAACCACAACTGCAAAGATATACACAAGGAAACAAAGAAGAGAGGAACAAGAAAGGAACTACAGATTGAATTGCAAAATGAATAGGAAAAAAATTAAGAATAATGTCAGTAAATTAAGAAATAATTAAGAATAATTTCAGTAAATGTCAATGGCCTAAATGCACCGCAGAAAAGATGAAGAATTTTTCATCAACTTAGAAAACTAAACTTTGATATTACATGTCTCCAAGAGACACATATAAAAGTAACAGATCAAAAGACATCTTCTAACAAAAAATTTGGGCAAAACTTTTATTGTAGCTGACAAAAATAAAAGGAAAAGAGGTGTAGTAACATATGTTAAAGAACACCTCCAACCAGAGTTATTGTACGCAGCAGAGGATGAAGACAATAGAAAAAGACGCTAATAACAAATATCTATGCACCAAACCAACATCAAGAGAAATTTTACCAAAAATTGAGAGAACTGATTGCGAGCTTTGAGCATGATGAACTTTGTGTAATCGGAGACTTTGAATAAAAATAAAAAGAAATCCAACCAAGAACTACCACAGCATTCTATAAATTAATGGATGAAAATAAAACTATAGATGCCTGGAAAGCGAGAAACCCTAGCAAGTTAGACTACACATTTCACTCTTTAAGGCATAACTCCTGGTCTCAAATCAATATGGTTTGGATATCTGTCACAATGACTAAAAGTATGAGGCAGAAATACTCCCAGCAACCTTCACTATAATCCCATCACACTTGAATTAAAAGATATACAGAAAAGAAACAGATGGACTTGGGAAAGTACTTGGGAAAAACCTAATGAACAAATGTAGCTCATTAATGGAAAATAACTATAAGGAGCTACTGAATGAAATAAAAAAGGACCTAGAAAAGTGGAAAGATCTTCAGATATCACTGATGGGAAGAATATACTACCGAAGTTGATGTTCCTGTTCCAAACTATTCCAATAATACAAAATCAAAATTACTTTAAGGAACTTGACAAACTTATAACCCGATTCATCTGGCAAACAAGAAAACCAAGAATTAAACTCAAAGTGATGCAAGATGTCAATGCTAGAGGAGGCTTTGCGCTTCCAAATTGGTCTCTCTATTATAAAGCTACTGCTTTAGCTTGGATCAAAGATTGGATAATAGTGGAAAATAATAGACTTTTAAAGATGGCGGGACACAATCTCCTTTTAGGATGGCACATTTTTGCATGGTACGGAAAAGCAAATAGCCACAAATATTTTAAACAACATTGGCTTAGAGTCGCCCTACTGAAAGTCTGGGAGCAAATTAGGAATGACTTCTACACAAAGACCCCAAGATGGGTGGCACCTCTAGAAGCCTTCACAAACTCAAGTGTACATCAAGAAGACAGTATTACAAGATACCAAGAACTACTGGATACATGACTAGAGCTAAAAAGAATTCAAAGAAATAATTGGTGGGAAAGAGTTGAAATCAAATCAAGATATGGCAAAGACAAAGTACTAGGCTTCTACTCAAACTATTTGGAAATAGATAAAATTTCAATGGGCCTGGACCAGAAATTTATAAGAAAAATATATAATCTATTATTAGAGCATAGAATGCAAGATGAACTAGTCAAGAAAGTTCTGATAAAATGGGCACAAAATCTAGGTCACAACATAGAATTAGATCAGTGGTCGCAAATCTGGAAAAGGAACTTAAAAATTACAAGAGCAACAATATATAAGGAAAACATCTACAAGATGTTCCACAAATGGTATCTCACCCCAGATATCCTGTCAAAAATGGACCCAAAATGTCCCAATACTTGTTGGAAATGCCAAACTAAAATAGGGTCTTTCTTTCATAAGTGGTGGCAATGCGAAAAGGCGAAAAAGTTTTGGGTGGGGGTGCATGAAATGTTCCAAAAAAACCTTAAAAATTCCTATACCCTTTATTCCAGAAATATTTCTGTTAAACATAATACCAGAGAGATGTGAACAGAATGATTTATATTTTATATTGCATGTGGTAACTGCTGCCAGAATATTATATGCTAAGTTTTGGAAGACTAAAAGAGTTTTGGAAGCTTTGGAAGCTAAGAGAGATATTGTTAACAAAATATTTCAATTAGCAGAAATTGATAAACTTTCATTACGTTTAAAGGACTGAGCAGAAGAAATCTATGAAAATACCTGGGCCAAGTTCTATAGTTGGATTGGAAACTATGATAACTTGAAAATGTTGGCTAATTAAAACCCGAGAAAAGATATTGTTAAAATCTTTCTATCCTGTATAAAAGATAAGATTACTTAATGAATAGTATTGGTAAGGCAAAATTCTTAGACAAGATGTGAAATGAGTACCCCATGTTTTTTAATGTTTATTCTTTGTTTGTCTATCTATGTATACATAATAAAGAAATATATTTTAAAAAGTATCAGATTTTGCTTCAGATGTTATATCCCATTGTTCTAACTTTTCAGGTTTTGCATCAACTAATCAACTCTTTGTAAACACTGTTACTATATATATAGTACTACAATTATTATGGCTGTCTTTATGTCTTTCCTGGATATTATTATAGATGATAATTATAAGACTTCACACCTCTTTGTGTTGTTATTCTTTCACAACTTTTAGTAAATGTTCAACACACTGCTTTCTTTGTTTAACCTGCACCAGTTATGTGCTATATTGTGAATTTTGATATATTGTTACATTTTATATTGTTCTTTGGAAAATTTAATAAAATATAAGTTTTTTAAAAAAGAAACACAGATCTGCCAACAGGCCTGGCAAAAAATATCCTATTGCTTGAAGAGAGGCTCCTTGTATGGAAATGGGTAGCTGAACCTTTTTCATGGCATGGAGATAAGTAACATCCCATTAAGCCATATTAAACAGACAGCACTTTTTATCTAGGCATCTGGCAACCTCTGTAAATATAAGAAAGAAGAGAGAGCAAAGGGACCCAAGCATTGGCAATTCCATGCCTTTTACTAGCTCTAGTTCACCCTTAACAAAAAGTAGCAAGACCTGAGAATTCAGTACTACAAGTGGAGACCCGCAAGAAACTTGCGGGATGGTCATCCCATTCCTCACACCTTTGCTTCCTCCCCTCTACCCTTACCTATCTCACACTCTTTCTCCCTTCTGGGGGTGAAGCCATAGACTCAACCCTCCAAAGCAGCCATTTTATCCAGGGGAACTGATCTCTGTCACCCAGACGACAGTTGTAATTCTGGGTGATCTCCAGCCCTCACCCAGAGGCTGGCAATGGTAGTTCTCATGGAGGAAATGGCTGGTTTGGAGGATGGAGTCTGTGGCATTAAACTGGTCTGAAGTTCCTCCCCTCCTCAAACCCCACCATCCCCAGGATCCACCCCTTAAATGTCCAGGAGTTTCCCAATCCAGAGTCGGCAATCCTATTTCCTTCCCACCCAACAGCCAACTTAACCTTTATCTGCCTTTATCTGTCTTCAGCTTTTTGTCTCCACCCCCTCCCCCACAGCTTCTACCAAGGAAAATTATAGTCTTTCTCCACAGTGGGGACCAAAGCAGCTAACATTATTCTCACCTCCTTTTTATCTGCACAACAACCCTGTGATGTTGGTTAGGCTGAAAGTATGTGACTGGTCCAAAATCACCCAGTCAGCTTCCACCGCAATATGGGGATCTGAACCTGGGTCTTGCAGACCCTACCCTGAGGCTCTAACTGCTGCACCACTGCTGGCTTTCATAGGGTGGCTGCTGAACAGCAGCAAGCAGCCAGGCCAAGTTGAGTCATGCAAATTAGGTGGTATCAAGTCACCCAGAGGGTGCTGCCTAGGGATGCCAGTCTCCAGGTGGGATCTGGGGATCCCCTGGAATTACTGCTCAGCTCCAGACTACTGAGATAACTTCCCCTGGAGAAAATGGATGCTTTGGAGGGTGGACTCTAGGGCATTGTACCCCACTGAGGTCCCTGTCCTCCCCAGGCTCCATCCCCAAATCTCCAGGAGTTTCCAGACCTGGTGCTGGCAACCCCACTACCCCCATCCCCTGCCAGTGCCCGTGGGGGGACCTGGCAACCCTAGACTGCTGCCAGGCCTAGGGTTGGCAACCTCCAAGTGGGGCCTGCTGGAGGGTGAACTCCAGAGATCTGTGAACAACAGAGATCTGTCTCCCTGGAGAAAATGGCTGCTTTGGAGGGTGGATTCTGTGGCATGATGCCCAGCTGAGGCCTCTCCCTTCCCCAAATCCTGTCCTCCTTGCACTCCAACCCAAAACTTCTAGGAATCCCCCAGCCTGGTCCAAGGCTTCCCCCTCCCCCTCCCTCCAAGGCCAAAAGAGGCCTGGAAGAAAGGGCCCTCCCCCACCCTTTGACTGACAGAGCCAGTCAGAAGCCTCCTCTCCCCCCCCCAACGTTCTAATTTCTCACCGTTGCTGCCTGGAGTCAGGTCTCTGCAGAGGCCATTTCAAAAGGCTTTTTGGGGGGAATTCAACCATCCCTGAAGGGATTTCCTCACTTTTCGGATTTTTCTACAAACCCAGGAAGTCTACTGACTATGCAGGAAAAGCTGTTGGGGGAGAGTGAGGCCTCTGTTGGAGGGAATAGGTATCCGCACAGAAAAAAAAAAAGTCTGGGAATTAGAATAAGGATCTTATTATTGGGAAATACGCTATCTCTCTAATAGGCCATCAAGAAAGAAATCAAAATACAATATGACCTATGGTCATCCTGAGGACATCAAGAAGACACAAAGAAATAGAAAAGGATTAAATACTTGTGAATAATACTAGTAAATTTGCAGGAGGAGAGAATCCTGTTTCCATTCTGCTAGAAATACAGATCCAGTAGTTAATAGCGGCAGTGGGTGGCAGATGCTTGGCTCCAAAAAGATGACTTTGGAAAACTTCAGACCCAAACTAAGTCATGTATCCCTGCATATAGGTGTCACTTAAGCTGTGACAAGCCCAGCCAGCAAGCTGTCATCACCTTCCTGATCACACTGTCCTCAGGGGATTAATTCATTTAATAGTGCAAGCTTGTGCCAGGAAGCCTGTTATTGTTCCCCTTTGGATATTCCATGAATGCACAAGTCATGGCATTGCATATTTTGAATGCAATGCCCTCAAAGCACAATGGTATGAACTGGGGGGGGGGGGGCGGAGAGAAGCTGGAAGCCAAGCACACTTATCTGGAGAACTGCTAGAAGAATCCACTTCTTCAGAATGTTCTAGTTATATTATCCCTGAGCATAGAGATAACGTGAATCAGGACTCTTTCTGTTAAGGCAATTGATCTCTGCTTTCCAAGTCTGTGCATACTAGGGTCAAAAAAAACACAGTTAGGGTTCTCCTTTACTCCGATAAGAAGAAAAATGTAAATGATGTCCACTGCTTTCCCCACCTCTCATTCTACCCTTACTTCAGGAATAACTGGTTGGGCAGCCCTTTAGAATAAGGTTCAAAAAAGGAAATTCTTTCACAATGTGAGATTCCTTGTGCCAGTTTTCTAAACATGGTTTGTCAATTAGATTATCCCTTTGGAAGGATCATGGCTATTGCAATGAGTCTTGGCATCAGTCATTAGATTGCTATAGCTTTTCTGCATATCTTATCCTATATATATAATTCCCCTAACACATTGGCCATTGCCAGCACTCCTATTGGCTGTGCTGTATGCTGTATCAGCCATTAGCCCATCAACCACCACTCAAGAGTACTTGTGTGCCATTGGCTGGGGGCTGGGTCCGCTCCTCTCCTCCGCGCACTAACAGCCTGGACACTCTTGCCTCAGAATAAACTGTCAAACAGGCTGTATCTCCTGACGAAGACACTACTCCTGCAGCTGGCTACTGAGGTGGGCCAGCAGCCATTATGCCATTCTCTTCAACCTTCTGCTGTGCAGCTGACTTTCCCTTACGGTTGCCAGTCTCCAGGTAGGACCTGGAAATCTCCCACTGTTACAATTGATCTCCAGATGACAGAGATCAGAAAATGGCTGCTTTGGAGGGTAGACGCTATGGCATTATACCCTGCTAAGTCCTTCCCCTCCCCTTCACAAGATCCACCCCCCAGATCTTCAGGTGTTTTCCTACTCAGAACTGGGAACCCTTCGTTCCCCTCAGTGCCTGTTGCTAGGCAACCAAGCTTGGTTCTGTCAGTAAAAAGTGGGGGGATGAGGCCCTTTCCAGGCCTACTTTGGCATTTGGAAGAAAACTCATCGGGGACAGTCCTGAATAGGGTTGCCAGCTCCAGAATGGGAAATTCCTGGAGAATTTATGGTGGATTCTACAGAAGCCAGAGTTTTGGGAGGGGAGCGGCCTCAGCTGAACAGAATGCCATAGAGGCCATCCTCCAAAGCACTCATTTTCTCCAAGGGGAGAGAGAGATCTGTTATCTGGAGTTCAGTTCTGATATCAGGCGATACCATAGCCAGCGTGGTATAGCAGTTAGTGCTTCAGAGCAGGGTCTGCCAGACCCAGGTTCATGCTGTGGAAGTTGAGTGGGCGATTTCATACCAGTCACAGACTTTCATCCTAACCTACATCACAGGGTTGTTGTGCAAGTCAAAAGGGGGAGAGGAGAATGATGTAAGTTGCTTTGTGATGTAGCAGTCAGGGCTTCAGAGCATGGTAGAGGCTCCAGGTAGGGGGGATGGAAAGCTGAAGTCAGAGGAGCAAATAAAGGTAGGTTGATGGTTGGCTGGGAAGGATAAAGGGTTGCCAACTCCAGGTTGAGAAATTCCTGGAGATTTGAGGGGTGGAGCCTGGAGAGGGTGAGATTTGAGGAGGGGTAGGACCTCAGGTATGGTGCCATAGACTCCACCCTCCAAACCAGACATTTCCTCCTGGGGAACCATTTTTGCCAGTCTCCAGGTGAGGGTTGGAGATCACTCAGAATTACAACTGCTCTTTAGATAGCAGAGATCAGTTCCCCTGGATAAAACAGTAGACTCTGTGTCATTATGTGCTGCTAAGATCACCACAGCAAACTGACACTGAGTGCCCAAGGCCAGGGAACCCACTCAGAGCCACTTTCTAGAGCTTGTTGTATTTATTTCCACAACGGGCCTTATTCCTAGTGTCTACTTATTACAGTCTGCACATAATTTGGTAAAGGGGGATCTTACCAGCATGGTATAAAAGTATATGGGTATAAAAAGTAATCTAGCAGAAAGACCTAAACATATATTCTAGAAATTTATCAAGCTTTGCTAACATAGGGAATATCTTTGGGGCCAGGGATCACCAGTATGTTGTTTCCCACAGAGCGTAACGTTCTTCTGGGGACATACCAGAGTAAGTGGTCCCAATGATACATAGGTCGCAGACCACTCAAGGCCTTAAAGGTCAATACCAAAACCTTGAACCTGACTCAGTACTCCACTGGGAGTCAGTGTAGCTGATGCAGCACTGGTTGTATATGTGCCATCCGTGGCATTCCCGTCAGGACTCACACCGCCGCATTCCGGACCACCTGGAGCTTCCAGATCAGTCTCAAGGGCAGGCCAGCATACAGTGAGTTACAGTAGTCCAGCCTAGAGGTGACCATTGCATGGATTACAGCAGCTAGGTCAGGGCACGACAGGAAAGGGGATAACTGCCAAGCCTGGTGTAGATGGAAAAATGCCAGCCTGGCAATATTCATGACCTGGGGGGAAATGGGGCAGTTTTAGAAAAAGAAACAGCACCAATACCTTTGTTCCTGGGTTATAAATTAGAGCAGAGGAATAGATATAAAGCATGCAAGGGGAATCTTTCATGGCCATTTGCCTTCATCTCTTAGCTCTTATATTGGACACAAGGCCTTTTTAGAGCTGAAAGCCCTTTTTGTTTTTAATCTCAGTGAATATGGCTGTCTCATGGTTTAAATCTCTTCCTAGACAGCTGCCTTTCTTGTTCAAACCGTACATTCAGCAGCTGTCCTGGGATACCAGAGCCCCTTTTAAATCAGAGGCACCCCCGTCCTTAAGCCAGCTGTTCCTGAACTCTACAACTTAGGCTCCATCTCTAGACTCCAATGAAGAGTTCAGTCTCATATCATCCTTACCTCAACCCTGATGATAACTCATATTACACTGAGAGCTTTGCAAGGTGGACCATTTAGATTAATACCATTTTATTTCTAGAGTATCTGTAATCTAGAGTTCCACTGTAATCAGAGATAAGGAAAATGATAACCTTGGTTGCTTTTTACCTAAGAAATAAAGACTTTGGGGGGCTGAAACAACACCCAAAAGTCCTTGCATCCTACCTTTTTTGAGGCTTCTCACAACAATTTATAGCTACTGTTACCACCCACCCACTACGTCAGGGTAATTTTTTTCTGTTTCATTTCTCACTGAATGATCCTAGATTCTACTTGATTGGGTAACACTGCAATGCCACACAGTGAACAAGATCTGGCTATGTATCATCATCAAGGGGAAATTAAGCCTATTAGATGATGGCTTTTATACCATTCACATGCCTGAGACAATCCAAGATCATTTTTTAAAATTATTTTGTCATCAATTTTTCTCTTTTTTTGCTGTTCCTTTTTTATATACCAATTTTGTTACAACTTTTAGAACGTACATACATAAAAGAAAAAAAAAAGGGAATAAAAAGGGGGGAAAGAAGAGAAACATGAAAAGTAGAAGGAAAATAAGGGAATATCTTTCGATTTTCATCTATGATTGACAACTTAGTTTACTCTAATCTCCCTCTCCATAGTTACATAATAGATTTCTCTTTTATCTATAATCATTTTCCCTCTCATATTCTTCAAAACCATAAGTCATTAATTCATCTTTTTCAGTTTCATGCAAAAAACCTATAAGGGGTTTCCAGTTAGGAATAAATGTAGATAATGTATTTTCCGTAATCAAAGAAGTTTGGCCATCTCAGCAAGTTCCACCATCTTCACTATTTTTTCAGCAATTTTTCAAGTGTTGCTATGAAGTGAGGGCCCTTTTGATAACAATTTTCATGAAACAGTCCCACATTTTGGCCCAGCTGTAAATGTATTGTCAATGGTAAGGTAACTGCAGATGTCTAGTAGGTTACTTCATGTTATTGTTCCAACAACTCTCACCTCTTTGTACTAACTTGATGGCCATTTTTGGCTCTGTATCATATTCCCTAGAATGGAATTTCCATAGACACTGTTATATTCTAATTAAAGTCAACTTTTTAAAAGTTTCATCTAGCTGAATCCCAGTTAAGGAACTGAGGTACAGTAACATTTCTTTTTTAAAAAATATTTTTATTGTTTTTCAATTACAAGACTAACACTAATAGACAGAAATCTATTGGGCTGGGAGAAAGGGGGAAACTAGCAGACTAACACTAAAACACTACAAACTACTAAGGTAGAGAGAATGGGAAGACCTAACAAAGTGACAATGATCTTGGTTACATTACATTTACCATATCACCTACTATAAACAGTTAGCATTAAAGATAAAAACTAGGGACTAAAGATTAAATTAGAGGTCATTTTAACTAAAACTGCAGTTAAAACAGTTATCGTAGTTTCAGAGTCTTTTCTTCTTCTGTTTCTTCAGTTTACTTTGTTTAGGAGCGGCCGCTCCTTTCTCAGATTCCGACATCTGAAGAGTTGGAACTGGTGCTTGTTGAATCCTGTGAGTAGGATTCTTCTTCGTCATCCTCTCCTTCCTCCACACTAGGATTTGGATTTTTTGCCTTTCTATTTTTAATTGGTTTTAAAAATTGGTCCATAAATTTATTTGCCTTAGGAACAGAGTCAATTTTGACTTATTTTCCTTCGTACATGAAACTCAAACCTTCAGGGAATGCCCATCTCTAGGGTATTCCCTTTTTTTGTAGAGAGAGTGTAAGCTCCTTGTAGAGTCTCCTCCGCTTTCTCACTTCAAAGGGTACATCTTTCAAGATTTTCTCAGTCTCTGAGGTTCTTTTATTCATCTGAGTTAATTTTGCTTGCACCTTGTCGAGTTTAGAGTTGAGATTTGTCATCTGTTCCATTAGAGGGCGCAGTGCACTTGCTAGTAGAGCAGAGAGATGTGTAGTTACTTCCTGGTTCTGAGAGGGAGTCATTGGTTGTTTCCTGAAAGAGGTTTTTTCTCCAGTGTTGTCTTCTGCCCTCTCCCCGCCATAATATCAACAAGAAGTAAAGTTTTCCAAAATAAGATAAAAGTTCAACAATTTTATTCGGCTTTATGTTAGTTTCTGAATTTGCTCATATACCCATGCATTTTTTAGGCTTGTAGTCTTTTTATTCCCGTTTTAAAACCACTTTTCAAATTTTACTGGGGCAGATAAAGGTAAGTTGATGGTTGCCTGGGAAGGAGATAGGGTTGCCAACTCCAGATTGGGAAATTCCTGGAGATTTGAGAGGTGGAGCCTAGAGAGGATGGGGCATTTCCTCCTGGGGAACCTTTTTTGCCAATCTCCAGGTGAGGGCTGGAGATCACTCTGAGATACAACTGCTCTCCAGATGCCAGAGATCAGTTTCCCTGGAGAAAACACTGGATTCTCTGTCATTATACCCTGCTGAGGTTGCCACAAAATCTGAAAAGTACCATCGGGGCAAAATCTGGAAAGCACCATCCCTAGTAGTAAGTGACGAGCATCTAGATGTAAGCTCCTTTCATAGTTCATCTTCCTCAAAAGTTATTCATAGTGGATCTTCCTCAGAAATTCTGTCCCTAAAATTAACCATAGTCATTGTAACACAAAGGACACCACTCAGCTAAATGGAATCTTAATGTTATACAAGAGTGTATGCTGTGTTATTTTAAATCTACTTCTTATTTACAAAACTCAACTTTTACACAAGAAGCAAGCCAGTCCATTAACATTTCCTTAATCAGGCACAAAACCTTATGCTCTAATATTTGCTGGCAAAATGCTCTCTAAACATGCTGGCAACATACCTATCTTTTATTTTTTTTAATTTTTAATTTTTATTTTTTCCAAATTTAAATATCAACAACAAGCAACATACCTATCTTAAGAAGAACTATCCCCTATAACCCTATGCAGCTATCCTTAAAGGTACAAATCACATTTATAACTATTATCAAAGTTTTTATCCAGCTAATAGAACATAGTTCCTATAACATTACCTCAAATATCCACACCACTTTAAATAGTACCCTTAATAATCCAATATAATGAAACAATGGATCTATCTGGAGGTGGGAAACACTGTTTATATTATCTTAGACAACACATAAAAAAACAGGGATCCTGGGATACTGATTTTTCAAAAACTTAAGAGGTAGGTTCATCAATATGACCCAAACTGCAAGTATCATCTACTACGATTTATATATATACTAGCAGCAAGGTCCGTTTCGTGGCCCAATGCAACGGGTGCTAGCTGGACTCCCGGGTGTAGGGCCCGTTCCCCTCTGTGGCAGCGGTGGCCGGAAGGCTAGGCGAGGTCCGCAGTGGCGGCACAGCAAGCAAGGGAGGGCATGTCCGTCTTCGGGCCAGCCAGGTGCTCGTGGCCCCTTTCCCCAGGTGCGCCTGCATGGTGAGGCCAGCTGTGCCGCCTCATTCCCACCATGCAAGGCGTCAGTGGCCCCAGTTGCTTAGTGGGGGCGGGGTGGTCCTGCAGCGAGGGAGGCCGTCGTGGAGCCTGGTCCATCAGCTGGCAGCCGCCGGAGCATCTGCCCAGCCTGGCGGCTAGAGGAAGACTGGGGTGAAGAGGCTGTGTGGGCGAGACAGAGCCCACACAGCCAGGCATGCCAGCCAATGGCCAGGGCCCAACTGTGAGCGGCAGCCCCCGCGGCCAACCCATTTTCCACGCATTTTTACCTTATTTGGGCATTGCAGCCGACCACTACTCTTTTATATATAAAGAAAGGATATATATGGAAAAATATGATCCATATGATCCTTTGCAACGGCAACGTAACAGGTATGGTCTTCTAAATTGCACTAAACCTCTCTGTGATAATCCTCTGTCTCCATTAAAACCATAGCCCCTCCCTTATCAGCCTCTTTGATTACAATGGACTCACCCCCAGCCAAATTCTCCATAATTTCACATTCTCATTTTGACAAATGATTACATCCATGTTTAAAGGAATTCTCAAGTCTAGTTAAATCCCATTCAACTGTTTGGATACTTGTATAGATGGGTTAGAAATGGCTATAAATGTCGATTTTTGGACAAAATTTATTTCCAATTTGGGTTTCTATATCACCAAAAAAAGTTCATAATTTCAATTGTCTAATAAGTCGAAATAAGTCGATACAAGTTTGGAAGGAATGATATTTTGGGATGGGCATAAAACTCAAACCCAAATTCAAAAGTCAATGTTCATCAGATTACAGATTCCTAGACAATAAATTCACTACTAAACCCTCCTCCTGTGTCTGTGTGAAGGATGACAAGAGAAAAAAACTTCCCTGGCTCTTCTTTTCGTATCCCTTTCTAAATAAGATCTAGTGGAATTATTCTATTCTCCAGAAGTCATTGCAGAGTCTTCCCACTTCAGCAGTATCTAGTTCTGAAACATTTTGTAAATGTTTGCCTGGATGCAGTAATCAACCATTTATTGGATTTAGGAAAACTAGAATTAATAAAGATATATTAATTCAGTCTGAATTTTATTATAACCAGCCAAATAGAGACAGTCCATCTGGACAGTACAAATGTGGTAGGTATTCTGTGTGTTCCTTTTCTTTGGAGATGAATAAGTTTGTACATCCATAGGGCTCATATAGAATGGGATTTTTCCCTTCATTTTACAAACTATAATACTGAAAGGGCAGTATATGTTATTATATGCCTATGCCAGCTTCTATATATTGAGATGAGTGTACCGGCTGTAAAGATATGTATTACAGAACACAGATAACGAATCCATAATTAAAAAATATAGAAGCACCTTTTGTAGCACATTTTGTTGAAAAGGGACACTCTGCTGATGATTTGTGTTTTTTATACTTAGCAAACAAGTATCACATGCATATAATCAGTATGATGTTCAAGAGGGGGCTTTGATTTGTACGTTGAAAAAATATATGCCTTATGGACTTTACAAATTTGGATATGTCATGTTATATATAGAAGCTACTTTTTTAGGGTCACTTTGTAACGTATATATATTGCATTTGTGATTAGTTGCAATTTGAGATATCTTTATATTGGATTATTACGGATACTGTTTAAAATGTGAGCAGAAGATTTATCTCACCATGAATCTTCCTTCTCAGTGGCCCGGGGATAGGGTAGTCTGAACATCTGGGAGAAGCTCCTCCCTATTGGCAGGCAGTGTCTCTGTTTCTTTTTTTTGATTCCTGTCAGGGGAGGGGCTTCTCTCTCTCCAGTTTATTCCTGAAGCAGTAAAAAACCCTCTCCCAAACTCCCAGAATTCCACAGCCAACACATCTGTCCAAACAAGCAACATCAGGGGTGATGACCATCCTGGTTACCATCAAACACTCCCATAGATTTCACCAGGTGTAGAAGGGACTGAGGACCAAGGGCCAGATTGATCTAGGATTGTACATCATGCCCTCTCTGTGGTAGGACCCATCCCATAAATCTACCCTTAGATGGGAATACACAGTCCCACCCCCAGACCACTGAGAAGTTTCAAGGTGAGATAAATCTTCCATTCTCCAGTAGTCCAGAGATGGGGCAGTTTGAACGTCTGGGACATAGAAAAGCAGTTTGTCCCTTGGAGGGAGAGATGGATTCCTAGACCTAAACAGCATGCCATAGGACCCCCCTACCAAAGGCAGCCTCCATCAAGGAAACTAAGGTGTCAATAACCTTATCTGGGTAACCTATCTCCTCAAATTGCGACTGCTGAACTGCCAGGTGGTGAAATTTAAAAGAGGCTGAGGATGCACTAAAGAGGTCCTTCCTGATAGGGAATCACCATGGGTCCATAATCAACAGCCTCATCAAGCCCTGCGACCATGCCCTCTGGGGCCAGAAGGGAGCTACTAGTACCACTTCTGCCTGAAGGTCTATGATTCTCTGAATCACCCTTTGTATTATCTGCATGGGAGAAAAAGTGTACAGCAGGAAATTTGGCCACCATCAGCTTAAGGCATCTACTCCCATGGCCTCCTTGGATCTTGTCTTTGAGATGAACCTTGGCAATTGGAAATTTAGCTCTGATGCAAAAAGATCCACTTCCATCTAGTCAAATCTGTAGCATATCTGTTTGAAGGTCACCTTGTTCAACCTCAATTCTGTCTGGTCCAGGACCCTCCTGTTGACCCAGTCCGCTACTATATTGGTGTGTCATTCTACGGGTACAACATTAATTGATTTCAGATGGGTCTCTGCCCACTGAACCATCAGCTTTGCCTCTGTATGAAGAGTCCTTGATTTGGTGCCCCCTTGTAGATTGACATAGGATTTGGCCATCATGTTGTCTATATGATCTAGATTATGATGTCTCATCAGGAGATTCTGGAAGGATAGCAATCCTAGCCTGATTTCTTGAAGCTCCAGCATGTTAATACTCTGAGTTGGTTCCTCCTGAGAAAAGCTACCCTGCACCATTTTCCCCTGGAAGTGTGCCTTCCCCCAACCTGTGAGGCTTGCATCTGAGGTCATAATTATTCACTTCAGTTCTCATAATGAAGTACTTTACAGGAACCTGATTGGGTTCATACACCACTGAAGTTCCTGAATCATGGATGGAGGCAGCTGAACTAGCTTGAACAGTATCTTGTCTATCAGTTCCTCTGTAACAGGCAAAGAGGGAAGCGAGACCATGGAATGATATCCTGACATGATACCATCATTCCTAGAAGCCTTGCTTAGAAATACCACCTCCACTTGAGGTCTACATGAGAGCTCCCTTAGTGACATTAACACTTTCTCCTGCCTCTCCAGTGACAGGTACACTCTGTCAAGAGTTGTGTCTATCACAACCTCTATGTAGAGGACCCGCTGAGATGGAGACAAGTTGCTCTTCTCCTTATTGATGATGAATCTGTGGTCCTGAAAACATGAGACAGTTTGTTGCACGTCCTTCAATCCCTGGGTAGAGTTGGAGATCTGATTAATAAATTGTCCAGCTATGCCCCAACCACTGATGCAGAGGAGGCTGAAATGGATAAGTTCTATGAAGACCTACAACACCTCCTAGAACTAGCACCAAAAAAGATATCCTCCTCTAGCATTCCAGTCCCCTATGATGAGTAGGAAGTCAAAAGGTAACTGGAATAACAGACAAGTTTGGCCTTGGAGAACAAAGTGAAGCTGGACAAAGGCTAACAAGAGTTTTGTCAAGCGAACACGTGGGTCACAGCAAACACTCTCTTCCAACGACCTAAGAGATGACTCTACGCATGGACATCACCAGATGGGCAATACTGAAATCAGATTATATCATTTACAATCAAAGATGGAGACACTCCATACAATTAGTAAAAACAAGACCTGGAGCTGACTGTGGCTCAGATCATGAGCTACTCATTGCAAAATATAGGCTTAAACTGAAACTTGGGAAAACCACTAGGCTATTCAGGTATGACCTAGATCACATTCCTGATGAATATACAGTTGAGGTGAAGAATAGGTTGCAGGGACTAGATTTGATAAAGTGCCTGAAGAACTATGGACGGAGGTTCATGACATCGTACAGGAGGCAGCAACCAGCACCATCCCAAAGAAAAAGAAATGCAAGAAAGCAAAGTGGCTGTCTGATGAAGCTTTACAAATAGCAGAAGAAAGAAGGAAAGGGAAAGGCAAAGGTGAAAAGGAAAGATTTAACCAACTGAATGTAGATTTCCAGAGAACGGCAAGGAATAATAGAGGAAAACAATAGAATGTGAAGGACTAGAGACCTCTTCAAGAAAATTGGAGAAATCAAGGGAACATTCCATGCAAAGCTGGCCGCGATAAAGGGCAAAAACTGTAGAGATCTAACAGAAAAAAACAGGTTGCTTACCTGTAACTGATGATATTCGAGTGGTCATCTGTGCAGTACCACACATAGATTGGGTGCCTGCGCACAACCTTGATCATAGAATGTTCCAGAGCTTGCCTCAGAAGTCTTTTTTGGTGGGCTCTCTTCCTGCCCTAGGAGGCAGACATGTACTGCGCATGCCTGGAGCAGGGGAGAGAGCTGCCTCCCACTCAGTTCTTTCGACTACTACTGAAAAGTCCCATCAACCAAGGTAAGTCATCAGGAGATGCCAACAGTGGGGAAGGCTGGGTGGGATTGTGGTACTGTGGATGACCACTTGAAGATCATCAGTTACAGGTAAGCAACCTGTATATCTTCTTCGAGGTCTCTGTGCAGTCCCACACATGGGTGATTAAAGAGCTGAACCAGATGGAGGAGGGAGCTGGCAGCTAAAAGAAACAATAAACAAGTTATGACATAAGAATATCATTCGCACATACAGGTCCTACCTGTCGAAGGAGAAGACTCATGCGAAGAGAGATCTCAGCACTGCCTGGTCAAAGGCAGCGTCCTGTTGAGCCGGAATGTCTAGTGCACAGTGGGACATGAAGGTCAAGGTGGAGGACCTGGAGCTGGCAACCCCAGTCAGCACAGACATCTTCTAGTGGGACACCAGCCAGGAAGGCAGTCAAAATCGATACCGCTGTTGTGGAGTGGGAGGTAATACAGGTAGGTATGGGCTGATATGCAAGCTCACAGCAGAGGGCTATGGTGGAGGTCATCCATTTTGACAACCTCTCTGATGAAATTGCATCAACCTTACATGGGGGTGCATATGCCAAAAAAAGCCATTGAGACCTTCAAAACAGCTGTGTGTGAGAGAGGTAAAAGGAGAGGGCTCTCCTGACATCTAAGGAGTGCAAGGCTATTTGAGGAGCATCAGCAGGGTTTGGGGAAAAAGTACGCAGGACAGAAGACTGTAACAGATGAAAGGCAGAGACTACCTTAGGAAGGAAGGTCGGGTCTGGTCTAAGAACCACTTTATCTTTGTGGAAGACAGTATACGGAGGATCAGCCCTGGAGACAGCAAGTTCTCCTACCTGGCAAGCCATAGTGATAGCAATTAAAAAGGCCATCTTCCAGGACAGGAGTCGGTCTGTTGAAGCTATTGGCTTGAACGGTTTAGCCATCAATTGGGTAAGGACCACTGATAGGCTCCAGGACAGCACCAGCGGCATTCGAGGGAGACAGAGATGAAGGAGGCCCCATAGAAAAGACTTTGTGATGTGGTGGGAAAACAGCCAGGTGCACTTTTAGGGAAGAGTATGTGAGACCAGAGTCCTTCAAGGATATCACATAAGAGAAAATATCAGCCAGAGATGCTTGGTAAGGATCAAAGGAGCATTGCTCCGCATAAGTCACAAATCTGGTCCACTTCCATCGATAAGCATTGCTAGTGGATGGCTTTTGAGCATTAAGCAGCACCTCAGAAACAGCAGGAGGAAATTCTACTGTAGGATCCTCCAAGCCGTGAGCTTGAGAAAAGCTGGGTGGCGATGGAGGACCCTGCCTCAATCTTAAGAAAGGAAATCTGGAGCATGACACAGATGGAAGAACTGGCCCCTGGAGAGGTGGAGAAGGTGAGGGAACCATAGTTGACAAGGCCACCAGGGAGTGATCAGGATGCAGGAGGTTGCATTTACTACAATATTTTGGAGAACCCTTGAAATCAGAGGGAACAGAGGGAAGAAGTAAAACAGGTTCCGATCTGTGAAGGAATGCATCGTCAAGAGATCTGGGCAACGGGCAACCTCGAGTGAAAATAGAGGCCAAGGAGCATTCTCCAGGGTTGCAAACCCGTCTATCGTCAGGCAACCAAACCTGTGGAAGACTGGACAAAGATATTGAGGATGGAGAGACCATTCACTTTCTCATAGAGGAGCATGACTGAGGACATCAGCATAGACATTCTGAATATCTGGTATGTGTATGGTGGACACCGAGATGGAATGTCGAATGGAAGATTTGTCTCCACTTACCGTGAAGCTTCCTTCTTGGTGGTCCAGAGTGGGGCAGTCCTTTGGACTCCTTACTCCTGGGAAGTTCCTCCCCCCTCTGAAGGCAGGGCCGGCAGACTCTTCAGGCATGGAGGGGGAGGGGCTTGTCCCCTGGAACCTAGTCGATTTCCAAGCCGCTGTTCCCCACACTGAAAAACAACTGACAACAATTCTGCTCCCAACGGGGAGCTAAATGGTCAACAACATAAACCAACCATCCTAGCCAGGACCCTCAGGCAGGCGAAACATCCCTCTACCTGTAACTGTACAAACAGTGAACAACAACACTCCCGAACCTTGGGGAAGCAGCTCCCAAAAAACAAGGGGGGGAAGGACTGCCCCACTCTGGACCACCGAGAAGGAAGCTTCATGGTAAGTGGAAACAAATCTTCCATTCTCCGGTGGTCCAGCAGTGGGGTAGTCCTTCAGACTCCTTACTCCTGGGATGTGAAAAAGCAGTACCATTCCAGGGTGGGTCCAACCACTTCCCCAACTACAGAGTGTGTTGTAAGACCCTAAGGCCAAAGGTCCAGTCCCCTAGCCTTGTACACCAGACATATGCACCCCCTAATCCACCTGCTCAGAGAGGGGGTTTGAAAGACATGAATCAGATTGAGGTGACAAGAGAGGAAGTCCTACGACTGATGGACAATTTAAAAACTAATAAATCACCAGGCCCGGATGGCATTCATCCGAGAGTTCTGAAAGAACTCAAATGTGAACTTGTGGATCTCCTGACAAAAATATGTAATCTTTCTTTAAAATCTGCCTCCATTCCAGAGGACTGGAAGGTAGCTAATGTCACTCCCATCTTTAAAAAGGGCTCCAGGAAATTACAGGCCAGTCAGTCTGACATCGATACAGGGTAAGTTGGTGGAAACTGTTATTAAGGAAAGAATTAGTAGGCACACTGATGAACAAAAACTATTGAGGCAGACTCAGCATGGGTTCTGTAAAGGAAGATCTTGTCTCACTAACCTGTTAGTGTTTTTTGAGGGAGTGAACAAACATGTGGACAAAGGGGACCCAATAGATGTTATTTACCTTGACTTCCAGAAATTTGATACAGTTCCTCATCAAAGGCTCCTAAGTAAGTTCAATAGTCACGGGATAAAAGGACAAGTCCTCTTGTGGATCAAAAACTGGCTTATAAATAGGAAACAGAGAGTGAGTATAAATGGGAAACTTTCTCAGTGGATGGTGGTAAGCAGTGGGGTACCACAGGGATCAGTACTCGGACCGATGCTTTCTAACTTGTTTATTAACAATTTGGAATTGGGAGTAAGCATTGAAGTGGCTAAATTTGCAGATGACACGAAGTTGGTCAGGGTGGTGAAAACCAGGGAGGATTGTGAGGCACTTCAAAGGGATCTGTCGAGGATGGGTGAGTCGGCGTCAACATGGCAAATGCAGTTCAATGTGGCCAAGTGCAAAGTGATGCACATTGGAGCCAAAAATCCTAAATATAAATACACCATTGATGGGGTCTGAACTGGCAGAGACTGACCAAGAGAGAGATCTTGGAGTCGTAGTAGATAACTCAATGAAAATGTCTAGACAGTGTGTAACTGCAATAAAGAAGGCCAACGCTATGCTGGGGATTATTAGGAAGGGAATTGAAAACAAATCAGCCAGTATCATAATGCCCCTTTATAAATCATTGGTGCAACCTCATTTGGAATACTTGTACAGTTCTGGTCGCCACATCTCAAAAAGGATATTATAGCATTGGAAAAAGTGCAGAGAAGGGCAACTAGAATGATAAAAGGGTTGAAACACCTTCCCTATGAAGAAAGGTTAAAATGTTTGGGGCTCTTTAGCTTGGAGAAATGACGGCTGAGGGTGACATGATCGAGGTTTATAAGATTATGAATGGGAATGAGCAGGTTGAGAAAGAAGTACTTTTCTCCCTTTCTCACAATACAAGAACTCGTGGGCACTCCATGAAATTGCTGAACAGTCGGGTTAGAACGGATAAAAGGAAGTACTTCTTCACCCAAAGAATGATTAACACATGGAATTCACTGCCACAGGAGATGGTGGCAGCTACAAGCATGGACAATTTCAAGAGGGAATTAGATAAACATATGGAGCAGAAGTCCATCAGTGGCTATTAGCCACAAGGTATAGACAGGAAATCTCAGTCTGGGGCAGGTGATGCACTCTATTCTTCGTGCTGGGGGGGGGGAGCAGTGGGAGGGCTACTAGTCCTGGCCCCACTGCTGGACCTCCTGATGGCACCTAGTATATTTTGGCCGCTGTGTGACAGAGTGTTGGACTAGATGGGCCATTGGCCTGATTCAACATTGGCTTCTCTTATGTTCTTATGAAGAGGGTGAAACCTTCCTTCCTATGGCTGACTTCCTAAAAGACACAAATAGAGAGTCGGTCAACCTCACATATTTGGTCCTCTCTAGGTAAAAACTGAGTGCCCTTCGCAGGTCCAGGCAGTGCCACTCCTTCTCTTTATTGGTTTGGGGCAGAAGGATGGTAGAACAATATCCATAGACCTGTGAAAGGCTGAATTAACCTTGGGTACAAAGGCTGGATCAGTGCGCAGCACCACTCTGTCATTATGAAAGACGCATAGGTCTTTATCTATGGAAAGGGCCCCCAACTCTGAGACCCGCCTCGCTGAAGTGATGCTCACGAGGAACACGGTTTTGAATGTTAACTCCTTCAATGAGCAAGTAGCCATAGACTCAAAAGGAGCCTTACACAGAGGACCAAGTTAAGGTGCCAGCTGGGAAACCTGTTTGCTACCAGGGGATTCAACAGAGATGTACCCCTAAAGAACCTTTTGATGTGAGGATGCCTAGAGAATGAATGACCTTTCTTGACTCCCCTGACAGCTGATATAGCCGCTACCTGTCGCTTTACTGGATTCGTACGAAGTCCCTTGTCTAAGCCCTCTTGAAGGAAAGACAAAACCTCTGATACAGAAACCCTCATAGGATCCTGTCCTCTCCTTCTGCACCATGTCTGGAACACCAGCCAAGTATTATTATACACTTTATTGGTGGACCCTTTCCTGGCTGCTAACATGGTCTTTACCACTCCCTCAGGGTAGCCTAAGCTCGTGAGTTGCTCCCGCTCAACCTCCAGGCTATGAGGCTTAGAGTTTTTGGCTGAGGATGAACAATCTCCCCCTGTGTCAGGAGATCTGGCACTACTGGTAATCACCATGGCTCCCTCACCGACAACCACATGAGTTCCTGGAACTCTTCTGGGCCAGTAAGGAGTTACCAGTATGAGTTCTGCCTTGTGGTCTATGACCCTTTGAACCACCCTTTGCATGACCTGTAGTGGTGGGAAAGCATACAACAGTGTTCTCAGCCAGTCTTGATGCAGTGCATCTGTTCCCAGTGCCATTGGATATTTTAGTCTTGACATGAAAAGCTTTGTTTGCCGGTTCTGTAGTGTGGCAAAGAGATGCACTTCCGGAAATCTGAACCTGTGGCATATTAAACACTGTCCTGTTTAGCATCCACTCTGCCTGGCCAACCCACTGCCGGCTCAATCAGTCTGCTATTGTATTCTCTCTTCCTGCCAAATGGATCGCCTTTAAGGACTTTATATGAGTCTCTGCCCATGTTATTAGAAGGCTCGCTTCCTTGTGAAGATGCTTGAAGCGAGAGCCTCCTTGTTTGTTTACGTAGGCCTTTGCCGTTACATTGAATCAAGGCGTGACAGGCCATTATCTCTTGCTGGAAGGCTATCAGTGCTAACCTGATTGCCCTTAGTTCCAATAGATTCAAACTGTTGGACTTCTCTGACTGTTCCCAGGTCCCCTGTGCCACCTGTCCCTTCATATGGGCTCCCCAGCTGAACAGGCTTGCATCTGTTGTGATGATCACCCGGACTGGACCCTGAAGTGGCATTCCCTGTAAAAAACGGTCCAGTTCCAGCCACCAAGGTAACTGGGATTTCAGCTCCCTCCTGTGGTAGTGTTATCTTTTTTACTTTCTTCTGAGCTATCAGGTCCTGAAATGGCCTGAGAAGGCGTTGTAGGGGCCTTGTGTGAAACCTGGCCCATTGTAGTACATCCTGGCACGATACCTGCATTCCCAGTAGCTGCGTTAGTGTCATAATCTCTACTTTCTGAAGACTGAGTACTTCCTGTGTCAGCTGTATCAGTCATTCCCGCCTCTCTCAAGATAAGAAAACTCTGTCTCTCACCATCTCTATGTGTACTCCCAATGATTGAGTTGGTGTTGGTGTCAGTGAACTCTCTACAGAAAAAAGCCTCTTTTTTCTGAAGCTATCCCTGCCAGGGCCAAATGGCCTTAGCTGCTAACACTTCCATGTGACTTTGTCACCTGCACAGATGCCCGCACAGATGGCCAAGCCTCATATTCATATGCAAGACACTTTGACACCTTTGCTGGAAAAGGGAGACATACCAATGCCTTCCCAAGCCTGAAAGAAGTAGGCCCAGCACATTAACACTTCAAAAAACATTCCTAAGCATTCCCTGACCTGACATGTGGCACATATGCCATGGAGCTTGGACACACCCCTCCACTCCCTCACGATTGGATAATGGCCATATTCAGTAGTGACGGAGGAGGGGGTTTGATTGTGATACCCCATATGGGAAAAGTTAGTTCTTTATTAGTTCCTAAGTTCCTTTCTGAAAACAAAGAGTTTGTTTTTGGACTGGCTGCCTGCTGGTCATGGAGTTTACTATCTGGCAGCCAAGCTGGACTTAACTGCCCACAACAATCATGTGGTTCCTTCTCAAGATTCCTTGATGAGACTTTGGACTATTTGCACTATGGACCATCTGATACCTCTGAAAGCCTGGTAACTATGGATTAGAGCTGTAGTTAGAGCTGACTATGCTATAGTCAATTATTTGTTTTTATTTACCTTTTGCTAGTCTCATTATATATGCATGCTTCTCCACTGAATAAATATAATATATAATCAATATTATCTGGATTTGTTTCCTCTGTTGCAACTTGACCTCTAAGACTAGATCTTGTGCCTAAGCTGTTCGCCTAGGAAGACTACCACTCTGTGTTTGCAGCCCTGAGACAGAGCTGATAAGCTGCTACGTCCCAGAGACCAGGCAGGAATTGGGGATCTCTACTCCTGTCTGAGAAGGGGACCTTTGTGTAAGAGATCCTGGTGGCATTGACTACTGATACCCTAGAGCATGTACAGACATACTCCTAGAGTTATTTAATTGTTACTGAGAGTGTGGGGTTTTTAACTCTTATCCCTGAACTGGGGTGGGACAGGAGAAATCCATGACAAACTCTTTTCTATATTGATCACAAAGCCATGATCTCGGAGTATCATCATCGTGGTCTCCAATGACCAAACCGTCAGTTCGTATGTTGTGCCTTTGACAAAAATATTATCCAGAAAAGGGTATAGTGATACCCCTTTGGTCCTCAGTAAAACAGTCAGTGAGACCAAGACCTTGGTGATGATTTTAGACCAAAAGGAAGTGCCCGCCGAAGTATTGGCAGCTCACGGTGGTACCAATGAAACAAGAGCTGATTGAGAAGATTATGGAGGCAGCAGAAATGGACAAACTGACTTTGATGCTGAAAGGGCATGAACAGCCTTAGAACAGCCATTCGTCTTCTCCGCAGCTGGAATGACAAGGAGAAAAAATGGAGGGGTTGAGCAGGCAGGGGAGCTAATCAGCTACCTGCTGCCTCCTTTCTCCTAAAATCTTCCAATGCGTTCTTGTCTTCTTATTATTATTTTCTGTGCTCTTCGGGAGCATGGTCTACCATGTCCTGCTTCAACTGCAGGGTCAGAGAGACTGGGTTCCAGGGGACAAGACCCTCCCTCTCCATGCCTGAAGAGTCTGCAGACCCTGCCTTCGGAGGGGGGAGGAGTTTCCCAGGAGTAAGGACTCTGAAGGACTGCCCCACTCCTGGACCACCAGAGAAGGTACCAGTCCCACAATTTGATGGCTGCGTGGCAAAGTCAGAGACAGGCGGTATCACCTGTAGTAATGTTGTCTGAGGCGACTTGAACAACCTTGTCGGCCAGCACCGGGGGGGAAGGAGATTAGGGCTCGATGAACTGCTTGAAGTTCTAGGGCATTGATATGGAGAGTCCTCTATCAAGGAGTTCATGTTCTGCTTGCAGACAGAGATCTACATTGGGCTCCCCAACCCCAAAGGGAGGCATCTGTTGATAGGTAGGAGGAGGATGTCGAAAAGGCATGCTGGATAGGAGATGCTGTGGGAGCGCCCACCAGGTCAGAGTGTAAAGGATCATGCATATTCTTGCATGGATGGAGAGACACACGTTCATGTTGTAGATTCCCTGATTACCAGAATACATATTGGCATTCGTATGGCCCATTTTACATACCTGTAACTAAATTACATCTATAGAAGGTACCACATATGGTTTTTATACAAAGGGCTTTTTAAGAATTTGTATATTATTGCATGAATGTGTGTCTAGATAAGATTGTATTTTTGACCACTGAAGAAGGCTTTTTATGGCCGAAATGCGTCTGGTCTTTAGTATCATATGTATGGACCCATCATGTGTATAAATGTGTGTAAGTTTTGTTTACATGAGGATTTTAAACGTATTTTAACGTGTGTACACCTTATTAAATTTTGAACTGTTTAATATTATATTAGCTCAACCCTCTTGATTTCTAGCATTCTCTTGGGTTGAGTTTGTTCTTGTGCCCCCCTCTCCCTATTGTACAGAGTGTAAAGGACTCACGGAGGGAGAGAACGGTGTGCCATGGAAGTCAATGGGGATTGGAAAAAAAAAAAAAAAATTGGCCCCCTGTAGGGGATTTTTAAGGAGCTGCGGTGGTTCAAGTGGTTAAGACACTGAACTGCAGGCTGTGGAAGGTCAGTAGTTCAGCAGTTCAAGACCCGTGAGTGCCGCATGATGGGGTGAGCTCCCGTCTCTAGTTCCAGCTCCTGCCAACCTAGCAGTTCGAAAGCAAGAAATTGCAAGTAGATAAATAGGTACCACTTCAGTGGGAAGGTAACAGCATTCCGTGCACCTTGGTGTTTAGTCATGCCGGCCACATGACCACGGAAATGTCTTCGGACAGCGCTGGTTCTTCGGCTTTGAAACGGAGATAAGCACCGCAACCCTAGAGTTGGATTCGACTGGCTTTCGAGCAAGGGAACCTTTACCTTTAGGGGATTTTTTATTTTATTTTCTATAAACTACAACAGAAAAAATAGGGAGGGGACACTACAAACTATAGGATAAAGCAAAGAAAATCTAACTAAGAACCCAAGGTCTGGAAGTTATACAATGTTTTTAACCAAAGCTATTTTCTCTTAGAAAATTTTTGACATGAGGAGTATTCAATATTAGTTCTCTAATCATCAAGATCCACTTAGCTGGTACAACAATGAAAATTTCCATCCTTATTTCTTAAAAAAAAACCCTGTTATTAATAGGATATACTGACACGTTCCATATTTCAAAATATTTTTAAGTACATCCTCTTCTGTTACCCCCTTCCCCCCCCCACTTGGCTTCCAGCAATGCTCCACCCCCCTCATTGTTTCAATCAGTGTCCACTAACATTAAAAACTTATCCAGTATTCAATTCTTCTTTTATAACATATTCATTCTTTCGATCTAACCCTTAGGTAACATTTTAGCTATTATTCAGTCATTACTTTCTATATTCTATTCTTAATAGTTATCAAAGCAGAGTAACTTATTTCTTACATCCCAGTTCGTTTCCAGATAGTCTTTAAAATCCTTTCATTCCACCAAAAATTCTTCATCTTCTTTACCATTAAGCTTCTTTGTCAATTTGTCCATTTCTAAAAATTTCCATCCTTATTTCCTATCAACAGACACCTGCTAACTATGGCTTCACATTACATGTTTATCCCCCCCCCCAAGCTCTCAAAGTTCAAATTCCACTTCTTCTACAATTAAAGACAGTCCACTTTGTTTCTTGTAGTGTCTTTCCTCTGATCTTCTGGCTCTCAGCAGTTTTTATGTCCTTGTTACAGCTGTTACATGCTTGTCTGTAGTCTAAAGAGTCCATCACTTCATTTTTGCAAGGCGGTTATATTTTGGATTAGTCCAAGTTGAGACAAACTCCCAGGAATTGTAGAACCTGAAGAGGTTGAAAAGCAGACATTGCCAGATTCACACAAAGTCCCAAATTGTGCAGTAAAGTCAGGGTAGAAAGGACGTCCTTTTTGAGCTGAAGTTTTGTCGAGGCTACAAGAAGCCAGTCATTGATGTAAGGATAAAGGACAATCCCTTGATGATGGAGTTACGTAGCTACCACCGCCATCATTTTCATGAAAACACAAGGAGTGGTGCAGAGGCCTAAGAGAAGGACTCTGTATTGGTAATGAGTGGCTCCTATGGCAAAATGGAGAAAATGCTGAAGTTGAGGTCAAATGGTAACATGAAAGTAGGCATTTTGAAGGCCTATCGATGCTAGCCGCCCTGTTTTTGGAAGGAGGGGAAGAATCGACTGGAGAGTGACCATATGAAATTTTTGGCAGTGAACAAATCAATTGAGCTCTCGAAGTTCCATAATACCCAAACACCCTCATCCCTCTTGGGGAGTGTGAAGTACTCAGAGTAGAACCCTAGAGTTCGTTGTACCTCTGGCACGACTTTGATGCCCCCTTGTCAAGTGACATAGCTATTTCTAGGCAGAGAGATGAAGTCGGTGGCATGATGAGGAAGTGATGGAAGGTCAGGGGTGAAATGAATTCTACTGCATACCCCACCCATACGATGGTTAGGACCCAAGAATTGGTGGTAATATCTTGCCAAGTTGGGAAGAAGCGGAAGAGTTGGGTCCCAACGGGAGGGGTGAAAGAAGGTGGTGGTGTCAGGCAATGGAGATGGTCAAACAGATTGCTTTGGCTGTTGAGGTTTCTTAGATGCTCGAGGCTTGGACTTCTGAGAGAGCTGACAAGGATCGTAAGACCTATGCCTCCATTGGGACGTGGCAGCAGGGGAAGGCTGGCATTTATTGTAGTATGGCTTCCATTGCAGATATCGAGGATGTTGCAGAGTCAAGGTGGAAACACCTAGATTTCAAGCTTACTTCCTACTATCATCTACAGCCTTCAAGGTTTCATCAGTGGTGGCATGGAAAAGACTTTTGCCATCGAAAGGTAAATCCTCCATCTTAAATTTCACATCTGGCTGGAGAGATGTGTTTCTAAGCCACGCATGCCAGCGGATAGTGATAGAAGACGCTAGAACCTTGGAAGAACAAGTGACAATGTGTCTAATGGAGTTGATCTGTTGTTTAGATATAGTACATATCTCAGATAGCACACCCGAAAGTGTGGTCCTGTACTCCTCTGGCACGGCTTCAAGGACCGGTCAAACAGTGGTAGCAACATTGAAGTCATAAGCCGAGAGGTAGGATAAGTAAGTATTGATCCAAATGTTCATAGCAGGTACTGAATAGGTCTTCTTAGCTATAGAGTCGATGTTACGACCCTCCTGATCTGGAGGAATGGATAGTCTAGGCTGCTTTGACTTCGAAGAGGAATGAATTATCATCGAGTTTGGGGAAGGATGATGTTGGTTGTTAATATCCAGCAGTCAGATCAAAATTATCTATGTGACAGCAGGCAAGCTGCTGGCCGGTTCAGATCAGCCAAGCTATGAGGTCAGTGGACCATGACTCAGCATGATGCTGATTGGACGCTCAATGTATATAGCTGTACATGTCCTGCTCTGTACATCTTCTTCTCTCTGTATATGGTGTCTGGCGGAGCAGTTTGTCAGTGGATTGTATATATCCTATAAATAAATCTGTATATAGCTTACCACAGGACTGTCTTGGTGTGGTGCTATATAGAAGTTACTCTGCAATGAGTGCTGGTGCTGCTGATCAATCCTGGTTGCTGGTGGTGGCTGTACGTTGCTTTACGCGGCCTGCGCAACAGGGTTATGGGCCCAGCCTGGCGCGAAGGCAGTCCCGAGCAACGGTGAACCTACCAGCCCAGTGGGGATTCAGTCTGACGGGGACCAGCTCAGCCTGACAGCCAACACTGCTATCTGGACAACGCCGGTGAGCCAGACCGAGAGCAAGCATGCAGCAGTGGACAAGAAGTTGAGGGTGAAGGTTGTTGACTTCTTCCAGGAGTGGGGGAGTGGGAGACAAGCCTTGGCTGCAGTGAGTCACGCTGAGAGAAAGACAGATAACAGTTCCAGCCCAAGCATGTCGAGAAAGCCAGAGGAATTATGGCTTTAGTGCCGACAACGCAGGTGGTGGACAAGCTAACTTCTACAAACTATGATACGTGGGCATTTCGGATGAAACATTATCTTATCAGAGAGGGCCTCTGCCTGTACATTAATGACCCTCCTGATCCTGTTCCAGCAGCAGACGTGACGAAGGTCGAGAGGGCTCTGGCATGTATTGTCCTGGCCGTGAGTGATGACCAATTAATTCAAATTTCATCTGCTGCTAATGCAAAAGAGGCGTGGAATTCTTTAAAAGCCGTCTATGTTCAGAAATATGCTGGTACTATCATGTCTCTGATGCGGCATCTCTACAGAAGGGTCCTGGAGAGATGGTGCGGGAGCATATAACTGCTTTAACAGAGCTTTTCCAGCAACTAGAGGGAAGAGGCAAGGTGATATCTCCAGAAGACAGGTGTTATTTGGTCCTATCATCTCTATCTCCAGAGTTCGACACCCTAATCACCTCCCTGGAAAGTTTACAACCAGACCAACTTAACCTGCAATTAATTGTTGGCAGAGCGCTGGAGTACGAGGCTAAAATAAACACAAAGTTTTCTTTTGTTGCCTGGCAGCGAGCCCAGCCTGTGGAATCCTTGGGGGCAAGCTGCAGGAGGAGGGAGGAACCCAGTGTGAAGATTGAGCCAGCGAAAGCACTACGCATCAGAAAATGCTTTCTGTGTGGGTCTGTGTCCCATTTAAAAAAATCCTGTCCTCTGCAGCAAAAGAAGAAATCATCTGTTGGACACTGTGACGTGCTGTCTAAGCGTCCCAATGCATCTCTTGTGCTGACAGGTACTGAATTAACACATGGGTGGGTGTTAGACAGTGGTGCAAGCCAAATATTTTGTAAATATCCAGATATGCTGCAAAATCAACAAAAGGCACAGCAGCAGCATGTGACTCTGGCAGACGGTCATATAGCTGACACAGCATGCTGTGGAGAATTAACATTGCCTTTTCTGAACTATACTTTTCAGAATGTCCTCTGTGTCCCATCCCTTGAGAACAATTTACTTAGCATCCTGGCATTGGACCGAGCTAACTTTGAAATTGTTTTTGCAAATGGTTCATGTAAAATTATGAAAGGTGGGAGGTAAATGGCTACAGCTAACTTGAGAAATTATGTGTGGGGTGACTCTGAAACGGGAGCCACAGCGAGCGTGCCAGGAAACTGTTGAAGTGCTGCAATCCATATGCCAGCAAATTTGGAAAATGCAACAGTGGACACAGAATTGGAAAAGGTCAGTTTACATTCCAATCCCAAAGAAGGGCAATGCCAAGGAATGTTCATACTATTGCACAATTGCACTCATTTCACATGCTAGCAAGGTCATGCTCAAGATCCTACAAACTAGGCTTCAGCAGTATGTGGATAGAGGACTGCCAGATGTACAAGCTGGGTTTCGAAGAGGTAGAGGAACTAAAGATCAAACTGCCAACATTCACTGGATTGCAGAGAAAGCAAGGGAGTACCAGAAAAACATCTACTTCTGCTTCATTGACTATGCTAAAGCCTTTGATTGTGTGGACTACAACAAACTGTGGCAAGTCCTTAAAGAGACGGGAGTACCAGACCACCTCACACGTCTCTTGAGAAAGCTGTGTAAAGGTCAAGAAGCGACAGTTTGAACTGGATATGGAACAACTGATTGGTTCAGCATTGGAAAAGGAGTACAACAAGGATGTATATTGTCACCAAATACTAAGACTACAGGCAGATATAATATGTTTACAGGAGACCCATATTAAAAAAGATTCTACGAAGTACTTGGAATATAAAAAATTAGGACAGGTTTTTGTTGCTTCGGATGATAAGAAGAAAAGAGGTGTTGCAATATATTTTAAAGATTTTTTTCCCCCCGGAACTACTTTATGCCTCAAATGATGGTAGAATACTAGCTGTAAAAATTAGAAATCAAGGTAAAGATACTGTCATAATTAATGTCTATGCACCAAATCAGAATCAAGTGACTTTTTTCAAGGACCTACATGAAATTATATCTAGAAATAATGATGAAAACATATGCCTCATAGGGGATTTTAATGCGGTAGTAGACCCAGGAATAGATAGAAAAAGCAGGAAAACACGGAAAAAACCTAGGCTTGATCTTGTCAACGATTTTTTTTCATATAGCAGAAGAATTTAACCTGACTGATGCCTGGAGAACCAGGAATCTGGGGGGAAAAGACTTTACTTACTATTCATCACGGCACCACTCCTGGTCTAGACTGGATATGGCGTGGATAATGACCCACATGAGAACAGAGTTAATAGAAGCAGAAATTCTACCAAAGACATTTGGTAGCAGAAATTCTACCAAAGACATCCTTTCCTATTATCCTTTAAACAAAGACAAAGGTCACCAAGATGGCAGATGAATATTGGACTGCTAAGAGATCAAGAATTTGTAAAAAAGGCTAGGGTGGAAATACAAGATTTTTTTAAAAAAATACAGCCTGATATGCCCATAGAAACAGTCTGGGAAACTTCCAAAGGTTGTATAAGAGGATGGTTTATAAGTCAAGAAGCTTGGAAAAAGAAACGCAGAAAGGAGAAATATGAAAAAATAGGAAGATTAATAAAGTTAGAAGATAAGCTTAAACAAAATACTGTAGTAGAAGAAGCAAGAAAGAAACTAAATTTGTTGCAGCATAGAATGAACTTACTATTGACTTAAAAGATAGCAAAGATGATAGAATTTACCAAACATTATTTCTTTGAAAATGCCAATAAGCCATCAAGATGGTTGTCGTATAGGCTCAGAAAAGAAACTGAAAAACGTGTGATAAAGTCGTTAGGGAACAATAAGGGTGAGGAAAAATTTGACATACAAGAATTAATGAATATTGCAGAAAACTTCTATAAAAACCTGTATAGAGAAGACCCCCAAGATGAAACGCAAATAGAAAGATATCTACAACAGACTATAAACAAGAAATGTGAGGAAGACCATAACAATATGTTGAATGAGCAAATTACTATCTGTGAAGTAACAAATGCTTCACCATCGATGAAGTAATAGAGGCAATTAAAGGCAAAAGAAAAAGAAATCTCTGGGTCAAGATGGTCTTCTGGTAGAAATATATAAAGTTTTTGAAGAACAGATTAGTCTGCTTTTTAAAGGTTTACTTCAAAAACTAGGACATACAGGGAATATGCCTAGCTCTTGGTATCAGGCACTGATAATGCTAATCCATAAACCGGATACCGAGGGAAGAGATATTAAGAACTATAGATCAATATCTATATTATCTAATTCCCAAGGGCTCCCTCCCTGTGCGGATACTTATTTCCTCATACTGGGGCTGCATGGAAGCAAAAGAAATTATCCTGCATACGTGGCTCGCTCCCCAGGTGTGCACAAAAATCGAAAAACTTTAAAATACGTAGGGGGGAGTTTAAAAACAACCAAAAAGTAAAACAGAGTTCACTGCGGCTGCGCAGAGAAAGGACTTACCAAGGCAGAGCCTTCTCTCCCTGTCCTTCTCTCCTCCCCATGGCCACGCCCCCTCCACCAAACGGTCAGGTCTTCAACTGACAACGTTGCGATTTAAAGCAAACTACAGTAACTCTCGGCTTTCTTCACTGTGCTCCGGCAGCTCCTTCCACTTTGCAAGAAGGAAGTGCATACACACTCCACCCCCATCCCCGGGGGAAACCGGAGCAGCCAGGAGAAGTTCCCGGTGCCTCTGCTCTTCCTCTTTCCCTTGCCTCCTCCTCATTAATTAGTTTTAGATTTACTGATAGAAACAGAAAAAAACAGAGTGGGCAGGGAGGAAAACATTTTTTTCCACGGAGAATGCAAGAGTGTGTGTGCCAAACTTCTTTCTCAGATACTAGATGGTAGAGCCAGCGTGCTTTTCCATGGCCCTTTGCAAAGAAGTCTGGAAGAGAAGGATTTTGCCCAGAGGTGGGTAAGCCTGCCCAGTTCCTTCCCTGTGCTGGAATGCCAGAGGCTTCAAATATAGCCTCCCCCCCCAACCGGTGCTGCTCTTTGGTGCTTCATCCTGACCAAAGAAGTATTGCCTAAAGTTTAGTCATGGGAATGCTATTTAAACTGCAGAGCTCTGATAACAGTGATTAATTTTAAACCGTGGGGTTTCTCTGGACTGCAGCTACCAGTGTTCCCTCTAAGCTGAGTTAGTGTGAGCTAACTCACAGTTTTTTAGCCTCTGACTCACACATTTTTTTAGCCTCTGGCTCAGGAAGGGATGGCTCCAGAGCAAACTGATTTATGCAGCAGCCAAATCACTCGCTCACAACTTTAATGCCCGTAGCTCACAGAGTATAATTTTTGCACACAAGACCCCACAGCTTAGAGGGAGCATTGGCAGCCACCACCTTCCCCTACTACTCATCTGTCTGTGGGGCTAGCATAAGACCTCTTTCAGTGTTTGTGCCGCAGGGTATGTATATGCCAAAATCATACAGCTCCAACTGATTCATATCTTCTTCCCTCTCCAATAGAGAGGTTACATATTCCCCCCCCCCGACTGCATTCCCAAATGCTCCAAGTGACTGGGAAATACTGGCAAGATCATATCTGGAAAAAGAGACTCTTTCTGACTCTGATTGGTTGTTACTGGGATTCCAACTCTAGGCAGGGTGCATCTTCTCTCCCAGTAAGAGGAGCAGGAGGTGGTGATGACAGCGGGTCATGCAGCAACCCCATCACACAAGGGTGAGTGCGTGAGCTTGCTGGAACCTGGTGAGAACAAAGAAGGGGGGTTCAGTAATAACGCTGGGGTGAGGGATGGGTTTGGGCAATGGTGGGGGAGGGGACCTCTAGGTGATTCTCTTTATCCAAACATCCTGTTCCCAAAAGGAGCTAAATCCCTGTGTGGGAAAGGACTGATTTGTGCCTATAGATACATTATCATCCCTTGCTCAAAATTGTGCTCCTCATTTTAGGCACAATAAGAGTCTTGCTCTTCTCTCTTTCCTTCACTCTTCCCCTTCTTCACTTTCTTCTTCTTTCACGGGTTTGCTTGCATGCATAGAATATAAATGCCAGGCTATGATCTTTGGAAAAGGAAGAAGAGAAGGAGGAGGAAGGCAGGCTGGTAGGTAGGTAGGTAGGTAGGTAACCAGCAATTATAAGTTAAAACAAGTCACAATACATTATGCAACATTTTGTTGTGGGCCCCCTCTTGTCTTTACTGAATGTAGACTATAAAATATTTCCAAACATTTTAGCGGACAGAATGAAAAAAGTCTTAATGAAAATAGTACACCAAGACCAAGCAGGATTTCTACCCAAATGACAAATTAAAATAATATACGGACAATCATAAATGTGTTAGAGTTCTTTGAAGCACATCTGGAAAAAACAACTGGCCTTAATGTTTTTGGATGCTGAAAAGGCCTTTGATAATTTATCTTTGAAGTTTTTACTGCATAAATTAGCAATATGGGACTGTGGACAGAAATTTTTGACAATGGTCTCCACAATATATAAGACAAAACGCTAGAATTATAATAAATGGAGATCTTTCCTCAAATCTTGAGATACAAAAAAGGATAAGGCAGGGCTGTCCACTATCCCCATTACTTTATATATTTGCTCTAGAATCGCTCAATGATGCAGTAAGAAATAATGTGCTGATACATAGTCTAAAGACATGAGGAGAGGAACTTAAACTACTGGCTTTCGCAGGCAATCTGGTCTTTATATTAGGAAACCCAACAGAATCTTTACCACATTTTCTTAACTTAATACATGAATATGGAAAGGTTGCTGGTTTAAAAATCAATACAAAAAAGACAAAAATCATAACAAAAAATTCCTCAAATGACCAGACAAGGATGATAAAGGATATATCAGAGATGGCAATTGTAAAAACAGTTAAATATTTGGGAATAATAATATCTAATAGGAATAGTTCATTAATAGAAAATAATTACTATAAATTAGTGGAGGAGCTTAAGAAGGATCTGTTATGATGGAAAGATATACAACTGTCATTGATGGGTAGAATAGCTACTATAAAAATTAATGTTCTTCCAAGGTTCCTGTTCCTGGCACAAAATATACCTATACTGAAAAGAGAAATTTTTTTATAGAGTTTGATAAAATAACAAGGCAATTTATCTGGTATCCTAAAAGAGCTAGAATAAAATGGAAAGTCCTACAAGACAGGAAAGAAAGGGATGAATTTGGTCTCCCCAATTGGTATTTGTACTACCAGGCTGCTGCACTAGATTGGATAAAAGAGTGGATTACGTTGGGAAATGTAAGATTGTTAAATCTAGAGGGTTATGATTTAAGTATGGGTTGGCACGCGTATACATGGTACAGGAAGGATAAAGCACATTCTAATTTTAGGCAATATGTGTTAAGGGGGACCCTAATAAAGATTTGGAATGATATTAAAGATAAATATTATATAAAAGCTCCGAGATGGGTATCCCCCTTAGAAGTGTTATTAAACCTTCCCTTACTACTGAACACGACAGAGAAACCTATGAAAGTTTATTGGATGAGGATAATAAACTGAAATCCAAGGAAAGACTTTGGGATACTCTTAACATCAAATTTACTTGGGAAACCTTACAACTTCAATCTAGATATGCCAAAGATGCAGTTGTGGGATTCTATATTGCTAAAACCCAACTAGACAAGATCTGGCTATTGACAAGTGACAAGATGATACAGAAGCTTTATAGATTTCTTTTGGAAGAATATATGCAGGATGAAATAATTAAAACCATGATCTCCTGGATGAGAGACATTGGTCGCTCTATAGAAATAGATAAATGGCTGAAAATGTGGAAAACAGTCAGATATATGAGATCTATAAGTTATAAAGAGAATATTTTAAAAATGTTTCATAGATGGTACTGGATGTCAGATAGATTAGCTAAGTGTCATAAATCTGTTTCCAACAATTGATGGAAATGCAAAGGAAACGTGGGAACGTTTTTCCACATGTGGTGGCGCTGTAGCAAGGTTCATAAGTATTGGTTAAAGGTACAAAAAATAATATCAGAAATAATGGAATAAAACAATTTTTTAACACCTGAAATGGCTTTGCTAAATATAATCCGGGATAGCATTGTACAAAAAGATGTCTATCTGTTGATCTATGTATTGACAACTGCCAGGATATTGTTGACTAAGTTTTGGAAACTAGAAAAAACCTCGACAAGGGAGGAAATAAGGACAAAACTGCTTGAACTGATACAAATGGACAAACTAAATTTGATGTTACAAGGGAAAGATCAATGTATTCATACAATTAGGTGGGCAAGAGTGTATAAGTGGATAAATAACAATTGGAAAATGTAGACTTGAATGTATATGATCTACCATATGTAATACTGGATAAAACTGATAAATAAAGCTTTAAAAAAGAGACAGAGATGGGAGTACCAGATCACCTCACATGTCTCGAGAAATCTGTATAAAGGTCAAGAAGTGACAGCTGGAACCGGATATGGAACAACTGACTAGTTTAGCATAGGAAAAGGAGTATGACAAGGCAATATATTGTCACCCTGCTTATTTAATTTATATGCAGAGTACAACATGCAAAATCCCGGCCTGGATGAATCACAAACTGGAATTAAGATTGCTGGGGAAAACATCAACAACCTCAGATATGCAAACGATACCACTCTAATGGCAGAAAGTGGAGAGGACCTCAAGAGCCTCTTGCTCAGAGTGAAAGAGGAGAGTGCAAAAGTTGGCTTGAAACTCAACATCAAAAAAACGAAGATCATGGCATCCAGTCCCATCAATCCTTGGCAAATAGAAGGGGAAGTCATGGAAGCAGTGACAGAATTCACGTTCTTGGGATCCAAGATCACTGCAGATGGTGACTGCAACCATGAAATTAAAAGACACCTGCTCCTTGGGAGGTGAGCAATGGCAAACCTAGACAGCATAATAAAAGTAGAGACCTCACCCTGCCAACAAAAGTTTGTATGGTCAAAGTAATGGTATTCCCAGTAGTACTGTATGGCTGCGAGAGTTGGACTATAAGGAAGGCCGAGTGCCGAAGAACAGATGCTTTTGAATTATGGTGATAAAGAAGACTCTTGAGAGTCCCTTGGACTGCAAGGACATCAAATCAGTCAATCCTAAAAGAAATCAACCCCAACTGTTCCCTAGAAGGCCAGATACTGAAGCTGAAGTTCAAATACTTTGGCCACCAAATGAGAAGGGAGTGCTCGTTGGAGAAGACCCTGATGCTGGGAAAGATTGAAGGTTAAAGAAGAAGGGGACAGCAAAGGATGAGATGGTTAGACAGTGTTATCGATGGACCGAACATGCAAACATCAAAAGATGGCAGAAGACAGGAGGGCCTGGTGTGATATGGTCCATGGAGTCATGAAGAGTGGGACTGTGTGACTGAACAACAACAACAAATGGGAAGATGACCACCCCCGGGATCCTCAGGTATGCCACCAGGGAAATCAGCACTGGCAAACATCCTTGGAACCGTTTTGAGACAAAAGAGGAGAGCCTGATATTGGAAGTGTAGACACTTGTAAGCGAAGCACAGAAATCTCCAGTGTGACCTCCAAGTGGGAATGTGTAAGTAGGCCTCTGAGAGATCTATTGACAACACAAAATTTCCCTCCTATATTGATGACACTTTGGACTTTATGGTTTCCATCTGGAACTTTTCCCTTGTCATCCTCTTGTTTAGCCACTTGAGGTCTAGAATAGCTCTTAAATCTCCGTTCTTCTTTGGAACTACAGAAAGGACTGAGAACCCCCTCTCTCTGGGCCCCCGGCATGGGCTCTATTGCTCCTATTTCCAAGAGGTGTTGGATGGCAATGAGGAAAAGAAGGTGTTTCCGTGAACATCTGTTCTTCGGTACTTCCAGAAATCTGTTGGGGGAGAAAGAGCAGAGATCCAGAGAGTAGCCATTTTTTTACCGTATCTAATACTCACTTGTCACCTACTGTGGCTTCCCATTGAATTGCAAAACTTTAAACCTAGTCTCCTATCTTTGTTGATTCTGAGGCCCTGTAATAGTCACACAGAGGTGTGCTTTTGGGGACCATTTGCATTATGTCCAGGTGCCCTGGTGAAGGAGGGACTGTTGCCACTTGATGGTTTGGGGTGCCATCTCTCCTTGGAAGGTCTGAATGCTTGAAACTCTGCAGTATGCTTGGGTTTACGAAAGGAAGGGAAACGCTTCTTGTGTTTGCTCTCCCTCTTGCAGGAATGTAGCACTTTCTTCTTGTTCTCATTCTCTACCAGATATCTGTCCATACCTTCCCCAAAGAGCTGAATGCCCTGAAATGGTACACTCATCACCTTTGCCTGAGTGGAGGGATCCATTTCCCAGCTATGAAGTCATGTATTTCTTCTGGATGCAACGCTTGATGCTATGGCTCTCGCTGAAAGTTAGATGGCATCTAATGACACATCTGCTGAAAAAACTGCTACCCCAGGGCAATCTTCTTTAAGTTGTTCTTTAATTCCATAGAGACGTCACTGTCTGCGGCTGAAAGGTCTGAGACTCAAGAGTAAATAGCTCTAGTAAAAAGAGAGCTTGCAGTGGATGCCTTGAGCCATGTTGAGGAGGCCTCAAAATTCTTGTGCAGTGCCTATTCAATCTTTCTGTCACAAGGATCCCTGGGCAGGCCATCTGCATCTGCAGGCAGGACTGAATTTGAACACAGGCTGGCCACTGGATAATCACCTAATGGCAGTTTAAATCATTCAGCAGCCTCTGGCACCAGGGAGTATAACTTAGAGATGATGAGGCGATTCAATTTTATCCACTCAGCCTGCATTACACTATCAAACACAACAGGGAAAGGGATCCCCAGGGGAAATGACCTTGCTTTTGAGAAAGCTTTGGTGGACCCTGTTGGCTTCTCTGGGTCAGGCTTTGCCACCTCCTTGTTGTTCACTGGAATTTCCAGGGTGCACAGAAGCTTAGGCAGAATCCTGTGGAAAATTTCCTGTGGAAAAAGGTGATTCTCCATGGTTGTGACTATGGGCTCCTCCTCATCAGACAACTCCCCCTCCTCTTTGTCTGAGGAAGAATCAGAGCATTCAGAGTCCTGTTCCTCATCCCCCAAGACCTGGCTTGATTCTCTATCTCTCTTTTTGTATTTTTGCAATGTGTGTGCACGCATGTGTATGCATGCCATGCCTGGAAGTCATGGTGACCTCTGGTGACTCCTAGTGGGGCATGGAGTACTTCAGAGAAGTGGCTTGATAGTATGCCTTTGCCTCCCGCCCTGGTATTCTTTGGAGATCTCCCATCAAAATATTTGCCAGGGTCAGCCCTGCTTAGTATCTGAGATCTGATGAGATCAAGCTTGCCTGGGCTATCCAGGCCTCCCCTCTCTTTTTTTTTACCTTTTGCTGTTTCAGTGAAGATTTGAGTTTGATGCATGAAGAGGTCTATTGTCTATTCTCTATCTAACCTGGTATAGTAATAGAAATCTGGTACTATACCTGGTATAGTAATGTAGTAATCTATTCTCTATCTAAACTGGTATAGTAATCTATTCTCCTCTTGGCCCGGGGAGGGGGGATTGCTCACAAGACTTCACAGTTTAGAAGGTGCATTAGTGAGAGGTCCTATCCAGCTCCCTACTGTCTGAAGAACTCCTGGAGGGTGAACACCACCTGTATCTACTGCAAGCCCCAGAGGAGTCCCTATGGCTTTCTGGCATGGCTTTTGAGATGGCCTCTCTGATCTCCCTTCGCATTTCTCCCAGTAAGCTTAGAAGTCAACAAAACAACAAAGAGGGGGAAAAGTAATCCTGGAATTGCAAGGCTTGGAATGGAGCATGGCAAACGGCTTCCTACTACCTTGATCCAGGGCCAAAAACTGGGGAGAAGCCCCTCCCCTTACAGGAATCTCAAAAAAGAAGTCGTGACCCTGTCCGCCACCAGAGAGGAGCTTCTCCCAGACATTGAGACTGCCCCACCCCTGGACCACTGGATGATATTTGAGGTAATGTTATATGAACTATATTAAATTAGCTTGATAAAAACTGATAATAGTTATAAATATGATCTGTACCTTTAAGGATTTGGTAGTTACATACACAGCTGCATGGAATTAAAGGGTATAATCTTTATTAAGATGGTATGTTGCCAGCATGTATAGAGCATTTTGTCAGCGAGTATTAGAGCAGAAGGCTTTGTGCCTAATTAAGGAAATGTTAATGGATTGGCTTGCTTCTTGTGTAAAAGTTCAGTTGTAAATAAGAGTTAGGTTTAAAATAACACAGCATACACTCTTTTATAACACTAAGATTCCATTTAGCTGAGTGATGTCCTTTGTGTTACAATTGTGCTACAAAAGGGACAGAATTTCTGAGGAAAATCTACTATGAATAACTTCTGAGGAAGATCAGCTATGAAACAGGCTTACATCTACATCCTCATAACTTACTACAGAAGCTGTTCTACAGTATCACAAAGATGAGACTTTTCCAATGTTTGTGATACAGGATCACGTTACTAGTTGTGTAAGATTTTTCTGTTATCTATGTAATACATAAGGACCATTTGTATTTCTATAAATTATAAAATAAAGTGATTGATTGTTATTAGGTTGTACACCGTGATCCCAGTTTGTTTTTCTTTTTTCCCTTCCATTAGGTGCCACTTACAGAAGACTAGGAATAAGGCTCATTGTGGAAAAAAATATAACGGGATCTAGAAAGAATCTCTGGGTGGGTTCCCTGGCCTTGGGTACTCAGCATCAATTTGCTGTGCTGGCCTCAGCAGGGTATAATGACAAAGTCCACTGTTTTCTCAAGGGGAACTAATCTCTGCCATCTGAAGGGCAATTGTAATTCTGAGTGATCTCCAGCCCTCCCCTGGGGATTAGCAACAATGGTTTCCAAGGAGGAAATGGCTGGCTTGGAGGGTGGATTCTATGGCATTGTACCTGTCTGAGGTCCCACCCCTCCTCAAAATCCACCCTCTCCAGACTCCATCCCTCAAATCTCCAGGAATTTCCCAACCTGGAGTTGGCAACCCTGCTTGGGTCTCCTTCCCAGCCAACCATCAACCTACCTTTATCTGCCCTTATGACTTCAGCTTTCCATCTCCCCCCCCAAATCTGGAGCCTCTACCTAGGTAAAATAGTCTTTCTCCACAGTGGAGACCCAAGCAGAAGGAAAGCAACCTCAGTAAGGTATAATGGCACAGAGTCCACCCTGCAAAGCAGCTGTTTTCTCCAGGGAAACTGAGCTCTGCCAACTGGAGAGCAGTTGTAATTCTGAGTGGTCTCCCCCCTCACCTGGGGATTGGTAGCAATGGTTCCCCGGAAGGAAATGGCTGGTTTGGAGGGTGAAGTCTATGGCATTCTGTTCAGCTGAGGCCTCTCCTCTCCCCAAACTCTGGCTTCCATAGACTCCACCACAAAATCTTCAGGAATTTCCCAACCTGAAGCTGGCAACCCCAGTGAGTTCCCCACAAAGGCCAAAGTAGGCCTGGAAAGGGCCTCCTCCCCCCTGTCTTTTTACTGAAAGAACCAAGCTTTGTTGCCTAGCAATAGCCACTAAGTAGAAGCATCTCCATCAGCAGACACACATTTTGGCAGTTTATTCCATCAGGGAAGAGTTTCCAGGCCGGCATTGGGTGGGGGAGAGGAGCAGACCCAGCCAATGGCATGTGAATACTCTTGAGTGGCAGTTGATGGGCCAATGGCTGATGGAGCACACAGCACAGCCGGAAAACAGGAGAGCAGGAAAGTGACAATACGTAGGGGATTACATATATAGGATGAGCACGCTGATGTCACATCACACATCTTTACCTCAGTGAAATCAGAGACAGCTCTGACCCATATAGACCAAGTTAGTCCAATCTATCTTACCAGATCTTGGAAGCTAAGCAGGGTTGACCTTGGATAGTAATTGGACAGGGAAGGAGCCATTTTTTTTGTAAACAGTAGTTTAGATCATATATCCAAGCCTTCTGCACAAATTAATGAATAAATGGATGCTTCTCCAATGCTTGATCCATTGAGATTAATACAAAAGATGAAAGCTAAGGCCATGTGTCAGGGTCCTTAGTTAGTCAGCCAAACACCAGGCCTTGTTCATGGAAACAAGAATAGTATTTATTAAGCTGCAAGACTAGGTCACTAGAACAGAAGCATTGTTAAGAATACTTTGGATACATGAAGCATTCAGATATACCCTAAAGGGGGGAAAGGGCCCCCACCATTCTACCAATGAATGAACCTCACGCGCGCGGGAACCCCAGAAGCCGTAAATAATAGTTCACCCTCCATCCCACCTTTCCCAGCCTAGCTGTTGTCTTTAGAAAGCGATAGGAGACATTCAGCCTGGCATTCAAGGCCACTCTTGGCCTGGGATCTGAGATATGACCCGGTTGCCCGGGCAACATCGGCAGCTCCCCACATTCCATCCCATCAGTCTCAAAGCATCAATCAACACCCTACAGTCCCATCCTCCCTCCCTTCTCCATCCTTTATGGCAGGAATACCTGACACCATGTTACATATTAATTCAGTGGGATAAACCTGTGTAGCCATGTCATACTGGATGGCACACACCCTTAACTTATGTGATATAAAGCTTATGAGTTTGAAATTTCAGTTAGGAAGCCATTCTTTCAAATCAGCCATGAACTCAGTAGGTGGCCTCAGGGAAAACTTCTCTCATCCTCAGCCCTCTCCATTTGCTAAAGGGAAGACAAGAATAGTGGCCTACTTTAAAGATGCTATAAAGGTTGCTCAGATGTTAAAGATGAATTCTCTTAACACTTTAAAATGCTAACAACATGGACACTTGTGTTCAACCTCAATCTTCAAGGATTCCAGTGCATATTTTTAAAAGGCCAATTTTGCTCTGAAGTTCACAATTCCAGGGGGAAAAGTCATAACATATGTCCAACGTGTTTACAAGCTGTGCCTTGGCAATTATCGAGTTCACACATACAAATAAAATCTACAAATTAGCATAACCATCTGGTTCATGATGTGTTTTCAATGCTTTTCTTAGAGGAGTAGGTTACTATTAGATTGTTGAATTCCACCCAAATCATATAACTATGTGCAATACAGGCCTCGTCATTTGTGTGTCTGACCTACATTTGCTACCCAAAGCCCATAATTCTAGAGCAGAAACTCAGTGAAAAAGTGCACGTGACAAGCTCAGTCATGCAGGATCAAGATCAGGGGGGAGCAGAAAGGAATCTCATGGCATAGTAAAGGACACCAATATGGCAGATGGAGGGGAGGATCTAGGAGCAGAGCTCAGAGGGGTGGAGTTACGAGCAAAGAGCTGAGAGGCTCCCATTCAAGATGTAAAAAATGCTGCAAGCTTTGCAAAGCCAGCGCAGAACTCTGCCCATGCTTTCCCAAGAGATAATCACATAAGGGCCCTGACCTGGATTGCCCAAACTAGCCTGATATCATCAGATTTTGGAAGCTAAGCAGGGTCAGCCCTGGCTACTATTAGGATGGGAAATCTCCAAGGAATTCTAGGACTGTGACCCAGAGGAAGGCAATGGCAAACCACCTCTAAATGTCTCTTGCCTTGAAAGCCCTACAGGGTCACCATAAGTCAGCTGTGACTTGACAGCTCTCTCTCTCACTCTCTCTCTCTCTAGATATATAGAGATATAAATATATATCTCCACATAAGGGCAGACTGGGTTTTCTCTCACATTTTTAATCCCACAAGCAGCAGCCTTGAACAAGAAGTCAGGGAACTCCATGTTAATCTGAACAGTCGTTCTTAAACAAAGTGTTGTGGACAGGATTGGGCTAGGTGCACCAAATTTCTAACAAACATGGCTTGTTTTACTTGGCTCAGCCAGACATCCTCTATCACTTATCAAAGAAAACCAGAAGAACTTGAGAAAAGGACAGGGAATTCCAATGTTAGTTTCATTCCAGGAAATTATTTAGATTAATAATATTGCATTATTAATGATGAGTGCAATGGTGAGTGTTACCCACTAACAATACAAAACTGTTGAACAGTATTACACATGACAATTACAATAATTGTGAATAATGAATAAAAACACATCTAAACGAATACAAAAATCTAAATAAAAAGAAGAGGCGGATAAGGCTCCCAAAGCCTACTCCGCCTTTAAAAAAAGGATATACTCTGCCAGTAGAAAGGGGTGTTGAACTTAGCAAGTAATGGAGATCTAATTTCAACTTGAGTGTTAACGGAGCCAACGAGAAATGACTGCCAGAAACAACAAGAAAAAAGAAGCGAAAGAAGATGGATTAAAAAATTTCTGAAGAGACATGCCAGCACAGAGGAGGAAGCAGTACTCAAAATTTGGATTTTTGAAGAAGACGGCGGCCCGGGGAAGGAAGTGACGGAACGGGAGGCACTAAAGTTCAAAGGACTTAATGATAATTGGAGAGACTTAAAAAGGAATTTGTTCGTGTAACATCTGAAAAGATTTGATTTAACCCCAGTGGACTTTACTAACTTTACTAACAGAATTGATTTGGACTTTGTAAAGCTGAAAAGAAGATCTTTCAACCGTGATGGATGCCGACAACTGGAAGAAATAAAACTAACCTTTACTAACAGGGAAAAACTCACTCCGCTTTTTTTTCTTTTCCCATCTGTCTACCTTACCCTTTTCTTATAAAAAATAAAATTCTCTCCTTTTTAGGAGAGTTATTTCAAAAAAAAAATAAACGAATACAAAAATCTAAGGACATCAATGGCTCTTTAGTGTTTCTTCAGACAGAGAATATCTCTACAAGGAATCCAAACAAGGTAAACCATAGATAATTTGGAGCCACACAGAGTGCTCATATTAAATGTATCAAGTCAAGCAATATCATAGATATTTACACAAGAAGAAGGAGGAGGAGGAGGAGGAGGAGAGGAAGAGGAGGAAGAGGAGGAGGAGATTGGATTTATACCCCACCCTTCATTCAGAGTCTCAGAGAGGCTTACAAACTCCTTTCCCTTCCCCTCCCCAAAACAGACACCCTGTGATGTAGGTGGGGCTGAGAGAGCTCTGAGAGAACTGCTCTTTCAAGGACAGCTCAGACAGAACTATGGCTTGCCCAAGGTCATCCAGCAGCTTCAAGTAGAGGAGTGGGGAATCAAACCTAGTTCTCCCAGATTAGAGTCCACTACACCAAACTGGCTCTCACTTTAACTACTTTAAAGATTCTGTCCCCAGCAGCCAGATAGACATGAACGCAGTCTGAGCTAGGGAATTTTGGAAAAAAATAATACATCCAGTTATTTCCACCACTAAAATTTTCTCCAGTACTTCAGGCTCACAAAGTCAAATGTAGCGCATAAAGGGATCCTTCACTGTCCCAGCTAGGACTGCAAAAAGGAAGATGAGTTTGGGTTTGTCAGCTTCCTCACAGGTCGCAATACTATGGAGATCAGCTGTAATTACACTTTGCTTCAGTACCATTTTCCCATAAGGCAGGTCTGTCTCATTCAACAAACATACAATGAGGTGTATCCAGCTTTCCACAGACTGGGACTTTTCTGTTTCCCCCTTTCCACTGTAGCCCACTTAGCCCCCTCCTCAACCATTTTGTTCCTGGAGGTCAGCGGACCCTTAGGAATATCATCAATGACAGAATGCGGGGTCTGCAGGAATCATCATCCATCCTTCCTTTTCATTCAGTACTGTTAACTGCACAGTTTGATACATGCCAATACATTAATTGTGCATAGGCAACATACCCTACAAATCTAAAATGGGAATATTAACATTCACAAGACTGGCCTAAGTGAAACTGTTCTAAAATTAAAGGAACATAGTGTCTCTACTTAGCCAATGTTTCAGCGTATGATATCCATAAATGGCACAAACACTGGCACATAATGTAGAATTAATTCTACAAAACTCCAGAAAGAACTTGAGCTAGCTCTCCACTCCAACTAATACAAAGGCATACTTATGAGCTGTTCATTTAATACACATGGACAAATTAGACCCCCAAACTCACCAATACTGAACAAACGTAATTTGAGCTGTGAAAAAATACACATGAACATTCACGATTTAAAAAACAGCAACTGACTGTCACTCTTATGACAAAACAGCCACTAGAGGGAAACACGAACACAGGCACATTTATACACAGGCAAAGTACTGCAATTTAAAAAATCAGTCCCAATTTTGCTTACCTTCTTGACTTTTGGGTGGAATCTCAGCCACTGCTGACTGAAACTTTGATTCTGGTGGCAGGTGCTGACTGTTCTGGAAAATCTCCACTTTTTCAATCTGTCTAATCGGTGGTACTGGAACCTCTGAAGATTTTGGTACCTGAATTTCCACACGTTTGGTGGCAACATCTAGCATAGGTGGGCTATTAGCTTCAACTCTCCGTTGTGTTGGCTCAGGAATCTTTGAGGGAACTTCCATTCTGTGAAGAGCTTGATCCTGGGGTTTGCCTATATTGATCTCCGTCCTTCTCGTAGCAGTCTCAGCAGCCTTATGCCCCAATACATCTGCTCTCTTGAGGCCAAATCTTGGTGGTACTGATGTGGAGTTCTCTACTTGCTTAGATGAAATATCAATGGAAATTTCTGCTCTTCTGGACACTGGCTCAGGATGTTTTGGTCCAGAAAGGTCAACTCTCCTCAGAGAGGATTTGGGCGACCTCGGTGGAGGAGACTCCACATGTCTGGATGGGGTCTCAGAATTCCTGGTGCCAAGATCCTGGAATTTCTGTGTAGAGCTGGATACTGCAGACCTAACAAGAGGATTGGGTGTCCGTCTTTGAGGAGTGGAAGAATTTGGTAGCTGATCTACTTCCTCAACTTCAAAGGATCTCTTCAGAGCTGAAAAATGATAATAAAAAATATAAAATTACACATGGGGTTGAGAGAATTGACAAAGATAATTTTTTCTTCCTCTCCCAAAGTACTAGAACTTGAGGACATCCAATGAAGCTGATGGGCAATAGATTCAGGATGGACAAAAGGAAGTACTTCACACAGAGAGTGATTAAAGACCTTTGGATACTCACCATGAAGGGTCCTTCTCTTCTGAGGAAAGGAGGATGTCTCAGTTTTGTTTCTGCCTCAACAGGGAGAGCAGCTTTATAGCAGGCTCAACCTCCTATTTGACTTCATTAGGTTTATTCTCATCTCTTCCTTACTTCTTTCCTTCCTGTGACTTAATCCTCTTTCTTACCTACTCTTTCCTTCTTCTAAACTAACTCTCCACCTCTTCTCCCCTTTCTACAAAACCCTAGTCAGTCATAGAAGACTCCCTGCTTTGTGGCTGGCAGCCATTTTGGCCACTTTTAGGAACAGATGCAGCAACTATCAATCTAATGGCATCCAAGGAGTCTCCAGATGGATTCCTCTCTGAAGGAGAGACAGCAGGGAGTTTCAGTTTCGGCGGAGCGAATGGAGGCCACCTCTCGGGACACTCCCGGAGATGGTTAGCCCACACGCGGTTGGGGGGGGGTCTTCGCTCATGCGAAAGACCCTAGTGAGCCTTAGGCAAAGGCTCCGAACCGGGGGCGCTTGTGGAGTAGCTTCTTTGCCGGCAGATAGCCGGGAAATTGAGGCTTTCTCCCCGCCCCAGTCGGCCCCGCTGCGTTGTGTCCGTATGGGAAGTAGCAATGCCACCGACTTCCAGAAGTGAAGAAGTAGCAGAATGAATTAATAAAAGAAGAATTGGCAGCGAATCGTGAGTTGGAGATCTGTTTTGAAGCGGTATATAGGCACTCCCCCCTGTAAACGTATAAGCGCATGGGAGGAGGGAGGAATCCCCACCCCCTTTAAAAAACGGGACTGTTAAAGGAAGAGTGAAGGGGGGCAAAGCAAAAAGCGGTTTGGTAAAAGTACCTTTGGGGCTTTTCTGAAGATTAAGAAGCCAGCTTGTCTCCTGGGTGTCGCGGCACGAACTTTGTTAAAGTAAACAATAAAAAATGTCGGGGCCGGTAAAGAAGGGGGAGGGACTTCCGGTCCTGGCAGCCTCCCCCTAGAAACAGCTGTCAATCAACAGAAAAGCGAGCCAATGCGCCCTCTGCTGGATCAAATGCAGAAAATCAGCGAAACCCTTTGCAACATGGAAGGTGTTCTCAACAGTCAACAAAAACAATTAACAGAAACCGCAAAGAAAATGGAGGAGATCGCACAGAAGTGTCTGGTCTCGACGGAAGACACCAAGAAAATTAAGAAAAGGGTCAACAAATTAGAAAAACATCAAGATACGCAAGAAAAAAGAATTTTAATGCTTCAGATGGAAAAATCAAATCTTACTCTCCGCTTTCAGGGCATAAAGGAAGAAGAGAAAGAAGATCTCAGAGCTATACTGGCGAATGCCTTGGCACCACCAACTGGCAGAGAAGCGCAAGAATTAAAGGATGAGATGGATGTGGCCTATAGAGCCTATTCCAGCTTTACAAAGAAAAATAATTTGCCAGCAGAAGTGGTTGTCAAGTTTATTAAGCAGCGTACTAGAGATCAAATTCTGCGTGCAGTTTCAGCGGTGCCCTTGAAGATTGGAGAGCAGACTGTCAGAACTTTAAAGGATGTTACATATGAAATTCGTATGAAAAGGAAAGCATATAAAGGATTGACCATGTTTTTACAAAGACATCAAACCATTTACAAATGGTGCTTTCCGGAGGGACTGGTGTTCAAATTTAAGGATAAAAGAGAGAAGATTGACTCCGTTTTCAAAGTTCAAGAATTTCTGAAGAGACACGCCAGTTCAGAGGAAGATGCAGAACTCGCCAACTGGACAGTGCTAAGCAGCGAAGAGGACAGCGGCCCGGAGGAGGGAGGTGCAGGAGCGGGAGACGAGAAAGCAAAAGAGGGCCCATCATATAATCTGAAAGACTTAAAAAGAAGACACCCCAAGATGTAGCAGCTGTTCGTGAGGCGGCAGAAGGGAGCTGATCAACAACTAACCCCAAAGGACTTTACTAATTTAACTAACAGATTTATTTTGGACTTTCGGTAGGATGAAAAGAAGATCTTCCAACCACAGCGGATGCCAAAAACTTTATTTGTACTAACTAAAACTAACATTTTAACAGAAAATTCATTCAAAATCTTTTCTTAATCCATCTATATACCCTACCTCTTTTCTACAAAAAAAAAAGCAATAAAATTATCTCCTTTTTAGGAGAGGTTTTTACAAAAAAAAATGAAGGAGAGACAGCAGTATCACTCACAGCCATCGCTGCTGGGCATGATCATTCAGGAGCCAGCATGCCGAGCAATCAGCTTACATGAGCTACTGGTGAGAACCTGACCACAACAGTGTCTCAAAAGCGTACAAAAAAGTGCTACCTCCTCAACCTCGGAGTTGATACCCCGCTCCTGCTCTTCAGCTATGAGCAGTGGCTTTTTTGAACAGGTTTGGCAGGTGGAGATACCATGCAAGCTCCCAGCCCCTGTACCAATCTCAGGGAAGTCCAAGCCAACCTTCAAGCAGGAGAAATGGGAGCAGAGCTGACTCCTTCAGGACAAGACTCAGCAATCCAGTCAGATGCTTCTCTCCGAATGGGTAAAGTACCCAACCCCAGGATACTGAGTGTTTCCCCAGAAGTTATGTGTTCAAACAAGCTATGAGAAAGGAGATGTTTAATTTTTGCCACAATGAAGGCAAAATTCCTATGGGGCTGTCCAGTCTGATTCCTCCACTCTCCCCACCCCCCTCACTCCCAGGCAGCATCCTACTACTCACAACAAGGGCAGTCAGTGGCCAACCAAAACAGCCCAGAAACAATCCTTTGATATAAAGAAAAGTAGGAAGCTTCACTGGGAGGGGGTCCAGTCTTCAGATAACAAAACAAAAGAGGGGGAGGAGGGGGAATTTTTATCAGATGAGAAATAAGAAATTAGTGTGCCAGAGCAGTCTGTGTGCCTTTTTTAGCCAGAGGATTACCAGTATTTACTATCTAAGACCAGAGGATTACCAGTATTTACTATCTAAGACCTTGTCAGCACTAGAGCTTCAAGAGTCACCCCAAGAGATGATGACACCCCCCAAGCCAAAGTCAAAAGCTAGACCCAGAGGGAATGGCAATTAAAGGTTCAGTCACAGCACCCATTGTCTCCAGGGCAACCACTGTCTGGACTAGGAAACTGGTTCAACTACTGCAACAGAACAGCAGAAGACTCTTAGAGGGGGGTAACAGAATTCTGAAAGCCAGTGCCTTTACACTGGATGCCACCTTAGATATCATGACCTTCTCACCAAAGAGCCTTGGCCTCTGCAGTGTCTGCAAGGAAAGTGATTTGGCTATGAGCATGGCAAGCAGATCTCCATTCTAAAAATATCATTACAGCCTATTCGTTTCAGGGTGATAGGCTTTTCAGAGAAAACCATTTCAGCTCCAGATTATGAAAAAGAAAGACCTTCCTATATGAGTCCCAGATAACTCTTGATAAAATCTTGATTGAGACCAGCAGGGCCCGCTCGTTCATAGAGGCAGCCACCTTACAGTAAGTAAGTAAGGCAGCTGCCTTACAGCGCCAAGGTAGAAGGACACCGCGCTGGCTGGCTGCTACCCCGCCCCCTTCCCCCCTCAGCTCTGTTGACCCTTGGCCTGCCGCCCTGCCAAGGCCATTGGCGCACCTAGCAAGCACTTGAACCGGCAGGTTTTAGCTGACTTTGCTCAGCCCAGTGGCGGCCCTCCCAAACTACATTTCCCAGCATGCCTTTCCTCTGCCTCCCCCCTCCTTACAGCTGAGGAGCTGCTGGGCTCGGAGCACGGGAGGAGGGGAGCATGGAGCCAGCCAACCCTCCATGCAGCCCAGAGCCCACACAGGTGCCGCTTCCTCGGCCAGAGCTGCCGCCGCCAGGAGAGTGGGAAAGGAGGTGCCAGGCCCGAGGCTGGCGCTGGGTTTGGGGACAGGCAGACAGCCGAGCTGCATCAACAAGGCTCTTGCCAGCAGCAGCTCTGTGCCAGGCTGGGCACAGAAAGAGCGCCTTGGGTACCAGGGCAGGCGGGGTGGATCCGCACAGAAACTTTTTAATCCGCACAGGAGGTGAGCTAGGACTCTTTGCCAGGGGGAGGGAGAAGGAGGGAAGGGCAGAAGGGGCCCAGCCTGCACCGCAGCCTCACTCTCCTCAGAAGCCTTCCCCAGATGTCCTTCTCGCCCCTCCAACCAGCCACAGGCTCTCACTTAAAAAGTTAAGTTTTAACTTTAAAACATGCTTCAAACATTAGCACTCTTGCAATATTTTGTTCGTTTAACTTATTATTATTATTATTTAACTTACACCCCTTGCTCTGAATTATTGCATCAAAATGTTTGTGCTGTTGCAATCTTGAGACTGTTCAAGAGTATCTGTAAGCTGCAAACCTACTTTTGATTTTTTGACATTCACTACAGAAATATAATGCTCAGAGTTCTGAGCCTAGAGCCCAGGGGAAAATATGAAATGGCTTGGCATTGCAACCTTTTGTCCATAAGTTGCTTCATGTGCTGGTCAAGATGGCTATGTGTTTGCCTAAGTGGTCAGTATCAGCCTACTATTTGGGAAGTCTAAGTTCAAAATCCCCAAAGGGGTGACATGATAGAGGTTTACAAGATTATGCATGGCATGGGATAGAGCAGGCAGAGAAAGAAGTACTTTTCTCCCTTTCTCACAATACAAGAACTCATGGGCACTCCATTAAATGAACGAGCAGAAGGCTTAGAACAGATCAAAGGAAGTCCTTCTTCACCCAAAGAGTGATTAACGCATGGAATTCACTGCCACAGGAAGTGGTGGTGGCTACAAGCATGGACGGTTTCAAGAGGGAATTGGATAAACATATGGAGCAGAGGTCCATCAGTGGCTCTTAGCCATAAGATATACATAAGAACTCTCAGTCTGGGGCAAATGATGCTCTGTATTCTTGGTGCTTGGGGGGGGCAACAGTGGGAAGGCTTCTAGTATCCTGGCCGCACTGGTGGACCTCCTGATGGTGCCTGGTATTTTTGAGCACTGTGTGACACAGAGTGTTGGACTGGATGGGCCATTGGCCTGATCCAACATTGACTTCTCTTATGTTCTTATGTTCTTAGCATATGCACACTTCACATACACTGAAATAGATTTTTGAAATAGATTTTCTCTAATATTACATGTAGGTAGGGGGAGTTAGTTGTCAGGAAGAGATTATTAGAGTCAAAGTGAATAAGTAATTGAGTAATAAAAACAGCAAGACTGGAATAACAATACAGTAGGATGTGTAAATTGCAGTTCTCTGCATACCTACACCAAAGAGTAAATGGACACAAATCTGACATCGAGAATCACAAAACTGAGAAAACTGTAGGAGAACTACTGCTGCAAAAGAGACTATTGGTTTGGCAGTTATATCAGTTGAACACACTGAAGCATCTGCACTTGACCTGAAGGAATCGGTGACAAAATTTGCAAAGGAAAAGGCACACAAAATGAGATTTTGATGTGCCTGAAATGGAAGCATTCAAGAGCCTTAATTTTTGACATCACAGTTCACAGGATTATTCAAAATGATTGGTGAATTGTGCGCTAAAACTGTTTGAGAAAGAAAACCAGAGGCTGTCATTTTACTTATTCTCACAATTTTTTAAAAAAAAAATAGCAATGTCAAGCTTTGTGCTTTTAATTTTCTCTAGAATTCATCTGTTTTTGAAAATTGGCTAGCAGTGGGGGGCCCCCGCAAGTAGTTAGCCTTGCATAAGGCGCCAAAAAGCCTGGCACCGGCCCTGGAGACCAGGGAAAAGAAGGCAATGCCCAGGATACTCAGATGTACAAATAGAAGAACTTTCATTAACTATTCAAGACTCGGAGGAGGGCAGACATTGGTACTTTTGCTCCAAGATGCTAAGTGCTTTTATCTCCCTATTTTACTTTTTTTAGAATGAATTGCTCTTAAATATGCTCATTCTCCCTCTGAGGTGGAGGACATCTCCATTGGGTTATTCCCACCGTGCCTGTAGGGAGGCAGGAAATAGTTTTTCCCCTTCCTGTTGGCGCCTCCGGAATAGCCCACCTCCAGTTCTATTCCTGCCTCAGTAGGGAGAAGCAGCAAATCTTCTAAGCTTAGCTGTTTTCCTCTGTTATTCTCTATTTTACTACAATTCAGCCTTTTGCCTTGCCCTCTCTCCTTTTCTCTCTCTCCTTTTACCTTTTTTCCTGTTCTTCTGCTCCTTTCTTGGAGCGAAGTTCAAAGGGGTCTCAGGACCCGAAGAAAAATCACCGACGGCCGCCATGGCGGCGAATGAGCTTCCCGAGGTTTTTTCCTCGGGCGACGAGGGAGACGCGTGCGCCGCAGCCGCGGCGACATGGGAGCATTCCGGGGCCGATCTGCCTTCGTGGCATGATCGTAGTACCCCGATGATCGCGGCTGACTCGGCGGCGGTGCCCTGAGCGCCTAAACGGCGCAGACAGCCCGATGAAGGAGGAACCGCCAATCTTCCCGCGCTATCGCGAACGGGCGGCGGCGGCCATTTTGAGGATCTGGCTTCGAGCCTTGTGACCTCTCTTACCACCGTTTCTGGAGCCTTGGGGGCAGAAGGAGGCCAGTCCATCGTTCCCCCTATCCATTCTGATGAGGACCAAGGTCCTGGGACAAGCTCCAAACGGGGTAAGCTCTTAGATCCAGGAGTTCTGATTCATTCATCTGAACTCATGGCTATTATCAAAAAGACCATTCAACAGGAAATGGCACAGCTCCATACTAGAACCGAGGTTCCCTTGCCACAGGGACTCTCTCCTCCTAACCCCCTGTTTTCCCCCACTGGGTGGCCAACTAAGGCGGCTAAGAAGGCTCCCCCCCCTCCTCTTGGGAGACCCACAGAGGAACCTTGGAGGGAGGAAGTAGAGTCCAATACTTCTTCCCTGGAAGAAAGGGAAGAGGGTGAATTCCTGTCTGATGAGGAGGAGGAAGAATTAAAGCTTCCTGAGCAATCCAGTCGGTTTTTCAAACCCGAGGACTATCAGTTCTTTTTGTCTAAGGCTATAAAGGCCCTAGAATTACATGATTTACCTCCTTCAGAGTATCAGAAGGCGGCCAAAAATAAATTTAAATCTAGATCCGGGGGCAACCGGGAATTTTTTCCTCCCGAGGAATTTACTGAGAAGGTCTTTCCCTTCCCTGAATATTTTGAGCGTCAGCTCAGAGCAGAGTGGGATAAGCCAGTAGTCAATAAACAATTTCCCGCTTTCGCAAAAAAGTTGTATGCTTTACCTAATTATGCCAATGAGTTATTGCAGGTGTCTCCTGTGGACGCTCCTGTGGCAGCTATCCAGTCAACAGGTCTAGTCTCTGAGGACGGCCTGGGTACCATCAAAGACCAAACTGATAAGAAGGTGGAGGCAACGCTCAGACGAATCCATGAGGCAATCGCCATGATGGTAAGAGCAGCATCCACAACCTCCATCGCTTCCAGAGCGGCGATCGTTTGGCTACGTAAGTTGATGCAAATTGTTCCTGAGAACAATCGGGCTGTGCTGGAAGGAATTTCTCGTGTTCTTAAGTCTAGTTCCTTTTCAGCAGATGCAACTCTGGACATTATCTCCTTTGCTTCCAGGGCCATGGCCTCCACAGCGGTGGCCAGACGGCTACTTTGGCTTCGCGCCTGGCAAGCTGACTCTCTCTCCAAGTCTATTGTAATGGCGTATCCCTTCCAAGGGGATCGTCTTTTTGGAGAGGCCCTAGATAACATCCTGGTGGAAACCAGGGATAAGAAAAAAGCCATGCCTAGATCACTGCGACGTTTCGATCGGCGGAACCCACAGTCCTTTCGTACCCAGCATTCTCTCCCCAGATTTCGCCAAGATACCAGGAAGACCTCGTGGGAAGCGCCTAGGCAGCCTGGCAAACGTGGCTCCTTCACACCCAGATTCCACAGGCCTTTCAACAGAGGTGACCGGGGAGACAGAGATGCCAAACCTAAACAGGCATGACTATCCTACCATTCCGGTGGGTGCCCGCCTTTTACATTTCACAAAAACTTGGACAGACACTCAGGCAGATGCCTGGGCACTAGCGGTGGTGTCACAGGGCTATCCAATAGAGTTTTTGCGCCAGCCTCCAGAGCGGTTCCTCAAATCACCAGCCAGCAAATCAGAGAACAAGAGAGCCATCATCGCCAAAGCTATACAGCATCTCCTGGAGATCCAAGCCATCGAACCTGTTCCAGACGACGAGAAGAAGCGGGGTGTTTACTCTATATTGTTTATGGTCCCCAAGAAGAACGGAGACTGGAGGGCGATTCTGGATCTCAAGTTCCTGAACAGATTCATAAGGCTGCGACACTTTCGCATGGAAACTCTGAAGGCTGTAGCGGACTCTCTATCTCCCAACGAGTACCTCACTTCCATAGATTTGACGGAAGCATACCTCCATGTGCCTATTCTCCCAGCACACAAGCGATTTCTTCGCTTCTGCATTTACAACCAACACTTCCAGTACAGAGCACTTCCCTTTGGTCTATCAACGGCACCACGCCTTTTCTCCAAGCTGATCATCAATCCCGTGGTTCATCTCAGATCTCAGGGCATCCATGTCCATCCATATCTGGACGACCTTTTGATCAGGGCCGGTACGCGGACAGACTCCGTCAGCAACACGGAGCGAACACTACAGTGTTTACAAGAACATGGCTTCCTGATCAACTTCCAAAAGAGTTCCCTGCTACCTACGCAGCGCATAGAACATCTGGGAGCAGTAATCGATACTACTCGAAATGCTCTTTTTCTCCCGATGGCCAAGGCTCAGAGGATCAAAGAAGCAGTCACAAGGATTCACAACTGCAGGTCCACACCCCTCATGGACCTAGCCAGACTTCTGGGCCTGATGATTGCCAGCATAGACATGATACAATGGGCCCGTCTACACGCCAGACCGTTGCAGATGTTCCTACGTCCTCATCAATTCTCCATTATGGAAAAGAGGGCACTCAACCTACAGGTACCGATTGGAGTCAAGAAGAGCCTGCGGTGGTGGGCAAACATGGACAATTTGTTGGCAGGCAAGAGCTACTATGTCAGCCACACCAGGGAGCTGTTCACCGATGCCAGTCTCGTGGGCTGGGGAGCAACGTTGAACGGCACTCCAGTCCAGGGGACGTGGCAGTCTGCGGAGAAGAAACTTCCCATCAACCTCTTAGAACTCAGAGCGATCCGCCTATCGCTGATTCACTTTGCCCCTCGGCTGTGTGGTCAACAGGTGCTGATAAGGACGGACAACATATCGGCCAAGGCTCATCTGAACAAGCAAGGTGGGTCTCGATCGTCTCAGCTTCACAAGGAAGCGATGAAGATCCTTCTTTGGGCGGAAGGCCACGTCGCTTCGCTGCGGGCAGAACACATAAAAGGGACCGAAAATGTACAAGCAGATTGGCTCAGCCGAGTGGAGATTCAGGAGGGAGAGTGGGCCCTCCATCCACGTCTCTTCGACACGATAGTGGCACAATTCGGACGCCCCATAGTGGACCTGTTCGCCTCTCCTACGAATCACACGATTCCGAGATACTTCTCCAGATTCTTCCATCCGGAGGCAGAGGCGACAGATGCGCTCACGACGCCCTGGCCCCAGGGCCTCCTATATGCGTTTCCGCCGTTCATCCTGATTTCCAGAACCATCCGCAGAATCAGGGAACTCAGGGCAGAGGTCATCCTAGTGGCTCCGAACTGGGCCCGGCGCCCCTGGTTCTCCGCAATACAGGAGCTGTCCATATTTCCACCTCTAGTCCTTCCGATATCTCCCGACATGCTGGTGCAGGGTCCGGTCTGGCACCCGGATCCGGCCTGGCTGTGTTTGACCGCGTGGAGATTGAGCGGAGCAACCTATCGAAATTAGGTTATTCCTCCCAGGTTCTAGACACCATTTTGGCATCCAGACGACTGTCTACGATCCGTATATATAACACCACATGGAAGGCGTTCGTGCGATGGTGTAGACGCAAGAAGGTGCAGCCACTGTCCCCCTCGATTGCTTCGGTACTGGCGTTCCTGCAGGACGGACTGGACTCGGGATTGAAGTCGGCTACTCTTCGGAGACAGTTAGCGGCTCTCTCCACTGTTCTCCCTTCCCTGGGAGGATACAAGATTTCCAAACATCCTCACATCCAACTTTTTCTGCAGGGAGCATTGGCAAAATCTCCACCTCAGGTTCATCGCTTTCCAACGTGGAGGCTGAATACAGTACTCAATGCTCTCACTAGATCACCGTTCGAGCCTCTCAGAGAGGTGGGACTGAAATGGCTGAGAATGAAGACGCTATTCCTGGTTGCCATCACATCGGCGAGACGAGTATCAGAACTCGGAGCACTGTCAGTGAAATCGTCACTCTGCGTCTTTCATAAAGACAAGGTTGTGCTTCGCACGGATCCTACCTTCCAGCCTAAGGTGGGCTCTAGATTCCACTGTTCTCAAGAGATCTGTTTGCCCACGTTCTGTCCTTCTCCCAAGCATCCAAAGGAACGAATTTGGCACACTTTGGATGTAAAACGGGCTCTCAAAATATACATAGCCAGGACAGAGGATTGCAGGAAGACGGAGTCTTTATTCCTCAATATATCTGCACCCAGGACAGGGGAGAAGATGTCTAGATCGGCAATCAGTTCGGTTCTGAAGGCCTGTATCACAGAGGCATACCGGGCCTCGGGTCAGGAAGTACCCAGTGGCATCACGGCTCATTCTCTGCGAAGCGCAGCAACCAACGCCGCTTTTACCAATAGAGCTTCGGCAGAAGAAGTTTGCAAGGCGGCTACATGGTCATCCATTTCCACCTTCATAAGGCACTACCATATCAACACACTTGCATCTGCTGACGCGGCGTTCAGGAGAAGAATCCTTCAGCACGTCGTTAACATGGAGGAAGATGACGACCCACCCGCATGAGGGACACTGCTCGGGGAGGTCCCAATGGAGATGTCCTCCACCTCAGAGGGAGAACGACCATTGGACTTACCGTGAGGGGTCCTTCTCCTCTGAGGTCAGGAGGACATCTCGGCCCTCCCATTCTCATCTTCCTCTTCTAATCATTCTGTGCTGATTTCTTCTCTTGTATCTCTGGTTGTACTCTGCCTTTGTTCATAGTTGCAGAGCTTTCTTGTTTAATCAGTTGCTATTACTGTTTACAGTTACGTTTTTCTAGGGCAAGGCCACTTCATTTAGGCTGCAGGCACTGCTTTCGGAGTCCCAGAACTGGAGGTGGGCTATTCCGGAGGCGCCAACAGGAAGGGGAAAAAACTATTTCCTGCCTCCCTACAGGCACGGTGGGAATAACCCAATGGAGATGTCCTCCTGACCTCAGAGGAGAAGGACCCCTCACGGTAAGTCCAATGGTCGTTTTATCACTCTTTTCAACCTTGGAGTTCTTGTGTTTTTCTTCCTCAAGTTTTGGTAGCTTAATTGGATAATTGGACTGTTTTCTTACACTATCAGAGCATTTAGAAGTGGGAGCAGCCAAGGTAAACACTGCTGTTTATGTACTAAGCTCTACAAAGTCCTACGAAGATAGCCATTGACCCAGTTAATCTGAACTGTGAATTTAACCGTGAACCTAAATGTTGAGAGTCTGCATTTTACTGTAATGGCCCAGAGTGAGGAAATACCTAGAATGAAGTATCACAAACGGAGACGGGAGGTAGAGGAATTTATACTTCTTGATTCCAAACAAACAAAAGATACTAGACTTCTTTCCACTAACTACCTCAGAATCAGAAGATGCTTTTCAAATACCTACCTCCAATCGCTTTTCTCCACTAAGTGAAGATACTGATAATCTCTTGGAAAGTGTTCACTCTGTTGCACCACCTGAAGCACATAATAATGGCTTAATTAACTTTGACTCAGCTGAAGACCCTAACTACAACATATCAAGACAGCTAATCTGGCTAATTTAGCCACTGAAACTTCTGCAGACCTGCTCGTTGTGGTGGCTAAATCAATGAGTCCTATCTGTAAAAGGCTCAGTTCTTTACACTCTAACATATTGAACATCGCTGAGTCATTATCAAGGTTAGCTGGAGACAAGGATGATAGAAGTAAAGTGTCTCCAACCAATAAGTCTTTTCCCTTGCACCCATTTGATCTAAATCATCTTAATTGTGACCTTGATTCCTGTGAAGTCATCGTGGACTCAAGGTTAGTGAAATCCTGTAATCAACAACCTGAGCAGAAAATACAAGGATTGTGGCAACCTTATCTAATATGTTTGACCGTATGTAAATTCAAAGGAGCTTTTCTGTCCTGGAGGACACCTACCCTGGTCAGAAGACATCTGTATGATTTGTTTGGACCCCAAATAGGACCTGTGGATATAAGATCAGTGGAACCTTTGAACAACCTGCCTTCAACTCAAAGAGTCCTCCTATCATTCAACAGCTCCAAAATGCCTAACTTAATTTTTAAGCAGAAAGCTTATTTGAAGTCTAAAGGGATCTTTCCTATGCAAGTTTTCCAAAGGCACAAAAGGGAATATTCCAGCTTGCCCCAATGCTGCCTCTCAGAAGTCACCACCATCTCCAGAAGTTGAACACATGGATACTGACCTACTTAACCAAGAAGTTCTTGACCAAGAAGTACAGAACCTTTTCAGTGATCTTCCTGTTTATGAGAAAGCAGCAATAGTTGACAAATTGGAAACAATGACATTTCAAATGCCACCAGCCACATGTCTACCTCATTGCCGCTTCCAATGAACAGCACTAAGAATCCTCAACAAAACCTACATCCCTCAACTCAAGCTGAGATATATTTTTCTGAGGGGATTAAAATAACTCAACATAATTCACAGCAAACAACTTCTGATTCCTATACTGGCTTACCTAATGGCTGTGTATTCCACGATATGAACAATTCTCTGGATCGTCTCTCTCCAGCAAACTGACATATAACTGCTCCTCCTCCTACCGCAATAAAAATTATTTCTTGGAACATCGCAGGGTGGAGCACCAAAGCCAATGATGTCTTCAATATATAAAAGGCTTTGATATTATACTCCTCCAGGAAACATGGTCCTGTGATATGATTCACTTAGAAGGGTTTAACTCCTTCTCTCTTCCAGAGTGAAATCCAAAGGCCAACTCCAAGTTGGGTTATCTATCTTCGTTTCCCTGTCCCTAAAATGTGATATTACAATGCTATCATTTGATAATCCTGCAGAACTAGCTGTTAAACTAGTTTTGAAAGTTCTATTTTTGATTTTGATCATTAACTATTCCTTTCATTCTCAACAGACAGTACCCAGATTCAAACAACAATTCAAAAGAGTGAACTGGAGATCTTCTGGTCAAGCATTCTTTTATAGATAGACAGACAGACAGACAGACAGACAGACAGACAGACAGAATTTTATTATTTTTCTAGAAAGAAAAGACAAGTACAACAACTACATGAAGAAGAATAACATACAACAAGCAAAGAGCATGTACTCGTTATAACAGCTAAAATAAAAGGAATCATTCAATTTTGCACCTAATTCAAATTAACAGTTAATGTCTAGAGCTTGTAGCTTTGTAATTAAGTTATGTGTCCTTGAAGATATTTCTCAATCCATTTGTATAGTCTTGACCAATTTTTCTCAAATATTCCCTCTTTTTTATCTTGTAATTGTAAAGTTAATTTATTCATTGCTGCCATTTCAAGTAGCTTATAGATGATTTCTTCTTTTGATGGAGTTTCTTCTTTTGATGGAGATTCTTTCAGTATTTTGTATATAAAATCCTAGCCATGGTTGTAACATGTATAGTCATATAAGCATCTGTTTTTTAAAAAACACTCTGGAATAATATTCAATAAAAACAATTCTGGTACAAATGGTATAGTTATTTCTAACATTTTCTGCAATATCTCATATATCCATATCCAATATTTTTTTGCTATCTTACGAGACCACCACATCTGAAAAAACGAACCAACATTTTGCTTACATTTCCAACATACATCTGACATATTAGAATACATTTTGCTAGATTCTCTGGTGTAATATACCACCTATAAAACATTTTATATATTTTTTTCTTTAAGGGGTATAGCTTTTGTATATTTAATGTTAGTTTTCCACACCTTGGACCATTGGTCCAATTCTATATTATGGCCTATATTTTGTGCCCATTTAATCACTGAAGTTTTTACAAGTTCATCTTGCATTTTCATATCTAATAATAACATATAAAATGACTTTATATGTTTTTCATCTACATTCAGTAAAATTTTATCCAATTCTATAAGCTTTTCATAAAAACCAGTTTGCTTATCCTTAACATACCTAGAATCAAGTTGCACCCTTCCCCACCAGTTCAAACAGATACCCTGACTTTGAAGAGCATCTTGTGAATTTAAGTCATTTTTCTTGTCTAGAAGATCTTCATATCTCCATAATTGATCTTTAGTAAATAAAGCAGGATTTATAAAAGCTTCTAATGGCGAGACTCATTTTGGTACTCTTGTGTAAAACAATTTTTTAATCTCCTCCCAAGTCTTCAGCAATGCTGCTCTTATCATATGTTGTTTAAAGTATTTATGTATATCACTTTTCCCATACCATACAAAAGCATGCCAGCCTAGTTGCAAATCATAACCGTCCCACTTTAAAAGTGTTGGATTTTCCAGCATAATCCATTTTTTCATCCATGTCAAGGATGAAAGTAAAGATGCCAGTCTGAAACTGCAAATCCTTCTCTTTCCTTTCTATCCTGTAGAGCTTTCAGTTTTATTCTGGGTCTATTGCCTTGCCAAATAAATTGCCGTATCAAGTCTTCCACTTAAAATACCGCTGATTTTTTAAAATTGAGATTGTTTGAAATAAAAAAAGAAGTCTAGGTAGGACATTCATTTTAACCATGGCTATTCTTCCCATAAAGGATAGCGGTATATGTTTCCACTTTTCCAAATCTTTTTTAATTGTGGTCAAAATCTTCATATAATTGTCTTTTAACAATGAACTGCATGTATTGGTAAGAGTTATTCCTAGATATTTTACTTTCTTCTGAACTTCAATACCAGAACTCTCTTGTAATTGTTGTATCTGTTCTTTAGTACAATTTTTTGTCAATATTTTTGTTTTCTTCAGATTAATTTTCAGCCCAGCTTATTGTCCATATTCTTTTAGGGAGTTTAAAAGCTGAATAATAGATATTTGTGGTTCTTCCAGGATAAATACAAGATCATCAGCAAATGCTTGTAGTTTATACTCTTCTCCCTTGATTTTAAGCCCTTTTATCTGGACATTTTGTCTTACTATATTGTTCAATTGTTTAAAGAGCAAAAATAAATAATAAAGGACAGCCTTGTCTAATTCCTTTTTGTATTTCAATATTTTGTGAGAGGTCTCCATTTATCATAATTTTGGCATATTGTTTCATATTTTCAACGACGGCTGAGGGGTGACATGATCGAGGTTTATAAGGTTATGAATGGGATTGAGCAGGTTGAGAAAGAAGTACTTTTCTCCCTTTCTCACAATACAAGAACTTGTGGGCACTCCATGAAATTGCTGAGCAGTCGGGTTAGAACAGATAAAAGGAAATACTTCTTCACTCAAAGAGTGATTAACATATGGAATTCACTGCCACAGGAGGTGGTGGCAGCTACAAGCATGGACAGTTTCAAGAGGGAATTAGATAAACATATGGAGCAGAAGTCCATCAGTGGCTATTAGCCACAGGGTATAGATGGGAACTCTCAGTCTGGGGCAGGTGATGCACTCTATTCTTGGTGCTGGAGGGGGCAGCAGTGGGAGGGCTTCTAATGTCCTGGCCCCACTGCTGGACCTCCTGATGGCACCTGGTATATTTTGGCCGCTGTGTGACAGAGTGTTGGACTAGATGGGCCGTTGGCCTGATTCAACATTGGCTTCTCTTATGTTCTTATATAAACTGCTTTCACCATTGTAAAAAAATTCTCCACATTGCCACTTTAATGACTGTTGTAACATAAAAGCCCTACTATGGTTGTCAAAGGCCTCCTCTGTGCACCAAGGAAAACCAATGCCGTTTGCTTTTCTGGGTGTGCATCAAAATATTCCAGTACATTCAAAATGGTTCTCACATTGTTCCTCATTTGTCTTTTAAGTAAAAATCCTGTTTGATCTTGATATATTCTTTGGAGAAGGACTTTCTTCAATCTATTAGCTAGAATAGATGCAAATATCTTATAATCAACATTGAGCAGTGAGATTGGCCTATAGTTTCCAATTTCCTTCTCATCTATATCAGGCTTATGTATCAAAGCAATCAATGCTTGGTTCCAAGACTACAGTATTTTCTTCTGGTCAATAATATTCTGTATAATGTCCTTAAGTGGTAATGCAATTTGATCTTCAAATGTTTGGTAAAATTCTGCGGGTAGTCCATCTGGTCCTGGCATTTTCTTTTTCTTTTCATTTTTAATAGTTTCCACTATTTCAGCAAAGGAGATTGGTTCATTTAAACATTTCCTTTGGTCCTCTGTAAACTCCTTTTTATTATATTTCTTTAAAAATTCTCTAATCTGATCTTGATTGGCTTCTCCCTTCTGGTATAGATTTTTATAAAAGCTCTCAACAATTTTCTTTAATTCCTTAGGGATGCTTTTTTCTTCTCCCATCTCATTTCTCAGAATCTTTATATGTTTCTTTTTGGATTCCTTTCTTAATTTATACGTTTGTGACCTGTTGCCATTGGTAGGCTCCTAAGAGAGTTCCCGAGGAGCCGCCGAACATCCAGGTCCTAGCGGGGGAATCCAAGGCTTCGGACCCCCATAGAGTCTTCCCAGGGGAAGGCTCTTGGCAGGGGCCTTGATCCGGGGGTTCTCATGTATGGCAGTACGTGAGTAGACCCCAGGTTGCCTCAAAGCGGGGACATGGGGGGGAGCACTTGTGGGCAGCCATCAAGTGCCGAGATGAGATTGACCGCTTTCGGAGCTGTACTCCAACTAAAGAATCTCTCAACTGAAAACTTTATCTTTTAGACACCATGAATAACTGAGTGAGCAACTTTGAACTTTCATTTTTTTGCTGTTTCTATTAAGACTGGCCCATTTGAAATTTAAAGTCCTGGGCAAAAAGAAGAGGGTGGAAGGGTTTCCCTGCGATCCCGGGTTCAGCGGCTTGGAAGTGCAACCCAGGCTTCTTTATTATTGACAACAGTTATTAAAGGACCTGAAGGACTGAGCTTGGGTAATATTTTTATTTTGGGACTGGAGGCTGTGAGTGAAGAACTGAACTATTTCTTCTCTACTTGATATTTGGTTGTTAGTTTGAGGAGGGGTGAAGAACTACTCTTTTGCATTTCATTGCCCCTTAACTTTTCTTTTACACTGGCATTAACAGAGAACCTTTACAAGTAATAGTGATGCCTGAAGATTTATAGTCAAAAAGAAGTCTTCTTGGAATTGGATTTTAACATGCTTGTTTATTTGTGGAATCTGCTTTATATTTTCTTTTTTGTTTCCTGTAATTTTACTTCAGAGAAACTATGGAACTTGGCTAATCTATTTTTATTTCTTATTTTATTTTGATATCCTTTCCTCCTGCCTTGGAATACTTTTGAAGGATTATACTTCTTTGGATTTTTCTGTTTGTTTTTCTTTTTTTAATAACTTATTTTTGGGCTAATGAGACCTATTGGATTATAATATTGGATTTTTTTTGGCTCTATCATCTTTAATACACAGACTGCCCATGCTTTAAAGGGATTACAATGGTTTGCTGAAAACATCTCTTTCCTGGATGATTACAATTGGATTTACTTTGGCTGGTGTCTCATCTCTTCCTGTTTCTGTGGATATTGGCTCTTTGCTTTATGCAGAAATAAAAGGGCTTAAGGTTTTGGTAAAATGCACTAAAGCTTCATCCAGTTGGCGCTGTGTGTCGGGTAGCCCTGCCATGATTATTCTGTGTAAGGTGGAATGTGTCTTGCAATGCAGCTGTGTTTCTCTAACTGTTTTTCTTATCTCACTGTTGGCCTTGAGTGCCTGACTTCTTCAGCGCAAAGCCACTGATCTCTCCCACTCACCTCCAAACCATTAATCACCTCCCTGCATTTTTTTACTATTGCTTATTGGCCCTAAAGTGTCAGGGGGTATCATATGAAACTAGTATAACTATTATGACCATTTTGTATTTCTCATTCCTGACTCAAAAACATCCATGATGACTTCACCTTTCTCTGATCAATAAAGCTGAACCTAAGTAAGGACCTGCTGTTGAACTGAGTTATTGGAGTACCTGACAGTGTTATTATACAAGAAAAGAGAAGATACAAAGTACTGTAGTTTGAGACTGAGAATGGAGAATTATTAGAACTTTATTTGTGTTTTAAGAAATTATTATTATTATCTAAAATAATACTTGGTGTGTGAGAACTAATGTTCTTGTTTTGGTTGTGACTTGCAACAGTAGAGAAACCAGGCAGTGAGACCTTGCTTAAACATAAACTGTTCTTTTTGTAATGTCAACATTTGATAAGCTGGGAGTAACTTTGTGTATTTACGGGGGGGGATAACAGTGTGTGGGAGGGGAATAATAGTGTGGCCTGGCTTGGCCTGGTTTTCTTTCCTATAGTCCCTTTTGCTGCTTGTAAAAGGAGAGGGGGAGGGGGTTTGTATTGGATATAGATGAAATATGTCTAGTGGATCAGGGAGATCCTCCCCAGGTATAAGCAAAACAGTTGCTTCCAGTCTGGCCAAAATGTCAGCCCAAGACATACAGGCTCTGATAAAAGATCCTGTCAATAAAGCAATTGAGTCTGCAATTCCCCTAGCTGTAAACAATGCTATAAATAATGCAATACCACTTGCTGTTGAGAACTTGCAAGCCAAATTTGGTGCTCTGGCCCTGCAGATGACATCCCAAACTGAAGAATTTAAACAACAGAATCTTGAAAATACACAAGGTATTTCTACTTTGATGCACACCACAACCCAACTGGAAACTAAATCTGAGGTGAACCAACAATTACAGGATATAAAAGTCAAACAAGAACTTTTAGAAGACACGGTTACAAGATTGGAGATGGAAAAAACAGTGCATATCCTGAGATTTGAGAATATCCCTGTTAAAAAAAAGGGAAGACATAAAGGCAGATATGGCACAATTGTTGGCAGAGTGCTTAGAAGAAGAAAATACCCAAGAGATCACTGATGAGATAGATGCTGCATATAGAATGAACTCTGCATATGTGAGAAGAAATAAGATGCCCAGAGAAATTCATGTAAGATTTTACAAGGAAATTATGAGAGACATTCTAAAAAATTTAAGCAAATTAAAATTAAAGTCTTAAAAGAAATTCCATGGAGAGTAAGAGAAAAAAGAAGAAGCTATATGCAACTTACAAGTCTTCTAAGAAAAAATGAAATACCATATAGACAGCTGCTCCCTGAAGGAGTCCTCTTTACCTATGAAGGTAAAAGGTACAGAATAAATCCAACAAAAACGGATCAAAAAAGATGTAAAAGATGGATAGAAAGAAATTGAAAATAATTTCCATAAATGTGAATGGTTTGAATGCCCCACAAAAAAGAAGACAAGTTTTCCAACAAATAAAGAAGATGCAATTAGATATAATTTGCATGCAGGAAACTCATACTAAACAATCAGACCAGAAATATTTAGAAATTAAGAAATTTGGGAAAACTTTTGTGTCAGCAGATAAACAAAGAAAGAGAGGAGTAGTTACATATGTTAAAGAACATTTACAGCCAGAATTGATATATGATTCAGAAGATGAAAGAATATTGATAGTAAAAATACAGAGATAAGCTAAAACAACCCTGATTGTCAACATATATGTGTCAAATCAGGAACAGGAGAAATTTTACAAATCCCTACAGGAGACCCTTTCAAATCAAACCTATGAAGAAATACGTATCATTGGAGATTACGATGCTGTATTTGACAGAGCAATAGACAGGAAAAAAACAAACAGGAAAACAGAAGGAAATGAATTACCAAATTCTTTCTTACAATTGGCAGAAGAATTCAGCCTGATGGATGCATGGAGAATTAGAAATATAAATAAAGCAGATTTTACTTTTGCTTCAGCAAGACACAAGTCTTGGTACAGGCTGGATATGGCCTGGATCTCAACAATTATAATAAATGGTATGTTAAAAGTGGAGATTTTACCATCAACATTTGCAGATCATAGCCCTATACTTTTGACTCTTCAAGATATACCAAAAATGGTCCATGAATTTATGGCTTTTTAAAAATTCAAGTTTTATAGTTGACTCCAAAAAAGAGTTCTAAGAATTCTTTAAACTAAATATACAACCTGATATTTCTATGGATACAGTTTGGGATGCTTTCAAGGCCTATGCAAGTAGCTGGCTTATTAGACAGATTTGTGGATGAGGCGACAAAGAAAGCAAAAATGTACACAAATTGAAGAACAAATTAAAATAGAAGAAGAAAAACTGAAGACAGAACCCGTAATGGAACAAAGAAGGATTAAGATCAAAAACCTCCAACATCAACTTAACTGCCTTCTAACACAAGAAATTTAAAAAAAAGTATGCCAAACAAAATTATTTTGAAAATGCAAACAAGCCTCTAGTCAAGCATTCTAAAGGCAAGTCCCCAAAGGCATGACTGTCAAAGCCGTCCTGTGGGGGGTCAACTACTTCATTTTCACACACAACAAAAATTATTTTCTTATTTAACAGTACCAACTACACCAACTTCAAATGCAGGTAACAACAATAAAAACAATAACTTAGAACTACTGTTTCACCAATACAGATGCTAAAATTAAAGTACATAACCCTATCTAGTAAAAAGCAGTCCAGATGCTTCTTTGGCAATATAAGTATTTATTTTTGGTTAGAGTTAACATATTCAAAAAAAGGAAATCATTTCTCAACAAAATCATAGTTCTTTGTGGTTGTTTCAGCCACAACTAATTGTACTGCAATTTTTTTCCATTATAGCAATGTCCCATATTTTAGAGAAACCACTGTTTCAAAGTTAGCAATTTGTTTATTTTCCAATTTGGGGCCAACAATATTTTGGCTGCCATAAACTGTAGGGAGGCAAGTTCAGTTTTGCACTGTGGAACTGAGTGGTCAGGCCAGAAATTAAGTAATATGGATTCACAAAAGCAGAGAAGCCGGTGAGAGGAAGCAGACGTTCAATCTGCAGCTCTGAGATGATAAGTTTTACCCTGTTTTTAACTGATTTTTTCTTAACGAGAACTTCTAAGGATTTTTATTCTCTTATTTTATCTTAATTGGGAGCTGAGTATCTAAGAACGGTCTGCCTGGAATATAAACAAACCTCTCCCTCCTTAATTGGATAATTGACCAGCACCTTCGGTTTGATAGACTGACCGACAGCCAAAGGATATCTTTATAGGTTCAGCTCCAATTATTCTTTGGCTGGTTTGCAAATTCTTCTCTCTTGAAACTGAAAATATGAGAACCCATAAGTGTGGGAAAGATGTAGAGGCAGGTTCAGTCCCGTGTCCAAGCAATTAAAAATTGAGGACTTTTCCCACTAATTGACTTGGAGTCTTCACCAGTTTTCAAATTCCTGCCTCCAATTAGTTTTCACCACTAGCTGATATTTCTGGTAACCTTTTTGAACACTCTTCTGTTGATACCCCTTTTGAAGTTACAGCAAAAGAACGAAACAACTCAACAGAGGCTAGAGGCTACAGCGTCTGCATCTTCAGAGAAGACAATTAACCCAGCAACTGACATCTCTGTGGACTTACTTCTTTTAGTTGCTGAATCAATGAACTTTATCTGCAGAAGCTTAAATCCATACATTCTAAAGTAGAGGATAATATTAGACTGTGGGAAAGATCTGTTTAAACCCAACTCAGTTGACAAGCCTGAAGCTGTCTTATCGATGAGCCCATGACAAATTGCTCCTGACATCCATCAAGATGTGCTTGCCCTGAAACCCAGTAAATTGCCAAAACATCAGCACAGCACAGAAACAAGTGACTCTTGGCAACTAACCTGGCATCCACATCAAGTCTGTCTGACTGTCTGCAAATTCACAGGGGTTCTCCCCTACTGGGGAACATAGTTTTTGGTCAAGAGACACCTGGGAGAACTATTTGGCCCCCGAATTGACAAGGTGGACCTAAAAATAGTAGAACATTTAAATAACTTCCCACAAACCCAAAAGGTTCTACTTATGTTTAACAGCACTAAAACCCCAAAACTACTACTTGTTCATAAAACCTTTTTAAGAGACAAAGGAATCTTTCCTTCCTGAGTGTTTGTCAATTCAATACAGATGACACTTGTGCCTAAATACACAGACTGTGATGAACCACAATTGAACAAGGATCTACCTCAGACAGCGATCTCATTCAATAAGGATCTTTCTATGGATACTGACACCTTGGGTAAAGAAGTCCTGAACTCTTTCACCAGTCTCCCTAGATCTGAACAAGTAGTGATTGTGGACAGATTAGATGCTGTAAGAACAAACCTTTGTAAAAACATCAGAGATACATCCTGCCATAACTCTCTTCCCTTACTGACTGATCCAATCTCCTCCACAAATCTTTAACAAGAAATCAAGCAATTCCCAGAGATAGCAATTAAAGTTGAAATTCATCTGAACAACATCTGAGAATCTCCCTCTGAGCAGCAGTGTAGAAGACGTTTGCCCAAATATATGCTAAATAACTAAGGGTACATCTGGAAGCACAAAATGGATGTGTGTTTCATGACAACAATGGTTCAACAATTAACTGTGGGAAACTAACTCAAATATTCTCCACCATCCCCTGACATTAATATTATGTCATGGAATGTTGCGGGCTGGTGGAATAATATCACCGGACACTGATTTTATAAATCATCTTAAGGGTTTTATGTTACACTGCTCCAGGAAACTTGGTCCCCAATTCAGATCCAACTTGAAGAATATAAATTTTACTCCCTCCCAGCCTTCAGGACTAGTCGAAAGGGTCATTTCCAAACTGGACTGTCTGTCTTTGTCTCTTTATACTTAAATTCAGAATGTACTACTTTACAGACAGATAGCCCTATGGAGCAAGCTATTAAGCTTGCCTGTGTTATACCTCTGAGGATGCCAGTCACAGCTACTGGCAAAACGTAAGGTCCTACAATGCCAAGACCACGGCCACACAACCCGGAAAATCTATAGCAACTAATGTACTCCGGCCGTGAAAGCCTTCGACATCATATTAAGCTTGTTTTTGATAATCTTTCCCTGATTATTGTAAATGTATATGTACCTTCCTCCCTAAGGAATTCAATCCTTCCCCAACACTGGGAACACTTATTTACACTCATGGAGGAGATGGAAAGGAAATTTCCTTCTGCAGAAATTATCTTAGTGGGTGACTTCAGTGCAAGAGTAGGTAAGGCCTGAAAAATATTCTTCAAAGCTCTTGAAATTAACTAGGATGATACACTTCCATCCATCTTCTCCCTTGCAAGACACTCTAAGGACAGTCACGTAAACCCAGTGGGCATCTGTCTTGCCAGATTCTGTGTGCAATATAATAGGATTTGGTTAAATGGGCTTGCTAGTTTTACAAATTCTGGTGACTTCATTATTAGTGATCATCTACCTCTTATTGTGTACTCTTCAAGCTTGCCTCTTTACTAGATCCCCATGTTATTCTGTTCCACAACCTCCTGAGCCTGACCCACTGCCTAGGATCTATTGGAATGATCATGCAGAATGGAAAACTCAACAACTTTTTAAATCTAGCCCTCTTCTGGAGTATAGATCTTCTCTAATAGATACATCTAATCCCATAGCAATTATAACAGCTTATAACACTCTAATACTTCATATATCTGAGTCACTGTGTGTAACGTCTGACACCTTAAACAAAATAAATATTAACCTTGCAAACCCGGTAAATCCTTGGTTTGATAGGGAATGTAGAGAGGTAAAAACCTTGCTACATAGCATTTCTTATTATTGTTATTCGAAAGCTCTAATGTTACCGCCAGAATACTTTAAACTTAAGAACCAGCTCCAGCAGCTTATTGAAAAAAAGAGGAATGATTATACCAGTACCCAATGGGAACAATTATACTATGCTACAACTTTATATAATTCAAAGAAATTTTGGGCTATAGTCTCCGGTGCATTTCGTGCTGAGGATCCCTCCATGTCTGCCATCTCGTATGTTTGCTTTTTTCAACTCTATTCCACCAAGAGCAAACCTATGCTAGTGAATCACCAGAGTGTGTCCTAGAGGACCTACCTGACTGACCACCTGTGTCATCTAATGAAATTAAAGAATTGATAAAAAAAACTGAAATCAGAGAAAGCACCTAGCCCAGACATAATGCCCTCTGAGATTCTAAAATCAGATCCAGATTGGTGGGCTGCTCCTCTTGCATCCCTTTTTACTATTATAGATAGAACTGGCCTTATTCCTAATGTGCGGCTGAATGCAATAGTGGTCCTGATATATAAAAAAGGCGACCATACTATTCCTGCCAAATATAGGCTGATCACTTTATTTTCTACAATGGGCAAGTTGTATACTAAGCATTTATTAGCCAAGCTTACTCTCTGGATGTTTCAGCAAAAAGTTTTGGATCCGGAACAGTTAGGCTTTTGTAAAGGGAAAACCACTTTAAATCATTGTACTATTCTATCTCATTTGATCAATAAGTATGTTACTCAAAATAACTCAAAATTATTTGTGACTTTCCTAGATCTGAGGGGAGCATTTGACTCAATTGATATGCAACTTCTTTGGGTTAAGTTAAATCAACTAAATATGGACAAAAGACTTCTTATGCTTATCAAGAAGCTATATACCTCCAACACTTGTCAAATTAAATACTGAGCCAGTTTGGTGTAGTGGTTAAGTGTGTGGACTCTAATCTGGGAGAACCAGATTTGATTCCCCACTCCTCCACTTGCAGCTGCTTGATGACCTTGGGAAAGCCATAGTTCTTTCAGAGCTGTTCTCTCAAGGACAGTTCTAGAAAGAGCTCTCTCAGCCCCACCTACCTCACAGGGTGTCTATTGTGGGGAGTGGAAGGGAAAGGAAAAGAGTTTGTAAGTTGCTCTGAGACTCCAAGTGAAGGGCGGGGTATAAATCCAATCTCTTCTCTTCTTCTTCTTCATTAGCAAGCAAACTAACCCCAAAAATCCTACTAATGTGGGTGTCAAACAGGGTTGCATTCTAGCTCCCTTTATATTTAATCTTTTTCCCAGTGATCTTGCCCCTCACTTGTCAGGAGCTGATTATCATAGCCCCAAACTTGGCATGTACCCCCAGCTTCTATATGCTGATGATACAGTATTACTGTCTCATACCAGAGTTGGCTTAAAATTCTTACAGACCCATTGCCTTAAGTTCTTTACCACTAATAAGTTGCAACTGAGTCATGGGAAATCAAAAATCTAAGTCTTTTCTAAAATTTGAAACCATTTAAATTGATAATTGGTGGAAAAGAAATAGAACAAGTTAAGTACTTCAGATACCTTGGCCTCTACTTTCAATACAACTTGCCTTGGTTTATCCAACGCAAACATGTAATAAATACTACTAATATAAGTGCTTCATCCATAACACATTTTTTCTACAGTAGAGGTAACCAATTTGTACCAGCCACTTTAAAAATCTTTTAAGGCCAAAGTAACCTCACAACTATTGTATGGCATCCTGATATGGATCAGAGCTCTTAACAGTGCCACCGATTGTGTCAAGTCCAAATTCCTACATAAAGTTTTGGGCTTGCCAAAGTGTATCCTATATGCAGTTCTTTGCTTAGAAACAGATCTAAATCTAGTTGAAACCAGAGCATGGCTTATAGCATTTAAATACTGGCTACGTCTACATTATAATTCTGACCCAAAGAGCCTCATACCAAATGCTTTCAGAGTCTAACATGTCAAACTGGCTAACATATATATTCAGGGGAAATTAAGGCCATGGGTATATTTTTGGATTCACTGACTATGCTCCATTAGCGGGCACATTTCAGTTGATCAAACAGAGAATGTTGAATATTGAGCATCAGGAGTTACATAGTCCCACCAACAAAACCTCCTCTCCTCTGAGCTTCGAGATACCTCTCACTGTAGGTAGGATGGCTTCATATTTATCCTCTCTTACAAGCGCCACAACTATGCAGAGCTTTACCTTTAGCCAGATGCAATGCCATGCCAACTGCCATCCTATATGGCAGATTCAAGAAGACAGCATATGCGGCTAGACATTGCCCTTGTAAATCTAGACATGTTGAGACAATCTTACATGTTTTGTTGCACTGTCACTTTTATGTAAATCTATATACTAATAGCCAAGGGTCCCCTCTGCATGCGGATACTTATTCCCGCAGATCTGGGGCACATAGGGGGCAAGGAGATCTTTCAGCACACTTGGAGTGCTCCCCAGGTGTGCAGAAAAATCTTACATATTTAAGAAAGTATACAGGGGATACTTAAATCCCCCCCAAAAAAGTCAAACGGCATTCTCTACTTACAGATCCCCAGTAGTACACTCAGGAACCCAAGGGAAGCCACGGCTGCATATGCTGCCGCTAAGAATGCCAGGAGCAGCTGTTGGAGCCACAAGGACAAGCACTTGCAGCTCCAGCCATCCACCCCACAGCACAATCCGCCACCTCAGAAACCTCTGATTGTATACGGTGGACTCGACTCAAGTAGAGGCTTCTGAGGCTGCAATTAGCTTTATTGTGTTCCCACGGAGGACAAGGAGCCTTCTCTCCCCCTCCCTCACGGTACTCAGTACCACAGAAACCCAGAGTCTCAGGAGTCAATGGGGGGGAGCGCGAGAAGCAAGTGAGTGCACACAGGGAAAGAAATGTGGAACACAGGCCTGAGAAGGGGAAAGAGGGGGGAAGGGGAGAGAATCTGGGATGAGGGATGATGGGAGGGGCTGGCTCCTGCGATTTCAGTGCCCACACACTCTGCAACCTTGACTCCAGTCCAGATGCACTCCGGGACTGCAGAGCAGGAGCAGAGACGGTAGAGAGCAGAGACTTGAAGCTGCCTTCCCCAGTCCAGCACCAGCTGCCTGCCTGCCCCTCCTAATAAGAAGTTGCCTAATACAGTTGCTGTTGCAGCTTGCTCTCTCTCCCCCTCTCCTGTGCCTGGCTTTATTCACTCAGCCAGCTTCCCTGCTCCATCTGCTCTGCTTTGTACTCTCACCTGAGGCTCAGCTGTTCCAGGTCACCAGCGCACACCTTACAGGAGAAGCAGGGAGGTGGAGAAGCCTGGGCAGTAACTACAGCAACTGCCAACCTCTGGCTCGATGAAGGGGGAAACTAGGGGAGGGGGTGGGTTTGCTGGGCAGCTTTTTTGGACTGTGGTGGTGCTCTCCAGAAGGGCTCACATGCTGGCTCCTGACTGCAGGCGATCCAGATGCCTCTTACACAGATAACAAATACCACAGCTAGATTAAAATCTCCCCTCACTCTCATTCCTAAGTAGGGTCCAGAGATCTCATATTTTATCTACACTCTGCACTCACATTGTGAATATCTGAAGCAGCAGGCATAAGCCAGGAAGAGAAATTGTGCATTGATATTTAGGTTTGTGGTAGGATTACCAACTGCCAGGTGGCACCTAGAGATTGCCAGATAACCAAGACCAGTTCTCCTGGAGAACATAGCTGCTTTGGAGGATGGACTCTGAGGTCCCCCCTCCCCAAATCCCACACACACCAGGCTCCACCCCCAAAATCTCCAGGGATTTCCCAACCTGAAGCTGGCAACCCTAGCTTGGGGGCAGAGAGAAAGATAAAGAAGGGGGTATTGGGTTGGGGAGAGAAAGGAAAGAAGGGGAGGGGGAAAGCAAAGGTGGGGAAATACTCCCTCCCTGCATGTTTCTTGGGTGTCCCCACTTCTGCAAGCCCCCTTCCTTCCTTCCCCCTCCCCCACTATATCACACTTAACTTTTTAAATGCCAGGGTGGTCTCTGATGCACAGAGTCATTTTGAACATTTTACTGCTGTGCCCAGTAATTCCCAACCCATGCAGTCTGCGGGAGATGTTCTGTGATGCCTCCTTAATGTCTTCCATATCCCTTAGCCTTACAGACATATAAAACAAACCACAACACAATACGCAACATTTTGTTGTGGGTGCCCTCTTGTATACATTCTAAAAGTCTAAACTCTGTATTGGCCACCATGATGGGTTTTTCAGATTCCCACAAAGTTTACAAACTTTTTAATGACTCCTCTGTTGAAGTAACTGAGAAAGTGGCTAACTTCAATCTACCATGCTCTTGCACCAAGAAAATGTAGAGTTGTTACCTATGATTTTATTCAATGTATTTGTAATGCAGTGTATGCTTGTGCACTTTCATAATGACTTTGATCTACTTATATATTCCAATAAAGGCTGCCTTGAGTAATAGTAATATGGATTCCAGGATGTTAGGTATAGAGAGACCCAAAGTTTTACTTAATTCAGTAAGTATAGTAAACCAAAATGCAAAAATCTTTGGACACCCCCACCAACAATGTATAAAGGACCCTATTTGGACACAGCCTTTCCAACAAAAAGGGTTCACCTTAAATTTACATTGAAATAACCGCATAGGTGTCATATACAATCTAAAAAATATTTTAAAGTTTTGTAGTCTTATCTGATATATATAAAAGCCCTAATGCGCTGGCACTTTCCAGCTCTCCCATTGGCTGTGCTGTCTGCTCCATCAGTCATTGGCCCATCAACTGCCACTCAAGAGTACTCATGTGCCATTAGCTGGGTGCTGGGTCCACTCCTCCTCCCCACCCACTGCTGCCTCAGCCACTGTTCCCTGTCAGAATAAACGGCCAAAACGGCTGTCTCTCCTGATGACCATGCTTCTGTGTCTGGCTGGCAACTAAAATGACTGTTCCCTGTTCAGGAAGAGGCTTCTGCTGCTGCCACTTCTCCTACTTGGCTCCTCCAAGGCTGGCTGGCTAATGAGGTGAGCCAGCGGCCATCAAATCATTCCCTTCTCGTCATGCTGTTGGGCTAATGTCCTGCTCAGATGTTGCTAGGCAACCAAGCTTGGTTCTGTCAGTAAAAAGGAGGAGGAGGAGACTCTTTCCAGGCTTACTTTGGTCTTTGTGGGGAACTCATTGGGGCCAGTCCTGACTAGGGTTGACAGCTCCAGATTGGGAAATTCCTGGAGATGTGAAGGAGTCAATGGAAGCCAGTGTTTGGGGAGGGGAGAGGCCTCAAGTGAATAGAATCCCATACAGTTCACCCTCCAAAGCAGTTATTTTCTCCAGGGGGAGAGAGAGATCTGTTGTCTAGAGTTCAGTTGTGATACCAGGTGATCTTCAGGCTCAACCTGGAGGTTGGCTACCCTAGGCCTGGCAGTGCCTTCTGGGTGACTTGATGACACCTGTCTAGCATGGCTTTACGAGACCTGGCTGTTTGCTCCTGTTCACGAGCAGCAGCCCCACTAGGACAGTCACTGTGAAGTAGCAGTTAGTGCTTCAGAGCAGGGTCTGCCAGACCCAGGTTATTGCTGAGAGGTTGATTTTGGACCAGACAGACTTTCAGCCTAACTTAGCTCACAGGGTTGTTGTGAAGATCAAAAGGGGGAGAGGAAAATGATGTAAGCTTGCTTTTGTCCCCAATGTGGAGAAAGACTGTACTTTTCATCCTAGGAACTATTGTTGCCAATTTCCAGGTGAGGACTGGAGATCACTCAGAATTACAGCTGCTCTCCAGAGGGCAAAGATCAATTCCCCTGGAGAAAATGGTGGATTCTATGTCATTATATCCTGCTGTGGTGGTGCAGGGCCTGCCAGACCTAGGTTCCTCCTGTGGAAGCTGATTGGGTGCTTTCAGACCTGTCACAGACTTTCAGCCTAGCCTACCTCAGATCAAAAGGGGGAGAACAAAAGGGGAGAGGAGAATGATGTGAGCTGCTTTGGTTCCCACTGCCGAGCAAGACTGTACTTTTCCTAGGTAGAGGCTATAGGGAGTGGGGAGGAGTTGGAAACCTGAGGTCAGAGGGACAGATAATGGTAAGTTGATGGTTGGCTAGGAAGGAGAAGGGTTGCCACCTCCAGGTTAGGAAATTCCTGGAGATTTTGAGGGGTGGAGCCTGGAGGGTGAGGTTTGAGGACATTAAATAAATGGTTTATTAATACAGTAATGGGGCAAGGAAAACAAGACCAGGTGTATTAAATATATAACAGTGTTAAAAGGCAAAATAAACAAATCTAACACGACTACCTACTTCTTAACTGGTTACTATTCAAGGCCCACAGCCTTTTTATACCAGGCCTGTGCCTGTACTCACTCTGTCCCAAGTGAGGGATCTTTCTCTCAGACCAGACTGTCCCCTCAATTTAACTCTGTGAGAGACAAGAACGCAGAAGATAAAAGAATACAGTTCCACAGTTCACAAAGCTTAAGTTACATCTCCTCACACAATCCAATTGTTTACCACCGTTGCTAAGCTTTATGGGGATTGTAGGCTGTGTCAGCTTTCCACTCCCACACAGGTCTCTCCTGGGCCTACGCCTTGTCTCCCAGTCCTACACAGATCAAACAGGGCCTTATTCCTATTAACATATAAAAGCCAAGCCACGCTGATGATGACTCACCTACTCTCCCATTGGCCCGTCCCACTGGCTGCTCCATTGTTATACCCCCACTTTGACGCATTGCACCTTGAGAAGTGTAGTTCTCAGCGGGCCTTACTGGAGCCATAGCAAATGGAATTAGAACTACAGCTTCCAAGTTAGGAGTCCCAGGAGGCTGTAGGGCATTAGCAGGAAGTCAGTTGAAGTGGGGAAAAGGGAAGGCCTGGACATATCCCTGAATTATAACTGATCTCCACACTACAGAGATCTGTCCCATGGAGAAAATGTTGCTTTGGAGGGTGAGCTCTATGGCACTATATTTTACTGAAGTCATTCAACGAACCTGGCCCTCCCCTACATACTGCCAACCTTCTGGTGGCACCTGGAGATCTCCAGCTATTACAACTTAACTCCAGATGACCAAGATCAGTTCTCCTGGAGAAAATGGCTACTTTGGGCAGTGGACTCTATGGCATTATACCTTGCTGAGGTCCCTTCCCAGCCCAAACACTGCCCTCTTCAGGCTCTACCCCTCAAATCTACAGATATTTCCCAATGCAGAGTTGGCAAACCTGTATCTGGTTACAGAACCACTTTCTAGATCCTTAGAACCCAGAAAACATGGTATAGAAGGAGATGCTTTTCTAACTTAGCTGCTACTGCATAGCCCCAAATCAATGTAAGTCAGGGGTGGAGGGAACCATACCTGTTACCATGTGACTCTCCTCCCATACTTCCCATTTGGGCCAGCAAAATGACTTGAGACAGCCCTACCTTATAGCTAAGCAGAAGGAAATAAACATGGCTCGCCTAACCTCTATTTTCCCCTTCCCTCAGTCACCCCACCAGCCCACAGCCAGGACACTCACCTATAGTCTCTTTCTAGAGCTTGTTGTATTTATTTCCACAGTGGGCCTTAGTTCTAGTATTTAATAATTTTATAGTAAAGAGACAGGATTCCCATATATGGTTCCCTTGGGTTTCTGTAAATATATGTGCACAGTCTCTGTTCCATACTTGTTGCAAATATGTGTTCTGTGTCCATTTTTTTTTTGTTTCAGTAGTTAACATAAGAACATAAGAGAAGCCAATGCTGAATCAGGCCAATGGCCCATCTAGTCACACAATCTGTCACAGAGCAGCCAAAATATACCAGGTGCCATCAGGAGGTCCAGCAGTGGGGCCAGGGCACCAGAAGCCCTCCCACTGCTGCCCCCTCCAGCACCAAGAATAGAGTGCATCACCTGCCCCAGACTGAAAGTTCCCATCTATACCCTGTGGCTAATAGCCATTGATGGACTTCTGCTCCATATGTTTATCTAATTCCCTCTTGAAACTGTCCATGCTTGCAGCTGCCACGACCTCCTGTGGCAGTGAATTCCATATGTTAATCACTCTTTGGGTGAAGAAGTATTTCCTTTTATCTGTTCTAACCCGACTGCTCAGCAATTTCATGGAGTGCCCACGAGTTCTTGTATTGTGAGAAAGGGAGAAAAGTACTTCTTTCTCAACCTGTTCAATCCCATTCATAATCTTATAAACCTCGATCATGTCACCCCTCAGCCGTCGTTTCTCCAAGCTAAAGAGCCCCAAGCGTTTTAACCTTTCTTCATAGGGAAGGTGTTCCAACCCTTTTATCATTCTAGTTGCCCTTCTCTGCACTTTTTCCAATGCTATAATATCCTTTTTGAGATGTGGTGACCAGAACTGTACACAGTATTCCAAATGAGGCCGCACCAATGATTTATACAGGGACATTATGATACTGGCTGATTTGTTTTCAATTCCCTTCCTAATAATCCCCAGCATAGTGTTGGCCTTCTTTATTGCAGCTACATACTGTCTAGACATTTTCATTGAGTTATCCACTACGACTCCAAGATCTCTCTCTTGGTCTGTCTCTGCCAGTTCAGACCCCATCAACGTGTATTTATATTTAGGATTTTTGGCTCCAATGTGCATCACTTTGCACTTGGCCACATTGAACCCCATTTGCCACGTTGACGCCCACTCACCCATCCTCAACAGATCCCTTTGGAGTGCCTCACACTCCTCCCTGGTTTTCACCACCCTGACCAACTTCGTGTCATCTGCAAATTTAGCCACTTCAATGCTTACTCCCAATTCCAAATCATTAATAAAAAAGTTAAAAAGCATCGGACCGAGTACTGATCCCTGTGGTACCCCACTGCTTACCACCCTCCACTGAGAAAGTTTCCCATTTATACTCACTCTCTGTTTTCTATTTATAAGACAGTTTTTGATCCACAAGAGGACTTGTCCTTTTATCCCATGACTATTGAGCTTACTTAGGAGCCTTTGATGAGGAACTGTATCAAAAGCTTTCCGGAAGTCAAGGTAAATAATATCTATTGGGTCTCCCTTGTCCACATGTCTGTTCACTCCCTCAAAAAACACTAACAGGTTAGTGAGACAAGATCTTCCCTTACAGAACCCATGCTGAGTCTGCCTCAATAGTTTTTGTTCATCAATGTGCCTACTAATTCTTTCCTTAATAACAGTTTCCACCAACTTACCCGGTATTGATGTCAGACTGACTGGCCTGTAATTTCCCAGATCTCCCCTGGAGCCCTTTTTAAAGATGGGAGTGACATTAGCTACCTTCCAGTCCTCAGGAATGGAGGCAGATTTTAAAGAAAGATTACATATTTTTGTCAGGAGATCCACAAGTTCACATTTGAGTTCTTTCAGAACTCTCGGATGAATGCCATCCGGGCCTGGTGATTTATTAGTTTTTAAATTGTCCATCAGTCGGAGGACTTCCTCTCTTGTCACCGCAATCTGATTCAGGTCTTTCAAACCCCCTCCCGAAATCGGTGCTTCTGGAGTGGGCAAACACTTCTCCTCTTCCACAGTGAAGACATAGGCAAAAAATGCATTCAGCTTCTCAGCCATTTCCCTATCATCCTTCACTACTCCTTTTACCCCTTGGTCATCCAAGGGCCCCACTGCCTCCCTGGCTGGCTTCCTACTTCTAATGTATTTGAAGAAAGTTTTATTGTTGGTCTTTATGTTTTTTGCGATATGCTCCTCATATTCCCTTTTTGCTTGCCTGATCACAGACTTGCATTTTATTTGCCATAGTCTGTGTTCCCTTTTATCAACCTCTCTAAGACTAGCTTTCCACCGCTTAAAGGAATCCTTCTTACCTTTTACAGCTTCCATTACTTTATTTGTTAACCATGCAGGCTTTTTTCTATACCTATTTGTACCTTTCCTAACCTGCGGTATATATCTTTTCTGAGCTTCTAGGATTGTATTTTTAAATAGTCTCCACGCTTCCCCAATGGTTTTGACCTTCTCCACTCTTCCTTTCAATTTCTTCCTCACATGTCCCCTCATACCAGAGAAGTTACCCCTTTTAAAGTTAAAAGTGGTTGCATCAGTCTTTTTGGGCAACTCCCTATCTGTACAAATGTTAAACTCAATGACATTATGGTCACTGTTCCCAAGTGGGAACATATGTGCACAGTCTCTGTTGATAAAGTCTCATAGTTGATAAAGTACAGTTATTAAGCCCTTAGTGTCCTGTGACTTATTTTGTATAATCAGTTCAAAGTATGTAAGAGGCCTAGTTAGTCATTTTGATTGAACAATTTCATGATGATATTGAATCCAAGGAATTCTAGTCTTAAGTGTTACTTCTAATTGCTGAGCTGTACAAAGTTGACCTCCCATAATTACATCATTCATTTATTTTACCTTGCTTTCTCCATACATAGTAATCTATGCTGTGTCTAACAAGAGGAAACTAATGCTGGCCCCAAAATGTAGCCACCGGTGAAATACCTGCTGCCAATGTGTTTCTGTATTTATCCCATATTTGTAAAGTAAACTTTAAAAATGGGTTTTCAAGTTTTAATGTTTGTCTATTTTTAGGAGTATTCCATATAACTTCATGGAGAAGGCCTGGTAAAGGGCTGAGTTTTTCTATTTGGACCCATGATTTGCAGTTTTCTGGAACTACATGATAAAGTAAATACTTTAACTGAGTTGCTATGTAATATTGTTCAAAATTCAGAAGGCCTAATTCCCCTAGTTTATTAGGCCTTGTTAAGAATAATGATTCTATTTGTGGTTTTTTATTAGCCCAAATAAATCTCAATAAAGATGATTGCCATTCTCTGAAGTCATTTGCTGAGATTGTTATGGGTGAGTTTTGAAATAAAAAAGAAATTTAGGAAGGAGTATCATTTTATAAAGGTCAATTTCCCCAATAATGTTAAATTTAATTTTTGCCCATCAGTCAGAGTTGTTTTTAAAAAATCACTTAGTGGTTTATAGTTATACAAGTGTAGTTCTGCCAAATTCAAAGGAATATTTATACCTAGGTGCTTCCAGGTTTTCATAACTCATTTAAAAGTAAAATTTTCCATAATTTGTGTCTTTTCATCTTCTGTAGTAAACATAGGATATAATTTTGATTACTATTTTTTCAATTTAGGGCATTAAGTCATGGAAAGAGTCCATAGGTTTAGATAGTTAAAATATTGCATCATCTGCAAATAAGCTTAGTTTATAACATTTATCATTAATTTTGACTCCATCAATTTGAGGATCTTTACTTATTGCAAAGGCTAAGGGTTCCAATGATATGGCAAAAAGTAAAGAGAAAGGGGGCAGCCCTGTCTTGTGCCTCTCTTAAGTCCTAGGCCTTCAGATCTATAATTGTTAATGGATATCTGCACCCTGGGGCTATGATATACTGCCTTTAAAAAATTGGGTCCAAACCCCATATAGCATAAAAATTCCTGTAGAAAAGATATCTCAACTTTATCAAATGCTTTCTCAACATCAAAGCTAATATCACAGAATCTACTTGATTTGGATTTGCAAAAATGTATAATATGTAATGTTTTCCTTACATTATCAGTCCTGGTATAAAGCTGAATATATTTGGCTATGACTTTATTTAAACATGCGGCTAAGATAGAGGGGAAAACAATTAAAATCATGGTTTAGGAGTGATATAGGTCTATGAGAAGCAGCTTGGAATTTTTCCTTTCCTTCCTTTGTTATTACCATTACTCTGGATACTGTCCATGTTTTAGGTATCATGTTGGTTAACATAGCTTAATTGCAGGTTTTCAATAAGTGTCCAGCAATGAGACTTTAAATCTTTTCTATAACTCAACAGGTATACTGTCTCTACCATGATTTTTGTTATTTTTTGTTTTAAATAACACCTTAGCAATTTCCATAAGTGTTATGGGTTGTTCTAAATATTCTAAGTGTACCTTTGTTAATCTTGTGTTAAATTCAATGGATTTTAAATAATCTACAACAGCCTCTCTACTTGGATTATTGGATGTATATAGCTGTTGAAAAAACTTGTAAAACACAGAATATCTTTAGATGTAACCTGAAGGGTACCTTCTGGATTTCTAACAGCATGAATAATGTTAGCTGTTGTTTTTCTGTGGTAACCTATGTTTTAACATTCAAATTGACTTAGATGTCTTGATAACATATTTTTTGTTTCAAAAAAAGTTTTCTTACAGAAGAAGTTTCCAGTAAATCTAATTTTCTACATTCTTGATTTAATTTTTTTTCAATGTTTTTCCTCCTCAAATTTCATATGTTTGTCTTCTAGAGTCTTAAATTTGGTCTGTATATCTGTTACGAATTGTTGCCATTCTCTTTTGTAGGAAGTAGCTATGGAGATAAAATGACCTCTCAAAACCACTTTAAAGGTGTCCCAAATACTTTCCTGGGAGGCTTCACAGTTAGTGTTAAACCTAAAATATTCCTCAATCTTTGTTATTAGCTCATTACAAATACTTTCCTTTTGTAGAAGTAATTTATTCCCACCTCCCCACTGAGGCAAGCTCAGGGCGGTCCTTTGCTATTATGCTGTTCTCTGGATAGATGACAAGTTACCCATGTATGGTCTGAAATTATGTGAATATGTCTGAAATACTTATATGAGTCAATAAAGATTTTGAAACTAATAGGTAATCAAATTGTCTATAAATGTGGTGGGTTGGGGAATAGTAGGCGCATTGTCTCCTGGATTAAGAACTTGTCATGCACCACCTAAGTTATAAAAGTCCAAATTTTTACCAAGTTCAGTCACCTTGAGTCTTTTTTTTTCTTTTTGCTACTGGGCTTTTCTGTTTTGTCTATATTGGGATCAATTATATAATTGAAATCACAACCTATTATCACTTCACCATGTTGAAATTCAGTGAGCTAGGTTATTTAGTCCATATTGGGTGCATAAATTGAGGCAACTGTAAGAGGAGACCCATTAAGTTGCCTTTAACAAAAACAAATCTTCCCCTTGGATTTCCATTTGTTGGCATTGAAAGGGGGTATTCTTAGTATAGACACTACTCTTGCTTTTGAGGAGCCAGGTGCTTGAAATCTTTGGAAGAACCACATTTTTTAGAATCTGTGGGACATTTTTCTTCAAGTGATTTTCTTGTAAGCAGAGAATATTGGGTTTTCTTTAAATCATAACTTAGGAATTCTTCTACGCTTTATCTGGTTATTAAGGCCTCTATAATTCCATATATTTTGCACTGGTGAGCCATTTTTTGTCTTATACTGTTTACTCTTAAATCCTAAATAAATTTAAAAAACACAAAATAAAAAACAACTACCAATCCTATCCTACTGTCCTTCCTGCAAAACACAAACCAGAGAGGGGAACTTACTCCCAATTATTACTTTATAACACTAAAGATTTATCTCTATAAGGGAACCAGGTTCCAAAGCTATCAGTTACCTTAATAAAACAAAAATAAAAACAAAAATGAATCACAGCCCTTAAATAGGCTGGGTTCTAGAGATCCTTCTGTTTGGAAGTTAAAAGGGTGACTCTCCTAGTCTCCCTGCCTAGAATCCCTTCAACTCCGGTGAAATTAATATATATATATATATATGTGTGTGTGTGAGAGAGAGTATTTCTCCCCTCCCCCTCTCCATTTCTTCAGTTGTAACAGGAATTCTGTAATCACTGATGTTCTTATAAGGTATACAAAAGATATATTACCTTTAGTTAAACTTTATATTTCTAGAGTAAATAATCATTATCAAAAAAAATTCAACTGTGATCAATAAGAACATTAGATTATAGACATTTACCCTTTAAATAAAATGCATATTATAATTAATTCCTGTAAGTTAAACATTTTTACTATCAATCAATATTACTATAGTGAAATGAAATATATATTTTCCCCCTTAGTCTGAGTCTACTTGCAAAGTAATTTTTGAGATATATTTATAATAAATAATATAGGTCTCTTATTTGTTCTTAATTCACAAATTTCAAATTAAGTAATAAAACACACAGTTCATTGACACTTGAGGGTTCTCCATTATAAACAACAAATCGTCTGCAAAAGCCAACAATGTATATTTTTCACCTTTCACTTTCAACCCTTATATCTGTTCATTCTCTCTTACTGGTTCATTTAACGTTTCAAGTGCAAATATAAATAACAGTGGGGAAAGTGGACAACCTTGCCTTGTTCCCTTTTGGTTTTCAATTCCCTTCCTAATAATCTCCAGCATAGTGCTGGCCTTTCTTATTGCAGTTGCACACTGTCTAGACATTTTCATTGAGCTATCCACTATGACTCCAAGATCTATCTTGGTCAGTCTCTGCCAGTTCAGACCCCATCAATGTGTATTTATATTTAGGATTTTTTGCTCCAATGTGCATCACTTTGCACTTGGCCACATTGAACTCCATTTGCCATATTGACGCCTATTCGCCCACCCTTGACAGATCCCTTTGGAGTGCCTCACAATCTTCTCTGGTTCTCACCACCCGGAACAACTTTGTGTCATCTGCAAATTTAGCCACTTCACTGCTTACTCCCAACTCCAAATCATTAATAATGGACTTATTTCCATTTATTCTTTGCATCCTTCTGGACTGAATCTTCCTGGACCAAATTGAGACCTAGGTTTCCTGTCTTCAATGCTCATTACCAACGCCTCTGTATATCACACCAATACTGATATCTCAACCCCTCTGCAAATCACAACTAATCCAATCAAGCCTGCTATTGCTATTTGGCATCTGAAATTATCTTTATAAAGTTTGTATCTCTGGTACCTCGTGTTAAATTTTATGGCACACATGGTCCAGCCCAACAAAGTGACATTTATGTCAAATGCAGCCCTCATAACAAATGAGTTCAACACCTCTGATCTATACTACAAAGAATTCCTAGTTATTTAAGCTGGCCTATAACATAGCCTTGTGTTCAGTGAAATATATTCAGGAGGTGCTCAAGGACCATAATAAATTGCATGGAGGACCATGTGCAGCCAGCCATAAAATATACCTCTGTAAACTTCCTTAAGCATAAATTCTGGTTGCATGTAAATCCAGTGGGAAGGGGGAAATTAGCAGAGAAGTGCTTCCCCCTTAAAATCATTATTCACCACACTTTATTATTGGCTATTTCATTATTGTCATAATCTTTATTTTGCAAATACCCAAAGGCCTCAAGTCAAGAGACAGAAAGTCTGAAAGCCACATGGATACTAAGTATGTGAAACAGCATCTGCCATGACAAATCTATTATTGTAACATCGCACTGGCAGAAGTACCCGCACAGCACAGCCTCTGCAGTCTGGAGACATCACACTATGTGGAAAATTATACTTAACCTTCCTGGTTTGTGCAATACCACCAATTAAGATAAATGGCTGTTACATACTACATTTGCTAGGTAATGAGACACATTATGTTTTGAAAGAGGTTAAGTGTCTACTCGGTTAAAACTACCATTCAGAAAGCATCAGATCTTTATTGCTATCAAAGGAAGACAACAGCGCAGTGAATAACGAGGGCTCCAAAGCACTGAGCAATAAGCTAAAAAGAACCCCAGAGACAAGCACCACAGAACTCCAACAAATGAGGTAACGAGGCAACAGTATCGTACGTTCTTATAAGCTAGAGTTGAACAAGTCTAGCCTGGGAGAAATTTTGCAAATCAATTTCAATTATTTTTCTTAAGTATCCAAATGAGAATTTGCAATCCAGCCTAATCACTGGAAAACCCATCCAAATGTGATGGGGAAGAGGATTCCAGCAGGCAGTGGAATTAAGGAACAGGAGCCTAGGAAGAAGCTGGGCTGGGCCTGAAGGATGAGGAGGCAACAGTTACAGAAGCAGGGACCTGAGAAATGGAGAAGCCAAGAAGTCAAGGTTTAAAGAGAGCTGGAGTGGAGAAAAACCTTTCCTAGCACCTAGGACAAAGAGGACCTACATGCCATTAAGGGAAGGAAGCTGAAGGATGGGGGAAGGAAAGAAAAAGCTTGAGGGTCTGTGCCCTACACAGATGAGTGAGCAAGAGGCTGAGGTGGGGGTGGAGATTAATTTATCTAACTGATTTGTAATAACCAGCCAAACTTGGACAGTAGATAATTATGAACGATGATGACCCCCTGTCTGTGCTGGGCCCAACTAGGGATGTGCATTCGGTTTCTCCGAACCGAATCCACCCCCAAAAATGGCCCTTTCGGGCTACTGAGGGCTGATTCAGATTCTCTGATGTGAATCTGCTTGCCACCAAACTGCTGCCGAAATTCAGCAGCAATTTGGCCCCATTATATCCTATGGGCCATTGCAGATGAAAGGAAGTACTTCTTCACCGAAACAGTGATTAACACATGGAATTCACTGCTACAAGAGGTGGTGGTGGTGGTGGTGGTGGCTGGCATGAACAGCTTCCAGATGGAATTTGACAAACATATGGAGGCTGGAGCAGACAGGAAAAAAACAAACCAACCCCCACACACACCAAGCAACAGCAACCAGCAGAACTTTTTAAAGTTGTAAACCTGTAAGAACCAAAAACTTCTAACCTGACTGCTCAGCAATTTCAATGAGTGCCCACGAGTTCTTGTCTTGTGAGAGAGGGTGAAAAGTACTTTTTTCTCTACCTGCTCTATCCCATGCATAGTCTTGTAAACCTCTTATCATGTCACCCATCAGTCATTGTTTCTCAAAGTTAAGATCCCCAAGCACGATAACCTTTCTTCATACGAAAAGTGTCCTCCTCTTATCATTGCAGTTGCCCTTTTCTGCATTTTTTCCAGTGCTGTAAATATTCTTTTTGAGGTGTGTGTAGTGTGAGTGGTCCAATGAGGTTGCTCCATCAATTTATACATGTATAAATGATGTTCCTTTTGGTCTTTTGGGGTTTCTGTGTGGCACTGTGGCATGCTTGCACTGCCACAGTGCACTTGTTCTGGAGTGTGCCACTTGTTCTCATGGCAAACAAGCACCTCTCAAGACAGTTCACTTTTCCTGAGATTCTCTGGGAGAGTCTGACTGCTGGTGCTGCTTGCTTGCCTGCCTTAAGTGCTGCTGTCTGGGTTTCCCGATTGGAAACAATGGAGGTAATGGGGGTAACCTGTTTGGGTGCCCATAGAATTGGGGCCATTGGTCCAATTGCTTTGAGACTTGGGCAGGTGTCTGGGCGCCCTAGGCAGGACAGCCTGGGGCGCCCACCACACCGGGGATGCCAACCTCCCGGTGGGACCTGGAGATGACGGAGCGCCGTTTTCTTGGGCGCTTCGCACCTGTGAGGCGCCCAGGAAAGCCAGAGAAGGGGTGAGGGTTCTAACCCCCATCCCTTCCCCCTCAGTGCCAGCTGCGAGACGCCCAGGAAAGCCGGCACTGCCGGCGCTGGACGGGAAGGGGGCTTTTCACAGGGGGGGGCATTTTGGCGCCCCTGCTGGGCCAGTGCCCTAGGTGAGTACCTAGCTTGCCTAGTGGGCGAGCCGGCCCTGGACGTGGGGGTGTATGTGGGGAAAGGCTCCCAAAGCTACCCTGAAAATGTGGAGCCTCTCCCTCAAACCCCCTCCCCCCGAGCCACTAACAGCACCATGGGAAAAAAGAAACTTTTTCTCCCACTATAGAGAACAATGGAGGGGATGGGGGCAACCTGTTTGGGGGACCATAGAATTGGACCCCCCTGGTCCAATGTTCTTGAAACTTGTTGGGTATCTTGGGGAGAGGCTCCAACAGCTACCCTGTGAGTTTGGACCCTCTCCCTCAAACCCCCTCCCCTCCATCCCCCAGAATATACCCTATGTTTTCACCATTGATTTCAATGGCCCATAGGATATAATGGGGCTGAAATTGACATTCGGCTGGCGGAAAGACTCCTGATGGGCTCCTACTGCCGAAACTGACATGTGGGAGCCTTTCTGCCCTCCAAAACTGATTGTGCCCGATTCGGCTGAACCGAATCGGGCCAAATTATTATTTTTTTTGCACACCCATAGGCCCAACAATTGAGCAAACTTCAGCGGTCAGCGAACAGTGGAAGACAGGGGGGCCTGGTGTAATCTGGTCCATGGGGTCGCGAAGAGTCAGACTCGACTGTGCGACTGAACAACAACAAAGGCCCAACAACTGGCTGTGACGTGTTTACCCAGCTTGGAAGCTTCCAGGAAGTGTATGAAGCCACTTATCTCTAAACACAAGTATTTCCTTCATTCAAGGCCACAGCAGGCTCTTGGTCATTGTGGATATAAGTAATGGGAACTGTAACAAGGATAAATCACGCTCCTGTATAGTGCAGAAATCCCATCTGTCTGAGTGTGGGAGACTGAGTTCAAGAGGTCAGCACAAAGGTCTCACATTTTCCAGCCAACCCAGCCTCAATACTAACTTTCCCCTTATACAATCTAATGGTCAGTGAGGTGGATTATATAGGACGAGTGATACAATTAAAATGGCAGAGAGAAATCGAATTGACCGACCAAATAGTGCATAAAATCATAAAGGAAAATAAAAATATAAAATCAGATAAATATAAGGAAATGACTAGAAAATTGGTTTTGAAATGGTACAGAACACCGCCCCAGTTAGCATACATGATAAAAGGTCTGAGTCCAAAATGTTGGCATTGCGGAAAAGATAAGGGGTGGTATATACATATGTGGTGGGATTGTCCAGAAATTTCTAGGTTCTGGACGGATACCATTCAGGAAATGGAAAAAATCTTAGGAACTACACTAGTGAGGGATGTAAATATATTATTTATAGGTATTCTGGGGAGCGTTACATTGGGAAAAAAGGATAATAAATTATATAAAGCCATGATTCTTGCAACACAAGCCGCCATCGCTAGGGGATGGAAAGATAAAACAAAATGGACATGGGCAAGTTGGTTCCAGTATCTATATGAGGACGTTAGTTCTGAAATCGTGATCTGCCTTCGAGCGGATGCCTCATGGGAAGAGAAAAAGGAAAGGATAAATAATAATTGGACAAAGTATTTCCATTGGTTGAGGTCAACCGGGAATTCGGAGAGTAAAAGTAAAGCCTTGAGTGGGATCAGGAAGCTGTGTACATGGATGGATTAATAATATAGAATCAGTAGGACGGGGGGAGGGAGAGGGAGAGGGGGGAGGGTGGGGGGAAAAATGAAGTACTATTTGTGTATAACCATTATTTGTTTATAATCAAAGAATGAATAAAAATTTATTTGCAAAAAAAAAAAAAAATACTAACTTTCCCAATAGGAATAATTTTGACAGAACTGTTTCATTGTGATTGGCCATCTTTGCCTTGAAGCTGCTGCCATATTGTTTAGTGAAGTTCCTACCTGTGCTCCTGCACCACTTTGAGAGAACCATAATCAGTATAGTCAGATACCCCCTATCCCAGTAGCCCTAGCAAGACAGTTCCTAAAGTTGTGGACTTGTTTCACTATGCCTCTTCAAGTGTCCTCAGATCAAGTCTTTGTCTTGACAGGCAATCACCTAAACATATACTTCTAGAGTAGATCTGTGCAGTAGGTTAGCCTTAAATGAAGGAACAAAGCACAAATCAAACTGGACAGTGAAATAATTCCAAACTATGTACTCTTGCCAAGATTATTTTCCTGGATAGTCAAATATTTGAAACAGTCAAATATTTCAACTTCCCAGGATTGAGTAAGCAGAGTGACAAATGAGAGACATATTTTCTCACAAACAGCAGAGTAATAGCACTAGTCAAAACCCAACTCCCAAATTTAGGGGACGCTAACATTACGCAGAGTTTAAGGCTGTCTCAGCCCCTTGACCAAACTATTCCCACCTCAGATTTCCTGCTGCTTTGCTTGTGTTTTTCTTTGCCTCTGCTTCTGCTTAGAGTTAATCTTACTCCAACTAACAGAAGCCCAGAGAAGAGAAGGAATGCATAGAAAAAGGTTTCAGGAAGCAGTGAAGTCGGGGGGGGGGGGAGGAAAAGAAGATGATTTAAAAATAGCCCATTCTGCCCAGAGCTAATGAAAGGGAAGTAAACAGAATGTGCTCCAAAGGGCTCCACCTCCTGACTCCCCTACAGAGATTCTTTCCACACCAGGATCTTTTAGTGCTGCCCTGCATTGCTTTTCCACTATCAGTGCAGCAAAAGTATTACTGTGCTTCCACACAGCACTTACTATTGCATGATACTTCTATTGGAAGCCTGAAATATTGTCCTCATGACAAATTTAGAAGTGGGAGGCTCATTACTAGACTCTCTTGGGATTGACACTAGAAACCAATTGAAGGAGTCTGCTTGCTTGCCTAACTCCAGTCCTGATTAAGAGAATGCATAAAAGAAACAATGTATTTCAGGGTTTGGGTATACTGAAACTGAAAAATATCAGTGTTTCCCGATATTCCCAATCCCAATACCAGTATGGTATTCGGATTCAGGAAAAAAATTATAGTCAATGGTCCCCATAGAGTATAATGGAGAATCAATCCAGCTATATTTGGGGCTCTGGGGGGCTGTTTTTTGAGGTAGAGGCACTAAATTTGCAGCTTGGCTGCTGGTGCTCCTCAAAAAAAACAACCCTCAAGTTTTAAAAAGATTGGACCGGGGATCCAATTCTATGGACCCCCAAAGATGGTGCCCCCATCCTCCATTGCTTTCAATAGAGTCTCTTTAAATGCCTTCCAAGTTGCACTGTAGTGGCGCAACTTGGAGACCACGGTCTCTTTAAATGCCTTCTCCAAGTTGTGCCACTGCCATCTCAGCACAACTCAGCCAGTGAATTCAGAAGGCATATCAAGCCTTCTCCAAGCTGCACCTGAGTAAAAGCCAAATAATATCAACTTTTATTTGGGCCCAGCTATATCGGTAGCCAAAAGAATCTCTAATTTGTTTTTGGCTTTAAAAAAAAATAAAAATTGATAAGGTATTTTGGGAGTAGTGTTTTTTGTTTGGATAAACTGAATGCACAGCCCTAGTCCTGACCCTGCCAATTTTCCCATTTTCAGTAAAAGATTAGTACAACAGGGCTTTCCCCATTCGCTTTGCAAACATATACAGCTTCAGAGAAAATTTCCCAAAAATTCATGTCTTTCCTCTTTTTTATAACAATTTTTTAAAACAGTGTTATTCAAACAGAAGCAAATACAAATTTTGATGTCCTATGGTACTAATTCATCCAACATCACTGATCATGTTCTACTCAACAGAGAACAGGGATCAGACTATTAGAACAAGTAGATAGACTTTTAAGAGATAAAGAGAAGAAAAGAATGAATGGAGAAGAAGAAAAAGGAAAAAGTAGTACAGGATAACAGTAAAGTCTACATGCAACAACCTGTTCAAATGTGAAACAGGCAACATTCTGATCAATTTCAGGTAGCTTAGAATAGAGCTTATTTTGCCCTACAATGCATTTATTAGCTCATGCTTCCCTCTCCCCCCAAACACAAACACACACACTGCATCACTGGCCTTTTAATTTAGTATTTCTTTATCTTTCTTCCTCTAAACTGGCTTGGAGGACTGGTTCTCTAGTAAGGAAAATGGCTGAAGTGGGGGACAACGCATACACACATATATACACATACATACACACACACATGTGGATTTATTTACATAGGATTTGTAAATAAACCATAGGAATCTGGAAATACATTATAAATACAGCATAATAGATTGTATATTTGATTATACTCGTCTTGATACTGGCAAACATTCTCTGTTGACCATTCAGATTTTTACCCCGCCCTCCCAGCCGAAGCCGGCTCAAGGCGGCTTACATAAAAACAGATAATTAGATTAAAAACATCAGTTGCAGTTAAAACAAATTATAAAATCATACTGAAGTGCTAGTTGTGGAACAGCTCTGACAAAACCCAAGCAGTTTTTCACAAGACTTTCCTGATTTGGAGGGATGGGGAGACAGCTCTGCTTTTTGTGAAGTCAGATATTTGTCCTGAACTCTCCACACTGATGGCAATAATGATAAGCAATCTTATCCAATCTCATCAAATGAACAGTCAAAAGGTTCTTCCAGTAGTAAGCTTTAAAAGCACTGCTTTCTTGCTTATGTTACAAATAGTTATTTGGGTCTTAATCTGAGACATTCCTTCACTCTGTTTCAGACTCTGCAAAACAAAAATGGACATCAAAACCTCCCCTTTATCTCCACAGCAGGAGGACGATTCTCTGTATGACCATGTGGAATGAGAGAAGCTGAACTGGCCACATTTGCCGGCAGTATGTAAATAAGGGACAGGCAAGTGGATCTCATACAAAAGGAAGCTTCTACTCAGAGGTCCAAAATCAAAAACAACAAAAACAGAGTGGTGCTGCTCCCAGCAATGTTTACACTAGGCATATGCAGAATCCTGTAGAGATTTCAGAACAAGGAGGAGAATGGAAGATTTGTATTCACTTACCGTGAAGCTTCCTTTCTCAGTGGTCCGGGAGTGGGGCAGTTCTTACTCTTGAGAATAGGCTCCTCCTCTGGAACAGGGTCAGTTTCCTCAGATCAATCCAGGAAGGGGAGAGGCCTGTCCCCTGGGAACATCCCAGTCGTCTCAAAGCCATGCATCCCCTAACATCACACTAAGGAAAAGAAAAACACTTCTGCCCACCATATTGAAACTCGATTTTCAGGGCAACCAGTCTTATAACTTTATGCCCCTCCCACAGGTGTAGACCAAGGTTGAAAACCTGTTGCTCTCTCACCCGATTAACTCACATCCTTTTTACTTTAGCAGCTCCATGGTCGACAATCTCCTCAGATCCTGGAACCAAACTCTTTCTGGCCAAAAGGGTGCTATCAGCACTAGTTCCACCTTCTGTTCCAACAACTTCTGAAACACCTCATGAAACAAGTAAGTCAGTTGGAGTATGTACAGTCATCCCTGTGGCCAGTCGCAGTTCAGAACGTCTGTTCTTGTTGCCCACTGGTTTTCAACTCTGGATATGAAACACGGAAATTGATGATTCTGGTCTGTGGTAAAGAAATCCATTTCCATCATCCTGTATCTTCTGCAGCCCTCTTGAAAACCAAACTTGCAGAGCATCCATACAGACTGGTCTCATCTCCATCTACTCAGCCAGTCCGTCAATGCACTGTCCTGGAATGCCACATGGACCACCACCAATGACTATAGCTGGATCTCCACCCATCCGATCAGGTCACTCACTTCTGCGTGTAAGGTCCGAAATCTGGTTCCTTGTGCCTTTGTTGTTATATTGTCAGTCTGGGCTAGAACGTGATGAGAATTCCAAGAGCCCCAGCGTGGTGGCTCTGAGTTCTAAAAATTTTATACGCAGTGAGGTCTCTTCCTGAGACCAAACCCCTTGTGTCATTGTCCCTTGAGAGTGGGTTCCCCACCCTGGCAGACTCACGCCTGTGGTCATCACCGTCCTCTTTAGTTAAAATTTGCTCCACAAACCACAAAGTCCTGGCTACGGACCTGCTGCCAATTTGCAGATGTCTTATGGTGACCTCATAGGGGTTTCAAGGCAAGAGATGAACAGAAGCAGTTTGCCATTGCTTGCGTCTGTGCAGTGACCCTGGAGTTCCTTGGTGGTCTCCCATCCAAGCACCAGAGCTGAACCTGCTTAGCTTGCAAGAGCTGATGAGATCCGACTAGCCTGGGCCACCCAATGCAGTCAGAAGTTGTATGTTGTGTTGTCTCTCCCAAGTGCCTATCTGCACCCCCAGGTGTACCCATGATTGAGAGGCATTTAGATTGCCCTTCTCCATGTTGACCACAAAGGCATGGTCCCTCAAAAAAAAAATCATCACCATCTCTGATGCTTGCCTGCTCTGCTGGTAAGAAGGAGCCTTGACAAGGATGTCATCTAGATATGATGACAGCAACACTCCCTGAAGTCTAAGATGTGACAATGGCCACCATAAACTTGGTGAACCCTCTTGGGAATCACTTCAGGCGGAAAGGCAACACTGGTACTGAAAGTATTTCCCATCATACGCAAAGCATAGGAACCTGCAGTGAGCCTCTTGAAGTGGGATGTATAAATGGTCCTCCTATAGATTGATGGATGCCAGGAAATCCTTTGCTTGAACATCTGCCAGAATCAAGATCAGAGTTTTCATCCTGAACATTCTAGTTCTGATGCAGTTATTTAGCCATTTCAGGTCCAAGATTTCCCTGGCATCCTTATTCTTCTTTGGCTCTGGGCATGATATCCTTTTGGAGTCACAACAGGACTGACAGTTTTTTTTGTTTTTTTTTAACATAGAACACGTCTTTATCTTCAATGAGATATCTGTTGAGTCCCCCTCCAAAAAAGTTTATGCCCTTGAAGGCTACTACCATCACTTTAGCTTCTGCTGCAGAGTCCCCATCCCAGTTCTGAGCCACATGTTCCTTCTGACTGCTACACTGCATGTCATGGCTCTAGCTAACTGCTGCAGGATGTCCAGTGAAGTATCTACCACAATCACTGTCACTAAGGCAATCTTCTTAAGTTTGTCTTTAAGTTCTTTTGGGACTCCACTATTAGCTGAGGCTAGTCCTGATGCCCAAGAATGTGCCACCCTGGCAAACAACAAGCTTGCTGTTGACATCCTGATGGAACAGGCTGAGACTTCGAAGTCTTTGCATAAGGCTTGCTCAAATCCCCTATTGCTGGGGTCCTGGGCAACCTATCTGCAGCCATAGGTAAAACTGAGTTGGAGGTCAAGCTAGTCCCAGGTCCGTCCACCATTGGCACCTTGAGTCTCCTGGTAGCCTCTGCTATCAGGGAATAAAGTGTGGGAAAAACATCTGATGGTTAGTTCTTAGCTTGGAATGGTATTCCCACTCTGCCTTCATCCTACTATAAAAGGTTGCGGACAGTTAGAGGCTTGCCCTTGCCTGCCTCAGCATAGTGACCCTGGACTTCCTTGGTTGTCTCCCATGATAAACCAGGACTAACCCTGATTAACTTCTGAGATCTGACAAGCGTGGTTGAACCTGGGCCATCCAGGTCAGGGCCAGCATCTCTACTTGTGGTACTGCCAGTTTGTACATCACCTGGCCAGATTCCACCAGAAGTTCTGGGTCAAAATCATCATTTTCCTTACATCTGGAGGAAATTCTAAGTACTTTGAAAGTAATACTATGTACAGCTTCTGAGGGAAAAGCCAGGACTGTACTGTTGGTACTACTTCCTCTCCTTTCTCCAATCATTCCCATTCTACCCTACCTGAGGATGGAACTGGGGAGTCTGAGTCCTTCCTGGACTTTTTACAGCCATCAAATAGCAGCCCACTTATGGTGACCCCTTGGGGTTTTCAAGCAGGAAATGTTTAGAGATGGTTGGCCTTGCCTGCCTCTTTGTCATGCCTCTGGCATCATTTGGTGGTCTCCCATCCAAATACTGACCAAGACTGACTGTGCGTATTTGATGAGCTCAGGCTATCCTGAGCTATCCTTTTCTTTTCTTTTGCTTTCTTTTTTTAATTTATATTTTTTTAAAAAAATTGCATACACATATTAAGTAACAAACAAAATAAAAAATAATCAAAAATTAAAACAGAAAATAACCTTCTGTATGAAATCTTATAGGATTACCAGTTCAAGAATCTACAATTAGTGAAGCATAATAAATAACCAAGTAACAAATACACAAAATACAAAAGTAAACAGTTAAGCCATGTTTCCAATTCAAATATGAACTATCACAGAAAAATCATATCCTGATACACTGAGTTGCTAGGTAAGATGTCACGTTCAGCAAAAAAGCTTAATACAGGGAGCCACATCTCTGTAAATAAGGAATAATGTGACATTTGAGATTTCATTTTTAAGTTGTGTGTTATTTTCCCCATTATAAATTGATCCCAAATTCTCTCATACCACTCTGACATCATGGGGAGTCTAAGCAATCTCCATTTTGAAGCTATAGCTAGCTGAGCAGAAGCCAATAATAAACAAATTAGCTTCCAAGTGGAGTCTGAGCATTCTCTGTCCAGCCAATATTGTAAAAGAAATATTGGTAATTGGTAAATCAATAGTAGTTATGTGTTTTATATGTTGGTGAACTTTATCCCAGAATGGATTAATTACCTGACAAGTCCACCAACAATGGAAATATGTCCCAGGTTCTATACACCCCGTCCAACACAATTCCGGGTAGTTTTTATTTATACGGTATAACCTCTGAGGTGCCAAGTACCAGCAGGTCATCAATTTAACAAACTGAAAGTATACATTAAAAATTGGTGATCTATTATTGGGCGATGCCCAGATTTCTTGCCAAACTTTTATGTCAGTAGGTAACTGTATCATTTTATTTCATGTATTTTGATAATGTAGGATATTATTTACTGTAGAAGTTTGCACTAATATTTTGTAAATTTTTGATAAGGTTCCTTTTTTTCTGAATATTTTCGTATTACCAGATCTAGATCATTTGAAGAGGTAGGTAACATTTTTTTCTGAATATTTTCGTATTACCAGATCTAGATAATTTGAAGAGGTAGGTAACATTTTTTTAGATTTAAGTGAGAATAAGAAAGGTGATAACTGTAAGTATTGAAACCAAGGAATAGGCTTACTTAATTTCTCCTCCAGTTGTTTCCTTTCTAGGATCATTCCATTATTAAGGACATCACCAAGCCGGAAAACACCAGTTGTAATCCAATCTTGGAAAGTTGAGGAAAGTACCTTGGAAAGTACCTGGTTTGAACCAGGATTGATATAGAAACGTAGATGACCAAGAGTATTCAGGAAGGAGGTTTTTCCTAATTCCATCCCAAATTTTAAATGTATTATTTAACAATTCATTATTTTTGCAGCTCTGAGGCCTATCTTTAGGTTTCATCCAAATAGCTGCCCAAAGAGGAACAGGTTGAGCATAATGTGATTCAATTTATATCCAGCCCTTATCAGAGTCTGGTTGTATTATTTTAATTGCCTGTTCTAGATTTGCTGCCTTATAATAATTTGATAGATTAGGGAACAGTCAGTCTATATAAAATACAATTCCTGAACCTTGGTCTTTTATAATTCCAAGTAAAATTGTTTACTTCTTTCTGCCATTTCTGAAGATCAGTTTGAGGTCTACATATAGGAATAGATCAAAAAAGAAATAAAAATTTAGGCATTATAAAGTTCTTTATTATGTGAATTCAATCTGGCCATGAAAAGGATTTATAATGCCATGAGTCTAATTGTGACCTAATTTCTGAGAAGGATTTCCTGAAGTTAAATTTATTAATACCTTTCAGGTTTAGTGGAATATACACCCCTAGATATTTAAAATAATCTTCAACCCATTTATAAGAGTAATGTACCTTAATCTTTTGTTCCAGATCCAATGTCAAAAAAATAGGGTATAATAATGTTTTTGAGGAGCTAATTGTAAGTCCAGAAATGTAACTAAAGTCATGCAGGACTCGGCCTAAAGAAGGTAGAGAAGTCAGAGGATTAGTTAGAAATAAAATAATATCATCTGCATACATGGAAACTTTATGTACTCTGCTGTCAATTACCAGGCCTGTGCTGGAGGTTGTTCTTTGTATTGCTTCTGCAAGTGGCTCAACTGCCAAGGCAAAAAGGAGAGGCAACAAAGGACAGCCTTGGCGTGTCCCACATGTAAGTAAAAATTTCTCTGAAAATATTCCATTTGCTCTAATTTTAGCTGAGGGTAAATTATATATTGCATCAATCGCTTTCTGGAATCTTACGCCAAAGTTCATCTCAAATAAAAGTTGTTTCAAATAGGGAATTTCTAAACAACCAAAGGACACTTTCAATACTATTAACTCTTCCATACATTATCACATTCAAGGCCCTATGGATATTATCAGTCAATTGGCGATTAGGCATAAAACCAGTTTGGTCTGTTGAGATGTAATTACATATTATAGATTTTAATCGATTGGCCAACATCGAAGTGAATATTTTAGCATCTTGGTTGAGAAGTGCAATAGGCCTGAAGGAACTAGGTTGTGTCAGATCTTTATCAGGTTTCGGGATCTTCACTAACATAGTTTCTGACCAAGATTTTGGCATTTGGCCACTTTCTAAAATGTTATTACAAGCAATGGTTAAAGGGCCTACTGAGGAAAGCTTAAACGTTTTGTAAAACTCAGCTGGTAAGCCATCATTACCCGATGTTTTGTTTGTTTTTAGAAGCTTAATTGTGTCCATGACCTCTTGTAAGGTAAATTCTCTGTCTAAGAGTTCCTGATGTTCCCTGGTCAGTCTATTAATTAATTCCCTAATTTGTAAAAAATAGTTGAGGAAAGAGGTGTCTAACCGTTTGAAGTATATAAGGTCTCAAAGTAATTTGCTAATATTTTGACAATATCTATTGAAGAGGAATGTTTATGTCCCTTACAATTAGTTAACTGTATTAACCTTCTGACATTCTGTTGCTTCGTGGTATGCCATGCAAGCAGTTTCAAGGTCTTTTCAGATTTCTGCCAGTATTTCTGACATAGGTAAGTTATCTGTCTCTGTATTTTAGTGGTTTCAAGCACCTCTAAAGCTTTCCTCTCTGTGGAAAGCTATTTATAATTTTTTTGGAGACTGTCTTTTGATGCAGGTTTTCCAAATGATGTATTTTGTTAGTATGTTCTGTGATCAATCTTATCCTTTCTTTTTTCAGATAGGAAGCAATGGAAATTCATCTACCATGGACCACCATCTTCATTGCATCCCACACAATACCCGCAGGAACTTCATCTGACCAATTATCCTCAAAATAAAATGTAATTAAGCTATCTATTTCATCTCTAAATATTTCTTGCAATAAAAGTGATTTATCCAGCATCCAAGATGTTACCATCTTCGGTGTAACAGACCAAGATAACTCACATGCAATCCATGAATGATCAGTAAAAAATTTTGAACCAATATTTGTAGTACAAACTTTAGAAATAAGTGATGGAGAAACAAGTATATAATCTATCCTTGTATGAATATCATGTCTTGCAGAATAGTAAGTGTAATCATGAGTGTGTAGATTGCAGAAACGCTGTATATCCACTAATTGTGATTTTTTTTAAAAAAAAAATTGAAGTGGAGCATCATAGCAAACTGGGTTTTTGTAAGAACGTTTTAGTTTCTTTTTATGCTTTGATCTATCCAGATTATAATTTGCCAAAAAGTTCAGATCCCCTCCCAATACGATATCCCCTTCTTGAAAATGTTGAAGCTTTTCTAATACCATTTGTATAAACTGTATTTGTTGACAATTGGAAGTGTATACTGAGGCTATAGTTAATTTCTTGCCATCTAGACTGCCTTTGATGAACAGATAACTACCTTTCAGATCTTTAATGATGCCTTCTACTTGGAAAGAAATATGCTGAGCCACCAAAATCACTGTACCCCTAGATTTCGAGGTGCCAGGAGCATGATATTGCTGAGAGAACCAGGAAGAGCCTAAGATTTTTTCAGTATTAGGTCTTATATGTGTCTCCTGAAAAAGAACAACATCAGGCCTCAGTCTAATTAAAGCAGATGAGGCCCTCTTTTTCTTAATATTGTTGTTAAGGCCTCTGACATTCACCAAGATTATTTTAATTTTGTCAGCCATAAAAAAAATCTTATAAAAATAAATGGTATCCAATAATGGCTTACAAATTAAACACACTTAGTAAAAAAGATTATGAAACTGAAATAAACTAACATTAAAGCTAGAATCTTGTGAATCCATTTGAGAAATTGTAATCCAAGAACTAATGGGGAACAACAATAAACTAGCAATTAAATAAAAACAATGGAGCAGGAAACACAATTTAGCCTCACTAGTGAACTAGAAATGAAATTATAAACTCTAAAAACCTATGAAGGAAAAAGAAGGGGGGGAAAGAAACCAAAAAACTCTTATAGAAAAATCCTCTTATCACTACCACTGTTAGAATCAATGTCAATTACAAAATTTGTATATCCAGAACCTTTATTACTTACTAACAGTGGGTGACTCAAAATAGAACTATCCCCTTATTGAAATAAACCAAAAGGAGAGACACAGTAAATTGTTTTCCCAATTAGAACCAATAAAAAGACTATCAAAGGACATCAGCCCCTACCTCCAATAATATATCCAAATCATTTGTTTACCATAAGCCACCTAACTGGAAAAACCTCAATTATAACAATCTGTTGAAAGTAATAATAAAAAACATGCCTCCAGTCTAATTCTCTTTATCTATAGGAGTGACTGCCAAACACTTCCTCTTCTTTAAATTTCCAGCTGACTCTGGTTCCAGTCTTTCATTCATTTGGACTGCTTGCAGAAGCCTTTCCCTCATTGCATCATCAAAGGCTAAAAAAGATTTTTCTTGATAGTAAACTGCTAGTCTTCCTGAAGAAAGCCAGGTGTAGCTGATATTAGCCTCTCTCAGGGCATTAGCTGTTTCTTTAAGATCTTTACGTCTTTGGAGTGCCTCTGCAGGTATATCAGGAAAAACCATAACTGAGTCTCTTTGAAGAGGCAAAGAGCCCTTTTCTCTTGCTAATCTCAAAATATTCCTCCTAATATCTTTGTCTCCAAATGTGGCAATAATGTCCCTTGCCGTTTTCCTTATGGGTTTAGCAGACTCATTTCTTCCAACTCTAAAGGCTGAAGAAATAAAAGAAGGTGGCTTCTCCTTTAAATGCAACAATGAGGTAAGCCAGTCCATTAGAAAACCAGGTAATTCTTCTGGTAAACAAATATTATCAGGTATCCTGCAGAATTTTAAATTTCCGCTCCTCTGAGATGATTCCAAGTGAATCAATTTATCTTGGTGCTGTTGTAATGTAACTTGCAAGGAGTTAATTTCATCAGCATTCTGAAGTGCCATTTCTTTAGCTTCCTGAGTGTTATTAGCCGCAAGGTCAAGCTTTGCTGTAATCTCTTGCAGTTGATTAGAAATTGGAGTAAACATCATAGCCATCTTATCTGCTAAATGCTCCAGGGTTGTGTTTAGTACTTTTTCAGATACTATTCGGTCTTTTATATTGTTCTCATTAGCAGGAGTTTCTGTAATTTCAGCAGAGTCTGTAGAGGCAAAGGTAATCACCTCACCCCCCCCCCCTTTTCAGGACTTGTTGATAAGTCTTCCTGCACCAACGAGGCTTCTTTTGAAAGAAAATGTGCACTCACTGTGTTTGCTGCTTTTCCTTCTTGTTGACTTTTATTCTTCCTTATTACAAGATGTGTTCTTTGAACTTTAAGCATGATTTTTCCGCAAGAGTAAAGCCAAAATGTTGGAGGTTAAGGCAGAGCTCCGTAGCTGGCCTGCTGTCATGAACAGAGCCTACTGGAAGTCTGAGCTATCCTTGTTGCCTCTGTTTCCTGGTTCATAGAGTCCTGGCAGGGACTGTGAGGCTTATGATCTGAAAAGATCTGACTTGCTAAGTGTAACCCCCCAAATCTGTTATAGCCTCTCTGTGGCAAACAGTGGAGGTGGTGGAAGTGCTATCAAGCAGCAGCCCCATATAGTTTTCAAAGCAAGAGACAGCAAGAGCTGGAGAGCCAACCAGGGCTGACCCTGCTTAACTTCCAAGATCTGATCAAACTAGGCTAGCCTGGGCCATCCAGGCCAGGGCCACTGCCCTTGCCTGCCTCAGCGTAGCAACCCTAGACTTCCTTGGTGGTCTCCCATCCAAGTACTAAACAAGACTGACTCAGCTTAACTTCTGAGATCTCAACAGATCAAACTAGCATGGGCTATCCAGGTCTGGGAACAGGGAACTGGCAAGTCTGACTGGTAGCTATTTTCTATTCGCTTGTCTGGGAGTGAAAGAGAAAGTAAGTCTGCCATGAGGGTCCAAGGAACTAAGATGACCTCACTTTCCCTGCCTTTCTATGGCCTTCCCTGGGCCTTCTAGCTCCATCTGTTCCATGGGAACTTTCCCTCTGAAGAGGAAAAGGGGGGGGGGAAAGGGCTCTAATCCACTCCAGCTTGTCCCAGATTGGGGAGGTTGGAAGCCCCAGGAATCAATTTTCCCTTCTTCCTCCATGAATAGCTTGGGGGTTTAGCTTGGGTTTTTTTCCCAGTCTACTACCTTGCCCTCCTTCGCCTCCATACTTTAGGTGTTTTGGCCCCGTAAGGGCTTATCATGATTATGGCGAGGGCTAGAGGCTCCCAGCTTGACTGCTTGACCGCACGCTGGGTCCTCTGAGACCAGGGAAATTGACGGGTCTGCGGCATCACCCCAGTCTCCTTGCAGACTCAGCCGCTTCCCCTGATGTGTGTTGGTTGGGGAGGCGACCTCCAGCCACAGGCTGGGCCTGGTGGGAGTCTGAGCACAGCCATGGCTGCTGGGGCTCTCCCGGCGCCGTTGGCTGCCTTTGTGGTCTGCCACTGACTGCGAAACAAAATAATTAAAAGGGAGGGTCTCCCCCTTCTCCCTCTCTTCTTTTCATTCCTGGATCACTGTGCTCTACAGAGCACCCGTGAAACACGTCTTGCTCAAGCAGCAGGGCCAGTGAGACTGGGATGTTCCCAGGGGACAGGCCCCTCCCCTTCCTGGATTCATCTGAGGAAACCGCCCCTGTTCCAGAGGAGGAGCCTATTCCCAAGAGTAAGGACTGCTCCACTCCCAGGACCACCAGAGAATGTGGATGCTTTATACCTCCCATTTTAACGGCATACATCCATGATGTCTGTGATTATTTTGCATTCATGAAAGAATACTGAGAATAATTGCTTACCAAGGACTAAGTGGAGTGGAAAGAGTGAACAAAAAAGTTGTGTTTGAATCCCAGCTCAGGGATTATGCTCAAGTAGAAATAAGGCCTGTAGTGGAAATAAATACAATGAGCTCTAGAAACAGGCTCTGGATGGGGGCCCAGCCTTGGGCACTCGGTGTCAATTTGCTGTGGAGACCTCAGCAAGATATAAGGACACAGAGTCCACCATTTTCTCCAAGGGAGCTGATCTCTACTACCCAAACAGCAGTTGTAAATCTGAGTGATCTCCAGCCCTCCCCTGGAGATTGGCAACAATGGTTCCCCAGGAGGCACTGTACCTGTCTGATGTCCCACCCCTCTTCAAACCCCATCATCTCCAGGCTCCACCCCCCAAATCTCCAGGAATTTCCTAACCTGGAGTTGACTACCCTATCTCCTTCCCAGCCAACCATCAACCCACCTTTATCTGCCCCTTTGACTTCAACTTTCTATCTCCTCCTCCCTCCCTGCAGCTTTTACCTAAAAAAAGAACAGTATTTCTCTGCAGTGGGGACCAAAGCAGCTCACATCATTCTCCTCTCCACCTTTTGATTTGCACAACAACCCTGTGAGGTAAGTTAGGCTGAAAGTCTGTGACTGATCCGAAAACACCCACTCAGCTTCTACAGCAAGAACCTGGGACTAGCAGTCCCTGCTTTGAAGTGGTAACTGCTATGTCACACTGGCTGTCAAAGGGGGGCCAGCTCAGCAGGGTATAATGACAGAGTCCACCATTTTCTCCAGGGGAACTGATCTCTGCCATTTGGAGAGCCGTTGTAATTCTGAGCCTACTGTCATGAACTCAACTGGAGATTGGCAACAATAGTTCCCCAGGAGGAAACATACAATCTATCTCCGCAGTGGGGACCAAAGCAGCTCACATCATTCTCCTCTTCCTCCTTTTGATCTGCACAACAACCCTGTGAGATAGATTAGGTTGAAAGTCTGTGACTGGTCCAAAATCTCAGTCTGGGGTAGGTGATGCACTCTATTCTTGGTGCTGGGGGGGGCAGCAGTGGGAGGGCTTCTAGTGTCCTGGCCCCACTGCTGGACCTCCTGATGGCACCTGGTATTTTTGGCCACTGTGTGACAGAGTGTTGGACTAGCTGGGCCATTGGCCTGATTCAACATTGGCTTCTCTTATGTTCTTATGTTAAATCACCCACTCAGCTCCACAGCAAGAACCTGGGTCTGGCAGACCCTGCTCTGAAGTGCTATCTGCTACGCCACACTGGCTATGGTATCACCTGGTATCATAACTGAACTCCAGACAACAGATCTGGGGAGTAGATCCTGTAAACAGCAGGGTTTGTGGAGGGGAAGGACCTCAGTAGGGTATAATGCTATAGGCATAGGATCTACCCTCCAAAGCAGCCATTTTCTCCAGGGGAATTAATCTCTGTCATCTGGAGATCAATTCTAACAGCAGGAGCGATCAATTGTAACAGCCCACCTGGAGGTTGGCAACCCTAGGGGAAAGAGAGTCATACAGCAAGAGGAGAAGAGAATGGTTGGATGGCCACTGGCCCACCTCAGTAGCCAGCCAGCCATGGAGGAGCCAAGCAGGAGGAGCTTCTTCATCAGGAGAGACAGCCATTTTGGCAGTTTATTCTGACAGGAAAGGGAGAGTGGCCAAGCTGGCACTGGACAGAACAGAAGAGCGAACCCAGCACCTAGCCAATGGCACACAAGTACTCTTGACTGACAGCTGACAGGCCAATGGCTGATGGAGTACACAGCATAGCCAATAGGAGAGCTGGGAAGTGACAATACATTAGGGCTTTTATATATATCAGATGAGGAACTTTTAACACCTTGCCATCTTACAGCCCATCCTATTTCAAAGTGTTGTGATGAGGGGGAAATGTGATGTGAGTGTATCACACTCTGATCTCCTTAGAGTTGGAATAGGTTACAAACATTTAAATGTATACACATTTTATTTATCATTTAATTCATTTATACCTCATCTTTCTCACCAATGGGAACACAGAGCAGCTTACATAATTCTCCTCTCCTCCATTTTATCCTCACAACAATCATGTGAGGTAGGTTAGGCTGAGACAGTGTGACTGGCCCAAGGTCACCCAGCAAGCTTCTATGGCATGAGTGGGGATTCAAACCTGGGTCTGACACTCTTAACCAGGAAACCACACTAGACATGCAAATGTTCTCCAAAGCCAACCAACTGAAAATGAATCCAGATGTCAGAAACACTGGCTTGGATCCCATGGAAAATTCCCACTGATAAAATGACTTTCTATCAGTGGAATTTCCTTGCCTCCCACACCCTGCAGCTGTCTAGATAGTCTCTGAAATGCTACTCCTGGGAGACATGGGACCCACAGAAAGAGCATGAGGGGGAGCTGGAGGTCTGCACTGGGTAGAAGGAATTAGCAAAATTGGTTCCACTTCTATTAGGGGAAAATTTCTGCAGAGTACAAGCCACAGATTCAGATTCAGTATGCAAAATGTTCAGGCCAAAAATGGCAAAAATTCACAGTAGATTCCATGAACTCGATCCCAAGATTGATGCCACTCACAACAGCAGTACTTTGCCATTTTAGCTCCTGAGTGCATCCACATTTTCCAGCAACAGTGGGTTTAGGACTAACCAGACAGACAGGACACAAGTAACCCATAAACAGATGTGTACAGCATGTCATGTAGGGTCAGGCCCTCAGGTAGCCACTTGCTGAATGTAAGGTTCCAGTGTGTAGACAGCACCTAAACCTCTGGCCAGCATGTAGTTTAGTAAAGGTCCACCTCGAAGAACCTCTCACCATCCTTTTCTCCAAAGCGGACTGCCAGCAAGTTCCATTGCCACAGTCATCAATCCCACCACACACCAATCTTGACAACTGCTAGTTACACCCTTGAAACCAGGCTTGGTATGGGGGACTCCCATTTGCTGATGACTGCTAAGCTGTAACAGCCCACTAAACAACTTGACTTTATTAAGTCTTCCTTCTAGCTCTGCTGTCCCACTTATGTTGCTCCTACTTTGCCTTAAAATACACAAAACCATGACTGCACAGAAACCAGTCCTATTCTCTAATCAAAATAAACTTGTAGGGCATACAAATGTAAAGTGTTAACAGGGGCAGGTCATCAGGTCTCTAAATTTACACAAACCTGCAGGCCCCTGATTCTCCTGGCAATGCCCCTGTGAAGCTACACTCTCCCAAGATTGCTTGTTCATAGCACCACTAAAATATAAACAATCCCACCAAGTCTGGCAGTTCAATAAATGCACCATCATGTCACCTTCCTTTAAGGACAAGATGGGTCGCCGGGTTAATCTGTCTGTAGCAGTAGAAAAGAACAAGAGTCCAGTAGCACCTTAAAGACTAACAAAATATGTGGCACAGTATGAACTTTCTTGAGTCATTGCTCACTTCTTCAAATATATGTATCTGTAGAAGTAAGCAGTGACTCATGAAAACTCATACCCTGGCACATATTTTGTTAGTCTTTAAGGTGCTACTGGACTCGTGCTCTTTCCTTGGACAACTACTTTTGAAGACAGGTGGATTTATCTCTACTCCAGAAAGTAAGGATGGGGGAAAAGTGAAAGAAATCAACTCTTCAGTCAATCGTCATGTTCCCTGTCCCCCTGCACTCAGCAAGTACATCAGCCAAAACAGAAGAGTAAAGATCAGTGTGACAAGGGGGATCTGTAGCAAACTTAAATACAGCATGAATTGCCTGATGGACAGCATCTCCTGCCAGGAAGCACTGTGAGAAAAGATCAGTTCCTTTTGCTTACCACCAAAACCACTTTTCTTGCTCTCTCTTGAATCACACAGTGAACTAAAAAGCAGCTTTGCAAAGAAAGTCTATCCAGATTGGGGCAGGGGATGTCATTTCTGCCTTGGGCTGCATTTGCACCTTTCATTATCTCATAACAAACTGACTACTGGGGAGGTCAAATGGATCGGATATGCGTAACTGTTACAATTTCTTAATATATGCATGAAGGTAAGTAGGGGAGAAATTGAAATAAAAATATTCATGGAAGGCAGACTAAAGAATGCACAAGACTATGATCCAAAGCCTGCATTCAGAGATTTTTCTGCACATGGTCAGTCCCAACACTGCTATGTGATAAATTGAGTTTATTTTAAAATTTCACATATATTGCCTTATTTTTCTTCGTACCAACCAAGTCACTGTTGGAAAATGGCACACAAGGCATTTGACATCCTATCAGTTACTTAAAGGTCACAGTAGAAAGCCAGGAACTTAACACAGCCCTATGGCTGCTACCACAGAAAGGGTTTCCTTTTCATTCCTCCCCACCAACTGCAGTGGTTCTTTTTGGGACTTCCACATAAGATCATAATGTAGTCATCCCTGTTCCAGGTCTTCTCAACCGTTGCTTTGGATTTCCCCACACTTGCACTGGCATGATCACCATTCCCAAAGTGGGGCTAGGAAATGTATGGACAGGAAAGTGCAGATTTCTACACCTCCCTGTCAACATCTAATTCCCTTTGTGCCTACCATTTTCCTCACCACCACCAGGTTACTGGGTTTTTTTTTGCTAGATATATTTTAATCAGTAGTATAGTGATATACCTACTATTCATTACAAAACAAAGCCCAGCAAAAAGCCTGCCAGTGGCAGTGGGTGGAGGTGTGTACAAAGGGAAAATAGAGGGGAAATCCCCTGTGGAAGACCAAAACTATACATACCAGAGTAGTATAGTGGCTACAGCGTCAGTTACACTATCTAGGAGATCCAGGTTTGAATCCCCACTCTGTGTGATCTTGGACTAGTCATTCTTTCTCACTTAATCTAACTCACAGGATTGTTCTTGTAAAAACAAAATGAAAGAAGCGAGAATGACAGTGTAAACTGCTCTGGATTTCTATTGGGGAGAAAAGCCAGGTCTATTTTTTTTAGTGGAGTATCACACCTGTGTGGACTCAACTTTTGTCAGCTGTCATAAGAATCTTTGTCTTGTTTGCCTTAAACAGTGACACATTAAGAGGCAATGGAGGGGGGGGGCAGAAGGAAGAGCTGGAACAGATATCCATAATAGCCAATTGTAGGACAGGAAGGTGGAGTGTGACAAATCATGCTGCTTCAGTCTTTAACCAAGAATGACCATATGTTTTCAATATTTTCACATAGCCAGGAAGGATAGCTATTTAATTTGCTAAAAGCTGCAAATAAATTTTCTTCATGCTGTCAGATCCTAAACTGCTGCCATGCAAACTTCTGAATCCCCTACATCTGCAACTCAGCAGGCTGCCCCCAATGCTAAATATAAAGTTTTGTATCTCACACTTTTAGGTACAATTTCATTTGAGAGAAGGAAAACCAAATAGATACAGATGTTGAAAAGATGGCATTTGTAATGCAGTTATTATGAACATCACAAATTCCTTTTAGTGGTTGGCTGAATCATCAGAAAGCTGAGAACCCAAAGCCTCAAAGCACTTACTTCCCCTTTGTGAACTCTAAAAAGCCAACTGCATCTAGCAGAAATACAATTACTGCAGAAAACTGTGTTGTGGCTGTTCAGTAATCTGATTATCACAACTAAGGACTTTTTAGAACAAATCAGGACTGAGGAGTCATAACACTCATAATGTCTCCCCTCTCATAATGTCTCCCCTCACCTAGAGAGCCAGCTCGGTGTAGTAGTTAGGAGCATGGACTCTAATCTGGAAGAACCAGGTTTGATTCCCTACTTCTCCAATGCAGCTCCTGACATGACCTTGGATCAGTTACAAATTCCTTCAGAGCTGTTCTCTCAGGAGCAGTTCTCAAAAGAGTTCTCTCAGCCCCACCTACCTCACAGGGTGTCTGTTGTGGGGAGGGGAAGGGAGATTGTAAACTGCTCTGAGACTCTTTCAGATAGTGAAGGGTGGGATATATATCCAATCTCCTCTTCTTCTCTTTGACACAGGGATTTCTCCCCACATGGAAAGAAGAAAGCCCCCAGATAGAAGGGAAACATCCAAGTGATGGCATCCTCATTCAGCGCATGCCTCATTGAGTTCCCGGGCCATTCCCCCTTAATCCAGAGAAAAATGAAACCCGTTTTTTTTCCTGTTTAAAGGAGAAACTTCAGAGCGGCTAGGGGAGCGCCCTTGTGAACATTCCCTCTGTTACCACTCTGGCAGCTTTCAAAATGGCATGGGGCAGCTCACTGCCATGTACCACCTACCTTTCCTTGCTGAGTCAACAGTAGCATTACAGCATGGCTTGGAAAAGAAAGGGAAAGGAGGCTTTCCAGGGCTGCAGGAGATCCTAGTGCAATCACCTCTGAACCTACAATTTTGCACATGAATGACAAGAGGAAAAGGGAAGGAATGAGATAGTAGCAACGACAAGAGGAAAAGGGAAGGTGATACTAGCAAGAAGCACAAAGGTGTGTGTGAGCACACATACCCCACTTGCTGTGGTAGAGTGCATTCTGTTTCACATCTGTGTATGGAAGCAGCTGCACACTCTCACTCACTCATTTGGTTACTAAATGGACCATTGGATACTTACCGTGAAGGGTCCTTCTCCTCTGAGGAAAGCAGGACATCTTGATAGGTTGATTCCCACCATCCAATCAAGGGAGGCAGATAAATACACAAGGTGAGTGAACAAAGGTTGAGACAAGAAAAAAAACTTGCTTTACTGTAGATAGATCCAGGTGGGCATCTGTATTGGTCTGAAGTAGCAGAACAAATTTTTTCAGTCCAGTAGCACCCTTAAGACCAGCAAAGGTTTATTCAAGATATGAGCTTCATTTGCAGGCACACTTCTTCAGATACATTGAAATGGAAGCTAACAGTTCAAATGTATAAGCAGATGCCTCTACATAGGTGAACAGTAAATTAGCACCTTGTCACTTGCACACACCTTTAATGCCAATAGCTCACAAAGTAGAATTTTTGCTCACAAGACTCCACAGCTTAGAGGGAGTATTGGTTGGAACACTTTCCCTGTGAAGGAAGGTTAAAGCACTTGGGGCTCTTTAGCTTGGAGAAACGATGACCGAGGGGTGACATGATCAAGGTTTACAAGATTGTGCATGGGATAGAGCAGGTAGAGAAACAAGAATTCACAATAAACAAGAACTCATGGGCACTCAATGAAATTGCTGAACAGTCAGGTTAGAACAGATAAAAGGAAGTACTTCTTCACCCAAAGAGAGATTAACACATGGAATTCACTGCCACAGGAGGTGGTGATGGTTACAAGCATGGACGGCTTCAAGAGGGAATTGGATAAACATATGGAGCAGAGGTCCATCAGCGGCTATTAGCCACAAGGAACTCTCAGTCTAGGGCAAGTGATGCACTGTATTCATGTTGCTTGGGTGGGGCAACAGTGGGAGGGCTTCTAGTGTCCTAGCCCCACTGCTGGACCTCCTGATGGCACCTGGTTTTTTCGGCCACTGTGTGACAGAGTGTTAGACTGGATGGGCCATTGGCCTGATCCAACAATGGCTTCTCTTATGTTCTTACTGGACCCCTTTATGTGTTCTACTGTATTGGAAACCCCCTTTAGGTGTTCTCCTGTAATCAATAATAACTTTTTCTAGGACCAGGTTAGGATGTTTAGGGCTTCTTTGTGGAGAGTGGAAGACTTCAACCCACCTTGCTTGTTGATACTGGTCTTTGCCAAAATATTGTGTGTTCTTATGAGGACATGTCTATGTTGGACTTGTTGATGAAGATGTCTTAACGCTAGCCATATGGCTCTCAGATCCAGGAGGCTGATGTTCATTTTGGATTCTGCTCTTCACCAAGTTCCTTGGATTAGCTTGTCATCTAAAATCACACCCCATTCTGAGAAGCTGGCTTCGGTGAAAATCTATAGTACCTCTCGCTTCCAGAATGTTTTGCCTCGTGACAGGTTGAATGGTTTGGTCCACCAAAAAAGGCTGGTCTTCACCTGGACTAGAGTGTAGAGGGGCAGCTTTGTTCTCTGCATTATCTGAAGCTGATAATGGTCATAAGGCTGTTGCAGCTCTCTTGCATGCAGTCAGGCCCACTGGATAACATCTATATACAATACAATGAGGCCTAGTAGCTTGGCCAAGGTCATGAGGGGCATAGACCTAGCTTTGATTATGGAGCTTAATAGTTCCATTATTCTTTGTTCTTTGTTTTGAGGTGGGAACAATTGGTTGATGGAGGTGTCTCTGGTAACTCCCATGTTCCAGTTACTGAAAGGGAGACAGGGAGCTCTTTAGTAGGTTGACTATGAATCCATGATCTTGAAGGCACTGTATGGTCAACTTTGTGTCTAGTTGGGCCTTGTTTCTGGTGCTAGATCTGATCAGAAGGTCGTCCAGTTATGGATGGATGTGAATACCTTGTTGTCTCAATCTGACAATCAGGGTGATTAATGTCTTGGAAAATAATCTTGGAGCCATAGAGGGGCCAAATAGAGGGGCCCTGATTTTGAAGTTGAGCTCCATGAAGCAGAAGTGGAGGTATATCCTGTGAGCTGGGAGAACAGGAACATAAAGACACACCTCTGTGAGGTCGATGGAGGTGAGAAACTCTCCTGGTTGCAGAGATTCCATGATGGAGCATAGGAATTCCATCCTGAAGTGCCCTCTGTTGAAAACCTGTTCAGGAATTTTAGGTCCAGGATAGCCCTCCAATCGCCATTTCTCTTTGGCACTGTAAAGAATATGGACTCCTGACCCCTTGTCTGGCAATGGGTCTGGCTCGATGGCCTTCATCGAAATGAGTGCCAAGTTGCCTTAATAGTCCTCTGTCATTTTTCTGGTCTTTTAGAAACTGGTGACTGTATGAAGCATTCTGGTGGGAGCCTGGAGAATTCTATCACATAATCCCTGGTGACTACTTCGATGGCCCAGTGGTCTGCTTGAGCTTGGATACAGGTTTCCTTGAATAGAAGAAGCCATCCTCCCACTGGGATGCTGCTGGTGTCACACTTTGGGTTGTTCCCATCCTGATTGGGCTTTTTGGCTCAAGCACTAAGTTGTCTAGAGAATCTGGATAGTTGCCCTCCTCTTTTGTAGAACAGTCTTCACTGGCTCCAGGAGGGCCTTCTTTGGTCTTGCCTGAATCTTGATAAAATGTGTTGGGTGAAAAAGGAGGCCCTACTGTACTGCCTTCTATCTGTATACCTCAAGGTCTCAGGCAAGGCTTTCTTCTTATCCATTGGTTCCACAAGGATTTTGTCCAAACGATCTCTAAATAGCCTGTCTCCTGAAAAGGATATGCTTTGGAACAAAAATCCATTGGCCATGCCTGGAGTCAGAGGGTCCTTCTGGCTGCAGCAGCTGACAACATGGCTCTGGACAAAAAAAAAAGAGTCTAACATGGCATCCGCAGCAAAGAAGACTGCTTTGATAACTCTGGAAGAACCCACTTTAAGACATTTGTTGGACTCTGGCAGCAATTGTGATAGTTTCCTGGACCAAACAATAGCAGCTCTTGATACAATGAATGCTGCTGTAGAAGCCTTGATTGCCATGTGCCTTCTGTAAGGCGAAATCCACCTCCTTGTCAAGGCTGTCTCAAATGGTGCCTTGCCCATCTTCTGATAAGAGGCCTGAGGATTACAGAGCTGTGATGGGACTATCTACTAGTGGTACCTGTAGGAACTCATTAGTGAAGGGGGGAACGGGCATATAATATCTTAAGGTAACATGGGCATTGTCTATTTCTCATTGGTTTAACCCATTCAGATTTTAGTTGTTTTTCAAAGTACCAGAGAAGGGAACCACTCCTTCTGTGGGTTCTGATCTGGGGAAAAACTCCTTGTTCTCTTTGGGTCTAGACCTTTGCTTAGCATCAGAGGGTTCCTAGACCTCCTCCTTTGGGAGTTGTTGGGAGTTCTAATCCAATGAGGGCTTTGGATAATCCTCAGCCTTAAAGAATCTATTTGTTGCTCTGGTACCTCTACATCTTCCTCATTTTGCTCATCAGAGAGAAACTCTCCTTCTTCCTGTCCCTCTGCCTCTGAGTCAGAGGAAGTGTCTTGAGTCCCAGCCTAATGTCTAATAATCACTTTTTCTTCAGGTGGAGGGGGGCCCTTTTTGGGCTGCCTTAGTTGGCCAGGCATGATGACTTGAAGATCTGTGATCCCTGGACCTGTGCTTCTTGGGCCTTCCCCTGTCCCAGGAGGCAAGAGAGAGTAAAGAAGAAGAGTGGGACTCTATAGGGGATCTGGATCTCCCATGCCCCCTAGTAGGCTTAGAGCTGAGGCTCTGGCAGATATTCCCAGGGTCCAGCCACATAGCTTGCTTAATAAAATATCTGGAAAAAAACTGATATGGCACAGAGGGTCTTACTTTACCAGGGCTGGACTCACTGCTGTAACTGGAATACAACTGGGGGCATTAGGGCCTCCCATGTTGGGCTAGTCATCTTGCAGAAAGGCTGAATCGCATTCCACTTGAATGACTGGAACTCAGAGGAGATCTCCTCAGCCTCTCCAGGCACTATCACTGTTGAACAGCTTTCCTGGGAAGGGGCTCTCACAGTAGGTTGACTCAAAATGGCCATCATAGTAAGCCATGCGGCCTGATCCAGCTACTGGCCTAGGCATACTTGCAGCGAGGCAGTTTCTCTTGGTGCGCTTTCTTCCATGCAGCAAGGGGTCAGCTGTGGCCACATGCGCAGACCGCATGTGGGCCATGCCGCTCTTCTTGGCAGTCTTCCTTGTGCCTTGTCTTGTCTTCCTTGTGCCAAGAAACCATCATTGTTGTGCAGGTGCAACATTCCTTAAGTGGCTGCCACGCACTTTCCTGCTCTTGGCAGCTGAATAGATTACAAGAAAGTTTTTGTTTTTGCTGTCCACACTCCTGGGGTCCATGGCGGGGGGGAGAGAAAGGAGAGAGGGTGAGGCAGAATCAATGGGAGGGAAGAAGGAGAAGAGAAACAAAGTAGATGAGATAGGGCAGAGCACCTTTGCCCAGCTGTACTCCCTTTGACATAGGAAATAAACTGGAGAGGATGACTCCCAGAAGACTGAAGACAGGAAGCTGAAAATTAGTTCCTGCCTTCTTTGATTAGATAGTAGGAATTACCCCTATCAAGATGTCCTTCACCTCAGAGGGAGAATTATGCTTCTCTTCCAATTGGTGGAGGTTAGTGCTGAGTGAAGGCACACAATTGGGTAGCACTTTTTCCTTGGGGAAGTTTGAGCCCTGCAGGGAGATTACTACATGAGACATACGCACGCACGCACGCACTTACCTTCCCCCACCAATAAAAATATCTGGGCAACTGGTATCAACTGCAAGTTCTTTTGCATGCAGTTCAAAAGAGGAGGGTGCTGCAACTGTCAGATGAGATAATTTACATGTGACTTCCAGGCATTTCCGTATTTATATGGGCTTTCTTGTGCAGGAAAATCCTCTGTTTGAAAATTCCCACTAGATTCAGCAATTCTTGATAGCTGCAAACTCTCAGAATAGCAGCCAATAGGTAAAATATTGTATGTGAAAGAGACAGGAAGACAGATGAAATGACATAGCTAGCATGAGCCCAAGGTTGCAAATATACGCATGAGTTCCTCCTGCATTAATAAGCATCAGTGATTGTGGAACCTTGCAAAATTCTGGCCCATGCCAATTATTAAAGTGAACAGACATAACAATATGAATCAGGAATACTATGCAGCAAAAAATGTCCTTCAAATCAGTTCTTTGGCATGCGCCACTTGGTGTAGATATAATATACAAAATGTTCCCTTGTGTATTTTGTGCATGTTGCTATTATGATTATTCCATTACAACACAGCAGGCACTTTCCAAATATGGCAGAAAGGATGGTTTTCCTACACTGTAGGAACTGTGGCTCGTAAGAGAGGCAAGAGGATCATTTAACAGTATCCATCTATGCTAAAAGTATTTCATGTGCTTCACTGGAGGGGGGGCAGTCTTCAAAAATGATAGGGGAAATTACAGAACCACTGAACTGTAGGGCTGGGGAAAAGAATCTTGAAACCATCCTGTCCTCAAGCACAGTTCTCCAGGAATAACCAGTTTTCTACTATTATAGAAAACAGCTTGTTGTTATCTAGAAGTACAAAAGTGTGCCATGCCAAGAAGAAAAAATGTGGCCATTAGCCAGCCTGATATATGTAAAGTCAAAGCCAAATATGGCAATAAAGGGTCCAAGCACAAAAGCCAGTGTTGTCTGTCAGACTTCCCAAAGGGAAAAAGGTTTTAAAGAATATCACCCCACCTATATTTCATCCCCATTTACATTTAGCTCCGGTACTTCTAAAAAAGAAAACAGCCAGCTTGCTGTACTGGTTAAAGTGGTGGACTAGGATCTTCCATAGAAGATCACCAGGTAACGATGGCTATTCACTCTCTCTTAGCCTAGCCTACCTCACAAGGATGTCATGAAGGCAAAATAGGGAGAGACTGATGTCTACCACCTTCCATTTCTTGGAAGAAGGGCAGGAATTTACAAATATACTAAATAAATAAATAAAAAGCATTTACTTCAATATTCTACTGCAGGGGTAGCAAGCAGTAATCAGTGTGGGGGACAAAACAGAGGCTTGGCTCTACTCACACTGAAAAGAGCACCTGCCTTTTACCTGCACCTTCAGAAGGAGCATTTGGTCAGGGGAAATTACTTGAAGTTCCTGCCATGTGTGCACAGGAAAAGAGAAAGAGAGACCAAGGGAGACAATGCAGCTGGCATGCAGACTGTCTGTCAAGCCAGCTGCAAGTACCCTGTCTCACTACTGAAATATCAAGAGTCAGCAGTGTAAATATTTGGAATGGTTCTGAGGCCCAAAGACTTTGTTATTGTCTTTAAATGCACAGCATGTTCTCTTCCAGGCCCTGGCAGCTACTCTCCTGCCTCCTGTTCCCTATTATTTACACAGTTTTTCCCCTTCCAGCAGAGAAAATGGAAATGGAAAACCTTGCTAGAGAGGTATGACTCTCCCTCACTGCTGAGGTTTCCCTTCCTTTAAAAAAACACTGCCTTTTGCTTGTGTTTTCACAGCTTAAACTGGTCCCTTATCAGAGAACTCATTGAAGTCATTTGTTTTCTGGCCCAGCTAGTCCACAGAAATTTCCTGCCCCAAACAGCCTTTTTCATTTGTTACATTTTACAACATGTATGAGAAGAGCACAGTACATGTATGCCTCCTGATATACATGACTGTCATTTTGTCTAAAGGAATGAACATATTTTCAGCCTTAGTGCATACATATTGAGGCTGAAAATACACCTGTTGTCCCTTTGAGACTACATAATTGAGCAAACTTCAGCGGACAGCGGAAGACAGGAGGGCCTGGCGTAATCTGGTCCATGGGGTCGCAAAGAGTCAGACTCAACTGTGCGACTGAACAACAACAACAACAAGGAATCACACATATCCAGGAGATAGATTCAGGTTGGTAGCCATGTTGGTCTGAAGCAGCAGAACAAAGTTTAAGTCCAATGGCACCTTTAAGACCAACAAAGTTTTATTTAAGGCATAAGCTTTCCTGTGCAAGTACACTTCCTCAGACAAACTGAAACAAAAAATTTTCAAGGCTTACATACAGGAAGACGGGGGGAGGGGGCAGTGCCAGTTTTTTTGCACACTAGGCGAGGCTACCTTCTGGCGCCCCCCCCCAAGGGCACCCACCAATTTTCAAACATAAATACATTTTAGGAAGAATCAGGGCTCTTTTTGTAGCAGGAATTCCTTTGCATATTAGACAACACACCCCTAATGTAGCCAATCCTCCATGAGTTTACAGTAGCCCCTGTAAGAAGAGCTCTGTAAGCTCTTGGAGGATTGGCTACATTAGGGGTGTGTCGCCTAATATGCAAAGGAGTTCCTGCTACAAAAAGAGCCCTGGGAAGAATGAAAAACACAAAACTTGAAATTGCTAATTTCTTTTTTTTTTAATTGTGAGAACAGTAATACAATCTCTGATTTTCTCTCTCAAACAGAAAAACACAAATCACAAAGCATTTTGAAAAATCCAGTTAATTGTGATGATGAAATTTAAGTCTCTTTAATGTTTCCATTTCAGGCACATCAGAATCTCATTTTGCATGCCAGATGCTAACTTTGCTGCCACTTACACTCAGACAATTCAATCACTGGACCTAATATCAACTACCCCATCTCAGGCTTCTAATATTGTATTATCCATTATATGCCATTAAAGGCCAAAAATGCCCTTCAGTTCTCTACACAGAGCAAACAGGTCAAACCTTATGCCAAAGGATAAATGGACACAAATCTGATATCAAGAATCACAAGACTGGGAATCCTGTAGGAGAACACTTTGGCCTTTCAGGACATTCAATAGGTGACCTCAAAGTTTTATTTCAAAGGAACTTCAGGAACAGACTTGTAATGGAAATTGTTGAATGACAAGTTATTACAACACCCAAAACAACCCCCCACAGGACTCAACAGGGATACTGGTTTCTTATCTCACTACATATGCTAAACTCATTCAGTCCTTACATATGTATTTTCACCAAGAAGGGCTATACATCCTCTTTATTGTAGTGTATTTCTCATTTGGAATAGTAGATTGGAATAGTGATTGGAATGTAATGTAATGAATATTGGACTGTATTTCTCTGATCTGGTGACAGAGAAGACATAACACTACACAACAATTCACCCCACCTCAAAGAAAACTATGTTAGTTATCTCCATGCTTGAGAGGAGACAAATGGAGCATAACAACAGGGTCTCCATTACTTGCTCTTAGCATTCCACAATTAAGAAGGGTACATTTACACATCAGTCTCCTATTTTGACATATTTATTTGCTTCACTGTGTTCCCCCCATAAGTAAATCCAAACAAATGGTGACTATATAAACTTAGCTTGTTGTTCCTGTTTGGTCTTTGCATTTGTTAAAACATCTTCATTATGTTGTATGATAATTTGCTGTTCAGCCTCTGCCTATAGGTATGGACTGTTAACTTCCATTTCAATATAACTGAGGAAGCATGCGTGCACACAAATCTCACACCTTGAATAAAACTTTGTTGGTCTTAAAGGTGCCACTGGAATCAAACTTTGTTCTACTTTTTTAGACCAACATGGCTGCCCATCTGGATTTAGGCCAATACAGTAAGCCTTTTAAATACAAAGCTTATCAAACACATGCAACATGCCATAAAAAATTTTTTAGTGAATTTCTATTCCACATACCAGGGTAGGGGGAGGAGAGATGAAGGGACAACATTGACAACACCAGGTTGGGAAATAAGTCTTCTAGCCAGCCCCTCTGCAATTATACAGGAATAAGTTCTACCATTTTAGTGAGACTTACTCCCCAAAACAAATGTTTCAACAATTAAAGTACTTAAGTACTGCAGTATAACCTATCCCGTTCTACTCCCTCAAGGACTCCCCTGGCGTGATCTTAGTTAAATGAGTAATGGGGTGGAGAAAGAGTATTCCAACCCTCACATAAGTTATTTGTACTACACCCACCCGCGTCAACCCTCCCCATTAGGCCTCAGCAGCCCATCATTTGCACTCAGCATACAGCCCTTACAGCAACTTTCAGGAGGTCAAGACTCACCAAAACACACACACCGTTCCCTGGCCACATCAGCTCTTCCACACAGCATGTCATTACCTTTGTCAAAAAGCCAAGTTTAACTCCACCAAGCTTTTCTGGGGGTGGAGGAGGATGCAGGGCGTGACCCTCATGCGAGAGAGAAAATGCAGCTTCAGCAGTTTGCTTGCAGGGCTAGCCCCTGAGGAAGTCTCTCCTCCTGCGGCTGCCCTGACTATGCCGGCCAAACTCTCAGGCAGGGCGGTGAGACCGCTGGTCCCCAAGTGGCAAAGACACACTGAGTAGGGACAAGCATGGTGCTTGGACGCATGGTGGTCTTCATAGCCTGGTTTTCTGGCCCTGCCTTTCCCACCTCCCAAGGAAGTCCTGATTCCCAAGAGAGAGGTTGGAGGGGTGCGAGGAGATGAAGAAGGTGAAGGGCCCACTGGGGCAAAGGGGGAAGGTGAGGGAGCATCGCAGGGGCGGGAGATGGGGAAGAAGGGATTGGGGGGGGGAAACCCAGCTGGGGCAGCAGCAAAGAGGTGTCTAGTAGGCCTCCAGGAGAATGGAGGGGGTCAACACTTGCCATGGAAAGTCCTGCTACCTGATCTGTGCGGCGCAGGGCCTTCCCTGGCTGGGGCCGGCATCGACGGGGGGGGGGCAAGTGCAGGCTGCCCCATGGATGACTTTGTGCTCCCACGGCTTGGCCCAGCTCAGGCCCCAGTGGCCAGGCCTCCCTCGACCCGTCTGCTTCCAGTGGAGCACAGTGGCCAAGATAGAAGCCAGTCCCTCACCCACCCCAATCGACGGGCTCCTACCTAGCGGCCAGGGCAGTCTCCTCCAGGCCGGAGCCCCACGAGCAGAGGTGCAGAACATGCATGTGCTCAGATTGCCACTTCAGGTGAGGAAGGGGCAGGGCCGGGTTAGGCAGCAGACCTGCCAGCACAGCGTCCCCTTTAAAATCGTGCCCCAGACAATCGCCTAACCTGCCTCAATGGATGAACCGGCCCTGGGGGGGGAGCATCAGGAAGGGCCAGTCAGGGGGGAGACCAGGTGTTGGCACAACAATACGGTCATGCCAAGCATGCCGGCTGCTTCCGGGTTTTTAAAAGGGTCTCCTGACATGTCAGAGACCCACCACCACCCCGGGGAAGGGGTGGGCGGGTAGCCAGGGGCTTGATCCCAACCCCTGTGAGCTTATTACTCTCAGAGAGATCCAGGGATTGCCCCCAACGCTGGACCCAAAGAGGAGCCCATTCGTTTGGGCAAAACCGTTGCTCCTGTGCTGTGGGGGGGGGTTAGAAGATGCTGACGAAGAAGCACTTCCATGAGTAAGACTCTTGTTTGGGGCTATTAAAAATGGAATCCCATAAACTCTGGCTTTAAAAGGGAGAAGCTAAGGTGGGTGGTTTTTCCCCCCAAGCAAACAGGTCGGTGAAAATCAATGGCACTTTCTTAGCAATTAGAAGGCTATGTGTGGAGAGAAGTGAGACCTGCAGATGAGCTAGATTCAGAGAACAGATGTCCAGACCTTTTGATCTTTGACTGGTGGAGCTGGTGGCCGTGCTAAAGACCCACATTAGTTTGGACCCTAACCTCTTCCCCGCTGGGAGGAGGGAAAGGGGTATTGTGAGTTTGTATGGCTTTACGTGAGGCAGTGATCCAGGAGGAACTGACAGGAAGTTGCGGGGAAAGCCCATTTGGAGTGGAGTTTATCAGCATATTTGGAGCCCTTCCTGCAGCAAACTCAATTTTTAACCCTATAGGGGCAGGGTGGAAGGTGGAGCCCCTCTGTCGCGATCTCAATTGTTAACCCTTAAGGGGCAGGGTGGAATTGGTGGAGAATTGGTTGCAGCGCACTCAATTTTTTTCTTTCTTATCCCTGGCATTCTGACAAGGATAAGGAGAGGGAAGCGATGGAAACTTTTTAGCAACTTTCAAGATGATTAAAGTCGGGATTGGCAACGATAAAGGTTTTTGATTGAGACATCGGTGGCTGTTGGGTGACAGGTTTGGGTAATTACAAAGTAAATTTTCTCTTTTGCTTAGGCGTAGAACGGGCTGAGAAGAGTGACGGGGGCTGTGGGGTGGTAGAGTAACTGTGTTTTGGGAACAAAAAATAAGGCTGTTGGAGAAGTCTAAATAAACATTTAAAATAACTTGTATACAGTCTGGGCATTGTGCCAAAACTCTTGAGTGTTCCCAAACAATCGTCTGGGTTTAAGCAAACAAATTCTGGGAAAGGTGTCAGCCATTTTTGTGTATACCATAACAATGTAGTGAAGAGGTAAATATCTGAAGACAAAGCAGAGTAAAAATACTGGGCAGCTTGCCAGATTTGATAGCTAAGGTAATAGCTACAAATTAACCCAAGATGTCAACTCAAGGTGGCCAATCAGCTAAGGTGAAGGTTCCAGCAGCCTCTCCCAGTGTGCCTACCTCAGCCACCACTAAGCTGGGGGGTTCAGCTCAAAAGGAGATGCAGGCACTTGTGCAGGCTACAATTCAGAGTTGCATTACCGAAGTTGTCAATCCGATCAAACTAGCTATGGAAGAAATTAGAAATTCTGTCCCCACAGCAGTGGATCCAATCAAGGTTGCCATGAATGAGATAACCGATAAATTTTCCCAGAGCTTACATGCACTCCAGAAACAAATAATGGATAACACTAACAAGATTGGTGAAATAACTACTGCAACAGGGAAGACAGAAGTTAAGGCGAAGGAAATGGAGACGAAAATGAAGGAATCGGAGGAAAGACAGAACACCCTAGAACAAGATGTTATGAGACTTCAGGTAGAGAGGGCAGCATTTGTTTTGTGATTTCAAAATGTCCTGGAAGAATGAAGATCTTATTGAGAAAATGGCAAAACTTTTGGCGGAACATATGGATATAGAAGAGGTGGAGAAAATTATGCAGGAAATTGACGTTGCTTTTAGAATGAATTCTTCTTATGCAAGACGTTTTCAGCTCCCAAGAGAAGTACAAGTGTGTTTCCACAAGAGGGCGGTTAGGGACAAGATAATGAGGGAAGTGAATGCTTTGCCACTGGTGATGAAGGATATCGAAATTAATTACTTGAAAGAGGTCCCCTGGAGAGTCAGAGAGAAGCGGAAAGAATACTCTGAACTGGCAACATTGTTGAGAAATAATACGATTAGCTATAGATGGCTTCTACCCGAAGGCTTGATTTTTACCTTCAAAGGCAAGAGGTTCAGAATCACATCAACATTTAAAGCAGAAGACTTTTTGAAGACCTACGGAGATGAACTATGGGCAGGACAAGATGGCAGGACAAGGAGAGGAAAAGGGAGTAGAAGGAGGGAAGGAAGGAGTGCCACAGGGTGTGATGGCAGAGGTGAAGCCACAGAGACGGGGAAGATATGAAACAAGGAGATCCCCAGTGAATACGAGACAACAAACAAAGGAGAAGCGGGAACAACACAATCAAGACCAGGATGGATAAGGAAAAAATAAGATTTATTTCGGCGAATGTAAACGGCTTGAATGGACCTCAGAAAAGAAATAGAATTTTTCGTCAACGTAAGAAATAGAAATTGGATGTAATATGACTACAAGAGACACATATTAAAAAAGGGGACAAGAAGCTTTTGAATGTTAAAGGATTGGGGAAGATCTTTGCAGCTGTGGATAAGGAGAAGAAGAAAAGGGGAGTGGCCACATTTGTGAAAGACCATCTCCAACCTGAACTTGTATATGCATCACAGGATGGGAGAATCTTGATGGTGGCTATACAAGGACAGTTGAAAAGAATGCTCATTGTTAATATCTACTCCCCGAACCAGCATCAAGAAAAATTTTATGGCAAATTGCATAACCTTATTACACAGCAAGACTTTCAGGAGATTTGTATTATAGGAGATTTCAATACGGTTTTTAACAAAAAGGAGGACTGGAAAACAAGCACACAGGGAAAGAAGATAAGAGGTATTGAATTTCCGGACTTGCTATGTCGGCTTATGGAAGAATTGAGTCTGGTGGATTCCTGGAGGGTAAGAAACCCCAAGAAGCAACAGTATACATATTTCTCGGCTAGGTACGGTTCCTGATGTTGGATTTTGAGTACTGCCATTAAGGATTTAATGGAAGCAGAGACTGAAGCCAGAACGTATGTGGATCATAATCCTATTACTTTGGAGCTCCAAGAGACGAGACTAAAAAGTAGATGGACGTTAAATATCTCACTTTTGAGGGATGACAAATGAGTAAGGAAACTTAAAGAGGAGTTCCTACACTTTTTCAAGGAAAATATCCAACCTGATATGCCATTGAAAGTTGTTTGGGATGCTTTTAAGGCATTTGCTAGAGGGCAACTGATAAAGGAATCTGCCAGACTGAATAAACAGAGGAAGCAAGAATATATTAAGTTCCAAAAAGATATTCGGACAAAAGAGGAGATATTAGTGGTGAATTCAAACTTATCGGAAATGAAATCTAAACTTACGATGTTGCAACACAATATGAAATGTCTCCTTACGTATGAACTAGCTAAGAAACTGGCATTTGCTAAACAAAATTATTTTGAAAATGCCAATAAGCCTACAAAGTGGCTTGCTTATAAAATTAGACAATAAAAGGAGAAGTCTTATATAAAAGCCTTGAAGAAAGAAGATGGAACTGAAACTAATCAGTTCCAAGAGATGAAAGTGATAGTAGGGGATTTTTACAGAAGCCTATATAGAAAATCGGATATGAATATAGAGCAAATAAAAGGATATCTGGAAACACCAGCCTACAAAGCTTTCAGAGGCTCAAAGGAGAATACTTAATCAACCCATAACTATGATGGAAGTAGCAGAAGCACTGCGGCGACAAAATAAAGGGAAGGCACCTGGACCAGATGGGCTACCAATAGAGTTTTACCAGATTTTTGAAGAACAATTATTGACTCATTTAAAAGAGGTCTGTAATAGGATAATGGAGAGTGGAGATACACCAGACTCTTGGAGGGAAGCAATAATCTCCCCAATACACAAGTAAAACTCGAATGAAAGAGAAATTAAGAACTATAGGCCGATTTATCTCTTGAATGCAGATTATAAGATCTTTGCTTCTATATTAGCGGAAAGACTTAAAAAATACTTTCTAGAATAATTCATAAAGACCAAGTGGGTTTTCTGCCTAAGAGACAAATAAAGCATAATCTGAGATGTATTATGGATGTTATAAAGTGCCATGAAGCACACCTGGAAAAGCCTTTGGTGTTGATATTTTTGAATGCAGAGAAAGTTTTTGATAACGTAAACTGGTCCTTCATATTGGAAACTTTGAAGATGGCAGACACAGGAGAGGAATTCATAAACATGGTTCGAGCTATATATACTAAACAACATGCTACAGTTATGATAAATGGTGATCGGACACAGAGGTTCGAGATTCAAAAAGGAACAAGACAAGGCTGCCCTTTTTCACTGTTATTATTCATATATGCTTTGGAGATACTGAATGACACGATTAGAGGTGAAAAGCAGATTGTAGGGCTGAGGCTGAGCGGAGAAGAGTACAAGCTACTTGCATTTGCAGATGATTTAGTATTTATTTTAGAAAACCCATTTGACTCAATAACATCACTGAAGAAAGCTCTTTACAAATATGGCAAGGTAGCAGGGTTGAGAGTGAACATAAGCAAAACAAAGATTATAACCAAGAACATGGAATTGGAACAGAAAGTCAAAACTTCAAAAAGCATCAGGATTTCAGATACAGGAGAAAATAAAATATTTAGGAATTATGATGACTAATAAATGTAGTGTGCTTCAAGAGAACAATTATAAGGAGCTCCTGAAGGAGACTAAACAGGACTTAGAGAGATGGAAAAATTTACAGATCTCTTTAATGGGATGAATAGCGTTAATTAAGATGAACATCCTTCCAAGATGGATATTTTTATTCCAGACAATTCCTATATTGCAAAACCAAAAATTTTTCAGGGATTTAGATCAAGCAGTTAAAAAATTCATCTGGCAGGGAAAACACCCCAGAATAAGATTGAAGTCACTACACGATGCGAAAGAGAAAGGAGGCTTTGGATTACTAAAATTGGATGTTATACTATACTATACTATAGAGCAGCAGCACTCTCGTGGATTAGGGAATGGATTATGTTGGAGGATAAAAGAATTCTGAAATTAGAAGGACATGATCTTATGATGGGTTGGCATGCGTTTCTGTGGTATGCGAAAGCCTCAGCGCATAAGTGTTTTAAGCAGCACTGGTTACGTGCATCATTGTTAAAAGTTTGGGAAGGTATACATAAGCAATTTTTCACAAGAATTTCTAAGCTGATTGCCCCCTTTGAGGCATTTACTTTGCCAAATGCTTATGGAGAAGATAAGCCAAGAAGGTATTTGGATATTTTAGACTCTAAGAATGGAAGATTTTATTCACTTACCGTGAAGCTTCCTTTTCGGTGGTTCTGGAGTGGGGCAGGCCTTTAAGTCCAGACTCCTGGGACTTGCCCCTCCCACTTCCTTTTGCAGGGCCGTCAGACTTTCAATCCTGGATGGGAGGTGCTTGTCGCATGGATCACCAGTCGTAATCCAAGCCAAACTCCTTCCCAACACGATACCACCTCCTAAATTGCAGACAGAATAACAGGAAAAAATGACAACCCGCACTCCCCTCAATAGTCAACAAACCACAGGACCACCACGAGTAGCCAAACCAAGAAGATCTTTATTCGATCATTGCAAATGTATAACACAACTTACAGTATCCGTCTGCAAAACGCATCCCTGGATGGATACCCTGCGAGCTGAAGTAACCCCTACTAGGAGGACTGTTTTAAAAGTCAATTCCTTTAATGGACATGATGCCATAGGCTCAAACGGTGCTCTGCAAAGAGCATTCACCACTAAATTCAGGTCCCAGGTGGGAAACCTGTGCACCGGAGGAGGATTAAGAGAAACTGTTCCCTTCAGAAATCTTTTAACATGTGGGTGCTGTCCCAGAGACCTACCCCTTTTTGCTCCCCTTACCGCCAACAAGGCTGCCACCTGTCTTCTCAGGGTGCTAGAACTTAAACCTTTCTCCAGCCCATGTTGGAGAAAAGCCAAGATGTCCCCAACTGGCACCCGGAAAAAGTTCAAACCTCTCTCCCCACACCAAATCTGGAAAACCTGCTACGTCCAGTTATATACAGAGTAAGTAGACTTTTTTCTAGAAGCTAACAATGTGTCAACTACACACTTTTCATAGCCCAGAGCACTTAACAGCTGCCCCTCAATCTCCAGGCTGCTAGGTTTAACATTTCCAGTCTGGGATGCTTTGCTTCTTCCTGCAGTAACAGATCGTCTCTCAGGGGAAGCCGCCACGGCTCATTCACAGCAAACCTCCTCAGATCGTGGAACCATGCTCTTCGTGGCCAAAAGGGGGCTACTAGAATCAGGTCTGCTCTCTGATCCACCATGGCTTGAATTACTCGAGGAATGAGAGGAAAGGGAGGGAAAGCGTATGCCAGACCCTCTGGTCATGGGCAGTTTAGCGCATCTGTCCCCCACGCTTTCGGTTCCCGTGACCTGGACAGAAACCATTCCACTTGTCTGTTCATCACTATTGCAAACAAGTCCACACTTGGCCCTCCAAATCTATTGCTTATTTGTTGAAACACGTCCCCGTGTAACATCCACTCGGCCTGGTCTACCGTCTGCTGACTCAGCCAATCTGCGAGAATGTTTTCCTGTCCGGGTACATGAATTGCCTTGAGCGACTGGATGTGGGATTCCACCCACTGCATCACCTGAGCTGCTTCCTCGTTCAGCTTCCGAAACTTTGTTCCACCCTGTCTGTTTATGAAGGCTTTTGCTGTTACATTGTCCGTCTGCACCAGCACATGACTGTTTGCCAAATGACTTTGGAACCTGACAAAGGCAAGCTTGATTGCTCTCAGTTCGAGAAAATTGATGCTGCTGTTCAGCTCTTCCCCAGCCCATGTTCCCTGAGCCATATGACCCAATGTGTGAGCCCCCCAACCGAAAAGGCTGGCATCTGTTGTCACAACAATCCTCTTGGGGTCCCACAAAGGAACCCCCACTTCCAAATGGGAGGGCTCCAACCACCAACGCAGTTCCTGTTTCAATGCTGGGGGTACTCTCACCTTCCTGGATCTCTTGTGCACTATATCCTTTTGGAAGGGATGAAGAAACTTTTGAAGTGGGCGCGTGTGGAACCTGGCCCATGGGACCAAGTCCTGACAGGAGACCAGAATACCTAGAAGATATGCCAAGACCCTGACTTCCGACACCGTGTCCATCAATATCTGAGTTAGCAAATTCACAAATTTGTCTCTTCTCTCCTGGGTCAGGAAAACTCTGTCCATTGTTGAATGAATCAGCACCCCCAGGTGCGTTAATACCTGGGCTGGTACTAGAACACTCTTCTCCTGATTGATGACAAATCCGTGTTCTTGTAGAACCTGCATTGTCAACTCCAAGTGCTTTCTCGCTTTGTGAACCGACTCTGCACAAATCAAAATGTTGTCGAGATAAGGAAAAAGAGCAACTCCTCTCAGATGTAGAATTGCAATCAGTGTCACCAGAACCTTGCCGAACACTCTCGGCGATTACTTCAGACCGAATGGGAGAGCCCTGTACTGGAAATGTTTCCCGTGATAGGCAAAACGGAGAAACTGATAGTGCGTGTTCCGGATTGGAATATGTAGATACGCCTCGGAGAGATCTATCGAGGCCATGAAGTCTCCCTTCTGAATGGACAGCACAATCGATCTCAGGGTTTCCATCTTGAACTTCCACGTTCTGATGAATTTGTTCAACCATTTCAAATCTAAAATTACTCTGACGTCCCCATTTTTCTTTGGGACCATAAAGAAGATGGAATAGACCCCTTTCAATCTCTCCATTTCTGGAACTGACTCTATTGCCCCAATATCTAGAAGATACTGCAGAGCTTGTTGAAGCAAATTGTGCTGATCTGCCGAGGATCTCCGGGGAAGTTCCAGAAACTGACTTGGGGGAGACCTCACGAACTCTAGGGAGTATCCGAGAGAAACCGTCTCCAAAACCCAGCTGTCCGTGATCGACTTCTGCCATTGAAGAGCAAAGTGTTGGAGACGTCCCCATATACGTATCGGCTCCGATGTCCTGGCATAGTCATGCTGAAGAAGTCTTCTTGGGTCCTCTGGACCCCTGTCCGGCTTTTCCCGAGAATGGTTGAGTCTTTTTGGCATGCCATCTGCCTTTAAAGGACCTATGGAAGGATTGTTTGTCACTACGCTTGAAGTCATGAAAAGGTTGAAAACGCTTTCTCGATTTGTCCTCTTTCTTCTTAGAAGGTAAGACCCTCTTCTTATCTTTCCCTTCAATTAAGTATCTGTCCAAACCTGCACCAAAAAGGCTTTCACCTTTAAAAGGCACGGCTTTAGGTGTATAGGAAAGCTCCAAGGTACGCAAAACTTTCGGCAGAAGTTTACTGTAGAGATCAATAGGAAACAGTCGCGATTGGGGAAGAGGAATTGTTTCTTCAGCTTCTTCTGTTGACAATTCGCCTTCCTCCTTTTCTGAACCAGAGACATCAGAAAGAGAGTCCTCATCTGGTTCACTGAATAAAGAGCCCTCCCCTTCTTCTCTCCCAGGAGACCTCCTATCCCTTTTTGTGGGGGGGAGGGGAAGTCCTGAACATCCTGTTCTTTATGCCTTTTGCCTCTTTGGTAAAAAGAAGCCCCCTTCTCTCTAGGTGCTTGTCTCCAAAGATCTCTAAACTCCTTGCACATTTCTTCCTTTAACCATGACAGCAGGGGGGTACGTAAATCATCCCTGCTGAGATCAAGTTCTGGAGAGTCCTGCTTGGCAATTTGGGAGGCTTCTAAATTTTCTTGGGAAGATGAACTAGAAGCTCCAGATTTATCCGCCATTTTGCCTTGGTTCTAGAAAGTGAAAGTAAATACCTTCACTAAACAGTCCTCAAAATGGCTGCCCTTCCCGCCAAAAAATCCCCATAGAACTTCAAAGGACAGAAGGAGAACTGAAGGGAGGCTCCTGATCTGTGCCCAGCCACTTAGTGCCAAAAAAAACATAAAATTCCTCTTGATCCAATCCACCAGGCTGGGAAAGGAAGAGGATGGGGGGGGTCCTCCAAGCCTCAAGCAGATTCAGAGTCCAAATTAAAGGCCCTTTCCTCCCAGACCCACCAAGGTCATCTGCTTCCCCCTCCCAAGGCAGAATTCTCCTACCGTGATTCTGAAGCCGGGTCAGTTGGAGCCTCCGCGTTTCCCACTTCTCCAAGCCTGCGGGTAATAGCAAGTGGCTCCCTGACGTTCCGGGATCGCACAGGCCACAGCCACGCTCACCTGACCATCCTCTCCACTCCCGCCGCCTTCTCCTGCATTTTCCCAGAGAACTGGGGCAGGAAAACTCTTCTGCGGCTCTCTCCATGCTGACTGCACTCGACGGGGGTGAATCTAGGCTGCCGCAACCATCTGGGGGACTCCCAGAGCTGCCGGCAGCCACTCTCCGATTCTGCTATCGGAGGACTCTGAAGAGGTACACAGGGAAGGAATCCCTGTTCCCACCTTCCCAACACTCACTGTTCCTGTCTTCTAAACGCTCTTCTTCCAGTGCCAGGATCTTCGTGCTTTTGCAAGCACAGTCAAACGTCCTGCAAGCAAGGCAGGGCCGGTAAGACTGGTGATCCATGGGACAAGCCCCTCCCATCCAGGATCAAAAGTCTGACGGCCCTGCAAAAGGAAGCGGGAGAGGCAAGTCCCAGGAGTCTGGACTTAAAGGACTGCCCCACTCCAGAAACCACCGGAGAATGAGCTGAAACCATTAGAAGATTTATCGTGGTGGCAAAAGGCTCAAATAGAATCGAGATACATAAAAGATAAGAGAATCGGCTTTGTGGAAGAGCTGATAGAGATAGAGAAGCTGATGATGGCCCCGGACCAGAAATTTATAAAGAGAGCTTATACACTGCTACTTAATGAGATGATGTTAGGGGAGATGGTTAAAGGAAACATGATACAGTGGGCTCAAAATGTGGGGCATAATATAGATTTAGAACAGAGGGAACAAATGTGGAAGAAAAATGTAAAGATGACAAAAGCTGTACCTTATAAAGAAAATCTGTATAAAGATGGTATATAACACCGGAAAGGTTGGCCAAATGTGACAGTAAATGTTCAAATAAGTGTTGAATGTGAAAAAAAAATGGGTTCGTTTTTTCATATGTGGTGGGGGGGTGAGATAAGCAAAGAATACTGGATATAGATTCATCGGGTAATTCAAAAGATATTAGGTACGGCAATATCTTTCACATCTGAGGTATTGCTACTGAGTATTTTACCAGGAGACTTTAACAGGGATGACCGATATCTTGTGGTTGATTTAACTATGGCGGCTAGAATTGTATATGCCAAATACTGGAAGACTACTCAGACTCCAACGAAGCAAGAATATATTAATAAAGTTTTAGAAGCAGCAGAGATGGACAAGCTGACATTGGTGATGAAAGGACTTGCTGACTCCATCTTCAAAAATACTTGGGCGCGATTTTATAACTGGTATAGTAACATGGAATAGGTTGATATTGAGAGGAATGAATATAATGGCAATTTTCTACCCAACGAGAGAGAGGGAAAGAACATGTGATGAGCTTATAGCTGAGAAGAGTATTAGTATTAATCAACTTTGCTTTAGTGCAGCATGGTTTAGTGGAAATGTAAAAGTACGTATTACCCCCGTTGGTGTTTTATGTTTAGTGTGAGTTGTGTTTGTTTTGTATTTGAAAAAAATCTAATAAAACTCTGCCCTTCGGGGAAGTAAAAAAAAAAAAGGAAGGGCCAGTTAGAGTTAAGATGCATAAATGAAACTTAGATTGGATCAAGGCAGCAAAATCAATGAATGGCAGCAAATTATCACACAAATGTGAGAGCTAACAAACAGATGTGAGAATGAAGCCATATCCAAGAGGTTCACTTGTAGGGAAGAGGTGACGGATAATTCAGGTCTCTTTCGCTCTCCCACCCTTGTTGCTACACCGCTAACAAACCCAGCAGCTCTGTGCAGTCTGCCTCCTGAGCTATTTATTTATTTTTCAGATTTATATTTTGCCCTCCCCGCAAACGGGCTCAGGGTGGATCACAATATAATTGGCCATTTGGCAACACAAAAATATCAATTTATTTTTTAATTATTTAATTCGAATTTTATCCCACCCTCCCCGTAGATGGGCTCAGGTTGGGTTACAAAGTCACAAAATCTCAACAACAATAGTTAAAATAATTAAAACAATAATTTAAAATAGTAGTAAAAACAGCAATCAAGATTCCTGTTGCTCATCAGAGAGTCACCGATTTCAGTAATCAGCTGTTTCACTAGGGGAGGACAAAGATGGGGTTTGGATGTCTGCCACCTTAGCCGAAAGCCTGGCAGAACAATTCCGTTTTAACGGCCCTGTGGAATTGTAATAAGTCCCACAGGGCCCCAATCTCAAGGGGGAGCTTGTTCCACCAGGCTGGGGCCAGGGCAGAAAAGACTCTGGCCCTGGTTGAAGCTAGCTGGACATCCTTGGGGCTGGGGACAACCTGTAAATGTTGGTCGATTGAGCACAGTGTTCTGTGGGGCACATACAGGGAGAGGCACTCCCAAAGGTACGCAGGTCTCTGGCCATATAGGGCTTTGAAGGTTAACACCAGAACTTTGAACTGGATCTGGTACTCTATCGGCAGCCAGTGCAGTTGGCGCAGCACTAGCTGAATGCGAGCCCACACAGGCATCACCATCAGAATATGTACCGCCGCATTCTGCACTAGCTGCAGTTTCCATGTCAAGTTCAAGGGTAGCCCTACATAGAGCAAGTTACAATAATCTAGTCTGGAAGTGACCACTACATGGGTCACAGTAGCTGAGTCCTGGGGCGTGAGATAGGGAACCAGTTGCCTGACCAGCCACAGATGATAGAAGGCTGATAGAGCAACAGCAGCAGCCTGGGCCTCCATCGAAAGAGAGGAATCCAGGATCACCCCTAGGGCTCTTCACCCTCAGTGCCAGCATCAACAGTGTCCCGCCAAGGGTTGGGAGCTGGATTCCTGATTCCAACTCCCCATGACTCAGGTACAGGACATCCACGTTTGTTGGATTCAGTTTCAATCAGCTCTATTTGAGCCATCCAGTCACGGCCTGTAATGCCCTGTCTAGTACCTCCAGGGCAAAGTCTGGCTGTCCAGCCATCAGCAGATACAGCTGGGTGTCATCAGCATATTGGTGACAGCCCAGCCCATACCCCCGGACTAACTGGGTGAGGGGGCACATGTAGATGTTGAATAACATTGGGGAGAGGATAGCCCCCTGCAGCACCCCACATTTTAGTGGGTGTTGATGGGACAATTCTTCTCCGAGTGCCACCCTCTGTCACCGACCATGGAGGGAGGAAGGAAGGAAGCCACTGCAAGGCAGTCCCCTGTGTTCCAGTGTCAGCGAGGTGGTGGGTCAAAATGTCATACTCAACCATGTTGAGTGCTGCTGTTAGATCAAGAAGAAGAAGCAGGACCGACCCACCCCAATCCAGATGTCTCCAGAGGTCATCTGCAAGGGCGACTAGTGCAGTCTCTGTCCCATGAGCAGGGTGGAAGCCAGACTAGAATGAGTCCAGGACAGTGGCATCACCCAAGAAAACCTGGAGCTATTCCGCCACTGCTCTCTCCATCATCTTTGCCCAGGAACGGTAAGTTTGAAACCGGGCAATAGTTGGCAAGGATCATTGGGTCCAAAGATGGCTTCTTCAAGAGTGGGTGCACCACTGCCTCCTTTAGACCAACTGGGAAGGTCCCTAATGACAAGGGAAGATTAACAATATCTCCCAGGGAAGTCTGAATGCTCTCCTGGCAGGCTTTAATCAGCCAGGAAGGGCACAGATCAAAGGGGCAGATGGTGGGATTCACAGCAACCAGAATCTTGTCAACTTCTTCCTGGGAGAGCAGACTGAAATGGTCCAAAACTGGATGAGAAGATGGACAAGGGGCTTCCAGTTCCATCACTGTATCAATTGTTGCTGGGAGGTCCTGGTGGAGTGACAAGACTTTATCTGCAAAAAAGCTTGAAAATGCCTGACAGCCAATTGCCAATTTCTTATCATTTGGTTTGCCTTGTGGCAAAGAAGTCAAAAATCAAATTGTTCTAAACAAGTGGGCCAGGCCAGATGCAATGGAGGTCATGCAGAAAGCTTTCTTGGCATCCTTCACTGCCATCTCATAGGGCTTTCATAAACGTCCTATAAGATGTTCTTGAAGTTTCATCAGGAGTGAGCCTCCACACTCACTCAGTTCTCGTTTCACCCTCCATAGCTCCAGGGTATACCACAGAGCTAGTCTGACACAAGAACAAAGAGGAGGAGGAGATTGGATTTATATTAGTGGCTAACTAACTACTTTTCCTTCCCCTTCCCACAACAGACACTCTGTGAGGTAGGTGGGGCTGAGAGAGCTCTGAGAGAACTGCTCTTCAAGAATAGCTCTGATAGAACTATGGCTTGCCCAAGGTCATCCATCAGCTGCAAGTGGAGAAGTAGGGAATCAAACCTGGTTCTCCCAGATTAGAGTCCGCGCACTTAACCACTACACCAAACTGGCTACAACAAAGAGGACATGGGGGAGCAATTTCATTGATGGATTTGGAGAGTGGGCTATGCCAATCCTCCAGAAGCTCATCTAACAAATCACCAGGGGCATCGGATCCCACAGAGCTTCCTGGAACCTTATGGGTTCCATTCGACTCTGCAAGCAAGCATAAATTCCTTTTAGTCTACTTAGGCGGGTCCCAAGGTGAAATGGTCTAACCATGGTACTGCCTCAGCAGATTCCAGATCCACATCTATCCCCACACTAATACATTTAATATACTACCAATAAATTTAATTAACTAATTAATTTAAAAGCATTTAAAAACAGTTTTTTGTCTTATGGATGCCTGCAAATGTAGTGAAATGGATAGAGTTGGTTTTGATGTGGGTGAAACAGGTTCACAGCTCCACTCAACCAGGACAGACTGGGACAGAGACATTTGCTTTAGTCTTCCCATCTTAATGTTCACATTACTGTTCTGGTTGTAATCCTTAAACTGGTATAGTAAACATACACTTAGAATCAAGACAAACAAGGCAGTGCTCTGCTCAGTCATTTAGCAGGCAACAAGCCCACTCTGGCCTTCCATTGTTTAAGCCAACTGGGGCAGTCACACACTTGACTGGCATCCCAGCTGCATCTCTCCATGATAGGACCCTGCTGTTTTCTGAGAAGAAGGGATAAATAAATTGAGGCATGAACAAAATGCTCAGGTTAAAAGACTGTTTCTCCCCAACTGTTTATTGTAGTTGCCAAGAGCTAATTGAACTTTACTGTATATTAATTGAGGTGAACAATTTATATACAGTATTCATCTTGTGGTTTCTACTTTCTGTACTGTTTATTTTTGTGAAGAGCTAACACAAAGCAATTCCTTAACAATACTACAATTAAGGTGTTTGATTTGCCTAATTAACAGACAATTTGGACTTTATGAGGGGAAGACTGTCTGGATTTGGGGTGGCTGGCCTTTGGCAACCCTTCAAAGATAGTCCCACTCTCAGGCAGATTTTCCCACCAAAAATATTTTTAGTTCCCCTGAGTGACTGAGCTGCCCTTCAGTAGCATGTATTTCTTTTTTTATTTTCTAAGCTTTTACTGTCCCACCCTGTCACAGATATTAGTTTACGTTTATGACACAGCATAGGAACTAGAGGGAATACAGTAGCTGTCTTGTTTTAAAATACCTTCATGAGATGGCACGTGAGGCAAAATTAATGTTCAAAAACCAGAATAAAGACCCTAAATGTAGGCAGGGAATACATGAGGATTCAAGACATAGAGGCTGCTGGGATAAAACTTTCAAATATATGTGTATACACATAATTGAGGTTTTTGAACAAACAAGGGAATGCTGTAGATTATTTTCAGAGTTCCAAGTTCTTTCCAGTGCGAGGGTTTTGCTTACATATTTCAGCAGTTACACAGAATTAGCTGCTGTAAGATTTTCCAGGTGGTATGGCTGTGGTCTTGGCATTGTAGGACCTGATCTTTCACCAGTAGCAAATGGCTACTCCAAAAATGAAATCAGAAGAGCAATTAAACCAAAGGTAAAACAAACAACTGAGGAAAAACAGTCTCCCACAGGAAAAGTGTTTTTGGCATATATCAAAGGAATGACTGATCAGATGCGAAAACTTATGAAAAAACACAACGTACAAACAGTATTCAGACCCACCAGAAAAATACAACAGATGCTACAATCGGCAAAAGACAGAAGAAACCCCTTCACTTCTGCAGGAGTATACCACATACCATGCAGTTGTGGACAAGTTTACATTGGGATCACACAGCGTAGCATTCAGACAAGGATAAAAGAACATGAAAGACACTGCAGACTTGGCCAACCTGGAAAATCAGCAGTGTCTGAACATAGCCTAACCCAAACAGGACACAGCATTTTGTTCCAGGACACTGAAAGACTGGACCAGGGGTCATTTGGAGCAGGAGCGCGCAGGAGCGGAGCTCTGGCAGTTAGAAGCACAGGCAGTGGCAAGCCCCACCCCCGGCTCCCAGCAGGAGCATGAAGCAGCACATGTAGCATTCCTCTGGACCCAGACAGGCTACTCTGGGTCTGGAATGACAGGCCCCAGAGTGGAAAGACAGTCCCTAGGGGTGGAGCCTGAGCAGTGGGTGTTGCCTTCTGACACACTTCTGGTGATGTCAGAGGGTGTGGCATATGCAAATAAGTTATGCTAATGAGTTATGTTAATGAGCTCCTGCACCTCTTTTTCTACGAAATGACCCCTGGACTGGACAACACTTCCAATTACCATGTCAGATTACACAGGGAAGCCATTGAAATTCATAAACATAAACACAATTTCAACAGGAAAGAAGAGAGATTAAAAATAAATAGGGCATGGTTTCTGTCCTGAAAAACAATAGCACTACAGATAAGATTAGAATTTCAACAGCCAATCCACATACAAAAGAACCTCCTCAGGAAATCTCCTCAGGAAACAATCCATAGACAAAAGAACCTCCTCAGGAAAGCTCCTCCATTAGCATGTTCATAGCCTGGGGAACTCCTATGAAATAATGACTCAGCCCTACCCCACCTTCCTGAATAGATATAAATTACCTGCCTACCATTTTTCTTCTCACCTTGACATAGAGAGTACTCCATCTTTCTGTGTTATACATCTGAGGATGCCAGTCACAGCTACTGGCAAAATGTCAGGTCCTACAATGCCAAGACCACGGCCACACAACCTGGAAAATCTACAGCAGCTAATGAACTCCAGCTGTGAAAGCCTTCAACAACATATTGTTACACAGAATCTTAAATATAGTTTCTTAGATAATAACTTTGTCTTAGTGCTTCTAGGTTTCTCCCTTTAAAGATCTTTAGATATTCCCTTTAGATATTCAAGTTTTTCACCAACTCCTGAGATGTCTAAGTTTATCCCCTTTATCACAGACCAGGGTTCTCTTCCCAAACCCTTTCACTGGCAGGAAGTTATTCTCCTTGTCCCTAAGAAGCAATAACTCCTTTTTACTATTTGACTTGTATGGGAGTTCTCTCTAACTCACCAGACCTTCTGCCAAATCCTTCGCCAGTATTCGTTGCCTGTATAAAACTGTTCTGTAGCTTTCTGGACTGAGAATCTAAGCTCTCCCTCGGAGTAGTTCTAATATATTTAAGACTATCCTGTGTTGCTGTATACTAATAGTATTAGTGGTCTATCTGTAGTGTATGTCTCTATTTTGTTTTTGTGTGTTTTGTGTCTTTAAAATTCAATAAATATACTGGGGGGGGGAGACAATGTGGTCCTTATTCTTCTCTCTATAGAAGTTCTTTACTGACAATTCCCTGACAGAAATCACTGACTCCCAAAGACTCTACCCTCAGAAGCCAAACCCTTTGGCTACTGATCCAGAAGTTAGATTTCAGACCAAGACCAAAAGTGTCGCAAAAGGCTAAATGAATCTTTTCCCTCCAGATCAGCTGTTTTATTTCCTCTCTATGCTGATGCTGGCCAAACAGAGACCAAGTAGAGCAGCCAATCACATACTCTCTTCTGTCCAGGGAAGATTAACTATTGATCTCCCTGACTCTCTGTCACAAGCCGCTTTGAAAAAGCCTGCTTTTTTTTTTTGCAATCCTCACACCTCCCACTCAGCACTTTTGAGCACTGGATATGGCATGACTCTGCCCCTACCTCAAAAAGAAAAGCAAAATGGGAGAAGAAGGGCTGCAACTGCAATGGGCTTCAGTCCAAAGCTCACTCTCCTTACCACCAATCACCGTTGTACCCTCATGAAAGCATGAGCTACATCATGCACAAAAAAGGTGTGAAATAACAAATGGCATTCCAAGAAGAAGAGCCACATTTGCCATATTCGTAAATGTTTATAATTTGTATCTATCTGTTTTAATCTTTAATGTAAGCTGCCCAGATCCTGCTCCGGAGGGGGCGGTGGGGTATAAATTTGATAGATAAATAAATAAATAATCCATTTAAACATTTTGAAAATCTTTGGATTGTCCTGACATTTCAGCATTAGATACTGTAGGACAAGGGAAAATGAATGTGATTTCTGAATGTGGGGGTCTGACATTTCCTCTTACATGTGCATATATTGACATCTGTCACTGTACCTTCAGAAGTTTAATTATAATAGATCCAGATCTTGGTATGCAACCTACAGTCTTCTGATTAGAGAAGCTTATAGTAGAATATATTTTATAACTGCATCTTTTGTATATAAAGCTATATATATTAAGAAAAAGCATTATTAGAGGCCTCTGGGGATAGAATTAGGATGCAATAAGAATGGGATGTTATTCAGAAGTGCAAGGCTGCCAAGAGCAAAGTTTACTGTGATTCACATTTTTATCAGCTAGCTCTCCATATTCAGGTAAGAAAAGGAACCAAGTGTTCTTTAAGGTTCCCAGTGTTCTAAAGACCACATAAACAAGTGTAACTACCAACACCACCGAGAGATGCACTGAGTCAAATGATGCTTGTATGATGTTAACTGCTTGGTACCAATTAGAGATTCTTTAATGTATAAACTATATATGATGTCATTTGGAATATAAGACCCTCTGCCCTTCCCGGTTATGGCAGAATACAGTTTTAGAATTGCTAAGTGCTAAGGCACTCTGCTCTGTATTCCCTGTTTTAATGCATTAAACACATATGCGTCTAACTCGTTGGACTCCGACTGTGTGATTCCAATTCAGCTAAGGGGTCACACAGGCACGACTTGTGTATCAGTACTTATATAAAAAAGTAAACAATCTAAAAAAGGTGTTCTGATCTCAGTTCCAGGAAATCGGAACTTTTTTTAACTGCAAACAATTTAAAAGCCAGAAGGGGGAGAACCCCCTACCCCAAGAGTGAAAACATCTGTTATATATGTAAAAATGCCAGCATGGACTAAGGAATGTTTACAAGCACCCCCAGCTTGCACAGCAAAAGTCATTCATTGTGACAAGTTATATGGAAGCACAGAAAGAAATAAACATGATAATACATACCCAACTCAGTAACCTCATGGTACATTCTGTGAGAGTACAGAAGGTCATGTGTCCCTATTACTGTTTCCTTTCTTCTTTTCATAACATCCCGTTCTCCACTGTTAATAAGCAAGGATGTACAGTTGCTTCCTCTGACTAATAGGCTGACAGAAAATATACTGAATGCTACATTGAAGATTAGAGATTACCTAATACAACACAGGTTCATTTTTGTTACTAAGGGAAGTAATGGATGGGCTGAGATGCCAGGATGCTTCTAAACTGTAAAATTCAACCAATGAACGGCTTAAGAGTTTGGTATTGTTTGGCTTAGGGGAAAAGATGAATAATGGGGAATATGACAAAATTTCTACATGGGGTGGATAAATGGGACAGTGAGTAATTTTTATTTCTCTTGTATAATATTAAAAATCAGGAAAAGCTCAATGAAATACCTGAAGCATGGGATGGGATGGGATTCAAGATGGACAAAAGAAATTACTACTTTATTCTTTACAAATTAAATTGTGGAATTCTCTACCAAAAGACATAACAAGTGAGGAACCACAAGAAACTTGCTATCCCATTCCTCCCACCTCTGCTTCTACCCCTCTCCCCCTACTTCTCTCAAACTCTTTCTCCTTCCTGCTGCCCCTTTTCTTTCTCTCTCTCTCCCCTCCATGCCTGTCACTTCCTTTCTGCCCCAACCCCATGAATCTTTCTGCCCCTGTCACTCTGGCGGCCTCCCACATACTTCCTCACCCTCACAGCAGCGGTGGCAGCAGCCACTCTCCAGGAACAACAATTTGCCCAAATACAGAGATCAGTTCCTCTTAGGGTTCCCAGCTCCATGTTGGGAAATTCCTGGAGATTTGGGGGTGGAGCCTTGGGAGGATGAGGTTTGAGCTTGGAAGTGACCCAGGGTATAATACCATAAAGTCCACCCTTCAAACCAGCCATTTTATACGGGGGAACCAATCTCTGGCATGGGGAGATCAGTTGTAATTCTAGGAGATCGCCAGCCCTCACCTGGAGGTTGGCAACATTAGTTCCCTTGGAGGAAATGACTGCTTTGGAGGGTAGAATCCAGGGGATTATATCTGTCTGAAGTCCTTCCCCACCTCAATCCCCCCATCGCCAGGCTCCACCCCTCAAATATCCAGGAATTTCCCAACCTGGAGTTGGCATCTTTATCTCCTTCCCACCCAACAGCCAACCTACCTTTATCCCCTCTGTCAGCAGTTTCTACTGAGGAAAATGATGATCTTTCTCCACAGTGGGGACTAAAGCAGTTTCCATTATTCTCTCCTCCTTTTTATCCATACAACAACTCTATGAGGTAGGTTAGGCTGAAAGTATGTAACTGGTCCAAAATCACCCTGTCAGCTTCCACAGAGAGATGAGGATCTAAACCTGGATCTTGCAAACCCTATTCTGAAGCTCTAACCATTATACTACACTGACTTTCATAGGGTGGCTGCTGTTGAACAGTAGCAAGCAGCCAAGCCTAGTTGAGTCTGCAACTCAGGTGGTATCAAGTCACCCAGAAGGTGCTGCCTAGGGATGCCATCCTCCTGGTGGGACCTGGGGATCCCCTGGAATTACTGCTCATCTCCAGACTACAGAGATAACCACTGATACCTGGAGCAGATCCCCATGGAGGCCATTTCAAAAGGTACTGGGGGAATTCAACCCTCCCCAAGGCGTTTTTTTAAAAACTTTTTGGATTTTTCTGCAGACACAGTTTTCTCAGTCTGTAAAAAGAAGCTATTAGGGGACAGTGAACTCTCTGTTGGCGGAAATAAGTATTTGCATGGAAAAGGGATTTTGGCTATATAGATAGATGATGGCCATGAGCAGGGCTCTTTTTGTAGCAGGAACTCCTTTGAATATTAGGCGACACACCCCTAATGTAGCCAATCCTCCAAGAGCTTACAGTAGCCCTTGTAAGAAGAGCTCTGTAAACTCTTGGAGGATTGGCTACATTAGGAGTGTGTCGCCTAGTATGCAAAGGAGTTCCTGCTACAAAAAGAGCCCTGGATGGCTTTAAAAGGGAGATAGACTTATCCATAGTGAATAGGTCTATCAATGGCTACTAACCATGGTGACTAAATAGAATCTCCAATCCAGAAGCAGCAAGACTCTGAATACCAGTGCTAGGAGACAGTACTGCGGAAGACTTTGGCCTCTACTCTGTTTATTGGCCCAGCACAGTAACTGATTGGTCACTGTGTGAAACAGAATGCTGGACTAGATGGACCAGTAGTCCAAGCCAGCAGGGTACCTCTTATGTTCTTTCATTAATGGCTTGGTTATTTGTAAATGCTCCAGTTGAACATAAGGGGCTCTCCAGGACGAGAAGCTATAGTAGCATGTAAACAATCTGTTTCTGTGTGAATCACCCCAAAGGATAGTTTTTGTCATAGAAGCTTATTAAGAGCCTGTACTCTAAATGTACTGGTATGAATATCAATATGCATATTTATTTTCTCATACTTCTTTCCCACCCACTTGCTCCTCCTTACAAATGCACGTTTCAAGACACATAGCTGAATAATTTCCCAAACCCTTGCTGTTCCTACCTCCTACAGTCTCTCACTTAATTTTAGATTCTATTTGGCCCATTTTAGACGCCTGTGTACACAAAGGAGGAAGGAGGATATGACAGGCAGGCCAGACACTACTAAGCAAGGCAAAGACCATGGGAATGCTGGCCAGAGTGCCCAGCCATCCCTGGCAGCCGGGTTTTGGAGTACCCATCAGAGAATTTCCCACAGGACAGGTATGGCCCAATATGCACTCCACTGGGCATGGCTGGATCATGGCCTCTGCTGCCTTAAGGGGAAAAGGGATGAGAAAGAACAAGGCACTCGGGGAGGGGCCAACTATTGGGTTGGATCTTAAAGGAGGTAATCTGGCATGCCTGGGGGTGGCCAGTAGAGGAAGAGGGGATTGATACCTTGTAGTGACTGTAACCACAGCCCAGTAGGGTCAATAAATGTGGTGCACTGGATCCTACCTGGACCCTGGAGTGTTGATTCCACCCCATGAAAGGGTGTCCCCTCCCAAGTTTGCTGCGATCAGCTATCCTCCAAGTAAGCCGGGAGGTGCCCATCTTGCATAAAACCACTTTTGTGATATTTTTCTCCATTCTTGCTGGCTATAGAAACACAGACCTGACAAGCAGTTATTACCTATGCTCCAAGCCAGCTCTTCCCCTTTCCTTTTGCTATGCATTTCCCATGGTTTCATTTTAGAAAGAGTTTATAGGCTTGAGGTAAAAGAAGGATCATTTGTCTTCTTTGCAAAAAATTCAAAGTGTGGCTCAGAGTGTTGGCAGGGAAGGATAATGGAGAAAAGAGTATGGCTTTGAAAGTCTTTTTGAGGATAATCTAAAATCTGGATCTTAGCTCTGGACGTTCTTTTTTTGTGAAAGAAACACAGGATGTCCTAACAACGAAAAAATAATTTCTTCTTCATATTACTCCAACCATTTAATTTGTGATGGCTTAACTGTTTCCCAGCGTACTCACAAGATACATAGGTGAGTCCTCTAGTTACAAGCAACCTGAACTAATTAGTTTGTAGCCATCTCCAACTGAGATGAAAAGAATATCTGTTTGTCTCTAGCATTTTTTTTAAAAAGTATATGTACGGGCTAATACAACATATAAGGCAGAAAAACAGCCATTTTGAATGTATGGACTAGTGCACAGTAATTACTAATATGGGCATTAATTGAAATGATGTGGAAAACATGTGGTGCAGTGGTTAAATGTGCAGACTCTAATCTGGAAGAACAGAGTTTGATTCCCCACTCCTCCATTCACAGCTGCTGGATGACCTTGGGCAAGCCATAGTTCTGTTAGAGCTGGTTTTGAAAAGAGCACTTTCTGTCAGAGCTCTCTCAGCCTCACCTACCTCACAGGGTATCTGTTGTGGGTAGGGGAGGGGAAAGGAGTCTGTAAGCCATTCTGAGGCTCTGAGTGAAGGGCGGGGTATAAATCCAATCTCTTCTTCTTCTTTTTCTGTTCCAATGAACAAAAGTCTTCAAAATAAGTGCTTTCAGTGTAATCATTTTTACATAAAAACACACAGCACCCTGGGTGGATCTCCTGGTCCCCCTGTACAAATTGGTGGATGTTATATTTGTAAGGCCTCTAACACTGCATTTATACAAACATATGCAGAGCAGTTTTGCAATACATTTTAAACAATTGCTTTAAAAGAAACTATTAAAATGGTTAATCTTGTATCTTTCACAGTGCAGTTAAAGAAAACATAATAGTCACCCTTACTGTCTTTGAAAAATCTCCCCTAAATCCCTACTGATAAGCAATGCTGAAATCAATCAATATAGATATGAAGACTGTCCCAATTACATCTTAAGAGCTAATTTAAAAAGCTATCCTTGTACAGAACAGAACAAAAGCACACTATTTGGGAAAGCTCACCAACAACACAACACAAGTCTCAAGATCATGTACTTATAACCATACAGGAAACAGTCTGGCAAAACACCCACAAAACAAAGCTTACAAAGTAAAGGTGAGATGTTTTGAAAGGCTAGAGTTCCACTCCCTTCTGTTCTCAGTGTGGCACTTTGCACAATAGTGAATTCAACTTTCTGTCTATTCAAACACTTGCAGTATCACCAAAGTTTTTCAACTGGCTAATATTAGCACATGAGTGATGCTCTGAGCCTGCTGTGCCTAAGCAACAGTTGTTTCCCTCAAGCAGCAAGCTAAAGGAAAGCATATGTCAAGCAGCAACGATCCATGTCATGTGACCTTTTACAAGATTCTTATTTGTTTTCTGAGATGGCACACAAGAAAAGGCTTTTGCAGTGCTTTTGCAATGCAAGTTTGCAATCAACTTGCATTCCAATTAGCAACAATACACAAGTGGATAAGCAACTTTCCTGTATATCCATTCCAGTGGGCATAGATTCTAAACCCGTATCTAAGTTGGGACTGAACTTTCAGAAAAAACTGTCTGTGAAGACTGAACACAATAAGGGTGTTAATTTAAAAAAAAAAATGATTTCATTTTCATTCTTACAATCATGGCTTTTCATTTTGCATTGATTTCAATGAGAAACATTTCTGGCTGTAACTTTATTTTCCATCCAGAATGAATGAAATTCTCAAACAGAAGGCTGTGAAAATGAAAACGATCAACCTGGAGCTCAGAAAATGGGCTTAAGGAGGCACTTGGGAACTAGCACAGAGTTGTGCTCACAGTGTCAGACTAGGATTAAAACCTGACTCTACCACAGAAGCTTGCCAGGTGACCTTGGGCCTATTGTGTAGTCTTAGCTTAACCTACTTCACAGGGTTGTTGTTGCGGGGGTAGGGTTGCCAAGTCCATCCTTGCCCCCCGCGGGGGACTTTGGGGGCATTCCCGGAGGGGGCGGGGTATCCACGATGTGATTATGTCAAGTTGAGGACATCTACCCGCCCGATCTCCACCAGCTCCCTGCACTTTAAGGGGCTCCCTTTAAATGCAGGGAGCTGGAAGGCTTTGCATACCTGACCTCCACGCAGATATCGGAGGCACGGGGCCCTTTCCCACTGGCTCCCTGCACTTAAAGGGGCTCCCTTTAAATGCAGGGAGCTGGAAGGCTTTGCATGCCCGATCTCCCCACGGAGATCGGGCGTGTGGCCCACAGCCACCCCTCTTCCTCCTCTCTCTCAAGAGAGAAGGGAGAAGGGGGGCTGCGGGTGTTGGGGCTTGGGGGTGGGGCTTCCCCCGCCAGCCATCTGGCCGGCATCAGGTAGAACCCCCAAAAAGCGGGGGATCCGTGCCAAACCGGGGGGGGGGTGGCAACCTTATGTGAGGGTGAAACAGAATGGGAGAATACTGATATAAGCACCTTCAGCTCCCCATTAGGGAGAAAAGTCCAAACAAAGTTTTATATGTTAAATCAACCTGGTTAGTGTCTTCCTGAAAGACCATACTGGTATTTCTCAAGGACAAGATATAAGTGTAGTATTATTTATGAACAGATAGGACCCTTCCATAAAACACATGTTTAAGCATCATTATTCCTGTTCCCGCTCTAGCTGTTTCTGTAAATTATATGCAGTCATGTGTGGAATCTGCAAGCATGCTGCATTCTGTACAAGGTGGAGATCTTAGCGGGAAGTGACTATATCCTGCTAGAATTCCTTTTGCTGTGGATGACCAAGGAAGTTTGTAGCCAAGTGTGTATGTTGGATTTCAGTAAGGCAGACTTCAATAAACTCAGAGGCATGACAAGAATAATTTCATGGGCAAAATTGCTGGAAAGCAAAGGAGCAAGTGAAGGGTGGACTCTCCTAAAACAAGAGCTCTTGCAAGCTGAAGCCATCACCATTCCAACAAGAAGAAAACATTGTAGGGGATCCAAGAAGCCAATGTGTGATATGGTAAGGCAGAAAAAGGAAATGTTCAAGAAATAGAGGCAAGGGATACATTCTAAAGAAGAGTATCTGCAGGTTGCTAGGCACTGTACGTCAAGCATCAGAAAGGCCAAAGCTCACAGTGAGCTAAAGCTGGCAAGAAAGGCTCACTACAACAAGAATATCTTCTTTAGATATGTGATGAACAAACGCAAGATAAAAGAGAAGTGATGGGCCCACTGTTGGGTGAAAATGGAGAAACTATGACAGAGGACTGCAAGAAAGCAGAAAGGCTCAATGTGTTTTGCCTCCATTTTTTTCTCCTGAAAAAGAGAACAGGCTCATCTAGAGAGGGTAGCAGCCAAGGCATGGAGTCTGGGCTGCTGGTTGACATGGACAAAGAGAAGCTGAGAAGCACCTGACTGCACTAAATGAGTATAAATCCCCCAGGCCAGATAGTACGCTCCCAAGAATGCTCAAAGAAATTTCTAGAGAGCTTGCAAAGCCTTTGTCCATCATCTTCCAGACCTCTTGGAGGACAGGAGACATGCCACAAGACTGGAGGAGGGCAGATGTTACCCCTATTTTCAAAAAAGGGAGGAAGGATGACCCAGGAAACTATAGGTCTGACCTCTGTCCCAGGGAAGATACTAGAGAAGATTTTAAAGGGATTGGTCTGTGAGCATCTAAAGGACAACTTGGTGATCCAGGGAAGTCAGCACAGTTTTGTCCCCAACATGTCCTGCCAGACCAACTTCATTTCCTTCTTTGATCAAGTGACGAGCTAACTGGATCGATGGAATGCTGTTGATGTTGTTTACCTGGATTTCACTAAAGCTTTCTACAGGGTTCCCCATGGTGTTCTGATGTGTAAACTAAAGGACTGTTGACTGGACTCTAGGGTAGTTAGGTGGATAGGGAATTGGTTGGAGAACTGCACTCAGAGTAGTCGTCAATAGCCTTTCATCTGAATGGAAGAAGGTGTCCAGTGGGGTGCTACAGGGCTCAGTTCTCAGGGCTTAGCAATTTTCGGGTCTGACTTTCCACCTCCCTCCTGGAAGAATCTAAGCTCAAAAAGAAAGAAACTAATTGCAAGGTGTGATGGAATGGGCCTGCTCTGACTTACAGACCCTGTTCTGCCAGCCCCCTTCTTGGCTGGGCCAATTCCTGGAGGGTATCATAGAATCACAGAGTTGGAAGGGTCCATACAGACCATCTAATCCATCCCCCTGCCCAATGCAGGACCAGCCTAAAGCATCTCTGACAAATATTCATCCAGCCTCTTCTTGAAAGCTGCCAGTGAAGGAGAGCTTACCACCTCCCTAGGCAGCTGATTCTACTTCTGAACCACTCTGACTATGAAAAAGTTTTTCCTACTATCCAGCCGATATCTTTCTGTATGAAATTTAAACCCGTTGCTTCAGGTCCTATCCTCTGCTGCCAACTGGAACAGCTCCTTGTCCTCCTCCAAATGACATCCTTCCAAATATTTAAAGAGAGCAATCATGTCCCCCCTCAAACTCCTCCCAACTAAACATTTCCAAGGCCCTTAGCCTTTCCTCATAGGGCTCAGTCTCCAGATCCCCAATAATCCTCGTCACTCACTTCTGTATCCTCTCGATTTTGTCCACATCTTTTTTGAAGTGAGGCCTACAGAACTGCATACAGTACTCCAGGTGCAGCCTTGACCAAGGCAGTATACAGAGGGGCTATGACCTCCTGCGATTTTAATGCAACCCTAGACTGAATTTGCCTTTTTTGCCACCGCAAAGTTCAGCAGTCTGTCCTCCAAGGACCAGCATCAAGAGTCAAGAGTCAAGAGCCCAGAGACCCTCCCTCCTGGGAGCAAGCACTTTTATTGAACCTCTGGCTCCACCCATTCTACATCACTCTCTACCCCTTGACCTGACGGTCCACCCAGGAGCATCCTGGGAGCCCTCCTTGCAGGCATGGCAGTCTGATCTGGGTGCCACCAGAATACGTAGGAGTTAGTCTGCTGAAGTTGAAAAGGCATAGCCTGAGCCACCTGAAACCTAGAGTGAATAAGCTCATCCTACTGGTTTCTCAGTACCCAGCCAAATATCATAGGGAAGGACAAGATAGAGTCAGCTACTAGAGTTCACCATAACCTTCTACCTCTCTAAGTCAGGATCTCTTTCCTCCTGATGTGAAAGATCTACCACCAGAGTAAGTAAGTTTCAGGAACTTTAGAGCAGGGGCAAATGATGAAGAAGATCTCAGTGGCAAAAGGCCTGTTGGGCGTGATAAGGGAAGGGTGACCCTCATCACTGATCTGACCTTCCTCCTTTTTGGACACGTCAGGGTCACTAACAGAAAGAACAGGGGAATTATCCAAATATGGTGAATGGTCTATTTGTGAGCAACATGTAAAGGTCAATACTTGCTTTCTTATAGGCTAGGTGAGGACCTTGGGAAGATCCTGTCCCCCTCTGACTGTAAAGGGCAGCTTCTTGTGCTGCTTAGTTCTACTGGATTGACTCCATCAGAGGGAGGGGGAAGCGCTGGCACTTGCAGCTGCTGCAATCCCTTCTGCCCACAGCCCCTTGTATAAAACCACTGTTGGAAGCACTCTGCCATCCCTAAGGAGAGTGGCTGGAGTTCTCCTTCTCCAGTTCCATTGTCACATTGCTCAACCTTACTGCTGGGGAGAAAGGCGTGATCACATTCTGGCAAGAAGAAAGTACACCCCTGCTCTGGCACTCACCGCCATCTCGTCCCTTACCCGCTCACTCGCAGAGAAAGAGGGGGAAGAGGAGAATGATTTGGGAAGAGCTCAATGTCCCAATAAAGGACCCTTGGAGCTCTACCAAGCACATGATACCATCTGCAGCCCAGACAATAGAAGATCCCACTCCACTGCCCAGGTCCCCTGCTGTTTCCATGCAGGGCTGTAAAGCTGTAAATCCCCTGGGCTTTGCTGAGACAAAGCATGTTGCCCTAATGGCTCTGTGAGGTGACTGCTGAAGGACAAATGCTGTAAATCAAGACCCTTGACTTCAAAGACGGAACTCTGAAAACGAAAGGACTCAGAGCTCCCCAATGCCTGCCTACTCCTTTGGCAGGAAGAGAAGACTGAAGAGGTGTTGGGGAAACTCCTCCCCTCTAGAACAACAAAGCTGGACTTTATTGCCACCAAAAGAGGAGGAAAGGTAGATCCCCACTTATCTAGGTCTCCTAATCCTTCCAAGGGAGAATATTCCTTCTCTTTCTCTCAGTAGAGAGAATATTATTGTTGTCTTTGTTGTCAACTAGCTCCAAAGTGTGGTGCTACTTACACTGTGGTTTATGAATTCAGCCACCACAACAAACCACAACTAGTGCAACCCTTAGTTAACAGTCCATGTCAAATCCCTGATTTGGTGCCAGCCACCCAACCCTGGTCTGCTAGACCCTTTGAATTCAATTAATTGAAGTTTGATTACTGTGAAGTCTGAACATAGCCAAAGTGCCTTTTCCCAATAAAGAAGCCAATGTACAATGCCCTAATAGTAACAATCTTCAACCACACTTGATATTCTCTTCCATGTGGAAGAAACTCTTGCCTAGTCAAAAATGTGCATTTCTGAATATCTCTGGAGTTCACAGCAAAGTTTTTAATGCAATCAATGTGAGATGGAGAATTATTTCAGAGATTAAAGCAGTTCAAGAGATCACTGTAATAACAGAATCTAGATGTATTTCTAGTCTTTAAGAGACTGATGCTCAGGATTCCACTTACACACTCAATCACAATGGAAAAACGAAAAATAGAGGGGAAACCAGTGTAGTCTGTGAACATCCATCCACTTGTTTTTTATCAAATTATTAATATCCATATACACACCCTCTTCTCACCCTACTGATGTATAAGCCTGAACTTCACTAAGTTAACACTGAGAAACCATCTCATTTTTAGGGATAATTGTATGTGCTTTGCTTCCTATCAAAAGCGCATGTAACGAAAGCACACACTTGGGAGAGGAGGCAAAGCATATGCAAAAGACACAACCAAAATTATTTTAGTTTAATTCCACATAGTTATCTGTAAAGTAAACCTAGGACTATTTCTTTTATAGTGTAATTCTAATTGGAGTTATCACCTTCTAAATCCACTGAAGCTGAGAGAGAAAAAGCTGAAAATGAATCCAGGAAACACTGAGGTGATGCTGGCAGGAAAGGCTGACTGCACAGGCTTACCATTGATACAAATTGATGGCATGACAGCCTGCTTCTCTGTCTCCAGAAAAACTTGGGACTAATATTGGACCCAATGTTGCTCTTAGAAACACAAATCAAGGAAGTAGCTAGGAATAGTTTCTATTATCTATATTGAGTGTGCAAGCTGGCCTCCTATCTTGATCACGTTGACTCTGCCACACTGATCCATGCCTCTGTAACTTTAAGGACAGATTACTGTAATATGCTATATGTGGGACTGCCCTTAAAGACTGATCACAAACTTCAGGTGGTACATTCTATGCTATCTGAAGTTTCCGAACAGTTTTCAAAAGTATTGACCTGTTTATACCTCTACGCTCCTTTGCCTTGGCAGCTTCACTGGTAATCTACTTCACAATTACACTCTGGTCCCAAATATCTAGTAGGGTGCCTTCCCCAAATCTTCTGATATACCAACTAAAATCAACAGGCCCCTCACTTTTAGCAGTCCCCTCTATTTGCTTGCTTTCAGGGGCAACACCCATTCTTTGGAACACCCTACCAGATACAGTATGGAAAGTTTCCACACTCTCTTCCATAAAAGGAACAAACCCTATTTTGATGCACTTTTGGCACAAGTAACAAATTAATATTTCAAAGATATATGTTTACTTGTTTATATTTTGTAAGCCACCTTGGGCATTGTGGAAAGGTGAGATATAAATAGTATAAGTAAATATAACTTTGCAACTCTACACAGTTAGTTGACTTCAAGGCTGCTTATTAAAACACTGATGCACAAATTATTTAGGCACTGTATACACAGCAGCCCGTAAATGGAATGGCAGAAACATTCATTATCCCCAATACTAGCTTCTGCTGTTCCTTTAATCACTAACTAAAGCTGTGTTAAAGATACCTATTTCTTTCAAAGACACATGTGACAAAATTAAAGGTTTGTGGACAGCAGCCAGGTAAACAAAGGAGATGCTGAATCACATGAATGAGAGAGGTGGGGGCAAGAGGGCTCAGAATTCTCAGTAAGTGACAAATAACTGTGAACAGCTGACAGTTGAGAGAGTGAGTTGGAAGAAAGTTAACAGAGAGTTAACGGGAGAGCTCAGAAGAGGACAGAAGCCTTTGGGCTCAGTGGAATCAGCCAGATAGCAGTTTAAATGGAAAACTGTGGCTGAATAGCACTCTGCACTGATACCCTCTCATTTAAAGAGGATAGTGACGAAAGAGTGGAAAGTATAAGACTTCAGTGGTCACAAACACCAGATACACTGCTCCAAAGGAACTTATAACGTGGCTAAGGAAGGGCAAAGGGTTTGGAGGAGTTTGGAGAGCTGGGGTTGGTGCATCAGTAGACTCAAGAGACCAGGCAAATAAAGCCCAAAGTTTAACCACAAAACAGTTATTGGAGAGTGGTATCACAAATTGGTTTTGTGTACTGAAGAACATCTGTGTCATACTGAGAGTGATAAGCCTACAGCCTACGTCAAGGCAAAGTAAAGTGTCTATTCATCAGAGAAACGAAATATCCTGTGTAAATATATCTCATCCCCCTGTTGAGTTTTCTGTGTAATAAAGAACTGTGCTGTTTGACTTTTACAAGCACTGGTGCCTGACTTTCTGGTAAAGAATTATACTGGGCAGTTGTCCTCAATACATTCACAAGTTATATCAATCCCTGAAGAGACTACTGATTAGCGGGAGCTGGTCAGCCATCAGAGAAAGTAGAACTGATCAGTCCCTTCATAAAAAATAAACTGAATCCAGTACAAATATAAGCATATACAGGCAGTGACACCACAGCTTGGTCATGGCAATGGCCAGGGAGAGGTTGTTGTGATATAACACATTTCTCCCAGTGAACAACACATTAAGCACTGTTTTTGTGTATGTCACCAGGCCAGCAACCTTAACAAAAGTTTCAATAGTTCCAGATGGTCAGCAGTGCTGGTCTGAAGCAGTAGAACAAATTTAGAGTCCAATGGCACCTTTAAGACCAACAAGGGTTTATTCAAGGTATGAGCTTTCACGTGCATGCACACTTTTTCAAAAACATTGGAATGGAAGGTAGAGTTCAAACTTATAGACAGAGGCTGAATAGCAAATTAACATGTAACATATGAAGATGTTTTAAAATATGCAAAGACAAAACTAAATAGCAAGTTAGGGTTATAAGGTCAACAGTTATTTTGATTTAATTAAGGGGGAAGGACAGCAAAACAATAAATATGTCAAAATAGGGGATAAATGTGTAAAGGTAACTTTTCTAATTGTGAGAAGTAAACTGCAACTCTCCACTCGTCTCCTCTCAGACATGGAGGTAACTTAACAGCATTTTTTTTTCTTTCTTTTTTGAGGTGGGTGCAGTGGTATGTCAGCAAAACATTCCAAGATTCCTTGCATTACATTCAGTATTCTAATATACTATTCTGAAAAAGAAATACATTAAAATACAGAGAATATATATTTTAATGACATTTGTACATTAGGCATACACAGGAATGGGATCACACCATCCTTAGAAATCCAAGAGAACAGATGAACAAGGACAGAGAACCCTATACACATACACTCAGTGCATGCAATGCAGCACTGCTGAACATTTGCATGTACTCAAAGACATTTGTGCATACATGCAAGCGTCTAAAATGGGGACAGTGGGGGCAATCCCACTGCCCTCCAGCTTGTAATACATTATTACAATTAAAGATAAAGCACCAAACGACAGCCCAGATTATAGTGCTTTGTCTGATTATACTTCAAAATGCCACCTAAGTGGTATCTGACTTCAGAGAACAAAAAGCAAAAATATTGTTGCTCACAATTTAAGGTGTAAATCCATTTAGAAGGAGCCCAACAGTAATCTAAAATAGGTGTGGACAATGAGACATTTAAAATGAGGGTCAGCTGACTAGTCTTGCAACATCTAATGGTTTGGGTGTATATTTACTTGTGTTACCTAAAATGTTATTTTCTCAAATTTAAGGTATAATTAATCTGTGTTAAGTGATTCTGAATACCACTTGTTGCTTAAGAGCACTAGGTGCTAGCTCATAACTAGGTCCATCCTTGTCCAACATGTTTTCTGCAGGAATCACAGTAACCAGCAGGCACAAGGTCAGTAGCCTTCAACCTTTACAGACCTTGGACCTACTGAGCTGCAAGCATGTGACAGGAAGCCATGACATCAGAGTAACATGACATGCAGAAGGAAAGCCAGAGTTATGAGTTCATCAGTTTAAAGGCCAGGATTGTGGGCAGTAGCCTGAGAGAATTGGAGACAGGAAATACAAGCTGAGCACCAGGAGAGTACTGTAGTGAAAAAGACACCAAGGTTCAGAGCCAGGAAGAAATCCTTTCCAACGCTCAACAATCTCATCTTGCCATTCTTCTGTGTTTCTCTGGATGTGTGGAAAGAGAGACAGGAGCATGACCTTCCTCTCTACATATACACTCCGGTAAAGGCTTTGACAATCATCTGAGGATGTCAATGCATGAACTGAAAGCTCCAGCCCCATTGTAGCAGTGAGAAGTTTGAAAATGTAGGGGAGAAGGTGAAACGGTCAAGGTCAAGGAGGCCAGAAATGTACTTTTCAATACACTATGTATTATTAAATGTTCCTGATTTCTTGTCTACTTGTATGAGTAGTATAACATGATAAGGCAAATACTCATGGAAAGTACAGCGAAAGCCTTTTTTGTGTGTGTGAAGCAGGGTGTACTGCAGAAATCCCTCACTGTGAAGGTTTCCACTACCATATTCTATGAACGCAGTCTTACATGCTATTCTGCTCACACAAACAGAAATCCAGACTGATCCAGTCATATGAATCAGTCTAAGATTTTGAAAAAGATTTTGACTTCATTTTATCTCATCCTTCCTCCAGAAAGCTCAGGGCAATTCAACCGAGAGAGAGTGACTGGCCCAAGGTCACCCAGTAAGCTTCATGGCTGAGAAGATATGAACCCAAACCTCCCCAGTCCCACACTCACCACACCATAGAAATCTCAGGGCTGCTTGTTCTTTTTAAATGAAGATGTAATACCTACAATGTGTCTACCACTTCTATGATCTACAATATGTCTACCACTTCTATGATGTAGAAATTTAATTAACCAAGGAATCACTGCAGGCTTCAGCTTCAGAGTATGTTTGAAAAAAATGTTCAATTTTGAATCGAGTTGTGCACACCAGACTTAAGAAAATAAAAACACAGCACAGCTCTGGTTTTAATTTTTATATATCTTCTTTCCCTTTCTTTGCGTATTTTATATGCTAACCATCTAGTTGGTTTGTTTGCATTTTCAAAGTAGTTTTGTTTGGCATATATTATTTCCTTTGCTATTTCTTGAGTTAAAAGGCAGTTCATTCAATGTTGCAGTTTAATCTTCCTCTGTTCACTCATCAAATCTTGTTTTTTTTTTTCTTCTTGTTCTTTAATTTGTTTTGCAACTGGGAATAATTTTCTAATCATTGTTTTTTCCTGTATGTTGTTTCTTTTATCATCCATCCTCTGGCAAAAGCTTTAAAGGCATCCCAAACAATATTCATAGACATCCCAAGCTGTATGTTTCTTTTTTAAAAAATTGGAATTCTTTCTTGGATTATTTTACAAATCTTTCATTTTTTAGGATTGTTGTGTTCAATGTCCAGCTATTTCTTTTGAGAGTATCTTAAAGTTCCAGGGTAATCAGGTTACGGTCCGCAAATGTTTGGGGTTGTATTTCTGCTTCTAGAATATCATTGGTCATTGTAGCTGAGATCCAACACATGTCTATCCTTGACCAAGACTTGTGTCTTGCTGAATAAAAAGTATAATCTTATTTATGTGGATTTCTAACTTTCCAAGCATCTATACATTTATTTTCTTCCATTAGTTGGTAGAAAGCTGGAGGAAGTTCATACCTTCTTTTCTGTTTCTGTTTCTTAGAAATCTTGAATTCTATCAAAAAACACATTGAAGTCTCTGATTATACAAGGTACTTGGTAATCCTGTTTTGCCATCAAATCTTGTAGGAATTTATAAAACTTTTCTTGGTGTTAATTTGGTGCATAAATGTTAACAAGAAGGATCTTTTTGGTTTGTCTTTGTATTTGGACCATTAAAATACGTCCATCTTGAGAGGCATATACCATTTCTGGTTGGAGATGTTCCTTTACATAAGTCACTACACCTCTTTTCTTTTTTTCTTTATCTGAAGCAATGAAGGTTTTACCAAGCTTTTGATTTTAAAGATATTTTTGGTCAGCTTCTCTAATGTGAGTCTCTTGAAAGTAAATAATATCAAAGTTGGGTTTTTTTAATTGATGAAAAGTCTGTCTTGTTTTTGGGAGTGAATTTAATCCATTGACATTTGAATAGAAATTATTCTCGTTTTATTTTATTTATCCATCTTGATTCTGTGATTGCGCATCCAAGTTTTCTCTTGCTTGTTTCCTTGTGACAGCTGGCATATTTGGATTTCTTAAAGCTTTCTTTAGTTGTTGCTGAAGTCCCTGAAGCTCCTTGAGGGCAATCTTCTTCTTTCTCCTCCTCTTCTATCTCTGAGCTTATTTCTTCAGTTTGAACTTTCACTCCATTCTTCTTTAAAAAATCTTCTGCCTTGAATGTGGAGTTGATTCTATGTCTTTTGCCTCTTTAAGAAAACATTAAGCCTTCAGGGAGGAACCATCTGTAAGGCATTTCATTTTTCCCTAAGATTGTTGTAAGTTCAAAATATTATCTTCTTCTTTCTCTAACTCTCCATGGAATCTCCTTCAAAATCTTTATTTCATTGTTGTCTATCATCAATGGTGTTCTGTTTGAAGCTTTTAGAATTTCATCTCTGAGTATTTTTTTATGAAATCTCACGTGGACTTCTCTAGGTAAATGGTTGTTCCTAGCATACGTGGAATTCATTCTAAAAGCTAAAACAAGCTCATCTAGTACTTTCTCTGGCTCTTCTGCTTTCATATATTCTGCTAAAATATGGGCCATCTTCTTTCTAATGTCTTCATCCTGCTCTTCTGGAATATTTTGAAACCTTAGTACGAAGGATGTTTTATCTATCTGTAATCGAATTAAGTCTGGTTCCAATTGTGTCTGTCTGGTGTCTGTTGCTTGTAGTTTATACTCCATTTCTTTTGTTTTGGTATCCATCTCTTCAGTTGTTTTACTTAATTCTATTAATTTCTGTGTGTTATCTGCAATCTGTTTCTGTAAGCCTTGCATCTGTTGAAAATTGTAGTGTCATCTCGTCCATTGTTTCTTTAATTGGGTCTACTGCTTCTAAAATTGAACTTTTTATTGTTTCCTGAATTAGAGCTTGAAATTCCTTTGTGGATGTAGATGGTATGCTGGCAGCAACTGATCTGGGTACACCTGGTGAACTTGATGGTATATTAGGGGGTTTGTTAACCCCAGCCATCTAGGTTATTTTCAATGACAGGATCAAAGAATCCTTTCATGCCAAAAAAAAAAGACCACAACCAGGAACACAATTAGCTTCCACCTTTCCAGCAGGTTTGTTTGGAACACACTGAGCTATACTAGATATTAAAAGGAGCTCTTTTTTGTTTCTTTCTAAACTATAGACCCAACACAAACCGCAGAAATGCAATACAATAGCCAAGACCAGATTGTTTCTCTTCCTCCTTATATGGAAAGTATCAGGAAGAGAAGGAAAGGAGAGGGGGGTGTATAGTCTTACATAGATTCAAACATCCAGTTCCATAATAACCAAGTTATAATAACCCACCAGTTCAGAAATGGGATGAGATTACTATGATTGCTTAATACTTAGATCTTTGTAACTCTAAATCAAAAAAGGGAAAAACCAAGGCTTCTTCCCATACTGTATTTAAAACAATATCCAAGAAAAAGCTGATAAATCCACACTTCACCCCACTGAAGGGGGGAAATTCAGAACGTAGCAATGTTATCAGAAATTTCCAGTAAAAAAATTGAGTATGTTGCAAGTTGATAAGGATACCCAAATATCAGAGAATCAAGACAAGGCACTCCTTTACTACCCACGATTTTATCCAAGAATCCACAGCCAAAATCCCCTTTGCTTGCCACCAAACTAGAGGAATGGGGGGGACCTCCCACCTCAACTTTTAAATACTTTTAAAGTTTAAAGAGGGAGATGTCTCTATTGATGCAGTCAAATAGTTACAGTGAAGTTGGTGCTTGTTTGATCAAAAATGGTTGAAGCTCTCCTGAGCTCCCAAGACAAATGCCAAATCCTACTCACACGTGCCCCTTGAACCTATGAGTAATAGAGCTACCACTTTTGGCCAGTAGTTGTGACTCAATGGAGATGCAGCTGTTTCCATGCTTCAATCATCCCCACCATTCTTTGTGCAAATGAAATAAAAGGGCACTTCCAACCCTGGAGAACAGAACATGCTATATTTCCCAACACAAAAGGTTTTGTGATTGAGTGCCAGGATGGGGATCCAATGCACCTTTAGTTTTGCTCCAGTTGCAGTAATCGTGCTATATATGTGAGAAATGAGTGCCTTTTCCTGGCAGGGATAGACAGGTACCCCAAGAAACTCGAACTGTCCATCTCCTTCCCCCTTCCCTGAATAAAAAATACCCTACGAACAGGTCTTCATAGTTTCCTTTTATCTAAAGCTGTGTAAACCTGTGCTAAAACAAAAATCCCCAAATTCTTTTCCAAGATGAGCTAAGTTCTGCAACTTGCATTGAGTATATAATTCTGACTATCTAGCAACCAACTCTGGGAGCCAGATGTAAGCACAACAGATCTGGCAAAAAGGGAAAGCTAGGATCCAGGGAACCCTGAGTCTGAGACAGCAGCATAACACTGGCCATCAAAGACGATAGAAGACTCTTAAAAGTAGGAGGACGTCTCACTGAAATCTCAGTTGCATTTGTACAGCAGGAGGGACTCCATAATACTGATTTACAAATCAGAAAAATTTACATACTTCTGATTGTTTTGCATATTGATTTTGCTTCTTGAGGTTATGGGGGAGAGGCAAAGTACTCGGACCATTGAAGATCAACCCCCTCCACCAGTGGAAATTGCACAGTGAATATTTGCAGATTTCAGAGCTGGAAACCTGAAGGCTGGGGATTTTAGGATGTTAAATTCTGCTCTTAATATGAAGGGGCACAGGCCCTGCTTCAGGCTGGTAAATTCACATTTTTAAGCAGTATTTGTCCAAAGGTTTTTCAGCAAGTTCAAAATGTACAGCTAATACATGTGAATGGAGGTATTTGCACAGATCTTGCTCTGGCAGTCTGTGCCACAGATGGGGATATGTCTGGTAGCATAGCAACAGAGATCATGAAATTTGGGCAATTCACTTTTCAGCCTCTGATGGATGGGACTCCTCTTGTATACTTCCAAAAGCACAAAGATGTAACATAGCTCCAATGGACAGTAACAGAGGAGGCTTCTGCAATATAAAGCTGTTAGCACTTAAGGCAACTTTTAAATTTCATTCCCCATTCTTCTGCAGTCAGGCCAACCCCATCACAGCAAAAGAAAACAGAACTGAAAACTGGAATTAACAATGGAATAAAGCCAGTATGTTGTCAAGGCTTTCATGGCTGGAGTTCATTCCAGCTTTCTGGTCTAACAACACAAACATCTCCAAAACTCATTGATAAATAAAGCCAGCTTTCTGGTTTGACAACACAAACATCTCCAAAAATCATTGATAGACGCTCCCTTTTAATTTGTGGCCTTGCTGATCATTCCTATCTTGAAAAATCAATTCACCACATAGAGCAGTCTGTGGAAACATACCCCTGAACCTTTTGCTGATTTGCATGTAAATTCTCAGACTGGGTGGACATCAAAATATTGTTCAAGAAAACAAACAGGAAGGAGAGAGGAGACCTTCAAGCCTCCCTTGTCTCAGCCACAACAAACTGCACAGGGCCACAGCAGCTACTGCATATCACAACACACACCATGGAGATTCAGGACCTCCTCCTACATACTTATACAACTCTCTCAAACACACCTCCACTTGTCCAGCAAAAGGTAAACACAACAGGTTTTCATAAAAAAGAGAGAGGCAAACTGTGATGGACTGTACTTTTTAAAAGTTTAGGAGTGCTATACAAACAGCTGAAGGACTGTGAAGAGTTAATTCTTCACAGAAACAGAGCCCTGAGTGACGTGCTGCTCCAAGCAATCTAATTGGTTAGTATCAGCTGAGCAGAGAAAGACTTCAGAGCTGCATGATGAGGAGACAGGCAGATTTCTGCCTTGACTGAGTTGAGTACTGACAGTCTGATTTCAGGCTTTGCTGAGAGCAGTTTAACACAGACAGAGAACTGGGAGAAAGTTGGCAAAGAAGTTTGGGAAGTAGGCAAAGAAGTTTGGGAAGTAGGCAAAGACTCCCATTCAGGCCAAGGAAAGGCAATAGATCTTCTAGAAAGAGAGGGAATTCCCTACCCAGTCAAACAAGGAGTTAGTTCTGAACAGTGAGGAGATCCCTGGTCTGGTAAGCTTAAAAATTGCCTTTAGAGACCTTAAGAGTCAGTTAAAACGTCAAGACTAGTGTTTCAAGAGAAGGGGTTTGGGTACTTAAAAGAGTGCACCAGTCTTCTGGAAACCAAAAGAGTTCGAGAATACTCAAAGAAAGTGTACTGAAGTGTTTGGGGAAAACCCTGGAACAAAAGCCTTTCAACATAAAGATTTAAGTCACTGTGAAAAGCTTTAAAAACTCTCATTAGCCTAAAACATAAGAACTAAAACCTGTGCATGTACTGGTTCTACCTCAGAAATTTCAACTCCTGATTTCACCTGACCTTTATATTTTGTTATTTTTGAATTTCAAAATGCCTTGAGTGCCACTTAATTTGTTTAAGTTAAAGCAGGCTCCTGATCCTTCCCCCAGGTTCCTGGGCTGAGCCAACAGCCAAAATACTATACTGGGACAGGGTGGGACAGCCAGAGTTCTTCAGCAAAAAAGAAAACACATGAGTAGGGCAGCTCAGTCAGTAAAGAGAAAGCAAACAAAGGGAAAATCTTGCCTCAGAGTGAGAAGTGGACAGAGCCATCATACAGGCATACTTTCAAACATTACTAAATGTGCATTTTGATTGGTATTCATGCATACCGACACCAGTAAATATGGGAGGGATAAAAATGTGGTGGTGGTGGTGATGACCCAGAAAAAGAGATGGATAGGCAGACCTGTTCACATGCTCTTCATCTTCTCCTCTGTGAAAAAAAATCTCAGTAGTGACCTACTTCACAAGGCTGTTATACAGATTTTTAAAAAGGCTGTAGTGTGCTTAACGGTACCACAGCTTCCTTTATGCAAATACAGGCAAAAAATGGAATAGCAACAAACAGCAGGCCTGCCCCCATGTGAACGGCATCGGCTCCCCTAATAATCCCAGCTGGGACTTTGAAGCAAAAACAAGTCATCTCAGCCCCAACTCAGGGGGGTCTCTGGTTTAAAAATCCCTTCAAAATTACCCTCCCTCTTCATTACCTGGCCAAAACAAACCACCAGCCTCAACGCCTCCCGGCTCAATGGTTCGCCGCCTGCAACGTCCTCTCCCAGTCTCAACGCAGAAGCACCGTATCCAGGCAGGGGATCTGCTCTGCGAGGCAGTCCCACCAATACACAAATACCGCCAACCTCCGGGTGCTTCCTGCTAGCTACGGAAGGGGAGGGGGGGCTCTTGGATCTGGGCAGGGGATGGCAACACACCCGCGGGGGCAAGCGCAAAACGGAAGCGCCCCACTAACAGAGGAAGGGGGGAGCTTGTGACAGTGCGGCGAAAGAGTACCCTTTCCCTCCCCCCTCCACTTACCCTCGAAGTCGGAGATGATCCCTTCCAGGTGCGCGTTGACCGCCGGGTCGGACATGGCCACGCTCAGCTCCTGCTCTGCGCTTGGAAATCCCCCCCTCCCCCCAAATTCCCGCAAGTTCCCGCCCGCTGCGCGGCTGTCTCTGTGCGCCTTTGGATGGCCCCCTAGCAAGGAGAGAGAAGGGAGGGCGAGCGCTGACTGCCGAAGAACTCGGAGGCAGGAGCCCCCAGCCCACCCCTGGGTCCGTTCTGCTATCAATTGCGAATGAATGGATGAAAGGGAACCGCGGCCCTCCCCGCCCCTCGGATCTTGGCAGCCCCGCGTGCGGCCGCCCGGCCTTCCTCCTGTGCGCTGGCTGCGTCGTACACTCGTCAGTCAAGGCAAGCCCAGACGGAGGGAGACAACGCCGGCGACACGGGCCTGGGTTGGGGCGGCCCGCCGGCTTTCCTCTTACAGCGCCTCTTTCCCGCAGAGAGTTCAGCCCTAGAGAGTGCAGCTCTGCCTGTTGGATCGGCAACACTAGCAGCCCGGGGGAGGAGCTCTGTCTCCCATGATGCTCGAGGCAGCCCATGGTTCCATGGTGGCAAAACTGACCTCCGGAGTCGGCCTGCGGCAAGAGGGGGACCAGATGACTCGGAGCCGGCCTGCGGCAAGAGGGGGACCAGGGTGGGACAGCCAGAGTTCTTCAGCAAAAAGAAAACACATGAGTAGGCAGCGCAGTCAGTAAAGAGAAAGCAAACAAAGGGATGACTGGCTTCAGCTCCCTGCAGCTTCTTTTGCAGTGCCTATGGTGGTAATAACGGCAGCATGAGTAAATGGTACTAATGAAGTGCTTCTGAGAACCTACAGAGTACTTGAACAATAAAGACAAGGATCCACTCCCTGTTAAGCCTTGGATTACAGTCCATGGAGTCCAGAGCAAAAGGATAAAAACCAAAGCATGTAGACCTTACTCTTAATCATGAGCCCATGAAATACAGTGGGATATAAATCCATTAAATAAGAATGTAAGAAGAACCCTGCTGGATCAGACCAATGGTCCATCTAGTTCAGCATCCTGTCTCACATGGTGGCCAATCAGCTCCTCTAGATGACCAACAACAGGGCATAAAGGATTCCTGGCTCTGGGATTCAGAGGTTCAGTCCATCTGATTGTGGAGGTTCCCCTCAGTCACCACAGCTAGTAGCCACTGATAGACTTATCCTCCATGAATCCAGCTAATCCACTTTCAAAGCTGTTTATTCCTGTGGCCATCACTATATCCTCTTGCAGCAAATTCGACATTTTAATCACTCTGTGTAAAGTAGTTATTAAATAGTGGGTTCCATGGATGAACAGACCACAAGCCTAGTGATCAGTTCTACTTTATTAGTGATTTCAGCAAGCACAAGATAAGACTCTTGAGCCTCAGGTCTGTTAAATAGCATGCAGTTGCCACACTCAAACACATCCCACTCCCAGTGATAGGCTATTTACATAACATTACTACTAGATTGGTTACTTTCAGAATCCTGGCAGGCTATTGTTCTTATGCTCCAAGCTCAGCCAGTCTCTGGGGTGATTCAATCAGGAATGGTTCAGTCCCAATATATAACAGTAGTATTTCTTTTTGTCTGTCTTGAACTTACTACAAATCAGTTTCATTGGATACCCTTGGGTTCTAGTGTTTTGACAGAGGGAGAAAAATGTATTTTTGTCAATTCACCCCATGCATAATTTTATAAACCTCTATCATGTTCCTTCTTAGTTGTCTCTTTTCTAAACTGAAAGACTCTTCAGCCTTTTCTTATAGGGAAGATGCTCCGGATATATTTTTTAAAAATGTTTCTTGTTCATCTTGATGCTTTTAGCAACCCACTCCTCAAAATCTCTTTTTTCATGCCTAATTATTGACTTTAATTTATTCTTTACTTTTTATAGTTTCCTTTACAAGGCAGCACAATTTTATTTATTTGCCACATAACCGTATCCCCCACTTCTGCCAAGAAACTCAACATGACCTACATGGAGTCTGCTCATTTTATTGCTATAACAACCCTGTGATTGAGAGAGTTGCCACCAGGCAAGTTGCAAAGCAAAAGGGACCATAACCAGGGCAAAAGAAGAAGAAGAAGTACCTTGTGCCCTGATAAAGGAACAAAGATGGGTCCTTGAATGGCCATGGTATGGAGCAGTGTCACAATGACAGTTGCACACTATATTAGAGCCACCCAAAATTGACCAGGACTGGATGAGAAAACCACAATGCAAAACACAACACCTAATGTGGTCTTGCTGCCCCCCTCCCTATTCCCATGATTTCATAGTTGGCTAGCTGCATCCCACCTTTAACTAGCCCATTACATTTTCCCCTGGTTCAAAACATGTCCCTTGCCTTCAGTCATGCCTCATGTTTAAATGCCAGTTTAGTAGTAGTAGTACATTAGATATATTTTAAAATATGTGCCATTTCTGAAAACAAGATTATTTATTTGACCCTTGTATTCATAAATTAACACAAAGGATAAGGAATTAATAACTCACTAACTGCTTTACCAGCCTACAAATTTTGCATACAAACTATCTCTTTAGACCCTATAACAATCTGTGGCACTTTTTGTTGGCATACTAATAGCCATTCAATAATATAGTTTTCTCACATTTTCAGCATACTAAGAACATCTGTGAATAATTTATAAATAACCTATAAAATTAATATAAAAGTGGGCTTGATTTCTTTGTAGTGACACAATCTTTCCACCACTGGTGAAACTTTCCCTGTTTAACAGCCTATATTTTTATTAATAGCATTACACAGAGGATTTGGGGGATGGGGTGGGATTTCTATTTAAACTGCTATCAGAATAGTGTCCTCAGTAGGGTTCCATTTAATCTGTTAGGGGGAAATTGCATCTGCACACTTTATAAAATAAAAAAAAGAGATGCTTTGTTTGCCTTGAATGTTTCAAGCTGCTTTTGGCCTTAAGCTTAGAACAGGTAAACCCTAGCTTATCACAGACAGTTTTTGCAGTCAACGTCTGTTTGCAGCAAACACTTCTTCAAACTACATGGACTTAAATGCTATACTCTGTGTCCCAAATAAGCCTAGTTACATCTTTCCAGTAAAACAGACTCCATGTGCTATAGATCTATTGTAGAACATCTCTTGTTGCAGGGGATCACTGGTGTCACTTCCTTAGTACTGACTTTTGTTTGCCACCTCATTCACACATAAAGCAGGAGATGGGGAATCTATGTTTTGATTTATCAAAAAACCAGAGTGTGTACATGAAGACAATGCAAACTCAACACAAATGAGTTCATCATTCAAACTTAATATGATCAAACTGCTCCTTTATGCATGAATTGATCTCCTCCCCAGATTGCCTTGACGTTTTTGGTTGGTTCAGTTTGAAAACTATGTCAAGCAGCTTTGTGTTGGTTCTGCTTGAAAACTGAGTCAAGGAGCTTGCTACAAAAAAATCAAGGTGAAAACAAAGTGGCTATGAAGGCAGCCATCAGAGCAGTTCTTCATTAGGACACAGAACAAGACTCACACAATTGCCTACACATTTTCTTTTTGTTAAAAAAAAACACCCTCTAACTCCCATGAGGCAGTCTGAGAATGCACATATGCAAATCGATCCAGACACTTCAACTACCATTACTAAATACCATGTCAGGCAGCTATAAGGGACACAGAGAGACACCTCACAGGTAAGTTGGTAACTATGGAGTATTACTGTTTTGGCCAGGTAATGGATTATTTATTTTTCTTGCAAAATAGAACATGTTCAAACATAGCTGAACAGATTGTCAAACATTTGGATGTGACAATCTCAGATTGTAGTGATAGTTACAGGAGAGTAGCCATGCTGGTCTGCAGTAGAGGGACTACATATGAGGGGGGTAGCACAATAGAGACCAACAAGATTTTTGGTGCATAAGCTTAGTCAGATAATATCTGATGAACAAAGCTTTGACTCTCAAAAGCTTATACCCAAAAACTCCTGATGAAAAAAATCATGTGGTGGTACGATGCCACAAATGTGGTCAGAAGCCAGGGTAATAGTTTTATTAAAACCTCGAAAAGATAACTATAATGTGGAATCATACCGCCCAATTTCCATACTGAATTACGATTTAATTTTTTTTTCTTCTATTCTTGTAGCCAGACTGAACAAAACAATTTCTAAATATATTCATCCTGATCAGGCACGATTTATTCTTGGCAGAACCATTATGAATAGTGTAAGGAAATTCCTCAATCTTATTAATCATTGTAAAAATCACAAAATAAATTCCGCAATTTTGGCACTGGATGTGGAAAAAGCATTTGATAAGATAGAGATACCTTATATACAAGAAGTACTAGAATTTATGCATTTTGGCCCCAATTTTATGAGATCAATAGAAACCATTTATAGAAACCCTTCAATTCAAATCCAAGTAAATAACTATAGATCAGAAGAGTTATATTTAACAAGGGGGACACGGCAAGGATGCCCTCTTTCCCCATTTTTATTTGCAATTTCTCTTGAACCACTTGCATGGGCTATAAGACAGGGTCCAGAAATTCCAGGAATCCAAATAAAAATGGCCACGTATAAGCTGGGACTTTTTGCAGATGATACTGTTGTTTATCTCAGTATCTATGTCGAGCAGCTTTGTGTTGGTTCTGCTTGAAAACTGAGTCAAGGAGCTTGCCACAAAAAAATCAAGGTGAAAACAAAGTGTACCAGTATACCAAAAAGGACACTGCAGCCTCTATTAGAAAAACTTTTTTTTTTCACAAAATCTCAGGCTTTCCTATTAACCTTAATAAAACTGAATTATATCCCATTTATATTTCAGAGAACAATAAGAAATATATATCTGATCATTTTCCCTTTAAATGGGTAAATAAAGGCTGGAAACATCTAGGGATTCTGATTCCCTTGAATCTAGAAGAGCTATACAAAAGTAATTATGATTTATTGCCTAGATCAATGAAAGAAACTTTTGACAATTGAGCAGGCTTTAACTTATCATTATTAGAAAAAATAGAGTTATTGAAAACTATTCTTTTTCCTAAGTTTTTATATTTGTTTCAGAACTCACCAATTCCTATACCAGAGAAAGAATTTGTAAAAATTTTATGGCCGAAAAACATCCAATAATAAGTTATTCGCTATTAACAAGGCCTTTTAAGTCTAGGAAGATTACCTAACTTAAAACTCTACTTTCATGCAACTCAATTAAAAAACTTACTTTGCTATGCCACTCCTAAAGCACAAAAAGCTTGGGTTTTAATAGAGAAAGAAACCACCTTACCTACCCATCTACATGAAGTCATATGGAATAAACCTAAAGAGAGGTATCAAAACATACTACCTAACCCTTTTTTTAAATTTACTTTGGATATCTGGGACAGATATAGAAATATATTAACCCCAGGTATCTCACCTGTATCAGCTTTCCTGGGGCAACATTGGTTTGTACCAGGAAGTGAGGTAAATACCTTTAGGCAATGGAGAGAAAAACAAATATTTAGATTAAATCAAATATGTGACCAAAGAAAACTTTATTCTAAAGACCAATTAGAACTGAAATACCAAATAAAAATAACATGGATGCAATACCAGCAATTGCACCATATGGTATATACAAATGACTTCCAAAGCAGCCTTGATAGACCACTAATGGGGTTTGAAAAACTAATTAATTTAGACATTTATGGGGGGAAAAGAATAATTAAACTTATATATGTCTATTTGAATGAGAAACAATGGAAACACCTCAGGCCACAACAGAAAGCATGGCATAATGATTGCCAAATTCACTTATCAGAAGATCAATGGTTAAAAATATGGACAACTAGACCATACATCACAAAGTCCCTAAACATTAGGCTCCAAAATTATAAATTGTTTTCTAGATGGTATCTGACCCCACAGAGACTACATTGTAGCCACTCTATAAAATCTCCTAAGTGTTGGAAAGGATGCAACTCTACTGGCTCATTCATACACTGTTGGTGGTCATGCCCTCAGGTGCAAACATTTTGGACTTCTGTTTTACCAATATTAAAGAATATAATAGGACAAGAGATTCCCAATACACCAGAATCTATTTTACTGAATCACTGGGAAAACATGCCATTAACTAAAATGATGAGGGAAATGGCGGCTTTGCTTCTTATAGCAGCAAAAACAGTATTGGCCCAACAATGGAAATCTACAAAAGTCCCCACAGTGAAGTAATGGTTTCAAAAAGTCTGAGATGTAGTAGTACAGGATAAAATTGCTAACCAACTATTACTAGTAGACAATCCATCAAGGGAATCTAATTTTATTGAAAAATGGTTTCAGTTCTTTCAATATATTGAAACGGAAACAAATACAATAAATAAGTTGCCAGCTAAATATTTAGCTTTTGCGCTTGGGGTGCGGGAGGTCAGTGCCAAGGGCTGTGCTGTGGTATTCACCATCTGCTGCTGCTTCCTGGCCAAGCAGTTGGCTGCCTTTGAGCAGACATGCACGCTGCTCAACAAGCACATGTACTGGCTCAAGCAGCCCTACCAGTGCAGTGGGCTGGCTGGCAGCAGCGGAAGAGGAAGCGGCAGGGGGCTCTGCAGGGCACCCCAGAAGTGGAACCTTGCCCATGCACTGGGTGCCGACAACCCACCCCACCCCCCAGGCTCAGATGACACCAATGACTCCAAGCTCTCTTCCCTCTCCAACAGCCTCTCTGAGGCCAAGCTGCGTTCCCCCAGTGCCAAGGAGCACAGCGTGCCAAGCGTATACATGGGCACCCCCACTGCCTACTGCCAGTGGAGCTAGGCACTGCCACCCCCGAGGTGGCACCCTCCTTCAGGCCTGGGAATGGGCTGCCCCCGGCAGAGCAGCCCTGCAGGAAGAGAAGCAGCAGGCACCTCTTTGGAGAGGGGCCAGGAATGACAAGGCGGATGGCAAGCAGCCCCTGCCAGCACCAGGGAAGCCCATGGGCTGCTGCTCTTTGGAGGATAGTGAGATCAACATCACCAGTGACAAGGAGCAGAAGGAGGGCAGCAGTGGCAGGCAGCGAGGGGCAGTAGGAGAGACCCCCAACCCGAGGAGGCACTCTTGGCCACTGCGGGCCCAGCTTGCATTTGCTACATCTGCAGGGCAGAATTGGGGCCCAGCAAGGAGTTCCAGCTCAGTGTCAACCCCCCAGCCGCTTTGGCAAGAAGAAGCTCTTCTTCCCCTTCTTGACAGTTAATCTGTAAGGCTGATTCCCTGAATCACTGAGATGTAAACAACTTGCTGGATTATGGAGGGTATTGCTTGCATCATTCTGGAAGCAGTCTCTCATTTTACGTTTAACTGTTAGCAAGCGTTTGGCCTTCCTTTTCCTTCTGATCTCTGTAGTGAATTTTCCTTAGGGCCTCTACATGCCACTGTGATTTCTAACAGCCAGGCACTAGACAAATAATCCTGTATTTCTTGGTCATATGCCATATAAAGCACAGAAGGGAGAAGACCCCTATTCAATATGGATATTGTGCCATCAGTGTTAGATCAGGGCTAATCCAAGACTAGCGTCTTGGCCTCCTACTTCCTGCCAAAAAGGTTGTAAGTTCGTCACTTTGCCTTTGTTCTGAGGGCCCATCCTGAGGAGCACTGAAGATCCTGTCTTATCATTAACTGTAGAGTTGTTGATTTTATAATAAATGTTTGTTATATAGAAACCAATTAACATCTTGACTATTTTCTTTGTGCTTTTGAAGCAGTTTTTCTTCAGGTAGGCTCGCCAGCTCTGAGTTGGGAAATACCTGGAGATTTTTGGGGTGGAGCCTGAGTGGTGAGTGTTGTCTTCTGACACACTTCTGGTGATGTCAGGGGGTGTGGCATATGGAAATCAGTTATGCTAATGAGGTATGCTAATGAGCTCCTGCACCTCTTTTTCTACAAAATGACCCCTGTGAATAAACATAGATCCCCTTCTCCAAAATATTTTATCACAAGAGTTGATACTAAGTGGGTTTAATGAGCAGGTTACAGTGTCATCCTAAACACAGTTATACCATTCTAAGTCTGTTGACTGCAATGGACTTAGAACGGTATAACTCAGTTTAAGATGGCCCTGGTACCTTGGTACCATTTGATTCCCTCTTGCTCTGTTTGTGAGCTTTTCTCTAGTTGGCAGTATTGGGAAGTACTGTTAACTAGATGGATTCTTGGGCAAAATCTTCTAAAGGTAAATTTCAATATGTCACACTGATTTGAATTGGAGCAACACAGATAGAGCAGAAAGGTATTAATCTTTCTGCTCTTCACAGGTAAGGACTAAATCCCCTCAGGTGAGGATTAAACTCCCCTCTCCCTTACTGGCAGAGTAGCAAATAATAGCGAAATAAGATTCACTAGAAGGTTTCAGAGAAACACTGTAGTCCACCAATGAGTGTTACATGACAGAATACAAAGACTGCAGCTGCAGCTTATCTGCTTTGTTGGCCATATTCCAAATGTATATGCATGTCACACCTTTGGGAAGCCAAAATGTATCACTGTGGATTGCTATTTCTTCCAGACTGTGACAATCCACTGTCTTTCCCTTTTTTTGATTCTTCATAACTACCACCCTGGGAAGAGAAGCAAAGTATAATGGGAAAGCATGCCATGAACAACAGCACTACAGGGACACCAATTTACAGTAAATATCGCTGTCCACTGACAGACAATGCATAATGACTTGGTAGAGTTCTGATGGGGGGTATTTGTTATACTTCCTCATGGAAAAGCTCTTTTGCATCAGGGAAAAGACTATGCTAAACTTTTCTTCTGGGGGAGCTTTTCAAAAAACAATCCCTTCCCTGTAGTTTGAAGCAGTAAAGCCCAGCTCCTCTGCTATCTCACTTCACTATCTCATTCTTTGTCCCTTGCAGAATGGCTCTAAATGGCTATGGTGGTTGCCTTTAGGAATTAAATATAATTAAGAAATATGGATGGAAAGGTATGACTGGAAATGGCATGGCTTTCTACCTGCTGTCAACGATTGGTCAGTGACATCACTGCCAATCTGGCACCTTCTCTTTACACACATCTGCCCTGCAGCTTCTGAGTCACTTGGCTATCTTGCTGGCTTCTGCCACCAACATTGCAGAGGCTGTGAGTTCTCACTAACCTGAGAAGACAGCTAAAGACCCAAAGTGCAGTGCTTCCACTGAGTGACGTCAATACAAGCTTGCTTGCATGTGAACTGTCAGAATGGATATGCATATTCTGAAAACAAATAAGTACAAATCAAAGAGTAACAATGCCACAGAAATTAAAACTTGTCTTTTCAATGTACTGATATACATTCAAATCTAAGCAATTGACAGTGCAATCCTTAACAGAGTTACACCCTTATTTATTTAAAACATTTTTATGCTGCCTTTTCACCAGATCAGGGTCCACAAAATTATGAACACTAAAAAATTGAATGTTTAAACAATTAAAATACAGTTAATATTTTAAAATAATTCAGTTAAAAATAAACAAACAATACTAGGAGGGCCAGTAACTGTTAGTGAGGATATGCCAGATGAAATAAAAAAGTCTTCACCTACTGACAAAAGACATGATAGAGGGAGACAGACAAATCTCCCTAGGGAGGGAGTTCTAAAATTTTGGTGCCATGACCAAGAAGAATTCTCAGATTGCCACTCATCTAACTTCAGGGCCTCTAACAGTGACCAGAGTGTATGAGTACATTCATATAGGAGGAGGCAGTTCTTAAGGTATGTTGGTCCCAGGCCAAACAGGTCTATAAACCAGCACCTTGACTTGAGTCCAGAAACAAACTGGAAGTCTGTGTAAATGGAACAAGATTGGACTGATATGGTCCCTATGATCCACTCCAGTCAACATTGGCTGCAGAATTCTGTACCAGCGGTAGATTCTAGAAAGTCTTCAAGGGCAGCCCCATGTACAGCGCATTGCAGTAATCTAACCTAAATGTTATTGGGGCATGCACCACAGTGCCCAGATTTTTTCTGCCCAGGAAAGGCTGCAGCTGGCTCACTAGCCAAAGCTGCTGAAAGACACCCCTGGTCACTGCTGCCACCTGTTTATCCAACAAGAGGCTCATCCAGGAGCTCCCCCAAGCAGGGCCGGTCCCAGGATTTTTTGCACACTAGGCGAGGCTACCTTCTGGCGCCCCCCTCCCCTGCACCCACCAATTATTATTAGTCTTTGTCAGGCCACTGCTGCAGACTACATGAGCATAATCAGCTTCCCCAAAGCCTCACAGGAGCTAGAGCATAAGAACATAAGAGAAGCCAATGTTGGATCAGGCCAATGGCCCCTCCAGTCCAACACTCTATGTGTCACACAGTGGCCAAAATATACCAGGGGCCATCAGGGGATGCTAGAAGCCCTCCCACTGCTGCCCCCCCCCCCAGCACCAAGAATAGAGTGCATCACCTGCCTGAGACTGAGAGTCCCTATCTATACCTTGTGGCTAATAGCCACTGATGGATTTCTGATCCAGATATTTATCTAATTCCCTCTTGAAGCCACCCATGCTTGTTGCTGCCACCACCTCCTATGGCAGTGGAATCCATGTGTTAATCACTCTTTGGGTGAAGAAGGACTTCCTTTTATCTGTTCTAACCCGACTGCTGATCTCAGGACTCTCAACTAGCTGATCTCAGGACTCTCAGGCTTTGGGAGGGAAGGGACCTCAATGAGGTGTAGAGTCCACTTTCCAAAACAGCTATTTTCTCCCGGTGAACCATTCTCTGTTGCCTGGAGATCAGTTTTAATACCGGGAGATCTCCAGCCAGCATCTAGAGGTTGGCAACCATACTAAAAATCATGAGAAATGGGGGAGCTGAACATTTTTTTAAAAATGTGGACAGGGTAACTGCATTCCTGTCAAGTCTAGGAGGTCAGGGAATTTTGATGTATCTGAGATGACACGACATTTACCGGACAATATGCCCATAGCAGAGATTTTAGGCCTAGAACCATGCCCTGAAGCCCCAGTCTTAGTTATCAGTTACACAGACTTGGCTTCTAAATACTGAACTCAAGCAGGAAGGCACATACAGACACCTTTTTCATTAACACAACAACCCTGTGAGGTAGATTAGGCTCAGAGAGGGTGACTGGACCAAAATGACCCAGCAGTTTCTCATAATGCAGTAGGGATTCCAACCTGAGCCCCACAAATCCTCTTGAGCTGGGAGCCGATTTTCAGACTCTTTGCTTTATTTTCTGTTCTGCCCACCAACCCTGTAGCTGGCTGTGCTCCGGTATTTCCTGATGAGCTATGCAGGCCCAAACCTCTAGACAGTATTCCCAATGAGGCTGCACCATGGATCTATACAGGGGCCACTGCAGAACACGGGGCGGACACTGTCATCGTGCTCTCCATCATAACCCCACTAGCAGAGAGCTGAAGCTGGGATTTTTTGTCTCCCTATGCATCTATGTGGTGTGGAAGAGGCCCCAGGAGTGGGCTCCCAAGGGGCCAGGGATCAGGATCGTGACAGGCAGACCCTTCGCAGCATTGGGGCAAAGCCCACTCCTGTCCCTCCCTCCCTCCTCTGGGGCTTTGTACTCAAAATGACCCCAGTCATTTAAGCTGGGCTCTCTGCCCTGCTTCAAGTGCCCTCAGGGAAACAGGCATCTACACGAGGGCAGCTTAAAACTTTTGGGAATGTCCCAAAGAGCACCAGGGGACACTGCCTCCTGGGTAGAACCCTCTCCCCACGGCCAATGGTAGAGCCCTCTCCCCGTGGCCAAACACACTCCTGTCTGCTTGCCCTTAAGCACCCCCCTGCCCAGCTCTAATCAAGCTGATTGCAATAGGCATTGTACCTCTGCATCCTTCCCAAGCATTCTTTGCAACACTTTTGCCACCTTCTGACTAGGATAAAAGTACTCAGACAGCATTTCTACTCTGCTTGTGTCTGAAGAAGGGGGCTTTGACTGGAGATCTCATACCCTGAAACTCTTGTTGGTCTCTAAAGTGCGACTGGATTCAAATCCAAGAGGAGATCAGCTGTCATTCTGCGAGATCTCCAGGTCTCACCTGGAGCTTAGCAACCCTGGGCCTTTCCCATGCCCTTCTCTCCCATGGGCCAAGCCGCTCACTCTCCCCCTCTCCAGGACTTTTCACCCCCCCACACACACCTCACAACCGCCCCAAGACAGCATCTAAAGCCCGGGCGTGTGGATTCAGGAGCACGTTGCCCTCCTCTCCTCTCTTCCTCTCTGCCCCCCCCCCCCGCCATGGAGTTGCACACACACACAGCGCAGCCTTTGCAGGATTTCCAGGGACCTCTCAACTAGTTTCTTTCACTCCCGCAGCACGTGGATCCCTCCTCCCCCCCAAGACTTTAGTTGTTTCTCAGCTAGCTTCCCCCCCCCAACCTTTTGATCATCACCAGGAATGTTTGGCTGGGGAGGGGAGGGGAAGAAGAGAGAAGAAGAGTTTGGATTTATACCCTGCCCTTCACTGCCCAAAAGCATCTCAGAGCGGCTTACAAACTCCTTTCCCTTAACCTCCCCACAACAGACACCCTGTGAGGTAGGTGGGGCTGAGAGAGCTTCTGACAGAAACTGTTCTTGAGAGAACAGCTGTGCCAGAGCTTGTGACTGAACCAAGGTCACATCAGCAGGTGCAAGTGGAGGAGTGAGGAATCAAACCCGGTTCTCCCAGATAAGAGTCCGCACACTTAACCACTATACCAAACTGGCTCTCAAACTGGGAGGGAGGGAGGGAGGGAGGGAGGGAGGGACTCTTTTAACCCTTTCCTTACTGGCTGCCCGGCTTCCTAGCAAGAAGGGAGGAGAGCTTCGCAGACCTGGGTGTTAAGTGCCTTCTTCCAAGTTGGTCCTCCTGGTTCTGGCTGGGAGTGGGCAGGAGGCGTGCAGCAGGCGGCTGTGAGACAGCGGGCGGGTGGCAACTGCATGTGCACAGTGTGTGCAGCACGTGCTCCATGGCGGTTTCCACAGCAACCGAGGAGGAGGAACCCAGGAGCACACAGGAGCACAGGGTGAGCAGAGCAGGCAGCACTCACAGGGCCTTTTGGTGAGGCGAGGGAGGGGCTGGGCAGGGAGGGATGGGAGGCCAGTGCAGTTCTGGCACCCCCACACGGGGGCGCTCCAGGCAGCCACCTAAAAATGTCAATGGGCAGTCCGGCCCTGCCCCCAAGTGATGAACCTGCCTCTTTAGGGGGAAGTGCAACCCCATCCAGAACAGATTTCCTAGGTCAGATCTTCCCTCCACCCGTAGCACCTCCATTTAGTCAGGATTAAGTTTCAGCTTGTTAGCCCTCATCCATTCCAAAACTGCTTCCAGTCACCCGTTCACAGTTTTTACACCCTCCTTGACAACTACTGGTAGTGTGAGATAGAGCTGAATGTCATCTGCATATTGTTCACCAGGATCCATGGTCTTAAGCTATAAATCCCCAGTCAGGCTTAAGAGCTCACTGGCTGACTTGGAGCTGCTTTCTTAGGATAACCTACCTCATTGGGATGATAAAATTGAGGAGGAGAGTTGGTGGGGAGAGAGCCATGTATGCTGCCCTGAGCTCTCCAGAAGAAGCGTGGGATCAGTGTGACAGACAGAAGCATCTGCCCATCTGTTTGCTGAACTGTGCTGACTTTATTGTGGAGTCAAGCTCCATAAAACCGAGGAGAGGAAGGAGTAAAAAGAGTTTTTACACCAAACTTCCTTGCTCAGAAAAAACAATCTGAAGGTTGTTGCAGAGGGTATACATGTTGGTCTGTAGTGGAACAGTTAGCTTTGGGTCCGGTAGCACCTTAGAGACCAACAAGAGTTTCAGGGTGTAAGCTGTAGAGAAAGCTCCCTTTATCAGATGTTGAGTTAATTCACAAGTTCAGAACAATAGGCTTCCCAGGGCTGCATAGGATTTTTATCTCACTGGAGATGCTAATTTTTGTGCTCCAAGCATTTTCCTCTCTCTGCTCTAATCAAGCTGATTACAATATACATTGTACCTTTGCATCCTTTACAAGCATTCTTTACAACACCCTTCCCACTTTCTGGCTAGAATAAATGGACTCAGATTAGGCTTGCCAACCTCCAGGTAGTGGCTGGAGATCACTCCCACTGTTACAACTGATCTCCAGATGACAGAGATAACTTCACCTGGAGAAAATGGCCACTTTGGAAGGTGGACTCCATGGCATTATACCCCATAGAAGTCTCTCCCCTCCCCAACCCCTGCCCTCTCAGGCTTCACCCCCCCAAAAAAATCTCCAAGTATTTCCCAAGCCAGAGCTGGCAACTCTAACTCAGATCTATATTTTTACTCTGCTTTGTCTGATGAAGGGAGCTTTGACTCTCAAAAGCTTACACCCTGAAACTCTTGTTGGTCTTTAAGGTGCTACTAGATTTAAACTTAATCTAAAGTTTGTGGATGGGTGGGGCACAAGACGCTTAAAATCACATTTAAGCCTCTAGGGGTGACATATACTGGGTTCAACACGCATTAGTGATCAGCTCATGCTTTATTGTGATAACAGCTCAAACTCAAAGCCCGTAAAACAGCACACCCATCACACACTCACTCCCAACAATATGCTATTTACCGAGGCACTCCTGGGTGACAGGTCCATCCCAGGATCCTAGCAGTCTATTGTTCTGTGACCCCAAGCTGGGTCTGTTAAGGTTAGGCTTAGTACACAACGAGGGGTATTTGTGTTATGCATGTTTGCTGTTAATGCTGGAGAAAATGTGACAGAAAATGCCTATACACAAACCAATATAATTTTTGAAAGAATAAAAGAAATTAGCAGCATTTTGCCTCTTACAAAAACATACTGTGTCATTACTTCTGAACAACTGGGGAAGCAAACCTATACAATCTTAGCTAGCTCCTGATTTCAGTGTTATGCACAAAGCATTTCCCAACCATATAATCCTCGGGTGTCTAAATGTTGCTACGTTTCACTCCCTCTGGGCCTTTCACAAATAAGAAATACAAGTAGAAACTCTGATCACATTAGAGTAATTCCAGAGACAGATAATTTTCACCTGAAGCAGAAGGTGAACTCAAGTGAACTGGTACGGAAGGTTTAAGGGGGAAAAATAGAATTGTACAGCCAGGATCAGCTGAAAGACAGTTTAGCCCAACATTACAACAAGAGTGCTTACTTGAACAAAGTCAGAAGCTCTATTTTGTTTGATGTTAGCCTTTTAGGAACTGTGCCTGCAGCACCCCAGTTTGGGGATTTGGTACAAGAGTGCAGTAAAAGGGAAATCAGGGAGAAAGTTATGAATCCACAGTTTCTGTTGATTAGTATTGCTAGAGGAAGTGAGTGAGCTGAGAATGTGGCTTAGTTCACCATGTGGATATCATTTTCCACATACTAACACATATATCCAGAAGTAAGTTTGTCTGGAGAAAATGGTTTAAATCAGCTTAAACCAGTAAACTTATCGTCTTTTTAAAAACAGTGGAATTTTCCAGGCAGGAACATGGGGGAGAAATGACAGAGATGTTTCTTCTTTCCTGAACTCCTGCTGATTATTTTATGCAGGGTATGTCATACACATGTTGGGAAGTTCTCAACATTCTGAAGGCTCTACCAAGAATAGCAGTGGCACCTGAAAGGACTATATGAACAAACTTCTGACTGTATGAACAAACTTCAAGAGTAGCTGCTTAGAATTATGGTGTTGCCATGAAGCCACTTCATATGTCATTATTAAAGTCTCTTTAATATCACTGCCTTGCTGGACTGTGAAGAGTGTGTGCCAGGCCAATGGACAGAACTGTGGTCCTAAGTGAAGTACCCAATACTGAACTATGGACTATAAACTGTGGCCAAGGGAAGCCTTATACCAAAGAAGTATGCCAAGCCAGATGTTGACCCAGAGACTGCAGAAGCCTTCTGCCCCTGCACCTCTGCATCTACACACAAGCACTGTGATGTAGACCAACAGCCCTGGCCTCTATGAACACAGACAGTAGCAGACCAGAAGAGAATCCTTGTTCTGCCAGAGGACCAAGGTTCCTGCACAGAAGCCATGAAGAAATCTCTTCTTCCTCATGTAGCACATTCCTCCCCCCTCCTAAATCATTCTCAAACAAAGACTGTTGCCCAGCTAGAAACAAAAGAAGTGATTAAGCCTTCCTGCTACCTATCCAGATAATGCCTCTGACAAACATCAGATCGTTAACATGAAGCACCAAATCTGTGAAGTGATTGTATCCATCTACCGCTTCCTTTGTCTCACCCCTTTCCCCAAGAGGTGTCACTCCCTGCCTCACAACAACCCTAAATTGCCCAACCATCATTTTCCATTGTCCCATCCATCCTCGAATATTATTTTTGTCTGCATTTCCTGGGAACCCGGAACCACATGACTATGGCCTCAGGTCACAATTTGGCTATTTAAGGTGAACTCCCCTGAGTTTGCTCTCTTCTTTTCGCCCTCTATCTACCTTCTTGGTTCCATTCTGGATCTATTTGGAACTAATCCACATGTGCTGCTGGTTAGCTCATGACCCCCCCCCCCTTTTGCTGCAAGATCTGCTCATTTTGTTGGACAGGTAACATTATCACCCCCAATGATACTTCCTGATAATGCAAACGTTGCTCTTTCACATCTGCTTTTCCTGGTGCTGTATTGTTTGTGTGTTTGCTAATTTTATTGTATGCTTGAGAATTATTCAGTAAAAGACCAATTATTTCATTAACCTGGTCTCCTCGTCTGTTCACAGGCTCTGTGAATTCTGACTCTGATATACACAGGTTTTGTCCCTATATTTTATGCCTATTGTCTTTTAATATTCATAATTCCCCCAAGTTTATGAAGGCAATTTGGCTAACAATGGCTGCAGTCTTGAAGACACTTTCCTTGGAGTAGGCCCCATTGAATAACATCAGACTTACTTTTGAACAGACCTGATTAGCATTATTCCCTAAGAATATTTCTAGTTTGAGACCCCATTTAAGATGGACTATTTGGAAGTCAGGCAAATTATGGCCAATTTACATGAGATAGCTATCCATATGAAGGCTGCTTTAAGTCACTCCTCATGACTCCCTATGAGACAAACTGATTATATGCCACAGCATACCATGTGGATCAGGTCATTTTGCATATACCACCTCAAATGTCAAGAAAGAAAGGAACAAAGGTTTGCTATGGCCTTGAGAAAATCACTAATTTGGAATGATGGGTGTTGCCAGAGGCACTGCCTTATACTCTTGGGTAGCCCCAAAGGAAGGGCGCCCCACTTTCTAACCTGAACCAAAGACCCCAAAAGTCAAGCACTCTCAGCTTGAACCACAGAGTCAGGCTGCAAGTACTCTGCAAAAAGGGATTTCATATTCAGGTGAGAATAAAGGCAACCTCAACGCTAACTTCCACTCTTCCCCCTCCACCCAGCAGATATGCTTATGGAATAACAATGAATTCCACCAGGTGAAGTATCTACATTTCTAAAAGCTATTCAGAGGCCACCTGGCAAATAGTCCTCTTCTCTCTAGTACCTCATCCAGCCATTTTGTATAATCTTGTGTCTATGTGTAAATTCTTTGTCTTTCCTGCTCTGTCCCTCAGGATACCAGGATAAACCAATCAATCATTCAAATGTTTAGCAATTTTTCCTGACAGTAATCAGGGGCTCATCTCCCATCCTTGGGAACCTATTCTACTGCCTTGGCCAGGACCATTAGTGGTCAGATAATCCATTCAACTAGCCACCCGGCACCTGGCTTCTATTGTTAAACCCAGACCCTGCCTCTCTGGAAGCTCATTGGTTACATCCAGGCCTTGCCCATCCTGATGCCACACACCCCTGGGACTCATCATTGGTCCAGGTGATCTATTGTTCTCACCTGAGACCAGCCCCCAGGGCCACCATCAGTTTACATTGTTTGCCAATGGCCATATCCCAGGAAACACATGGCCTTAGACCGTGTGCTTCTGCCATGATGCCAACTGGAAGTCCACCCCTAAACTCTCTGAGTTTAGGCCACAATCCTTTCTTCATGGACCTCTGCACGTTTGGACAGATTGTATCACCCCTCTATAAACTATCAATCGCCTCTGCTTCTTAGTTATGTATTGTGTGAATATTATTTGTATGCTTGAGAAGATTTAGTAAAGAAATCATTATTTTAGCCACCCAGTTTCTGTGTCAATTCTTGGGTTCTTGGGAATTCTAACTCTGGTATACACAGGTCTGATCCTATAGTTAAGCCAATTGCATATTAACAATTATAATTCTCCATCTTTATTAAATAATAGAGCAGTTTGGCTAACAATGGGCCATAGTATGCAATCTCTACTGGAGTTATTCAAATTAGTAGTCACAGAGCAACTGTAATATATAACTGGAACAGTGTAAATAAAGTTCAAAATTTCTTTGGCACAGCACATCTCCAGATCAGCTCCATTCTCCCACAGAAAGAGATGGCTTTTGCCTGCTACTACTGTAGCTGATATAACGTGAAAAATGTATACCAATTTTCTACTGTAAAGCATGAGAGGATAAGAGACATCAGCTCTGGAAGCCCCATTGTAGGGCTTGTTCTGAGCCAGTTCAGTTATACACAAAAGTAGAAGAGCTGCTAGGGGCAATTTCTACATGCAAGCTTCCTCCACAAGAGGTAGATAGTACACACAGCACATTTCCACTGAATTTTCTTTGGAAGCAAGAATTTGCTAACAGAAAGCAAAAGAAAGGGAGAAGGGGAGCGAAAGTAAGAGGAAAACAATCAAGACCTTCATGATTCCTTTCTCAGCTGTGAAAGGAAAATGTGTCCCTGGGCTTCCTTGGGGATAGTGAAAACTGTTAAAGATATATGTTAAAGGCAGTTTCTGGTTAATAGTGGAACAACTGAGATGTCCTCATAATGGGGAAAAGAGGAATAGTGGAAGACTAAAAACAGAACAAAGGACCAGACTGAATCAATCAACTGGGGACAGTAGGGCAAAAAGATCTTATAGCTGTGAAACAAGAAGCAACTGGAAAAGAGAAATGTTAAGTGGACATTGCATGCAATCAGATCTTGGTAATAAAATTAGTGTAAGCAAGGAGGAGATAATATCCTCCAGCATTTTACAGATGAAAAGAGGGAGACACACCTGCACACACCCATACAACAGCCTAATTCCGATACTAAGGATCAGTACCCAAGTTCTCTTCTTCCCCCCACTACTATCACTGAAGTTCTAGCCTGCATGTTGTATTCAGGGCCGCTGAGAGGGGGGGCCAGCAGGGCCATTTGGCTTGGGCCTTACATTCTCAGAGGGACTCAAAGTTACATTTTTGACATTAACTCTTAATTTGGTTATAGTTACAGACACAGAGATACTAGCCTTCCCAATGTTTGGCCAGTAAAATCTTCCTTGTACCCTTTTTGTTTTAATGGTCTGCCATGGGTATTTCATGTGCAAGTTATAGGATTTGCATCCTGTATGTTCTGGAGACTACTAATTATTTTTTGCTTTTCCCAGATGACAGCACATTTCCCTTCATGGACAACCTGTAAAGTCGCTGATTTATAACTTTAAATAAGCAAAGATTCCCTACTGTTATTTCCTTGGTAGTAGTTTCTGCTTTCTGCCACAAGTCTTTTAAAGATTCATCTCCCCTTTGCTCTGCCAAGAATTCTTCAGCCTGAAACCTTTGCAACAAGGTATCAGAATCACTAGTGCTGGGCTCTTCTGGAGCTGTCTGTTCTTTGGCAACTGATGCCTGCTGCTCTGAAACATGAGACCTAGATCTGGTAATTATATTTACAGTTTTTAATTGTGTGGCTAGGTTGTTTCCTAACAGAATGGGAACATCTAAGCCTTTCCACACTCCCATTGTTCATTTCCCTTGGTAGCTTTTGTATTTTATTGGGAGCTCTGCCAAATCCACTTTGAATTCTGGGTCACTTACTTCTTTTATTCTGTATGATTTTCCAGGAAGGTACTGGTTCTTTCTTACTAAATGGGGTGGTATTAAAGTAACTTCTACACCTATATCCCTCCAGCCTGTTATTTCCTCTTTGCTCTCTTCCTTTCTTGGGACTCTTGCCCCCTGGGCAGTTCACGACAAAGTGTCCCAGGGCATCACATTTCAGGCACACCCCAGGCACATCCATTGTTCTCGGTCCCCCCCCCTCCAGTGCCATTGGCTCAGGCCTGTGGAGGTCTCAACCCACTGGATCCCCTCATTGGGGTCTTTGGGTAGTACATGCCTATCAGGTTGCAGTGATTCTTGGCCTCGCATGCCACTTGGATCCAACCATTCAGGGTCAGGGGGTTGTCTTGTGCCAAAGCCTTCTCCAGGATGGCAGAGTTGAGGCTGGCATGGTAGAACTCAATGAACACTTCTTCAGGACATCTCTATAGTTTCGCAGCATCTGTCTTGAACTCATCGGAGTACTCTTGGACCATCTGGGACCCTTGCCACAGCCCCCAGAGTTGGGTGTGCGCCATCTCCATCTCCAATGGGTCCTCGTATTGCCGGCGCAAAGCTTTTATGAAAGCATTGACATCCCATAGTTCTAGGGCCCCCACATTGTATAGCCCTATGAACTAGTCTGCTGAGCGATCCCACAGCCAAGATGCCACAGTCCACATGCTGTTTGTCTGACGTGAAGGTATGGCCCCATTCTCTCAGGAACTTCCATACCTGAATAGTGAAAAAGAACCAATTTCTCTGGGATGCCATCAGAAGTCACTTGCAGTGCCTCCCTGATGCATTCTGGTCCTAGCACCGGGGCTGGTTGGGGTGCCGGTGCAGATGGCGGTAGAGGAGGGAGCACCTGTTCAATCCCTTCCTCCTCTTCTTCTTCTTCACTCTCTGCTGCATGAGCTCCCAGACCTCTGGGAGATGCTGTATAAACATCTGGAAACCTTTCTTGAGTTCCTCGATCTCTCTCCAGAGCTCAGACCAAAAGCACTCAGTGTTCACCTCTTCTCCCAGTGCCCCAGTCACTCGCACCTGCTTTGGGTCATCACTGAACACCCTGGAGGTCCATCTCCACTCCAGGTCAGACCGATCCTTCACCCCACAATACCCTGTGGTATGCAACCAGGCTGGCTCTTCCCACCTCCCTTGGCACGGGTGGGTGTCCTTCAACCTGGCACCTTTCTCGCAGCTCACCACACTGTTCTTTTGCTTCACGGTGGCTGTTCCATCTCCTTTCTGCTTGTCAGTGTCAGGGGCCAGGATCTCGGTTTGGATGCCGGTTCTCATCCTGATTTCTTCACCTTCAACTGCCATTGCTCTCATGGTGCAATGCTCGAAGAGAGGGAGTTCTGACACTATGTCAGTCTCCTGGGCAAAGTTACTCTCGACAACACTTTCTAGCAGTGATTTGTTTGTTGAGAAATAATCATGTTCCAGGCCAGACCCATACCATGTCAGAACTGGGGTTCTGGCAGGAGAATCCAAAATCATAGATAGTTCAAATGAAGCCCCCCCTCCAGTACATCCAATCACACTCCACAGACATCCCACCTAGCTTTCGTGCTCCTACGTCACCCCCCTCCTTGTGAATATATGGATCCCTTATCTAAAACAGTGAAGCAGGCACAGCTTTGGCTTCAAGGTCATCTGTGGTGAAGGGAGGTATCTTGAGAAGAGTTACATTGCCTATGATAGGGCGGTTCACACACTCAGCCACTCACAACTCCCTAAAGAATTTCCCTCCCCTACAAATTGTGGCAAACTAAAGACAGAGTTTGACACCTGCTTCCTTGGCTCAGGGAAGCCTCCTGGATGAGAAGGGGGAAAAGACAGCTAGCCCTGTGACTTGCTTGCGAGTACAGTCGAAGAGGGCTGCACCTGCAAGGTCCCTTTCTGTTGCTGGTCACAGTTTGGGTGGCAGCAAACCAGTGCTGGGAACTCCTTTTCCTACCCCAAAGGAAAGATCATGCAGGGAGGAGCTGGCTCCCACTCTGTCATGCTCCGCAGCACCTCTGCCAGCTCACACTGTCCATAGGGACAGAAGAGCAAACTCCCAGGGTATGTTAGGAGTTCTCACAGAGCTCCGAGACACCATTTTGCATGCAGGGCTGTGTTGTGTCTTGCACAATGGGGTAGAGGGAACGAGAGGCAGAGGGAACCCCCTTCACTCTCTCTGTCAGAGCTCGAAAAGACTTGGTGCGTGATGGGATGGGCCTTTCATTTCCTTTTCTTTCTTTCCTTCACAGCTGGTTAACAGTTGCCTCTGGGGTTGCGCATGCCTGCCTTTGTCTGCTGCCCAATACACTAAGTTGGAGCTGAGGTCTCCTTCCCTCCCTCCTCCCTCCCTCCACTAGCCATGGAGCTGGAGGCACTGGACGAAACGGGCTGCACCAACAGCACTGACCAATGCTCCCCGTAATCTGTGGAGTCTTGTGAGCAAAAATTCTACTTTGTGAGATACTGGTATTAAAGTTGTGAGTGAGTAATTTGGCTACTGCATAAATTAGTTTGTTCTGGAGCCATCCTTCCTGAGCTGAGACAAAAATGTGTGAGCTGGAGGCTAAAAGACTATGAGCTAGCTCACACTAACTCAGCTTAGAGGAAACACTGGCGCTGAGGCAGGAGCCAGAGCTGTCACCCCAGAGGGGGCCCCCAGATGGGGGCCCTTGACCTGGCTGCAGGTGATGGGCAGCAGGTGAGGGGGGCTCAGGTGAAAGAGGACCAGGACCATCATCAGCATCCTCAGTGCACTTGGGGTGCTGTCAGATAACAGGCAGGTTTGATTGGTAAGTGGGAAGGTAGGAAGCAGGGAAAGGTAAGGATATGAGGAAAGATGAAATAACGTAGGGAAGGGGATACTGCAGAAAGTGAGGAGCCCTTGCAAGTTCTTGCAGGTTCCTCACTGTAAAATTGCCCCCTGCCAGGGAGATGAACAGGGAAAGCAGAAGACAGCAAAGCAGCAAAGTAGATAAAAATAGGTTGGCTGGTAGGTGGGAGGAAGAGAAGAAACTGGGGAAAGGGAAGAGGAGATGTATGCTCCCCATAACTCCTTGAAAATCCCCCACTGTCTTCAAAATACTGGAGATAAAATGAATGAGTTGGTTTCTTCATTAACATCTTTGGTGATGTTAATTCACAGGACTTTAAATTAGTTTTCCAGATGCTTTTGCTTTGCAGGGATCAGTTCTGGCCTTTTAACCAGAGGGAAGTAGAATCCAGGGAGCATGTTATTTGGTTTCTTAGCAGTTGTATATTCTGCCTCATTCATGTTAAATGAAGGACCAAGTTTATTCAACTTACAACAAAGGCAACATTTCATAGTTCTCATCAACAATGCAATCCTACACAAAGTTTAGGAATCATTAGTCACATGTCGAACATGATATAGCAGATAAAACAAACCAAAGGAGACTGAACAATGCAATTGTGACAAAGTGAAATGTGTCCTTCTGCAGTGACCACAGAGCCAAACTATTAAAGGTAAACTTAATACAAACTACAGCACCTTATGCAACATTTTGTTGTGGGTCCCCTCTTGTATAATATATAATCAGTTTCCAGATTTGCAGTACTCTGCCTGGCCTATCCGTAGGTGTTTCTTCTACTAGTTCAGGGTCTGCTAAATGTTTATTGTCCATTTTACTATTTTAACTGCCTTGGTTGTCTGTTGGGGTTGTCCCTTGTCTAACATGCTTTAATATATCCCTCTTCCTGACAGTGATAACATTTAATCACTCCTCCTCTAGTTAGGGCAGGAGTGTCCCACCTTGCAGGGTTGGTTTCAATTGACCCATTTTTACAGTATTTGTAAAAGTGTTCTGGTTATTTAATGTTTTGTTTTTTTATTGTAAAATTGTAAAATGTTTGTAAAATGTATTGTAAAATTTTTACTGTAATTTATTGTAATAAAAATTTATTGTAAAATTTTTATTGTAAATTTTAATGTTTAATCCCCTATATTAATAGGTCACCATTCACTATGAAAAGGAGATTTGATAGTGGCACAAGCAAGAGATGGGCTTTAAAAAGCACATGAAACTGCAGCTAGTTCATTGAGATCAATTACCCTATTTTTCAATTCATCCCAGTCAATGGACATTGCTACAGACAATGAAACTTGTGCAAATTCAACAGGTAATATTTCAATGATTTAAATGAATGTGAAGACATTGTTCAAGAAAGTGATACATCCCTCCAACATTTATAGCAAGACATTCTCAGTGGGGTAGAAATTAAGCACTGAGTGCTTCTAGGCGAGCAGCCATGTTCACCAGAAACCTGGCTTTAACCCCCTTCCAAGGAAGGTGTAATGTATTCACTTGAGGACATGGGCTCAGGGCAGCCATGTCCTGGGACTGGTTCTAACTGGTCCACCATGTGGCCAGGCGAAGGGCCTGAGCTTCGCCCCGAAAGACAATGGACTAGAGGATCCTAGCTCCCTTCCAATGGAGGAGCAGGAGATAACTCAATCAATGTAAATAGCGAATCACTGGGTGTTGTGTGTTTTGGGGTGTGGGCTCACAGGGGATAAATAGCCGGCCTGCGAGCCGGCTCAGTTGTCTTGTTCTTCCACTAATAAAGTATGTGAGAGCTGAAATCACTCGTCAGTCTCAGTACTTTTCACTGGCGACGAAGGTGGGATGCCAACTCCCTCCCTGAACAACGACCATGACAAAGAGCATCGCATCGAGCCCAGCTGCTCATCGCACCGCTCCCGAGCATCGCACCGCTGACCCAGAGAGCAGCAACACCTCGCTCACCGCAACTGAAGCCGCCAACGCTCCCGAGCATCGCACCACTGAGCCCAAGAGCAGCAACGCACCGCTCACCGCAACCGAAGCCGCCAACACTCCTGAGCACCGCATCGCTGACCCCGAGAGCAGCACCGCACCACTCACCGCAACCACTCCAGAGCATCACATCGCTGACCCCGAGAGCAGCACCGCACCGCTCACCACCACCGCAGCCGTTTCTTCCGCAGCGCCGTGATCACCGCACGCCACCCAGCCTCACGCCATATCTCCCGCCGCTCACCACACGGCCCCACTACACGCCGCATCCCCAAGGGCCGCCCACCTCGCGCTGCGCATCGCCTCATGGACTCCGAGCGCAGCACCGCCACACGCCGCACTCATCTGCCGCTTCCGCTCCATGTTTCGACCACCTCGCAATGGCAGCTGCCCCTCAAAAGCAGCCCTCTTCGCAAGCATCGATCTCCGTAAGCAACAGGCCTCGCCAGCATCGTGCCGCTTCACCAGCCCCTTGCGCTAGCTGTGGTGACCCACATGATCGACGGTCGTGCCACTTCCGGACTGCCATCTGCCGAGTTTGCAAAAAGACGGGCCACATCGCCCGGGCCTGCCACTCCAGGGGTAAGCGCCTGAGGTCTTCTCCACCCTGCCCGACCGAAACGGATCGACCATCAAGCCTCCACACCCTCGCATCCACCCAGCAGCCGCACCTGGTATGTAACTTGCCCCCGGACGGCCCCAACAAATTACATGTGACAGTTCTTATTGAGGGGTTCCCCTGTTCAATGGAGATCAATACGGGTTCGTCATTCTCCATAATTTCCGCGGACACGCTCCACAAGATTTGTCCACAGGGGGGACCCCCCCCTGCAAAAGCCATGGGGTTTGACCTTACGGGACTTTAACAAGAACCCCGTGGCGGTCCGGGGCTGGGGCAAGTTCCGGGTACAGTTTTAGGACTTTGACGGGATCCTGGATCTACTGGTGGTGGAGGGACATCTGTCGAGTCTGCTGGGACTTTCATGGTTCAGGCCCCTAGGACTCATGGTTACAGGGGTGAATCATGTGCGGGCGTCGGACATTGCTAAGGTCTGTGACGAGTTTCCCCGGGTTTTTGACGGCACACTGGGGCGGTAAACTGGGGACCCCGTTTCACTGAATCTCGACCCCAGCATCCGGCCCATACACATCAAGGCCCGCCACCCCCCGATTGTGATGAAGCCTAAGATTGAGGCCGAGCTCGACCGCCTTGTGGAACAGGGGGTGCTGGAACCGGTTGGTTCAGCACGCTGGGAAACCCCCATAGTCACCCCCGTAAAGCCAAACGGTGACGTTTGCATTTTTACAGACTACAAATGCACTTTAAATAAAGCCCTCCAGGACCACGCGTACCCACTACCCATAGTCGGCCATGTTTTGGCGGCACTAGCAGGGGCCCGGGTCTTTGGCAAACTAGACCTCGCCCAGGCGTATCAACAGCTACCTGTTGATGCCGCCACCGCCAAAGCCCAAACGATAGCCACTCATAAAGGAGCTTTTAAAGTCCACCGGCTCCAGTTCGGGGTGTCCGTCGTGCCAGGGATTTTCCAGTCCTTCATGGACTCCCTCCTGAAGGGGATCCCCGGGGTCCAACCATTCCTGGATGATGTGATCATTGCGGCTCCAGACTCATCCTCATTCGCAGATCGGCTCCGGGCGGTGCTGCGAAGGTTTGACTCGGCAGGGCTCAAGGTGAAGAGGGAGAAATGCCTCCTAGGGGTGCCACGCATAGAATTTCTGGGCTTCACGGTTGACGCACATGGCCTTCATCCCATGGAGGACAAAGTCAAGGCAATCACACAAGCCCCCCCGCCCTCGTCCAAACAGGAGCTACAGGCCTTCCTGGGCCTCCTGAACTTTTATCATTCTTTTCTCCCTCTCAAGGCGGCAGTGGCGGAGCTGCTCCACCGCCTGCTTGACAAGAAGGCTCCTTGGGTTTGGGGGCCGACATACGCCGCCGCATTCCAAGCAGTCAAGGACTTGTTAACCTCTAACACAGGGCTCTCACATTTTGATGAACAGCTTCCCGTGGTATTGGCATGTGATGCCTCACCATGTGGGGTCGGGGCAGTTCTGGGCCACCAACTGCCGGACGGCCGGAGGTCCCGGTGGCCTATTATTCCAGGACCTTGTCACCGGCGGAACGAAACTATTTGCAAATTGACAAGGAGGCGCTCGCGATAGTGGCCGGGGTGAAAAAGTTTCACCATTACCTGTATGGCCGGCCTTTCACAATCCTGACTGACCATAAGCCTCTTCTTGGTCTCCTGGCCCCGGACCACCAGACCCCCCAAATGACGTCGCCATGAGTCATCTGGTGGTCTGTGTTTTTGTCTGGTTATTTGTACTCCCTTGTTCACTGGCCAGGCAAGGCGATGGGTCATGTGGATGCCCTGAGCCGCCTTCCACTGCCTGCCACAGACCCCGACCCAGCCCCGGCCTACCAAGTCGCCCTCCTGGAGGCGCTCCCGGACCAGCCGGTGCACGTCGGAGGGGTGACGCGCCTCACTGCAAAGGACAAGGTCCTCAGCCGCGTTCTCGACTGGGTGGTAAGTGGGTGGCCCGCAGGCCAGGCAGGCCCAGACTTCACAGCTTTCACCTCTAGGAAGGAAGAATTGTCCACTCACAAAGGCTGTGTGATGTGGGGAAGCCGGGTGGTCATTCCCGCGCCACTGAGGGAACAGGTCCTAGCCACCCTCCACGAGGCACACCCGGGGGTGGTTCGGATGAAAGCCCTGGCTAGGAGTTACGTATGGTGGCCGGGGCTTGACAAAGACATAGAAGACATGGTCCGGAGATGCCAACCATGCCAGTCATCCCGCCTGGAACCACCCAGGGCCCCTGAGCGTGCCTGGGAATCCTCACACCGCCCCTGGTCCCGGCTGCACTTGGACTTTGCGGGCCCGTTCCAGGGACAGCTGTTCTTCATCCTAGTGGATGCATACAGCAAGTGGTTAGAGGTGGTCCCAGTACCATCCACCTCTTCCAAAGCTGCTATCCGAGCCATGTGGCAGATATTCAGTGCCCAGGGCATTCCCGACACCCTAGTCACAGACAACGGGACGGCCTTTACGTCCAGCGAATTCATGGACTTCACCCGCTACTACGGAATACGCCATGTCCGGTCCGCCCCTTTCCACCCCGCGACCAGTGGCCAAGTGGAACGAATGGTCAGGACGACCAAAGATGCACTCCGGCGCTTGGACTCAAAGGAGTGGGACTACAAGCTGGCAGCATTCCTCTTTGGCCAGCGGATCACTCCCCACACCACAACAGGGCGTAGTCCAGCCGAACTCCTCCTAGGCCGTCGACTGATGACCCGGCTAGACCGTCTACATCCCGATCGCGCTGCAGAAAAGGCACCAGTCACTGAGTCCCATGAAGCGGCTAGGGGTTCTTCCCAGAGGACCCGGTGTACGCCTGTAACTACACCAAGGGTCCATCCTGGGTTCCAGCCCGGGTGGTCCGGGTCAGGGCCCCCCGTTCGTATAAGGTCTCCTGCGAAGACGGTACCGTGCTCCACCGCCACATCGACCAACTCCGCCACAGGGTGGCGCCGCGAGAGCCGGACGACTTCGAGGACCCCGAACCTCAGGAGGCAGAGGAGCCACGATCTTCTCCGCGGGAACACGGCCCGGCGGAAAGCACAGCCATGACCCCCCTCGCCCCGTCTAGTGAAGCCTCGACCACAGCTGCTGACGCCCCGGCGGCCAGGTCCCTGCCGCCAGCACCAGTCAGCTCCCCGACCAGGACACAGGCACCTGCATCTCCTCCCGTCCTGGCCCCCCGGCGCTCAACCCGGGAACGAAAGCCTCCAGCTTATTTACAGGACTTTGTGTGCGGGTGTATCTCTGACCAAGGGGGGAGGGGTGTAATGTATTCACTTGAGGACATGGGCTCAGGGCAGCCTTGTGCTGGGACTGGTTCTAACTGGTCCACCATGTGGCCAGGCGAAGGGCCTGAGCTTCGCCCTGAAAGACAATGGACTAGAGGATCCTAGCTCCCTTCCAGTGGAGGAGCAGGAGATAACTCAATCAATGTAAATAGCGAATCACTGGGTGTTGTGTGTTTTGGGGTGTGGGTTCACGGGGGATAAATAGCTGGCCTGTGAGCCGGCTCAGTTGTCTTGTTCTTCCACTAATAAAGTATGTGAGAGTTGAAATCACTCGTCAGTCTCAGTACTTTTCAGAAGGACTTCGACAGGTGGGCTCTGCTGGATTTTTTTTCCAGAATACCTCTGATAACATCAAGACCTTGGGGAAAGGAAGCCATAACTGCCAGTAAGAGCAGACCTTTCACAATTCTTTCTTTGGAACATTCCTCGCTTTCCTATACCTTCCCTTATTATTATTAGATCATGTTCCCACTCACCCCTTTTTGTGTACAACAAGAATGCTATAAAGAAATCAGTTTAATGAAGTACTATTCCTCCCCCCCCCCCATTTTGTTTCACTTTCATACTATAAGGATTTGTTCTGTCTTGGAAGGGAAAATTTTTGCTTTGACTGGCAACATAAAGAACCTATAAATCCTTTTGAACTGAGGGAGAGAGAATTAGATTAATGAGACTGCTATCTGCAGTTAAAGCCTGCAACATAAACAAATGAATGTTTTTAAGGAACTTGTTTTAAAGGCTTTCCCTTCCCAAGAACATTTGATATCAGTTTGATCCTGGAAATACAGACACAAACAGGTAGAAAAAGCTGATTCAGATGACTACTCATCTCTAAGCTTCTGATATTGCTAGATTTCCCCCCATTTGACTACTGTAAATAAACTAATAGAATAAAAACCTGAACTTGCATCTTACAGGACCTGGAGGATCCCCCCCCCTTTCTCTATTTCCATGGAAATATTTTGCTTTGTCTTTCTAACTTACTGACTACGAATTTTATATTCCCTCCTCCCTGTGCTGATTGGACACTTTTTGGTTTGGTTTAGACAGTCCTACAGAAAGATTAAACTGTATTTTTTAATTATCTTGATTTCGTTACTGAATATTCTCCATCTTTGCCCGAAATAGCTTTGACTCTCTGTCAGATCTCAAGATTGCAAGCAGAACGTGGAACTGAACTCACCTACTGGCCAGGTATTATTCACATCTTGAACTTTTATTGTTTTCCCCAACTGACAGCTGGATAAATCTTATTTGGCCTCTTTATGACATATTAATATTTAATTTTATTTTGAACAAAACATTTAACCACAGTAATTAAACTAATATTAACACAAAATTTTCTCTCCAGTTAACCTATATTTCTTTATTGTATTAGTGCTCCTTCTTCTTAGTTAATATTAGTCTATATTTAATCATTCTTTCTTTTAACATATATAAGAGGTTAGTGTAATAAATTTTAGATTGCAAATTCTGTGATTTAAAATGGAAGTTGATTAGTATCTGAAAGAAGTACAAAAGAACTTAAAGCATTTATTATTGAAATATTATTTTATTATTTGTTTAAATGTGTCAGTGTTAAGTAAGGCAAAGCTAAATCTGTAAATGTTTAGATGAAGAAGTTACATGATATATTTAAAGGAACGGTGGCTACCCATTTGAAGGATAAGGAAAAACAGAAACAAGATAATGAAGACCCCGATGTCATCGACTATATGGAGACACTTTCAGAGTCACTTTCTCAACTAATGCAAACACTTGCTCAACAATTGCAAGCTGCCACTCTTCAAATACAGCAACTTGAACAAAATACTCACGATAAAATTAAAGAAGAAATTAAGCAGGAAGTAACAAACCTCAGACAAGAAGTTAAGGCAGGCCTTGCAGAAATCAATGAAAAACAGAAAAACACCATGTACAAATACAAACTAGAAAATTAATGTTTTTATAACAAATTTATATATAATAATAATTTTGATTTTTAAATATAATAATTTTTATACATGTGTGAAATTAAACAAGCAAATATCTGATGCACACAAAAATACATGCAAACATACAAAATAAGAGACAATACGCTGGAATGAAACAATGCAGAAATACTTATATTATGTCTAGCTACTATAAGGAATAATCCAAAATTCGTATTTTCAAAACTTGCTGCTTGTTGCTAAAAGCGATCCATCATCCTGTCACTACAGAAGAAGTGATCTGATGACTCCCCAGATGTACAAGCCATTTCCAGCTTTCTTTCTCAAGAATTGCTTTACAATTCCTTGTATGAATTATTTTCTGGAACCAATCTCCATCCTTATAACGACATATGTACTTTCCCCGTGGGATTAAGGTTCTTAACCTTGCCCCCAATTTCACACATGTATAAAAACTATTATAATATTTTAAAAATTAAAAAAATATTATATATAAATTTGTTATAAAATCATTAATTTTTCTAGTTTGTATTTGTACACAGTGTTTCTCTGTTTTTCATTGTTCCACCATGGTCCCTTATCTTGTTTGCAGAAATCAAGATTCATCTCCAAGAACACACTCAAGAAATCAGTCAAATCTAAGAGAAATTTAAGGAAATAGAGTTTCATCAACAAACACAATACTTATCACAAGAAAAGGCTACACAAAAGATTGAAGTTTTGGAGGTGCATTGCAGAAACCATAAATTATTTTTCAGAGGAGTGCCAGAAGATTTTGGAAAAACTGATCTTAAAGATCAGTCTTTTTTTAAAAGCTTTTACAGGATTACTTAGAGGCTTCAGAAGATCCTCCTGGAATTGAATAGAATTAATTCAAGATTTGCTTCCAAGAATAGACTGCCTCAGGACATACCTCTTGTTTTTGCTTATAAGAAAACAAGAGACACAATATTGAAAAAACAAAGACAGACCCCACTTGTAGTTCATGTCAAAGAGATACAAATTTTTCCAAGATTTACCTGCATTGGTACTGAATAAAAGGAAAGACTTTGATTCTCTTAGGCAAATACTACAGAAGAAAGGAATAAGATACCGCTGGAGAATCCCATTCACCTTGGAAGCCTTTTTATCTACAAGTAAAAGAGTAATTTTGATGTCTGAACAGGCCAAGCTCTTGCCACAATATCTAATTGGGAAGAATTGAAAAAAGGAAAAGAAGATCTAAACAAAGAAGACAACCTTGATGAAGCTGCAGCTTATTGATAGAAATGGATACTTTGAAGACCCTCTCAGTTCATATTAATGGCCTAAACTCCCCAATGATGATTTAAGACATTTAATTGGTTAAAGAAATAAAAATTATCTATAATTTGTAATTTGGGGTTGGACTAGATGACCCTGGATGTCCTTTCCAACTCTATGATTCTAAGAGACTCATGTTAAAAAGGTACATGAGTAAATTTTAAATAACAAGAAATTGGGTAAAGTATATTCAGCCTCATCTGCAGAGAAGAAAAAAGGTGTCATGATTTATATAACTGATCAACGTTTAACTGTAATAGAAGAGTAAAAAGACCCTGCCTAAAGATATATCCTGTTAAAAATAAGATTTCCAGAAGATAGAATCTTCACATTGGCTTCAATTTATGCTCCAAATAATGCAAAAGAAAAATTCAATGATTTTTTTCCCTAAGAGGGAGAAACTTTAATATTTGGTGGCATGTGTTGCCCTGCAAGGCTTCTGAATGCCTTATAAGGATTGTAATAAAACAATTAACTGTGCAAAAGTATACTAAAGGGACTGTGCAACATGGTGACCCAATACGATGCCAGATGAGACTACACCTTAGGCAAGAGACACCCTCCTGACCTTTCCAAGCAGCTCCAGTGATCAGCCAAGGTTACCAGCCCGTTTTTCTGAAGAGGAATGGATCAGTTCCCCAGTATGCACAAAGCACAAAGCTATGCCATGCTAGAACACGAAGACAAAGAACTCCAAAATCACCATTAGGAGTTCCCTCCAACACATGCAGGCAACCTCTTTCCCTCCCCCACACCTACCAGACCTCATGTAAGCCAGAGAGAGACCATTCATTGTTGCATGGCAACTAATTACTTGCCATCAGGAGCCTGGCTAATGTCATCAGAAGAACAATGGACTCGGCTTGGTGATTCATCCTGCCTGCTCCCAGGTGCCAGACATAAGCTAAGATTCTAGCCCTCAATATTGACCATTCCTCAGCCCCCCCTCCCCTATACCTTCCAGCCAATAGGGTATTTTCAGGGACGGACTAACCAGGAGGTGTGACCAGCCCCCACCCTCCTGCATATAAGGGGATGCCTGACCACAGGCTCTCTCTCTCTACTCTACAACCCCTATCGAATCTTTGACCCTCTTATGTCCAGCTTGCTATTCCCAACCCCTGCCTCCATCTTTAAACTCTAGGTCTACAGCCTGAGTTTCCACATGTTACCTGCTGGTTCAGGCCATGTGGTCCCTTTCTTCCATTCCTTCCCTCCATTCTTCCAGAGGAATGTTCAACACAGCGGGACCGGTAAATATCATCCACCAATGACTCCCTGCTCATGCAAATGTGCTGTGTACCTCTCTTTATTTTCCCAGACTTGAATAATTGTGTGTGAGACTGTGTATTGTTTGCTTGTGAAGAATTCCAGTAAAATACTTTATTTTCAACGTCATAAAGTCTCCATGCCTGTTGCTGATACCTCCTGGAGGAGCGGGACCTCTGTATTAACTGGTGTTCGCTCCCACAGCCGATTGCCTATTAATAACTATGAATATTCCCCCTACTATTATTAATAAATATGAGCAATCAGGCTAACACATGAATAGAGTGTTAGATTTAAAAAAAAATACAAAAGGTCTGCAGGAGAAAAACTATCCAAGAATGTTTTCACTTATATTCAAATACTGAATTTAGAAGATTTATGGAGAACCCTTAATCCTCACTCAAGAGACTATACCTTCTTTTCAGACAGACACCAGAATATTCAAGAATTGATATGTACTGGACATCTAAGACTTTACTTATGAACTTGAGAACCATTGAAATTCAGCTGAAAACAGTTGCTGATCATAATCCATTAGTGGTTATATGGCATAGAGAAATGTCTACAAGAAGAAGATGGAGAGTGAATGACAATCTCTTGCCACGAGAAGATACATTAAAAATTTGTGAACAGTGCATAGAAGAATTTTTAAAACTAAACATTACTTATGATCTCCCTATGGCTACTATATGGGAAGCAAGTAAAGCCTATAGGAAAGGAAAATTAATTGCTCTTCCCTCAAAGAAAAAGAGGCAAAGACTGGAACAAAATTAAGAAAATAACTGACAGAATTCAGATCCTTGAAGGCCAGCATAAAAAATCCTTAAAGAAAAAAGTCTTAATGGAAATTAAACAATTAAGAAATCAGCTGGGCTTTTTCCAAACTGAAGAAATGAAGAAAAAAATGAGCTTTTTAAAATAAAAACATTTTGAACGTGGAAACAAACCAGGAAAACATCATGCATACTGTCGACGTAAAGAAACTGAAAGGAGAAAAATAATTGGTGTACAGGGAAAAAAAATGGTATTACCTATGCAGAGAGAAATCCAAGAACAATTTGAACTTTTCCCCCAGAACTCTACAACAAGGATGTTTCAGTGGAATGGATGAATATATTAAAAAAGCTTTAACTTGTAAATTTTCAAATGAAGATAGAGAACTATGGAATCAAAGCATTTCAATTCAAGAGGTCTCACAAGCCATCAAGAAACTAAAAAAGGATAAGACACCAGGACCAGACAGACTCACTGCAATTTACTACAAAGCTTTTGAAGAGAAGATAATTTTACCTTTACAAAAAGCTATGAATGATATAAGCAAAAAGAATATTGCGCCATCATCCTGGCAAGAAGCTAATATAATATTACTACATAAAGAGAATAATGACCCAGTGCTGCCACAATCATATAGACTTATTTCATTGTTGAATGTGGACTACAAAATTTTTGCCTGAATCATGGGTGACAGATTAAAGAAATGTATCTCCAAAGTAATGTATCCTGATAAGACATATGAAAGACATTGTTGGTTTTGTTATTGATGCAATAGAACATGTTAAACACAAGGGCAAAAAAGCAGCCTTTGTGTTCTTAGATGCTGAAAAAGCTTTCGATAACGTATCTTGGACTTTTCTACAAAAAACTGCAATATCTCAAGTGTGGTTCCAGATTTTTGAAGTGGCTACAGAATATCTACACCAAACAATATGCAAAAATGTTAATCAATGGGGTCTTGACAAATGGATTCAAAATACAAAAAGGAACCGGTCAAGGATGTCCCCTCTCTCCACTTCTCTTCATTCCTGTGATGTAATTTTTTCCTTCCAAGATGAGATGAGATTCCAAAATTGGAAGATTAAAAGTAGGAGAGGAGGAGTTTAAACTGAAGAGTTATGCAGATGATGATGTCCTTACAATTTTGAACCCCCAACAATTTCTCCAACACGTAATGGAGCAAATTATCAAGTCTGGATCCTTTTCAGAGTACAATATCAACAGGAAAACCAAGATTATTTTAAAAATTCTCAACTACTCAAGAAGAAGAGGAGATTAAGAAAATTTCAGGACATGACATAACAAGCAATCCAGTCAAATATCTAGGAATATATCTCATGGGACAGAATTATACATTATTAAAGGACACTCTGATCCAAAATACAAAAAGATCTTGAAACATGGTCCAAATTACATCTATCCTGGCTAGGAAGAATTTCTGCTATAAAAAATGAATGTACTACCAAAATTAAACTTTTTGTTACAGATGATTCCATTTCCAATTCCTGAAAAGACTTTGAGTAACTGGCAAAAACAAATAAATGAGTTTGTATGGAAAAATAAGAAGCCAAGAATAAGATTTAAAGTATTGCAAGATGAGACGAAAAGAGGTGGTCTGGCAGTACCTAACGTTAAATTATATTATCAAGCTGCTGGGCTTTTTTGGATATCAGATTGAAGTTCCAGTGAAAGACTGATAAAAGACTGATAAAATTAGAATCTTCAAATTTGGATGATGGACTACATAGCGAATTAAAAAATCTATATCCAAAAACAAAACCTAAGATAAAAGACATATAATCAGAGATGGCTTATTTAAAATTTGGGAAAATGCTACAAATGAAAATCAGCCCCACAGTTCCACTAATAATGTCACCAATAGGTGCTTATTATGGTAATTACACAAGGAGAAACAATGATTTTATAACTTATGGTGATATGATAAACTCTCAAGGTGACATCAAGGCGTGACGAGATTAAAGAAGGAAAGAAGATACAATGGTGGATATACTTTCAAATTGCTTCTAGATTAAAAAATGATATTTGCACTAAGAGAGGAGTTCTTGTTTATTATTTATGCTATCCCAAAATTCTGTAATATTGATGTTTTAATGCCTGCTTCTATGTTTGAAATATTTGGTAATATATTTGGTCTTACTTGTATGTAACAATTCATATTATTTAGCAAACCTGATGAATTTATATTTCCCCCACCCCCTTTTCCCTTCTATATCCCACCTTTTTCCTGAGAAAATAATAATTACAAAAAAAAAGAAACTGATGCATCAGCACATGCAGCAGAAGATTTTATGCTTGATTATGCAGAAAACAATACCCCAGATGACAAAAAATCAACAGCAACAGCAACAGAGAATACTACACTACCAATATCTAACAATAGAAGGTTTGCTTTGCAGATGACCATGATATCTAGAAATGGGAGTTTTCCCTCGATTTCTTTTTCCATGGTGAATCTTATGTTGGGGTGGATGTTGTTAAGGTGGTCTAAAAACTCCATCAATTCTACTTTTCCATGGCTCCAAATGATAAAGGTATCAAAGGGAGCAGTGGCACAGGCAGTAAAGGAATGCCTGCCTTAACATCTGTTCGAACAGCTTTGGCTGTTCAAATCCCGCCGCGGTCAGGGTGAGCTCCTGGCCCTTGTCCCAGCTCCCGCCCACCCAGTGGTTCGAATGCCCATTAAAGGGCGATTAGATAAAAGGGGTACCTGCTATTAGAGCAGGGGGGCACCCGCCCCTGTAGCAGCGATGGTGGAGAGCAACGGACGGCAGAGGCGATGGATGGTGGAGGAGACATGGCGGCTGGTGAGGCGAGGCGAGGTGGCGTAGGAAGGAGGCCGGACCGATGAGGTGCAGAGGCGAAGCAACGCAGCAAGCCGGAGCCTGACGTGGACAGAGGCTGCTGCAAAGCAGGCATGAAAGTACGGAGTGGATCCGGCCTGGAGGTGGATTCACAAGGGCCAGGAAGGTGGAACTTCATAACAAAGACTAGCACCGGAGAAAGAGGTCGCCGCTAGACTGTCCCCTTCGCAACAGAAGATCTGCTACAGAATAGGGGTGCCTGGTAGGATATCCACCTCCCCCTGCACATATGTGGCCCTAGGCTAGGAATGTTGGACCTAATATATATATGTAAGCCACTCAGAACTCTTAGGGGGTGAGCGGGATAGAAAGTCGAATAATAAATAAATAAATAAATCTATGTACCAGAACCAGACTGTTGGTTTGTGGGGTGCAGATTCTAAAACTGTTTTTTTCAAAATGTTCCATGTAGAAGTTTGCTATAACTGGACTGAGAGGGCTTCCCATGGCCTTCAATTAGGTCACAAGGTCTACAATAAACCAACTCACACGGACCGTTATTTACACAAAAACTCCAATCTCCACCCTCGGCAGAAAAGAGGCATATGCAAAACATTAGTAGACGTTGCAAGATGTATATATGAACCACATTTTCTCAATGATGAACTAAATCATCTTAACCACACACTTCAAGCAAATGGCTACTCTAAGAATGAAATCAGAAGAGCGATTAAACCAAAGGTAAAACAAACAACTGAGGAAAAACAGTCTCCCACAGGAAAAGTGTTTTTGCCATATATCAAAGGAATCACAGATCAGATGGGAAAATTTATGAAAAGACACAACCTACAAACAGTATTCAGACCCACCAGAAAAATACAACACATGCTACAATCGGCAAAAGACAGAAGAGACCCCTTCACTTCTGCAGGAGTATACCACATACCATGCAGTTGTGGACAAGTTTACATTGGGACCACACAGCGTAGCATTCAGACAAGAATAAAAGAACATGAAAGACACTGCAGACTTGGCCAACCTGAAAAATCAGCAGTGTCTGAACATAGCCTAACCCAAACAGGACACTGAAAGACTGGACAACACTTCCAATTACCATGTCAGATTACACAGGGAAGCCATTGAAATCCATAAACATAAACACAATTTCAAAAGGAAAGAAGAGAGTTTAAAAATAAATAGAGCCTGGTTCCCTGTCCTGAAAAACACGAAATGCTCTACATCTGACAATAGCACTACAGATGAGATTAGAGTTTCAATAGCCATTCCACACACAAAAGAACCTCCTCAAGAAACAGGAAAGCTCCTCAGGAAACAATCCATAGACAAAAGAACCTTCTCAGGAAAGCATGTTCATAGCCTGGAGAACTACTCAGCCCTACCCCACCTACCATTTTTCTGCTCACCTTGACACAGAGAGTACTCTATCTTTCTGTGTTACACCTCTGAGGATGCCAGTCACAGCTACTGGTGAAACGTCAGGTCCTACAATGCCAAGACCATGGCCACACAATCCAGAAAATCTACAGCAACTAACTTTCCCTAATTGTCTGCTGACAAAAATTGTACCCAATGGTGATAGTTGCTCAAGAGACTGGTTATGTTGGAGTACAGTAAAACGACCTCTGTACTGTGTGTCATGCTTCATTTTCAATAAATGTTCCACAAATACATCATTGCTGGCCAATAAAACATGTTGGAGCAGCAACAGAGGCTGGAAGAAGTTGAAAGACAGAATACCATCAACTGAGAGTCCAGCATCCCACAAAGAAAACTATGTGGAATGAAAGTCAGCAAGAAAAGCTTCATCTGCTGAAAAGTCACTAGAGAATTTACTCTTGACTAATCTCACTGCAGAAGTCAATTCATGGAAGAAAATTCTTGAGCATATCCTGGATGTTATTCTTTTTCTTTCCAAGTGGGGACTGGCGTTCTTTGGTTCATGTAACTGCATAGGTGACCACAGTAATGGAAACTCTCTAGGCATAATTGAATTGCTTACTAAATATGATGCACTTGTCTTTGAACATGTTGAAAAGGTTCAAGAGTTACAAAAGAATAAGAAGCACAGACATCCAGAATCAATCCATTAACATTTGTGGATCATTTGTACAAAAATATATTTTTAATGAGATTCAAAATGCCAAATATTTTTCAATAATTATTGATGGTGTGCCAGATAGTTCTAACAAAGAACAAACCACTAACTGAGATAACTAATTATTCCTCCTATGCAATCCTTTCCAGTTGTATTAATACCCAGCTGAACAGCTAATATCTTTGCCTGTAAATAACTTGTTCTGATTTTTACAGTTTAATTGGTGAATTTGCACCAAAAAAGCTAGAAAATCACATGTTAAATAAAAATCGGTATGTTTATTACAAAGTGTTACAATGTTCTTTTTTATTGTATTAAATACATGTAAATATTTAAAATACAATACTACTAGTTTTGTATAAGTGTTGTTGCGCTGCTTTGTGTGTGTTTTTTAAAATTTACTGGGGGGCTCAAAAATGGAAGTGGCCCAGGTCTCTCTTGACCTCTGTAAGGACCTGGTTGTAGTCATTTCCTCTGCCTCTTCCTCTCCTTGTCCCTGGATTTAAAAGCCACAAAGAAAACCCGATTTCCAGCATTTATGGGCACTGGGAAATCTACTGTAGGATCTTATCTTAGCTGTTATATGCCTGGTAAAGATAAGATAAGATACCCATCTTATCCCCCTCTACTGAGGCATGTTGATTAGAGAACCCTGTGGCTTTTTATTTCATATATATATATATTTTTTTAAAAAATCATACATGGTTTGTTTGTTTTTCTCCCCCACCTTAAACTTCCTTTTTCTAACAGGAAGGAGAGATGGGAGAGAAACCAAATCCAAACTGGCAAACACAACTGGGGGGGGGGGGACAAAAACCAAATGTCAACACAATAAAACTTATCATAAATCACAATCACACCACCACGCCCTCTTGCACATGAGCAGAATCGAGAGAGAGAGAAGAGTTAAAACTGAATTATGGAAAATCAAAAATTCTCATCTTTTCAAAAACGTGGAAATTATTCAAATGGATAATAGATTAAAAGGAAATAGAACAAGTCAAACATTTCAAATTCTTAGGCCTGTATTTTCAATACAATGCGCCCTGGACCATCCAATGCAAGTCAGCAGTAAATATGGCCAACATTACTGCTACTGGTATAACTCATTTTTTAAAAAATAATAGAGGTAACTAATTTGTACCAGCTGCATTAAAGGTTTTCAATGCCAAAGTGAATCCACAATTACTCTATGGCATACCGATATGGATTAGTGCGTTTGATCGTTTTTTGGAATGTGCCCAGTCCAAATTTCTACAAAAAAATCTGGGTATGCCTTATTGTGTATCATATGCTGCCCTTTGCTTAGAAACTGGATTAAATTTTGTTGAAACTAAGGCATGGCTTATGGCCATTAGATACTGGCTGTGTCTGTGCTATAACTCTGATTTCTGGAGTCTTATCCATCAAATCCTCTCAGAACTTGAAATGTCAAGCTGGCTATCTTGTATTGAGGGGGAAATCATTGCTATGGGTATATCTCTGGTCTCATTGCCTATGCTCCCGTCAACAGGTGCATACAGGGCTCTTTTTGTAGAAAAAGCCCACTAGGAACTTATTAGCATAATAGGCCACACCCAACAGCAGAAACTCATTAGCATATTAGGCCACACCCCTGAGAGAACAACTCGTTATCATATTAGGCCACACCCCCATGTTACTCTAATGGCACAGAGGCAAGAAAGATGTATGGAGTATTTTCTAAAGGACCATTCACAAACTTGCATTAAAAGAAGACAAACTAAAATAATTGCCAACAGTACCAGCAAAGAATTACAGTGGAAGAATAAACTGCAGAGTTGGCCCTGGTTAGTACTTGGATGGGGGACTGCCAAGGAAGTCCAGAGTTGCTATGCAGAGGCAGGCAATGGCAAACCAGTACTCTAACTACTATTTACTTATTTATTTATTTATTCAATTTATACCCCACCCTCCCTGCCAAAGCAGGCTCAGTGTGGTTTACATAAAAATTAAAACAGATAAAAACAGAGCAAATATAAAACCAGTCATAAAGTGATAGAGTACAATATTATGTGACGATGGTGGAACATTGATAACAAATCAATCATAATGAGGTGTAAGAAGTGAACAGTGACTCATGAAAGCTCATCCCCTGCCACAAATTTAGTCTTTAAAGTGCCAATGGACTCTTGCTCTTTTCTTCTGCTACAGACAGACTAACACAGCTACCCATCTTGATCTATGAGTATAGAAAGGAACTGGATTATTTATGCCCTTGATTGATATCATGGTTTTCATCCCTGGGGCTTAGGGAGGCACCCCCAATACTGCCACCTAAAAAAGATGCCAGCCTCTCAGGCATCAGCCTCAAATATCCAGGCATTTCCGAACCTGGAGTTGGCAACCCTATTTCCAGGGCAACTAATCTATGTAGTCTGGAGGTCAGTAGCAATTCCAGGAGAACCCTAGGCCCTACCTGAAGGCTGGCAACCCCATTAACTGGCATTGAAATTAACGGTACATGTGTCGTGGCAGGGGGGGGGAACCTTTCTGCAAAATACCACTGAGCTAAGGAAGAAGAATGAGAGGAACTTATTTGTTTAGTTCCAGGTGACCCCATAACAGCCCATAGTGCATGGGGAGAGCTTTCCAAGTCGGAAATGATAAGCAGCAGTCTAATTAAGAGGAGGGAGAGAGGCTGCCTTGTGCACTCTTGGGCTCCATTCAGAGGCATCTCAAAAAGAAAAAAGAAAACTAACATCCTTTTGGCAGCTGCCTTTGAGTTGTCAACGCTTTCCCAGGGCTCAGGAAAAGCGAAATGCTCACAAACAAAACATCAGCCCTATGGAAAACAGCTCAGTCAGAGAAACGGGGCCTTTAATTAGAGAGGGAGCGAGATCCCAAAAGTGGAAGCCAGGGCAAAGCGGCTGCAGAGAGGGAGACAGGAAAAGGAACAGTGTGCACATGGCAGGGGCTGCAAAACCTATCCCATACCCGGACCTTATACAATTGCAAAAGTCAGCTTGAACTAGGGCGGCTTTTCCCCTCCCTTTGCAAGCCAGTGTCTCCAAACTGTCGTGGCTCTTTAAAAGCAGAGCAAGAAGGCACTGCGCTGGGTGACTCATAGGTGGGAGAGCAGCAAGTGGCTGAGGGCAGGTTCAATATGAATCTTTAGGACCTCCCCTTGCACAAAAAAGAAAAGAAAAAGGAAACTCTAGTTACAAACCTGCCCTCTCGCGCTGGCATATGACAGTGATGTATATAGCCCTGAGAAGTCAGATGCATTTTTGAAAAGCCACACATGTGCACACGCAGCTTCTCCTGCCTGATGCCAGGGGCGGGCAGCTGCTCCTGCAAAGGCTCCCCCTTAACCCACGCTGTATGGGGAAAGAGAAGCAGCGACAGTGAGTGGAAGGAGGAGCCGGAAAGCACTGGCTCAACCCTCTGGAAATGAAGCAGCCAGCCATGAGGCTCGTTAGGGCATGCCCTTGGTGGATGTGCTTTATTGGAAACAGGCAAGGCGGGGGGTGTAGTCCATGTAACTCACCTCACAAAGGCCTGACTGGAGCAGGGCTTTTGGTGAGGGACAGGAGGGGAGGGGCGGGCTCAGAAGCCAGCCACAACTCCGTTCTGGAGCGTTCCGGACCAAAAATAGCCCTGGGTGCATATCAAATAATCAAACGCAGAATTCTGAATATTGAACTCCAAAACCTATATAGTATGTCTGTATCAAGAATGAACATTTCAGAGCTGATCTGGATCTTGTGGCTTGAATTGGAAAATACGATTAGGAAGATGGCCAATTTGCTCAGGAATACTTGCACCATTAAGGCACCTAAGGCTTATAAAAGGTCTAAGGATAAGGATGAGAAACCCATCCAAACCATTACTTATGCTAACCATGGTCCTCACTCTCAATATTCAAACAAAGGATATCACTCTAAGCAGGAACAGTATCAGGGACAGCATGGTGGCTAAAATCAAGGCAGAGCAGGAGGATATGGGCAAGGAAAGGAATGGGAAAAAGACTTCTGCAGAAGCCCCCATTCTGTCACCCCTCAGATACAGCCCTCTGTCCCACCACTCACTCCAAATGCAGGATTCCCATCACAAGGTCACCAGGGAGGACAGCAGAGATTTCCTCAACAGCCTCCAGCACCTTCTGCACCCCCATACTCTGGAGCCTATTCCCAGTTGTAACTACAGCTCCCTTCCAATAACCCCTTTGTCCCTCATAGCCCAGCCAGCTTTTTGGGACAGCAGCCAGCCCACTTTGGGGAAGGCAATTGTCAAGGTGGTCTCCTGCCAGGCCAGGAACCTTTCCAATGGAAAGAGCAACCAAATTCAGTCCTGCTCCAAGCCATTATGGAATATGAGCAGAATGAGCTTCCCTTAAGGCACCCAAAAGCCAGGACACACCGTCCAACACAGTCATCAGGTTGCACTAGTGCTGCCAGGAGTCCCCAGTACTTTCCACAGATGTAGTGGCTATGCTTAAGCGAGACACCTGGGGGAGACAGACAGTACAAGCAGGGGTCGGGTCTCCCAGGAATGAAAATCCTGCCATCCTTCTGACTGATACAGGAGCATCACTTAACGTGCTCCACTTCAAATTGGCCTCAATAGGAACTCAGACCGAAAGTATCATCTGCCTTGCAGGCTTTGCTGGAGGCAGTCAGCGATCCTGGGCATGGAAGGGTGTTCCACTCACTGTGGGCAACATGACTACCCAAGTCATAGCTTGTCAGAATCAGGGAGAGGATGATGGGATCTTAGGGATGCCTTTTTTCTGGATACATGGGATAACCATTGATCTAGCCAACAGCTTACTCTGGAAGTTCCAGGACGGACCGAGCCTGATCAATGCCATTCACTAGTGTACTGCATTAAAAGCCCCTTTGCCCTTAGCTCCTCTGTCTGATGACCCCTGGGTACAAGAGTTCCACAAAGTTTGGATTCAGAACAAGACTGAGTATGGCACTGTGAAACATGCCTGCATGCTGATTGAAGGAAAGGACCCCCCACCACAGAAACAATACAAATATCCTGCTGAGGCAGAAGATGAGATAGCCAAAACCATTGAGGGACTTCTTAAGTGGGATGTCATTCTCCCTACGCAGTCCATCTGTAATGCCCCCTTGCGGCTGGTACTGAAAGCAGATGGAGTCACCTGGAGAATGACGGCCAACTTCTGAGCACTCAATGCAGTGACTCCCCCTGTGGCCCCTGTAGTTGCCAAATATAATAAGATCCTGGCTGCCATTGCTGCAGGCTCTCGCTATTACAGTGTACAGCATTCCACTTGATTTGCCTCCATGAGTCTTGCTGGTATAAAGTTGCCTTCACTTTTTGTGGCCAGCAATATGTGTTCAAGCAGACTCCCCAGCATTTCCACTCCACTCCACAGCATTTGCCACGCACACGTGGTTCAGATGTGGGACTGGCTCTGACCAGTCTTGCAGCCCCATGTTCTTAGTTATGTTGATGACATCTTGGTCCATACCCCCACAGCAGAACAAGTCCATGATGTCACTAAAGAGGTCTTAAACCTCCTAAGGAAAACTGGTTTCAAGGCAAGCTAGAAGAAAGCTCTGCTGGTGTAAAATACTAGGGCTAGCATTAGGACCAGATGGAAGGACTCCAGATGCGCAGAGAATGGAAGTCATTTCTAAACTGCCAGCACCTACTGACATTCCCTCTCTACGAGCACTTTTGGGCACCTTCAATTTTTCAATTTTTCTAGAGACTTCATTGAGGCATTTGCCAAAAAGACATGCCCCCTCTATGGCCTTCTAAAAAGGACACCCCTTGACAATGGGATCCAGAACAACAGCTTGCCTTTACAGAGCTCAAACACAGCCTGGCCTCAGCACCTGCTCTTGCACATCCAGATCCAGCCATCAGGGTGCAAGACAGCTTCACTCTGCAAAGCCCTGTCCACCCACACTCCAGCCAAGCGGCCAGGGTGGCAGCACATCGGGCTTTCCTTGGATTCGAACCCTTAGAGACTCCCCTGGCTATCTACACAGACTCCAACTGGACAGTGAAAGCTGCCACAGTCTGGTTGCCCCATTGGCAGAAAAAGAATTGGACAAACAGCGAGGGTAAACAAATAGCTCACCTACAACTCTGGCTCAACTTAATTCATGCTTTGCATGCACGCACTGCTCCTATCCAAATCAGTCATGTGAAGGGACATCAGAAAAATTCCACAGAGATAGCTTATTGGAACGATCAAGCAGATCTTTTAGCCAAAAGCTGCTTTAATGGAAATGCTACCAGAGAATCCTACCTTTCCCCTGCAACCTATAGTCACCAGGAGCAAAGACAAAGCAGGCTCATTCTTTATGGACCTTGGGGAGCTTAAAAAATCAGATCCAGATATTGCTAGTCTGTTGTAAGCAGGGAAAGATCCCACAGGCAGATACCGCATCACGGAGAAAGAAGGTGCCATCTGGGCAGTAGACACCAGGGGCATAAGGCACTGGGTTCTGCCCTTGGAGGTTCAAGGTGATTTAATCCAATCTGTCCATGAACAAGGTCACTGGGGTAAAGATCCCACCCTCGAGTGGGTGCGGGAGGTTGGTTGGTGACGGAGCATGCCCCAAGAGGTAGGACAGTGGGTGGATAACTGCCTGTTGTGTGCCATGGTGAATGCAGACCCCTCCAGACCAAAAGCCCCAATCCAGTATCAGTGCATAGAGGGACCCTGGACAAGGATTCAGATTGATTTCATTGGCCCCCTCCCCAAGATCTCCCGTGGCAAGCGTTACTGCCTCACCATCATTGATCCCTTCTCCAAATGGATAGAAGCCTTCCCCTGCAAAAACAACATGGCCACCATTATAGCCAAGATTATTTTTAACAATGTCTGGCCCTCCTGGGGAATTACTGAGATCATAGATTCCAATCTAGGATCCCATTTCCTCGGTGAAGTTACACAGGAGCTTTGTAGGGTACTAGGAGTGAAGCAACACTTCCGCAGGCATCTGGAGCCATAGAACAAACAAACCAGACTTTAAAAGAAGCCCTACACAAAATGGTAAAATCCTTGGGTAGGAACAGGGATGAGAAACTCCCCATTATTCTCATGGCCATATGCGGGACTACAGCTGTGCAAGGCTACTCCCCTCATTTGGTCATGACCGGCTACAAAATGCAGTTACCCGAGGCTTTTTGGCTTAACATCAGACTCCCCGCAGATTTAGAGCCCACTGTAAGCAACGATGCCTGGGTGCGCAACCTACTAACAGAAATCTTGAAAATCCATGTACAAGTTGCTAAGATCCTTGGCAAGGCTCAATACTCAGTAGACAAAAAGCTGGGATGGGTGAAGAATCCCTGGGTGTGGGATCCTGGACAGCTGGTCCTTTACAGAAAGTTTTCCAAGAAAGGACATGCACTGGCAGTGAAATGGCAATATCCTGTACCCTTGATAGAGAGAATCAGCCCTGCAGTTTACAAAGTTGCCATTTCTATTAAAAATGGAGAAACATGGCATAATTTTTTCCACTGCTCCCAGCTGAAACAGTGGAAAGGACTATTTCCCCCAACAGCACCAGCAGTTTTCTTTGACCCTGGGGGCAGTCCACAGCTGGTGCCTTTGCAGCCTGTCATAGATAGACAGATTTCCCTACCCCCCACACAGTGGTGATCTCTGCATTTCCTTGGCAGAGACTTTCATGGCCCTTTCAGGCCTTCCCTTAGGTCAGCAAAAGAAAAGGGGGGGAGGCATTGGCCCTGTTGGCAGATTTAAAAACAGAGACAATACGAAGTGAAATTGATATGGTCTTTAGATCGGGGAAGTGATTGTGAGATTCTCTAGAAGACAGGTGAGAGACCAAATTCTAAAAGCGTCAAATGCCCCCCCCGAAAATCAAAGACAAAGAAATAAACGTGTTGAAGGATATTCTATTTGAAATAAGAAGGAAAAGAAGGAAATATAAGGATTTGATGTTATTTTTACAGGAAAAAAATGTCACTTACAGATGGATCGTACCCAAAGGCTTAATTCTTAAATTTACGGACAAAAAAGAAAAAGTGGACTCGTGAAAAGGCACACGAGTTCTTGCATCTTCTCAGACAGCCAGCAAAAGGAGGAGAAGGGACAGAAGACAACAGCACCAAAGAAAGTGAAGAAGAGGGTGCAGTGGCATCTTCTGATGAGGACTCAGATTCTGCATTGGGGGCAGCAGCCCCAAAAACAAGTTATTGATCGAGAAAGAAAAAGAACAAATGAACAAATGGCTAGTTACGCTCTGAATCTCTTGAAAGTAGTATAATGACTCTTGTTTTGCTTACTTTATTCTTTATTAAGGTCAAAAGGGGGAGGTTTTCAAGTTACGAACTTTAAAAAGACTAATAGATGACCGCATTCAATGTTTCATATGTGTAAGCCTTAATTAAGAAGGAAAAGCCATTCTTTTTATGGGGAAGCAGTTTGTATGACCACCATCTCTTGGGATTTTAGTCGGTTTTCTTTTACTTTTTCCCATAGTATGCAGTTAGTTACCCCTTCCCTTCTTTTGTTTGTAGTTTTTAGAAAATACAATAAAAAATTCCCTACCGGGGGGGGGTGCAAAAAAAGAAAAGAAAAAGAAATGGGGGGGGGATTTGATAGTGTAATCAGATAGTATAGTAAAGCAATCTCTAGATCTTCTTCCTTGTTCATTTTTCGGCTTTTTGGAAGGATTTTTTCCATTTATTTTTATTTTTCATTTTTTCTTATTATTTTTCTTTTTCCTTTTCCTTTTGTTCTTTTAACCTGTATTACCGGGTCCCTTTTCAGGGTCCCCTTTCCAAAAATTTAATGTTTGAACACACTCCTCAGAGAGGCAGGCAGGAATCTCGAAAAAGAAGAAAATAGCAAGCAGAACCTGTTCCTGCAAAGGAAGAGGGAAGACAAAACCTACCTTCTTAAATTTAATTAGAATAAAATGAAGGAGGTCACAAACAGCAACACTTTTAAAGTGGCTTGCTAACTCATTCTGGCCCAAGTGCAGCCTGCCGCCAACCATGCCTCCAAACAAACTCTCCCTACAGACTCTATTATCACCTATTAAAACTCAGTTGGTATGCTCATTTGCATACTTACAGGGCTATGCAAGTCCCGGCATGAGGATCAGCCTTGTGAAAAACAGCCTCAGCTGCCTCCAGACCCATTTGTGTTACCTTAAGCTTTTAACCTTTCCCTAATCTCTGCTGGACCTTTCTGACGCTGCAGAGTTTGGTGACTACTAGTGTCTTTGGAACCTTGTTCCTGCTAAGGCAGAGCCATGGCACGGTTGGCTAGTGAAAAGTACTGAGACTGACAAGTGAGTTCAGCTCTCACATACTTTATTAGATCCGGATCAAGACAACAGAAGCTGGCTCACAGGCCGGCTTTTATCCCCAAGTGAACCCACACCCCAAAACACACAACACCCATGATTCGCTATTTCCAATAATTGAGTTACCCCGGGCTCCCCAATTGGAAGGGAGCTAGGAGCCTCCAGTCTATTGTCTTTGGGAGCGAAGCTCAGGCCCTTTGCCTGGCTGCCTGGCGAACCGGTCAGAACCGGTCCAAGCACATGGCTGTCCCGAGTCCATGTTTCCCCATGGATACAATACACCCCTCCCCCCTTTGTCCGCAAGGCACCCGCACACAAAGTCCTTTTAATACATGGGAGGCTTCCTGACCCTTGTCAAGTGCCGGGCAGCCAGGGCCGGTGGAGACGCTGGCGCCTGGGTTCTGGTTGGGGAGCCTTCCGGTGCCAGTGGACATGGAGCAGCCGTCGAGGCTTCCGGAGACGGGGCTATGGGTGCGGCGGCTGTGCTTTCCATCTGGCTGGGCCCCCACAGTGCTGGCCGTGGTTCTTCTACCTCTTGGGGTTCGGAGTCCTTGTAGTCGTCCGGCTCCCATGGCGCCACCTGGCAGCGAAGTTGGTCGATGTGGCGGTGCAACACGGCGCCGTCCTTGCAGGAGACCTCATACGATCGGGGTCCCCTGACCCGTACTACCCTTGCCGGAACCCACGGTGGGCCCGCGGTGTAGCTCCTGGCATAGACGGAGTCATCTGGGAAGAACCCCCTGCTCGCTTCCTGGTCCTTGGTGTCCGGCTTGCACTCTGGGGCCCAATCTGGATGTAACCTGTCCAGGCGTGACGTGTAGCGGCGACCCAGGAGAAGTTCTGCTGGGCTGCGTTCCATGGTGGAGTGTGGTGTGATATGCTGACCAAAAAGGAAAGAAGCCAGTCTATACTCCCAGTCTGAGGAGTTGATCCACCGTAGCACTTCCTTGGCGGTCCGGACCATCCTCTCGGCTTGACCGTTCATGGTGGGGTGAAACGGCGCGGAGTGTACATGCTGGATCCCGTAGTACTCTGTGAACTCCTGGAACTCCCGGGAGGTGAACGCTGTGCCATTGTCCATGACCAGCTTGTCGGGCAACCCGTGGGTGCTTAGGATCTGCCACATAGCCCTGATGGCGGCTTTGGAGGATTTCATTGACAAGTGGACGACCTCCAGCCACTTACTGTAGGAGTCCACCAGTATGAAGAAAAGCTGCCCCTGGAACGGCCTGGCAAAATCCAGGTGGAACCGTGACCAGGGGTGGTGGGAGGACTCCCTGGCTCATTCCGGGGCCCTTGGTGGTTCAGGGCATGAGCAGGGCTGGCATCTTTTCACCATGTCCTCACTGTCCCAATCGAGGCCTGGCCACCAGACGTAGCTTTGTGCTAACGCCTTCATACGGACCACCCCCAGGTGATGTTCATGTAGTGCCTCCAGGACACATTGCTGAAGCGGCGCTGGAATCACCACCCGGCCTCCCCACATCAAGCACCCTTTGTAAATGGACAGTTCGTGTTTGGGGGTGGTGAACAGGGCAAACTCAGGGCCCTCCTTGGCCACAGGCCACCCCCTCCCCACCCAGTCCAAGACTCGACAGAGGACAGGATCCCGAGCCATGTGGCGGGCCACCTCTCGCACATGGATCGGTTGGTTGGGAAGCATCTCTACGAGGGCAACCACAAGCTCGGGGGCGGGGTCAGGGTCCGTGGTCGCCAGAGGCAGGCGGCTAAGGGCGTCTGCGTGTCCCATCACCTTCCCGGGCTGGTGGGTGAGGGAGTAGGAGTACCCTGACAGGAAAATGGACCACTACAGAACCCAGGAGGAGACCATTTGTGGGGTCTGTCGATCTGCAGTGAGGAGTCCCAGCAGCGGCTTGTGGTCCGTCACGATTTCGAAGGGCCAGCCGTAGAGGTAATGGTGAAACTTCCGTACCCCAGCCACTATTGCCAGCACCTCTTTATCTATTTGCGCGTAGTTGCGCTCCACCGAAGACAAAGTCCGTGAGTAATAAGCGACCGGGACCTCCAGGCTGTCTGGCAACTGGTGGCCCAGGACCGCCCCAACCCCGTAGGGAGAGGTGTTGCAGGCAAGGACCAGCGGGAGTGATTCCGTGAAATGATGAAGGACCGCGTTCGAAACCAGCAAGTCCTTGACGCCCTGGAACGCCACCACATGCTTTGGGCCCCAAGCCCAGGGCATGTCCTTGTTGAGGAGGCAGTGGAGCAGCTCCGCCATGGCCACCTTGAGGGGCAGGAACGCGTGGTAAAAATTGAGCAGGCCCAGGAAAGCCTGCAACTCAGCCTTGGAGGAGGGCGGGGGGGCATGTGTGGTGGCCTTTACTTTCTTTACCTAGAGCCCAGTGGTGTCGAACCATTGGAGGACCTGACGGAGGCGGTCAGCGAAGGAGGTGGTGTCCGGCGCCTCAACGATGACATCGTCTAGAAAGGGCTGTACTCCGGGGATGCCTTTTAGGAGAGAGTCCATAAAAGATTGAAAAATCCCCGGAGCTACGCAAACCCCGAACTGCAGCCGCGTGACCCGGAAGGCCCCCTTGTGGGTTGCGATCATCTGGGCCTCCGCTGCAGCAGCATCAAGGGGCAGCTGTTGGTAAGCCTATGCCAGGTCAAGCTTACCGAAGACCTTGGCCCCCTCCAGAGAAGCGAGGACGTGGCTCACCACTGGGACCAGGTACGCGTGGTCCTGCAAAGCCTTGTTGATTGTGCACTTGTAGTCGACACAAATGCGCACGTCCCCGTTAGGTTTGACTGGCATTACTATGGAGGTCTCCCATCATGTGGATGTGACTGGTTCCAGCACCCCTTGCACGACCAGGCGATCAAGCTCTGCTTTGATTTTAGCTCGCTTCGCAATGGGAGGGACCCGAGCCTTTATACGAATGGGCCGCACAGCTGGGTCCAGGTCCAGCGAAATGGGGTCCCCGGTGTATTTTCCCAGAGTTCTGTCAAACACCTTGGGGAATTCCCGGCACACTGCCTCCCAGTCCGCCGTGCGGATCTGGTTCAATCCCGTTATCTGGAGGCCCAGGAGTTTGAACAACGAGAGTCCCAATAGGCTGGAGAGCCATCCCTCCACCACCAACAGGTCCAGGATGAGAATCCTTTGACTTGGACCTTGAACTTGCCCCAGCCCTGGACAGCCACAGGGTTCTTATTAAAGTCCCGTAAAACTAGAGCCTGCGGCTTGTGCAACTGGGGTCCCCCTTTCGGGCATAGGGTACGGAGGGTCTCTGCTGATATGATTGAAAAAGAAGACCCCGAATCTATTTCCATTTCACAGGGGGACCCTTCTATCTGGACAGTCACATGCACCTTGTCCAGGCTGTTAGGGGACAAGTTACATACTGTTTGGTGGTGGTGGACCGAAACGGTGTGGAGATCTTCAGCGTCGAGTTGCGCCGTAAGGGTTGTCCGTTGGAGCAGCAGACCTTCTCGATGTGCCCCGTTTTGTTGCACGACCGGCAGATTGCTATACGGAACTGACAGGTCCGTCGCTCGTGTGCATTGCTGCAGCTTGCGCAGGCTACGGTTGGCTGGGACTTGGCCTCTCGGGTCCATTGAGGTCGCTGTGACGGGTGTCTGTGGACCTGGAGTACCTCCTCATCCTCCGAGACATCGAATCCCCACATGGCTAGCGTGCGGTGGACAGCCGAGCCGGGGCGGTCTTGGTGGGCTTTTTCATAGGCAGCAGCCTCCTGGATGGCCTTATCCAGGTCGAGGTCGTTGTTCCTGGCCAGTTTCCGCCGCAACTTGGGCTCACAGAGGCCCACGAGAAACTGGTTGAGCAATGTGTCCAAGAGGCTTGGGAAAGTGCATCTCGTGGCCGCCCGCTGAAGGCCCGCCAGAAAATCTGTGGTGGACTCGTCTGGCCCTTGGACCCTCGCGAAGAACCCCAGATGCTCCACGAACCTGGTGGGCTTGGGTGAGAAGTGGTCCGTGAGGGCCTTCACCAGCACCATGTAAGACTCCTCCTTGGTGATCCTTGGGTTTATGAGGTCCCGCAGGAAGAGAGGGTGTCTATGCCGCAGACACTGAGGAATAGGGACTTCTTTTTTCCGGCATCCACCACATCATGGTAACTGAAGTGGTTCTCCAGGGTCTCCAACCAGGCGTCCCATTGCTGAGGTTGGGAGATATCGAACGCCCAGAGCTGGACTGGAGGCGCGGCCATCTTACCACGTGTAGGCGGCGGTAGTGCGAGTTGCAGGGGCCGGGTATGAGCGTCGAAGCCAGGTGGAAGGCGCGCTGCTCTTGGGGTCAGCGGCGAGGCTTGGGAGTGGTGTGGTGAGCGGCAGGCTCACTGCGATGCTCGAGAGCGTGGCCGGCTTTGGTTAACATAAGAACATAAGAACATAAGAGAAGCCAATGTTGAATCAGGCCAATGGCCCATCTAGTCCAACACTCTGTCACACAGCGGCCAAAATATACCAGGTGCCATCAGGAGGTCCAGCAGTGGGGCCAGGGCACCAGAAGCCCTCCCACTGCTGCCCCCTCCAGCACCAAGAATAGAGTGCATCACCTGCCCCAGACTGAAAGTTCCCATCTATACCCTGTGGCTAATAGCCCCTGGTGGACTTCTGCTCCATATGTTTATCTAATTTCCTCTTGAAACTGTCCATGCTTGCAGCTGCCACGACCTCCTGTGGCAGTGAATTCCATATGTTAATCACTCTTTGGGTGAAGAAGTATTTCCTTTTATCTGTTCTAACCCGACTGCTCAGCAATTTCATAGAGTGCCCACGAGTTCTTGTATTGTGAGAAAGGGAGAAAAGTACTTCTTTCTCAACCTGCTCAATCCCATTCATAATCTTATAAACCTCGATCATGTCACCTCTCAGCCGTCGTTTCTCCAAGCTAAAGAGCCCCAAGCATTTTAACCTTTCTTCATAGGGAAGGTGTTCCAACCCTTTTATCATTCTAGTTGCCCTTCTCTGCACTTTTTCCAATGCTATAATATCCTTTTTGAGATGTGGTGACCAGAACTGTACACAGTATTCCAAATGAGGTCGCACCAATGATTTATACAGGGGCATGATGATACTGGCTGATTTGTTTTCAATTCCCTTCCTAATAATCCCCAGCATAGCGTTGACCTTCTTTATTGCAGCTACTCATTGTGTAGACATTTTCAGCGAGTTATCCACTACGACTCCAAGATCTCTCTCTTGGTCCGTCTCTGCCAGATCAGACCCCATCAACGTGTATTTATATTTAGGATTTTTGGCTCCAATGTGCATCACTTTGCACTTGGCCACATTGAACCCCATTTGCCACGTTGACGCCCACTCACCCATCCTCAACAGATCCCTTTGGAGTGCCTCACAATCCTCCCTGGTTTTCACCACCCTGAACAACTTTGTGTCATCTGCAAATTTAGCCACATCACTGCTTACTCCCAATTCCAAATCGTTAATAAACAAGTTAAAAAGCATCGGACCGAGTACTGATCCCTGTGGTACCCCATTGCTTACCACCCTCCACTAAGAAAGTTTCCCATTTATACTCACTCTCTGTTTCCTATTTATAAGCCAGTTTTTGATGCACAAGAGGACTTGTCCTTTTATCCCATGACTATTGAGCTTACTTAGGAGCCTTTGATGAGGAACTGTATCAAAAGCTTTCCGGAAGTCAAGGTAAATAATATCTATTGGGTCCCCCTTGTCCACATGTTTGTTCACTCCCTCAAAAAACACTAACAGGTTAGTGAGACAAAATCTTCCCTTACAGAACCCATGCTGGGTCTGCCTCAATAGTTTTTGTTCATCAATGTGCCTACTAATTCTTTCCTTAATAACAGTTTCCACCAACTTACCCGGTATCGATGTCAGACTGACTGGCCTGTAATTTCCTGGATCTCCCCTGGAGCCCTTTTTAAAGATGGGAGTGACATTAGCTACCTTCCAGTCCTCAGGAATGGAGGCAGATTTTAAAGAAAGATTACATATTTTTGTCAGGAGATCCACAAGTTCACATTTGAGTTCTTTCAGGACTCTCGGATGAATGCCATCCGGGCCTGGTGATTTATTAGTTTTTAAATTGTCCATCAGTCGGAGGACTTCCTCTCTTGTTACCGCAATCTGATTCAGGTCTTTCAAACCCCCTCCCGAAATCGGTGCTTCTGGAGTGGGCAAACACTTCTCCTCTTCCACAGTGAAGACAGAGGCAAAAAATGCATTCAGCTTCTCAGCCATTTCCCTATCATCCTTCATTGCGGTGAGCGGTGCGGTGCTGCTCTCGGGGTCAGTGATGCGATGCTCGGGAGCGGTGCAATGAGTGGCGGGGCTCGATGTGATGCTCTTCTTCGTGGTCGTTGTTCATGGAGGGAGTTGGCATCCCATCCTCGTCACCAGTGAAAAGTACTGAGACTGACGAGTGATTTCAGCTCTCACATACTTTATTAGATCCGGAACAAGACAACAGAAGCTGATTCGCAGGCTGGCTTTTATCCCCAAGTGAACCCACACCCCAAAACACACAACACCCATGATTCACTATTTACAGTAATTGAGTTACCCCGGGCTCCCCGATTGGAAGGGAGCTAGGAGCCTCCAGTCTATTGTCTTTGGGACAATAGACTGGAGTTATGGTTTGCAAAATAACCAGGTCCAATTACAAAGAAGAAGAGCCTACTGCTCCCAGACACAGTCATGAGTTCTGCAGCTGTGATGAGCAGTGGATCAGGTGCCCAGATCTGATTATTCTATGTGTGGGAACTAAAACATTTATACAGGAATTATTTTGTTATTCTCACTTGGATATAGTTACCCCACTGGTCCCCATAACTTGCACATTCATGCCCAAATACAGAATGGCAAAACTTCCAAATAAAGCAGTTACAAATGCCATGCTCCCATACACCACCCTAACCTCTACCATTGTTACAGAGGCACCAGGGCCATACTGTGAAATTGTGCTTGTGTTGGCTGCAGTATGGAAGGCATGGGACCCCTTAAAACTGGTCATAATAATTGGCTCCTATGAATCAGAATCTGCCAATATTACCCTCAGCACTCCTTCAGGAGTCATCCATAAACATAAAATAGATAACTGGACTGAAGTCACATGGCTTGTGACTGAAAATAACCTTGCAAAACAAGGCCCACCTGACTGGATTCTAATTCAAAATCACACCAGATGCCAAGTCAGGCCCATAGTAATAAACTTTCATGCCATTTGAATCCTGACCCTGGAACTCACACTTGAATCTGGCAACTATTCCATAAACGTACAGGCTAGTGAGCATACCTCTCTGGTCTTCAATTCTTTGATCAGGAAACATGAAGGCCTGGCATGGACAGGTTCTCACATAATGTTAGCTTCTCAGGCCTGAACACCACACAGCACCTACCACAATGCACCCCATATCTAGAACCGAGCAATAGAGGCTGGGAAGCCTGGCTTCACTTATGGACAGACTCTGCCTATCCAGGCCAGGAGAAAGAGATACAACTGCAGACTGGATAGCACCTGCAGCAGGTGCAAACATTGAAATATTGGCTAATAAGTTTTCATATGCCACCTCAAGCATTTCAAAACTAAGAAAGCCCATCACACAGTCCTTAAGTTCAGTTTCAGATGTACAACATTCAATTAGCTCAATCCTAGTTAATTGGGAAAGTCAGATAGAAAGAGACTTTGCCCTTCTTCTCAGAGGCACACAATCATTACAACAGAACACTTCAATTGCAATGGCATGTGCCCAGGCCCAAAATTTGAACCAGGCCATGGCCATGGGCATAATCAGGCAAGCCACAGAAGGGCACCTGCCCTTAGAAATCAAGAAGCTGATTACCCCCAAATTGTGTCCCACTGAACTAGAGTTAGAATCCTGGTGGTCTCTAGTCAATACAACATTTAAACCAAGCACATAGGAACTTCACCTCTTTTTGCTGACAGCTAGTGCTCAGGAATCCTTCCACATTTTCCCTGTGGATGCCTTTGTGCCTGCAGATAAGACCATCAGAAGTGCTTATGCAAGGCACCCCAACCACTGGCTAGGATAGGACAAACCCAGTGGGAACTAGTAAATACCCAAGGGTGTACACACAGTGAGAATGTGGGATTCATCTGTGAAGATCATGCTTTTGAACCCCACCACTGAAAAGGCCTGGCCCTAGTAACAGCGAGCCTGGCCTCCTTAGGGCCTGGGACATTTAACCAATGTTGTGACCCCAACCATAGTGCTCTCTGGGGTATGTACGGGGAAAGGCGGTCCCTCAGGTATGCCGGACCCTGGCCATATAGGGCTTTAAAGGTAAGTACCAGCACCTTGAAGTGAATTCGGTATGCTATTGGCAGCCAGTGCAGCACCTTCAGGGCCGGCCAGATGTGCACCCATCTAAGGAGGCACATCACAAGCCTGGCTGTGGCATTCTGCACTAGCTGCAACTTCCGGATTTGTGACAAGGGCAGACCCATGTAGAGAGTATTACAGTAGTCTAATCTCGAGGTGACTATTGCATGGATCACTGTAGCCAGGTCATCGCGGTTGAGGAAGGGAACCAACTGCTAAATCAGCCAAAGATGGTAAAAGGCTGACTTAGCAGTGGCTGCCACGTGGGCCTCCATTGTTAAGGAGGAATCGAGGAACACTCCCGAACTCCTAACCTCTGGTGCTGGCACCAATGGTACCCTATCGAAAATCGGGAGCAGGAGCCCCATCCCCAACCCACCCCAACTCAGGCACAGGACCTCCGCCTTCTCTGGATTTAGCTTCAGCCAGCTCAGTCTAAGCCAACCAGCCATGGCTTGCAGTGCCCGGTCCAGATCTTCCAGGCTGGAGTCCGACTGGCCACCCAACCTCAGATAGGGCTGGGGTGTCATCAGCGTACTGATGACACCCCAGCCCATACCTCTGAGCAAAGGGGCAACTGCAGATGTTAAACAACATTGGGGAAAGCACAGCCCCCTGAGGCACACCACACTCAAGTGGGTGTCTCCTGGACTACTGTTCCCCTAGCACCACCCTTTGTCCCCAACCCTGTAGAAAGGAAGTGAGCCATTGCAGGACAAGCCCCTGTATCCCCACATTGGTGACACGGTGGGTCAGCGGCTGATGGTCAACTGTGTCGAATGCAGCTGACAAATCTAACAACAATAGAACTGCCATACTGCCCTGATCCAGATGTCGCCGGAGGTCATCAGTAAGGGTGACTAGCACTGTCTCCGTCTCATGTCCTGGGCGAAAGCCAGACTGGAAAGGATCTAGGATGGAACTGTCATCCAGAAAGCTCTGTAACTTTGTTGCCACCGCCCTCTCAATTAATTTGCCTAGATAGGGCAGATTGGGAATAGGACGATAGTTGGCCAATTCGGCCAGATCCAAAGTTGGCTTTTTCAGGAAAGGGTGGACCATCGCTTCCTTGGGTGCCCCCGGGAACCACCCTTCAGAGAGGGACTTGTTGATAATCTCCCTTAGGGCACCTTAAAACCGCATGTGGCCCGCTTTAATGAGCCAGGAAGGGCACAGATCAAGGCTGCATGTGGTTGGGCGTACAAGTCATGAGCAATCTGTCAACTTCCTCTAGGCTGAGCGGGCTGAAACAATCCAAAGCTGGAATTGAAGACGAGCAAGGGGCCTCGAGTTCACTCACTGTTTCAACTGTGGTGGGGATGTCGCAGTGGGACGCCAAGACTTTATCCACAAAAAACCTTGCAAATACCTCATAGCCAATATCCAATTCCATAGCATTTGGTCTGCCCTGTGGCAGAGCTGTTAAAGACCTAATCATTCTAAACAATTGGGCTGGGCGCAAGCTCGCAGATGCAATCATAGCCACATAGAACTCTCCCTTAGCGGCCTTGACTGCCATCTCATAGGATCTCATAAATGTCCTATAAGATGTTCTTGTGGCTTCGTCTTGAGCACGGCGCCATCGCCTCTCTAGCCATCTTAGCTTTCGCTTCATAAGCTGCAAGTCCTGGGTAAACCAGGGCACAAGCTTAGCGCGAAGGTGAAGAGGATGCCGGGGAGCAATCTCATCGATGGCTGCAGAGAGCCGACTATGACAGTCCTCTACAAGCTCATCCAACAAGCCATCAGGGGGCATCGGTTCCTGCAGGGCCATTTGGAACCACACAGGGTCCATTTGGCTCTGCAGGTGAGCTAAAATATGATCACTGCCTAAACAGGGTCGGGGTGGAACATTCAGATGGACCCTCAGGGCATGGTGCTCTGACCATGGTACTGCCAAAGCAGTAATCTGGTCCACTGTCACCCCAGCTGCAAAGTTCATATCGACTGTGTGCCCAGCCTGGTGTGTGTGGGTCATTACAAATTGGGAGAGTCCCAGTGCCACCATGGACGACACTAGGTCCGCTGCCTGACTGGAAGCCACATCACCAGTATGGACTTTGAAATCACCCAAGACTACTAGCCTAAGGTGTTCCAGTGCCCAGCCTGATATGGCTTCCATCAGGGACAGCAGGCTATTGGCTGGTGCATTAGGCAGTCAGTACACCAGCCAAATTGCCAAACTCTCCTCGGCCTCCGACACCAGACCAACACACTCAATGCCCGTGATCTCCAGCAGTGGAAGCGCCCTGAAGGAGTAAACCTCCTGAATGAAAATTGCCACAATTTGCAGAGACTGAGAACTGTGCGCCCTACTACTTGCTCCCTTGACCCATGCCCTTGGTGGCTAATTAAAGCTGGCCATGAGGGGTTTTGAGGGGCCCTACAGGAGATTGTCAATAAGTCCCTTTTGGAGGGGTGGTTCCCTGGGGTTCTTAAGGAGGCAGTGGTTCGCCCTCTCTTGAAAAAGCCATCCTTGGACCCTATTTGGGTCTCCAACTTGCCCTATTTTGGCAAGATAAGAGAGAGGGCTGTGGCTGTACAGTTGCAGGGCTTCTTGTATGACGCTTCCATTTTAGATCCCTTCCAGTTCAGCTTTCGCCCAGGCCCCAGGATGGAGATGGCACTGGTTGCCCTCACGGATGACCTCTGGAGGCATCTGGATGGGGGGGGATCGGCGGTGCTGTTGCTGTTAGACTTGTCAACAGCGTTCAGTACAGTCGACCATCAGCTACTGGTCTACCGCATTGCTGACAATGGGGCCCAGGGGCTGGCCTTGCAGTGGCTTGCTTCCTTTCTCTCTCTCTCTCTCTCTTTTTTAAAGTACCCTCAGGTACACTTTTATTATTTTTCAATATACACTACAGACATACAAACATACACATACCTAACATACACTAAGCTACTACATATAACACATATTCGAAGAGACTTATTTCTTACTCCTTCTTCAGTTAACTGTATTTTTTCCCCCAGTTTTCTATATTCAAACCAGGTTTGTCCTTTCTGTGTTCTCAAATCACAATATTTAATGTCCATTTGCGCTTACAGGTCAAAAGGTCCAAAGTTAGGGACAAAGTCAGGGACAAAGGGTGGTGCTGAGGGATCAACTATCCCAGAAGCACCCACTGGATTGTGGAGTGCCTCAAGAGGAAGTGTTACCCTGATGCTTTTTAACATCTACATGCACCCCCTTGCCCAGATAGCCCGGAGGCACGGGCTGGGATATCACCAGTATGCAGATGACACACAACTCTATCTGTTGTTGGGTGGTCAGTCCAAAAGATCTGGACTGGGCACTGCAAGCCATGGCTGGTTGGCTTAGGCTGAGTTGGCTGAAATTGAATCCAATGAAGACAGAGGTCCTTTGCCTGAGTTAGGGTGGTCTGAGGTTAGGGATCCCACTCCTGACCTTCGATGGGACACCTCTGGTGCCAGCATCAGGAGTCTGGGAGTGCTCCTAGATGCCTCCTTAACAATGGAGGCCCAGGTAGCAGCCACTTCCAAAGCAGCCTTTTACCATCTCCAGCTGATTAGGCAGTTGGTTCCCTTCCTCAAATGCAATGACTTGGCAACAGTAATCCATGCAATGGTTACCTTGAGATTGGATTACTGTAATGATCTCTACATGGGGCTGCCCTTGTCTCAAATCCGAAAGCTGCAGCTGATGCAAAATGCTGCAGCCAGACTGTTGATGGGACTCCCAGTCTGGGAGCACATCCAGCCTGTGCTTAAGGCATCACACTGGATGCCGATAGCATACCAAATTCATTTCAAGGTGCTAGTTCTTACCTTTAAAGCCCTTTATGGTCAGGGACCTACATACCTGAGGGACTGCCTTTCCCCACATGCTCCCCAGAGAGCACTGCATTCAGGGGCCCAGAGCCAACTGGCCCTCCTGAGTCTTAAGGAGGCCAGGCTGGTGACAACCAGGGCATGGGCCTTCTCAGTGGCAGCTCCATCCTGGTGGAATGAGCTCCCAGAGGAGATCAGGGCCCTGTGGAGCCTATTACAGTTCAACGGGGCCTGTAAAATGGAGCTCTTCCACCAGGCCTTTGGAGCCACCGCCACCTTTAACAACTAGGATAAGAAGCCCTGCTGCTGCTGGAAGTTATATTAACAGTCTGTGCCAGCCATTGGAAAGACACTGAAAGACAACTACAGAAGACCTGCAAGCCATCTTGGGAAGTGAGAGTCGATGGTAGCCATCACGAACTCTATAACAGCAAATCTAGCACTTATTATGGTATTATGGAAATGTAATCTGGTTTTAATACTGTTTTAAATTATTTATTGTATTATTTTAAATGTTCTCTACTGATTTTATGTAAGTCGCCCTGAGCCAGCCCTGGCTGGGAAGGTGGGGTATAAATTTGAAATAAATAAATAAATAAATACAACATGCTATTTGTGCTCCTTGCAGAGAAAAGTTTTCAGAAAGATAATTCTCAACTGCAAAGCAAGCAGGACAACGGTACAGTGCAATAAGACATACTGTCAACTGGGAAAGACCCATCCTGGTCAGTGTAGCTTTTGCAAACCCCACCAGGAAAGCAAAGGTGTCCCCCTTGGAGATCAGGAACTGAATGGCAGAAGAAATTGAGGATCCTTTACAAGACAAAGGGCAAGACCTCCCTTCAGGATTACCTCTGTGTTTGGCAGAACTCCAGAGTTCTGGAGCTCTGTATTTGGCAGAACCTACCTGGGTTCTGAGCAGTTGGGCAGGCATAGCAGGTATGCAGCCCTGACTGGCTAGCAGTCAGGAGTATCCAAACGTACAGACCCCAGGTCATCTGAGCAAAAGAGTCCAGTAGGGATGAAGTGAGCCAAACCCAGACAGCTGGCTCCTTCACCTTGCCTGCCTTCTAGTTCATGACTGAGGACCTTCCTAAGCTGATCTTTTTCATTCTCTTGGTTCCTTGTTTTATGTATATGTATCTATGTATTATTACTGTACCCATAAAGAATTTGTTCCAGCAATTCTGCTGGAACGAAACAAAAAGTCCAGCGTGCTCTACTTTGCATATGGGATGACCCCCAACCCTGAAGGTCCTCGGCTGTCTTCGTAAACCCGAGCCTTTGGACTGGCACAACCCCCCTGTCAATCGCAGACAACGGTGATTGATGGAAGGAAGAACCATACCACTAAGGTCTTACAAAAGGGATTTATCATTACACATTCTATTCTTTAACTAGGAATGGGTGAGAGCTCCTGCAAAGGAATTCTTGGTTTAAAAAGGGTACCCTTTACAATGTCCCCTCAGAACCACAAGGCTCCAATTAAAAAAGGGAAGATCCCCTGACCAATTTCTGAAGCTGTGAAAACCTTACTGGAGGTGAACTTCCTCAGTGGTGCAGACCCCCTGGTTCAGAGAAAAGATCCAGGGACCTACCTTCCCCCGAAGGGGAGAATGGTTCAGCCTCTCCAAAAATCCAGAATGGGCTCAGATGTAAGAACTTGTTATATTATTGTGTTAATTTACCATGACTAGTAAAGAAGATGAATGTACCTCTGATAGTGCAATAGGTCAAGTCCAATGCCTCATTTTATGTTCTGTATGCTCTTATATGTACAAATGACCCTGTGAAATAATGTACCTATAATGACTAGCAAGCAAGGAGGGACTCCCTCCCCAATATGTAAAATCCACCCCTCCCTCCAGCCAAGCTGACCAGTGCTTGTGCCGCAAGAGGACAAGTGCCTCTGAAGTCATAATGAGAAGAGATTGGGGTGCTCCGCCTCCTCAGTGAAGACCTGAAGGAAGCCAAGTGGTTCTCAATACTGTGCCTTTGTTAAATGGGCTTTTTGACCTCACTATCAAGAGCTGCCTCCCTCCCATATTAGTCAATTCCAGCAGCGCCTCCCTGGCACAATGGACTGTTAGTGCACTGGGAGGGAGGACCAAGAAAACAACTGAATACTCAAACTTGAATGTTTGAAATGTTTTATGTATTAGCACCTAGGATGTTTTATTATGTTTACAATGAATATATATGTGCAGTTAAGTTTTTATTAACAGTCAAGTAATTTTGAGTTATTTAGAAGTTATTTTATTAGCAGACAAGTTTATTTGAATTGATAAGGGATTTTTATGAGTTTTTATTTTAGCGGTTGTAGAAATTTGTGTACTTCTGCCCATTTCTTTGCGAATTGAATTGACAGTCATAATATTGAATGCATATCACATGTGTTGCCACAGCAATACTTATTTGCCTGGGAAAACGAGATCTGCAGCCCATTTGGCCATTTTTATAGGATTTATTTATTTATTTATTTATAGTCAAATTTATACCCCGCCCTCCCCACAAAGCAGGCTCAGGGCAGCTTCCAAGAACAGACACAACAATACCAAATAAAAGCATAAATAATATAGAGTTAAAACACAGATAGTTTTTGTAGTCCACTTGTAAGGTTACCCCGTAACACCTCTATCTCTCTTCTGAAAATTTTTCTTCTCTTTGATTCTTACTTGTTCTGGAGAAAAAGACCATCGAGTGAGATCATCCAATGTTGCTTCACCTGAACATGGATCTGGGACCCAGTCACTTGATGTCTCCAAGGTCCCAAGGGGGGGACTTCTTGCCTTGCAAGAGCCTTGTGCAGCATCTATAAGGCTATGGATGATAATTGTAAGCTGGACTGTACAATAAGTGTGCCAGGGTATTGGACTGTGCAGTAGCCCAAAGGGGGTGCCAACCTCCTGGACTGCAGACACGTGCCCAGCCAAGGGATGCCTCACCATGAAGCAGTGTGCCAGCCAGACATGGACCCATGGACATACCCAATGCTACTTCACCCTGGCACCCCTGCAGGAGGCAAACCAACCTCTCTGACACCACAAGCACACAGCAACCAGCAGCAGTTTTCTACGAAGGAACCATGCTCTGCAGAGGCAATGTGAATGTTCCTGCAAGGACTCCATGGAAAGACTCCTTCTCCATCATGCAGGCACTCCCCCCACACCTTTGCCAGATGCAGCACATATTCCTCATTGTAAAACAAAAGGACTTATGCCATGATAGGATTAAGCAGCCACCGCGTCGATCCAACACCCACCCTGATAACTCAGTTGTCGATCATTGGGCCATTACAACTAACGATCATCCATGGAACTGAAGCATTACTACTCTTTTCTTTCCTTTGTCCTTCTAAAGGTGTTACCACTAGTTGAATATCATTGCAATTGCCCAGCCATTAATCCTATTCTCCCAGTCATCTCCTGACCATTAATAACTGGATTTTTCTAGATTTACTGGGGGTTACATGACTAGTGAACCATTCCCCTTCCCAGTCATTTTAGGGTATATAAGAAGAGCCTTTCCCCATTGCTCTCTCACTTCCTACCTATCTGACTCCACCCTATCTTGCTGCCTCCATTTGTAGTGCTGGCCAGCACACAACCTCTTCCCTAATATTTTCCTATTTTCGCTGCAGGATTGCCTCGTTGCATCGGACAAGTAAAGTATCACCCCCATCAATGATACCTTCCTGCTAATACAACTGTCATTGTACCTTTCTATTTAAGATTCTTAGTTCTGAATTGTTTGAGTGTGTGAGTAGGAGGGGCCATACAGACCACCTAGTCCAACCCCCTGCCCAATACAGGACCAGCCTAAAGCATCTCTGACCAATATTCATCCAGCCTCTTCTTTAAAACTGCCAGTGAAGGGGAGCTTACCACCTCCCTGGGCAGTTGATTCCACCTTTGATTCCACTTATATTGTAACTGTGTGAGAATTATTAGTAAAAGAAATCATTCTATTTTGATATCTAGTGTCTGCATCTATTTCTGGGGATCTGGTATACACAGGTTATTGCTCCCTTTATTAAAGCCATTGCCATTTAATATTCAAATTCCCCCCTCTAAATAAGGCAATTTGGCTAACATTACTCAACCCCCAGAATCCAACTGCAAAGGTAGAATAGGTAATAATGGAAAGGCAGCTACATCCCAAACCACACATCCAAGCCAGGTGAGCACTATGTCAAGACACACCCGATTAAAAAAAAAAAAATCTGTATCGACCAGCACAAAAAGAAAGGATGATAGTAGAAATTGTCACCAGATGGGCAACACCGAAATTGATTATATAATTTGCAGTCAAAGATGGAGAAGCTCTATCCAGTCAGTGAAAACAAGACCTGGAGCTGACTGGCTCAGATCATGGGGTACTCATTGCAAAATTCAGACTTAAACTGAAGACAGTTGGGAACACCACTAGGCCATTCAGGTTTGACCTCAAGCATATCCCTGATGAATATACAGTGGAGATGAAGAATAGGTTTAAGGAACTAGATTTGATAGACAGAGTGCCTGAAGAACTATGGACAGAGGTTCGTGACATTGTACAGGAGGCAGCAAGCAGCACCATCCCAAAGAAAAAGAAATGCAAGAAAGCAAAGTGGCTGTCTGATGAGGCTTTACAAATAGCAGAGGAAAGAAGGAAAGCAAAAGGCAAAGGTGAAAAGGAAAGATTTACCCAACTGAATGCAGATTTCCGGAGAACAGCAAGGAGAGATAAGGAGGCTTTCCTAAATGAACAATGCAAAGTAATAGAGGAAAACAATAGAATGGGAAGGACTAGAGATCTCTTCAAGAAAATTGGAGAAATCAAGGGAATGTTCCATGCAAAGTTGGCCATGATAAAGGACAAAAACGGTAGGGACCTAACAGAAGCAGAAGAGATTAGGAAAAGATGGCAAGAAAACACAGAAGAACTATACAAGAAAGACCTTAATGTCCTTGACAACCATGACGGTGTAATCACTGACCTCGAGCCAGACATCCTGGAATGCGAAGTCAAATGGGCCTTAGAAAACATTACTAACAACAAAGCTAGTGGAGGTGATGTTATCCCAGCTGAGCTATTTAAAGTCTTAAAAGATGATGCTGTTAAAGAGCTGCACTCAATTTGTCAGCAAATTTGGAAAATGCAACAGTGGCCACAGGGTTGGAAAGGGTCAGTATACATTCCAATCCCAAAGAAGGGCAATGCCAAGGAATGTTCAAACTATCACACAATTGCACTCATTTCACATGCTAGCAAGGTCATGCTCAAGATCCTACAAGCTAGGCTTCAGCAGTACATGGATAGAGAAGTACAAGCTGAGTGTCGAAGAGGTAGAGGAACTAGAGATCAAATTGCCAACATTTGCTGGATTATGGAGAAAGCAAGAGAGTACCAGAAGAAGATCTACTTCTGCTTCATTGACTATGCTAAAGCCTTTGATTGTGTGGATCACAACAAACTATGGCAAGTCCTTAAAGAGATGGGAGTACCAGACCATCTCACGTGTCTCTTCAGAAACCTGTATAAGGGTCAAGAAGCGACAGAACTGGATATGGAACAACTGATTGGTTCAGCATTGGAAAAGGAGTACAACAAAGATGTATATTGTCACCCTGCTTATTTAATTTATATGCAGAGTACATCATGCGAAATGCTGTCCTGGATGAAACACAAGCCAGAATTAAGATTGCTGGGGAAAACATCAACAACCTCAGATATGCAGACAATACAACTGTAATGGCAGAAAGTGAAGAGGACCTAAAGAGCATCTTGTTGAGGGTGAAAGAGGAGACCACAAAAGTTGGCTTGAAACTCAATATTAAAAAAAACAAAGGTCATGGCATCTGGCCCCATCACTTTTGGCAAATAGAAGGGGAAGTTGTGGAAGCAGTGACAGACTTCACGTTCCTGGGATCCTGCAGCCATGAAATTAAAAGACACCTGCTCCTTGGTAGCGATGGCAAACCTAGACAGCATAATAAAAAATAGAGACCTCACCCTGCCAACAAAAGTCCATATGGTCAAAGCAATGGTATTCCCAGTAGTAATGTATGACTGCGAGAGTTGGACTATAAGGAAGGCCGAGCGCCGAAGAATAAATTCTTTTGAATTATGGTGCTGGAGAAGACTCTTGAGAGTCCCTTGGACTGCAAGGAGATCAAATCAGTCAACCCTAACTGTTCCCTGGAAGGCCAGATACTGAAGCTGAAGCTCAAATACTTTGGCCACCAAATGAGAAGGGAGCACTCATTGGAGAAGACCCTGATACTGGGAAAGATTGAAGGCAAAAGAAGAAGGGGACAGCAAAGAATGAGATTGTTAGACAGTGTTATTGAGGCAATGAACATGAAATTAGGCAAACTCCAGAGCAATACAGAAGAAAGGAGGGCCCGGCGTGATGTGGTTCATGGGGTCGCGAAGAGTCGGAATTGACTGTGCGACTGAACAACAACAAAAAGAAATCGCCAAGCAGTCATTTGGAGGAAAGCATCATCTGTAGTCTCTGGGATAAATGACAGACCAAGCACCTTTCCATTAAAGGGCTTGGGTTTAGGGACCATTTCTGAAGATTTCTGAATGCTCATTGAGTAGTCCTCATTTGATATATACAAAGACCTAATGTATTGGCACTTTCCAGCTCTCCCATTGGCTGTGCTGTGTGCTCCAGCAATTGCTCCATCAACCACCAATCAAGAGTATTCACATGCCATTGACTGGGTGCTGTGTCTGCTCCTCTTCCCCTCCCACTGCTGCCTCAGCCACTGTTACCTGTCAGAATAAACTGCCAAAATGGCTGTCTCTCCTGACGAACATGCTTCTGCATCTGGCGGGCTACTGAAATAACTGTTCCCCATTCAGGAAGTGGCTTCTGCAGCTGCTGCTTCTCCTGCTTGGCTCCTCCAAGGCTGGCTAGCTACTGAGGTGAGCCAGCAGCCATCAAATCATTCCTTTCTCCTCCTGCTGTTGGGCTAATTTCCCCCTCAGTGGATGTTGCTAGGCAACCAAGCTTGGGTCTGTCAGTAAAAAGGTGGGAGGAAGAGACCCTTTCCAGGCCTACTTTGGCCTTTGTGGGGAACTCATTGGGGCCAGACTAGGGTTTACAGCTCCAGGTTGGGAAATTCCTGGAGATTTTGTGGTGGAGTCTATGGAAGCCAGTGTTTGGAGAGGGGAGAGGCCTAAGGTGAACAGAATCCCATAGAGTCCACCCTCCAAAGCAGTTATTTTCTCCAGGGAGAGAGAGATATCTGTTGTCTGGAGTTCAGTTGTGATACTGGGTGATCTTCTGGCTCCACGTGGAGGTTGGCTACCCTAGGTCTGGCAGTGCCCTCTGGGTGACTTGATGACACCTGACTGGCATGACTTTATGAGGCCTAGCTGCTTGCTCCTGTTCACCAGCAGCAGCCCCCCTAGGACAGTCAGTGTGGCATAGCAGTTAGTGCTTCAGAGCAGAGTCTGTGAGACAAAAGTTATTGCTGTGGAAGCTGAGTGGGTGATTTTGGACCACAGACTTTCAGCTGACCTACCTCATAGCATTGTTGTGCAGATTAAAAGGGGGAGAGGAGAATCATGTAAGATGCCTTGGTCCCTAATATGGAGAAAGACTGTACTTTTCCTTCTGGGGAACCCATTGTTGCCAATCTCCTGGTGAGGGTTGGCGATCACTCAGAATTAAAACTGTTCTTCAGATGGTAGAGATCAGTTCCCCTGGAGAAAACAGTGGACTCTGCATCATTATACCCTGCTGAGGTTGCCACAGCAAATTGACGCTGAGCGCCCAAGACCAGGGCACCCACCCAGAGCCTCTTTCTAGACTCTGTTGTATTTATTTCCACAATGGGCCTTATTCCTATCTATATAATAGCCAAGGGTCCCTCTGCATGTGGATAGTTATTTCTGCATATCTGGGCACATGGAGAGTAAAGAGGTTTTTCTGCACACTGGGGGAACTCCCCAGGGTTGCTGAAAAATGCAAAAAGTTTTTTAAAAAATACACAGGGGGGTTAAAAAAATCCAAAATAAAACCCCAAGTTGTCTGCACTTGCACAGTCAGGACTCGTAGTCCCCTGCACAGGACATGGAGCTTTGCTTGGTGGCCATCCTCCCTGCAGCCAGCAAGACAGCCCTGAAGCCATGAGGCAGGGGCTCCCGCTGCCACCAGGTCCTTCCCAGGCCAGCAACCTCCCCACAGCCAGCAAGATGGCACTGAAGCCATGGGGCAGGGGCCACCACTGTTGTTGGGTCCTTCCAAGGAGGCTGTCCGCCCCACTGCCGTGTCCTTCCCAGGCGAGCTGCCTCCATGTGGCCAGCAAGACAGCCCTGGAGCTATGGGGCAGGGAATGCCAATGCCACTGGGTCCTTCCCAGGTAGCTGGCCTCCCCACAGCCAGCAAGACAGCCCTGGAGCTGCAGGACAGGGGATGCCACTGTTGGATCCCTCCTGGGTGAGCGGCCTCCCCACTGCCAGAAAAATGATGAGGCTGCATAAAGGGAGGCAGAAGAGGGGGAGATTGTTGGGGGGGGGGAAATGGGGGAGAGAAAGAGAGGGGCAGACTGAGAAGGGGTGGTGTTGCCCTGCAAGGCGCTTATAGTGCTCTTATGGACTTATAGTTCATAAGTGATAAAAACTGGACGGTGCAAGTAGTGTGCAAAAGGGACTGAACTGTGTGGTGATCCAAACGTGATGCCAGCTGCAGACAAATGCCAGCAGAGAAAAAGCCTTCTCCTGAGATGATGTGCCAATGGTTCCTGGGCATGGCCGGCTCGCTCACTAGGCGAGCTAAGCGCTCACCTAGAGCGCGCCAGCCACTGGGGCGCCAAAGTGCGCCCTGGCCCCTCCCATGAAAAGCGCCCCCACCTCTCCCGCCACCTCCCCGAGAGCCCTGCCGGGGCTCAGGAGGTGGCTCAGGAGCGGGGGAGAGGAGGTGGGGGCGGCGGCTAGCACCGCCAGCGAAGAGTGCCCGAGTGGGCGCTCAATACCAAAAACACTCAAAGGGAAGAGGCTTGGCCCTAGGGCGGGTGGGCAGCCGACGGCATGGCTTCTCTGCCAGGGACGGGCGGGATGCGCCCCACTCCCCGCCAAGGCGCTTGTCCGCCCGCCCGGCCGGGCCCCTCCCTGGCTGGCTCACCCGCCCGCCCCCTGGAAGGGGTGGTCCTCTGCGCAGGGCCCGGCCCAGCTGTCCAGGGAGGCGAGGGGGGAGGGGGAAGGTCGGAGCGCCCTCTGGGGAGGGCGCTGCCAACTCCAGGCTGGGAGACTCCTCAAGGCTCCGAGGGCGGGGCGGGTTGGAGAGGTGCCCTGGCCACGTCGTGGGTTTCTGCCTCTCGCTCGCTTTGGGCAGCGGCAGCGGCGCGGCTTACTGGAAGGGGGGTGTTGGTCCTCAGCCCTGCCTGGAAACACCTAGCCTCTCCTCCCCCCGCCCTCCCAGTCCCAAGCCCACCGTGGGGCTGGGATGTCCGGGCTGGGCCGTGGGGCGGGCAGGTGGTGCGGCTTCTCCCCCTCCCCCACGGCCTTCCCAAGCCCACCTCTGAGCAGAGAAGAGGTTCCCCCCCCATAGCCCTCCCAAGCCGCGGCCCAGCTCTCGGCACTCTGGGGGGGGGCGCCAGAAGGTAGCCCGCCTAGGGCGCAAAGAACCCTAGGGCCGGCCCTGTTCCTGGGGTTACCTACCCTCTCTTACCCTCAGCGCAGCAGGAAGACAGACCAGCTCCCTACACAGAGAACACACAGAATCCAGTAACCATGTACTATGGGGAAATGCCATATTCTGCAAAAGGGACTTAAAATTCTGAAGAGATTCCCTAAGCAAAACCTTTCCTTCAACGTGCAGGCAACCCCCCACCCCTCTTCACCTTCACCAGATGATGCATTTAGGCTCCACAGCTTAACAAAGGAGCTTCTGCCAGGAAGGGATTAGCTGGCTGACTCATGACTCAACTCATCAGCCAGACTGCGACAGCCCAGCTAAACTCATCAAAAGACAATACCCCTGGACTCAGCTATTGTTCTCCAAAGGTAAAGGGATTAGATTCAACATTGCCCAACCCTGCCCCATCCTCCTGCAACCAGGGGTTTTTTTAGGGAACTTCCAGGGGACAGATCAGGGTGGTGGTCAGTGAAGCCAACCCCCAAGGGGATGTCACAAGGGCGGGGGTCAGTGAAGCCCACCCCCAAGCCCCAAAAGGGCATAAAAGAGCCGGTCTTGGCCATGTGCTCTCTCTCTCTCCATACCTAAACTCTGCCCTATCTTGGTGACTCTGGAGTAGCTGCCCAAGAGTCTTTCCACGTATTCTGCTGGTCCAGAATATGACCCCTGTTCCCCATAGTCTCCTCATTTTTCCTGTGGATCGCTTCATCACACCAAGGACAGGTAAATATTCCACCTTGACGAAACATCCTGCTAAAGCAAATGTCACTATCCTTTTCTATCTAATTTCCTAGGACTGTGTAATTGTGTGTTTGAGTTATTGTATGCTTGTGAAGTACACAGTAAAGAATCCATTTCTCTAAAAGACTTGGTTTCTGCTTTTATTCTTGGTTTTACTGGAGAAGGCAGGACTCCTGTATACAAAGGCTTTGCTCCCTTAGATGCCAATTGCATATTAATAATCATAATTCCCCATATTAATAATATATCAAGGCAATTTGGCTAACAGTGGGGGGAATGAGGACATTATCTGAGAAGGGCTGGGGTAAGAGGGGTTGAGACATACAAGGGGTGAGGGGAAAAAGGGGGTGAGAGAGGATTCCTAGAGAAGGGGGTAGGGAGGAAAGCTAACATACAAGGGGTGAGAGAAGAGCAAGAGGTGAGGGAAGATTGATAGATAAGGGGTGGGTGCAGAAAAACAGGAAGGAACTTTGGTAGAGAAGGGGGGAGAGGGAAGCAAAGGTGGAGAAAATGCCCCCTCCTCGCATGTTTATTGTGGGTCTCCCCTTGTTAATATATAAAAGCCAAGCCATGCTGGCAATGACTCACCTACTCTCCCATTGGCCACTAGGAAATCTGCCTTGGTGCCCATTGACCTGTCTCACCAGCTGCTCCATTCTTATGCCCCCACTTTTGATGCATTGCGCCTTGGGAGATGTAGTTTTCAGCTGGCCTTACTGCAGCCATAGCGAAGGAAATTAGAACTACAGCACCCAAGTTAGGAGTTCGAAGAGGCTGTGGACCATTAGCAATGAGTCAGTTGAAGTTTTAATCAGTTAAACTGTTAAACAGGAATGGGGGGGGAGGGAAGGCCTGGACATCTCCCTGAATTACAGTTGATCTCCACACTACAGAGATCTGTCCCCATGGAGAAAACAGTTTCTTTAGAGGGTGAACTCTATGGCCATATACTTCATTCAACAAACCTGGCCCTCCCCTAAGTATTGCCAATCTCCAGGTGGCACCTGGAGATCTCCAGCTATTACAACTGATCTCCAGATGACCAAAATCAGTTCTGGAGAAAATTGCTGCTTTGGACAGTGGACTCTATGGCATTATATCCTACTGGGGTCCCTCCGCACACCACATCCTGCCCTCCCCAGGCTCTACCCCTCAAGTCTACAGGTCTTTCCCAACCCAGAGCTGGCAACCATTTAACTTAATAATAATAATACTTTTTCCACTCATGCAGGCTCAGGGCGATTTACAGTTACTCAGAGACATGGACTAACAATTTTTGGAGGGATAGGGAGACAACATACAATTATTTTTAATCACACACTGTAGCTGCTCAGGAGGGTTCATCTGCAGGTTGTATCAGACATGATCCAACGGCATGTTCTTTGTTGGCTGGCTGATGACGTCAAGATTCACAATGTCGCATTGTCACACTGCCACCGCCTGGCCGATTTGCTCCACTGCAGGCCAATTCGCTCCACTGCTGGGAATGCCGACACAGATTTTTCTACCTTCCGATCTCACAGTGCGGCAGACGTCTTCAACGGCAGCTAACACCTCCCTGAAGGGATTGGTGTGCCCACCCCTAGTGGGTGGTCCCCAATTTACCTACTTGCCAAAGCTTTCGAATCTCTGGGTAGACGATGAGCTAGGGACAAGGCTTGGTTGCTCACACCAGCGCAGGTCTAGAACTGACAAAGCATGGCAGTTCAGATGTTATAGTTATGCAGGGGATTTACCCACTGCGCCACTGCTCCCACTTGCTACAGAATTGCTTTCCAGACCCTTGGAACCCAGAAGACATGGCATAGGAGGAGGTGCTTTTCTTCCTTAGCTGCCACTGCATAGCCCCAAATCAACATAAGTCAGGGGTGGAGGGAACCATACCTGTTACCATGTGGCTCTCCTCCCATACTACCCACTTGGGGCAGCAAATTGACTTGAGACCGCCCTACCTTATAGCTAAACAGAAGGAAATAAATATGGCTCGCCTCCTTCTATTTTCCCCTTTCCTCCGCAGCCCCACCAGCCACAGCCAGGACACTCACCTGTAGCATCTTTCTAGAGTCTGCTGTATTTCTTCCCACAATGGGCCTTACTCCTAATTGGACCATTCCCTTTTCATTTCATATATGCATATTGGGTGTCAACTTTGACCAAACAAACAGGTATTTCAGAATTTAACATGCTGAAAAGTATCTTGTGACATGAAAAATGATCAGAATTTTTATATATATATATAAATCTGTGGGAAAAGAAAATCTACTCCAACAAATTTCCCATTGCCCTTTCACTGGTGTAAGAACTCCCTGAGAGCCAAATAGTAAAAAAAAGGGAACTTGCCTCAGGTTACTTTTAAGATAATGCAAGTGACATTCCTGTGTGTCCGTTTGTCCCATTAGCTGAATATGTTTATGTATCTTTAGACACAGGCAGCACTAGAGATGTAAACTAGCTCATCTTTTAATGGCTCCTCCAGTTAATGCAGTTTCCATATATGGGGAGACTTTCCAGCATTGCTGGATTAAACTTCCTTGCACTATTGTCAAGCCCTGCACCCTTCCAAGCAAACCGCATCTCCAGTTAATCTCCTGCTTTTGTCATTAGTTGCTACTGCTAATATGTGGAGAAATCACTTAGGCTTCATGTACTTTCCCCTCTGCACCCTGCAAGAAAAGCCATAAAGCCATGGAAGAGCCCAGGTTTCTTTTGAGTGCTGCTTCTTTCTTTCTTTCTTTCTTTCTTTCTTTCTTTCTTTCTTTCTTTCTTTCTTTCTTTCTTTCTTTCTTTCTTTCTTTCTTTCTTTCTTTCTTTCTTTCTTTCTTTCTTTCTTTCTTTCTTTCTTTCTTTCTTTCTTTCTGGAATATTAAGGCCTATAGTTTAATCTTATCCAAGACTACATGTATGGGTGCCACTTCCATGTTCAAAATTTGGTACACCAGCACCATGTGGGAGAGAAAACTGGCATAGGGTCTGACAGTATTCTCATAATTCAGGGCACATCAATCTCCAGTTCTGACACATTTTTTATCTATATCCCCCCCCCCCAGTTGAACTCAAACAGATGATAACCAGAAACCCAGCTTGTCACTCTTTTGATCTGTTAAAAAAAATCTTTACTATTTAGCATGCTAATTTAACAAGACACACACACACATATATGTGATATGTAATTCCATTTTATCATCTGATGAAGTGCGTTTGCACATGAAAGCTCACACCTCACATAAAACTTTGTTGTTCTTAAAGGTGCCATTGGACTCTAACTTTGTTCTGTTGCTTCAGACCAACACGGCCGCCCACCTTGATGTATTCTGACATGAAACTGATGTGAATCTTAAAACATGGGTCAGGAATGTTGTCAGTTACACTGCCATTATCTCTCCTGTCTGCATTCAGACAGTGTCTGTATTTGTTTGTTTTAATTAGCTGGGACGCCTGCACACAGAATGCTTTGCTGGAACTTGTGGGAGAGTTCTCTACCGATGCTTCCTATCTTAGTGTCCTTGAACAGAAGAGACACAGGCCGGACTTCCCAGCTGGTGGAAAATTTCTCACCGTAGATAGGGGTGGGGAGGAGGCATATCTCCCGCTTATTACGTATTCTCCCGCCGGGAGTATTCCTGCACGTGCACTCAGTTTTCATTCACTAATAGAGCTTATGCATCATACTATATTTGTAGGCCATCATGCTTGGGGGGGGGGGTTCCTGACAATAACTCTGTAAACAAGGGCAACTTACTTGTATTCCAATAAAGCATATCTTTTATGAAGAGTGCCTGGACTTACTTGCAGTTGAACCTGACAGAAATTGTCAGGAATCCATTACTCTCCCCAGGATGTATCTCTCCTACCAAGATGAGCGGAGCCGGTGGAGGGGGGGTATCTACCACGACCCCGACCACTACGGCGCCTCCAACCACCATGGCGCCTCCGACTACTATGGCACCCCTGATCACCACCGCAACCCCAATGACTACCATGGTGCTACCGACAACCACCACGGGGGAGGGAATCCTGTTGTCTACCGGTATTGGGGTCCCGATGTCATTGGTTGCAGTGCCCATCTACAGCCTGTCCGGGCTGACTACAATGGGTGGTGGAGCCATTCCCCGCCCGGCTATGCTTTTTATCACCCCGTTTTGGGATAAGGGTGTTACCTACCGAAAACCTCAGGATTGGGTGAGATGCCTAGGGGACTCTACTCAAATTACTTGGTCGTTGCCAGGAAGCCTAAGCCGGGACAGTTTGTTTGACCCCCACCCTAACATGGGGAGCCTTGGGGCAACACCAAGTCGACCGGCCAGAGTTCCCCCAAGACCCAGCCCGGGCAAGGATGTTGATACCCGGCTGGATGGCTTGGAGGCAGACTGTCGTATGATAATGCGGGATTTGGGACATTTGTTGCAAACCTTACCAAACATGATGACTCAGGCAATACAGACCCACATGGCGGGTCAACCTGGGGGTCCCCCCCTGCCGCCACCGGTCTTGCCACCCCCAGTACTGCCTCCACCAATACGGCCTCCTCCGGTTCCCGTGCCGCTGCCAGTGTTGCCTCTGCCGGGGTCACCGCTGGGCATACCAGCCCAACCCCCGCTGGGTCCCCCGCCACAGCCTGTACTGGGACCACCACCACTCCCTGGACCAGTACCAGCGGGACCGCCGGTTCCAGTGGTCCCACCCGCCATGCCACGGCCTAAAGACTTACTGGACATCACGTTTGATAGGGACCCAGAGAATCTGTCATTCTTCATCCTGCAAGTGGGGAAGTTTGTGCAACACTGGGGTCGCCTGTTCCAGGATGAAGAGCAACAGGTGGATTTCATCGCCTCGCAGTTGAGAGGGATAGCCACTAGCTGGTACGTGGCTCTCCATGATCTAGAAGCTGTGGAATTAGGGAGTGTGGATTCCTTTATTTGGGCACTGAGGACATATTTTGAAGATCCTACAGCCACGCAGAAGGCCGAGGCCTTCCTCCATACTTTTAAGCAGGGAAAGCTTTCAGTGTGGGAGTACTCCATGGAATTCCAGTGCCACGCAGCCAAGATCCGTGATTGGACCGATCTGGTCCTGGCCCAGCAGTATCGGTTGGGACTTGCCACTGACATTCAGAATAATGTCATGAGCTCCCAGGAACCACGCACCCTGCGCGGCTGGATGGAGGAGGCCGAGCGGGCAGAAAGCAGGCTTCGTACCATGCAGCTGGATAGTGCAATAGCCGCTGGGCGGCCGCCAGTTTCATCCCAGCAGAAGCGCAAACCACCCCAACTGAAGACATTGGTTAGAGACCAGCATATGAAACAAGGTCTATGCCTTAAATGTGGAGAAAAGGGGCACTACGCCACCTCCTGCCCTGGGGGAGAGGGTACCAAGACCCCAGCACGAAAGGGCGACAAGTGCCGCACAGACCCACTGGGTAAACGGGGAACTGCCAAACCGAGGAATCCCCGAGCCTTGCTTGCCGACGCAGAATATATGGAACCTGGGTCAAGTGACGAGGAGCTGGCGGGAATCGAACAGATCCTGTTGTAGGTGGCACAGCACAACAGGATCCGGCCCGTGAGGCGCCAAAATTGGTGAGCAACTATCCACCCCTTTTTTTTGTGACTGTAACAATTATGAACCCAGCCATGAAGACGCATATTCGGGTGCGGGGGCTCATAGACTCAGGGTGCGGGAGGGACCTCATCAACCCCTCCCTTGTGTCACGGCTGGATGCGGCCATGGTCCGCTGGACAGAACCCATCGTTTTTACCTTAATGGATGGGTCCCCAATGAAAGAGCCTTGCCGATTCGAGACTGTGCCCTTGCGGGTGGGGGCAGGTGATCATTGGGAGCATCGACCCTTCATAGTAGTGCTGGGGGCCAAGTTCCCGTTGGTCTTGGGGAGCCCCTGGCTCCATGGTCACAACCCATATATTTTGTGGGAGGATGGCATCATCTGGTTCATCTCTCCCAAGTGCGCCACCCACACCTGGGACCCAGTGTGGGGAGTACCCCCTGACAGTGAGCCTCCAAGGGCCTGTTTAGCGGCCAAGGAACTGGCACAGATCCCCACGGAATACAGTGATTTATCCAGGGTGTTCGAGGAGGAGGAAGCAGATGAGCTCCCCCCTCACCGCAACTCTGACTGTGCGATCGAGTTGCTCCCGGGGCACAAGATGCCTAAAGGAAAGATTTATGCCATGAGTCCGATGGAGAAGGAGGTGCTGCGGAAGTTCATTGACAAGAATGTGGCCAGAGGGTTTATTAGACCAGCATCCTCCCCATTTGCAGCCCCGGTGCTTTTTTGTAAAAAGAAAGACAGGGGCTCCGCTTGTGCACGGACTACCGAGGATTGAATGCTGTCTCTGCAACCAATGCATACCCGATGCCCCTGATTAAAGACCTTTAGGTAGAGGTGGCAAAAGGCAAGGTGTTTTCCAAAGTAGACTTGAGGGATGCTTACTTCAGGGTGTGCATCCGACAAGGGGATGAATTTAAGACTGCATTCAACACTCCCTTGGGACAGTTTGAATACAGGGTGATGCCATTCGGGCTCTAGGGAGCCCCGGGAGTATTTATGAATTTAATAAATGAGGTTTTACATAAACACCTCTTTAAGGGGGTGGTCATTTACTTGGATGTCTTGCTGTACTCCCCCAATCTGGAGTCCCATATTCAACTGGTGAGAGAAGTATTACAGACGTTGCTCAAACATAAACTGTTTGTTAAGCTCTCCAAATGTGAGTTCCACCGCACATGCATTGACTTTCTAGGGTACCGCATATCCCCAAAGGGGCTTGAGATGGACCCTGCCAAAGTCCAGGACATCCTGAATTGGGAGCCGCCAAAGACTCGTAGGCAGCTGCAAAGTTTTCTTGGTTTTGCAAATTTCTACCACCATTTTTTGCCCCACTTTGCCCAAGTCAGCTTGCCTCTGACTGATCTATTGAAAACTAAAGGCAAGGGGGAAGGGGCCACCAAACCGGGGGCGAGGCTAGATTGGAACCTGAAGTGCCAAGAGGCATTCGAACAATTTAAAGCCTTGTTTACCACAGAGCCAGTGCTAGCACACCTCGATGAAACAAAAAAAATCATGATTCAAGTTGACGCCTCTGACACTGCTATGGGGGGGCAATTCTACAAGAAGGCACGGATGGGCAACTTCATCCCCTGGCATATGTGTTCCGCAAATTCAATGACACTGAGAGGAATTGGCCCGTGTGGGACAAGGAAGCAGGGGCGATCCGTTTGGCCCTGGCCACATGGCGACATTGGTTAGAAGGGGCTCAAGTTCCCTTTGAGGTCTGGACTGATCACAAGAACCTCGAGGTCCTTCAAAAACCCCGGAACCTTAATGCTAAGCAGTTCCGATGGACTGAATTCTTTTCTAAGTTTCAATTCACCCTGCACCATTTCCTGGGTCAGTCCAACTCCCTAGCAGATGCACTCTCTTGCCTTCCCCAACATGATAGCAAGCAGGTGGAGGTCCGTGACTCTTTCTTCACCCCATCTCAATTGGGCGGGGCGGTTGTAACCCGTAGCCAACACCCCAGCTACCTGGTGAACCTTTGTGGGAAGAGAAGTTTGCCAAAGTCCTCACTGATGTTGAACTACAAGACCTGCAGGCGAGAGGAACTTTAGAGTGCCATGACAATGGGTGTTGGTATAAAGGTGAAAAGCTTTTTGTTCCGGATGCCTTGAGAAAGGAAGTGTTGCAAACAGTTCATGGAACCAAACTAGCAGGTCACTTTGGTTTTGTTAAATCCTTACATCTGTTACAACGGTGGTTTTGGTGGCCGCAGATGAGAAAAGATTTATCAGACTTTGTGCAAACCTGCCAAACGTGTAGTATGTGTAAATCACGGGTGGGCAAGCCCCCGGGTCTCCTGCAGCCACTACTGACCCCACGGAGACCCTGGGAGGTCATCTCAATGGACTTTATCACAGACTTGCCGCCCAGCAAAAAAATGATGGTTGTTTGGGTGGTTGTGGATTTGTTCACTAAGCAAGTGCATTTCATCCCTTTCCTGAGTTTGCCTACTGCCCGTGCCTTGGCAAAAGCATTCCTGCACCATGTCGTAAGGCTACACATGCTGCCAGTCAAGATAATTTCCGACCGCGGAACGCAGTTTGTTTCTAAATTCTGGAGGGAATTGATGACCCTAATGGGAATAGAGAGGGCTCTAAGTCGCGCCTACCACTCAGAAATGGATGGGCAAATGGAACGAGTGAATCAAGTCCTAGAGCAATATCTTCGCTACTTTACTAATTTCCAACAAAATGACTGGGCTGATTTACTTCCTTTAGCTGAGTTTGCCTACAACAACACGTGGCATACCTCTACGGGGGTCTCCCCTTTCAAAGCGGCTTTGGGATATGACAGTCCCCCTTTGCCCTTCCTGAGTTCCAATCCTGGGACAGAAGGGGAAGCTGCTGACTGGTGCAGAAAGCTCAAAGACTCTTGGCCAGACATTTGTGATGCACTGCAGGCAGCCAAAGCAGCTTATAAAGCCCAGGCTGACAGAAAAAGGATGGAGGGTTGGGATCTGCAGCCTGGAGAATTTGTGTATGTCTCAACTAAGAATCTAAAACTTCCCCAAAAATCAAGGAAGGTGGCTTGGAAGTATATTGGACCCTTTAAAATCCATAGACTGATTAATCCCGTGACTGTGGAATTGGAGTTACCCAAGAGTCTAAAACATATTCATCCAATCTTTCATTTCAGCTTACTCAAAAGGAGTCACCCACCTAATCAATGGCGTCCCAAGGTCCCGGTACCACCGCCCCTCATGGTGGATGGTGAAGAACATTACGAAATCTCCAAAATATTAGTCTCTAAGATTAAACGTGGTCAGCTGTATTATTTACTAGAGTGGGTGCATTTTGGTCCACAACATAGAGAATGGGTGAAATGTTCTGATATTAATGCTAATCGATTGTTATCTGAATTCCATCGTCGTTTTCCCCTGAAGCCCGGGAATTCTTTACTGTCCCCTTAAAATTTATGATGTAATCATAGGGGGGCAGGATGTCAGTTACACTGCCATTATCTTTCCTGTCTGCATTCAGACAGTGTCTGTATTGTTTGTTTTAATTAGCTGGGACGCCTGCGCATAGAATGCTTTGCTGGAACTTGTGGGAGAGTTCTCTACCGATGCTTCCTATCTTAGTGTCCTTGAACAGGAGAGACACAGGCCAGACTTCCCAGCTGGTGGAAAATTTCTCACCTTAGATAGGGGTGGGGAGTATTCCCACGTGCGCGCTCAGTTTTCATTCGCTAATAGAGCTTATGCATCATACTATATCTGTAGGCCTTCATGCTTGGGGTTTTTTTCCTGACAATAACTCTGCTAACGAGGGCAACTTACTTGTATTCCAATAAAGCATATCTTTTATGAAGAGTGCCTGGACTTACTTGCAGTTGAACCTGACAAATGTCTAAGATCCAGCCCTTAAAAAACATGCGAGTATAAAATGACTGCTTTGTTCCTTTGGCTGGAGACATTTAAAAAAGCTGTCTCTTTTTAGGGATCGTTTTGCAGAAATATTTAATCCAAGCCCCGCCCCCCCCCATGATACATTTATTCATATGACTGTATTTGTCATTCTTTACAGTATTGGTCCTTTGCTAAAATTTTGTAACCAGTTGGGGATTCCTTAAATTAATACATGGAAAGGAATATGTTATATAGAAAAACTGGAGTATAACATCAAGGACAAAGCACCTGCTGACACACTAGATTAGGGGCAACAGGAAGAGCCCATCCCTGGGAGAGCCCATCCCTCTAGGCAGTTAAAAGCATCTTTGCTCTCCATATAAACCTCAAATATCTGCTTTTCTATAATATATAGTACTAGGAGTAAGGCCCATTGTGGGAAGAAATACAACAAGCTGTAGAAGGAAGCTCCAAGTGAGTGTCCTGGCTGTGGCTGGTGGGGCAGCAGAGGGAAGGGGAAAATAGAGGGAGACAAGCCATGTTTATTTCCTTCTGCTTAGCTATAAGGCAGGGCTGTCTCAAGTCATTTTGCTGCCCCAAGTGGGTAGTATGGGAGGACAGCCACATGGTAATAGGTATGGTTCCCTCAACCCCTGATTTATGTTGATTTGGGATTATGCAGTGACAGCTAAGGTAGAAAAGCACCTCCTCCTATGCCATGTCTTCTGGGTTCCAAGGGTCTGGAAAGTGGTTCCATAGCCAGTTTCAGGGTTGCCAACTCTGGGTTGGGAAATACCTGTAGATATGAGGGGTAGAGCCCGGGGAGGGGAGGATTTGGGGTGCGGAGGGACTTCATCAGGGTATAATAGGTGAAATAGGTGGCAGCTAGCACTGTAACATTGTTTGATTTTAACACTGTTTTATACTATCGTATTATTTATCAAGAATTGTATTAATGTGACTAACTGTGTTTTATGTATTACTAGGAGTAAGGCCCGTTGTGGAACTAAATACAATGGGCTCTAGAAAGAGGCTCTGGGAGAGTGCCCTGGCTTTGGGCACACAGTGTGAATTTACTCAGCAGGGTATAATGACAGAGATGACCATTTTCTCCAGAGGAACTGATCTCTGCTACCTGAAGAGCATTGTAGTTTTGAGTGATCTCCAGCCCTCACCTGGAGATTGGCAACAATTGTTACCCAGGAGGAAATGGCTGGTTTGGAGGGTGGAGTCTATGGCATTCTACCTGCCTGAGGTCCAACCCCTCCTAAAACCCCACCCTCTCCAGGTTCCACCCCTCAAATCCCCAGGAATTTGCCAACCTGGAGCTGGCAACCCCATCTCCTTCCCAGCTAACTATCAACCTACTGTTATCTTCCCCTCTGACTTCAGCTGACTTCTGCCCTCTCTCCTGCAGAGCAGTTGTAATTCTGAGTGGTCTCCAGCCCTCATCTGGAGATTGGCAACAATGGTTCCCCATGAGGGACTGGCTGGTTTGGAGGGTGGAGTCTATGCATTGTACCTCTCTGAGACCCCAACCCTCCTCAAACCTCACCATCTCCAGGCTCTACCCCTCAAATCTCCAGAAATTTCCCAATCTGGAGTTGGCAACCATATCTACCTCCCAGCCAGTTGTCAACCTACCATTATCTGCCCCCTGACTTCAGCTTTCCATCTCCTCCCCCCTCCCTCCTGGAGAGCAGTTGTAATTCTGATTGATCTCCAGCCCCCACCTGGAGATTGGCAACAATGGTTCCCCAGGATGGAATGGCTAGTTTGATGGGTGGAGTCTATGGCATTGTACCTGTCTGAGGTCCCACTCCTCCTGAAACCTCACCCACTTCAGGCTCCATCCCTCAAATCTCCAGGAATTTCCCATCTGGAGTTGGCAACCCTATCAGGACTGGCCCCAATGAGTTTTCTCCCAAAGGCCAAAACAGGTGACAGGACCAAGCTTGGTTGCCTACCAACAGGCACTGAGGGGAAAGTAGGGTTGCCAGCTCTAAGTAGGGAAATACCTGGAGATTTGGGGGGTGGATCCTGTGGAGGGCAGCATGGGGTGTGTGTGGAAGGACTCAGCAGGGTATAATGCCATAGGGTCTACCCTCCAAAGCAGCCATTTTCTCCAGGGGAACTGATCTTGGTAATCTGGAGATAAATTGTAACAGAGATCTCCAGGTCCCACCTGGAGATTGGCAACCCTAGGGGAAAGACAGCTGCACAGCAGGGGGTGGGAGAGAATGGTTTGATGGCCACTGGGCCAAGATTGGCAACAATAGTTCCCCAGGAGAAAATGGCTGGTTTGGAGGGTGGAGTCTATGGCACTGTACCTGTCTGAGGTCCCACCCCTCCTCAAACCTCACCCTCTCTGGGCTCACCCTCAAATCTCCAGGAATTTCCATACCTATAGTTGGCAACTTTATCTCAATCCCTCTCAGCAGCCTCTTCCTAGGCAAAATTCTGTCTTTCTCATTAGCGGGGAGCAAAGCAGTTTACTTCATTCTTTTCGGCTTTGTGATCTGTACAGCAACCCTGTAAGGCAGGTTAGGCAGAAAGTCTCTGGCTGGTCCAAAATCACCCAGGCAGTTTCCATAGGGATGCTCCTGTTGGCCAGGCTAGGGTTGCCATTGCCAACAAAGATGAATTGATGCAAAGCAGGATGGAAAAGTCTCCATATCTCTATTTTGCCTTCAATTGGTTTTGATGCCAGCAGAGTGAGAAAATGCCAGAGGCTCTGGGTGGGTGCCCCATGGTAAATGCACCAAACAATTCCTAAAGATTTTCTACTGTGTTGATAAATCATTTTCTACACTCACAGTTTCCCCTGCCAGAATTAGTACCAGAACTTTTTTTGCCTTGTGGTATTCTGCTTGTGGTGTGACCTGTCTTTTTTGTGGTGTGGCATGGTTGTGTTATTGGGTTTGTTTCTTTTGAAGGAGAAGTGTTGTGAGTGAGGACATATTTCACCTCAGAATACAACAGGTTGCATAAACAACTGACAATTCCAACTGTCTTGCGGTGTGGGGGGAGTTTGAGGTGCGAAATGGAGTGAAGTCCAATCAGCTTCCATATGCAAATGAGCTTGAAATGCTGGCCCAATCAGAGAAGAGTAGCCTAGGCTGCAATGGGTGGGAGAGAACTCAGGCAACGCAGCTAGTGGATAGGGACAGATTCTGAGTGACATACCAGGGAGCAAATTGATTTTGCTAAGCATAGAATCTTGCCAGACCACTACCCTTTTATTTAATAGGACAGGACTGGGGAGCAAAGCCCGTTGTAGAGGAAGACAACGGGCCCTAGAAAGGTTGGTAGGGTGGGAGGATGGATGGAAGGGAGGGACGGAGGAAGGAAGATAGAAAAAGGGAGGTGAGAGAGAGGAAGGATGGAAGAGGGGGTAGAGTGAAAGAAAGAGAAGGAGAGAGATGGAGAAAGAGAGGAAAGGAGGAAGACAGGAAGAGAGGAAAGAGAGAGAGAATGGAAGGAGGGTAGGTAGAGGGGAGAGAGTGAGAATTAGAAAGATAGAGGAGAGAGACAGAGAGAGAGACAGAGAGAAAGGAAGAGTGTGGTGGGGGGAGCGGCGGAAACGGGTGACAGCGGGGGGCTCAGCGCTGTTGCTGGCCTGCTCCCCCATGCCACTTCAGGGAAGGGTGCATGGAAAATGGGGCAGCAGCCTTCACCAGCCCCCCCAATGCCTCTGAAGACGAGGCTGGGGTGGGACTGGCAGAAACGGGATCTTGGCAGTCGGCTCAGCACTGGCGCCGGGACTCTCTTCCCCCCCCAAAAGGTCTCTGGACGTGGGGCGGAGTGCCGGGAATGGTCCTGCGGTGGGTGGCACGGTGCCGCCGCCACACCTGTCCCCCCCGAAGGCCTGTGAAGGCGAGGGGGGGAGCGCTGGGAACAGGCCTGCGGTGGCCGGTGTAGCGTCACCACCAGGCCTCTCCTCCTCCCTGAAGGGCTCTGAAAGGGGGGGGAGCGCCAGGAACGGTCCCATGTTGGTCAGTGCAGCGCCGCCGCCAGGCCTCTCTCCCCCCCCGAAGGCCTGTGAAGGTGGGGGGGAGCTGCAGGAACAGGCCCGCGGCGGCTGCCGCAGACCTGCTGCCGGGCCTCTCCCCCCCTCGGAGGTCTGTGAAGGTGGGGAGGAGTGCCGGAACGGGCTTCCGGTGGGTGGCACAGCACTGCTGCCGAGCTTCTCCTCCCCCTGAAGGCCTCTGAAGGTGGGGGGGAGCGCCGGAACAGGCTCGCGGCAGGCGGCACAGCACTGCCATCGGGCTTCTCCTGCCTCCCCGAATGGCTCTGAGGGTGAGGGGGAAGAGCTGGAAATGGCCTGGGGCAGTAGTAGTGCAGGCGGGACGTGGGCTTCTTGCTCTGATTTGCTGTCAGATGTTGAGTAGCAGCGTGGCCCACAAACCACTGTTGGCATGCATAGAACGCTGTGAAACCAAATTCAAATATTATAAGGACAGGATGATAATTTTTATCTTGTTGTGAGCCGCCCTGAGCCAGCCTAGGCTGGAATGGGTGGGATAAAAATCAATCAATCAATCAATCAATCAATCAATAAAATAAATAATTCCATAGAGTCCACTGCCCAAAGCAGCCATTGTAATAGCTGGGAAATTTTCTGTAGGGGCAATGATGTGCTGTGGCTGAGGAACATGGTGATTTTTGGGAGATCTCCAGGCCTCACAGGGATATTGGTAACTCCACTGACCATTTAAGGGAAGATTGGGATATGTATTTTGGCAATTCCAGTGACCGTTTAAGGGGAAATTGGGATGTGTATTTTACCTCAGGACACATTCAATGACTCTGAACAGTAACAACAAACTGTTTAGAATATTAGAGGCAAAGGACAATCAGGCTGTATATGCAAATGACCTCTGTGTTCCGACTGGCTATTGAGGGGAGAGGAACAGCAAACTGTTTAGAATATTGGAGGTGAGACTCAGGCAACGCAGCCAGTGGATAGGGACAGCTTCTGAGATCAGGAAGCCAACTGATTTGGGAGCATGTGGAATGTTCAGGAAAGTCCACAACCAAAACAGAATTATTATATAGAGAGATACCATAGCATTGGAACAGTAACAGAAAGGTGCAAAAGGTTTCATTCCAGAGGCTGTAGGTAACACTGCTTTATTGTTAGGAGATCAGATTACATGGAATTTCAAATATATAATTTAAAGGCATGCTACTCTAAATCTGTTGTTTCCAAGTAACTTTTCTTTTTATATACATTATATTAATTAAAATGTTCATCCAATGATGCTAGAAAGGGACAAGGCACATACATGCTAAAGTGATTCTTAGGACCATTTCCAAGTTTTCAGGATGCTTGCACTGCCTTGTGTCCAAAATGACCTTTGTGCTTTGAAGCACTCCTAGGCAGCCCATGTATTTTTAAACAGGCAGAAAAGAAGGAAGATGCAAACCTATTTGTCCCTCTTAGGTCTAAAACTCGTAAGTCCCACCTTGATGACAAACTGTTATCTCCTGGACCAAATTAAAATTGGACAAAGCAAGAATTACATTGTACCCCTGAGCTAGATATCTTTAGTAGTTTAGTAAGAAAGCAATTCATATTCATACAGGAAGGATGGGTGATGCTGAAAAATGAAGTGCTTAAGGCACAATCTCAAACTGTTCCGGTAAGAAAGAAAGGTGGGAGACAGGTGATGAAGCCAAGGTGGCTGAACAAGGAACTCTCTGAGGAGCTGAAACTAAAAAGGGAAATGTACAGGAAATGGAAGGAGGGTCAGATTACTGAGGGTGAATACAAGACACGAGCACAAATCTGTAGGAATGGTGTCAGAAAGGCTAAAGCACAGATGGAGCTGAGGCTTGCAAGGGATGCAAAAAATAACAAGAAAAATTTCTATGCTTATGTTCGGAGCAAAAAGAGGAACAGGGATGGAGTAAGCTCATTGCTAGGGGAAGATGGTCAAGCCTTAACAAGGGATGAAGACAAAGCGGAATTACTCAACTCTCACTTTGCGTCGGTCTTTAACCATAAAGTGAGCTGTATACAAACTGAAGAATGCAAGGCATATGAAGGAAAGGGGAACTGCCAGTTCAGAATAAGTAAGGAAATGGTTAGAGAACATCTAGCTGCCTTAAATACTTTCAAATCTCCAGGGCCGGATGGCTTGCATCCGAGGGTGCTAAAAGAAATTGCAGATGTTATTTCAGAGCCTCTGGCTATAATCTTTGAGAGGTCCTGGAGTACGGGTGTTGTGCCAGAAGACTGGAGAAGAGCGAATGTTGTCCCAATCTTCAAGAAGGGGAAAAGGACGGACCCGGGAAATTATAGGCCTGTCAGTTTGACATCAATACCTGGGAAAATTCTGGAGCAGATTATTAAACGCTCTGTCTGTGAACACCTTGAACAAAATGAGTTAATTGGTAATAGCCAGCATGGGTTTATGAAGAATAAGTCATGCCAGACTAACCTTATCTCCTTTTTTGACAGAGTTACTAAAATGGTTGACTCTGGCAATGCCATGGATATAGTGTATCTAGATTTCAGTAAAGCATTTGACAAAGTTTCTCACGATATCCTTGAGGATAAGCTGGTTAAGTGTGGGCTGGATGGCGCAACCGTTGGGTGGATTCATGGTTGGTTGAAAAATCGTACCCAATGAGTGCTCGTAAATGGCTCTGCGTCTACGTGGAGGGAAGTCTCGAGTGGAGTACCACAGGGCTCGGTCCTAGGCCCGGTGTTATTCAATGTGTTTATAAATGACCTGGATGAAGACATAGAGGGGATGCTTATCAGATTTGCAGATGACACGAAGCTGGGTGGGATTGCTAATTCTGAAAAAGACAGAGTCAGGATTCAGAAGGATCTTGATAGGCTGGAACAGTGGGCTGAGACAAATAAAATGAATTTCAATAGAGATAAGTGCAAAGTCCTACACTTAGGTACAAAAAATCAAAGGCACAGATATAGAATGGGAGGGACTTGGCTTGACAGCAGCACATGTGAAAGGGATCTAGGTTTTATGGTTGATCACAAGCTAAACATGAGCCTGCAGTGTGATGCGGCTGTGAAGAAAGCTAATGCAATCTTAGGATGCATTAGCAGAAGCATTGTGTCCAGATCACAGGAGGTGGTAGTTCCGCTGTATTCTGCTATGGTCAGGCCCCACCTGGAGTACTGTGTCCAGTTTTGGGCACCACATTTTCGGAAGGATGTTGACAAACTCAAGCGGGTCCAGAGGAGGGTGACCAGGATGGTGAGAGGGTTGGAGTCCAAGTCTTATGAGGAAAGGCTGAGGGAGTTGGGTACGTTTAGCCTGGGAAAGAGACGGTTTAGAGGGGACATGATTGCAGTCTTCAAGTATTTGAAGGGCTGTCATGTAGAAGATGGAGTGGATCTATTCTCTCTTGCTCCGGATTGCAAGACTAGATCTAATGGGTGGAAATTACAAGGGAGTCGTTACCGGCTTAATATCAGGAGAAACTTCCTGACTGTAAGAGTGGTTGAGCAGTGGAACAGACTGCCTCGGGAGGTGGTGGATGCTCCTTCGCTGGACGTTTTCAAGAGGAGACTGGACAACCATCTTTTGGGTATGTTGTAGGTATGTAGGGGTTTCGGCTGTGTTCCTGCAGAGTGCAGGGGGTTGGACTAGATGGCCTGCAAGGTCCCTTCCAACTCTAACATTCTATGATTCTATGATTCTATATTTAAATGGAGAATTCCATAAGGAGAGACAATACATAAACACTTCATAGCTAGGTCTGGAAAAAGGAAAGGACTGACCCACAATTCACTGTATGTGATATAGCATGCCAAACAAAGGAAATGCAACATATAAGCATATTCAGCTTGGCCTTGCTGGCTTCTTACATGCAGTCTGGGCATTGTAGAATAGTCGTGTCAAGCAAACTTCCTACTACCACCTGGAGGGCTTTCCTAGTTTCCTGCTGCAAGTGCACTTCACCCTTACCAGACATGTCCTTAGCAGAGTTGGCAACAGGCCTGGAAAAAATGTCCTGCCCCTTTAGTAGAGGCTTTATGTGTAGAAATGGGCAACTGAAGCTTTACATGGCATCAAAGTAAAATCCCATCAAGCCTCTATTAAAGTGACAGGACATTTTTTTCTCTAGATCATTGGCAATCCTAGTCATAGGAGAGGAGTGTTTGAAATCTTAGGAAGGGGGCAGAGATCTTGACCTCATGCATTCAAATGCTGTGGGCAGCCTTGCAGGTTTTATCACTGCCATGGGTGAGATGGATTTTACATAAACTAAGTGATAGCCCCTTTACCAAACTTGTCTATCCTTTCTTTTGTCAAATGTTGAAGGGTATACTGCTGTTTTCCTTCACAGCAGAGCTCTGATCATTAAAACACACATACTCACACACCCATAGGAGAATAAGAGCTTTAGAAATCTCTTGAGCTTTACAGGAAATAGGGAGTAAGCCTATACCAGACCCCATCTTTGACAGAATAAGGTGTTTTTCTGGTACTGATCATTAAAAACTGAACAAACACAGCAGCAATTTGGCTCCAGTGATCAATTCTTAGGAGTATGCAGAGAGGAAAGTGGGAGTGACACTTAAAGCTTCCAGTTTCAAAATAACTGGGGAGGTCTCAGAATATAGCACTGAACAGGTAACAAATGCCAATCATGTTGCTCTTTTGCTTTCTAATTAGTACCACAAGCTAGGCACTGTTGTATCTTCTGAATTTCTCTCCAATCTTCCAGCTGAGCCTTTCTGATCACAGTCTGGGGAAGGTGCCAGGTAAGTAAGCAACCACAAATCCACTTGATGATCAGAAACCAACTAAGTGGGCTGAATTTACCATTTCCAATGACAAGGCATCCAGCCGTAATATACTTGTCTCCAGTTAGTTTTCTCTTTTTTTCTGTGACCTGATGCCAGTTGTGCAGTATCATGGAAGATCAGCACCAGAAATTATGCTTTAACATTTCTAAACTGAACAAAAATTAAGTCAGCCTCTATAGGTGGCAAAGGACTGAGCAAGGGCATTTGCTGACATTCTGTAGGTTATTGATGCTATGAGAATGCAGAAAGCAGAGACGTGCTTATATGTTGTAGAAGTAAGTGACAAGTATGGAGGGGGGAAATCAAGGAAAGCAACATAACTTTTCTAAGAGGTGAGACTGACACTGTTGACTGGGTTAATTGCCAAAGCAATCTGTGATGAAGGACTTCTGCAGGTGAGAATGTGTGAGACAAAAATAGAAAAGTATAAATCAAGAGCAAAATGCCTATCAGGAATGAAGTCCATATCATAGGCCAAGATGCTGTTAATTTGAAACTGGTTCAAATTTGTTGTGTAGACCAGCCTCAGAGCTAAACAACAATATACATTGCCCAGGAGAGTTAAAGATGTTACTTGCTGCCATCTTTTAAGGAGAGGTTGAATTAGGGTTGCCAAGAACTTACCGTATTTCAGTGGGGGATGGATATGTCCTGGCAGGACCATCCCCGGGGGAAGGAAAGATGTGCACACGATGCTGTCGCCAGGAAGTGACGCCGGGCGATGCTCTGGCAAAGGGGATGGAAACTCGTTGGTATCATTGAGTTTCCAGCCCCATTGCCAGAGCGTCGCCCAGCGTCACTTCCTGATGATGGCATCGTGCGGCATGGGTGTTGCCCGGGGGAATGTTCCAGTCGGGGACTGTGCGTTCCCCACCAAAATACGATAAGTACTTGGGAACCCTAGGTTGAATTGTTTCCCAAAGGGGCTGTCTCCTTTTAATTGGGGGAATTAGTGAAGGAGAGAGAGCTTGTGAGAGGGGGTAATGAGCAAGATCTCCACCAAGGTTTATGTGGATTTTCCCCTTAGAGAAACTCTCAGAAATAAACCAGGCTGTGGCTTAAACAAGAAAGGTTCTTTTTATTGAAGGAGAAAGAAATTTTAAAAAGCACATATACAGAAATAAATGCACATGGTAAAACATATGAACAAGCCAACAGAAATGCAGGGAGGAGCAGAAACAGAGGGAGGGTTTTTTTGGGAAATCATAATTACCAGTCTAGAAGAGGCAGAGGTCCACAGAGAGAGGCTTTGAAATGAACCAGCATTTCACAGAGATGGAAAGGAACCCAAACAGATTTGGGGGTGAGTCATTAGTAGGCCTCCCTCATGGATCACTGCCTTGTCGTGGCGAGGGGGCTTGCGTGGTTCTATGAGGCTGTGGGCTATGCCGTGGAGGGCCACCCAGGACGGACAGGCCACAGCAGAGAACTCAGACCAAGCGTGATCCCCTGGAGAAGGAAATGGCAACCCACTCCAGTATCTTTGCCAAGAAAACCCCATGGACAGTAACAAAAGGCTAAAAGATATGACGCCGGAGGATGAGCCCCTCAGGTCGGAAGGTGTCCAATATGCTACTGAGGAAGAGCAGAGGGCAAGTACGAGTAACCCCAGAAAGAGTGAAGCGGCTGGGCCAAAGCCGAAAGGACGCTCAGTTGTGGATGTGTCTGACGGTGAAAGGAAAGTTCGATGCTGCAAAGAACAATACTGCATAGGAACCTGGAATGTAAGATCTATGAATCAAGGTAAGCTTGACGTGGTCAAAAATGAGATGGCAAGAATGAATATTGACATCTTGGGAATCAGTGAACTAAAGTGGACAGGAATGGGCGAATTTAACTCAGAAGACCATTATATCTACTACTGTGGCCAGGAATCCCATAGAAAAAATGGTGTGGCCTTTATAGTCAACAAGAGAGTGAGAAAGGCAGTATTGGGATACAATCTCAAAAATGACAGAATGATCTCGGTCCGAATCCAAGGCAAACCATTCAATATCACAGTAATCCAAGTCTATGCCCCAACCACTGCTGCAGAAGAGGCTGAAGTGGACCAGTTCTACGAAGACCTACAACAGCTCGTAGAACTAACACCAAAAAATGATGTCCTCATCATCATAGGGGACTGGAATGCTAAAGTAGGAAATCAAAAGGTAACCGGAATAACAGACAAGTTTGGCCTTGGAGAACAAAATGAAGCAGGGCAAAGGCTAACAGAGTTTTGTCAAGAGAACATGCTGGTCATAGCAAACACCCTTTTCCAACAACCTAAGAGATGTCTCTACACATGGACATCACCAGATGGGCAACACCGAAATCAGATTGACTATATAATTTGCAGTCAAAGATGGAGAAGCTCTATCCAGTCAGTAAAAACAAGACCTGGAGCTGACTGTGGCTCAGATCATGAGCTACTCATTGCAAAATTCAGACTTAAATTGAAGAAAGTTGGGAAAACCACAAGGCCATTCAGATTTGACCTAGATCGCATCCCCGATGAATATACAGTAGAGGTGAAGAATAGGTTTAAGGGACTAGATTTGATAGACAGAGTGCCTGAAGAACTATGGACAGAGGTCCGTGACATTGTAAAGGAGGCAGCACTCACCGCCATCCCAAAGAAAAAGAAATGCAAAAAAGCAAAGTGGCTGTCTGATGAGGCTTTACACATAGCAGAGGAAAGAAGGAAAGCTAAAGGCAATGGGGAAAAGGAAAGATTTGCCCAACTGAATGCAGATTTCCAGAGAACAGCAAGGAGAGATAAGGAGGCTTTCCTGAATGAACAATGCAGAGTAATAGAGGAAAACAATAGATTGGGAAGGACTAGAGATCTCTTCAAGAAAATTGGAGAAATCAAGGGAACGTTCCATGCAAAGATGGCCATGATAAAGGACAAAAACGGTAGGGACCTAACAGAAGCAGAAGAGATTAGGAAAAGATGGCAAGAATACACAGAAGAACTATACAAGAAGGACCTCGATGTCCTTGACAACCACGATGGTATAATCACTGACCTCGAGCCAGACATCCTGGAAAGCGAAGTTAAATGGGCCTTAGAAAGCATTACTAACAACAAAGCTAGTGGAGGTGATGGTATCCCAGCTGAGTTATTCAAAGTCTTAAAAGAAGATGCTGTTAAAGTGCTGCACTCAATTTGCCAACAAATTTGGAAAACACAACAGTGGCCACAGGATTGGAAAAGATCAGTTTACATTCCAATCCCAAAGAAGGGCAACGTCAAGGAATGTTCAAACTATCGAACAATTGCACTCATTTCACACGCTAGCAAGGTCATGCTCAAAATCCTACAAGCTAGGCTCCAACAGTACGTGGATAGAGAACTGCCAGAAGTACAAGCTGGGTTTCGAAGAGGTAGAGGAACTAGAGATCAAATTGCCAACATTCGCTGGATTATGGAGAAAGCAAGAGAATACCAGAAAAACATCTACTTCTGCTTCATTGACTATGCTAAAGCCTTTGATTGTGTGGATCACAATAAATTATGGCAGGTTCTTAAAGAGATGGGAGTACCAGACCACCTCACCTGTCTCCTGAGAAACCTGTATAAGGGTCAAGAAGCAACAGTTAGAACCGGATATAGAACAACTGATTGGTTTAGCATAGGAAAAGGAGTACGACAAGGATGTATATTGTCACCTTGCTTATTTAATTTATATGCCGAGTACATCATGCGAAATGCTGGCCTGGATGAATCACAAGCTGGAGTTAAGATTGCTGGGGAAAAGATCAATAACCTCAGATATGCAGACGATACCACTCTGATGGCAGAAAGTGAAGAGGACCTCAAGAGCCTCTTGCTCAGGGTGAAAGAGGAGAGTGCAAAAGTGGGCTTGAAGCTCAACATCAAAAAAACTAAGATCATGGCATCTGGCCCCATCACTCCTTGGCAAATAGAAGGGGAAGTCGTAGAAGTAGTGACAGACTTCATGTTCCTAGGATCCCAGATCACTGCAGATGGTGACTGCAGCCATGAAATTAAAAGACGCCTGCTCCTTGGGAGGAAAGCGATGGCAAACCTAAACAGCATGATAAAAAGCAGAGACATCACCTTGCCAACAAAAGTCCGCATGGTCAAAGCAATGGTATTCCCCGTAGTAATGTATGGCTGCGAGAGTTGGACTATAAGGAAGGCTGAGCGCCGAAGAATAGATTCTTTTGAACTCTGGTGCTGGAGAAGACTCTTGAGAGTCCCTTGGACTGCAAGGAGATCAAATCAGTCAATCCTAAAAGAAATCAACCCTGACTGTTCCCTGGAAGGCCAGATCCTGAAGCTGAAGCTCAAATACTTTGGCCACCAAATGAGAAGGGAGCATTCACTGGAGAAGACCCTGATGCTGGGAAAGATTGAAGGTCAAAGAAGAAGGGGACGGCAAAGGATGAGATGGTTAGACAGTGTCATCGATGCAACAAACATGAAATTGAGCAAACTTCAGCGGACAGCGGAAGACAGGAGGGCCTGGCGTGGTCTGGTCCGTGGGGTCGCGAGGGGTCGGACTCGACTGTGCGACTGAACAACAACAACATTAGTAGGCGCCTAAAATACACACACTGCAATGAGGCTGAGCATGTTGTTATAGGGCAAAATGCTACCTAAGGGCATGGTGATATGATTGCTCCTAAAACAAAACTATGATTGGATTAAGACAATGTGTTGGGGAAGGCTGAATAGCGTTCCCAGGAATGGACAAAGACCTGGGGAAATGTGTGATATTTTGCATGAGTGTAGCTAATAGTGCTGCATTTTTAATATCTACGTTGATGAAGACAATCCATTAATAGTTTCTCAATATGCCTTGCATAACTAAATAATTTTTTCATCATATGGAGTATGGATTGATGTACCTACTTGACTAGACTGTGGAGTTCTATGAAAATATGGTCCTTCTCTGAGGAAGATCTGGGAAATGAACATACTCTCCAGAAACTTTGTTAGAACACTACTTAATTTTGGGCCTTTTTTACATTTGATATTCTTGAATGTTCTTGACTGTATGATGTAATGTCTTTTGAATATTTAATGCACTGTGAATGTATTATTGGATATTATTAGCTATCAGTTTGTATAAGGATATATTTTTCATACATTAGTGTTTGTGCACAGGCTTTTTGTTTCTATTTTTTTCTATAGCTAATGGTACTAAGGCACTAATAGTTTTCTGATGAGACTGCTGAATGTAAACTAAAAGTGCTAGTGTTTTTCTGATGACTCCTGATGATGGGATGGGAAAGGCCTTTCAGACTATATGAATAGTCTATTAATTAAGGTGAGTGAGTAAGGGAGAGATCATCCCACAAAGGGATAATGTTTCCTGAGAAGCCCATTGATGAGATTAAGCATTTCTGTTTAGAGTGGGGAAAAGTCTACTAGAGTACTGGTGCAGGCCTCCCAGGAGACGACTGGGGTTCAGTAGGGCAGGTTACAGGCAAGGATGCAAAGAGTAACCAGGGTCCAAAAGTCAGGGGTTCCAGAGAACAGGTATGCCAAGTCCAGTCCAGGGTCATGGGTTCCAGAAAATCCAATAGTCAGGTCCAGTCCAAGGGTCAAAGTACCAGTGGTCTGGTAACAGCAAGGTCAGTGGTTCAGTAGTATTATGTACTTCTTGCCTCCACAAAACTGCCGCTTCTCCCAGTCAATTTTATAGCCGAGTCTTAACAAGCTATACTCCCAGCCAATTCCTTGGCAGTCATCCTGAAACTACTCATCCATCTCGTAAGTTGTCAGCTGACAATGGGCCATAAGTCTCGCACTCTTTCTCCTTTCCTGCAACTCTGTGTGCCTCTAACAGCATCGATGCTGCAAGGGTGTAGGTGAGCTAGGTGAGCTAGGTGGGCTGGGAGTGGCTTCTGAGCTACTGCTTTAGAGCTACAAGGCAATGGCTTGGTTTCAGCTGTAGGCTGTGACTTCTAATCAGCTGGTAACCTGAGCTCTTGTTGCTCTCCTCCTGGCTCAGAGCCAGCTGCAGCTGGTTGTTCAATTACTGGCTGAGGGCTGGCTGAAGGCAGCTCTTCATCTGAGGAAGCTATGCCATCACTGAGCACAGATAGATTTGCGACAATTAGCTTTAAAGCGGGGGGGGAGTGAAACGGACTGGTGAAATGCAGACCCACTCCACTGTGAGGTTGAAATAGCTATGATCCATTTCACTGGCCACTTTTGTTTCCCCCCACTTCACAGCGGGGAGGAAGCAAAATGGATGGTGAAATAGGTGGCAGCCATTTCAGCCTCACAGCTGATGGGTGAACCTGCCCCACTGTGGGGATGAAATGGCTGCCAGCCATTCCAACCTAACAGCCAGGCAGGTTCACCATTCAGCTGTTAGGTTTAACTGGTTGTGGGCCACTAAATCCATCAGGTTTGCTTCCCCCTCCTTTAAATGGTGCCATCAATTGTTATTTATTGCTATTGTTTATGTTATATATTATGTTTGAATTACTATTTGGAATCTTAGATATTGGATTATGTATTTATTGTCATGTTGTAATGCATTCTGAGTCTGCTTGCAGAGGAGGGAGGGCTAGAAGTCAAATAAATGAAATGAAATGGCTGCCAGCCATTTAACCTTTCCTGGGTGGACCCCCCTTTTCTCCCAGCTGTAGCAAGACGCATGCAGGAGAAAAGCAGAACCAAACTCACCAGACTGGCTCAGTCCAGGGCTGGTTTAGGGGCCACCCCAAACCGGGTTTTTTTAGGTACATACCCATCCCCCTACTACTGATTTCTATTAGATTTGGTTTGGAAAATGTTTTAGATATAATAAATGTCATTATTGACCTTTGGAAATTACCCCGATGAAGAGGGGAAGAGAAACTAAACCAACCAAGCAAACACCTTCAAAGAAAGTTCAGAAAACTAGTAAAGGGTCAAAAGTTAAAAACATCAAGAGGCATAGACAAAAGTGCATGTATGTATTTCAAAAGCATATTAAAATCTTGTAGAGGCCCAAATAAAGCCTCATAAAGTAATCAAAGTGACAAATGCACAAAAAGAACCATATATAACCTGATGCATTCCAGCCCACAAGAGCCTTCTTCAGAGGTCAAATAGTACAGAACACAACATACAACAAAGCCCCTGTTACACCTGTAAGGCAGTAAACAATTGATATAGGACCAACAATGGAATGTTCCAATCTGGAATTGAATGACACACAAAAAATTTTGTGGGGTCACAAATGTATCTGGTCTTGTGTCAGAAGCAATTTCAGTCTTGGGTTATATTAAAAGGGCCATAGCATCGAAATCACAGGAGGTTATAGCCCCTCTGTATCATACCTTGGTCAGGCCACACCTGGAGTACTGTGTGCAGTTCTGGAGTCCTCACTTCAAAAAGGATGTGGGCAAAATTGAGAGGGTGCAGAAGAGAATGACAAGGATGATCAGGGGTCTGGAGATTGAGCCCTACAAGGAAAGGCTAAGGCCCTTGGGAATGTTTAGTTTGGAGGAGTTTGAGGGGGGACATGATTGCTCTCTTTAAATATTTGAAAGGACGTCATTTGGAGGAGGGCAAGGACCTGTTCCAGTTGGCAGCAGAGGATAGGACCTGAAGCAATGGGTTTAAATTACATGCAGAAAGGTATCAGCTGGATAGCGGGGAAAACTTTTTCACGGTCAGAGTGGTTCAAAGGTGGAATCAGCTGCCTAGGGAGGTGGTAAGCTCCCCTTCACTGGCAGCTTTCAAGAAGAGGCTGGATGAATATTTGTCAGAGATGCTTTAGGCTGGTCCTGCATTGGGCAGGGGGTTGGACTAGATCAGAAGTGTCAAACATGTGGCCCAGGGGCCGAATCAGGCCCACAGAGGGCTTCTGTCAGGCTTGCAGTGGAACTGGCTGTCTTCTGCTTCTTCTTCCACTTCTGCTGCTGCTGCTGTGTCGTCATAGGTTTGCAGCTTACATATACACACCTGAACAGCATACTCAAGATTGCAACTGCACAGACATTTTGATGCAATAATTCAGAGCAAGAGGTGTCAGTTATCAGACACTGTTAAATAAGCAAAATATTGCAAGAGTGCTGATGTTTTAAGCATGTTTTTATTTTAAGTAAAAAAACACCCTTTGTGTTTGTGTCCTTTATAAAGTTTATATCTCCACTACCTGGCATTACATTTTATGACACACATGGCCCGGCCCAACAAGGACTCATTTATGTCAGATCCAGCCCTCATAAGAAATGAGTTCGACACCCCTGGACTAGATGGTCTGTATAGCCCCTTCCAACTCTATGATTCTATGATTCTACATATACTGGAGATAGAAATATTGCCAATATTTACCTTCTACTTTAGGTCCTAAGAGTACAAGTAAAATAACCTTATCAGGGCCAATGTAACATCAATATGTATCAATATATGTAATATATCATTCAATTCCAGATTGGAACACTCCATTGTTGGTCCTATATCAATTGTTTACTGCCTTACAAGTGTAATGGGCTGTGTTGTATTCTGTACTATTTGACCTCTGAAGAAGGCTCTTGTGGGCCAAAATGTGTCAGGTCATATATGGTACTTTTTGTGCATTTGTCACTTTGATTACTTTATGAGGCTTCTTTATTTGGGCCCCTACAAGGTTTTTATATGTTTCTGAAATAAACACATGTACTTTGGAAATTACCCTACTGGGCCTGGCCCTACATTCTTTCTAGGCACATGGTGGACAGGCTGGAAAAAATGAGGACCTAGTTGCCCTGGGTCAGAGCAGACTCAGTCAAGACCAAGGGGATGAGACAGAATCACTGACTGGAAGTGCAAAGTTGAGAGTACATTCCAAGAGTCATAAACAAGGGAAGCCAGCTGAGGGTTCAAGAAGCAGAGTCTGAGCAGGTCCAAGAGGCATAGTCAAGCAGGTCCGGCGTCAAAGCCAAAGGTTCAGGAGTTGCAGGAACAGGTCCAGGTGGTGTGGTTGCATGTCTCCAGAAAGGAGATGAGTTGTTCCCACACCTACCCCCTCTGAAGCCCCATCCTTTATTAGTAGCTCACAGCTACTAGTGAGAGACCCATCCATTTGGCTCATGCTAGTGAGAGACCCATCCATTTGGCTCATTAACCCCAGGTGTTCCTCTTGATTTGGCAGTTGCCAGACAGTGAGGTGCATGCTCCACCTCCTCTCGAGGAGCTCCAAGTGTGCCTGCCTCCTCCTGGCTCTGGGGAAAGGGGAGGCAAGGCAGGCTGTGAAGTCTCCCCAAGATCTTGAATTGTTGAGGCACCACCTCTCTGGGTTGCCTCTTCTATGTTCCTAGGGCTCATGGGACTGGAGCACATGCTGTCCTCAGCAACTGGGGCACTAGGACCTGCCTCCGCTGTCTCAGGGTTGTAGACAGCATCAGCTGATTGAGCCTCAGAGGTGCTGATGGGGATGTTACCAGCATCAGCTGAGTGATTCTCAGCTAAATCAGGCTGGCCCACTACACCATCCACCCTTCAGGGCCTCCCTCCCCCAGAGGCTTCGGCTTCAGCAGGTACATCTGATGGAACTGGTGTACCAGATCTAGGGCATGGAGGTGATGGGTGGGTTCCCAGGATCAATCCTCTGATCCATAGCCCTGCTAATCATTCAGGTATTGCAGCTGGCCTCTTCAGAGATGAGAGTCAAGGATATGGGCTACTTCATATTCTGGGGTACTATCGGTGAGGATGGGAAGTGGAGAGTCTGTCTGTAGTCGCATGGGGTCCAGTGGAGAAGCGGGAATTAGTAATGATCTGTGAAACACGGGATGTATATGGACAGTTGAGGGTAGTTGCAGTCGGTAAGCTACAGGGTTCACTTGTTCTGTGACCAGATATGGTTCGATGAATCAATTGTCCAGTTTGTGGATAGGTCGTTGGTTCTGTAGGTACTATGTGAACAACCATGCTTTCTTGCCTGCTTTTAGCAGTCGGCCTGGTTGAAAATGATGATCTGCAACATCTTTGTAGGCATCTTTGGCGTGTTGCAGCTGGTCTTGTAATAACTCATGGATGGTTTGGAGTTCCTGCACACACTGATCCACTGCTGGGACATTGGAAGCAGGAGCAGTGGCCAGGAAGAAGCGAGGATGGAATCCATAGTTAGTCATAAATGGAGACGACCATGTTGAAGAGTGTTCAGCATTACTGTATGCAAATTTGGCCAGAGGGAGGAGTGATGCTCAGTCATTTTGCTGGTGGTTGGTATAACATCAGAGGTACTGTTCTAAGGTTGCATTTGTATGCTCCATCTGGCCATCCAACTGTGGGTGGTGTGCTGTGGAGAGGTGCACTTGCATGCCTAGATGGGTATGCAGAGCCTCTAGAACCAAGAAGTAAACTGTGCCCCTCGATCAGTGATGATGTGTTCTGGCACACCATAGAATTTGAATATGTGCTGGAGATACAGTCATGTCATTTCCTGAGCAGAGGGGAGACTAGGACATGGGATGAAGTGGGCAATTTTGGTAAAAAGGTCCATGATCCCGTGTGACCCTGTGAATGTGACAGGTCTCTGTGATAAAGTCCATGGATATGGCTCTCCAGGGCCCGGATGGTGTCAGGAATGGGTGCAAGAGTCCAATGGGTTCCCCTGGTGGGTCTTTTGCCCGCCTGCAGACACCTCAGGATGCCACATAGCGACTCACATCAGCATATACCCGGGGCCACCAGAACTCTTGGGTGATCAGATGTGTGGTCTTGTGATGCCGAAAATGGCCAGACAGCTTTGAGTCATGAAACAGTTGCAGAATCTCTGCTTGCAGCAGCCCCAGGGGGACATATAGACTGTCTTGATGCATGAGCAAGCCGTGGTGCTCTGTAAATCTCCATGGTGTCAGTTGCAAGGAATCCCAGAGTTTCTGCAGTTGTTCCAGGGCAAATAGATCTTGTGCCTGTTGTTCTTGGATCCTCTCCACATGTCCCAGAGGGTCCTGTGTGGCAGTGAATGTTTCTGGAGGTAATATAGTTGACAATTTTTGGTCTTCCTTCAGGATGGTGGCATATTCTGGCTTTCAAGAAAGGGCATCAGTCCATTTATTTGAGAACTAGGGATATAAGAGATCTGGAAGTCAAACCTGGAGAAGAACAAAGACCAGCAGTTCTGTTGTTGGTTTAGCTGCCGAGTCATTTAAAGATGTTCCAGGTTCTGGTGATTGGCCTGCACCCAGACTGGATGCCAAGCCCCTTCTAGGTGGTGGTGCCAAACTTCAAAAACCACTTTGATTGCAAGTAACTCCCACTCCCAGATGGCATAGTTTTGTTCTGCTGGGGTCAGCTGGCAGGAATAGTATGTGCATGGTTGCGGGGTGCTGGCAGAATCTTCCCTTTGGGACACTATGGTGCCTAGTGCTGCACTTGACACATCCACCTTGACAATGAATGGCAGATGTGGGTCTCAGTAGCGGAGCAAGAGTTCAGACCTGAAGTGGGTTTTCAGGAGCTGGAATGCCTGGTCAGCTTCTGGGGTCCATTGGAATGGCTCTCGGGGGCAGACAAGTTCAGTCAGGGGGATTGTGATCTCAGTGTACTCTGGAATTAACTGCCTGTAGTAATTAGCAAATCCAAGGAACTGCTGAAGATCCTTCTGGGAACACGGGGCCTGCCATGTCTGTGCCACCTCTACCTTCTTGGGGTCCATATGGATGCCTTGTGGGGAAATTACATGCCCTAGGAACTCTTCTGTTTGCAGATCAAAGGCACACTTCTCTAGTTTTGCATACAATACACGTTGGCACAGGCACTACAAAACAATATGTACATGTTCAGCATGTTCAGCGGGGCCATGGGAATATATTGGAATGTCATCAGATAAATAATCACAAATTGGTCCAGGAGATCCCATAAGAAGTGATTCATCAACCTCTGGAAGACTGTAGGGGCATTGGTCAATCCAAAAGGCATAACCAGGTATTCAAATTGACCATACCGGGTCTTGAAGGCGGTCTTCCATTTGTCTCCTTCACAAATGCATACTAAATTGTATGCTCCCTGGAGGTCTAGTTTGGAATAAACCTGGGCCCCCTGTAGGTGTTCCAGTAGCTCCGGTATCAGAGGCAATGCGTACCAGTCTCGGTAATTTTGTTTAAGGCCCAGTAATCATGGCTGAGCCAAAGCTTGCCATTTTTCTTTTTGACAAAGAGTACCGGGGCCAAAGTGGGTGACATGGATGGCCAAATGAAATCCTGCTATAGGTTTTTGTCAAGAAAATCTTGGAGTGCTGCCTGCTCAGGATCTGAAAGGGAATATAGACATCCCATGGGCAAGGGTGCCCTCAGAACCAGGTTGATTGCACAGTGATAGGGCTGGTGCAGTGGTAGTTGGCTTGCCCCCTTTCTTTGAAAAAATCCTCCAAATCAAGGTATTTTATTGGGATTGTGCTTGGCACAGATGTAGCAGCTGCTGCCAAGGTCATGGGCTGGTGAAGATGAGGGCAAGGGTCGTGGAACCCTAAGTCCTGTAGACTCCATTGGACTACGGAATTGTGTTCCATCAACCAGGAGAGACCCAAGACAACAGGAAAGTGAGGCATGCTGGCTACATCGAAGCAGAGTCTCTCTGTATGTTGCTGGATCTGGAGAGTGAGTGGCTGAGTTTCCTGGCTGAAGGGGCCCAACTATGGCAGTCACCCATCAATTGCTTCAACAAGGGTCGGTCGGAGGGGCATTTGATGATGTTTGGCAAAGTCACTGTCCATAAAACACGAGAAGCACCTGAGTCCACCATGGCATATACCAACAGCCAGTGGGTATTTGGAAGACAGTTCTCCGGCATCCTCTGGTGACTCAGCAGGTGAAGAATGGCTAGACCACATTCCTCATGATTTCTGCTGGTCTGGGTGTGGTGTTAGGAGATGAACTTTGAAAATGCTTTTATTTGTTATTTTCTGACCTGCATGCACACCAGGAATGGTGCCAGCAAGTGTCTTTGCTTTGGGAGAATGTAAGCTTGAGTTAATGTGACTCTCTGTGTAGAGGAGGTACCACACACAGCCTGTACTTCCATGCAAATGAGGTCACAGACATGCCTTGCACATATCTACCCATGAGGCCTTGGGAACAAGAAGCATCCCTATTAGCATCTCCATTATGGTCCTTCAGCAGAATGTAGAAACAACAGCCTTCCCACCATTGAAGAATTTCTACCTCTCACATAACCCACAGGATGCTTGACATTTACATGTGTGAAGATTGTCACCTGGATCTGGCCAAATCCATCTGCATACCTAAAGGTTTCCATGCCAACCCATCTTAGCACCTTGACCAAAAACCTCCCTTGTAGAAAGGTATAGATTTTCAATATTGCCCCACCTTAGTAGGAGAGAACCCCCACATCCTTTAGCCAATGGTATAGGGATGGGATGGACCCAGAGACACCCCAAGCCAGCCCCCAGACTAGCTGATAAAATGGGGTGCAACCCTTTGTTCAGAAGGAAGAAATCACGCGTGCACTCCTGCAGCCTCCTGCAAGAAAAGCAACCTTTGTAACTTAAGGTAACTCTTGTGTGCTCTCTTGGAATCTGGACCAAGAGACCCTTTACAATTGTTGGCAGACTCCAACATTGTAAAGTGAGAGTTTCCCTAGTTAGAAACAATCCTTGTTCCTGAACACTGGAAGGTCGAATCTACTGGAACAGATAAGTATATATGCTCCCCCCCTCCTCAGCATACCTTTAGTTTAAAACCCCAAATATTGTTTTCCATTTCTACTGTAACTAAAGGAACTTGAATGTATGTGTGTGTGAATCTGTTTTTGTGTGCCTGTAAATAATAAGAATACTCAGTAAAGGGAATCTTGATTCAAATTAAGGAACCTTGTCAAGTGTTCTCCTTTTGGGAAAAAAGGCTTCTCTGGCACAAAGTTCGCTTTCTCTGTATAAATTGGCAAAAAGACCTCAAACAAGTTGGTCAGCTGACTGCGTAGATAAGCAGTCCGCCCAACAGTGGTTGGAAGTGACTGCATGCTTGTTTGCAGCTTTCTAGTCATTTGTCAATGCGTAGGCAGAGGTGGGTTAAAGCTTTCAAAGTGGCTGGCTGATCTCCATGAGTCACATCATTCAAAAGGTCATCTGCCAGCCCTTCCATGTACTGATCCATTAGAGCCATCTCATTCCAGCCTAAGTCCTGGGTAAGGAGCTGAAACTCAGTAAGGTAATGAGCCATTGATCTTCGTCCCTGTTTCAGTGCATGGATTTGCCTGTTGGCTTTCTCTGCTTTTAATGGGTTAGTGAAAGCAGCCTTCAGGTATGCCACAAAACCTGGGTAGTCATTTAGTAAAGGAGATTGAGCAGTTAGCAGAGGAGCAGCCCATTTGGCTGTCTGTCCCTTTAAGAGGCTGATCAGGAAGCAAACTTTTACCCTGTCTGAGTTGAAGTCTCTGACACGGATTTCCATATAAAGCTGGCACTGAACAAGGAAGGTGGGGAACTCTTCCACATTTTCTCCAAACTTTTCTGGAGGGCTGACTTTGCATTTTGCTGAAGGTGCTGGTGCATTGACATGAAGGGCAGCTGTGTGCAGGGTAGACACAACATATGTCAGCTGCATCACCTGATCCTGCAGCACTGCGAGGCTCGCAGCACCAGTGGCTGCTTCATCCATGAGCAGACTCAGCCATGACCAAGGGGACAAGGCAGAACCACTAACCAGAAGTGCAAAGTTAAGAGTTCAGTCCAAGAGCCATAAACAAGGGAAGCCAGCCAAATGTAGTAAAGCAGGTCCAGGGTTGAAATGACATGAAAAGATGCTGTTGGAGGAATGCAGTAAGAGACAGATTACACATCTGCTCTTCAGCACTGCCATCTGGGCATGACTTAGCTGTGGATTCATTCTTTGGGGTTGTTTTCTTTTTTAAAAATGGGAAGTTTAAAATCAAAATGGGCCCCATGCTCCTTGTGGCAGCAATTCTCTCCCTTCCTTTTCTCTCCAGCTAGAATCCGCCCACCCTTGTAATCCACACTAATTCTCTGCTTCTTTTCCATATCTATGTGCCTCTAGTCCTCTCTGCTCCTCTCTAGTGTTGTCTAAACAAAGCGACTGCTGAGGGGTTAAGGGAGCATTTAAAGGGGCTCAGAGGCTCAGAAGAGCAAATATTGAACTCTGCCATAAATTGGCACAAGCAGTGTTCCATCTAAGCTGAGTTAGTGTAAGCTAGCTCCCAGTTTTTTAGCCTCTGGCTCACACATTTTTGTCTCAGCTCAGGAAAGATGGCTCCAGAGCAAACTAATTTATGCAGTAGCGAAATTGCTCACTCACAACTTTAATGCTAGTAGCTCACAAAGTAGAATTTTTGCTCACAAGACTCCACAGCTTAGATGGCGCATTGGGTGCAAGACTCCATGTGCAAAGCCTGAAAGGATCTTTGCCTGTTTCTTGCATGTTTGATCACCCAACATGTTGGGAGCCCTGTAATGCTCATTCTGTTTCTGGAGAAGAGCATTTTTAAATTGTTCATGCTTCTGCTTTATTCTTCACTGCATAACTGCTGCCTCCTCATGAAGCATACAAGCTTGCTGCATCCCCAGAGCTGTCCTTGGGGACAACAACTGGAATGGTGCAGCCATCAAGCAATTGCTTTTGCTAAGAGTTATGTGACTGCACAAATCCATCAGCAGTCATTTCCCTCAGGCTTCCCATTTGCAGTATGGGCCAGGAATTCAAACAAAAAGCAAATATTGCCACCTAGTGGTATTGTGGAGACCAGAGATAACAAAACAAGTTTTTTTTTCCCCTGAGGAGATAATAGGCTCTTTCTGTGCACATAGTCTGTGCATCACAGTGGGGATATCCTGATGTACATTCAACCCTCATCTCTCCCACAGACACTGTGATCCATATGCACAGAGACCATCCACTCACAGAAGTCCAGACAACAATACCCTTTCCAGGGCTGCTTCTTGCATTTCTGGTGTAGCATTAAACACTGAACCAAGAGTGGGGGTGCAGATACTGTCCTGACAGGAAAAAATGAATATCTTGTTCACATCTTTCACTGGACTAGATGGAATACCCTCATTTTACCTGATTCTTCCTCATTCTTGCACTTGCCTTGATCTGTTATGGAGGTTATGGACAACAGTCCTCCATGAGAGCAATCACATCCTCAGCCCAAGAGCACATTGCAACCTAGTGAAGACTGCATGACCCTTGAGAGCAGTGGTGCTGAAAAACTGAGGCCAGGTAGGAACAGCACTCCAAATAAGGAATCCTCCAGGCTTTGTATTGTTCTTGCCTGCATACAAACATTGCACAAAAAAAGTAGGCATGCTGCTTGGTTTCTTGAGGACTTTTGTATCCATCTTTTTATAAGGCAAGTTTCTAGACCAGGGGTGTCAAACTTATTTGTTATGAGGGCCGGATCTGACATAAATGAGACGTTGTTGAGCCAGGACATGTGTGTCAAAAAAACGTAATGTCAGGTAGCGGCGATATTAATCTTATAAAGGACAGAAACACAAAGAATTTTTTAACCTAAAATAAAAACATGCTTAAAACATTAGCACTCTTGCAATATTTTTTTTATTTAACAGTGTCTGATAACCGACACTTCTTGCTCTGAATTACTGCATCAAAATGTCTGTGCTGTTGAAATCTTGAGTATGCTATTCGAGTGTGTATCTGTAAGCTGCAAATCTACTTTTGATTTATTGACATTCACTACAGAAATCTCATGCTCAGAATTCTGAGCCTAGGATCCAGGGGGGAATATAAAATGGCTGGGCATTATGAGCTTTTGTACATAAATTGCTTCATGTGCTGGTCCACAACATGAGAAGACACCATGACACAGACCCAAACTGAAGGCTATGTGTTTGTCTACAAAACTAGTCTTCCTCAGTGGTCAGTACTAGCCTACTGTCTGGGAAGTCTAAGTTCAAAATCCCCAAAGGAAATGTGTGGGGTGAACTTAGTATGGACACACACTCTTAGCCTAATCCACCTCACTGGCTTGTTGTTATTCCTCATCTAAATAGTTCACATTGCTTTGCTACTGAGAAAAACTGGATTATGAAAAGGGGGAGGGAACCCAGTTGCACCCAGGAGAGCCACAGCATAACAAGACCAACAAAATACACACACTGTAGCAAAGCACACGAAAGCTCATACCTTGGATAAAAATTTGTTAGTCTTAGAGGTGCTTTGTATTTCTCTCATGCAACTGAGGAAGCCAAGCAAAGCAAGCTCTCCCTCCTTCCCTCTCTTCCTTCAGGGAGAAGCCTCAGCTGGTGGAGGGGAAGAAAGGCTTGCCTTTGTTTCCTGTGTGACTGAGGCAGCCTGGCTAAGAAGAAAGGTCTGGCTCATTCCCTCTCTCCCCCTGGGAGAGGAAGGGGAAGGACTCTCAGCCAGTGCAGGGATCAGAAGCTTGACTATCTCTCCTGAGCGACTGAGAGAGTCTGGAAAAGCAAGCTATGATGCAGCAGCAGCAGCAGCAGAACTGAAGAAAAAGCAGGAGACAGCCAGTTTCACTGAGGGCCTGACAGTAGCCCTCTGGGGGCCTGATCTGGCCCCCGGGCCACATGTTTGACACTCCCATTCTAGACCTTAGGGTCATGCAGGAAAAACTGAAATGTGTCAACACCATCTGATATAGAAGCAAGGAGCCTAAAGGAGGCAGAGATTCTAAGGACTATAAAACAGTTTGTCCCAGGGTATGCTGCTGGTTTCAGATATACTGTTGAGCTGTCTAGAACACAGCACCAGCAACTCACATTTAAGAAGGTATCTGAAATATCTGGGTGAAAAAGAACACAAATGTAGGTGCAATAAAAAAGAACACAAATGTAGAATACTCAGAGAGCCAGTGTAGTGTAACAATTAGAGTACACAAGTTCAAGTCTTCACTCAGCCATGAAACATATTGGATTACCTTAGACCAGTTACTCTCTCTCAGCTTGGCCTGCTGTCAAGAACTGGCCCTTTAAGAGCTGTGAGTCTCTGCAGAAGCTAGACAGCAAATGTGGTTTAGCCAAGAGAAGTGGCATGACGGCACAGTCAGCCTTAACACCTGGTATCAATTACCGGCTAGGAAGAACTATTGCAGCTGGAAATGGTCAAAGAGTCAAAATGTCTCAGCTAGGTCTTGACAGGAAACCATCTAAGTTTACCATGCGCTTGCACTAGTGATGTAGTAATTGAATGACAGCTTGTTAACTACTTAGTGCAGGGCGAGGCTAGGCTCAGACAGACTGGCTCAGACTGTCTTGGTACAGAGAGAGAGCAAGCGAGAGAGAGCGCGCGTGCGCGCCAGGGATACTATGCTGCTGTGCTCGTATTGCTGAAGGCTTGTCATATCAGATGCATGAGGGCTTTGTTCCAAGGCTGTGTCTGCTGGAGGAAGGACTGCAACTCCTGGCACCAGCCCAGCTTCTCAGCCAAGCTGCTTTGGGCATCTACCCAAGGTTAAGTAATTAGGATAGATAGCTAGGCTTCTGTTTGTTTCTTTGTACTTCATTCACTTGTTTTCTCCCTTACTTGTGTTTTTTTATGTGTTAATCTTTTTTGTAATAAAAATATAGTTTTAATTGGAGTGAGTCACTGACTCTTGTATTTGCTTAAGGAACTCATTAAGCTTGGGGGAGTCTTTAAACAAGCTTCCCTCACCCTCTCTCTTCGTGTGCTGGTTGAAACAATCCTGAGTAAAAGAGTCTAATAGCCCGGTAGTCTCTGGGAGTAGCCTGGCTTTGGGCAATAATACAGAGGTGGCAGGGTGGAGTCATAACACCTGCTTCATAGGCTAAGGATTTATTTATTTATTTAGGTTTCTTGACCACCCTTCCCTGCTTGTGCAGGGCTCAAGGTGGTTTACAACAGAATAATTCAGTACATTATAAAACCAATTAAAACCTTAAACATTCAATATTAAAACATTCAAGCATTTCAGTAATCGAAGACATTTTAAGAACAAGATGGCGTATCTAGCATTCAGTCATGGGGGAGAAAGAGGGGGTGCTGGGCAGATGTAAAGAACTATCATTGGTGGAGTTTCCAGTTGCAGTGCAGCAACTTCAGACTGCTCAGGGAGAGGCTCCTATGTAACAGCCAAATCGCTGGTCCATTTTATGGAGGTCCAGGATCACCTGTACCCCACTGAGTTTTCCTGCAGGGGAGCTCAAGCAGGGGGCTTGAACTGAACACTCCCGCTTGTGGTGGCAGGTGGATAGAGTCTAGATTGCCCCAATGCAAAGGACCTGTGCGAGAGCATCTAATAGCAGCCATTAGTGAAGAAGAAGAGATTGAATTTATACCCTGCCCTTTACTACCGAAGGGAGTCTCAGAGTGACTTACAAACTATTTTCCCTTCCCCTCCCCACAACAGACACCCTGTGAGGTAGGTGGGGCTAAGAGAGTTCTGACAGAAACTGCTCTTTTTCAAGAACAGCTGTGCCAGAACTATGGCTTGCCCAAGGTCATCCAGCAGGTGCAACTGGAGGAGTGGGGAATCAAACCTGGTTCTCTGAGATTAGGGTCTGCACACTTAACCACTACACCAAACAGCCGTGATCACCAGGACAAACGGGAGACTTGGCATTCCATACAACTTGGAAAAAAAAGATCTTCAACATCATTAGTAAAGGGGGGCACAATATTTGAAGAGCCACTGCTGGTTAAATGCCCCTTTAAACTTTAAAACCCAGACTGGAGGAAAAAGGAGAGGTGGATATTCCCCTCCCCTTCCTTTTGTGGCTTGGAAGAGTTTTGAAGAGCTAGAGAAAAATATATGGGGCTATAAAGAGACCTGGTTGATGGCTGAAAACAAACTTATTAACAGAATTTATTAAAAGTTAAACCACAGTTTGGAATATAACAACTATAATAATATAAACAACTTTAAAAAGTGAATCCTTCCCCCCTTTCTTTTCCTTTTTTGGCATGGACTAGTATACTTGATATAAGAATCCTTTCTTCTTTCCTGTTCTCCTTAGTTTTTGTGGATTTTTTTTGTTCTATTTTTTGATTTCTTCTTTTTAAAGACTTTATATTGGATTATATTCATACAATATTTAAACTTCATTTAGATTATATTCTCTTCCCTTTTGCAACTTGGATACCTGGGATTTACCTGGCAAGATTACAATTAAGAATTTCTTTTCTTATACTTTGGATTTATAAGTGGTTTTTCCTTTCCTTTTGGATTATTTGTAGTTACTGTTGTTTCGTGAAGATTTCCTATTGGATTATAAGGATGGCTCTTTTTTGTGTCATGTGGATTACAAATGGGGACATTTAAGTTCCACTGGAAGAAAGAAGGAGGAGGAAAGTACTCTCTGAACATCACTTCTGAGTGATAGAAGTATTTTGGTATTGTTTGGTCTATCCATGTGGTAACCACAGAATATAAACTCTTCTTTCTGTAATGTAAATAATTCAATAAGGTTCTTTTTATTGCTTAGCTTGGGAAAGGTTTTAGTATTATTGTGATAAGGGAGTTTAAACAAAAATAAGGGGTTTGTTTCTGAAAGGGAGGGGTGAGTGATTCTCTGTTGTTAATGGGAGTTTTAAATATGGCTAGTGGGATGAGGAAAGACCCTGGAGTGCTATCCCCAGGACAAACTAAATCTGTGGCTGCTAACTTAGCCCAAATTTCCATAAAGGAACTACAAAGCCTGATTCAGGAGGTGGTGGCTGCAGCAGTTGATCCCATCCAAGTCAAATTAGATTCACTTGCCCAGTAAATCACTATGCAAACTGAAGAGATCAAGAAACAGATTGCAGATAATAAACAAGAAATTTCTGTTGTGGTGAAAACAACAAGTAAGCTGGAAACTAAATCAGAAGAAACAGATCTTCAAATCCAGGCTATGAGGTCCAAACAGAATACCAAGGAAGATACACTTATAAAACTGGAAATTGATAAAGCTGCTTACATATTAAGATTTCAGAACATAGAGAAGAAGGAGGAAGATTTAAAGATTGACATGGTGTATACTCTTGCAAAATATATGGGCACAGAGAACTCAGAAGAAGTCTACAATGAAATTGATGTGGCCTACAGAATGCCTTCAGCTTATGCAAGAAAAAATAAACTACCTAGAGAGGTATATGTGAGATTCCATAAGAGAGCTATGAGGGATGAGATTCTTAAAGCTGTAAATGGGACATCTCTTCAAATAGAAAATACAGAGATAAAAATATTAAAAGAGGTTCCTTGGAGAGTGCGAGAGAAAAGAAAGGATTATATGGATCTTGCAAGTACACTAAGAAAAAAATGGAATTACATATAGGTGGCTATTACCAGAAGGCATTCTCTTTACTTTCAAAGGGAAAAGACACAGAAGTAACTCAATTTTCAAGGCAGAAGATTTCATCAAAACATGTGGAGATGACTTGGAAACACAAGAAGAAGAATAGAAGGATATAGAAGAAGAAAAAAAAGATCTACAAGGAGCAACAGGAACCATTGGACAACTTCAAAGACCTAAGAGAAAAACAGTAAGGATTGTGCCATCACAAATAGTCACAAGACTCCAACAGAAGAATAAAGATGGCACAGAGAACCAATCACAGGATGGATAGAAGAATAAAGATAATCTCAATAAATGTCAATGTATTGAATGCACCTCAAAAAAGGACAGATATTCTTGCAATTGAAAAAAATGCAATTGGATGTGATATGTTTGCAAGAAACACATATTAAATCCTCAGATCAAAGATATTTGGAAATGAAGAAGTTTGGAAAAGTCTTTATCTCTTCAGACAAAGAAAAGGAAAAAAGAGGGCTAGTAACATATGTGAAAGACTATTTACACCCTGAACTAATATATAGTTCTAAAGATGGCAGAATCCTGATGGTTCAAATTCAAACTAAAACAACTTTGATTGTCAACATATATGCACCTAACATAATGAATTTTTTTATCAACTCTTGCATGACCTTATATCAAAACAAGATTTTGAAGAAATGTTTGATTGGAGACTACAATGCAGCATTTGACAGATCTCTAGATAGAAAAACTAAAACTGGAAAACAGAAACAAGGCAATGAGCTTTCTAAGAATTTTTTGCAACTTGCAGAAGAAAATAATTTGGAGGATTCCTGGAGAGCTAGAAATCCTAAGAAGATTTTACATACTATTCTGCAAGACACGTCATGGTCAAGAATAGATATGTGTTGGATTTCGACAACAATTATAAATGACCTGGTGGAAACAGAGATTTTACCAGCAACATTTGCAGACCACAGTCCTTTACTCTTGACATTACAAGACTCACCAAAGAAGAAAGGTTGAACCTTGAATACTTTTCTTTTGAAAAATGAAAAATTTGTAGCAGATTCTAAAAAGGAATTTCAAATGTTTTTTAAACAAAATATCCAACCAGACATTTCCATTCGAGTTGTATGGGATGCATTTAAGGCCTATGCAAGAGGCTGGATAATTAGAGAAGATGCTTATATTAGGAAATAAAGGATATACAAGGATTGGAGAACAACTTAAAAAAGAAGAGAAGACGAAACAGGACTCCACAACTGAACAAACAAGAATTAATATAAAGATGTTACAACATCAAATGAACTGTTTGTTATTACAGGAAATAGCAAAAAAAATTACCTATGCAAAATAAAACTATTTCGATAATGTAAGTAAACCAAATAGATGGTTAGCCTATAAACTATGGAAGGAAAGAGAAAAAAGACATATAAAGATACTGAGAGATGAAAAAGGAGAAGAAAAAAAACATACCTAGAGATTTGGAAAAGATTGTTGAAACTTTTTATGGAAAGTTATACCAGAAAAGACAGGCCACAGAAGAAGAAGTTAAAGACTTTTTATATATATATTAAAAAAATAGGACCTTAAAATTTTTGCAGAAGAACAAAAGAAAATTTTAAATGACCCAATCACTGTTTCTGAATAGATAGAAGCAATAAGAAAAAGAAAGAAAAGAAAGGCACCAGACCTCGATGGCTTTCCGGCCAAATTATATCAGATTTTTGAAGACCAATTAATAATGCCTTTAAAATATGTAATATAAAACATTATAGTGGAAAATAAAACTCCAGAGAATGAAGCTTTACTTATTCTAATACACAAACAAAACACGGATGAGAGAGAAATTAAAAACTATACACCAATTTCATTATTAAATGAGGATTATAAAATTTACACCTCTATTTTGGCAACAAGACCGAAAAGAGGCCAAGGACAGACTGGCACTTTGCCCCAGGAAGGGCCCCGGGCCGACAACGATTCAATACCGGAGTAAATGGAACGTTCACACAGGCACATCTGCCTGGTGTCCCCCACCCGTAGCCTACCGGTGCTCTTGCGCTTCACTACCGGATTAAAAAAACACCTGATAAAAGCCATTGCAAATCCGAAAGCCCGCGTTCGTCGCGTGTTTCTCCGCTTCTGGGGAGTCTGAACGCGCAGGCGAAAAGCTGGGAGCAACCCACGTTGGGCACGAGGCAGCAGCGGTGTGATTGGCTACGCTACGCTCCACTGCCCAATGCGGTGCCAGCATTGCAGGGCAAAAAAAAAATCGGCAAAATGCGCTTATGCGCATGAGCGCATGAGCGCTCATGCACACAAACACCCATACACCCACAGCTGAATTAATGGGGAAACGGCGAATATAGCATGCCTCCGGCGCAGCAGTCTGAACGCTCCCGCACGCCTCCGTCCCGTATCTTCCAGCAGCGGTTCCCGCTGTGTGGACGGGAAAACCCGGTATAGTTTAATCCGGGTTTTTTTTGCTACGACTGGCTACCGGGGCAAACTGCCAGTCTGTCCTCGGCCAGAGTTTTGACACAAATAATACATCAAGATCAAGCAGGCTTGGCTTCCGGTTTATGGCGTGGCGATGGCAGTCGCTCTCCCCAGAGCTTGGGAGAGCGATTTGCACACCAGCAATTCGGAGGGGGGCTACTGATGTGGCCTCCCCACGGAACCCCTGGGGGGGTTCCAAGCCATAGGGCTTTGAAGGAGTAGCCTCTTCAACGGTGGAATGCTGGTGAATTGAGGCACTTCTTCATCCTGATGGTCCTACTGCTGTGTGGCCGAATGACATAAGCTAGGTTAACCGGGACAAGCGGAGGAGATCGAGCGAGAGGCATGGATTTGGGCGAAAGTGGCCAGCATGAACGTGAGTCGGATGTAACCAAACTATCAAAGAACTGGTAAATTTTCTGGGGCCCCCTCGGATCGGAACAGAGGGATTTCCCCCCTGCAAGCGGCAAAGTAGCAGAAAAAGAGAGGGAGCAGGGAAAAACTGAAAGTTTGTCTTGTTTTGTGAGACTTACCAGAGCGGATTAACATATAAGCGATTTTCAGAGGTGGTGAAAAAGCGGTTGGCTTTTGTAAACAATTGTCCAAGATGTCAGGCGCAGGGAGGAAAGGAGTGAAACTGAAACCTTTGAGTGGCCAAAGTCCTGGGCCAGAAGAGGAGGGAGCGGATGTCATGAGACTACTAGCAGATATGCTCAAGCCTGTTATGGACCAACTTGCTGGTATCAACCAGCAGTTAACCATTCTCAACCAGACTTTGGCAGCGCAACAGCTCCAGGTGGCCGAGACTGTCAAACAGATGGAGCAGACGATGGCAGTAGTGAAAGAGATGTACTCCGAACAGAAGACGTTGAAGAAGAGAGTGGATCAAGTGACAAATAAGCAAAATCATCAGGAAAACAGGCTGCTGTCCTTGCAAATGGAGAAAGCTACCATGATCCTCAGATTTCAGGAAGTTCCTGAATCTCCAAAAGAAGATTTGCAATCTCATCGCACCAGTAGTAGGCTTAAAAGTGGATGAAATAATGCATGATATTGAAGCAGTGTACAGGGTGTATTCTAATTACACCAAAAAGAATAGCCTACCTGGAGAAATATCAGTCAGATTTTTGAGAAGATCTACTAGGGATGCAATTCTAAAAGCAACCTCAGCAACTCCACTGAAAATGGGGAATGATGTTATCAAGGTCTTAAAGGACATTCCATTTGAAATTAGTCAAAAATGGAAAAGTTACAAGGACTTGATACTCTTTCTCCAAACTAACCAAATTGGATAAAAATGGGCGGTTTGAAATGCATGACAAGAGAGAGAAGATTGACTCCATGTACAAGGCTAAAGAATTCCTGAAATGCCACCTGGGAACCAAAGAAGATGGTGAAACTGGTTCGAGTGGCTCTGCACCCTCGGAGACGGACAAAGACTCCGCTGCAGAAGAGGGTGCTGATGCCTGAAAACCAACTTATTCATTTAGGGATAGAAAGCCTAAGTAAGGGCAGAAGGACTCTGGAAATCGCCTTTACGAAGTGAGTCTGGGAGATGCTCTGGAATTCTCTCATAAGAAGGTAACCAGCTAATCTTTAATTAGGGAAAGATAGGCAGTACTCATAGTATTCATTGTTTACTACTAATATTGTACTAACATAGATTCTAACTGGGTTAATGATCTCCTACTCTTGGGTTTTTAGTGTAGTGTGGGTTTTCTTTTCTTTTTCCCTAGTGTTAGTCCCCTTCCCTTTCTGAGTTATAGTTTGTAGTCTAATATAAAAAAGCAATAAAAAATCCCTTTCAGGGGGGCAAAAAAAAAAAAAAGATCAAGCAGGCTTCTTACCAAAAAGGCAACTCAGAAACAATGTAAGAACTATATCCCACAGAGTCTGTAAAACAAAACTCTTCCACCAGGCCTTTGGAGCTACCACCACCATCACCACCACCAGTACAACCAACAGTAGCGCTATTAGTAACAACTGATAACCATGGTGAAAGCCCTGAGCCACAGGTCCCAGTGACTATTGCCTGGCCTAGTCCCCCCCCCCACACAATTGCAGTGGACCAATAGTACTAAGGTAAACTCTGGAATTGCTAGCACTTTAATATTGTCTGATTTTAATATTGTTTGTACTATTGTATTACTTGTATTCATGTTATTATGTACTATGTTCTATGTATTATAACTTTTATCTGGTTGTGAGCCACCCTGAGCCAGCCTAGGCTGGAATGGGCAGGATAAAAATCAATAAAATAAAATAAAAAATAAAATATATTACATGTAATTGAATATTTTGAAGCTCACCCAGAGAACGAGATGGCTGGCTCTGGTTTTCTTAGATGCCGAAAAAGCCTTTGACAATGTCAGTTGGAACTTTATGTTAGAAGAACTATTAGCTTGGCAATGTGGAGAGGAGTTCTATACAATGGTTAGAGCAATTTATACCAAACAACAAACCAAGGTATTGGTTAATGGGGATTCATCACAAAATATTGAGATACAAAAAGGAACCAGACAAAGTTGTCCACTTTCCCCATTACTTTTTATTTTTGTGCTTGAAACATTGGACAATATGATCAGAGAGGACATGCAAATTAAAGGTTTGAATTATTGAGAAGAATATAAATTACAAGCTTTTGCAGATGACTTGGTCTTTATTTTAGAAAATCCAAGAGACTCTGTGATCCAACTTTTGAAAACGTTGCAAGACTATGGTTGAGTGGCTGGACTGAAAATCAAATTTAATAAAAAAAATGATTTTAACGAAGAATATGACAAAAGAACAAATTCATAAACTGCAAGAAATTTCATGCATTGAAGTCCAGAAGAAGGTTAAATACCTAGGAATAAATCTAACAAACAAATGTAGTTCTTTATTATAAGACAATTATACAAAACTTCTAATGGAAATTAAGAATTTGGAGAAATGGAAAGATTTACTAATATCTTTAATGGGAAGAATAGCCACTATAAAAATGAATATCTTACCGAAGTTGATCTTCTTATTTCAATCAATTCCAATAATTCAAAATCAACAATATTTCAAAGACTTTGATAAACTTGTGTCACAATTTATATGGCGAAATAAGAAGCCAAGAATCAAGTTAAAAACTTTACAAGATGCAAAAGAAAGAGCTGGGTTTGCTTCATCAGACTGGTTTTTATATTATAAAGCAGCTGTACTGACTTGGGTGAGAGAATGGATTACCTTGGAAAATACAAGACTATTAAAACTAGAAGGACATGATTTATTACTGGGTCAACATACATTTGCGTGGTATGACAGAGATAAAACACAAATATTTCAACCAACATATTCTTAGAAGATCACTATTGAAAGTTTGGGAAGAAATTAAAAGACTTTTCTACACTAAGATACCAAAATGGGTCTCACCACTTGAAGCTTTTACAAATATAAATTTATTCCAAAAAAATTTATTGCACAGATATGAAGATTTGTTGGGTAACAAAAATCAACTAAAGACAATAGAGAACCTTAAATACAAGATATAGATTTGAGTTGGTGGGAAAGAGCAAAATTAGAATCTAGAAATAGATAAAATATTGCTGTATACAGATTACAAGCTTATTAAGAAATTGTATGCTATAATGTTAGAAATTAAAACACAAGATGAAGTGGTAAAATGTTCTATGGTTAAATGGACACAAAATTTGGAGTATAATGTTGATTTAGGGCAATGGTCCTAGATATGGAAAACAAACATAAAAGTTACTAAAGCAGTCTCTTATAAAGAAAATATTTAGAAAATGTTTTATAGATGGTATATTATGCCAGGTAACTTATCCAAATTTTACCCTAACATGTTGAATGATTGTTGGATATGTCAAAAAAATGTTGGTTCTTCCTTTCAAATGTGGTGGACTTGTGATAAAAGTAAAAAAAATGGGGCTTGGATACATGAAATGTCGCAAAAAAACTTAAAAAGCAATGTATCTTTTGTACTAGAATTGTTTTTATTGAATATACTTCTGGAAAATTATAAAAAACAAGACAGGGCATGGATGTCATTTGGCAGAGAGTTCCATCAAGCTGAGTCCAGGGCTGAAAAGGCCCTAGCCCTGGTTGAGGCCAGCCAGATATCTTTGAGGCCAGGAACCACCAGAAGATTCTTATCGGCTGATCTTAGTACACTTCGGGGGACATATCAGGAAAGGTGGTCCCAAAAGTACATAGGTCCCTGACTGTTAAGGGCTTTAAAGGTAACCACCAAAACCTTGAATCTGATCTGGTGCTCCACTGGCAACCAATACAGCTTGCACAGCACTGGATGGATATGCGCCCTCCATGGGGTCCCTATAAGGACCCGCACAGCTGAATTTTGTACCAGTTGGAGCTTCTGGGTCAGTTTCAAGGGTAGCCCTACGTAAATGGAGAAGTAAAACAGAAGCTGTGAGCAGAAGAAGGGCAAGTCCTGCCCCATAATTGGGTAATAATGCCACATTATTTTTGGTAAATGATGATCAAAGTCCTTTTTGAAGCTGTAATAATACTTGCTGGAATGTTTTACACATTCAGTGATCTTCACATCAATTATTTCAATAATCCTTACTGCAGCACAAGCAAGCCAGCAAGTATTATTATTCCCATATTACGGATGAGGCACTGAGGCTGTTATAGCTTGGCACTACTTCATCCTAGATAAAGGAAGGACTATGGCTTGCTGAGAACAGCTGAGATACTCTGTCTCTAGTGACAGGACCAAAGTAGCAGTCATAAACCATGTTTTAGAGTTTTAGATATAGATTAGAATTTTGTTTCCTTCCCAACAATTTTTAAATTGTTATTTATTTCTGAGAGGCTGTGGTGAATAATAACCCCCAGCATAGCATTGCCCTTTTTTATTGCAGTTGCACACTGTCTAGACATTTTCATTGAGTTATCTACTACAACGCCAAGATCTCTCTCTTGGTCAGTATCTGCCAGTTCAGACCCCATCAACATGTATTTATATTTAGGATTTTTGGCTCCAATGTGCATCACTATGTACTTGGCCACACTGAACCCCACTCACCCGTCCTTGACAGATCCCTTTGGAGTGCTTCACAGTCCTTCCTGGTTCTCACCACCCTGAACAACTTCATGTCATCCACAAATTTTGCCACTTCACTGCTTACTCCCAATTCCAAATAATTAATAAACAAGTTAAAAAGCATCAGACCCAGCACTGATCCCTTCGGTATCCCACTGCTTACCACCCTCCACTGAGAAAATTGTCCATTTATACTCACTCTCTGTTTCCTATTAATTAGCCAGTTTTTGATCCACAAGAGGACTTGTCCTTTTATCCCATGACTATTGAGCTTACTTAGGAGCCTTTGAAGAGGAACTTTATCAAAAGATCTCTGGAAGTCAAGGTAAACAACATCTATTGGGTTCCCCTTGTCCATATGTTTGTTCACTCCCTCAAAAAACACTAACAGGTCAGTGAGACAAGATCTTCCCTTACAGAACCCATGCTGAGTCTGCCTCAATAGTTTTTGTTCATCAATGTGCCTACTAATTTTTTCCTTAATCACAGTTTCCACCAACTTACCCGGTATTGACGTCAGACTGACTGGCCTGTAATTTCCCAGATCTCCTCTGGAACCCTTTTTAAAGATGGGAGAACATTAGCTACCTTCCAGTCCTCAGGAATGGAGGCAGATTTTAATGAAATAAGAAATATTTTTGTCAGGAGATCCACAAGTTCACATTTGAGTTCTTTCAGAACTCTTGGATGTATGTCATCTGGGCCTGGTGATTAATCAGTTTTTAAGTTGTCTATCAGTCATAGGACCTCCTCTCTCATCACCTCAATTTGGCTCAGGTCTTTCAACACCCCTCCCGAAATCAGTGGTTCTGAAGTGGGCAAGCACTTCTCATCGTCCACAGTGAAGAGAGAGGCAAAAAATGCATTCAGCTTCTCAGCCATTTCCCTATCATTCTTCAGTACTGCTTTTACTCCCTTGGTCATCCAAGTGCCCCACTGCCTCCCTGGCTGGTTTCTTGCTTCTCATGTATTAGAAGAAAGTTTTATTGTTGGTCTTTATGTTTTTTGCAATATACCTCATATTCCCTTTTTGCCTGCCAGACCACAGACTTGCATTTTATTTGCCACAGCCTGTGTTCCCTTTTATCAACCTCACTCAGGCAATGCAGCCAGTGGATAAGGACAGCTTCTGAGTGACACATCATGGAACCAACTGATTTAGGAGCATGTGGAATGTTCAGAAAGTGCCACCCCACTTCACAATTATATATAAGGAGAGATAAACGAATCTGTGCCAGAGAGCGTTGTTGAGAGTAATTTTGTCCAGGAATCTGACATAGTGTCAGAACTTCCTCCCTCTCTTTTTTTTTTTGCCCCCCGAAGGGGATTTTTTTATTGCTTTTTCTATAAACTACAACAAAAAAGGGGGGAGGGAACTACAAACTAATGGTGAAACTAAAGAAAACCCACTAAAAACCCAAGAGATGGTGGTCATACATAATGCTTATAGAATCAGCTTATTAGCTCAGTTACAGTTAAAGTTCATTGAATAAGTTCATCTAATAGTCTATTTAAACTGAAAAGAACAAAAATTGAAAACTCCCCCATGTCTGCCTTCATAAAGAGCAAAGTAAGAAATAGTTACACAAAATAAAGAACTTTAAGACGTTCCAGGGTGCAATAACTACTCATTTTTTGTCCTTTTTCTTTCTCAAGTGATAGCTTGCTTTTGGGGCTGCCGCCCCCAGTGCTGAATCTGAGTTCTCATCAGAAGATGCCACTTTATCACTTTCTTTGGTGCTGTTGTCTTCCTCCTCCTCTTCTCCTTTTGCTGGACGACTATGAAGATGCAAAAACTCATATGCTTTTTCAATAAAGTCGATTTTTTCTTTTTTGTCCATAAATTTGAATATTATGCCTTCGGGGACAGTCCATCTGTAGGCGACATTGTTTTTCTGTAAAAATTGAACCAAGTCCCTATATTTCCTTCTTATTTCAAATGGAATATCCTTCAACACTTTAATTTCTTTGTCCTTGATTTTCAGGGTAGCTCTGTTTGTCACTTTAAGAGAACTCCCTCTCTTCAACCATCGCACCACGGAAGGGATGTCAGATGAAGGCGAAGAAACAGGGAAGGGAACTAGTGACCAAACCACAGTCCTGACCCCCAATCCTGGCAAGCAGAAAGGTGATGGAGTGAGTGTAATCAAACCTAAGAAGAACGCAGTGGCCTGGGAAAAGGGCACGAAGCTGAAAGACACCCATCAAAGCCAAGGACAGTGGGATGAGTTGACCTGGCTGTGGATCCTGGGGTACTGAGGGCTGAAGAGCCAGTCTGACTTGGAGTACCAGTGAACCTCCAGGGTGTTCCAAGATGACCCTAAGTTCCTGCGAGTGGCTGGGACATTAGGAGACAATGTGAGCACTGACTGGGTCCGAGCCGAGTTCCGGGGGGAAATAGAGGAGCTCAACAGAGGCATCCAGACCCTCATCGAGAATCTCTCAGAGGTCATCAGAGTACCCATGCAGCAGAAGGGGGATGAAGAATAGCAGGAAGAAGCTGAAGAGGCACTGCCAGGTCCCAGATAAGTACCTCCCCCTTCCCACCCCAGCACCTCTGCAAGCTCCTGTGCCAGCACATGAGCAGTTGAGAGATGCACTGAAGGTGACTTTTGATGCATGCCAGAGAAGTTGACATTCTTCACCTTACAAGTGAGGAAGTTCCTGAGAGAATGGGGGCACACATTCCCATCAGATGAGCATTGTGTGGACTATGTGGGGTCACAGCTGCGGGATTGCACAGCAGACTGGTTCATAAAGCTGTACAACACTGGGGGCTCAGAGCTCTGGGATGTCAATGCATTTATGCAAGCCCTACTGGCAGTATGAAGACCCACTGAAGACCCTACTGGCAGTATGAAGACCCACTGGAGTTGGAGAGGGTGAGAACCCAACTTCAGGGCCTGTGAGAAGAGTCCTGGTTGGTCTGGGAGTTTTCTGAGGAGTTCAAGACTTATGTGGTGAAACTACAGGGGTGGTCCAAAGAAGTACTCATCGAGTTCTATCGTGCTGGCCTTAGCCTCACTATCCTGGATAAAGCCCTGGCTCAAGACAACCTCCTGAATGGCTGGATCCAAGTGGCCTGCAAAGCAGAGAACAGGTGCAACTTGTTGAGTATGTACCACCTGAAACCCCCAGCAAAGGGGCCTAGTGGGGGGAAGATGCAGCGTGCCCGAACCCCGGGGAGTTGGAGGTGATCAGGAGCAGCAGATGTGGTTAGGCTTGTGCCTGTGATGTGAAGTCCCAGGCCACTTTGCTGTGAGGTGCCCCAAGGAAAGGAGCCCCACTGGGGTGAAGAAAGAAGAAAGGACAAAAAATCCAAGCCATCAAGCTGCCACCCTAAGATGCCTAAGGTCCTGCAAACAGAAATGAGAGAGGAGCTCGAAGGGTCCTCGTCAAGTGAGGGAGAGGTGCATCAGCCAGTGGGAAAAGGCTGGGACCTGCTGTGAAGGGCACCAAACAGCAGGTCCAAAAGTAATTGGTGCAAGATTTGGTGAGACCCCCCTCCCCCCTCTTTTATTTGACTGTTACCATGATTAACCCAGGGGGGCTCAGATTAGAGTAAGAGCTCTGATTGACTCAGGGTGTACTTGGGACTTGGTCAGCCCAGCAATAGTCATGGGCTTGGGGGCAAAGGGACATAAATTAGAGAAACCCTAGTATTCTCCCAAATGGATGGGACCTCCATGAAAGGATAGGCTTGCTGGTACTGCATGGTTCACCTATCAGTGGGGGTGGCCTCTCATTGGGAACTGCATTCTTTTGTAGTGAACACCTCTGCAAAATTCCTCATGGTGCTTGAAATTCCCTTGCTCCAAACCCACAACCCATACATCCAGTGGGGTAGTGGGACCTTAACGTTTTTAGACCCCCGGTGCAAAGAGCATCTGTGAAACTTTGAATGGGGGAGGAACCCCACCCTGCAGCATAGCACATTTGCCTGGTGTGGGAGGAGCAAAATCTCATCCCAGCTGAGTACTGGGACCTGGCCAGGGTCTTTGAGGAAGGGGAGGTGGATGAACTACCTCCCCATCACAAAACTGACTGAGCAATTGAAATACTGCTGGGGCATAAGATGCCTAAGGGGAAACTTTACTCCATTAGCCCAGCAGAGAAAGAAGAGTTGTGGAGATTTATTGACAAAAATCTGGCCAGGGGTTTCATCTGACCAGCAGCCTCCCCATTTGCGGCACCAGTATTATTTTGAAAGAAAAGGGATGGGAGGGTTGGGGTTGTGTGTCAGCATAATGTATATGTGTAGCTGGCAAGATTGTCAGCAGTCAGATAGATCAGTGCAATCTACTCTGACAGATGTAGCTAGTCAGGTGATCATGTTGCATCAGCCAGACAACCTGACTCAGCATATTCTGATAATTAGACAAAGTGTCTGGTGATTGGCTGGCACTATGTATAAATGCTCAGGGTGAAAGAGGAGAGTGCAAAAGTGGGCTTGAAGCTCAACATCAAAAAAACTAAGATCATGGCATCTGGCCCCATCACTCATTGGCAAATAGAAGGGGAAGTCGTAGAAGTAGTGACAGACTTCACTTTCCTAGGATCCCAGATCACTGCAGATGGTGACTGCAGCCATGAAATTAAAAGACGCCTGCTCCTTGGGAGGAAAGCGATGGCAAACCTAAACAGCATGATAAAAAGCAGAGACATCACCTTGCCAACAAAAGTCCGCATGGTCAAAGCAATGGTATTCCCCGTAGTAATGTATGGTTGCGAGAGTTGGACTATAAGGAAGGCCGAGCGCCGAAGAATAGATTCTTTTGAACTATGGTGCTGGAGAAGACTCTTGAGAGTCCCTTGGACTGCAAGGAGATCAAATCAGTCAATCCTAAAAGAAATCAACCCTGACTGTTCCCTGGAAGGCCAGATCCTGAAGCTGAAGCTCAAATACTTTGGCCACCAAATGAGAAGGGAGCATTCACTGGAGAAGACCCTGATGCTGGGAAAGATTGAAGGTCAAAGAAGAAGGGGACGGCAAAGAATGAGATGGTTAGACAGTGTCATCGATGCAACGAACATGAAATTGAGCAAACTTCAGCGGACAGCGGAAGACAGGAGGGCCTGGCGTAATCTGGTCCATAGGGTCGCGAAGAGTCGGACTCGACTGTGCGACTGAACAACAACAAATGTATAAATGTGTTTAGTGTCCAGCAGCTCACTCTCTCCCAGAGAGACTGGTTGCAGCGTAGCACTTTGTCCTTCTGTGAAATAAATTGTAAGTAAGCTCCAAGCTCTGTAAATAAAACTGTACATAGCTTTCAGCGCACGGCTCTGCATTCATTCTTTACGGTAGTGCGGACCCGCTACCGACAGGGTTGTGGGCCCAGCCTGAGCTGCTAGCAGTCTAGTACAGTAGCAGAGTGAAGCTGAGTGAAGCTGTGGAGAATCGGTTCCTGAATGAGCGGTGATTTCTCTGGAAGCAGCTTTCAGCACGACGTGGAGCTAGCCAGCATTTCTTCAGAGGACGAGAAACCTCTGTCCAGCTTGGTGAAGGCAGAGGTGTCGGAGGAGGCAGACCAGTCTGTGGAGCAGCTGTTGCCAAGGTCATTTTGGCGTGGAAGGAGAAGTGAGTACAAGATGGCTCTTTCCTCAACTACACTGTTAGTGGACAAGCTAACAGACTCTAATTATGCTGTGTGGTCTATCCGGCTGAAGCATTTGCTTAAAAAGGAGGGTCTGTGGACTTGTGTCAGTTCCCCTCCAGCTGCTCCTGACGAGGATGAAAAGGAGCAAGATGAGCGTGCCTTAGCTCATATCGTGCTGAGCTTATCAGACTCTCAATTACTGCATGTTTCTACGTTAGAAACGGCCAAGCTTGCGTGGGAGGCTTTGGCAAACATTCACGTTCAGAAATCAGCCTCTTCAATTATAGCACTCACCAGGAAGCTCTATCGCACTGTACTCTGCCAGGGGCAGCGTGTCAGAAGTCATGTTGATCCTTTGACGGAGTGTTTCCAGGCTCTTGCAGCACGAGGTAAAGACTTTTCTGAACTTGACCGCATATATGTTCTTCTGTCCTCCTTGCCTGACAAATATAATGCACTAATTTCATCGTTGGAGAGTTATAAGCCTGAGGAATTAAAATGGGATTCAATCGTGGGTCGCCTGCTCGATCAGGAAGCGCGTTGGAATGCAAAACCCAGTTTTGGAGCTGCAGCAGCCTCATGTTTCCGGTCGGAGGAGTCAGCGTCTGTTGGCAGTGTTTCCAGCTCTGGAATGTGTCCGGGCAAGCCATCTTTTGCAGTTTCCAGGAAAAAGCGTTGTTTTAAGTGTGGATCGACAACATATAGCTCGTTTCTGCCACAAGAGGGAGCAGTCTCGCCAGAAATCGTCTGTTCAACAGTCTACTGAGCAACGTACTCCAGCCTCGTTCTCAAGTTCTGTTCAGAAAAACCGCCTTACTTTGGTGACAGTTGGGAAGGGGCTAGGCTGTGTAAAATATTTGCTTGATTCAGGAGCTAGCCAAACTGTTGTAAAAGACAGGCATTTGCTGACCAGTGAAACTGCTGCAGAGGTAAGCTCTGTCTGTCTAGCTGATGGCAGAGAAGCCTCTGTAATTTGTAAAGGCAGTGTGTTCATTCCTGAATTGAATTGCGAGTTGCAAAATGCACTCTGTGTTCCAAGTCTCGAAAATAATTTACTTAGTATAAAAGTACTCACTGAAAAGGGGTTCAAGGTAATTTTTGAAAATGATGAATGCCTTTTATGTGGGGGTGATGAGATAATGGCTCGGGGCAAGCTGCAGGATGGTGTTTATGTGCTTAGCAGTGAATGTGTGCAGGCACAGTCAGTTATCCAGAATGTTAACCCTCTGCATTCTAACTGTTCTCATCTTTTTCATAGAAGATTTGCACATACCAGTTTTCATACTTTGGGCAAAACTTTTGATTGTTTGGGCAAAACTGATGTGTCTCCCTGTAACAACTTTCTTGATTGTTCTATTTGCAAGCAATCGAAGTCCCAGGCTCACCCGGTTGCCAAGGTGAGCAGTAGAGTCTCTGAGGAGCCTCTCGAGCTTGTTCATGGGGATGTAATTGGCCCACTGCCCCCCACAGTTTCTGGGTGTCATTTCTGTCTGGTCTTAGTGGACGACCATTCACATTATGGCTGGGTTTTTCCCTTAAAGCACAAGTCACAAGTGTGTGCTACAATTAAATACTGGGCTGCCAATGTAGAGAAGCAATTACAATGTCCTTTTCGTGCCTTTCAATCTGACATGGGTGGGGAGTTTCTGAGTGAAAATCTCCTTCAGTTTTTCCAGTCACATGGGATTGTGCATAGACGGACAAATGTGGCGCAGCCAAGAGAGAATGGCCGGGCAGAACAGAGAAATGGTGTGCTGCAGACCATGGTCCATTCAGTACTTGCTGATGCCAAACTACCTTTCTCTTTTTGGGGAGAGGCAATTAAATATTGCCGGCAGGGCCGGCCCAAGGTGTTCCTGCGCCCTAGGCGAGGCCAGCTTATGGCGCCCCCAGGGGATGCCAACCTCCCGGTGGGGCCTGGAGACCTTCCAGAAACGCCAGGCGCCACAAGCTAGCCCCCCCTCTGGCTGCTGGGCTCCCCGGAGGGCGCTCAGGCTGGCGGCGGTGGCAGCAGCAGGGGGAGTCCCCACTGGCCGGCCGCCGCCATGCCGCCCCACCTCTCCCCCCCAAGGGCTTCTCCTGTGGAGAAAGGGGCCTGGAGGTACTGGAGGGGCACCCTTCTGAAAAAGGTGGGAATCCCTGGATTGGGAGGAGGGGAGCCCCCTCCCCTCAAGGAGGGGGAGGGCTGCCCCTGCAGGACTCCCCCTGGAAACAGTCGGGGTGCCTGGAGGAGCCTATCTTGCCGTGGCCACGCTCGGGGCCACAGCTCCGCCCTCCCACCTCCAGACAGGACTCCGGTCTAGCCCTTCACCTCCTTTCCAAGCTGGGGGGAGGGCCAGGCGCCCGGCTTCCTTCCTTCCTTCCCTCCAGCCGGCTGCGGTGCCCAGCTGGGTCGCCTGCAGTCCAGAGGCCCTGTGTCAGCACCACCACCCGCCCACTCGGCCCTTCCTCCTTCTCCTCCTCCTCCACCTCCTCCTCGTGGCCCTCCCGGCTCCCTCGGCTCAGCCGCTCGGCTGTCAGCACCGCCGAGTCCCGCCTCTTGATGCCGGTCTTCAGAATTCCAATGACTACACTCCCCCTTCAGAGTTTTGCCCGGAGGAGTCGTGCTGCCTGCAGCAGCCACCGAAGAGGAGGGGGAGGTGCACCTCTCTCTCTCCGGCCGGGACCCGCTCCGTCCCTGCGGCCCTGACCTCCTCGGAGGACGAGCGAAGGAGAACAGGCCAGAGGGGAGGGCCCTCTTCTGCTCAGTGCGGAGCGAATCCGCTGCCGCCCGCATCCCTGCCCCGGTCCGGTCATCTTTCCAAGCACGGAAAGGTGGGAAGGACCCACGTTTGCGGGCGGGCGGGATCTGAAAGCGCTGCGCCTGCGCGGGGGCTGCTGCACCTGCCAGACCGACCCCCGCCTCTTCCCTTTGAATGCCAGCTTGCCTTTGGGCGCCCACGAGGGTGCTCTTCGTTGGCAGTGCTGGCCGCTGCCCCCACCTCCTCTCCTCTCCACTCCCCCTTGAGGGCTGGCAATCTCCTCCGCCGCCTCCTGAGCCCTGCCGGGGCACTCTTCACTGGCGGCAGCGGCGGCAGGGAGGCGGCAGAGGCAGTGGTGGTGGGGATTTTCGGGGGGGGTCGGGTGCAATTTGGCGCCCCTGTGGCCGCTGCGCTCTAGGTGAGCGCCTAGCTCGCCTAGTGGGCGAGCCGGCTGTGATTGCCAGTATACTTTGAACCGTCTCTGGACCAAGTCCATTGATCAAATTCCCTACACTGTTCTGTTTGGCAGAGAGCCCAACATAGAGCATTTGAGAATTTTTGGTGCCAAGGCATGGGTAAATGTTCCTTTAAGCAAGAAGTGAAAGGGACAGAAAAGGGCTCAACTTCTAACTTTTGTTGGGTATCAGAGTGGCATGAAAGCCTACTGGTTTGCCACTAAGGATAATGCTGTGGTTTTCAGTCGCTCAGCAAATTTTTGTGAAAATAAAAACTGGGCTGATATTCACGCTAATGACTTGCCTTCGCAGGTAATTTTTCCTGTTGCTGGTGCTGAGCAGAGTGCTCAAGGTCGAGCTGAAACTAACTTAAAGCAGCTTTCTCCTAGCAGGTCCTTATCTGAAGCTGATAAGACAGAACAGCATCCAGAAAGCAGCCAGCAGTCGCAGCTGCGTGTGTCTAGCAGGAGCAACAAAGGCGTTCCGCCCCAACGTTATGGAATTAATCATGTTTATATTCCTAACACTGTTGCTGATATTTTTGCTTTGCAAGGGGCCGAGTGGGAAACGTGGCTTGAAGCCATGAAGGCAGAACATGCCTCTTTGCAGAATTATAAGGTGTGTTCTCCTGCACAGTTGCCAGAGGGCAAGAAAGCTTTGGGCTGTTGCTGGTTATTTAAGGTTAAATCAACTAAGGATGGTTCTTTAACTTATAAAGCTAGACTTGTTGCGAAAGGCTACGCCCAGGTTGAAGGTGAAGATTATGATGTTTGTTTTTCTTCTACTGTGAAAATGGAAAGTGTAAAGACAGCACTGGCTCTAGCCTCTAAGCTTAATATGAGTGTTACACATTTTGACTTTGACACAGCTTATTTGAATGCTGACCTCAAGGATGAGCTGTACATGCAGCAAATACCAGGGTTTGAATATGCTGATCCAAACTTAGTTCTGCGTTTACATATAGGCCTCTACGGCCTCAAACAGAGTGCTTTTCTCTGGCAGGACTGTTTGTACAACGCACTAATGCAACTAGGATTCAAACAGAGTGTTGCTGACCCTTGTTTGTATAGCATATCTGTGGATGATAAGCTTTGCTTGGTTTTGGTTTTTGTCAATGATCTCCTGTTTCTGCATCTTACAGACAAGCAGCTTTCATGGTTTAAAAGCACCATGCAACAATTGTTTAAAATAAAAGATTTGGGGTCTGTTCAAAACTACTTAGGCATAACAGTGCAGAGAAATGCTCAAGGTATGTTTGAGCTGAGTCAAGCAGACAAAATACAGGCATTGCTGGATAAATTTAAAATGAGTGAATGCAACATTGTTGGAACTCCAATGTCTACTGATTTTTGTAAGCCTGTTAATAGCCCAGAGTTCACAAACGAACAACTGTATCAGTCATTGGTGGGGTCTTTGTTATATTTGAGTTGCTGTACTCGCCCTGATATATGCACTGCTGTACATTGGCTAACCCAAAGGTCTTCCTCTCCCACTGATCATGACTGGCAAGCTGCTAAGAGAGTTCTACATTTCCTAAAAGGGTCAATAAATAAAAAACTCGTTCTGGATGTGTCCAGCACTCAGCAGTTGTTTGCATACTGTGATGCCAGTTGTGGGGAGAGATCTGATGGCAGATCTACCACAGGGTATGCAATATGTGTATATGGCGCACTTGTATGTTGGAAAACAATCCGCCAAAATCACATATCAGCCAGCTCTTGTGAGGCAGAATATTCATCGATGAATGAGTGTGTGTTACAGATGGAATGGTTTATGCATCTGTTAAAAAGTTTTAATATAAATTGTCTTTTGCCTTTTAAACTTTTTTGTGACAGCAGTTCAGCTAGGCAACTTGCTACAAACCAACAGGTACGCTTCAGGAGCAAGCATGTGGTTGTGCGCTACCAAAATGTAAGAGATGCTGTTCAGAGAAAATTTGTGTCCATTGAACCGTGTACCTCTGAATCAAATGTTGCCGACATCTTTACTAAAAATTTATGTAAAGAAAAATTTGTATATTTAAGTGGAATGCTTGGTCTGACTGTCTGAAATCTTGAGAGGCGTGTCAGCATAATGTATATGTGTAGCTGGCAAGATTGTCAGCAGTCAGATAGATCAGTGTAATCTACTCTGACAGATGTAGCTAGTCAGGTGATCATGTTGCATCAGCCAGACAGCCTGACTCAGCATATTCTGATAATTAGACAAAGTGTCTGGTGATTGGCTGGCACTATGTATAAATGTGTTTACTGTCCAGCAGCTCACTCTCTCCCAGAGAGACTGGTTGCAGCGTAGCACTTTGTCCTTCTGTGAAATAAATTGTAAGTAAGCTCCAAGCTCTGTAAATAAAACTGTACATAGCTTTCACCTCATGGCTCTGCATTCATTCTTTACGGTAGTGCGGACCCGCTACCGACATGTGTATGGACTATTGAAGGTTAAATGCAGTATCCATGTTGAACATTTACCCCCTCCCACTCATCAAAGACTTGTTGGCCAAGGCCTCTCAGGGCTGGATCTTTACCAAGTTGGATTCACAAGATGCCTACTTCAGAATATGCATCAGGGAGGGGGACAAGCATAAGATGGTGTTTAACACCCCATTGGGCTGGTTTGAATATTTGGTGATGCTGTTTGGCTTGGCCGGAATGCCAGGGGTGTTCATGAACTTGATAAATGAAGTGTTACACAAGCACCTATATAAAGGGGTCCTGGTTTATCTAGACGATATTTTGATATATTCGAAAGATAAGGAGTCACATGGATGGTTGGTGTGAGATGTATGCTGAAGGCTCTCTATGAGAACCGCCTATTTGCAAAACTCTCCAAATGTGAGTTCCACAAAGAGGAACTGGGTTTTCTTGGGTACTGCATCTTGGGGAAGGGCTTGGGGCATAGTCCCGTGGAAGGTCCAAGATGTGGTAGGGTGGGGAACCCCCACAGACCCAGAGACAACTACAATCATTCCTGGGGTTCGCCAATCTCTACCACTCATTCATCCTAAACTTCGCCCAGGTTACCCTCCCCTTCACTGACTTCCTGAAAACAAAGGGAAAGGGGCTTGAGTCTAAAAAAACGAGCAGCCAGTTGCAGTGGTCTCCCAAGTGCCAACAAGCGTTTGATTGCCTAAAGACTCTGTTTACCTCTGAGCCCATCCTACACCACCCCAATGAGACTAAGCAATTTGAGGATGCATCAGATGTGGCCATGGGAGGGGCGATCCTGCAGAAGGGGGAGGATGGGAACCTCCACCCCTTGGCTAACGTGTCCAAAAAATTCTCGGCTACTGAATGGAATTGGGCAGTGTGGGACAAAGAGGCGGCTGCCATCAAGCTGGCCCTAACAACATGGAGACATTGGCTGGAAGGGGCCCAAGTTCCTTTTGAAGTTTGAACTGATCATAAAAACCTTGAAGTGCTAAGGGCCCCTTGGTGCCCAAACATGAAGCAGTTGAAGTGGGCGGAGTTTTTTCTCTAAGTTTCATTTCACACTAAAGCACCTCCCCAGAAAGTCTAACTTCTTAGCTGATACCCTGTCCCTCTTCCCACAACATGCAAGCAGAGGAGAGGTGGTGGTGGACACCACGTTCATGCCCACACAGTTGAGAGGGGCAGTGATGACATGCAGCCAAACCGGGGGGGGGGGTGCTGGGACCAGAGCCTTGGGCAGAGAAATTAAAAAAACACCCTAACAGACGCTGACAATGAAGAAATTGAAAAGGAAGGAACTCTAGTGCAAAAAGAGGTTGGCTGCTGGTATAGGCAAAACAAATTGTTTGTTCCGAAAACACTGAGGGGGGAAATTCTGTCATTGGGGCATGATAATTAACTAGCTGAGCACTACAGGTATCCAAAAACTCTGAACTTCATCCATAGGCAATTTTGGTGGCCCCGCATGAGGGGGGACAACTCCAAGTGCAGAGCCTCTTAATGGGCAAGAGACGGACTGGGAAAACCCCAGGACTATTGCAGCCCCTAGAGACGCCTGAGTGGCCCTGGTCTGTCATGTCCATGGACTTTATCACAGACCTACCCCTGAGCAAAGGAAAGACAGTGATATGGTGGTGGTTGATCTATTCTCCAAACAAGCACATTTTATTACATGCAAACAACTGCCGACCGCTCGAAAACTGGCTCAGATGTTCATGCAAAACATAATAAGGCTTCATGCTTTGCCCTGCAAAATAATCTCAGACTGGGGATCACAGTTTGTGGTGGGATTCTGGAGGGAATTATTGAAAATATTGGTGGTGGAGCAAGGATTCAGTAGCACCTATTGTCCAGAGACAGATGGCCAAACTGAGTACACAAATCAAGTACTGGAACAGTTTCTAAGTTGTTTCATAAATCATCAGCAAAGTGACTGGGCAGACTTGCTTCCTTTTGCAAAGTACAGTTATAACAATTCAGTGTACAGATCCATAGTCAGATCACCCTTTAAAGTGGTGCATGGATATGAGGGAGGACTCCTCCCTACCCTGAATGCTGAGGAACCGAACCCAGGTGACGCTCAGACTTGGTGGGCCAAAGTAACACAAGACTGGTCAGCACTCCAGCAAACGGTTACCAAAGTGAAAGAGGATTATAAGCATTATGCGGACAAAGGGAGGGGCCCCAAGTGGAAGATAAAGCCTGAAGACTCGGTGTATATTTCTACCAAAAATCTCAAAAGATTGCTGCCTGGGAAAAAGCTGGGTGGAAATATGTGGGGCCATTTAAAGTGGTGCACCTTATTAATAAAGTGACTGTTGAGGTTGAGTTGCCAAAGAACTTACGTCACATTCACCCTGTTTTCCACTTTAGCCTACTGAAGAAGGATCCTGGACCACTGATGTGGAAAACTTGTCCTGCAGCTCCTTCTCTCTGATTATGGACAGGGAGACCCACCAGGAGGTGGAGGACATTTAGATTCTAAAATCAAATGGGCCGATTATACTATCTCATTAAATGGAAAGACCTCAATCTGAGTCAAAATTAATGGATGGAAGAAAGCCATGTGAGAGTCCCTAAACGGCTGCACTTTCCATAAGCCATACCCCCTCAAGCTGAGAGGGTGAGCGCTTGGGGGGGCAGAATGCCAAACTCAGACTTTCGTTTGCCATGATTTGGGGACTTGGGGCCTGCAGAGGGAGGGAAATTCCTGAGGGAGGGGTGTGAGTGTCCGCGTGTGTGCTTTGTTGTAGTGGCAATGTAACTCTTCTGAAGATACCTCCCTACACAGGGATGACCTTGGAGATGACTGTGCTTGCTTCATTGTCTTAGAGAAAATAACAGTATATTCTCAGGTGGGGGCGTAGAGCATGCGAAAACTAGGTGGGATGATTGTGGGGTATGATTGGATGGGACCTAAAGGAGGGGCCTGGTTTGAACTGTCTATAATTGGAGATTGTCCCACCTGAACCTTAGTTCTGACACAGTACCAGTCTGGCCTGGAACATCTTTATCTCTCCATATATATAATTGTCAATTGGGTTCGTAAGATTCCATGCGCTCCCATTGGCTGTAACATGCCCTCCCTCAGCCACTGGCCCATCAGCTGCCACTCAAGAGTACTCACATGCCATTGGCCGGGTGCTGGGTCTGCTCCTCTTCCCCACCCACTCCCCCTTCAGACAGATCTGCATGTCAGATTTACTGGCAGATAGCTCTCTCTCCTGTGGAAGACAGTTCTCTTGACTCCTGTGAGGGACTGTCTGTTCAGTGGCTGTTGGTAGGCAACCAAGCTTGGTCCTGTCAGTAAAAAAACAAAGGACTTTCAGCATAACCCCCTCCCCCGCCCATAACCCCCTCCCCAATGGCCACTTTCCTGTCAGAATAAATGGAAAAAGGCTCTTTCTCCTGCTTAGCTTCAGCACGGCTGGCTGGTTAATGAGGTGGGCCAGCGAGCATCAGACCATTTTCTTCAACTCCCCGCTGTGCGGCTGACTTTCCCCTAGGGTTGCCAATCTCCAGGTGGGACCTGGAGATCTCCCACTGTTACAATTGACCTCCAGATGACAGAGATCAGTTCCCCGGGAGAAAATGGTTGCTTTGGAGGGTAGACTCTATGGCATTATACCCTGCTGAGTCCTTCCACACACACCCCTCCAAATACTGCCCTCCACAGGATACACCCCCCAAATCTCCAGGTATTTCCCTAATCAGAGTTGGCACCTGTACTTTCTCCTCTGTCAGTAAAAGGCCCTTTCCACACCTATGTTGACCTTTGGGAGAAAATTCATTGGGCCCAGTCCTGATCGGGTTGCCAACTCCAGGTGGGCAATTCCTGGAGATTTGAGAGATGGAGCCTGGAGAGGGTGAGGTTTGAGGAGGGGTGGCACCTCAGACAGGTACGATGCCATAGACTCCACCCTCCAATCCAGCCATTCCCTGATGGGGAACCATTGTTGCCAATCTCCAGGTGGGGGCTGGAGATCACTCAAAACTACAACTGCTCTCTAGGAGGGAGGGGGGAGGAGATGGAAAACTAAGGGTAGGTTGATGGTTGGCTGGGAGGGAGATAGGGTTGTCAACTCCAGATTGGGAAATTTCTGGAGATTTGAGGAGTCGAACCTGGAGAGGGTGAGTGTTGAGGAGGGGTGGAACCTCAGACAGGTACAATGCCATAGACTCCACCCTCCAAACCAGCCACTCCCTCCTGGGGAACCACTGTTATCAATCTCCAGGTGAGGGCCGGAGATCACTCAAAATTACTACTGCTCTTCAGGTAGCAAAGATCAGTTCCTCTGGAGAAAATGGTGGACTCTGTCATTATACCCTGCTGAGATTGCCACAGCAAATTGTCACTGAGCGCCCAAAGCCAGGGCACTCTCCCAGAGCCTCTTTCTAGAGCCCGTTGTATTTATTTCCACAATGGGCCTTATTCCTAGTTTCTCAAGAAATATATCAGTGCCAGAGAGTGTTTTTGAGAGTAACTTTGTCCAGGAGTCTGACACTAATGCTATCTTGGGGTGTATCGACAGAGGCATAACATCCAAATAGCAAGATGTCATAGTCCCGTTGTACACTGCATTGGTCAGGCCACACCTGGAATATTGTGTGCAGTTCTGGAGGCCCCACTTCAAAAAGGATGTAGATAGAATGGAGTGGGTGCAAAGGAGAGTGACAAGGATGATCAGGGGCCTGGAGACCGTCCCATGAGAAAAGGCTGAGGGACTTGGGTATGTTTAGTCTGGAGAAGAGGAGATTGAGGGGGGACACGATTGCTCTCTTTTTAAGTATTTGAAGGGTTGTCTCTTAGAGGAGGGCAGGGAGTTGTTCCTGTGGCAGAAGAGGATGGGACTTGTAATAATAGGTTTAAATTAAGGGCAGGAAGAAACTGGTTGGATACTAGGAAAAACTTTTTTACAGTAAGAATTGTGCAACAGTGGAATCAGCTGCCTAGAGAGGTGGTGAGCTCCCCCTCACTGGCAGTCATTAAGCAGTGGCTGGACAAACACTTGTCAGGGATGCTCTAGGCTAATTCTAGACTAGATAGCCTGTATGGCCCCTTCCATCTTTGTGATTCTATGAACTTCTGTGCGAGCCACCCTTCCTACTCTTTCCCTCCAAGAGAAGCCAGAGGAACATTTATATGGGTGGTTATGCGGTGAAAAAACATGCTTTTATTAGGCACCTATCAACTACTAGACACTGACTGTACAGGTAACAATGACATCTGGTCTTCTCTCTATGCTCCACATTAATTATAAGGATAGCTTATAAGGATAGCCCCTGAAATAGTCAGAATCTCATTCAAGGGGTTTCCTCTTTTGCTTGGTTGATCATAGCCCAATATAGGACTTTGATCTTTGATACTTCAAGCTCTGTACCTAAAGGCAAATCTGTTATAACCAGTTTAAAGAGATATCACACTTATGTTATAGCACCACAACAGCAGGATTCCAATATGACCATGCATTTCTAGGTAGTTGGCCAGTTATGTTTTAATATGATAGGAATATCATGGTGGTTTCATAAAAGATATTTCCATCTGCCTGCATATATGCTGCGTATGGCATCCCACAATTCACCATAGAAGGCAGCTGCCCATAAAAGCAGGAAGGGCCACTTCTCTGTGTTAGCATGGAGGCCAAAAGGGGACCTTCAGATAATACCTTCAGATAATATATTCAGTCTACTTAGACCAGGGGTCCCAAATGTGGTACCCGTAGGCACCAAGGCGCCTGCTGACACCTTTCCTGGTACCTGCCAAGTGCTTTTGGAAAATGGGAGATTCTAGGTGGGGTGTTTGTCCAGCACAGCTTTTGATTGTCTGTGTAATTTAAAAGGCATCCTGTGAAACAGAGCTTCTGCCTAAAATGTTGAATTGCTACTAATAAAGAGAGATTCAGGTAGGTAGCTGTGTTGGTTTGAAGCAGCAGAACAAAGTCTGAGTTCAGTGGCACCTTTAAGACCAACAAAGTTTAAAGGTGCCACTGGACTCAAAATTTGTTCTGTTACTATTAGACTATTAGAGGCTACTGTATAGCCTCATTCCCTGGCATATGGTTGTCCTCCTGCAGCAGCCATTTTATGTGTGGTTCCCCCTTCTGTGACAGCCATTTTGTGACTGTGCTGATCACCCTGTGTCAGAATTCCAAAGCTGCCCACAGGATCAGAAAGAGGGATCCCTGACTTAGGCTATGCATCATGCTTGCTGGGTGACTAGGGTTGCCAACCTAGGGGTGGGGCCTGGAGATCTGGAATCAATATTTCCAGCCTCTTGGGAGGTAAGAGGGGGTAATTTGGAGGGGGAGAGGAGATCCCCACCTGGACTAGGGGGTCTGGATTGACCAGACAGGCTAGCTTATCTTCAACAACATTGTGTCATTTGCCTTTAAACCATGCCCTGGGAGCACAGAAGGGACTCCTGAAAAGAAAAGGTAATTCTCATGTGTTACAAAGGCTTGCCTCTCACATTTGTACTCAGGCCAGTGATTTCCTGTTCCCCCCCCCCATGCCTCTGTGGCAGAGCAATAATTGCAAACATACTTATGGCTGAAATGGTAACCGAGAGCACCGCTTAGATCCAGTCTCCTCCCCATCTGATCATGTTTCACTTAGTTAACAAGATATGGGCTCTCAGAGACTGCAGATGTACTGCAGTTTGAAGAGGAAAAGAAAAGACATTGCTTTAGACAGTAGATGTATCTTAACATGTCTTCATATTGGTGGCTGTACTGGAGACACACACATATTGGTGGCTGTACACACACACACACACACACACAAATCCCAGCTCTCTGCAGAATAATGTTAAACTCTGAATAAGGGCAAATGAAAAACAGGAGACCGAGAGATGGTGCACATGCATGCAGAGCATTCAGCCTCAGGCTGAAAAATCGGGATGGAACTGCAGTGGCTAGTTCTGCAATCTGATCTTGATGCAAAATAAATGAATACTATTGAAATGCATTTTATTGGGATTGTCTATTCTAGTTGCAAAATCCACCCTTTCCTGAGGAAAGTTTGGGTTTCTTTGGCATAGAATTCTAATTTCTTTACACCCCAGAGCAATATAGGTTACTGCTCTTTCCACAGTTTTGTAAGTTATCTATTGGAGCTTCATTTGTTCACATTTAGAGGCTTTAATTCCTCAACTGAATTCAGCCCCGCCCCCCGCATCAAATTCCTGAACTCTGCCAAAATTGACAGCACACTCAACTGCTCAGTAGTTCATTCAGTCCCCAAACCCACAAACTCTTATGGAATTCAACAATATGAGGAAGGTTCTCCTGTAGCAGCAATTTGTACAAATGGAAGGAATGTTCTGCAGGAAGGAACTCATTTCCCCACAGCAATTTCCATGGCTAAATTGGAGCGATTCTATGAAACCCCCGGAGTATGCTTGCTCAAGGGAAAATTTTCATGCTGTAATGTTACTGGGGGTGGTGTGGAATCTACAACCACAATAAATTGGTCACTAGTTTATACAGTAAAGTGGGGATTAAAAGATAAAAAGTATGACTGTGTTTAGACACCAGGAACAGCCTTTACCATTGTGCAGTTGCCATTAAAAATTTCTCTCCAATTCAAGGGTGCCATGCTGCAACCATATGGGTCATCCGCTTCTATGCTAATACTTCATACTAGTATCTTCCCACCCCGTGGTGCAACAATGCAATGGGGAATTATGACATTCAGTCTATATCTTTATAATGTTACAACTGTAGAGTGGCTCCCCTACCATATGGAAGCATTTTTTTCTAAGGAAGCATGTTGTCTTAGAGTATCTGAAGTCAGCAAGTTGTTAGACATCAGACTCAATTGTCTGGGTTGTGAAGTATGGAATTTTTGCACAGGAGCAGATTTATGCAAAAATCAGAATCGAGTACCACATTATTTGGAAAGAATCAGTTTTCTAACCAAACTCTTGCATTATTCAGTCTTAGTATTCTTTCCTCCCGTCACTCTTCCTGTTACACCAATGGATTAATTTCTTTGTGGATCCTGCTGGTTGCCTATGCCTTTGTTAAATAGTCAGGACATTCAGTTGATGTCTCAACGTTAAAACTAATGGCAATTTCTGATTGCTGGAGGTGTCTCTTAATGGTGTTTGAATTAAATTGCCCTCAGAATTTGGTGAAGTGCAGTTGATGATGTGATGTCTATGCCAGTGCTCTGCTTCTATTTCCATTTCCCTGTGCAACCTTTCCTCCCTTGTTTTCTGGGGTGGTGAAGGGTAGGGGAGGCAGCAAGGGTGAGAAAATAACTTCACAGGTAAGTGCCTGACAGGGATTTCAGCCAACCAGAGCACTTGGCACATATTCCCATCACAAAGCATCAACATTTTTGTGCCTAGCATTCTTGCCAATAACATTGTTGGTTCACTGGCTTCTAAGAGTTTTTATTCTATAAGAAGCAGCAGCACTTTGAGATGGAGCTATTTTAGTTATCTGATTATAACGGCAATGGGCAAATAATTCACTTGTGCCAAATGGCAGAAGGTAGACCAGGGTGAGTTATAGGACAAGGGCTTTTTAAAAAACTAATTCCCCCCATTGCATGATGCCTGACATTTTTAGGGGGAAAGGCAGTTTAAAGTTGATTTTGCTTCTATTCCACATCTTCCCCACAGTTAGATTGGCAGCATGCCTGCTAACCAAAGGTTGAGGTTTCTATCCTTCCAAAACACACATGGGGCAGGACAAGATGAGAGAAGGCTCAGATGTCTCTCCATGTCTAAAAGTAGCCTGGGCTTGGGATCTTGTTAAGTATGAGCCCATTCATTCATGTGTGATATGAGGAGAGGGATGAATGCATTATTTTTTTTTTTCAAAAATGGAGCAGCTGGACGTTAAAGACTGCATCCTTGCATGCCTAATTTCATTCTGTGATGCATTTAATTTTCTCCAGCCTAGCCAGCTGGATACTGGAAATTAAGTTGCTGGGCACATGCAAAGAAGAAGAAACAGCTTGAAATTAGAATTGCCAACCTCCAATTGGGGCCTTGAGATCTTCTGGAATCACATCTGATCTACAGGCTACATAGATCTGTTCCCCTGGGGAAAATAGCTGTTTTGGAGGGTGGATTGTATGGCACTATACTCTGCTGAGGTCCCTCCCCTCCCTCCCCAGACTCTTCTCTCCCCAGGCTTCACTGCTAAATTTCCAGGAATTTCCCAACCTGGAGTTGGCAACCCTATTTTTTTTTCAGATGTAGTTAGTCAACTGTTGCTCAACTGTATGCTTTTTCCATTTTTGTTTTTGTAACCAATGACTGCTTATACAACTAAAGATAAATTATTTTCCTGAGACTGATGTTGTAGTTGTTCCCTACACCCATATATTTATATATTATATCCCTTTGCATGTGGATACTTATTTTCACCAACAGAGGGCTCACTCTCCCCAACAGCTTTTTCTACAGACTCAGTGGGCTGAAGAAAAATCCAAAGAGTTAAAAAAAACCTCTGGGAGAGTTGAATTTCCCCCAATACCATTTGAAATGGTCGCTGCAGGGATCTACTCCAGGCATCAATGATGAGAGATTAGAACATTCGGGGAGGGGGGTGCTTCTAACTGATTCTGTCAGTAAAAGGCAGGGGAAAGAAGAAGAGCCCTTTCCAGGCCTATTTTGGCCTTTCAGGGAGAGATTCTTAGGGCCAGGCCTGTGGTGGAGTCTAAGCAGGGCTGGGTTTGGGGAAGTGAGAGGCCTCAGCTGGATAAAATGCCACAGAGTCCAGCCTCCAAAGCAGCCATTTTCTCTAGGAAGACAAATCTCTGCTGTCCAGAGTTCAGTTGCAATTCTGGGGGGTCTCCAGGTATCACTTGGACATTGGCAACTCTAGGCCTGGCAGCAGTCCAGGGTTGCCAAGTCCCCCTGGGGATGGGGGCATAAGATTGCCAGATCAAGGTTGGGAAACTCCTGGAGATTTGGGGGTGGACCCTGGGGAGGATAGGGACTTCAGTGAGGTACAATGTCATAGAGTCCACCCTCCAAAGCATTCATTTTCTCCATGGGAAGTTATCTCTGTAGTCTGGAGATGAGCAATAATTCCAGGGGATCCCCAGGTCCCACCTTGAGGATGGCATCCCTAGGCAGCGCTTTCTGGTTGACTTAATACCACCTGACTTTGCATGACTCAGCTAGGCCTGGCTGCTTGCTATTCTTCAACAGCAGCCACCCTATGAAAGCCAGTGTAATGTAACAGAGCTTCAGATTAGGGTCTGTGAGACCCAGGTTCAGATCCCCATCTTGTGGTGGAAGCTGACTGGGTGATTTTGGACCAGGCACATGCTTTCAGCCTAACCAACCTCACAGGATTGTTGTGCAGATAAAAAGGAGGAAAGAATAATGTAATCTGCTTTGGTCCCTACTGTGGAGAAAGACTGTAATTTTCCTAGGTAGAGGCTGTGAGGGAGGGGGTGGAGACGGAAATCTGAAGGCAGAGAGGCAGATAAAGGTAGGTTGGCTGTTGGGCAGGAAGGAAATAGGCTTGCCAACTCCAGGTTGGGAACATTCCTGGACATTCGAGGGGTGGAGCCTGTGGAGGGTGAGGTTTGAGGAGGGAATGGAACTTCAGACCAGCATAATGCCATGGACTCCACCCTCCAAACCAGCCATCTTCTCTAGGAGAACTACCATTGCCAGCCTCCAAGTGAGGGCTGGAGATCACCCAAAATTACAACTGCTGTCCAGGATAAAATGGCTGCTTTGGAGGGTGGAGTCTATAGCATTATATCCTACTGAGGCTGCTTGCTTCCCCAAGCCTCACTGTCCCAAGGCTCCACTCCCTAATCTCCAGGAATTTCCCAAACTGGAGCTGGCAGCCCTAAGGTGAATTGACCTCTGTAGCTGGGAGCTGCACTGTGATCCCCCTAGCTCTGTGGGGGAAGAGGAAGCAGGTGGGTGTCTGGGAGCATCACCACCACCACTGCTCCTGCTGTTGTGCGGGGTGGGGGAGGAAGCAGGCAGGAGGCTGGGAGAGTGATGAGGGCAGAAAGAGAGAGTGATGGGGTGGGGGGCAGAAAGAGTGACGAGGTGGGTGTTGGAAAAATTGGCAAAATACTTAGATATTCAGAGTTTGCAATGGATCTTTGCTTCACTGAAGAGGAGGCATTTCTTTCTGTGTAAAAATGTCTATTTTTAAAGGAAGGGTACACAAGAAAGCTACAAAATAATAAAGACCTAAGGCTACATCTCTACAGCTACAGAACAGACCAACCACATCTCTACAGCTACAGAACATTCTTCTTCTTCTTGACCCCTAGAAGGAAATCACCTGAATACATTAACCAATGACTGTGAGTAAACAGACTTAGATTTCCTGGGCTCTCTTCCCATTGGCTCTGTCCCAGGTTTCCCTTCCAGGTTAGTCTAAACAATAGCACACAAGGTAAACAGATTAACTCTATAATGACTGAATTAGACCTTGCAACACACACATATTTCCAACAGTGGGGAGGCAGAAAAACAAAGAGAATGATGAGGGGACCTGTCCAAGGATCGGCTTGCCCAGGTTCCCCACAGCTGCAGGGTGCCCAGGCAAGCCAAGGGAAGGCAAGGGGGTGTGGCCTAATATGCTAATGAGCTGCACTGTCAGGGGTGTGGCCTATTATGCTAATGAGTTCCTGCTGGGCTTTTTCTACAAAAAAAGCCCTGATGATAAGAATGCATCAAAAATGTATGATCCTTTTATTAACTACTTAAACTGTTGGGTTTAGGGTCCATGTACTACAAAGAGGAATAAAGTGGGAGTGACTAGACACTAAGTGTTAGATGGGGGAAAGGTTTGTTTTCTATGAGTTTCCTGGGAACAATAAGACAATTTCTGACACTGTTGATTTCAGTGCTGCTTATTTCCATTGACAATTTATGTTTACATAGAAATTTAAATTACCAAGCAATGTACAGCTCTTTCATTTGCTTTTCCCCCATGTGGTAAGTCACCAAGTCAACACAACTTACAGATGGGAAACAGAGGCAATGAGACAATGAGCTTTTCTGCACCGGTCTGTTTCCCTGCTGTTCTTCTGGAGCTGTTAATCACCCTCTGCATTGCCTCATGCTTTCACTTTCTGTGTGCATTGGATCCTTTTGAAATTTCTGCATACTTTTATGGCCACTCAGTGGTGACTTCAGAGTCAGCTCGTGTTGCCCCAGGATATCCAAGAGTGCTTTTGTGGCGGACTTAAAGACTGATCCACTTCTGTGTCAGAGGTAATGCTAAACAGACATCTTACCTTGAACTATGCAACACCACCCAAGTCTCTGGCTGTTCCCACTCCTTTCCCCACCCCTCCTTTCTTTTGTCACATACCCCCAGGTTTGATTTCTCCGACTCTGTTCCCTCTTGGCTGGCACATTGGACCCTAGGGATCTTTTCCCCCTTCCCAATCTACACACAACTTGGAGGGCAGGTAGAGGGGCAGCCTGGGGCAGTCCTCCACAAGTTTGATACTTCTAGCTTGCAGGGGGGGATGTTTGACACACTCCTTTGCACCTTTGCACATTGGACCCTAGAGAGGGATCTTTTCCCCCTACCCCAAAGCCAACCTGCACGCAACTTGGAGGGCAGGTGGAGGAGCAGCCTGGGGAGGTCTTCTGAAAGTTTGATGCTTCTAGCTTGCAGGAGGGGGGCATTTGGCACACTCCTCCCAACCTTTGCACATTAGATCCTAAGGATCTTTTCCCCCTTCCCCAAAGGCAATCTGCACATAACTTGGAGAGCAGGTGAAGGGTCAGCTCAGGAAGGTCCTCTGTGAGTTTGATGCTTCTAGCTTGGGGTGTTTGACACACTGCTCTCCACCTTTGCACATTGGACCTTAAGGAGGGATCTTTCACGCCTTCCCCAAAGCCAATCTGTACACAATTTGGAGGGGGATGTATTAAAAGGAATGACAAGATTGCCCATTGGAAATAGTAGGAGAGGCTTGAAGACCCATTTGTTTTTTAAAATATTAGAACCCTTGGGACGCCACCCCTCCTGACAGTTCAGCCAGCCGCCAAGCTGGTGTCCCTCTATGGTTTGTGCATGTCTGGAGTAGCCCAGTGGCAGCTAACCAAAGGGGGTGGGGGAGCAGGGAGGAGAGGAGAGAAAGAGGAGGGTGCAGTGTGCCCCATCCCTTTCTCATGCACTTGGCCAAGTTGGTGGGAATTGGACCACCCCCAGACGTCACAAGTGACGTTCTTACACCAATTAAGAAAAACTGTGCTTTTCTGTTGTAGCTGCAGAATAAATCCATCGGAGACTGAAAGAATATGCAGATGGCAGGCAAAGAAATTTGAAGTGAAGCTTAACAGCTCAACTTGGATTCTCTGCAGTAAACTGCAGTAAGCTGTGTATGCAGAAAGGGCCAATGATTTACTTCAAGGTGCACAATACACAAATGCCCCAAGTCTACTGCCAACTTTCTGTTTATTGCCCTTTGCACCATTTGGGAATTGTTTGGAGCAATTTACTGTTTTAGTTATGGGTCAAGTTGAAGAAACTATAATTTCCTTTCAATGGCAAATGAATCAGCCAGTTAGGGTTGACTCACAAAACCCCTTTATTGTGGCAATACATTGATCATTGTTCTCACCATGATCATGTTCGCCATATACCCAGGCCATAGTTCACCATGCATTTCTACCAATGGCAAACCTGGTTGCAGGGTGCTTGAATTAGACAGACCTTTTACCAAGATTTACTTGCTAGAGGCAGTAGCCAACATTCTGTCATACATGAATCAGCCCACAATACATTAATTTCTTTTTTTTTACGTTGCATAACTCCAAACTCACAAATTCTAAGGAATTACAACCTCATGGAATACACATCAGAATCACAAATAAAGCAGACTTTCAATGAGACATTTTAAAAATGCCAAGTAAGTCTCTGAATTTGATAAATTTGAAACAGCCCTTAAAAATAACCAACTTTATTTGTTCATTTATGCACCCCTAAATATAATAGTATAGGAGACTTGAATGGCATTTATTTAGAATACATTGTTGCTGCTCATTTGCCAGGCAGGACCTTTATTCCAACAATACAAACTTTTCTCCCACTTGCACAAACACAGACAGCATAATACTGATGCCAAGTTGGCCACGTATTCCTAATCACTACAGATACTTAATGCACCAAAATCGATAAGCATCATAGCAACGTGTCATGGCATATCTACGGTTGACTCCCTATACTCTTCAGGATCTGTGTAGCACTTCTGAGTATTTGGAGGGTTCATATACATTATATTATTGTACTCAGTCTAACCTATCTCACAAGATTGTTGTGAGGATGAAGTGAAGGAGAGGACAACAATGAATCCACATTGAATCCCCATTGGAGAGAAAGGTGGAAGGAAATGAAGTACTTAGGTAGGTAGGTGGATAATACAATCCTATAGGCAAGTGAGTTTATCCCCATACCCTATATCATTATCCCCATATTGCAGAATAATGGCTGAGCCTGAGACGGTGACTTCCCTAAGGCCACCTAAGGAATTAATGGAATTCATGGTTTCTTACTGTACAATCCTATCTAGAGTTAACCCAGTCTAAACCAACAGAAATAAATGGGCTTAGACTTAAGTACTTAAGTGCATAGGATTGCCCTTTGGAACTTTCTGCAGTTCTATGGAATCCCTTGATGTTAGATGTATGGAAAGAAGGCAACATCTCTTATGTTCTGTGAAGCTGTAATGACTGAGAATGGAAAATTCTTTAAAACAGGCACTTGGCAACCGTAATGTAGACATTTACTCCACTGTATGACTCAAAAAAGCAGTATCTGAGCAAATTTTGAAGTGATTCAGACCGAAGGAGGGAAGGTTTTAAAATGAGAGAGAATGTATTATGGCAGTTCTGAGGGACAAATCTAGTGCACTTATCTTTCTTCTCTAAACCATATCATGATATTATGCAGAGGGCAAGGATACCCAACCCCTTTTGGCTTGCCTCTCCCCTCATAGGCCATTTTTATCCTGCTACTCATTAAGTTGTCTGGGGCAGTGTACATGGTTTTTTACCTCCTCCATTTTCTCCTCACAACAGCCCAGTTAGACTAAGAGGAGAACTGGTACCTCAGGGTTACCCAGTCTACTTTTTGTCTCAGGGGGGAACTTGGACAGGGTCTCCTCAGTCTTGATTGGACACTGTATCCACTATACCTCTCTGTGTAAGGCAATAAGTGTAAAAACAAACTGAACTGCCCATAAAGTGTGTAAAAAGCAGATATAGACATCTGTGAATATAAAATACATTATTAAGTTTGAACGTGATCATCTTAAGCGCAATGTCCACTCTGCACTGTTATAGTGTGACAGAATCCAATAACTGTAAACCAATTGTTTTTATTAGGATAAAACAGCTACAATAACATGCCTAACCCCAGCTCAGGCCGTTCTTAGTTCTCTTCTCTTAGTTTCTACTGATGTGGCTTGAGCCTCCTTGTGCAATGAGAGTTGATGTTAAAATAACAGGACCAATTAACTTTACAAGACTGTCATGTTTGTATTCCTTCATAGTTTCCAAGTTGAGCATGGAAAGAAGCTTTGTCTGCTGAGATGAAATATAAAGGTAAAGGTAAAGGTTCCCTTGCTCGAAAGCCAGTCGAATCCGACTCTAGGGTTGCGGTGCTCATCTCCGTTTCAAAGCCGAAGAGCCAGCGCTGTCCGAAGACATTTCCGTGGTCATGTGGCCGGCATGACTAAACACCAAGGTGCACGGAACGCTGTTACCTTCCCACCAAAGTGGTACCTATTTATCTACTTGCAATTTCTTGCTTTCGAACTGCTAGGTTGGCAGGAGCTGGAACTAGAGACAGGAGCTCACCCTGTCATGCGGCACCCGGGTCTCGAACTGCTGAACTACTGACCTTCCACAGCCTGCAGTTCAGCGTCTTAACCACTTGAGCCACCGCAGCTCCTGAGATGAAATATAGAGAGGTCCTAATCTTCTCTGACAATATTGACAGACTGTGTAGATACGTTCTCCTGTCCCAGTGCCTAAATGCCATCAACAGCCCTGAATACACCAGGTGTCCACTGGAAGACAACATTGATCTGAAGAACATATAATGGGCATCTACCCTAGAGGTCACTGCAAGCACTTTTTCATACAGACACTATAGACATAATTGCACTGGCATGCTCTCACCCATGCACATTTCAAATGTTATAAAGAAGCTGCAGAAGCAGAACGTTTCATGCAGTTTGTAGGACAGAAGTTACACATAGTGCACAACAGAAGGTATTTATTTTGTCCATTATCCATACACCTGGTTTAGGGCAACAATGCTGAACCAAGGGCACAGGAAGCTGCCATATAGACAGACCTGTACATTTTTGACATCACAGAAATCTGGGATTCTGACTGCTCTAATAAATGCACCAAACTGAAGAGGGACATCAGGTTTTTCCTGTCTAGTATATTTTTATCCCATTCTTCCTCTAAGGAGTTCAGAGTGGCATACATATCTCTGCCTTGCTCATTTTATCCTGACAACAGCCTTGGTGGTTTCCACTTGGGGGCAGGTTTATGTGGTGTCCCTGTTGCTGGTATGGCTGCCAAAACTGTGCAGTGGCAATGGGACTTCCATATTGCAGCTGTCCCCATAGTTTCCCTGCCACAGTCCACCCCCCCCAGCAGCAACCATTCACCTTCCCTCAAGCCACTAGGGCTTTTCCATTTTTTGAAAAATCTGCAATTGAATGTTGTTATATCAATATAATGTCATAATAATACATGTAATTGTCAGCTTTTCTTTTTTTAAGTAAGTCTCTAGTATCTTCCATTATGGAGATATGCCTTTCTCCTTATATCTGCAACAGAAGAGGCTAGAGACTTACTTTTGTAAAAGAGAAATGAAATCTGGGGATTCAGAGATCCTGTTACATATATTATTATGGTGTTATATCAACATAATAATAGTCAATTGCTATTTTTTTTAAAAAAAACATAGTGGGGTTCTGCAGGCCAGCCTAGCCAGGTCTCCTTGAAAGCCATGCCTCCAGGTCTAGACAACAAGATTTGAGACACCAACAGGTGTTTGAACACAGACTTGTGCCTACTGGGCTAGTTGATCCAGCAAGACAGCTTTCCCAAGCATCAACCTAAATAAGCTGGGAAGTATTTGCTTGAGGACACTCTAGCTCTCACTAAGATAGCCAAACAGGTGCTTTTTGGACCTAAATTGGAAGATGTTCTAATTCAGCAGCTGTGCATTTGGCACCAGACACATGACTCATCTTTAGAGGTCTCACAAACATCTTTGTCTTGTGTCTATAGATCTTGCTGCTTAACCTTCCTTTTCTTGGTCCAGTATTAACTTACTGGTTATCTTATTGTAATATGTATTATTGTTACGGGTACCTCAATACTATTTGACCTCTGAAGAAGGCCCCAATAGGGCGGAAATGTGTCAGGTCATGTGTATTGGCCCTTGCGTTTAAGCCACTTGAACTTTTTAACAAGGCTTTCATTGGGCTCTTATATGTTTTTAACTGTCTTTCTAATAAATACATGTATTTTTGTATATTATAAGTTTCAACTAGGTTGGCCCCTTATCAGACTTCCTTCTTACCCCTGTGGTTCCTGATTCCAGTTTTTGGGTCAAGTTTGTTTTCCCCTCCTTGTGTCTTACTGGGAAGTAATCAGGCTCAGCTGTCCTGCTGGCAGGCATTGAGCTCTTGGCTGCACTGTGCTTTGGCCAGGATCCTGTGAATGGGGTTGCATGCAGTCAATTGAGCACTTTGCCTCCTTTGGGCCACCTTGGTCGGGGCTCTCTGCTGTCACCATTCCTGCAGAGTGAAGATGTCTCCTCAGGACCTATGGGCCCTGCCCATGCCCAACAGAACCCTGGTGACTATTTCAGACGGTGGTGGAAAGGCCTTCATTGCATGCTCAGGCAGGATGGTTTCTAGTGCTGCTGGACCATTGTCAGCAGGTACCTTGGCCATGTTAGGCACTCCCTGGCCATGCTGGTCCTCCTCAGCTTGTGGCCTTGGCTCCTTGGGCTTTTCCTCAGAGGACTCTGACAGCTCAGGTCTGAGTCACTGAGCTGGTCAACAGTGGTCATGACAGGTGGGGATAAAAGGCTGCTGCAGAGACAGTGTCAGCAAAAATGGCTGCCATGTGGGCATAATAACCCAAACTTTCCCACCTACATAGTACCCATCCAGACTTTATTGCGATCTTATCCAGAACTTTGCAGCAAAACAGGTTTGAGAAAGATCAGAGAAACACAGGGAAAACCCTGGGAGATGCATGAGTGTATCACAATGCTGTGGGAAACCAGGAGAGAAAAAAAACTTCCCAAAGCACTGAACCCAGGGCAGATAACTTGTATGGAAATGGCTCCTGTGTGGTAAACTAGAAAGAATGACTGTCCCAAAGCCACCCCTCAAACTTCATAGAAGGATGGGGATTTGAACTCAGGTCACCAAAGTTACAGTCCAACAGTCTAACCACTACACCACTCTGGATCACATAACACTCTTTAAAAAATGAACAGTTCCACTCATGGCTATGTGCCATGAGATTAGGCTTGCCAGGTTTCTGACTATAGGGAAAGTGATGTTGTGCACATGGTGCAACACTAGTGCACCTGTCCCTGCCCCCTAGTTTCTCCTAGGGTGTTGCTGGCTGTAGATTGGATTTGATTGAACTTTGGGTTTGTGCATACACACATACACCATATATTCCTAAATCCTGTGCATAAAGAAGCCTCTCTCCTATGATCTGTCAGCTGCAAAAAAAACCCAAACAAGAAAAAGAAAAGGAATAGGCCAGCTGCACAGTGTACATGCCTATGGGTTTATACATAAAAGGCCTGTACAACTTTGAACTCACTAAGGTGAACAGAGCTCAGCCATGCTCTGGAGCCTGTCAGATGCTTGACAACTTATTTTTAAAGTCTCAGGCAGGTGACTTGGGCTGTGGACACAGTGGAGATTTGGCATGCCACTAACAAGACTGGATTAAACTGTTGCAGGAAGGAGTGACCAGACAGCACTTTCTGAAGTGTGCTGGTCCTGCTCTGCAGCATCCACATTACCACTTTGCATGCACGTATGCACACAGCCCTTGGGGTGGGGGGGACCATGACAGACAGAAGTGATGGTTCACGCTTCCCATCTGGCATCCATTTGAGGCAAGGGAATTCAGACATCCAGAAAAGTGGTGGAAGTGCAGGCATCCATAAAGACCAGACTTTCCCTGGTGCCTAAATACTCCAGTTCCAACACGTGGCACTGCGGGGTGGCAACGACTGAGCCACTGAAAGCAGATGTTGTTATGTGATTGTGTTCTTTAAATCTGCACAGATAATGCATCTATACTGCTGCAAACTCCTTGTATGACTGCAGCCTTGCACTTCCAATGGGCTGTGTTTGGCTTGGTGGATCAAGTTGTGAACCTCTGCCACTGGCATTACAAACAACAGTTTGCAAGTGGTTTGTGTCTGTGCATCCAGGTTTGAGACCCACTCCTCTGAAACACCACCTATCCACTGCTTTTGACGCCTGCCTTTTCTCCAGCAGCTGAGGGCAGCCTCTATGGTTCCCCCCTCATCCATGTTATCCCTACAAACAACCCTGGGTGATTGGTTATTGGCTCAAAGTCACCTTGTAGTTGTAATTCATGGTTCCTCCTGTCAGTCTCTTGGACCAAGTTACTCTCAACAACACTCACTGAAGGTGATTTGTTTATTGCAGTCAGAACTGAGATTCTGGTGCAAAATCCCCCAATTATACCTGGTTCAAACAGTCCCCTCCAATCACACTGACCATTCATTCCCACTGAACTAGCATGCCCCTAGCCACCCCATTGTAAATAATCCATTTGTTCTCTCAGCTAAGGTGGCAAGCAGGGAGACGGAGAGACAGATCAAGGCCATCTGGCCAGCATCCATGGGAAAGAAGGTATCTTCAGGAAGTTATATGAGATGTATTGCCCTACAATAAAACCATTTTCACTCTCACACATTCACACTCCCCCCTCGCCTGGAATTTCCCCAAATACATGGCAAATGAGTCAGTGAGTGTGACATTCTGCCCCCCTAAAGGCCTCACCCTCCCAGTTTGTGGGGGTGTCATTTACGAAACACACTAGTTTGGGGGTGTTTAAATGCGTTTCCTGCACCGATTCATTATGGCTGGCATAAAGTCCTTCCATTTGATGAGATAATACAGGTAGCCACATTTCACTTTAGAATCGAGAATATCCTCCACTTCTTGGTGTAGTTCTCCTTGTACAATCAAGGGATGGGGAGCTGTAGGATGAAGTCTCCAATTCTATGGTCCCGGATCCTTCTTCAGTAGACTAAAATGGGAAAGGTAGTTCAACCTCACTTTATTAATTAGGTGCACCACTTTAAAGGGACCCAGGTACTTCCACCCCAGCTTTTTCCCTGGCTGCAGGCCTCTGAGGTTTTTCGTGGAGATGTACACGAAGTCTCCCACTTTCAAGTCCCACTCTTGGCCCATCCCTTTGTTGGCATGCTGCTTGTAATCCTCTTTGGTTTTAGCTAAAAGTCTCTTTAAGGGCCACCCATCCCTGAGTTATTTTGGATCACCACGTTTGAGCATCTCCTGGATCAGCTTTCCCAGGGCTCAGAGTAGAGAGGGGGCCTCCTTCATAGCTGTGCATTGCCTTAAAGGGTGAAATACCAATGAAGCTATGCACTGAGTTGTTGTAACTATATTCAGCAAATGGAAACAGATCGACTCAATCATCCTGCTGGTAGTTTATGAAACATCTAAGAAACTGCTCCAACACTTGATTTGTCCATTCTGTTTGCCTGTTCGTCTCAGGGTGGTAAGCACTGCTAAGTCCTTGCTCCACCCCAACAGTTTCAGCAGTTCTTTCCAAAACCCCACCACAAACTGGGGCCCCTGATCTGATATTATCTTATGGGGCATGGTCCTGCCAAAAGAAAACTAATATTTCATCAGTTGAAGAAAGATAATTATCATGTAATCTGTATGCAAGAAACACACATTAAATTAGCTGATAAAAAATATTTGGAAAATTCAAAACTGGGTTCTGTCTTCGTTTCTGCTGATGAAGAAAAGAAAAAGCTATATATTGCAAAGATTTCCTCCAGCCTGAACTGGTTTTTGAGTCTGAGGATGGTTGAATGGTAATTGTTCGAATTCACAGAGGATTGGAAACATTGTTGATTATAAACATTTACGCACCGAACCAGGGACAAGAGAGGTTTTATCAGCGGTTAAGTGAAATTCTGGCATCTTACAACTCAGAAAAAATGTGCATGGTAGGCGATTTGAACGCTGTATTTGACAGAATGAATGACAGGAAAAGAATGGTTACTTCTCTGAAGCAAGGAGGGGAATTGCCTAATTCATTTTTTAGTATGATACAGGAATTGAATATCCTAGATGCATGGAGAATTAAAAATCTGCTGAATAGAGGCTTTACTTTTCACTCGGGACGGCATAAATCGTGGTCCCAAACTGACATGATTTGGATGTCAGCATCGTTAATCTGTGATTTAAAAGACTCTACTATTCTCCCACTTACTTTCGCTGATCATAACCCGGTTACACTGACACTTAAAGAAGTCTCTAAAAGGAGAAGATGGAGATTAAATAATGCCTTACTAAGAAATGAGCAATTTGTAGAAAAAATGAAAAAAGAACTACGTGAATTTTTAGTATTAATGTACAACCTGAAATAAGGATGGACATTGTCTGGGACACCTTTAAAGCGTATGCGCGAGGAATCTGCATCAGAGAAGCTATCAATAAGAGAAAACAGGAAAACCAATACTTTACTGCTCTTAAGAAGGAGATTCAAGATAACGAGGATAAAATGAAAAATAGCACCAATCCCGAGCAAATTAAACTTAAAGTGCAACAACTACAACATCAGATAAATGTTCTACTTAATAAAGAAATGGAAAAAAACATATTATTTGCTCTGCAAAACTTTTTTGAGAAAGCAAATAAGCCGACGCGTTGGCTTGCATACAAGTTAAAACAGGAAGAAAATAAGATTAATTCAATCCCTTAAGTGCGCAAATGGTAACTCAAAGAGCACACTAAAGGAGCTTAAAGAAATTGTAAAAGAGTTTTATGAAAAGCTATATCAGGAAAGTAAGGTAGATCCGGTAAAGATTAAGGAGTACCTGAGGGACAACCTGAATATTAAAAAATTGGATGAGGTTCAAAGACAAATTTTAAATCAAGATATTAAGGTGGCAGAAATTATGGAAGCAATTAAAAAGCAAAAGAATAATAAATCACCTGGTCCTGATGGTCTTTCGGCAGAATTTTTCCAAGCTTTTGCAGAGGAGATAAGTTTACCTTTTAATCAACTGATTCAAGATATTATAGAAAAAAAGATTATACCTGATACATGGAAAATGGCAATTATCTCCTTGATTCCTAAAAAAGATTCAGACCCTCAGGAAATCAAAAATTACCGTCCAATTTCTTTGCTGAATGTGGACTATAAAATCTTTGCCACAATATTAGCTACTCGATTGAAAAACGTTCTTGCAGAAATAATTCATGTCGTTCAGTCTGGATTTATCCCTAAAAGGAAAATGACTCAAAATATCAGAATTATATTAAATACCCTAGAATATGCAGAAGCCCAAGCTGATAAACAATTAGCGATTTTGTTTTTAGATGCCGAGAAGGCATTTGACAACATTTGCTGGGAGTTTATGATGGAGAATCTAAAAGCAGTACAATGTGGGGACAGGTTTATTGATTTGATTGGAGCAATATATCAAAATCAAGAAGCAAGAGTCTTAGTTAACGGGGACATGACGTCGCCCATAGGAATTTCTAAAGTTACCCGTCAAGGATGTCCATTGTCGCCGCTGCTTTTTGTTTTGACGCTTGAAGTATTATGTGAAACTATTAGGAAGGATAGGTTAATCCAAGGAATTAAAGTTAAAACAGAAGAGTATAAAGTTCAAGCTTACGCTGATGATCTGGCAATTATATTATTAGATCCTATTAACTCTTTATTGCAATTATTAAATGTGTTAAGTACATATGGTGAGCTTGCTGGGTTTAAAGTTAATGTATCTAAAACTAAGATACTGGCTAAAAATTGTTCAAAGGAATGTCTAACAGGGTTGCAAGTAAGGACAGGATTTGAAGTTAAAAACAAAGTCAAATATCTAGGTATTGTGTTATCAAATAGGCTGAGCTCCTTAAGACAAGACAATTATGAAAATCTAATTGGGATAATATCTCAAAACTTAGAGAAGTGGCAAAAACTCCAACTATCATTAATGGGAAGGGTTGCAGTCATAAAGATGAACATTTTACCTAAGGTCCTGTTTTTATTTCAAAACATACCAATTCTTAAGAATAACATCTTGTTTACTAAGTTAGATAAGTTGACTAGGGAATTTATATGGCAGAAGAAAAGAGCACGAGTAAAATTGAAACTTCTTCAGGACAAGACGGAGCGGGGAGGGTTGGCAGTACCAGATTGGCAGGCATATTATCAGGCTGCTTCCCTATTTTGGATAAGTGAATGGATTCAGTTACAAAATACCAGAGTATTGATGTTGGAGGGGTATGACTTACTCTCTGGTTGGCATGATTTTCTGTGGTATACCAAGCAATCTACACGGTCATATTTTAAAGGCCACCTTCTTAGGGCTGCCCTCTTAAAAACATGGATCGAAATCAAAGCAAAATTTTATAATAAGACACCAAAGTGGGTAGCTCCCTTAGAGGCGTTATCAAACCCAAATGTAATGTCTAAAAGTAGGAAAGCTAATTATGAAATTTTATTAGATAACAAAAATCTATTAAAGTCACAAGAAACTTTAACACGATTGGATATCGATCTGAATTGGTGGGAAAGGATGCAATTGGAATCGCGGTATCTTAGGGATAAGCAGACTGGATTCGTGACTATAAATTCTGAGTTAGATATCTTGCTGATGGGCTCAGGAAACAAATTGATTAAGAAAATATATTCTGTATTGATTGACTACAAAATGCAAGATGAAGTGGTTAAGATATATATGGTGTCATGGGCCCAGAATTCTGGGCATCAGGTAGATCTGGATACATGGGAGAAAATGTGGCTGGATGCGAAATTTTTGAAGGTTTCATTAAAAGAAAACATGTTTAAAATGTTCCATCGATGGCATTTAACACCCAATAGACTTGCATATATGTATTCTGCAGTGACTAATTTATGTTGGAGGTGTAAAGCCGAAGTTGGTTCCTTTTTCCATGTATGGTGGACGTGTAAATCAGTGCAAAGATACTGGAAAGAGATTCATCAAATAATAACACAAATAATTCAAATACAGGTAGTTTTAGACCCACAGATATTTTTGCTTAATATTTTACCTATGGAAATAGCCAAAGAAGAAAGATATTTACTGTTGCATTTTTTAATGGCGGCAAGAATATGTTTAGCGAGATGTTGGAAAAAAGAAGAACTTCCAATAAAGCAAGATTTCATTAAGGCTATTATGCAAATTGCAGAACTAGATAACCTTACATTAAAATTACAGGGAAGAAATGATAATGTTTTTTGTAAAGCTTGGTTAAGATTTTATATATGGCTTGAAAGGAACTCATAGGTTACAACAGGGATTGGTGGTATCTTTGGAAATAGATCTGATATATGTTTATTTTATTGTGTTGGTACGTTATGTTTATGTTATGTTTAAGTTTGTATTGTTCAATGGTTTATTGTGAGAATAATAATAAAGAACTATTAAAAAAATCTTATGGGGCATGGTGTGCAGCCTACTTATATGTTGCAAGAACAACTGAGCTAGTTTCCAGGCAATGGGCAGCTGTTTACAGGGGATGAAATGTGCCTGCTTGGAGAACAAGTCTACTACCACCCAAATAACTGCTGAGGGGTAGGTCCATGATAAAGGCCATAGAAATGATGGACCATGGCTGGTTGGGGGTATCTAGAGGCTGAAGCAGACCTGGAGCTTTCCCAGCCTGCTGTTTGGCCATCAGGCAGGTCTGGCATGAAGCCGCGTATTGGGATATATCCTTACACATGTGGGGCCACCAGAATTGCCTCTGGATGAGATTTAGAGTCTTTAGGTATCTGAAATGTTCAGCCATCTTGTTATCATGCCCCATTGATAGGACCTCTCCCCTCAGAGACAGTCTGTCTTGGCAGTACCAGCAGCCACCCCCCTTTCCACCAAGGACCCCTCCTTTTTAATATCCTCTTTGTCAGCCTTGGTCAGAGTAGCTTTCACTTTCTCCCCCCAAGAGTCAATCATCTGCGGGACCCCTCCTCTTGCTTGGCTGTGGGTTGTCACCACTCCTCCCATCTGGGTGGGTGTGAACATAGTGTCAATCACCTCCTCCCATTGACTCGCATGTTGAGGTAAGTGGGACAGAGCATCTGCTAGGAAGTTTGATTTTCTGGGAGGTGTGTTAGAGTGAAATGAAACGTAGAGAAAAACTCCACCCACCACAACTGCTTGGTGTTTAGGCGCTGAGGGGCTCACAGTGCCTCAAGATTTTTATGATCAGTCCAAACCTCAAAAGGTACTCTAGCCCCCTCCAGCCAGTGTCAAGCAAGTTGTTAATGCTAGTTTTATAGCAGTGGCCTCTTCGTCCCACACTGCCCAATTCCTCTCCGCTGCCGAGAATTTCTTTGACACATATGCCAGCAGATGCAGGTTTCCGTTCTCTCCCATTTGTAATATCACCCCCCATAGCCACATCTACTTGGACTATGAATTGCTTAGTCTTGTCTGGGTGATGGAGGATGGGCTTGGAGGTGAACAAAGTTTTCAGCTGATCGAAAGCCTGCTGGCATTCAGGAGACCATAGCAACCAGCTGCTCAGTTTCATGCAGTCCGCTCCCTTCCCCTTCATCCTCAGAAAATCAGTTAGGGGTAGGATGACCTGGGCAAAATTGGGGACAAAGGGGCAGTAGAAGTTGGTGAACTCCAAGAAGGATTGTAATTGGCGCTAGGTTTGGGGGGGGGGTTGTCACCCCACTACATCCTGGACTTTATATGGCTCCATGTTCATTCCCTTCCCTGAGATCCTATACCCAAGAAAGTCCAGCTCTTCCTTATGGAACTCGCACTTGGAGAGCTTAGCATAAATGTGATTTGTGTAGAGGGCTTCAAGCACCTCCCTCATCAGTCTTACATGTGACTCCTTATCTTTTGTATAAATTAAAATGCCATCAAGAAAAACTAACACCCCTTTGTACAAATGCTTATGCAACACTTCATTGATTAGGTTCATGAACATGCTGGGTGCCCCAGCTAAGCCATATGGCATCACCAAGTACTCAAATTGCCCCAGTGGTGTGTTAAAGGCGGTTTTGTGTTCATCCCCCTCTTGGATGCACACCCGGAAACAGGCATCCCAGAGATCTAGTCTGGTAAAAATCTGTCCCTGGGATGTCTCCGCTAACAGTTCTTTGATTAGTGGGAGGGGGCAGGTACTGGACAACAACACTGCATTCAGACCCTGATAGTCGGTGCACAGTCTCAACCCCTAGTCTTCCTTTTTCTGAAAAAGCACCGGTACCACAAACAGTGAGGAAGCTGGCTGGATGAACCCCCGTGCCAAGTTTTTGTCAATGAACTGTCTGAGTTCCACCTTCTCAGCTGGGCTCATTGCATACAGCTTTTCCTAAGGCATTTTGTGGCCAGGTAAAATCTCAATATCACAATATCACAATATTCCTGGGAGGGGTAGTTCATTCCCTTCCTCAAACACCCGGGCCAGATCCCGATTTAACTCCTCCCAAGCCAGGCACACTTGCATCCCCCCATTCTGAGTTCCACACATGTTTAAGGCAGTGGGGGTCCAGGGACCATAAAACACCTGCACTCCACTGCATGTAGGGGTCATGATCCCAGAGCCAGGGATTCCCCAGTACCATCGGGAACTTCACCACAGGGAAAGATCGCTGTTCCCAATGGGTGGCTATCCCTACGGGTACCAGGACAGTTTGGTATTTGCAAGGCTTGCCCTTCATTGCCATCCCATCCATTTGGGTGAAAACTATGGGTTGTTTGAGGACCTGGACCTTTACGCCTAACCAAATGACCAGGGCCAGGCTAATTAAGTCCCAAGAGCACCCTGGGTCAATAAATGCCCTCACCCTCACTACGGTGCCGGCTGAGGGTTTCACTGCAGTCACCATCATGTAAAATACAAGGGAGGGGTGCCTCACCGATTCTGGCACTGGAGAATTTCAGATCTGCTGTGCCGTGCCCTTTACAGCAGGTCCCAATCTTTTCCCTCTGGCTGGTGTTGCTCCTTTCCGCCGGATGAGGTACTCTCAGGTCCCTCCCCTTCTCCCACCTGGAGAGCTTTGGATAATTTCATTCAGGGCACCCCCAGTTTGTTCTTCTTGTCCCCTGTTCCATCTTCTTACTTTCGCCTAGGCTCTTGTCCTGAGGGCAGGCTGCCATAAAGTGCCCGGAGCCCACACATTGGAGACACAATCCCTGGTGCATACATTGGTCATGGGTGCTGTCTTTGGGTTGGGAGCACAGGCTCTTGGCCTCACCACCAGGTCCTTGCTGGACCCCTTTGGCTGGTACAACGTCATGATATTTGAACAGTTCTCTGCCTTGCGGGCCATCTGGATCCAGCCATTCAGCATTAGGGGGTTGTCCTGGGCCAGGGCTCATTCTAGGATGGAATGGTTTAGGCTGGTCCAGTAGAATTTGATCAGTACCTCTTCTGACCATTCATGGAGCTTCATGGCTTGCGACTTGAACTCATCTGAGTACTCACGTACCATGTGGGTTCCCTGGCACATTCCTGGTATCCACATCCATGCCCTCTCCAGCTCTAAGGGGTTCTCGTACTGCCATCAGAGGGCCCACATAAATATGCTCACATCTCTCAATTCTGGACCTCTGACATTATGCAGCCCCATGAACCAATCCACTGCCCAGTCCCTAAGTCTGGACCCAATGTAGTCCACTCAGTACTCATCTGAGGTGAACATGGAGCCCCAGTCTCTCAGGAACTTGCACACCTGCAGCATGAAGAAGGCTAGATTCTTGGGTGTCCTGTCAAACATGGACTCAAGAACCTCTCTTGGGCAGTCTGGGCTGGGGGTTGGGATCACTGGAGCTACAGATGGCCCCAGGATTGGTCGCTCCTGAGGGGCTTCGGCTGGAGCTTGCACCCCCCATGGCTCCAGCTGCGGATCCTGCTGCTGCTGCTGCTGTGGCACCTCTGACTCCACCTTGGGCCCAGAACTCTCTCTGGATTACTTCGTGAATGGTCTCAAGGAGGTCCAGCATCATCATGTGTGTCTCCCTCCAGAGCTCTTCCATCTCCCCCCAGAGCTCCATGTGGAATTGGGTGAGCTTGCTCTCCTCCATGATCTGCATCTGCTGTGAGTCACCTTGGAATGAGTGGGAGACACGTCTCTGGTCCATCTCAGTCCAGAATCGACCCTGCCAGGGTCCGGGGATCATTACCCAATTGGGTTCAGCCCAGCTGGGAAGGGGGCCCCAGGAGTCTCTCGGCTTTGCTCCAGTGTCTGGGCCTCTCCCCTCACATGTTGGGGTGATGGGTTCAATGGTCCAGGGTTTGGGGGCAGACCTGCAACCGAACGCTGTGTCCCCATTGCCCTCGCTCATCACAATCGCGGTGCGACAGCATGGGAGAATGGGAGTTCTGATTCTTGTCAGCCTCTTGGACAAAGTTACTCTCAACAACACTCACTGATGGTGATTTGTTTATTGAAGAATAAAGATGTTCCAGCTAAGAACATTGTTGAGTCAGAACTGAGATTCTGGTGTGAAACCCCCCAATTATACCTGGTTCAAACGCAGTCCCCTCCAATCACACTGACCATTCATTCCCACCAAACTAATGTGCCCCTAACCCCTCCATCTGTAAATCATCCATTTGTTCTATCAGCTAAGGCAGCAACCGGGGAGACAGCGAGACAGACCAAGGCCATCTGGCTGGCATCCCTGGGAAAAAGGTATCTTCAGGAAGTTACATGAGATGTATTGCCTTACAATAAAGCCATTCTTACCCTCACACATTCACACTCCCCCTTCCCTTGGAATTTCCCCAAATACATGGCAAATGTGTCAGCTAGTCTGACACCTCCAAACTTGTAAAGCCAATGGCTATATACAATAAACTATTTGACTGACTGACCTTGTAAATTTCATGGTTGAGTAGAGATTTGAACCAGCATTGTGCCAGGCCTAATCTGACATATAAACTACTTCACCACAGTGACTCTGAAGAAGAATGTATATGCTGAAGCCATATGTGAACTGTCCCCTAGTTTATATTGTATTATTTAAGTATCAAAGCAAAGCCACAAACAAAACACACAAACAGAAAATGCCATCAGATACCACATCAACCCCCTTGTGTAGTGAATTACCATGGAATCCCTATAAAATCAGATATTGTGACTGCTTGTAAGTAGGACTGCTACGTTCTCTCATTATATCCCTACTAGGGAGTAAAGCCCATTGTGGAGGAAGACAATGGGCCCAAGGAAGGAAGGAAGGAAGGAAGGAAGGAAGGAAGGAAGGAAGGAAGGAAGGAAGGAAGAGGGGGGAGAGTGAAAGAAGGAGAGAGGAAGAAAGGAAAGGGGGGAAAGGAAGGGAAGAGGGGCGGAACGGGCTTCTCTGGGCCTACTGGGCCCATAGAAGGCCCAGAGGATGGTGGGAGGGGGGCAGAATGGGCTTCTCTGGGCCTACTGGGCCCATAGAAGGACCAGAGGATGGTTTTTGGGGGGCGAAATGGGCTTCTCTGGACCTACTGGGCCCTGAGAAGGCCCAGAGGATGGTGTGTGGGGGTGGAACGGGCTTCTCTGGGCCTACTGGGCCCTGAGAAGGCCCAGAGGATGGTGTGTGTGTGGGAACAGGCTTCTCTGGGCCTACTGGGCCCATAGAAGGCCCAGAGGATGGTGTGGGAGGGTGGAACGGGCTTCTCTGGGCCTACTGGGCCCATAGAAGGCCCAGAGGATGGGGGGGGAACAGGCTTCTCCTCTGAGAAGGCCCAGAGGATGGGGGGGCGCAGAACGGGCTTCTCTGGGCCTACTGGGCCCTGAGAAGGCCCAGAGGATGGTGTGTGGGGGGCGGAATGGGTTTGTCTGGGCCTACTGGGCCTGAGAAGGCCCAGAGGATGGTGTGTGTGGGGTGGAACGAGCTTCTCTGGGCCTACTGGGTCCTGAGAAGGCCCAGAGGATGGTGTGGGGGGGGGCAGAACGGGCTTCTCTGACCTAATGGGACCATAGAAGGCCCAGAGGATGGTGTGTGGGGGGGTGGAACGGGCTTCTCTCACCTGCCTCGGCCTTGAGGGCCTGTTCCTGCGCTCACTCTGCAGACGGTCCTGTCCTGTCAGAGGATCGGAGCAGACTGAGCTGAAGACACTGGCCGGGGCTGACGTGGGTGGGAGTCTGCCAAGCAGCCAGTCATCCCCGGCCAGCGTCTTCTGACTGCCAGTTCTTGCGCCCAATCAATTGTGGCAAGCATAGAATGTTGGTGGCCAAAACTCAATTATATATAAGGCCAGAATGTGCGTGGACCCACACACACTCACCATCAACTTCCATTTTTGTTCCCTCCGGCTCAAAATGGCAAAATGTACACTTTATTTAGGCTTAACACAATTTTGCATTCTTACAATTGGCTCCATTAGCCCCATTATTTTATAGTGGTAAGAATTCCACCACCCATTCCCCCACTTTTTAACATTTATTTATTATTTGTTGTTCTTTCACGCATGTATTTATTGAGTGTAAATATATTACAGGAGAGGGAGACCCATGGGAGTGAGCTTAGCATACATAACCATTTCTTATTAATGTATGACATGTATGGATATTATGCAACTGACTCGATGTGCAGGCTGGGCTCAGTTGTTTGCAATTTGCACTTTTACTTTTTGATTTCTGACTGTGTCACAACTGCAGTCTGAATTGGGTTATATTCTGTGTAGACCTTCTATCATATGTGGATGCATTGTCTGACAGCAGCAGATTTGCTGGACTAGCTGTATACTTTGAATTTATATAGTGTTTATTGCTGGACTCTGCTGCTTCACCCTGTTGGGCTGTGGTACAGAGGGTTCCACCAAGGTTACAGAATTTTTGTCTTCCAGAAGATAATACCGTCAACAGTGCCTAGGTATCCATCATGATATCCTCTGTTGTCCCTCTGTTGCCCTCAACTAAGATATCATCAAAGATCCTGTGCTAACCTTTTGAAATCAGATGGGTGAGCATCAGGGTTTTCTTTGCTGTGGCCATGCATCTGCGGAATTCTCTCCCTAAAGAAATTCACCTGCCATAAAACATACTGAGATTTAGGTGCCAGCAAAAACAACTATATTCTTCTAGACATTGTAAATTTTTGTGGTTGTTGTTGATTTTTCCCCTCCCTCTTCTTAGAAAGTTGATGACGCTGCATCAAGCCAGGCTTGATACTTTTAGGGATTTGGAGTAGGGTATAAGTCAATTAAATATCTGCATGAGGTAAAAAGAGCAGGAATAAGTGCAGGAATGGTTCTAGACTATTTAAGAAGCTCCTGCAGCTGACTCCTGCCAGGATATGTGGTTGTGCTCTCAAACTCCGCTGCTGGACAACAGGGCCCAGATTAGACCAGTGCTGAGTGCAGTTTTCCTTAGCCACTTTTCTGCTCCACCCTCCCATGGTGGTTTTCGTCTAGAACTTGTGGCTTTGCTTCCAATGTGAATTCCCAACAGCCAAAACCAGGAACGCCCAGAAGAGCAGTACAGCTCACTGCACTTCCCAACTAGCACTTTTTTCTGTGCCAGGTAAAAAAAAAACCAACATCCAGGAACAGAGGCAGGCTTCAGGGCTAGAGAGAGGCAGCTTGTTCCTCATCCCAGTCATCAATTACCTAAAAACAAAAACCTGTTTGAGACAGAAACATCAGGAGGCTACAGCCTTCTAGTCGCTATGAGGCAACAGCTTCTTCCAAGCCATTTGTTACAAACATGTTGAGGAAACCAGTCTGCCAATGCCACAAAACTACAAGCAATCTCAGGCCCACATATTTTCTTGGTGGAAAGTGTGGGTCATACACAAACATGAGACAAATTTAGTCCAGGCTAAATATGAACATTCTCTCTTCTGATGTGTTCTTGCTGGACATGATTAGAGAGGCTTTGTGAATTCAGATACATTCTGTCCTGAAAATTTAGGGCAACACTGCATAATAAAAAATACAGCTTACATATATTAATACTAGAAGCATATACATTAAGTATATACATTAACTCAGAAATCCTTTCAACAACTGATGGCAAATCAGTATTATTACCTGCACATTCATATGGGGAAATGAACCAAATAGATTTAGAAGTTTGTTGTAAGGCATGGTCCAGCTCTGGTCAATAGCTTAGTCACCATCCACACATCTTTTTGACAGCGGGGCTGGTACATCCTTATATTTGATAATCACTTTTGACTTTGAAGGTAACTGACCATAATTTGGGATAGTGACAGATACTCCTCTGACTTATGCTATTAGCAAAAACCCAATGACACCTTAAATGTTAACTCATATCTCCAGCATAATATTCTCTTTGCCAATGTGTCACTTGTCTGTAAATGAAAAATAATATCTGCAGCAGCACAATTCACCACATTTATAGCACTGTATATGAACTATGCATGCACCCAAGATACCTTATCCTAGCAATGAGAAGTCCCTTGCCCTGTAGCCAATTCTCAGTGTAGCCATTCAAACCGTTCTAAAGGACAAGAAAGGGTGGAAACTCCTGCCTTTCACACAAGTTTTGGCATGAAATAGAGTGCTAAACCACGACACACAAGCAAACAAATGATAAGCAGCCTATTTCCAGACTATAAATGCATCCCCGAGCCAAGAGTGGGGAAGGGTTAGCTCTTCCTCCCCCTCCCAGGCACGCCACCATCACCCAGGTTCACAGATAATAGGCTCAGCATTCATCCCCTTCCCATGAAGACTCAAAAAAAGAAAAGAAAAGAAAAGAGGGAGTAGGGGAGAAAAGAATGAAATGAGATCCAGGTTCAGAAAACTGTTTCAACCCTGGATACTCCTGTTGCAATATGTCTGTGTGGAGAGACTGTGAAACAGTGAGGGGAAAGATAGAGTAAAAGTAATGAAAGTTAGTGAAGGCTGAAGTGAAATAAGAGCTTAGCTGATTTATTTCCTAAGAAAGCTGGAACTAGAAGGATGGATGTGTGGGAGAAAGGAGAAAGACAGAAAGTATACAAAGTATACATGCCATACAAAATGACTCCATCACTCACCTGTAATCCGGTCCCTCTCCATGACTATACGATATATTTAGCATCCACGTATCCCAAACTGTACTTATCCACTCTGCCTGCTGCCTTTCCCTCCTCTCCAGAAAGGCTTTTAAAGTTTAATTTCTTCAATTGGTTGCAATCATGCATGCATCCAGATTACCACATTTCCATGTGCTGATCATATGTTTGCGCTCCAAACTGAAGTAGCTTTGTCTCATTGAAGTAAAGAGAGAGAAGTAAAGAAGTTGCCAAAGGCATGACCCAGGAAAAAAAAATTCAACACGATTTCTCCCCCCACCTCTAATATATATATATATTGGAACAAAGCAACCAACTCATCCAGCTGCTATAAAGTCTCTCCATGCTTAATTTTGCTGCCATTTCTCCTCCCCTACTCACTTTTTGGCTAAAATATTTTACAGCTCCAGAATCCTGCTTATTCCTCCAGCCAGCCTGGCCTGAGGTTTTATCAATTTGTGTATACTGATGAAGGCTGACTTCACTCCTCAGTGAAGAGAAACACACACACACACACACACATACACACACACACACACAGAGAGAGAGAGAGAGAGAGAGAGAGAGAGAGAGAGAGAGAGAGAGAGAGAGAGAGAGCGCACAGGAAGCCATGCCCTATTTATTTTTAAACTCTCTTCTTTCCTGTTGAAATTGTGTTTTATGTTTATGAAATCAGAATAGCAGTTAAACGAAAGGTAAAACAAACAGCTGAGGAAAAACAATCTCCCACAGGAAAAGTGTTTTTGCCATATATCAAAGGAATCACTGATCAGATGGGAAACTTATGAAAAAACACAACCTACAAACAGTATTCAGACCCACTAGGAAAATTACAACAGATGCTATGATTGGCAAAGGACAGAAGAGACCCCTTCATTTCTGTAGGAGTATATCGCATACCGTGCAGTTGTAGGCAGGTTTACATTGGGACCACACAGTGTAACATCCAGACAAGAATAAAAGAACATGAAAGACACTGCAGACTTGGCCAACCTGAAAAATCAGCAGTGGCTGAACATAACCTAACTCAAACAGGACACAGTATCTTATTCCACGACACTGAAATGCTGGACAACACATCCAATTACCATGTCAGATTACACAGGGAAGCCATTGAAATTCATAAACATAAACACAATTTCAACAGGAAAAAAGAAAGTTTAAAAATAAATAGGGCATGGTTTTCTGTCCTGAAAAACACAAAATGCTCTACATCTTACAACAGCACCACAGATAAGCTTAGAATTTCAACAGCCAATCCATATGCAAAAGAACCTCCTCAGGAAAGCTCCTCCATTAGCATGTCACAGCCCGGGAAAGTCCTATAAGATAATGACTCAGCCCTACCCCACCTTCCTAAGTAGATATAAATTACCTGCCTACCATTTTTATTCTCACATTGACATGGAAAGTACTCTACCTTTCTGTGTTATACCTCTGAGGAAGCCAGTCACAGTTGCAGGCTAAACATCAGGTACTACACTGCCAAGACCATGGCCATATACTCCAGAAAATCTACAACATTTGGTGGAAAGGCTTCCATTCAGTCTTGGCAAGGAGCCATAATGTCACCTTGGAATGAGAAGCTGCCTGCTGGACCTTCCATGATCACATAGGCCATGACAGAAGGGACTTCCACAGCTGGCCTCTCAGTGACAGACAACAGAACTTCCTTTGTCAGTAGAAGCAAATGTGTGCACTATCACCCCTGCCTAGAGTATGGCTGACCTTCCAAAAAGATCCTGTCAAAACCTCAAGGCAGTGAGGCCTGTCCTGGCAGGGCATCTGGTTTGGAAAATAAATGAAGCAATCACTGTGCGCTCATCAGAAAAGGCAGGTGTTGCAGCTAGTTTTATTAAATGGCAAGAGCACAACAATTAAAGGAATAGTCTTCCCTGGCAAATATTTCCAGAGAAGGGACTTGGGTTTGCTTTCTGCTTTGGGTTGGTTTGCAAAAATCTGTTTTCAACAGTTGGATGGGTTCTTTCAGCACAATCAAGCAGCACATGCCCTGAATTCAGCCATCATTCATCACTGGTCTACATGACAGAAGGAGGCCACAGCACAATTCCCATGGATTATGAGCCCACATATACATGTGGAATGGATTGCTTAGGTGGATCTATGAAGGGCTAGTGGGTGGATAGTCCTGCCTTCAGGACACACGGGCCTATTATGTATGCACAGCTTACCACAGATTTTCCAAGTAGTTGAGTCCTTAAGCTCGACTTCAGATTCTGTGCTTCTGTTATACACCATTCTTTTTTACCACACCAAAAAAAAAATACATTTTTCTTAATTGGAGTGGGAACATTAGCAGATTAGCACAGAAGCCCAGGTGGGAGCAATTAAGAAAAGGGTGGAGGCATAGGGGCCAGGAAATAAAAGGGAGAGATGCCAGAATTTTTTTGGGGGGGCTGGAGTGTGTCTGCAAGGGACCAGGACCAGGCAAGAGAGGGATGTGACAGCTGATGGAAGTCCAAGAGGCAACGTGAAACAGGAATGTAGCAGTGAAAGCTGGGAGCCTGAGGAAGACAGCTGGAAAACTTGGACATTATCAGAGAGGGTGAAGAAAAATACAGCTTCCAGAGAGAAGCAATGGAGAAGACAGCCATTGATCTTCCTGCCAGAGAAAGGACTGGCCTTGAGAGAGGGACTGGCAGAGGGTCCACAAAGACTGTGACATTTGTAAACATAGAGGCAACTTAGGTGAGAGCCTTGGGTGAACAAGCAAGCCAAATTTGTGCTTGAGTAGCAGCGGAGGCTTAAATGATTCATGGGAGACACTTTGTGGTGATAGTGTGACCAGGGTCGGCTCACCCACTAGGCAAACTAGGTGTTCGCCTAGAGCACGAGCCCTGGATCGGGGCGGCAAACTGCTGCCCTCACCCCCGCAGGGGCAGAGGAGCGGGTCCCACCGTGGGCTTGGAAGTCCTGCAGGGAACCACTGCTGGGGGGGGTCTGCCCCGCCAGGTCATCTGCCCCGCCAGGCCGCCTCTGGAGCCCCTCTCTCTGTGCCCCAACAGAGCCCTCTCAGTGGCCAGCTCCACACCCACCCGCCACTGGCCAGGCCGCCTCTGCCCTCCCTCTTCTCCCTCCTCCTCCCCCCAGCCTGTTGAGCTGCTGCCACTTGGAGAAACTTGCTGCCTGAAGGGACCCCGCTGCTCAGAGAAACTTGCTGCCCCAAGCGAGGCCAGTGCATTGCAGCCAAGGTAAGGAACCCAGTGGGAGTGCACCGCCTGCACCAAGGAAGTGCTCCCAGCAAGCCCTCTCTTTCCCCCAGCGAAAGGGACTCAGTGCCACCACCGCCAGCAGGAGCCATCAGAGGAGGCTGCATGGTGGTGCCAACGAGGCACCCCTGCTGCCGTCGGGGCCATACTGTGCGGAGGTGAAGCTGTGGCTCTGGGTGCACCTCCCTCTCCCCCTTCAGTGGCAACGGTGGCAGGGGGTAGTGGTGGCGGCAGGGGCTGAGCGTGGCTGTGGCTGCAAGAGGCGGAGGATCAGCAGCAGCAGCAGGGCTGGCTGGGTAAGGTGAGGGGCTGGGCTTGGCTCAGCTGAGCAGGGAAAGCGGTGCTAAAGGGAAGGCAGAAGGCCAAGGCGCCTTCCTTTTGTGTGGCCACGGAAACTACGGGCGGGGGTCCCTTCCTCAAAGCACAGAACTGTTCACCTTTCCTACCAGGGGAGGCAGTGGAAGGGGGGAGGAGGTGGTGGCAGCAGCAGTCTCCAGGCCCCACCGGGTGGTTGGCATCTGCCCCTCACCTAGGGCGCAGAAACACCTGGAGCCGGCCCTGAGTGTGACTACATAAAAGAACACCTAATTTGCAGTACTTGGGAGTTTCTGGCCTTTGTCACTCTCTGTAAAAGGGTGGGGTCAGTGTGAACTGCTACAAGAGGCATCGAACATGGGGCACAGGACTTGTGCAATCCCCAACCCAAGTTTGCTACTGTCTTCATGTCCACATGGAGCCATAGGACTCAGATGCCCATGGTGTCCACCATGTATTTAATACGGTTTGGGGAGTGACTGGCAACTACCCAAGGAGAGTTAATGCAGCGATTAATAGACACAAGGCAGTACAGGATAGGTTGATGCAGACTCTGATAAAGATGGACAGCTGTGAGGGCAACTGGGGATGGCAACCCTGCAGTTGGCCCTTTTCATATATCCAAGATGAGTGGAGAACTCCTTAAGATGCTTTTGAATGGACAGCTACAGCAGTGGGCCCAAGGTTCAATAGGCAGCCATTGTGGGACCTTTTTGACAAGACCAGCTCTGGCCACCTACCAAACCTTAAATGCTACAGATGCTGGTCATTATAATAAGGTCAAGACTACCATCTTTTAAAAAGTTCCATATCACCCCTGAGACTTATATGCAGCAATTCCAGGCATATAAGAGAGGGAAAGGAGGATCAGTGTATGAAACTGCATATATGCTCTGAGGGTTAGCACGGAAGTGGCTCAAGCCTGAGGGAGTGCAGACAAAACAGGTGGTAGAGCTAGTGGTTTGAGAACAGCTGCTGAATACCATGCCTGTATCTTGCTGTGTGTGGGCACTCAGACAAAATCCTGACTCTCTAGAAGATCTTGTTCAATCCCTGGAAGTGGTACTGGGAAGCTGAGACAGCATATGGCCTGCCTCTGATGGGAGGGCAGGCAAGCACAGAGGACTGGAGAGGTCCATGGGAAGATCAGGTGAGGATGGGTGGCATGGAGAAAGAGAAGACCTGAGTCCCTAAAAGGTCAAGGGTCTGTGCCCAAGGCTGGGGTGGGTGGTCCCTGGCACCAGGTTGGGCAGAGCCAGAGGAGATAGTACAACAGAGTCATGGCCTGGCTGGGGAGGATGTCAGCATACTGCCATATATTGCAGGCAAGATAGCCAGGTAAGGAGTGTGAATTAGATCATCTTGATCGGAAGGTGACAGAGTGGAGTCATGTGACCAGTCACCAGATCTGAGTTGCATCATACTCTTAGGAGTCACAGTGAGTTAGCACTTCAATGTGATTGGTGCTTCATAGTATATATTCTGTGCACTCTGTACATACTGCTCTCACTCTCATGTATAGGATTCTTGCGAAGCACTTTTTTGGTCGGCTTGATGAATTGGATGTTACAAGTGCTATCCCTGGACTGTATGTATATTCTGTAAATAAACCACTGTATATAGTTCAGCACAAGCCTGTTGTAGGACTGCATTATTACTCTCGCTGCCCCTATGCTAACAAGGTTATGGGCCCAGCTGCGCTTCCGCTACGCTAACAGGGTCTTTGGGCAAGGCTGTGCTAGAGCTGATTGCAGTTGGTGTTGCCTGCACTGAGCTGTGGAGTCTTTGCCTGGAGAGGATTTGGCGTGCTCCGGATACAGCATAGCAGTGAATGTCTGCTGATGAGGCAGGAGGTGAAACTGAAGCCGAGATACAGTCCACAGACGGCAGTATATCTCAGTCTGACTCGGAGGAGGCAGAGAAGTTGGAGGACTACATCCAGCCATCATTACAGAGTGAGTACAACATGGCCTTGGCCCCAGCAGCCGTGCTTGTTGAGAAGTTAACATACCAGAATTATTCGATGTGGGCTCTTCACATGAAACACTTTCTAGTGAAGGAAGGGCTCTGGAAGTATGTGTCAGCCCCCCCCCCCCCGTTTTGACAGCTGAAGACACCACTAAGATAGATAAAGCACTTGCATTGATAGTGCTAAGTGTCTCTGATGCACAATTAATTTATGTGTTGGGAAAAACCACGGCCAAAGCAGCATGGGACAGTTTAGCGGCTATTTATGTGCAAAAATCGTCTGGTTCTATTATGTCCCTGATGAGAAGAATGTACAGAACTGTTATGCTGGAGTATCAAACTGTGAGAGAGCATCTAAATTCCCTCACTGAATGTTTCCAGCTACTTGCAGAGAGAGGCAAAGACATCTCTCAGGAAGATAAAGTGTACCTTATATTATGTTCATTGCTACCTAAATTTGATCCTCTTGTTGCTGCGTTAGAAAACTTGCAACCGACAGCTCTAACTTTTGACTACATCTGCGGGAGATTATTACAAGAGGAAGATAAGCTGAGGCAGCGGCAGGAATTGGCAGTCAGCCATCCTGGGAATGGTGCCAACAGGTCCGGGAGTCGTGCCAGCCAGGCCAGGTGTGCAGATAACGTGCAGGATGGCAAAGTGCAGAGGAATGAACAGCAAACCAGCCAGTCTTTATTTGCCTTAAAGACATGCCGATGCTACCGATGTGGGTCTACGCAGCACATCCAAAGGTTTTGCACTTGGAAGACACAACGTGCCACCAACGTGCTCAAGGAAGGAGGCGAGGCCAAGCCCCAAAATGTGGCAAGACAACTAGCAACTCTTGTCACTGCTGATGAGACTTCAGCCCCAAATGTATGGGTCCTCAATTCAGGCGCTTTGCAAATTTTTGTGAGGGACAAAAGTGTGCTGTCTGACCTGCAGCCAGCCAGTATGGACCATGTGAGCCTTGCAGATGGAGCTCCCACGGCTGTAAATGCTCAGGGGAAGGTATTCTTTCCTAGTTTAAATTACACATTTTGCAATGTTATATGTGTTCCTAGCTTAGAGCACAACTTGCTTAGTGTTTGTGCATTAACTAAAGCTGACTTCACTGTTATTTTTTAAAAACACCAATGCAATATTCTCAAAGGAGACAAGGTTCTTGCTACAGGGAAGGTACAGAACAGGGTGTATGTTCTGGAAAATAAGCCTGGGCAAGTTCAATATGTGTTGAGCAACAAAGCGTTGCATGATGAATGTATTCATGTGTACCACAGACGATTAGGACATATGTCATTCCATACACTGTCCAAAACGTTTGCTTGCTTAGGTGTGGATAAGTTGAAACAGTGTCAAACATATTTAGACTGTGATATTTGCAAGCAGAGTAAGTCCCAAGCACACCCCATAGCAAATGCCAGTGATAGGGTTACCCAGAGACCTCTAGCTCTCGTGCATGCAGATGTCATTGGCCCCTATCCTAACAGCATTCTGGGTAAAAAAATATGCCCTACTGATCCTGGACGATTACTCTAGGTACTGTTGGTCTTACCCATTAGAGAAAAAGTCTCAGGTGTGTGAAACAATTAAGCAATGGGCAAAAAGTGTGCAGAAGCAACTGGGACATGAGGTTGTGGCATTCCAAAGTGATTTTGGGGGTGAATTCGTTCCCCAGGAGTTACAGAAATGGTTCAATTCTCAAGGGATACAACACAGAATAGCCAACACAGCGTCTCCCCAGGAAAATGGTGTGGCTGAAAGACGTGCTGGTATATTACAAACAGTTATGCATTCAATGTTATGTGATTCAGGGTTGCCCAAATCTTTCTGGGCTGAATGCTTAAGGTGTGCAACTTACAATGTGAATAGAGTCTGGTGTAGAATCATAAAACATATACCGTTCAGAGCATTATACGGGAAAAACCCATCATTGCAGCATTTAAGAATTTTTGGTTCTAAGGCTTGGGTGAATATTCCCTTGAAACAGAGATGAAAAGGTGGTCCTAGAGCTCAGAAGCTCACATTTATTGGTTACCAGACTGGTATGAAGGCTTATAGGTTTGTGAATAACAACAACATGCTTGTGTTTAGCTGGTCAGCTAAGTTTTGTGAACAAGTAAACTGGTCTCGTATTCATGCTAATGAAACTCCAGAACAAATTATGATGCCGTTGACAGAGAGTACTGAAAGTGAGCAGGAGATCAAAAGGGAAATTTCTTCTCCTGAAAGTCAAGCCTCTGGTTCAGCTCACAGTTCCCCACTGCCACCTAGAGTATCCAGTAGAATGACAAAGGGAGTTCCTTCTCAAAGATATGGTATCAATCATGTTTATGTAAAGGTACCTAACAATTATTCTGAAGTGTTATCTTTAGAAGAACCGCAGCGGAATGTGTGGGTGGATGCTATGGAGGCGGAATTTAACTCTCTTAAGTCACACAATGTGTTTTCTACTGCTGTATTGCCTGACAATAAGAGAGAGATTGGTTGTTGGTGGCTGTATAAATTAAAGCAGAAACCAAATGGTGAGATGCAATACAAAGCTCACCTAGTCGCAAGGGGCTTCAGTCAAACAGAAGGGTTAAATTATGATGCAACGTTTGCAAGTACTGTACGCAATGAGACCATCAGAGTAGCCCTTGCACTTGCATCTAAAAATGATATGCGTGTTCACCACTTTGACTTTGAGACAGCATATTTGAACACCCCCATCAAAGAAGAGCTCTATATGGAACAGATTCCAGGGTTCAATACTGGAGGGAATAATACTGTTCTAAGATTACATAAAGCTCTCTATGGTTTGAAGCAGAGTGGCTATGAATGGGGACAGTGTCTCACCAGAGCACTCACAGGTCTTGGATTCAAGCAAAGTGTGGCTGATCCATGTTTGTATAGTGTTAAAATGCAAAATGAGTTCTGTTATGTGCTTGTTTTTGTGGATGACATATGCTTTGTTCATCGTTCTGACCTGCAATTGGATTGGTTTATTAAAACATTGCAGCCAGTGTTCAAAATGAAAAACCTGGGGCCAATACAAAATTATCTAGGGATCCAGATCTCCAGGGATGAACAAGGAAATTTTGCACTCAGTCAAGAGGTTAAGATCCTAGAATTGCTGCAAAAATATGGTATGGCTGATGCAAATGTTGTGAACACACCCATGACTACTGGTTACAGTAAGGAACCTAATGAAAACTTGTTTCCTCACAAAGAATTATACCAGTCTCTTGTCGGTTCTCTTTTGTACCTAGCATGTTCAACTAGGCCTGACATATCAATTGCTGTTCATTGGTTGTGTCAACACTGTAATTGTCCTTACCAAAAGGACTGGGTCACAGCAAAGCGTGTGTTGAAATATCTTAAAAGGACAGCATCTGAAAAACTTGTACTGAAGGTAAACGAAACAAATGATGTGTATGCATACTGTGATGCAAGCTGGGGAGATAGACCTGATTCAAAGTCTACCTCAGGATACACTGTTTATGTATTTGGTGCCTTAGTTGATTGGAAATCTATCAAACAGACGCACATGGCCACCAGCTCGTGTGAGTCGGAATTTTCTGCGATCAGTGATGTAATAATACAATTAGAGTGGTTTAATCAATTATTATTAGATTTCAATGTGCAATGCAAGCTCCCCATCACGGTTCTTTGTGACAGTTCTGCAGCAAATCAATTAGCGCACAGTCAAGGTATAAAAACCAGGAGCAAACACATTGTTATTAGGTACCAAAATGTCAAGCTTCCTGTATGTAACAACTTCATTTGTATTAGTTATTGCACTTCAGAGAACAATGTCGCAGATTTGTTCACCAAATGCTTGGATGTAAATAGGTTTCAATTGTTGAAGAGTAAATTGTGTATGTATTAGGCTGCATCTTGGGAGGCGTGTCAGCATACTGTCATGTGTTGCAGGCAAGATGACAGCCAGGTAAGGAGTGTGAATTAGATCATCTTGATCTGAAGGTGACAGGAGTGGAGTCATGTGACCAGTCACCAGATCTGAGTTGCATCATATGCTTAGGAGTCACAGTGAGTCAGCACTTCAATGTGATTGGTGCTTCATAGTATATATTCTGTGCACTCTGTACATACTGCCCTCATTCTCATGTATAGGATTCTTGCGAAGGACTTTGTTGGTCTGCTTGATGAATTGGATGTTACAAGTGCTATCCCTGGACTGTATGTATATTCTGTAAATAAACCACTGTATATAGTTCAGCACAAGCCTGTTGCAGGACTGCATTATTACTCTCGCTGCCCCTACGCTAACAGAGGAATGAGAGAGGTTAGCAACATATCAGATGGAGGAAGGGGAAAGAGCAGAGGTGAGAACAACAGGGGTCAGTGGTGGAATCAGGGGATGCTGTTTTAAGTGTGGGCAGCCAGGGCACTTTCAGAGAGATTGCCCCTTAATGGAATGTGATTTAGCCTTCCCAGTGGAGTGGGGACACAGCCAGATGGCTGAGGACCCACTGATAGTGCAAGTGACTCTGTGGGAGGTGCCTGCGTTGTTAGATACAAGCAGTGTTCTAGCCACTATATGGGAAGCTTTGGTGCCATCTACAGTCCCTTGAGGCCAACCATGGGATACGTGATGCGTGCATGGCATCCTGGAAAGATGGGAGATTATGCCTTGTACAGGTGGGACACCATCGGGGCAGGGTAGGAAGGTGAATGTGTTGTGGCCATTGCCTCCTCTCCAGTAGGTGTGATGGTGTAATGCAGCACTGGCAGTGATGGTGGTGGCAAGGTGCATCTTTCACCTCCAGCCATGTGGTAAGAAACTGTGGGGTGAGTGTATGGGAAGCTATGCATTGCCCTGCACAAGCCCCAAGAAGCTTGGCCCGCCTGCCCAATGAATGGCCATGCAGCTTCTTTCCTCTCCCTGCAAAATGAAACTTGAAGTGGCTCAGCCTCTTCCACATGTTTACCAGCTGAGGTGGCCGCTTCTGTCTCCCCACCCCCTGGAAGTTTGCAAGCAGCTGAGATAGGAAAGCACTCGTGGTTGGCATTGCAGCATCAAGGCTCCCAGCATGGAGAAAGACCAGGGGGCTTGCAAGCATGGCTTAAAGGGGCAGGGCTGGCAGCCCCTTCCTGAACAGCCTGGTATTTCCTTAAAGACTCTCCCTGAAGTTACTAAATTACTACCAACCAATATATTAATTATCGGCTATTATTCTCAGTTTAATCTTTTTATCTATTTATTGTGTTATTTTGATTATTTGTATCTTGTTGATTTTTTTTCCTCTTTAAATCATTTGTGACTGTATAGTAAAATAAGAATTAAAAATTGCAGTTTTGCAGTTCATGGGACCATTTTTTGCCAGTTCTGGGACAGAAAGACTAAAAATGCATGTTTTATTAGTAGTAAAAAATGCTCTCAAGTGCTGACTTGGTACTGAGCAAATGGAATTTTTTTTAATTATTAAAAAGAGGGGGACAAAGACTGTCCTTGATGCCCACCCTCCCATTTCCACCACCGATTACTCGTTAGCACTGGGGTGGTATACATAATGAACAGCTTCTGTCATCTGCCAATAAAGGTTATGACCAGTTGATCATGGGCCAGATAAGATCTCTGGATGGGCCAGATTTCAGCCCACAGGCTATATGTTTGACACCTCTGGCCTAGGAGGTTGTCAAGCATCTGACAAGCTACCATATATGGCTGGTATACTGGATTTGTAGGGGGCAAGTTGTACATACCTGAACTTGTTGGTGTTTTGGTCCCTTTCAGCTGTAGGATTCTGTTAACAATTGCCTCTCCAACCATTTTATGAAATTTCTCATGATGGTCAAGTCAGTACTTACCCAGAAATGATTACACATGTTTTAGAAAAGAGCTATAAGCAAGAAATGACAGATCTTACTGACAACATTGCACCAAAAAACTCTGCATTGATGCCTAATCCTAAAAAAGAAATTTCCATAGATGCTATTTCAGAAAGCACTTGTATAGAACTCAATATTGAAACCAACTCACAGAGTCATAAATCTGGAAATTATCTTCTGAGTATTAATTCATCATCCTTTGTCTTACATTATTTTGGTGAGCCTTGCAAGAACACTATGAAGTAGGCCAGGATTGTTGTCTCCAAGTTAGAGATAGAAACAGAAAACAAGATTTTATAAAACCATGTGGTGCCCCTCACAATGAAAGATTGTAAAAAATGACTGGAATATCAAAAAGAATATCTTTGGGTTACTAAATAAACTGCTTTCTCAAACACTGTACTACTCTTGGTGCTTTCTTCTGAGCACTTCCATGAGCCTTCTTCTCAAGACTAAAGAAAGAATAATGTTGTATCTTTTTGGATACTGTGTGACTATGTGTGACCTCTAAATGGCATTTGTCTTTTTGTGCAAGAACATGACACTACTGGACTACATTTATCTGGTGATTTATGTTCCATTCCAAATCATTAGAACAGATGAATCAGGAAGCTGTCAAGTTTTCCTTTGGACTACAGCTTCTGTGGTAGCCTTGCACTGAACTATATGTACTTTCCCCGCATATCTGCTAAATTATTGTAGTTACTCAAAATCCAGGGTGGGGATGGGTGAACACAGGAATTAGCATGTGGGATCAGAGCAATGCAGTTCTGCCAAGAAATTTCCTTGAGACAAAGAAGCAAGAAACTCTGTAACAGGCATTTGCAGAGTAAATTGTTCCTTCTGTATGTTGAATAGTTACAGGATTCTGTCATACTCAGAGACAGGATGATTTGAATCTCTCCTAACATTTTCACTTAGGTATTTCATCATAATTCTGGATGTTACTGCTATCCATCCAGATAAAGAATTAGGCAGTTAAGAAAAAAGCTATGCTTTTCCATACACGAAAAGAAATTCTGCTTTTTACCTTTGAAATTTGAGGGTGAATGATACAGAAAGACAAGAATATATATGACTTACCATGCCTTTCAGAATCCATGCTGTGGAATAAAGCAATAACAGGAGAAATGGAATATACCCAGTTCTAGATTAAGGCAGAACTGGGGAAGGTCCTTGTGAAAGATCTTTTTTAAAAGGGGGGAGGTATACTTTCTGTTAGATAATGGGAAATGGTTTAAGGCAAAGCAGCAGATCTCAATCCTAAAACCCAGTTGGTGGGACATCACCGATGCCTGCATACAGCATACAGTTATTCTATGGCCTCTCAAGGTACAAATTTTGTATGGTCCTATCTACTAGGCAGCCTTGAAGGAGTCCAAGGCACAACTGAGATTTTTCACTGTCAAACTCAGCCACTTGAATGCCCTGCTCATGCTGATTGATCGCCCATAGTCCAATCATTTTACACAGAACCTTCCCATGTAACCATTCCTCCATTGCATTCAAGAGGTTCTGGTTGTAGTTTTTGGTTGCACTCTGCCACAGTTCTCGATGCAGCTGATTGCTTTCAAAATTTACAGTATTATTGAGCAAACTAAAATTGATCCTGCCCATGGATATGCATTTTTTCACATTGATATGAGATTATTTTTTCCTGATAAAAAGAAAACAGCCACTAGGTCCTAAGGGACGTGTGTGCAAGGGCAGATCATTCCGCTGATCATTGCTATCCCCAAACTTCTGCTACCTGTGTTGCAGAAAAAAAATACAAGTTCCTATACAATTTACTTAGCAGGGATGGGCGTCTGGAAGGTACAAATTTTCAGCACAAAGGGAAAGCACTGGCAGGCTGTCTTACTCTGTCAATTTCTCCTTAAAGTTTCAGACCCAGCAGCTGCTTTCTGTTAAAAAATAGGTGGAGGCATAATAAGCATGGAATTAAATGTATTATCCTCACTCTGTGTCTACTTCCCCTAACCTTTGGGCTAACTATCATCTTCAGTTGCTGAGACATGTTGTGGACTCTGAAATCTTTTTTCCTCAGATTGGGTGTGGAGGCAGGAAGAAAAGCAAAATCCAGTTAAAGGCTAGAAGCTTTAGCTTGGACAGAGCTTGTCTTTCACACTCAAAAAAACTGTACAAGGCAATGAGGGCAATGCTTACATAAGACAGACAAACAAAACATCCATTATGCAGCTACTTGGGCTCAGACATCTTTTGATATTCTGTACAATTTCAGATACAGGGTACATCAGCTTGGATTCTGGGATTATCCACTATAAACAGGCAATGAATGGCATGCATGAACACAGGACTTGCAAGGGCTCCAATGCAAGGGTCCATTAACCACAAAACCGTATGTGGCATCCACACAGAATCCACATTCATATACCAAGCTGCTTTGTACAGCTTGGGTTCATTCAGCCTACTCTAGTTCACTCTGATTTGCAGCAATACTCCAAAGTCTTGAAAGAAGTTTTGGTAAATGTTTTCTGAGGTTCCACTTTCCACTTTTAGATTTTCTAAGAAATCAACTACTGGGAGCACAAGAGTCTCCCACTTGGAATGCTTTAACTTGTGGCTGCCAGAACAATAAAAAATTATATTGTGATTATTTTAACAATTTTAACAATTACAATTGATCAGTGTATTAACAAACAATTATAGCATCATAGCAAGAAGGGAATCCAAGATGTAGTATTTGAAGTTAACCAAGTTTTCTGGACTACCAAGTCATTTCGAGAATTTTCCTCCGAACTGAACTATCTCCTTTCAACAGTAAATGTGATATACAGTATTACAAAGTGCAATGCACCATAAACATTTAATATAATTCCAATAAAATTCATTACATACATGTAGTTGTCTCCTGGTATCCATTCATTGTAGAAATAAAGTAGTTTTAGAACCAATCTATTCTATGTGGCTATTTTTGTGAAAAGAGCAATTTTGTGAAAAGAGTATATAAGAAATATAGCCAATAGACCAAACTTAATCATTTAACAATATACAAAATCTAAAATATTTTACTACAAGGGATTGCCACTTACCCGCAGTTTCTGCATAATTCCTAAAGTGCAACTATAGTTGTAAATGGGCCATCTGGAAGGTGAGGTTAGAGTCTTAACAGCTGTAGCTCCTTAGCGTCCTTTTGACATAACCATCTATTGGCAAATTGTATTCTTACAAAACTTAGACAAGAAAAAACTTAGTAATATACAAGCTAATGCTAGAGCTATCCAATGAAATTTAAAGTTACACTAGCCCCTCTAGTTGTATTCTAAGCCTATACTGTACTATTTCTATATAAAAAAAGGAAAAGTCAATGGTCTATATATAGACTGAGAACATATCAGCCTTATGGTCTTAATTAGACCACTGACTTTTCCTGTTTTTTATAGAAATAGACTGAATGGCTTTTCTGAAGGTGTTTTTGCTGAATATCCTGTTTGCACACAAGAATAGCCACAAGTCAATCTTGTAAAGCATAACTGAAGTTTATTCTGTATCCTGCACTAATGCAAGATCCTCCACAAATTAAGAGACGTTGCCTGCAGCAAAAGAAACTTTTTTATATATACTTTTTTATTGCTTTTCACGACACAACTACAAAGGAAAGGGGAAAAGGGAAACTAAACTAAAATACAAAGCTAAAGCAAGGATCATGTTACATTGGTTACATCGATATCATGACAGTCTTCCCACATGTAAAAAATAAAAGGAATGTTTCTGCTAATATTTTTTCAAAGTCAAACTAATACAAGCATAAATAGCCAGAGTAGGTGCATCCTAGTTTCTTATATATCAATAAAGAATAAGGCTTTCAGCATAAAAGTACCTCATCACATCACATCATTACCTCATGTGTTTGTTCTTATCATAGTTCAATTTAACTATGAAGTGTTTAGGAGCTGCTGCTCCTTTCTCAGATTCGGAGTCTTCTAAGGAACTGCCCGGGGGTGCTTTCACTGTTTCCCAGTCCATGTTCACTGTTTTCTTCTGTTTGATTGCTGTCCTCTGCTTTCCCTTTTTCTTTCACAGTTGTTTGATGTTGCTCCAAAAAGCTTTCTGAACAGAATCAGTCTTCTCTTTTTTCTCTTTATAGTTGAAGATAAATCCTTCTGGAAATATCCATCTGAAGGGAGTAGAATGTTGCTGTAGAAAAGAAGTTAGATTTTTATACTGTTTCCTCCGTTTTCTTATCTAAAATGGAATGTCTTTTAAAACTCTCACCTCTTCACTTTTGATTTTTAGGGTTATCCCATTTGTCGCTTTCAGAATTATATCTCTCATTGATCACTTGGAGAACTTAACAAATACTTCACTGGGCAGCTTATTCTTCTTGATAAATTCTGGATAGGTTCGATAGACCATGGCCGAGTTCAGACTGGCAGTTTGGCCCGATATAGGAATGTTTCAGAAACGTTTCACAAATGGATTAAAGGGGCTGGTTCACACGGGCACAGCTGTCAGGCATTCCCCAGCCATACTCAACCCTGTAACGCTTCCCTCTTGAGTTTAAAAAGTACCAGGTGAAAGTGGTAGCAAACCTTGGAGAGCGCGTTGATCCCACTTCCCAGAAGTGTGAATGCTGAAAGCCATGAACAAGCTGATCCATATAACCAGATTACAAAAAAAAAGCCACTTACAGCTGCGCCTCCACCAGGGGTGGGCCAACAGTTTGAATGCTCCCTTGCACCTCCTCCCCGGTATGCTCCCGCATCAGTCAGTGCAGTGTGACCTGGAAGTACCAGGAACAGGTTTGGCCACAACTCCCTCTCTCTTCATACTGCCAATCTGAATTCAGCCCATGTCCATGTTGCTTTGTATAGATTCCACTTTAAGATCTGCTACTGGAGCCAATGCTTTGCTTAAAATCTCTTTTAAGTTCTCCCCTTTCTGTTCTGGGGTACCTTGAAATCTCAGGACATATAGTGATTCTTCCATTTGTAGATGTAACAGCTGGTCTTTGTTGGAAAACCTTTCTTTTCCCACAACCTCCAGTCTCTGGTTGATCAAATTTGCCTTAGTGTCAACTTTTTTAAGCGCCTTGACTGTTTCTTCTGTCTTTGTAGCCATTTCTTTCAACTGTTTTTGGAGATCATCAAAGTTGTTATTAAGATTAGTCATCTGGTCCAGCAGAGGGCACAGCGCTGTAGCCAACACGTTTGAGAAATCAGTGGTTAATTCCAGTTTGGGAGATGACATTGCTGAGCTGGCAGTTCCTGAAGAAGGTTTCTTCCTAACCACCATTTTATCTCCTCGCAGTGACATTATTTACACAGGAGAAATCCGGTTAACTCTCTGAAAATCTATTGTTTCTATACACTTTATTCTATTCTGCATGATACTTGGCTAGTTGTTGTTCTTTTCACTCGAAACCATCACTCTGCCCCTCACATTCATTCATAAATCATAGCTTTTTTAAGGGGGGGATTAACTCCCCCCCTCTTCCAAATCAGCTTGGGGCTTTGGAATGGCTATCCACTTGAACACTTGATTAGTTACATGGAAACACACTAACAGTTCTCAGTCTCAGTCAACCTTTATTGGCATAGTGCACTCACAGTTCATTCCGCAGGTTAGTTCTGAAGGTGGGGAAGCCATCAGAAGCACTGGATGACTCGCTCACTCAGCCTGGCATGCTCCTCTGCCCAGGGCTGGCCCATTATTGTTAAATTTTAGACTGTTGCCTAGGGTGACAGCTCGATGAGGGTGCCATTCTGGCTGGCCTCGTCCCCTCCTCATCCTGCACAGGAAGCCTCCCTTGCCAGCTTCTTGCTCCATCCCTGGCAAGACACTCCTCTCCTTGCAACTCCCCAGACAGAAAGAGAAGGAGGTGGGGGGACAGGTGCGGGAAACAGCCCAGGATGATGGGAAAGTGCCACTCACCCTCTGTCACCCCCACCCCCATATCCACAGTCTCTTTGGAGCTCCTTCTGCAGCCTGGCACAGGCCCCTCCCCCTCCCCTTGAGCGATCCTGCCCCCGCATGCATTTGCAGCTCGTCCCTCAGCCCACCTGCTGTGGCTCCGGTGCCTGCCCCCATCCCTCCCCACACAAGGGGGTGCCAGAATGTATCCTCACCTAGTGGGCAAAAAAACCTGGGGCTGTCACTGCCTCTGCCTCCATACTGGTCTCACAGTGGCAGGACCTATTGGGGCAAAGAGGAGCCTTGATTCCTCAGCCATCACCTCAGAATAGGCATCCCTCATGCCTCATCCCCCTACAAAGGCTCTGGGGGCCCCTGGAATCATCCATGACCCCTCTCATCCACAATTACAAGGCACTTACATTGGAGCACAATGGAGTGCACCCGTCCAGCAAGTCACCAAAACCGGAAGTCCTGCAGAAGGAACTTTTAATTGAAGAAGGGGAAGTTCTGTACTTTCTGTTCCAGTAGCTCAAAAATGTATCAAGTGCTACTTGCTAATAAGAGTGCTTTATGCTTTCCCTTCTCTTTCCACTTCCTCCCATCCCACATGTACATATGTAGAATAATATGCCATAACAGGACATTGCTTGCCTCACACACCAAGAGTTTGGTATGCTGTTTAAGCAAAATAAATAAATAAAATAAAAATAAAAATAAAAAATCTAGTGCTGATAAGTCTTTATTCTGAAAGGCAGTTTCGTTAACAGAAAGGGAAATTCTTGTGCATACAGATGACCATTTGATGAAGAACTGTGTTCCACACTCAAATGTTCCTATCTGACCTCAACTCTCAAAACTTAAAGCAGTCCTAAGACAGGAAGGAAAAGCCTTGACTCCCAAGGCCATGAATAGCTCTTGTCTGAGGACAGATTTAGAAGTGGGTACACTATTCAGTGACCAGACTACAATTAGGGTTTTTGGAATACTACACAGTAGCTGAAATAACTTGCCTGTACAGTTCCTAGTTGTATGTGACCAGAGGGCTCCCTCTCCACTACTTCCCCCCCCTTTGAAAGTTTCATTTATCTATGAAGGCAAGTCACCGGGCTGAAAAGTAACAGAAGGAGAATTCAAGTGGGATGTCGATATGCCCATTGACCTTTTGCTTAAGGACTCACAGGGATCAGCTGTTTGTGTATGATTGTGAAAAAATACCTTTTTATGGGGTGAGTTGTCTAGGGCGCCTCAAAGATCTCTTGAAATAAGAGGGCCAGGAAATGTTTTTGTATGTATTATTATCAGATCTGACAAAGATGTAGAATGCTGTCAGGTCCCTAGGCATTTGACCCTGGCCAGCCATATATGATGGAGTCGTCATTAAATGTGAGCGATTACTCCACAATAGCTATGGACTTTGCCACAGTTACTCACTGAAATAAAGGAGTTGTAGCAGCCTGATGGTCTTGACTACACTTCAAGTAGATAGGGCAGACTGGGTCTGTAGGTGCAATCCTAAACTGATTTACAACCTATGGGTTTAGAAGAGTGCAATCCTAAACTGATTTACAGCCTATGGGTTTAGAAGAGTGTAAATCTCCATATTAATTCTAGACATGAGTTATTTATTTTAGGTGTGCCAGATTATTCTTCAGACTTCATTCATAAATAAAAAGAGGTAGATGAACTGAAACTACTGTACCTCTAACTCTATTCCAGTATGAAATGAAGAGTAAAAAAGTAACATATATATTTCCTGATGCTGAAGGAATTGTTACTTCTTTGAACAAATATCCAAAGCCTGCTAAAGCCCTTTCACGTGTTGGTTACATTTGCAATAAAATAATGGGTTCAAGGAACCTTATGGATGGTGCGGTTTTGTTTGTGCTAGATTCTGCACTGTACATTTATGGTAGCTGTTTATACTTCATTTATACTTAATTACTCTTGTACGTTTTTTTTTTAAATTTCAGGAAAGAATTGCTGACTTCTGTAACCTTTTCAGTTGGTATTCTTGCCTCAATAAAAATACCAAACTACCTGTTTGAATTATCTCTTCCGAAGTATGTGTGTCTAAATGTTTTGCCATTAGCAGTGCTGTTCAGAAGGTTTAATAGTATTCCATAGTCTAACAGATTCTGTGGAAGTGGTACTAACTAAATTGACTATAGATCATAACCTTTTGATTGACCTGAGTTTTCAGATTTGAGAACTGAACTGATTTTTTCCTTTGCTTAAGCAGGCCTCTATTTCTCTAGAAGCTAAATCTTCTTGGCTAAGAGACAAAGACAAGCAAATAACTTTGCATGTGGCTAAACTTCTGGTGGGTGTACTAAAACCACATAATTCAGGTAGAAAACCTTAGGCATTCCTTTTAGTGTCTGATGCTCACTGTTTATAACTCTTGTCATGGAAACATTAATTAATTAATTAAGAAGAAGACTTATTGCTGGTAAGCTTTTAGCTATTGCAAGCAGAGATCACGGCTCCTTGCTAAAATGTTCTTCATCCATTGCTCCCCATTCCCAAATCCAATGCCTGTCACTTCCAATCATGTTTCCCCAGGCTACAGAACTAAGGAAGGCTTAAGAACTCTGGAAAACTGATGCTGGATTGTCCATTGTTCTGAAAGCTCTTAAAACCAAGCAATGCATCACTGTAAACTAGCCCTGCAATGCTGACTACATTCTAGTGTTGTCTTTTTCTTTTTGCTAGAATTCTTCTGGTCGATCAACACATTTTAAATTTACAAAACAAGAAATACATACTTAGGGTCTCTTAATACATGTGGCACAAGTAATCTATGCTACATTACCCTCAATGTGCACTCTTACCTAAGAACATAAGAATGACCATACAAGGTTATGGGCAATAATCCACCAGTGGACAATCTACTTACTTGTCCACCTCTGCCACAAAGTAAATTGAAAATATTCAAGAACATCTCTTTTTATGTTCTGTTTATTTCACTTGCAAAATTATACCCATCTCTCTTTCATCTGAGGCAGTTTACAAACAAACATAAAGACAATCATTACAATCCACCTAACCCCACTCATTTCCCTAAGCAGTGGTAAGGAAAACATGTAATCAATCCTACAAATCACAGCCATTTGCCCCAGAAAAAAGGCCACTGATCTCCAGAATTTATCCAAAGGCTTGCTGAAGTAGAACTGTTTTGCAGAGCTTGTGGAATCTGACAATGAAGGGATTCTTTGCACCTCTTCTGGGAAACTATTCCAAAGAGTAGGTGCTGAAAAGACTGTAGATCAAATGGAAGCCAAATGTACTCCCTGATAAGAAGGTACCCATAAAAGAAAGTGCTGAATTACTTCTGCATACCACAGACCTACAATGGCTTAAAGAAACACAGCATTGCTCTCAAACGAGTGCCAGGGAAACCTGGCACTACAATTTTCATTCCCAGTTTGAATCAACAATCTTTCTCCCCATCACACCAGGGAAGACACTTTTCAGTGATGGCAGACTATAAAATAGACTGAACAGCTTCCCTGACATATAATTCAGTTTTAGCAGACTCATCTTTACAGTACCTTTCAATGCCCCTTGCTGTCAAACAAGTCACCACTCTCTCCTGGATAATAAAGCTTCTTACAGCAACACTTTCTGTCTAATATGAGCTTTAGTTGCACCCTTAGGCTATCTTCCCAGTACAGTTGCCTTACTCCCAAGGCTGCTGCATTCCAAAGAAGATACATTGGTTGGCATTCTGATAATATATTTGTGTATCTTTCAGCTGGTGCACTGTGTTTGGGCAAAAGGTAATCTAAAAGGACACCAAAATATTAATCAGACACAACTAAATGTCATTGTTCTTTACATTGTGGAAAGCAATCCATCTTTGTTTAATACCATGATACGGAACCTACAGTGCAATGTTGAAGTGTTATACCCTTTCAGTCAGTGAGTTTAGGAGGATATAACTCTGTTTAGGATTACGGTGCTAATAAGTCATTTAGCTTAACTTCCTGTCTTGAAACGGGGCATACCTAAGCAATCTCAGTAGATGGCCATCTCGGAAACAATGAAGGAGGAGGATTTCATAGACTTTACATGCAGATTATTCCACTGCTGAACTGCTTACACAATCTTTAACCCAAATCAAATATTACAAAATTGCAACCCCTTCTAAGCTTAAAGGAAGCTCTTCCAAGCTTCCACTCAAAGCTATAAACTTCAATAGAGTCTTAATTCAGATGAGCTATGAATGTGGTCTATAGTTTTCATGATAGTCTCCCATGACAGTTCTAATTAAAATCTCAGTTGTACAACATCCTGTCCATAGGTGATAATTTAGGGTGTGGGGGATGCATGGGAACTAACTTTAAAGAAAAAAAAGTCAAGGTAGACACACACTGATTCAGTGGAGGAAAATAACACAGACATCAGAAATAAGAAAAGTACATTTGTAAAATGGCTGGATATTGATATGTGAGTGGTGAGAAGAACAGGTAGCTTTGCCAGTGGTTGCCTTTTCTTTTAATATGCATTCTCACATTGGAGGGCTATAAAAAGTGCTCTTGAAGCACTGAAATAAAAGTAAAAATGCCACAAAATAATGTGGATTTGGGAAGGGTGTTATTCATTACCTGTAGGGCCCCAGGAAATATGCAGTAAGCACTCAGATAAACATGACAAATGGCCATACATTTACTATTGAAAACATAATTGTGTAAAATCTTGGATCAGAACATGTTTGGCGCAATGGACCTAACAGCTGCCTGGGGTTGTCCCAGGACAGGAAAAAGGCACAGGAGGAGATTTAAACCCCCTTCCTTTCCACCTGATCAGAATTTGGCCCTTTTGTGCCGGCTTTTTAAAGAAAGAAAACACTGGGAGCTCTTTTCACAGAACTCCTAGTATCTTGAGTAGCTGACCTCCTAGTCTGCCCTGCTGGCATACATCCATACTACATCACACCACTTCTCATCCTGGATTTTCTATACTTTCTTTCTATGGGAAACTTCAGCCTGTAGCACTCAGGAGCTCACAAACTTCCTTGTCTTTTTCAGTTAGTCTATAGCTTGAATAGGGTTGCCAAGTGCAACTTCGGAAATATCTGAGGACTTTGGGGGCGGAGCCAGGAGACTTTGGGGGTGGAGCCAGGAGACTTTTGTGATGTCACTTCCTGTGATGTCACTTCCAGGTCAAACGGCAGGTAATGTCACTTCTCAAGCTCCACCCTTTCTGATGATGTTCACTTCCAGCACACTGCACCAAACTACACTTCTGTCACGTGGCTCTTCCCTAATGATTGTGGTTCCCAAGAACAGGTTGGAGATGATAGCCTGGGAGGCACCCACACAGCAGCCCTGCCTATATAACACCATGTCATGGACTCAGATGGCTCAGGTTAGTCTGATCTCATCAGATTTTGGAAGCTAATCTAGTCTGTAGTTGGATGGGAGACCATAAAGGAAGCCCAGAGTTGCTATGCAGAGGCAGGCAATGGTGAACCAACTTTGAATGTCTCTTGCCTTGAAAACCCTACAGGGCTACCACATGTTGGCTATGGAACTAGTTTTAAAATTGTGAGCAGACAGACTTTGTTTTTTTAAAATTAATTATAGAAACTATTCAAATATACTCTCTCTTCCCTTAAGAAAGAAAGACTGACAAGACAAAGTTAGAGAGGATAAATAGGCAGTTTAGTCTTTAGTACCAATGATCAATTTCAGCAGAAAATGGGGATCAGGCAGTTGTTCCAAACCATAGAAAAGATGGGCTTTAAGGAATCATCTGGAAGAGGTGACAGAAGTGGCATTCTATGTGTGAGCTGAAGGCATTTTGCACCAAAAGAAACAAAAAATGGACTGAGAGAGAAAGGGAGAGAGAGAGAAAGCAAGCAGGACAGAAACACAGGAAGAGAAAGAAAGAGAAAAAAGACAAAGTAAGAAAAAGAGAGGAAGACAGAAAAACAGAGAGAGAAAGAGAGAAAAAGAGACAGGAAGGGAGAGGTAGAAAAAAGATGGGAAGAGAGGAGTGAAAGAGAGAAATAAAAATGAAAGGAAGGAAAGAAGGAAGATAGAAAGACAGGCAGGCAGAAAAATGATAGGAAGGAAGACAGAAAGAAGCACTTAAAAGCCTCCCTTTCACTCCTTCCTGCTTTGGGGGGGGGCAAAACGGAGCTCTGAAATGACTGCCTGTGCTTTTAAAATGAGCAACTGGCAGGTGGACCTGGACTGCGGGGCTGCTAGCTGTAAAGAGCAGACAGCCACTGCAAGCCTCCTTCGCTCCTTCCCCACTTTTAGGCGGTGGCGGTGGGGACGGGGATGGAGCTCTGAAATGACTGCCTGAGCTTTAAAAACGGAAGGAAAAACAAACAAGACCATGAGGCAGAGCTTTGGGGCAGCCTAAACCTTACTTTCCTGGATCCTCGACTCTTCTGGGCTCTGAGAATGGCTCACGCTGCTCCTGCTGCAAACAACAGGGGCGGGACTGGCAGGAGGAAAATCAGTCAGCAGCGCACACTAGAGGGAAGTGGAACTGACGCTCTAGCCCTCGTGTCTATGGCTTTCATAGCCATAGAGACTTGGACGACTAAAATGCCAGAGCATCACTCTTCCAGCCGCCATTTTGTCCCCTGGTGCCGGATTTCCAAAAAGCGGGTAAGGGGAGGTCAAAATCGGGGGTTCCCCCGCCCTTAATGGGGGCTTGGCAAGCCTAAGCTTGAATCTTTATACACTTAAACCTTCTGTTTTCTTTGACAACAGGATTGAGCATTTGTTCCCTTGTCTTGTTTTTGAGACCTTTTAAAATCTTTTAAAATTGCCAACATATTCACCTGAGGCTACAATCCCAGCTAATTTATTCATGACTTAGCATGCTCCCATTTCTTTCAGTTTATCTTGCTCTAAAAATCAAATTACATTGCAATGCAGCCCAAATCATTTCAGCCTTTCTCTCTTTATATTTCAAGCAATTTCATAGTACAATCCTTTGCAGTTGTTCCAGTCAAATCCCATTGAAATTGGTGGGCCTAATCCATGAGAATGTACACCCATCAGTGCCTGCAGAGGTGCTACTCATGTACATTTTTTTGGTACTAGGAATTGTACAGTGACAGTCAACATTTTTGCATAATCTGGTAAGTAGCACAGAGGTTGGTAATTGTTATTCTTGTTATCTTAGTCAACCTAGGCAAGTAACCTTGAGTCCCAGCAGAGCCTGGTGTCTTCTTTCCCCTGGGAACTATAGGCTGTTATTTTGGCAGGTCTTATGCTTAGGTGTGACTGGCCCTGGGCCATTAGGGTCCTGCTTGGTTTAGGTATAATTGCTTGCTTCGTGTGCTTTCCCCTTGTTCTGACACAGAATGTCTAGAGTCTAGATCCTATCAATGCCTCAATAAACTTTATATTCTTTGGAATGACTGTTGTTGGGAACTGATTCCCCCAAGGGTCTAACACTGAGCAATAAGTATAGCTAAGACTGGATCAAAGCAGTTGGTAACGGCTGTGAATAGCAGCAAATTAGCATACAGATAATAAAAGAGTTAACAGATATGAGAACTAAGTTTGAGTCCAGTGGCATCTTTCACACCAACATTTTAATTCTAAGTATAAGCAAGAACTGAGTGACTGTGTAGTGAGATAAGAACCTGATACCTCAGTTGAGCCCTGGGGGGTTCCATTGTCCTGACTGTTGTAATAACTTGTAATTCAGCAATATCCTGTTCTAGTCTGTTTCTGAAATTCCTTTGCAATAAAACAGCTACTTTGAGGTCACCCACTGAGTGCCCTGGAGGCTGAAATGTTCTCCTACAGGTTTCTCCGTTTTGTGATTCTTGATGTCAGATTTGTGTCTATTTATCCTTTGGCGTAGGGTTTGACCTGTTTGTCCTATGCAGAGAACTGAAAAGCATTGTTGGCATTTAATGACATATGCAGTGTTAGAAGATGAGCAAGTGAATGTGCCTGAGATGGTATAGTTGATGTTATTTATTTTATTTATTGCACTTATATCCCACCCTATCCCATGATGGTCTCAGGTCGGCTCACAACAGGGATAAAACAATAAATATATAATTAAAAATCAATTAAATTAAAACAGAATGGCAGCAGAAAATACCACCAGTCCAGAGTAACCTAATATACTTCTTGTTAGATGTTAGTAGGATAGTAGGTATCTGTAGGCCTACTATGGGCAAGGGAGGCTGAGATGGTAAAAAAAAAAATCTGCCACATCAACCAAAGACCTGGTAGAACAGCTCTGCTTTACAGGCCCTGTGGAACTGCAGCAAGTCCCTCAGGGCCCTTATCTCAATTGGGAGTGTGTTCCACCAGGCGGGGGCCAGGGCAGAAAAGGCCCTGCTCCTGGTTGAGGCTAAACAGATGTCCTTCAGGCTAGGGGCTACCAGTAGGTGATGTTCAGCAGAGCGCAAGGCTCTTCAGGGCATATATAGGGAGAGACAGTCCTGAAGGTATGCTCGTCCCGGGCCACATAGGGCTTTAAAGGTCAACACCGGCCCCGGTCATACGGGCCAGAAAATGCGGGGGAGAGACGTGGCAGTTCGCCCCGGAGCTAAATAAGGCATGGTAGCCCAATCACAGGGGCCACCGGGTTGCCACGCTCCAGCTCTGCGCCCCGATCACACCGTGCTGCTACAGCGAGGCAAAAAAGCAGCGCAGCAGACCATGCAAGTGCAAAGTATTGCAAAGTGCGCATGCGCCATGGGGGCGGGCTGCTGTCGGTGTCTTGTGTGTGCGCATGCGCTGTTCAGCGTTGGTGCACATCCCATGGACACTTACAACATCCGGAAACCCCGGGGACATGGGCGGGCGTCGGAAGCCGCGGGATACTGGCGCTCCCGCTATCAGACGCCAGCCTTTGCCCCGGGGTTTCCGGAAACTAGTACTTCGGACCTAGTAGTTTTTTACTCCGCGTTTTCCACGGGAAGCCGCAGGTTGGCCACGGGAGCACTACGCCTCCCAGATGTGCTCGTATGATCACGCACAGAAAGTCCGCAGGGCTCCCGTGCCTTCAGCGGGGCAAATGCTCAGTGTGGACGGGGCCACCATAACCTTGAAGCAGATCCAGTATTCAACTGGTAGCCAGTGCAGTTGGTGTAGCACTGGCTGAATGTGCACCCACACAGATGACGCCATCAGCAAACACACTGCTGCATTCTGCACCAGCTGGAGTTTCCAGGTCAGATTCAAGGGCAGACCCATGTAGAGTGAGTTACAGTAATCCAACCTGGAAGTTGTTGTGTGGATCACTGTAGCTAAGTCCCAGGAGGAGAGATAGGGAACAAGTTGCCTGACCTGCTGCAGATGATAAAAGGCAGACCTGGCAGCAGCAGCAACCTGGGCCTCCATTGAAAGTGAGGCTTCCAGGATCACCCCAAGGTTCCTCACTCTCAGCGCTGACATCAAAGGCAGCCCACCAAATGTCAGGAGCAGAATTCCCAATCCCAAACCCCCACAACTCAGATACGGGACCTCTGTCTTCATTGGATTGAATCTCAACTGGCTCTGCTGTAACCAACCAGCCACAGCTCCCAATGCACTGTTCAGATTATCTGGAGTTGAATCTGGCTGGCCATCGATCAGCAGATAGAGCTGGGTGTCATCATTATATTGGTCCACAGTAAACAAAGACCAAGAGAAAACAAAAAACAACAACTGTGCACTGCAGAAACCCACACCAAAGCTCACAATAAGAGACTACAATACAATAAGTAATTCAACACATGTAATCAATCATAGGAAAATATACAAGTCCACTATATCCCAAAGGGAAAGAACAAAGTCCAGAATAGAAATCTCTCAGCAGGAAGCAATGAAGTCTGGAATAGATGTCCAACACTTTTCCTAGGTATTGATCAGTGTTTCGAACTTCAGGTCCTTCCTCAGGTAAGGCAGTGGATCGAGAGATCATAACTGACCATGTTGAACACTAATGTCAAGTCCAAGTGCGACAGCAGTGCCAACTCGCCCTGATCCAGGTGCCTACAGAGGTAATCTGTGAGGGCGACCAGTGCGGTCTCCATCCCATGGCTAGGCAGAAGCCGGCAAGGGATCCAGAATGGAAGCATCATCCAAGAAGGCCTGGATATTGTTGCTAGATCCACTGATGGTGTCATCTGGGTGTATGTGGCAGCAAAGTTGGCATTTGGGTTTATTGAAAGCTCTGGTACTAGTGTCCATGTTCAAATTAGATGTTGTATTATTGTAAGTGAGGAGTTGTTTAAGATTAGGAGGCTGTCTGTACTTGTGAAAGATAACTGTCATTATCCAGTAGAGGTTGTAAGTCGTTAATATTGTGTTGAAGTATTTTGAGTTAGAACATAAGAACATAAGAGAAGCCAATGTTGAATCAGGCCAATGGCCCATCTAGTCCAACACTCTGTCACACAGCGGCCAAAATATACCAGGTGCCATCAGGAGGTCCAGCAGTGGGGCCAGGGCACCAGAAGCCCTCCCACTGCTGCCCCCTCCAGCACCAAGAATAGAGTGCATCACCTGCCCCAGACTGAGAGTTCCCATCTATACCCTGTGGCTAATAGCCACTGATGGACTTCTGTTCCACATGTTTATCTAATTCCCTCTTGAAACTGTCCATGCTTGCAGCTGCCAAGACCTCCTGTGGCAGTGAATTCCATACGTTAATCACTCTTTGGGTGAAGAAGTATTTCCTTTTATCTGTTCTAACCCGACTGCTCAGCAATTTCATAGAGTGCCCACAAGTTCTTGTGTTGTGCGAAAGGGAGAAAAGGACTTCTCTCTCAACCTGCTCAATCCCATTCATAATCTTATAAACCTCGATCATGTCACCTCTCTGCCATCGTTTCTCCAAGCTAAAGAGCCCCAAGCATTTTAACCTTTCTTCATAGGGAAGGTGTTCCAACCCTTTTATCATTCTAGTTGCCCTTCTCTGCACTTTTTCCAATGCTATAATATCCTTTTTGAGATGTGGTGACCAGAACTGTACACAGTATTCCAAATGAGGTCGCACCAATGATTTATACAGGGGCATGATGATACTGGCTGATTTGTTATCAATTCCCTTCCTAATAATCCCCAGCATAGTGTTGGCCTTCTTTATTGCAGCTACACACTGTCTAGACATTTTCATCGAGTTATCCACTACGACTCCAAGATCTCTCTCTTGGTCCGTCTCTGCCAGTTCAGACCCCATCAATGTGTATTTATATTTAGGATTTTTGGCTCCAATGTGCATCACTTTGCACTTGGCCACATTGAACCCCATTTGCCACGTTGACGCCCACTCACCCATCCTCAACAGATCCCTTTGGAGTGCCTCACACTCCTCCCTGGTTTTCACCACCCTGAACAACTTTGTGTCATCTGCAAATTTAGCCACATCACTGCTTACTCCCAATTCCAAATTGTTAATAAACAAGTTAAAAAGCATCGGACCGAGTACTGATCCCTGTGGTACCCCACTGCTTACCACCCTCCACTGAGAAAGTTTCCCATTTATACTCACTCTCTGTTTCCTATTTATAAGCCAGTTTTTGATGCACAAGAGGACTTGTCCTTTTATCCCCTGACTATTGAGCTTACTTAGGAGCCTTTGATGAGGAACTGTATCAAAAGCTTTCCGGAAGTCAAGGTAAATAATATCTATTGGGTCCCCCTTGTCCACATGTTTGTTCACTCCCTCAAAAAACACTAACAGGTTAGTGAGACAAGATCTTCCCTTACAGAACCCATGCTGAGTCTGCCTCAATAGTTTTTGTTCATCAATGTGCCTACTAATTCTTTCCTTAATAACAGTTTCCACCAACTTACCCGGTATCGATGTCAGACTGACTGGCCTGTAACTTCCCGGATCTCCCCTGGAGCCCTTTTTAAAGATGGGAGTGACATTAGCTACCTTCCAGTCCTCAGGAATGGAGGCAGATTTTAAAGAAAGATTACATATTTTTGTCAGGAGATCCACAAGTTCACATTTGAGTTCTTTCAGAACTCTCGGATGAATGCCATCTGGGCCTGGTGATTTATTAGTTTTTAAATTGTCCATCAGTCGGAGGACTTCCTCTCTTATGACCGCAATCTGATTCAGGTCTTTCAAACCCCCTCCTGAAATCGGTGCTTCTGGAGTGGGCAAACACTTCTCCTCTTCCACAGTGAAGACAGAGGCAAAAAATGCACTCAGCTTCTCAGCCATTTCCCTATCATCCTTCACTACTCCTTTTACCCCTTGGTCATCCAAGGGCCCCACTGCCTCCCTGGCTGGCTTCCTACTTCTAATGTATTTGAAGAAAGTTTTATTGTTGGTCTTTATGTTTTTTGCGATATGCTCCTCATATTCTCTTTTTGCTTGCCTGATCACAGACTTGCATTTTATTTGCCATAGTCTGTGTTCCCTTTTATCAACCTCACTAAGACTAGCTTTCCACTGCTTAAAGGAATCCTTCTTACTTTTTACAGCTTCCATTACTTTATTTGTTAACCATGCAGGCTTTTTTCTATACCTATTTGTACCTTTCCTAACCTGCGGTATATATTTTTTCTGAGCTTCTAGGATTGTCTTTTTAAATAGTCTCCAAGCTTCCCCAATGGTTTTGACCTTCTCCACTCTTCCTTTCAATTTCTTCCTCACATGTCCCCTCATACCAGAGAAGTTACCCCTTTTAAAGTTAAAAGTGGTTGCGTCAGTCTTTTTGGGCAACTCCCTATCTGTACTAATGTTAAACTCAATGACATTATGGTCACTGTTCCCAAGTGGTGCAATCACTTTTACATCTCTCACCAGGTCTTGGGTGTTACTTAGGACCAAATCCAGGATCGCCTCTCCCCTGGTAGGATCTGTGACCATCTGTTCCACAGCACAGTCATTGAGAGTGTCTAAGAACACAATCTCTTTTTCCCGACTAGAACTCATATTGACCCAATCAATGTGTGGGTAGTTAAAGTCGCCTATTACAACACAGTTATTTCATCTAGCCGCTATCTTTAATTCATTCATCATTTTAGAATCCTCCTCTATCTTTTGATCTGGTGGGCAATAACAAACTCCCACTGTTAAGCCTCCTTTTGGACCCACTATTTCAACCCATAGCATTTCCAGAAACGAATCCAATTCTCTTACCCTCTCAATCTTACTGGACGGTATACCCTCTCTGACATACAGAGCCACCCCACCTCCAACCCTTCCCCCCATCCTTCCGATATAATTTATAACCAGGAATCACCGTATCCCACTGATTTTCCTCATCCCACCAAGTTTCTGAAATACCCACAATGTCTATTTCCCCCCCCCAACACCAAGCATTCCAACTTCCCAATTTTACCTTGGAGACTTCTAGCATTTGTGTATAAACACTTATAGTTTCCCAGGTTTGTTAAGCCCACAGCCTTCCTCTTGCTGCCTCGAGACCTTGCCAGGCAGTTCCTATCATTAGCCACAGTCTCAGTGGACAATTGTAATCCATTTCCTTGTACAAAAGTAATAGCTACCCCTTCATCTCTTTGAGATGAGCCATCCCGAACCAGAGACTTTTCATCTCCTGTCGGCTTTCCGCCATTATTCAGTTTAAAAACTGCTCTGCCACCTTTTTGATTTTGAGCGCCAGCAGCCTGGTTCCTTCTCGGGACAAGTGGAGACCGTCCCTTTTGTACAGCTCCCTCTTGTCCCAAAAAGCATCCCAGTGCCTAACAAACTTGAACCCTTCCCCCCTACACCACCGTCTCATCCACGCATTGAGACTCCTGATCTGTGCCTGTCTCTCCGGCCCTACGCGTGGAACAGGTAGCACTTTTGAGAAGGCTACCTTGGAGGTCCTGGCCTTGAGCTTCCTGCCCAGCAGCCTAAATTTCTCCTCCAGGACCTCACGACTGCATTTCCCCACATAGTTGGTGCTGACGTGCACCACGACCACTGGCTCCTCCCCAGCACTATCTACCAGCCTATCTAAAACACGCGTAATGTCTGCTACCTTCGCACCAGGCAGGCAAGTCACCATACGGTCAGTACGCGGATTCGCCACCCAGCTGTCTACCTGCCTAAGGATCAAATCACCAACTACCAAGAGACCCCCTCCCACCCTTCCCAGGGACGGTTCAGTTGAGAGCTGTATGTGACCACTATTGGTGTTCTGGTGTTCAGATATTGTCTCTTTGGGGACTGTTTTGCAACAGGCTTTCTCTGGGTACTATTCGTGCTTTGTTAATCTGTTTCTTGACTTCATCAAGTGGATATTTTAGTTTCAAAAAGGTTTGTTGTAGATCCCTCAGGTAAGAATCTCTGTCTATAGGATTAGAGCAGATGTGGCTGTAGTGTAGAGCCTTTATGTATACAATAGATTGTTTGGAATGTTTAGGATAGTAGCTGGAAGCATGCAGGTATGTTTGTCAATCAGTAGGGTTCTGGTATAAGGTGCTGTCTATGCGTCCATTCTGTATTCTTACAGTAGTGTCCAGAAAATGTATTTCTTGCATAGATTGGTTCACTGTCAGGTTGATGGTGGGGAGAAAGTCGTTGAATGCTTGGTGGAATATGGCCAGGGCTCCTTTACCATGTGTCCAGACAATAAAGATGTCATCAATGTATCACAGGTATAAGAGAAATAGGAGTGAGTAGGAGTTTAGGAAGCATACCAAGTTGGCCATAAAGATGTTAGCATACTGTGGGGCCACGTGGGTACTGTCAGCTATACCATTGATCTGAAGGAACAAGTCATCACCAAATTTAAAGTGGTTATGGGTGAGAACAAAATGGCACAGTTTGGTGGCAAAGTCAGCTGGTGTTGTCAGAAATCACGTTCCTTATGGCTTGTAATACATCATTGTGTGGGATACTGGTATAGAGAGATTCCACATCCATGGTGGCTAAAATATTATTCTCTGGAACTTTGTTCAAAGATTGTATTTTCCTCAAAAAATCTGTGATGTCATGAACACAACTAGGAGTGTTGATGGCACAGTGTCTTAGAACAGAGTCCATGTATCCAGATCTGCTCCCCCCCAATAATTGTACCTATGCTTAATACAATGGGGTGTCCTGGGTTGCCAGGTTTGTGTATTTTGGGCAGAAGATAAAAGGTACCTGGTCAAGATGTAAGCATGGAGACCCCCCCCAATCTCTCAGGAGGGATCATTTCAACCAGCAATATACCCCATCAGGGTACCCACTGAGTCTATATACCAGGCATCTTGACATAAGTTGACACAAAGATGGACGCCAGGACTGGCAGGCCCCATAATCATGCCTAGGCAGTGACCCTGGGAAGCACAGGAGATCTTGGCAGCTGTAACCTCCCCTCCACACTGCTGACATCTGCATACTCTGGACAATGGACTTGCCTTGCTCCAGAGCAACTTCTTTTCAATTCCAATAGCTAATCCTATCAATCTCATCTCAGCCTTCCTCCCCACATTTCCTTTATAATGAAAAGTCTGACTTCTACTTCTTTCCTACACCCCAAATCCAGGTGGCTCATCAAGCAGTATTGTTTCTGCTTTGATTGGTTTAAATTAGCAATCCATTAGTTCTTCAACCACCTCTCAACCTCGCCCTCTCTATCGGGCTTGGTTGCCATGGGGACGGAGGAGATGAGAAGAATTTACACTTTCACTTTTGGCCACTTTGCTGTTGTTAGTAGTTATCTTCCTCAGCTCAGACATATAACCTTGAGCCATGTCAGGACTGGTATCATCTTTCCCTGGGGAACTATAGGCCATTATTTCAGCAGGCCTCTAGCTTAGGTAGGATTGGCCCTGAGCCATTAAGGTCCTGCTTGAGTTAGGTATAATTGCTTGTTTTGCATACTTTTCCCCGGTTCTAACACAGAAACTTTAAGAGCCTAGATCCTATCAATGTCTCAATAAACCTTTAATTTCTTTGAATAAACTGTTTTTATTTCTTTAGGGTGGTCCTGCATTGGGCAGGGGGTTGGACTAGATGGTCTGTATGGCTCCTTCCAACTCTATGATTCTATGAATGACTGTTGCTGCAAACTGATTTCTCCAGAGGTCTGACACCACCGGAGAAGTAATCAGGAACCCAACCCAAATTGGACTTTGCATCCAGAAGAGAACCTCCAGCCTCTCTTGTCTACTCCTGGACAAAACTCCAGTTGAGAACAGTAGACGGTTTGTCTTTTCTTGTGGAAATTTTGCCAAGCAGGTTGATTCCTGGTAGAAATGTTAGTCCTGGGTGACTTCAATGTCTATGCCAATGATGCAACCTCCATGCAGGCAATGGATCTGGTGTCATCCATGGCGGCACTAGGACTCTCCCCATATGTTATGGCCCCCACTCACTGAGCAGGGCACATGCTCGATTTGATTTTCTCAGTGGGGGTTATGGTGGACTGGATTACGGTCATGTCCATGGTCAGACCACGATGTTCTGAAGGTCCGTGTGAACATGCCACCCCAACCCTGTTCGGGCGGCGAGTATATTTTAGCTTGCCCATGGAGACAAATGGACCCTGTGTGGTTCAAAATGGCCCTGCGGGATCTGATGCCCCCGGCGGCTCATTGGATGAACTTGTCGAGGACTGGAAAAAACGACTCTTGGCAGCCATTGACGACATCGCTTCCTGGCATTCTCTGCACCCCTGCTCAAAACTCGCTCCATGGTATACACAGGAGCTTAGGTTGATGAAACGGGAGCTTAGATGACTAGAGAGACAGTGGCGACATGCTCTGGATGAAGCGTCAAGAGCATCCTATAGGATGGTTATGAGATCCTATTAGATGGTAGTCAAGGCCACAAAAAAAGATTACTATGCGGCCACGATTGCATCTGCGAGCTCTCACCCAGCCCAATCATTTAGAACAGTTCAGTCTCTTACTACTCTGCCACAGGATAGACCAAACAATAAGGAATTAGAAATTGGATGTCAGGTTTTTGTGACCTATTTTACAGATAAAGTCTTCTCACTCTGCCACGACCTCCTCGCCACAATTGAGACAGTGACGGAACTTGAGGCTCCATGTGCATCTTCTGGTCAAGTTCTGGATTATTTCTGTCCACTCAGGCTAGAGGAGGTAGACAAATTACTCTCATCAGTTCACCTAACCACCTGTAGCCTTGATCTGTGCCCATCATGGCTAATTAAAGCAGGCCATGATGGGCTGTGAGGGGCACTAAGGGAGTTCATCAACAAGTCCCTCATGGATGGACTGTTTCCTAGTGCCCTAAAGGAGGCAGTGGTCTGCCCCCTCATAAAAAAGCCATAATCAGATCTGGCTGAACTGGCTAATTACTGGTCGGTATCCAATTTGCCCTACTTGGGCAAATTGAGTGAGAAGGTGGTGGCGAATCAGCTGCAGGATTTTTTGGATGACACCTCCACATTAGACCTCTTCCAGTCTGGCTTCTGACCAGGCCACGGGATAGAGATAGTCCTGGTCACCCTCACAGATGATCTCCAGAGGCATCTGGATCGAGGCAGTACAGCAGTGTTGAAGTTGTTAGACCTGTCGGCGGTGTTTGACATGGTCAGTCATCAACTACTGATCCACTATCTCGCTGATACCGGGATTCAGGGATTTGCCTTGCAGTGGTTCTCCTCATTTCTCCACAGTCGGGGACAGAGGGTGGCAGTTGGGGGCCAGCTATCTGGAAGGCACCCACTAATTTGTGGAGTGCCCCAAGGAGCAGTGCTTTCCCCAATGCTATTCAAAATCTATATGCCCCCCCTTGCCCAGATTGCTCAGAGACATGGACTGGGTTGTCACCAATTTGTGGATGACACCCAGCTCTATCTGTTGTTGGATGGCCAGTTAGACTCTAGTCTGGGAGATCTGGATCTGGCATTGAAAGCTGTGGCTGGTTGGCTTAGACTGAGTCGACTGAAACTGAATCTGATGAAGACGGAGATCCTGTGCCTGTCAGAGCAGTCCAAGCTTAGGGATCCCTCTCCTGACCTTCGATGGGATGCCATTGGTGCCAGTGCTTGAGGTTAGGAGTTTGGGAGTGCTCCTTAACGATGGAGACCCAGGTAGCAGCCACTGCGAAGTCTGCCTTTTACCATCTGTGGCTGATCAAGCAGTTGGTTCTCTTCCTTGAATGCAATGACCTGGCAACAGTGATCCATGCAATGGTCACCTCGAGGCTGGATTACTGCAATGCTCTCTACATGGGGCTGCCCTTGTCCCAAATCCAGAAGCTGCAGCTGGTGCAGAATGCAGCGGCAAGGCTGTTGCTATGTCTTCCTGTGTGGGAACACATCCAGCCCACTTTTAAAGCACTGTACTGGCTGCCTATAGCATATCAGATACGGTTCAAGGTGCTGGTTTTTACCTTTAAAGCCCTATATGGTCGGGGACCTACTTACCTAAGGGACCACCTTTACCCACATGTGCCCCAGAGAGCACAAAGATCTGGATCCCAAAATCGCCTGGTCCTTCCGTGCCCAAAAGAGGCCAGGCTAGCTACAACCTTCTGTGGTGGCCCCTCACTGGTGGAATGAGCTCCTGGATGACATCAGGGCCCTGCAGGACCTTTTGCAGTTCCGTAGAGCCTGAAAAATGAAGCTCTTCCACCAGCTTTTCAAGTAGGGGCCGACTTGACATCATGGCCCTGGCCCTAATATCAACACCACCAACAACCTGGCCTTAACATCAACATCTCCACCAGCTGGATGATTAACAACCTGGCAGGAGCCTGGAGGCAGCCATTCAAACTATGACAGAGTGTCACCATTTGTATCATGATTATGTGTTCTATATTGTAATCTTAATCTAATGTTGTTTTTAGGATATATATTGGAATTTTAATGTATATATTTATACGTATGTTGTTAGCCGCCCTGAGCCCGCCATGGGAGGGCGGGATATAAATTTAAATATAAATAATTTTTTTAAAATGTCCAATTCAGAGAGTTTCTCCTTGATCAGCTTCTGTTTGTAGTACAGGACACTGATCAGATATTTGAGTAGCTTCTTGGAGAATGTGAGACGTAGTTTTTCTGCAAAGTTGGTAGGATAAGTAGATTGTAGAGGATTCTTAATTCTTAGTCGCTTAGGTATAATGCCCAGGTTTTTGCATTTTGTTTATTAAATTAGAATGTTCAAAGCCTGATCCCTGTGCCCATACCACATCTGATTCAGTCACACTTTCTGAACAGAGATAAAGAGTAGAGGCTGTAGATGAGCATACTGTCCCCAAAGTGTGAAGTTATGGTAGTGTGATTAATTGTCCCCATAATAGCTAGTACAAGCAAAGCAGGAGACACAGCAATTAGGTAGAACCTTTAACGTGCAAAGCAATGTAGAGTGCTGAAAATACAAATCCTTCCAGTAGGAGATACTCTTCTAGATTTGTTGGCAACAGAGCCTTTTTTCTGGAAAAATAGATGCTGGAACTCTCAAGAGGGAAATGAAGGAGAAACACACGGGATTCTTTGAAATAATATTATTTTCATGAGCTACGGACTTACCCAAACTTTAAAGCAGTTTCCAAACTTTAGACATGTCACCAACTTTCTCAGTTCTTTTTCAGGTCTTGCTTTTGGTGCCTAACACTGAATGATGACCTTGAAGCAACCATGTTTTAACATATTTTGTTGGATCAAAGATTGTTAAAGGAGGTCTAATAATTTTTATAAACAGTAAAGATGTTATGGTTTGGACTGACAAAGAGGACCTTTCTGGAGTGACAATCAGGTTCATCTGGGAAAATCCCCTTTCACACTCACTGGGAGAAATAGCTATTGTACTGAGAGTGTGTCAACTCTGAGACAGTTCCTTGGGCATTTCTTCTCTGAATGCTAGATGTTCTCTGAAGGCTCAAATGGCTTCTCTTTCACTGAGCTGAAATCATCTTGCCAATGTGCATATTTCTTCTTCCCTATAGAGAATGTTGCCCTTTGAGTTTGCTGGCCAAATCTTAGAATCCAGAACTCTTCCACACCTCAACAGTTCTGTGTCTTAAGCAGTCTTTTCTGAAGAGAAATTTCAAATTGATCATAGAATGCAACTGGGGAGATTGGTGGGTCATCAAGTCTATTTTTTCTATGCAATAGGACATCCTTAAATTGTAGGTTTTCTGTTACCTCAAGTGTTTTCTTATAAGAAGAACCTGGAACAGTGCTTCTCTTCCCACAAACATCAACAACACACACATTCTTGCTGTGGGCTTTCTACAGATCGATATTTCTCTCCTGCAAATCTAAACTTAGTTCTGACAGTTCTTGCAAAACATCATAAAGTAATCTAAGATCCAAAATAAATTCAACTGATGTAATCTTTTCATATGTGCACTTCTCCTTTCTGTCTCGACCATTTGCTGATTTACCTTGTTCAAAAGGAAGCATTAGGGCTTCATAATCCTGCCAAACAGACAAATCAGTTCTGTAGCTAGATGCAACCCAGTTTGGTGTAGAGGTTGAAAAGTTTTGAAACTCCTGCATGGGATCTCAGCATCACTGCAGCATGATCACATGTCAATGGAACTAAATTTTCCTTTAAGAATTCTTCAGTTAACCCTAGTGACTCAATTTGAGACATCAAACTTTTGTATATTCCATTTGCTGTGATGTCTTCCAGCTCTATCAAACCAATGAAGAGGTTTACAGGTTCTTGCATGTCTATTTCCTCAATGTAGGTGTGAATATACACTATTGGTACAGATTTCTGACTGTCAGTAGTAGATTCATCAAGTATCAGTGAGATTTTACTCTGAATCAATATCTGATTAAAGTAGTTCTCATTTCACTGCCAATGCGGTTTATAATATTTATACAGGCAGTAGCTGTGCAAAATTCTCCCCATATCAATACCATTTAATTCTTATAAATCAATTTCAGCTTCAAAATTATTAAAAGATTGGTTCTTTTTAGCCGCTTATATGCAGTATGGAATATTTTATTGGTAATTTCCTTCTCTCTTGCTAATAACTGTTTCAAGCTTTTATTTCCCCCCTCGTCAATTATTTTAACTGCAGCTTTATGACCTACACTCTCTCTATGGTCAAAAATCTTTTTTCCTCACATATATTAGTTGCTGTTTTCTATTTTCACCATAAGATGTTATCTCACAATTTATTGATCCTTTAGCAAGCCGCATACCCATATTCTTCTCTGTGCCTAAGTGTTAAACTCTGCTTCATTTGCCATAGTTATGGGGGAAGGGGAATTCCTGAAGGTGCACGTATGTGTGTGTGGGTATGAGAGTGACACCATTGTAGAGGCTATCGTAACTCTTCCCAAGATATGCCTCTCCATGGAGATGATCTTGAAGCAAACTCTGTGCTAGCCTTGCTGTTTTAGATAACAGGACTGGGAACTCACAGGTGGGCATAGATGCTAACAGCTTAGGCTGGACGGCTGAGTGAAATGACTGGATGAACTTGGGGGGTGTATTCGAATTGTCTATATTTGTAGAGGTTACCACCAAAACCCTCAGTTCTAACATGGTACCGTTCTAACCTGGATCATGCTAATATCTCAATAAATAAATCACTGCCAAAGAGAGTGTTGTTGGGAGTCTCTTGACCAGGAGTCTGACAAACTCCTTTTCTCCCTTCAGTCGTCACACCACCAAAATGATGGTTGACAAAGGCAAAGGCACAGGGATGGGCACCGGATTCAAAGCTGAACTTCTGGGCCTGGCTTCTGACAAGAAAACTGAGAATCCGGCTGGCCCCAAACCCAAGAAGCACACAATGTACTGGGACATGGGGGCAAAGCCCAAAGACCACTGTAATGGACACAACTGCTGGAACGAGGTGGCGTGGCTTGTGAGCACCCTGGGATTCAGGGGCATGAAGGATTATGAGGAGCAAGAAGGCAGGAGAGCCTCATGCACCTAATTGATTTGGGGTGTGCCCAGGACTTAATCAGTCCTACCATAGTCATGGGCTTGGAGGCAGTACATAAGTTACAGGAGCCTATAGTATTTTCCCAGATGGATGGAATACCACAATTTGTGGTTGGAGGTGGATGCTTCAGATGTGGCTATGGGGGGTGATCTTGCAGAGGTTGGAAGGATGGGAATCTACACCCCTTGGCTTTCATGTCAAAAAGGTTTTTGAGCACTGAAAGGAACTGGGCGGTGTGGGATAAAGAGGAAGCTGCCATCAAGTTGGCACTAACAACCTGGAGACATTGGCTGGAGGGGGCCCAGGTCCCTTTCAAGGTTTTCGACCAATTCAAAGCCCCTCAGCACCTAAATGCAAAACAACTGAGATAGGCAGAGTTTTTCTCTAAGTTTCATTTCACCCTCAAACACCTCCCTGGGACGTCAAATTTCCTAGCTGATGCCCTGTCCTGCCTCCTGCAACATGCAAGCCAGTGCGAGGACATGGTGGACACAGTGTTCATGCCCATCCAGTTAGGAGGGGTGGTGATGATGCACAGCCAGGCGAAGGGAGGGCCTCCCTTGGGGATGGAGCCTTGGGTTGAAAAATTCAAGTTTTGTCTGACTGACGCTGATAAGGTGGACATTGAGAAGGAGGGGACTTTGACGCAGAGAGAGGATGGCTGTTGGTACTGTCAAAATAAACTGTTTGTTCCAGAATCCTTATGGGGGAAATCCTTTCAATGGGCCAGAACTGTCATTGAATAAGGTTCAGGGTTTTAAGATATCCAAACTATCCAGACCCATGAATTTCCAACCCAATTTCCTACTGGGCTGGAGCCCTTTGATATTTTGGGTGGACACATACACAAAGTCCCTGGGCTTTGGGTCCCACCCTTTGTCCCTTTTCTTGTCGGCTTGAGCCTTGTACTCCTTTTTAGCCTCATCCAAAGTTTTGCACAGGAGAGGCCAAGCCTCTTGAAGTCGCTTGCACCATTCCCCTGCCTCCCCCCCAGCAAGTCAGTGTTCAAGAGAAACGGGAGGGGGGGAGCTTCATAACTATGCACCACCATGAAAGGCGAAACCCCTGTGGATGAGTGACGTGCATTATTGTAGCAAAATTCTGCCAGGGGCAATAAACTCTCCCAGTTGTCTTGTTGAAAGTTAGTAAAGCACCGCAGGTATTGCTCTGGGGTCTGGTTTACCCGCTCAGTTTGTCCATCGGTTTCTGGGTGACAAACACTGCTCATTGCTCTTTCCACTCCCAGCAGTTTCACTAGCTCACCCCAGAATTGTGAAACAAATTGCAAACCCCAGTCAGAAATCACCTCACGGGGCAAAGTGTGTAATTTAAACAAGTGGTGTAGGAACGCTTTAGCTAGCATTTTAGCTGATGGGACGGCTTTGAAAGGAACAAAGTGGGCTTGCTTTGAGAACAAATCCATCACCCCGCAAATCACAGTCTTTCCCTTGCTGGGAGGGAGGTCCGTGATAAAATCCATGGAAATAACTTCCCACGGCCGGGATGAGGTCGGGAGCGGCTTGAGTAGACCCGGTGGCTTCCTGGGTCAGGATTTACTCACGAGGCACACCTTGCAGGACTGGATGAACACAGACAAATCCCGCCTCATGCCTGGCCACCAAAACTGCCTTTGAAGGAGCTGCAGTGATTTCACAAAACCCTGGTGGCCAGCCAGTTTGGTGCCATGCACCACACTCACAATTTCCCCCCACAACATCCCAGGTACAAAGAGCTTGGTACCCCTGTACCAGCAACCATTATCCCATTCTTCCACCTCCCCCTTCCTTCTCCAGTTCCTTTCGATCCGCCTCTGACAGGGCAGATGCAAACTTAGAGTCCCAAGACTGTTCAGTAGTAAGGGGCGGGGTTTTCGCCTGGCTGCGAGTCGTGACTACACCCCCGAGTTGGGTAGGCGTGAACATAGAGTCTCAGACCTCCTCCCACTTACTGTCATGTTGAGGGAGGCGGGACAAGGCATCAGCCAATGAGTTCGCCTTCCCCGGGAAGTGATGGAGGGTGAAGTTAAACTTAGAAAAGAAGTCCACCCACCGCTGCTGCTTTGCGTTTAGGTTCCGCGGGGTCTGGAGGAGCTCAAGGTTTTTATGATCAGTCCAAACCTTGAATGGAACTCACGCCCCCTCCAACCAGTGGCCCCAGGTTGATAGGGCTAACTCAATCGCCCCTGCTTCCTTATCCCATACTGACCAGTTCCGTTCCATCTCGTTAAATTTCTTGGAGACATAAGCCAGCGGGTGGAGTTTCCCATCCCCCCCTCTTGCAAGATGGCGCCGCCCATGGCCACATACGATGCATCGACTTGGACAATAATTTTTTTAAGTTCGTTTGGGTGCGCTAGCACTGGCTCGGAGGTGAAAAGTGCCTTGAGCCTCTCGAACGCTTCCTGACATTCGGGCGTCCAGTTGAGTTTAGCCCCGGGGCGGGATCCCTCTACCCTTTTCCCCTTCATTTTAAGTAGGTCCATGAGGGGTAGGGACACCTGTGCAAAGTTCGCCAAGAAGGATCTATAAAAACTGGTGAACCCGAGGAATGCTTGTAGTTGCCTACGGGTATTTGGGGCTTCCCACCCCACCACATCCTTGACTTTAGCTGGGTCCATTTCAATTCCCCTCTGGGAGATCTTATAGCCCAGAAACAAAATCTCAGAGCAGTGAAATTCACATTTAGACAGTTTAACAAACAGCTTGTGCTTGTGTAACATTTGCAGGACCTCCCTCACCGTGAGAGTCCTTGTTGGGGGAGTACAGTAAAATGTCATCCAAGCACCCTTTGAACAGGAACTTATGCAACACTTCATTGATAAGGTTCATAAAGACCCCGGGAGTGCCCTGAAGCTCAAATGGCATGACGAGGTACTTGAACTGCCCCAATGGGGGTGTTGAATGCCGTCTTGTACTCATCCCCCTCCCTGATGTGCACTCTGAAGTATGCATCCTGTAAATCCAGTTTGGAAAAAATCTTTCCTCCAGCGACTGCTGCCAGGGGGTCCTTGATGAGGGGCAGAGGGTAAGCATTGGTTGTTGACATGGCATCCAGCCCCCTATAGTCAGTACACAACTGCAACCCCCCCATCTTTCTTTTTCCGGAACAGCACTGGAGGCACGCATGGGGGGGAGGCGGGGCAGATGAAGCCTCTGGCCAGGTTTTTGTCAATGAACCACCTTAGCTCTGCTTTCTCTGCTGGGATCATGGAACACAATTTCCCCTTGGAGGGTTTCTGGTCTGGCAACAATTCAATTGCACAGTCAGAGTTTTGGTGGGGGGGCAACTCGTCCACCTCAGCTTCCCCAAACACTGGTGCTAGATCCCGATATTCTCGTGGGATTAAGTTCAGTTCTGCATCTGCGAGCCCCGCAGCCACCCTTTGAACTGGGGTTGGCTCCCCCCAGGAGGCAATCCACACATGCTCCTTACAGTGGAGGGAGATGAATTTCACCACCCCTTCTTCCCACAGGATATACGGGTCGTGGTCATGGAGCCAGGGGCTGCCTAACACTAAGGGGAAGCACACTGCTGGGGTCACCATAAATGGCCTGAGCTCCCAGTGTTCCCCCACCCCCATGCATAGTGGCACAGTCTTCTATTTGCAGGGATCTTTCATGGTAGACCCGTCCATCTGAGTGAAAATCAGCAGGTCCAGGAATTTAACTACCTTCACCCCTAGTCCCATTACTAAAGAGGGGTTGATCAAGTCTCTCCCACACCCCGAATCAATCAGCCCCCTTACTCTAACATGGGTGTTGAGCTCAGGGCAGATTAGAGTCACAGTCACGAAGAAGAGGGAAGGGTAATTGCTCACCGATCGTAGCGCCTTGGGGCTGGGGACCTGCTGCTCAGCACTGTTCATAGCAGGTCCTCCCCGTTTCCCGCCGGCTGGAACGGATCCTCTCCAGAGGATTCGGTGTCATCCTTGATAGGGCTAGCCCGTAGGGCCCTCAATCTCTTTGGCTTGGCAGTCGGCTTCTTGGAAGGGGTGTCGATCCTCTTCTTCTACCCTTTCAGCACAGAAGTTGATGGACCCGATCCAGGACATGCTGCTGCGAAGTCGCCAGATTCTCCACACCTGAGACACAGGCCTTGCTTCATCCATTGTTCCTGGGTTCCGTCCTTTGGGCGTGGTGGAGGGACCATTGCTTTAGCACTCCCTGGGGTAGGAGTGGTCAAGGTGGCTTTGCCCAGGGTGACTGCATCATTGATGCAGATAATGCAAAGCCAGCTCTCGGTATCTGCCGCCTCTTTCATCCAGGCCAGTAGGGACCTAGGTTTCCTCTCACGGAGGATTGTTCCACGGATCTCTGGATCTAACCCCAATTGGTAATGTTGGGCTAGCACCCCATCAGGCCACTCTCTGATTTTCATGGCATGCCTGCAGAACTCTTCGGTATACTCCCGCACTGATTTCTTTCCTTGCCGGAAAGTGCGTAGGAACGCCTGAGCTGTCTCACTTGCATTAAGAGTCCTTGTAGTGAGCCTTCAGGGCCCACATGAAGGCATCCACCTTGCGGAGTTCCTGGCTGTCTTCATGGTGTATGGTTACGTACCATGCCGCATCCCATAGTCTAGAGGCTATCGCATCCACAATGCGCTCTTCATTTGGGAAGAGATGGCCCCAATTTTCTACGAATTTCTCAGCCCGCACCAAGAAGAAGGAGAGCTTCTTGGGGGTCCCATCAAACGTACCATCTAGTAGCTTGGCAGGATTCAGGATCATCTGACCCCATCCCCTCGGGACACCTTGCAGCACGGGGCCTGGAGGCCACCCTGGTGGCAGCACTACTGGTTGGCCAGGGGGTGCTCCTGGAGGTAGGCCAGCAGGGACCACCAGGACAATGAGTGGGGCCGCTGTTTGCTGTGGCAGCCACCGCTCGAGTTTGCATTGAATCCCCTCCGCAATCATCTCTGGGATCTTTTGGATGGACTCCTCCACCATTCTCGGCTGCGGTCTCACCGTCTGCCTTGGGGTTCCATCGCCTCTTCCACCTCCAGTGGGTGGAACCGGGATTCTTCCTCTCCAGTCGCCATGCTCACCCGGTAGATGGACCATTCATAGCGGCTCTCCCAATGGGGGCCACAGGGGGTCAACAACCACATTTCAAAAGTCTCTGCCAGTGGTTTCCCCCAGTCCCATCTCTTCCGGGGCTGCATAGTCACACTTGCATACGCCCCCCCAAATGGGTCACAGTAAGCACCCTTGAAGTCATCTTCGGGGCCCCATGGTGTTGGTGCAGTCATCACTGGTACCTCCATTGTGGTTGGTACCGAGGTAGTTGGTACCGTCGAGGTGGGGACCATGTCTTACAACGTGGTCACCACCACCAGGTCTTCTTCCCCACTCAACTTGAGGTTAGAAAGATATGGGGATGGTGAAGGACCTGATTCAAAGGATCACTGACAATCTGTCAAGTTCTCCAGATAGTCAATCAAACACCAGTCTTCATAAGAAGATAGTATTTATTACCGACCAGTTATAGAGCTGCATGAACCAGTTCTTTGTCAGTGATGCCAGATAGTACAAAGCAATAGCAGATATAGCCCATTCAAACTACCCCCCCACCTATAAGCCAATGAATAAACTTCGCACATGCTCTAAGCCATGAAAGAGAATGCCTCGAATCAGTACATTCCCCATGCCAGGGTAGCATGAGACCCAAGGTCAGGTGAATTGATAAGAAGCAGAGTAGACACTCTAAATCAGTGAGACTGGAGACTCCGAGTTCCTCCCGCATTCCAGAACAGTGAAAGATCTCTCCCCCCACTCACAGCAATGGCAAGATTACCTGACACTCATGTATATATCCACAAGAAACCTCAAGGGACTGCAATCAGGGAAAAAACTGGGATGGAAATATGTGGGGCCTTTCAAAGTCATGTGCCTCATTAATAAAGTGACCGCTGAAGATGAACTGCCCAAAAGCTTATGGCATATCCACCATTTTCCATTTTAGTCTACTGAAGAAAGATCCTGGACCTACGAAGTGGAAATCTCCTTCTCCAGCTCCTCCTCCCCTGATCATGGACGGAGAGGATCAACAAGAAGTAGAGGACATTCTGGATTCTAAAATTAAACAGGGCCAGCTGTATTATCTTATTAAATGGAAGGACTTTGGTCCGAGTCATAATAAATGGGTGGAAGCTAAGCACGTCAATGCTGCAAAATTAGTGCGAGCGTTTCATAAGTGGCATCCCCTCAAGCCAGGAGGGTGAATAGGCTTTGGGGGGGCAGAATGTTGAACTTTGCTTCATTTGCCATAGTTATGGGGGGAAGGGCAGTTCCTGAGGGGTGTGTGTGTGTATGCGGGTATGAAAGTGGTACCATTGTAGTGGCTATCGTAACTCTTCCTAAGACATGCCTTTCCATGGAGATGACCTTGAAGCAAACTCTGTGCTAGCCTCACTGTCTTAGATAATGGGACTGGGAACTTACAGGTGGGCGTAGAAGCTAACAGCTTAAACAGGATGGCTGAGTGAAATGATTGGATGAACCCGGGGGGGGACCTGCATTCAAACTGTCTATATCTGTACAGGTTACTGCCAAAACCCTCACTTCTGTTCTAATCTAGATCATGCTGATATCTCAATAAACAAATCACTTCCAAAGAGAGTATTGTTGGGAGTCTCCTGACCAGGAGTCTGACACTAAGTATCCAACATTTTTGTACACTGAGCAACCTAACTTGCCATCATGAAAAAAATAACCAATCTTTTTTTTCAGAAATGAATTCTTCTGCTCTGCAGTCCAACAACTGGGCCAGAAGCTTTCATTAACTTCAGAGACCAAAGTGGAACTCCCTGAGTCACTTGTTGCATTTTGAAGTTCCAAACCTGAATTATTGGGAGTTGAAATGCCAGCTGGATTAATTGATGAATTCCTTGATGTTGATGAACAAGTTTCAATTTCTTTATGTTTTGTTGCATCATCAGTAAAATAGTCTGGAATCCTTTTCATGGTTTTCAGTCATCATGTGGTCGACACACACACAGAGCTCCTCCCTTGAATTTGCAGTGCTCCCTCATCTGAAAAAGCCTGCTGCCATTGCAGAGCAACTCTTACCTCCTACCATTGCAGAGCGGATCTTACTAAGAGGGACCAGTGAAGGCCATGGGAGGTTGGAAGCCAGAAGGTAAAAATGGTGGCAGCCTCATTGGCTGCCCAGGCAGGGCTGCGCCACCAGGCAGAGCTGGCAAGGGGCAACACAAGCTCTGCCCCCACAGTGCTGGGGCACAGAGGGGTGAGCAGGCCAAGGAGCACGCAAGGAGAAGCCTGCCAAGGCCATGCAGGCCTCAGCATAGAAGAGGAGCCATCTGGGTGGTGCAGATGTGTAGCTTTGGCTTGGGACCACTGGGGCTGTGATCCAAGCTGCACTGTAGCTGGGTAGGCTGCAATTGACTTTTTCTCTCCAGCCCAAACCCACCAAAGACTCTCCCTGGGCTTGCAGCCCATGCCTCACCCTTGGTAAGAGCAACAAGTTCCCTGAACTGTCTGGCTGCTTCCTCACCCACCCACAGCTGCTACTGGGCATCCCCTCAATTAATGTTTTAAAAAAATTATTTTAGTTTTTTGTGATGTCACAAGTGATGTCATGGTCCCCTAGTGCTCCTCAGAAACTTTTAAATATTTTGTTAGAATTTTGTTTCCATGAAGAGGTTCCGGAAACCTGTTCTGGCATGTTCCGGCAGAAAAAAAGCCCTGGTTTGCAGCAGTGGTTACTACTGAGAGAGAAGTTGGAAAAATCAGTCTGGTAGTAAAATCAGAAGAAAAGTTGGCAGTATGGCTGAGCAGAGACCTGGGGCAGTGGCAGACCTCTCCAAGCTCTTGGAGCCAGAGGCAATGGGGCTTGTGAGTCTGTTTCCTCAGAGTGGGGCTGCCTGGGAAATCAAGATACACTCCCTCTCATTCAGAGGAGAAGTGGTGGGGTAGGCAATTTATCTCTAGTATCAGCATCACATAGCCAAATCTGATTAGTTACTTTGCACTGTGATGTCATCATCATGATCCCCAACTGGCTGGCATTATGCAGAGCAGCATCCTTTCCAACTTCAGAGTCTGCAGCGGCAGATAGGAAAACAACAAAAGCAAACAGGTACAAAAGAATAAAGAAGAGCTTTTCAGTAACCTTCCCTTAAAAGAGCAACTTTCACATTTAAAAAAAGTCAAATGAAAATTCAGTGCAGCACTTTCTAGTTCAAAGGTGACCAACATTTTTGGTAAAGATGCCACAAGACAATTCTGAAAATGGAGACACTGACATATAGCATGTGTCATCCATCCATGACTTTAGGCGATTTTCCATCTAATCTACTGAGCCAGGGAGCAGGCAGCCATGTAGCTCTGGAGACACAGATAGGAATTGTGGTCCCAATGACACTTCTTGTTAGGTCCATGACTATAACAAACTCTCAGTCATGGTTGTCACAGCTTGATCATCTGTGGTGTTATTTGAAAGCAGCACCTCAACCAAATGGAATCAGTATCTCAGCCAAATCGCTCCTCAGTGCCCACTATGCCCCCATACTAGGCTCGCTCCCTGGTACACCCAGGAGTTGCGGTTTATGAAGCGGGAGCTCAGACGGCTAGAGAGACGGTGGCGCCGAGCTCGAGACAAGGCAACAAGAGCATCTTATAGGACGTTTATGAAAGCCTATGAGATGGCAGTCAAAGCCCCAAAGAAGGATTTCTACACAGCAGAGATTGTGTCCACTAGCTGTTGCCCAGCCCAATTGTTTAGGACGATTCGGTCGATAACAATTCTGCCACAGAGCAGACCAAATGCTAGGGAATTGGCTATTGGTTGTGAGGCTTTTGCGAGCTATTTTGTGGATAAAGTCTTGGTGCTCCACTGCGACCTCCCCACCACACTTGAAACAGTAAGTGAGCTTGAGGCCCATTGCATGTCTTCAGTTCTGAATCGCTTCAGCCCACTCAGCCTGGAGGAAGTCAACAGAGTGCTCACAGTGGTGCATCCAACCACTTGCAGCCTTGACCCGTGCCCTTCCTGGCTTATTAAAACTGGCCACGAGGGGTTTTGAGGTGCCCTAAGAGAGATTATCAACAAGTCCCTTTCAGAGGGGCAGTTCCCTGGGGCACTCAAGAAAGCAATGGTCTGCCCTCTCCTGAAAAAACCATCCTTAGACCCGGCCGAATTGGCCAACTATCAACCGGTCTCGAATTTGCCTTATTTGGGCAAATTAATTGAGAGGGTGGTGGAGGTACAACTGCAGGGCTTTCTGGATGATGCTTCTGTGTTAGATCCCTTCCAGTTTGGCTTTCGCCCAGGATACAGGATGGAGACTGCGCTGGTCGCTCTGACTGATGACCTCCGGAGACATCTGGATCGGGGTGGGTCGGCGGTGCTGCTGTTGTTAGATCTGTCAGCCATGTTTGACATGGTCGACCACCAGTTACTGGTCCACCGCCTCGCTGACATGGGATTCAGGGGCTTGCCTTGCAGTGGCTTGCTTCTTTTCTCCAGGGTTGGGGACAAAGGGTGATGCTAGGGGAACAGCAGTCCAGGAGACACCCGCTTGAGTGTGGTGTGCCTCAAGGGACTGTGCTGTCCCCAATGTTATTCAACATCTACATGCGCCCCTTGCCCAGATTGCCCAGAGGTATGGGCTGGGGTGTCACCAGTACGCTGATGACACCCAGCTCTATCTGATGCTGGGTGGCCAGTCAGATTCCAGACTGGAAGATCTTGACTGGGCTCTACAGGCTGTGGCTGGTTGGCTCAAACTGAGCCGGCTGAAGCTGAATCCAGTGAAGACGGAGGTCCTGTGCCTGAGTCAGGGCGGTTCGGGGTTGGGGATCCCACTCCCGACTCCTCTGGTGCCAGTGCCTGAGGTTAGGAGTCTGGGAGTGCTCCTGGATCCCTCCCTCACAATGGAGGTCCAGGTAGCGGCCACTGCTAAGTCTGCCTTTTTCCATCTTAGGCTGATTAGGCAGTTAGTTCCCTTCCTTGACCATGCTGACCTGGCTACAGTGATCCATGTGATGGTCACCTCGAGACTAGACTACTGCAATACTCTCTACATGGGGCTGCCCTTGTCGTGGATCCGGAAGCTACAGCTAGTGCAGAATGCCATGGCCAGGCTGTTGATGAGCCTCCCCAGGTGGGAGCACATCCATCCTGCACTGAGGACACTGCACTGGCTGCCAATAGCATACCGAATCCACTTCAAAGTGCTGGTTTTTACCTTTAAAGCCCTATATGGCCAGGGTCTAACATACCTATGGGACCGCCTTTCCCCATACATACCCCAGAGAGCACTACGGTCTGGGTCTCAAAATCAGTTGACCCTCCCTGGCCCGAGGGAGGCTAGGCTTGCTATTACCAGGGCCGGGGCCTTTTTGGTGGCAGTTCCTACCTGGTGGAACGAGCTCCCGGAGGAGATCAGGGCCCTGTGGGACCTCTCACAGTTCTGCAGGGCCTGCAAGATGGAGCTCTTCCGCCAGGCATTCAATTAGGGGCCACCACGGTCGCAAATCCCGGCCCACAGCCTCTAACAGCAAGCTTTGAGTGGACAGCCATCTCAGAACATCTGGGAAGGGGAAACCATCACTGGTAAATGTTTCACCTGACTGTGTGTTAACTGCCAGCACTTTGTTAGTTGCATTTTGCACTGTGTTGTATTCATTTTAGATGCTGTGTTTTAAATAAGTATTTGTTTCTAAGCTGTATTTTATACTTATTTGTTTTAAGCTGTATTTATATCTGTTGGAAGCCACCCTGAGCCTGCTATGCGGGGAGGGCGGGGTATAAGTCTAATAAATAAATAAAATAAATAAATTGCCCTCTAGTGTTAGCAACAATTGAAAGTCTTTGATATAAAAGAACATAGTGTAGCACAGAAATGCTGATTCCCAGCTGTCCAAGTCCCTTGGACTTGGTTTACTCTTATTTGAATTGCACTACCCAAATGAGGTCAGAGTTCTTGCAACGTGCAAAGATTTAACCACTGACTAGCCTTACACAATGATAAGAAAGAATGCCTGTCTCATAGAGAGTGTCCCTCAAAGTTTTCCTAAAGAACAGCAGAAGAGGGGGAAATGCTATCTGAGATTTCATAAGACAAAACATAGTTAAATAACTCCACTATATGTCTGAAAAGCAGACTTTAAAAAGAAGGGATGCAAAACCCTAAGACTAGATAGCCCCATAAGAAGAGAGCCAGAGAGGCAATGGAGGTCCTCATTAAGGAGGGGTCCATTGAGGAAAGAAAGCAACAAAAACAAAACAATATCAAGATGGCTTCAGAAGGGAAAGACAAAAGGAAAGCCATTTAGCTCTGAGGTGGGAACAATCCATTCCTGATAACAAATTTAGCTACTAGCATTGCATATTAATAAGAGTTGTCTATCTACATTGCAAGCCTTAGCAGAGTTCCAACCTGTTAGATTCACTGAATACAATGTGTTTAGAGTGTAACCACACAATAAACTCAATACATTTTGGGTCATGAGTGTGCTGTCTGACTCACAGATGTACATTGGGGGAACTCACCTTTAAAGAAGTCTTTGTGTTGCACTACAAGGGAATGCCACCAAGGGGAAGAATGAACTTCTGAGTTCCCTCCCACCCCGCTTTTGCCAGTGGAAATGTCAATGGGGGTGTGGATCCAGAGAAAAGGAGCAAAAAGCCCCCTTTACACTCTTTATGCTAGAGAAACTGGGTTGGGCGATCAGAAGCTCCTTCCTCCCCCCTTGCAGCATTCCTTCATAGCACCAAGTTAAGGTTATTTGTCCCAGTATATGATGGTGAGTCCAGTCATGCATATGTGACTTGACATGTTGGGTGGAGCTTGTATTTATGCCCTTAGAAGCATGACCAAGACTCACCTCTGCTGGTCAGGTATAAATATTCATTGTATTAATTAAGCAGTAACATTCAGTACATATAGATTTCTAACTACCAGAGAGTTTAATATCAATGTTTTAAAAAGCTGCAGAGCTGCAAAGAATGACAGGAGTACTCCGTTTATGAATAGTAGCTGCACTATGTGTCTTTTGTAGGACCGGCAAAAGCATCCATATAACCACTGAGAAGGCAGTCCTCCTTTTTGGAAGACTTCATCGCAAGGAGAAGCGGGTTATTATTCTAGGAATTCCCATTGGGGCTTGACTTTTTAAAACATTGATGCTAAACTGTCTGGTAGTTAGAAATCTATATGTACTGAATGTTACTGCTTAATTAATACAATGATATACTATGCACTTTAATAAATAATGACTATAAATAGAACACATTAGTTTGTTAAAAGGTTTTTGCAGTGTATATATATTTGTTGCTGGACTCTTCCAACACCGCAGCTCAAGTTTCTTCGGCATCTGCAGGGCGGCAGCAGGAGAGGTGGGGAGGAGGCAAGGTCCAGCAGCTTGAGATCCTTGGGCTAGGCAGAGGTGGGGATCTGCTGCTTCCTGCTGCATGCTAAGACAGGTTGGGCATCCTCCAGTGGGTGCGGGCTTGCTTCTTGGGATCTACTTAAGCAGCCCATGCAGGCCAGTTTGACCACTGTTTTTTCTTTGCTCACTGGCTTACTTCCTGATATCAGCTTCTTCATTCGTGTGCTCCTACAGAGGCCAGCAAACTCCTTTTCTAGCCTTTTCAACCTCCTGATATAAAGGGTCATCTGCTGTTCAGCAGCTCTTATTAGCTGTTTAGTGGCAAGCCCAATTAGGAAGCAAACCGGCTGGGCTGCTTCTTCTGGTGGCTGTTCTTCACAGTTAGAAGCTCTGTATGGATTTTTTTTTACAACAGAGGCAGCTTGGGGCTGAGTGGACAGCGAAAGACAGGAGGCCTGCATCAGCAGTGCCCTCTCCAGTACCTGGTGCTTTGGCAAGGGGAATCAGACTTTTTCTCTGCATCCCTCTGTCTCCTACTCCTCTGTTGTTCTGTTGGAGGTTCTCACCCAGGGGTCTTCCTGAGGCCGGCAGGGACATTTAAAGAGGCTAGCCATCTTTTCTTTTGGGCTTTCACCCACCCCCCAGTAGTTTTAGCTCACTAGTGTGTGGGGGAGGTTCAGACATTGTTTCCCACTGTGGGTTGTGTTATGGCTATTGGAGCTGCAGATCTGTGCTCTGCCATCCTTTGTAGTTGGCTAGTGCTGTTTTCTTGTTTATAACCATGTGGATCTTGTGGTTTCTTGTCTTAGAATATTTGAAATACAGCTGCCTATTTTACCTACACACAAAAAAAATAGTTAAAAAGAAAAAAGTATTTTACTAATTATATATAAAGTAAAGGTAAAGGTTCCCTTGCTCGAAAGCCAGTCGAATCCGACTCTAGGGTTGCGGTGCTCATCTCCGTTTCAAAGCCGAAGAGCCAGCGCTGTCCGAAGACATTTCCGTGGTCATGTGGCCGGCATGACTAAACACCAAGGCGCACAGAACGCTGTTACCTTCCCACCGAAGTGGTACCTATTTATCTACTTGCAATTTCTTGCTTTCGAACTGCTAGGTTGGCAGGAGCTGGAACTAGAGACAGGAGCTCACCCCGTCATGCGGCACCCGGGTCTCGAACTGCTGAACTACTGACCTTCCACAGCGTCTTAACCACTTGAGCCACCGCAGCTCCATTTTATATATATCTGCTACTAAAAGAAGAGGCCCCCATCATTTCAAAGTTAGGGATGGTCATCTAGAATGGGTTTCCTCTTTCCGTTACCTTGGCATCGTTTTTAATTATAACCTATCTTGGTCGGCTCACCTGACTCATGTAAAGAAGACATCCAGATTCACCACGGCAATGGTTGAGAGATTTTTTCGCACAAAGGGGGCTAAGCGGATTCCTCCTGCTATTGAGGTGTATAATGTTAAGGTGGTCTCCCATATTCTATATGGTGTAGAAGTATGGATTGCTGATGTGGATGAGAAATTGGACTCCTATTTAAATACATTTCTTAGGAGAATCACTGGAACTCCACGGTGCATTGCTGGGACTGCCCTTCGTATGGAATTGGCCCAACCCTCGCTTGAAGCACGTGCCTGGAGAAGGGCATTTAAGTTGAGATTTAAGTTATCTGACCCGAGTTACCATCCCCAGGCTGGCTTCCTTCGTTCTGTCTTAAAGGATTCGGCATCTAACCCCTGGCTGTCCCTCCTGGCGTGTAAACTTAGGGCACTGGGAGTTCCAATTTCTTCACCCACGGAAGAGCTTATACCTTCCCAGCTAGTGGAAACTTTGAAGAAACTTAAGCAGTTGGATTGGGCCAGCACAGTGGCTAGAGCCAGACGTACCTGCTCACCTCTGGCCCTGGGGCTGCTCCCACCAGAGAAACTCCTCGATTTTCATTCAATGCTTCCAATTCCTTCCCACCGACGGGCCTTTCTATTGGCTCGCCTAAATGCATTTCCAACAATGGTAACATCGGACAGATTTGAAGGAGTACCTTATTCAGATCGCCTCTGCCCTTGCAATTCAGGCGAAATTGAAACCTTAGATCATCTTATGTTCTGCTGCCCCCACTGGACTCAGGATAGAGGGACTTACATTACTCCTACCCTTATCAAGATGAATCTCCCTCCGCATTCCTGGGCTCTATCAGTATTACTATGTGATTCAAATGCTGATGGACTGATAACAGCAAATGTGGCCCGGTTCTTGGCCAAGGTAGCTGCTTTTAAAAAGACACGGAAAATTTCATCACCATTGATTTTATCCTCATAAGCACTGGACGATTTTAGTTAGTCTGCTCCGCCCCAAGTTTAGTTAGGAAGTTTTAACTTCTGGGCTAAAGCCTGGTTTTTATTCATTGTTATTATAATTATTTTATACTCTGTTTTGTGTATTTTTCTCTCCTTTCCCCTTTTCCCGGTCGAGACTTCGGTCGTATAGACCCGAAATAAATGAATGAATAATTTTATATAATATAGTTACAAATACATCATTCAGTTTACAGTGAGTAAATAAGTAATTATATAAGTTTTAGTCTGTTTCATTTACGGGTTGGGTTCAAGTTGCTCAGGTCTGCCAAGTTTTCAAGTAAGGGCATTGTTAGTGATCATGCCTCCCAAAAGAGTCTCCAATCTTAAGAAGGGCTCAGCTGTACATTAAGCTAGGGCAGTTAAGCAACCTGCAGCCAGGGTGGTGGAAACCTGTGCCACTCCTGTGGTCTCATGGCCCGGCATCCAGGTGCCTTCAGCAGCCCGTTATGGTGTCCAGGGCATGTCCAGGTGGGCAGGGTTATCAAGCAGCACTGCCAGGGCCAGTGGTTGCAGCCACGGGCTGGGGGCCTCCCAGAGCAGTCAGCTCCAATTACCCTGGTAGATAATACTGCCATTTTACAAACATTGGTCCAGTTATCAGAGTGGATGGAACAGTTAGGATCTCACATGGTCCTGTCTGAGCAGCCTACTTGCCCTGCACTTAGGAATGGATGGAGACAATGCTCACCAGTCCTGATCTTCCAGAACTTCCAGGGAAGGCTGGACTGAATGCCTGGCCCATGTAGAGAAGCACCATGCCAAGTGACGAAGGACATGTAAAACAGCTTGTTCCCAGGAGAAGGTGGACAGCAGGGTATCTTCCAGTGAGTCATCCTCATGAGGATTCCGCACATTTAGATGGTAACTATTGGCAGGCGGGGGCATTTATCTTGGAATTGCCATCATGGTTGTGCAAGTGATGAGTAAGGGGTGAGTCCAGTCCCAGTGGTGTGTGGGGATCTGAGGTGGCCCATGGAGCTCATGGGGCTCTTCCTCCACCCCTATATAGTGATATGGAGGACCCAGCAGGTATTCACTTACCATGTAAATTGTGGGAAAGGGCCCTTGATTGGCTATTACATAGGCATTCTTTTCCCTTCTAAAACCAGAGGGTAAGGTGGGAAAATCTGGTCCTAGGCAAGAAAAAAAGGGGCCCAAAAGGGCAGTGCAAAATGGACCTTCCAAAATTGGCTTATAGGCTATATAGTCTACATGAGCTTAGTTTCTGTGGCCTACCCAGAGCGGGGTTGTTCAGTGTTCCCTCTAAGCTGAGTTAGTGTAAGCTAGCTCACAGTTTTTTAGCCTTCAGCTCACACATTTTTGTCTTAGCTCAGGAAGGATGGCTGTAGAGCAAACTAATCTATACAGTAGCCAAATTGCTTGCTTACAACTTTAGTACTAGTAGCTCAAAAAGTAGAATTTTTGCTCACAAGACTCCACAGCTTAGAGGAAGCCAACCATACAGGAAATGTCCTTAAGGCAAGGTCTATAGCTGGTGATGCCCCCGCTATTGATTATGATGAAGCTTGTCAACAGAGGGCCTCCCACAATGAGCTTGCAATGTGGGACTTCCTTAATGATAAGATTTAGCTGGTGACTGTTGGACCTTACATAAAGCCTAAGGCTGAGTCAGGAAAAGCAAAAATAACATTCAAATGTGATAGTTCTCAGTGGGTATGCTGGGAATACAATCAGGGCAGGTGTCACCGTCCCCACTGTAAATCTGAGCATTTTAAAAAAAAAATTATTTTGTATTTGTGTGTGTGTGCAACTGGAAATCATGGCAACCTCTGGTGACTGACCTCTACTGGGGGCCTGGAGGATATTCAGAGAGGTGACTGAATAAAGACTGCCCCCACCTCCCAGCTCTGGTATTTCAAGGCAGTTCCAATCCAAGTACTTGCCAGAGTCAACTCTTCTTAGCTCTCAAGATCTGATGAGATTAGGCTTGCCTGGGCTATCCAGGTGTCATGGACCAGCCTGCTTTAGCTGAGGATCACTCAGCTGATGCTGATAACATCCCCATCAGCACCTCTGAGACTCAACCAGCTGACACTGTCAATGACCCTGAGACAGCATCTTATGACCCTGCTCTGACACAGGACACTTTGCTCCCACCCACAACATGGATGAAGCAGCCACTGGTGCCGTGAGACTCACGGTGCTGCAGGATAAGGTGATGCAGCTGACACAAGCTATGTCTACCCTGCAGGAACAGACAGCTGCCCTTCATGCCACTGCATCAGTGCCTTCAGCAAAATGCCCAGTCAGACCTCCAAAAAAGTATGGAGGAAATGCGGAAGAGTTCCCCGCCTTCCTTGCTTAGTGCCAGCTTTATATGGAAATCTGTGCCAGAGTCTTCAACTCAGACAGGCTAAAAGTTTGCATCCTGATCAGCCTCTTAAAGTGACAAGCAGCCAAATGGGCTGCTCCTTTGCTAATGGCTCAGTCTCCTGACTACCCAGGTTTTGTGGCACACCTGAAGGCTGCTTTCACTAATTGTTTAGACGCAGAGAAAGCCAACAGGAAAATCTATGCACTGAATCAGGGGCGAGGGTCAGTGGCTTTTTTTTTTAAACTGTCCCTAAGGACAGAATTTTATTGAATTTGTAACACAATACAAAACTTAACAAACACACAATAAAACATACACATGTAACCAGGGCTCTTTTTGTAGCAGGAGCTCCTTTGCATATTAGGCAACACACCCCTAATGTAGCCAATCTTCCTGTACAAACATGCCCACATTTGACTACCTCTTTCCCTCACACTTGTAGAATTCACAATCGCAACAAATGATCTCTCACCTGTACAATGTGTTCCACTAATGGCGAAGAACAGTTCAGAAATTTCTGTCACCAAGGGATCGGCAGTGACCAAGGGATGTTTGTGTTTGGTTTGGGGGTGGGGGTGGGACTTGGAGTATTGTGGGTATGCTTTCCTTCCTTGTGGTGTCTGGCTGGGGTGTCTGCCAAGCTGTCGAAACTCTGGGGATGCCTGGTCTGCCTTTCTTTCCTTCATTATTTGTCTTTTTAGCCCTGCCAGTTTTGCATATGTTTCCAGTTACCCATGGAGTAGAAGTATTCACTGGTGCCAGGGCTCCAGGGCCATCACTCACTCATTCACACTGCTGGGAAGGTGATAGCAGGGCATGGCCAATTTTTTTTCCAACGCAACTTGTCAGGTCTTCTGTTTTGTGGCAGAGTTTGTTCCAGGGCTCTGGAGCCATCCCCTTTCACTCACTCTGCTGGGAAGATTATTGCAGCACATGCCCAGCCGTTCTGATGTGTCTGATGCAGGTTGCTTATTTGTTTATTTACTAGGAATAAGGCCCATTGTGGAAATAAATATAATGAGCTCTAGAAAGAGGCTTGGGAAGATTGCCAAGCGTCAATTTGCTTTGGCGACCTCCTCAAACCCCACCCTCTCCAGGCTCCAGCCCTGAAATCCCCAGGAATTTCCCAACCTGGAGTTGGCAACCCCATCCCCTTCCCAGCTAACCACCAACCTACCATTATCTGCCCCTCTGACTGCAGCTGACTTCTGCCCTCCCTCCTGGAGACCAGTTGTAATTCTGAGTGATCTCCACCCCTCACCTGGAGATTGGCTGCTTGGGAAGGTGGAGTGTATGGCCTGTCTGAGGTCCTACCCCTCCTCAAACCTTACCCTCTCCAGGTTCCAGCCCTCAAATCTCCAGGAATTTCCCACCTGGAGTTGGCAACCCTATCTCCCTCCCAGCCAATACTCAACCTACCTTTATTTCCCCCTCACTTTCCACTTTCCATCTCCCCCACACACACCTTCAGCCTTTACCCAGGAGGAAAAGTAGTCTTTCTCTGAAATGGGGACCAAAGCAGCTTACATCATTCTCCTCTTCCCCTTTTGACTTGTACAACAACCCTGTGAGGTAGGTTAGGCTGAAAGTCACCCACTCTGCTTCTACAGCAGGAACCTGGATCTAGCAGACCCTGCTCTGAAGCACTGACTGCTATGCCTAAGGTAGCCAACCTCCAGGTGGAGCCTGAACTCCAGATGACAGATTTCTCCCCCCCTTGGAGAAAATAACTGCTTTGGAAGGAGGGCTTTATGGCATTCTCTTCAGCTGAGGCCTCTCCCCTCCACAAAGCCTGGCTTCCATAAACCCTACCAGAAAATCTCCAGGAATCTCCCTACCTGGAGCTGGCAACCCTAGTCAGAACGGGCCCCAATGAATTCCTCACAAAGGCCTGCGAAAGGTTTTCTTCTTTTGTCTGAACCAAGCTTGGTTGCCTACTGTGGTGAAACGGGCTCCAGGTTACAACTCAGCTGTACGCCTCCCACCCTCGTCCCATGGGCGTATCTCACTCCTTAAATTCACTGCCACTACTCACTGAATGTTCACTGCCTTTTTAGAGGGACAGTGACACCCCTCTGGCCGAATCTCCCTATTTGGAGATGGAATCCCCAATCTTTGGGGGATCCCTGGAAAGTTGGCAACCCAAGGGTCTGGCCTTTCCTTGCAAGGTGAGTGCCCCTGCTCTTGGCAACCCAAGGGTCTGGCACAACATTTGGCATCTAGGACTCTGTGGCCTTCCCTTTCTTCCACGGTTCCAGGGCTATCCCCCTTTTTTTAATATTTATTCCATTTTCCACCATCTTACAAACTTTTCAACATCAACGATAGCATACATTTTAAGAGTCATTACAACATTTGAACATTGGTTATTACATTTTTCTGATTCTAATTTACACTTTTTAACCAGTTATATACCTTCAACCATCTTTTTTCTTGTAAATCCTGATCTTTAGCCTGAAGCTTTAAACTCAAATTATCCATTTGCGCTAGCTCAAGGAGCTTTACTATTAGTTCCTCTTTGGAAGGTATTCTATCCGTTTTCCAATTCTTAGCCAGTAATAATCTTGCAGCTGTTATTTTATATACTAATATGTATACATCCTGTTTACCATAACCTTTGGGAGTTATATTCAATAAATATGTTTCTGGTGTTAACACAACATCTATCTTTAATATTTCATATACAATTTTATGTATCATTTTCCAGTATGCTTGTACTTTGCTACACTTCCACCACATATGGTAAAAGGTCCCCACATTTGCCTTGCACTTCCAACATTTGTTGGATACTTGCGCGTAACACCTAGCAATTTTGTCTGGGGACCAGTACCATCTGTAGAACATTTTATAAATATTTTCTTTATACGATACAGCTCTCATAAATTTTACAGTTTTCCAAATTGTGTTCCACTGCTCTATTTCTATTTCCTTTCCTATATCCTGCATCCAAGATATCATTACAGTTTTAATATTTTCATCAAGCTCGAACTCATCTAATAAAAATCTGTAAAGTTTCTGGACTAGTTTGTCACTGGATGATAACCAGATTTTGTCAAGTTGCGTATTCCCTTCATCAAAACTGATTACTTTGTCTTTACTATATCTGTCATGTAATAGTGCACGTTCCCACCATGATAACTTGATTAGATGTACTTTTTCCAGTTTTTCTTCTGTTTTTAAAGCGTTATTTTTTTCCAACAATATATTATAGTTGGCTTTCTTACTTTCCGTCATAAGTGATGGTTTTACAAAGGCTTCCAAGGGTGACACCCATCTTGGTGTTTTCCTATAGAATCTCTCTTTTATTCCACTCCAGATTTTATTTAAAGCTCCCCTTATTACATGTTGATTAAATATCGAGTGAACTTTCGCCTTTTCATACCACACATATGAGTGCCATCCCATGTAGAGATCGTGACCCTCTAATGCCAATGTTCTCTCATCCTCTAACACAATCCACTCTCTTATCCAGTTAAGCACACATGATTGATAATACAATGACCAATTCGGTACACCCATCCCACCCTTTTCCTTTCTATCCTGAAGGACTTTTGATTTTATTCTTGCTCTTTTATGAAGCCAAATAAATTTCCTAGTAACCCTATCTAATTCCTCCAGGAATTTCAGGTTCTTTCATACAGGTATATTTTGGGCTAAAAATAAAAATCTTGGCAGTATGTTCATTTTTATTGCTGCAATTCTGCCCAAAAAAGATAGCGGTACATCCTTCCATCTCGATAGATCTTTCTTAATATCATCCAGTAATTTACGATAGTTGTCCTCTATCAAGGAGCTCGCTCTGTTGGTTATATAAATGCCCAGATATTTCACTTTTTTCACTATCTCCATGGAAGTTATTTTTTGAATTTCCTGTGTGGTATCCGGTTGACAATTTTTGGTTAACAATTTCGTTTTTTGGAGATTTATCTTAAGACCAGCTACTTGTCCATAGGATTGGATACCCTCCATCAATATTTTAATAGATTTTTGCGGACGTTCCACTATAAATAGCAAATCATCCGCAAAAGCCAAAAGCTTGTATTCTTCCCCTTTCACTCTCAAGCCCTTTATCTTTTGATTATTTCTTACTGCATTATTTAATTATTCCAACGCAAAAATAAATAGTAGTGGGGACAACGGACAGCCTTGTCTTGAGCCTTTCTGTATTCTTATATTATTTGTTAAGTCTCCATTTACTAGGATTTTAGCATACTGCATAGTATATATTGCCTTTATCATAGACCAGAAATAACTTCCACAGTCTGAGATGACAAGTTTTTGTAATAGAAAGCTCCATGATAGGTTGTCAAACGCTTTCTCTGCATCAAGAAACATCAAAACCGCTTCTTTCTCCGGATGTGACTCATAATATTCTAAAATATTAATAACTGTACGCATGTTATTCTTGATTTGTCTTTTCGGCAAAAAGCCCATCTGATCTCTGTGTATTGTTTGCGCTAGTACCTTTTTTAGCCTATGGGCTAATATATTAGTAAATATCTTATAGTCCGAATTTAAAAGTGATATAGGTCTATAATTTTTAATTTCGGATCCATCTGAGTTCAGTTTGGGTATTAGTGTGATAAGGGCATGATTCCACGATTCAGGTATTTTTCCTGATTTTCCAATTTTTTGGAATAAATCTTTTAACGACGTATCTAGTTGTTCCAAAAATATCTGATAAAACTCTGCCGGGATGCCATCTGGACCTGGTGATTTTCTTCTTTTTTGCCTTTTAATCGCTTCTACAATCTCACATGGCGTAATTACCTCATTCAAAATCTTTTTATTTTGGTCACTGAATTTAGTATAACTTCCATTTTGTAGATATTCTTCAGTTTTACTTTCTTCCTGTGATTCTTGATTATATAGTCCGTTATAGTATCTTTCCACTATGCTTTTGATTTCTTGAATGCTATACTTTTCTTCCCCTTTTTCATTTTTAAGTTTGACGATAGTACGCTTTTCTCTTTCCTTACGGAGTTTGTAGGCTAACCATCTGTTAGGTTTATTTATATTTTCAAAGTAGTATTGCTTAGTAAGTTCAATTTTCCTAGCTATCTCATTATTCAAGAGTATACTCAATTTATGATGAAGCAAATATAGTTTAACTTTATAGTTTATTGGGTTTATAGCATTTTTCATTTTGGATTCTTCTACTCTAATTTGCTCCACTAACATTCCATATTTCTTTTTGGTTTGCTTATTTTTCCATGCACTTTGACAAATGAACCACCCTCTAATAAATGCTTTAAATGCATCCCAAACAGTTTCCATTTTTACTTCTGGTTGGATATTTCTTTTAAAGAAGTCCACAATCTCTTCTTTGGTGCTTTTTAAAAATTTCTGGTCCTGGAGCAGCCCTAAATTCATTGTCCATCTACTCTTTTTTGGCTCATCTCTTAAAGTTAAACTAACAGGGTTATGATCTGCGAATGTATTTGGCAAAATTTCACAATCCATCACATCATATATCATACTAGCTGATATCCAGTTCATGTCAATTCACGACCATGAATTATGTCTTGAAGAGTAGTACGTAAAATCATTTTTTTTTAGATTTCTTGTTCTCCAGATATCAATCATATTAAACTCTTCATCTAACTTAAAGAACGATTTCGAAGTAAGAGAGCCTGTTTTGACGTTTTTCCTGTTACTCTTTCTGTCTATTGTTGAATCAATTACCGCATTAAAGTCTCTCACTAGACAGATATTCTCAATTTCTTGTAGCGACAGCACCATCTGCAACTCTTTGTAAAAAGAATCTTGATTCTGATTCGGCGCATATATATTAATTACTAATGTTTCTTTACCATTCTTAGTTATAGAAACTGCAACTATTCTGCCGTCATTTGACGCATACAACAATTTAGGGTTCAGCTTATCTTTCAGGTAAGTTACTACACCCCTCTTCTTTTTTACATCTGCAGCTATAAACGCATTTCCCAACTTTTTGTTGTTCAAATATTTACAATCGTCTTTCTTTATGTGTGTCTCTTGTAAACATACGATATCCACTTTGTTTTTGATTATTTGATGAAATATTTTTCTTCTTTTTGGGGGGCTATTCAACCCATTTATGTTGATAGACCAAATCCTAAATTTTTTGGACACCATCTTGTTTATTTTTTATTATTTTTTCCTGTGTTTTTGTACTTGAATCTGGTTAAAATCTGATATGTTACCTTACTTGACTTTCCCCCCCCTTTTTTGGTATTAGTTTCTTTAATGGCTACTTTAAGGGCTATCCCCTTTCATTTGCGCTGCTGGCAAGGTGATTAAAGGGCATGGCTAACCCACCCCATTCCAATTTTCTTAGGCTCTTTACTGTTGGGCACTGGGGGTTGGGTGGATTCAGGGCTTCCAGTCAGCCTCTCACTCAGCCTGCTGGGGTCTTTGCTGGGGGTCACACATCTGAGTCACTGTGTCATGTTCAACTCAGTTGCCATCTGTTCTTCTGATAGTGGCTGCAACCCACAGCAGGGGGGGACACAAAATAGCAGCAGCAGCAGAAGAGATTGGATTTATACCCCACCTTTCACTACCCAAGGGAGTCTCAGAGCAGCTTACAAACTCCTTTCCCTTCCACTCCCCACAACAGACACCCTGTGAGGTAAGTGGGCTGAGAGAGCTCTGACAGAAACTCCTCTTTTTCAAGAACAGCTGTGCCAGAACTATGGCTTGCCCAAGGTCATTCAGCAGGTGCAAGTGGAGGAGTGGGGAATCAAACCCAGTTCTCCCAGATTAGAGTCCGTGCACTTAACCACTACACCAAACTGGGTGTTTGGGAGTTGGGGTGTCATCCCCTTTCACTCACACTGCTGTCAAAGTGATTTCTGTACATGGCCATCTCTTCCCAGACATTTGGGTGCTTGTTGCACTGGGCTTTGAACCAGCCGTTCAATGGGCTCACTGTCAAGATGATACCTGTGCATGGCCAAGGCTTTCCCTAGGAGTTTGTTCTGTTATTTGAGTGGTCCTTCTCTCTCCGCTGACAAGGTGGTTGATTGCAGTGCATGGCCAATCCTTCCAGACTATGTGCTTGGGGTTACAAATGATCACATCCTTCTTATACTGGCTGCAAGGAGGAGCCAGGGCGGGGAGGGGGCACAACATTACTTAGAGGAGAAATGAGGGGTGCTTCCTTTTGTTTCAAAGCACCAGAGCCATCTACTCTCACTTGGCCCACTGGCAAAATGATAGCTATGTGTGGTCAAGGCTTTTCCCAAGGATTTGTTCCAGAGTTTCAGTGAACCCATTTATCTCTCCCTTTCTCACTGTTCTGTCAGGGCCCCAAGTCACCTCCATGTCTTCCTTCCATTTTCAATTCTGTCAGGTTTGGGTTTTCTTAGTGCCGTGGCCCCAAATCACCTCCACTGTTGTGGGTGACTCCTTGGTCTGGGGGAAGAGAAGGGTTGGCCATACCCAGCTATCATCTTGTCTGCAGTGAGTGAATGGGGCCCAGGGATGCAGGAACCCACAACAGTGCGAGCGGCTGCTGGGCTTGGGGTGGGGGAGGCGATCCCAGGAAGCATCCACTGTCAAGATGATTGCTGCGCATGGCCAAGCTTTCCCCAGGGCCTTGTTCTGGAGTCTGAGTGGTCTTTCTATTTCTCTCTCCCTTTCTTTCTCTGTTCTCTAGGGGTCCTGAGCCACCTCCATATCTTCCCTCCATTTTCAATGCTGACAGGCCTAAAGGTCACAGCTACAAGCCACCTCCACTTTTGGCAGGTGATTTCCAGGCCTGGTTAGAGGAGGAGGAGGTTTGGCTGCATCCCACAATCATCTTGTCTGTGGACAGTGAATGTGGCTGGCAAAGTGACTGCAGTGCATGGCCAAGACTTCTCCCACGGCCTTGTTTAGGAGTCTGAAAGGATGTTCACTTTGTTCCAGGGCTCCTGGGCTACCTTCTCTCATTTGCCCCACTGCAAGAAGATCACCATGCATGGCCAACCCTTCCTGGGAATAGAACCTTGGCAGCAGCTTCTAGACATGCCTTCAATTTCAGCCCACTGTTTCTTGTTGGGGACTCGGTGTTGGGTAGACCCAGGGCTTTGAGCCAGTCTCTCACTCAGCCGGCTGGCAAGAACATGGCAGTGCATGGCCAACCCTTTTCAGTTCCTCAAGCCACCACATTTGCAGTCATCGTGGGACACTGTGTGGTCGTACTCGTCTGTGATGGTGTGGGTCTTTGACCCACCATGTCAATGCATGTTGCTTGCTTCTACTTCTGGTGGCTCCTCTGGATGGGCCTAAAAGGGCCTTCCATTTGTTCCATGGCTCCAGTCCAGAGTCATCCGTTTTCACATGCACCACTGGCAAGGTAATTGCAGGATGTGGCCAATCCTTCTGAGGTATTCGCTGGAGGACGCAAGTGACTGTGTCCTTGTTATTCAGGGTGGTCTTGGACTCCAGAGAAGAAGAAGAAGAAGAAGAAGAAGAAGAAGAAGAAGAAGAAGAAGAAGAAGAAGAAGAAGAAGAAGAAGAAGAAGAAGAAGAAGAAGAAGAAGAAGAAGAGTTGGATTTATACCCTGCCTTTCACTTGGGAGTCTCACAGTGACTTACAATCTCCTTCCCTTCCTCTCCCCACAATGTAGGTGAGGTAGGTGGGTCTGAAAGAGTTCTGAGAGAACTGTGACTGACCCAAGGTCACCCAGCTGGCTTTATGTGGAGGAGTGGGGATTCAAACCCAGTTCTCCAGATTAGAGTTCACTGCTCTTAACCACTACACCAGGGCTTCAGAGCCATCCCCTTTCACTCATGCCACTGGCAAAGTGAGTGCAGGGCATGGCCCATCCTTCTGAGGTGTTCACTGGTGGGGTCGCAGATCCAAGTCACTAGTGCCACATCCTTGTTATACAGGCTGGCCATGGGTGCCAGAGCCATCGTTTTTCACTCACGCAGCTGGCAAAGTGAGTGCAGGGTATGGCCAGTCCTTCTGGGTTGTTCACTGGGGGTCGCAGATCTGAGTCATCAGTGCCATATCCTTGCTATACAGGTTTGTCATGGACTCTAGAGCCATTCTCTTTTACTTGCAGCATTGGCAAAGTGAGTGCAGAGTATGGCCAATCCTTCAGGGTTGTTCACTGGGAGTCGCAGATCTGAGTCACCAGTGCCACATTCTTGTTATACAGGCTGGTCATGGGCTCCAGAGCCATCCCCTTTCACTTGTACTGCTAGCAAGGTTATTGCAGGGCATGGCTAATCTTTCCTGGGCATTTATGCATTACATGGGCCAGAGGTCCATCAGCGGCTATTAGCTACAAGGTATAGATAGGAACTCTCAGTCTGGGGCAGGTGATGCACTCTATTCTTGGTGCTGGAGGGGGCAGCAGTGGGAGGGCTTCTAGTGTCCTGGCCCCACTGCTGGACCTCCTGATGGCACCTGGTATTTTTGGCCACTGTGTGACAGAGTGTTGGACTAGATGGGCCATTGGCCTGATTCAACATTGGCTTTTCTTATGTTCTTATGTTCACCCCATTTAGTACACTTTTTCCTATTGGGCATCACTCTGCCCCCTAGCAAGGTGATTGATGTGCATGGCCAAGGCTTTTCCCAGGGCTTGGTTCTGGGAGTTTGGGTGGTCCTCCATTTCTCACAACCTTTCTCTCTGTTATCTTAGGGGGCCCCACCACCTCCACATCTTCCTTCCATTTTCATTGCTGTTGATTCTGGGTCTTCATTGCCCTGAGCCACGTCCAATGTAGAGTGTGACTACTGGGCCTGGGGAAGGAGAGGGGTTTGCCATACCCTGCAATCATCTTTATGGTGGAGGGTGAATGGGGCCCAGGGATGGAGCCAGCTGCAACAGTACAGGTAGCTCTCAGGTCTGGGTGGGGCAGGAGGGGGTTGGCCCTGCCCTGCATTCATCCTGCAAGTGGACAATGGGTGGGCCCAGGGGTGTGGTCACCCACAATAGCTTGGGCAGGGAAGGAAAGGGGTTGGCTCTTCCTGCATTCACCTTGCAAGTGAACAGTGGGTGGGTCTTGAGATGCAGCCACCTGGGGACACAGCCATATGCAACAGCGTGAGTGGGTCCCAAGCCCAAATGAGGCCGGAGGGGGGTTGGCCCTGCCTTGCACTCACCCTGCAAGTGGAAAGTTTGTGGGCCCAGGGACGAAGCTACTTACAAAAGTGTGGGTGGCTCCTGAGCCTGGGCAGAGCAGGAGGTAGTTGGCCATCCCAGGGAATATCCCCAGTGAGTTTGATGCCTCTAGCTTACACAGGGTCCCACCTGAATTTTCACTCAGGGGTGGCCTGTGACCAGAGGAAACTTGTGCTTGTGCCTGTGGTCCAGGCATGGCCAGTTCTTTCCCCAGGGCCTCACATGGCTGGACCGTCCATAGAGGCAACTTAGGCAGTTGCCTAGGGTGCACACTTTGAGGGAGGTGCTGTGCTGGCCTGCCTGCTGCCCCTCCCCTCCCTCGCCTGAGTCACCTCACCTTGCCTCGCCTGCCCTGCTTGGCTTGCTTCTCCACTCGCCCTGTGCTCCTTGAGGGTGCTGTGCTGGCCGGCCTGCCTGTTGCCCCTCCCCTCCCTCCCCTCTCAGGTACTTAGGAACAATGCCAGGAGGAGGAGCTACTGGCTGACACTGCAGGAGAACCCCGCAGGGAGGACTCCCTCAGAGGCAGGAGCTGCTTGGGGCCTCGTGCCTCTCCAAGCCCGGTAAGCACAGCGCCCTTGCCAATCTCTTCCTCCTCCTGGCAGGGTTTTTTTTTTCCAATGGAATGGCACAGTCTGCCTCACCTGGCATGGGCATTTCCTTTCAGGGGTGCCTTATTTAAACTCTTGATCTTGGCACAAACATGGGAAGGATGGCGGCTCTGGCTAGGGCATGCAGCAAGAGGGAGGGAGAGCCGCGGGCCTGGCCGGCTCTGTTAGGTGGAGGTGGCACACTTCTCTTTCACACACACACCCCAGTCAGCAGAGCTTGCAATTAATTTGGTGCCGGGGGGGGAGAAGCGAGGAGAGGCAGCAGCAGTGGAGGGGGAGGTAGCTGCTTACCTAGTTTGCTGCTGGGTTTTTTGTCTCCCCCCATGTTGGTCCACTCAGTGGTGATAATTCTCCATTCTCATTTGTATCTCCTTCTCTGAAAATGATTGGCCATTTTTTGCTTGCATGATTCTTTTCTCCCTTGTGTTCTCTTTTGACACTGATACTTTCTGCTGTTCCAGTTCTCTGCTGTCCCATCTTTAGACTACTTTCTGCATCAGTTCTTCCAGTTGTGTTTTTGATTTTTTCATTCTTTCTAAAATGCATTTACGTTTGAAAATCGGTGGGCGCATGGAGGGGCAGAAGGTAGCCTCACCTAGTGTGCAAAAAAACCTGGCACCAGCCCTGGGGCCTCATAGGAGTTGGCAGGTCTTCCTTCTTCCCTTTGTTCTGGGGTTCCATAGCAATCTCCTTTCACTTGTACTGCTGGCAGGGTGAGTACAGTGCATGGCCAACTTCCCAAGGCAACCTGTAGCAAAGTCTTCATTTTCATGGGAGCATTTGTTCCTTGGCTCCAGAGTCGTCCAGAGCCATCCCCTTTCACTCACCCCACTGTCAGGATGATCACTGTGCATGACCCTTCTTGGGAATAGGATGTTGGCATGGCAGCAGGTTTGAGCCACCCATCCTGTTTTTGTTTTGCTCTTTCCTGTTGGGGATCAGGTGCTAGTTGATGTAGGGCTTTGACCCATCCTCTCATTTGCCATGCTGGCAAGAATATGGCAGTGCATGGCTGATCCTTCCTGGGTATGGGATGTTGGCTTTGAGTCACTGCCACATCCAGTGAGTCTTCATTGAATGTGTGGGGGTTGAGGGACCCCCTTTAGTTTCAGGGCCCCAGAACTGGCCTTTCACTCGCATCCCTGGTGATGGTCTGTGTGGCCTTTCCCAGTTCAGGAGTTGGGGGGGGGGCTTCCCTTTGTGCCATGGTTCCAGAGCTATTCTCTATCATTCACAATGCTGGCAAGGTGATTGCAACAGTGCGCGTGACTCCTGAGCCCAGGGGGAGGGCAAGGATTGGCATCCTGAGGAGGTCTGCTGAGAGTCTGATGCCTCTAGCTTGCACAGGGTCCATTCAATACATTGCTGAAGCTGCACCTGACATTTTCCCAAAAGCACTTTCCTGGGGGGCACCTTCTTTGGGGGGCCATAACTCAGATCCCCAAATCCAACCAACACATAACTTGAAGGGCATGTAGGGGAGCATCCCAGGGAGGTTTGCTGTGAGTTTGATGCCTCTGTCTTGCACAACGTCCATTCTATACACTGCTGAAACTGTTTTCCCAAAAGCATTTTCCTGGGGGGCCATAACTTGGACCCCCTGATTCCAACCCTCACCAAACTTGGTGGGCAAATAGAGGAGAGTCAGCTGGAGATCCCCTACAGGTTTGGAGTCTCTAGCACACTGGGGAACTGTTCTGCACCACAAACTTCATGAACTGGATCAAGATGGATAGCCATGTTAGTCTGTCTGTAGCAGTAGAAAAGTAGCACCTAAAAGACTAACAAATTATGTTGCGGGGTATGAGCTTATGTGAGTCACTGCTGTGAGTCTGAAGAAGTGACCAGTGACTCATGAAAGCTCATACCCTGCAACATATTTTGTTAGTCTTTTAGGTGCTACTTGACTCTTGCTGTTTTCTACTGTTCCCAAAATGTTTCAGTTTGTATGAGGTCATTTTAGTTTGATTCGGTTCAGGGTTTGTGAGTCCACCACAAACCACATTTTCCTGGTTTGTGCCCATCCCTAGTCCCCATGTTGCACCAATGCTCCTTTGTCTGTACTCAGTAAATAAGCAGTGCCATGTTTTTACCAAAACATGTTGTTTATTGTGCTGTATGTTTATTCCTTCCATTGCCTCACCCACTTTTCCTCCCTGAATTCTGCAAGCAAGGAACTCTGTTTAGGATTGCACTGTAAGCCCCCCCCCAATGCTTCAGTACCAGTAACTCGCATCCAGGGCTGCAGCTAGCTGTTGCCAGCATCCTCAGCCCTGAACCCAGGGTGGTCTTGCCTGAGTGAGAGACACCCCAAAATGACCTCTGAACCTCCACAAGCAGTGCCCTATGAATCCAGGCTTGGCTTAAATAGGGGATTTTGCTGAGAAAACTTAGGCCAAAGAGAATTCTCCAGGCTGGCTGCACTGCCAAGCACCCTCCATGCAAGCAACCCTCCTCCCCATGTCTATCCTGTCAGCTCAGTCCAAAAAGGACTAGAATCAGCAAGACTCTGCTGTTGCCTCAGGCATCTTCTACTGACCAAATGGCTAGTCTTTTGTCTGTCAAATGTACAGGAAGGCAGGGACAAAAAGCCTCTGGTCAGTGCTATAGTCATGAATGAAGTATGTTGCATGTTTCCATCCCCCTCTCCTGTTTCACCGATATGTCAGGGAATACCTTTGGAATAATCCTCTCATTCCTGTCTCCATATATTTGTCAAAGATATACATCTACTGAATGGTCACCCATTCAGGTTCATCCTGCCATTAAGAAACATTACTTCTTTTGTCTGGCACCAGGGAAACACCAGACCACTCTATTGTTCCACAATGGACACCCCCAGCCCAACCATCCAGCACATGGCTTAAGCTAATTATATCCAGGCTCTGCCTCTCTGGAAGCTTATTGGTCACATCAGGGCATACCCCTCTTGACAACCGCAACCCCTGGGACACCTTTTTGGCCCAGGCTCACCTGAGACCAGCCCCCAGGGCCACCCATTGGTCTGCATTGTTTTCCAATGTCTATATCCCTCAGAGCACATGGCCTCACACTGTGTGCCTTTGCCCTGATGACAACTGGCAGTCCATTCCTAAACCTCTGGGTTTGGGCCATAATCCCTTCTTCATGGACCTCTGCACATTTGGACAGGTAGTATCACCCCATAACTGACCCCTCTATTAGCTATCAATCATCTCTGCTTTCTTAGTTCTGTATTGTGTGTGTGAACATTTGATTATTGTTTGTATGCTTGAGAATATTTAGTAAAGAAATCATTATTTTAGTTACCCAGTCTCTGTGTCTATTCTTGGGTGCTTGGGAATTCTAACTCCAGTATATACAGGTCTGATCCTATAGTTATGCTAATTGTTCATTAATATCATAATTCCCCAATCTATTATTAAGAAATAGAGCAATTTGGCTAACACTAGCACAGGGCCCATGGGGCAATGCCCCTCCCAAATTCTCAACACCCCCCAAATCTGAGAGCCTGCCCCACTGCCATGCCAGCTGAAGCACAGTTTCTACCACAAAGAGACAAAAAAAGTAGAGGGACCCACAACATCAACTTGCAGTTGCATGTGAAAGGCAGAATCATGTGGAATCATTCTGAGCTTCCACTCTCCATCGAAGCTGCTGTGTTGAAAGGGAAGGGGAAACCAGGTCACTTTGTGATCAGAGGTGTGACAAATTACCTCTGCATGATATCTATGAAATGCACTACATACCACTGTGCATTATGTAGCAAATGTTAAATCTTTGTCTGTAAACAATCAAATATTAATTTTAAATACTTCTGCATGCCAAACACCAAATATGACATACACATGGTTTTCAAGCTGTCTTCTGGAAAATCATATGTTTCTTTCAACACTTACAAGAGGCTTCTCAGTTTTAACAAGTCATTAAAAGATATGTTGTTCATCACCCTCCTCTGCAATGCATAGCCACAAGAGAATATTGAGCATGTTTTACAACATGCTGTATTCACAATGGGTGATTGAGAGTCCCAGTAATGAACTGAGTGCATATATGCAAACATAACCCAGAACACTTTCCAATATGTGAAGATTCTGGATGAAATGAAAAGGTTCCTTAAATGCATGCCAGGGCAGAGAGTGCTCCCTGAAGGTGGCACTATGCAAGCTCAAATCATAGGTCCATCTAGGTTAGCTCTCAAGTTCTCAGGCAGAGAAAGATCTTTCATAACACTTATTGAGGGTGTCCATGATTTCAAGGCTTCCCTCAAGTTGAAACCCTCCATGTTTCATCTCATGCTGTTCCATGACACCCAGCAGCAACTTTTCTGTGGAACCAGAGGCTGCAAAAGGCAGGGGACAAGTGGGAAAGATTTGTTCCGCAAGCAGACCTTAGGTTACTGTGTTCTGGATCTCAGTTATCATATGTTCTTCTGCAATCTTGCAGCATGCTAGAAGTTTGACAGCCCTGTCTCACAGCAAGTTGACTATCTAAAGGTCTCTCGGGATCTTTCATGTCATTCCAGGGAACATATCTTCTTCTAAGGTGGAAAAACATTCAGGGGAAAAGGGAATCAGACCTAGCTGGTGTTGCTACCTATTTGCAGATCTTCATAAGATATATGCAGTCTCATGGCTGTACTTCCATTGTGAGAAAAGGCATTGACCTATTTATTCTTAGATGGAAGTAACTCCCAGAGAGATGTACATTTGGGTTTTAGCTAATCAAAATCCAAGCTGAAAGTGAACCTTTTATTAATGCAGTTAGTATATCTATTTATATGAAGTGTCTATATCCCATCCTATCTCCTCAGGTTCAAGGCAGCTAACGGTGCAACATCAGGCTGTAAGGACACATAACAGTCCAGTGAACAAGATCTTTTAAATGAACATATTAAAAACACACTGAGTGCAGATTTCAAAATGCACAGAATTAAAAAGAATGCAGCCAAATCTGCCAAAAGAGTTTACCCTCCAACAAATGTTCTCTGGAATAAACTTCCTAAATGTAGTAAGTGAAGTATCCTCCCTCACCTACTTTTCGAGACCATTCCAGAAGATGGGTCCCACCATGGAAAAAGCCAATAGCCTGGCTATTGCTGTACAAACAGCCCTAAGGGAGGGAGCCATAAGCAGAAGGCTGTCTGGAAAATGTAGCTGACATGTGTGAGTATATAGGAAGATGCACCTGGCTTTATGGCTCAGGGTTCACAAAAGGTGTGTGTGTGTGTGTGTGATGCTATATTGAAATGATAGGGACATTTTCCAATCACTGGAAGTACACTACTCTTTCTCCTGAAGATGATTACACTGATAGGTTTACCTTTCTAAATTGCTTCATTCATAAGGGTCATAGTATGACTCTAGAACAGCTTTACTTATTTATTAGCAATAAGGCCCGCTGTGGAAATAAATACAACAAGATCTAGAAAGAGGCTCTGGGCGAGTGCCCTGTTCTTGGGCACTCAGCGTCAATTTGCTGTGGTGACCTCAGCAGGATATAATGACACAGAGCTGACTGTTTTCTCCAGGGGAACCGATCCCTACCATCTGAAGAACGGTTGTAATGCTCAGTGATCTCCAGCCCTCCCCTGGAGATTGGCAAAAATGGTTCCCCAGGAGGAAATGGCTGGTTTGGAGGGTGGAGTCTATGGCATTGTACCTGTCTGAGGTCCCACCCACCCCTCAAACCCCACTCTCTCCAGGCTCCACCCCTCAAAACTCCAGGAATTTCCCAGCCTGGAGTTGGCAAGCCTATCACCTTCCCAGCCAACCATCAACCTACCTTTATGTGCACCTCTGACTTCAGCTTTCCATCTCCTTCCCTCTTAGAGAGCAGTTGTAATTCTCAGTGATCTCCAGCCCTCCCCTGGAGATTGGCAACAATGGTTCCCCAGGGGGAAATGGTTGTTTTGGAGAGTGGAGTCTATGGCATTGTACCTGTTTGAGGTCCCTCCCCCTTCTCAAACCCCACCTCTCCAGGCTCCACCCCTCCCAGCCTGGAGTTGGCAACCCTATCTCCTTCCCATCAGCTTACCTTTATCTCTCTTTCAGACTTCAGTTTTCCATTTCCTTCCCCCTGCCTTCTGGAGAGCAGTTATAGTTCTAAGTGATCTCCAGCCCTCCCCTGGAGATTGGTAACAATGGTTCCCAGGAGGAAACGGCTGGTTTGGAGGGTGGAGTCTATGGCACTGTACCTGTCTGAGGTCCCTCCCCCTTCTCAAACCCCACCCTCTCCAGGCTCCACCCCTCAAATCTCCAGGAATTTCCATACCTAAAGTTGGCAACTTTATCTCCTCCTCTCTCAGCAGCCTCTTCCTAGGCAAAGTTCTGTCTTTCTCATTAGTGGGGAGCAAAGCAGCTTAATTCATTCTCCTCTTCCGCTTTGTGATCTGTACGGCAATCCTGCAAGATAGGTTAGGCAGAAAGTCTGGGGCTAGTCCAAAATCACCCAGGCAGCTTCCATAGGGAGGCTCCTGCTGAACAGGAGCAAGCAGCCAGGGCTAGTAAAGTAATGCCAGTCAGGAGGCATGAAGTCACCCTGAGAGTGCCGGCTGGTGTTGGCCTAGGGTTGCCAACAAAGACAGATTGATGCAAAGGAGGATGGAAAACTCTCTATATCTATTTTGCCTTAAATTGGTTTTGATGCCAGCAGAGTGAGAAAATGCCAGAGGCTCTGGATGGGTACCCTGTGGTAAATGGACCAAACAGTTCCTAAAGATTTTCCAAAACACTACTTGTCAATAATTCATTTTCTACACTCACAGCATCCCTTGCCAGAATGCAACACATCCCCAGCACTTTGAATTAGCACCAGAGCTTTAAGAGGTCTCCAGCTGTCACCTAGAGATTGGCAACAGTGGTATTCCAGAAAGAAATGGGTTATTTGGAGGGTGGGGACTATGACATTGTATCTGTCTGAGGTCCCCCTCTTCCTCCTCCTCAGACCCCACCCTCAGCAGGCTTCATCCCTAAAATATCCTGGAAGTTTCCAACCTGGAGCTGGCATCCCTATGTCCTTTCCAGGCAACTATCAGCCTACCTTTATCTGCCTGTCTGTCTTCAGGTTTACATACCCCCCCAGCCTCTGCCTAGGGAAAGGGCAGTCTTTCCCTGCAGTGGGAACCAAAGCAGCTGACATCATTCTCCTCTCCCCCATATGATCTACACAACAACCCTGTGAGGTATATTAAGGTTGAAAGTCTGTGAATGGTCCATAATCCCCCAGGCAGCTTTTATTACATGAACCTGGGACCTGCACACCATCCTCTGAAGCGCTCTCAGGTACATATCTGTGGCAGTAATGGGGTGACTGCTGGCACCTTTTCCTATCATTTTTTGCCTTGTGGTATTCTGCTTGTGGTTTGATCTGTCTTTTTTGTGATGTGGCATGGTTGTGTTATTGGGTTTGTTTCTTTTGAAGGGGAAGTGATGTGTTGCGAGTGAGGACATATTTTACCTCAGAATATACCAGACAGTTCCAACTGTCTTGCAGGGGGGTGGAGTTTGAGGTGTGGAATGAAGTCCAATCAGCTTCTATATGCAAATGACCTTGAAACACTGGCCCAATCAGAGAAGAGTGGCCTAGGCTGCAGTGGGTGGGAGAGAACTCAAGCAACACAGCCAGTGAATTGAGACACCTTGTGATTGACACATCATGGAGCCAACTGATTTTGGCGGGCATAGAATGTTGCCAGACTAAATTGCAATTATGTATAAAGAGAGATTATGGGACAGAGATGGCTCTGCTAGCTTTAGTTGATGACCTTTATCTGAATGTAGACAAAGGCCATGTCTCCTTGTTGCTCTTGTTGGATTTAATCTTTAGCCTTTGATACAGTAGATAATGCCATCTTGCAGAGGAGCCTGGAGGCAGAAGCAGGTAACAGGGGATGCATGCTGGACTAGTTCAAATCATGCCTCATGAATCAGACTCAAAGGGCTGCTGTGGGACCTATCCTGTGGAGTTCAACAGGGCACAATTCTATCCTGTTCAATCTCTATATAAAGCCCTTAGAACAAATCAGTCATAGCTTTTGGGTTGGATGTCATCAATGTATGAATGATACCCAGTTCTATATAGCCTTATCCAAACCCCCAGGTGGTGCAGTAGAGGTCCTGAATAACTGCCTGGATGCTGTCGCAAATTGGTGCTGCGGGGGCAACAGTGGGAGGGCTTCTAGTGTCCTGACCCCACTGCTGGACCTCCTGATGGCACCTGGTATTTTTGGCCACTGTGTGACAGAGTGTTGGACTTAGATGGGCCATTGGTCTGATCCAACATTGGCTTCTCTTATGTTCTTATGTTCTTACATTGGCTAAGAGTGAACAAACTGAAAATAAACCCTAAAAAAACAGAGATAATGCTGGCTTCGAAGGTGGAGATCTTGAAGGACATTGTGCTCCCCACTTTGATGGAGTTCAGCTGACCCTCACTGACTCAGTTAATAGTCTTGGGGTTACACTGGACCCAATGTTATTACTGGAAAAGCAAGTTAATGCAGTTGCAAAAAAGATGTCCTTCCAACTCAGCCTAGCCTGAAATATGGCCTCTTACCTTAATATGGCTGATCTGGCCATTTGAATCCATGCCACAGAAACATCAAAATTAACTACTGTAATGCACTGTACATTGGTTTCCCCGCAAAATCAATTCAGAAATTCCAGCTGATGCAGAATGCCATGGGTTGGCTATGATCAGGAGTTAGATGAAGCATGCATTTTACTCCCATTCTACAGACACTTCCCTGGCTGTACATCAGTTAATGGGCTCAAATTAAGGTATTACCTATAACATAAAATGCCCTTCAAGAACTTGGACCATCATACCTGCAAGACCACCTCTCTCCCTACATTCTGCCATGACAGCTTCACTCATTGGAGGAGAGTCTTCTGCAGGAGCTAACCTGCAGGTACCAAAATCAACAACTCCATAATATGCATTTTCTGTTGTGGCCCCCACATTATGGAATGCCCTGCCTAATGAAGGCAGGAAGGCTCCCATTCTCCTGGCTTTCCACAATCTATGCAAAACTGAATTATTCAAGAGGGCTTTTCTAGACAGGCAACAGAGTTGTACTGTACTATAGGTTTCACAAAGTTACTTAGAAAAATTATTAGGGACTACGTACAGCTTGCCAAAACTAGGATCCTACTATGGAAATTTGCATCATTTATTTATTTACTATTGTATTTCTACCCTGCCCTCCCCACGAGGAGGAACCAACTGCTGGATCAGCCGAAGATGGTAGAAGGCCGATTTGGCAGTGGCTGCCACCTGGGCTTCCATAGTTGAGGAGGAATCCAGAACCACTCCCAAACTCCTAACCTCCTACGCTGGCACCAAAGGTGCCCCATCAAAGGTCAGAAGAGGGAGCCCCATCCCCGAACCGACCCGACCTAAGCACAGGACCTCCGTCTTTGCCAGGTCTTAACATTAGTGTGTAATGTTAATACTTATGATTTGTTTCAGTTGTTTTTAGACTTGTGGTTGATTCTACAACCCTATTGCATTGTTTACTGAATATCCCATCCATAGATTTGTATTGAGTCACTCTGTGTAATCTGCCTTGAGTCCAGGTGAGAAAAGCAGACTATAAATAATGTAAACAAACACATGAATATTACTTTACCTATTATTTGTGAAAATTAGGGGAGGATTATGTTCAATATCTAAGTTGTGCAACCTTACATAAGCAGAACAAAGAGTGACAAAAAGTGAGTTTGCTTTAAAAGTGAGGATAAACATCTCCAAATGAAGGTTGCCAAACTATCAGCAAATGTCCCTTATTATCAGACTCAGAGAACTTGCTGTGTAAGGGTTGCCAAGTCCCCCCGGGGGCAGAGAACCCCCCCCCCCCCGAGAGGCCCGTTCCCCACTGGCCCGGATTGGGCTGCTGGGGGAACCCCACCCCCAAAGCATGTGATGTGCCTAGCTTGTACATGGCACCCGGAGGTGACCTCATTGTGTCAGGCATGTTGGGGGTGGGGCCACAATAATTCGAGGGAAAACCGTAGAGTTTAACCTCGAATTATTGTGGCCCTGCCCCCAACGTGCCTGATGAGATGATGTCACTTCCGGGTGTCCCAGTGTCAGGTTCCCCAGAAAGTCAGTCAAACACCAGGCTTCATAAAGAAGATAGCTTTTTTTGAAAGCAGTTCAATGGTAACACTCCATTGTCAGTGATGACCAGATCAACATAGGCACCCACAGTTATACTAGCTTTGAAATGCCCCCCCCCCATCTATCTACCAGTAGTCGCCAAGCGCGTGTGTGGCAAAAGGTGCGAAAGTTGTAAATAAAACCAAATGCCCAGAGCTGTCCCAACAAAAGGGAAACAGAAAAAAGAGTTTGTGGGACCCAAGGACTTTTGGTGAGATAGCAGATTGCCCAGGCTGTAAATCTGGGTTTCCTAGGCAACCTGCTCACCTCCCTACATTCCAGAACATGAAAAGTTGCAGACCAGCCCTCCCTCCTTCCCTTCCATCCATCTCATGTCAGGATTACCTGACATTCTGCCCCTCTGATTCTTGACCCCTCCCGGGTTTGTGAGGGTATAATTTATGGAACCTGTGGATCAAACGCGGGGCGTGAACATGTTCCTCCCTCACCCATTCCCTTTGCTCAGGACCAAAACCCACCCATTCAACAAGGTAATACAATCGATTCCTCGATATCTTTGAGTCCAAAATTTCAGCAACTTCGTAGAGCGGTTCCCCCCCAACCATAAGGGGGGGAGGCATTGGGCGTTGCGGTCTCCATTGGTTCTTCCCAGGCGAACGTCTTAATAACCTGAGATGAAACACAGGATGAATGGCTTTCAATGATTTGGGCAAAATCAGTTCAACAGTTACAGCATTGAGCACACGTTTAATTTCATAAGGTCCTACATATTTCCACCCCAGTTTCCGACTAGGTTGAAGACCCTTGATGTTTTGGGTGGACACATACACAAAGTCCCCCGGTTTGGGGTCCCACCCTTTGTCTTTCTTTTTATCTGCTTGAGCCTTGTACACAGATTTGGCGTCCTCCAAAGTTTGTGCTAACAGCGGCCAAGCAGCTTGGGAGTTGCTTGCACCAGTCCTCCGCTTCCCCAGCCAGCAATGTAGGCTGCGACAGAAATGGGAGGGGAGGTGCCTCATAGCCATGCACCGCCATGAACGGAGAGACCCCTGTAGACGCATGACACGTGTTATTGTAACAGAATTCCGCCAAAGGTAGGAGCGACTCCCAGTCGTTTTGTTGGAAATTGGTAAAACACCTCAGATATTGCTCCAGAGTCTGGTTGACTCATTCAGTCTGTTCATCCATTTCTGGGTGATATGCACTGCTAACCCCCCTCTCCACCTCTAACAGTGCCATCAGTTCTCCCCAGAAATGCCAAACAAATTGAGACCCTCTGTCGGAGACCACCTTAGTGCGTAGAGTATGGAGTCTCACGACATGCTGCAAGAAAGCCCTAGCAAGCTTTTTTGCCAATGGGATCGACTTAAATGGGACAAAATGTGCTTGTTTAGAAAACAGATCCACCACCACCCATATCACTGTCTTCCCACCACTGGGTGGCAAGTCCGTTATAAAATCCATAGAAATAACTTCCCAAGGTCGGGTGGGGGTCGGCAGAGGTCGGAGCAAGCCCGGCGGCTTCCCCGGGCGGGGCTTGCTCATGAGGCAAGTCTGACAGGCTTGCACAAATAGAGAGAGATCTTTTCTCATCCCCGGCCACCAAAATTGTCTTTGCAGCAACTGCAGGGACTTTACAAAACCCATGTGTCCTGCGAGTTTAGTCCCGTGCGCCCACTCCATAACCTCCCCCCTCAGGGAGAGCGGAACGAACAGTTTTCCGTTTTTCCACCAGCAGCCATGCTTATCTTGCATCAACCCCTCCTCTCTCTCCAGAGAGTTATGGTCAGCGTCAGAGAGGGCGGAGGCGAGTTTCTGGTTCCAGGAAGGAGTCGGGGGGGAGGTGGGCTGATGCCTGGTTTGGCTACGTGTCATCACCACCCCATCTAGCTGGGAAGGTGTGAACACGGAGTCCCGAACCTCCTCCCTCTTGCTGTCGTGCTGGGGTAGGCGGGACAGCGCGTCAGCCAGGGAGTTCGCCTTTCCCAGGAAATGGTGCAATGTGAAGTTAAACTTAGAGAAAAAATCAGCCCACCGGAGTTGTTTTGCATTACGATTTCTTGGGGACCATAGCAACTCCAGGTTTTTGTGATCAAATGGCACTGTAGCACCTTCAAGCCAGTGCCGCCACGTCAAGAGGGCTAATTTTATCGATCCTGCTTCTTTCTCCCATACCGACCAGTTTCTCTCAGTGTTATTAATTTTTTTTGACACGTAAGCTAGGGGGTGGAGCTTCCCATCATCCCCCTCCTGCAAAATGGCCCCTCCCATAGCGACATCCGAGGCATCAACATGTACCACAATTTTTTTCAGTTCGTTTGGGTGGGCTAAGATGGGTTCTGACGTAAACAGGGTTTTTGAGCTGGTTAAAAGCATTTTGACACTCAATAGTCCACTCCAGCTTAGCCCCCGGTCTAGTACCCTCCGGGCCCTTCCTTTTAGTTTTTAGGAGATCAGTGAGGGGAAGGGCCACTTGCGCAAAGTTCGCTAAGAAGGATCTGTAAAAGTTCGCGAATCCGAGGAATGCTTGTAATTGTCTCCGGGTCTTGGGGGCCTCCCACCCCACCCCACCACATCTTGTACCTTAGCTGGATCCATTTCAATCCCCTTTTGAGAAATCCGGTAGCCAAGAAACAAGATTTCTGATCGATGAAATTCACACTTAGATAACTTGGCGAACAGTTTGTGCTTGTGCAACGTCTGAAGTACCTCATGCACCAATTTGACGTGGGATTGTTTATCAGGGGAGTACAGCAAGATATCATCAAGGTAAACAAGGACCCCCTTGAACAAATGTTTATGCAGCACTTCATTGATTAAGTTCATGAAGACCCCCGGGGCCCCTTGTAAGCCGAACAGCATCACCAAGTATTCAAACTGTCCAGTGGGGTGTTGAACGCTGTTTTGTACTCATCCCCCTCCCTGATGCACACCCTGAAGTACGCATCTCTCAAATCCAGCTTGGAGAAGATTCTCCCTCCCACCACGGCAGCAAGCAAGTCTTTGATTAGGGGTAACGGGTAAGCATTGGTTGCGGAGACCACATTGAGCCCTCGGTAATCCGTACACAGTCTCAACCCCCCATCCTTTTTTTTCCGTAATAACACGGGGGCGGCACAGGGCGATGATGCCGGTCAGATGAACCCCCAGGCCAAATTTTTATCAATGAATTTCCTTAACTCCACTTTCTCAGCTGGGCTCATAGAGTACAGTTTCCCTTTGGGCAGCTTTTGGTTGGGCAGTAGCTCTATGGCACAGTCGGAGTTTCTATGGGGGGGGGGTAATTCATCCGCTTCCTCTTCCTCAAAGACAGCCATCAAGTCCCAATACTCCCGAGGGATAGTGTCCCGTTCTGCCTCCACCAACCCAACCAGCACTGTGGGTGCTCCCTGGGGGGGGAGCCCCAAGTGTCTTTCCAGAGGTGGGCCTCACAGCGGGGGGAAATGAAGTTGATCACCCCCTCCTCCCAAAGTATGTGTGGGTCGTGGTCGTAAAACCAAGGGCTACCCAGGACCAGTGGGAATCGGGCCACCGAGGTGACTACAAAGGGCCTCACCTCCCAGTGCCCCCCCACTCCCATGCGCAATGGCACAGTCTCATACTTGCATGGCTCTTTCATCGTAGAGCCGTCCATTTGGGTAAAGATCAATGGCTCAGCCAACTTTACGACTTTAGTCCCAAACCCCGTCACCAGGGAAGGATTTATAATGTCTCTCCTGCACCCCAAGTCTACCAAACCCCGTACTCTTACGTGCATCTGTAGGTCGGGGTCCATTAATGTCACAGTCACAAAGAAAAGGGAAGGGGTTTTGCTCACTGGTCTTAGCGCCTGGGAATCCAGGACCTGCTGCTCAGCGCTGTTTACAGCAGGTCCTTCCCGTTTCCCGCCACTGGGGCTGGTTCCCCTTCTGATGACTCTGACTCATCTTCCAAAGGGGTTGCCTGCATGGCTCTTGCCCCTTTTGGCCAGGCCGTGGGTTATGGGGTTGAGGTATTGACCTTTTTCTTCCTCCCTTTGAAGGGGCTCGGGGAGGGGGTGCCTCCTGGGCAATTCGCTGTGAAATGGCCGGGCTCCCCGCACTTAAGGCAGAGACCTTGCTTCATTCGTTGCTCTCTGGTCCCGTCCTTCTGCCGCGTCAGGGTAGGCATCGGTTTCCCCTTCATCGATGGTGGGCCCGTTGGAATGGATTTCCCTATGGCCACCGTGTCGTCCAGCCTGATCATGCACAACCGGGTCTCGGTATCGGCCGCCTCCTTCATCCACGCCAGTAGGGACCCCGGGTCTCGACCCCTTATCACCATTCCTCGAATCTCCAGGTTCAGTCCTAACCGATAGCGTTCGGCCAGGACGCCATCAGGCCAGCCTCTGATTTTCGCGGCATGCCTGCGGAATTCTTCAGTATACTCATGCACCGTTTTCTTGCCTTGACGGAATGTGCGGATGAAGGCGTGGGCGGTTTGGTTTGCGTTCGAGTCCTTGAAGTGGTCTTTCATCGCCCACATAAAAGCATTGACCTCTTGGAGTTCTCTTCCATCCTCTTGGTGGAGGGCCACATACCAATCCGCTGCAGCGTCCTGCAGGTGCGATGCTATCGTGTCCACGATGCATTCCTTGTTGGGGAAGAGGTGGCCCCAGTTGTCTACGAATTTCTCAGCCCTCACCAGGAAGAAGGAGAATTTCTCTGGGGTGCCATCGAACGTGGCATCCAACAGCTCAGCTGGATTTGGCACCATCCTTCCCCACCCCCGGGGCTTCCCAGCGGTCTCGGTATAGGTACGGGAGGCCCTGGTGCCAGCGGCCCCCCCCACCGGGGGCCCCGTGGGTTGGTCTGGAGGTGCCCCAGGTTGCCCTGGCACACCCCCAGGCAGCATGGCTGGGGCTCCTTGGGGAGGCTGCCCTGGCCCCCCAGGTGGTAGGAGTAGTTGTCTCCTATCCATCTCCTCTCGGATCCCGTCTGAGATCATTCTTGGGATCCTCTGCAGGGACTCTTCTAGCAATTGCAAGAGTCTCTCTTGGCTGCAGTCCCCGCTCCATCTCCCACTTCTTCCAGCTCCTTCCGACTCTCTGGGCCCTGGGTGAGTTTTGTCTCCTCCCTCCGCTCCACTCGGTCGGTAGCTGGGTCTTTCGTATCGGCTCTCGTGGATCGATGCCCGAGGAGTGAGGAACCAAGTCTCCTGGGTCTTGGCTAACAGCTTGGCCCAGTCGCGCCTCTTCCTCGGTCGAGTATTCACACCTGAATACGCTCCTCCATACAGCTCTCCCCGAGGTCGTATTCCACTCCCCATGGTGCGGAGGCAGTGGAGACCGAGTTCTCTCTGGACACGGGCGCCGTAGTCACCGGCACTGATGTCACGGGGACCCCGTCATCTGACGTGGTCATTGGGATCGGGACCATTTTCTCTTCCTCGTCACTCATCGAGAGAGAGAGAGAGGTGCGGGGTAGAAGTGGCTCCCAAAAGAAAGGATCACTGACAATCTGTCAGGTTCCCCAGAAAGTCAGTCAAACACCAGGCTTCATAAAGAAGATAGCATTTATTGAAAGCAGTTCTAAGAGACACGGTAACACTCCATTGTCAGTGATGACCAGATCAACATAGGCACCCACGGTTATACTAGCTTTGAAATGCCCCCCCCCCATCTACCAATAGTCGCCAAGCGTGCGTGTGGCAAAAGGTGCGAAAATTGTAAATAAAACCGAACGCCCAGAGCTGTCCCAACAAAAGGAAAACAGAGAAAAGAGTTTGTGGGACCCAAGGACATTTGGTGAGATAGCAGATTGCCCAGGCTGTAAATCTGGGTTTCCTAGGCAACCTGCTCACCTCCCTACATTCCAGAACATGAAAAGTTGCAGACCAGCCCTCCCTCCTTCCCTTCCATCCATCTCATGTCAGGATTACCTGACACCCAGAGACAGCCCTGGACTCCTCCACTATTCAGCAGGTAAGACTTGGCAATCCTATCACTGTGGGTTTTGTTACACTACAAAGTTATGCTCTATTCTTCCAAGAACCCTCAAAACAAACCATGATCTGTTTGTAGCCAAATGCTGATGGTGCAAAGCCCTCTGACATAGGTCGAATCTGCATTTGCATTTTTAAATCAGTTTCATGCTGCATTTGCATTTTTAAATCAGTTTCGTGCTGCTTGACGCTGTCTTTCTTTATGCTTGACAGCATCACAGCAGCACAAAACTGATTTAAAAATGCAAATGCAGATTCGACCATACTTGATGTAAAGGACTGTTCTGCATTTGGCTTCTTCTGTTAACACTGGTTCCAAGGTAGCTAGATTAGTGGGCAAGGAGGGCCCTTTTACTCTCTCTACCCTTTCTGGAGGTCTCACATACAACTTACTAAGAAGTCATTCAGCACAAAACTTAAGAACAAATGAGAAAAACCTACCTGCCCACCTTTCCTTCCAGGAGCATGGAGCCATCCTCCATTTTATCATAATTACTCTGTGAGGTAGGTTAGATAGCGAATGATTGGCATAGGTTCACCCAGTGAGCTTCATGGCGAAGGAAGATTTGAATCAATTATCCCTTAGTCCTAATTTAACACTCTAACACACTGTTTCGGACTAATTTTTCCGTCCACCAAGGGCCATATGGTGCCACTAAAATACTTGAATGATGCTTATAGAATCATACAAGTATAGGGCTGGAAGGAACTGGAATGTTTATCAGGTGGACAAAAATTGGGGAAATAGATGCATAAAGAATATGTGCGTGCAGTTCTGCCTCTCTGTGTGCAGACGGGTACAGTTCTGCCTCTCTCTGTGAGAGCCAATGGAATGTTAGAAGGAGAGCTGGCCATTAGAACCAGGGGTCTTTTCACAGAAAAAGAGCTGCAGGAGCTCATTAGCATATGGTATGCTAATGAGCTACTAGGCTATTAGCATATGCCATGCCCCCTGACATCACCAGAAGTGATGTCAGAAGGGGAAGCAAAAGGGGGGAGGCATCTTCGAAAGCCTCCCCTTCCCTTCCCCAGCTGGCCTGGGTGGGGGACTGAAGAGAGAAGGGGTTTAAAGTTTAAACCCCTTCTCACTAGAGTTGGGCCACAGAAGGAGGAAAGAGGGAAGGAAAGAGAGAGTAGAGAGAAGGAAAGAAGGAGAGGAAGAAAGAGAGAGAAGGGAAGAAGGAGAGAAGCAGGGGAAGGAGGAAAAAGAAAAGAGAAGAAGGCGGGAAAGAGGAAAAGGAGAGAAGGAAAGGAGGGAATGAAAGAAATTTGGCGGCAATTCAGCCCCATTATATCCTATGGGCCATTGAAGTCAATGGTGAAAATATAGGGTATATTCTGGGGGCTGGAGGGAGGGGGTTTGAGGGAGAGGCTCCAAACTCACAGGGTTGCTGTTAGAGCCTCTCCCCAAGATACCCACCAAGTTTCAAGAACATTGGATCAGGGGTTCAATTCTATGGGCCTCCAAAAGGTTGCTCTATCCCCTCCATTGTTCTCTATAGTGGGGAAAAAACAACTTTTTTCCCACCATAGAGAACAATGGAGGGAATGGAGGCAACCTGTTTGGGGCCCATAGAATTGGACCCCCTAGTCCAATGTTCTTGGTGGGTATCTTGGGGAGAGGCTCCAACAGCTACCCTGTGAGTTTGGAGCCTCTTCTTCAAACCCCCTCCTCTCCAGCCCACAGAATATACCCTATGTTTTCGCCATTGACTTCAATGGCCCATAGGATATAATGGGGCTGAAATTGACATTCGGCTGGCCGAAAGACTCCGGAATAGGCTTGTATGGCCGAAACTGACATGTGGGAGCCTTTCTGTCCTCTGAAGCTACCGGAGCTCCCCTCCGGTGCGCTCCCCCCCCAAAAGACCCCTGATTAGAACCATTAGGCAGTTGAAGGCAAAGGTACCACTGGGTAGAAGGAACAGCAGCTTGAGCCCTGAGGGAAAGAACAGTAATCTGACACTGGCTGAGAGAAGGATAACTTGTGACAAGGATGCTTGGAAGAATAGAGTTAAAAGTTCAAAAAAAATTGTATATGTCTGTTCGGGTATCACTCCAATGTTATTTGAAATGTTCAATAAAAGTTAACTCTTTTGTAGTTAGCCTCACTGACTGAATGAATACTGTCGGAGGGGAAGAAACATCCCCCCTCACATATCTATAAGATCACAGCCTATATATATAATACACACAAAGAAACGTGTGTGTGTGTGTGTGTGTGTGTGTGTGAAGATATATCTAAATGGTAGCAGGGTATAAGGAAAATAGTGTTTGGATTCCCACCCCAATAGCTCTGGGTGAAGGATGGTTGATAAGGGGACTGGGCTGCCCTGTCTAGTAGTGTCTCTGGGAATGACAGAAGGTGTGTGAAAAGGTTAGGGCAAACTGTGATTGCCTAACCAATCTGTATTACAGAGGTTGTGATGGGTAATAGTGTCTGTGAAGTGGGGATCACAAGCAGCTCACTGCAGACTTGTATTCACTACCTTTTTTAATTTATGTATATTTTTCCTAAAACTGAAACTAGAGGAAGCCTATTCTAGTTTTCAGCACGTTTGATTTTCACAATACTTAATAGCTGGCTCTTTTGTCAGTCATGAGGCTTTATTTTATTTATTTTATTATATTAGATTTTTAGGCTGCCCTTCCCTGCAAGCAGTGCTCAAGGTGGCGTACAACAAAGGTAAATACAATAAATAAATAAAGTTAAAACGAGCAGTAAAGTACATAATATATATATCAACAAAGAAAACAATCCATTCCAGGATGGCAGAAAAATTTCAGCTTCCACAAGCCTCCTAGGGGGTTGCAGAGAATGGAGGCTGCGAGAGGGTCAGCCTATGTGTTATCCTGTTGCTGTTCTTAACCAAATGCCTGGTAGAACATATCTGCCTTACATGCCCTGTGGAAAGGTAACAAATCCCACAGGGCACAGATGTTCTCTGTCAGAGAGTTCTACCAGGCAGGTACCAGGGCCAAAAAAGCCCTGACCCTGGTTGAGGACAGATGGATCTTTCTCAGGCCAGGGAACCATCAGGAGGTTCTTACTTCCTGAGCATAGCACTCTTCTGGAGGCATACTGAGAGAGGCCAGGTGGGTGAGGGGGCACATACAGATGTTAAACAACATTGGGGAGAGAAGTGCCCCCTGAGGGACCCCACATACCAGCACCACCTTAAGAACATAAGAGAAGCCAATATTGGCTCCAATGTGCATCACTTTGCACTTGGCCACATTGAATCCCATTTGCCACATTGACGCCCACTCACCCATCCTCAACAGATCCCTTTGGAGTGCCTCACAATCCTCTCTGATCCTCACCACCCTGAACAATTTTATGTCATCCACAAATTTAGCCACTTCACTGCTTACTCCCAATTCCAAATCATTAATTCACAAGTTAAAAAGCATCAGACCCAGTCCTGATCCCTGTGGTACCCCACTGCTTACCACCCTCCACTGAGAAAATTTCTCATTTATACGCACTCTCTGTTTCCTATTGATTAGCCAGTTTTTGATCCACAAGAAGACTTGTCCTTTTATCCCATGACTATTGAGCCTTCTTAGGAGCCTTTGATGAGAAACTTTATCAAAAGCTCTCTGCAAGTCAAGGTAAACAACACCTATTGGATTCCTCTTGTCCACATGTTTGTTCACTCCCTCAAAAAACACTAACAGGTTAGTGAGACAAGATCTTCCCTTACAGAACCCATGCCGAGTCTGCCTCAATCTAAAACTTAAAAGAAGCTATACAGATGAGTGATTATGTACTCACTGGTGAAGTCTGGATAGTCTTAAAAAACCAGAAATTCAAAAATCAGATCTGTCAAATGCAGAGAACTTAGAAACTGTCAATCATGAGACTGCTGGATGTCATGGAGTTGCACATTCTTGTTATTTTACAGGGCACAAGAATTATACCTTAGCAGTTACACACATAACTGGCCACTAAGCTTGCTACATATTATAAATACATACCCAAGCCAGGAGAGGGGCTGTAGGTGGAGGCCATGGCAAGGAGGGGGTGGAAAGGGAGCACAGCCAGGGCCAGGTCGCTCTCAAGTATGCCACACTGCCCTGCAACCCCAAAATACATCCATACAATCCAGGGCAGCCAGACATCCAACCTCAGACACACATACTGACGTGGTAGGGTCTTAGAGATGAGCACCTCTCTTGCTGAGTCTGACCTCACCTGGAGCAGTCATGCAGGTGGACATAATCCCACCCCTCACCTTGATTGATCCCTGGGCCTCCCACGATGAGGCCAGGAGCTGAGCCAGCAGTGGGGCAAGGCAGCTGGACAATGGCCACATGGTGGAAGTAGGGCTGCTGGGCACCAATGCCCCCCATTATAGGGCCCACAGGCGCCACCTGAGTGGGAGGGTGGGGCCACCGCTAGAGAAAAAGGAACCCTTGCACTGAGAAAAAAAATCTCTGTGCAGCGGTGTAAAAATCAGTGGGCAAATTTATGATCATGCAATTTAGAGGGAAATTTGCTTTACACCCACCTTTTGGAATAGAAGAAGAAAAAGAAGAGATTGGATTTATACCCCGCCCTTCACTCAGCATCTCAGAGCAGCTTACAAACTCTTTCCCCTTCCCCTCCCCACAATACACACCCTGTGAGGTACGTGGGGCTGTGAGAGCTCTTTCCAGAACTGTCCTTGAGAGAACTGTCCTTAAGAGAACAGCTTTGACAGAACTATGGCTTGCCCAAGGTCATCCAGCAGCTGCAAGTGGAGGAGTGGGGAATCAAACCCGGGTCTCCAAGATTAGAGTCCATGCACTTAACCACTACATCAAACTGTTTATAGCATTCAAAAACTGTTTATACCATTCAAAAAATGCAAAATAGTTGAGGAATTCATGTGCTAAATAAACATTTGACCAGTTAAATAAGCAAAGATAAAACTAAGCAGGGGAAAGAAATGGCTGGAGAGAGCAGTGTTTGATCCAGATCCTGCATATGTCTCCATCGAGAAGCAAAGAAGGGGGAAAGTAGGAAGAAAAAACCCACACACATTGCAGTAGGTTTCAAAAGATAACAGATCAAATTTGAGCTACATCTCTTGTAGTATGACTGTTGTGGAAAACCAGCAAATCCTCTAGAGCAGCAGGCTAGATTGGCTGAAGAGCCTTCTCAGCTTAGCAGATCTATTTGTGAGTGAGGACACCAAGATGAGAGGGTGCACTCATGAGCAGTTTTCCTGTAGCTTCTTACTGGTTCAACTCTATATCATCAAAGATAAAATTCATAATCAAAACCAGCACCATCCTCCCATTCCATTGTCCCTTTCCAGCAGTTTGTCTGCTTAATTAGCAGGTATACCTTATCAAAAGAAAATTATCAATGGATATTAATTCTTGAACACAAAAGAATACATTGTTATCTATTTGACTGTCATAAAAGGTTTATTATTTTTTTTAAAGTTTGCCACTACATTTGATAAACTGAACATCAAAATGGACCATCATCAAGTCAATGTCTACCTGTGAAGCAAATTGAACAGTGTTCTGATGAGGAATTACGTCACTTTGCAATTTGCTTCCAATAAAAGAAGCAATCTATCTAGACTCAAAAGGGGCGCAAATCACTCAACAGTTCTAAATGAACGACTCAGTAAATCTATTGCTTGTGTAAAACAATATGCAGGAAGTAATGATAAATCTAGTTCACCTGAAAAGGGTATGAGGAACTCCATGTGCAGCAGCATTATACTGAAGAGGTCAACTATATTGGGAATGTTGCTTTTTAAAAATAAAATAGCTACCTGAAGTTGGAAATTATTGCCTACATCATTAGGATGAGTATCCACGAAATGTATTATTCAGTGATGCAAGGTAGTCTCTCTTTCTCCAGAATGCATAAAACTAAATACATCAATACAAACTACAACTGAAAGGAGATTATGTATTGTAACAGCCAAACACTTGATGGGTCAGTATCATCTAATGATAAAGGTTCCATCTTCCAGTTCTGAATGCTGTCTACATGCCATATTAGGGAGATTAGATACCTGGCTTGTGTAATCAGTATTTCTGCTTCTTTAAGACTGGGGGGTAATAAATTTATTTTTAACCTGCGGGGAGCTAGAGTTTTGGAGAATGGCTTTGATTGGTGCATGGAGATCAGAGAGCATACACAGTGGCAAAACAACTCTCATAACAACAACAGCAACTTTGCTTCTTAGTAAGTCCCAGCTGACAGCATGGATAAATACACAGTAGGCATGTGGACTGCAGTATGGAGGTTGCTAATTAAGTGACCATTCATTTGTTTGCAGGGCAAGCTGTAAGAGAAGATAATATCAGACTCACAGAACTAGCTAAAAGAATCACATTCAGAACTGGAGCCTTTACAGCAGCTAGGCTTGCCAAGCCCCCGCTGGGGGTGGGGGAACCCCCGATTTTGACCCCCCTTACCCGCTTTTTTGAAACCTGGCACCGGGGGACAAAATGGCGGCCGGAAGAGGGACGCTCTGGCATTTTAGTCCTCCAAGTCTCTATGGCTATGAAAGCCATAGAGAGGAGGGCTAGAGCGTCAGTTCCACTTCCCTCTAGTGTGCGCTGCTGACTGATTTTCCTCCCTCCAGTCCCGCCCCTGTTGTTTGCAGCATGAGCAGCCTGAGCAGTTCTCAGAGCCCAGAAGAGTCAAGAGTCCAGGAAAGTAAGGTTTGGGCTGGCCCAGGGCTCTACCTCATTGTCTTGTTTGTTTTTCCTTCCGTTTTCCCTCCATTTTAAAAGCGCAGGCAGTCATTTCAGAGCTCCGTCCCCCCCGCCTAAAAGTGGGAAGGAGTGAAGGGAGGCTTGCAGTGGCTGCCTGCTCTTTACAGCCGGCAGTCCAGGTCCACCTGCCAGCTGCTCATTTTAAAAGCACAGGCAGTCATTTCAGAGCTCCGTTTTGCTCCCCCCCAAGCAGGAAGGAGCGAAAGGGAGGCTTTTAAGTGCTTCTTTCTGTCTTCCTTCCTATCATCTTTCTGCCTGCCTGTCTTTCTATCTTCCTTCTTTCCTTCCTTTCATTTTTATTTCTCTCTTTCACTCCTCTTTTCCCATCTTTTTTCTACCTCTCCCTTCCTGTCTCTTTTTCTCTCTTTCTCTCTCTGTTTTTCTGTCTTCCTCTCTTTTGCTTACTTTGCCTTTTTTCTCTTTCTCTCTCTTTCTGTGTTTCTGTCTTGCTTTCTCTCTCTCTCTCTCTTTCTCTCTCAGTCCATTTTTTTTTCTTTTGGTGCAAAATGCCTTCAGCTCATAAACACAATGCCACTTCTGTCACCTCTTCCAGATGATTCCTTAAAGTCCATCTTTTCTATGAATTGTTTGCAACTGCCCAGTCCCCATTTTCTGCTGAAATTGACCATTCCTACTGAAGACTAAACTGCCTATTTATCCTCTCTAACTTTGTCTGGGCGGTCTTTCTTAAGGGAAGAGAGATTATATTTGAATAATTTCTATAATTAATTAAAAAAAACAGAGTCTGTCTGCTCACAATTTTAAAGCTAGCTCCATAGCAAACACATGGTAACCCTGTAGGGTTTTCAAGGCAAGAGACATTCAAAGGTGGTTTACCATTGCCTGCCTCTGCATAGCAACTCTGGGCTTCCTTTATGGTCTCCCATCCAACTACAGACCAGAGCTGACCCTGATTAGCTTCCAAAATCTGATGAGATCAGACTAACCTGAGCCATCTGAGTCCATGACATGGTATTATGTAGGCAGGGCTGCTGTGTGGGTGCCTCCCAGGCTGTCATCTCCAACCTGTTCTTGGGAGCGCAATCATTAGGGAAGAGCCACGTGACAGAAGTGTAGTTTGGTGCAGTGTGCTGGAAGTGAACATCATCAGAAAGGGTGGAGCTTGAGAAGTGACATTACCTGCCGTTTGACCTGGAAGTGACATCACAGGAAGTGACATCACAAAAGTCTCCTGGCTCTGCCCCCAAAGTCTCTTGGCTCCACCCCCAAAGTCCTCAGATATTTCCGAAGTTGGACTTGGCAACCCTAACAGCAGCCAAGTATTTGTGCTGGGTTTTTGTACACTGGGAACGATGCTGACAGGATCACTTGTGAATAGCTGACCCATCTGCAAACGCTAAAAAAAAATTAAAAATTCCATGGATAGAGGATGCCATATGCTTGGTAACACTGCAGTTGTGAATATTATATTTTCAGAACATCCCTTCATGCAGTGATGATGATAAAGTTACAATGTATACAGCACCTTCCTTCTTTGTTTTCTTTAAAATAGGGGCAGCTTCATATAACTTGCTATCGAAGGTATAAAGGTATAAAGAACCACAAGGGTGTCATTTTGACTGAATGAACCACCCTCTTTACTCTAGAAGGTAGAGCTGGGATTTGCATAATAAGAGTTTTATTGGGCAAGCAAAGGCAGTTGGACAGATGCTCTATGGCACTTTTATGGGGCCTCCTTCCTCTAGTTTTGCCCCCTTAGAGTGAGTTCAGTCCAAATTTCTCAGAGTAGTTCTTCAGGTCCCCAGGTGTGTATCGAATACACTGATCCATCTAGAGACAGGTGCTATATCAGTGGAAGCCAAAATTACTTTGACTTCACTCCAGTATTGGCTTAAACTAAATTTCCATCCTCAGAGACTAACCCACGTTAGAGCCCCAGATTCTGTCAAATATCGCTTGCAACCCATGTCCTATTTATCACAGCATGATACTCACAAGTTTAGGAAAGCCTTCACATTAGCCAGATGTGAGGCTTTCCCCTCTGCGGTGCTTGAGGGCAGATTCAAAAGGATCCCCACTGAATATAGACTTTGTCGATGCAGCTCAGGAGAGATAGAAACTATTGAGCACATGATGCTCAGATGTAACTGGTATAAAAAGATCCGTGACAAATATATTACTCCCCTTATAACAGATATGGTGGGACAATCAGGTGCTGAGCAGTGTAACCGACTGTTAATTGATGGGAACCGGACAATTACCAAAACTGTGGCAAAATTTTGGGTAGCATGCTACTGCATCCGAAATACACGATCAAATATATAATAAGAGCTGCCTAATAGTCTCTGTTTTATGTTTTTCTTTTACTTTATTATGCTCAACTGTATTTTTATAGAGTTTTATTTTATTGTCCTAAATCCAGTTATATGAATGCTATGAATGTTATATTTAAGCATGTGTGTTCTATGGCTTGTTGCCGTAATAAATGCCTGCCTGACTGACTGAGTTTTATTGGGTTGTGCTTGTTCTATCCACTGGGATACCCCTACTCAGCCTACTTGGAGAAAAGTGTAAGGATCTCTATATCTGTACATATCAAATTACAAAAGAGTAATGGCCAAGTTCTGAAATCATAGGTACACATATACTATATCCAGTTTATTCTAGTTCAAAATGCATGATTTTTTAAGAATCCAGGATATTCTTTGTTTTTAGACCTTTTAAAACTTTTTTAATTTCAAATATTTACTAAACAAAACATTTAATACAAAGAAGAAGAAAAAAGTAAAAGAAAAAAACCCAGACAAAAGTAAATAAACATATATATGGTTCCAGCCCCACTTAATTCAGTTTTTACATTACATTTTGCATCAATTTCTGTTAAGATTTCACAATTTTGACTTAATATATTTATATTTTACAGTTCTCTATCCTGTCCTTATATATATTTGAATTTTGGTTCCACAGCATTCTATGCTTGCCATAATTGATTCGGCTCAAGAACTGGCAGTCAGAAGACACTGGCCAGGGCTGACTGGCCGCTTCGCATAGTCCCGCCCACATCAGCCCCAGTCAGTGTTTTCAGCTCAGTCTGCCCCAGTCCTCTGACAGGAGAGGACCATCTGGAGTGTGAGCGCAGGGACAGGCCCTCAAGGCTGAGGCAAGTGAGAGAAGCCCTTTTCCGCCCCCCTACACCATCCCCTGGGCCTTCTATGAGGGAACTAGGTCCAGAGAAGCCCTTTTCCACCCCCCGCCATCCCCTGGGCCTTCTATGGGGCACTAGGCCCAGAGAAGCCCTTTTCCGCTGCCCCGCCATCCCCTGGGCCTTCTATGGGGCACTAGGCCCAGAGAAGCCCTTTTCCATTCCCACACGCCATCCCCTGGGCCTTCTATGGGGCACCGGGCCCAGAGAAGGCCTTTTCCGTCCCCACACGCCATCCCCTGGGCCTTCTATGGGGCACTAGGCCCAGAGAAGGCCTTTTCCGCCCCCCCACGCCATCCCCTGGGCCTTCTATGGGGCACTAGGCCCAGGGAAGGCCTTTTCCGCCCCCACACGCCATCCCCTGGGCCTTCTATGGGGCACCGGGCCCAGAGAAGGCTTTTTCCGCCCCCCACACAACATCCCCTGGGCCTTCTATGGGGCACCGGCCCAGAGAATACCTTTTCCGCCCCCACACACCATCCCCTGGGTCTTCTATGGGACACCGGGCCCAGAGAAGGCCTTTTCTGCCCCCCACACGCCATCCCCTGAGCTGTCTATGGGGCACTGGGCCCAGTGAAGCCCTTTTCCATCCCCCACACGCCATCCCCTGGGCCTTCTATGGGGGCAGTAGGCCCAGAGAAGCCCTTTTCCATCCCCCACACGCCATCCCCTGGGCCTTCTATGGGGGCAGTACGCCCAGAGAAGCCCTTTTCCATCCCCCACACGCCATCCCCTGGGCCTTCTATGGGGGCAGTAGGCCCAGAGAAGCCCTTTTCCGTCCCCCACACGCCATCCCCTGGGCCTTCTATGGGGGCAGTAGGCCCAGAGAAGCCCTTTTCCATCCCCCACACGCCATCCCCTGGGCCTTCTATGGGGGCAGTAGGCCCAGAGAAGCCCTTTTCCGTCCCCCACACGCCATCCCCTGGGCCTTCTATGGGGGCAGTAGGCCCAGAGAAGGCCTTTTCTGTCCCCCACACGCCATCCCCTGGGCCTTCTATGAGGGGACTAGGCCCAGAGAAGCCCTTTTCCGTCCCCCACACACCATCCTCTGGGCCTTCTATGGGGGCAGTAGGCCCAGAGAAGCCCTTTTCCGTCCCCCACACGCCATCCCCTGGGCCTTCTATGGGGGCAGTAGGCCCAGAGAAGCCCTTTTCCATCCTCCACACGCCATCCCTTGGGCTTTCTATGGGGGCAGTAGGCCCAGAGAAGCCCTTTTCCGTCCTCCACACGCCACCCCTTGGGCTTTCTATGGGGGCAGTAGGCCCAGAGAAGCCCTTTTTCATCCCCCACATGCCATCCCCTGGGCCTTCTATGGGGGCAGTAGGCCCAGAGAAGCCCTTTTCCGTCCCCCACATACCATCCTCTGGGCCTTCTATGGGGGCAGTAGGCCCAGAGAAGCCCTTTTCCCCCACACACTGCCTACTGCCCCCATAGAAGGCCCAGGGGATGGTGTGTGGGGGACAGAAAAGGCCTTCTCTGGGCCCAGAGAAGCCCTTTTCTGCCCCTCTTCCCTTCCTTTCCCCCCTTTCCTTTCTTCCTCTCTCCTTTCTTTCACTCTTCCCCCTCTTCCTTCCTTCCTTCCTTCCTTTCTCTGACCCTCTCTCCCTTCCACCTCCCTCCCTTCCTTTCTAGGGCCTGTTGTCTTCCACCACAACGGGCTTTGCTCCCTAGTCCAGTTATAAATTCATAACCAAACATCTCTAAAGACATTCTTATCTCTTCCTTGAAGTAATATAGTTAAATGTCCATTTCTGCAATCCCCATTACTTTGTAAATTAGTTCTTTTTTGGATGGTTTATCTTCTTTCTTCTACATATAAGCAAAAACAATTCTAGCCACTGTGATTATGTGCAAAATCAAATAACAATAAATTTTCTTATATTGTTCCAGAATTACAGTTAACAAAAAAAAGTTCAGGTTTGAAAGGTATATTAATTTCTAATATCTGTTGCAACATTTCATGCACCCCTGCCCAAAATTTTTTGCTCTTTTCACACATCCACCACATATAATACATTGTACCAACATTTACTTTGCATTTCCAACATTTGTTTGACATTTTTTTGTCATATTTGGCTAATCTGTCAGATGCTATGTACCACCTATAAAACATCTTTTAGAGATTTGCTTTTAATGAAACTGCTTTAGTATATTTTATATTTTTTTTCCAGATTCTGGACCATTTATCTAATTCGATGTTATAGCCAAAATTTTGTGCCCAATGTATCATTCGGACCTTGATTATTTCATCTTGCATCTTAATATCCAGCAATGCCATACCCAATTTTTTAATAAGATTTTCTTCCGTTGTTAACATTATTTTATCAAACTCTGTTTTTCATAGAATCCTGTCTGTTTATCTTTAGTAAATCTGGACTCCAGTTGGATTCTTTCCCACCAGGATAAGATCACATTTTGTTTCTGGGGTTTTTCTTTTGTTTTAAGTGGCAGGTGAGGGGAGCATCGTGGCACCATTTCTCCCCCGCGGAGGATCGCCCCCACTGCTGGGCATGCAGCCTGCGGGGCAGAGGCTGCGGCGGGCTGCGGAAGCATGGTGCAGCCCCCCGCCCCAGTTTTTTTTTTTAGTGGTGGAGGCATTTACCCTTTTGGAGGGCCCCCTGTTGTGCATCAACAGTGAGGAAGGGACGCCTGGAAGAGGTGCGGGTTCTGAAGAGCGGAGGATCCATGCTGATGGGTGGCTAGACACAGACTGGAAGCGGGAGGCTGCATGCTGGCTGAGTGGGCAGGCACATGCCCACACAGGACGGCAAAGCAGCCAGTGGCGAGGGACCCCCTCTCTGAGTGGCAGGTCCCTCGTCCAACTGATTCCGGCGTGCATTTTGACCATGTAAGGTATGGCTAGAACTCAATTATATATAAGGAAGGGATTTTTCATCTCTACCCAAATTTTCAATAAGACATCTCTTATGTTGGGTAAAGTATGTATGATTTTTTTCTTTGTCATACCGAATACAAGCATGCCAGCCTAGTTGAAGATTATAACCCTCTATTTTCAGAACCCTTGTATTCTGTAGAGTAATCCATTCTCTAACCCATGTTAGAGCAGCTGTCTGATAATATAATCGACAGTCTGGGAGAGCCAAGCCTCCTCTTTTTGTCAGTATTATTCCTAGATATTTTATCTTTTTGGGGGTTTCAAAGCCGGTTATCTTTTGTAGTTGATCATTTTTTTTTTGTGTACAATTTTTGATTATTATTTTTGTTTTCCTAGAATGTACTTTTAAGCCTACTAACTGTCCCAGCTCCTGCCGGGACGGCTCGCCGAGAGACTGCCGCAGACAGGCAGCAGCCCCGCCTCCACACACCCCCACCGCCATGCAACTCACCAGTCATGAAGGAGCCATGCCAGAGGAGGGCGACACCCTGGCCCATGGGGCTCGTGCCAAGAATGGCGCCGGAGCAGCGGGGAGGCAAGGGCCCCTGGCAGGGAGAGCAAGGTCCGGCTCATTTTGGAGGTGGCAGCCCAGCGGCACGGAGATGGCGCAGGTGGAGGATGTGGTGGGCCGCAGCGATCCGCCCAGTGGCAGGGCACGTGGCACAGGAGTGAAGGAGGCAGAGGCCGGCTTGGCGGCTTGGCTTTTGGAGGGAGGCGGGACCCAGGAGCAGGCGGAGCCAGGGGTGTGGGTTAGGAGCGTAAATATTTGCTATCAACATAGATTTGGCTTTTCTCTGTATTCACACTACAATTATTCTTATTCTTATTACTATTATTCTTTTTGACTGAGAGTAAAAGACACATGCTATGCTATGAGATAGCATGGGTTTACAAGAGTATTGGAATGAATGGTAGGGACTGAGGGAAAAATTAAAAAGGCAGGCTGATTTGCAGAAATCCTGCCCTGTGTAACTGAAAATTTCACACCAATTCTTTATTTCCTCAGTTTTTTAAATGCTGCTGCATGAAATTGCAAATTTCTCTTTACAACCACAAGTACTACAGAGTTGTTCTTAAATATATACAGGCCCAGGTGAAATGTTGGATAGATACACTGACCCATGTAGAAGACACTTAACATGCATAGAAACAGTAAGAATGTCTCAGAAATAGAAGCAGTGGGGAATTCAGGTCTCTCCCTCCAGCAATGTCCAGGAGAACGTGAAGAGTATGGTTGTGATCACACAGGCAATTTGGTCCGGCATAGCCACCCCACCCCCCTGGATCAAAGCGGCATGATCAGACATGCACATCTGGCATTTGGCAGCTATCTATCCCTACCCTGTTGCAAAATGACTCCCATACGCCTTAAACAGCCACCGGGAAAATCTGATGTTTTTTCCAGGTGAGGTGCTTTGGTGGTGGCTTTTCTGGCATCTGAACGCACAGGCATGCCATGGAAGTGCAGAAGCCTCACGGGCCGGTTACCCAATGCAGTCGGCATTGCAGGACCAGTGTGAATGCTGTGAAGCGCACCTAACTCCAGTGGCTCTTTTCTCCACAGGATACTGCTGCGGCAACCTGCTGGTCTGGACACAACCTATGATGTGCCCTTCTGAACCTAGCTAACCTCAGTGAACCTAAGTTACATGACAAAGAACTTATACACTTCAACTGGCATGACTGATGTAACTAGGGTCATAACTCAATGACATGACCATACATATCTCAGTTTAAGAAACACATCTAATCTCCTGGCAGGGTTTCAATATATTTCTCTTTAGTACTAATTAGTCAGAGCAACCTAGGATAGACTTAGGGTTGCCAGCCTCCAGGTGGGGCCTGGAGACCTGCTTTTACAACTGATCTCCAGCTGACAGAGATCAGCTCCCCTGGAGAAAATGGCTGCTTTGAAAGGTGGACTGTATGGCATTGTACCATGGTGAGGTCCCTCCCTTCCCCAAACACCACCCTCTCCTGGATCCACCACCAAAATCTCCAGGTATTTTCCCACCCAGACCTGGCAACCTTAGATAGACTTTGCAGATTTTTTTTTAGCCAACCAACTGCTGGAAAACATATGATTTCATAAAATAAACCTGCTTCAAAGCTGAAAACCTACAAGTGTTGATGACAGACACTGTGATAATGAGTCTGGGGAACACCTGTTCTACAAAGCAAAACCCACCCACCTCCATTCTAGCTGAATGAGAAACAGCTTCAGCAATATCAAGATACTATAGCATAAGCACTTGCAAACTGTAAACAGCCACATTATTGTCAGGAGACTCATACAAGATACATAAATTGTTTCTGTTGTAATGTATCTAACATACTCTTCAACATTAGAACTTCTGGTACTGATGCAAAATGTTTGCTAATTATTCTTGCTGCATCTGGAGGGCCATGTTGCTCCCATGATGGTCAACAAGAACTTTGCCGCATTACTTTAGCTCCTGGTTTACCCTTCTAACTGAGGATTGTTAAGTCTGTTTACAAGTCACAGCCCATGGTGTCTCTACAGACTTTATATCTAAGGGCAAAGGATTACAGAGAACTATATCTATTAATGTAGCTTACTTGGGCTTGTCGGGTTACCAAGTCTTCGGAGTCTCCCACTGGAGGTCCTTGAGATTCCTAAAGCAAAAGAAAATGGGCATTGAAGTTTAAATAGATATAATACTCAGGAGATATCAGGTGGAGGATTACTAAAGGGGAGAAGAATGTAACAAATTATACATTATGAATAAACTAGTTTCTCATTTTATTGATTTATTGATTTATTTATTGGATTTATATCCCACCCTCCCCACATAGCAGGCTCAGGGCAGGTTCCATCAAACATAATAACCAATGTACAATATACAAAGAATTAAAAACAGTTAAAACCCCAATAAAATATGACAACATTCCTCTGGTACAAATAATAGTTAAAAGCCTCATAGATTCAATCTATTTCAAGTTTGGGCCCTTAAATGGTAATGCAGATCTGACCCGCTGAGGGGAGGCCCAGGAGAGCCCACTGCCCTAACTAAAGTCTGATGGAAGAGCTCTGTCTTGCAGGCCCTGTAGAACTGTAAAAGGTCCTGCAGGGCCCTGATCTCATATGGGAACTCATTCCACCAGATAGGGGCCAGGGCTGAGAAGGCCCTGGCCCCAGTCGAGGCAAGATGGACATCCCTGGGGCCGAGTGTACAGGTTTTGAGCCTCTGAACCCAGTCCAGAGATAAGAGGCACAATGCCTGATACTCTGCCAGCATGTACAGGACTTTACTTCTCCCTCATCCCAGTTCAGGAATGAAAGATACCAAAATCCCATATGCGTAAACCCAAGAGTATGTCTGCACACACTCCTGGCTTACCAGTAGTCACTGCCACCAAGATCTCTTACATCAAGGCCCTCACCAAGGCTTTGGAGCAGAGATCTAAACTCCTGCCTGGTCTAGAGGACTTAGCAACTTATCAGCTCTGTGCCAGAGCTGCAGATAATTAATTAACACACCGTGTGGTAACCTTCTAGGTGAATGGCTTAAGCACAGGACCTAGGCTTAGAAGTCGAGTTGCAACATAGGAAACAAACTCAGATAATATTGAGGAAATATTATCTTTAATCAGTGCAGAAGCATGCATATATCATAAGACTTGCAGAGGTAGGAGATACCAGGTAATTCAAAGTCCATTGTCCAGGGAATCTAGAGGGTGAATCACATGATTGCTGTGGGCAGTTAAGTCTGGCTTCGCTGCCCACTAGTAAAATTCCATGTTGCAAGTATGCAATCCAAAGGGAAACTCACTCTCAGAAAGGAGCTCTCTTTCCAAGAAAACTATCCCCCTCTTCCCATAGGGTGATCACAATTCCCTCCCTTTCCCGTCATAATTGAATATGGCCATTTATCCAATCACAAGAGGATGAAGGGGTGTGCCCAAATCTATGGGTTGATGTGATAGAAGCCATGTCAGAGGAGCTTTGATGTGTTAATGTCTTGGGACAGCTGTGTCCCCCAGCTTGGGAAGACGCCTTAATGTCTGCTCTTCCCAGAAAAGGTGTCAAAGTGTCTTGTATATGGATATTAGGCTTGGCATCTGGCATGCCATCTGTTGCAGGTGACAAAAGTCACATGGACATGTTAGTAGCTAGGCCATTTGGCCCTAGCAGGAATGATTGAGGAAAGGTTTTTCTATACACCGGGAACCACTGGAAGATGTTGGCTGGCAGCAGGGGTATTTTTGGGCAGGAACGCACAGGAACGGAGTTCCAGCTGGCTCCCAAGTTGGCCATGCCCAGCAGGAACTCATTAGCATAATAGGCCACACCCAACAGCAGAACTCCCTCATGGATCACTGCCTTGTCGTGGCGAAGGGGCTTGCATGGTTCAATGAGGCTGTGGGCTATGCCGTGGAGGGCCACCCAGGATCGACAGGCCACAGCCGAGAAAGACCAAGTGTGATCCCCCGGAGAAGGAAATGGCAACCCACTCCAGTATCTTTGTCAAGAAAACCCCATGGACAGTAACAAAAGGCTAAAAGATATGACGCCGGAAGATGAGACCCTCAGGTCGGAAGGTGTCCAATATGCTACTGGGGAAGAGCAGAGAGCAAGTACAAGTAACCCCAGAAAGAGTGAAGTGGCTGGGCCAAAGCCGAAAGGACACTCAGTTGTGGATGTGTCTGACGGTGAAAGGAAAGTCCGATGCTGCAAAGAACAATACTGCATAGGAACCTGGAATATAAGATCTATGAATAAAGGGAAGCTTGACGTGGTCAAAAATGAGATGGCAAGAATGAACATCAACATCTTGGGAATCAGTGACCTAAAGTGGACAGGAATGGGTAAATTTAACTCAGAAGACCATTATATCTCCTACTGTGGCCAGGAATCCTGTAGAAAAAATGGTGTGGCCTTTATAGTCAATAAGAGTGAGAAAGGCAGTAGTGGGATACAATCTCAAAAATGACAGAATGATCTTGGTCCGAATCCAAGGCAAACCATTCAACATCACAGTAATCCAGGACACTGAAATGGACCAGTTCTATGAAGACCTACAACACCTCATAGAACTAACACCAAAAAATGATGTCCTCATCATTACAGGGAACTGGAATGCTAAAGTAGGAAATCAAAAGGTAACCGGAATAACAGACAAGTTTGGCCTTGGAGAACAAAATGAAGCAGGGCAAAGGCTAACAGAGTTTTGTCAAGAAAACACGCTGGTCACAGCGAACACCCTTTTCCAACAACCTAAGAGGCGACTCTACACATGGACATCACCAAATGGGCAACACCAAAATCAGATTGACTACATAATTTGCAGTCAAAGATGGAGAAGCTCTATCCAGTCAGTAAAAACAAGACCTGGAGCTGACTGTAGCTCAGATCATGAGCTACTCAGACTTAAACTGAAGAAAGTTGGGAAAACCACTACGTCATTCAAGTTTGACCTAGATCGCATCCCCGATGAATATACAGTAGAGGTGAAGAATAGGTTTAAGGGACTAGATTTGATAGACAGAGTGCCAGAAGAACTATGGATAGAGGTTCGTGACATTGTACAGGAGGCAGCAATCACCGCCGTCCCAAAGAAAAAGAAATGCAAGAAAGCAAAGTGGCTGTCTGATGAGGCTTTACAAATAGCAGAGGAAAGAAGGAAAGCAAAAGGCAAAAGTGAAAAGGAAAGATTTACCCAACTGAATGCAGATTTCCAGAGAACAGCAAGGAGGACTGGAAGTGATGTCAGAAGGGGAAGCAAAAGGGGGGCAGGCATCTTCAAAAGCCTCCCCTTTCCTTCCCCAACTGGTCTGGGTGGGGGAGCTAAGAGAGAAGGGGTTTAAAGTTTAAACTCCTTCTCATGAGAGTTGGGCCACAGAAAGGAGGAAAGAGGGAAGGAAAGAGAGAGAGTAGAGAGAAGGAAAGAAGGAAGGAAAGAGGGAAAGAAAGAGAAGGAATGTAGGAGGGAAAGAAAGAAAGGGAAGAAGGAGGTAAACAGGGGAAGGAGGAAAAAAGAGAAGACAAGGTGGGAAAGAAAGAAAAAAAGAGAGAGAGAGAGAGAGAGAAGTGAAAAAGGAGGGAAAGAGGAAAAGGAGAGAAGGAAAGGAGTGAATGAAAGAAATTTGGCAGCAATTCAGCTCCATTATATCCTATGGGCCATTGAAGTCAATGGTGAAAACATAGGGTATATTCTGAAGGCTGGAGTGGAGGGGGCTTGAGGGAGAGGCTCCAAACTCACAGGGTAGCTGATGCAGCCTCTCCCCAAGACTGGAAAATTTCTACAATCTAATTTATTACCACTATTCCATTCAATAAATGACCTTTATGTTTATCTCTTAACCTTGAGGAAAGAAAACAGTTTCTTCCTCTGAGACATTAGAGACTGTGATGTGAGCTGGGCCTTTTTAATTATATTTAATCATTGGACAAAGTTGGATTATAATTTATTCTCTTTTAATTTCATATTATCTTTGCTGCATTTACATTTTAGCTGGTAGAGTAATGCGGCAGAAACCTTGGAAAGCTATGTCAAGACTATTTTTATAACTGGAATATTCCAGTTTTTTAAAACTCAATTTATGTAATGGTCTTTGCTGCCATCCAGTGGAATTTACAACTATTTACAGTGGAATTTATAATTACTGTGGATCCTGCTCTTGCTCAGTTGGTACTGGATTTTTGGACTGAAGCCAAGCGAATTTGTGATGTCCTGTGAAGATGTTAAGAAAAGACTGAAAGCCCAGCCTGGAACTAGAAGAAGTAAACTCATGATGAACCAAATAAGTGATAAGAAAACCATACCACAAACCTGGCAAGAGGTGCATATAACTTTGATTCATAAGGAAGAAAATGACCCAATGTTACTACAATCTTATAGACCTGTATCACTGTTAAATGTGGATTACAAACTTTTTGCCTCAATAATGGCAGAGAGACTTAAGAAATGCATAACAAAAATAATTCACCCAGATCAAACAGGTTTCATTCCAAAGAGATATATGAAAGATGATCTTCATTTTACAATTGATGCAGTGGAATTTGTGCAAAATAGAGAACAAAAGGTGGTTTTTATGTTCTTAGATGCAGAAAAAGCATTTGATAATCTGTCCTAGACATTCATGTTAAAAGTAGTACAGCATAACAACTGTGGACCTAGATTCTTGAACTGGATTCAAGGTATTTATATGAAACAAAATGCAAAAATTTTAATTAATGGCATGTTGACTGATGGTTCTCAGATAGAAAAGGGGACATGACAAGGATGCCCCTTGTCACCATTATTATTTATTCTTGCAATGGAAACTTTTGCTTCTAAAATCAGACAAAAACAAAGCATCTGGAACTAAGAATCGACAGAGAAGAGTTTAAATTAAAGAACTATGCAGTTGATGTGGTACTGACAATTTTAAATCCATAAAACACAATACAATCTGTATGGATCGTATAGTAAAATTTTGTTCCTTTTCTGGATTTAAAATCAATAGGAAATCCCCCCCAATTCTTTGATCAAAACAAGCAGAAGATAACATTAAAACAGTCACCAGCTGTGATTAATCACTAACTCAGTTAAATATCTGGGAATAAATGGGTCTGGGGAAAATGAAACACTTTTTCAAGATAACTATGAAATAGTTTGGAAAAAAATTCAAGAAGACCTGAAAAGATGTTCTAATTTAAACCTGTCTTGGCTTGGGAATATCTCTGCAATAAAAATGAATATACTCCCCAAAATCAACTTCTTATTCCAGTTGTTACCAATTGAGATACATGACAAGATACTGAAAGACTGGCAAAGACAGATAAAAACATTCATATGGAGTGGCAAAAAACCAAGGGTTAGATTTAAAGTTTTACAAAATAAAAAAATAGGAGATCTAGCAATCCCTAATATTAAGTTGTATTATCAAGCAGCTTCTTTGGTTTGGATTTCTGACTGGATTAAAAATCCGAATGAAAGACTGATGAAATTGGAAGCAGGAGATTTGATGGATGGCTTACATAAACATCTTTGGATTAAACTCAGGGAAACATTTTTAAAAACCCACAATAAGTACTGGCCAACCAGGAGGTTGGCAACCCTAGTTGTAGCAAACTGCCTGTTGACCCATCAAGCCTTGAGCTGGGTTCCATGAAAACCCTGAGAAGATATGTTCTGGTGGCCAAGGATAGTCAGACAGGGATCAGTACCTGCTTTCCTTGCTTTAAGCAAAATCTGTTTAGCTTTTTTTGACAGCTGATTCAATCTTCCCATTACTTTGAGGATAGGCAGGGGATGATCAAATTCCCACTGAGTGTGAAAGACCCTGAATTCCTCTGATACAAACTGAGGCCCATTATTGGAGAATACAGTGTCAGCTATTTCACAGCAGGCAAAATGGTTCTTAAGCTTCCTAAAGACTCTGGCCTATTATATTTGGGTGTTTTGCCTCGGTTTCACTGTGTATGTTCATCGGGTTTTCTTTTTTGTTCTGCAATGATTTGCCTCCCTTCAGCATTTAGTTCACTTTCCAGTTGCTGTTTCCCTGGGTTTTCTGAGACTACTTTTGTGCCGGTTTTTCCCTCACTTCAATTCCAAAGTGAAGGTAATTCAAAAGCATACAGATTCTGTTGGATTCCCCCACACCCTTTTTCCTCCCCTTGAAGGCCACTGCACTGTCCACATTCCTCCCACTCTGCACCTTCTGCCATCCTCCCCCTTCATTGGTGTACAAGCTTCATTTTCCCATTTTTAATTTTTTTTGGCAAGCGATATGAGTCTAGTAATATGAGACTTTCACTAGTGTCTGACAGCTGAATAAAAAAATTAAAATGACCGAGGGGACTTTAAAAAGAACTGCTCAAGGTTTAGTTCCCTGCTGATAGTGATCTGAAAGGGGGATCAGAGAGGAGGCAAATAGCAGTATCCTCAGGGGGAGAGAGAGAGAGAGAGAGAGAGAGAGAGAGAGAGAGAGAGAGAGAGAGAGAGAGAGAGAGAGAGAGAGAGAGAGAGAGAGAGAGAGAAGTGCTGCATGCAAACAAAATAGAGGAGGGTATAATCAGTGCAGAAGGAAACTGACCCGAAATAGAAAGAGAGAGAGAGACTGGGATGGAAAGACTAACGCTTTGAAAACATTTCCCTTTCATGCTTCAGTGAACTGGGGGGGGGGACCATTGTGGCAGTCTCTGGAAGCCTAACATTAATATGGCAGTCTTGCTGCTGGATGGGCTTGGCCATGCACTCCCAGGACTTTGGTGTGTGTTTCAACCACAAGGGCAGAGCACACAGCATTATGCTGAGCTCCCTTCTTGCAATGCCCAGATCTCCCTGGGCTCCTGGTTGCAAGAGCTCTGCCCCTGCTTTGTCAAGGAGGCAGAGATTACCCCCCATGTAACCTGAGGCCACTTTGGGCTGACCCTGTCTTTGCACTTTCGCCTCTGCTCACCTTTTGTGGCTCAACACGAGGTTTTATACCCCATTAATGAGGTGAATAGTTGGCTGAGATGGTGGTGTTGGCAGGAGTGCTTTGGGTTCTGAGACCATGGGATAAGTTTTTTTAGAGAAGGCCTTCTAGTGCATGATGGACTTCACCTCTCAAGGTCAGGGAAGAAAACGTTCAGAAAGAACCTGGAGAGCTTAATCAGGAGAGCTTTAAACTGAAACCGCAAGGGGAAGGAGACAATCAACATGGGGATTTCAATGGAGAAGAGAAAACAGTAGGGGCCCACCTGGGTAGGACAGGTCAAATAAAGGTACAAAGCTACAAGTACCTAAAGCAAGCTGGAGATTCTCTTGCAAACAGAAGGCTATGATATAATAGGAATCACTGAGACTTGGTGGGATGATTCTCATGACTGGGATGTGGTAGTGGATGGGTATGAGTTGTTCAAGAAAAACTGGAAGGGTAGAAGAGGAGGCGGAGTGGTGCTGTATGTGAAGAGAGGGCTAGATTGTCATGATGTTCTGGAGAATGTGGTTGACAGCCCTGTGGAAAGTATATGGGTGGAAATAAGGGGAGGTAGGACAAAGAGTATTGTTGTTGGAGTCTGCTACAGACCGCCTGACCAAGGACAGGAAATGGATGCTGCCCTTCTTGAACAGATTGGTAGAGTATCCAGACATCAGAACCTTATAATTATGGGAGACTTCAACTTCTCCGATGTGTGCTGGGAGACAGGCTCAACAAAGCAACAAGAATCACACAACTTCCTGACCTGTCTGGCCAACAACTTCCTCTTTCAAATGGTGGAGGAAGCTACAAGGCCATACTAGACTTAATATTAACCAACAGGGAAGAATTGGTAGACAGGGTGAAGGTGGTGGGGACCTTAGGGGGAAGTGACCACATCCTCCTTGAATTCCAGTTGCTGTGGGGGATCAAGAAAGTTTGTAGCCAGACTTGTAGTTTAGATTTTTGTAGAGCTGACTTCAACAAACTCAGAGGCTTGATGGGAGTTATTCCATGGGGGAGTGTGCTGGAAGGGAAAGGAGCGAGTGAAGGGTGGGCTCTTCTCAAACATGAGCTTTTGCAAGCTCAAGCCCTCACTATTCCAGCAGGACAGAAACATGGTAAGGGCTCCAAGAGACCAATGTGGATGAACCGAGAGCTTCAGAATAAGCTAAGGGAGAAAAAGGAAATGGAGGGAAATGGAGGGAAGGTCAGACCTCTAAAGAGGAGTATATGAGAGCTACTAGGTACTACAGATCAGCCATCAGGGAAACCAAAGCTCGGTATGAGTTGGGTCTGGCCAGGGGGGCTCGCTACAATAAGAAAACTTTCTATAGGTATGTGAGAAGCAAACACAAGGTAAAAGAAGCAACTGGACTGCTTTTGGGAGTAGAAGCAGAAACTCTGGTGGAGGACAGAGAAAAAGCAGACAGGCTTAATGACTTTTTTGCCTCTGCTTTCTCCCAGAAGAACTTGAGCCTATCTAGAGATGGTAGAGGACATGACAGGACACCTGAATGTCCAGTTGACATTGACAGGGAGGTTGTGGAGAGGCACCTGGCTGCACTGGACGAATACAAATCCCCTGGGCCAGATGGTGTGCACCCATGAGTGCTCAAAGAACAGAGCCTCTGTTCACCATCTTCAAGGCCTCCTGGAGGACTGGGGATGTGCCACAAGATTGGAGAAGAGCTAATGTTATCCCAATCTTTAAGAAAGGGAAGAAGGATGACTCAGGAAACTACAGGCCGGTCAGTCTGACTTCTGTTGCTGGGAAGATATTAGAGCAGATTTTAAAAGGATCAATCTGTAAGCATCTGAAGGACCACTTAGTGATCCAGGGAAGTCAGCATGGTTTTGTCCCTAACAGATCTTGTCAGACCAACCTGGTTTCCTTCTTTGATAGTGTGATGAGCTTACTGGATCATGGGAACTCTGTTGATGTAATTTACCTGGATTTCAGTAAAGCTTTTGATAAGGTTTCCCATGACATTCTGATGGGCAAACTATAGGACAGCTCGATGGATAGGGAACTGGTTAGAGGACCGCATCCAAAGAGTGGTGGTCAATGGCATTTCATCAGATTGGAAGGAGGTGTTCAGTGGGGTACCAGAGGGCTTGGTTTTGGACCCGGTACTTTTCAATATTTTTATCAATGATCTGGATGAAGGGTAGAAGAGCTAATTAAATTTGCTGATGTGTAGCAAACACCCAAGAAGATAGGGTTAAAATTCAACAAGACCTGAATACTCTGGAGAAGTGGGCAGTTATGGACAGGATGCAAATCAACAAAGATAAATGCACAGTATTACATCTGGGCCACAAAAATGTCAAGCACAAATACTGGATGGGAAATACGTTTCTAGGAAGTAGTGTATGCAAAAGAGATCTTGGGGTAAGAGTGGACTATAAAGTAAATATGAGCAGTGTGATATGGTGGCAAAAAAGGAAAATTCAGTCTTGGGTTGTATTGGCCATGGCATCGAAATCGCAGGAGGTCATAGCCCCTCTGTATCATACCTTGGTCAGGCCACACATGGAGTACTGTGTGCAGTTCTGGAGGCCTCACTTCAAAAGGGATGTGGACAAAATCGAGAGGGTGCAGAAGAGAACGATGAAGATGATTAGGTGTCTGGAGACTGAGCCCTACAAGAAAAGGCTAAGGGCTTTGGGAATATTTAGTTTGGAGAAGAGGAGATTGAGGGGGGACATGATTGCTCTCTTTAAATATTTGAAAGACTGTCATTTGGAGGAGGGCAAGGAGCTGTTCCAGTTGGCAGTAGAGGATAGGACCTGAAGCAATGGGTTTAAATTACATACAGAAAGGTATTGGCTGGATATTCGGAAAAACTTTTTCACAGTCAGAGTGGTTCAAAGGTGGAATCAGCTGCCTAGGGATGTGGTAAGCTCCCCTTCACTGGCAGCTTTCAAGAAGAGGCTGGATGAATATTTGTCAGAGATGCTTTAGGCTGGTCCTGCATTGGACAGGGGGTTGGACTAGATGGTCTGTATGGTCCCTTCCAACTCTATGATTCTATGATTAAGTTTGATTAACAGCCAAAAGTTTCAGGGGGGAGAATTCCCAGCTGTGTCTCTATGTGGCTGGTTGGACTGGCTCCCCCTCAGCACTGCCTCTTGGCTGCCATTCTGCAGAACACAAACAGGCATGCATGCACACTGCACAGGCTTAGCATGCGTGCACACACACATGTTGTAAATGATTACAGCTTGCACTGCTAGTGTCAGTGGGTTCTACTATGCATTCTGTACACTCAACATGTATCCCCATATTATGAGATTGTGTGACTCTTCCCCATTTTTTCACAGTGGTGGAAAGCACAGCAGAGAGTCCCCTAGTTATTGGCAATACAAAAAACAGGGCTTTGCAGCCCCTTGTCAAATTCAGGAAAAGTCGGGTCAATTTCAACAGTGGGTTTCCCCCCTTTGCCTGTGTTTCTTTTTGTTACCTATCATTCAACAAACATATTTACTTATTTATTTTATTTCTATCCAATCCTTCTCGCATGCAGGCTCAGGGCGGGTTACAACACATAAAACTTACAACAATAAAACCAGCTCTAATACCATAAAATCATTAACCCTTAAATGACATTCTGAAAAACCATTTCCCAGCATCCCAGCATGATATAACAATAGGGAGAAGACAGGCCAGAACCTATAAAAACATTTCCACTGGTAGAGTTCATTGCTGTCAGATAGCTCCAGAGCACGCATTATAGTCCAGTGATACCTGGGATCCATCAGAAACTGAGTAGCATGTTCACAGCCTGAATAGTTTTGAGATCAGCGTCCTACTACTAAATGCATTATGGTATTTCTGGTTCTGTGACAGCACTTTATGAGCATGAAAGCTCTTGTACCACTTTATAGAATATTTCCTGAGGAAGATCCATTTTTTGAAACATTGTTGTTATAATTGTTGTTATAAAATCCAGAGACAATGTTGATGTATTCTTATACAAGCATTTTCTTATGATTTGATGGAATTTGTTTATTGTTTATTGTTATGTATTGTTTATTGTTATATAGTGTTTATTGGCAACAATGTATAGAAAATATTTTCCCTTGTAAGTCTTGTTGACTATCTTGATTTGTGGGTCAGACTCTCATGACTGTTTTCTCAGTATTTGTTTCTAGACAAGGTCATGACTGTATAGGAAAAGACTTCCCTGATTCATTCCTGATAGGCCCAAATGGTCTAGCTGATAACATATCCCTGTGACTTTTGTCACCTGAGCAGATGGCCTGCACAGATGTCTAAGCTTCATACCCATATTGACACCTTTGCTGAGAAGACCAGACATTGGGGCATCTTCCCAAGCTGAGGACACAGATGTCCGATGCATTTACACATCAAAGCTCAAGCAGATGTGCCTTTAGTCGTGTCAGCAATGTCTGCACCTAAATAGTCGGACACACCTCTGTATCCCCTTGTGATTGGATAAATGGCCATATTCAATTATGACAGGAGAGGGAGGGAGGTTGTGCTCACCCTCTGGGATGAGAGACAGAGTTCTCTTGGAAAGTTAGCTTCTTTCTGGGAGTGAGTTCCCTTTTGGATTACAAACCTGCAACATGGAATTTTACTGCTAGGCAACCAAGCTGGTCTTTGTTGCCTTCATCAGCCATGTGGTTCATCCTGAAGATCCACTGATTCCACAATGGACATTGAATTATCTGGTTTCTCTGAATAACTGGTAACTATGAATACCTCTATATGTAGTTAGAGCTGAACAAGCTACAGATATTCTTTGTTTTCCTACCTTTGCAAGTCTTGTCATATGCATGCTTTCTATTGAATAAAGATAATATCAATTAATATTATCTGAGTTAGCTTCTTGTGTTGCAACTGGTGGTTGCAACTAGACCCTGTGCCTAAACTGTTTGCCTAGAAGGCTACCGCTGAGTGTTAACTAATTATCTGCAGCTCTGTCACAGAGCTGATAAACTTGCTAAGTCCTCGAGACCGAACAGGAGATTAGATCTCTTCTCCTGAGCTTTGGTGAGGGCCCTGATATAAGAGATCTTGGTGGCAGACTACTGATAAGCCAGGAGTGTGTGCAGACATACTCTTGGGTTTGTTTAAGCATGTGGGATTTTGGTATCTTTCATTCCTGGACTGGCATGAGAGAGGATGCTGGCAGAGTATCAGGAATTGTGCCTCTCTTATCCCCTGGACTGGGGGTGAGAGGGTTCAAAGCCTGTACAGTTACTGTACACATTTGATGTCTGCTGCCTCACCCAAAAGCCCGTTTTACAAGCCCTGTGGAACTGTAAAAGATCTGGTAGGACCCTGGTCTCTATTGGGAGCTTATTCCACCAGGTTGGGGCCAGGGCTGAAAATGGATGTCTTTTGGGCTGAGGACTAGATGGATGTCTTTTGGGTTGAGGACTTCCAGTAAGTGCTCATCTAATGAATGCAAGGCCCATGAGGGCACATATGGGAGAGGCAGTCTCACAGGTACATTGGTCCCTGGCCATTAAGGGTGTTAAAGGTTAAAACAACATCTTGAAACAGATCCGGAATTCTAATGGCAGCCAATGCAGTTAACACAGTACTGGCTGAATGTGTGCCTGCAAAGATGTGTGTCACTGTCAGCACACACACTACTGCATTCAACACTAGCTGCAACTTTCGGATCAGGTACAAGGGTAGTCCTACGTAGAATGAGTTACAGTAATCCAGTAATGCTAAAATGCATGCACCTAACCTGAACCATGAGGATTTAAATGGAAGGTGCTTGCTGGATGCTACTGCACAGCTGCGATAGGGCAAAAGCATATATTTTAAAAAACTTTGGACACTGCCCTCACATGTCACAAATAACATCCCCATCCCACTCAAGAAAAACTGTGTTTTTTGGTTGTAGCTGCAGAATAAATGCACCAGAGAAAAAAGAATTGTGCATTCAGGCACAGAATCCAAAGTCAAGTTTAAAGCTTGACTGCTTGGTTTCTCTGCAGTAAGCTGTGCATGCATAATAAGGCCTCTGAGATCTGCTGTCTGGTTTTCAATGGACTTCTGTCACTTTCGCCACTCTGAGGCAGATTTTCCCACCAAAATTCTTTTTACTTCCATGCTGGGACTGAGCAGCCCCTAGTAGCATGTAAATGAATGTGGTTTATAAAAGACTTTCTATCCTACCCTGTCTACAGAATATAATTTGGCTTTTAGCCCAGCCCAAGGAACTTTCTGTGGAAAAGCAGGATCCCTCTTCTTATTTCCCTTTTGAAATGTCACTGGAGACAGATACAAAAGAACAAGTTTATTCAACAGGCAGGGATGGAAATTGCTGAGGTAAAAGTTGTAGATCATACAGAATTCCCTTCTTTAAACAGGCAGAATGATATTATTAAAGTTTATGTTCAGGTGTACTTAGCAGTAAGAGGTGTTTTACTTAGTATATTAGTTACAGCAACAATGTTTCCTCAGAGATTTTCCTATGGCAGTTCCGACTTTCTGGAATTGGTCACTGTCTTTGTGAACCTAACTTACTCATTTATTAAAGATACAGCTTAACTCTATTTCCTGAGATGTCTAAAACCATTTCCCCTTTACAACAGACCAGGGTCCTCCTCAGAGCTAAACCCTCTCGCACACTGGTCAGGAATTAATCTTCCTCTTCTAAAAGAATTAACCCTGTTCCCCTACCCCTTTTGGCTTGAATGGGAGTTTCCACACACTACCCCTGTCATTCTTGCCAAAACTCTCTCCCAGTTCTGGTGTCTGTGTAAATGGACTTCAGCCTATGCTGACACTATGAATTCTTAATCTGAATTCCCCCTCAGGTTATAGATATAACACAGTTAAGGCAAAGAGTCTTTTTCTTTCACTCTGAAGGTGAACCCATCTGACTTTTCCTATCAGACACACTGACTCCAAACTCTGTCAGAAGCAAACTGACTGCCTTCAGAATGGTTCTACCTGACAGAACAGCTCCAAACTGACCCTCATCTCAACAAACAGCTGATCATATATTTTCCTCAGCAGGTGCTGGCCAGAGAAGAGGAGTAGCCTGTCACTCAAGCTCTCCATACCAGGGGAAAAGGTAACTCTATACCTCCCAGCCCTCTGATTTAACTATACTCAGAAATCTGTTTTTAAAGTGCTGTCCATCACAGGACTATTTCCCAAAATTTTGAGAAATAATCTACTAATATTATATAATCCTTCTTCAACAAGGTAAACGAGTCTATTCCTACTTCTTCCCGAGGTTGGTGTGGTACTTCATGGTACTCGTTTGTAGTCCCTGAAGTTTCCTCCTGCTTCTGCATTGACTTTGGAAATGGTTAGGTTTGCCATAGGCCTTGCATTGTTCCCCATATGCTAGGCATTTGTCTTTTCCCTTTTCATGCCAGGAGATGCACCTGCTAGCTATGTACCTGATCCCACTCAGTAGCAGCACCCTATAGGGCTAGAGGCACAGGGCTGTGCAGAGAGGCTCTCTGGCAGGCGACAGCCCCCTTGGGTGGCTCAGCACAGGCTCAAGCCATGGGGCAGCAGGTGGGCAGAGAAAGCTGGGGAGGGAGGGGGAGGGGGAGGGGGGGGGGAGGGGGTGCAGCCCACATGGGGCAAGGGGCAGTGAAAGGCATGGCTTCTCACCTAGGATGCCTTTCAGGGAGGCAGAGGCCACGGGGCCCAAGGAGGCTGTCACCCACGAATGCAGGATCAAGATCCAAAGTCCTTCTTTTGGGTCACCTGAGCAGTGCAGCCTTTGGCAAACTCTGGAGACTCGTGTGGTGACTGAGCTGGATGGAGCGCATTTGCTGAGATGGGCTCTATGTGGCTCTTTCCTCCCATCGTTCCTTTTCCCCTATAATGCTTCCTCCTTTTCTTCTTGCCCTGTGGCCTGGAAAGCATCAGAAGCTTGCAAACACCTGGGGGTTGGGGAGCAGCACGCTTCCTGTCTTGCTTTTGACTCTCATTCCAGTCCTGGAGATTTTATTTTTTTAAGTCCCTTTTTCTGTTTAAGTCCAGTGGCAGCTTTAAGATCAACTAAGTTTTATTCCAGGTATGAGCTTATTTGGCATTTATGGTCCATTTGTCTCACTGGACTATGTATTATTTGTAGAGGTACTGTATTATTTGTATAGAAGCCCTAACTATATCTGGGCAGCTTACCATGTGCTTTACTGGGGATGGGGGAGGAAGGCTAAGTAAAAGAACTTGCTGTTCAGAGATTAAAGCTGTTGTGGAGTGTGCCACCTCATCCCCACCCCAGATGTTACTGTCTGTTATTTTTTGGGATACTTTTTACAAAGTAAAATTGTTGTGGCAATTTCTAGCCTTGTGGTTAAGTTACCATGATTAAAACTCAAACACAATATTGGGACTACTGAAGAAAAGCTGACCAGCTGAGACTAATTGGTGTGAATACTTCAGTTGGTACAAAAACCTGCAGCCCAATTACTAGTGGGTGCAAGGCAGGAAATACATGTCACACCTGTAAAGGGGCTGTAGCTCAGTGGAAGAACCTCTACTTGGCATGCAGAAGGTTCCAGGTTCAGTCCCTGACATCCCCAATTAAAAGGACCAGGCAGGAGTAGGTGATGTGAAAGACCTCAACCTGAGACCCTGGAGAGCTGCTGCCAGTCTGAGTTCAGAGTACTGACCTTGATGGACCAAGGGTTTGATTCAGTATAAGGCAGCTTCATGTGTGTTTATGCTAGAATAACCTATCCTGAAGTTAGTCCATCAGTTGCTGGGTCCATTCAAGGTACTGGTTACCATGTACAAGGCCCTTCATGGAAGACTGCATGTTCTACTATGTCACAGCAATTTTGGTCTTCTGAACAGAGTCTTTTAAAGGTGATTCTCCTTGTAAATTGGTAAAATCAGGAACCACTTGCTTGGAGTCATGGTAGACAATTCACTGAAGGTGTCAACTTAGTGTACAATCACAATAAAAAAGGCAAATGCCATGCTATGGTGGGGATTATTAGGAAGGGAACTGAAAACAAATCCGTCAGTATCATAATGCCCCTGTATAAATCGATGATGTGGACTCATTTGGAATACTATGTGCAGTTCTGATCACTGCATCTCAAAAAAGATATTATAGCATTGGAAAAAATGCAGAAAAGGGCAACTAAAATGATTAAGGGGATGGGACACCTTCCCTATGAAGAAACGTTAGAGGGCTTAGGGTTCTTTAGCTTGGAGAAAAAGCAATTGAGGGGTAACATGATAGAGGTTTACAAAATTAAGCATGGGATAGAGAAGGTCGAGAAAGAAGTACTTTTCTCCCTTTCTCACAATACAAGAACTCATGGGCACTCAATGAGCAGTAGGCTTAGAGCAGGCAAAAGGAAGTACTTTTTCACCCAAAGAGTAATTAACATGTGGAATTCATTCCCATAGGAAGTAGTAGCAGCTACAAGCATAGATAGCTTCAAGAGGGGATTGGATAAACATAAGGAGCAGAGGTCCATCAGTGGCTATAAGCCAGAAAGTACAGATGGAACACTATGTCTGGGGCAGTGATGCTCTATATTCCTGGTGCTTGGGGAGCAACTGTCAAACTTGCACCCAGCTCTGTTTGCCATAATAAAAGGGGGAAGGGGAATTCCTATGGGGAGGGGAGTGTTAGATGTATGTGTTAACCATTTGCTTCTAGCAGTGTAACTTCCCTAAGAATGATACCTCCCTCCCAACAGGGGGGGGATGCCTTGAGACTTACTGGAGCCAGCTTGCTTTATAGATACTGGGGATGGTGTTTCCATGGGGGGGCAGTTAGATGCAAAGACTAGGTGTGATGAATGTGAGTCTACGAGGCTGAAGTTGGTTCCTTATTCCCAGTTCCTTATTCCTTATTCATCCAAAAACAGCGAGGAGAGTTTGAAAGCTCTGAACCCCAAAATAAGATTTGGACCCCCAAACTTCATACAACCCCATGTTCAGCGAACTCTCCCCTTCGAGGAGACATATGCTGTGTCCTGGTCCAAAACATGGTTCTTGTGCCAGCTGCTCCAAAGTGATGTCCCCAGGGAAGTCACACAGGCAGACAGTGGGGCCAAGCTGCAACCCAAAACAATCTTTGGACCACCCCAAAGGACTCATCCCCACACTCTGGATACTGTCCCCTGCAAGATGACATACAGTGATGTCCGGTCCAAACACTGGTTCCGGAGCCACAGGCTTCCATTTCAGGTGCACGCAAGAAGCCTGTATTTGAAAAAAAGATTTGAATAAGGAACTGGTTTTACTGTTTGCCCACTACATCCTTGAATAAGGTTTGGACTGCCACATGACATACACACCCATGTTCAGCGGACTCTGCCCTTAGAGGGGACATAAGCTGTGTCCTGGTCCAAAGCGTGGTTCTTGTGCCAGCTGCTCCAAAGTGAAGTGCCCCCAGGGAAGTCACACAGGCAGACAGTGGGGTCTGGCTGCACCCCAAAACCATCTTTGGACCACCCCAACTGACACATCCCCATGCTCTGGAGACTGTCCCCTGCAGGATGACATACAGTGATGCCTGGTCCAAACACTGTTTCTGGCGCCACGAACTTCTATTCAGAGTGCCTCACAGAGGCCTTTATTACAAGAAGATTTGAATAAGGAAGTGGCCCCTGCACCCAAAATAAAGATTGAAACATCACATGTCATACACTCCCATATTCAGCAGACTCTCCCCTTCGAAGGGACATATGTCATGTCCTGGTCCAAAGCACGGTTCTTGTGCCAGCTCCACCAAAGTGTGATGCCCCCAGGACAGTTACACAGGGAGACACTGGGGCCTGGCTGCACCCCAAAACAACCTTTGGACCACCCCAACTGACACATCCCCACACTCTGGAGACTGTCCCCTGGTAGATGACATACAGTGATTCCCGGTCCAAACACTGTTTCTGATGCCATAGCTTCTATTCAAAGTTCCTCCCAGAGGCCTGTTTTTCAAAGAAGATTTGAATAAGGAAGTACCCTGTGTACCCAAAATGAGGTTTGGACCCCCACATTTCATACAATCCCATGTTCAGTGGACTCTCCCCTTCCAGGGAACATATGCCATGTCCTGATCAAAAGCACAATTCTTGTGCCAGCTGCTCCAAATTGCAGTGCCCCCAGGACAATCACATAGGCAGACACTGGGGCCAAGCTGCACCCCAAAACAATCTTTGGACCACCCCAACTGACATGGATACAAATCTGACCTCAAGAGCCACAAAACTGAGAAACCTTTAGGAGAACATTTCAAATTCCCAGGGCACTCAATGGGGGACCTCAAAGTAGCTGTTTTATTTCAAAGGAATTTCAGAAAGAGATTGGAAGGGGAGATTGCTGAATTGCAAGTTATTGTAACACTCAGGACAATGGAACTTCCAGGGCTTAACAGAAATATTGGCTTCTTATCTCACTACACACGCTAAGTCATTCTGTTCTTACTTATACCTAGAAATTAAACTTTGTGGGTCCTATAGAGGCCACTGGGCTCAAACTTGAGTCTCACAACTGTTGTTAACTCCTGGCTTCCGGTCGGAGTTAAAATGGCGAGTTAACGCACCTTGCGATCTGTGCAGGGTGTACGGCGGTATCTGCTGACAGTTTGGGCTTTATCTGGCCCAACGCAGCACTCCCCAGGCAGGGGAGTGACCAGCAAGCAGCATAACCCAAATGAGAGTTGAGATTGGTGTGGATAAGCTTCGGAGGAAGCTTGTTTACACTTTGATCCCCTCTCGTGAAGCGGGCAGTTTGCAGAACAGCACTACAGATACCAGCCGGGCTGAGAATTCAGCATAAACCCATCATCTACCGACCTCTTCAACATCAAGATCATCAATGATTGCAAAAAGAAGCAATGCGAAACCCCGGGATTATAAGTAAGGTAACAATGAACTTTTGCTTACCGGATTGAAGACGTAGTGAAAGTTAAAACGAACGGAACAGCGAGCAAAGTTTTAGTGAAATAATCCGCTTGGTTTGAAACTAAAAAGAAGTCTTTTAAACCGAAAAAACAGCAGAAAAATAACTTTGTTTTGCATTCCTGTGGTCAGCTAAGACTAAACTCTGTGTAGTAAAAACGGAACTGATGCGATTCTGTGTTACTGAAAATAAGTGCCGACTGAAAAAAAAAAGACAAGTCTGGGGCTAGAGTGGCTTTGGAAAGGAACTGAGTAATTGGAAGGAGACGGACGTTTTAGAGTGTTACACCGGAAGTTGGATTATTGGGACGGACATTAAAACAGGAAGTCTCGAAATAGCCTACTCTAGCCAGAAAACCATAGAGAAATTGCGCCCGCCATTTTGAGGAGGACTAAATTTTAAAAAGTTATTTTTAAGAAGAAAAATAAGTGGAATAAAATTTTAAAGGTGGCGATTTGGCTGTTGTACTGGAAATATAAGGACTTGTTAGTTGTATTACAGATTTCAAAATGGATCTGAGGTCAAGACCAAGAGCCGCCTCATCACCAAGTCCAAGAATGACTGCAAAGGAAAAAAAAGAGTGGCAGGCTGCAATGGAGGCAATGGAGAAGAGAATGATGGAGGCGGTGACTAACTTGGGAAAGCAAATGGAATCACAGTTGCAACAACAGATGCAGATACAGTTGGAGCAAATAGAGCAAGTGCAAGTTCAAATACAAGAGAAAAACATGGCTGCAATGAAAGAATTGGTACTAACAGAAGTGGCAGGAATTAAAAAAGATACAGAAGAAGTTAAGAAGGAAATTCAAAGTCTGGTAACAAAATCAAATGAGATGGAACAAAAAGTTAAAAGAAATCTTCAAGAGAATGCACGGTTGGAATCTATGATGGAATATAGAGCAACTCAAAACCATCTGAGATTGAGAGGAATAAAGGAGGAAGAAGGGCAAGATATACGAATGGTAGTGACAAACGCGCTGACAGCATACATTGGAGAAGATCAAGGTGATTTAGATTCAGACTTTGACCTAATTTACAGAGTAAATTCAACGTATGCTCAGAGAAAGATATTACCCAGAGACGTAATTGTACAGTTTGTGACAAGAAAAATGAAGGAGGATATCTTCAAGAAGCAGTTTACACAACCGTTGGAAATTGATGGTAAAAAGATAATAATTTTAAGAGAAATCCCGAGAGTGATCTTGCAAGACAGGAAAAAATTCAAGAAACTGGTTGACAAACTGAAAGAAATGGGAATCAGGTTTAGATGGGAGATACCACAAGGGCTCTCATTTTCATACAACTCAGTGCGATTTACAATTAAAACAGAAGGAGACTTGTGCAGATTCAAAGAAAACAATTTTGATGATTTTAAAGATATTTAAACTAGAACATCATGGAATACAAACTGCTATCTTGGAATGTTAATGGACTTAATTCACCAAATAAAAGAAAACTGCTAGAAATCATTGGCTAGAAAAACAAAAGAGCAACATAACCTGTTTACAGGAAACTCATATTAGAAAACAAGACAGTAAATATCTGATTAATAAAAAAATGGGAGAAGAATTTTATTCATTAGCAACTAAAAAGAAGAAAGGAACAGTGATTTATATTCCTAAAGAATTAGAACCAAAACAAATCTTTGCGGACAATGAGGGACAATATATTGGAGTGGAAATAACGATGTATAGAAAAAAGACTTTGCTAGTGAATTTATATGCACCCAATGGAGCAAAAGAGCTTTTCTTTAAAGATTTGACAAAAGAACTGGACAGTGTAAATTATGAGCAAGTGGTTTTTGCAGGAGACTTTAATGGCATGGTGAACAATATACTGGATAGAAAATCTAAAACAGCAGGAGAAGTGACTGGGAAACTACCGAAAAACTTTTTTGAATTGATGAAGCAAGAGAAATTGGAAGATTCTGGAGAAAATGGAACCCTAAGGTTAAGGACTATACTTTTTATTCTAACAGACATAATTCTTTTTCCAGAATCGATATGATTTGGATGTCAGAAGAGATGGCTTTAAAAACCCAGAAAGTTGAAATTTTGCCAAAAATTAATTCAGATCATAATCCCTTACTTTGGATATCAAAAGAGAAATCAAGACAAATATATTGGAGAATTAATGAAGATTTATTGGATAGACAACTGATTAATGAGACTCTAAAAAAGGAAACGCAGAATTTCTTTGAAACAAATTTGAATAAAGGTACTGACATACAGATCGTGTGGGATGCATACAAGGCAGTAATAAGAGGGCTACTTATTTCATTAAACTCTAAAGACAGAAAGCAAAGGATGCAGCAACAAAATGACCTTTACGAAAAGATTCGACAAAAGGAAAAGGAATTAAAGAAAAAACCAGGGAAGAAGAAAATTATTAAAGAGATACATCTTCTACAGGATCAACTTAATGTTTTGTCAAACCGAGAATTATATTGGAATCTGAAGAAACTACAACAAAAATCTTTTGAAGGTGCGAATAAACCAGGAAAATTCTTAGTATGGCAGTTGAAAAATCGAAAAGAAAGAAATTTTATAAACAAGATAACGGAAGATGGAAAAGACATCATAGACTTGAATGGCCTAAAAAGAGTTTTTTTTAACTACTATGCAAAGTTGTTTAGAAGGAAAGGTATTGACCCACAGGATTTTCTGTATCCTGGAGCAATGTGCTCCATGCAGCACAAGGGTTCCTGGGTTTTGTTTTCTCCTGCAGCCCAGTTTAAACTGGACTGCAGGAGAAAGCAAGCCACTCACTGATGGCAGGGGCAACCAGAGGCCACAGAAGGGCCCCCCCACCTTCCCCCTCCCTCCATTCTTGGCCAGCTCCCCTCCCCAACTCTCCATCCTCCCCACTAAGTGGCAGCCAGGCACATTCTCATGCTGGCTCTCCCACCTCCCCTGCTTGGACTTGCAGGATGGCTGGGTAAAACCCTCCGCTTTCAAAATGGGGTGGGGGGTGGGTAGCAAGGCTCTGGCTGACACCAGTTGCCTCCGGGGGGGGGGGGCTCAGTACTTTCGGGGGAGGCGTGAGCTCCCCAGCCCCCCTGAAGATGATGCCTATGCATGCAAGTGATGTGTGTGTGTTTGATTGCCGGAAAGAGCTGAATAGAGTCAATATGCATATGTAACCAAGCAAAAAATGTAGCTAAGATTACATAAGAACATAAGAGAAGCCAATGTTGAATCAGACCAATGGCCCATCTAGTCCAACACTCTGTCACACAGCAGCCAAAATATACCAGGTGCCATCAGGAGGTCCAGCAGTGGGGCCAGGACACTAGAAGCCCTCCCACTGCTGCCCCCTCCAGCACCAAGAATAGAGTGCATCACCTGCCCCAGACTTAGAATTCCATCTATACCCTGTGGCTAATAGCCACTGATGGACTTCTGCTCCATATGTTTATCTAATTCCCTCTTGAAACTGTCCATGCTTGTAGCTGCCACCACCTCCTGTGGCAGTGAATTCCATACGTTAATCACTCTTTGGGTGAAGAAGTATTTCCTTTTATCTGTTCTAACCCGACTGCTCAGCAATTTCATGGAGTGCCCACGAGTTCTTGTATTGTGAGAAAGGGAGAAAAGTACTTCTTTCTCAACCTGCTCAATCCCATTCATAATCTTATAAAACTCGGTCATGTCATCCCTCAGCCGTCATTTCTCCAAGCTGAGGAGCCCCAAGCATTTTAACCTTTCTTCATAGGGAAAGTGTTCCAACCCTTTTATCATTCTAGTTACCCTTCTCTGCACTTTTTCTAATGCTATAATATCCTTTTTGAGATGTGGTGACCAGAACTGTAGACAGTATTCCAAATGAGGAATGGAATATGAGATTGGAATAACACATGTAGTAGGACATATAAATAGCAGCATGTTGGCATACAGATAATAAAGACCCTTTCTTACACACCCAGGGAAATGCTGATTGCCACCTTGGGGTAGGGAAGCAATTTTTCTCCAGGCCAGTTTGGCTAGAGATCTTGGAAGTTTTTTTGTCATATTCTGGGTGTGCAATTACAGTCACTGAGGGTGGGCGGGGGGAGGTATTGGTGAATTTCCTGCATTGTGTAGGGGATTGGACTAGTCTGTTTCTGAAATTCCTTTGACATGAAACAGCTACTCTAAGATTCCCCGTGGAGTGTCCTGGGAGGTTGAAATGTTCTACAGGGAGAGTTCACTGAACATGGGGGTGGTATGAAGTTTGGGAGTCCAAATCTTATTTTGGGGTTCAGAGCTTTCAAACTCTCCTCGTTGTTTTTGGATGAATAAGGAATGACTAAGGAACTGGGAATAAGGAACCAACTTCAGCCTTGTGTGATCTGCCATTGGGGAGGGGTACCTCTGGATTGCCTATATTATCAGAGTACTCACCAGAAATCCTTAGTTCCAACACAAAGATGCTTTAACCTGGAACTTGCTTACTTTTCTCAATAAATAAATCTTACTTTTCTCAATATAAAAAGGTAAAGGTAAAGGTTCCCTTGCTTGAAAGTCAGTCGAATCCATTTCATCTCCATTTCAAAGCCGAAGAGCCAGCGCTGTCCAAAGATGTTTCCGTTGTCATGTGGCCGGCATGACTAAACACAAAGGCACGGAACGCTGTTTCTCAATATACAAATGTTTTAAATGTTTATATGATTCTTGGCACACTGCGCCAAGCAATGTGAGCCACCCTGAGCCTGCTTGCGGGGAGGGCAGACTAAAAGTGTAACAAATAAATAATAAATAAATAGAGTAAGTCAGCCAGGAGTCTGACAGCAACCTACGTTGCAGGGTGGTTTTTGAGGATAAAATGGAGAAAGAAAGATGCTGAAGGCTAGATGGCCATCTGACAGCAATGCTGATCCTTATGAACTTAGGCAGATCATGAGAGGGAGGGCATGAAGGGTTGTATCAGTGCTTAGTAGTTGTGAATATCTGGCATTGTGTAGGGGGTTGGACTAGATGACCCTGGAGGTCCCTTCCAACTCTATAGTTCTAAGGTCTGAGAGGCAAAAAGCAATGTGAAAAAATTAAGTTTGGAAGGAGGAAATGACTTTACAGGAAGGGCCAGGGAAGAAAGCATGGATTTCTAGGGCAGAAATAAAATGCTAACTTTGATCTAAACATCATTCTTCCTACTGAAGATTGCTTGAAGTTGAGTTGGTAGAACTGTTCTGTACAACATCTTTTTTTTTAAGTTAGAAATTTGACAGGAAACCACTTAAAACACACACCACCGACATACACAAACACAATAGGCAGAAATGATGTGATAGCAACAGCAAATGTTGAACAACTTTTTAGTTATTCTGACAGCTTTTTTTTATATATATATATATATATATATATATATATATATAACCTACATAGAAGAGAGCTGTCTCTGAAAGTCCCAGTGAGGTTTCTGTCCTCCCCAGGCTCTAACCCCAAGTCTCCAGGACTCCAGTATGCTGGAAGTGACATGAGAAGGGGTGGAGCCGGGAAAGTGCCATCACTTGACCTTTGACCTGGAAGTGACATCACAGGATGTAACATCACGAAAGTGATGACACATCCTTTCTTATGGCTCCACCCTCAAACTCTCCTGGCTCCACTTCAAAGTCCACAGATGTTTCCCAAGTCGGACCTAGCAGCCCTACTCCCTTTTGAGAATGCCTTTTAATATAGGGCTGATTTATTAGAGTAATGTAGCAATAAGAAAACCTTTTGGGCAAGCAGAACAAATTTAGATTCCAGTGGCACATTTAAGACCAACAAAGGTTTATTCAAGGTATGAACTTTTGTGTACAGGAAAGCTCATACCTTGAATAAACCTTTATTGATCTTAAAGGTTTCACTGGACTCTAAATTTGTTCTCCTGCTTCAGACCAACACAGTTGACCACCGGGAATTATCATCTGGGCAAGAGTATGTTTTCTCACATAACATAAGAACATCAGAGAAGCCAATGCTGGATCAGGCCAATGGCCCATCTAGTCCAACACTCTGTCACACAGTGGCCAAAAATACCAGATGCCATCAGGAGGTTCAGCAGTGGGACAAGGACACTAGAAGCCCTCCCACTGTTGCCCCCCCCCCGCACCAGAGCATCACTTGCCCCGGCCTGAGAGTTCCTATCTCTACCTTGTGGCTAATAGCCACTGATGGACTTCTGCTCCATATGCTTATCTAATACCCTCTTGAAGCTGTCCATGCTTGTAGCCACCACCACCTGTTGTGGTAGTGAATTCCATGTGTTAATCACTCCTTGGGTGAAGAAGTACTTCCTTTTGCCTGCTCTAAGCCTACTGCTCATTAATTTCATGGAGTGTCCATGAGTTCTTGTATTGTGAGAAAGGGAGAAAAGTACTTCTTTCTCTACCTGCTCTAGCCCATGAATAATCTTATCATCAACCTTGATCATGTCACCACTCAGCCATCGTTTCTCCAAGCTAAAGAGCCCCAAGTGTTTTAACCTTTCTTCATAGGGAAAGTGTTCCAACCCTTTGATCATTCTAGTTGCCCTTTTCTGCACTTTTCCCAATGCTATAATATCCTTTTTGAGGTGTGGTGACCAGAACTGTACACAGTACTCCAAATAAGGTTGCACCATTGATTTATGCAGGGGCATTATGATGCTGGCTGATCTGTTTTCAATTCCCTTCCTAATAATCCCCAGCATAGTGTTGGCCTTTCTTATTGCAGTTGCACACTGTCTAGACATTTTCGTTGAGTTGTCTCCTAAGATTCCAAGATCTCTCTCTTGATCAGTCTCTGCCAGTTCAGACCCCATCAATGTGTATTTATATTTCGGATGTTTGGCTCCAATGTGCATCACTTTGCACTTGGCCACATTGAACCCCATTTGCCACGTTGACGCCCACTCACCCATCCTCAACAGATCCCTTTGGAGTGCCTCACAATCCTCCCTGGTTCTTACTACCCTGAACAACTTCATGTCTTCTGCAAATTTAGCTACTTCACTGCTTACTCCCAATTCCAAATCATTAATAAACAAATTAAAAAGCATCGGACCGAGTACTGATCCCTGTGGTACCCCTTCTGCTTACCACCCTCCACTGAGAAAATTGCCCATTTATATGCACTCTCTGTTTCTTATTAATTAGCCAGTTTTTGATCCACAAGAGGACTTGTCCTTTTATCCTGTGACTATTGAGCCTTCTTAGGAGCCTTTGATGAGGAACTTTATCAAAGCTTTCTGGAAGTCAAGGTAAACAACATCTATTGGGTCCCTTTTGTCCACATGTTTGTTGACTCCCTCAAAGAAGACTAACAAGTTAGTGAGACAAGATTTCCCCTTACAGAACCCATGCTGAGTCTGCCTCAATAGTTTTTGTTCATCAATGTGCCTACTAATTCTTTCCTTAATAACAATTTCCACCCACTTACCCTGTATTGACATCAGACTGACTGGCCTGTAATTTCATGGAACTCCTCTGGAACCCTTTTTAAAGGTGGGAGTGACATTAGCTACCTTCCAGTCCTCAGGAATGGAGGCAGATTTTAAGCTTGTCTTAAGCCCCTAGCCCATCTTATGGTGATTCCTCTGGACAGCCTGAACTTGCATGGATTCTTTTCCCAATGGTAGCTCAGTGGTTCTAATTCTGCATAAGACTGCTCATGTCTCATCCATTTGCTAATAAAAGGAAGTTGTTAATTATTTACATTTTTTACCAAAATATTGTGTGCAGTATCATGATTCAGGATACAGACAATGAGCTCGCTGATCTTCAGATTTCTCTTTGCCTGACAATTATATATTTTTTCAAAAAAACGGTACGGATTGGTCTTCTGCCACAGCAGTTTGAATTGCAGAAATTAGCAGGTGAAACTCCCCTTAATGAAAATAGTTTCAGAGGGTAGCTATGTTGGTTTGAAGTAGAACACCTATGCTGCAATCATACACACAGTTAGACCCGCCATGGGTGCGAATGCCAGGCATATTTAAAGGGTGCGATCAGACAACAACATCTGCAGCCGTTGGCATCCCATTCTGCTCTGCCGCAGAAGCGGAGTTAAAAGACACTGGAGAAAATCTGGTAGTAAATGGGTTGCGACAGGCCACGGATGGACTTTCTCCTGTCTGATCACTCCAGCACGCTCTCATGGCATTGGGATGATCTGATCAGGCCCTCCTGACTCCGTGCCGTTATTTTTTCCCCCCGTTATCAGTATGTGCATCATCGCAAACTCCATAGGGAGCCTTCAATGTGGAGATGCAATTCATCAATTCCTCATTTAAGTGCATCGGAAACAAACAGCAAAACAAAAACATAAACAACTCACCCGTGGTTGCGTCTGATCATGCAGTGGTAGGCTGTGCCTGCAGTTTCCAAGGACTGTGTGATGGTGCAACTGCGGGTCAAATTCCTCTGGAGGAAATAGCCTTTCTTCCCCCCGCTTTATCTGACACATGTGACCGCAACCCTAGATTTGAGTCCAGTAGCACCAGAGACCAGTGAAATTTTGGGGGTATGAGTTTTCAAGAGTCAAAGTTCCTTTAGTCTGTAAGGTGCTACTGGACTCAAATCTAGCTGTTTTCTCTAAATGGGGACAAGGTCTTTAGTTATCAAACTGCAGCAGATGTGGAATTGAAGGGACTGGTTGAAAAATAGGCAAGCCCAACCCTAAGAAGCAGTAGAGTCTGCAGTTCATCCTGTACTAGCATTCTAGTTACTGGGTTATTCATTTTGGAGAGTGACAGGCTTGTTTCCTTGCTTACATTAGGGCCAAACTAGACATGACCATGGTTGAACATCTGGTTTGACCTTTATTTTGCAGTGTTTTTGAAACACTACAAAATCACCTGCAAATAGGGTTGGTAGCTGGAGATCTCTTGCTATTATAATTGATCTCCACGCAACAGAGATCAGTTCACCTGGAGAAAATGGCCACAATTGCATTATGCCCCAAACACCTTCCTCCTGAGGCTTCACCCCCAAAATCTCCAGGTTTTTTGCAACTTGGAGCTGGTAACCCTACCTGCAAAACTCATTTACAGAGGTTATAGTGGGGGACTTAACATGAGCAAAACAGTTTCAAGTGTCTGGGGAAAACTACCATTCATTCCAGCCTAAATCTTATTGAAGAGGTACAAGCTTCTCATAATTAGTTTGAATAGAAATTTTATTATCTTTCTTGTCAAGAAAGTTGACCCTTCTGCTCATCCTTCATAATCTCAGTCTGCTCATTTCTTCTATTAATTTATGGGGGAGGGAAAGTATTGCTTCAAACATGTTCAGATATTAAACTATTCTACCTTATGTTCCCCCTCCCTTCTTACACACCTTCTAACTATGCATAGATGAACAACTGCAATGACACAAATTCAGTGTTGTTTTAAAACATTTAAAAACCGGAGTCCACAATTCCAAGCAGAGGAAATGCATATGCGCAAGAAATGCATAAAGATTAGTACAGAAACAGCAATTAACACAGGACTAGCAGTGTTATCCAAAGTTGGAGTCCAGTCCAGTGGCACCTTTAAGACCAACAAAGTTTTATTCAAGATGTGAGCTTTTGTGTGCATGCACACTTTGTTGTTGGTCTTAAAGGTGCCACTAAACTCTAACTTTGTTCTATTGCTTCAGACCAACATGGCTGCCCTCCTTGAGCTACCTAAGAAGGGTGTAGTTCTGCTTAGCATGCCACTGTAAATTATAGAAGGGCAGATTTCAGTTGAACATTATGGTAAGAATTTCCAGACTTCAGAAACAAAGGAAAATTCCAACAAGACAGTCTTGACAAGAACTGATTTAATTTGGAAACAAGGCTTAAGCCAAATGGAGTGAACAATGTGATTTCTTTTTCCTCCCATTTTTTCCTCTCTGTTTTACATTTTTACTGGTAACTATATTCTTTTTTGATAAGGTAACCATATTTTGTCAGCTATTATGCCTTAATTGCTGTTTGAATATTTATGTATAATATTTCTGTCTTTCCAACCATTGAATTGTGTGAATTACTATTTGAAACCACAAAATTTAAAAATAACGTTATGGTAAGAATGGTTTGACAATGGAAGCAAATGGGACTGCTGTCCCTTACTGAAGGTCTTCAAGCAGATGCTGAACATCCATCAGTTTAAATGCATTAGCTTTAAAATTGATCAGGGTGTTGGACAAGATGATCTCTCCAGCTCTAGGACTCCATCCATGCAAGTTACATCCTTCTCAGTCCATTGGCTTCAGCCCCTTTAACATGTTACAGTGAATGCATGTACATCATCCAATATATATGTACAATTTAGGATTGCCAGGTTCTCCCTGGCCACTGATGGGAATTTGGGGGGGTAGGGTTGCCAGGTCCAGTTTGGGAACCTCCTGGAGATTTGGAGGTGGAACCTGGGAAGGACTGAAACCTCAAAGGATTGAAAGGAGCCCTGTATGTGCTGCAGCCCCCACCCTGCTGGCAAAAAGACCATTTAAAGGGTCTTTTTGCCAGCAGAGCTGTGGTTGGTGACAGCCCCTCTCCCTCCCTGATAAAAGATTTAAAGGGTCTTTCAGCTGATCTGTAGGCCACATTCTCCCCGCTGATCAGCTGAAGCCCTTTAAATCTTTTAGTAGAGAGGGAGAGGGGTGGCCACAGCTTCGGGGTGGGGCTTGCGGTAGGGCTTCCCCTGGTAGTCAGCTGGCCAGGGGTGGATTGTAGCCCCCAGGACCGGGGACGCCCACCCAGACCTGGGGGCTGGCAACCCTATGTATAAAGAATACTCCGGTGTACACTGTAGATGAATTATATGTGCATTCACTGTAACCTGTGGACAGAGCTTTCAATGGACTTAGAAGAGTGTAGGTCTGTTGAAGATTGCTGTGTAACTGGTAAGGTGAGAAATTGAAATTGTATTAAGTTGAACACTAGAGTTAAATTTACAGCCTTCCATTATGGGCTGGAGTTAGACCGTACCCAGCTTTTTATCCCCCCCAACATTCATTCCAGATTTTATATCAATGTTATGTCCAGTATTAAGGCAGTTTGGTTGCTGACCTGCAGCAAAAGTGTGTACATTTGTTCTTCCACTCAAGGGCTCCATACAAACTAAATGAAATGAAACAAAAGGCAATACTGGGATAAACACACCCTAACATTGTTCTGCATTTAGATTTGTGAAATCAATTTGACCACACTGCTTGGGACTACAGAAATCACAAAGGTCAGTTGTATAGGAGGACAGGGGTTGTGGATCTTAATATTTGCACAGAAGAGGGAATTTTCACTGGATGCAGTTATTCTCACGTCAAAAGATAAACAGTGTACTTGTCCAGCTCTTTTCATCTGTTCATCTTGGAGCCCTGGCTTCTCTTGCACATCTTCACCCTCATAATAATGCAGGAGCATGAAGGACCACAAAGAAACCTGCATTGTGCAAAGAGTCTTGGGAAAAGAAAAGGGCCTGGAAAGGGCCCAGAAACTGTCAATTTGTTTTGTGGGTGCACAGTGAGTGAGCAAGGGAAATTTCGTCACCTGGCTGCACTTCATCTAGCTTGCAATAGTTCAACAAACACTCTCTTTCCTTAGTGCTAAAATTAAATCAACAAAGGTAATATGCAAACCCACAGCTGCTTTCCAGTACTAATCAGAAACACTCACTGAAAAATGCATGGTTTCCCAGCCTCTGTGTCTGGGAGACACTTGCCAAAGAAGCTAAGCACAGCTGCGTTGAAAACACAAGCCATGTGTATGTGTGTTCTGAATTTTTTTCTGTCTCAGAGATCTCTGACAGCAATGTCTTGTACGAGGTTTGCTTGATGGAACAGAGAAAAAGGTGCCTCCAATTTGCCTTTTGAAGTCTGTATGTTCTTCATTTAATTATTGTATGACTAACTTGCTGTTTTTTTTCAGTGCTAAATGACTGGCGATAGGTAAAAGCCCCTGGAGAATTTTGCAAAACATATTAATCAAACAGTGGGGATGTCCATGGAAATTCTTTTTGCTGAAGGGCTGCCAACTCCAGGTCAGGAAATTCCTGAAGACTGGGATGGGGTAGAGCTGGGGGAGGGTGGAATATGAAGGAGCTCAGCAGAGATATGAAGCCACAGTGTTCTGGTTGCCATTTTCTCCAGGGGAACTGATCTCTATAGTTGGAGAGAAGTTGTAATTCTGGGGGAACTCCAGGTCCCACCTGGAGGTTGGCAACCCTAGCTTGCTGTTCAGGATCTGCTGCTCTTTGTGGCATGGTGAGCAGAAGAAGGCTCAATCTGTGTAATATAAATACCACTATGAAGCATCTATGCAGAGGCCCTAGCAACAGGCAGAAGTCAATGAAGGCTATGCTCCTGCAGAGTGCAGGGGTTGGACTAGATGACCTGCAAGGTCCCTTCCAACTCTAACATTCTATGATTCTATGATCCTAAGTCACATCTTTCCACCCCAGACCAGTAAGTTGGTATACAGTATAGTATATACAATACAGTACATGCAGCACATGAACACATGAAGTTGCTTTATACTGAGTCAAACTATTGTTCTATCAAAGTCAGTATTGTCTTGCTTTGATGGGCAGCTGTTGCCATGTTGCCACCTTATACAGCATCTATAAGGGTTATGGACTATGACTGTAAAGCTGGACTGTACAAATAGTGTGCCAGGGCACTGGACTGAACAGTAGCCATGAGACTGTGCCACCCTACCGGACTGTTGGCATGTGCCTAGGTGAGGGAAACCTTGTCCTAAAGCAACATGCCTAACCAGATGTGGACCTGTGGAAGACCCAATGACTCTCACTCCTGCACCTCAGCAGCCCTATGCCAGAAGGCAAGCCAACCTCCCTGACCCTGCAAACACACAGAGCCAGAAACAATTCACTGAAGAGAAGCCTTGCTCTGCAAAGGGAACTAGGACATTCCTTCACACATGCCATAAGAAGCTCTCTTCTCCATCATGCAGGCACCTTCCCCCTCCCCACCTCTGCATATTGACATCTCCAGGTGAAGCACATAGGCAACTTCAGCCTCAACAAAAGAATTCCTTCCATGATAGAATTAGCGAGCAGTCCCTCTTCCAGCTAACACAGCTGTTTACCATCGGATTTAACAGCAACTACTGGCAATGTCTCTCTCTTGTCTCTCCCCTTCCCCCATAAGAGATGTAACTATTAGTCTACCACTATTTCAATTGCTCAATGATTAATCCATTTTTCCTGGCCCATTAACAGTAATTATGCTTCATGGAGACTACATGACTAAAGGAGCATCAGCTCCCAGTGATTTTAGGGTATAAAAAGACAGCATCATCCCATTGCTCTCTCTCTCACACTTCTATCCTCCTAACCCCACCCTATCTTGCTGGTTCTATTCCTTGCGCAGTTTGGAGCCTTCCTGCATGTGTTGCTTGCAACTCATGATTCCCCTCCCCTAGTTATTTCCTTTTTTGCTGCAGATTCAACTCGGCATGTCAGACAGGTAAAGTATTGCCTACCAACGATATTTCCTGATAATGCAAATGTCTCTGTACCATTCAATCTGAATTCCTAGATCTGTATCGTGTGTGTATATGTTTGATTTTATAGTGTGTGTTTGAGAATCCTTTCCGTAAAAGAAATTACTGCTTCTTAAGATCTAGTCTCAGCGTCTATTTCTGGGATCTGGCTAAAGTTGGACTCCCATATACATAGGACATAGCAACTGTATGCTGGTGAAGGAGGGGACAAAGGATTCAGCCCATGGAAGGGGGTTGGAGGAAGGGGATTTGGCTTTCTTTGTGCTTCATTCCCATCCCTCTCTGTGTCTCTTTGTAAAGTCTGCAAGACTGCCCAGCCAGATTCTGGTGGCCTTGGTTCAGCATGACAGGCTTAAGTAAGTGCAAAGAAATTAGTTGGCTTAATTAGGTGCACAAGAAGTTAATGTTTTTATAAGGTTAGGGAAGTAATCTAAAAAACTAATTTACGTGATAGTCAAATGTAGACACATAACTTTAATGCTACTAGTTTTTTCCGTTCACAAGGTAGAATTTCTGCTCACAACACTGTGGAGCTTAGAGGGAACATTGGTCTAAACCACTGGTTCCCAAAGTGGGCAATACTGCCCCCCGAGGGTGCTGGAATGATCCAGGTGGGTGATCAGAGCCTTGGGTGCAACTTGGGGTGGGGGCTGAATACAAATAAGGGGGCGGTGGAAGCATAAAGAAAGAAGAGTCCAGAACCTATCTAAAGCAGCCTTTTGGTGGTAGACCAAATAAGTTTGGGAACCTATGGTCTAGACCAAGGACAGTCCCTCTCCTGTTCTCAGGCACTGAACTCATAGCCACCTGGGGGCCTTGGGGTTCTCACCGGGTCCTGGTCCTTTGTTGAGGCTTTTTGCTTCTAGGTTCCCTTCAAGGATGTAAGCAGACACTCAGCAAATACTCCTGACACAGCAGATTAAAAAACACTTCTGCCTTTATTCAATCATTCAAGCAATAAAGAGTGTTTGCTATGCAGGAATCACAAATCACAATAGCAAAAGAACTACAACTACTTGTACTGGGCAGAGGCTGAATCTCTGAGACATCAAATACTTGCAGGCTTCCCTCTGCCAGGTAATCATACCACCAGTCACAAGACCTCAATGTATGTACGTACTCTCTGGTGGTAACGCTGCCACACACACCCCCATCATAGCTAGCTGACAACCAGATAAAAGTGTCTTATGCCACCAGGTGCTTTTAATTAACACTCAACCCAAAGAGGCTGCAACTAACCTGTAAAAACTTACAGCTTGATCACATTTAATGAAAGCTTTGAGATCTGTAAGTTCTGATCCTTACACCTCCCCCACTCCATTGACACAGCCAAGAGACCGTGGGGGTGAAGTCACATGAAGAATGAAAAATAATATCCAACTACAAAGCAACCATCATACATAAACCAAGTAACAATATATGCAAAAGTAACAACGTTAATAATGACAATAAAATTTAAAACAATTAAAAGGCCAAATTAAACATGGCATTTTTCAGCAGTATGGAACTGGGCATACATAAATCAGCATAAGAACAAACAAATTTTCTGGCACCTATACAAAAATCAGCTAAGATGTTAACTTTCTTCCCTTTAGCATGGATGACATTGAAGGAGAATCCTGGGAGGAGTCAGGGCTCACCCCAAAGACTATGAGATTACTCAACTTTCATCCGGTATCTAGATCATATTTCATCAAAATGGTCCCACTGGGACAATCTGGGAGTAACTTTTTACAGCCCATTGAAAAACTTGGTGATTGAATGTATTGTTGGGTAAGCAGATTTTCATAGCATTTACTGTGCCCTTCAATAGGAAAACATGATTTAATTTGCACACTAGGTATTCTTGCACTGCACCTTGCCTCTGTCCTTCCCCCTTCTGTCTACCTATCTAAAGGAGCTACTTCAGCAAGGCCAGCAGATGAATTTATATCTCCAGGTCCACATAACAAGTTATCAGCACACTGATTCTTAGCCCATTTGGATGTCTTAAGCAAATAATTAACCTCTTGCACCTTCTGTTTACAATCCAGTGGTGTAGAACTGCCTGTTGCCTTTTCTCTAAAGTCGGCACCCTCATATCTCAAAGGATATTCACTTTGAATTCCACAGGAAAAAAGTTGTCTCTTTGAATTCCAAGCCGTGGGCTACTTTCCCCCCATTCTGCCCCTCCCTCTCCTGACTAACAGAGGGAGGAACGTTGGAGGAGTCAGCACTGCAGGCTCTCATTGGTTTCTGAATTAACTCTTCCTGTTCCAAAACAGCTGCTGTTTTAGCTTCTACAGCCTTATCTCAAAACTCCATATGCCCCAACAGCTTCTCAGCACCCCAGTTTATTTGTTCATGATTTGCACGCTGATGGAAATGCTCTCTGGCCAAACTAGCTAGTTGAGCTCTACCCCAAAGCACCTTATCCTCTGCCTTCTGCTCAGGACTCTGAGGATTAGATTGCAGGAGTGTTTTAAAACAACTATCTTCTTGGGGACTTTCTAAGGCTGTTTGCAAAAACTTTGTTCTAGGGCAAGGCATGGGTAATTGCTGACAGCCCAATTGCTCTTCAACTCTCCCTTGCCCCATTTCAACATCACAGCTAGTCTGCATTAGGTTTCCTTCTGAGGGAATGTCGTTTCCTTGCCATTTTGATAACCTAACACCTCCCATAAAAATCTGGGGCTTCACTCTGCTCCTTCTTTAAGGTCAGTGGTTGAATCTGCATTCGCATTTTTAAATCAGTTTTGTGCTGCTGTGATGTCGTCAAGCATAGAGAAAGGCAGTGATCATGTCTGCATCTTCATTTTTAAAGCAGTCTTGATGCCGACTTTCTTTATGCTGGGGTGATGCTTGTTTCAAAATGGTACAAGAAATTCTTCCAATCTGCTATTTTTTTCTGCTTGCTGGTCGGGAATGTTGTTGTTTCCTCCTCTTCCCCAGCATGCCAGCATTTGCCAGCACCGATTTTACACAAGGCAATAAATTACTTAAGGTAACAAGCCAACAAGCCGTAAACTTCTCTTTAAATTCAAACAGAAGGATTTTCGCAGCTTTCAGTTTCGCCCAGCTTTTGTTTTAAACAAGAAAGCAAAAATAGCCAAAAATAGCCAAAAATCTGTAAAGACTGTGTGTTTAGTTTGCAGAATGTATGTATGTATGTAGAAGGGATCTTTCTCTAACTTTTCAGGCAATATAAAAACCACAAAACAAGATAAAATCATTCACTCTTAGCTCGCCAAGCAAGGAAAAAGTTTCTTACATTCCTCTATGTGCTGTCAGAAGGTAAACAGAGCAGATAAGTCTCCGATTAGTGCTTGAGGGGGGGTTAGAGTGCTTTGTAACCAGATGCAGTTGAGCCAGTGAGACTCTGCTCATAGGGCAATAAAATAATGCAGACAGCAGAAATTATAACGGTACACTAGGAGAGCGAATCCAAAAGAGATGTGGACATCATTTTTGGAGACGGAGCGGGAGCGTCCCCAAACCAGCAGAAGATACCAATGCAGATTCAACCAGAATCACAGCAGCATGAAACTGATTTAAAAATGCAAATGCAGCATGAAACTGATTTAAAAATGCAAATGCAGCTTCGACCAATATCTCTTGCCAACCAGCTCACTCCTGGCACATTTTTACTCACAAACTGAGACTGCAGAGCTTCCCTTGAAGCAACCTCTAAACCCAAAATCACCACACTACGCCCTTTCTCCTCCAAATCCTTTTCAAACACAACATTCTGTGGAGAGGCTAAACCTTGTAGTTGACTAGCAACCTTTTGCATTCTCAGTTACTGTGACTTAGTCCTGGTAAACCCTTGTGCGCTGCCGCTTCTCTGCTCTTCCCATGACACTTCAGCTGAAGATGGGAACTGGCATCTGAATGTCAGTACTGACAAACTCTGCTGAACTTCTTCCTGATGTTGTCCTGAATACCAGGTGGGCTGCTCCACATCCTTAAGTTCGGGAGATCTCAACTTGGCTTATCTGTTGCCTTGATCTTGAGTCATATGTTTCTGCAGAAGGGCCATTTGCTGAACATTCTGCCCCAATATTTGCATCATTAAGGTGCAGAGATGTTGAATCAGTTCCTGCCCAACGAATGGGGCTCCTGACTGATTCTGCTGGTTGAACAAAATTGCCCCTCCTGCTACTCCATCCTGTGCTGTTACATGAGGGTCTGAGCATGATGTACTTCTGTTAGTCATCTGGTTGCCATTCAGCACTGATAACTGTCTTAAAGGAGAACACTTCAACAAACCTCCAGTTTGTATCCGATCCTGCCACCAAGGATCATTCTCTGACCACTGAGCTTCCCTCCTGCTGCAAAATGAACCTATGGAGGCAGCTTCATTGTAATCCACAAAGCATCGATTAGCAGCTCTCAAAACATTCTCCAAAGATGAATGTGAGCTATAGGGCCTCTCGGTAAACATCACCTGACTTTCTGAAGCACCGAGCCATCATGTTGACTTGTCTTCTGTATTTTATCCTCACAACAACTGGCATGCTACAGGCTGGTACAAGTTCAAGACACATGTATCATGCACCTATCATGCGTCAGTAGGGTGGCCAGCCTCCAGGTGGTGGCTGGAAATATCCTGCTATTACAACTGATCTTCAGACAACAGAGGTCAGTTCTCCTGAGGAAGGTGGCTGCTCTGGAGGGTGACTCTATGGTGTACCCCCTGAGGTCCCTCCCCTCCCCAAATCCCACCCTCCTCAAGCTCCATCTCCCAAATCTCCAGGTGTATCCCAACCTGGAGCTGGCAACCCTATGTATGAATGGTGTGAAAATTGGAATTCTATTTGTAATGAAATGGCTGCCAGGGAGAGGCAGCAGTTTCTCTTAAAATGGCTGCCAATCTGGTAGTCCTTCTGGAGTGGGGAGGTCCTTCATAGATGGCAATGGGGCTGCCATATCTCCCTGCTTACATTTCCCATCAGCTTTGAAGAAAAAGTGTAGGAAAGTAGGGACCCTCCCTGGGGGTGAAGCCACCCAGATAAAGGCTACTGCCCATCCAAGGAAGGGCTGGGCTCAGCCTTCATCTTAGCCTTGGACTACAGCTTCGAGGGGCTGCTCATTGGTGGGACTTCTGCTACCTCACACTCTGTGAACCATCCTGGCCACTATAAATCGTGGTGGGGAGCCAGGAGGGTAGCAGTATTGGTGACCAGTCCTGAGGGAGGGGCTGAAATTTCACTCAAACGACAAAGGGGAGAGAATGAATCCTGTCCTGCAGCCACCCACTACAGAGGTAGTTAGATCACGGTGTGTGTAGGGACAGAGGAATTGCGGTTTGATCCTGTTTATTTTCTGCCAGGTTGTGTTGAAGTGCTTATGTTATGTCTGTGTCTAACCTTGCACATAGTTTAATTAAACCTTCTTTTGGAATTATAAAACCTGGTAGTGCTTTGACCACATAGTTTTCCTCATTCAGCACATTACTCATGACAAAAGAACACCAAGGAAGCCAAAAGAACCCAAATTGGAGGGGTTGTCAACTCTCCAGGGGGGACCCAAAGTTTAAGGTATTCACTGCCTTGGGTTGGGGGATCAGCCAGAGAGGTCTCACTGTCCCTCTAGGAAGGTGGTGTAAATTCAGTGAGTGGTGGCAGCGACTGTGGAAAGGAAATAGTCCCACCAGGCAGGGTGGGCAGGCAAAAATAGGGGCTTGTGAGCCACCAAATGGCTGCTCAGTCTCCCAGGGCTGAGGACAGGTCCCTGTTTCGCCACACTATTAAACCCAACTTTTAAAGCTCCCAACAAGCAAGAACTATTTTAATTGTTGAGGTGTTGAGAAAGAGAGAGAAGGCCAGGAAATCTCCCAGAGTGCCATTGTTATGCAAACCATGCCCAAAAAAGTACAGGAGGGCATTCTTTAACTGATAGAACTACCTGTTTTATTCCATACTGTTTTAACTGTTTTAACTACTGAATTATTATGTTTATATTGTTGTGGTCTGAGCCCACTCGTGGGATGGGTGGAATAAAAGTCAAAATAAATAAATAAATAACACATGTAATATGTTTTATTAGGACCAGTGAAAATAACAACATAGCCATTTTGTGATCACTTGCAGCCATTTTTGGTGGTGGCCCACTCCCCATTCCCAGCATTCAAAAATGCCCCCAGGCTCAACAGGATTGAAGGGTTTGACCTAGTGCATAATCTAAATTAATCTTTTTTTTTTAGTATGATGATTGCTATTGTTTCATAGAATCATAGAGTTGGAAGGGACCTCCAGGATCGTCTAATTCAACACCCCGAACCATGCAGGAAATTCACAAATACCCCCCACACCCCAGTGACCCCTGCTCCATGCCCAGAATATAGCAAAAAACCTCCAGGATCCCTGGCCAAACTGGCCTGGAGAAAATTGCAAAGTGGCAATCAGACTTTTCCCTGGGCATGTGAGAAAGGGCTATGAGACCTAAGCACTGATACAACCCTTCCTGCCCTCCTTTCTCATAATCTGCCTAAGTTCACAGAATCAGCATTGCTATCAGATGACTAGCCTCTCTTTAGATAAAGGTTGCCCTTGCTTGAAAGCCAGTTGAATCTGACACTAGGGTTGCGGTGCTCATCTCCGTTTCAAATCTGAAGAGCCAGCACTGTCCAAAGACGTCTTTGTGGTCATATGGCCGGCATGACTAGACACCGAGGCACACAGAATGCTGTTACCTTCCCACTGAAGCGGTACCTATTTATCTACTTGCAATTTCTTGCTTTCGAACTGCTAGGTTGGCAGGAGCTGGGGCCAGACATTCGGGTCTCAAACTACTGAACTACTGACCTTCCAGCCTACAGTTCAGCATCTTAACCACTGAGCCACCACAGAGCCTCTCTTTACAAACCTCCAAAGAAGGAGAATCCACCACCTCCTGAGGAAGTCTGTTCCACTGAGGAACCGTTCTGTCAGGAAGTTCTTCCAAATGTTTAGCCAAAAACTCTTTTGATTTAATATCAACCCATTGGTTCTGGTCCAACCTTCTGGGGCAACAGAAAACAACTCTACACCATCCTCTATCCTCTACACCATCCTGTGTCAACAAAGACCAATACCATCTGCTTCTCAGGGTGAGTCTCATAATATTCCAAGACGTTCAAGATGGTTCTTACATTATTTTTAATGTGTTGCTTAGACAAGAAGCCTGCTTGGTCCTGGTGTATAACTTGGACAAGGACTTCTTAAAATCTAGGAGCCAATATGGTTGCAAAAATTTTATAGTCTACATTTAACAATGAGATTGGTCTATAGTTCCTGATTTCTTTTTCATCTGTTTCTTGTTTATGAATCAATGTAATTAAGGCTTCATTCCATGAGTTATTGAATTTTCCTTTTTGAACAATTTTTTGTATTCCGGATTTTAGTGGCAATATTATTTGTTCTTCAAACACTTGATAAAATTCTGCAGGCATGCCATCTGTACCTGATGTTTTCTTCTTTTTTAATTTTTTAACGATTCCGTTATCTCAAAAATCATGATTGGTTCATTTAAAATTTCTTGATGTCTTTCAGTAAACTTCTTGTTATTCCATTTTTGGAAGAACTCTTTTATATTTTGTTGATCTTGTTCTTTTTGTTGATATAAATTCTTGTAGAAGGTCTCTATGATGTTCTTCAGATCACTAAGTATATGCTTTTCCTCTCCCCGTTCATTTCTTAACGTCTTTATATAGTGTTTCTCTCTTTCTTTTCTTAACCTGTAGGCCAGCCATCTCGTTGGTTTATTTGCACTTTCAAAATAATATTGTTTGGTATGTTCAAGTTTCCTTGCTATTTCCTGAGTCAACAATGTGTTCAGTTGATGCTGTAAATTCTTTTCTTAATCCTCGCCGCTTCTAAATGGGTTACTTTCTTCATCATGTCCTCTTCCTCTTTAATTTGATTTGCAAGTTTCTCATACCTTAATCTCTTTTGTTTTCTTGTCCAAGCTTCTTAGTTGATAAATCATCCCAGTGTAAAAGCCTTAAAAGTATCCCGTACTATATCTATGGGCATTTCTGGTTGTATATTCCTTTTAAGAAAGTCATGAAATTCCATCTTTGTCCTTGTTATAAATTTATCATTTTTTAGTAACCAGACATTCATAGACCATCTACTTTTCCTTTGAACATCCTGTAATACCAATATCTCAGGATTGTGGTCTGCAACGGTATTAGGTAAAATCTCTGCTTCTAATAAGTCATTTACCATGGTTCCTGAAATCCATGCCATGTCTAGTCTCAACCACGATCTATATCTTGTCAAGTAAAAAGTAGTCTTTTGTATTGAGGTTTTGGTCCTCCACGAATCCACTACATTAAATTCTTCTGCTTGTTGTAGGAAGGTTCTTGGCAATTTGTTTCCTTATTTCTGTTTATTTATTTTTCTTTTCCTATCTACTTTTCGATCAAAAACTGCATTATAGTCACCGATTATACATAGTTCCTCAAATGTTTGTGTTGAAATAGTCTCTAGCAGCGAGGCGTAAAACCTCTCCTGATTCTGGTTTGGCACATATATATTCATTATTAGAGTCTTTTTACTTTGTCTCTGAATTTGTATCATCAAAATTCTACCATCATCTGACATATACCAATTCAGGATGCAAGTATTCCTTCAAATATGTTGCCACACCTCTTCTTTTTTTTCCGTCCGCTGATACAAAGTATTTCCCCAGTCTTTTGCATTCTAAATATTTTGGATCATCTGTTCTAATATGTGTCTCCTGGAGGCACACTATATCAGGTTGTAATTTCTTGATTTGCTGAAAAGTTCTTTTTCTCTTTTGTGGGGCATTTAACCCATTCACATTTATTGATAATATCTTTATATTCTTATTTACCATCTTCTTTATTTTTGAATTCTGTTGTTCTGTTCCTCTGTTGTAATCTCATGAACATCTGTGACAATGTAGTTTTCCCTCTCTTTCTCCATCTTTTTTCTCTTTGTCTCTTCACTCCAGCAGTCTCTTGTTCTTGATTTTCTCCATCAGTTTTACTCAGGCCATCCTCTTGAAGTCCAAGGTCTTTCCCATACCTACCCAGAAAGTCTTCCACTTTGAAAATAGAATTGATTCTTTGTCTTTTACCATCATAAGTGAACAGCACTCCTTCTGGTAGTAGCCATCTATATGTTATTTCAATAGTTCTTGATTCACGAGGGTTGAATAACTTTGCCATTTTTCTTGATTCACGAGGGTTGAATAACTTTGCCACGGTATATCTGTTAAACTTTTAATTTCAGCCTCTTTCATAAACATTGTTGTTTCACCCACTGCCTTCAGAATCTTGTCATATGTAGTTCTTCTATAGAACTTTACATGAACTTCTCTAGGGATCTTATTTCTTCTCGCATGTGCTGATTTCTTCTATATACAGCCTCGATCTCTTCTGCAGTCTCCTCCATCGCTCCTACTCCCAGTTGTTCAACTATAGCCTGAACCATATCCTATTTTAGGTTCTCTTGTATCTTTTCTGGAACATATGGAACCTCAAGATATGAACTGCTTTTTCCATCTCTAAATTTATCAAGGTTTCTTCCATCTTGGCATTTCTTAGTTTTATGTCTTCCACCTCTTGGTCTAATTCTTAGATTTTGTCATTTTTTAATGTTTCTTCTTTGTTTCCTGTAATTTGTTTCTTAATTTCTTCTGTCTCTTCCCACTTTTCTTTTGCTTTGGATTTATACTTTCACCCAGAAATATTTTTTATTTTTATTTAATGCACTAATATTCTATTTCCTCATACTATCCTATCTTATCCTATATTTTCCTATCATAACATCCTATCATATCTTATACTGTCTTGTCATACCTTAAGTCCTAACTTATCTAACTAGCCTAACTAGCCTATTCTAATTATTTGACTACCAACCCTATACCTTTTTATCCCCCCTTCCCCCCCTTTAAACACCTTCTTAACTTCCCACCACCATTAATGTCAACACATAAGAGGAGGAGGAGAGAAAACCAAAGAAAGAAAGTGCTCCTATTCATCTCTGTCTTCTTCCTCCTTTCTTCCTCCCACCTTCTGCCAAATCAAGTGACCCTGTATATTAAACAGTTCAGCCTTGTCCTGTTAGCTCTAGTTATTTTCTGTTAAGCACTAAAGAGGAGGAATAATAATATTAAAAATACAAGCGGGGGGGGGGAATCAGCTTCTGCATGCTGCCCAGTGACTCTTCTCTGCATCTCTGCTGCTCCACAAACAAAAAGAAATCTGCTCCAACGTGACTCCCAGTAGAGTCTCTCTATGTCTCCACTACTCCGTTACTCCATGTTGTAGCACACGCCAAATAAACACAAGACTAAGGAAACAGGCTGTAAGGAGGATGGGCAGTCCAGAACACAATTCACAGATCTCTTTCAGATCCTCCAGTTACTTTCTGTTACATACTAAGGAAGAGGAATGAAAAAACACAAGCATGAGGGGGATCAGCTTCTGCATGCTGCCCACTGACTCTTCTCTGTGTCTCCGCTGTTCCACAAACTAGAAAAAATCTGCTCTAACACACCTCCCAGTAGAGTCACTCCACATCTCCACTTCTCTATTACTCCACATTTTAACATCTGCCAAACGGGAACACAAAACTAAAGAGACAGGCTGTAAGGAGGATGGACAGTCCAAGATGCACTTCACAGATCCCCTTCAAATCCTTCATGTAGTTCAGGTTATAATATAAAATGAAAAAGAAAACAACAAATAACAATTTGCCACACTGCCAATTCCAGCAACTTCTCTTAGTTGCCTTAAAGGGGTAAACCCCATCTAATGCTCAGCCAAATAGATTTAAAGGACAATCCTTCCTTCTGTTTGATGCTCTGCTTTTCCATCAATGGAAAGAAACTGAAACTATTAAATAATATGCTTTCAATGTAGATATTCAAGAAGGTATAAAAGTAGCTTGTCAGACGCTCATGGGTCTGCTGGACTTGACTATTGTTCAATGTAGTCCATCGAGTTCCCCTCTCAGCCACCCACTTCAGAGCACTTTCCTGAGTTTGGCACGAGCCACTGCTCATCTTCATCCCTCAGGACAAGCTCCTTGCCATGAGCCCTCCCTCCAGGAGGTTTCACTTGGGTTGATGGAAGAACTACCATCACTGAGAGGTCTGGGGGTACAGCATCTTTGGCTGGGAGAACTCCCCACATGCACTCACTGTCGTTGAGCCTAGAACCAGAAAACAAGCCATACCCCAATCTTTAGGGATGCACCCTGTTTCTAGAACAGGATTATCACAGTGCAGCAGATAAGTTACAAGTAGACTTTACAAACAGAAGCTATCCACTACATGTAATTAAGTCTGCACGTTGGAAAGCAGATAAAAGGAACAGATTAGACTTGTTTGAAGTACACACACGTTCCAGCCAAAACAAGATTTTTTTGGCAATTACACATCATTGGCACTACCTATTAAGAAAATAATATACAGACACTGGCACATTGTCAATGATGTGCCAGGATGTAAGCAAAAACCCTCTATAGGTTTTAGAAAAACAGCTACCATTCGGGACTTATTAGTCCATGCTGATTTAAAATCAGAAGCCAGAGAACAGAATTTACCTATTGGGCATTTCAAATGTTTGCACTGTTCAGCATGTCCATTAAGTTGGGAAACCAAAAATGTAGACTTCCCAGATATTAATTTTAATATGGAATTGATGTCCTATTCCTCATGTGCAAGTAAACGAACAGTCTACATGGTGGTGTGCCCATGTAATTTGAGGTACATTGGGAAATCTCTAAGGTCTATAAGAACTCAGATATTAGAACATAAATCTAAAATAAAACATAAATATCTGGAGGCACCATTGACAGATCATTTTATTAGTAAAGGCCACAGATATGATGATTTTAAATTTGTTGTCTTGGAGGTTATTAAGCCCAATATGTATAATAGACAAAATGTGGATAGAATTCTTTTACAAAGGGAAGCATTTTGGATTGAACACCCTTCAACCAACTGGCTTAAATGCATCTTTAGACCTGTCTTGCTTTCTGTGATAAAAATATAGAGGTATAAATACTGGAATGTAAGAGGTTAGTTGACAGCTCTGTTTCTAAGTTTTGTAAGGACTAGACTCTCTTTTGAGGAAAACAGCATCATAAGGCTGGTCAATATTTCACAATTGTTAAGGCATTCAGATGTGTATAATGAGAAGGTTCTGCATGTATAGACAATTAGAGGAATGGTGGTAGTGTATGTTTTTATTTTTTGAAATTGAACATTCTCCAACTGACTGGTCTAACTGCAGCTTTAAACTAACCATGCTTTTTGTGATACATATAAAAACTGTAGAGTTACTATACTGAAATCTTAAAGGCCAAGAGATGGCAACTTTGTTCTAAGTGTTGTAAGGATTAGGCTCTTTTTTGGAGAATGATAGTACTTAATGTCAGCTACTATTCAGCAATTGTTAAGAGACTTAGACTTGTCCGGTAAGAATGTTCCACTTGTTAAAATAGCTAGAGAAATGTGGGTAAGTTAAGTTTTCATTATATTTTTTGAAGCTGAAGTTATATTTAATTGTTCAATAGTTATGTGTGTTATTTATTTCATTACAGTATACTACAATGGAATTTTGTATATGAGACTCTGTCCCATTAAGAAGAGTTGTTAGACATTGAATTGTAAGAATGAGTTTTATTGTAAAAATATTTTTGAAATATTTTTAATATGTTTTTGTACATTGCCAAATAATAACAGTATTATGCACATTATGAAATATTTATAAGGTTTCACTCTACTCAGAAGAAGACGCTCATCGAAACGGCTCCACATTCCGGAGACTGCCGTCAGACTTCAGATTTCACACTTTGTATTTCTGTTATATATTGCATATAATATTCATAAATTTTGTTAAATTTTGTTTAATTTTTCAGTATCACAGTTTCTTTTTGCTTCTTATTATCATTAATAAAGGTGAACAGGGAGGTCAATAGAGTCCCCCACCAATTTTTATCTGTCTTAATTCAGGAGGCATTCCATCAAATCCAGGTACTTTAGCGTTCTTCAGATGCCCTTCAGATGCTTTTATCTTCTGAGCAGTTACAGGGGCCCATTTTTCCAGTTCTCCTATTGGGTGTTCTGGAGGAGGTTGTATGGATTTTTCATATGGGGCTCCTCAGACAGATTTTGTGGGGTGGTAGCCAGCCAGCTGTCCAATAGCAAATACAGCTGGGTGTCATCAGCATATTGATGACACCCCAGCCCGGAACTCCTTGCCAACTGGGTAAGGGGGTACATATAGATGTTAAATAATGTCAGGGAGAGGAGGAACCCCACATAATAATCGTCTCCTGAGGAACCCCGCATGATAAATGTCCCCTAGAGGACACATCCTCACCCAGTGCCACCCTCTGTCCCTGCCCATGGAGGACTGAGGAATGCCACAGAAGGTCCACCCCAGGAACTCCTAGGTTGGCAAGGAAGTGGGTCAGAAGATCATAACTGTGTCAAACACCACTGTGAGATCCAGCAACAACAGCAGCACCAACCCACCTTGATCCAGCTGTCTGAAGAGATTGTCTGCTAGGGTGACCAACACAATCTTTGTCCCATGGCTGAGTCAGAAGCCAGACTGGAATGGATCAAGTGCCAATGTGTCAACCAGGAAGCCCTGGAGTTGTTCAGCTACCACTCTCTCAATCACCTTACCTAGAAAGTTGGAAACTGGGTGGTAATTGACTGGATCTGAAGGATCCAAAGATGTTTTTTTCAAGAGCTGTACAACCACTGCCTCCTTAAGACCCTCTGCAAAGACCCCTGTTTCCAGGGACAGATTGACAATGTCCAATAGGGGGCCCCATATCCTCTCATTGCTAAACTTAACTAGCCACAAGGGACATGGGTCAAGGAGGCATGTGATCAGCATGACAGTGCGCAAGATCCTGTCAGTATCAGCAGAGGAGAGCAGGCTGAAGGAATCCAAAACTGAATCCCAAGACAGCCAAGAAGCCTCCAGTTCATATACTGCATCAACATTGGCAGGTAAATCACAGTGGAGTGATAAGTCTTTATCTGCAAAAAAGCTCAGAAATACCTCAGAGCTAATGGTCAAATTTCTATATCTATTTTGGTGTCTCTCAGTGAGGGATGTCAAAGACCTAATCACCTTAAATAATTGTCCTCGGCAAGAGCTAACAGATGCAATGGAGGCTGAGTAGAATACTCTCTTCACAGCCTTCACTACCATTTCATAGGATTTCACAATCATCCTATGAGATACTCTTGTAGCTTCATCATGAGTATGCCGCCAAAGTTGCTCAAGTCATCTAAGCTCTGTTTCAGGAACTAAGTTTCCTGAGTTCTGTTATATACCAGGGGGATGATTTACCACGGGATTGTAGAGGGTGTTGGGAACCAACCTCATCAACAGCTTAGAGAGATGGGAATTCCAGTCCCCTATCAGTTCATGGAATGAGGTGCCGGAAGGCATAGGATCCCACAGAGCATTCTGGAATCCAATTGGGTCCATTAGTCTCCATGAGGGAGTGTAAATAAGCTTGCCACTCAGAAGGGTGGGATATAAATACCCAGCTGGGCCTTCAAAACCAAGTGGTCTGACCATGGCACTTCTTCCCTAGAGGTCAGACCACATCCATCCCCATGCCAGAGATCAAATCTAGGGTGTGACCTGCTTGATGTTTGGGACCTGATACAATTTGAGAGAGGTCCAGTACTGCCATAGAAGACACCAAGTCTGAAGCCTGAGTAGAGGCAGCAACTTCATCTGCATGGACATTGAAGTCCCCAAGAATTAACAATCTGAGGAACTTCAAGGCTATCTCAGGAACAATCTCAGCTACTGCCTCTAAAAGGCTCAGAAGGCTGTCTGCCGGTGTGCTAGGCAGTTGGTACACCAAACAGACAGCCAAGCTCTCAGCATCGCACACCAGGCCAACACAATCAATACCAGTGATCTTTGATATGGGAAGTGGCTTGAAGGAGAAAGCCTCCCAGATGAGTAGAGCCACTCCACCTTCATACCCAAGTTTGAGACTGATGAAGAACTGAGTAACCTGGAGGGGTCAGTTGTTTCACCCTCCCTAGCCCAGGTCTTGGTCACATAAGCCAGATCCACATTCTGCACTGCAAGATAGTCCCACGGTGTCCTGGTCTTATTATTAATGGATCTGGAATTGCACAACATCAGTGTCAAAGGGGAGTCTAGAATCTTAGCCTTCACATCAACGTTTCTAGAGATGGGACAAAGGTTGGAAAGGGACTGAGCATGTCTACATCTCCATCCCTTTCCAAACCAAGACCTTCTCCTTCTGTCATATCTCCCTCTGCCCCGAATCACTGGGATCCTCAGCCCGGGGCTGGTACCCGACAAGATGTTCTTGAAATCCATCCCTCAATCCTTTTCTCACCCCCGCCCATTGCCAGAGCCCAGAGTATAACAGAATATAGCTCCACTCTGAAGAGATGGACCAGGCCCAACCACCATTGGACCAGGCACATGTCCACACAAATGTGAGCTTCTATAGATCCCTGGACATGGCCAAAGTCCCCCAGTGTCACCAGAGTCACCGGGGGCCAGTAGGAGGTAGAGGAGGCCCACTCCCACTCAGCAGGGAGAAGCAGGGAGGACAGAGGCCCCTCAAAGAAAGGCTCCAAGCACTGTGGTTGGGACAAAAGTCAAGCTATCCTCCAAGAGATCATGCTTACAGGGACACTGCTGCCAGTGCCAGGAAGTGCCAGGAAAAAGAACAAGGGGGAGGAAGAGGGAAGCACTCACTTGTCTCATTGGTGAGATGATTGCCGTGGATGTCCAACTGTTCTCTCTCATGGAGGATGTAGCCTTTTGCCAGCTGTGGCACCACCTCGCTCACTGGTACACCCTAACCCCCAGGAGGACCATGAGCCAGTGAGTGTTGCCCTCCATGCACTACTTTGCTGTGGAGCTGGTCAAGGCCGAGCTCTCTAGAGTGCAAGGCCAAACCATCCACCTAACGGTGGAACTTTGGAGTGGCTAGCAGCATGGCTACCTCTCCCTCACCAGCAACTGCTGGCAACTGAAGGAATCTGGAGTGGGACTATGGCCACACCCCAGGAGGGGACAGCCCTACCACCTGGCTACAAGATTGTTCTCCTCCACACTGTCATGGGTGATGATGACTGCGCTGGGGCCCTGCCAGAGTTGGCAGTGCAGCCAGAGTCACCAGCATCACCAGTAGCTGGGGGTCAGAAGTTGGTCCCTTCGACTCCTCAGGATTTGACAGTTTCCCTCTGCCACCATCTGAGCCAGTAACCCCCACATCTGGTCCTGCAGCAGCCAATGAGGTACAGGTGCAAACAGACAGCCCGCCTGATTCACCTCTGTGGGTGGCTTGGTTGAGGGAGTGGTTCTGCAGGAGCTTAGCAACCCGCTGCCAAGATGCATGCTGGTAGGGAAGGTGGGCACTGAGCCCTGAGTATTGACAGGAGCAGTGCTGCTGCTATGGGAAGCACTGCTGGAGGCCTATATAACTCCCACTTGGGATGGGGTTCTCTGTGGAAGCAACAAGTTTCATCTGTGCTGACCTCGTGCCCACCCATGGTTCCTGTTTCTGGATGGGGCCGGCAAGGAGGATGGCGGAAACAGCGGAGCCTGTTTTTGTGGGGCAATGGCGGCAGCGGTGGCGGCGGCACCCCCCCAAGTGTCGGCAGAAGCAGCAGCCGCCCGAGCCTCCCCCGTGGCCAGCAGGATCGCCTGGAGGGACAGCGCAGCAGCAGGTGAGCGGGTGCTGTAAGAGAGGGGCTGGCTGCATCTAGTCAGCCCAATGCGAAGAAAAATGTTTCCGATTTAAACAAAGTGGGAACAAAGCGCAATTACCTTTGCAGTGTGACCAGAGCCTCAGAATATCTTTCTTTGCATCTGGCATTGTTCATTCCCCCAGGCAGTCATTCCCTCACCACTGGGAAGGTGAGTGCAGGCAGGCCCTTCCAGGGCATTTTGGTGGCACGTGGCCCAGGGCTTTGAGCCAGCCCATTCCAGTTTCCACCTGCTCTTTCCCACTGGGCACTGGTTGGACTCAGGCTCTGTTTCGGCCTGTCACCCTGCACACTGGCAAGGTGACTGCAGTGCATGGTCATTGGCCAACTCACTCCATTTTGATCTTTGGTGTTGGGTGGGCTCAGGGGTTCAAGTCAGCCTTTCACTTGCCCCACTGGCAGAAACATGGCATGGCAGTGTATGGCCAACCCTTCCTGGGTATGGAACATTGGCAGCAGGTTTAATTTGCCATGGCACCGTGACTTCATCCAGCATTTGGGGATTGGGCAGGCATCCTTTGGTTGTGGGGCCCTGGAGCTGTCCTTTTGTTGGCATCGCTGATGATGTTTTGTGACTTGGGCTTTCCTGGAGGTTCATATAGGAGTTTGGGAAGGCCTTCCCTTTGTGCCATGGCTCCAGAGCCATTCCCTTGGACTTGCCCCACTGGCAAGATGAGTGCAGGGCATGGCCATTGAACTGCCCTTTTTGTGTGTTTGCTGTGGATCCAAGTGGTTGCATCCTGATTTTATTGGCTACAGTCTGGAGCTTGAGTGGAGGGCACAACATATTGTGTCCAGGAGGACTCTGTGGGCTTCTCCCAGTCTCATGGCTCCAGAGCCAGCCATCCTCTTTCACTACTACTGCTGCTGGCAAGGTGATGATTGCAGTACATGGGCATTACTTCCAGGGAGCTTACTGTGGGTTGCCGATCTAAGTCTCTGACACCACCACCTGATACCAGCTGCAAACTAGAGCCCAGTTGGGGAGCATGACATAGTGTGTTTGGGAATTTGGGAGGGGCCTTCCCTTTTCTCCAGGGATATCCCCTTTCACTTGCTCTGCTAGGAAGGTGATTGAGGGGCACATCCAATTCCAGTGGTGTGGTTGCAGGGGTCCCTGACTTGAGTCACCCCACCACATCCTTCCTTAAGCTAGCTGGTCATTAACTGAAGAACATTCTCATTATTACATCTGCTCCACTGTGAGGTGACTGCAGGGCAACCTCTCCTGTATCTGGGGCATTTGGTTGTGCTATGGGCCAGTGCTTTGACAACCTCCCCTGGTAAGGTGAGACTACCTGCATGCTGGGCTTCCTTCTGGGGTGTAGCTGGGGGTCAGATGTCAGTAGTGACCTCACCACCAGTTGTGACCTGGTTAAACTTCTTTCCAGTCATGCTTCACTTCTCTTCCTCCCTCGCATGCATGCCCCCCCACTCACCCCACTGGCAAGATGACTGCAGGCCACTGATGAAGGGCATGGCCAATCCTTCCTGGGTGCCGCTGCAGTCATCAATGACCACATTTCTTTTATGCCAGCTGCAAGCCGGAGCCTGGGTGGGGGCATGACACATGGCATACAGGGGATTGGGGGGGGGCTTTCCTTAGTTCTGTGGCTTCAAGTCCAGAGCCACCCCTCTTGCTCAGCCTGATGGCAAGGTGACTACAAGGAATGGATATGGTTCCTGGCCCTGGATGTTTGCTGGTGCTTGCCAAAGAACATATCCTGTTATTCATGCTGGTCATGGGCTCCAGTCTGGAGCTAGGATGGTGTTGAAAGTAGGTTCAAGCCAGAGCCACCACGTCCATTTGTGATCTGTTCTCTCAAAGGTGGCTGGGGCAGCAGTCAGGTTTGGGTGTCTGTTGCACTGGGTGGGTTGGTCTTCGAGCCATCCTCTAACTCACCCTGTTATAAAGGTGATTGCAATGCATAGCCATTGGTCCAACCTTCTCAGTGCCTGCCTTGAGCCATCAGTCATTGAGGGATGCTGTGATGCAGTGCCTGTCTGTGATGGATTTGGTTTAGATCTACCATGTTGCACAGTCTTTGCTAGCTTCTGCATTCGATGGCTCCTCAGAATGGAAGCTTGATTGGGCTTCACTATGTTCCAGGGCTCCATAGCCAATCACCACACAAGAAAGGTGAGTGCAGTGCAAGGCAAACTTCCAAAGAGGACTAGCTGGCAGTTCTTCATTATCATGCAGTGTTTCTTCCCTGACTTCAGAGACTCCTCCAGAGCCATCCCCTTTCACTTCCCCCACTGGCAAGAAGATGGCAATGCATAGCCAACCCTTTCTGGGAGTAGGAAGTTGGTGGGCAGCAGTAGGTGTGAGCCTGAACCATTCTTTCTTAATGTGAGCTCTTGCTCTCTGTTTTTGCACTTTGGGTGTTTGCGCTTTAAACCAGACTCTCACTCATCCTGCCATCAAAAATAAATGATGACTGCTGTGCATGGCCAAGGCTTTTCCCATCCCAGAGCCTAGTTCTGGCATTTTGGTGGCCTTTCCATTTCTCAGGGAGGGCCCAGGGAGACATAGCTACCTACTAGGTGGGTGGCTCCCGGGCCTGGGCAGGATGGGAGGGTTGGCCCTGCCCTATAGTCACATTGCCTGTGGAGGGAGGGCAGGCCCAGTGAGACAGAGCCACCTGCTGTGTGGGTGGCTCCTGGGTCCAGGCTGGGCAGGAAAATTGGCCCTGCCCTGTAGTCACCTTGTGAGCACAGGGAGGGTGGGCCTGGGGTGGCTCCTGGGCCCAAGGAGGGTGGGAGGGTTGGCCCTGCCCTGTAGTTGCCTTGTGAGTGGAGAGAGGGTGGGCCTGGGGTTGGCTCCCAGGACAGGCTGGGAGGGTTTGCCCTGCCCTGTTGTCACCATACCTGTGGAGGGAGGGTGGGTCTGGGGAGAGATAGTCACCTGCTGTGTGGGTGGCTCCAGGCCTGGGCAGGGTGGGAGGTTGGCCCTGAGGTCATCTAGTTAGTGGAGACAGGATGGGCCCAGGCAGGGACATGGTCACCTGCAGCAATGCTAGTGACAGTCCCCTCCCACCTGCTTCCAGAGAGGTCCACTGTGAGTTTGATGACTCCAGCTTGCATGGGGTCGATCCCATCCTTTCTATGGTCAAATCCACACATAACTTTTAGGGTATGTAGGGGGGCATCACAAGGAGGCCTGCTGTAAGTTTGATGCCTCTAGCTCGCACAGGATCCTGAACCCACGCCTGTCATTTCCCCAGAAAGCACTTTCCTGGAGGCACCTTCTTTGGGGGGCTGCAACTCAGTCCAATCTTCACCAAACTTAGTTGGCAGGTAGAGGAGAGTCAGCTGGAGATCCCCTACATGTTTGGAGTCTCTAGGCCCCTGAAGTGGCAGTTCTTCCACATCCCAAACTTACCAACCTGGTTCATTCCTCAGGCCATTTCAGTTTGATTCAGGCTTCGGTATGAACCACAAACTGAACTACTTTTTCCCCCCGGTTTGTGCCCATCCCTAAAATAGCAAGGCTGTTAAGAAATCCTTTTTGCTTTATGAAAGACTGAATCTGAAAATGTCTGAATGTGAGATCCCAGACCTAACCTGTGTAATTTGTAACACATGACTCAGTAAGTTATATCAGTCCAAGCTACAGTCCAAGCATACCACTGTGGTTGTGCACATCTTTAGGATAGAAGGTAAAGTCTAACAAACAATAGCAGACAGATTGCTCCCTCCACCCCTGCTCAGAGACAGGTTCACCATTACTTACATACCAACAAGAAACCTGGGGAGAATGCTTATTATGCTCATTGCAATTGTCAGTTACTAAACGACAATCTAAACAACACCTTTTCCCCACCATTTCTTTGATTCCCCCCTCTCCTACACAACAAAAACTGACAAACTGAAGAGGAAACCTTTCATCACTGTCCTTTTCTTTTCAGTGCTGATGGGCATAATACTTCTTGGAAAGAAAAATATATCTTGACCTTCCCCACTTACCCCTTGCTTTCTCTCATAGACTATGACCCTTACTTCCCAGCTAATTTGGGATTTCTACAAGGCTACAAGGCTCCCTCATGGATCACTGCCTTGCCGTGGTGAGGGGGCTTGCGTGGTTCGATGAGGCTGTGGGCTATGCTGTGGAGGGCCACCCAGGACAGACAGGCCACAGCAGAGAACTCAGACCAAGCGTGATCCCCTGGAGAAGGAAATGGCAACCCACTCCAGTATCTTTGCCAAGAAAACCCCATGGACAGTAACAAAAGGCTAAAAGATATGACGCCGGAAGATGAGACCCTCAGGTCGGAAGGTGTCCAATATGCTACTGGGGAAGAGCAGAGGGCAAGTACGAGTAACCCCAGAAAGAGGTAAGCGGCTGGGCCAAAGCCGAAAGGACACTCAGTTGTGGATGTGTCTGACGGTGAAAGGAAAGTCCGATGCTGCAAAGAACAATACTGCATAGGAACCTGGAATGTCAGATCTATGAATCAAGGTAAGCTTGACGTGGTCAAAAATGAGATGGCAAGAATGAACATCGACATCTTGGGAATCAGTGAACTAAAGTGGACAGGAATGGGCGAATTTAACTCAGAAGACCATTATATCTACTACTGTGGCCAGGAATCCCGTAGAAAAAATGGTGTGGCCTTTATAGTCAACAAGAGAGTGAGAAAGGCAGCATTGGGATACAATCTTAAAAATGACAGGATGATCTCGGTCCAAATCCAAGGCAAACCATTCAACATCACAGTAATCCAAGTCTATGCCCCAACCACTGCTGCAGAAGAGGCTGAAGTGGACCAGTTCTATGAAGACCTACAACACCTCATAGAACTAACACCAAAAAATGATGTCCTCATCATCATAGGGGACTGGAATGCTAAAGTAGGAAATCAAAAGGTAACCAGAATAACAGACAAGTTTGGCCTTGGAGAACAAAATGAAGCAGGGCAAAGGCTAACAGAGTTTTGTCAAGAGAACACGCTGGTCATAGCGAACACCCTTTTCCAACAACCTAAGAGGCGTCTCTACACATGGACATCACCAGATGGGCAACACCGAAATCAGATTGACTATATAATTTGCAGTCAAAGATGAAGAAGCTCTATCCAGTCAGTAAAAACAAGACCTGGAGCTGACTGTGGCTCAGATCATGAACTACTCATTGCAAAATTCAGACTTAAATTGAAGAAAGTTGGGAAAAACACAAGGCCATTCAGATTTGACCTAGATTGCATCCCCGATGAATATACAGTAGAGGTGAAGAATAGGTTTAAGGGACCAGATTTGATAGACAGAGTGCCTGAAGAGGTCCATGACCTTGTAAAGGACGCAACAATCACCGCCATCCCAAAGAAAAAGAAATGCAAGAAAGCAAAGTGGCTGTCTGATGAGGCTTTACACATAGCAGAGGAAAGAAGGAAAGCTAAAGGCAACGGTGAAAAGGAAAGATTTACCCAACTGATTGCAGATTTACAGAGAACAGCAAGGAGAGATAAGGAGGCTTTCCTGAATGAACAATGCCAAGTAATAGAGGAAAACAATAGATTGGGAAGGATTAGAGATCTCTTCAAGAAAATTGGAGAAATCAAGGGAACGTTCCATGCAAAGCTGGCCATGATAAAGGACAAAAACGGTAGGGACCTAACAGAAGCAGAAGAGATTAGGAAAAGATGGCAAGAATACACAGAAGAACTATACAAGAAGGACCTCGATGTCCTTGACACTGACCTCGAGCCAGACATCCTGGAAAGCGAAGTTAAATGGGCCTTAGAAAGCATTACTAACAACAAAGCTAGTGGAGGTGATGGTATCCCAGCTGAGTTATTCAAAGTCTTAAAAGAAGATGCTGTTAAAGTGCTGCACTCAATTTGCCAACAAATTTGGAAAACACAACAGTGGCCACAGGATTAGAAAAGGTCAGTTTACATTCCAATCCCAAAGAAGGGCAATGTCAAGGAGTGTTCAAACTATCGCACAATTGCACTCATTTCACACGCTAGCAAGGTCATGCTAAAGATTCTACAAGCTAGGCTTCAACAGTACGTGGATAGAGAACTGCCAGAAGTACAAGCTGGGTTTCAAAGAGGTAGAGGAACTAGAGATCAAATTGCCCACATTCGCTGGATTATGGAGAAAGCAAGAGAGTACCAGAAAAACATCTACTTCTGCTTCATTGACTATGCTAAAGCCTTTGCTTGTGTGGATCACAATAAACTATGGCAGGTTCTTAAAGAGATGGGAGTACCAGACCACCTCACATGTCTCCTGAGAAACCTGTATAAGGGTCAAGAATCATAGAATCATAGAATCATAGAATGTTAGAGTTGGAAGGGACCTTGCAGGCCATCTAGTCCAACCCCCTGCACTCTGCAGGAACACAGCCGAAACCCCTACATACCTACAACATACCCAAAAGATGGTTGTCCAGTCTCCTCTTGAAAATGTCCAGCGAAGGAGCATCCACCACCTCCCGAGGCAGTCTGTTCCACTGCTCAACCACTCTTACAGTCAGGAAGTTTCTCCTGATATTAAGCCGGTAACGTTTCCCTTGTAATTTCCACCCATTAGATCTAGTCTTGCAATCCGGAACAAGAGAGAATAGATCCACTCCATCTTCTACATGACGGCCCTTCAAATACTTGAAGACTGCAATCATGTCCCCTCTAAACCTTCTCTTTCCCAGGCTAAACATACCCAACTCCCTCAGCCTTTCCTCATAAGACTTGGACTCCAACCCTCTCACCATCCTGGTCGCCCTCCTCTGGACCCGCTCGAGTTTGTCAACATCCTTCCGAAAATGTGGTGCCCAAAACTGGACACAGTACTCCAGGTGGGGCCTGACCATAGCAGAATACAGCAGAACTACCACCTCCCGTGATCTGGACACAATGCTTCTGCTAATGCATCCTAAGATTGCATTAGCTTTCTTCACAGCCGCATCACACTGCAGGCTCATGTTTAGCTTGTGATCAACCAGAACACCTAGATCCCTTTCACATGTGCTGCTGTCAAGCCAAGTCCCTCCCATTCTATATCTGTGCCTTTGATTTTTTGTACCTAAGTGTAGGACTTTGCACTTATCTCTATTGAAATTCATTTTATTTGTCTCAGCCCACTGTTCCAGCCTATCAAGATCCTTCTGAATCCTGACTCTGTCTTTTTCAGAATTAGCAATCCCACCCAGCTTTGTGTCATCTGCAAATTTGATAAGCATCCCCTCTATGTCTTCATCCAGGTCATTTATAAAAACATTGAATAACACTGGGCATAGGACCGAGCCCTGTGGTACTCCACTTGAGACTTCCCTCCACGTAGACGCAGAGCCATTTACGAGCACTCGTTGGGTACGATTTTTCAACCAACCATGAATCCACCCAACGGTTGCGCCATCCAGCCCACAGAAGCAACAGTCAGAACTGGATATGGAACAACTGATTGGTTTAGCATAGGAAAAGGAGTACGACAAGGATGTATATTGTCACCTTGCTTATTTAATTTATATGCAGAGTACACCATGCGAAGATTGCTGGGGAAAAGATCAATAACCTCAGATATGCAGATGACACCACTCTGATGGCAGAAAGTGAAGAGGACCTCAAGAGCCTCTTGCTCAGGGTGAAAGAGGAGAGCGCAAAAGTGGGCTTGAAGCTCAACATCAAAAAAACTAAGATCATGGCATCTGGCCCCATCACTCCTTGGCAAATAGAAGGGGAAGTCGTAGAAGTAGTGACAGACTTCACGTTCCTGGGATCCCAGATCACGGCAGATGGTGAATGCAGCCATGAAATTAAAAGACGCCTGCTCCTTGGGAGGAAAGTGATGGCAAACCTAAACAGTATGATAAAAAGCAGAGACATCACCCTGCCAACAAAAGTCCGCATGGTCAAAGCAATGGTATTCCCCATAGTAATGTATGGCTGCGAGAGTTGGACTATAAGGAAGGCCGAGCACCGAAGAATAGATTCTTTTGAACTATGGTGCTGGAGAAGACTCTTGAGAGTCCCTTGGACTGCAAGGAGATCAAATCATTCAATCCTAAAAGAAATCAACCCTGAATGTTCCTTGGAAGGGCAGATCCTGAAGTTGAAGCTCAAATACTTTGGCCACCAAATGAGAAGGGAGCACTCACTGGAGAAGACCCTAATGCTGGGAAAGGTTGAAGGTCAAAGAAGAATGGGACAGCAAAGGATGAGATGGTTAGACAGTGTCACTGATGCAACGAACATGAAATTGAGCAAACTTCAGCGGACAGCGGAAGACAGGAGGGCCTGGCGTAATCTGGTCCATGAAGAGTCGGACTCGACTGTGCGACTGAACAACAACAACAAGGCTAGTAAATGATGCTTCTTCTAATGCTTTCCACATTTTTCCAATTAGAGGAAGCTCAATGGAACAGGTGTTCTTGGTCTTTTACCTGTCAATTCTTTATCACTTCTCACCATGATTTGCTTTTGCAGCAGATAGAACTGCCCAATCTCATCTCCATTAAGTAGCTTAGTTGCCACAGCCTTTAAGAGTGGTCTCTGATTTTTTTATTGGCAGCTGGATTCAGTCTTGGCTGTGCTGCCTCTAAAGAACCCAAGACTAAGTTAACTGCTAGCATCTCTGAATAACTCTTCTGGAGTATCTGGTACAAACCACATTGTTACCTGGCAGGAGCCCAGGTGAGGCTCATATCAAAGGATCATAAGTGAAAAGCAGGGTCAAGATCAGGCTAAGGGTCCAAAGTCTAAGTGAGTTGTCCAAAGCAGAAGGACCAGAGCTGTGAAGCATAATTCAAGCAAGCAGGCACAAATCCCAGGTTTCCAAGGACTGGTTTAAATAAAGGAAGTGAGTAGGAAAGCTAAGCTCAGTCTAGCACAGGTCATTACTTGTTGACAAGTTGTCCAGACTGAGAAACCAGTTTGCAAGCCCAGGATTTTTGGGCTGTGTGACTGGCTCCTTGGGTCATGTACTGACGAGTCAGATGGTCCCAGCCCAGGAGGGAAAACGCAACCCAGTAGATGCTATCATATGCAGGCTGCAGCAGCTCACTCTGTGGTGTGGGTTGTATGCCAAACATCCTTGGACTCAGAAACAAATGGTCAGAGTGATGATTGTGCCTGTAACCCAATTATAAAATGTTTGCACTAGTGTAGTTGACATCTTTGATCCTTTTTGATCTTCTGCTAACTCAGCTATTGATACTTCCATCCCAAACCCCAAACACCCAACATAGCAAGTTTTGGGCTGAGCCTCAAGGCCAATGAGGACTGACACATCAGCATGAGAAAACTTGACAAAACCATTTTTGTTTATGGTTTTCACTAATTTGTTACTCCAGTGTTTCCAAAAGAATGTCATCCATCCAAACCATATAACAAAACATTATAAAAGTGAAAAAAAATCTTTAGCATTCCCTTTCCAAGCAGCAGTACCACAGGAGAAGGAGAAAAGGGGAGGAGGGAAAGAAAGGAAAAGCACCTTTTGCCAACTATTTAGTCTTCCCAGATTTCTTTTTTTTACAAGGTAACAAATTAAAATCAGGTTCAGCCCCAGGAAAGGAAAACATTGCTTCAATTCCCAGAAAGGCAAGGGGAGGGATGGACTAAATCCACTTTGGTGGGAAATGTTTCAGAGCAGACAGCTGCATCATCTGAGAACAAAAACCAGACCTCCGTCAACCTCACCAAATTGCTGTCTCAGGTCACACACCCCTTGTTATATCTTACAAATGAAAACCAGAGCAAGAGCTTAAATTTGGAAACAAACACTTTGGCTTATTGAGAAAAGGATGAAGGAGACTTTCTTAGGGAGTATCAGCCTTCAGGAGATTCAACCATACTGCTCGATTACATAGAAAACTCTCTTTTGGGGCTTGTGCAGCAAGTCAAGAGACATTCTTTTTCCAGTCTTGCCATAAATGTACATAAGGAAAGTGTAATGTATCCACTGGAGAACATGGGCCCTAGACAGCCATGTGCTTGGACTGGTTCTAACCGGTCCACCATGTGGCCAGGCGAAGGGCCTGAGCTTCGCCCCGAAGGACAATGGACTAGTGGATCCTGACTCCCCTCCAATGGAGGAGCAGGAGTTAATCCAATCAATGTAAATAGCGAATCACCGGGTGTGTGTGTGTTTGGGGTGTGGGTCACTTGGGAATAAAAGCCGGCCTGCGAGCCGGCTCAGTTGTCTTGTTCTTCATCTAATAAAGTATGTGAGAGCTGAAATCACTAGTAAGTCTCAGTACTTTTCACTGGCGACGAAGGTGGGATGCCAACTCCCTCCATGAACAACGACCACGAGACGAGCACCGCTGACCGCCCCAACGCCGAAAGCACCGAACGCCGCCGACGAGCTTCGTGTCCGCCTCTTCGGTTCCTGGGCACCGCACCGCTCCCTAGCACCGCTGACCCCGAGAGCAGCCTCGCTTCCAACGCCGCCAACTCTACGCCTGAACCGCGACCTCCACGGGTGAGTACCATGGCCGCTAGCAACGAGAGCTTCCCCGCCTTCGACATCTCTCGTCCCGCACACTGGGAGACCTGGATCGAGACGCTGGAGCGTCACTTCGAGATCCATGGCATCATGGATGCGGGTACGAAGAAGGCCTATCTCCTGCGCTACTGCGGCATCGAGGCACACCTCCTCCTGAAGGACCTGGTGAACCCCCTCCTGCCGAAAGACGCGGCCACCACCTACGACATGCTGGTCAAGGCGTTTACTGACCACTTGGCACCAAAGCCCACCAAGTTCGCGGAACGAATGGAGTTCTTCGCGAGAACGCAGGGCCCCGACGAAACATCTCCGGAATTCCTGGCCGGACTACGCCGCGCAGCCACAAGGTGTGCCTTCCCCAACCTCGCAGATACCCTCCTAAACCAGTTCTTGGTGGGGCTGAAGGAGGCGAAGCTGCGCCGCAGGCTCGTCAGCCGGGACGACCTCACTCTGGAGGCCGCCATCCAAGAAGCGGCCGCCTACGAGAAGTCCCATGCAGATCGCCGGCCTAAGACGGTCCATCGCCTCCAGGACTCCGGCCCCTCGGATGACTCGAACGATGAGGAGGTCCTACAGGTGAACCGCCGATCACAGCCACGCACCCAACGCAACAGGGGATTCCCCGCACCACCAAACCAGCCCAACGCATCTGCCTGTGCCAGCTGTGGCGACGCTCACAAGCGCCGGACCTGCCGTTTCCGGGACGCCGTCTGCAGGACCTGCAACAAGGCCGGACACCTCGCCCGAGTCTGCCGCTCCAAGGGCAAGCGCCTGGGATCCACTGCCCAGCTGGACGCCGCAAGCCTGCACACCGTGACGACACAGCGCCGGCAGACGGTATGTAACTTGCCCCCTGAAAGCCCGGACAAGGTGCATGTGACTGTCCAAATAGAGGGGTCCCCCTGCCAAATGGAAATAGACTCAGGGTCCTCGTTCTCTATAATTTCCGCGGAGACCCTTAAAACACTATGCCCCAAGGGGAGACCCCGACTGCACAAGCCACGGGGGTTGAAACTGACGGACTTTAACAAAAACCCAGTGGCAGTCCGTGGCTGGGGCAAGTTTCAAGTCCAATTTAAAGGGTTCTCGGGCTTGCTGGACCTGCTGGTTGTGGAGGGGCGCCTCTCAAGCCTCCTAGGACTGTCGTGGTTTGGCCCTTTGGGACTCCAAATAGCAGGAGTAAACCACCTCGGGACCGCTGACTGGGAGGCAGTTTGCCGGGAGTTCCCCAAAGTATTCGATGGGACCCTGGGGAGGTACAATGGGACCCCGATTTCGCTAGATGTGGACCCTAACGTACGACCCATCCGCATAAAGGCACGGCCCCCTCCCCTAGCCATGCAGGAAAAAATAGAGGCCGAGCTCGACCGCCTGGTCGCCCAAGGCGTGCTGGAACCGGTCGCGTCAGCGCGCTGGGAAACCCCCATTGTAACGCCAATTAAACCGAATGGGGCTATACGCATTTGTGCAGATTACAAATGCACCATAAATAAGGCTCTGCAGGACCACGCCTATCCGGTCCCGGTAGTGAGCCATGTCCTGGCCTCCCTGACGGGGGCCAAAGTTTTCGGCAAATTGGACCTGGCGCAGGCTTACCAGCAGCTGCCAGTGGACACGGCCGCGGTGGAAGCGCAAACCATCACCACCCACAAGGGGGCTTTCCGGGTCAATAGACTGCAGTTTGGGGTTTCAGTGGCGCCAGGGATTTTTCAATCTTTCATGGATTCCCTTCTGAAAGGAATTCCAGGGGTCCAGCCCTTTTTAGATGATGTCATCATCGCGGCACCGGACTCCACCGCCTTCACCGAATGGCTGCGTCAGGTCCTGCAGAGGTTCAACGAGGTTGGCCTCAAGGTGAAGAAGGAGAAATGCCTCCTGGGTGTGCCCCGCATCGAATTCCTGGGGTTCGCAGTCGATGCACAAGGCATCCACCCCACAGACGAGAAAATTAGAGCGATCACACAAGCCCCGGTCCCCACGTCCAAGCCGGAACTCCAGGCCTTCCTGGGCTTCTTGAATTTTTACCACGCGTTTCTGCCCCAAAAGGCAACGGTGGCTGAACCCCTCCACCGGCTGCTGGACAAGGAGGCGCCGTGGGCCTGGAAGCCGGAGCATGCGGCAGCTTTCCAGGCGGTAAAAGACTTGTTGGTCTCCAACGGGGTGCTGCACCACTTCTGCGAGGCTTTACCTGTGGTTCTGGCGTGTGATGCGTTGCCCTACGGGGTGGGGGCGGTGTTGGGGCATCGGTTGCCGGATGGCCGGGAGGTTCCGGTCGCCTACTATTCTCGGACCCTGTCTTCTGCGGAGCGTAATTACGCGCAGATAGACAAGGAGGCACTAGCGATAGTGGCGGGGGTTAAAAAATTCCACCATTATCTCTATGGCCGCCCGTTCGAGATTCTTACAGACCACAAGCCTCTCCTGGGCCTCCTTGCGCCCGATCGACAGACGCCGCAGATGGTCTCGCCCAGGGTTCTCCGCTGGTCCATATTCCTGGCGGGGTACTCTTACACCCTCACCCACCGCCCGGGAAAGGCCATGGGTCACGCGGACGCGCTCAGCCGCCTCCCACTGCCCGCAACGGACCCAGACCCGGCCCCCGCCCACGTCATCGCACTCCTAGAATCGCTGCCCGATCGCCCAGTACATGTCAAGGAGGTGGCCCGCCTCACGGGCCGCGACAGGGTTCTCTGTCGGGTTTTGAACTGGGTGGGGAGGGGATGGCCGACAGCTAGACAAGACCCGGAGTTTGCGCCTTTTGTCACAAGGCGCGATGAGCTGTCGACCTATAAGGGGTGCCTAATGTGGGGAGGCAGGGTGGTCATTCCGAAACCACTACAGGAACGGGTACTGAGGGACCTTCATGAGCACCACCCTGGGGTAGTCAGGATGAAGGCTCTGGCGCGGGGGTATGTCTGGTGGCCAGGGTTAGACCGGGATATTGAGGACATTGTAAAAAGGTGTCAACCCTGCCAGGCCTCCCGACCCGCACCCCCGACGGCCCCAGACAGGGCCTGGGAATCCTCTCACCGCCCCTGGTCGCGCCTGCACCTCGACTTTGCGGGCCCGTTCCAGGGGCAGCTGTTTTTTATACTTGTAGACGCCTACAGTAAGTGGCTAGAAGTAGAGCCGGTACCATCCACCTCCTCCCGGGCGGCCATCCGAGTGATGTGGTGGATTTTCAGCTCGCACGGACTCCCCGACACCCTGGTCACTGACAACGGGACGGCCTTCACGTCCGGGGAGTTCCAGGAGTTCACCCGCCAGCACGGGATTCGCCACATCAGGTCGGCCCCGTTCCACCCCGCCACCAATGGCCAAGCCGAACGCATGGTGCGGACGGCCAAAGAGGCGCTCCGTCGGACCGAAGGAACGGACTGGGACTTCAGGCTGGCGCACTTCCTGTTCGGTCAGAGAACGACGCCCCATGCGACAACCGGCCAGAGCCCGGCGGAACTATTGATGGGCCGACGCCTCACCACCAGGCTGGACCGGTTACATCCCGATCGAGCGCCCGAGCGGGAGCCCTGCACGGAAACGCCAGCGGCGGCGCGAGGGTTCTTCCCAGAGGACCCGGTGTACGCACGGAACTACGCAAGAGGGCCCCCGTGGATTCCCGCCCGAGTAGTCCAGGTCCGTGGCCCCCGGTCCTACGAAGTCTCGGTGGAAGACGGCCAGATCCTGCATCGCCACATCGATCAGCTACGTCGCCGGGTGCTACCCCTGGAGCCGGATGAGGGGGAGGAGTGGGACGAGCCAGCTCAACCAGACGCGGGGGCGGACGCACCAGAAGAAATCCCAGGGGACTTCAACTCCGGACTGACAGCCACCGCAAATGACACACCGGCCGAGATGGTGAGCCCAGCCCCGCCAACACCAGAGCGGCCACCAGTCCCCACAGCCGCCCGGGAGGCTGTCAGTTCCCCCATGCCAGAGCCCCGTCGCTCCATGCGAGAGCGGTGGCCCCCCAGCTATTTGAAAGACTATGTGTGCGGGTGTTTATCGGACCAAGGGGGGAGGGGTGTAATGTATCCACTGGAGAACATGGGCCCTAGACAGCCATGTGCTTGGACTGGTTCTAACCGGTCCACTATGTGGCCAGGCGAAGGGCCTGAGCTTCGCCCCGAAGGACAATGGACTAGTGGATCCTGACTCCCCTCCAATGGAGGAGCAGGAGTTAATCCAATCAATGTAAATAGCGAATCACCGGGTGTGTGTGTGTTTGGGGTGTGGGTCACTTGGGAATAAAAGCCGGCCTGCGAGCCGGCTCAGTTGTCTTGTTCTTCATCTAATAAAGTATGTGAGAGCTGAAATCACTAGTAAGTCTCAGTACTTTTCAGAAAGTCATGGAGATTTACTGTCACACTTAGATAATTTTGTCTTTCTTTATTTCAATGATGGCACAAAAGTGGCTTTAAGAATTAAGGGATCAAACAAACCTTATAGCAGTCCTGAGTAAAGCATTTGCCTACATAAACTTTCCATGCATTGCAAGCCCTGACATATGTACCATGTAAGTAAATGCATAATGTGCATCAGCCTGTTTGTGTATAGAATTAGCACACTCGCAGGGCTTGGTTCCTGCAGGAGCTCACTGGAGAGACACTCCTGCAGTAAGGAGCCCAGGAGGTGGGCATATGCAGCAAGCCCCGCCCCTCAGACCTTAGCACTCAGCCAAACAAGTCAAGGCTGGTGGGCAAGTAGAACCAGTCTTGCCGAGGGACAGGTGGCCGAAGGCAGGAGAGACACCGCTGCCAGGTCACCTCCACCCCCTCACCCCACCCCCATTTCAAATCTGCCAAGAGCTGCAGCTCGCCTTGGCTACCCCACATGCCCTGCCCTGCAGTCTGGTCCTGTCCCCTTCCTCTTCCCAGTCTCCCACAGCAGGGAGGGAGTGAGAGAGCACCCATCAGGAGAGCTGCAGCCATGGGGCCCTCCCCAGCTCCCAAGTGGCTGGCAATTGGTGGAGGCGCAGCCAGATTGGGAGGAGTTTAGCTGGCACCCGAGTGGCTTCAGTGCGGTCAAGGAGGCGCTTTCCTGCAGGGGGGGGGCTGGGCCAGGTGGGAGGGCTCGTCAGGGTGCTTTGAGGCAGCAGGAGGTGAGTAGCAGCCGGCAGGTAAGCCCGGCATCTGGACTGCCCCATGGCTGCTGGGATGGCTGCTGCATGGAGACTCCTGCCTGAACCCAAAGAGACTGGACTCACACCACTCTGCTGGCTCTGAAGCGCCCTCCTCTCCCCTGACTGTGCTGGGTCCTTCCATCCTTTCTTGTTCTCTCTCTCTCTCTCTCTCTCTCTCTCTCTCTCTCTCTCTCTCTCCTTCTTTCTTTCTTCCCCTCTCTCTTTCTCCCTTCCATCTCTCTCTCTCTCTCTCTCTCTCTCTCTCTCTTTCCTTCCTTCCTTCCTTCCTTCCTTTCTTTCCAGATCTGCGCATTCCCCCCCCCCCCATAGCTAGCAATCCAAAAGAGTCCAGTGGCGGGATGTACTAAAAGGAAGGACAGGATTGCCCACTGGAAGCAATGGAAGAGACTTGAAGGCCCATTTGAAGTAATAGGAGACAGGAATGCCAATTGACTTGCATGGGCTCCAGTGAAATACATTACAGCTCAAGAAGAGTTGCAAAGAAAATGCGGAATGGATTTTCCATTAAGGTCTCTGGTCTCAAATACACTACTCTGGGACCAGAAAGACAGGCCACAAAGTGCAATAACAGCCCCTGGGGGTAGCAGGAGCGTTCTGGCACTGGAATGACAGGCTCCAGAGTGGAATGACAACCCCTGGGGGTAGCAGGAATGTTATGGGACTGGAATGACAGGCTACAGAGTGGAATGACAACCCCTGGGGGTAGGAGGAATGTTATGGGACTGGAATGACAGGCCCCAGAGTGGAATGACAGCCCATGGAGGTAGCAGGAGTCTTCTGGGAGTGGAAAGACAGGCCCCAGGGTGAAATGACAACCCTGGGGGTAGCAGGAGAGTTCTGGGACAGGAATGACAGGCTGCAGAGTGGAATGACAGTCCAGGGGTGTAGGAGATGTGTCCTGGGACTGAAATGACAGGCCCCAGAGTGGAATGACAGCCCCTCAGGGTAGCAGGAGTGTTCTCGGATTGGAATGACCGACATCGGGGAGGGAATGAAAGGCATTTAAACCCAACAGCTGACTGGTGGCTCAGGCTGTGTTAGGTTTAAATAAGACATTTTTCAATATAGTGAAATGAACCCCTCCAAAAGCCGGATAATTATAGCTTTTTTGGGTTCAGCTATACCAACAAAGTGTTTTTGGGGTATTTTCTTGGCTCGGCTATAGCCGAATGCATGCCCCAGTCCCAGAACACTCCTGCTACTCCCAGGGGCTGTCATTCCACTCTGCAGCCTGTCATTCCAGTTCCAGGATGCATCTCCTACCCCCCTGGGCTGTCATTCCACTCTGGATCCTGTCTTTCCACTCCAAGAACACTCCTGCTACCCCCAAGGGCTGTCATTCCACTGTATTCTGATTGGTTGTTATCTGTTTGTTAGGTGTGGTTCTACCCATTCAAAACATATATAAGTCAGCTTTGTTCTATGCATTTTTGTCCTGTGTTATGAGCTGAATAAATGAAATCACTTGTTTAAGAGCTGCCTTGACCTCAATTTATAGTACTGGTGATGAGGATGGGATGCAGTTGGTAGGCAGCCCCAGAAAACCATCAAGCTGAATCACTACTTGGGCAAGGAATTGTTGCCTTGGCCCCTCAGAGCTAATCACGGCGGACGACCAAGGAATTGATGCCTCAGTCCCGATTGGCACCGGTGAACAAGCACCACAGCCAGCAAGTAAGACTACGATGGCCACCGCGGTCCAATTTGAACTGTTCAATGCAAGCACCGAAGACTGGGACACCTCCATGTCTAGATTTCAGTTTTATGCCACAGCAACCAAGGTCACTGATCCAGAGGTGAAGGAGGCCACCTTCCTGAGTGTCTATGGGAAGAACATATTTGATGTGGCCTGGACACTAGTGGTGCCTGCAGAACTCTCAATGTCTGCATTAGCTGACATCACCAAGAAACTGCATGACCATTTCACACCCAAGCCATCTGAAATAGCCTGTAGGCATGCTTTCCACAAGTGAGACCAGAACAAGGGTGAGTCCATTGCCGAATATGTGGCAGTGCTCTGAAAAATGGCCAGGCAATGCAACTTTACAGATTTGAGTGACAGACTTCAAGACTGGCTAGTTTGCGGCCTACAGAATGAGAAACTACAATGACGACTGTTCGCAAAGAAAGAACTCACTTTCCAGGTAGCCTATGAGGAAGTGGTTGCTGCTGAAGCTGCGGAGTAGTCCACCCGAGATGTGTGACAGTCAAGGACACTGCCAGAATCCCATAAACAGCTTCCAGTGCACTGGGAGAGCATGGAGGAGTCTGATAGTGAGGATAACAGCATCCACCAAACCAAAGCTGACAACCGTAAGGGCTACTGCAAGCAGCCAACCCCCCAAATGAACTGTGCCAGTTATGGGGGCAATCTCGAAAGTCATAGATGCCAGTTCTAAAAGGCCCAGTGCCACGAATGTGGGAAAACGGGACACATCGCCCGAGCCTGCTGCTCATCAACCACTAAGGGGTTGCTTTGCACATCTCCCAACAGACTCTGCCCTCCGCCCAAGGACACACCCAGAAAAATGGAGTGTCATACAACCTGCACGAACCTGCACAACTCGTCAATTGTGCGGACGCAAGTGAAAACCAAGAGCAAGATTAAAGTTACAGTGGTGTTAGACAACGCCCCGTGCGAGATGGAGGTCGATTCAGGATCGGCACTCACTATCATTTCCTCACAGACGCTGCGCCGATTGTTTCCTAGATGGAATAAATGATGCCTAGAGCTGTGTAATCTCTATTTGGTTGACTTCCAGAAGCAGCAGATTCCAGTTGCCGGGGTTGGCAGATTCATGGTGTGGTTTAAGAAATTCTACGGCCCATTGAAGGTGATCATGGTCGAGGGCCAGCGGTCTAGCCTCTTGGGACTTGACTAGTTTGAGGTACTTGGCATCCACATATTAGGAGTACAAGTATCCCATGACACCTTGGACTCTGTTTGCAAAGACTTTCCTGTTGTGTTTGATGGGTCTTTGGGGTGTTATACAGGACCCCCAGTCTCCTTTGACCTTGACCCAAACATCAGGTCGGTTCGCCTAAAGTCACGCCGGGCAGCAATTGCCATGAAGGCCAGGATTGATGAGGAGCTAGATCACCTCATCGCACAAGGAGTGTAAGAGCCCATTTTGTATGCACGGTGGGAAATGCCTATTGTGATGCCAGTCAAGCCCGACGGATCAGTACGAATTTGTGTGGACTATAAATGCACAATTAACAGGGCTTTGCAACAACACTCTTACCCAGTGCCAATTGTAAGTCACATCTTAGCCTCATTAGCCAGAGGAAGAGTCTTCGCCAAGCTTGATCTGGCACAGGCTTATCAGCAGCTGCCTGTCACCCCTGAAACAGCGGAAGCCCAGACAATCGTAATACATCGAGGGGCTTTCAAAGTCAACCATTTACAGTTCAGGGTCAGTGTGGCCCCGGGACGTTTCCAAGGCCTTATGGAGGGCATCCTGCCGGACATTCCCAGAGTAGTTCCCTACTTCAATGATGTATTGATTGCTGGTGAATCAAATGAAGAGTTGGGTGCGCACCTCCGTCAAGTCCTTCAACAGTTCCAGGAGGTGGGAAGGTAAAACGAGAAAAATGCCAGATCGAGGTACATCAGGTTGAGTTTCTAGGGTTCCTGATCAATGCTGATGGTGTTCACCTGACTGACAGCAAGGTCCAGGCAATCCACAATACTCCACCACCTCAATCAAAGAAGGAGCTACAAGGGGGAGTTGTACGCATGCGCTGAGAAAACCGGCAGCTTGCCTGACCTCTCCTTAGAACTATTATCTTAAAAGTTCAAAAAAAATGTAATTAGTCTGCCTTCAAGGATAACTAAAAGAAGAAAGTGACGTATGAACTTCTGGAGAACACAGGAATTCCTCTTTGAGATTTCAGAGGGTAAGATAGCAATTATTTATTATTACTTTAAGGAGGCAACGCCCAAGCCAAATTCTCAGCTCTTATTAGAGTCATTGGAAGATAGTGAGAGTAATGGCCAAGACTATAAAAGAACTTTCAGAGCAACTGGCTGTATTCCAAAATATTGTGACAACTTCTCAGGAACAGATAAAAGCTGAAATTAGAACAGTAAAAGAGGCCGTCACAGAGTTGGTAGCTGAGCTTAAAGAAACAAAGCAGACAGCAAACGAGGCTAATGAGCTGGCTACAAAAAACAAACAGAAGATAGAACAACTAACTAGCCAGCTTACTGAGCTATCAGACCGGAACAGAAGAGCAAACCTCATCTTTGCAGGGATTTCGGAAGAGATAAACAATAAGCATCTAGAAGGAACACTCAGAGAATGGATAGAAGAAAATGTGGTTGAGATGCATCCCCAAGACATTGAAAGAGCCCATAGATTGCAAAGGAGAAGGGAAGTAGGAGCCCCACGAGATGTTATAATCAACTTTACAAGAGAAAAGCTATAGCAGGAAGTATATAAGACCCTGAAAAAGAAGAAAGACTTGACCTTCAGAGGGAAAAAAGTTTGGGTGAGAGAGGATTTTTGCCAAGAAACTATTAGAAAGAAAAACCAAATGAGACTCTATGGGCAAAAACTATATGATAACAAAGTGAAATTCTCAAGGGGGTATCCAGCTTTCATAATAATATTTAAAGATGGCAAGAGGTTAATAGCACGAAACCCTAAGGAAGCAAAGGAACTCTTCAGGCAACTGGGTATTGATACAGAAGACCTGAGAGAACAGAGAGAGGAAGAAGACATGGAGGCAGCAGATGACCCAGGAGAAGGAACTTCAGATAGATATGATAAAAGGCGGAGGACGGACTCTTATGAGGAAACTTCATAAAGGGAAGTATATAAAAGTTCAATGAGCTAACTTTAGGAATAAGATGTAAGGGGAGGTTTGGGGTGCATACAGGATGAGACAGGATGATGTCTTCATCCAAACTGCTGTCTCAACCACAGGGGAAGGGAGGGGGAGGGTCTTTCTTAATAAATAAAGTAAATTACCCACAGCCAGGGAGGCCCAAGATTAAAAAAAAACAAAGAAAATGGATAGGTGTTTAAGGGTTCTTTCACTGAATGTAAATGGTTTAACATCAAACCTCAAGAGATACAGATTAACTAAAATGGCTAGAGAACAAAAGATAGATTTGATGTGCCTACAGGAGACACACACACAAAAAAAAAAGATAGAAAACCATTAATAAAAGATCTGAAGTGGCAGGTCTTAGCAGAAGCTAGAGGGAATTCCAAAGCCAGGGGAGTGGCAACTTTGCTCCAAAAGAACTTTAAAGTGGAGGATATCGAAAAGTTAACAGATAAGGAGGACAGATATCTATTAGTTAAGTTTAAACTGGAAGGCAAACGAATCACTATAGTGAACATTTATGCAGCAAACAAAAAGCAAAAGAAATTTCTAACTAAGGTCTTTAAGAAGATCCAACAATTTTCAGAGGGAGAATTAATCATAGCATTGGACCTAAATATTGACATAACAAAGAATAAAAGCATTAAGTTAGGAGAATGGGGCCTGAAAGGAGCGCATGAGTTTATAGGCATAAGACCTAGACCTACACATATATCCAGTAGGCACAAAACAGTGTCATGTTTAGATTATATAATCCTGGGAAAAAAATATGTCTATAAAAGAGATTACAACCTTTCCAATCTGGATATCTGGCCACGCTCCCATAAGAATTGAACTGGGGTTAAAACTACCCACACCAAATAGACCCTGGAGATACAATAACTTAATAATGGCAAAAGAAGAAGACAGGAAATATATGACAACACAGATAAAACTATATTTCAAGGAAAATAGAGGAACAGTGCCCACTAACATACTATGGGATGCTGCTAAAGCGGTAATAAGGGGCCACTGTATAAAGAAAGAAAAGAGCATAAAAAGAGAACGGTATAAAAAAAGACAGATCAAACTCCAGGAATTAGAGAAGTTACAAAGGGAACAAATGGAAAACTATAGCCCTATTTTACAGAGCAAAATCAAAGAGATTCAAAAACAACTGGAAGCATTAGACATAGCAACAATTTGGAAAAAGGAAATTGACAATATTGACAATACTGTGTCAATATTCTATATTGACAATACTGTGAGGGTCTGCATGTGGCGCCTGGTCAGAGCTGCTGCTGATTTCTTCTGACCAGTTCACTAAGCAAATTTTTAAGTGTCTCTTCGGGGTAATTGTTTTGACTTTATATATCTGTTGAGGACCACTGCTAGGTATATTTGCTTTTTGTTGTTAAGAGCCAGGCACCAAGGCTTGTCCACTTCAAAACAGAATAGTACTTTATTTTCAGAAAACTCAACAGGGGGATGGAAGATATATACAGAGGATAATTTGTTTCCTTTCAGGCTAAACGTTTGCCCTTACGTTCACTTAGGCGGTATGTTTACTACTTTCAGTTCACACATAGATGTTCATCAGTTCTCTAAACTTGCCTACACTCCTCCTCTCCAGCAACTGCTTTGTGGTTTTCCTTGGGCTTTTACGAACCGGTCCCTCTGGGTCTCCCTGGTCACCAAGCCAGCTTTCCAGACTCCTGCCAGACTGTCCTTTAGCCCTTTCTAAACCACCTCCAGTCCCTTTTTTAAGGAGAGAGGTCTCAATAGTGTATGACTATGCTGTGTTAAGTTTTTAACTGTCTGGTCACTGTCCCCTTCCTTCTGAGGAATTCAGTAAACCAGGTTCTTCCACAGAGAGCTGCTTCAGTTCTCTGACAGACTTCTTCTCCGCTCCCTGTCACACACCGAACTCCTTCGCAGCTTCCCTCAACTGCCCATTCCAAATGGAACCCTTTGTCTGTTATCTGCCAATCACTGAGGGTTCTGAGCTAAATGGCCCCCTCCTCACTCTGTCATGTGACTCAGCAGTGTTCTGTGTTTACTCTCTGCTGGTCCCAGATCTTTAAGTCCGTCACAAATGGCAAAAGAAGAAGACAGGAAATATATGACTACACAGATAAAACTATATTTCAAGGAAAATAGAGGAACGGTGCCCACTAACATACTATGGGATGCTGCTAAAGCGGTAATAAGGGGCCACTGTATAAAGAAAGAAAAGAGCATAAAAAGAGAACGGTATAAAAAAAAGACAGATCAAACTCCAGGAATTAGAGAAGTTACAAAGGGAACAAATGGAAAACTATAGCCCTATTTTACAGAGCAAAATCAAAGAGATTCAAAAACAACTGGAAGCATTAGACATAGCAACAATTTGGAAAAAGGAAATTATGGTAAGGAACGACTTCCAGAGGAATAGCATTAACACAGCAAAAAGATTGGCAAACTATCTGAAGATCAAAAAAGCAAAACAGACGGTTAGAAGTATAAAAATCAATAATAACACAACACAAAGTCCCAAGGAAATCATTAAGGCTTTTGAGAATTTCTATACAAATTTATATAAGAAAAAGACCACAATAGAGTTTCAGGAGACAACTAGTCTACCCTTGGAGAAAGAAAGAAAAGATGTACTAGAGGGCGAGATTACAGTTCAGGAAATAAGATACATAATAAAAGAAATTCAGATCGCCAGGGCTAGATGGCTTTACAGGCAAATTCTACAAAGAAATGATAGCGACTATAACACCCGAACTGCAGGTAGTATTTAATGAAGTTTTGAAAGGGAAGAAGGTCCCTGATACATGGAGGGAAACAGAAATAATATTGATTCTAAAACCTCAGAAGGATCCAGAAGAAGTAGGTTCGTACAGACCCATAAGCCTCCTAAACCAAGATTACAAGATCTTTGCCAAAATACTGGCAAATAGACAAAAGAAAGTCACTCTGACAATCATAAAAGGGGATCAATATGGGTTCATTAAAGGTAGAAATATAGCACACCCCATTAGAAACATTCTAAATGTCTTATACCATGGTCAACAAAAGAAAATAGGACTACTAAAATTGGATGTGTATAAAGCCTTTGACACTCTATCACATGAATATTTATGGCAAATAATGAAGAAAATAGGGATACAGAAAGGATTCTTACAGGCAGTTCAGGAGATATATGAATGAGGGATTGCAAAAGTAAGAGTAAACAACAAACACTCACAAGCATTTCCCATACAAGGAGGAGTAAGACAAGGATGCCCATTATCTCCACTTATATTCATAATAGAAATAGAACAATTAGCGGAACAGATTAGAAATCCAGGAAGAATACAAGGTTATAAGATAGGCAATGAAGAAATGAAGTTCAATTTATTTGCTGATGATATTATAGTAATCATGACAAACCCTAAGGAAAGAGTTAAAGAGGTTAAGATTATCCTAGAAGACTTTGAAAAGTGTTCAGGGCTAGGAGTTAACATGGCAAAATCAGAAATCATATATCTTAATGTAAATAGAGAAGAAAGGCAGGAGATAAATATGAACACAAACATAAGACTCGGTGTTAAGAAATTTAAATGCTTAGGCATAGTTTTGCAAAAAAAATTGACAAAATGATAAAGGATAATTATGAAAAAATATAGAAAAAAATAGAGAGGGACATGAAAAGATGGAAATATAAAATACTATGGATATCATCTAGAATAAGAAGTGTTAAAATCTTCTGGGTACCAAAGTTAACGTACCTATTTCAAACGTTGCCACTGGGAGTGATGAAAAAAAATTGAACAATGGAACAGAGTATTAAAAGAGTGGATATTTAACAGTAAAAATTGTAGGTTTTATAAGAGAATAATATACAGTCATAAATCAGAATTAGGATGGGGAGCCCTGGACCTAAACAATTACTATGAAGCTTTTCAGCTAAAACCATTATTAGAAATAGGTGAGGAAAAGGCACAGAAGTGGGTTAATTTGGAGAATGAAATCAATAGTAATATAGGTAGATTTGGCATCTTTTCTAAAGTAACGACAAAAGACTTAAAACTAACAATAGGCCCTAGAAGAGCATCATTAGAAATCTGGAAGAAATGGCAACCCTACTGGCTAGGAAAAGTCTCAAGAAACTATCTACAAGGAAGTGCAAGAAATTAAATGGTGGGAAATGCTAAAAATTAAAGGTTATTACAGCGTGGGTGATATGTTTAGTGGTGGAAATCTAAAACCCTTACAGGAAATAACAGAAGAGATAGGCAAACAATATTGGTTAAAAACAGCAGGACTATATAAGACAGTTAAAATGATCAGCGAAAAGGAAGACCTCTGGACAGATGCACCAATGGAAGTAATATACAAAGAAATGGCCAAGCAGAAAAAGGGACTGGTAGGAAAAATATATAGAAAGTTGTTAACAAATAAAGATAAAATAACAGAATACCATGAAGGTCAGATAACAGAGAGGATGGCTGAAAAAATTATGAAAGGAATAGAAGATATCAAAGTAACTAGATTTAAAGAACTTGAATATAAATTTCTTACAAAATGGTATAAGACACCAGCACAGCTAGCTAATATGATTCCAGGATTGAGTTTGCTGTGCTGGCACTGTAAACGTTCTAAAGGTTGGTATGCACACATGTGGTGGGAATGTGCAGAAGCAAAGACCTTCTGCAGGGAAATTATTGAAATCATTAGAAAAGTATGCGATATAACACTAACTATAGACTTTAATCTAATGATGTTAAGTACAATAGGAAGCCTGTTATTGGATGGGACTACTCAAAATCTAATGAAGGCTATGATACTGGCGGGAAAGGCGGTTATAGTTCTTGGTTGGAAAGATAAAAGTAAATGGACAATAGAAATCTGGCACAACTATTTTTTTGACTTTATACAGTCAGATATCGTGGCATCAATCAACAAGGGAACAACATGGGAAGAAAAATCCACAGAAATCAAGATCAGATGGAAGACCTACCTAGACTGAATACTGAAAGAAAGAAGAACAGACATTCAGTGAAAGATTAAGACTTTGTGCCCAAGGCTGGGGTGAAAAGACTAAGAATAAAAGGGAGGGAGGGAGGAAAGGGGTGAAATTGTACATAGCTACAAATATTCGATGTAACAGACTAAACAAGCAATCAAATAAAAAAGAATCCAAAAAAAGAAGAAGGAGCTGCAATCATTTTTAGGCCTCCTCAACTTTTATTATGCATTCCTGCCACATAAAGCATCAGTGGCAGAGCCTCTGCATCATTTACTGGAGAAGAAGTCTCAGTGGAACTGGGGCCCAAGTCATGCCTGAGCGTTCGCTGCTGTCAAAGACTTGCTCTCATCCAGGTCCGTTCTAATGCATTTTGACAAAAAACTGCCGTTACTACTTGCCGCTGACACTTCGCCCTATGGCATTGGGGCCATCCTGAGTCATAGGTTGCCAGATGGGAGAGAAGCTCCTATTGCATACTTTTCCAGAACTCTGGCTCCTGCTGAAAGGAATTATGCACAAATCGATAAAGAGGTGCTCACCCTGGTCACGGGCGTCAAGAAATTTCATGGTTTTGTGTATGGACGCCACTTCAAGATCATCAGTGATCACAAGCCGCTATTGGGACTTTTTGCACCAGACCGCCAAACTCCACAGGTCATGTCCCCCCACATGATCCACTGGTCGGTGTTCCTGTCAGCCTATACATACGTGCATACACACAGGCCCAGTAAGGCCATTGGACATGCTGATATGCTCTGCCGATTGCCGCTTCAAGACCCAGCAGAAGATCCTGTGCCGGCTTACAAGGTAATGGCTCTTGAGGAATTGCTGCAGCCTCCGCTCCATGCGTCTGACGTCTCAGCCCAGTCCGTCAAAGACCCCATCATCCCCGGATCCTGAACTGGGTGTGGAGGGGATGGCCATCGGGAGCGCAAGACCCTGGGTTCACAATGTACAAAGCAAGGCAACACGAACTGTCTGTGCATAAAGGTTGCCTGCTGTGGGAAAATTGTGTGGTGGTTCCCCCAAGTCTATGTCACCGAGTGTTGGAGGCACTGCACGCTGGTCATCCAGGTGTGGAGTGCATGAAGGCTTTGGGCTGCAATTATGTTTGGTGGCTGCATATGGACCAGGACGTTGAAGAATGGGTCCGTACATGCAGTGCCTGCCAGGAGACACGTCCTGAGCCTCCGCAAGCACCAGTGCAAAGTTGGGAAGCTACCAGAGTGCCCTGGTCCCAACTACACATCGATTTTGCAGGATCGTTCCAGGGTAAAATAGTTGGGGGATTCATTCTCTAAATGGTTGGAGGTGGCTATCTAAATTCCTGATAGTTGGGGATTCATTCTCTAAATGGTTGGAGGTGGCTACAATGTCCATCACGATTCCGGCCTCAGTAATTAGAGCGCTACACCATCTTTTCAGCATGCACAGTCTGCCTGACACCATCGTGCCTGATAACGGAACTCAGTTTACCTCAGCCAAGTTCCAGCAGTTTATGGAGGCCAACCCTATCAGGCACATCACAGCTGCCCTGTTCCATCCATCCACCAATGGACAAGCTGAGCAAATGGTCTGCATGACCAAGGACACGTTAAAGAAAATTGTCCATGGCGACTGGGATCGCAGAATGGCTGATTCCTGGTACAGCAATATGTAATGCCACACTCGGTGGCAGGTCGCAGTCCAGCAGAACTCCTTATGTATTGCCGCTTGACAACTGTCTTGGACCACCTGCATCCCAACCTCACAGCCGACTGGCCACCGCAGTGAGAGGTTCCAGACCCTATCCTCTCGTTCCAGCCAGGCGACCTGGTATACACCAGGAACTACAGCAAAGGTCCATTGTGGGTGGAAGCAACCGTGACCACCAGTACCAGGCCAGTCTCCTACATCGTATCTACCACAGAGGGTCGTAACCTACGCAGGCACCTTGATCAGGTATGGAGGCGTTGGGTTTGAGAAACGGAGGCAGCGGACTTGAACAACCCAAGTGAAGACTTCGCCTATTGCAACACCCCCCAATCAACACCAGAGGCTAAGCCGACACCAGCGGCCCCTGTTGACACAGAGCCAGAGAACTCTTTTGACACAGCGCCAGAGAACTTTCAAGCCCCAGCACTGCCCAACAAGCAATGAAGGCTGAGCCCTCCAGATTGTTCCCAGAACAGTCAGCCCAGCAGCATGGGGCCCACGCCGCCAGCAGCAGAACCCAGGCACTCTCAAAGAATAAGAACTCGGCCCTCGAAATTACAGGACTATGTGTGCTGACTTAGGGGGGAGGGGTGTTATGTATTAAGTCAATAAAGCATTGATGAAGTTAAGCAGTTGTATATTTGAACAGAGTATTACAAGGATTGGCAAAGAGGCCAATCAGAGGAGCCTTGCCTTCGGCAGGAACCAATCTCATTGGCTCCAAGCTCCGTATTCCAATTGGTTGTTATCTGTTTGTTGTGTGTGGTTCTGCCCGTTCAAAACATATATGTCAGCTTTATTCTATGCACTTTTGTCCTGTGTTAAGTTATAAGCTGAATAAATGAAATTACTTGTTTTAAGAGCTGTCTCGACTTCAGTTCATAATAGTCTGGGAATCTTAGAATTGAAGCTAGGGTATGTATTCTATCCATCTATATGTGACTGAAAGGTCATTTCAATCCACAAGGCTCGATTCCCCTGATATTCCAGGATGATTTCCAGTCCAGTTGGATCAAGGCAGTTCACTATCATATTCATAGAATTGGCTTCTCACCTCAGCTACTTTTATCCTATGTATTTGAACAAGCCAAAGGGCTAATTAAACAAAGAGTTCAGAATGTTGAGTGACAATCTAACATTTCTACGGCTTCCAAACTCAGGGTGTTGTTAAATATCAAAAGCACCATTGAGGTGGCAATAAATTTGACTTCAGTGGAGGGAAAGAATTCTAGAAGGGCATTTGCCCTAGCTAGATGTTCTGCTCTTCCATCTGCAGTTAGTTAAGCCAGGTACAATAAAACCCCGTACTCTGAAAGGCTATGCCCATGCCTTTTAAGCGAGGTTGAATCGGTGGAGCATATGTTCTTCCACTGTCCATTTTACAGGGAGGCTTGTCTTAAAATTATTACCTCATTAGTCGATAGGACACCTGGGCACATTAATACAAACAAAGCAAAGCTTCACTGGCTCCTATCAGATAAGAATGCAGAGGTTACACAGTCAGTCACTGAGGTTTGTGCATTAATTTTTAGATTGTGAGAATCTTAAATTTGGATTTCTATTTTGTATATTATGACTGGTTTTTCCCCTCTCCCTCACATGTTATGCTTACTCTGTATGTTGGTCTTAAGACCATAGTAATAATAAACTAAACTATCCAAACTACCCATGGACACTGTCCAGTGATTAGTTGAGAAGGTCAGAAGGCTGGCCTGCAGTTTTCTATAAAAATAATCAGTGAGAAGAGGTGTTATCTTTAAGCCTTTACTATTTCCTTTCTGTGCTTCCATGGTGCCAAGAAGACATCTGTATTATGCTCAAGGATTCTTTGCTTCCCAAACAAACTGTGCTGTACTAGGACCCCAGTAAGCTAGTTAGCTTTCTTGTTTCCTTGTGCCTTTTAACTGCCACAGAACTATATGCCTTGTTTTTAAATATTTTCCCTTAAATTTCTGCAATAAAACTTTATTTTGCTTTATGGTGTGTGTAATTGGGGGAGTTTCTGAGACCATACCCAGGTACAGCTTGATTATGTCTCCACATCAGGGCTGGGTCATATTCTGACAGCTGTGACTATGGTTCTCCAACTACATGAAGGACCAAATATGGAAGTATAACCAGTAGGGTTCCAGCCTCTAGGGGTGGCTGGAGATCTCCTGGGATTGAAATTGATCTCCAGTTGACAGAGATCAGTTCACCTGGAGAAAATTGTAAGGTGGAAGGTGGCCTCTCTGGCACTGAAGTCCTTTCCCTCTGCAAACCCCACCCATTTCAGGCTCCACCCCCAAAATCTCCAGGAATTTACCAGCCTCCCCAATAGAAACCCTGGGGGTAGTATGAGAGTAGCCCCAGGCTCCCAAGGAAGTATATGTGAATTAAGCAATAATCTGTCTGTGCATTTTCCCTATCCTTCCTCTAAAGAGCTTAAGGAAGCATACATGAACCTCTCCTTCCCTGCATTTTATCCCCAGAACAACCCCGTGAGCTAAATCAGGCTGAGAGAGTATAACTGGCTTAGGGTGGTTTCCTTACTCCTTGTTGGGAAATTCCTGGAGATTTAAGGGTGGAACTTGGGGAGAGCAATGTTTAGGGAGGGTTTGCAGCTTTCTCACTAGGTGATGCTTTATGTTAATACACTTTATATGCATGTTCAGATCTTCTTGTTTAGATAGTTGAATGCAGTTTTGGTTATCTTCATAAACTTATATGGATTGTGGTACGTTTATACTTAGATCTGTCAGTAGCTGGTATAGACACTGTATTTCTTGGCAACCTTGTGCAGCTGATAGGTATTCGGGTTCAGTGATAGATACTGCAACTATATCTTGTTTCTTACTTGACCAGCTTATAGCTCCCTCTCCCTAGAAAAATATATGGCCACTGGTGGATTTTCTTCCTTATATGTCTCCTCCCCAGTCAGTGTCTACATATGCCACTAGCTTAGGGCTGTCATTGGCTGGTAACTTATGCTTAAAGTGTGCATTACCCTTTAGGTATCTTAAAAGTCTCTTAATTGCATTCCAGTCTGTCTTTGTTGGTGATGCAGTCTTTCTACACAGAAATCCTACTATAGTGCTAATGCCTGGCCTAGTCAGTGTGCTAATGCAGAGAAACTTACCTAGTGCTTCAAGATATCTGTTGTTAGCAGATGCCTCCTTGGTGTCATCACATTGTTCTTTGTAGCTTACTTCCATGGGAATTGTTGCAGGATAGGCATGTAACATTCTCAGGTACTTTATCAGTTCTTTGCGCTTTTGTTCTTGGTTGATAAGAAAACTTCCATCTTCTTCTCTCTGTATTTGAATGCCTAGGCAGTGCATGGTGTTGCTTCATTGATTTCTACTTGTTGGTTCAGATGATTCACTATTTCTTTGATGTCATCTGGATTGTCATATGCTACAAGCAGTTCATAAACATAAGTCAGGATATAAGTCCATTTGCAGTCTTTGTGCTTAGGGTACAGGCAAGGATCAGATTCACTCTCCTTGATGTTTGCTTGAAGTAGCATCTCATTCCATTTTCGAGTTCCAGGCTCTAGCAGTCGGTTTGAGCCCGTAGATGCTTTTCTGAAGTTTGCATACAAGTCCTTCTTTGCCTTGTTCTATGAACTCAGGAGGTTGTTGCATGTAAATGTCCTCTTCTTGTTCTCTATCCCAGAATGCAGTCTTCATGTGTAGCTGCTCAACATGAATTCCCTTGCTTGCTGCAACACTTAGGAGTGTTCTTATTGTTGCATGCTTAACCATGGGTGCAAAAGTTTAATCATAGTCCTCTCCATATTTCCATGAGTATCCTTTAGCTACTAGTCTGGCTTTGTAGTGTTGGATCTCACCTTCTGCATTGTGTTTTAGTTTGAAAACCCATTTGCGTCCTATAGTTTGCCTCTTTGGAGGTAGCTCTGTAATTTTCCATGTGTTGTTCTTGTGTAGAGCTTCAAAATCCTCTCGTGCAGCCTGTTTTCACTTTTTGTGGTGGTAGTTGGGATATTTCTTCCCATGATGTAGGTTTTGGTACTTCTGCTGTTCTTGGGAGGTAGGACAGTCACTTGGCTGAAATACTTTTGATTGATCATGTTGCTCACCTTACTTCACTCTCCGTGGTTTCTCTTTCTTGGTCAGGTACTTCTAGTGGCGTACTGAAGATTGTTTCATCAAGTAGGATTGTGTTAGGATCTGTTGTCTCTTCCTTTTTGAGGCTGCTCACATCAGGATGCACAATCTGGCTGTTCACTTCAGCATAGGCCCCTTTTTGAAGGTGGAGCCTTCTCAATTTTGTCAAAGTTAACTGCTATGCTGATGGCAATCTTGTTGATGTGCAAATCTAGAATTCTGTAGCCTTTGCATTTAGCTGAATAGCCTACCATAATTCCTTCTGTGGCCCTATAATCTAGCTTGGACTTTTTTTCTTTTGAGATGTATGCATAAGCCTTGCTTCCAGATACACATAGATGATGCATGCTTATGCCCATGCCAGAGTTTTTATGGTGTTGTGTCTATGGCTTTTGTGGGTAGCCTGTTTTTATGGCTGAGTTCAGACTGGCAATTTGCCCCGGTAGGGACCCGGGCCAGTAACGATTCAATTCTGGAGTAAATTGGGCATTCACACAGGCACATCTGCCTGGCGTCCCCCACCCGTAGCCAACCCATGCTGTTGCGCTTCACTGCTGGATTAAAAAGATACCTCATAAAACTGGTAGCAAATCTGAAAGCCCACGTATGTCGCGTGTTTCTCCGCTTTCGGGAAGTCTGAACGCACAGCCGAAAAGCCGGGAGCAACCCGCATTGGGCAGAAGGCAGCAGCGATATGATTGGCTGTGCTCCGCTCTACTGCCCAATGCAGTGCCGGCGCTGCAGGGTCCTCCCCCAATCAGCAAAATGCGCTTATCTCATGCACACATACACCCATACACCCACAGCTGAATTAATGGGGAAACGCCGAATACAGCATGCCCCCCCCATGCGGCAGTCTGAACGCTCCCGCCCGGCTCCACCCTGTATTTTTCAGCAGCGGCCCGGGCTGTGTGAACGGGAAAATCTGGAACAGTTTATTCCAGGGCTTTTTTGCCACGACTGGCTACCAGAGCAAACTGCCAGTCTGAACTCAGCCTATGTATGTGGCTGTCATGATGCACTGTCCCCAGAACTTGTCTGGAAGGATGGCATCGTTAAGCATGCATTTTACCATGTCCAGAAGGATTTTGTTCTTCCTCTCTGCCACACAATTCTGTTGAGATGTATAAGATGTGGTCTAGAGCCAGTTTGGTGTAGTGGTTAAGTGTGCGGACTCTAATCTGGGAGAACTGGGTTTGATTCTCCACTCCTCCACTTGCACCTGCTGATGTGACCTTGGGTCAGTCACAAGCTCTGGCACAGCTGTTCCTGAAAGAGCAGTTTGTGTTAGAGTTCTCTCAGCCCCACCTACCTCATAGGGTGTCTGTTGTGGGGAGGGGAAGGAAAAGGAGTTTGTAAGCTGCTCTGAGACTCCAAGTGAAGGGCAGGGTATAAATCCAATGTCTTCTCTTCTTCTTCTTCAATTCCTTGTTCTCTCAGGAACTGCTATATAGCATTCTCCATGGTTGTTTTTTTTGTATTTTTTGTGAGTGCATGTGTCTGCAGCTGGAAGTCATATTGACCTCTGGTGATGGACCCCTACTGGGGGCCTGGAGGATATTCAGAGAGGTGGCTGAATAATGCCTGCCTCTGTCCTCCCAACTTGGTATTCCAAAGAAGTTTCCCATCCAAGTACTAACCACAGTCAACCCTGCTTAGCTTCCAAGATGTGATGAGATGGGCTTGCCTGGGATATCCAGGTCAGGGCCGCATTCACCATATATTCACCTCCATTGTCTGTGTGCAGGATCTGTGGTTTCCATCCAAATTTGTATTCTTTCAGCTTCTCTAGCATCTGTTATCTTTCACTAAGAAGAAACTCAACTAAATATCTGGTATAATCATCAATAAAAGTCATGAAATACCTGTAGTTGCCTATTGTTGCAGTTGGCAGTGGTCCACAGAAGTCACTGCGAATCAGTTCCAGAGGCCTCTTTTTTTCCTCTCACTCTGCTTTGGAAAAAGTCTTTTTAATGGCCTTAAATCGATTGCAGCAAACACAGTTAACATCAACATTGCATTCAGTAAGATCAATGCCATCGGTCAAACTTTTTCTTTCCGTGTCCTGAATTGCCCGATAATTCTTATAGCCTAATCTCCTGTGCCAAAGGTGCAGACAGCATTCATGAGCACATGATTTTGTAGTTCAGTTCAATTTATTGTAATTAACCATTGGCCATTACAAGATTACAAAACTTTCAGCAATAAAAATACAGATTATGAACCAGGTATAGGCTAATATCAGAATATACAAAAGTACCGAAAGTCAGTAAATAACAAAATGAGACTAATTTAATACAGTAACCTAGATAATCCCCCTTCCTGTTGCCATCTTGGAACGTATATTATTTGCAGCAAGGGCAAATAATGAAACTTTGTAAGAAACCTATGCATCAATGTCAGATAACAAAAATGAGATTTGATCCTCGACTGGGTATACACTAAGATCAGATAAAATGCCTGCTAAAAATTTAGCCCTCAAACTGGAGTACAGTGGGCAAAAGAGGATAAAATGAAGAGAGTCCTCAAGTACTTGGGTGCCACAAATACATAGACAATGGGCCAATGGAGTTTGATTAAAGCGGCCCTCCAAAATTTCCATTGGCATTGATTGAAACCATAGCGAAGTAAAGGACGCTTTAAGTACATATTTGGAGATGTTGACTAGATATGGAGTTCTAGTATGGTCTGATTTAATTAGTTTGTACTATGGTGCTGCTTTTGATTTTAATCTCCAAGAGTGGTGTAGCCAGGCATCAAAGTCATAAACCCAGTTTCTAAGTTGGGATTTATCAATTGATGTTCCCAAAAGATCATCGGGGATGGAGCATCTTGAACAAATGTTGTTAAGAAAATCACAGTGCTTCGAGCATGATTTTGTAAAGTTTACTTGTTCTGCCATTGCCTCACATGATTTAGTTAGATTCACTTTATCATTATCATCGTATTTCCTTCAGATTGTAAAGACCTTTGCATTTTGTGCCCATAATAGAAACTTCTCAATTTAGCGAAAGGGTACACTGTTCATTTTTAACATTTAATTCAAAGCCTTCTTCATCCCATGTTGATAAACACAATAAGCGCATTATAAATTTTGGAATGAGTGCCGTCTTGCAGCAGTTTCAAGTAAAAGCACTCCACCAGCCTTCTGGTAGGCATCGACTTTGATGCCATGTCCTATGTAAACCAACTATTTGCAAATCTCATTCAGCTCAATGAAAAAGCCTTTCTTGTTACAGATGTGAACTGAAGCCCCTGACTACAGAATAAAATTAGTCGTCCCTTGTACTAGGGCAGCTGTATCATTTCGGTGTTGATAATCATGCTTGTGGGGATTAGCTTTATAGCCTCTGCTTCTGGATTTATTCTATGGGCAGTTGGCTGCCTTGTGGCCAGATTTACTACAGCGGAAACAATGAGAAGCAGATTTCACTCTAGTGGTGTGAAAATGATCTGGCTCTTTTAATGGCATTGTCCTGGCAATGGTGCTTTCCCTTTTGTTCTGCCAATGAGCAGTTGATAATGGGCGGTCTTTTAGAGAAACTTTGTGAGCAAATTCCTCCGGGAGAGAATCCCTGTTTTTTACTCAGGGTTTTCGTTCTGCTCACCTCTTCCAAAATTTCAGCACTCACTTTCTGAAATGTTATGACTGCTTGGGTCTCCAAATGACGAATGACATGCACTTAGCTTGGGGGCAGTTCTAAGAATAGGGTGCTAACTTTATGTCTCTCATCCAGTGGATCATCACCATCTTCAAGTTCCCCAAATAGGCTGGTCAGCTTGCTAAGATATGAATGGAAACATTCCCCATCATGATATTTAGTTGCTACCAGCCTTTGGTGCAAGGAATAAGTAAATGCCCACCCCTTACTCTGGTGGGATGATTCTAAGGCTGTATATATCTCCTTAGCTGTTGGTAACCATCTAATCTGTGATAGGTAGTCAGAATTCACTGAACTCATGATCAAGGTTCTCGTTTTAAGGTCTTTTGTTTTCTATGCCTCTCCTGCTGCATCATCTGTGGGGGGTCCTCCACAATGAATTTTTCTAGTCCGTCAACTTCCAGAACCATGTTCAGCCTTGTCTTCTTTGAAGAAATGTTGTCAGTAGTCAGGATTAACTAGTTGCAGCTTTCCATTCACATAAAGCAATTGTGACATTGTTTTCCCTATCTTCTTACCTAGCTCTGGTAGTTAAGCAAACATGTCTTGCTTCTTTCTCAGTTAAATTGCAACAGCCAACTTTTTCTTTTGGTTAGTTGCTGAAGGTAGATTTAACTCCATTGCTGGAGCTGCATAACCTGGAGCCCATACCCTGAAAGATTTTTTGGGTAGCAGAGTGCTCAGAGCACATAATGCAGCACAGTCTACCAGGTTTGTGTATGCTGACAAGAAACGAAGTTACACATGGAGCCTCTTTCCTTTACAAAACTAAAATGAGTCCTTTATTGTAAGGGGGGGAGGCCAATCCTAGGCCTATCAGAAGGGACCCCATCGCTGCCTTCAGACATAAGCCCAATGAAACAACTCTGTTTTGCAGGCCCTGCAGAACTGTACCAGGTCCCATGGGGCCCTGATCTCTCCTGGGAGAGTGTTCTACCAGGCTGGAGACAGGGCTAAAAAGACCCTGGCTCTGTTTGAGGACAACCAGATGCTCTTTGGGACAGGGACCACCAGCAGATTTTGATCACTCGAGTATAATAAGAACATAAGAACATAAGAGAAGCCAATGTTGAATCAGGCCAATGGCCCATCTAGTCCAACACTCTGTCACACAGTGGCCAAAAATACCAGGTGCCATCAGGAGGTCCACCAGTGGGGCCAGGACACTAGAAGCCCTCCTACTGCTGCCCCCCCCAGCACAAAGAATAGAGTGCATAACCTGCCCCAGACTGAGAGTTCCTATCTATACCTTGTGGCTAATAGTCACTGATGGACTTCTGCTCCATATGTTTATCTAATTCCCTCTTGAAACTGTCCATGCTTGTAGCTGCCACCACCTCCTGTGGAAGTGAATTCCATGTGTTAATCACTCTTTGAGTGAAGAAGTACTTCCTTTTATCTGTTCTAACCTGACTGCTCAGCAATTTCATGGAGTGCCCACAAGTTCTTGTATTGTGAAAAAGGGAGAAAAGTACTTCTTTCTCAACCTGCTCAATCCCATGCATAATCTTATAAAGCTTGATCATGTCACCCCTCAGCCATCATTTCTCCAAGCTAAAGAGCCCCAAGCGTTTTAACCTTTCTTCATAGGGAAAGTGTTCCAACCCTTCTATCATTCTAGTTGCCCTTCTCTGCACTTTTTCCAATGCTATAATATCCTTTTTGAGGTGTGGCGACCAGAATTGTACACAGTATTCCAAATGAGGTCACACCAATGATTTATACAGGGGCATTATGATACTGGCTGATTTGTTTTCAATTCCCTTCCTAATAATCCCCAGCATAGCGTTGGCCTTCTTTATTGCAGTTACACACTGTCTAGACATTTTCATTGTATTATCTACTAATGCTCTTTGGGGGATATACTGGGAAAGGCAGTCCTGAAGGTATGCAGGTCCCTGCCGATTTAGGGCTTTAAAGATTAACACCAGAATTATGAACTTGATCTGGACTTCAATCTGAACCCAGTGCAGCTGGTAGAGCACCAGATGATTATGTGCTCTAAAGGATGTTCCTGTCAGAACCCTTGGTTCTGGACCAGTTACATTTTCCAGGTCAACCTCAAGGGAAGCCCTGCATAGAGCGAGTTACAGTAATCCAAACTGGAGGTGACTGTTCCATGGATCACTGTGGCTAGGTTAGAGGATGACAGGTATGGAGACAACTGTTCAACCTGACAAAGATGGTAAAATGCCAGCTTAATCACCTTTTTGACTTGGGATCCAGGATCACCCCCAAACTCTTGACAGATGGCCCAGATGTTAGGGGCAACCTGTTGAGAGTCAGGAGTTGGCAGCCCATCCCAACCCAGCCACAGGATCTCTGTCTTTAATGGGTTTAATTTCAGCCTGCTCTGCTTTAATCAACCAACCTCAGTCTCCAATCTCCCTGGCCAGATTTCCTGGGGCAATTTCTGGCTGGCACCCATCAACAGATAGAGCTAGGTGTCATCAGTGTACTGGTGACACCCAAGCCCAAAGCTCCACACCATCTGGGCAAGGGGGCACATAAAGATGTTAAATAATATTGGGGAGAGGATTACTCCTTGGGGGATACCACATATCAATGGGTATCATGATGAAACCCTCTCGCCTTTTGCTACCCTCTGCCCTTGAACTTGGAGAAAGGAGACAAACCATTGCAAGCCTGTCCCCTGAATCCCCACATCAGTGAGGCAATGGGTCAATAGATTGTAATTGACCATGTCAAACACTGCCAATAAGTCAATTTATATCAGCAGCGCTGAGCCACCTCAGTCCAGCTGTCTGCAGAGATCATCCGTGAGACTGACCAAAGCCATCTCTGTCCCATGGCCAGGGCAGACACTGGAAGGGATCCAAGGTAGAGGTCTCATCTAGGAAAGCTTGGAGCTGCTCCATTACCTCTCTTGCAACTACTTTACCCAGGAATGGTTATTTGACACTGGGTGGTAGTTGACTAGATCACTAGAATCTAAAGATTTTTTTTTCAAGAGTTGTCTGACCACTGCTTCTTTTAAACTCTCTGGGAAGACCCCTGAACTCAGGGACAGATTTCAATGTCCACCAGAGGAGCCCGCATTCCATAACTGCCAGCTTTAACCAGCCATGACAGACACAGGTCAAAGAGGCAAGTAGTAGGTTTCACAACATCCAGGATCTTGTCAGGGCAGGATAGGGTAGAGAGAGGATTCTAATCTAGTGTAACTAGCTAGGATGGATAGAGATGCAGGAGGCATGTCCTGCCCTCATGGTGCCAAAATGGAGAAGAGTAGCACAGTGTGGAGAGAAGGTGTCGAGCCAGAAGGAAGATTCCCTGAGAGTAGCAATTACACATCAAAGGGTACTCTCTCATCTAATAGAGAGTAGTAGATGAGAAGGATGATCAGTGTCCTAGCCTCTTTATCTCTGAATCTCTTACAGACCCCTTCTGAAGTCTGAGGCTAAGAGACAATGCAAAGTCCTTCACTTCCAACACTCTAAAGTCTGGAGATCAGGCCCTATCTGGATATTAGCAACTTTAAAGATCCCTCAGTGATCTTAATGGCAAACTAAGGACTTGAACTTTAACCTGGGTCAGATTTTAGTCCAGTAGTTGAAGCATGACACAAAACTGGCAATGTCTGATTGGCTACTTGTTTTTAGGAAGGATGCAGACTGAGCTGAAAACACTTGGAGGATTGGCTTTGCAGAGTATAAAAAGGGAAACACAACATTTCTTTGGGATTGGTTGCTGAGATAGGTCTAGTTCATCTCCAGATTTGCAATGCAAGAAGATGAAGAAGAAGAGGAGGAGGAGATTGGCTTTATACCCTGCCCTTCACTACCTGAAGGAGTCCCAGAGTGGCTTACAATCCCTTTCCCTTCCCCTCCCCACAACAGACACCTTGTGAGTTAGGTGGGGCTGAGAGAGCTCTCTCGAGAGCTGCCCTTGAGAAAACAGCTCTGAAAGAACTTATGACTAACCCAGGACACTCCTCGCACAGACAATAATTGCCTCCCGTTTCAGTTGAAGCGGCAGGACAGGGGGGGTATAAACCCCAGGACTCCCTACTGTCTAGTCTTACAAACACATAAAGTATGCCTTACAATTTGCCCTTACAAAGGTCATTTATTGTACCGGGACTAACGCAAGGTAACCAGAACCTGAAAAGATTAGTCAAATAGAAAAGAGGCTCAAAAATAAAAGCTAAATATATCTATAGTATTTAAAAAGATACATGTATTTATTAACTGGACCGGGGCTGACGTGGGCGGGACTTCACCAAGCAGCCAGTCAGCCCTGGCCAGTGTCTTCTGACTGCCAGTTCTTGAGCCGAATCAATTATGGCAAGCATAGAATGTTGCAGAACCAAAATTCAAATATTAATAAGGACAGGATGATTGTACTGTACTATTATATAAGCCAATATGTTCCTCACTGTGTTTGACCTCTGAAGAAAGCCTATGCAGGCCAAAACGCAACAGGTCAAGTCCACTAGGCTCTTTTAAGTGTCAAATGTTGTTGCAAAAATGTTGGGAAAAAATGAATAAAAATATATATTTTTAAAAAAGTGTAAAAAAAAAAAGTCCATTAGCCCTTGTGTGTTAGATTCTGGTATTTTACATGAGGTGTGATTGAGCCCTTATATATTTTTAAACTCTTTGTTAATAAATACATGTATCTTTTTATACACTATCAATATATTTAGCTTTTATTGTTGGCCTTCTTTTCTATTTGACTAACCTTTTCAGGTTCTGGATCCCAGGTTTCTAGGTTCAGTCCCCCCACCTTTTGTCCCAGTTAACCCAAGGTCACACCAGCAGCTGCATATGGATGAGTGGGGAATCAAACCCAGTTCTCCCAGATTAGAGTCTGCACTCTTAATCACTACACCAAACTGGCTCCCATCAGGTCAAACTCCCAGGAGGTCAAATTACCAAATCACCACTCATATACAACCTGGAACCAGGGGCAGACAGCATAGTGCCCAAGTTTGCAGATGATATCAAAATATTTGGGATGGGAGAACTAAGGAGGATTGTAATGCAATGTAAATGCTGACTCATTGTGTCACAGCAGTGAAAAAGGCAAACTCCATGTTGGAGACTATTAGGTAAGGGATTGAAAATGAAACAGCCAATACTGTAGTTCCTCTGTAGATCTATGGTGTGGTCTCATTTGGAACATTCTGATCACCATATAGCAAAAAGAAAATTTCAGAGCTGGAAAAATTACCGAAGATGATTAAGGTATTAGAGAATGTTTCCCACCAGGAAAGGCTAAAGAGGCTGAGGCTTTTTAGTTTAGAAAAAAGATGACTAAGAGGCGACATGATAAAGCAGTACTTCCAACCTTTTTGATTATGGGGATGTCTTTTTAATATAAGAAAATCCACAGACACCCCCCACAAGATTGTAGTTGTATTATTAGTATCTTTATGACAATGCTTAGGCCCCTTATAGATTCATCGACTTTTTGCAATAACTCCACAGCCCCCCAGGGGTTCCAAGTCACTAGATGAGAAACCACTGTGATAGAATTTTCTAAAATTATGTATGGGATGAAGAAACTGAACACAAAAAGCTTGCCCTATAAGAGCAGAAGTCACAGGCACTCAATGAATGTGATGGGCAATAGATTCAGGACAGACAAAAGGAAATAATTCTTTACTCAATGAGTGATTAAATTGTGGAATTCACTGCCAGTAGATGTAGTCATAGGATCATAGAGTTGGAAGGGACCTCTGGGGTCACCTAGTCCAACCCCCTGAACAATGCAGGAAATTCAAAAATACCTCCCTTTCCACACCCCTAGTAACTATTGTTCTGGGATATTTGATTGCTGGTCCGGTTCTGGTGGGCACCAGCTGCAGACGGCCATTCCCTTGTCTCCTGAAATGCTAAGTGTTTTAAGATATTTTAAATTACTTTTAAATTGCTTTTAACAGTTTTTTAATGTTACTCAAAGCTGTTCTTTTAAGTTTTTATCAAAGGACTTGGCAGCCTTGAAAACCTTACCTGTTTTCTTTCTTTTGTTCCCAATCCTATGCCTATTTAATTGGAAAGAAGGGTGACTCAGCGAACAGGGAAGCCTGCAAGTTGGCTCCTAATTAATTCCTCTCGTTTCTGTCAGGTTTTCAGATACTTTGATATATCTTCAGTGGTGACTCTGTCTGCTTATCAGTCTCTACTGCTTAACAGCTGTTGAAAGTTTCTGAGTTTCACTGCCATAAACAAAACTGTAATGAGTGTTGGAAAATGCCCAAAATGCCTGAGAGATGGTGAAGGAATCTCTCCCCTGGCAAGCAAACAGACCAAGATAGCTGACTTTCCCCCAAAAAGTGTTGCATATAATATTCCAACTTCAAATAAATATGCAATTCTAGCTGAACAGACAGCAAGAGCTGAAAAGCTGGAAGTTACAGCAATTGTTTCTTTAAATGACGAAGATATCTGCTGTCATGATGAATGCTGGCCAAGTTAATAGATTTGACTTTCAGGACTGTTACATATATTTCAGAATGTTTAAATGGAGTTAATGAGACGCTTGAGAAGTTGGTAGACAGGAAGACTAGGAAATCTGAAGAGACAAAGTCTGGTAGCTGTATAAATTATGCTAACATGCCTCCAAATGTCTTCATCCCACCAAGGAGTAAAGTCCACAGCAGATCCCACTCTGTCACATAAAGTGAGTAATGAAAGCTCTAGACTCAATTTGATTTTCCAGCCAAAAAAAATATGTTTGTCAATTTGCAGATACCGAGGTGGATTACCCTTGTGGAATACAAAAAGGAAGGTGCTAAATCATCTGAGTCTATTACTTAAGTTGAAAATCACTGGAATTGATTTGAAAGAGCTAGAAATAAGTAGCCAACCAAACCAGGTGCAGAGGGTCCTTCTCACATTTTTCAGTGAGAGGATCCCATCTTTAATAATGAAACAGAGCACAACTTTTAAGAGCAAGGGGATCTTCCCAACCCGCACCTTTTAAAATACATTGAAACCTGTACCGCTTTTGGTTAAGAAACATAATGAGACCAAAGGGAGGCAAGATCAGATCTCCATGCTGCTTGATCTAATGGACCTCTCTTGTCAGGGGAAGGAGGTTCCAATTTTGAATGCAGTCCATGGGGCAGCTAAATCCTCAGATAATTTATCCCCTTCAGTCTATGTGTATGAAGGCATAGATCTTGACAACTCCTTGGAGGATGACCTGATAAAAACTTTTCCAAATTTCCCAAAAGAGGTTCAAGGCACGATAGTCAACAGACTGGAGACAGTGCGAACAAAGCTAGTGACACTAGGGAATGATACTAGAAAAAAGAGGTGACCTGAAACAGCTTGGAGGCTGCCAAAATAAGTCTTTATGAAAACAGCCCAGCCATTTCTCACCATAACTCTCCTTCTCCTCAACTGATTCTACTACAAAAGTCCAACCTGAACTCAAGGGAAACTCAGAGATGTACAAGCTGAAATCCATACGCCCTCGATAACAGCTGAGAATCTCCCTCTGAGCAGTAAGGAAGAGATTGTGTGGCCAAGCACAAGCCAAATAATTAAGAACATATCAAGAGGTATGGGCAATGGGTCTATGTTTTACGACACCAATAGTACCCTTGAACAACTAACCAAAGGAGACTGACTCATAACTTCTTCTACACCATCGCCATCTAAATTTCCTTCCACTATGGATATTAAGATCATCTCTTGGAATGTGGCCGGCTGGCGAAATAAGGCCAAGGATGTTGAATTTATTAGCTACCTTAAGCAGTTTGATGTCATACTAGTCCAAGAAACTTGGTCTCCATGCCAGATTCAGATTGAAGGGTATAAGTCTTATACCCTTCCTGCCTTCAGAAGTAATACAAGGGGTCGCTTCCAAGCAGGATTGTCTATTTTTGTCTCCTCATAGCTCACTCACAGGTTAGTGAGACAAGATCTTCCCTTACAAGAACCCACGCTGAGTCTGCCTTAATAGTTTTTGTTCATCAATGTGCCTACTAATTCTTTCCTTCATAACAGTTTCCACCAGCTTACCTGGTATCGATGTCAGACTGACTGGCCTGTAATTTCCTGGAACTCCTCTAGAAGCTTTTTTTAAAGATGGGAGTGACATTAGCTACCTTCCAGTCCTCAGGAATGGAGGCAGATTTTAATGAAAAATTACATATTTTTGTAAGGAAATCCACAAGTTCACATTTGAATTCTTTCAGAACTCTTGGATGTATGCCATCCAGGTCTGATGATTTATCAGTTTTTAAGTTGTCTATCAGTCATAAGACCTCCTCTCTTGTCACTTCAATCTGACTTAGGTCTTTCAACACCCCTCCCGAAATCAGCGGTCATGGAGTAAGCAACCACTTCTCATCTTCCACAGTGAAGAGAGAGGCAAAAAATGCATTCAGCTTCTCAGCCATTTCCTTATCATCCTTCAGTATTCCTTTTACCCCTTGGTCATCCAAGGGCCCTACTGCCTCCCTGGCTGATTTCCTGCTTCTAATGTATCTGAAAAAAGTTTTATTGTTGGTCTTTATGTTTTTTGCTAAATGCTCCTCATATTCCCTTTTTGCCTGCCTGATCACAGACTTGCATTTTATTTGCCACAGCCTGCATTCCCTTTTATCAACCTCACTGAGACTAGCTTTCCACCGCTTAAAGGGATCCTTCTTACCTTTTACAGCTTCCATTACTTTGTTTCTTAACCATGCAGGCTTTTTTCTATACCTATTTGTGCCTTCCCTAACCTGAGGTATATATTTTTTCTGAGCTTCTAGGATTGTAGTTTTAAATAGTCTCCAAGCTTCTCCAATGGTTCTGACCCTTTCTATTCTATCTCATTTGATGAAGCCATGGCTGGTTGGCTCCGACTGAGTCGGCTGAAGCTAAACCTGGTGAAGATGGAGATCCTGGGCCTGAGTTGGTGCCGTTTGGGGCTGGGGCTCCCTCTCCTGACCTTCAATGGGGTGCCTTTGGTGCCAGCGCCGGAGGTTAGGAGTTTGGGAGTGCTCCTAGACTCCTCTTTAACTATGGAGACCCATTAAAAAATACTGGATATGGGTGCATAGATTGATGCAGAATATTATAAAAAGTACTATCTTGTTTAAGCCAGAGGTATTATTGCTGGGAATACTTCCAAAAGAGGTGCGGAGAGAGGAGAGATATTTGATAATATATATAGCAACAGCGGCTAGAATTTTATATGCAAAGTACTGGCGAACTATGGTGGTACCAACTGAACAGGAGTTGATTGAGAAGATAATGGAAGCAGCAGAAATGGACAAACTGACTTTGATGTTGAAAGGATACGATGAATCAGCCTTTACAAACACTTGGCAACGCTTTTATGACTGGTACGATCAGAGAGAGAAGGATGGAGAGAAATAAGGAGGAATGGATATTATCAACTTTATGTTAAACTAGAATTGAATAAGTTAGAAAGTTAGAACTAGTGGATACAGAAGCAATGGTATAATACTTAGATCGGAAAGGTGGGAGGGGTAAAATCGGATGCAATGCGATGAGAATTGTACCCCCCGTGAATGTTTAATGTTGTGGTTGTCTTTTGTTGTGTAGTGTGTATTGTTATGTATTCAGTGGATTGTGTATTATGTTGTGTAATGTGGTAGTCATGTCATTGGTGGAAAAATAATAAAAATGCCTCTTTTGGGGGTGCTTTTTTTTTAAAAAAAACTATGGAGACCCAGGTGGCAGCCACGGCTAAGTCAGCTTTTTACCACCTTCGGCTGGCTCGGCAGTTGGTCCCCTTTCTCAACTGTGGTGACCTGGCCACAGTAATCCATGCGATGGTCACCTCAAGGCTAGACTACTGCAACACTCTCTACGTGGGGCTGCCTTTGTCGCTGTATAGAAAAAATATTTCTCTGATTCATTGATTAAACTCAAATGGTTGAGCTGGGAACAGACCCCTATAACTTTCACACCTGACCAGATGGCAAGCACAAATGGCAAGCCTGGTTCTACATTTCAAAGGACATTCTCACACCTCACAGGGACAGTGCAGACATTCAGTCTCTGTCCCACACTTCAAAGCCTAGTTTACGTGACCCATCGCATGTAAGCTAGGGTGGGCAGTTGCAAAGTAGACACGCCTGTCTGCTCTGGCATAATTGGGCACTGGCCATGCTTAATTATGACAGAGGTAGGCGGAGAGTTGTCTTTGGCCTATCGGAAGGCACCCAGAACTCTCTTGGAAAGAGGGCCCCTTTCTAAGAGTGAGTCTCTGTTTGGATTACAATCTGGCAACACTGAATTTTGCAAGGGGGGCAGCACACTGACTGTGATTGCCCATTGCAAGCATGGATTTCATCTTTAAAATCCCTTGGAGAAGGGACTTTGCTTGAACTGTTATCTGCACCAAGGATTGGTAACTATGATGCTTCTTTATGTTTTAGTTAGAGCGCTATAAAGCTCTAGGACTGTTTATTGTTTTTTTGTATCCTAAGTAGTCTTTTGTCTTATAGTGCTGTATTGAATAAAGATCTTATATAGATTAATCTGATCTGGTTTGGATCACTATTGTACCTGAACTCTAAGGCTAAATTCCAGAGCCTTACCTGCTCATCTGAAAGCTACAGGTGTGTGTTAAATCACTTGCTGCTCTACCTCAGAGCTGATACGTTGTTAAGTTCCAAGAACCAGAAAGGAGGGGGGGACCTATCCTCCTGGCTGGTTGGGAACGTTCTTAAAAATAGGTCCTGGTGGCAGAACACTGGTTTTTCAGTGCTCTTACAAAGCATGAGGGGTGCAAGAAACAGGGACCCAGTGCTTGTTGGCAGCGTCTGGACCCTCTGGACCTGTGGGTGGAGAGTCTAGATCCTGTACATGGTGACAGCGTCGGGATCTTGTACCAGAGCCTGTACAGTCGCAAATCCGGAAGCTGCAGCTGGTGCAGAATGCTGCAGCCAGGCTGTTGATGGGCCTCCCTAGGCGGGAGCACGTCCACCCTGTGCTGAAAGTGCTGCACTGGCTGCCAATAGTGTACTGGATTTGCTTCAAAGTGCTGGTTCTTACTTTTAAAGCCCTATATGGCCGGGGTCCGACATACCTAAGGGACTGCCTTTCCCCATACGTTCCCCAACAGGCACTATGGTCGAGGACACAACATCTCCTGGTGACCCCAGGCCCCAAGGAGGCCAGGTTTGCTGCAACCAGGGCCAGGGCCTTTCGGTGGCAGCTCCTATCTGGTGTAATGAGAACCTGGAGAAGATCCGGGCCCTGCGGGACCTTGCGCAGTTCTGCAGGGCCTGTAAGACGGAGCTCTTCTACCAGGCTTTTGAGTAGGAATTGCCACTATTCTCACCATCATTATTTTTACCATCACTATCTTTACCATCACTACTAACTGGGCCTGTGAGGAGCGAATGACAGTGCTACGTGGAGCTGACACCACTGAACTGGGAGTACCATCTTTAAGATGCCATCTTTTTATTGAAGACTGAAACATCTAGAGCACTTAATATTGTAAATGACTGCTTTTATGTTGTTTTAACCTGTTTTATGTATTGGCATTTGCCCTATTTGTGAGCCGCCCTGAGCCCTCTTGCAGGGCGGGCGGGAGGGCTATAAATCGAAATAATAAATAAATAAATAAATATGTCATTCAAAGTAACTGAAAATTGTTTGTGGCTTTCCTAGATCTGAAGGGAGAATTTGACTCAATTGATAGGGAACTTCTTTGGGTTAAATTAAATCAACTAAATATGAACAAAAGACCTTATGCTTATCAAGAAGCTATATACCTCCAACACTTGCCAAATTAAATGCTCATTAGCAGGCAAATTAACCCCGAAAATCCCTACTAATATGGGAGTGAAACAGGGTTGCATTCTAGCTCCCTTTTTATTTAACCTTTTTCTCAGTGACCTTGCCCTCACTTGTCAGGAGTAGATTATCATAGCCCCAAACTTGGCTCTTTACACGTACCCCTACTTCTGTATGCTGATGATACAGTATTATTGTCCCATTCCAGAGTTTGCTTAAAATGCTTACTGGCTCATTGCCTTGAGTTCTTTACAACTAACAAGTTACAACTGAATCATGGGAAATCAAGAATCCTAGTCTTCTCTAAAACTTGGAAGCCATTTAAATGGATAATTGGCGGAAAAGAAATAGAACAAGTTAAGCACTTCAGATACATTGGCCTCTATTTTCAATACAATGTGTCTTGTTTTATCCAATGCAAACATGCAATAAATACTGCTAATATCAGTGCTTCAGCTATAACATGATTTTTCTACAGTAGAGTAACCAATTTGTACCAGCTGCTTTAAAAATCTTTAATGCCAAAGTGATCTCACAACTATTGTATGGCATCCCGATATGGATCAGAGCTCTTGACAGTGCATTATAATTCTGACCCAGGGAGCCTCATATACCAAATACTCTCAATGTCTAACATGTCAAACTGGCTAACATATATTGAGAAAAAAATTAAGGCCATGGGTATATTTTTGGATTCACTGACTATGCTCCCATTAGTGGGTGCATTATAGTTGATCAAACAGAGAATGTCGGATATTGAGTGGCAGGACTTACATAGTCTCGCCAACAAAACCTGCTCTCCTCTAAGCTTTGACATACCCCTCACTGTAGGTAGGATGGCTTTATATTTATCCTTCCTACAAGCGCCATAACTATGTAGATCTTTCTCTTTAGCCAAATGCAATGCCATGCCATCTGCCATCCTATATGGCAGATTCAATAAGATAGCATATGTGACTAGCCACTGCCCTTGTGAATCTGGATGTGTTGAGATGGTCTTACATGTTTTGTTGCAATGTCACTTTTATGTAAATTTATGCTCTAAATATCTAAACTCTATATTGGTTTTTCAGATCCCCATAAAGTTTACAAATGTTTGAATGATTCCTCTGTTGAAGTAACTGAGAAAGTGGCTAAGCACCGGCACTTTGTTTTTATTGTTATGTTTTTATCTTGTTTTAATTGTTTTAATCATGGCTTTGGCCCCAACTGTTAGCTGCCCTGAGCCTTAGGGGAGGGCGGGATATATAGATCGAATTATAAAATAAATAAATAAATAAATAAATAAAGTTCCTTAAATCCACCATGCTGCTATGCCAAGAAAAAGTACAGTTGTAACCTATTATTTTTTCCAATGTATTTGTAATACAATGCTCTGCTTCCATACTTTTATAATGACTTTGTTCTACTGATATATGCCAATAAAGACTGACTTGACTTGTCTTGACTGCTGTTCCATACTCAGAAGATGACAAAAAACCTCCAGGATCCCTGGCCAAATGGCCTGGAGAAAAATTGCTTCCTGACCCCAAAGTGGCAATCAGCATTTCCCTGGGCATGTAAGAGGAGACCACAAGAACTAAGCACTTCCTCTCATAATCTGCCTAAGTTTGCAAGATCAGCATTGCTGTCAGATGGCCATCTAGCCTCTGTTTGAAAACCTCCAAAGAAGGAGAGACCACCACCTCCTGAGGAAGCCTGTTCCATTGAGGAACTGCTCTGTCAGGGAGTTCTTCCTAATGTTTAGCCAAAAACTCTTCTGATTTAATTTCAAACCATTGGTTCTGGTCCAACCTTCTGGGGCAACAGAAAACAACTCTGTACCATCCTACTTGAAGATGGTTATCATATCACCTCTCAGCTCCTGACCGGGAGATCAGTGATATCTGCCTACACATATCAAGACTGGTTCGGGCCGGGTAAGGTATCGGACACCTTTGAGGACTGGAAAATGGCAAATTTCAAATGTCCATGCTACTTAGTATTCAGAGGGAAAATTCAAGAAAAGCCATACTTTGAGCAAAAAATAGGAAAGAGAGTCCCTTGGCATCAGTATTTACAACTAAAAAACCTTATAGGGCAACTAACAGAAGCAGGAATAATACAGAGAGACTTAACCAACCTAGAAAAAATCCTCAAGCTGTACCCGGACTCCGCAAAAAGCCTACTATCCAGACTCTACAAAACAGTCATTACTGATGGTAACCAACTGAAGATGAGGCATCAGATTCGATGGGAAGAAGACCCATAGAGGTGCAATGGTAGAAAACGAATTGGGACACAGTCTGGACCTCACCAGCCAGCACCTCTGGCATATATAACATCAGATTGCAATATTTCAAACTTACCTCGAGGTGGTACAGGACCCTTCAACAGCTGAATAAGATAAACATAAATAACAACTCTTCATGCTGGAAAGGATGCGGACACACTGATACTTATTTGCACTGTTGGTGGAGTTGCCCAAAGATTCTCCACTTTTGGAAAGATGTAAAAAATATAATCGATGAAATCACAACACAAAATCTTACCTTTAAACCGGAAATTCTATTCTTAAACCATTGGGATGAGTCAATGAGTAACAGAAGGAAAGACCTGACCTCTCTCCTTCTTGCAGCTGCAAGGCTGATGACTGCATCTTGCTGAAAATCTCCAGAGCCACCAATGCTTCACGCATGGCACAACAATGGGACCTTTGCTTTAGAAGTCATAACTTTCCTTGCAAGATGTGCCTCCTCTCCCTCTTTCCCAGGGAGAGGTATCCTTGAGAGCTTTTTGGTACCAGTTTGAGCAGTAGATAACCAAGCCATATATTTTCCACTTGGTTGAGATGGCGATGCTAGGCGTGGCATGTTTGAATGACATATGCTTGGGGAAGGAAGGAGCTTTTGTTTGATTTACGTATAATAAACTTGCACCCACCAAAACTCTTTAGTTCTCCATCCTGGAGAAGGCACTAGCCCAAGATAACCCCCTAACGCTGGGGGGATGAATACAAGTGGCCTGTGAAGCCAAGAACTGGCATAACCTGGTGAAGTTGTACCAGCACAAGATGCCTGGGTGAGCTGCAGGGAGCCAGAAGGACCACTGCCCAGAGGAGATCAAGAAAACCGAATGAGATTTGGGCTGTGTCTGTGATGTGGGAAGTTGGACCACTTTGCCACAGATTGTCCAGGGGCCTAAAGCACCAAGAGAGATTGTTGCGAAGACACCAAGGAGAAAAGGGCCAAGAACCCTGAGAAGCGCTCCAAAATGCCAAAAGCCTTGCAGGTCAAAGCCTGCAATACCCTGGAAGGATACTCCTCCTCCAGTGATGTTGAAATGCCTCATCCAGTGGGAAAAGGCCAGGACCTGCTGTGAAGGGCGCCAGTCAGCAGGTCCAACAATCTCCGGCACAGGAATCCCCTATTCTATCTGACTGTTACAGTGATTAACCCTGAAGCAGGCACCCACTTAAGAGTGAGGGCCCTCATAGACTCAGGGTGCACTAGAGACTTGATAAGCCCCACAATTGTTACCAGACTGGGGGATAAAGGTGCACAAACTAAAACATCCCATAGTGTTCACGCAGCTGGATGGTGCCCCCACGAAGGAGGCTTGCTGATATTGTATTGTGCATCTCCCTGTGGGGGTGTCCACGCATTGGGAAATGCGCTCCTTCATGATAAATCCCACTGCCAAGTTCCCCATGGTGTTGGGTAGCCCCTGGTTCCAGGCTCATGACCCCTATGTGCAATGGAGCACTGGCACCTTAATGTTTCTAGACCCTCAATGCAGGGAGCACCTATGGCACACAGAATGGGGGAAGGAGCCACACCCGGCAGTAGAGCAGGTGTGCCTAGCATGCGAGGAATTTAACCTAATTCCCACAGAATATAGGGACCTGGCCAGGGTGTTCAAGGAAGGGGAAACAGATGAGTTGCCCCTGCATCGCAAGACTGATTGTGCTATTGAAATATTGCCGGGCCATAAATTACCCAAAGGGAAGCGTTATGCAATGAGCCCAGCCAAGGAGGAGGAGTTATGAAGAGCCATTGACAAGAACCTGAGCTGGGGTTTCATCCAACCTTCCACCTCTAATTTTGTGCCCCTCGTGCTCTTTAGGAAGAAGAAAGATGGGGGGTTGAGGGTGTGCATGGATTATAGACAGTTGAATGCCATACCAATATCTAACGCCTACCCCCCTCCCCCTCATCGAAGACTTGTTGGCTGTGGCGTCTCAAAGGATGGTTTTCACAAAGTTGGATTTGCGGGATGCTTACTTTAGAGTGCGCATCTGGGAGGGTGATGAGCACAAGACTGCCTTTGACACTTTGCTAGGACAGTTATCATCGGCATACAACGATAGCAGGAAGTGTCTTGCTCCCAACTTGGGGAAATGCCCATTAACACTACTCATAAAGGGTGCCAAATCATTTAAAAAGAGATTGAACAATATAGAGGCCAAGATACAGCCTTGCTTGACACCCACTGAAATTGCGATCTTAGGCGTTTGGTCTCCTTCTTTTGTATAGCTAATCTGGCAAGTAGTTTCTGTGTATAGTTGGTGTTGTTTTTTTTATCAAAAAGAGCAATCCTTTGTCAATCCCCAGTTTATTCAGTTTCCTCCACAAGACGTCCCTGGGCACCGAATCAAAACTCCCTTGAGATCTAAGAAGGCTGCATATAATTTGCAACCTTTCCCTTTCCTATATTTATTTACTAGATGACTAAAGACTATGCAGTGATCCAGGGTCGACTTGCCCTGGCAAAAGCCAATTTATTTTGGCCCCAGAATTTGCTGTTCTATTATCCAAGATTTAAGTTTGTCAGCCAAATGGCTGGCGTATAACTTCCCCATGATGGATAAAAGGCTGATCGATCTATAATTGTTTGGGAGCTGGGATTGTTAAAATAGGGACTAAGACAGCATTCTTCCAATTGTCAGGAATTACATCAATCCTGTCTACAGCTGTAAAAAGGGCTGCAAGGAAGGGGGCCCACCATTGTGGAAAAGCCTTAATAGCTTTGGGCCAAAGGACCTTTCCTAGTTTAAGAGCTGCAGTTAAAGAATCCATCTCCTCAATCTGCACACAGACCCAACTTGGACAATCATCCAAACAGACATCCAAATCCTCTTCGGGAATGTGTCTGGTCACCTGGAACTGCTGACTCATGTTCAGTGTATGGTCTACTAAGACCCCCAGATCCTTTTTGCACATACTATTGCCAAGTCAAGTCTACCCCATCCAATGTTTCCTCTAAGCTGAGTTAGTGTGAGCTAGCTCACAGTTTTTTAGCCTCCAGCTCACACATTTTTGTCTTAGCTCAGGAAGGATGGCTCCAGAGCAAAGTAGTTTCTGCAGTGGCCAAATTGCTCGCTCACAACTTTAATGCCAGTAGCTCACAAAGAAGAATTTTTGCTCACAAAACTCCACAGCTTAGGGGGAGCATTGTCCCCATCCTATAATTATGCATTTTTCCTACTTAAATGCAGAACTTTCCATTTATCCCCACTGAAATTCATTTTATTTGTTTTAGCCCAATTTTCCAGCTTGTCAAAATCATCCTGTATCCTGACTCTGTTTTCTTCCATATTTGCTACCCCTCCCAATTTAGTATCATCTGCAAATTTAATAAGCATTCCCTCTATCCCTTCATCCAAATATTAATAAAGGTGTTGAGCAAAAGAGGTCCCAGGACAGATCCTTGAGGCACGCCACTTATCACTTATACCAAGAAGATGAGGAACCATTCACAAGCACTCTTTGGGTGTGATCTGTCAACCAGTTACAGATCCACCTAATAGTCATAGGATCCAAACCACATTTTTCCAATTTTTCAACAAGAATATTATGTGGAACCTTATCAAAAAAGACTTACTGAAATCAAGATAAACTATGTCTACAGCATTCCCCTGATCCAGTAAGGTAGTAACTTTCTCAAAAAAAGAGATAAGGTTAGTCTGACATGACTTGTTCTTAAGAAACCTATGCTGGCTCTTAGTAATCACAGCTGTCCTTTCAAAATGCTCAACTACTGTTTGTCTGATGATTTGTTTTAAAAGTTTCCCAGGTATAGATGTCAAGCTTAACGGGTTGGTAGTTATTCAGATCCTCCCTTTTTTCCTTCTTGAAGATGGGGACAACATTGGCCCGCTTCCAATCTTCTGGCACCTCACCTGTTCTCCAAGAATTCTCAAAAATAATGAAGGCTCAGAAATTACATCCAAAAGTTCTTTTAGTACCCTTGGATGCAGTTCATATGAACCCGAGGAATTAGTTTCATTTAAAGAAACTAGGTGTTTATGTACTACCCCTATGCCGATCCTAGGCTGCAACTCCTTTCCCTCATCATGTGTTCTGTTTTTGCCATATTGAACACCATTTCCCTTGCAAGAGAAGACTGAGGAAAAGTAGGAATTGAGCAGTTCTGCCCTCTCTTCATCACCTGTTACAATTTCACTTTCCTGTCTCCGCAATGGGCCTACTATGTCCTTGCTCTTTTTCTTACTTTGAACATAAAAAGAACCCTTTTTTGTTGTTTTTAGCCTCTTTCACTAGCCTAAGGTCATACTGAACTTTAGCTTTCCTAATACTCTCTCTGCAAGCACTGGTTATTTGTTTATATTCATTCTTGGTTATAAAGCCCTCCTTCCACTTTCTGAATGAGTCTTTTTTATTTCTCAACTCTTTAGAAAGTTGTTTATGGAGCCACCTTGGCTTCTTTAGGCTCCTCCCATTTTTCCTTCTCATAAGAATCGTTTCTAATTGTGCCTTCAGTATTTCATTTTTAAGAAACTCCTACCCCTCTTGAACTCCCTCCTCCTTAAGTATTTCTGACCATGGGATTCTACCCAGCATAATTTTAAGTTTGTCAAAATTTGCTTTCCTGAAATCCAACCTATATATCTGACTACATGCAGCTTTTCCCTTCCCCAAGATTCCAAAATTCCATGGTCACTACTACCCAGGGTGCCCACTACTTTCACCTTGTCAACCTGTTATTCCCTGTTGGTAAGAATCAAGTCCAAGATAGCAGATCCCCTTGTTTCCCTCTCCAGTTTCTGGAAAATGAAGCTGTCAGCAAGACAAGTCAGGAATTTATTGGGCCTTTCATTTTTAGCACAGCTCGACTTCCGACAGATATCTGGGTAATTGAAATCTCCCATGACCACCATGTCCCGTCTCTTTGAGAACTTTGTAATCTGTTCTAGGAGTGTCTCATCCAAATCCTCTGCCTGGCTTGGTGGTCTATAGCAGACTTCCACCATAATATCACTATTATTTCTTACTCCTTTTACTCCCATATTCAAAACTAGTAAGTCTCTGAATGTCAATGCCAGAATGCAGCATCAGGGGAAAGTAGGGTTGCCAAATTCCAGGTGGTGCATGGAGATATTGAAGGGTGAACTCTATGTTATTACACCCTGCTGAGGTCCTGCCCCCCAAGCCCCACCCTCCACAGGTAAGGTAAAGGTAAAGGTAAAGGTAAAGGTTCCCTTGCTCGAAAGCCAGTCGAATCCGACTCTAGGGTTGCGGTGCTCATCTCCGTTTCAAAGCCGAAGAGCCAGCGCTGTCCGAAGACGTTTCCGTGGTCATGTGGCCGGCATGACTAAACACCAAGGTGCACGGAACGCTGTTACCTTCCCACCGAAGTGGTACCTATTTATCTACTTGCAATTTCTTGCTTTCGAACTGCTAGGTTGGCAGGAGCTGGAACTAGAGACAGGAGCTCACCCTGTCATGCGGCACCCAGGTCTCGAACTGCTGAACTACTGACCTTCCAGAGCCTGCAGTTCAGCGTCTTAACCACTTGAGCCACCGCAGCTCCCCTACCCTCCACAGGATCTACCCCCAAATCTCCAGGAATTTCCCAATGTAGAGTTGGCAGTTATAGGCCTTGGCCTCTGCCCTGTTTTTTGGTCCTCCAGGACATCTGGTTGGCTGCTGTGTGAAACAGGAAACTGGACCAGATGGCCTGCTGGTCTGATCCAGCAGGGCTCCTCTTATGCTCTTATGTCTGTCCCCTCCTCCCCTTTTGGTATGTTGCTTGGTTCCCTTAAACATTTCACATACATGTGTCTTCAGTACACACATCTTACAGCATATTTATTTTCTGCTTGTAGCAGATTATACTCTAGACTGAACAGACAGACAGCCTTTGGGTTGTTCCTGCATACCTACAGGAGTAAGAACGTTTTTCGGTTCTGATGGGCAACATAAAGAAGGGAGCAGGAATTCTAATAATGAGCTTAGTATACTGCTGCCTGGGTGGCAGCTAAGCTGCCTTTCCATTTAAAGAAATTACATCATTCTCCCATGCCATCAGTCCTGGGCTTATCCCCAACACTAAATTTATATAGAATACATTCTGTTCCAGATTAAACCATCCCTTAATCTTCTGCCCTGATCTGCAATTTACAGAGTCTTTATATATATATATATATATACACACACACACACACACACACATATATATATATATTGCAATTGTTGTACATGTCCAGGCACTTGCAACTGAAGCATTCAAATCAGACAGTTCTATCAGTGGCTCAAGGCAACTTGCATTCATTTCCTTTGTTTATTCTGTCATATAAAAGAAGATGAAATCCTTCCCCCAATGCCTCTGATCACCTCAGAGATAAATTTCAGCAGAAGAAGTTTTCTATGCACCTGGCTTCCAGAAATTTTGGTTTTTTTAATTAATTTTAATAAACTTTATTGAAAATATGTAAAGTTAACAACAAGAGATATTAGAGCAATAACAAGTAAATAGAAAGAAATTTGTAAATGGCAAGACCTACAAATAAAGATCATGGCACAACTTACACATTGTGTGTCAAATACGAAATACTACAATTTCCACATTAAAGTTCAAAACCCAGTTGTAACAGAACACAAAATTAAATCTTAGTTAGAAACACTTTTACAGTTATAAAGTTGTCCTAAAGATGCCATCCTAAACTGGTGTCTGGTGAACAAATGGGAAGCAGGAACTTCAAATAATATAACACGGATTATCTTTCTAATACACCCTTTCTCCTCTGAAGACAGATGAGAAGGAACAAGAGAATCACATCCACTTTTGTATTTGAGACCAATCAGGAGATACGGATTGGTTCTGAGAAAGAAACTCTAAAATTAGGAACCACTTATTAAATTGGGAGTGCCTGGGATTACTAGAGTGTTATTTAACTTATCTGTGACATAGGCTGATTTCCCACTACAGCTGCCTCGGTGTTGCACCACCATTTGCCCCGACACTATCGGTCAATTTCACACCCAAAGTTGTGGGGCTGCATTTGACCCACGGCTTCACCTGATTTCCCCCGCAGTTTCGTGATCCTCAAAAAACAGGATCACAAAACTGCGGGGGAAATTGGATGAAGCCGCGGGTCACAATGCAGCCCTGCGGCTTCGGGTGTGAAATTGACCGATAGTGTCGGGGCAAATGGCGGCGCAACACCAACGCAGCTGTAGTGGGAAATCAGCCATACTCTATTAGATAATGATCCTACAGTTTACAAAACCAAACCTAAATAATAGGTGGGCTCTTCTCTTTCCAGGAATTGCTGTTTTGGCAATGACTAGCATGGTGTCTATGCTTGCTTGGTACTGGTGAGTAGCTATGTCTTCTGACCAGTGACTTAGAAAAAGTCTTTCTGGTTTAAAAGGAATTTCAGACTTGGTGATTGTTTTAATGTGAAGTAGGACTTCTTCCCAGAAAGCCTTAATATTCTTGCATCACGACCAACAATGGGCAAATGTACCCAAGTGTTGACACCCTTTCCAGCAGAAAGGGGATTGTGGAGGAGACATAAAAGATCATTTGTGTGGGGTAGTGTACCAATGTGTCATAAGCTTTAGGGTTTGAAACCATACAGAAATTACAGGGGAATTGCACCAAGACAAGATCTATGTTAGTCCAGATATCGTCAGTTAAGGAGACATCACAATCCTTCTGCCCAGAAAGTTGGTAAGACATTAATTAAGAAGATTCCTTAAGAAGAAGATTGTATAGGGCTGAAATCAAGCCACAATTCTGAGAGTCATACAGCTGTAGAATAACTTCCAGGTCTGTTTGCTGTTTAGCAAGAAGAGAAGGTACATATGCTGCAGCTGCAAGTAAAGGAACCAAGGAATTGGGTGTCCTAGTTTGCGTTCCAGTTCGGCCTTGCTCATCATACCACATTTTGTGGAAATATCACATAAATGTGTTATTTTTTGAGTTTTCTAATGTTTAAACATTGCTGTATCAGTATGTCTTTTAAACCACTGTTGGGTTGTGAAGGTGGAAAAGCAGGATATTTTAGGAAGTAGCCATCAATCAAGAACCCTCCAAGAATGAATAGAAGGATAAATAAGAATATTATAATCTAGGAATAAGGCCCGTTGTGGAAATAAATACAACGAGCTCTAGAAAGAGGTGCCCCGGCTTTGGGCACTCAGTTACAATTTGCTGTGGCAATCTCAGCAGGGTATAATGACAGACTCCACCATTTTCTCCAGAGGAACTGATCTTTGCTACCTGAAGAGCAGTAGTAATTTTGAGTGATCTCCAACCCACCCCCAACAATGGTTCCCCAGGAGGGAGTGGCTGGTTTGGAGGGTGGAGTCTATGGCATTGTACCTGTCTGAGGTCCCACCCCTCCTCAACACTCACCCTCTCCAGGTTCAACCCCTCAGATCTCCAGGAATTTCCCAACCTGGAGTTGACAACCCTATCTCCCTCCCAGCCAACCATCAACCTACCTTTAGTTTTCCATTTCCTCCCCCCTCCCTCCTAGAGAGCAGTTGTAATTTTGAGTGATCTCCACCCCCCAGCTGGAGATTGGCAACAATGGTTCCCCATCAGGGAATGGCTGGATTGGAGGATGGAGTCTATGGCATCGTACCTGTCTGAGGTGCCACCCCTTCTCAAACCTCACCCTCTCCAGGCTCCATCCCTCAAATCTCCAGGAATTGCCCACCTGGAGTTGGCAACCTGATCAGGACTGGGCCCAATGAGTTTTCTCCCAAAGGCCAACATAGGTGTGGAAAGGGCCTTTTACTGACAGAGGAGAAAGTACAGGTGCCAACTCTGATTAGGGAAATACCTGGAGATTTGGGGGGGTGGATCCTGTGGAGGGCAGCATTTTTTTTGGGGGGTGGAAGGACTCAGCAGGGTATGATGCCATAGAGTCTACCCTCCAAAGCAACCATTTTCTCCCGGGGAACTGATCTCTGTCATCTGGAGGTCAATTGTAGCAGTGGGAGATCTCCAGGTCCCACCTGGAGATTGGCAGCCCTAGGGGAAAGTCAGCCACACAGCGGGGAGTTGGAGAAAATGGTCTGATGGTCGCTGGCCCACCTCGTTAGCAGGAGAAAGAGCCTTTTCCCATTTATTCTGACAGGAAAGTGGCCATTGGGGAGGGGATTATGGGCGGGGGAGGGGGTTATGCTGAAAGTCCTTTGTTTTTTTACTCACAGAACCAAGCTTGGCTGCCTACCAACAGCCACTGAGGGGACAGTCCCTCACAGGAGTCAAGAGAACTGTCTTCCTCAGGAGAGAGAGCTGTCAGCCAGGGGGAGTGGGTGGGGAAGAGGAGAAGACCCAGCACCCGGCCAATGGCACGCGAGTACTCTTGAGTGGCGGCTGATGGGCTAATGGCTGAGGGAGGGCATTTTACAGCCAATGGGAGCACATGGAATCTTACGAAACCAAAAGATAATTATTTATAAGGAGAGATGGCAGTGTAGTGTGGAATAGGTTTGTCAGACCAAACAAGTTCTTCTATTGAATGTGGATGTTCCAGCTCATTACAAATGCATACCCAGTCTGGAGGAAAAGAGGTATGGAGCAACTTAACCACATTGGACAACAAAAATAGCTTTATGATAAGTGGGGAGATCAGGCAAATTAAATCCGCCTCGAGAGCTATGCCTTTGTAATATATTAAGATCATTCCTAGGGCGTTTCCCAGCCCATAAAAAAATTAACATAATAGTTTGCCAACTTTTCAAAAATGAAGGGCGTATATTGATTGGGATTGTCCAAAAGAAAAAAATGAATTTAAGTAAGATAAAGGATTTAATAAGATTGAATATTTCTATCCAAGTTAAATTGTGTTTATTCCACTTTAAGATGGTTAGTGTCAACTCTTTATGCATATTTGGATGATTAAATTTTTATTAAAATAGAGAGATCCAAAGGAATCTTGATCCCCAAATAAGGTAAGTAATCTGAAATCCATTGAAAGTTGAAATAATGCTTCAAGTAATTAATTTCATCCTGCAAAAGATAGAGTGGTAATAAACGTGATTTGGAATCATTAATGTGAAGACCAGAAAGGAAACCAAAGGAATCTAGTACTCGTAGAAGTTCTGGAATAGTTTCAGAGGGATTAGTAATAAATAATAACATATCATCTGCAAAGAGTGATAGTATATATTCTGAGTCACGGATCCTAATTCCAGAGATACATGAGTTGGCCCAAATTGCATTGGCTAAGGGTTCCACTGATAATGCAAAAACAAGTGGGGACAGCAGACATCCCTGTCTGGTGCCTCTGTGAAGGGTGATAGGGTTTGAGTAGTAGCCATTGATTTCTAACTTGGTAGTGGGGTAAGTGTAGAGAGCCTTAATTACAGATATAAATTTAGGGCCAAAACCCATAGATTGTAGAAGAGAAAAGAGATAGGGAAATTTCAGGGAATCAAATGCCTTTTCAACATCCAATGAGAGCAGGCTGCTTGATCTTGGTGCAATGAAGTATGAGATTTAAGGTTTTGAAAGTGTTATCTACCAAATCACAATGAGGGATAAATCCCACCTGATCTGGATGGATGTAGTCTGATATAAAAGTGTTGAGATGGTTAGCCAAAGTGGACATGAAGATTTTATATATTATTTTATTTTCATTTTCCAATACGATACACAAAAACAAAGTACAATTTCCGTACTTTTCGTCTTAACAATCTTATACATGAAGATTTTAAGGTCTTGATTTAAAAGAGACATGAGGCACTAAGACACTGGTAATAGAGGAACTCTGTCTTTTTTTGGTAATACTACTGTTAAAGCCTGCCGCCAAGAGGGGGGTAGAGTACCAGATTCCAAGATATAGTTACAAGCCGAGGTTAAGGGGCCTACGAAACTAGGAACAAAACATTTATAAAATTTGGTGGGAAAGCCATCTGGACCTGGTGTTTTATTATTTTTGAGTGTCTTGATGGTGTCAAGAATCTCCTGTTCTGAGAACTGTTTTTCTAAGAAAGGAGGAGAGGAGGAGGAGAAGATTGGATTTATACTCTGCCCTTCACTTGAAGTCTCAGAGCAGCTTACAAACTCCTTTCCCTTTTCCTCCCCACAACAGACACCCTGTGAGGTAGGTGGGGCTGAGAGAGCTCTGAGAGAACTGCCCTTTTAAGGACAGCTCTTGTCAGAGCTATGACTTGCCCAAAATCATCCAGCAGCTGCAAGTAGAGGAATGGGGAATCAAACCCGGTTCTCCGAGATTAGAGTCCACACCCTTAACCACTGTACCAAACTGGCAATGTGCCTCTTGTAAGTTGATATGTGCATGATATTTTTGTAGAAAAGGGTGAAGGGATGTTTGATGATCAGAGCTGGGAGAGTATAAAGTATTGTAATAACCTTTTAAAAAAATTAGTGGAATCAGTGTCAGTAAGGATGCCCCTTCGGGTGTTCCTAATAGAAACAATTTGTTTAGAGAATTTTTGTTCTGAGCCAATATTTTTGTTTGTTGTTGTTGTTGTTCAGTCGCACAGTCGAGTCCGACTCTTCGCGACCCCATGGACCAGTTTACGCCAGGCCCTCCTGTCTTCCGCTGTCCGCTAAAGTTTGCTCAATTTCATATTCATTGCATCGATGACACTGTCTAACCATCTCATCCTTTGCCATCCCCTTCTTCTTTGACCTTCAATCTTTCCCAGCATCAGGGTCTTCTCCAGTGAATGCTCCCTTCTCATTTGGTGGCCAAAGTATTTGAGCTTCAACTTCAGGATCTGGCCTTCCAGGGAGCAATCAGGGTTGATTTCTTTTAGGATTGACTGATTTGATCTCCTGGCAGTCCAAGGGGCTCTCTCAAGAGTCTTCTCCAGCACCATAGTTCAAAAGAATCTATTCTTCGGCGCTCGGCCTTCCTTATAGTCCAACTCTCGCAGCCATACATTACTATGGGGAATACCATTGCTTTGACCATGCGGACTTTTGTTGGCAAGGTGATGTCTCTGCTTTTTATCATGCTGTTTAGGTTTGCCATCGCTTTCCTCCCAAGGAGCAGGCGTCTTTTAATTTCATGGCTGCAGTCACCATCTGCAGTGATATGGGATCCCAGGAACGTGAAGTCTGTCACTACTTCTACGACTTCCCCTTCTATTTGCCAAGGAGTGATGGGGCCAGATGCCATGATCTTAGTTTTTTTTATGTCGAGCTTCAAGCCCACTTTTGCGCTCTCCTCTTTCACCCTGAGCAAGAGGCTCTTGAGGTCCTCTTCACTTTCTGCCATCAGAGTGGTATCGTCTGCATATCTGAGGTTATTGATCTTTTCCCCAGCAATCTTAACTCCGGCTTGTGATTCATCCAGGCCAGCATTTCGCATGATGTACTCTGCATATAAGTTAAATAAGCAAGGTGACAATATACATCCTTGTCGTACTTCTTTTCCTATGCTAAACCAATCAGCTGTTCCATATCCAGTTCTAACTGTTGCTTCTTGACCCTTATATAGGTTTCTCAGGAGACAGGTGAGGTGGTCCGGTACTCCCATCTCTTTAAGAACCTGCCATAATTTATTGTGATCCACACAATCAAAGGCTTTAGCATAGTCAATGAAGCAGAAGTAGATGTTTTTCTGGTACTCTCTTGTTTTCTCCAAAATCCAGCGAATGTTGGCAATTTGATCTCTAGTTCCTCTACCTCTTCGAAACCCAGCTTGTACTTCTGGCAGTTCTCTATCCACGTACTGTTGAAGCCTAGCTTGTAGGATCTTGAGATTGACCTTGCTAATGTGTGAAATGAGTGCAATTGTGCGATAGTTTGAACACTCCTTGACATTGCCCTTCTTTGGGATTGGAATGTACACTGACCTTTTCCAATCCTGTGGCCACTGTTGTGTTTTCCAAATTTGTTGGCAAATTGAGTGCAGCACTTTAACAGCATCTTCTTTTAAGACTTTGAATAACTCAGCTGGGATACCATCACCTCCACTAGCTTTGTTGTTAGTAATGCTTTCTAAGGCCCATTTAACTTCGCTTTCCAGGATGTCTGGCTCGAGGTCAGTGATTGTACCATCGTGGTTGTCAAGGACATCGAGGTCCTTCTTGTATAGTTCTTCTGTGTATTCTTGCCATCTTTTCCTAATCTCTTCTGCTTCTGTTAGGTCCCTACAGTTTTTGTCCTTTATCATGGCCAGCTTTGCATGGAACGTTCCCTTGATTTCTCCAATTTTCTTGAAGAGATCTCTAGTCCTTCCCAATCTATTGTTTTCCTCTATTACTTTGCATTGGTCATTCAGGAAAGCCTCCTTATCTCTCCTTGCTGTTCTCTGGAAATCTGCATTCAGTTGGGCAAATCTTTCCTTTTCACCGTTGCCTTTAGCTTTCCTTCTTTCCTCTGCTATGTGTAAAGCCTCATCAGACAGCCACTTTGCTTTTTTGCATTTCTTTTTCTTTGGGATGGCAGTGATTGCTGCCTCCTTTACAATGCCACGGACCTCTGTCCATAGTTCTTTAGGCACTCTATCTATCAAATCTAGTCCCTTAAACCTATTCTTCACCTCTACTGTATATTCGTCGGGGATGCGATCTAGGTCAGATCTGAATGGCCTTGTGGTTTTCCCAACTTTCTTCAATTTAAGTCTGAATTTTGCAATGAGTAGCTCATGATCTGAGCCACAGTCAGTTCCAGGTCTTGTTTTTACTGCCTGTATAGAGCTACTCCATCTTTGACTGCACATTATATAATCAATCTGATTTCGGTGTTGCCCATCTGGTGATGTCCATGTGTAGAGACGCCTCTTAGGTTGTTGGAAAAGGGTGTTCGCTATGACCAGCGTGTTCTCTTGACAAAACTCTGTTAGCCTTTGCCCTGCTTCATTTTGTTCTCCAAGGCCAAACTTGTCTGTTATTCCGGTTACCTTTTGATTTCCTACTTTAGCATTCCAATCCCCTATGATGATGAGGACATCATTTTTTGGTGTTAGTTCTATGAGGTGTTGTAGGTCTTCATAGAACTGGTCCACTTCAGCCTCTTCTGCAGCAGTGGTTGGGGCATAGACTTGGATTACTGTGATATTGAATGGTTTGCCTTGGATTCGGACTGAGATCATTCTGTCATTTTTGAGGTTGTATCCCAATACTGCCTTTCTCACTCTCTTGTTGACTATAAAGGCCACACCATTTTTTCTACGGGATTCCTGGCCACAGTAGTAGATATAATGGTCTTCTGAGTTAAATTCGCCCATTCCTGTCCACTTTAGTTCACTGATTCCCAAGATGTCGATGTTCATTCTTGCCATCTCATTTTTGACCACGTCAAGCTTACCTTGATTCATAGATCTTACATTCCAGGTTCCTATGCAGTATTGTTCTTTGCAGCATCGGACTTTCCTTTCACCGTCAGACACATCCACAACTGAGCGTCCTTTCGGCTTTGGCCCAGCTGCTTCACTCTTTCTGGGGTTACTCGTACTTGCCCTCTGCTCTTCCCCAGTAGCATATTGGACACCTTCCGACCTGAGGGGCTCATCTTCCGGCGTCATATCTTTTAGCCTTTTGTTACTGTCCATGGGGTTTTCTTGGCAAAGATACTGGAGTGGGTTGCCATTTCCTTCTCCAGGGGATCACGCTTGGTCTGAGTTCTCTGCTGTGGCCTGTCCGTCCTGGGTGGCCCTCCACGGCATAGCCCACAGCCTCATCGAACCACGCAAGCCCCCTCGCCACGACAAGGCAGTGATCCATGAGGGAGATTTGTTTAGTGAACACTAATTTATTGTTGAAGGCTTTCACGGCCGGAGTTCATTAGCCATGTACCAAGACCATGACCAGACAACCCAGAAAATCTACAACAGCTAAAAAAACACTAATTGTTTCCAAATTTTGGATGTTTCTAGTAAGGCTAAATTCTTGCGTTCAAGAACAAGCCTCTGATATATTTGTTTAGACACCCTTTCTTTATGAAGATGTTATGAAGTTTTAATCTTGTCTGATATAGTGGGTTCCATTTTCTGCCTTTGGTTTTTGAGATAAGAGGCTTTCGAGATCAGGACACCTCAAAGAACTGGTTTCATAGAACTGATCAATTTCTTCTCTTGTTTGTGGGTTTGTCAATAAAGAGATATTCAAAGACCATTGCTTATTTGGGACTGGTTGATCATTTGGAGCAAGAACACATTCTAACCAAGAACGGTCAGACCAATGAGAAGGTTCTATTGAAGATGAAATTATGCTATCATGTTGAGATTGGGAAATTAATATAATATGTGTGTACATTATGTCAGGTGAACAAATATGTGTAATCTTTCTCAGTCTGATGCAGAAGTCACCAGATGTCAATGCGACCATGTTCTTTCAGAATTCCAGCTAATCCAGTAAAGTGCCTTTTGGCTACCTTTTACTAGGAGTATGATAAGATCTGTCTAAATCATTATCAATGATGAAATTAAAGTCCCCACCAAGGATGATATCCCTATCTGCAAACATGTTTAGTTTGATCAGAGTGTCTTGTATAAAATTCATTCCCATTATTAGGTGCATATAAAGTGACAATAGTGACAGGGCAGCTGTCTAATTGTCCCTTCACAAAGAGGAATCTGCCTTGAGGATAACTACATATGGAAAGATAGGTAAAACCCAAGTTTTGAGACAGAAGGATCACTACACCTCTTGCCTTGGAGGTGCCAGATGCTAAATATTGGCATTGGAATTTGTTTGAATTGAAAACTAGATTTCTATTTTTCTTGAGGTGGATTTCCTGCAAAAGGACAATGTCAGGACATAATTTTAGAAGGTTGGTAAGAACCCGCTTTATCAGATAAAAGTTACAAAAAAGAAATCATATAAATTAGAAATAAAAACAATTGATTATTTCAAATTTTACCAATTAATTAGGTGTTAGAAATAAGAGCAATAAAAGTGATTAGTATCAAATTGATTCAGCAGATAGAATAAATCTCAGTCAATGTTTAAAAGTATAAAGACACCAGATTAAATAAGTTCATATCAGATAAATTATTAATTAATTCAGAAGAGAATCAGATAGCAGTCAATTAATTAAAATGACTATGTAAAAAACTTTTTGTATAGGTAACTTATAGAATAAACACTATAAAGTGGCTCTCAGTACTCTTGTAGGTAAATATACCCCACAAGAGGCTGGGTTCCTTCTTTCCCAGCACATAAACCTGAGAACACAAATGAGCTAAAGTAGCTATAGAGACTAAAGCAGCCTATCCAACCCCCCTTCCCCAGACCCCTCACAACTATAAAAACATGAAAAACATTGATGCATATGTATAATACTAAATCTAAGTAAAGCAACAATGTCAAACATTTATTCTATGAGAGTTAATTGATTAAGCCCTCTGAAGTCTAGTAAACAGATATCACAAACCTTAAATTTAAACCTCCTGTCTACATACAACACATGGAGCCCAATCATGGGCAGCAAGGCATTTAAACTAAGTATCCCGATTTCCCTTCCCATTCCAATGATCACTAACCTAACTGCAAGAGTGTGAAAATATCCTATGTATAACCACAGTTCAGAACAAAACATTTACAAGAAGTACAGGATGAGACTTAATCATAGTGAGGTAGAACATTTTGAGTCAAGGTGGTGACCTAGAAGGTTGTTTCGTTTCAGGAGGAGGCGAAGGCAAAGCAAATTGTCTGTTATAAGATTTCTTTGAGATTTCCATTGGGATTGCAAAGTCCAAGGTGTGTAGTACTGAAGGTAATCCAGACCTTGTAGCCATCCTGTCCTCTTACTCCAAGGCTTGTAAGTCAGTGTTATGACACAGAATAGTGTGCAAGCTTTCAAGCTCTCCAGAACTCTATTAGACTGGATTTTTTTTTAAAAAAAAAGTTAGAAGTTCCCTTCAAGATTTACTCTAGTTCTATAGTGCAGAATAGAATAAAGCGTATAGAAACAATAGACTTTCAGAGAGTTAACTGGATTTCTCCTGTGTAAACAATGTCGCTGCGAGGAGATAAAATGGCAGTTAGGAAGAAACCTTCTTCGGGAACTGTCAGCTCAGCAACGTCTTCTCCCAAACTGGAAATAACCACTGATTTCCCAAACATGTTGGCTACAGCGTTGTGCCCTCTGCTGGACCAGATGACTAATCTCAACAACAACTTTGATGCTCTCCAGAAACAGTTGAAACAAATGGCTACAAAGACAGAAGAAACAGTCAAGGTGCTTAAAAAAGTTGATGCTAAGACAAATTTGATCAGTCAGAGACTGGAGGTCATGGAAAAAGAAAGACTTTCTGACAAACAGCAGCTGTTACATCTACAAATGAAAAAATCACTATATGTCCTGAGATTTCAAGGTATCGCAGAACAGAAAGGGGAGAACTTAAAAGAGATTTTAAGCAAAGCATTGGCTCCAGTGGCAGATCTTAAAGCAGAATCTATATAAAGTGATATGGATATGGTTTATTGAACCTATCCAGAATTCATCAAGAAAAATAAGCTGCCCAGTGAAGTATTTGTTAAGTTCTCCAAGTGATCAATGAGAGATATAATTCTGAAAGCGACAAATGGGATAACTCTGAAAATCAAAGGTGAAGAGGGGAGAGTTTTAAAAGACATTCCATTTGAGCTAAGAACATGGAGGAAACAGTATAAAAATCTAACTTCTTTTCTACAGCAACATTCTACTCCCTTCAGATGGATATTTCCAGAAGGACTCATCGTCGACTATAGAGAGAAAAAAGAGAAGACTGATTCTGTTCAGAAAGCAAAGACTTTTTTGGAGCAACATCAAACAACTGCGAAAGAAAAAGGAAAGCAGAGGACAGCAATCAAACAGAAGAAAACAGTAGACATGGACTGGGAAACAGTGGAAGCACCCTGGGCAGCTCCTCAGAAGACTCTGAATCTGAGAAAGGAGCAGCCGCTCCTAAACACCTAATAGTTAAATTGAATTATGACGAGAACAAATGTTGCCAGAGGCACTGCCTTTTACTCTTGGGTAGCCCCAAAGCAGGGGTGCCCTACTTTCTAACCCGAACCAAAGTCCCCAAAAGTCAAGCATTCTTAGATTGAACCACAGAGTCAGGCTGCAAGTGGTCTGCAAAAAGGGATTTCATATTCAGGTTTCATAAGGTGACCTCAGAGCAAGCCTCCAGTCTTCCCCCTCCACCCAGCAGAGGTTATGCTTATGGAATGACAATGGGTTCTACCAGGTAAAGTATCTACATTTCTAAAGTCTATTTAGAGGCCATCTGGAAGATAACTGTCTCCAGTAATTCTTTGTCTGAATTCTTTGTCTTTCCTGCTCTGTCCCTCAAGATACTGGGATAAACCAATCAGTCATTCAAATGTTTAGCAATCCTTCCTGATGCTAATCAGGGATGGCTCCCACCTTTTGTCTACCCTGGCCAGGACCATTAGTAAGTCAGATAATCCATTTAACTAGCTCCCCAGCACCTGGCTTCTATTGTTAAATCCAGACCCTGCCTCTCTGGAAGCTAAGAACGTAAGAGAAGCCAATGTTGAATCAGGCCAACGGCCCATCATGTCCAACACTCTGTCACTCAGTGGCCAAAAATGCCAGGTGCCATCAGGAGATCCACCAGTGGGGCCAGGACACTAGAAGCCCTCCCACTGTTGCTCCTCCCAAGCACCAAGAATACAGTGCATCACTTGCCCCAGCCTGAGAGTTCCTATCTATACCTTATGGCTAATAGCCACTGATGGACTTCTGCTCCATATGCTTATCTAATTCCCTCTTGAAGCTGTCCATGTTTGTAGCTGCCACCACCTCCTGTGGCAGTGAGTTTCATGTGTTAATCACTCTTTGGGTGAAGAAGTACTTCCTTTTATCTGTTCTAACCCGACTGCTCAGCAATTTCATGGAGTGCCCACGAGTTCTTGTATTGTGAGAAAGGGAGAAAAGTACTTCTTTCTCTACCTGCTCTATCCCACGCATAATCTTATAAACCTCAGTCATGTCACCCCTCAGCCGTCGTTTCTCCAAGCTAAAGAGCCTCAAGCATTTTAACCTTTCTTCATAGGGAAAGTGTTCCAACCCTTTTATCATTCTAGTTGCCCTTTCTTCATAGGGAAAGTGTTCCAACCCTTTAGTTGCCCTTTCTTCATAGGGAAAGTGTTCCAACCCTTTTATCATTCTAGTTGCCCTTTTCTGCACTTTTTCCAATGCTATAATATCCTTTTTGAGGTGTGGTGACCAGAACTGCACAGAGTACTCCAAATGAGGTTGCAAATGAGGACTAAGCTTTAGTTTCCTTTTGAAAACCTCCAAGAGATTAGGTGACTACCTGGCTTCAATTCAATTGAAATTTTCAATTCCCAATGATTTATTAAGGAATAAAACCCAAGCACGGGAATTGAAAGAATGAGTGTTCAAAAAGGATGGGCTTATAGATCAGGACGTGATGGAACATTGTCTTACAATACCTTTATTCAAGTTTTTTTTAAAGGGATCTTTGTAGGTCCCTTTATTTAGAGAAGTTAACCATCCTGGAATTAAGAGCGGCTTTTACAACTTTAAGATTCCAAACCATGCCTTCAATGATTAGGACTGGACATTTCTTTGGTATCCCTGCCCCCCTTAGATTTTGTCTTTGTGACATGGGGGAAGTAGATGACATAGTACATTATATTCTGAGATGCCCATGGCATGAAGCTCCTAGGTTAAGGTACATCATCCCTATTATTCCGCCGTGTAATGGATGCTCCAATCTGGATCTGGTTAAATTTTTACTCTTGGACCTTGACCACTATGTTTCTAGTAGAATGGAGTTATGTGCCTTAGCAACAAGGAAAATTAGAATGAGCTTAGTACTTAATGCAAAGTAGAAGGAGTACAGGATTAAATGTAAATTAATGATTTTTTTTATTGCTCATATTATTATTCTGTAGTTGGATGTAATTCTTATTTAATCATGCTGAGATTTGTTATGACCAATGGCTAAAACAATAAACTTTGTTGTTGTTGTAAAAATGAAAACACTAGTTTTGACTTGGTGATGATGAAATAATCCCAATTTCTAAAGAAACTGCGATTTCCAGGAATGTGGAGTGGGTGCCATGGCTAACAGTGCTCACAAGAGCTACCGGTAATATGTCTAAGAGCCACATGTGGCTCCTGAACCACTGAATGACTATTACACAGTGATAGTTTGGTTCCCCCCTGGCTTTGGACTACACAACTGAGTAATAAAATAGCAAGTTCACACCTATCAATGTGAAAATCACAACAAAACATACATCAACAAGGGATAAAAGTACAACCTTCATCGTTGGAGTTCAGATATTCCTCTCCTTTTAATGGCACAACATAGAAATTTAGCCACCAAATCAGTGATCTCAGAGTTATAGGAAGATAGTAGAAAAACCATCTTGTAAACATCAGATTGAGCCTCACAAATTTATAAAGATCTCCAGGTAGTAATATGTTGTGTACTCACAAGAATGACTGATTTGGAATTTCCTGTCCCTATGTTTATCAGTTACACCAGTGGTTCTCTCTTTTTTCCCTTAATTTTTTTTTATAAAGGACAAACATAACACAAACAAACATACACACATAAATGGGGGTTACCGTTACATCATTAAATTGTCTGTTTAAATACCTCATACAGTATTTAATTATTTATTTTCTATGTTCCACCTTGTATTTTTGTATAAGTCTTTTGCATATAATTAAAAATAAAGTTTTTGTTCCTTCTAGGTTGGTTGTATGTCAATATATTTTATTTATTGTGGTCTTCAATCCATTTGCTTCAGTTTGTCTTCTCAACAATAAAGTTAATTTATCCATTTCTGCAGTCTCAAGCAATTTATTTACGATTTCTTCTCTAGATCTCTTCTCCAATATTTCTCATCTCTTCTCCATCTCTTCTCCAATATTTAGCATACAATATTCTTGCTGCTGTTACTACATGTATGATAAAATAGAAACCTTGCTTTTTACAATTTTCTGGTAATATATTCAACTAGGAGTAAGGCCCGTTGTGGGAAGAAATACAACGAGCTCTAGAATGAAGCTCCAGGTGAGTGTCCCAGCTGTGGCTGGTGGGGTGGCAGAGGGAAGGGGAAAATAGAGGGAGGCAAGCCATGTTTATTTCCTTCTGCTTAGCTATACGACAGGGCTGTCTCAAGTCATTTTGCTGCCCCAAGTGGGTAGTATGGGAGGACAGCCTCGTGGTAACAGGTATGGTTCCCTCCACCCCTGACTTATGTTGATTTGGGGTCATGCAGTGGCAGCTGAAGTAGAAAAGCACCTCCTCTTATGCCATGTCTTCTGGGTTCCAAGGGTCTAGAAACCAGTTCCATAGCTAGGTTGGGAAATACCTGTAGAATTGAGTGGTGGAGCCTGGGGAGGGAAGGGGTGGGGAGGGACTGCAGCAGGGTATAATTCCATAGAGACCATTGCCCAAATCAGCCATTCTCTCCAGGAGAACTGATCTTGGAGATCTCTAGGTGCTGCCTGGAGGCTGGCAATCCTAAGGGGAGCGCCAGACCTGTAGATTTGAGGGGTAGAGCATGGGGAAGGCAGGGTTTGGGGTGTGGAGGGATCTCAGCAGGGTATAATTCCATAGAGTCCATTGCCCAAAGCAGCCATTTTCTCCAGGAGAACTGATCTTGGAGATTTCCAGATGCTCTCTGGAGGCTGGAAATACTAAGGGGAGTAGAAAACGATGGAAGGTCACAGTCACACATGACAGACAAAAGGAGAACCAAAAGAAACTATACGAATTGCGTTTATGTCATATATTAATATTGAAAATTCTCATTGCATTATGATATAACAATAAACGAAAGAATATTGTTATATCATAATGCAATGAGAATACTAAGGGGAGTCCCAGACCTGTAGTTTGGGGGGTAGAGTCTGGGGAGGGCAAGGTTTGGGGTACAGAGGGACTTCCACAGGGTATAATTCCATAGAGGGCACTACCCAAAGCAGCAATTGTAATAACTGGGAATTTTTCTGTAGGGGAAATTATGTGCTGTGGCTGGAGAACACGGTGATTTCTGGGAGATCTCCAGACCCCACATGGAGATTGGCAACTCCAGTGACCATTTAAGGGAAGACTGGGATATGTATTTTGGCAACTCCAGTGATGGTTTAAGGGAAAATTAGAATATGTATTTTACCTCAGGCCACATTCAATGACTCCAAACAGCAACAACAAACTGTTTAGAATGTTAGAGGCAAAGGCCAATGCTGCATATGCAAATGACCTCTGTATTCCGACTAGCTATTGAAGGGAGAGGAACAGCAAACTGTTTAGAATATTTGACGTGAGACTCAGGCAATGCAGCCAGTAGATAGGGACAGATTCTGAGTGACAGATCAGAGAGCCAAAAGCTGTGGGAGCATGTGGAATGTTCAGAAAAGAGTCACACAAAAACAGGATTATATACGGAGAGATAAAATCAATTCTGGTACATAAGGTATAGTACCCTTTAACATTTTTTTGTAATATTTCATGAATCAAAGACCAATATTTTTTAACTCTATCACACATCCATCACATGTGAAAGAAAGAACCAACATTTTTTTTTTTGACATTTCCAACAATCATTTGGTAAATTAGGGTAAAACTTTGATAATTTATCTGGAGTGATATACCATCTATAAAACATTTTATAAATATTTTCTTTATATGAAGTTGCTTTAGTAATCTTTACATTTCCCCCCCCCCATACCTGTGATCATTGGTTCAGATCAATATTATGACCCAAAATTTGTGCCCATTTAACAATGGAATTTTTGACTACTTCATCTTGTGTCTTATTTTCTAACATTAATACATACAATTTCTTAATCAATTTCTCATCAGTATACAATATCTTATCAATTTGTGTTATTTTTGTGTAAAAACCTGTTAGCTTATCCTTGGCATATCTTGATTCTATTTGTACTCTTTCTGACCAAGTTAGGTTGGAGTCTTGTGTTCTAATGTTTTCTATTGCTTTTAGTTTGTTTTTGTTGTCCAACAAATCTTCATATCTTATGAATACTTTTTTTAAAATAAATTTGGATTTGTGAAGGCTTCGAGTGGTGAAACCCGTTTTGGTGTCTTGGTATAAAAATGTCTTTTAACTTCTTCCCCTGCCTTCAATAGGTAATTCTGAATAAGGTGTTGCTTAAAATATTTGTATCCACTCTTCCATACCATATAAACAAGTGCCAACCTAGTAAAAGTTCATGGCCCTCTAACATTAATAGTCTAGTATTTTTAAGTGTAATCCATTCTTTTAACCACATCAATGGTGCTGCTCTGTAATACAAAAGCCAATCTGATTTAGTGAATCCAGCTCTTTCTTTTGCATCTTGTAAGGCTTTAAGTTTTATTCTTGGTTTCTTGTTTTGCCATATAAATTGTGTCATTAATGTGTCAAGTTCTTTAAACTATTTTTGATTTTGAAGGATTGGAACTGTTTGAAATAAGAAGATCAATCTTGCTAATATATTCATTTTTATTATAGCTATTCTTCCCATCAATGATATTTGTAAGTTCCAAATCTTTGTTAATTTCCATTATAAGTTCCATACTGTTACCTTTCACCAAGTAACTACATCTGTTATATTTATTCCTATATATTTCACCTGTTTTTGAACTTCCAGGCCTGATAATTCTTGTAACTGTTGGGTTTGATCTTTAGTCATGTTTTTACTAACATTTTTTGTTAAAATTGATTTTTAGTCCAGCAACCTGGCCATACTCCTGCAAAGTTCTTATTAACTGCATAATAGAGTTCAATGGATTCTCTAAAATGAATGCCGAGTCGTCAGTGAAGGCTTGAAGCTTATATTGTTCTCCTCTTATTTTAAGTCTTCTAATTTGCACATCTTCTCTGATCATATTATTCAGTATTTCCAGAGCAAATATAAACAGTAATGGTGAAAGTGGGCATCCTTGTCTGTTTCCTTTTTGTATCTCAATGTTTCATGATAAATCTCCATTAACAAGAACCCGTGCTTGTTCTTTGGTAGAGATTGCTCTAACCATTGTGTGAAATTCTTTGTCACATTGTGAGTTTAATAGTTGTTCCAACATGAAGTTCCAGCTGACATTGTCAAACACTTTTTCGGCATCTAGGAAAATTAAGGCCATCTGTTTCTCCAGGGGACTCCAAGGAAGATGGCAGTGGAGCAGTAGCCTCTCACAGTAACTCCCTCAGACTCTCTACAAACTGCATTTTTTATCTAGAAGCTGGAGTTTGTTTGGGCTGTCAGATTATTCAGTGCACTTTCTAAAGCTGTCAGGAGAAATATTTATCATTTGGAACAACAACAGAAACCTTCCTCCCTCTCTGCAGACTTCAAACTGCTACTTAGCTGGATAACCAAAGTATTTTCTCCAATCAGCTTCTTCTACCTTCAACTAATATTCACTGTAAAGGACAAGACAACTCGACAAGAGGAGGAAAGTACTGTTCAACTGTTAGAACCTTTTAAATCAGATAAAATTCTTTTTGAAAGTTTTAAAGGAACATTAGCAGCTACAGACTTAGCAATGGGGAAATGTAAGAGGAAGCAAGAGGCAGAAGATAATACTCCACGCCCAGCCTGCAAACAAACTAGGCTGGCTGATTTCCTCATTTTTAAAGATAATTTATTGTTTGGAATTCCAACTTCAAACCAATTCTCTCCAGTGAGAGAGCTTGGGAGTGAAGATAGCAGAACTGTTCAACATAGAGAAAGAGATAAAAAGGATGGGGGAGAGGCTACTTCAAAGTTACAAGGAAGAGGCACAGAAGGTAAAGACAGTGTTGCTGCTGATATTTTAAGTGAATTCTCCTATTTGACTGCCAAAACAGTTAATCTAATATTTGAAAAAATCAGCCTTTTCAATGCTAAGATAGATGAAATGCTCCAGTACCAAATGAAAGATAGTAATAGCAATTGGCATGCTTCTAGGAATAATATATGCAACATACACAACTCAGAAAATGAATGTAAAAAGATCCAAATTAGAGGTGAAAGAGGAAAGGAAAGTATCAACTTGCAGCAACACTATAAGGGAGAGAGTGCATCCTTTCAACTCAAATTACAACCTCATAAAGTTTGCCTCATGGTATGCAACTATAGGGGTCAGGCCTCTATTTGGAAATACAAATACCAGGCACTACAGCATCTAAGGAACCTCCTTAACATGAGACCATCTTCTTTAGACTTAACCCATATAGAGTCACTTTATAGTTTGAATCAAACAAAGAGAATCTTTCTATCGTTTGAAAGCTCAAGGATTTCTACGCTATTGCTTGGCTGTAATTTTTTCTTGCATTCCAAAGGAATTTTCCCTGTTCATGTTTTTGATAATCTAGTTATACTGCCTTTATTGAAAAACCAACTAAACTCTAAAATGGCAAGGGCAAAAGACAGACTACCGGAAGATTGCATATCTGAAGATTCCCAACAAGATTTAATGCAATGGAGCAATCCACCTTCTCAATCTGCACAGGACATAGAAAATTTTGCTCTAGATGATACAGCTGAAGAGAACTTATTAAACTCGTTCTCAGATCTCCCCCTCATGGACCAAACAAAAAATTACCACCAGACTGGAACAATTGCGACTCAAACTCTTAAGCATTAACAAAGATCCACAATTACAAGCAGAAAGAGACTTTGTAAGAAAAAATGGTTCTTTGGCCCACAAGTTACAGCAAAACTCCCCATCAATGTTGACTCCAGTTCCGTTAAGTATTAGGAAGCAAGGTGATCATTCAACTATTAGGAGTGAACAAACCATCAATCACCCACAGGGGAATATTATGCAACATTCAACTAATAGGAGTGAACAAATTGAAATTAATTATTCATTTAAAAATGGGTGCATAGTTTATGATACAAAGGGTAATCTAGAGACAATTTCAAAAATGGGCTGACAATCAAAGTGTAAATAGTCACCCAGTGATGTCAATATTCTGTCATGGAACGTAGCAGGTTGCTTCAGGTGCCAATCCTACTCCCCAGACATACCTTTTTTTACAAAACTATGATGTCATCATGATCCAAGAAACCTGGACTGCAGTGGCCCTATAACTAGCTATCATACATACGCAATAAAGGCTGTCCAGGCCTGGGCCCAGGTAGACTTAAAGGGGGGTTGGGCAATCTTATTTCTACATCTTTAAAAGTAAAATGTATGGAGTTAGACTCCTTGGACCATCTAGCAATGGCCGTCATTCTCACGTGGGCTAAGGGCAGCCTCTTACTTATAAATTCCTATCTTTCACCTACCAGTAATAAAGCTGAGACAGAAAATAATCGGTGGCTGTTGGAACAATATATTAGAGCACTTATTACTGATCATCCAAGGGAAAACGTCTTGGTGGCAGGTGATTTGAATGTCCGATTACGGCCCGACAACCCCTCCCTGGCTCATAAGTATAAGATAATTTTGGATAACCTAGAGGAGACCTCTGAATTCTCTTGCCAACCACAGAGATTCAAAGACCAGAAGTCTAATTATGCAGGGGCCTGTCTAATGAGATTCATGCTTAGATTAAGTTTATATGCTTTAAATGGATCTGTCAGAGATGACATTCCAGGGAATTTCACATTTATACCAGGAACAAAAACCAGCACTATGGACTATGTGATGGTAGACAGAGCTTTACTATCTCAGGTAAATAGCTTTCAAATTCTCCCCTATTTAGAGGGTGACCATTTTTCACTATCTTTACAAGTCTATTTAGACATTAAGACAATTCAATCTATATACCCTATAAATATCCTACCACTAGAACATCAAGGTTGTCAAGTCAAATGGTCCTCAAAGTTAGAGCTAAAAGTGAAGGAGATTCTAACAGTTGAGAAACTACAATTAATATGTGAAGCCTTCAAGGACCCCTTGAATCTTGAAAACCCATTAAAAATATATGATGAGCTGATATAAACATTAAGGACAGTCTTAGTAGGCAACCAAGAGGAAAAGCCTCCCAAAATCAATGCCCATTCCAAACCTTGGTTTGATCAGAGTTGCAAAAGTGCGAAAAATGCTCTAGTATACGCATATAAACTTGCAGTAAGATCAGACGAAAAGTCTCAACAGAAAGCTTATTGTGTTCTTTCAGTACAAAAAAAAGGAATAGAAATTACTGGTGGCCCATTGGAAGAAAGAATATTCCAGGAAACTGTGGGCTAATTTAACTGAAGCAACTAAGAACAAAATGCATCGCAGTTCTGGAAACTAGTGTCAAATCATGCTTTCACAACAACTTCCCCCTTGGCTGCTTGTATTCCCCTTGACAAGTGGACAATTTTCTTTACAAAATTGTATAAAGATCCTATATGCACTCCTCCCCCATTCATAATAGAAAATCTGACCAGTTGGCCCCCAGTATCAGCTGAAGAAGTCAAAGCGTATATTAGCCAGCTAAAGAATGCTAAAGCTCCAGGTTTTGACAGAATCACTCCAGAATTACTCAAAGCAAATAAGGATTGGTGGGCAACCTTTTTACCCTCCTTATTCACCTACATCGATGAAACTGGCCATATCTCCAAAGATTGGGGTATGGCTGAAATGGGCATCTGACAGATCCCATCCAAACCTTTAAGGGTATTAAACAGGGATGTCTCTTAACTCCCTTACTGTTTATATTCTATATCAACAACCTTATAAATTTTATGAATGACCTAGATCTCCACCCGTCCAAATTAGCACATCAGCACATTGACACGTTATTGTATGCAGATGTTGCTGCACTACTTTCTAGATCTCCCATAGAACTCAAACAAGCCTTAAAAAAGCTCTCCCTCTACTGTGATAATGAACAACTTACTATCAATTATGATAAGACTAAGATCATGGCCTTTGGGGAAAACCCAAAGATTAGATGCTGGGAGTTGCAGGGGAATCAATTAGAACAAGTTGCCAGCTTTAAATATCTGGGGGTAGTCTTTCAAGCTTCTGGTTCTAGAGCAGCCCATAGCAGCTATGTTGCAGATGCAGGAGAGAAAGCTGCAAATAGCATTTTGAAATTTCATCGATCCCAAGGGGGCCACTATATACCAGCCGCCCTTAAACTATTTAAAGCTAAGTCATTGGCTCAGTTATTATATGGGACATTCCTTGGATCACCATCTTCTTTCTTTTCTCCACTTGAGAGAGTACAGTCCAGGTTCTTGAGAGCTATACTGCAGGTGCCCAAATGTGTGTCAAACTCCTGGGTTAGACTTGAGACAGGAATGTTAAGGGTTGAAGCTAGAATATGCATCCTTTCAATCTTCAAATGGCTAGTAGAAAATATAAATTCTCATGGCCTGTTTTCTTTAATGCTGCAAGACCAATTTCATTCAAGCTGGCAAAAGGAGGTCTTGAAATCTATTGAAACTTTAGGCTTATCTTCCCAAACACTCTTAGATCTTGGAACAGATCGGGCAAAATCACTCGTTACAAAAAAGAGTGACAGATATTGACCAAAAATACCAGGGGCCATCAGGAGGTCCAGCAGTGGGGCCAGGACACCAGAAGCCCTCCCACTGTTGCGCCCCCAAAGCACCAAGTATACAGTGCATCACTTGCCTCAGCCTGAGAGTTCCTATCTATACCTTATGGCTAATAGCCACTGATGGATGTATACTTTTTTTTTTTTTGCTATTTCTTGTGTAAGCAGGTGGTTCATTTGATGTTGTAACAACTTCAGCTTCACTTTTGTATGTTCAGTTGAAGGATCTTGTTTCATATTTTCTTCCTGTTTTTTAATTTGCTTCTTAATTTGAGAAAAATTTTCTGTCTTTTATTTTTTGATACATGTAGCTTCTATAATTATCCAGCCTCTAGCATAGGCCTTGAATGCCTCCCACAGAGATCTCTGGCTGGATATTTTGTTTAAAAAACTTTTGAAATTCTTTTTTAGATTCTGTTACACATTTTTCATTCTTCAATAAGAAAGTATTCAAGGACCATCTATTTTTCTTTGGAGTATCTCGTAGTATGAGCATAACTGGACTGTGGTCTGCAAAGGTTGCTGGTAATATCTCCACTTCTATTATTATTGTTGTTGATATTCAACACATATCTATTCTTGACCATAACTTATGTCTCACTGAATAAAAAGTATAGTCCTTTTTATGTAGATTTCTGACTTTCCAAGAGTCAACCAGATTATGTGGATCAAAAACTGGCTTTTAAAGAGGAAACAGAGAGTGACTATAAATGGGAAACTTTCTCAGTGGAGGGTGGTAAGCAGTGGGGCACCACAGGGATCGGTACTTGGTCCGATGCTTTTTAACTTGTTTATTAATGATTTGGAATTGGGAGTAAGCAGTGAAGTGGCTAAATTTGCAGATGACACGAAGTTGTTCATGGTGGTGAAAACCAGGAAGGATTGTGAGGCACTCCAAAGGGATCTGTCGAGGATGGGTGAGTGGGCGTCAACGTGGCAAATGGGGTTCAATGTGGCCAAGTGCAAAGTGATGCACATTGGAGCCAAAAATCCTAAATATAAATACACATTGATGGGGTCTGAACTGGCAGAGACGGACCAAGAGAGAGATCTTGGAATCATAGTGGATAACTCAATGAAAATGTCTAGACAGTGTGTAGCTGCAATAAAGAAGGCCAACGTTATGCTGGGGATTATTAGGAAGGGAATTGAAAACAAATCAGCCAGTATCATAATGCCCCTGTATAAATCATTGGTGCGACCTCATTTGGAATACTGTGTACAGTTCTGGTCACCACATCTCAAAAAGGATATTATAGCATTGGAAAAAGTGCAGAGAAGGGCAACTAGAATGATAAAAGGGTTGGAACACTTTCCCTATGAAGAAAGGTTAAAACGCTTGGGGCTCTTTAGCTTGGAGAAACGACAGCTGAGGGATGACATGATCGAGGTTTATAATATTATGCATGGGATTAAGCAGTTTGAGAGAGAAGTACTTTTCTCCCTTTCTCACAACACAAGAACTCGTGGGCACTCCCTGAAATTGCTGAGCAGTCGGGTTAGAAGAGATAAAAGGAAGTACTTCTTCACCCAAAGAGTGATAAACACATGGAATTCACTTCCACAGGAGGTGGTGGCAGCTACAAGCATGGACAGTTTCAAGAGGGAATTAGATAAACATATGGAGCAGAAGTCCATAATTGGCTATTAGCCACAGGGTATAGATGGGAATTCTCAGTCTGGGGCAGGTGATGCACTCTATTCTTGGTGCGGGAGGGGGCAGCAGTGGGAGGGCTTCTAGTGTCCTGGCCCCACTGCTGGACCTCCTGATGGCACGTGGTATATTTTGGCCGCTGTGTGACAGAGTGTTGGACTAGATGGGCCATTGGCCTGATTCAACATTGGCTTCTCTTATGTTCTTATGTCCTCTTATGTTCTTCTGCCAGTTGTATGAATGTATTAGGAAGTTCATTGCCTTGTTTTTGTTTTCCAGTTGTTGTTTTTCTATCTGAAAGTCTGTCAAATATAGCATTATAGTCTCCAATCAAGCAGATTTCATCAAAATTTTGTTTTGAGACAAGTTGTTGCAAAAGTTTATAAATTTTTTCCTGATGTTGATTAGGTGTATAAATATTTACAATCACGATTACTTTCCCTTGTCTTTGTATTTGGACTATCAAAATTCTGCCATATTCTGAATTAGATAGGAGTTCAGGGTGTAAATGTTCTTTCACGTATGTCATTACACCTCTTTTCTTTTTTTCCTTCTCTGAAGAGATAAAGACTTTCCCAAACTTCTTAATTTCCAAACATTTTTGATCTTCATTTTTTATATGAGTCTCTTGAAGACATATAACATCTAGCTGCATTTTTTTCAATTGTTGGAATATCTCCCTTTTTTTTGCAGTGCATTCAGTCCGTTAACATTTATTGAAATTATTTTTATTTATCTTCTATCAATCTTGTGATTGTGTTTTGGTATCGTCTTTACTCTTCTTTTGAAGTCTTGTAACTATTTGGGATGCTGTAATCTTTACTGCATTTCTGGTTGCTGAAGTTTTCCTGGTTGTTCTTGATGCCCCTTATAGGTCCTGATCATTCTCTTCTGTAGTCTCCGGTCTCTCCTCTTCAGTTTCCAGGTCTTCTCCATGAGTTTTAATGAAATCTTCTGCCTTAATAGTTGAGTTGATTCTATATCTTTTCCCCTTGTAAGTAAAAAGTGCACCTTCTGGAAGCAGCCATCAATATGAAATTTCATTTCTTCTCAAAATGGTTGTAAGGTTCATATATTCTTTTCTTTTTTCTCTCACTCTCCATGGGATTTCTTTTAAAGTCTTTATTTCTATGTCTTCTATTTGTAAAGATGTTTCATTTGCTACTTTGAGTATTTCATCTCTTGTTGTTCTCTTATGAAATTTACATGTACTTCTCTGGGAAACTTATTTCTTTTTGTATGAGCTGAATTCATTCTATAGGCAACATCAATATCATCATGTACTTCATCAATATCTTCTGTATCCATATACTTTGCCAAAGTATGTGCCATCTTTCTTCTTTTAAACAAAAATGAATATTTGACTTAATTTGTAATCCAAATATAAAATATATTTAATTGTAATCTACTAACAAGTCTTCATATAATTCCAGATTACTTAATCATAATTCCAAAGGGAGGTAAACTTCTGCTTTAGTAAAAGTCTAAACCAAATATAGCTATTTTTTCCAATATTTTGTAATCTACAGTATGGTAATCAATGGAATGTTAGTGAACAATTGATAAATTCTCAGACATCAACCATATCTTCTTAGCTCACAAAATTATTTCAAAAGCTCCTTTCACTTCTCTTCCTAGCTTCTTTAAGAAAAGAGGATGGGGGAGAGGAGAAAGATTCTTCACCCCTCCATTTCCTTGTCTTTTTAAGTGGTTTAAAGGAATTCCTGATGTTGTTGCATTTACAAGTATTCACGGTGTTGCTCTTCTTAAGTTGTTTGAATGAGGTCTTCTGCTTTCCCCCTCATCCCAGGAGTCACGGCTTCACATCCATGGTTGCCATGGATGCTGTCACATGCTGCTTGCAGGGAGTCTGGATCAAGCCCCTTGCTTAAGCTCCTCTCTGGAGAGTCCAGCAGAGTTCAGGAGCCCCCAAACTCCTCTAAACAATCTGGTGATCCAGTGGCTTCTCGGGATCAAGTCCCAGAGCCAACCATCCCTGCCACACCAAAAACTGGAAGTCGTTACACCAGTGGTTCTCATATTATTTTGAAGTAAGACCCACTAAAGTACTTTTAGGACCAACTTGTAAAATAACTCCACACTACCTTCCCCTTCAAAATATTAAACACACCAATCTCACATGTTAACAAAAAAAGTTTATATTGTATTTTTCATGTTTAGTTTTTACAAGAAGTGGGACTCGGGATACTCGCGGGGGGTATTCCCTGCGGCTCCTGGGTGGCTGGCCTGCTGAAACAACAGGAGCTCCACACAGAGGAGGACGTGGCAGCGGCCACAGGAGAGCCCAGCAGGTGGTTCGCTGGGCTTGCCAGGCTTCCCCCCACCTGACAGCAGCCACGGCCATGGATCTAGCCACCGGTCCTCCAAGGCTTCTCCCCCCCCCGCCACTGCCAGCAGCAATGGCGGCAAGCCCTACGTGACACCTAGCCACAGGGCCAGTCAGGCTTCATCCCCCAGCAGCACTGGCCACAGCTTCCAGCCACCGGCCCACCAAGGCTTCTCCCCCCGCACTGACGACGATGATGATGACAGCAATGGCGGCAAGCCCTGCATGGCTCTGCCAAAGTTTCTAGTGGTAAGTGCATTCTCTGTGCATGTACAGGGAATGCTTCTTTACTTTTGGGGAGATTTAAGTATCTCCCCTATAGTTTTTTTATAGATTTCAGAATTTTCTGCACATCTGGGGATTGCCCCAAATGTGCAGGAAAATCTCTTTGCCCCCTAGGTGCCCCTGATGTGTGGATTTAGATTTCCGCATGCAGGGGGTGCCTTGGTTATCTCTCCTTATAAATAATTATCTTTTGGTTTTGCAAGATTCCATGCACTCCCATTGGCTGTAAAATGGCCTCCCTCAGTCATTGGCCCATCAGCCGCCACTCAAGAGTACTCGCGTGCCATTGGCCGGGTGCTGGGTCTTCTTCTCTTCTCCACCCACTCCCCCTTTTGCATGTCAGATTTACTGGCAGACAGCTCTCTCTCCTGAGGAAGACAGTTCTCTTGACTCCTGTGAGGGACTGTCCCCTCAGTGGCTGTTGGTAGGCAACCAAGCTTGGTTCTGTGAGTAAAAAAACAAAGGACTTTCAGCATAACCCCCTCCCCCACCCATAACCCCCTCCCCAATGGCCACTTTCCTGTCAGAATAAATGGAAAAAGGCTCTTTCTCCTGCTTAGCTTCAGCATGCCTGGCTGGCTAACGAGGTGGGCCAGCGACCATCAGACCATTTTCTTCAATTCCCCGCTGTGTGGCTGACTTTCCCCTAGGGCTGCCAATCTCCAGGTGGGAGACTGTTACAATTGACCTCCAGATAACAGAGATCAGTTCCCCGGGAGAAAATGGTTGCTTTGGAAGGTAGACTCTATGGCATTATACCCTGCTGAGTCCTTCCAAAGCCGGGGCACTCTCCTAGAGCCTCTTTCTAGAGCCTGCTGTATTTATTTCCACAATGGGCCTTATTCCTAGTTCGATATATAGACGAATATATTGTTACTGAGCAACTGGTTAAATGACTCTTACTGAGTAACAGTCTACATGGCTATTTCACACACTATGCAAAGGCAACAACAGATTTGCCATCAAGCCTCCCAGAGCCTCCTCTGCCAGCCACCCCATCCTTCCTGGTCTCACAACTCATCTGCAAAAGAGTTGTAACTCCCTTTCTCCTCCCCAGTTGTCACCTAAAGGACCACTGAGGTAAACAGTTGCATAAAACAATAATCAATTGAATAATTTTCTTTTCCAGTTAGTTCTGGGGCACCACAAATCTGCCCTCATGCCTCTGAACTGGTACTTAGTGGAAACTGACAATATGTGCATGACACATCACATTTGCCGCATGAGTCATTGGTGGTATTCACTTCTTGTCATGGCATGGACTTGACAGCCTATTCACTTCTTGCCATGACATGGGCTCAACTGAGACTGAATCCATCTAAGACAGAGGATGTGTGGCTGGGCAAGGGGGATTCAGGGTTAGGATGCCAACTCCTGGCTCTTGATGGTGTACCTTTAACACCAGTGCTAAATATCAAGAGCTTGGGCATGTTTCTGGATGCCTCCTTAGCAGTGGAGGCCTAGGTCATAATTGTTGCTAGACTAGCATTCCTTCGTCTATGCCAGATCAGGCACCTGGCTCACTTCCTGTCTCTCTTAGACCTGGCTGCAGTGATCCATGCAACAGTCACCTCCAGGTTAGACTACTGTAACTCACTCTATGCAGAGCTACTGTTGTGTAGTGGGTCAGACGCATGTATAAACCACAGACACGGTTGTAGTGATCAGCATGGTTTACTGGAACATAACTAGAACAACAAATACCGGCTGAGTGGCCAAATATATACAACCCCTGGGAACACCTCTAGATCCGATTGGTGGGTTTAAACCACCCACTATAGTCTCTATTGGTTCCCCAAAGTAAAGTCCAGGAGCCTAGTCCCTATTGTTCCTAGGAAGGCAAGCTCGGTGGTTACGTGTTGGCACCTGGTGGTGGTCAGCAGACATAACACCCCTCCCCCATAGTTCAGACCCCCCCCAAGTTACATAGTCCTGGAGGTATGATGGCTGCCTCCGCTTCTGGGTGGATTGCCTGGGGGCTGGCACTGGAATCTCGGGGGTGTCCGCTTGGCTGCTCGGTGGAGGCAGTGGCAAGGCTTCTGCTGGTGTCCCCGTAGTTGCCGGAGTGTCTGCCTTGGGTGTGGCTGCTGCGGCTGGGGAAAGGTTCTGCAGCTCCACAGGCTGAGTCTCTTGCTCCCGGGCCTTGGGCAGACTCAGTTCTGTAGATCGAAATGGCGGTTCTTTTCCTTATAGCGGCAACATACGCCATCTCAGCTGATCAACATGTTTGCGGAGGGCTTGGCCACACTCAATCAATACTTCATAAGACACCGGGCCTGTGGGGTGGATGATCTGGCCAGCGAGCCACTCGGGGCCTTTACCATAGTTCCAGATGTACATGGTGTCATCTGGGAAGAACCCTCATGGTGCTTCTTGCTGCTCTGTTAAGCTGCGTGCGTCTGGGGCCCTGTTGGGGTGCAGGCAGTCCAGCAGGATTGCAGGTCGCCGGCCCATGAGCAGTTCCACTGGACATCTGCCGCTCACTGGGTTAGGTGTGGTCTGCTGAGCTAGGAGACACCGGGTGATGCAGGACTCCCAGTCCCCCTCTGTCAGGCAGCTGAGTGCTTCCTTAGCAGTGCGCACCATCTACTCTGCTTGGCTGTTAGCAGCTGGGTGAAATGGTGCTGACCGCATATGCCGGATGAGGTTGCTATGGAGGAACATTTGGAATTCCTCTGCTGTGAATGCTGTTCCATTGTCAGACACGATGGTGTCCGGCAGGCCATGTGTGGCAAAGATCTTGCGGAGGGCGCGTATAGTTGCCTTTGCTGTGGTGGAGGAGACTGGGCTTATTTCCAACCACTTGGAAAATGAATCCACCGTTACCAAGAACAACAGTCCGTGGAAAGGCCCAGCAAAATCTATATGGAGTTGGGACCATGGAGTCCATATTGATTCCCAGGACTGAGTGGGTGCACTCGGTGGACTGGGCCGGATGGCCTGGCAGGTAGGGCAACATTTCACCCAGGCCTCCACTTCCACATTGATGCCGGACCACCAAACGTAGCTCTGGGCGAGGGCCTTCATTCTTACGATACCTGGGTGCGCCTCATGTAGGGCCTGAAGAACCTGGTGGTGGAGAGTGCTGGGGATGACGACCCGGTCTCCCCATAGTTGGCAGCCTTTGTAGGCCAACAATTCATCCTGACGGGCTTTGAAAGCAGTGAATTCTGGTCCCTCTGCTGCCCTGGGCCACCCCCTCACTACCCAGCCTAGAACCCGGGGATATAATGGGGCCCCTGGCCGAATGACAGGCAATGTCTGCTGCCTGGAGAGGGCCATTGGGGAGCTCCGCCATCAGTAAGACATGGTGCACCAGGGCCAGGTCTTCGACCACATCTGGTAGGGGAAGGCGGCTCAAGGCATCGGCGGCTCAAGGCATTGCCTTTCCGGGGTGATGCTGCAATGTATAGTCATAGCTGAAAAGGAACACGGACCAACACAGGACCCACGGAGAGATGACTTGGGGCGTCCGGCAGTCTGCTGCGAAGAGGCCAAGGAGGGGCTTATGATCCATGGCGATGGTGAATGGCTGGCCATAGACAGTCATGAAATTTTTTTACTCCCACGATGACCGCCAGCCCCTCCTGATCTATCTGGGTGTAATTCCTCTCTACTGCAGATAGGGTCCATGAATAATAGGCGACGGGCACTTCCTGTCCATCTGGAAGACGGTGCGTCAGTACTGCCCCCATGCCGTAAGGGGATGTGTCGCATGCCAGGACCACAGGCAACAACTCATCAAAATGGGCCAAGATGGAGTTGGAGATGAGCAACACCTTGACCCCTTTGAACGTCGCCACCTGGCACGGCCTCCAGTTCCAAGGAGCCTGGTTGTCCAGCAGCCGATGGAGAGGTTACGCTACCACCGCCTTGTGGGGCAGGAAGGCATGGTAGAAGTTCAGCAGGCCCAGAAAGGCCTGGAGCTCCTGCTTGGACTTGGGCATCGGGGCTTCTACGATCGCCTTTACCTTGTCGTGTGCTGGGTGCAGGCCGTCTGCGTCCATGGTGAAACCCAGAAAATCCTCTGATGGTGCCCCGAGAATACATTTCTCCCACTTTACTTTCAGGCTGGCATCCCGGAAATGGCTGAAGACAGTGCAGAGGTGGGAGGCGAACTCTGCCAGCGATGCTGCGGCGATCAGCACATCATCAAAGAAAGGGATGACCCCGGGAATCCCTTTAAGGAGAGAGTCCATCAACTTCTGAAATAATCCCGGGGCCATGCTCACCCCAAGCTGAAGCCGCTTCACTCTGAACGCCCCCCGGTGGGTTACTATGGTCTGCGCATCAGCGGTGGCCACGTCTACAGGCAGCTGCTGGTACACTTGGGCAAGGTCGAGCTTTCCGAAAATCCTTGCCCCCGCCAAAGTGGCCAGTACGTGGCTGACTACAGGGACCGGGTAAGCATGGTCCTGTAATGCCTTGTCCATGCAGATGCAGACTGACCCATTAGGTTTAACCACTGTGACTATAGGGGCCTCCCACGCTGCGTGGGAGACCAGCTCCAGGACTCCCTGTGCCACTAGGTGGTCCAGTTCCATGTCAATTTTGGACTTTACCACCAGCAGAACCATCCTGGAGCACAGCCATATCAGGGCCACTGTGGGATCCAGCTGCAGCGAGACGGAGGGGCCATGTAGCGACCCAGGGTGCTGTCAAAAATGGACAGAAATTCTCCACAGATGGCCTGGAAGTTGTTTGCGGCACAGTGTTGCACCCCCACGATGGATATCCCCAGGGGCTCAAACCAAGAGTGGCCCAACAGGCTGACGAGGTCCCCCCTCGACCACGATCAAGTCCAAGAGGCTGTCGAAGCCTTTGTACCAGACCCAGAAAAACTGACCCCCTTGATAGGCACACTATTTTGCTGAAAGTCCGTGAGCATGTCAGGTGATGGGCGTAAGCGGGGCCCCCCCTTGGGACACAGTCTTTTGAGGGTGGCCTCGGATATGATTGAGGCCGCAGAGCCGGAGTCGAGCTCCATGACACAGGGGGACCCCTCTATTTTAACCCAGACCTGGATCTTGGGGGTGGGGGAGTGGCCAGGGAGTCACAGTACCTGTTCTGCTGATGTGCTGGTAAGGAGGTAGAGGTCCTCGTTGGACGTGTCCTCTTCATAGTGGGCATTGGCCTTGCAACGGGGCAGTGGCTGTGTGTGGGCGCCTTTGGAGCAGCAGACCTTGATGTGTCCAGTGCATCCGCAGCCATGACATGTGGCATCCCGGAACCAGCAGGTCTTTCATTCATACCACTTCCCACAACTAGCACACTCCTGGGCAGCAGCGCTGCCGGTGTAATTTCCAGGCCCACAGTGCCGGGACGGTGTTTGGGTGCGGTGGACCTCCTTGTCCTCGAGGTCGCTTGGAAGTGTGGAAGTCTTGTCTGCGGAGGCGGCTGCCGAGTGGGACCTCTCCCATGCGGTTGCAGTAGAGATGGCCGATTTGAGGGTAACTGTCTCACCCTCCATGATGCACCTCCTCAGCTTCTCTTCCTGGAGGCCTGTGACGAAACGGTCCTGGAGGGCCATGTCCAAGTGCACCCCAAACTTGCACTCGGATGGAAGGCGGCAGTGCTCAACGAGGAACTCCACAGCGGTTTCACGGCCCTGTTGGTTCCACTGGTGGAACACCACGTGGCACGTCATCTTCTATGGCTTGGGCTTGAAGTGGTTCTGAACTGCTGCGATGATTTCATCGAACATACAGTCGTCCAGCTTCTTGGGGAGAGCAGATACTGGGCCAGGTGCACGATGGCAGGACTGCAGGACCAGAGGAGGAGGCCCTTCTTCCTGGCCTCATCCGTCACTTGGTAGAAGATCAGGACTGACTTGAGGCCAGTGACCCAGGCTCCCCATTGCTGTGGACGGGTGGTATCAAATGGCGGTACCAACCCTGATCCCGGAGCAACGGCCATTGTGCCGATCGGTTGTGGCTGCATGCTGGAAGCTGCTTGCTCACCCTTGTTGCTCATCGGTTGGAGGAGTGTGGGTAGCGGTGCATTGTCTTCCGCTCAGCGAGATCCCATCCTTGTCGCCATTGTTGTGTAATGGGTCAGATGCATGTATAAACCACAGACATGGTTGTAGTGATCAGCATGGTTTACTGGAACACAACTCGAACGACAGATACCAGCCAGGTGGCCAACTATATACAACCCCTGGGAACACCTCTAGATCCGATTGGTGGGTTTAAACCTCCCGTCACAGTCTCTATTGTTTCCCCAAAGTAAAGTCCAGGAGCCTAGTCCCTATTGTTCCTAGGGAGGCAAGCTTGGTGGTTATGTGCTGGCGCCTGGTGGCGGTCAGCGGACATAACAACTACCCTTGAAACTGACCCAGAAGCTACAACTGGTCCAGCATGCAGCAGTGTGGGTTCTTACAGGAACCCCATCAACAGCCCACATTCAATCAGTGATCTGCCAGCTGCATTGGCTCCTGGTTGAATACTGGGTCAAGTTTAAGGTCTTGGTATTAACCTTTAAGGCCCTATTAACCTTTAAGGCCAACGTATCTACAGGACTGCCTCTCCTGGTATATCCCCCAAAGAGCATTATGCTCAGGAGAGAAGAATTTACTGGTGATCCCTTGGCCAAAGAGTATCTGGCTGTACTCAACCATAGCCAGGGCCTTTTTGGCCCTGGTGCCAACCTGGTGGAACTCTCTGCCACATGATATCTGTACCCTGTGGGACTTATTGCAGTTCCTTAAGTCATGTAAGACCGAGGTGTTCTGCCAGGCCTATGATTTGAGAACAGCAATGGTCTCCATCCATCTTGTCTGGCTTTTCTCCCCCCCCGGGGTAAGGGCACAATTGGTGTACCATGTATGCACCATTTGTAAACTATTATTGATTTTAAGGTGTTTTAATTATTTTAATATGACTATCAAGGTATTATATTGGAAGTGTTGTTTCCCTCCTCTGAGCCCTGTTGCACAGGGGAGGGCAGGCTACAAATTGAATGATTGAATGAATGAATGAAATGAAAAGGCCAGCAAGAAGGGACAGAATTGAACTCTCTACCAGGGAAGGTGAGAGTCTCACCAGGAGATATATAGCTAGAAAAGCAGAAGGACTGACTAGGTTAGCTTAAGACAGGGGTATCAAACACATGGCCCATTGGCCAGACCTGGCCCCTGCAAGGCCCCAAGAGCAACTGGCTATGTGCTGCTTTCTGCTTCCTATTCCTTCCATTGCAGCTCCTTTTCGCCAATCTTGCCTAGTTTCTGCTTCAGAAAGCCTTCCCTCAATTGGCTGAGGGCTCCTCCCCCCTCCTCTTCTGGGGAGGTAGGGGAAGAGCTAGGGAGGGAGGGGGAAATGGCATCTTGTAGGACTTCTAAGAAGATCAGGAATGTTATATAACAGGTATAAGCACACTTTTTCTTCAGGGGCGGAGGGAGCCAGAAGGAGCATGCCAGAAAAAGAGAGATAGAGTCTGGTGTTTAAAACTTAAAAAAAAAATAAATCCAGGTATGGGGAGAGAACAGTCTTGTGTTTAAGACCAAAAAGCATTTTATTCCAGGTATGGTGGAGGGAAGAGTCCTGTGTTTAAGGCCAAAAAATGTTTTATTCCAGGTATGGGGGGGAGAGTCCTGTGTTTAACCACACTTAGCCTGCTTCAATGGGGTGGGTGGGATATAACTCAAACAAACTAATAAATAATACTAAAAATACCGCCCCCCACGGCTTTTAAGGGCCCCTTGCCCAATTTGCAGCTCCCCTTCCCTCCCCTGAGCAGCTCAGAGCAAGAGTAAGCGCCTTCCGGCTATGTGTGCTGCGACCCATCCATGGCTGCTTTTCCTAGCACTGCAGCTGTGAAACGACCCCACTTCCCGGAAGTGCCGTCTGCTTTGACTGAGTCTAGGCAAAAGACTCCACCTCCTCTTCCCTCCCTGAGCCTCCCCATGGTGCGTAAATTGCAGGTGACCCAACAATCAAAATGGCTCTTCCCTTCAAATCCTCCCACCTTCAGGGAGGCGAGCGCTCAGTCCACGGTGTCTACACAGCAGTACGCTCTCCTATAGGGAGAGAAACTGTCTCATTTATAGAAAGTAGTTCTTGACCATGGTAGTTTAGTCAAATGATTGGAACTGCCCCGGATTTACAGCAGTCATCGTGACCAGGACGCACAGAACCAACAGAGGTGAGAGGAAAGGCTGGCTCCTTGTTAAAGAGGCAAAGGATCTTCACTGGGATGTACTAAAAGGAAGGACAGGATTGCCTATTGGAAACAATGGGAAACACTTGAAGGCCCATTGGAAATAATAGGAGCCAGGAATGCCAATTGACTTGCATGGGCTCCATTGAAATACATTACAGTACAAGTAGAGTTGCAATAAAAATGTGGAATGGATTTTCCATTACAGCCTCTGGGCCCAAATAGACTACTCTGGGACTGGAATGACAGTTATTATTTAGAAGTGTGAGCATGGCATGGCAGTACTGCACAGACATATAATGGCAGGCCCCCTGAGAAAAATATTGCCCCCCCCAGCAAAAAGTTGTTAGCTACAGGGCTGGGGGGGAGAGAAACCTAACAGCACAATTTACATTCCGTATTAGTGAAAGGGAACAAGAGTAGAGCAGCACCTTAATGACTAACAAAATTTGTGGCAGGGGATGAGCTTTTATGAATCTCTGCTGACTTCTTCAGATACAGCTGGAATGTAAGTCCATATGTCCTTATATCTTGGAAAGTGAAGTGATTTCAGATGCCAAAAGACAATAGCAGGCATTGGTAATGAGAGAAGAAACCCAGGTCTCAATTCAGTCCATGAGTTTGCATTGTCTTGAGCTTCATGATCAGTTGCAATTCATCAGTCTCTCTTTCTAATCTCATTTTGAAATTCCTTTGTAAGAGAACTGCTACTCTTAGATCAGCAACTGAATGCCTTGGAAGGTTAAAATATTCCCCAACTGGTTTTTGAATGTTGTGGTTTCTAATAGTAATAGAAAGAGTAAGAGTCCAGTAGCACCTTTAAAGACTAACAAAATTGTGGTAGGGTATGTGCTTTACGAGTTACTGATCACTTCTTCAGAGTTATTTCCATTTATTCTTTGCATCCTCCTGGACTGAATCCTCCTGTACCAAATTGAGACCTAGGTTTCCTGTCTCATTACCAATGCTGATATCTCCACACCTCTATATATCACACTAATGCTGATATCTCCACCCCTCTGCATATTACAACTAATCCAATCACACCTGCTATTGCCATTTGGCATCTGAATTCATCTGTATATCTCCAGTACCTTGTGTTACATTTTATGGCACACGTGACCCGGCCAGACAAAGTGACATTTATGTCAGATCCGGCCCTTGTAACAAATGAGTTCAACACCCCTGACTTAAGAGGTAGGCAAGATTGTTTCTAGAAAGGGGGTACTATTCAAGGAGGGCAGGGAGGGCACCCATTTTACAAACCATATATAATAATTTCTCAGGGCACTTATATCCTCAGAACCCACAATAGCTTGGTTCAGATGGTCTTTCAAACCAGGGCGTCAAACTCATTTGTTATGAGGGCCAGATCTGACATAAATGAGACCTCGTTGGGCCGGGCCATGTGTGTCATAAAATGTAATACCAGGTAGCAGAGATATAAACTTTATAAAGGACATAAACACAAAGAGTGGTTTTTTTACTTAAAATAAAAACATGCTTAAAACATTAGCACTCCTGCAATATTTTGTTTATTTAACAGTGTCTGATAACTGACACCTCTTGCTCTGAATTATTGCATCAAAATGTCTATGCTGTTGCAATCTTGAGTATGCTGTTCAGGTGTGTATCTGTAAGCTGCATATCTATAATGACGCAGCAGCAGCAGAACTGGAAGAAGCAGAAGACAGCCAGTTCTACTGAGGGTCTTGGAGAAGCCCTCCGGTGGCCTGATCTGGCCCCCAGGCTGCATGTTTGACACCCCTGGTTTAGAGGATCAGAAATAAGCTGAAGACTCACACATTCATTCCTTCTTAACTCAAATTATAGTTTTCTATGATGTCAGTGTTGTAGAAGCAATAGCATGTGAGCAGCTTTATTAATGTAAATACTGGTTCAGAGAGTGTTTAGTCAACCTAACTCTAAGGAGAGTTGTAACATATACTCTCTACTGTTCAGAGTTTACTGAATGTTTCTTTAATAAAGATGGGAATTATTAATATTAAATAGCAATTGGCTTTAAGGAAACAATGACCTGTGTATACCAGAGTCCAATTTATTCCCAGAAAAAGACCAGGAGACTAGATCTTAAATATGATTTCTTTTACTAGATGATTCACACACATACACAATTAAAATTAAAACATTAGCTACTGTAGATTTTCCGGTTTGTCTGGCTGTGGTCTTGGCATTGTAGGACCTGACGTTTCGCCAGTAGCTGTGACTGGCATCCTCAGAGGTATAACACAGAAAGATGGAGTACTATCTATGTCAAGGTAAGAAGAAAAATGGTAGGCAGGTAATTTATATCTACTCAGGAAGATGGAGTAGGGCCGAGTCATTATCTTGTAGGAGTTTCCCAGGCTGTGAACATGCTAATGGAGGAGTTTTCCTGAGTAAAACAATCACACACTCAAGCAATACAGAACTAGGAAATTAGAATAGTATAGTGACAGCTGCATGAGCAGGAAGTGATACTCTACCTGTCCAACGTGACGAGGCAATTGTGCAGCGAAGAATGTGGAAAATACTAGGGAAGGGATTGTGTAATGGCCAGCAGCACACGTGGTAGACTCCAGACAGTGCTACGAATGGAGTCAGTGAGACAGGGTGGGGGTTAGGTAGGCAAGAGAAGGAGAGAGCAAACAATGGGCAGATGCTCTCTTTATATACCCTAAGAGGGACTTGGGGCGTGAGCTGCCAAAGCATGTAGTCCCCAGGAAGATAATAGAAGCTGCCAGTTTCTTAATGGGCTAAAAGAATGGAATCAAGTGTTGGGCAATGTTTGCTAATGGTGACACCTCTAAGGACAAAGGAAAAGAAAAGGCAGTCATTCCAGGTGCCTGGTTAGCCAAGGATCCAGTAATCTACATCATTGTTATCTTGATGCGCGGTGGGTGTGTTTGGCTGCTCAGGTAAACTCGTCATGGCCAAGTTCTATTGTTTAACTTGAGGATGAGTATGTGCAGTAATGCTAGGAGAAGGTGGGGGGAGGGCTGCCTGCGTACTGGAGAAGAAGTCCTTCAATGGAGTCCTTTGCAGGAACACTCAGGCTTCTGGTGTAAAGCGTGGCTTTTGCTTGCTGGCTGCTGCTTGTTACTTGCATCAGGGAGGTTGATTTGTCTCCTGCAGGGATGTAGGGGTGAGGAGCACCATGGGTCCATTCTGGCTGGCACACTATTTCTGGGTGAGGCTTCCCTTGGCTGGGCACATATCTACAGTCCAGGAGGTTGGCACCATCATCAGGCTACCGTACAGTTTCGTCCCTGGCATATTTATTATACAGTTCAGCCACAGCCATAATCTTATAAAAGCTGCACAAGTTACTTGCAGGGCAACAGTAAGTTCTTATATCTTGAAGGTCTCTCTACTATTGGAAGGCTTACAGTTAGTTCATGCTTTTTACAAATTCTGTTGTTGCAGTATACTTTATAGAACGCGACTCTGCATGTGTGGGACTGGATTATTACCCCAACTCTGCTAACAGTCTGATCTGGTGAATTATGGTCAGCACTTTATTTCCAAACCAGGGTTTCCATTTCTGGTTTGGAAGACAAACACCAGCCATAGTTTGCTAATTCAGATTTCATGATTAGCTATAGTTAGTACTTAAAAGGAAACTGAAAGGGAAATAATGTATGAAAGGAATGTGGAAGTTCATAGTTTATTTCTGATGCTTGAATCCAAGGCAGGGAACCCTAAGCTTTCTGAGCCTGTATGCACCTTTGAAATTTTGAGAGGGGTTGATAAGCACCACCCCAAAGTGGCTGCCACAGGAGGTGGATCCATAATGGCTGGTGCAGGAAGTGGAGCCAAGTGCAATACCTTCTTCCTCACTCTGCAAAATAATCATGTGGCAGCCGTGATAAACACATGAAGATGCCCTATTCAGAGTCCAGCCATTGGTTAGCTGGTTGCACACTAGGCAAGGCTACCTTCTGGTGCCCCCCCCCCATGTGCCTACCAGTTTTCAAACATAAATGCATTTTAGGAAGGATGAAAAACACAAAATTTGTAATTTGTGAACTAGCTAGCTCACAGTTTTTTAGCCTCCAGCTCACACATTTTTGTCTTAGCTCAGGGAGGATGGCTCCAGAGCAAACTAATTTATGCAGTAGCCAAATCATTCACTCACAACTTTAATCCCAGTAGCCCACAAAGAAGAATTTTTGCTCACAGGAATCCACAGCTTAGAGGTAGCATTGTTTGGGACTCTTTATACTATAATCCTTCCCTGTGTCTCAACAAGCAGCCAAATCCAATGCCTGTCTCTCTGTGTTAATGTGAGTTTTTTCTCACTTTTGAGGTGGCAGTCTGACTACAGATACCACCACCACAGAGTTGGGCAGCAATTTAAAAATATATATTTGTGACAGGGATTAAATGAAGAAATAAAATAGGGGGAGCTCTCTCTCTCTCTCTCTCTCTCTCTCTCTCTCTCTCTCTCTCTCTCTCTCTACACACACACACACACACACACACACACACACACACACACCACCTCGGAAGCCCTGCTGGTTCCAAATGCCTGGCTCTAAAGGGGGTAGGGGGGCACCCCACCAACCATTGGGGGACTCGGGCCCTAGAAACAGCAGCCTTTTCTGCAGGGCTTTAGCAGTGGGAACAAGCAGGAATCCAGCAGCACCTTCACGACTAACCAAATGTGAGTCATGGTAGGAGCTTCCGTGAGCAGAGCTTTTGGCAGGGACAGGGTTGCAGGCCACCACAGCACCCCTCCATGAGGGGCGCACCCTAGGCAAAAGTCTAAATTTTTCTATGGGTGGGCCGGCCCTGCCTATGAGGAAAGGTTGAAGGAGCTGAGTATGTTTAGCCTGGAAAGGAGATGACTGAGAGGTGATATGATAACCATCTTCAAGTATTTGAAGGGCTGTCATATAGAGGATGGTGTGGAGTTGTTTTCTGTTGCCTCAGAAGGTCGGACCAGAACCAATGGGTTGAAATTAAATCAGAAGAGTTTTTGGCTAAACATTAGGAAGAACTTCCAGACAGTTAGAGAGGTTCCTCAGTGGAACAGGCTTCCTCAGGAGGTGGTGGGCTCTGGAGGTTTTCAAACAAAGGTTAGATGGCCATCTGATAGTAATGCTGATTCTGCAAACTGAGGCAGATCATGAGAGGGAGGGCAGAAAGGGTTGCCTCAGTACTTAGTTCTTGTGGTCATTTCTTACATGCCCAAGGAAATGCTGATTGCCACTTTGGGGTCAGGAAGCAATTTGGCTGGACATCATGGAGGACTTTTGTCATCTTCTAGGCATGGAACAGCAGTCACTAGGGGTGTGGAGGGAGAGATATTTGTGGGGATATTTCCTACATTGTGCAGGGGGTTGGACTAGATGACCCTGGAGGTACCTTCCAACTCTGATTCTATGATTGTGTCAAAGGCAAAGACCCTTCAGTAAGAAGAGCAACTGCTTGTCACGTGTTAATAGCATTGTTAGAGCTGTTATGAAATAAAGGAAAAGCAGTAATATTCAATGCAATGCTTTTAAGCCATGAATGCTTAAAGGCTTTGGGGCAGCCCCATAGAAATTTTTCTTGGGGGCAGTTTAGCATGGTGGCTAAACTTGCTGGCGGGGATGGGGTAGACTTATGGGAGCTAATAGGGGATTGGGGAGCGAATTAATAGTGCTGTTGGGGGTGAGGGATCTAATCCCCTCCTCAATCCACCCCTGTGAGGATGGGGATAACCTCTCACCCCCACCCACCTCCTCCCACAGGTTGGACTGCTGGAAAATGGTGTGGAAGAGAAGGTGTGATGCTTCAGGAAAGGAAGGAGGAGAACAAGAAGAAGCAGTGCTCATGATGACAGCTACTGCTGGACACTGAGTGATGATGGCTCCTCCTCCTCTGCCTTCCTCCTGGCTTAACCATGTTCTTAGGGATCATGCACACACACACACACACACACACACACCTTCAGCCAATGGGGCTGGCCCGTTGACAGTTGCAGCTGCCACAGGAAGCAAAGATGGAGCCAGAGCAAGAAATGGTGGGGAGGCATGGCAAGGCGCAGCCAGACAGGCATGGCCTGCACGCCAGAAGTGAGCACTCAGTCAGCATTCCCAACCCTAGAACCCAGGCTGTCCTCAACTGCCACCACAGTTTCAGTCCCTCCCTGTATCCCCCTTCCACAGCTTCTTCTCAGACCAAGCTACCCTTCACTGGCCTCTGTTTCCCTTTAACTCATTTTTTGTCGTCGTCCCCCACACCTATGTGTGGCCTTCCCCATGGCAGTGAGCACGGTTGGAGCTATCTGAGGAGACAGGGAGGAAAAGTTCAGCTTGCAGTGGGAATGGCAAGGTGACGTTTTGTGGTGGCTGCAGCAAGCTGGGATTTCTCTCTGTGAGGGCAGGGCACATCTGTGAGGTGGCATGGCTCCTGTCAGCCTCCCCCCATGGGCTTGCTTTGAGGGCTTTTTGAATCTCCTCCACTGATTATGAAATAGTGCCTTCAAGAAACAGGAGTGCAAGCTTGAGAATCACAAATTCTCAAGAGGATTATCTGGAAGCATTTGTAGGCAATCAGTGCCAGCAAGAGCCAATCAGCTCTCGACTGCAAATCCCTTTTCCACAAAGCTTACTGGGTGACCTTGGTTCTGTCATTGTCTCACAGCTCAACTCACTTCTAAAGGGGAGGCATTAAATCACTTTGAGCTTTTTGGAGGAAGATTACTGCCAAGCTCTTGGGAGGTAGAAAAGAGATTTAAGCAAAATTCTGGCGGGAAAGTTTGCATTTGTCTTCTTTTGTGCCAAGGATGTGATGAACCAGTGAGGGAGATCATTTCCCGAACTGCAAGGCTGCTCATTCAAGAGTGGTGTGCTTACCTAGGAAAAAGATCTGAAGTAAAGCCCAGAACAATGATGCTGAGAAAGGAAGTGACTCATATAGGAAACCAATAGGTGATTCATGGGAATTGGCTAAATTTCATAACTGTAACATTTCTAAGCAAGCATGACAGAGCACCATGGCTTTTGTTTCAGGCTGGAAAAGACTGGAGAAGAGGACTAACATTTAATATGATGTGGTCAATACCAGCTATACACTCAAACTGTTCTGGTCCATGTAACTTTACAAAACTAGGCCACAGGAATTTCCTGTAGCTTGTTGAAGAGAAAACACAAAGCTCTTTATCTCGCAATGGGTAGTGGCTGCTGTCAGATTAAAAGGAGGAGGGAAATTCTTCTCTTCCCGTTCTGTGATTTCCAAGATGTGGAAAGTGCTGGATTACTTGTAAGCAAATTAGAACTTTGATTCTTAGGATGGTTAGCCTGAAGCACACTGAATATCTATGACTGTGTTTTAGATATAAAAACTGTCTTAACTACCAAACCACAGGAAAAAGAAGAGTTGGTTTTATACCCTGTCCTTCACTAACCAAAGGAGTCTCAGAGTGGCTTATAATCACCTTCCCTCCTTTCCCCACAACAGACACCTTGTGAGGTAGGTGGTAGAGCTGAGAGAGCTCTGAGAGAGCTGTGACTGACCCAAGGTCACCCAGCTGGTTTCATGTGGAGGAACGGGGAGTCAAACCCCATTCTCCAGATTAGAGTCCTGCTATTCTTAACCACTACTTAACCACTACTAAGGAGCTGCGGTGGCTCAAGTGGTTAAGACACTGAACTGCAGGCTGTGGAAGGTCAATAGTTCAGCAGTTCGAGACCAGGGTGCCGCATGATGGGGTGAGCTCCTGTCTCTAGTTCCAGCTCCTGCCAACCTAGCAGTTCGAAAGCAAGAAATTGCAAGTAGATAAATAGGTACCACTTTGGTGGGAAGGTAACAGCGTTCCGTGCGCCTTGGTGTTTAGTCATGCCGGCCACATGACCACGGAAATGTCTTTGGATAGCGCTGGCTCTTCGGCTTGGAAACGGAGATGAGCACCGCAACCCTAGAGTCGGATTCGACTGGCTTTCGAGCAAGGGAACCTTTACCTTTACCTTTACAGCCAGGGCCGGCCCAAGGTGTTCCTGTGCCCTAGGCGAGGCCAGCTTGTGGCACCCCCAGGGGATGCCAACCTCCCGGCGGGGCCTGGAGACCTTCCAGAAACGCCAGGCGCCACAAGTTAGTCTCCCCTCTGGCTGCTGGGCTCCCCGGAGGGGCGCTCAGGCTGGCAGCGGTGGCGGCAGCGGGGAGAGTCCCCGCTGGCCGGCCACTGCCATGCCGCCCCACCTCTCCCCCCCAAGGGCTTCTGAAGCGCTCAGGCTGGCGCCCAGAGGGGCGCTCAGGCTGGCGGCAGCGGCGGCAGCAGGGAGAGTCCTCACTGGCCGGCTGCCGCCATGCCGCCCCACCTCTCCCCCCAAGGGCTTCTGAAGCGCCCGGAGGGGTGCTCAGGCTGGCGGCAGCAGCAGGGAGAGTCCTTGCTGGCCCGCCGCCGCCATGCCGCCCCACCTTTCCCCCCCCCAAGGGCTTCTGAAGTGCCCGGAGGGGAGCTCAGGCTGGTGGCGGCAGCGTGGAGAGTCCTCGCTGGCCCGCCGCCGCCATGCCGCCCCACCTCTCCGCCCCCAATGGCTTCTGAAGCACCTGGAGGGGTGCTCAGGCTGGCGGCAGCAGCGGGGAGAGTCCTCGCTGGCCAGCCGTCGCCATGCCGCCCCACCTCTCCCCCCCCAAGGGTTTCTGAAGCGCCCGGAGGGGCGCTCAGGCTGGCAGCAGCAGCAGGGAGAGTCCTCGCTGGCCGGCCGCCACCATGCCTCCCCACCTCCCCCCCCCAGGGGCTTCTGAAGTGCCCGGAGGGGCGCTCAGGCTGGCGGCGGCAGCAGCGGGGAGAGTCCTCGCTGGCCCGCCGCCGCCATGCCGCCCCACCTTTCCCCCCCAAGGGCTTCTGAAGTGCCCGGAGGGGAGCTCAGGCTGGCGGTGGCAGCGGGGAGAGTCCTCGCTGGCCCGCCGCCGCCATGCCGCCCCACCTCTCCGCCCCCAATGGCTTCTGAAGCACCCAGAGGGGCGCTCAGGCTGGCAGCGGCAGCGGGGAGAGTCCTCGCTGGCCGGCCGTCGCCATGCCGCCCCACCTCTCCCCCCCCAAGGGCTTCTGAAGCGCCCGGAGGGGCGCTCAGGCTGGCGGCGGCGGCAGCAGTGAGGAGAGTCCTCACTGGCCTGCCGCCGCCATGCTGCCCCACCTCTCCCCCCCCGGCTTCTGAAGCGCCCCTCCAGGGCGCTCAGACTGGCGGGGGCTGGGATGGCGGGGAGAGCCAGGGGCGCCCGTTTAGGGCGGTGGGGGGGCTTTTGGGGGTGCCGGTTTGGCGCCCCTGAGGGCCAGTGCTCTAGGTGAGCGCCTAGTGAGCGCCTAGTGAGCGAGCCGGCCCTGACTACAGCAAATTGGATCACAACAGAGATCATTATTTGTCTCACACCATGTTTTACAACTTAAGATCAACCTTTACAGCCATTCACTTTCAAACCATGCAATTTGCCATATAAAAAGGATGCTACTTATAGGGTCTCCAACCAGTGCAGTGTGACCAGGGAATACCCGGAACAGATTGTGCCAGGTCTTTTTGCCATGACTCCCTCGCACTTCAAACTGCCAGTCTGAACTCAGCCTGACTGCATGCACAGCTGAGGAGAAAATAATATTCTTACAAACGTAGACCCATATGTTACATACATGCCAGCCCAATATGCTCCAGCTGCCAAGAAAGTATGTGCAAAGGTGATGTCTGAAACTTAAAATCTGTACTTTTGTAACCTGTCTTAATTGTGTGGCTTATTATTTTGATGATTATTTTTATTCTTCCTATATTTTTAGAAGACCTTTGTTTGTGGTCTTTGGCCACACACAATAAACATTAGTATTACTCCTGCTTTCATTATGTTATCTGTAATATTTTTTTAAGATGAAATTTCTAATGTGTGTTTTATTTTGTACTAGGAATAAGGCCCGTTGTGGAAATACGAGCTCTAGAAAGAAGCTCTGGGCTGGTGTCCTGACCTTGGGCACTCAGCGTTAATTTGTTGTGATGACCTCAACAGGGTATAATGACACAGAGCTTATTGTTTTCTCCAGAGGAACTAATCTCTACCATCTGAAGAGCAGTTGTAATTCTGAGTTATCTCCAGCCCTCCCCTGGAGATTGGCAAAAATGGTTCCCCAGGAGGAAATGGCTGGTTTGGAGGGTGAAGTCTATGGCATTGTATCTGTCTGAGGTCCCACCCCTCCTCAGATCCCACCCTTTCCAGGCTCCACCCCTCAATTCTCCAGGAATTTCCCAACCTGGAGTTGGCAACCCTATCTTCTTCCCAGCCAACCATCAACCTACCTTTATCTGCCCTTCTGACTTCAGTTTTCCATCATCTCCCCCCTCCCTCCTGGATACCAATTGTATTTCTAAGTGATCTCCGGCCCTCCCCTGGGGATTGGCAACAATGGTTCCCCAGGAAGAGATGGCTGGTTTGGAGGGTGGAGTCTATGGCACTGTACAGCAACCCTGCAAGGTAGGTTAGGCAGAAAGTCTGTGGCTGGTCCAAAATCACCCAGGCAGCTTCCATAGGGAGGCTCCTGCTGAAAAGGAGCAAGCAGCCAGGGCTAATGAAGTAATGCATGAAGTCACTCTGAGAGTGCTCGCAGCCCTAGGTTGCCAACAAAGACTGATTGATACAAAGGAGGATGGAAAACTCTCCATATCTCTATTTTGCCTTAGATTGGTTTTGATGCCAGCAGAGTGAGAAAATGCCAGGCTCTGGATGGGTGCCCCATGGTAAATAGACCAAACAGTTCCTAAAGATTTTCCACCTTCTGTCAATAATTCATTTTCTACACTCACAGCATCCCCTGCCAGAATGCAACATATCCCCAGCACTTTTGAATTAGAACCAGAACTTTAAGAGCTCTCCAGCTGTCACCTGGTATTCCATGGAAGAACTGGGTTGTTTGGAGGGTGGGGTCTATGGCACTGTATCTTTCTGAGGTCCCCCTCTTCCTTCTCCTCAGACCCCACCCTTAGCAGGCTTCATCCCTAAAATATTCTGGAAGTTTCCAATCTGGAGCTGGCACCCCTATGTCCTTTCCAGGCAACCATCAGCCAACCTTTATCTGCCTGTCTGTCTTCAGGTTTTCACCTCCCCGCCCCCCCAGCAGCCTCTGCCTAGGGAAAGGGCACTCTTTCCCTGCAGTGGGAACTAAAGCAGCTGACATCATTCTCCTCTCCCCTGTATGATCCACACAACATCCCTGTGAGGTATGTTAACATTGAAAGTCTGTGAATGGTCCGAAATCCCCCAGGCAGCTTTTATAACACGAACCTGGGACCTGCACACCATCCTCTGAAGCACTCTCAGGAACATATCTGTGGCAGTAATGGGGTAACAGCTGGCACCTTTTCCTATCATTTTTGCCTTGTGGTATTCTGCTTGTGGTGTGATCTGTCTTTTTGTGGTTGTGGCATGGTTGTGTTATTGGGCTTGTTTGTTTGTTTGTTTTGGCCCCCCATAGGGAATTTTTTTTAAAAAAATATTTTCTATAAATTACAACAGAAAAAATAGGGAGGGGACACTACAAACTATAGGATAAAGAAAATCTAACTAAGAACCCAAGGTTTGGAAGTTATACAATGTTTTTAACCAAAGCTATTTTCTCTTAGAAAATTTTTTGACATGAGGAGTATTCAATATTAATGCTCTAATCAACAACAATGAAAATTTCCATCCTTATTTCCCATCAACAGACCCCTGCTGACTATAGCTTCACATAATACGTTTATCCCCCCCTCCAAACTCTCAGAATTCAAATTCCATTTCTTCTACAATTAAAGACAGTCCACTTTGTTTCTTGTAGTGTCTTTCCTCTGATCTTCTGGCTCTCAGCACTTTTTACGTCCTTGTTACAGCTGTTATATGCTTGTCTGTAGTCTTAAGAGTCCATTGCTTCATTTTTGCAGGGCAGTTATGTTTTGGATTAGTCCAAGTCCAATCCTTCACTTAAAGATAAATCGCTTTTTAACCAACCTGCCTGTCCAATTATAACCCATTTTCTTCAGAGACATTCCATAAGTAAAGGCTTTCTGATAGTAACACTGTTTCTTTAAATCCAATGTCTTCTGAAGGCTAGGAGAGGGCGAAAAAAGTTCACTCCGATAAAGCAGGAAGAATCTCTAAGGCTAGCTAAATCACTTGACCCAGGCCACCTAGGTCATATGATATGCTTCTTCATTTGAGCTCTTCCTGAAGAAGGCATGGTTTCATTTTCTTCCTATGCCACAATCTCCATGTTGGAAGGATGTTTACTTTAACTGCTACAAAGTCAAAGATCTGTTTAAGCGCTTAAAATTCCCCTGTTGTAATTCATTCGTTGATCTGCTTAGTCTCCCCCTTAACGCTTCGATAAATCACTTTTTTGGGGGGGGGTTAGGGCATCTCCTCCCCCTCCCTCTTCTACTGTGGGGATTTTGCAGCACGCTGATTGATGTCTCACTTCAACATAACTCATTCATTAGTCAGTTGATCCAACAGGTCTCCCTGGGATCTCGCTTGGTGTAGATCCAACAGATCTCGCAGAATAGAGATAAATCCGCTGAACTTCCAGATCGCTTGCTGGAACGGTCATTTCTGTGCCATTGCTGGGAATCATAGATGGACCATCAGAACAGGGAGAAGCCCTCCTACGCCAGCAACAAGCTGGGGAGAGGGCTCTCCTAAAAGCTCCCTGGCTTGGCACCCATCGACAAGGGTGCCGTGGAAGGCATGCACCATTGTGCCTTCTCCTATCCCTGATTCATGGCACACGTCTCTCGCTACTGCGAGAAGCCACGGCCATTTCTGAAATGCTGAAGCTCCACCTCCCCGGGTTTGTTTCTTTTGAAGGGGAAGTGATGTGTTGTGAGTGAGGACATATTTTACCTCAGAATATACCAGGTCGCATATGTGTAGAAAAACCTTCCGTCTGGGGGGGGGGGAGTTTGAGGTGCGGAATGGAGTGAAGTCCAATCAGCTTCCATATGCAAATGACCTTGAAATGCTGGCCCAATCAGAGAAGACTGGCCAGGCTGCAGTGGGCAGGAGAGAACTCAGGCAACACAGCCAGTGGATAGATACACCTTGTGATTGACACATCACAGAGCCAACTGATTTTGCCGGGCATAGAACCTTGCCACCCCAACTAGCTTTTATATAATAAGGAAGGATGCCACCTGGATAGTCTTGGCTAAGAGGTGATATATATATAAAAATGTTATCTTTTTTCCTTTCAGAGGCTGCTTTGTTACTGCAGCACTGTAATCAATGAAAAATTCCCATTGACTTGAAAGTTGACCAAGTAAAGCACTATTGAGTGACTAGGAATAAGGCCCATTGTAGAAATAACTACAATGAGCTCTAGAAAGAGGCTCTGGGTGGGTGCTCTGGCCTTGGGCACTCAGTGTCAATTTGCTGTGGTGACCTCAGCAGGGTATAATGACACAGAGTCCACCATTTTCTCAGGGGAACTGATCCCTGCCATCTGAAGAGCAGTTGTAATTCTGAGTGATCTCTAGCCCTCACTTGGAAATTGGCAACAATGGTTCCCCAGGAGGAAATGGCTGGTTTGGAGGGTGAAGTCTATGGCATTGTACCTATCTGAGGTCCCACCCTCCTCAAACCCCACCTCTCCAGCCTCTACCCCTCAAATCTCCATGAATTTCCCAACCTGGAGATGGCAACCCTATCTCCTTCCCAACCAACCATCAATGTACCATTATCTGCCCTTCTGACTTCAGTTTTCCATCTCCTCCCCCTCTCCCTTGTTAGCCCCGATGCCATTATGGGGCTTTGCTATGGACTGTTTGCTGTTGCCACATGGTCTGTCTAGACTGTAAAATGGATGCCAAGGTAGAAGCCCATAGAGAAAGGAAAAAGCTGTCTTTTTACTCTGAGGGACTCCATTACATACCTGCTGCATGTCACCTACACGGATTAAGGGCCATACAGCAGACAAAGGACTTTTCCTCTGCCAGTCCATGAAGGGATTACCCAATCAAGCATTCAAATTGTTAACGACCCTTCCTGATGCTAATCAGGGACAATCAGGGAAGTCTCCCACCTTTTGTTTACCTGGCCAGCAAGTCCCTATAATCCATTCAACTAGCCACCCAACACCTGGCTTCTATTGTTTAATCCAGACCCTGCCTCTCTGGAACCTGATTGGTCATACCTAAGGTCTGCCTCTACTGACATCACACACCCCTGGGACTCATCATTGGTCCAGGAAATCTTTTGTTCTCACCTGAGACCAGCCCCCTGGGCCACCCATTGGGCTGCATTGTCTTACAGTGGGTATATCCCAGCACACAGATGGCCTTAGGGTGTGTGTCTCTGCCATGAGCCAAAATGGCAGCCCACCCCTGAACCCTCTGGGTTTAGGCCACAATCCTTCTTCATGGACTTCTGCACATCTGACAGGTAGTATCACCTCTCCATAAGCCATCAATCCCCTCTGCTTTCTTAGTTCTATTTTATGTGTGTGAATGCTTGAATACTGTTTGTGTGTTTGTGAATGGATAAATAAGGATTATATTCAGTAAAATAATATTTTATTAATTATACCTGGTCTCTGTGTCTTTTACTGGGAACCATTACAGACTAGCAGCATTCTCTGTATATACAGGCGAGAATCCAATAATAATAATAATAAACCAATTGCTATATTTAAAATAGAGCAATTTGGCTAACACCCTGCAGCCTAGGAAAAGTACAGTCTTTGTCCGCAGTAGGGACCAAAGCAGCTTACATCATTCTCCACTCCCCATTTCGATCTGCACAACAACCCTGTGAGGAAGATTAAGCTGAAAGTCTGTGAGTGGTCCAAAATCACTCACAGCTTCCACAGCAAGGTCTGGCTGGCCCTGCTCTGAAGTGCTAACTGCTATGCCACATTGGCTGTGGTATCGCCTGATATCACAACTGAACTCCAGACAACAGATCTCTCACTCCTCCTGGAGAAAATAACTGCTTTGGAGGGTGGACTCTATGGTGTTCTACTCAGCTAAGGCCTCTCTCCTCCCCAAATTCTGGCTCCTGTAGACTCCACCACAAAATCTCCAGGAATTGCCCAACCTGGAGCTAGGAACCCTAGTCAAAACTAGACCCAATGAGTTCTCCACAAAGGCCAAAGAAGGTCTTTTTTTTTTAATGAAAGAACCAAGCTTGGTTGCTTAGCAACAGCCGCCACTGAGGGGAAAGTGAGCTGCACAGCAGGAGAAAAGAATCGTTTGACAGCTGGTGGCCCACCTCAGTAGTCAGCCAGCCACAGAGAAGCCAAGCAGTAGAAGTGTCTGTCAGGGAAGAGTGGTCAGGCTGGCAGTGGGTGGGAGAAAGGAGCAGACCCAGCCCCCAGCCAATGGCATGCGAGTACTCTTTGTGTGGTGGTAGACAGGACAATGGCTGATGGAGTTCACAGCCAATGGGAGAGCTGGAAAGTGCCAATATGCTGGGCTTTTATATATATAGGATGGAGTAGCTGCTTTTATTCTCTGTGGGTCCCTCAGGACTGGGTAAAAACTAGTGACTCTTCACTGCCAGAGCTGGATTTATGCAGAAACTAAGGAAGTGACAGTATGGGACTTCAGATTATGAGGGGCTTCTAAATACAAAAAGAGTTATCAAAAAGTACTAAATTACCATTCGAGGGTAATGCTATTGGGCCTCTTAAACTTGACATAGTTTAGGGTCTCAGCATATCCTAACCCAGCCTTTCTTACCATGTATCTGCTATAAGGCATGCTAAACATTCTGCCTCCAAAATCAGATGAAATTTATATCTTGCCTTTCCCCCATGAAATTCAAGGCAGAGGCATGAAGTTCAGGACTCTAAAGAAGTAATGTAACCAAAGTTCATAATTACCTGGTTTGGAATATCTGTAGTTTGTAAATGCGCAGATATATTACTCATTGAGCATCATTTCACTGATTTTTTTTCAGATACGAATATAATACACAGTTCCCTGGAGCCTAACTTGGGGGAGTGAAATTCAGAGAGGAAAACAATAAAGCAACGTGTTATGAACTCTCTCTTCTCTGGAAGGCAAGATTTTTTCCACCAAGAGTTCTCTGAGAAAAATACAGAGCATATTCCAAATTGTGCCATGACTTCAAAGAATCAGAATGCCAAAGAATGCCCAGGTTCAATTAACTGGTTTCTTGTACTCAGCCCTATTATTAAAGTTTTAATTAAAATAATAGCCAGTTGCCCAAAACGTCTTTTTAATAGAAACAATAAAAAGTAAAAATGTGTAGCAGTTACCAATGTCTGGTAATTTAACTGGTAGAGGCAGGCTGTAAATAGTTTAGCAAAGCTGAGGAATAAGCTGGCATTGGCACAGTGGCAACACTTTTTTCACCAAGCTGCATAAAATAAATTTCCAGCTCCATGTAAAATGTTCTTCATTTATCTTAACAGAGGTTTCATTCATCTTTGGTATCTAGTAGCCTACTGTGATGTAGAACAACTGTTGTGACAGGGCATTCCAGCTGTTACAATGTACTATTTTTATTTTAGTGACCTCCAACACACCAAGCAAAACAAGAAGTTGTTAATTTTGTAATCATAAAATTGTTCTACAGCATTTGACAGTTGTTGCAGATTTCATTTGCAATCTAGGGACAAAAATTGTTGTACACTAATTATGAGTTGACCGATGGGAAACTGAAAATGCAACAGCTGCAATTCTACAGGAGACTAGCCTAACACGGCATTCACTTCATATTCTTGTTTTCATCTAGTTACAGGGTTGCTAACCTCTGGGTGGGGCCTGGCGATCTGGAATTGCAACTGATCTCCAGACTACAGAGATCAGTTTCCCTGGAGAAAATAGCTACTTTCATGGGTAGACTGTGGGATCATACCCCTCAAGTCCCAACCCTCCCCAAACTCTGCCCACCCTAGGGATTTCTTGACCCAGAGCTGACAACCCTAGTTGTCCACAACTGATCAAGGCTGAAGTCCTAAACATATGTATTAGAGAGTGAGTCCCATTGAACTCGATGACACGAAGTTGTTCAGGGTGGTGAAAACCAGGGAGGATTGTGAGGCACTCCAAAGGGATCTGTCAAGGAAGGGTGAGTGGGCGTCAATGTGGCAAATGGGGTTCAATGTGGCCAAGTGCAAAGTGATGCACATTGGAGCCAAAAATCCTAAATATAAATACACGTTGATAGGGTCTGAACTAGCAGAGACGGACCAAGAAAGAGATCTTGGAGTCGTAGTAGATAACTCAATGAAAATGTCTAGACAGTGTGTAACTGCAATAAAGAAGGCCAACACTATGCTGGGGATTATTAGGAAGGGAATTGAAAACAAATCAGCCAGTATCATCATGCCCCTGTATAAATCATTGGTGCGACCTCATTTGGAATACTGTGTACAGTTCTGGTTGCCACATCTCAAGAAGGATATTGTAGCATTGGAAAAAGTGCAGAAAAGGGCAACTAGAATGATAAAAGGGTTGGAACACCTTCCCTATGAAGAAAGGTTAAAACGCTTGGGGCTCTTTAGCTTGGAGAAACGACGGCTGAGGAGTGACATGATCGAGGTTTATAAGATTATGAATGGGATTGAGCAGGTTGAGAAAGAAGTACTTTTCTCCCTTTCTCACAATACAAGAACTCGTGGGCATTCCATGAAATTGCTGAGCAGTCGGGTTAGAACAGATAAAAGGAAGTACTTCTTCACCCAAAGAATGATTAACATATGAAATTCACTGCCACAGGAGGTGGTGGCAGCTATAAGTATGAACAGTTTCAAGAGGGAATTAGATAAACATATGGAGCAGAAGTCCATCAGTGGCTATTAGCCACAGGGTATAGATGGGAACTCTCAGTCTGGGGCAGGTGATGCACTCTATTCTTGGTGCTGGAGAGGGCAGCAGTGGGAGGGCTTCTAGTGTCCTGGCCCCACTGCTGGACGTTCTGATGGCACCTGGTATATTTTGGCCACTGTGTGACAGAGTGTTGTGTCAACTATAATGTGTTTAAGTAAGTCTGGCTATAGATGAATTTGATCTATTTGACAGCTCAGAGCTCTATCTGGCTGGCTCTGACCGGGTTAGTGCAGTTCTGTGAGGCACTAATTAACCTAATCACTGTGACTCAGCCCTGTGATCTGATTGGACAATGGATGTATATATGCAGTCATACTCTGTACAGTTTTTGCCCTTGATGGGAACCTGGTGTATGCGGAGCACTTTGTCACTGTGTCCAATTTCTTTTTTTTGGTAAATACAGTTTATTATTGGATATATCACACGTTCATACAATTTAACCCTACCTACATATCCATTTTTCTTATTTCCCTTCTCCCCCCCCAAACAAGGCTTCCCACACTGCTCCAACCCCATTAATGTCTCTCTTATTCTGTTACAATTACTTCTAAACTTATTTTCTCTTACAAACGGTAACAATTCAAAAGTCTAATTCTCTTTCGTTGTCTTCTTAATAACTATCAAAGCAAATCAAACCACGTTTAATGTCCCAATTTTTCAACAAGTATTTTTGAAAGTCTTTCCAGTCTTCAAAGAAAGTTTCATCTTCTTCGTTGTTTAACTTTCTTGTTAGTTTGTCCATTTCTGCCAAGAACAACGTCTTTTTAATCCATTCCCATGTTTCAGGTACTTTGTCTTGTTTCCAACATTGAGCAAAAATCAGTCTAGCTGCTGTAATCAAGTACCATAGTAGTGTTCTTTTGGCTACATTTATTTCTTCCATTTTAAGACCTAACAATAACATCTGTGGGTCTTTCTTAAAAGTACATTTCAGAATTTTTTGTATCTCATTGTGGATCTCAGTCCAATACTTTACTGCTTTATCACATGTCCACCACATATGGTAAAAAGACCCTTCATGTTTCTTGCATTTCCAACATTTGTTGGACATACTTTCATTTATAATAGCAGTTTTTTTAGGCGTCATATACCATCTGTACATCATTTGATAACAATTCTCTTTAACATTTACACAAGTTGAAATTTTCATTGACTTTTTCCACAAATATTCCCAAGATGTCATTAATATCTCGTTATTAACATTTACAGCCCATTTTATCATTTGCTCTTTTACAGTTTCGTCCTCAGTGTACCATTTCAATAAAACCTTGTACAGTTTAGAAATCATTTTTTTACCTTTCTCAAGCCATACAGTTTCAATTTCAATGTTCTTTTCTCTAAAACCATGTTCTCTTTTATCGGTCTTAAATAAGTCATAAATCTGTCTGTATTTCAACCAATCATATTCAAATTCGACATCAAATCTATCTTGTAACACAAAGTTTTTCCCTTCCAATTTTAAAAGATTTTTGTAAGGTAGCCAATCTAACCCTTGATTTCTTGAATGTGGATTAATCACTTCAGCTGGTACTATCCAAAGTGGTCTTTCTTCTGAGAAGAATTTTCTATATCTCATCCATGTCTTGAACAGTGATTGTCTTACAAAGTGGTGTTTAAAAAATTTGTCCATTTTTACTTTTCCATACCATAAGTATGCATGCCATCCAAATTTGTTATCATGCCTTTCTAAAGCCAATAACTTCTTATTCTCAAGATTAATCCACTGTTCCAACCATGTTAAACAGACGGCATCATAATACAGTCTTAAATTTGGTAGTTGTAGGCCTCCTCTCTCTCTTGCGTCGCATAAAATTTTCATTTTAATGCTTGGCTTTCTTCCTGCCCATACGAATTTGGATAGCTTTCTGCCACGAATCCAATACTTTCCTTTGTTTTAGTATTGGAATGGTCTGAAATAAAAACATCAAACGCGGTAAGATATTCATTTTTACGGTTGCGATTCTTCCCATCAATGATAAATTCAAAGTGTCCCATTTCTTCATATCTTGCTGAACCCTGTGCCACACCTTTTCATAATTGTTTTTAAACAGATCAATATTTTTCATGGTTAATTCAATTCCTAGATATTTAGTCTTTGTAACTACATCACATTGGATTTTCTCTTGGAGTTCTATTTGTCTTTGCTTCGTCATGTTTTTACACATCACCTTAGTTTTGTTTTTATTAACGTAAAAACCCGCAACTGAGCCAAATTCTTCAATTTTCTCCATCAGATGTGGTATTTTCTCAATAGGATCCTGAATCATAAACATCACATCATCTGCAAATGCCCTGTATTTGTATACAAATCCTTTCACTGAAAGTCCTTCAATACTATTATCTTTTCTTATTGCTGTCAATAATATTTCCAACATCCAAATAAACAGCAACGGGGACAACGGGCAACCTTGACGTGTTCCCTTTTGAACTTGGAAAAAATCCGTCCTTTCTTTGTTTATATTCAAAGCCGCTTTTTGTTCTGAATATATTGCCACAATCATGTTTAAAAAGAACTGTCCAATGTCCATTTTTTCAATAACTTGCAGCATAAACTCCCAATTTAAGTTGTCAAAAGCTTTTTCCGCATCTAGGAAGAGGAATCCAACTTCTTTTTCTGGATGCTTGTCATAGTATTCTATTGCGTCTATCACCACTCTTAAATTGTCTCTGATTTGTCTATTTGGTAAAAATCCGGCTTGTTCTTCCGCTATAGTATCTTTCAGATATTTTTTCAATCTCTCCGAAATTATTTTTGCAAATAATTTGTAATCATTATTTAATAGCGATATTGGTCTATAATTCTTTACTTGAGTCAAATCCAAACCTTCTTTAGGTATCAATGAAATATTTGCTTCTTTCCATGAATCTGGGATCCGTTTAGTCTTTCTTATCTCATTCGACAGAAGTACTAAAATGGGGGTTAGCTCCTCTTTAAATTTCTTGTAGAACTTTGCTGTGAAGCCATCTGGTCCTGGAGCTTTGCCCAACTTTGCATCTTCTATCGCCATTGTCACTTCTTCTTTCGTTACTAAACCATTTAATGATTCCTTAATTTGTTTTCCCAGCTCTGGAACTTCAATAGTCTCCAAATATTTCTTAATTCTCTGTTGATCAATTCCTTTCTTTTTAAATAATTTGGCGTAATATTTGAAAAAAGCTCTTTTTATACCATTCAAATTCATAACATCCTTTCCATTTTCAATAATCTTAGATATAAAATTCCTTTCTTTTCTATTTTTCAATTGCCACGCTAAAAACTTTCCTGGTTTGTTTGCACCCTCAAATGCTTTTTGCTGTAATTTCTTCAGATTCCAATATAATTCTCTGTTTAATAAAACATTCAGCTGATCTTGCAGAAAGTGGATCTCTTTAATAATCTTTTTCTTCCCTGGTCTTTTCTTTAATTCCTTTTCTTTTTGTCGAATTTTTTCATAAAGGTCTTTCTGTTGTTGCATCTTTTGCTTTTTGTCCTTGGAGTTCAGAGAGATAAGCATACCTCTCATTACCGCTTTGTACGCATCCCATACAACTTGTATATCCGTACCTTTATTTAAATTCAATTCAAAAAAACTTTTCGTTTCTTTTTTTAAAGTTTCATTAATTAGTTTTTGATCCAATAAGTCCTCATTAATTCTCCAATATAGTTGTTTAGTTTTTTCTTTAGATATCCAGAGTAAGGGATTATGATCAGAATTGGTTTTCGGTAAAATTTGTATTTTATAAGTTTTTTGCGCCATCTCCTCTGACATCCAAATCATGTCAATTCGGGAAAAGGAATTATGTCTATTAGAATAAAACGTATAATCCTTAATCTTGGGATTCCACTTCCTCCAAACGTCTTCCAGTTTCTCTTGCTTCATCAATTGAAAGAAATTTTTTGGTAGCTTTCCAATTGTCTCTCCACTTGCTTTGGATTTTCTGTCCAATGTGTTATTCACTGTACCATTAAAGTCTCCAGCTAGGACTACTTGATCATAATTTAAACAATCCAACTCTTTAGTCAAGTCATTGAAGAAAGTCTCTTTTGCACCATTGGGTGCATATATATTCACGAGCAATGTCTTTTTTCTGTTCATCAATATTTCCACGCCAACATATCTTCCTTCTTTATCTGAGAAGATTTTTTAGGATCCAATTCTTTTGAAACATAAATCACTGTTCCTTTTTTCTTATTAGTTGCTGAGGAATGAAATTCTTCTCCCAATTTTTTATTAATCAAATATTTATTATCTTGTTTTTTGATATGTGTTTCTTGTAAACAAATTATGTTACATTTTTGTTTCTCCAGCCAATGATTCACTAATCTTCCTTTACTTGGTGAATTTAGTCCGTTTACGTTCCAAGATAAAAATTTGTAATCCATAATTGTGTTGAATTAAATATCTTTAAAATCATCAAAATTGTTCTCTTTAAATCTGTATAAATCTCCTTCAGATTTAAGAGTAGATCTCACCGAATTGTACACAAATGAAAGTCCATATGGAATCTCCCATCTGAACCTGATGTTCATTTCTTTTAGTCTGTCTGTCAATTTCTTGAATTTTTTTCTGTCTTGTAAGATCGATCTCGGAATTTCTCTCAGAATTATTATTTTTTTCCATTAATTTCCAACGGTTGTGTGAATTGTTTCTTGAAAACATCTTCCTTCATTTTTGTTGTCACGAATTGAACAATCACATCTCTGGGTAATTGCTTTCTCTTGGCATAAGCTGAGTTTACTCTGTAAATCAAGTCAAAGTCTGGATCCAAATCTCCAACATCTTCCCCTACATAGGCTGTCAATGTATTGATTACTAGAGCTCGTAGATCCTGATCTTCCTCCTCTTCTATCCCTCTCAATCTCAGATGATTCTGAGTAGCTCTATATTCCATCATGGACTCCAGTCTTGTATTTTCTAACAGGGTTTTTTTTAACCTTCTGTTCCATTTCTTCAGATTTTGTCACCAGACTTTTGACCTCTTTCTTAACTTCTTCTGTATCTTTTTTAATCCCTGACACTTCTGTTAGTACCAGTTCTTTCAGTTCTTCCATATTTTTTTCTGTACTTGGACTTGCACTTGTTCTATTTGCTCCAGTTGTATTTGCAGCTGTTGTTGCAATTGTTGTTGCAGCTGTGATTCTATTTGTTTTCCAAGATTCTGCACCACTTCGGTCATCCGTTTTTCCATCGCTTCCATAGCCGCTTGCCACTCTTTTTTTCCTTTGCAGTCATTCTTGGACTAGGTGATGAAGCAGCTCTAGGTCTTGACCTCAAATCCGTCTTGGAAGCGACTTCAGTGCTAATCAATCTTTGTATTAGCAATCTTCAAGCCAAATCGCCACCTTTATAACTTGTATCAACGCTTTTTTGGCTTAAAAATAACTTTTTAAAATTTAGTCCTCCTCAAAATGTCGGGCGCAATTTCTCTATGATTTTCCGGCTAGAGTAGGCTCCTTCCAGACTTCCTGTTTACCTGTCCGTCTCTGTAATCCAACTTCCGGTAAAGGTGGTGTCACACATTCAAACGTCCGTCTATTTCCGGCGCAGCAACTTCTAAAACGTCCACTCTAGCCTACTTCCTGTATCATAGAGTCACAGTTAGTTTCGTTTCTGCTACGTAAAGTTTAGACTTGATTGACCACAGGAATGCAAAACAAAGTCACTTTTCAGCCGTTTTCTCTAAAGGAAAGCTTTCTTTTTACTTTTAAATCAAACGGAATAGTTCATTAAGAGTTCCTACGCTTATCCGTACGTTTCAATTTCGCGTTCTTCTTTAAACCGGTAAGCGCTTATTCGTTTGTTACCTTGCTTGTAATCTCGGGGTTTCGCGGTGCTTCTTCTGTAATCGATGTTAAACTTGATGTTAAAGAGATCGGTAGATGACGAATTTATGCTGAATTCTCAGCCCAGCTGGTATCTGTAGTGCTGATTTGCAACTGCCCTCTTCACGGAAGGAGATCAAAGTGTAAACAAGCTTCCTCCGAAGCTTATCCACACCGATCTCAACTCCCCCTCAGGCTTGGCTGCTTGCTTGCCACCCCCCCGCCTGGGGAGTGCTGCGCTGGGCCAGATGAAGCCCAGACTGTCGCCAGATACCGCAGTACACTCTGCACAACTCGCAAAGTGTGTCAATTCGCCATTTTACTCCGACCGGAAGCCACTGTGTCCAATTTCTGTGGTGAAGGCTGGTGTAAATAAATGTAAATACTTTTACACTAAGCTGTTTGGCCTCAAGTCTTCCTTTGATACTTGCACTCTCTTACTTTCTACTGTGGGCAGGCCACCGTGGCAGTTCTGACAGGGTTATGGGCCCAGATCCGCAGCTTGCTGCACAGTGAGTAAGTGCAAGTGTTGGAAGGAGTATCGGAAGACCAGTGACTGTCTGCTGAGGCTTTCTCTGATGCTTGAGAGGAAGCCGAGCCAAGCCGAGCCATGCTACTGAGAGCAGGCTGAAGGAGCTGGAAGCTGTTGGCAGCATGCTGGAGTCCAGAGTGCTGAAGGTCATCCAGTTGCTGGGATCGGAGTTCCAGCTGCAGGGAGCAGATGACATCATGGCCCGGGTACCCGTAGCCCAGATAGTGGAGAAATTAACCACAACTAATTACAATGTGTGGGCATTAAAAATGAAGCACTTCTTGATTAAGGAGGCTCTGTGGGAGTATGTTAATGACCCACCAGATGATCCGACGCCAGCTGACGAGTGGCAAGACGAAAAAGCACTGGCTTTGATTGACCTGAGTGTCAGGGATGATCAGCTTATCTATATTGCTGATAAACAGAGCTCTCAAGAGGTGTGGAATGCTTTAAAAGCTGTTTATCTACAAATTAACATTGGATTGTTAATCTCATTAACAAGAAAGCTGTACCGAAAAGTTCAGCAGCCTGGAGAGTCGATAAAAGCACACCTCAGTGTCCTGACTGGCTACTTTCAGCAGCTACAAGAGTGAGGAAAAGAATTTGCCAAGGATGATAAAATTTTCATAATATTAAATTCACTGGGCCCAAGGTACGACATGCTCGTCACAGCTCTTGAGACAGTGGATGTTAAATCTCTGAGTCTGCAGCATGTCGTGGGCAGAATTCTACAGGAGGAAGAACACTATGTTGAGTCGGAGCTTCGTTCGAAGGAATCCAGGCTTTCTGCCAAGAGTTCCAGGCATTGCTCCAAGAAGATACCGGCTGATTCTGCTTCAGCCACCTGCATGTTTCCTGCTAGAGCTAGCAAACAGTTACACAGAGACACTTCATCTGTTGCTCTTTGGGTGAAGAGGTGTTTCTGTTGTGGGTCTACAAACCATTTACTTCGTTCCTGTCCTGAGAAGAAGGAGCAGAGGAGAAAACGACAGCCTGAGGCTAAACATTCTGCATCAGTGGTGGTTACCACAGAGTCCAAATCTGCCTGTTGATTATTGGATTCAGGCGCGTCCCAAATGTTTTGCAAAAATGAAAGTGTTCTTCTGAACAAAAGGAACTCAACTCTAGACCATGTGAGTTTAGCCGATGGCATGCCATCAAGGGTTACTTGTCAGGGGGACGTATATTTTCCTTGTTTAAACCATACTTTCAAAGGCGTCCTGTGCGTGCCTGCTTTACAGAGCAATTTGCTGAGTGTAATATGCCTAGATGCTGCAGGATTTAAAGTGTTGTTTGCCAACAAGGAATGTAAAATAATGAAGGCAAACCAGGTGTGTGCAGTGAGTAAACTGCGGGATAGTATGTATGTGCTAAATAATGATGATGTGAAAGCACAGTCTGTGACAAATGTCAACCCACATAACAATTGTCAGCATCTCTTACATAGACGGTTAGGCCATGTAAGCTATCACACCATACAAAAGACCCTAGCCCTAACAGGCCAGGTAGGTATTAATGATTGTAAAAATTTTCTTGATTGTGATGTGTGTAAAATGACCAAGTCTAAAGCGTATCCTGTTGCCAAAAAGAGTCAAATAATGTCTGAGAAGCCGTTAGCATTGGTACATGCTGATGTAGTTGGGCCTTTCCCCAAAAGCCATTCTCATAACCATTAAGCCCTCGTGTTAACAGATAACTGGTCTCACTTCTCCTGGGTTTTTGTGATGAAACTGAAGTCTGAGGTTTTTACCACCATCAAATATTGGTACAAGAGGGTGACAAAGCAATTTGGCAATGTGCTTGTTATTCAAACTGATATGGGGGGGGGGGGAATTTACCTCCAATGCTTTTGAGACCTGGTTGAAACAAAAAGGGATTAAGCACAGAGCTGCTAATGTACGTACTCTTGCTGAAAATGGAGTTGCAGAAAGGAAGGGAGGAATATTACAGAATATAATGTATGCAATGTTGAAATACTCTGATTTGAGTATCGCATACTGAGCTGAGGCAATAAAAAATGCCTGTTATGTCAGTAACTGACTTTGGACAAGCGCAACTGATGACATTCCATATAAAATGATGTACAACAGATATCCTAAGCTGGACCATTTGAGAATTTTTGGGTCCAAAGAGTGGGTGAATATCCCTCTAGAGCGTAGAAGGAAAAGGGGAGCTAAAGCGAAAAAGCTTGTGTTTCTTGGGTATCAATCAGGCATGAAGTCTTACAGGTTTGCTGACCAAAATCAAAAACTCAGCTTCAGTAGGTCAGCTAACTTCTGTGAGCATGAAAACTGGAGTAGGATTCATGCTAATGAGTTGCCTCAATTGGTTGCACTGCCTTACACTGAAACCACTAAGTGTGAAAGCACTGAGAGTGTAAAAGAGGAGCCTGTGCTGAAAGGTGAACAATCCTCTGAAAATGTGCAGGATGATAGTGTGTTACCAAGAGTCTCTTCACGTAGCAATAAAGGTGTCCCTCCTGTGAGGTTTGGTTTTGATGTGAATCATGTGTATGTGAAGGAACCTCAAACTTATAATGATGTTTTAAAGTGGTCTGGTGATGAAACAGAGGCTTGGTTTAAAGCAATGGAGGAGGAGCACAACTCACTGATAGAAAATGAAGTGTATGCCTTAACAAGGTTGCCAGAGGACAAACATGTGATTGGTTGTCACTGGGTATACAAAATAAAAGAGTGAGTGTAACAGACTTCAAAAAATAACCTACCACTTATCAGTAGATGTGTTCTGCGTCAATTCAGCTGCGTTACAATTAGCTGATATTGAATGTATGAAAATGAGAAGCAGACACATCAATATCAGATACATGAATGTAAAGGATGTCTTGCAACGGGGATTAATTATGTTGCAATATTGTAATTCTGAGCAAAATGTGGCAGACATGTTCACAAAGGATTTGGATGTGAGTAAATTTATAGCATTGAGAGACAAACTAGGCATTATAGCACAGACTTAAGGGGGAGTGTCAACTATACTGTGTTTAAGTAAGTCTGGCTATAGATGAGTTTGATCTGTTTGACAGCTCAGAGCTCTATCTGGCTGGCTCTGACCGGGTTAGTGCAGTTCTGTGAGGCACTAATTAACCTACTCACTGTGACTCAGCACTGTGATCTGATTGGACAATGGATGTATATATGCAATCATACTCTGTACAGTTTTTGCCCTTGATGGGAACCTGGTGTATGCGGAGCACTTTGTCACTGTGTCCAATTTCTGTGGTGAAGGCTGGTAAATACTGGTAAGGCTGGTAAATAAATGTAAATACTTTTACACTAAGCTGTTTGGCCTCAAGTCTTCCTTTGATACTTGCACTCCCTTACTTTCTACTGTGGGCAGGCCACCGCGGCAATTCTGACATGTTGGACTAGATGTGTCATTGGCCTGATTCAACATTGGCTTCTCTTATGTTCTTATGTTCTTAACTCTGTTGGGATTACTTCAGAGTAAACATGCATAGGATTGTATTGTAAGCACTATAGGGCTAAATCATAAGAAGGGAAATATGCATTTTGTCAAACCCCTTCTCTCTTCGCCCCCCCCCTCGCAGGCCAGCTGAGGAAGGGGAGGGAAGGCTTTTGAAGATGCCTTCCCCCCTTTTGCTTCCCCTTCTGACATCACTTCTGGTGATGTCAGGGGGCGTGGCATATGCTAATGAGCTATTATGCTAATAGCCTAGTAGCTCCTGCAGCTCTTTTTCTACGAAATGACCCCTGCGTGTGTGTGTAACTGCCATTGGGAAGGGGTCTTTTCTAATTACCTATATTAACTGGGAACTAACCAAAATCATTAGTTCTAACACAGGATTCTTTAACCTGGAACTGGCTTACTTTTCTCAATAAATAAATCTTTTGATAAAGAGAGCATTGTTGAGAGTAACTTGGCCAGGTGTCTGACAGAGTGTTAGAATGCCTTTACTTTCTGACTGTTGCCCACCACCATGATGGCAGACAAATGCAGAGGTGCTGGGGCAGGTGTGAGTACAGTGTCTGAAACTGAGAACCCAGCCAACCAATCCTGACCAAAAACATGAAGAGAAAACCACAGGCATCAAACCAAAGAAGCAAGTTCTCTTCAAGACAAAGAGCAGGCGGGAGAGCTGTGACCGATGGGAACAGCCCGCCTGGCATCTGAGAACTCCGGGGCACAGAGGAGCACAAGGACACCTAAACCAGGAGAAGAGACAAGTATTGCATACTTTCCATGATGACCCGGAGCAAGTGAAATTGATGGACGAGCAGCCTATTCCGACCAGAGCCACACCAACCTTCAAGTTGAGGTGAAGGAATTAAAGGAGGGGCTCCAATTCCTCATCAAAAACCTCCCGAAGGTAGTGAAAGAATTGATGGAGAAGGAGCAGGAGGAGTCTGAAGAAGAGGAACCTGAACAACATCGGGGCACCAGAGCTATGAGATGTTGATGCCTTCATGCAAGCACTAAGCCAACAATATGAAGACCCCCTCAAGCTGGAGAAGGCCCATACCCAACTCTGTGGATTGAGGCAAGGGAATCAGTCAGTGCAAGAATATTCAGATGAGTTCAAGACCTACGCAGCCAAGCTCCAAAGGTGGCCCAAAGAAGTCCTCATTGAATTATATCATGCCAGCCTTAACACCACCATTCTAGAGAAGGCGCTGGCCCAAGGCAACACCCTAACTTTGGGTGGTTGGATTCAAGTAGCTTGTGAAGCAGAGAACTGGCACAACCTGGTGAAACTGTACCAGCAAAAAACACCCTGGAAGAGCGGAGGGGGGGAAACCAAGTCGAGGCAGGAGTACCATGCCTGAAAGTGACCAAGAGCATAGGGTGCAGATGGGATTAATTCTGCAGTGTGGGAAATCTTGGCACTTTGTGGCAAACTGCCCCAACATGAAACCCTGGAAAGAGGGTGGTGCGAAGGTACCAAGGAGAAGAGATCAAAGACCCCAGGTAAACTCCCCAAGGCACACAAAGCACTGCAAGCCAAAGCTCAAGACACCTCGGAGGGGTCCTCATCTAGTGAAAGCGAGTCACTCCAGGTGGCATGAAAAAGCCAAGGCCTGCTGTGAAGGGCGCCAGCTGGCAACTCCGAGGGAAAACAGTGCAAGAATCAGTGAGACCCTCCTCCCCCATTTTCTACCTAAATGTAACTGTAATCAACTCCGAAGGGGGAATGCACATTAAGGTGCAGGCCTTAATAGACTCTGGGTGCACCCAGGACTTAATTAGCCCAGCCATAGTAAATGGGTTGGGGGCCAAGGTACATAAACTGAGGGCACCCATAGTATTTACCCAGATGGATAGGCCCCCATGTCAAGTTTTGGTTTTGTTTCACCTCGTTCCACTTCACTGCTTGCCATAATTCTGGGCAGAGGGAATTCCTGAGGGGAGTGCATGGGTCGGAGTGTATGCTTTTAGAAGGCATAATTTTTCCTTAAGCTGTGCCCCAATGCTAGTTCCCAAGGGAGCTGGCCTTGGAGTCTCTTCTGCCAGGCTAGAAAGTAGATAAGGCACTGTATATCTGTCACGGTTGCCATAGTGACCATAGGGGCTGAATGATGACATATGCGTGAGGTGTGGGGTGTATTTTGTATTACCTATAATAGAGGCTTTTGCACGCTTTTTTGTTAGTTCTGACACAGAGCCTGTTTCCTAAAGTAAGCATATCTCAGTAAACTACTACTGCTTAGGTGTGTCGCGGAGAGTGTCTTAATTGGGAGACCTGACAGAGTGCTTAAGGAAGCTTAAGGAAAAGTTATGGCTTCTAAAAGTATCCACTCGAACCCATGCAGTCCCCTCAGGAATTCCCTCCCCCCAGAACCATGGCAAGCAGTGAAGTGGAACGAGGTGAAACAAAACCAATTCTGGGAACTGAAAACAAATCAGCCAGTATCATAATGCCCCTGTATAAATCAAAGCTGTGACCTCATTTGGAGTACTATGTACAGTTCTGGATATTACAGCATTGGAAAAAGTGCAGAAAAGAGCAACTAGAATGATAAAAGGCTTGGAACACTTTCCCTATGAAGAAAGGTTAAAACACTTGGGGCTCTTTAGCTTTGAGAACAATGGCTGAGGGGTGAAATGATTGAGGTTTATAAGCTTATGAATGGGATTGAGCAGGTAGAGAAAGAAGTACTTTTCTCCCTTTCTCACAATACAAGAACTCGTGGGCACTCCATGAAATTGCTGAGCAGTTGGGTTAGAATGGATAAAAGGAAGTACTTCTTCACCCAAAGAGTGATTAACACATGGAACGGCAGCTACAAGCATGGACTGCTTCAAGAGGGAATTAGATAAGCATATGGAGCAGAAGTCCATCAGTGGCTATTAGCCACAAGGTATAGATAGGAACTCGCAAGGCTGGGGCAAGTGATGCTCTTGTAATCTTGGTGCTTGGGGGGGTCAACAGTGGGAAGGCTTCTACTGCTGGACCTCCTGATAGCACCTGGTATTTTTGGCCACTGTGTGACAGAGTGTTGGACTAGATGGGCCATTGGCCTGATCCAATATTGGCTTCTCTTATGTTCTTATGGATGCAGCAAGCAGAAGGGGCATCCTGGATAGAGAAATTTAAGGCTGCTTTTACAGACAGTGATAAGGCAGACATCAAGAAAGATGGGTCTTTAACACAAAGGGAGGATGGGTGCTGGTATCAGCAAAACAAACTATTTGTCCTGAAGCACTTAGGGGGGAAATACTGTTGATGGGTCAAGATAACAAAATGGCTGGACATTATGGGTATTTAAAGACTTGTGAGATTATAGTATTTGCCAGTATGCTAACAATCTGTGGCTGTATTTCAGCATCAATCTCTCTTCTGGTAACCAAAAGGCATTTGAGCATCCAAACCCAAACAGGAGCAAGTCTAGAGGAAGACTGTCTACACATCCCTCCATATGTGTCAGCCTAATGAATTGTGAGTCCCAACGCAGGCTTCTAACCAGAAGAATAAAGTCCCAGTGCACTAATAAAGCTGAAGAAAAAATGTCCAATTGATTCAATGGATACTAATGTAATAATAGATGAAATTCTAAACAAGAGGAGCATCACTACTTGAGGTAACATGTTAACATTGCCCCTAGCAACCAACAAGGCCTTCATGCAATCTTGTTTGCTGTAGTCATTTGGGATTTATATGTCTAAGTAACTTCACAGGTCACACACAGTTCACAGTGGCTAATGTGGATAGTAGACCCTTACTCTCATCAGAAGAAAAACATTAGCACTTTTCTGGCCACAATAGTTTTTCATAAGTACACTGCTAACCTGAAAACAAAGGTGAAAGACACATTTGCCTTTAAATACAAGACATTTTATTGCTGAACAGATGAAGTGTGGAAATCATCCGCACCTGAAGATGTACAGCTATCAGCCACATGCACCATTCTACACATCACTCTGTCCTTCAGGTCCTTGGTTAAGCAATAGTTAACAATATGATAACAATACGTTACATGCATGAATGTGTGTGAAACTGAGCTCTAACGTGCAGTTCCAGGATGTGTTTAGAACCTAGAGAGCAGGAAAACATTTGGAAGGGTGATTTTTGGAGCAGAGAAAATGTAGATGGCCACTTCCTGTCATTTCTTCACTTCCCCCCTCCCAAAAAAACCCCTCCTGTTTTTCTCAGGGAAAAGACTGCCAGCATTCACCTTAGGGTTGCCAGTCTCCAGGTGGGGCCTGGAGATGTCCCATTTTTACAACTGATCTCCAGTTGACAGAGATCTTCTTCCCTGGAGAAAATGGCTGCTTTGAAGGGTAAACTCTATGGCATTGTACCATGCTGAAGCCCCTCCCCGCCCCAAACCCCACCCTCTCCTGGATCCACCCCCAAAGTCTCCAAGTATTTTTCAACCCAGACCTGGCAACCCTAGTTCACCTGCATGCAGTTGCATATAAACATAAGATTCAGAAGCAGTGCGAACTGTTCTTTGGGAGCGACATAGCATCCCCTCAGTGATCCCACCTTCCTGCCTTGTGTTTAAATTTCCTATTTTGTGTGTGTGTGTGTGAGTGCTGCTTTTAGCTGTTTTTATGGTATATTTTTATTTGGTCTGTTTCAATTATTAGCCACCTTGGTGGACCTGGGTAGAAAGGTGGGATACAAATACTGTAAATAAATATACATTCACTACAGTAATCATGGCTCAGAATAGGTCAAGGTGGGATTGTGGCATTCAGCATGGATGACTGTTTGCAAAGACACAAATAAATAACATGATGCTTCTTTTGTGTATGTATGTGGAGAGTGTCTTCCCATAATTTGTGGTCAAGAACAGAAGCACCCAACTTGCTATGCAGAAATAGACTGGAATGCTGGTGAGGGAATCATATTTGCAGACTCCTGCCACATGATCCAGAGCTAGATTACTTTTGTAGTGTGAAAAGGGCCAATGTAGCAGCAGCTTCCATATCATAAAAGTAATTAGTTTTATTTATGTGATTTATACCCCACCCTTCTCTCTAATGGGGACCAAAGGAGTTCACTTTCTCCTCTCCTCTGTTTTATCCTCACAACAACACTGTGACTAGATTTGTCAGACCATAGGTGGCAATACCCAGGATGATTTAGGGAGCAGGGAACTAGGGTTGCCAGGTCCCCTGGGGGGCAGGGGTTTGCCCGCTCGACAGGCCCCTTACCCACTGGCCTGGGTCCAGCTGCTGGGGGGAACCTCACCCCCAAATTGCTGGGATCATAGGGACATGTCCAGTGCAATGATGTCACCCAGAGGTGACATCATCATGTTGGGCATGTTGCGGGGGGCAGAACGCTCTATCATTCGAGGGGAAAACTCTATATTTTCCCCTCAAATGATAGTGGCCCCACCCTCAACATGCCCAACGTGATGATGTCACAGAACTCCCCTGCCAGAATGAAGGTAAGACCTAGCAGGTATGCTTTAGGATTTTGCAAAAACTTAAGAGTTTTTGCTAATCTTAGAGCATTCCATGACACCACTTCCAGTGAAAATTCACCCCCTATCATCCCCCCATGTCCTCCCTTTCATGCTTCAGGTGCCAGCAGGAAATGACCTAGATTAGCAGGAGGTCTTCTGCTATAGTGAGAGACCTGGTAAGGTAACCCTACCTGAGAGTGTGTGACTGACCCAAGGTCACCCTGCACGCTTCCATGGCAGAGTGGGGATTCAAACTTGGATATTCCAGATCTAGTCCAACATAGATGTGGCAACCATGAACTCTAAACCGTATACTTTTTGGACTTCTCATAAACTACTTCAGGCCTGTAGTACTGAAACATTATTCCCATGCAGGAAAAAAGTGCCACAGCCAAACAACTGAAAAATGCAATACCAGCTTTTCCTGAACCTTCTCATTTCAAAAAAATGCTTCATGGCTTTGCCAAAGTGAAAACAAAGAATCCCTTCTTATGCTCTTCTGTTGCCAGTGGCTCATTCACCTCTGTAGGTCACAATAGCTTCCTGGCAAGCAACCAACACTGACAAGACCATCAGTGCCAATAACCATAATGACTACCTCTTAGGCAATAAAGATCAAATTTCATCTGAATGGAGGAAGGTGTCCAGTGGGGTGCCACAGGGCTCAGTTGTGGCCCCAGTACTTCCCAATATTTTTATAAATGGTCTGAATGAGGGTATGGAGGGGCTACTCATTAAATTTTCATGTGACACTAAATTGGGAGGAGCAGTGAACACACTAGAGATAGAATTCAACTAGATCTGAACATGCTGGAAAACTGGGCGGATGTGAACAAGATGCAATTTAACAAGTATAAGTGCCAAGTTCTACATCTGGGTAACAAAAATGAGGAACACACATACTGGAAGGGGGATCACTTCTGAATAGCAGTATGTGTGAACAAGATCTTGGGGTGTGGGTGAACCATAAGTTAAATAAAAAACCCTGTCCCTTGCCACCTGAGATCTCTGTCACCATTTCGGGTTCCCAAGGAAACCACTCACACTGATGATGAGGCTTTTGAATTGCATCATGCTTTGGGGGACTTTTGGTTCAGTTTAGTGCCTTCTTCCAAGCACTGGGCAACTTACCTGGAAGAAGGCACTAAAACCTACAGTGCAATACAAGGCAGAGTAGTTGGCATTGTTGGCAACCCAGAATACCAATGTGGCTGTGTACAAAGAGGAGGAGGAGGAGGTGGTGGTGGTAGTGGTGAAGGGGGAACAGAGAAAGAGCCAGCATGGGGAAGTGGAGATGCCATTTTTATGATTTCTACTCCTGTCTCTTATAATCTGAAATGAATTTGACAGGAACATTATAGGACCCATCTTCATCATGCTGGAGATGGTGGGAGCTTAAAAACAGATTATGTACACACAGTTCTACAAGTTTAGTCTGTATTTGATCCAAGAAGACTGCACTGAATTTCATATTTTCTGCCTTTGTCTTTTGCATTTTTTATGCCGCCCCTCCTCCAAGCAACTCAGGGCACTGCATATCACTCCAGTGATCTCCCAACAATTTTTTGAGATAGATAGACTAAGACTAGAGTGAATGGCCCAAGTCACTGAGTGAACTTCATGGCTCAGCAGGAATTTGAACCCAGGTCTCCTCCATTGCAGTTTGACACACTAATCAGAGTAGTTCAGATGTGTATAGTTATGGTGTTGTGATGGTGTGCCATCTGAGGAACAAAGCTAGCATATGGTTGTTTTATCCATACAATCTAGATCCTGCTTAAAGATGAACAATGTGTCAAATTATTTCTATTTCAACTGAAGTGTGAAATCATCTCTAGGTTACAGCTGGATAATTTTGTAGTAAAATCAAAATCTCTGCTTCAAGTCAAATCCTTCCTTATATATATTTGAGTTTTGGTCATACCTTATATGGTCAAAATGCGCGCCGGAATCAGTTGGCCAAGGGACTTGCCAGTCAGAGACGGAGTCCCTCGCCACTGGCTGCTTAGCCTTCCGGCCCTCCCACTCAGCCACCGCGCAGCCTCACGACCCCAGTCTGCTCCAGCCGCCGATCGCTTCGGCCTGGGGGGGGGCGGCGGCTACCGGCTCGGAGGGACTTCAACCAAAGCTGGGTATGGAGGCTTTGTGGGGGAGGGCGCAGCAGGCCTCAGGAGCGCTGCGCAGCCACCCCTCCCTGAAGGCTTTCGGGAACGGAGGGCCCTCCCGAACGGCGGGGCAGGGAGGCTTGCACGTGGAGTCAGCGGCGGGCCTCAGACGCTTCCCTTGCCCGGAGATCACCGCCCCTCCTCCCTGCGTGACGGGGCCAGCCCAGCCGCCTTGCCCACCCCCAAGGACTCTCCCTAGGGCCCGTTGCCTCGGCCGCAACAGGCTTCCCCCCTAGTGACATTATATTTTTCCATGTTTCTAGATTAATACTGACAGTTGCCTCCTTAGCATGCATACAACACACACTCCATTAAGTTTCACTTCAACCTACCCTTCAGGAATGCAGATGCCTAGGAATACATACTACAAATCCAACTTCCTAGCCCTCAGGGACTGCAAAGTTAAGTTTAAAAAGAAACAAGCAGTTTCTGCTGACAGTTTAGTACCTCTATTTGCAGGATTGGCCCAAGGTTTACAGTACATGGTGTAGAAAACACTACCTCAGATTTCATTATGAAGTAGAAGCAGACAATCTTGGTTCTCAATGTATGTGCCTCTACTTTAGTCGCAGTAGGGCTTCCAGAGTTCATTTCTTTGCCCCACATATTCATTCTTCATATGCTTTCAATCCCAAGACCACCAAAACCAGTTCTTCTCTTAGCCCAACACAAAATGTTGTGACTTGCCCTGAGCCCTCTTGCAGGGGAGGGCAGGATATTAAATAAATAAATAAATAAATAAATAAATAAATAAATAAAATACAAACTGGCACCTGGAAAGTTCCAGCTACAAACACTGACCTTTTGCCCACATGTCCCTCAGTTGTGTTGTCAATATTCTTCCCACATATCTACAACAAACAACTCTGAGCTTTCCAGAATATTTAAACTCACACCAAGAGAAGATCAAACAAAATTAACACATGCTTTCTCTTCCTGTACAAACAGCCCAGCTGATGGAGTCTAAGCCCCTGGGGAAGACCTTTCTTTACTCACCTGAGTATGATGTCTTCCTCATGCTGCCCTTATTCCAGCTGTTACATAGGAAAAGAGTAAAGTTTCTCTCAGCAACTTCTGCAAGTAATCCCCAGGGTGATCTGTTACTGCTTTAACAATCCTTTGGTGCCAGCAGGCAGGGCTCAGCAGTGGAAGTGTACTCCTCCTACCCGGTACAAATACACAGACACAGTTGCAGCTGAGAAGGGAGTCCACAGTACTCCCATTAATTAGAACACACCTTTTCTAATCTGATGTACAGTTGTTTGCTGTTCCAACTACTCTAAAGCTGGGGGAGGTGGCTAACAGAAGAACTCAGCTGCAGCATTACTTTAACCTTTTTTCCTCAGTGAACAAATTAGTCCTGGCACATATTCCTACTCACTCCAGGCTTCAGAGATCCCCTTCAGGTTTAACCTACGTATGCTGACTGAAGTCATTTGACCTCCTCCCCACTGAGTTTCCAAACAGCCACTTTCTCCCTTCCCCCCTCACTCCTTTCTCTTCTGGGTAGGTCAAAGTTGATCTAGACAAGTAGTCTCTAGTTCAAAGTACATCATGGCCTGCCAGGCTGTGCAGGGTAAACAAGGCTCCTCTTCCGCCTTCCAAAGGCACACAGAAAGGAAAGGCTTGCTCAAGGCGATTTGCTCAAATCCTGTAGCCTTAAGATGCTACGTGTATACATGCAGCCATTCATTGCTTGGAAAGGAACCGGGCTATCGGCAAGCTGCATTTAATACTGCTAACCCTAATATTTTATTGAAAAGAGACTTGGGTTTTGCTATGGCCTGTGTGTCTTGCCGCCCCCAGGTCTGTTAATAGAAATGTCAATACACTGCTGGTACAGTTCCTTTGAAAAATGCCATGCAAGTAATTAAGTAAGTCCACTGCTTTCCAGGGGTATTAGCTGGCTGACATTTTTGTTTCAGCCTGCTTGGGTGGCTTTTGTTTCTTGTGCCTCTTGTCTGGCTGCCAAACTTATATGGTGAGGCGAGGCTAGATTTTTTAAAGACAGTACTGTTTTATTTCCTTTTTAAAGGAGAAAATGAACAGTTTTTGCAAGCTGCAGGGTACACATGTACTGTTACGTCAGTCTTTGGGCAGATTTCTGCTCATTACAAGGTTGCTGCATCTGTTTGGATTCTTGAAAATGCTGTCAGCCACACAACTACTATGTGGTGCTGGCTTCTATTAAGGAGCACACAGTGCTGCACACTATAGTGATCGCAGCCATTTTATGGTGCATGAACCCACATGTCAAAAAGACATTGGTATAGTTTCTCCTGGACACCTCTTTGTACTTCCTTATGGAAAAATTCTGAGAATTCCCTTACACACCCTTTCTGAAAATCGAGATAAGGGATTGTTTTATGATTTGCCAGGGGAAAAGGATGTGCCTAAACTCATTATTCATAATAACCATCCTTTCAAAAATATTGAAGGAGGACAGTTCAGAGAAGCATCTGCTATATATCTGTTTGCCAGAAAGGAAGGGGAAATCCAGCCCAGATCTGGAGCTACAACATCAGGAATATAGGTACAGTAGTGATCTTCAAACCCACCACCATGCAGCAGAGCCCCATATTCAGGGCCATGCGCTCCTGTGTGGCTACCATATTGTGTTTCTAGGGGTTTTGGGGGGAGGAATTTACTGCTATTGCATATGCACAGAGAGCAGGACTGCCATGTCTCCTGCCTCATCTTGCACACGCATTGGAGCCTGTTCACATCTAACAGTGAATGCAAGTGCATCCTGCATGTACATGTGTACATCTGCATACACCTTTTTGAAAGAAAGAGACAATTTACATTTGCTTTACAAATGAAACTGGGGACCAGTATCTGGATAAAAGTGGAGTTGAAATCGTGTGTTCTTCTGTACATTCGTTGGATGTAATATGGAAATTATTTAATACATGTATTTTTAAAAAATCAAGTGTACATTTGCTGTAACTTGTAAACAGGGCATGAGAGCAGCAGCAAGACAGGCAGGGGATGTAACTCAGTGGTGGAGAGGATTTGTTTTTACCATAGCAGGTTCACACACACACACACAGACAGCAAAACTCTCCCCTGTCTTCTCTCACTTCCCCAACCTACCCAGCCCAGCTACCTTTGCCAGTTGGACCTTCAAAACCTCTTGCTGTGTAGCGTTCTCAATTCCTATTAGTAAGCTGATACACTGGCTCCTTCTCTTCCTGCAACATGAATGCAATGTCACATAATTTCAGATCACGTGCAGCTCACTGAGTCCCTACCTGAGGGCTTAAAGGTGGGTCCCATGGCTGGAAAGGTTAAAGGCCACTGGTATATAGGGCAACTGCCACTATGAGTGCCCCTCTGGATCTAGCTAAATAATATATGTGATGCAAGGTGGGTTGAGGGTTCTCCATTTTGGCTCAAAGTCCCATGTACCATCAAGGGACCTCACCTGATGAAGTGCCTGTTACTTGTGGAGGTTCATAGCATGGCAGGAGAAGAGAAAAGTCTCAAGTCTTCCATCCTACACCATTTTCCAAAGCAAAAATGGCCACGGGGGAGGCAGGTTGCCCCTTTCTCTGACTCTCTGTGTCCTGGGATCACATGACTAAGGACATGTGGAATGTGAGAAAGCGGCAAACAACTTCCCATGGCCATTTCCACTCAGGAAAATGATGCAGGATAGAAGGCTGAAGCCCCGCCTCCTCTTTCACAATGCTTACAAGCCTCTGTGAGCATTGGACATTTTGCCATGTGAGTCCTTTAATTGTACATGGGACTGTGAACCTTTTTCTGTTTCCATGTCTCCTAAGATCATGTGAGTAAAGAAACATAGAGCTGGAGATAGGGGCAAACAGGCCCCCATGGCCATTTCCAGTTGGGAAAATAGTGCTGGAGAGAAGCCTGAAGGCCCCCTTCCCCTCTTGCAGTATTCACAGGCTTCCTTGAGCACTGGGGTATTTTGGCATGTGATTCCCCCAAAGGTATGTGTGACTGTAAAGATCACAGACCTGGCTCATTTCACATGTATCATTCAATCAAGTAGACCCTCAGATACTCTGAAGAGCAGTTCTGCTGAGCTTGAAATTCACCAAAACAAGCACAGTCATGTTTAGCAAAGCTGGAAAAAGTACAGAGGGCATCCAAGAAGATTAGGAGGTTGGAGCACCTTCCCTATGAGGAGAGTCTGAAGAGTCTGGGACTTTTCACTTTAGAAAAGAGATGAGTAAGGGGGAACATGATAGAGGTTTATAAAATGATGCATGGGATGGAGACAGTTGACAAAGAATTTTTTCTCCCTCTTCCAAACTACTAGAACTTGAGGGCATCCAATGAATCTGATGGCCAGTAGGTTCAGGACAGACAAAAGGAAATGCTATTTTAAAAAGAGAGTGATTAAAATTTGGATTTTGCTGCCAGAAAATGTAGTGATGGCCACAGGAATAAACAGCTTTAAAAGGGGATTAGATAGATTCATGCAAGATAAGTCTATCAATGGCTGCAAGCCGTGGTGACTGAGAAGCCAGGAAGCAACATCAGGTGAAGGCCTCAGCCTCTATGCCCTGTTGTTGGCCATCCAGAGGAACTGGTCGGACACTGTGTGAAACAGGATGCTGGACAAGATGGACCATTGGTCTGATCCAGCAGGGCTCTTCTTATGTACTATTACAAGCAAGGAACTTAATAACAGCCCTGTGTTTATAAACTGCCCTGTTCTTTTTGCAGGTAGTAAAAACAGGAGGCTTGAAAAAATACCAACCTTGCCAACAAATCACCTCACTTCTCACTTGCTTTGAAAGCCCCTTGCTTCGATTGTCTTAGTTGGTTCCAACTTGACAGCACTTACGTATGAAACCCTGACAGCTATCATATATATCATACTGCATTCTAATTGCAAGTCATATGGCCTGCTGAAAAGGCTGCACTCATGGGATTATGAAATAGCAGTGGATCATGGGGGGAAGAGGCAATTGCTAAGGGATAGTCCAGAGAAGGTTCCCAGGCCACTAAAAAAGGGTGACTAGATGAAAAGGTTGAAAAGTCTCCTACACCAGTGCTAGTTAATTATGTGTAAGGGGTTATTTTGGCTGGTGCATTTTTATTAGGGTTGCTAGACCCACGGTCACAGTGGGGGATCCCCAGGTTTCAGGGGCTCCTTCCTGCTACCAGCCAGCTGGTCGGTCAGGGGATGCCCCACCCCCAAGAGTGACCACACAACCACCCCTACTGCAAGATTTAAAGGATCCTCCAGCTCACCAGCAGGAGCATGTGGCCCGCCAATCAGCTGGAAGGCCCTTTAACTCTTGACGGAGTGAGGGAGGAAGAGGGGTGTCCATGCACATCTGCACTCCAAGCCACGAATTCACAGCTTGGAGTGCAAGTGCATGCGGTCTCCCCCTGCTTCTTCCCAACAGCATTTAAAGGGACCTTTTAAATGCTGCTGAAAAGAAGCAGGCACTGTGTGTCTGCACTCCAAGCCACAAATTCATGGCTTGGAGTGCAGGCACACATGGTCTCCCCCTGCTTCTTCCCTTTAAATGTTGTTGGGAAGAAGTGGGGGGAGGCCACACGCACCTGTACTCCAAGCCACAAATGTGTGGCTTGGAGTGCAGGCATGTGACCCCCACTTCTTTTCAACAGCATTTAAATGGACCCTTTAAATGCTGTTATCATAGAATCATAGAATGTTAGAGTTGGAAGGGAACTTGCAGGTCATCTAGTCCAAACCCCTGCACTCTGCAGGAGCATAGCTGAAAGATAGCCCTACAACATACCCAAAAGATTGTCGTCCAGCCTCCGCTTGAAAATGTCCAGTGAAGGAGCATCCACCACCTCCCGAGGCAGTCTGTTCCACTGCTCAACCACTTTTACAGTTAAGAAGTTTCTCCTGATATTTAGCTGGTATCGACTCCCTTGTAATTTCCACCCATTACATCTACTCTTGCAATCCAGAGCAAAAGAGAATAGATCTGCTCCAGCTTATACATGATAACCCTTCAGATCTTTGAAGACTACAATCATGTCCCCTCTAAGCCTTCTCTTTCCTAGGCTAAACATACCCAACTCTTTCAGCCTTTCCTCGTAAGACTTGGATTCCAACCCTATCACCATCCTGGTTGCCGTCTTCTGGACATGCTCGAGCTTGTCAACATCCTTCCTAAAATGTGGTGCCCAAAACTGGACACAGTACTCCAAGTGAGTCCTGGCCATAGCAGAATAGAGTGGAACTACCAACTCTCATGATCTGGACACAATGCTTCTGTTATGTCCGCTGATCGCCACTAGGTGACAGCGACATTTACCAGAGCTTGGAGCTCAAGAGACAATAGGGACTAGGATCCTAAAACCTCAAGCGGTCACCAATAGGAACCTTGGTGGGAAGTTTAAACCCATCAATGGGACCTGGGGGTGGTCCACAGGGACTGTATATAGTTGGCCATCTGGCCAGTATTCTCTGTTCTGTTGTGTGTGCAGTAAACTATGAGCTAAGAATCACTCTGTGTCCTGGTTCTTCATGTGTTGAACCCACAACACAACAGCTTCTGTTAATGCATCCTAAGATTGCATTAGCTTTCTTCACAGTCACATCGCACTGCAGGCTCATGTTTAGCTTGCGATCAACCAGAACACCTAGATCCCTTTCACATGAGCTGCTGTCAAGCCAAGTCCCTCCCATTCTATATCTATGCCTTTGATTTTTTGAACCTGTGTAGGACTTTTCACTTATCTCTATTGAAATTCATTTTATTTGTCTCAGCCCACTGTTCCAGCCTATCTAGATCATTTTGAATCCTGACTCTGTCTTCTTCAGAATTAGCAATCCCACCCTGCAAACTTGATAAGTATCCCTTCTGTCTTCCTCCAGGTAATTTATAAAAACATTGAACAACACTGGGCCCAGGACCAAGCCCTGCGGCACTCTACTCAAGACTTCCCTCCACGTAGACGCAGAGCCATTTATGAGCACTCATTGGGTACGATTTTTCAACCAACCAACGGTTGCACCATCCAGCCCACATTTAACCAGCTTATCCTCAAGGATATCATGAGAAACTTTGTCAAATGCTTTACTGAAATCTAGATACACAATGTCTACAGCATTGCCAGAGTCAACCATTTTAGTAACTCTGTCAAAAAAGGAGATAAGGTTGGACTGGCATGACTTATTCTTGATAAACCCATGCTGGCTACTACCAATTATTTTGGCTGGTGCATTTTTATTAGGGTTTCTAGACCCCCGGTCACAGTGCGGGTTCCCCAGATTTCAGGGGCTCCATTCAAGGTGCTCACAAACAGAGCGTTTAATAACCTGCTCTACAATTTTTCCAGATATTGATGTCAAACTGACAGGCCTTCCCTTCTTGAAGATTGGGACAACATTCACACTTCTCCAGTCTTCTAGCACAACACCAGTACTCCAGGAAATCTCAAAGATTAGAACCAGAGGCTCTGAAATAATATCTGCAATTTCTTTTAGCACCCTGGGAAGTAAGCCATCTGGCCCTGGATATTTGACAGTATTTAAAGCAGCTATCTCCCTCATGGATCACTGCCTTGTCGTGGCGAGGGGGCTTGCGTGGTTCGATGAGGCTGTGGGCTATGCCGTGGAGGGCCACCCAGGACGGACATGTCACAGCAGAGAACTCAGACCAAGCGTGATCCCCTGGAGAAGGAAATGGCAACCCACTCCAGTATCTTTGCCAAGAAAACCCCATGGACAGTAACAAAAGGCTAAAAGATATGACGCCGGAAGATGAGCCCCTCAGGTCGGAAGGTGTCCAATATGCTACTGGGGAAGAGCAGAGGGCAAGTACGAGTAACCCCAGAAAGAGTGAAGCGGCTGGACCAAAGCCGAAAGGACGCTCAGTTGTGGATGTGTCTGACGGTGAAAGGAAAGTCTGATGCTGCAAAGAACAATACTGCATAGGAACCTGGAATGTCAGATCTATGAATCAAGGTAAGCTTGACGTGGTCAAAAATGAGATGGCAAGAATGAACATCGACATCTTGGGAATCAGTGAACTAAAGTGGACAGGAATGGGCGAATTTAACTCAGAAGACCATTATATCTACTACTGTGGCCAGGAATCCCGTAGAAAAAATGGTGTGGCCTTTATAGTCAACAAGAGAGTGAGAAAGGCAGTATTGGGATACAATCTCAAAAATGACAGAATGATCTCGGTCCAAATCCAAGGCAAACCATTCAACATCACATAATCCAAGTCTATGCCCCAACCACTGCTGCAGAAGAGGCTGAAGTGGACCAGTTCTATGAAGACCTACAACACCTCATAGAACTAACACCAAAAAATGATGTCCTCATCATCATAGGGGACTGGAATGCTAAAGTAGGAAATCAAAAGGTAACTGGAATAACAGACAAGTTTGGCCTTGGAGAACAAAATGAAGCAGGGCAAAGGCTAACAGAGTTTTGTCAAGAGAACACGCTGGTCATAGCAAACACCCTTTTCCAACAACCTAAGAGGCATCTCTACACATGGACATTACCAGATGGGCAACACCGAAATCAGATTGACTATATAATTTGCAGTCAAAGATGGAGAAGCTCTATCCAGTCAGTAAAAACAAGACCTGGAGCTGACTGTGGCTCAGATCATGAGCTACTCATTGCAAAATTCAGACTTAAACAGGAGAAAGTTGGGGAAACCACTAGGCCATTCAGATTTGACCTAGATCGCATCCCCGATGAATATACAGTAGAGGTGAAGAATAGGTTTAAGGGACTAGATTTGATAGACAGAGTGCCTGAAGAACTATGGACAGAGGTCCGTGACATTGTGCAGGAGGCAGCAATCACTGCCATCCCAAAGAAAAAGAAATGCAAGAAAGCAAAGTGGCTGTCTGATGAGGCTTTACACATAGCAGAGGAAAGAAGGAAAGCTAAAGGCAATGGTGAAAAGGAAAGATTTGCCCAACTGAATGCAGATTTCCAGAGAACAGCAAGGAGAGATAAGGAGGCTTTCCTGAATGAGCAATGCAAAATAATAGAGGAAAACAATAGATTGGGAAGGACTAGAGATCTCTTCAAGAAAATTGGAGAAATCAAGGGAACGTTCCATGCAAAGCTGGCCATGATAAAGGACAAAAACGGTAGGGACCTAACAGAAGCAGAAGAGATTAGGAAAAGATGGCAAGAATACACAGAAGAACTATACAAGAAGGACCTCGATGTCCTTGACAACCACAATGGTATAATCAGTGGCCTCGAGCCAGACATCCTGGAAAGCGAAGTTAAATGGGTCTTAGAAAGCATTACTAACAACAAAGCTAGTGGAGGTGATGGTATCCCAGCTGAGTTATTCAAAGTCTTAAAAGAAGATGCTGTTAAAGTGCTGCACTCAATTTGCCAACAAATTTGGAAAACACAACAGTGGCCACAGGATTGGAAAAGGTCAGTGTACATTCCAATCCCAAAGAAGGGCAATGTCAAGGAATGTTCAAACTATCGCACAATTGCACTCATTTCACACGCTAGCAAGGTCATTCTCAAGATCCTACAAGCTAGGCTCCGACAGTACGTCGATAGAAAACTGCCAGAAGTACAAGCTGGGTTTCGAAGAGGTAGAGGAACTAGTGATCAAATTGCCAACATTCGCTGGATTATGGAGAAAGCAAGAGAGTACCAGAAAAACATCTACTTCTGCTTCATTGACTATGCTAAAGCCTTTGATTGTGTAGATCACAATAAACTATGGCAGGTTCTTAAAGAGATGGGAGTACCAGACCACCTCACATGTCTCCTGAGAAACCTGTATAAGGGTCAAGAAGCAACAGTTTCCTTGGGAGGAAAGCAATGGGAAACCTAAACAGCATGATAAAAAGAAGAGACATCACCCTGCCAACAAAAGTCCGCATGGTCAAAGCAATGGTATTCCCCGTAGCAATGTATGGCTGCAAGAGTTGGACTATAAGGAAGGCCGAGCGCCGAAGAATAGATTCTTTTGAACTATGGTGCTGGAGAAGACTCTAGAGAGTCCCTTGGACTGCAAGGAGATCAAATCATTCAATCCTAAAAGAAATCAACCCTGACTGTTCCCTGAACGGCCAGATCCTGAAACTGAAGCTCAAATACTTTGGCCACCAAATGAGAAGGGAGCACTCACTGGAGAAGACCCTGATGCTGAGAAAGACTGAAGGTCAAAGAAGAAGGGGACGGCAAAGGATGAGATGGTTAGACAGTGTCATCGATGCAACGAACATGAAATTGAGCAAACTTCCACGGACAGCGGAAGATAGGAGGGCCTGGCGTAATCTGATTCATGGGGTCGTGAAGAGTCGGACTCGACTGTGCGACTGAACACACACACACAAAGCAGCTAGATGCTCTCTAACCATCTCCTTACTTTGGACTGGAAGTTCCTCCTTCCTTCATATGTCCTGCATTCTTCAGTTTGTATACAGCTCGCCTTACAGTTAAAGGCTTACCCCATCCCTGTTCTTCTTTTTGCTCTGAACATAGGCATAGAAACCTTTCTTGTTATTTTTAGCATCCCTCGCAAGCCTCAGCTCCATCTGCACTTTAGCCTTTCTGATACCATCCCTACAGATTTGAGCCTGTTTCTTGTACTCACCTTCAGTAATTTGTCCCTCCTTCTATTTCCTGTACATTTCCCTTGTTAGTCTCAGCTCTTCAGAGAGTTCCTTGTTCAGGCACCTCGGCTTCATTACCCATCTCCCATCTTTCTTTCTCACTGGGACAGTTTGTGATTGTGCCTTAAGCACTTCATTTTTCAGCATCTCCCATCCTTCCTGTGCAGATTTTCCCCTCAGCATTTCCAGCCATGGGATCCTACCTAATATTTCTCTTGAGTTTTTTGAAATCAGCTTTCCTGGAGTCCAGGGTATGAGTCCTTCTCTATGTCAAATTCCAAGCTGACATGGTCACTATTCCACAAGGATCCCACAACGTTCACTTCATCAACCAGTTCTTCTCTGTTATGTAGGATTAAATCCAGGATAGCAGATCCTCTGGTTCCCACCGCCACCTTCTGAGAAATGAAGTTGTCCACAAGACTGTTCAAGAATCTGTGGGATGCCCCATGTCTAGCAGAGTTAGATTTCCAGCAAATATCTGGATAGTTAAAATCTCCCATAACCACTAAATCCTGTCTCTGTGAAAGTTTAACCCGCTGTTGTACAAATGCATTATCCAGTTCCTCCAGTTGGTTCAGAGGTCTGTAGTATACCTCCACAACAATATCCCCTTCTTTTTTCCCTCACTCTATCCTTACCCACACACTTTCAACAGGGCAACTCTCGAAATCCTGAATTTCAGTGCAAGTGTATTCATTCTTGACATATAGTGCCACCCCGCCTCCTTTTTTGTTTTTTTTCTGTTCCGTTTGAACAAGGTATATCCTTCAGTCGCTGTGCTCCATATATAAGACTCATCCCACCAAGTCTCAGTGATACCTATCAGATCATACTTAATTTCCAATATTTGAAGTTCAAGTTCCTCCTGTTTATTTCCCATACTCTGTGCATTAGTATAAAGACATCTCAGATTACAGACATCCTTTCCTGTCATAGGTCCCTTTGAATTTACCTGAAAATTACTGAACTCACCTCTCTCCTATTCATTTATATTTGGGAAGAAGCGGGGGGGGTATGTGCCAGTCCCCAGTGTGATGACATCACTTTGACATGACATCATCACATTGGGAACATCTCTGCCCCTTCCAGTAATGCCTCCCCCCAAGTCCCCCACCATGGACTTGGAAGGACCTGGCAACCCTAATTCGTATCCTAAGCCCCTTCTCCTATGATCAGCACCATATACAGCCAAAAGGTATAGGGAAGATTCTATTTTGTAAGATCAGAGAACCTTGATCAGGCTGTTTGCAATATATGTGCAAGATGAAACAGCCATGAAGGTATCAAACATCCTCATCAAGGATCCATTCTTTGGCTCTCCAAGGCCCCTTACTTTCAGACCTATGTCTGCAGGACAATAATTCAAAATTCCTCTCCACTCAAGGGCACCCCATGCAATATGGACCTGCCCTGTAAAGTAATCAAATAGTCAGGCAGAATAACCTTATCTCCTGATCCATTAGCATTTTCTGCAGAGTAGCATCAGTATTTTAAATTTTAGTTCTGTTGATTTAAATGCACTGAGTTTCACTTTCTTCTACTACTGAGAACCAAAAAAAAGATGATACATGACATGAGTCTGGTCATAGGTGCTTGTTTCAACTTGTAGCATGTATGATTGGGATTCTGTTGGGTTCTGTTGTTCTGTTCAGCTTTGGAGTACTACAAGCGGGGAGGAGAGGCCCTGACTCTCAAGAACAAGCAGAGTATGAGCTCGCTTCTCACATTCTGCTGTACTTCACCAAACTTCTCCTCCATGTCTTTCCACCCCTCCCTCCCTGCTCCTTAGCTTCAAATTCCCTGACTTCCCTCCTTCACCCAGCTGGCCAGCATTCCTACCTCTCTCCCCTGGCTAAGGCTTTTTCCTCTCATTGCATCAACCCTCTCTCTCCCAATCCAGCATTCTACATCATATAGGGATTCACAATTGAATGTTGTTAGCACCAGTCATAAATGAACTGCTGCTATGTTTTATCATTTAACTGTTTAGAACTGCCCTATCAAGAACTTCTAGAACTATTCCCATATTTGGCTGCTTAGAATTGATCTTGTCTTGAAAACTGCCTGTTTTTCTTCTTTGCTACTTTGTATTCTTGGCATGACAATAAAGTTGTCTTTCAGTTAAGTATCTCTCTCCCTCCTTTCTTCTTGTGGAGGTATATGAAGCTTAGTCATGTCTGTGTATTCAAGGACTGAAAGATCCCCTTGGAGCCAGGATATGAAACTGGCACTGCAACAGCTCTTTTTGGGTGACAGGATCTTGTCATCACAGAAATTGTGCTAATCCTTGCCAGCCCATACAACATGCTGTGGAAATACAAGGAGCAGTTTGAGCAGTCCAATCATGGCAGGGATGTACAAAAACAAACTGCAAAGGAGGACAAGATAGGACAGGCATGGCTGGCACCAATCCTTGGCAAGCATGTATCACATGTATCCCGACTCATGCCTGTTTGAAAGGACCACTGAGGGGAGCCCCATACTCTGGGATCTTCCCTTACCTGCCCTCCATTCCTTATTCCTTCCTGGCCCTTGGCAGATCAGTGAGGAGGGCTGGTTGTGGTTCGCAGAACAGTCACATGCTCATGCTGAGGAACATATTGCATGCCTGTTTCTGGGAATCCATAACAGATTGTCCTGAGGATTGCCCTGAGATCTCCTATACCTTAATAACAGATTACAAAGGGGAATTTTGGAAGACAAAGGCCGATTCCTCACAAGCAGCTGTGCTGCCCTCACTCTTCTGTTTCCTCTACTTGCATTAGTAAATTTCCCCTGATTTCTCCTGCATCTTCTTGATCCAGGGGGAGCTGCAGGTCAAAATGCAGCCGTGCAGCAAATAGTGTGAAATTGACCAATGTAAGCGGGGTGGGATGGGGAACAGAACAGCGAGTGCAGCACAGCTGCTTGTGGAGAATCAGTCAAAGTTTGTTAAGTAAAGGTAAAGGTTTCCCTTGCTCAAAAGCTAGTTGAATTTGACTCTAGGATATGGTGCTCATCTCCGTTTCCAAACCAAAGAGCCAGTGCTGTCTGAAGACATTTCCGTGGTCATGACTAGACGCCAAGGCACACAGAATGCTGTTACCTTCCCACCAAAGCAGGGAAGGTAATTTCTACTTGCAATTTCTTGCTTTTTTTCCAATAATTTTTTAAATTGTTTTTCAATTGGAGAAGAAACCTACTGGGTTGGGGGAAAGGGGAAAACTAACAGACTAACACTAAAACACTACAAACTACTAAGGTAGGGGGAATGGGAGAACCTAACAGAGTGACAACAATCTTGGTTGCATTAGTATTTACTGTATCACCTACTATAAACAGTTAGCATTAAAAATAGAAATTAGAGACTTAAAATTAAATTTAGATGTCATTTTAACTACAACTGCAGTTTAAATAGTTATCTTAATTTCAGAGTCATTTCTTCTTGCACTTCGGCTTTATATTAACTTGCAGTTTCTGAGTTCACTTATATTCTCATGCGTTTATTAGGCTTATAGTATTTTTATTCCCATTTAAAACCACTTTTCAGGTTTTACTGCGGGGGGGGGGGAATCTTGAGTTTCCCCTCCAACCCACATTTAGACTGCAGGGGCTTCTAAATACTACCAAGGCTCAGTAAATGCCCAGAAGAATGTGAACAAAGCTTAACTCATGGTTGGAGCCTTGGATTTCTTATAGAAGCACTTTAAAGTTTTTGATTGTATCCACTTTCTCCGGCAGCCGCCTCTAAGCGCCATGTTGGCTCTTCGGTGATGGGACTTCATGGGGAAGAAGGTGAGCCTCAATTCTTCAGCCGTTGCCTTGGAAGAGGCTCTCCTCAGCTCCCCAGGCTGGGGGTCTTCTACAAAGACCCCAGGAGGTTCCGGATTGATCCAGGACCCTTCCCGTCCACCGAATCTCGGCACATCTCCATCAGAGGAGACGGGACATGTCTGAGTGGCGAGATGCTGAAACCAGAAACTGCAATTTCTTGCTTTTGAACTGTTAGTTTGGCAGAAGCTGGGACCAGAGACAGGAGCTCACTCCATGATGCGGCACTCAGGTCTCAAACTGCTGAACTACCAACCTTCCGGTCTGCCGTTCAGCATCTTAACCACTGAGCCATTCCCAGCTGAACCAGAGTTTCCATCAACGGTCTCAGAAGATTGCAATATGGAGCTGCCATGGCCACAGGAACCAGAGCCTGTGAGGGAGTTTCTGGTGGATGGTGCAGAGCCAGACGGGCCAGCAGGCACACCACCTAAGCAAGCAACCACAGACTGTCCCGACATCAGGCCAATGCCACTAGTGTCTGCCAGCACCAAGCCAGAAAAGTCAGACCCAAGTCCAGAGACTGTGACCCTCTGATAGAGCCGTGACATTCAACCCGTGAATGATGCAAACCCATCTACTTAAGAGACCTTGGGTGATTTCCCACTAAAGCTGACTCGGGGTTGCGCCACCATTTGGCCTGATACTATTAGTCAATTTCACACCCGAAGCCGCGGGGCTGCATTTTGACCCGCGGCTTCGCCCGATTTCCCGCAGTTTCGTAATCCTGTTTTTTGAGGATTACGAAACTGCAGGGGAAATCGGGCGAAGCCGCGGGTCAAAATGCAGCCCCGCGGCTTCGGGTGTGAAATTGACTAATAGTATCGGGCCAAATGGCGGCGCAACCCTGAGTCAGCTTTAGTGGGAAATCACCCCTTGTCTGTTAAGGAGCTTTGGAACTTAGGAGGGAGGGGTGTTATGTATTGAGTCTAAGCTATTCCTCAAGCTGTACCAGGAACAGGTTGAGTTTGCGACTCTATAACAATAGCTTGCCAGGATCCTGGAACAAATCAATAGATAAGTGGTATAATGTAACTAGCCTATCATTGGGAGTAGGTGTGTGTTGGGTGTGGTGTCTGCATGCTTTATAAACAGGGCTTAAGTCCTGCTAGCTGTCCTTGTAGTTTGCTAATAAACTAGAGCTGATCACTGCAATGCATCTAGAACACAGATGTAAATAAAGTTCCACATGCCAAAATTTCCTCTACTGCAGAACTATTCACTGTGTCTTAAAAATGTTGTGGAATTGAAATCTGCTCATTTTGGTGGAGCAGATATTCTCATCACAGTATTGTAAGGGCTGAAGCATCTGGCAGAATTTTACCCATCAATCACCTATTAAAAAACCAAGGGCATGTTTTGAAGGCAAGCTTATGCAGTGCTTCTTATTAAGTGAGGTGGACCCCAATACTCACTAAACTATTTAACCAAATAAATAACACGAGCATATTCCCAGTAGGGTGGAAAACCAGTATAGTAGTCCCCAAACATAAAAAGGGGGACAAAACAGACCCAAAAAACTATTGCCCCATAAGCCTCCTTGATACAGCATCCAAACTGTATGGGAAATATCTTCTGCAAAAACTGGAGGACTGGATTGCGGATAATAACATCATACAAGAGGCGGGACCCGCGATACTTGCGGGGGGGGGAGTATTCCAGCTGCCAAGCTCCCCCTCCCTCCCCTCTCCCCAGCAGCAGCAGTGGTGAGGCCCGCCGGCCCGCCGAGATTCCCCCTCCCCAGCAGCAGTGGGGGGGGGCGGCGCCGAGGCTGGCCGGCCCGCCAAGCTTCCCCGCCCTCCTTCCCAAGCAGCAGCAGTTGGGTGGCAGCGGCAAGGCTGGCCACCAAGTTTCCCCTTCCCAGCAGCAGCGGGGGTGGCGGTGGCGGCGAGGCTGGCCGGCCCGCCAAGCCTCCCCGTTCCTCCCTCCCAAGCAGCAGGGCAGTGGCGGTGGCGGTGGCAGTGGGGAGGCCGGCCGGCTGGCCCGCCAAGCTTCACCCTCCCTCCCCAGTGGCGAGGCCGGCCGCCCACCAAGCCTCCCCCTTCCTCCCTCCCCTGCAGCAGCAGCGGCAGCGGCAGAGGCGAGGCCAGCCGGCCCGCCAAGCTTCCCCCTTCTTTCCTCCTGCCACAGCAGCAGCGGTGAGGCCAATTGGCCCCCCAAGCCTTCTCCCGCCCTCCCGTCCCTTGTGGTGATGATGGTGTGGCAGTGACGGCAAGGCAGTTTGCAGAAATCTCCCTGCCCCCCAGGTGCCCCCGATGTGCGGATTTAGATATCCGCACACAGGGGGCCACTTGGGAATTAGATATATAGATATCTCCAACAGGCAGGATTTAGAAAGGGCCAAGGGACAATTGACCATAGCCATACTCTTTATCAGCTGGCTCACTCAGCTATAAAAAGTCCAACTAAAGCCTTATATGCTATGTTCATTGATTTGGCCACAGCTTTTGGTTCAATTGATAGAAACTGACTCTGGGATAAGCTGATAAAAACAAACATTGATAAAAGACTGTTGTTCTTTATTCATGAGCTACATACAGACACATATGCAAAAATTAGAGTAGGTACCTCAGGTTCAATGACCAGCAAAATACCAACTTGCAAAGGAGTCAAGCAGGGCTGTGTGTTATAGCCCCTGTACTTTTTAACTTACATATAAATGATATTGTAGCAAGACTAACCAGCCCTGAATTTGTCCTACCAATATTAGGTCAACAAAAATTATCAGTTTTACTGTATGCAGATGATATGGTCCTGTTTCTCTAACCAGGATTGGATTAAAGAGGATTTTGGATAGCTTGTGGGACTAGTGTACAGAATAAAAGCTCACCATCAACTACTCAAGAACTAAAGTAGTGGTCTTTTGAAAAAAGCCTTAAAAGTATTCTTGGAGTCTACAAGGTACTCCAATAGATCAGAGTAAAAATTACAAATATTTGGGTCTAATATTCAGTGAAACCTTGAGCTGGAATGCCCACATTGTCTACTTAAAATCTTTAGCAAATAAGATCATTGGTATGGTACTGTGATTCTATTATAACAAGGGAGGTTTACTAATAGATCCAGCCCTTAAACTTTTTGTTAGCAAAGTAATCTCACATATACTATACGATGTAGAACTTTGGGGGTTGAAAGAACAAACGCTTTCCAGCTTGGAGGTAATCCAAAACATATTTTTAAGGTGTATCTTGGTACTTCCAAAAGGGACACCAGCAGCCCTATGAAGGGCAGAACTTGGCCTCCCTTCAGTTAGGGCTCATGCTCATCTAGCTGTATTAAAATCATGGAAGAAATACCAATTGATGCAAACCGAATCTCTTGATAAACTTAGCTATTGTGTCATTAAGTAAAGATAAAATCCACTCTGATTTTGTTCATAACATTATTTCCTGTTATAAAATTCCAGACGATTTACTGCAACCTTAGGGAATAACCGCAATTTGCCTGTTTAATGGAGATGCCATAATAAATTATTCTTTAATCATTTAGTCAAAATATGCTCCCTGGTATAAAGTCATAAAGAAAGATCATTTAAGAGCTGCATACCTGGTAAATATTACCGCATACAAGTTTAGATCAGCATTTACAGCATTGCGTTTCCAGACTATGCCAACAGAATTACTCCTGGGATGATACCCCAAGAACAGCATATTTGTAGCTGTAAAACTTCGGGGAAGGATCTCTTTCATTATGTCATGGTCTGCCCATTGTACTGGGAACCGAGATATAAATTCTTGACTGCAATAATAGATCAATTGCAGAATTTTTCTGACATCGATAAATTAATATTTCTGCTGTCAGAAGCAGACCCTACAGTTTCCTATAGGGCAGCACTCTTTGTCTTAGCAGCCAGTAAAATCAGGGCCAAGAACACAGAAAAATAAAATTGAACTGTAAAACAGCAGTGTAAAATGGCAATGTTTGAGGCTGTGTATGTGCTTCTGGAGATGGGTATCTATATTTAAGATTTTAATTAATTTAAATACTGAATGTGCAGATTTTTAGAGCTTGTTGTAATTTAAATCTAAGTCAAATTCCAATGCTGTAGTTGTCTAATTTGTACATTGTTTTAAATTGTAATGGCTAATGGCTACACAATAAATTTTACTATCTGTCTGTCTGTCTGTCTCTATCTATACATACATACATACATACATCTAGTGGGTTCTGTTTACTTGTCTCCCCTTATAAGTGGCTTATGTTATACAGTATATAAGGTGCTACCATACGGCAGTGTAAGATGTATTTTGAATGTCATCATGTGACTGCTAAATGGGAGAGCGATTAGGCTTTTCTGCTCAAATAACATTCTGAAGATTTGTCCCTCCCAAACCTAAAAGAGGAATTCTAATTGCTGTGGATTAGTCCTTATTACTTCTAATCCAGACCACTGGCATACTCTTCCTTGCCTCAGGCCAAACAAAAATGAAGGAATTTAAAAATGTCAGGAGGGAATTTTTGTCTAATGAAAGACTATGTGACAAAGATTATTTTGCTTTGGCTGCCTGAATAATAGACTTGTCAAGAGGCTCTGCAATTTGGCATGGAAGGGCAAGTTAATTTTTAATATGATACAAATTCCATAGATTTCCGATAGACAAGTCTTGCATAGCTTTTTCTCCTGTTATGTAAGATTAGTGAGGGAATTTACAGTTCATTAATATAGGAGGATTTAAAGACAAGATAAGAAAGCTTGATAGAATGCAGGCAGGCAAGGTGTCAGCTTCCCACACATGAAGGTTTGCACAAAAATAGTCTGCAAGGACACACATACAGTCAAACCAATTCTCCTCACTCCACTAGTGGATAGGCCCTGTGACAGATAGAAATTTAACAGGAAAAATGGGTTTTCAACAGTAGATATGTAGTGATAGAGGGGCTGTACTCTGCAATTGAATTGTTGGTATTCCATCATTAGTTGCAACCAGAATTAGAATGGAGGATCAACATCAATGATATTACCCCATTGAAATAGTGAATATTTCTCACAAATATTTTTGTCCACACACACGTGTTATATTCCAATCGCAAATCCACTTCTTTTTTTGTTGACCAGCTTTGGTAGAAGTACACGTTCATCATTTCTTCCATTCAAGCCAATTAGCACCATTACACCAAGACGGCATATCGCCACACTGTCTTCTCCATCTGCTTTTTCTCCTCAGAAAGTGATCTGTGTAGTCATGGATTCCATGTACAACTTTTTAGTATATATTTGTAGTTATTGCTGGCTGCTTAGGATTCAACAAGCAGCATTATCAGATATAAGATTAGAAAGGGGTAGAATAGAAAAAACTATTGCCTTCGTGGCTGCTGAATTTCTCCTTCCCCAAATATCAAGGACATTCAAAATCTCCTTGTGCCACCAGGGCACACCTTGCTCAATCTCATCCCCCAACACATCTCATAAGAAGATTGCCTAATCAGAAAATGGCTGCATTTCAGAATTGTGAAATGGGGTGATAGAGACAATATTAAAAAATGTTGAAAAAAGATTAACAATTGGAACTATTTTCTGATGCACCAAAACACACATCATCCCGAGAACATGGAGAAAATACTAATGCAAAGACCATCCACATACCACAGACAGGGCCGGCCCCAGGTGTTTGGGCGCCCTAGGCAGGACAGCCTGGGATGCCTACCCCACCAGGGATGCCAACCTCCCGGTGGGGCATGGAGATGGCCCAGCACCAGGAGAGCCGGGAAAGGGGCGGGCTTTGAATGTCCGCCCCTTCCCTCCCAGTGGAGCGCCGGCTCTCCCGGGCACCTCACAGCTGCGAGGCGCCTGAGAGAGTCAGGGAAGGGGCGGGCTTCGAACGTCCACCCCTTCCCTCCCAGTGGTGGTGGTGGTGCGGCTCTCCTGGGTGCCTCGCAGCTGCGAGGCACCCGAGAGAGCCGGGGAACGGGCAGGCTTCGAAAGCCCGCCCCTTCCCTCCCGGCAGCGGCGGTGGCTTGAATGCCCCCCCTTCCCACTCAGTGGTGGTGGCGCAGCTCTCCCGGGTGCCTCGCAGCTGCGAGGCGCCCGAGAGACCTGGGGAAGGGGCGGGCTTCGAACGCCCACCCCTTCCCTCCCACCGGCGGCGGTGCGGCTCTCCCGGGTGCCTCACAGCTGCGAGGTGCCCGAGCGAGCCGGGGAAGGGGTGGGCTTCGAATGCCCGCCCCTTCCTTCCCGGCGGCGGTGGCGCAGCTCTCCCGGGTGCCTCGCAGCTGCGAGGTGCCCAGGAGAGCCAGGGAAGGGGCGGGCTTAGAACGCCTGCCCCTTCCCTCCCAGCGGTGGCGCCAGCTTTTCTGGGTGCCTCGCTGCTGCGAGGCACCCAGGAAAGCCGGTGCTGCCGGTGCTGAGCAGCCCGGGGGGCTTTTCACGGGGGGGCATTTTGGCGCCCCTTCAGGGCCGGCGCTCTAGGCGAGCTGGCCCTGACCACAGAGACTGTGCTTCCATGCAGTATAAAAGCAAAAACAAACAAACAGAATAAATGTGGTGGGTACAGAATGGAACAACAGATTGATGATGACATTGTCTGGAACCCCCATTATAACAGCATGTCCAAATTATGGTAATTACACTGCATTTGACTAGTGTGGAACCACTCAGGGAAAACTGTAACTGTTCAATTTCAACTATCAATGCAAATCCGGCTCCCTGTCCGCTGGCTCTTGCAGTCATGTGGCTAGGGTGCCACCTTTGCAGCCCAGCAAGGAGAGGAGGCATTGTTTTGGTGGCAAATGCCGCATCCAGATCTTTAGAGAAAGGTGGGGCCGGAGTTCTTACTGCTGACCCTGCCTCCAGGAGCACAGTTTTAACCTTGTTCTCAGGCAGAGAGCCACGCAATGCTGCTTCGGGTGTGGGGCCGATGTTGCCTGGCAGAGGAGCTAGCAGTCATTGGTGATAGTGGCTTCTTTTTCAGCAGCTTGGCAAGGGACTACTCAGTGGCAGTGTGGAGTGGTGCCAAGTGTCATGGAGCGGCAGTAAATGGCATTGTGAGGCAGTGGCAGCAAGCTGTGGCAAGGGGCAAAGCAGCTGGCGGACTGCGGTGGGCAGTGGCAGCAAGCATGGGCGGAGACCAGTCCCAAGGCTGTCAGGCTCCTGGAGGAGCAGCTCTTGGTGGGCATTGGGTGGCACGTCAGGAGGTTCCTTTGGGCCTCCCAATAGCTGAGATAGGGCCTGGGAGTCTTGTGGGCCTTCCTGGGTTGCTGGGCATTGTGGCATCCTGCTGCTTTGAGCATCCACAGCAGGGTCACTCTTCAGAGTGTGGTGGGTTGTGTTCACCACAGATAGCCCCCCTCCCTCAGACATTTTGGGTGCTGGGAACTTGGTTGTTGGCCAGGGCTGGGCACTATTTGAAGGCTGTGGTCCACTGGGGGCTGTTAACTGGGCAGGTGACCATTTTGGGGCACTAAGAGGTGGCCATTTTGCAGCACATTCAGGCATCCATTTTATATCAGTAGGGGCAGCCATTGTGTATTAGTCTGTGGTGGCTTTTGGGGTTTCAGCCTAATTTGCATGGCACCTAAAAAAGGCACGGGGCATTCAAAGGGAAGGCAGCCTACACCCAGAGCCCCACCCAAGAGGCTTGCCCCCACTCTGTCATCATCGGAGAACGAGGAGGGGGATGTGGCATAGCAGACCATATTGGACAGGCTGAATGCCCTAGAGCAGGTTGCAGGGGTTCCCCCACATTGCAGAGGGACCAGGAAAGGGACACAAGGGTGAAAGGAAACTCATTCAGTTTCCAAGCTAAAATACTGGCCTATATGTCTCTTCTTGAGGGTAGCCCCCCTGATTTCTACAAGGAGTGGTGGTAAGGGAGCAGCTCAGCCAGTGCTGTAACAGGGGCCTCAACATAACAGCAGCAGGCAGCAGCTCAGCCTGGGACATCTACAGCCGGTGGATCCATTCCTGTGGGTAAGTATGGGGGCACCCTTAGCACCAGGGGGAATTGGCCTTGGGAGCCCTAGGGGCAACAGTCTGCTTATGGACCCATGCCTTCCAGTCCTGTTTACCCTGCACATGGGCAGATTCCTGGGCAACCTTGGGGTGGCCACACTACTCAAGGTAATCCCCAAGGAACATGGGACAGTGCACCTGTGCAGTCTCTCAATGGGCCAGCGACACCTTGGGGGGGAAGCCCATCCCCCTGGGGGTGTCTCATATGGTTTATTCCCCACATCAGCTTTGCCTTTTGGGGATCTGGCACTTCCTCTTGGTGATCACCTATTACTGGCGACCAGGGAAAAGATTTGTAAAGGTGATTACATAGACGTTTTTACCCTTCTCTACTGTGAACTGGAAAAGAAGGATAAAGAGGACTTGGAGGACGTGGATAAAGAAAAGAAAGAGGATGAAGGTGGATAGAACCTGACTGAATTGGGTGGCTGGTTTCCTAATTTATGCAGGAGTAATTTCAAAGGCGCAGCCCTGGAGGGCTGCATCATTGTTTCAGTATTTTGATATTATTTACAAGGGTTATACAGGTTTCACTGGCCCTGCCTGGATGCAGTACAATGAGGAGTTCAGGATGAGGGCAGCCATGAACCCTTCATTGAAGTGGGATCAAATACATCCCCAGCTGTGGCTGCAGGTCATGTCACCAGCGTGACCAAATGTGGGTGATCGGTCGCATAGTGGCCACCTTGTCTAACACTTATCGGTTACTTCTGCTCCCCGTGATCAGGCAGGGCAGGTGGTTCAGCCCCACCAAATTTGCTGGGAATTTGGGTCACAAGGTGTGTGTAACTGGAAAGCCTATCAGTACCAGCATGAGTGCCCACTTTGTGCAGGACTCCACCCTTTTTCAGCATGCTCCTGAGGAAAACCAAGGAAAGGGTGTAGGAAGCCAGAAGGGGAGGATCAGGCCAATCTGTTGGTAAAGGGACCCAGCCCCATAAAACTGAGAATGCTTGAGGCTTGGCTGCAGACTTATCCCAAGTGAGACGATTCTTTTTATTTGTTGCATGGTTTTAACTTTGGCTTTCATATACCATGCCAGGGTGCGTGGGCCCCCTTCATGGTACACAGTTTACATCAATTAAAGGCATGAAGCATATAGTCAGAAAGAAAAGGGTGAGAAGGAAAGGGTGGAAGGTAGGATTTTAGGCCCATTTACTTCCCTGCCTGAGCCTAATTTGCATGTTTCCCCTGTAGGGATTGTTCCCCAAAAAGCCTTATACACCACCTTTCTTATTTGAGGGGGGAGTTGGTTAATGAAGCTATTCCTGATTCCTTGTGTTCAGTGCAATGCACTTCTTTCAATCAGGCTGTGTGCATAGTGCGCCACTGTGGCTGGGGTGGGGAGATGGCCAAATGCAACATTAAGTCGGCCTTTCATCTTCTCCCGGTGTTCCCAGATGATTTTGAGTTACTGGGTTTTTCTTTTAAGGCCACTTTTATATGGATCGGGCATTACTCATGAGATGCTCTGTATCATATGCTGAATTCAAATGCTTCAGTTAGTTTCTAGAGTGGGCCCTCTGTTCCTGTACTGGATTGACCACCATAGCTAACTATTTGGATGATTTCTTGTTTGTGGGGCCCCTAGGCTCTTGTCAGTGCAGCCAATTGCTGAACACATTTCTCGAAATGGCAGATAAGCTCAGCGTGCCTCTAGTGTATGATAAGACTGAGGGTTATGCCCAAGTATTAACAATTTTGGACATGGAGCTTGACACACAGCTCCAAGCCTCCAGTTTACCCATCAGTAAGCTGGAGGATTTGTGGAAATGAGTACAAGAGGAAAGCCACTTTATGTGAGCTAAAACAGTTTGTGGGCCACCTCAACTTTGCATGCAAAGTGGTGGTGCCCAGCCGGGCCTTTTTGCACAGGCTATGCGATGCCATGAGCAGTCTCCAGCTCCCTCACCATCGTATCCAACTTAATGCAGATGTCAGGGCAGATTTGGATATCTGGCTAGAGTTTTTTTTTTTAGCAAAACCCTCCTAAAAAGGAGAGGAATTTATTCTTTTTATAAATAGAAAAAGGTAGGGTATATAGAGGGATAAAGAAAAGAGCGGAGTGAGTATTCTGTTAATAAAGGTTAGTTTAAATCAATATAGCTACAGTTTTTGGCAATCTCCGTGATTTGAGAGTCTTTTTTTCATCTAACAAAAATTCAAAATAACTCTGTTAATGAGGTTAGTAATGTCCTTTGGGGTTAGTTGTGAGTCATCTCCTTTTTGACACTTCCCGAACAGTTATTTCTTAAGTTGTCTTCCTTTGGTATCCCTCAAATTATAGGATGGGCCACCTTTGGTTTTCACTTCTCCCGCTCCGGCACCTCCCTCCTCTGGGCCGCTGTCATCTTCACTACTCAAATCTGTCCATGTTGCGAGTGCTGCCTCTTCCTCTGGACTGGCGTGTCTCTTCAGAAATTCCTGCACCTTGAAGATGGAGTCAATCTTCTCTCTTTTATCCTTGTACTTGAACAAAAGGCCTTCAGGGAAGGTCCATCTGTATATGACCTGTCTTCTTTGTAGAAAAGTGGTCAATCCTTTATAAGCTTTCCTTTTCATCCGGATTTCGTAAGGCACATCTTTCAATATTCTGATGGTCTGCTCCCCAATTTTCAAGGGCACCACTGCAACTGCACGCAAGATTTGATCTCTGGTACTCTGCTTGACAAACTTGACAACCACTTCTGCTAGCAGATTATTTTTTTTTGTGAAAGTGGAGTAGGCCCTATAGACCTTATCCATTTCTTCTTTTAACTCACGCTGATCTCTGCCAGTTACGGGTGCCAAGGCATTCGCAAGTATAGATCTGAGATCTTCCTTCTCTTCTTCTTTAATGCCCTGAAATCGAAGAGTCAGATTCGATTTTTCCATTTGCAACATCAAAATTCTTTTTTCTTGCACATCCTGATGCTTTTCTAACTTGTTGACCCTTTTCTTCACTTTTCCGATGTCTTCCGACGAGACCAAACATTTCTGTGCGATCTCCTCCATCTTCTTTGACGTCTCTGTTAGTTGCCTCTGTTGACTGTTGAGAACACCTTCCATATTAGTTAAGGTTTTGCTGATTTTCTGTATTTGGACCAGCAGAGGGTGCAGTAGCTCGCTTGTCTGTTGACTGACAGTCGGCTCTGGAGGGGGATTACCCGGACCGGAAGTCCCGCCTCCCTTCTTCTCCGTTTTCAAAGGGACCTTCTTCATGGCTGACATTTCTTGTATTTGTTTACTTTATAAAAGTTCGTGACGCATCGCTCAGGAGTCCCGCTGACTCATTCGCTTCAATGGCACCCCAAAGGTAATTTCACCAACCCTTCTTCCCTTTCGTCCCCCTTAGCTTTCTTATACAAGTCCCGCTTCTCAGTGGGGGGGGGGATTCCCCCTCGTCCCAGCTGCTTATTCGCTTACGGGGGAAGGGCTCGGGTTTCGCTTCAAATTCAGACCTCCAACTCACGGTTCCAGCCGTTTCTTCTTTTTGCTTTAATTCATCGCTGTTCCTCACTCCTGTTGGAAATCGGTGGCGTTGCTAAGTCCCATTACGGGCACGCCGCAGCGGGGCCGATTGGGGCGGGGAGAAAGCCTCAATTTACCGGCTGACTGCCAGCAAAGAGGCTCCTCCCCAAGCGCCCCCGGTTTGGAGCCTTTGCCTAAGGCTCACTAGGGTCTTGCAAACATGCAAAGACCCCCCCAAACTGCGTGTGGGCTAACCACCTCCGGGAGCTTCCCGAAAGGTGGCTGCCATTCGCAACGCCGGAAACCGAAGGATATCTGGCTAGAGTTTTTGAGCTCGTTCAATGGGCTCTCCTGCTGACATGATTTGAGGTTGGAAGCTGAGCTCCAAGTCCATTCAGATGCTGCTGGATCCACTGGTTTTGGAGTCTATTTTAGGGGACAGTGGTGCGCGGAGGTATGGCCAGTTGACTGGGTGGAGTCAGGGCTTACTAGGGACCTCACCTTCCTGGAATGCTTCCCTATCCTCGTGGCGGTTTGGTTGTGGGGAAGTGATATGGCCAACCACACTGTTCATTTTTGGTGTCACAATTTGGTGGTGGGTCAGGTCATTAATTCTCTCACATCCAAATCACATCAGGTTATGTCCTTGGTGCACACCTTCACTCTCCAATGCCTTCAGCTAAATATTGTTTTTTGCCAGACATGTCCAGAAGTGGACAATGGGGTGGCTGATGCTCTCTCTCGCAAACAGATGGAGAGGTTTTGTCAGCTTGCCCCAGAAGCTGAATTGCAGCCAGTACGAATGCCACCAGAGCTCTAGTTGGTTGGAAGGAAGAGGTACACAGGGTGATGGGATTAGCCATTGCTCCAGGCACGAAGCAGGCGTATAACCATGCAGTCCACCAGTTGGCTGAGTTTAGACATGAGGTAGGGTATCCCAGTTCATGGCCAGTACCCGTTGACCACTTGTTACATTTTTGTGTTGAGTTGAAAGGTAAGGGTTTGGCCTTTAGCTCTATAAAGTGATTACTCTCCGTGGTAGCCTATGAAAGCAAAGCTCACAGGTTTGTGGATTTGACAGGGAACTTTCAGATTCATGGAATGTTAGAGGGTTAGACATACAAGGCAGGAATGTAGGGTGACCTCAGGCAGCCTATTTCTCCCTCAGTTCTTAGGGGCCTGAAAGCTATTTGGATGGATGGATGTGGATCCCCTTACGAGACCTCTTTGTTTCATATGGCTGCACTGGTCGCATTTTGGGGGGCCTTCAGAATAAGCAAGCTGGTGGTCCAGTCAAAAAATGACGGATCAGGTCATGCTCTGATGGAGCAAGATGTGCACTTGGTAGGTGATCTTATATTACCTTGCGGCGCTCTAAAACTGACTAGCGGCAGTTGGGGTCAGTGGTTACCCTGGACTGGTGCTTGGAGAAAGAGCTGTGCCCTGTCCCCACACTGGCTGCCTATATGACTGTCCAAGGGTTTGAAGGGGGCCTGAAGGGGGCACCATCAGGACTCCAGCCTCTTAACGAAGCATCATTTTGGGGTGGTCACTTCCAATGCTTTGAGTAGGCTTGGCCTGTCAGGGGCGCATTTTTGCACCCATTCCTTCTGTATTGGTGCTGTGTCCACAGCAGCAGCCATGGGATACTCTGCTCAGAACATTCAGTGCATGGGTAGATGGTGTTCTGTGTCTTATGTGCACCCTGTGGTTGGGCCTTGAGTTTCTGGTTTTGTTGTCCAAGTTTGGTTTTGGTATTTGTCTGTTCCGTTGTTCACTGTTCTTTCATTTCAGGTCCTGTTGGCCAGTGTGAGAGGAAGTGAGTTCTCATCTGAAGGCACAGTTTTGGGTTTTGGGCCACTCACAGGACATGATGGATGCCCATCAGCTCACAGTTGGGTCTCAGTCAATGGGCCACAGTGGAGTGGCTAGGAAGCCGTGGATTGCAGTGGCCTGGCCTACTGCAGTTATCGTTGAAATCTAGGGTTGGTCCTCCTCCCCAGGTGCTAGTCATTCATCTGGGTGGCAATGATTTGGACCTGATCAAAGGGAAAGCATTGATACCATAGGCCCAAGCTGATTTTCAGCTCATCATTATAAGAAAAGCTGAATCCATTAGAAGTCTGGATTCTACTCATCTATTGTGCACAGAAGCCCTATTCTTCTTTATATCCTCCTAGCAAAATCCTATGCATTGTGCTGTGTATTCTAAGTATGGCTTCCCATCTTTTCAGTTCAGCATTTAGCAATTCATAATTTAGCAATTTAGGAAGCTCTCCCAGGAAGTATACTTTGACGTGGCATAAAAAGTTCTTGCAGCAACAGATTGCAGCAACCTGACGTTTTATTGTATTTATTTATTTATTTGATTTGTATCTCACCGTACTCCATTAGTGGGCTCTGGGCAGCTCACTGCACATAAATAAAACAATTTAAAAGATTAAAATATAATAAATTAAAAGATTAAAATTCAAATCCATACATAAATCACGAGATGGCAATAATACAATTAAAGTGCTCTCAGAAAGCTTGACCTTTGTATGTGTGCTCATATATACTGATTTTTAGCAAGTGTCCAAAATTCTCACCGCTCAATATGTAAAACTACCCATGAGTGGCACAGGTGGATAGAATAGGTGGGTGGGTGGGGCAATCTAATATGGTGTCCGCTGCCTCAACCAAAGGCCTGGTGAGACGGCTCTGTTTTACAAGCCCTATGGGATGGTTCTAAGTCCCTCAGGGCCCTGATCTCTCTCTTTTTAAATATAAACAATGTTTATTTTTAAAGACAAACATAACATAAAATAAGGGTATCTATTACCTCCTTCAATTTCTTGTTTACAATTCTAATACCTTAACAAAACATTGATTTTGTACATGTTACCTTATATAGTTGTATAAATCTCTTGCGAGTATGTAGTAATACAGTTTTTATTTTCTTTAAAAGATTGTATGTCTGTATGTTTTATTTGTTATATTCTTCAATCCATTTATAAAATCTTGACCATGTATTTTCAAAGATTGTCTCTGGTTGTCCTTTCAAAATTAGAGTTAGTTTGTCCATTTCAGCAGTTTCCAAAATTTTATTTACGAGTTCTTCTCTTGAAGGTACTTCCTTTCTTCTCCAATATTTAGCATAAAGTATTCTTGCTGCTGTTATTACTTGTATTATAAGATACAAATCTTGTTTTACAATTTTCTGGTAATATATTCAATAAAAATAATTCTGGTACAAAGGGAATAGAGCTTTTTAACATTTTTTGTAAAATTTCATGAATCCAAACCCAATATTTTTTCACTTCATCACATAGCCACCACATATGATAGAAGGACCCAGTATTGTTATGACATTTCCAACATACATTTGATAAGTTAGGATAGATCTTTGCAAGTTTATCTGGGGTGATATAGCATCTATAGAACATTTTATAAATATTTTCTTTTTATGAAATTGCTTTGGTAATCTTTACATTTTTTTCCACACCTGTGACCATTGATTCAAGTCAATATTATGACCGAAGTTTTGCACCCATTTTACCATAGAATTTTTAATTACTTTGTCATGGGTCTTATTGTCTAACAATAATGCATACAATTTCTTAATCAATTTCTCATCAGAATACAACAATATATTATCCATTTCTGTTATTTTTACATAGAAGCCTATTGACTTATCCTTAGCATATCTTGACTCTATTTGTGCTCTTTCCCACCATCTTAAACTTTCAGTTGGTTTTAGTTCAGTTTTGTTGTCTAACAAATCTTCATATCTTAACAATGCATTTATTTTAAATAAATTAGGGTTTGTAAAAGCTTCCAATGGTGTCACCCATTTCAGTGTCTTCGTATAAAAGTGACTTTTAATTTCTTCCCATACCTTCAATAAGGAAAATCTAATATGGTGTTGCTTAAAATATTTATGTGTACTTGCTCTTCCATACCATACGAATGTGGGCCAGCCTAATAAAAGATCATGACCTTCCAACTCTCTAGAGTAATCCATTCTTTTAGCCACATCAGAGATGCTGCTCTATAATATAAAAGCCAGTTTGCTAGTGCATATCCCGCTCTTTCCTTTGCATCTTGTAATGTTTTAAGTTTTATTCTTGGTTTCTTGTTCTGTCATATGAATTGTGTCATCAGTTTATCCAATTCTTTAAAATATTTTTGATTTTGGAGAGTAGGAATTGTTTGGAATAGGAAGATCAATCTTGGTAATATGCTTATTTTAATTGTAGTTATTCTTCCCATTAGGGATATTTGTAAGTTTTTCCATTTTTCCAAATCTTTCTTAATTTCTTTTATAAATTCCATATAGTTGTCTTTCACCAAAGAACTACATCTGTTTGTTATATTTATTCCTAAATATTTCACCTTCTTTTGAATTTCCAAGCCTGATATTTCTTGTAATTGTTGGGCTTGAAGTTTTGTCATTTTTTTGGCTGACATTTTTGTTTTATTACGATTGATTTTCAGTCCAACCACCAAACCATAGTCCTGTAAAGAGTTTAATAATTGCTTAATAGTTTGTATTCTTCTCCTCTAATTTTAAGGCCTTGAATTCGTATGTCAGCTCTGATCATATCATTCAATACCTCAAGAGCAAATATAAACAATAATGGTGAGAGTGGGCATCCTTGTCTTGTTCCTTTTTGTATCTCAATATTTTGTGTTAAATCTCCATCAATCAAGATCTTTGCTTGTTGTTTAGTATAAATCGCTCTAACCATTGTGTAAAACTCATTGCCAGGCTGTGAATTTAATAATAACGCCAACATAAAATTCCAGCTAACATTATCAAAAGCTTTTTCTGCATCTAAATGATGCGCAGACTGCGTAAGCAACCTGTGGCCACCTTCAGCCACCAGGATTGTGCAGCAGCTCCAGCACTTCAGCAGAGTAACTGATATATAGCACCACACAGAGTCAGTACTGTGGAAAACTATATACAGGTTTATTCACAAGATTCACCGACAAACTGCTCTGCCAGACACATACGCTGAGAGAGGAAGAACTGTACAGCACAAGACATTTACATTTATACATATGACAACCAATCAGCATCATGCTGAGTCATTGCACACTGACCTCATACCTGGGCAGGTCTGAACAGGTCAGCACTTGTTCCTAGCATCTTGCCAGCTGTCACTTAGATCATGCTGGTCTTGCTGCTGGATATTAACAACCAACACTCCCCCTTAATAGACAGCAAAGTTAGATCAGATGCAATTGCTTCCTAAGGATCAGGAATTTGGTTTCATCCACACTCTTTGTAAACATATCAGCAATGTTTTCTTTTGATGAACACTGTTGTAGAGTAACAAGTTTCCTCTGTACAGTATCTCTAACATTTTGATACCTGATGTTGATATGCCTGGACCTAGGCTTAATCCCCTGGGAATCAGCAATTTGTGTAGCAGCCGCATTATCACACATCACAGTCATTGGCATATTACATTTCACATCAAAGTCATCCAATAATTGTTTTAGCCACTCCAATTGAATAACACATTCATTAATGGCCACAAATTCGAACTCACACGTACTGGTGGAAATAAAATATTGTTTCACTGATTTCCACATAACCAAGGATCCATTTACAAATATTACATAACCAGTAGTAGACTTGGCATCATTGTTTGTACCCCAGTTGGAGTCACTGTAGGCCAGAACCTGTTGAGAATGGTTCCCTTTCAGTACCAACTTGTATTTGGATGTGCCCCTTAAGTATTTCAAGACTCTTTTGGCAGCATTCCAATCTCTTACATAGGGCTTTGCACTCTTTTGGCACAGTAAATGGACTGCATTACTAATATCAGGGCGAGATCATGTGGCAAGATAGGTCAATGAACCAACGAGCGATTGGTATAATTCTTTTTGTTTAAACAGCTTATCATCTGGCTCCCTAACATAGCCAGTGGACATAGGCGTTGAAACAGGATTTGCATTAGCCATATTATACTTTTCCAACAAGGTTTCAATTTTGCTTTCCTGGCTAATGGTAAAGTAGCCCTTATCATTTCTGGCAATCTCCATTCCCAAATAGTATTTGATTTCACCCAGATTCTTCATTTTAAAGTGCTGTTTTGTAGTTTCTTCAAACCAAACCAACTGAACATTTTGTTTGTACATAAAACAGATATCATTGACAAACACCATTAGATAGCACTTATCTCCATTAATCGTTTTGTGAAACATGCATGGGTCAGCAATGCTTTGTTTAAACCCCATGTTGGTCAAAGTAGCAGTGAGACATACATTCCATAAATGCCCACTCTGTTTTAAACCGTATAATCCCTTTTTCAACCTTAACACCATGTTGGGATTTGTACTCTCAAAGCCAGGTATTTGTTTCATGTAGAGCTGCTCATCTAGAGCTGCATTCAGATATGCATTCAGGTATGCAGTTGTGAAGTCAAAATGCTGAACCTTCAACCCTTCTGCACCTGCTTTTGACAATGCCACGTTTAAGGTGTTACTTTTTACTGTAGGAGCAAATGTTTCATCATAGTCCACCCCTAACTCTTGAGTATACCCCTGGGCTATTAATCTAGCCTTCCTCTGAGGCATTTCACCTTGCACAGGTTTCAGTTTGTACAACCATCTGCACCCTATGACTTTTTCCCCCTCAGGCAATTCAGACAGTTCAAACACTTCGTTTGCACACAGAGAATCATACTCCACTTGCATTGCTTTTAGCCAAGTCTGCTTTTAATTTTCCTGCATCATGGTTACATCATTGTAACATGTAGGTTCCTTTGCACACACAAAATTTGCCACCTGTGTTTCAAACCCATATCTTTGTGGCAGAATACCTTTTGTACTTCTCTCAGACCTCCTAGGTGTGCTGCTTTCTGTTTTAACACCACCTGTTACACTAGGCTGAGAGGAACTTGCCTCTGGAACCTCAGAACTTAAACCAGTATCTGTTTCACCAGCAACAGGTAACACTGTTTGATCAGGTAGAGAGTTTGCATGAATATTGTGCCAATTCCTGCCCTCAGAAAAATTGGCAGATCTGCTGAAAGTGATCTGATGGTGGTCATTAGAGAATCTGTAGGTTTTCATACCTGATTGATATCCCAAAAAGAGCATCTGCTTTGATCTGGGACCACCCTTCCTGCGCTGATCTACAGGTATGTTAACCCACGCCTTAGACCCAAACACACGCAGATAATTTAACTTTGGCATTTTTCCGTATAGCAGAGAAAATGGAATGTTGTTCAAGACTCTAGACCAAGTCCTATTTGATACATATACTGCACATTTCAAACCTTCAGCCCAAAATGACTTTGGTAACTGGGCATCAGCCAACATTGCATACATAATGGTCTGTAGGGTGGAGTTTTTTCGTTCTGCAACCCCATTTTCGGGTGGTGCCGCTGGGTTAGCAACCCTGTGTTTAACCCCTATTTTCTGCAACCATTGCTTCATTGCATTTGACATAAACTCTCCCCCCATATCAGTTTGCATGGCCTTTAACTCACCCAATTGGTTTCTTACTTTCTTGTGCCAGTATTTTAAGGTTTGACAAGTATCAGCCTTACTCTTAAAAATATACACCCATGAATAATGAGAAAAATCATCCGTTATCACTAATGCATAACGATTATGAAACAAACTAGGTGGAAACGGCCCCATTAGATCCACATGCACCAATTGCAAAGCATGCGTAGACACCCTGTCACTTTTACAAGCTACAGGAAATGCCTGCGACTTAACCTGTTTGCATACTTGACAGTCAAGGAAAGTTTTACAATAATTCACTCCTTCCCTACCTGTCAGAGCTAGAGTTTGATTAATGGCATGGAATGAGGCGTGACCTAGACGGCGATGTAGGAGGTGTAAACACTCATGGTGTGGATTTTTGTTCCCAGGCACGCTTGCTGTGGCTGCCGTTTCAGGGTAACCTAATACATAAACACCATTTTTCAAGTTAGCAGTAGCCCTCACCTTCCCACCTTTGTTAATGCTACAAGACTCATTAGCAAACTCAATTTCAGACTAAGCTCTGTCCAATGCCAGGACACTGAGCAAATTGTTCTCAAGGGAGGGGCATTCTGAAAAGTATGATTTAGACAGGATATAGTTAACTCTCCACAGCATGCTACAGGAGCCACGTGACCATCAGCCAGAGTCACATGCTGTAGCTGTGCTTTCCGTTGATTCTGAAGCATATCTGGAGCCTTACAGAAGATTTGACTAGCCCTACTGTCCAACACCCAGTCATGTGTTAAATCAGTACCTGTCAACACAAGTGAGGCATTAGGACGTTTAGCCAACACATCCTGCTGTCCACTGACAGGTTTCTTCTTCTGCTGCAAGGGACAGGATTTTCTTAGATGGGACACAGACCCACATAAGTAGCATTTTTTCACACACAGAGCTCTTGCCGGCTCACATTTCACGCTGAGCTCCTCTCTCCGTCTGCAGCTGGCCCCTTGGAATTCCACAGGCTGGGCACGCTGCCAGGAAACAGAAGAATGCTTGGCGTTGAGTTTTGCCTCGTATTCCAATGCGCGGCCAACAATCATTTGCAGATTTAACTGGTCAACTGGTAAACCTTCCAAGGAGGTGATTAAGGTGTTAAATTCCTCGTTTAATGAACTTAACACGAGATAGCATCTGTCCTCCTGGCATATGTTCTTCCCTCTGCCCTGCAACTGCTGAAACAGCTCTGTCAAAGCATTCACATGCTCCCGGACAGACTCTTTCGGAGCTTGAAGCTTTCTGTACAGGCGACGCATCAAGGACATAATTGTACCAGCAGACGTTTGAACATAGACAGCCTTTAACGTATTCCACACTGCCTTTGCATCGGCTGCAGATGAAATATGTATTAATTGGTCATCACTCAAGGCCAGAACGATGCATGCCAGAGCCTTCTCGACCTTTGCCACATCTGCTGCTGGAACTGGATCAGGAGGGTCATTAACGTACACCCAGAGCCCTTCCCTGATGAGATAGTGTTTCATCCGAAATGCCCATGTATCATAATTCGTGGAGGTCAGCTTATCCACCACCTGCGTTGTCGGCACCAAAGCCATGCTTCCTCCGGCTTTCTCGACACACTCTGGCTGGAACTGTTATCAGTCTCTCTCTCTCACACACAGCGTGACTCACCACAGCCAAGGCTTGTCCGGGCAGGCTCGTTCACTCCCCCACTCCTGGAAGAAGTCAGCACCCTCAGCTCCTTGTCCACTGTGGCACGCTCACTCTCAGTCTGGCTCACCGGCGTTGTCCAGATAGCAGTGCTGGCTGTCAGACTCACCGGTCCCCGACAGGCACGAATCCCCACTGGGCTAGTAGGCTCATCATTGCTCGGGACGGTCTTCCCGCGAGGCTGGGCCCATAACCCTGACACGCAGCCTTCATAAGCAACATGTGGCCACCTTCAGCCACCAGGATTGTGCAGCAACTCCAGCACTTCAGCAGAGTAACTGATATATAGCACCACACAGAGTCAGTACTGTGGAAAACTATATACAGGTTTATTCACAAGATTCACCGACAAACTGCTCCGCCAGACACATACGCTGAGAGAGGAAGAACTGTACAGCACAAGACATTTACATTTATACATATGACAACCAATTAGCATCATGCTGAGTCATTGCACACTGACCTCATACCTGGGCCGGTCTGAACAGGTCAGAACTTGTTCCTAGCATCTTGCCAGCTGTCACTTAGATCATGCTGATCTTGCTGCTGGATATTAACAACCAACACTAAAAAGATTAAAGCTATTTGTTTCCCTGGATGGGCTTCAAAATATTCTATCACATTTAATATTCTTACGTTTTCTCCTGAGTTGTCTTTTTGGGAGAAAGCCTGCTTGATTTTGGTGAATTGTTTGAATCAATACTCTTCATTCTTGCAGCCAAAATAGAAGCAAAAATTTTATAGTCCACATTTAAGAGTGAAATTGGCCTATAATTCTTGATTTCTTTCTCATCCGAATTTTGTTTGTGTATCAATGTTATCAAGGCTCCATTCCAAGTCTCTGGTATTTTCCCTTCAGTTACTATGTTTTGGATTACATATTACCACTAAAATCAGTTGATCTTCAAATACATGGTAAAATACCGCAGGAAATCCATCAGGGCCTGGAAATTTCACCTTCTCCCACCCCCCAAGGCTTCTGTCACTTCAGCAAAAGATATTGAGTCATTTAAAATTTTCCTTTGTTCTTCTATAAATGTTTTACTATTGTATTTTTCCAAAAATTCTTTAATTTGTTCTTCTGTAGCTTCTCAGTTTTGATATAGCTACTCAGTTTTGATATAGCTTCTCATAAAACATTTCAATATTTTTTTTTCAAATCTTTAGGTAATTTTTTTCTTTCTTTTGTTTTGCATAGATTATTTTCCCCTATTTCTTGTGTTAATAAGCAGTTCATTTGATGATGTCAGAGCTTTAACTTCACTTTTATCTTTTCCTTTGGAGAATCTTGTTTCATCTTTTCTTCCTGTTTTTTAATCTGATCCTTGATTTGAGAATTTTTTTCAGTCTTTTGTTTTCTAATGTATGTAGTTTCTCTAATCATCCAACCTTTGGCATAGGCCTTAAATGCACCCCAAACAGTTCTAATAGAAATCTCTGGTTGGATATTTTGTTCAAAAAACATTTGAAATTCTTTTTTTGATTCCCTTACAAATTTTTCAATATGAAGGCATTCAGGGACCATCTATTTTTTTTTTTTTTGGGGGGGGGGGGTAATCTTATAATGTGAGCATAACCAGATTGTGATCTGCAGAACTTGGTGGTAAATTCTCCACTTCTATTATGTCATTTATCATTGTTGTTGATGTCCAACACATGTCTATTCTTGACCATGACATGTCTTGCTGAGTAAAAAGTATAGTCCTTTTTTTGTGGATTTGTAACATGAATCAATAAGGTTATGTTCTTCTGCCCTTGTTTTTGTTTTCCAGATATTGTTTTTTTATCTGTGATTCTGTCAAAGACAGCATTGTAGTCTCCAATCAAACAAATTTTGTCAAAGTTTTGTTTTGAAATAAGTTCTTGCAACCAATGTTCCCTCTAAGCTGAGTTAGTGTGAGCTAGCTCACAGTTTTTTAGCCTCTGGCTCATACATTCTTCTCTTCACTCGGGAAAGATGGCTCCAGAGCAAACTAATTTATGCAGTAGCCAAATCTCATACTCACAACTTAGTTCACAAAATAGAATTTTTGCTCACAAGACTCCACACCTTAGAGGGAGCATTGCTTGCAACAGTTTATAAAATTTCTCTGGATGTTGGTTGAGTGCATATATATTTACAATCAAAGTCACTTTGCCTTGTCTTTGTCATCTTCTGATTTATATGTAAGTTCAGGGTGTAAGTGTTCTTTAACATAAGTCACTACCCCTCTTTTCTTCTTTTCTTTGAAGAAATAAAAGCTTTTCCAAATTTCTTGATATCCAAATATTTCTGATCTGAACTTTTATAAGTCTCTTGAATAATATCTAATTACATTTTTTTCATTTGTTGAAATATCTGCCTTCTTTTTTGGGGTGCATTCAGTCCATTTACATTTATTGAAATTATCTTTATTTTTCTTCTATCCATCCTGTGTCTGTGGTTTCATGTCTTCTTTGTTTCTTTTTTGACATTTTATAACAATTTGAGATGTCATAATCTTTACTGCTTTTCTAGTTGGTCCTGTTTTCCTGGTTTTTCCTGATGTTGTTCCTGAAGCACCTTGTGAATCCTGGTCTTCTTCTGTAGCCTCTAGATTGTCCTCATCAGCTTTAAGATCTTCTCCATGGGTTTTAAGAAAGTCTTCTGCCTTGAAAGTTGAGTTGATTCTGTATCTTTTACCTTTATAGGTGAAAAGTATACCTTCTGGGAGTAGCCATCTATAAGGAATTTCATTTCCTCTCAAGATGGCTGTGATCTCCCTATACTCTTTTTTTTTCTCTTGCTCTCCATGGGATTTCTTTTAAAATCTTTATTTCTGTATCTTCTATATGTAAAGATGTTTCATTTTTTGCTTTTAGTATTTCTTCCCTTGAAATTGTCTTATGGAATCTCACATGTAATTCTCTGGGGAGTTGATTTCTTCTTGCATATGCTGAGTTCATTCTAAACACAGTGTCAATCTCCTCATGGACTTCTATTTCCTCTGTGTTCATATACTTTGGCAGTGTAAGTGCCATCATCTCCTTTGTATCTTCATCTTTCTCTTCTGGAATATTTTGAAATATTAAAATATATGCTGCCTTGTCAAGTTCAAGTTTGATGAGATCTGCCTCCATGGAAGTCTGCTTAGCCTCCATTATTTGGAATATAGAATCTGCGTCCTCTGCTTTACCTTCCAATTTAGAAGTTGTTTTATTCAAGACAAGAATCTCCTGTTTGGTGTCTTTCAATTGTATCTGTAGCTCCTCCTTCTTGTTTGTGAGCTGCTGTGACATCTTGTTCATTGTATCTTGAATGGGATCTACAGACTCTTTCACAACTACTTTTGCAGCAGATGTGAACATTTCTTGAATCAGTTACTGAAGGTCTTTCAGTGTAACCTGTGGTAAATTAGAAGCTACAGATTTTGTTATACCTGGTGAACCACTCCCTTTTGGAGGTCTGTTAGTGCCTGCCATTTTAAAACAATCTATTAAGTAAAGAGAATCTCTGAAATGTTTTTCAATAAACCTTTACAATCACACCACCTCTATTGTTTATCAAACAAACCTCTTATAGGCAAATTAAGGATAAAACAATTTCATGTGACAAGCAACCAGCTGGCTTATCAGTTGTATACAAAACAAGCAGAACAGAATATATCTTTATAGTTTCAACAAGCACAGTCAGTATATATTATACAAATAATATTTTTGGCATACTCCAAAGGAAGTCCTAATGGCTCCTCTTGTTTCCTCTTACTTCTTTTTGCAAAAATAAGAAAAAATAAAAACTGGTATTTGTAATCCATATATTGGAGTAGGGTCAGTAATAATCCTGTTATGGCATATTTTTATCTCAGTACCTTAGATCCAAATGATTTATTTATATTTCCAGAAAAAGTATGGTAGTTCAAAGTCAAATACAACAAGTAGTGCTGATGAGTCTATAGAAGCCAGAACCAGCCAAATTTTTCCAAGATTTTCCAACAATAAAAAAAGAAAAGTAATTGAAATCCACTTTATGGTTTAAAAGGATTAATCACAGACCTAGGTATGTCAGTTGGCCCTCAGAATATTCAAAATATTGTTGCCAGATCTTTTCCCAGTCATTTGGAAGAAGGAGGCGGGGGGAGAAACTTCCTCTCCTTCTTTTGTCCTTTTAAAGTTTAAAGGGCCAGATGCAGAGGGATTCTCTGATGTTATTGCCTTAGCAGTTACTCACGGTGTTCTTCCTAAGTTGTTTAGGTAGAGTTCTCAGGGTCCCTTTCCCTTGCCCCCCCAGGGCCCATGACAGGCTATCTCCACCCACCCTGGTGGACAATGGTGATGGCAAGGGATCCCCCCTGCCTCTGTGAAGGGAGATGAGGCCAATGGAGAAGTAGTGACAGGTGGCACAGAACATGATGGCCCAGGCATGATGGAGGACCCCTGGGCACTCTGGGGCCCTGAAACACCTGGCCTGAGCCAGGCGACGAACACCTTGGACTGCTCATTGAACAGCATAGCTCTGCCCGCATGCTCCAGGTGAGCTTCAGGGCTTTTGGAGGGGGGCGGGGCACACTGTGATGAACATGCCCGCATCCAATGGGAGAGGGAGTTGGGAAGGGGAGGGAGGATAAAAAGGGGGAACAGAAGGGAGGCTGGGGAGGAAGAGACAGGGAGCTGGAGGCGGAGGCATGCCAGCAGCCCTGAGAGAGAGAGAAGGTAGGCAGTGTTAAGTATGAGACTTAACGCAGGAGGTAAGTTCAACAAGTGATTCCGCTTTATTTAGCTCCAAGATTAGACCAGCTAAGGGCTAGACCAGCTAGACGACGATACAGTCAAACACAGCGGTTTATATACAATTCTGGCTGTAGTAGCCACGCCCACAATAACAAGAATCACCAATAATAATCTGTACATAATAGCCAATCACAAATCACAGATAAAGACCAATCATATTACATTTCCATAACCAATCAAAGATGTTCCCTCCATAAGCCCTTTGATTGGGCAATACCAGACAGTTTCTGAATCCGCATAATGAGCACCTGCTCGCTTATGCTGACACTTATGTCTCTGAAGACATAACAACTCCTCCCCCCTTAGATGGAACACACTCGTAATCAGACAAGTGGGGAGGGGCCCTTCTGCTTCACTGAGACCGCCTTAATTCTGGGGCTTCTGCTGTTTCAGGGTCTGTACTTGTCTCAGCGCCAGGCATTGCTGTGCTGACAGGCTCGCCAGGGTCCGTGAGTCCAGGGTTCTGCCCTGACTCAGGTTCTTGCCGAGAACCAGCAGCACTCACCTCGACCGGAGGCAAGTGGGACTGCTCCCTGGGCCCGTATGGATCTCCGGCCTCTTGCTCCTGTTCCGCAGGAGCCCACCGTTGCCGGAGCTGATCTATGTGGCGGCGTATCTTTCGGTCGTCAGATAGCCTCACCACATACATCCTGGACCCCAAACGGTTGGTGACTTCGGCGGGAAGCCACCGGTGCCCCTCAGCATAGTTACGGGCAAAGACCCAGTCCCCAGGCTGGAACTCCCTGGATGGCGTGGGCGGTTCGGCCCGTACAGCTTTGCTGCCATCCAGGTCCGGGTGCAGGCGGTCGAGGAGGGTTGTCAGCTTCCTCCCCATGAGCAGCTCGGCCGGGCTTTTCCCTGTGGCAGAACTCGGTGTGAAATGCTGCCACAGGAGAAAATCGGCCACTCGATGGTCCCAGTCCTCGCCAGGCAGTCGGGTGAGGGTCTCTTTCGCCGTCCGAACCATCCGCTCTGCCTGGCCGTTGGAAGTGGGATGGAACGGGGCTGTGGTGATGTGCCGGATGCCATATCCCTCTAGGAAGCCGGCGGACTCCCTAGAGGTCAGTTGAGGGCCATTGTCGCTGACGAGTACTTCAGGTAGCCCATGGGTGGCAAAAACTTGGCACGAAGCCTTTATTAAGTTTGCCGAAGTTGTGGATCTCATGGGAACTACCTCCAGCCACTTTGAATAAGAGTCCACAACCACCAGGAGCATTTGGCCGTTGTTTGGCCCCGCAAAGTCAAAGTGCAGCCTTGACCAAGGCTTTTCAGCTCTATCCATGGCTGCTGGTGGTGTGTGCGGAGGATCAGGCCGAGACTGCTGGCAGCTTAAGCAGCCTCAAACCCTTTCTTCAATATTGGCATCCAACCCTGGCCACCACAGGTATCCCCTGGCCAGGGCCTTCATGTGTACGACGCCGGGGTGCCCGGCATGCAAGGACTCAAGCACCCTTTCCCTTAGTTTGGGGGGAACCACCACCCTATTTCCCCACAGGATGCAACCCTTTGAGATCGATAGCTCAGTCCTTCTCCCCCAATATGCTTTGAACTCAGGCTCAACACAATCACTTGACCAACCCCTCCATACCCAGTTTAAAACGCGGGATAGTGTTGGGTCTTTCTGGGTGGCAGTAGCAATGTCCGCGGACCAAATGGGAGACTTTGACAGTTCATCCAGCGCAAAGATGTCTGCCGTTGGAGCCAGATCCAGGCCAGTCTCAGGCAGGGGGCAGCGGCTCAGGGCGTCAGTGTGTGCGATGCACTTTCCTGGCCTGTGCTCCAGATCATACTCATACGCTGCGAGGAACAGAGTCCATCTCAAAATCCTGGGCGATAGGATGTTAGGTGTTGGGCGGTCAGGGGCGAATATCCCCAGGAGCGGCTTATGGTCGGTTACCAGAAGAAAACGGCGGCCATACAAAAAGTCATGAAATTTCTTGACCGCACTCACAAGCGCCAAACCCTCTTTGTCAATTTGTGCGTAGTTCTTTTCCGCACTACTCAATGACCTTGAGTAATATGCAATTGGCGCCTCAGACCCGTTATCCATTACGTGGCTCAAAACTGCCCCAATGCCGAATGGCGACGCATCAGCCGCCAGAACCAACATTTTACTCTCATTGAAATGAGTCAGCACGCTATTAGATGTCAGTAACGCTTTAACATTTGCAAATGCTTTTTCCTGTAGCCGTCCCCAAACCCATTTCGCGCCTTTATTTAACAACCGATGTAATGGCTCGGCTACCGAAGCTTTGTGGGGCAGAAATGAGTGGTAGAAATTGATTAGCCCTAGATAGGCTTGTAACTCCATTTTATTCTTAGGTCTGGGTGCATTGTGTATAGCTGCTACCTTTCCAGGGGTTGGGTGTACACCTTGTTCGTCAATCTTGAACCCCAGGAACTCGACACTTGAGACCCCAATCACACATTTTCCCCATTTTACTCGCAACCCAGCCTTATCGAAACACTTCAGAACACTCCGGACCCTTTCAAGCAATTCTTCATCACTCTTCCCCGCAATAAGCACATCATCAAAATAGGGAATCACTCCCTTTATACCTCTGAGCAACCCCTCCATTAAACCCTGGAAGATCCCAGGTGCGACATTAACCCCGAATTATAGGCGTTTAACTTTAAACGCACCTCTATGCGTAACGATGGTTTGTGCTTCCGCAGCATTGTTATCTACGGGCAACTGTTGATATGCCTGGGCAAGGTCTAATTTTGCAAAAACCTTGCCTCCCCCAAGAGATGCAAGTACATGGCTTATCACAGGTACAGGATAGGAATGCTGTTGTAATGCCTTATTAATTGTACATTTATAATCTGCACAAATACCTATGGATCCATCAGGTTTGACAGGAGTAACGATGGGCGTTTCCCATTTGCTGTACGGAACTGGCTCCAAACCCCTTGCTCTAGGAGCTTGTCAATTTCCATTTCAATCTTTGGTTGTAACGCTAACGGCACCTTCCTATATTTTAGCCTGATAGGCCTAACATTTGGATCCAACTCAAATGAAACCGGGGGACCTGTATAAGTTCCCAGCCCTTTTGCAAAAACCTGAGGAAACTCGTCATACAAACAATTCCATTTATCATGGCATACCGTATTAATACCAGAAATAGCAATGCCTAATGGCTCAAACCAATCGAGCCCCAACAGGCTTACCCTGTCCCCTTCGGCAACAATCAGGGACAGAGCCGCCTTATGCTCTTTGAAACGGACTTCAAATTCCGCCTCACCTGCCAATGGGATTCGGTGCCCTTGGAAATCTGCAAGACGGGCGTCAGTGGGCAGGAGGCGGCGGCGGCTTCAGCTCAGAAAAAGACGATCCAAGGTGCACGTTGAAATGATTGTTCTAGCCGACCCGGAATCGACTTCGAAAGGGCAGGCAACGCCGTCGAGGAACAAGGTGACAAAAATCTTCTTCCTCCGGGGCGCTCCCATGGTGAGGATGGTCGATGAAGAGGGGATGGACGACAGGGTCGGGTTTCGGGACGACAGGGATGAATAGCAGGTTGTGTTGACCTTGCTTCGGAATTGAGAGCACTGCGGAGGCGAGGTAGGTGGCGACCTTTTCGACTTGCAGACTCTGGCGATGTGTCCGCGTTTTCCGCAAGCCCGACAAACCAACTCTCTGGCCCAACAGGTGTCGCGCCCGTGCTTCCCTCCACAACCAAGGCACAGACGCGCTGGCGCAGTCTTCACTTGGGTTCGCGGCTGGCTGCTGGAACAAGGCTCTCTTACATCATCAACAGCGGGCGCTGGCTCACGGTCCTCGACCTGTAGGTGAATGCTGGATTCGGCTGCCGCAGGCCACTGTCGCACTTCTCGCGTTGACCTTTCAGCAGCCTCAGCGGCAATGGCTTCCTCGAACATGACCTTGAATGTCAGCGTCTTGAGGGCGAACAGGCGTTGTTGCAGCTTGGCATCGCGGTGACCACAGACCAGCCGGTCTCACAAGGCTGTCTCGAGATCAGCGAAATCGCAAGCCCTTGCCAACTTCCTCAATGCCGCCACAAACTCGGCTATGGATTCGCTGGAGCCTTGCCGCCTTTCGTAGAACGTGTGCCGGGAAGCGATCTCAGAGGGTTGCGGCACGAAGTGGGCCTTCAACTTCTCCGTCAGCGTGGCGTACGGCACGGTCTTGATATCATCAGGTGTGACAAGCGAGCGGGCGATGTCGAACACCTCCTTGCCACACGAGCTAAGTAGCGGGCTCGTTTCTTCGCAGCATCTGTCACTCCGCCGCTCTCGAGGTGGAATTCGAACCGGGTAAGGTACGCTTCCCAGTCTTCCGTCGCTGACCCGAACGGCTCGAACCGAAACTTGGAGCTCATTGCGGCGCCTTCTGGAGCGGACGGCTCCCTCAGAGGCTCACGGTTGATCGGAACTTCCTCCATGATTCTCTCAGCGGGGCTGCCTACCCGCTATATCCCATCCTCGTCGCCACTTGTTAAGTATGAGACTTAACGCAGGAGGTAAGTTCAACAAGTGATTCCGCTTTATTTAGCTCCAAGATTAGACCAGCTAAGGGCTAGACCAGCTAGACGACGATACAGTCAAACACAGCGGTTTATATACAATTCTGGCTGTAGTAGCCACGCCCACAATAACAAGAATCACCAATAATAATCTGTACATAATAGCCAATCACAAATCACAGATAAAGACCAATCATATTACATTTCCATAACCAATCAAAGATGTTCCCTCCATAAGCCCTTTGATTGGGCAATACCAGACAGTTTCTGAATCCGCATAATGAGCACCTGCTTGCTTATGCTGACACTTATGTCTCTGAAGACATAACAGGCAGGGCATCTCCCAAAGCTTTTGTGGAGCACAGGACCACTGTGGTGATGGTAACCAAGTGGCTACCTCCTTTCTGAGGCCCAACATTCCCCTCCCACCTCAAGAGGGGTCAGTGAATGAAGGGCAGGGACAGTGACCAGAGGGAAAAGAGACCCCCCTGGCAAGCCCCAGCCTGACACTCTCTTAGTTGGGCAGTCACGGCTATGTGTTCATGGCTGCCATAGAACACTCTTAGTCAATCCTCGCTGGGGATGATCCAGGGCTTCCACCCACTCACTGCTGCTTGTGGGGGGTCCAGATTGAGTCCCTTGCCAGTGCTGTCTCCTATGGAGAGCTCACTGGAGTTTGGCATCTCCCAAACTCTTCTAAAGGAATTAATGAGCTGGTGGCTTCCCAGGAGCGAGTCCTGGTGCTGGCCATCTTGCTGCATCACAATCTGGAAATCTCCAGGGCCCTGTTCTCAATTGGGAGAATGTTCCTCCAGGCCAGATCCAGAGCCAAAAAGGCTCTGGTTCTGGTAAAAGCTAGGTGAACATTCCTTGGGCCGGGGATAACCAGTAGACATTAATCTGAAGAATGCAGAGCTCTTCGGGGGAGATAGTGGGAGAGATGATCCTGCAGATATGATGGTCCCAGACCACACAGGGCTTTAAAGGTTAATATCAGAACCTTGAACTGGAAGCCAGTGCAGCTGGCAGAGCACAGGCTGTATATGTGCTCACCCTGAGTTCCCAGTAAAGACATGTGCAGCTGCATTTTTAACCAGCTGGAATTTCTGGATCAGTCTTAAGGGTAGCCTTGCATAGAGCAAGTTACAGTAGTCCATCCTGGAGGTGACCAGTGCATGGATCACTGTGGCTAAGTCATTGGGGGAGAGATGGGGGCAATTGCCTGTCCTGCCAAAGATGGTAAAAAGCAGATATGACAATGATTGAGACCTGGGCCTTCATTGAAAGTGAGGTATCCAGACTCCTCACCATTAATGCTGGTGCTAACAGCACCTCGTCAAGGGTGGGGAGCTGGATCCCTGGTTCCATCCCCCTGAAGCTCAGGCACAAGACCTCTGTCTTAGATGGATTTAATTACAGTTGGCTCTGCTTCAGCCAATCATTGAAGGCCTCCAGTGCCCTAGCTAGAGCCTCTGAGGCAGTATCTGGGTGACCATCCATCAACAGACATAGCTGGGTGTCATCAGCATACTGATGACAATCCAGCTGAAACCTCTGGACCAGCTGGGTGAGAGGGCACGTATAGATGTTAAATAACATAGGGGAGAGGATTGTCTCCTGGGGGATGCCACATACCAGTTGGTAATGTGCTGAAACCCTCTCCTGAAGTGCCACTCTCTGTCCCTGACCTTGGAGAAAAGAGATAAGACATTGCAAGGCAATCCCTCGCATCTCCACGTTGGCAAGGCATTGGGTCACGAGATTGCAATCGACCATGTCAAACACTGCTGTTAAATCAAGTAACAACAGCAGTGGTGACCTGCCTTGATCCAGGTGTCTCCAGAGATTATCCATGAGGGCAATCAGTGCTGTCTCCATCCCATAGCCAGGGCAGAAGCTGGACTGAAATGGATCTAGGGTACAGTGTGTTAGGACAATCAAGGTTAGGAGTGCAGATTCTAATCTAGGAGAACTGGGTTTGATTCTCCACTCCTCCACCTGTAAATGTTGGTGTTACCTTGGGTCACCAGGTTGTCTCAGAGTTGTTCTCTAAAGGGCAGTTCTCGAAAGAGCTATCTCAGTGCCACCTATCTCACAGGGTGACTGTTGTGGGGAGGGGGAGGGGAAGGAGATTGTAAGCTGCTCTGAAACTCCTTTGTGTAGTGAAGGGTGGGGTATAAATCCAATCTCTTCTTCATTATCCAGGAAAGCCTGGAGCTGTTCCACTACTGCTCTCTCAACAGGAACAGGAAGTTCGACACTGGGCAGTAGTTGGCCAGATCAATAGGATCCAAAGTTGCTTTCTTCAAGAGGGGTCTCACCATTACCTCCTTTAAAGATCTTGGGAAAATCCCTGGACTCAGGGATAAGTTGATAATATTTCCCAGGGGGATCCATATGCCATCACTGCCAACCTTAACTAGCCGTGAGGGTCACAGGTCTAGGAGGAAAGTGGGGGGCTTCACAGCAACCAGGATCCTATCAACCCTATCCTGAGAGAGTCAACTGGTCCAATATTGGACCTATGACAGCCAAGGAGCCTCCAGTTCACTTACTGTATCAAGGGTGGCCGGCAGGTCCTGGTGGAGCGACAGGATTGTATCTGCTTTGATGGTATTTAAACAAGGTACTATTTCATCATATATATATAATTTAGAGTTTGAGCAATTTGACACAAGTAAGCAACATATAAAAAAGACCAAGACAGTCACATTGTGAAAGTTCTATGTTTAAACACCAGTGACCACTGCCTTCATACTATTAGATCAGGGTACCAATAAGAGCCTAGTTGTCATGAGTGCATTAGGACATGCAAAACCATCCTGGGCTTTGCATCTTTTTCCTGCCTTGGGAATCATAGCTGTAGCAGGGAATTTATATGATGACTGTTATTCTAATAGGAATCATTCTTTGCTTTATCTCTAATACACATCAAGTCACATTTTCCTTAGCAAATGCATTTTGGTTATTCTGAAACTGAAGGAACAGGCCATTTATACTCCTGTAATTGGAACTGAATAACCAGCCAGAAAGGGGTAGTTCTCAGTTTTCTAATGATCACAGTGCCTACTCCAGGATTCTTCGGTAACTCTTTACTCTCTGGGTATGCTCACAAAGAGCTTTAGGGCCACAGATAAGTCATCTCAGTGCATTTGATTCCTGCTAAGGAGTCTCAAATTCCCCAATGGTGAACAGAATTTGAGCCAATTTTTCAGCAATTGTTCAGCTGTTTGCAAGGAGTTTGAGCTTGTTCACTGGGTTATTTTTTGCATAAGCAAACAGTACAGTACTGTGCACTTCACCCTCCCAACCAGCTATTCCCTCCTGGAGAACCACTGTTGCCATTCTCCAGGTGAGGGGTGGAGATCACTCAGAATTACAACTGATCTCCAGGAGGGAGGGGGGAGGAGATGGAAAGCTGGAAGCAGAGGGGCAGATAATGGCAGGCTGATGCTTGGTTGGGAAGGAGATAGGGTTGCCAACTCCAGGTTGGGAAATTCCTGAAGATTTGAGGGGTGGAACCTGGAGAGGATGAGGTTTGAGGAGGGGTGGGACCTCAGACAGGTACAATGCCATCGACTCCATCCTCCAAATGAGTCATTTTCTCCTGGGGGAACCATTGTTGCCAATGTCCAGGTGAGTGGTGGAGATCACTTAAAATTACAACTGCTCAGAGATCAGTTCCTCTGGAGAAAATTGTGGACTCTGTGTCATTATACCCTGCTGAGGTCGCCACAGGAAATTGATGCTGAGTGCCCAAGGCCTTGGCACTCTCCCAGAGCCTCTTTCTAGAGCTCGTTGTATTTATTTCCACAACGGGCCTTATTCCTAGTCTGAGATATTTCTTCCAAAGTATAGAAGGGCATTCGTGCTAGCATGCCTGAATGCCCTACCTTCAGCTGTGATGTTAGAAAGATTTAATGGGATTTCATAATCAGATTGACTCTGTAATTGTGGCAGCAATAAAATTGACTCTATGGGTCATATTTTGCTTGATTGTCCCAAATTTTCAGCTCTAAGAGATGAACTGATCTCCCCTTTATTTAATCAGGACTTCTCTCTAGAAGCAAAATCATCCTGGTTACTTACAGATGAAGACAAGCAAACTACCCTGTATGTGGCAAAATTTCTAGCAGCCGTTGTCAAATCATATGACAACTGTTACAGTAGCAACCTTTAAGTTCTTTCATGTTTTCCTGTGGAACAAGGTTTATTGTGGGATGAGGGTTTGCTGTTTATGCCTCTGTTTGTAGAAACAGTAAAGACAATAAATAAATAAATCACAGATGACCCTTGGGGGAGAGTTGATTTCATCTACTGCACAGATGCAAAAGCATTCACAATTAGGTGTGTGCATTTGGCATAAACCAAGCTGAAAATATACCAAAAAAATACCCTTACCGGTATTTTTTAAGCTAGGATTTTCAGGGCCACCAGATAGTTGAAATTAAAGTGCATTTAAAGGAATCGTGGTCCCTTTGAATGCCTTCTTGAAGCCATCCATCTCTGTGGCAAGTGAACTGCAAAGTCATTTAAAGGGCACCAGCAGCTATGCTAAAAATTTGGTGCCTCTACCCCAAAAAACAGGGCCCCCCCCGAGCCCTAGATACCCCTGGATTGATTCTCCATTATACGCTAAGGCAGGGGTGGCCAAACTTGCTTAATGTAAGAGCCACGTAGAATAAACATCAGATGTTTGAGAGCCCCAAGACATGGACCAATATTACACACATTCTATTGAAAAATATGCAAATTTGCTTTTAAACTTTATAAATAAAAACAAAAGGGGTAAAAACAGATATTTATAATGATATTAATTTTTCCAATTATATTTATTTGTTTGCTAATTATATTTATTTTTCTAAGAGAGAGAGAGAGGTGAAAAGAAAGAGAGAGAGAAACAAAGAAAACAGATGGGGAAAGGAGGGAGAGAAGAAGGGGGAGGAAGGAAAAGAGAGAGAGAGAAAGGAAGGATTCTTGGTGTTAGTGGGCAACAATGGGAGGGCTTCTAGTGTCCTGGCCCCACTGGTGGACCTCCTGATGGCACCTGGTATTTTCGGCCACTGTGTGACAGAGTGTTGGACTGGATGGGCTGTTGGCCTGTTCCAATATTGGCTTCTCTTATGTTCTTATGTTCTTAAACTTGTCATTCTTCACCCCTCATAATGAAAACAGCCCTAGTCCATACCCACAATATATTTTTTTACAAAACATATTTTATTTATTTTCCATACAGCATACAAACAAAAAACAAGTGAACTATGGTAATTTTTAACATGTAAAGAAATCAGTACAAAACTTTATGAAACAATTGAACAACCACAATTAAAAAGATTTCATAATCAATATCTATGATAATATCAATCTATAACAACTATGTTTTTCAAAAGAAGATTTACTAATGGGATAATTACTATTTTTCCCCGTACAGAATTCCACTTGCTGAAAAATGACTTATAAGCTAAATATGAGTTTTGAACATTCAAACCTGTAGATATCTTATCCATTATGAAATGGTCCCAGACCTTGGTGTACCATTGATGTATAGTGGGTGGAGAAGGTTCTTTCCAGTGTTGTGCAATTGTCAACTTTGCGGCAGACAACAAAAGAGAAATTAAAGATTTCCCAGATAAGGTAATATCAGCATTCCAATAATTCAACAAAATGCATTGACTTTCTGGGATCTTGTAATCAGTCAAATTATGTATTTGAGTCAAGACTTTCAACCGAAAGGTTTTAATCACAATCCCACCAGCAATGTTTGTATGTACCTAAACTCTCACATTTCCAACATAGTGGAGACCCATAATATTTTAAGACCATTAAGACTGTGTGACTCTATAGAAGAGAAGGTGAAAGTACAAATGAATCTGATAAAAAATAGATATATTTTGCAATTATGCAAGTATGCAAGAACATGGGAAATATGGAGCTCTTTACTGAATTAATTGACTCTTTTCAGCCTGTGTTAGTAACAGATGAAGTAAAGTCCAAAAGACAGTGTATACCTGATAGGAGTACTTGGATTGATACTGACTCAAAATTGTTCTCAAAAGAGCAATTAGGAACCTGCACAGAAAGTTTAAAATACAAACAGAACAGAGAGATTGCCAAGTAGTTTGAAACTGAAAAGAGAAGCTCAAGGGCCAAAAAATTGAATAGGATCATTTATTATGGGCCATAAAAACAAAAAATGACAAAATCTTTTGGACCTTAATAGCAAAAGGATTAAATATAAGGTTCCCCATACCGTGCCATATTCTAGCAGCTGTTTGGGAAGCCTTCTTTGCTATTATATTCACAAATAAAAATGGAGATATACTGGATAGTAGACTGAGATTGTCATCAGATGGCCGCCAGTAACAACTAATGAAGTTAAGATCTTGATTAAACTACAAAAGGGGGGGTGGGGAACCTGGTCCTGATCTAATACCAGCAGAACTGTTTAAAATCTATCCAAATTGGTGGGCACAGATGGGATCTATTCCTGAAGTTTGGCACAATGCAATAATCATTCTGGTTTACATTTGTCCAGTAAGTTTGTTATCCACCATTGGAAAACTCTATGCTGCAATGCTTTTTGGAAAACTTAGATCATGGGTTGAAGAAAATAACACCTCGGGAGTGAGCAGGCCAGCTTCAGGAAAGAAGGAAGAAGATGAATAACAAATTGGATTTATATCCCGCTCTTCGCTACCTGAAAGAGTCTCAGAGTGGCTTACAATCTTCTTTCCATTCTCCTTCCCACAACAGACACCCTATGAGGTAGATGGGACTGAGAAAGCTCTTTCAAGGACTGCCTTTGAGAGAACAGCTCTGAAAGTACTCATGACTGAACCAAGGTCACACCAGCAGCTGCATGTGGGCAAATGGGGAATCAAACCTGGTTCTCCCAGATTAGAGTCTGCACTCCTAACCACTACGCCAAACTATTGATCATAAGTCATGTCCTTCAATATCTAGTGGATAAATATATGAGTTCTGGAGAAGGTATATTGAAAGCAGCCTTTGTAGATCTTAAATCAGCATTTGACACAATTTCTAGGCCCAGATTATGGTATTGAACCTCATCCCTTATATTTAATACAACAGCTATGCAGATACCCCAACACATAGGTCAGGTGTGGGGAACAAGGGTAGTTATCTGGGGTTCTTTCCTTAGACAAAGGTGTTAAACAGGGGTGTATTCTTACCCCCTGCAGCTCAATTTGTATATAAATGATCTTAGATCTTGTCTCCTGAGGAATGATTTCCATCTCCCATATTTATCCAAGTGTGAAGTTCCAATTCTCTTGTATGCAGATGATGCAGTGATAATGTCTAGATAAGCTGTGGAACTCCATAAATTGATTTTAAAAATTGAGGATTACTGCAATCATGAAGGTCTGATTATCAATGCAGTAAAATCTAAGGTCCTAATATTCAGTAAAAGGAAAAGAACAAAAACCTTTAGATGGTCAACAAATGGAACAAGTCAATCAATTTAAATACTTGGGCATCCATTTTGACACAGCCCTTTCATGGAAACCACATTTGAACTTGGCAAGGATTAATGCCCTGAGAACTGGGAGGATAATTGTAAAATATTATTATATAGCAGTTGGTGAATTTGTCCCCTTAGTTATAAAGGTATATAATGTTAAAGTAACAAATCGGTATTTCTATGGTGCAGAAATTTGGATAGCCACTGTCTCTGAGAAGAATGGATTCTATTCAATATGATTTTTTTCCAGCGCATATTGGCTACCCCCAGATGTGTTTCAGGTATGGCACTGACAGCTGAATTGGGTGAATCATTAATGGAGGCTAAGGCATGGATTAAAACATTTCTTCCAAAAGTTAAGATCTTAAAATCTGATGGTCTACCCTCCTTGGACTTTTACAAAGAGATGCAGATAATAGCCAATGGGGTTAACTACTGGAAAAGAAAATGAAATCTCTAGGTATATCAAATGATATGGTGAAGATCATGGAGACCAAAGAAATAATTAAGCTAATTAAATTTTGCATTAAGAAATTGGATATTAACAGCACATCTGTCAGGGCCCACAGGGTATGTTCAGTGTCTTATTTAGGTATTGCCCTCCCGATGGAACTGCCAAAGTACTTTTATCAGTTGACAATACCAAAGCTCAGAAAGCTTCCATCAGGAGTCTTGGAGGGCAGATATTAAAAAGTGTCATATGCAAATAGTATATGTAGATGCTCATCAGATAAAGTTGAAACTATTGAGCATATGACTATGGAGTGTCCTATATTTAAAAAATTAAGAGCAAGATTAATTACTCCTTTACTCCAAATGATGGAAAGATCTAAGGAGGCACTTGATAGTATAAGGACACAGGTGGCATGGTTATTATTGGATAAAAATGATTCTGTTACTCTGTTTGTGGCAAAAATTTTAGGGGCAATAATTAAACAACAGCAGAAGAATATCAAGTAAGTCATTATTTTATTTTCTGCTCAAGGCTATAGCTGTATGAGCAGTAATGGCTAGATAGACCTCCTAATAACTAATGACAACCCACCAGCATGAATAGAGATGTCCTGGACCCCCAAGGGATTATTAGCAGTGTTCATTTTTGAGCTCACCACAGGCCCTCCAATTTTGAAAGCCCTCCAAAATGCTAAGGTAAAAGCTGCTTCAAAAAGTGATGTCTCATAGGGAGACCAGCACAGGCCGGGGAGATCCCGCAAGATCTGAGTCAGTATGAGGAATGTCAGTGGCCTGCATGGGTTGGGCACCATTGTTGATAGCCTCTCCCATCCTTCCACAACCCTGTGGGTAGGAAAGGTGTTATGGATCAGAAAAGCCAAGCACTTTGCTGAAAAACGAAATGGTGGCCATGTGCCCTTGTATGGTCTTGGGGGCAAAGCCAAGCTCTTGTAGGTGAGCCTTATACTGGAGTACCCAGTCATCTGACTCCAGCCAGTCACTAGGGCCCTCTGCTTCTGCCAAAAATGCCAAAAAGGCTGCCACCACTGGAGAATATGTATGAAAGGTCAAAGGAGCAATGGAGCTGCAGATTCCTTGCATTATGGAACCTTCCCAAGGTCCCATAGCTCCTCAGGAAATGGGTCAGAAATGAGGATGTCCTCCAGCACCAGGTTGTGAAACCTCTCCTCCTGTAAGCAAGACAAGGCATCCATGTTGGTGTTATTGACACCTGCAACATGCTGAGCTGAGAAGGTTATGTTAGTGGACAGATGGACAAGGACAAGCTTGCTGATCAGATGCATAACCTGTTCCGACTGCAAGGTCTGCTTATTCACCACCCTAACCACTACCTGGTTGTTGCACCAAAATTAGAAATGCCCACAGGTGCTCTGTACAACAAAATGCCCACAGGGCCAACAAAGAATAAGCCATCCAAATAATGAGTGATATGTGGGGCGACCACCTTGGCTGCCTACTCTAGGAAGGGGCTAAACATCTCAAAAGTGGCACAGGCCACCACACAGCCCATGGGCATAGCCTTTTCTACATACCACAACCCCCAGAATTTGAAACCCAATAAACAAAAATTCCTTGGGTGCACTGGCAGCAGCCAAAAGGCTGATGTATTACACATTTGGCCACAGTGCCCCATGCCCTTGGCATGATAGAAGGAGGCATATCTTACAAAGCAGAGTCCAGGGGGGATGGCATCATTGATGGAGGAGCTTTTTGGGTAGGTCAGATGATGATGAAAAAGTCTGTAGTAACCAGGCATCTACTTTGGCACCACCCCCCATGGTGAAACCCAGAGCTGCTGATCCTCCCCAAGCATGGTGTTGACAATCCACCTCACTGGTGTCCACTGCCTTTCATGCCTGAATGATGTGGAAACCATCCTGGGTGGGAGCACACCTTCCCCTGAGTCCCAGGCTTTCCTAGTGCACTTTGTTTGCTGGCCACCATCCATGTGCTCCACCTGCTCATGTGCTCTGAATGCCTGAGTGAAGGCCTGCAGTGTGCTGGTTAGCCCTGCAATGTCTGTTGCTCGTCCCTGGCTCAATGCCGCTGGCTTCTTCTTTGTCAGATGAGCAGGTACATCTGCCAACTATGGCAAATCAACTGCCATCTGGCTGGACTCCTTCCCCTGTACTCCCCTGGCCTGAGGCCCCCCAGTGGACTGTGTGACTACTGATGTCACCAGCCCGGCTCGATGAGTGGATCAATTTGGTGGTTTCATGACCTAACTCAGGAGAGAGTAAGAAGAAGCAAGGCATGAAAACACTGGCACCTCCCAGGCCCCACATGCAGCCTGCAGACCCCATGACTGAGCACACCCATGAACCGAGTCAAGACTGAAGGAACTAGAGAGCTAAGTAACCCCTATCCATCTATTCGCCTCTTATATGATTACCTAACTACCTCCTTACTCTCTGGACCCTGGTTTCTCCCCCCACTAAGTTCATACTCAAGCAGGCTGCTCCACCCACTGCCCTGGCCTGTGAATGAGGCCAGTGGAATGCTGCCTGCTCTGACCCACAGGGGCCATCCGTAAGCTGTTCTGCACAAGCAGGCAGGTAGACAGATGGGTGGCGAACCTGCCTACTGACCGTATGGTGACTTGCCTGCCTGGTGTGAAGGTAGAGGACATTAGATATGCTGGTAGATAGTGCTGGGGAGGAGCCAGTGGTCGTGGTGCATGTTGGCACCAACGATGTGGGAAAATGCAGTCGTGAGGTCCTGGAGGAGAAATTTAGGTTGCTGGGCAGGAAACTCAAGGCCAGGACCTCCAAGGTAGCCTTCTCAAAAGTGCTACCTATTCCACACGCAGGGCCAGAGAGACAGGCACAGATCAGGAGTCTCAATGCGTGGATGATACGATGGTGTAGGGGGAAGGGTTCAAGTTTGTTAGGCACTGGGATGCTTTTTGGGACAGGAGGGAGCTGTACAAAAGGGATGGTCTCCACTTGTCCCAAGAAGGAACCAGGCTGCTGGCACTCAAAATCAAAAAGGTGGCAGAGCAGTTTTTAAACTGAATAATGGGGGGAAGCTGACAGGAGATTAAAAGTCTCTGGTTCGGGATGGCTCATCTCAAAGAGATGTTGGGGTAGCTGTTACTTTTGTACAAGGAAATGGATTACAATTGTCCACTGAGACTGTGGCTAACAATAGGAACTGCCTGGCCAGGTCTCGAGGCAGCAAGAAGAAGGTTGTGGGCTTAACAAGCATGGGGAACTATAAGTGTTTATACACAAATGCTAGAAGTCTCCGAGGTAAAATCGGGGAGTTGGAATGCTTGGCGTTGGGGGGGGGAGGAAATAGACATTGTGGGTATTTCAGAAACTTGGTGGGATGAGGAAAATCAGTGGGATACAGTGATTCCTGGTTATAAATTATATTGGAAGGATAGCGGGGGAAGGGTTGGAGATGGGGTGGCTCTGTATGTCAGAGAAGGTATACAATCCAGTAAGACTGAGAGGGTAAGAAAATTGGATTCGCTTCTGGAAATGCTATGGGTTGAAATAGTGGGTCCAAAAGGAGGCTTCAGTGGGAGTTTGTTATCGCCCACCAGATCAAAAGATAGAGGAGGATTATAAAATGATGAATGAATTAAAGATAGCAGCTAGATGAAATAACTGTGTCATAATAGGAGACTTTAACTACCCACACGTTGATTGGGTCAATATGAGTTCTAGTCGGGAAAAAGAGATTGAGTTTTTAGACACTCTCAATAACTGTGCTATGGAATAGATGGTCACAGAACCTACCAGGGGAGAGGCGATCCTGGAATTGGTCCTAAGTAACGCCCAAGACCTGGTGAGAGATGTAAAAGTGATTGCACTGCTTGGGAGCACTGACCATAATGTCATTGAGTTTAACATTTGTACAAATAGGGAGTTGCCCCAAAAGACTGATGTGACCACTTTTAACTTTAAAAGGGGCAACTTCTCTGGTATGAGGGGACATGTGAGGAAGAAATTGAAAGGAAAAGTGAAAAACGTCAAAACCATTAGGGAAGCTTGGAGACTATTTAAAACGACAATCCTAGAAGCTCAGAAAAAATATATACCGCAGGTTAGGAAAGGCACAAATAGGTATAGAAAAAAGCCTGCATGGTTAACAAATAAAGTAATGGAAGCTGTAAAAGGTAAGAAGGATTCCTTTAAGCGGTGGAAAGCTAGTCTCAGTGAGGTTGATAAAAGGGAACACAGGCTGTGTTCTGTGATCAGGCAAGCAAAAAGGGAATATGAGAAGCATATCGCAAAAAACATAAATTCCAACAATAAAACTTCCTTCAAATACATTAGAAGTAGGAAACCAGCCAGGGAGGCAGTGGGGCCCTTGGATGACCAAGGGGTAAAAGGACTACTGAAGGATGACAGGGAAATGGTTGAGAAGCTGAATGCATTTTTTGCCTCTGTCTTCACTGCAGAAGATGAGAAGTGCCCACTCCAGAAGCACCGATTTCGGGAGGGGGTTTGAAAGACCTGAATCAGATTGAAGCAACAAGAGAGGAAGTCCTATGACTGATGGACAATTTAAAAACTAATAAATCACCAGGCCCGGATGGCATTCACCTGAGAGTTCTGAAAGAACTCAAATGTGAACTTGTGGATCTCCTTACATTAATATGTAATCTTTCCTTAAAATCTGCCTCCATTCCTGAGGACTGGAAGGTAGCTAATGTCACTCCCATCTTTAAAAAGGGCTCCAGAGGAGATCTGGGAAATTACAAGCCAGTCAGTCTGACATCGATACCAGGTAAGTTGGTGGAAACTGTTATTAAGGAAAGAATTAGTAGGCACATTGATGAACAATAACTATTGAGGCAGACTCAGCATGGGTTCTGTAAGGGAAGATCTTGTCTCACTAACCTGTTAGTCTTCTTTGAGGGAGTCAACAAACATGTGGACAAGGGGGGGCCAATAGATGTTGTTTACCTTGACTTCCAGAAAGCTTTTGATACAGTTCCTCATCAAAGGCTCCTAAGTAAGCTCAATAGTCATAGGATAAAAGGACAAGTCCTCTTGTGGATCAAAAACTGGCTTATAAATAGGAAACAGAGTAAGTATAAATAAGAAACTTTCTCAGTGGAGGATAGCAAGCAGTGGGGTACCACAGGGATCAGTACTCGGTCTGATGCTTTTTAACTTGTTTATTAACGATTTGGAATTGGGAGTAAGCAGTGAAGTGGCTAAATTTGCAGATGACACGAAATTGTTCAGGGTGGTGAAAACCAGGGAGGATTGTGAGGCACTCCAAAGGGATCTGTCGAGGATGGGTGAGTGGGCATCAACGTGGCAAATGAGGTTCAATGTGGTCAAGTGCAAAGTAATGCACATTGGAGCCAAAAATCCTAAATATAAATACACACTGATGGGGTCTGAACTGCCAGAGACTGACCAAGAGAGAGATCTTGGAGTCATAGTAGATAACTCAATGAACATGTCTAGACAGTGTGTAATTGCAATAAAGAAGGCCAACGCTATGCTGGGGATTATTAGGAAGGGAATTGAAAACAAATTGGCTGGTATCATCATGCCTCATTTGGAATACTGTGTATAGTTCTGGTTGCCACACCTCAAAAAGGATATTTTAGCCTTTGAAAAAATGCAGAGAAGGGCAACTAGAATGATAAAAGGGTTGGAACACTTTCCCTATGAAGAAAGGTTAAAATGCTTGGGGCTCTTTAGCTTGGAGAAACGACGGCTGAGGGGTGACATGATCAAGGTTTATAAGATTATACATGGGATTGAGCAGGTTAAGAAAGAAGTACTTTTCTCCCTTTCTCACAATACAAGAACTCGTGGACACTCAATGAAATTGCTGAGCAGTCAGGTTAGAACAGATAAAAGGAAGTACTTCTTCACCCAAAGAGTGATTAACATATGGAATTCACTGCCACAGGAGGTGGTGGCAGCTACAAGCATGGACAGTTTCAAGAGGGAATTATATAACCATATGGAGCAGAAGTCCATCAGTGGCTATTAGCCATGAGGTATAGATAGGAACTCTCAGTCTGGGGCAGGTGATGCACTCTATTCTTTGGGCTGGGGGGGGCAGCAGTGGGAGGGCTTCTAGTGTCCTGGCCCCACTGCTGGACATCCTGATGGCACCTGGTATTTTTGGCCACTGTGTGACAGAGTGTTGGACTAGATGGGCCATTGGCCTGATTCAACATTGGCTTCTCTCATGTTCTCTTATGTTCTTATGTAAGCCATGGTGGCTCAACCATCGCCACCTAGACCGCAAGCACACCCCAAGTGGAGCCCTGGCACCCCTCTCACAGAGCAGGTTGGCCAAGGGAGGCACCCCAGGTCCCTGCATGGCCAGCTGCAGCCACTACTGGTGGCTTGTCCCCCCCCCTCCATCATCTGTACCTATACACAGCCACAGTGGAAGTGAGTGGGGGAGCTGAACCACCCAGGGGAGGGGAAAGGGGGGTTTGAGGACCGTAACTACCTGGCAGACTTTTTGTGACTCCTGTTCCTATTGCAGAAGCTCACTATGCTGCTCCTGAAGGTCTGCTTATTTAATTATCTAACCTCATCATCCTTGACTGTTGGGGGAGAATCAATTTCACCTATTTCACAGAGGCAAAAGCATAAACAAGGCAGGAAAATTAAACTCAACCAGCACAGCTACTGTGAAAATGTCTGGTCTCTGGGAACATATCTTCAGGGGCCTCAGTAGGTTGCAGCAGGAGCGAGAACTGGCTGGCATCTCTGCCATTACCCTCACCTTTTGGCACATAGATTCTTGCAAAATGTGAGTTTTATTATTGTAGAATTTAACTCACTGTAACAGGAAAATGGGCCTGACCTGATGGTCCAGGCTAGCCTGATCTTGTCAGATCTCAGAAGCTAAGCAGGGTCAGCCCTGGTCAGTATTTTGAAGAAAGGCCACCAAAGAATGGCAGACAATGGCAAACCACCTCTGTTATGTCTTACTGTAAACCATGCCTATTCTTTCCTATGTTAAGCTTGAGTCTAGCCAAGGATTGTAAACTGATACATTCCTATTGGTGGCTTCAATGAAACTCTGTAAATAGACCGATCAAAAGTGTATATGTTTGTGGAGGGAACAGACCTCATTGGTCTTTATCTCTGTAATTCTATTGGTTCTTAACTCATCTGTGGGCATGGCTTTGACAGCCTGGATCATTTAAAAAGGGAGCTGTGCTCCACTTGTTGTTGTGTTGTCCTTGAGTGGTCTGATCGTTGAGTTTGCTATTACGAATAAAGCTGAATCACTTTTGCTGAAATCACTGCCTCTTATTGAGTTCCCTACTTAATAACCTCTGAATGTCCCTTGCCTTGAAAACCCCATAGTGTGAGGTGATGGTAAAAAACAACATCAACAAATGGGAACAGGGCATGCCTCAAGAGCTCTTATAATATTTAGGCCCTGTTTCTATCCAGTGTAGGGCGCCCAGGTAACTTAAAAAAAAATAGATCTGTGTAAAAAAATGAAACACAAAGACTCCAATCAGCAACAAACTAAACAAACCATCTACAAACAATCCACTTGCCAACCCCCCCCAAAACAAACAAACAGCCCCATAGGTTAATCTCAGAACTGCCAAGATAGAATTAACTGTCCTTAAAAAGGAAAAAGTGTCTAGAAGAATCAGCAATTTCAGTTTAGAAAAACCAGTTGATTTGAGCTGTAATGAGTTGTTTTGATATATATGGCAAATTATCAAGTTATTGTGTCAACAAAGGGAAACAGTCTGGACTTAACTTGGTCTCCCTCTCCCATCTGATTAAATATCTGATTAAATGGGCTTTATGGCAAACATCTTGGTTTAGAAAAATAGCAGCTGTAAATATGATGAATTTACCCAGAACTATTATCTTTTGAAAATGCTACTGTTAATTGATCTAGGCAAATACTAAATCAATGGCAAAAATTGTACTAGATTTTCTGGAAATCAGTGTAGTTAATATATAAACTTAATAGAGAGGAATGTTGTGGTTCACTATTTTCAGTATTTTCACTTTCAGCATTTCATAAACTCAAGAAGACATATTCATACAGAATTTAATAACTTTGAAAATTTTATTTTCTATAGGGAAGAAACTGAAGTTGTATCTGCTCTTTATTCATGTTGTTTACAAATTATTCCTACTGATGATACTGGTTTTCTTTTTAAAAGGGGGGGGGAATACTTAAGTGTACAATTTCTAACAGTGAGTAGCACACTATTTTTCTGTTGGAGGTGGCTTCCATCATATGTGATAGCATGAAAGAAAAAAAATTACAAGGTGCTATATTTATGGTATATTACTCCACAGAAATCAATAATACTACCAAGACACAAAAAATACCCTGGAAAATGTTGAGGGTGATGCACAAATCTGCACCCCTTGTGCTCCCGGGGCTGAATAAGGAACACACAGTTGGAGTCCAGGGAGAGGATAAATATCTGTTTATTGCAATAATCAGGAAAATACGGGACTGGATACATTGGCACCCAGTAACACCAAGCTGTATTCTGCCCCAACCAGGAAGGGCAGTAGATCTTATACCCCAAATGACGTCATGACAGTTTACACATAAAGAAATCCCTAATTGGTGTCCAACAGGTATCATCATCATCATCATCAGAGCATCATTTGCGCTGACACTTCTCTATTGGCATATTCCTTCATTGATCATAAGTGTCAGTAATTATGTCTGCTTATCTGATCCTGGAACAGTGGAGGACATCATTGTACAAAGGGGCCTTCTTTTGGCATCATTTCTAACTTATTTGCTTCAACATAAAAATGGGGAGTTCCCTGATAAGATGCATACAGCTTAGATCTTGGAAGACTTCCTGGTGCCAGATGCTCTGCTCTGTAAAGAAAGATATTGTTTTGGGAACATTCAGAGTCTTTCCATCTCATAACTTTGCTTAAGGATGTCCTTCAGCTGGGCAGCTTATAATTTCAAAGTGTACATTCCATAATAATAATAATAATAATAATAATAATAATAATAATAATAATAATAATAATAATAATAATAATAATAATAATAATAATAATAATAATAATAATAATAATAATAATAATCTTTATTGCATTAGCATAAAGCCATAGCAACAGTGCAGTATAAACTACTACTACTACTACTACTACTACTAATAATAATAATAATGATAATGATAATAATAATGATGATAATAATAATAATAATACCTTTTGATTTATTTAATCACCCAATCCAGCAGAGCAGCTGGCTCTGAGCGATATTACAGTTACTCATGTAGACAGTGGACTAACAATGATTCATTGGCACACTGGCAGCTGACATTTTACATTTAATAAGGCACACTGGCAGCTGTCATTTTACATGTCAAGAGAAATATCAGAAATCACACTCATAAATCACATTCACTGGTCCCTTGTCCTACAAGAGTCTAAGGTATTTCTGGACTTGAATTATGTCCTTATATAAAACTTTTCTGGCAAAACATTTTAAGAAATATATTCTTCATGACATCATCGGCTGATGAAGTGGGACCTCAGATGGCTAGAGAGACAGTGGCGGTGGGCTCAGGATGAAGCGACGAGAGCATCCTATAGGACATTTATGAGATCCTATGAGATGGCAGTCAAAGCTGCAAAAAGAGAATATTACACAGCCATGATTGTGTCTGCGAGCTCTCACCCAGCCCAATTATTTAGAACAATTCGGTCTATTACCACTCTGCCACAGGGCAGACCAAATGATAAGGGTTAGGGTTAGGGTTTGGATATTGGATAAGGAATTGGAGATTGACGTGAGGCTTTTGCAAGCTATTTCACAGATAAAGTTTTGTCACTCCACCACGACCTCCCCGCCACAGGAACTCGAGGCTCCATGCACATTTTCTTGTCAAGTTTTGGATTATTTTAGTCCACTCAGTCTAGAGGAGGTCAACAAATTACTCTCCGATGTTCGCCCGACCACTTGTAACCTTGATCCGTGCCCATCGTGGCTAATTAAAGCTGGATGCAATGGGTTACAAGGTGCACTAAGGGAGATCAACAAGTCCCTCTCTGAGGGCCTGTTCCCTAGGGCACTAAAGGAGGCTGTGGTCCACCCTCTCCTAAAAAAGTCCTCCTTGGATCCAGCTGAATTGGCCAATTACCAGCCAGTATCCAATTTGCCCTATTTGGGTAAATTAATTGAGAGGGTGGTGGCGGTTCAGCTGCAGGGTTTTTTGGATGACATTTGATCCCTTCCAGTCCAGTTTCCAACCAGACCATGGGATGGAGATCTGGATTGGAGCAGTTTGGCAGTGTTGCTGTTGTTAAACTTCTTGGCAGCATTCAACACGATCGACTACCAACTACTGATCCACTGCCTTGCTGACACTGGGATTCGGGGGTTTGCCCTGCAGTGGCTCTCCTCATTCCTTCAGGGTCAGGGACAAAGGGTGGCCATTGAGGAACAGCTGTCTGGAAGGCACCCACTGGTCTGCACCCACTGGTTTAACATCTATATGAACCCCTTTGCCCAGATTGCCTAGAGTCACAGACTGGGTTGTCACCAATATGAGGATGACACCCAACTCTATCTGTTGTTGTATGGCCAGTCAGATTCTAGTCCAGATGATCTGGACCTGGCATTGAAAGCTGTGGCTGGTTGAATGCAATAACCTGGCAACAGTGATCCATGCAATGGTCACCTCAAGACTGGATTACTGCAATGCTCTCTACATGGGGCTGCCCTTGTCCCAAATCCAGAAGCTGCAGCTGGTGCAGAATGCAGTGGCCAGGCTGCTGCTGGGTCTCCCTCTGCAGGAATACATCCAGCCTGCACTAAAAGCACTGCCCTGGCTGCCTATAGCATACCAAATTTGGTTCAAGGTGCTGGTTCTTACCTTTAAAGCCCTACATGGTCAAGGATCTACATACCTAAGGGACCACCTTTCCCCACATGTTCTCCAGAGAGCGCTACGATCAGGGTCCCAAAACCATCAGGCCCTTCCAGGCCCCAAAGAAGCCAGGCTGGCTGAAATGAGGGCCAGGGCCTTCTTAGTGGCAGCTCCGTATTGGTGGAAGGAGCTCCCGGATGACATCAGGGCCCTGCAGGACCTTTTACAGTTCCACAGGGCCTGTAAGACAGAGCTCTTCCACCAGGCCTTCAATTAGGGTGCTGCCCCACCCCAATAATTGAGGCCCTGACCCCAATACCAACACTAATATAAACATCATTATCAACAGCCTGATATGATCCAGACTGTAATCTTAGCTGATGACTTCAGATGCTGCTAATGCCTGCCATCATCTACAAATTGCACTAGCACTTTACGATTTGCTTTTCTAATTATATAGTTATGGTTTTATTTAACTTTGTGTTCTAGTTGTTTTAACATATCTTGTATAAGCCGCCCTGAGCCTGCCTTGGCAGGGAGGGTGGGATATAGATGAAATAAATAAATAAATAAAATATTCCGGAAGACCCAAACGCGGTACTGCTTTGCCTCTTACCAGATTCTGTTTCTTCAAAGTAAAATGGTATTAGACATAATTGTGGTTGCTAAGATGAACATAGCTAGGAGCTGGAAGAGCTCAGGATATTTAAATGTAAAAGCATGCCTTAAAGTTTGGCAAACTGCAAAATTAGCCACATAAATAGAACTAAAGGGATAATGGGATGAGAGATTATTAAAACACATTTTTGCTACAGGGTTAAGCCACTTTCTTAACTTTTGGACTCAGGATATGCAGTTTAATATAGACCTTTATAATTATAATTATAATTATACTTTTACTGTGTGTAACTATGCAGTTATACCGGGTATTTTCCTTGTGAAATCTTCATTTAAGACAGGTAAAACATATTTTCTGTTCTTATATACGTTACATATACATATATAAATATCTTTTCCATTTTCTCCTTATCTATATTGTTAATAGTTGATGATGGTTAATTGGATTTGTTCTATTGAAATTAAATGTTCTTTTTAAAAAACAAACAAGCAATCTAGTCTAGATTCTAGGGCTCTCTTTAAATGTTTGTTTTCAACTGTTGTCAAAAACAAAAGTATGTTGACATACAAACCAGCCCTGGCAGTGCAATCTATACCAGTGGTGCTACAGGTCTTCTCTCCTATGGCTTCCTACCATGCCTTCATTGCTGAGGCACATGGAGGATTCTGAAGATTCTGCCATTGTTCTTCCCATTGTCCTCCAGATTCCCCTCTACCTCTGTCCTAATCTGCTTTTGCCTCTCCCCTTGGCCCTGGCCCAAATTTTTAAAATTGAAACTTGCATCTTTATTACTACAAGTTAATAAAGCAAGGTCATTTATATTTTGTTGAAGGCTTTCATGGCTGAAGTTCATTAGTTGTTGTAGATTTTCCAGGCTGTATGGCCGTGGTCTTGGCATTGTAGTACCTGATGTTTATCCAGCAGCTGTGACTGGCATCCACAGAGGTATAACACAGAAAGGTGGATTACTTTCTGTGTCAAATATGAGAAGAAAAATTGTAGGCCAGTAATTTATATCTACTCAGGAAGGTGGGGTAGGGCTGAGTCATTATCTTGTAGGAGTTTCCCAGGCTGTGACATGCTAATGGAGGAGCTTTCCTGAGGAGGTTCTTTTGCATATGGATTGGCTGTTGAAATTCTAAACTTATCTGTAGTGCTGTTGTAAGATGTAGAGCATTTTGTGTTTTTCAGGACACAGGCCCTATTTATTTTCAGGCCCTATTTATTTTTAAACTCTCTTCTTTCCTGTTGAAATTGCATTTATGTTTATGAATTTCAGTTGGCTTCCCTGTGTAATCTGTCATGGTAATTGGATGTGTTGTACAGCATTTCAGTGTCTTGGAATAAGATACTGTGTCCTGTTGGAGTTGGGCTATGTTCAGCCACTGCTGATTTTTCAGGTTGGCCAAGTCTGCAGTGTCTTTCATGTTCTTTTATTCTTGTCTGGATGCTATGCTGTGTAGTCCCGATGTAACCTGTGGTATACTCCTGCAGAAGTGAAGGGGTCTCTTCTGTCTTTTGCCGATTATAGCATCTGTTGTATTTTTCTGGTGGGTCTGAATACTGTTTGTAGTTTGTGTTTTTTCATAAGTTTTCCCATCTGATCAGTGATTCCTTTGATATATGGCAAAAACACTTTTCCTGTGGGAGACTGTTTTTCCTCAGTCATTTGTGTTACCTTTGGTTTAATTGCTCTTCTGATTTCATTCTTGGAGTAGCCATTTGCTTGAAGTATGGGGTTTAGGTGATTTAGTTCATCATTGAGAAAGTGCAGTTCAGATATCTGTCTTGCATGGTCTACTAAAGTTTTGATTATGCCTCTTTTTTGCCGAGGGTGGTGATTGGAGTTTTTGGGTAAATAACGATCCATGTGAGTTGGTTTTCTGTAGACCTTTTGACCTAATTGAAGGTTAATTTTGTGGATGATCATGATATCTAGAAATGGGAGTTTACCCTCGATTTCTTTTTTTTAATAAATATTTTATTGATTTTGCATTACTACAAGATATGGGGAAGGTTACTAAATCCCTACTTCTAAAACCTATGGGAAGGAAAACTAATACAACATACTCTAGGAAAAGGAAACTAAACCCTAACTCTAGGAAAGTAAACTAAACCCTAACTCTAAATAAACTACTGGATATAGGGAAGGGAAGACTAACACGGTGACATGATCTGGTTACATATATGTTACATATTGTCACCTAATGTTACAAAGTTATTATTGCTTATAAAAATTTAACAAAGAATAATAAAGAGTTGCATAAACTGACTGGTTAGCAAAAACTGCATTATCAATGATTATCTTAGTCTTAGGTTCTTTTCTTCTTGCGTTTCTTTTTCCCTCAGGGTTTGGGAGCGGCTGCTCCTTTCTCTGACTTCGATGTATCTGAAGAACTAAAGAGTTTTGGACTACTGCTTGCTGAATCCTGTGAGTAGGATTCTTCTTCTTCCTCTTCTTCCTCCTCATCTTTTTTAGGTTTCTTATCTTTGTTGTGTTGCTTTAAATTACAATATTGATCCACAAACTTTTTGGCCTTAGGAACAGTGTCAATATTATACTTTCTGTCTTCATATTTGAAACTCAATCCATCAGGAAATAACCACCTGTAGAGAACCCCTTTCTCCTGTAGAGAGAGATTAAGCTCCCTGTAGAGTCTCCTCCACTTTCTAACTTCAAAGGGGATATACTTCAAGATTTTTATCTCTTCATTCTTGATTTTTAAAGGGTTCCCCTGTGTAGATTTCAGCACCAGATCTCTGGTAGACCTTCTCATGAATTTCAAACATATTTCTCCTGGGAGTTTATTTTTTTTAATAAAGTCTGGATAAGTCCTGTAAGTCCAGTCCATCTCCTTCAGTAAATTTTCCTATTTGTAATTTATTATTGGAGCCAAAGTCTCTGCTAAGAGAGCTTTTAAGTCTTCGTTCTTTTCTTCTGGGATCCCTTGGAAACATAGGATGTACATGGATCTTTCCAGCTGGAGCTGTATTTGTTGAGTTTTATTGGAAAGTCTCTCTTTTTCTGCTTCATCTGCTCTTTTATTGATACTTTCAGTCTGTTTTTCCATTTTTTTAACATCCTTTCAGTTACTGAAGTCCTTCTGTTCATTTGAGTCATCTGCTTTTGCATATTATCCATTTTAATGTCCAGGTTAGTCATCTGCTCCATTAGGGGGTGCAGTGCATTCACCAACAGTGTAGAAATATCTACAGCTACTTCCTGGTTGTGGGAGGGAGTCGTTGGTAGGCTATTTCTGGTTGACATTTTTTTCTCCAAACCCAGCTTCCACCCTCATCCAGCCATAATATCAACAAGAAGTAAGTTTCCCAAAACAAAGTAAAAGTTAGCAGAACTTAATCCACTTTTCATTATTATGCAACTTTTGTTTTCGCTAATCCTCTAATGCATTTAGCTTAATTCATTTTTTAATTCCACTTTAAAACTACCTTGCTTTAGATGGGGGGGTGAATTCTTGAGCTTCTCCCTCCCCCCGCCACTTTGCCCTTAGGCGCTTCTAATTGCTGCCAAGGCTCTTTTGTTCACTTAAATCATGCTTTGAAGTCTTTGAAGTCTTTTAGAAGCCTTTCAAATCTTTTGATCATGTCCGCTGGTCTGGCAGTCATCTCTTGGCACCATGCTGGCTTTGCAGCGATGGGACCTTTCAGAGATAAAGGTGAACCTCAATTCCTTAGCTGTCACTTTGGAAGAGGCTCTCCTCAGCTCTCCAGGATGAGGGCCTCCTACAGAGACCCTGTGAGGGTCTGGAACACTCTTGGACCAATCCCATCAGCCGAGTCTTGGCACAACCCCATCGGAGCAAGACAGGGATGTGACCGAGCAGTGAAATGCTTAAACCGGATATCCTCACCCTCGATTTTTTTCCCCATGTGAATTGTATGTTAGGGTGGATGTTGTTGAGATTGTCTAAAAACTCCATCAATTCTACCTCTCCATGGCTCCAAATTATAAAGGTATCATTACATACCAGAACCAGACTGTAGGTTTGTGGGGTGCAGATTCTAAAGCTGTTTTTTCAAAATGTTCCATGTAGAAATTTGAGAGGTCTTCCCATGGCAACCCCATTCATCTGTTCATATAATTTGTTATCCCATTGGAAGTAACTGGTTGTCAAACAATGGTGGAATAAAGCTGTTATTAATCCAGAAAAATCTGATTAACCAATGTGAGTGTGTCTTTTACTGGAACCTTGGTAAAAAGAGATGCCCCATCAAAACTGATGAGTATGTCCTGTGGGTTGAATTTCAGAGGACTGATTTTGTTGATGAAATGTGTTGTATCTTTGATGTATGTTGTGGTTTTCTGATGTGGTTCTGTAGATTGGCCAGATATTTAGCTAATTCATATGTAGGTGAACTAATGCCATTTATATTTCTTTGGCTTCTTCATGGGTCCATGTCCTTTACTTTTCACTGTTTTATGCTAGTCTTGTGGATAATTCTGTGAAAGCTCTGAAGAGTTCAGAAAAGGTTCAACATCACTGAGAATATCATTCCATGTAAGAGTAATGTGTTTCATTCACGAATGAAGAATTGAAAACTGGAGAACTTCCAGGCTCAGCAACAGAGAAGCATCTTTGCATTCACTCCCCTGTCCCAGGGTTTTCTTAGGCAATTCTAACACCTCTAATTTCTTTCCTGTGGGGGAAGATTGGCAAGGGATGCTTCTGGCTAATGCCTGGTGGAGTGGCAACTCCCTGGACTTTAGCTAGCAGTCCGAAAGCAAGAAAACTCAACTACAGCTGCCAGGAGCAACGGCGAGATTGAAGACACGCCGTGCACAAGATGAGCCAAGGGGAAGCTAAAGAGTCAAGAGTAGAACAACTGAAGCAACAAAATCAAAGCTAAGTACCCTAAATTTATGTAGACAGTGGAATAATATTTGGAAGTACTCTGTGGGGGGGTTGAGAATCTGACAGAACAATTTGCCCTATAAATGGGGATCCCCAGGGAATGGAGATAAGGGTTGTAAAAGGGTTGTAAAAGCGGCTAGTGTGAGAAGAAACAGGTTTGCTAATTTAAGTTTATGAGCTAAGACTTGGGACAGAAGGAGGGTCAGAAGCGGCAAGAAATTTAAACTGCAGAAAGTTTTTTCCCTTTTCTTTTTTCTTTTTCAGCTTACCTCGGTACTTGCTGGAGAGGAGTGGATGGCCCTTTAAGGAAAGCAATGACGAGGCACTTTCTCCCTTGCTGAGTGAGCTGACGGTGGACTAGAGACACGACACGGTGAGAAGAGAAGAGAAGGGAGGGGGTGTGGAAAGGAGCAAAGTTGGAGGTAGGAGGATGTCATCAAGTGGAGCAATTGCTGATGCGACTGGAGGAGAAGGGAGGAGTCCAGAAAAGAGCAAGGACGGAGGACGACAGCAGGAAGAGCAAGCAAGCAATACAGAGCACGGCTACAGAATCAGAAGAAAACAAACATGACAGAACAAAGCAGTAAAGGACGCAGAGAGAGAAGCTGAAGATAGAGAAGAAATGGTTATAGATATATAAAGAAGGCAGACGGACATTAATAGAATTGGACAGAGTGAATAAGCTAATAAGAGGCAAGGAGAAAGTGGGAAAAACAGTGGTATTTAAGAGAATATAAAAGGGAGAATAAGAGTTAAGGAGGAGGACAAGAACTTAATGATTAGAAAACTAAGAGAAGAAGGACTGAGAAGGGGACAGAGAAAGGGAAAGGGAAGAAAAAATAAAATAAGAGTTTTTTGTTTTGGGTTTTTTTATATAAAATATAGGAAATAAAAAGAAGGGCTATAAGCAATATCACTGGTGTCAACTTAATTTAATGGCCACTGGAGGTAGTGGGGGAAGAAGGCTGTCAATACCATCCCCAGGCCAAGTGGGAGGAATAAGCCAAGTTAAAGCTGCCACAATGAGTTTATCTCAGGCTGCCATGAAAGACTTAAACAAAATGATTCAGGAGAGTGTTTCCCAAGCGGTAGCACAGGCAATAAAATGTACAACAGAGAATATGTTGCCTGCATTAATTAAAAAAGAAATAGAACCTATTAGTCACAAGATGGATGAATTAACAACACAAATTAGAAAAGAAATGCAGGAAATTAGGAAAGAAACACAGGAAATTCAGAAACAACTAATAGACAATAAACAAGAAATTATAAAAATAGCTGCTAACCAAGGGAAGACTAGGGAGAAATTGTGAGATTTGGACCTAGATGTTCAGGAAATTAAAAGTAAAACTGAAAAGATGGAAGACACAATAATAAATCTAGAAATGGATAAAGCAGCCATGATCATAACATGCCAAAATATATCAGAAATGATAGATAAAAATCTCAAAGAAGAAGTTGCAAAAAATTTAGCGGAGCAGCTAAAAATAGCAACAAAAGAATAAATAGAAGAAGGAATTGAAGCTATTTATAGAAGGAATTCAGCCTATGCTAAAAACCATTAAAAAAACCAGGGAAGTGCATATAAAATTTTATAAGAAAGATTTGAAGGAGAAAATCTTGAGGGCAACGAATGAGGCTAAAGTAATTATACATGGGGAAGAAATAATATTTTTAAAAGAAGTACCGTGGAGGGTAAGGGAGAGAAGGCTACAATATATGACATTAACAGATCTTTTGAAAAATAATGGAATTGTGTTCAGATGGTTAATACCTGAGGGAGTGTTATTTTCATATGATAGTCAAAGTCACAGAATAGATTCGATATTCAAAGCTGAATTTTTCTTAGATAGATATGGAGAGGAACTAGGCTTACAAAAAGAGGTGGTAGAGGAAGAAGAGGGGGACCAGGAGGAGGAATCTAATGAAGAGGTGATGGAGGAAAGTGACATGCAGGAAGAGAAAAAAGATAACAAAGGAAAGGAATCCAAATCGAAGAAATATAGAAATAAGTCCAACAAACCCAACAAAACAACTTATCAGATTTTGACTAGGTTCAAATATAAAAATAGAGGGGGAAAACTGTAAAGAATAAAATGTCAGTGTCTAAGAATTTTAGTATTTTATCGGTTAATGTGAATGGATTAAACAGTCCGCAAAAAAGGAGGAAGATATTCCACCAACTACAAAAAATAAAACCAGAGGTAATTTGTTTGCAAGAAACACATATTAAGGACATAGATGTGAAATATTTAGAGTGCAAAAAACTGGGCACTGCATTTATAGCGGCAGCAAAAGAAAAGAAAAGGGGAGTAGTAATTTATGCGAAAGAAGTATTAAATCCAGAACTGGTATACAGTTCAAAAGATGGGAGAATAGTGGCGATTACAGTAGTAAGAAATGGGGTGAAGATGTTATTTGTCAATTTATATGCACCTAACCAAAATCAAAAAAAACTTTTTCGTAGAGTTGCAAACAGTTTTGAATAGTGTAGAGATGAGTAATATATGTATTGCAGGTGATTATAATGCAGTTTTGGATCCGGAATTAGATAGAACTAGCACCAGGAAAAGAAGTAAGAGGGGCAAAGTGCTACCGGAAAGTTATATGCGAATAGTGGAAGAATACAATTTAATTGATGTATGGAGAACTAGAAATATGCAAAAGAGACATTATACATATTATTCAGCAAGACACAATAATTGGTCACGGATTGATATGGTATGGGCAACAGCTAACATGATAAGGGATATGATTGACTGTGAAATTTTGCCTAATACGTATGCAGATCATAACCCTGTATTATTAAGATTAAGGGAGAGCCAAAAGGTATATAGGTGTACAATGAATCTGAGTTTGTTTAAAGATCAAAAATTTGTCACAAAATGTAGAAGAGAGATCACAGAATTTTTCCAGATAAACAGAAAAGCAGAAACAGAGGTAGGAATAGTCTGGGACGCATTCAAAGCGTATATGAGAGGTTTTTATATTAGTCAAAGCGCGTGGAAAGCAAAACAAAGAAAGAAGGAGTATGAGCAGTTAACTGAGCAGATTAGGATACAAGAAAAAAATATGAAGAGTGCAATAGACACTCAAAGTGCTAAAGTGAAACTAAGTGTTTTGCAGCACAAAATGAGTTTACTATTTAATTATGAGATAGGGGAAAAAATTGAATATACTAAACAATATTATTTTGAAAACATGAATAAACCAAATAGATGGTTAGCTTATAAAGTAAGAAAAGAAAGAGATAAGCGTTTAATACTTAAGTTAAAAAATGAGAAGAATGAGGACAAGTTTAATATAAAAGAGTTGAAAAATATAGTTGAGAAATTTTATATAAATTTGTACCAAAGAGATGAGACAAATAAGGAGTCAACGTTAGAATATCTGAAGGAAAATACTAAAGGATTCAGTGAACAACATAAAATATTTTTGAATGATCCAATAACAATGTGTGAGATTGTGGAAGCAATTAAGAGACAGAAAAGAAAAAAAATCCCAGGCCCTGATGGCATTTCTACAGAATTCTATCAAATTTTTGAGGAACAACTTAGTGTAGTGTTCAAGAAACTAGTTCAGGAAATAGGACAACTCGGGAAGATCCCAGAATCATGGAAACATGCACTAATTACTTTAATCCCGAAACCCAATGCTGATAAAAGTGAGATTCAGAACTATAGACCGAGGAGGCAGCAGTGGGTGGCTTCTAATGTCCTGGCCCCACTGCTGGACCTCCTGATAGCATGTGGTATTTTTGGTCACTGTGTGACAGAGTGTTGGACTAGATGGGCCATTGGCCTGATTCAACATTGGCTTCTCTTATGTTCTTATGTTCTTATCCCTTCTAAATGCCGATTATAAAATATATGCCAGTATATTAGCAAATAGATTAAAGACTGTACTATCACAAACGATACATCAAGATCAGATGGGCTTTCTATCCAGGAGACAAATGAAAAATAATTTAAGAACTATTATGAATGTGTTAGAGTATTATGAAGAACACCCTGATAAAGAACTTATTTTACTGTTCTTAGACGCGGAGAAAGCTTTTGATAACTTATCTTGGGACTACTTGTTACAAAAGTTAAAAATAGTGGATTACGGAGATAAGTTCTATGCTATGATTGAGGCTATTTATAAAGCACAAGAGGCTAAGGTGATAATAAATGGAGACCTAACTAACAGTATTGAAATTCAGAAAGGTTCCCGTCAAGGTTGTCCACTCTCCCCATTATTGTTTATCTTCACATTAGAATCATTGAATGATAATATAAGGGAGAGCAAGCAAATAAGAGGTTTAAGAATTAAGGGGGAGGAATATAAATTATTAGCTTTCACTGATGAATTATGGGAAAGTGGCAGGACTTAAGATAAATTATAAGAAATCTAAAATTCTAACTAAAAACTGTGCACCAAATACATTAAGAGTAGTTCAAGAACAATCGTCTATGGAAGTGGCCAAGAAAGTAAAATACTTAGGGATTTACTTTACAAACAAATGTAGTTCGTTAATTGAAGACAATTACAAAAAGGTATTGAAAGAAATGTCAGCGGATTTGCTAAGATGGAAAAATATACCATTATCATTTATGGGTAGAATAGCACTGATAAAGATGAATATACTGCCAAGATTTCTATTTTTGGCACAAAGCATCCCAATTTTTTTTAAAAGGAAATATTTTGAAGAATTGGATAAAGTGACAAGGCAATTTGTATGGCAGTACAAGATGTCTAGAATAAAATGGAAAGTACTACAAGATAGAAAGGAAAGAGGGGGTATGAATGATCCCAATTGGTACCTATATTATCAAGTGGCCACACTGGTTTGGATAAAAGAATGGCTTACTTTGGAAAATGACAGGATGCTGACGTTGGAAGGACATGATTTGTATATGGGGTGGCACGCATATATATGGTACGGGAAAGACAAAATCCACTCAAATTTTGGAAAACATTTAGTAAGGGGTGCATTGAACAAAATATGGTGTATTATAAAGGAGAAGTATTATAAGAAAATTCCCAGATGTGTATCCCCCCCTTGAAGCATTTATTAGTCCAGCCTTGATAACAGAGAGTAAAAAGATAATCTATCAATTCTTGTTAAGCAGGGGCAATAGGTTGAAGGAGGAAGAAAAGTTACAACGTGAAAACAACAACCTGGTGGGAATGGATAATGTTACAAGATAGATGCAATAAAGATATGTTAAGGGGATTTGAAGATCAGAATAATGAGTTGGACAAGATTTGGTTGTCCTCCAGTGATAAATTGATACAGAAAATATATATGCGGTTATTGGATGAGTATGAACAAGATGAGTCCGTAAAAAATGTTATGATTACCTGGATGAAAGATTTTGGGAAAACGATAGAGTATGATCACTGGTCTAGGGTTTGGAAATCTGTTCAATATATGAGAGCTATTGCATATAAAGAGAATGTTTATAAGTTGTTCCACAGATGGTATTGGTCTCCGGACAAGGGTGCAAGATGCTATCCCGGTGCATCTAATCAGTGTTGGAAATGCAAAGCAAACACAGGGACTTTTTACCATATGTGGTGGACTTGTAGTTAGATACAAGGGTACTGGAAAATGGTGAACAGGATAATCTGGGAAATTTGGGATAAAGAACTAATATTGAAACTGGAGGTGTATCTATTAAACATGATTCCGAAGGAACACAAAATACAAGAAATTGCATACATAATAACCGCCGCACGTTTATTGTTGGCCCAAAATTGGAAGTCTGATGTAATCCCCTCCAAAGAAGATTTAATAATTAAGATATTAGAGGTAGCGTGAATGGATGATTTAAGTCTCATATTATCAAATAAAACTGGAAAGGTACATAGTAAACAAGGGGCAAGGGTGTATAAATGGGTAGATAAGAATGTATAAGACTCTATATGGAAAATAATGTAAGATGAAATGTAATATTTATTTTGAAAATGAAATAAAAAAGATTCAAAAAAAAGAATGAAGAATTGAAATTGGATCCATTTTGGTGATGGAGCGAAAACCTGAAATCTGAGACATGGAGACAACAAGGGAGGGGCGAGGTCATGGAGAGGAGGAGTCTCAATAAGGTGACATAGGGAGACATAATGATGCAACTAAAGGAGGAGGAAATCTGACAGCCTAAAGGCGTAGCAACAAAGCAAGCAGAGGAGAGATGCAGCAGTGTGAAGGACCAGGATGTGAAGGAAAGAGGCTTGAAATGGCCTGTTAAATAACTCGGGGAGATGGAGGAGAGAGATCCCACTGAGTCTAGATATTGAAGGCTCTGATAACATTCTAAGTTAGAGGGACTATAAGATAACATCATTCATTAAGAAAAGCAACCAAGGGAAATAATAAGAACAAGAGAATAATTTATGGCTAGTGGGGTAGTGGCAGTAGAAAAGCTTCAACACCCTCTCCAGGGCAAGCAAGTGTGCAAACACAGCTATAATTAAACATAATGAATATCACCCAATTGACAGTGAAAGATCTAAAAATAATGATTCAAGAAAGTGTGGCTCAGGCTTTGAAAAAGGAAATAGATCCCATTCAGATAAAAATGGATGCAATAACAGAACAAATTAAAACTGAGACAGAGGAAATCAAAAAGCAGATAAATAAAAATAAATAGGAATTATTGAAAATTACAACTAACAGCAACAAAACAGAAGCTAAGGTACAGGATCTAGAAGAGGAGGTACAAGAGTTAAAGATAAAAAATGACAAGATAGAGGAAATGGACAAAACTGCACTCATATTAAGGTGCCAAAATATTCCAGAAAAAATAGAAAAAAAATTGAAAGAGGTACTGACCAGGAATTTAGCAGAACAATTAGAAATAGGAACAAAGGAGGAAATAGCAGCAGAAATTGAGGCTATCTATAGAAGGAACTCTGCATATGCAAGATGGAATAAGGTGCCAAGGGAGACACATATAAAATTTTACAGAAGAGAAATGAAAGATAAAATACTTAAAGCTACTAATGAGAAAAAAATAGTAATACAAGGAGCTGAGATTAGATTTATAAAAGAAATACCCTGGCAAGTAAGGGAGAAAAGGCAAAATTATGGGATTCTGGCTAATCTCTTGAGAGCTAATGAAATTATGTACAAATGGTTAGTCCCTGAAGGTTTACTGTTCAACTATGGAAGCAAAAGACAGAGAATAGATTCCATATTCAAAATAGAAAACTTTTTGGAAAAATATGGGGAGGAGCTAGGGTGGCAAAAGGAAGAAGAAGAAGAGGAGGAAGAAGTGGACATAGAAGAAGAAGATTCTGTACAAGAAAGGGAGAAAAGTGCAGGAGCAGCAGCAAAAAAAGAAAAGAGAAGACCAAAAACAACCCCATCACAAATCTTAACCAGATTCCAATATAGGAGTAAAACATAAGACAGCAAAAACAAAAATGGCTCGAACTAAAAATTTTAGAATTCTCTCTATCAATGTGAATGGATTGAACAGCCTGCAAAAGAGAAGGAAGATATTCCACCAAATTTCCAAAATCCAATCAGATGTAATATTTCTCCAGGAAATACATATAAAAAAGGAAGATGTAAGATATTTACTGAGTAAAAAATTAGGAAAAGAGTTTATTGCGGCTGATGCAAAGAAGAAAAGAGGCATTATTATATATGTTAAAGATTTCCTTTCTCCTGAGTTAATATATGCTTCTGATGACGGAAGGATTGTGGCAATTAAAATAATAAGACAAGATAAAGAAATTTTGATAGTAAACATATATGTGCCAAATCAAAATCATGAGACTTTCTTCAAAGATCTGCATGAAGTCTTAAAAATAAAAGAATTTGAAAACGTATGCATTGTAGGTGACTTTAATGCTGTATTTGATCCAGAAATAGACAGGAAAATACAGAAAACCCCCCAGAAAATCCGGACTGGTGTTTCCAAATTTTTTTTACACGTGGCAAAAGAATATAGTCTACTGGATACCTGGAGAACCAGAAACTTAAAAGAGAAAGATTATACATATTATTCAGCCAGACATAATTCCTGGTCCAGAATAGATATGGCCTGGACATCAGCTAAAATGATATATAGGATAACAGAAGTTGAAATACTACTGAAAACATTTGCTGATCATAATAAATTGTTGCTGGCTTTCAAAGAAATACAAAGAAAATCTAGATGGAGGATGAACTTAGGTTTGTTAAGGTACCAAGATTTCATTAAAAAAAACAAACAAAGTAGAAATCCAAGAATTCTTTAAAAGAAATATGCAACCTGATATGTCAATCAAAACAGTTTGGGAAATCTTCAAAGCTTTTATAAGAGGATGGTTTATTAATCAAGAAGCCTGGAAAAGGAAACAAAAAAGGAAAAAATATGAGAAATTAGGGGAACAAATCAAAATAGAAGAAGACAAGCTAAAAAAAATGGAATCTGAAGTTAAAAATAAAGAATCCTACAACATAAAATGAACTTATTATTAAAGCAAGTAACATATAATATACTAAATTTTATTACTTTGAAAATGCAAATAAGCCAACAAGATGGCTATCATATAGGCTCAGAAAAGAAAGAGAAAAACGGACAATAATATCTTTAAAAAATGAGAGAGGAGAAACAAAATATGGTCTACAAGAACTATAAAAAACCTATATAAACAAGAGATACAGAATGAAACTCAAATAATGAAATATTTACAAGAAAGAGATGATAAGAAATTTGAAGATAGTCACAAAAGTATTTTGAATGAGTAAATCACAATTTGTGAGATAGTGGAGGCAATTAAAAAACAGTAGAAGAAGAAGTCTCCTGGCCCAGATGGCCTACCCATAGAACTATATCAGACATTTGAAGATCAGATTAGTTTACCTTTTAAAGAATTACTCCAAAATATAGGAAAAACAGGAAAACTACCAAATTCTTGGTACCAAGTGATGATTACCTTAATACATAAACCTGATACAGAGAACAATGAAATCAAAAATTATAGACCTATCTCCCTTTTAAATGAAGACTATAAAATATTTGCAAATATTCTAGTGACAAGACTGAAAAAAGTGCTATCCCAAGTAACGTATCAAGATCAAGTGGGATTTCTCCCAAGAGGACAAATGAAAAATAATATCTGGACTATTTTAAATGTTATAGAATATTATGAACTACATTCAGAAAAACAAATGGTGCTAATGTTCCTGGATGCAGAAAAGGCATTTGATAACTTATTATGGAAATTTCTTCTTAAAAAAATGGCATCTTGGGATTGTGGACCAAGTTTCTTAACAATGGTTAGTGCAATTTACAAGACACAATATGCTAATGTTATGATAAATGGTGATATGACACAAAACATTGAGATTCAAAATGAACCAGGCAGAAAACCTGGCTGCCTCTATTACTCAGCTTCTAAAAACAATTCGAGAATATGGCCTGGTAGCAGGATTAAAAATTAATTTGAAAAAGACAAAGATAATAACCAAGAATTGTTTATCAAATAAGATACAGGAGCTACAAAAATTAAGAAGTAGAGATTGTGAAAAAAGTCAGGTACCAGGGAATAATAATGTCTAACAGAAATAGCACTCTTATAGAAGATAGCTATAACAAATTACTTGAAGAAATTAGGAAAGACTTATTAAGATTGAAATACTTACAGCTGTCACTTATGGGCAGAATAGCCACTATAAAAATGAACATACTTTTGAGATTTTTATTCTTGATGCAAAACATACCGGTACTGAAAAGACCACAGTTTTGTGCTGACCTTGATAAAATGATCAGACAATTTATTTAGTATCCTAAAAGAGTAAGAATTAAACTGAAAACACTACAAGATAGAAAAGAAATAGGGGGACTGGGACTATCTAATTGGAAATTATACTATCAAGTGGCCTCTCTAAGTTGGATTAAAAAATGCTTAACCCTGGAAAACATAAGAAGTTTAAGTCTAGAAGGTCATGATTTGAGTATGGGCTGGCACGCATACATGTGGTATGGGAAGGATAAAATACATTCTAATTTTAGACATCATATGATAAGGGGTGCTCTAATAAGAATTTGGAATGAAGTAAAAGAAAGAAACTATGGAAAAATACCAAAATGGGTTTCCCCATTAGAAGTGTTTATAAAACTTTCCCTGGTTAACAAAAATGATAGAGAATGCTATGAAGAGTTATTAGACAAGAATAATCAGCTAAAATCTGAGGAGGTTCTGCTTCATTCACACAAAATTAAAACTGATATGGTGGGAAAATTTACAACTTCAATCTAGATTTACTAAAGATGCAGTAACAGGTTTCCGAGAAACTAAAACTCATTTGGACAAAATCTGGTTCTTGTCAAGCAACAAGATGATTCAGAGCTTTTATAGACTTCTCTTAGAAGAATAATAATAGATGAAGCCATTAAGACAATGATGATTGCTTGGATGAAAGACATAGGACATAGTATTGATATAGATGAATGGGCTAAAACATGGAAAACAGTGAAATATATGAGAGCCATTAACTATAAAGAAAATATTTATAAAGTATTTCATAGATGGTACTGGTCCCCAGACAGAATGCCATTCAACCGCTTCAAAAAATTGTTGGAAATGTAAAGTGAATGTAGGTACATTCTTTCATATGTGGTGGAGGTGTAGAAAGGTTCGTAGCTATTGGTTGATGGTGCAAAAGATTATATTAGATATAATAAATTTGAATATGGTGTTAACCCCAGAAATTACTCTGTTAAATATAATTCCGGGACATTATAAGAGAAATGATGTATATTTGTTGATATATATTTTAATGACTGCTAGAACGTTAGCCAAATATTGGAAGCTAGGAAAAAACCCACAAGAGAGGGAATAATATCTAAGTTATTAGAAATGGCGAAAATGGATTAAATGAGTTTAATACTTCAAGGAGAAGATGCTAATATGCATAGTAAAAGATGGTTGTGAGTATATAAATGGATAAATAATGTTTAAAAAAATGGACTCAAATGTATATAAGTTTTTTCTTTACTTTGTAATACTTTATTATCTGAAAAACCCACAAATAAAATATTCCAAAAAAACCAGAATTGAAATTGGAACTTAATAGACATTTCAAGTAGGAGGTGCCAGATGCCATGTTACCCGCTAAGGGAAGGCAGGAGCAGAAGAATGAAGGGCAGAAAAAGAAGAGGCAAAGGAGCAGCCACTCAAAGCTGCAAAATGAAAGAACTTCTGGGATACAGTGCAGCACCACGGACGTGTCTCAGGTGAGTTCCTGAGACTGCCCACTTCTTTGATCTAACGTAGGGGTCTACGGGCTTTCTGAGATCCCACTTTCCTCTCGGGAAGAGGGGGTAGTGCAAGAGGCTTGATTTGGGCCCCCGAAGCCGTGGCCATGGTTGGGTGTGAGACCTGGATCGCCTCCAAAGCTGGGATCAAGAAGAAAGCTCATGGCTATAGGCTCCTAGCTGTCGCTTCCCAGCAAGGGGGGGGTAGAAATCCTGCCTGCATGAGCGCCCCTAGCCTGTGAGTAAACCAATAACTGCAATGACAGAGAAAAAGTCTACTTCTTTTACAAAATTGAGCTTACTCTTTAAACCTTAAGAAATACTCAGAAGTTGAGGTGGGAGGTTCCCCCCCAATCCTTTAGAAGAAAAAGAAGAAGAAGAAGAGATTGGATTTATACCCCGCCCTTCACTACCCAAAGGTGTCTCAGAGCGGCTTACAAACTCCCTTCCCTTCCCCTCCCCACAACAGACACCCTGTGAGGTAGGGGGGGCTGAGAGAGCTCTTGACAGAAACTGCTCTTTTTCAAGAACAGCTCTTATCAGAACTATGGCTTGCCCAAGGTCACCCAGCTGGGTGCAAGTGGAGGAGTGGGGAATCAAACCCGGTTCTCCCAGATTAGAGTCCATGCACTTAACCACTACACCAAACTACCTCTAAAATAGTGGCAAGCAAAAGTCCACTTTAGCTGTGGACTTGTGGATAAAATGGTGGGCACTTGAGGAATGTCTTGCTTTGTCTCTTGGAAAGTTGGGTACCCTGATTATTGCAACGCACACAAGTTTTGGTGAAGCACGAGATAGATTTCTGCATTCTCAATTTTTCTCCCTCACATTGGGTTGAGTGCGGATTTATTTTAGTTTCCCTTTTGCTGTTGGTTCATTTGTGTGGATGGTTGGAAAGAAGCTTAGGTTTGTCTAACCTGCATTTGGCTCTTATAACTTCCTATTTGTTCTGAGCAGAGACTGTAACCTTTATTAATATTAAAGCATCAATTAGTGAGTAATAAGCATCAAATAATAACTAAACAGTGCTACAGACTTTGTGCTCCTTGGATTAGGAGAACGGATTGTTTGACGAGACTGAGATATCCCCCCCTTTCTTCTTTTTTAATTGAGTCTCTGGCTTTTGCCATATAAGGAGAGAAGAAACAACTAGGTGGTAGTTACTGCATTGCATTGCTGTGGTTGGTTCCAGCACTGAGAAAAGTATCTGTTTATGCTATTTAGTACACTGTATTCCAAAACAAATCTGAGAAAAAGTTAAGCATGTGAGGAGGGTGAGGGAAATTGTTGTGATTATTTTTTTCTCTTCTTTCTGTGCTGTTTGGGAGTGCTGTTTTCTTCCTCCAGGTTTAGCTTCCTCTGGGCTGGAGCAGCAGAACTAGAACAAAGATGGCTGGAACCAGTAGGCCAGCTAAGGTACCAGCAAGTTCACCAGGGATACCTAGATCAGCTGCTGCCACCATTACAACTACACAACCAAAAAAGTTACAAGCCCAAATTCAGGAAACTCTCAGAGGTTCAATTCTGGAAGCTACTGATCCTATAAAAGAAGCAGTGAAAGAGATGACACAACAATTTGCTACTCAGATGCAGGGCTTGCAGAAGCAAATAGCAGACAATACACAAAAACTTACAGAAATAAACAAAACAACTGAAAAGGTGGATACCAGAATGAAAGAAATGGAGAGTAAACTCCAAGTAACAGATTCTAAACAGTCACAGTTGGAACAAGACTTGATTAGACTACAAGTGGATAAAGAATCTTATATTTTGAGATTTCAAAACATTCCAGAAGAACGTGATGAAGATATTAGAAAGAAGATGGTGAACTTCGGGGGAAAATTCAGACGGGCAATTGCATCTTATACACCGATCCTTATGCCAGAATTCGAACTAACAATGTGTTAAGTAGACCTATCCTTTTGTCCAGAGGCACTAGACAGGTGTGTCCTCTGTCCCCACTTATGTTTGCTCTGGCTATCGAACCCCTTGCAGCAGCCATAAGAAACAATACTGCAATACAGGGAATTAAGGTTGGAGACACAGCTCATAAGCTTAGTTTGTATGCAGATGACTTAATAGTTTTTCTTTCAGATCCAGAAACATCAATTTTAGAATTACAATAGATCTTCAGTGACATGCAAAGAATTTCAGGACTAAAAGTAAATCAAAATAAGTCTAAAATAATTCCACTTCAGATTATGCAAGATACTACCAACAACATTAAAGAATTTTCTTCTTTCCAATGGTGGTATTCTAAATGGAGATGCCTAGGTATTTGGATACCTCCACAATTAGAAGCTTTGATAGAATGTAATTACAATAAGATTTTTCAGGAGTCTAAAAACATGATGCAACGATGGAATCGGATGAGTCCCTCTTGGATGGACAAAATCAGTCTATTAAAGAGTTTTATTCTGCCGAAATTTTTATTTTTATTCAGAGCTTTGCCAGCAACAATCCCAAAAAAGGACATCAGAAAATGGCAGTCTGAAATCAACAGATTTTTTTGGATCAAATTTGGATCATCTCGGATCAAATTTGACATATTAAAACGTTCCTCCTCACAAGAAGGACTTGGCATCCCTGATCTGGAAAATTACTATGAAGCAGCCAATTTAGCCACAATTGTATGAATATTAAACAACAACTCCCCACTAAACTGGCAGCAAATTGAAGAATGGAAGGCTGGTTCAATTCCTTTACAGGATATTTTTTGGAATTCTAGTCGACACAGACCTAAGATAACTCAAAGTAATCAATTCCTGCAAACATCTCTACGTATATGGGACAAAAATAGGAAAAAAATGTTGCCGGACAGGTCAAGATTTTCCTCTTTTTTAAACCAACATTGGTTCCCCACGGGGAAAGAAAAAATGGCCTTTAAGAAATGGAGGACAGCTGGTATTACACGCCTTGTGGACCTGACAAATAAAGGCCAAATTTGCACTAAAGCTGAATTAGAAAAAATGGTGGGAGACAACATACAATGGTTTCAATACCTCCAGATCTCCCACGCTCTTCAAGAGTCTCACAAAGCAAAAGTTTTTTCCAAACCACTGTCTAACTTTGAGGAAATATTAGCAAAATGCTTGGCTGAGATCAAAGGCTTGATTTCAAAAATTTATAAAATTCTTTTATTTTCTGTTAAGTCTGAAAACAATCATTTGTTTTCGATATGGCAAAAAGATTGCCAAGGCCGTTTGGAAGAAAGAGATTGGGAAAACATGAAATACTCATACAATCTCAGGTCTAGGATCTTTACTATTAAGTTTAATTCTTTTAAGATTTTAAACAGATGGTATATGCCTCCTAGCAGGTTACATAAAATCTATCCAACTGTCAATAATTTATGCTGGAAAAAATGTGGCCAGGTGGCAGAGTATTTACATTGTTGTTGGCTATGTCCAGTAATTAACTCCTTTTGGAAACTAATATTGCAACAGATATATATTATTACAGGTTATAACTTACCTTTGTTGCCGGAAACTGTGTTGTTAGATATATGGCCAAAGATACCTGGAGAAACAACAAATAATAAGTTAATTATGATTTTAATTGCGATTGCTAGAATGAGCATTGCACAAAAATGGCGAAATGATCTAGGCCCTTCTTTATATGATTGGCAGAACAAATTATGGGATTATTTTGTACTTGGTAAAACAACTGCGTTTACGGGGGGAAAGATCCAAAAAGATTTTCAAGCAATTTGGTTTTCTGTTGTTGACTATCTTATAGAAAAAGATGTTCTTCCAAAAAACAAATATTATCAAAGTTTATTGCATTTTTGAATAGTTAGCTTATATCTTTGTGTCAGAGTCCTTAACTTAGTCAGCAAAATACCAGGCCTTGTTCATTGAAGCAAGAATAGTATTTATTTTAAGCTGCAATAGTAGGTTACTGGAACAGAAGCATTGTTAAGAATAACTTGGTTACATGAAGCAAACGGTTATACCATCAGGGGGGAGAATGGGGACTCCCCCCTCCACCAATGGAAGCTCAGCGCGCGGGCGGGAACTGGAGACAGTGATAATTAATGTAGTTCTCGCCGCCCCATTTTCCCAACCTAGCTGTTTCTTTTGAAAGCGATAGGAAGCTAACAGCTTGGCTCCTCCAAGGTCACTGTGTTAGGTCTGGGTAAGATACGGCCTGCATGGCCAGGCAGTCAAGGCAGCTCCCCACATTCCATTCAAACAGTCCAGGTGCATAAATCAACACCACACAGTCCCATCCACCCTCCCTTCATGAAACAAAGCCCATCCTCCCTCCCTTCTCCATCCATCATGGCAGGGCCACCTGACACTTTGAGAATCACAATTATTTTGTATTTATTTGTATATTTAAATCAATGTTGTGAATTCCATCTTAACTGTTTCTGTATTTCTTATGATGCCAGTTACTGGGGAGATGCACACATGCGCTGATTAAGCTAGCTGCAAACCCAGACCTCTCTGAATAATCTCAACTGTTTATAGCTCAAAGAATGTAAATACTCCTCTCAGCTGAGGCAAAACAAAAAGGACTGACTCAGGAGAAAAGAAACAGCCAAGCAGGAGAATTTGGGCATAAACTTCAAGTGCGGTAAGACAGCATTTAGTTAATTACATTCCTGAAGAGGAAACGTCCAGACTGGGGACATGGCGAAAAACATTCAGGAGTTATCAGAGCAATTGGCAGGCTTTGAAAAGAAAGTTTTAGCCTCCCAGGAGAGAATGGGCGAAGAAATAAAGGCAATTAAAGATAAAGTGACGGAGTTGGCAGGAGAAATTAGCTCAATAAAGCAGATTGCAATCTCAGCTAAGGAGCAGGCAGGAAAAAACAAACAGCAGATAGATCAATTGACTAGCCAACTAAATGAACTATCGGATCGAAATAGAAGAGCCAATTTAATCCTGGCAGGAATTACCGAGGATGTGGGCTTTAAATCTCTGGAGGAAACCCTGAGAGGATGGATAGAACAAAATGGTGTAAAAATTAATGCAGAAGAGATAGAGAGAGCCCACAGATTACAAAGGAGAGGAGGAGGAGGAGGAGGAACCCCCAGAGAAGTCATTATTAAATTCAGCAGAGAAAAACTTCAACAACAAGTTTATAAAACACTAAAAAAGAAACCAGATTTGAGTTTTAGGGGAAAAAAGGTCTGGGTAAGGGAAGACTACTGCCAAGAGACTATTAAGAAGAAAAAACAAATGAGACCTTTTGGCCGGAGACTGTATGCAAACAATGTTAAATTCTCATGGGGCTACCCCTCCACGATAATAGTCTTTAAGGAGGGGAAGAGGCACATAGCAAGAAATCCTAAGGAGGCAATGGAGCTACTCAAGCGATTAGGAATAAATACTGACGACCTCAGAGACCAGGACATGGAGGAAGAATTAGAAGTAACAGATGACCCAGAGGAAGGAGGATCATAGAGACCGGAGAAGAGGCCAAGGACAGACTCGCTAGAGGAAACTACATAAAAGGGAAGTATGCAAATGTTAAGTGAGCAAGGTTACTAAGTTTAAAAGTTAAGGAGAGGGAGGGGGTATGTGCACTCCAGAAGGTGGAGAGACGGGATGAGAATTTCATCACCAAAATTGTCTCAACCACAGGGAGGGGGAGGGAGGGAAGGGTTTCTTCAAGGAATAACATCAAAAGCCTCCAGCCAGGGTGGCCAAAGGTCCAAAGCAATAAGGAAAATGGATAGGACAATAAGATTACTTTCACTGAATGTAAATGGGTTAACTTCAAACCTTAAGAGGTATAGGATATCCAAAATTGCTAGAGAACAAAGGATAGATTTATTGTGCTTGCAGGAGACACATAAAAGGAAAAATGACAAAAAACCTTTACTAAATGACCCTAAGTGGCAGGTCTTAGTAGAAGCCAGAAGCAACGCTAAGGTTAGAGGGGTAGCAGTTTTGATTCACAGGAAGGTTCAAGTAGAGGATGTGGAGAAGTTAACAGATAAAGAAGGCAGATTCCTAATAGTTAAATTTAAACTGGAAGGGAAATGGTATACAATAGCAAATATATACGCACCAAATAAAAAGCAAAAGAAATTTTTAACCAGGATTATTAAGAAGAGCCAAAAATTCTCAGAAGGAGAATTAATAATAACAGGAGACTTAAATACTGACATTACAAAAAATAAAAATATTAAGTTAGGGGAATGGGGATTGAAGGAAGTGCATGAGTTTATAGGTAAACAACCAAGGCCTACACACATATCTAGCAGACATAAAACGTCATCATGTATAGACTATATAATAGTAGAAAAAAATAATAATATGATTATAAAAGATATTAAAACACATCCAATTTGGATATCTGACCATGCACCCATAAGTATTGAGTTTGAAATAAAGCAATTCAATATAAAAAGACCATGGAGATATAATAATTTAATAATGATGAAAGAAGAAGATAGAAAATACATGGAGAAACAGATAAGCCTATACTTTAAAGAGAATTGAGGGACAGTAGCCACTAACATATTATGGGATGCCGCCAAGGCAGTAATAAGGGGGCATTGTATAAAGAAAGAAAAGAATATAAAAAGGGAATGGTATAGTAAAAGACAACCCAAACTTCAGGAATTAGAAAAGCTGCAAAAGAAACAAATGGAAAAATATAACCCTAAGGTACAGAGTAAAATTAAAGAGATCCAGAAACAGTTAGAAGAATTAGATATAGCAACACTATGGAAGAAGGAACTAATGGTTAAAAACGAATTTCAGAGGAATAGTATTAATACAGCAAAAAGACTGGCAAACTATCTGAAGATTAAAAGGGCAAAGCAAAGCATAAAATGCATAAACCACAATAAGAAATTAATGCAAAATCCTAAGGAAATTACAGAGGCTTTTGAGAAATTTTACAAAGACCTGTACAAAAAGAAGAACACAGCAGACTTCCAGGAGGAAATTAGCCAAACAATAGAAGAAGCAGAGAGAGGAAAATTAAAGGATGAGATTACAGCCCAAGAAATAAGGGAAGTAATAAGAGAACTTAAAAGGGGCAAATCTCCAGGGTTATATGGCTTTACGGGGGAATTTTATAAAGTAATGATGGATACTTTAGTACCGGAACTCCAGGTACTGTTTAATGAAGTTCTGAATGGTAGAAGCGCTCCAGACTCATGGAGGAAGACCGAAATAATATTGATCCTTAAATCTCAGAAAGATCCTAAAGAAGTAGGATCATATAGACCCATAAGCCTCTTAAACCAAGATTATAAGATCTTTGCAAAAATAATGGCAAATAGACTAAAGAAGGTAATCCCATCTATAATAAAAGATGATCAATATGGATTTGTAAAAGGTAGAAGCATAGCTCATCTTATTAGAAATATCCTAAATGTGCTATATCATGGACAGCAGAGGAAGATAGGACTATTAAAACTAGACGTCTATAAGGCCTTTGATACCCTATCCCATGAATATTTATGGCAAATAATGAATAAAGTGGGAATCGAAAAGGAATTTCTAGAGGCAATTCAGGAAATATATAAAGATGGGAAGGCAATAGTGAGAGTAAATAATGAGCACTCAAAAGTATTCCCTATACAAAGAGGGGTACGGCAAGGGTGCCCACTGTCACTGTTACTATTTGTAATGGCGGTAGAACAGTTAGCAGAGCGGATTAGAAATTCGGGAAGAATAGAAGGTTATAAGACAGGTAAGACGGAAATGAAAATTAGTTTATTCACAGATGACATCATAATTATTATGTCAAATCCAAAAGAGGGAGTAAAGGAAGTAAAGATTATTTTGGAGGATTTCGAAAAATGCTCAGGGCTAAGTGTTAACATGACAAAATCAGAAATTATATACTTAAATGTAAATAGAGAACAAAAGAACGAAATAAACAGAAGAAATTTAAATATCTAGGTATAGTAATACAGAAAAATTTGGATAAGATGATAAAGGATAATTATGATAAAATCTGGAAGAAAATAGAGAAGGATATGAGAAGATGGAAAAATAAAACATTAGGAATATCCTCCAAAATTAGAAGCATTAAAATGTTTTGGGTACCTAAAATAATGTACCTATTTCAAACACTACCAATGGGAGTAAAGGAAAATAAAATTACCCTATGGAACAGAACACTAAAAGAATGGATATTTGGCAATAAAAAATGTAGGTTTCATAAAAGGATAGTGTACAGCCACGTCAGAACTTGGATGGGGAGTTCCAGACTTAAATAAGTATTATGAGGCATTCCAACTCAAATCATTACTAGAGATTGGAGAGGAAAAAGAACTGAAATGGGTTAGATTTGAGGATGAGATTAATAACAATATAGGAAGACTAGGTATTTTTTACAAAACTAAGGCTAAAGATCTAGAATTAACAATAGGGCCGGGAAGATCAACATTAGAAGTATGGAAAAAATGGCAACCACACTGGCTAGGAACACCCTCTAGATGGGCGCCACTAGAAACCATTATAGAAGAGGAGCAAGGAAAAAAATGGTGGGAAATTTTAAGGTCTAAAGGATATCAGAGAGTAGAGGATTTGTTTAGAGGGAAAATTCTTAAACCACTACAAGAAGTAATAGAAGAGACAGGCAAGCAACACTGGCTAAAAATAGCAGGTCTTCATAAAGCAATAAAGGAGATTAATGAAAAAGAAAAATTGTGGATAGACGAACCAATGGAAGAAATATATAAAGAAAGGGCCGGGAGGAAACAAGGTCTAGTAGGGGAAATTTATAAAAAGATGATATTAGATAAAGATAAAATGATAGAATATTTACAAAAAGTCTGGAGTAGAGAAGGACAGATATCAGAGAGGATGGCAGAAAAAAATATGAAAGGAATGGACAAAATCAAGGTTTTCAAATTTAAAGAACTGGAGCACAAATTTCTTACAAAATGGTATAAGACACCAGCCCAATTGGCGAACATGATTCCAGGATTAAGTTCTCTTTGTTGGCACTGTAGGAAATCTAAAGGCTGGTTCACACACATGTGGTGGGAGTGTAGTGAAGTAAGGGTATTCTGGCTAGAAATTATCAAAGTTATAAGGAAGGTAGCTAAAATTAACTTAAATATAGATTTCAGCTTAATGCTGGTAAGTACAATGGGGAACCCGAGGCTGGATAAGGAAGACCAAACCTTAGTGAAGGCTATGATATTGGCGGGAAAAGCAGCTATAGCTTGGGGTTGGAAGGATAAAAGTAAGTGGACAGCCAAAATCTGGCACAGCTATCTGCTTGATTTTATACAGTCAGACATCGCGGCAACTCTGCGTAAGGAGACAACTTGGGAAGGGAAATCCGCTGAAATCCAGAAAAGATGGAAGACCTATTTCGACTGGGTATCTAAGGAATGAAGAGAGGACATTTGGTGGAAGATTCAGACTTTGTGCCCATGGCTGGAGATAAAGGAATAAGGACAACAGGAAGATAGCGAGGGGAGGAGGGAGGAAGGGGAGGGGGAAGAAAATTGTAAGAAGCTAAACAATATGTGGTGTAAAGAAACCAATAAAATCAATAAAAATATAATTAAAAAAATGATGCCAGTTACTGTTATTGTTTATATAAAATAACAATAAAATTATAAATTGTAAAAAAAGAAAGAAGATGGCTGTAAACTTGGCAGATTATATAGGAGCAGAGGAACCAGAGAAAGTACTAGAAGAACAGGATGCAGTTTATAGAATGAACTTGGCTTATGCCAAAAACAATCAGTTGCCCAGAGAGGTTTTCATAAAAGAATATTTAGAGATGAAATTTTAAAGGCTTCAAACAAAAAAAACACTGATGATTGATAATAATGAAATAAAGGTCTTGAAAGATACCTTTAAAAAAGTAAATGGAAGTTAAATACTACAGTCCTAAGAAATGAAAGATTTGTAAAGGAGTCTAAGAAAGAATTTCAAGCATTTTTTGAAGAGACATACAACTTGAGTTATCTATAAATACTGTTTGGGATGCTGTTAAGGCTTTTGTGAGAGGATGGATGATAAAAGAAACCTCATACAGGAAAAAACAAAGATCCCAAAAATATTTTCAACTACAAAAACAAATAAAAGAACAAGAAGAAAATTTAAAACAGAACTCGAAGAGTGAAAAAGTGACAATCAATCTCAAACAACTGCAACATCAAATGAATTGTCTCTTAACACAAGAAACAGCAAAGAAATTAATGTATGCCAAACAGAATTATTTTGAAAATGCAAACAAACTGATTTGGTGGTTAGCATATAAAATACATAAGCAATGAGAAGAAAGATTTATAAGCACACTAAGAAACGGAAAAGGGGAAGACAAAAACAAATTAGAAGATTTAAAAATAATTGTGGAACAATTTTATCAAAATCTATATAAAAAAACAAAAACATCTTAAGAACAAATTAGAGAATACTTAAAGAAAAACAACCCTAAAATATTTATGGAATACCAAAGAGTAATATTAAACCAACCAACTGTTGGCCTGGAAGACTTTAGAGCCAGTGATCATGCTGATCTAACTGACAGCAGATGACAGCCAGCAGAGGCCAGTTCTGACCAGTTCAGGCAGGAGCTGGTAGAGCTTTGCTCGGAGTGACTCACCAGCAAGCTGATTGGTTGTCCATTGTATATAACTGATTGTATTCTGTAACATATTTTCCTTCTGTCCGTATGCGTTGTTTGGCGAAGCACTTTGCTGGTGAGCTGTACATAGCTGTAAATAAACTGTATATAGTTGACCATAGGACAGTCTCGGTGTGGTTGCTGCAGTTAACCTTCAGCTGGGCAAGCCTGGGCTTGTATGCCAAGGGAATTGGGCAGTCCTGCCTGGTAGCAGAGATCCTTGACACCAATATCTCTTGCAGAAATAGTAGAAGCCCTGAAAAAGAAAAAGGCAAGTCACCACGTCCTGATGGGCTCCCAGCTGAATTTTATCATGTTTTTGAATTGATCTTTCCCTTGAAGGAAGTATGTCAGAATGTGACATGTGAATATAAAATACCTGACTCTTGGAATGAGGTGATAATATCACTTATACATAAGCAAGGTTTAGATGGAAAAGAGATTAAAAATTATAGGCCTATTTCGCTGTTAAATGTAGATTACAAGATATATGCCTCTATCTTAGCAGCAAGAATGAAGAAAGTCCTGGCACAAACTATACACAAAGACCAAGCTGGCATTCTCCCTAAAAGGCAACTTAAAAATAATGTCTGGACAATCTTAGATATTTTCAGGCTGACAGGCTTACAGTAGCCACTGTATGGCTGAGTACAGACTGGCAGTTTGCTCCGGTAGCCAGTCGTAGCAAAACCCCCCCGGATTAAACTATACTGGGTTTTCCCGTTCACACTGCGGGGGCCTCTGCTGGAAGATACAGGACAGAGGTGCACGGGAGCGTTCAGACTGCCGCACCGGAGGCGTGCTATATTCGCTGTTTCCCCATTAATTCGGCTGTGGGTGTATGGGTGTATGTGCGCATGAGCGCATTTTGCCAATTTTTTTTTTTGCCCTGCAATGCTGGCATCGCATTGGGCAGTGGAGCAGAGCACACCCAATCACACCGCTGCTGCCTCCTGCCCAACGCGGGTTGCTCCCGGCTTTTCGGCTGCGCGTTCAGACTCCCCGGAAGCAGAAAAACATGCGACACATGTGGGCTTTCGGATTTGCTACAGCTTTTATCAGGTATTTTTTTAATCCAGCAGTGAAGCGCAACAGCACGGGTTGGCTACAGGTGGGGGACGCCAGGCAGATGTGCCTGTGTGAACATCCCATTTACTCCGGGATTGAATCGTCGTTGGCCCGGGGTCCCTACCGGGGCAAATTGCCAGTCTGAACTCAGCCTAAGAAGAGCTCTGTAAGTTCTTGGAGGATTGGCTACACTAGTGGTGTGTCACCTAATATGCAAAGGAATTCCTGCTACAAAAAGAGCCCTGGATATTTTGGAATATTATGAAGCCCACCCGGAAAAGCAATTGGCTTTAATCTTCTTAGATGCAGAAAAGGCCTTTGACAATGTAAGTTGGAAATTTATGATGAAATTCTTAAAACATTCACAGGCAGGAGAAAAGTTCATCAAAATGACTGAAGCAATATATGAAACAACAGGCTAAGATTTCAATTAATGGAGATCTAACACAAAAAATTAAAATTCAAAAAGGAACACAACAAGGATATCCACTCTCACCGTTATTACTTATTTTTGTGCTTGAAATCATAAATGATGGATTTCCTGTTTTTGGCGCTGCAATGGCAGTCACTCTCCCTGACACTCAGGGGAGCAATTCGCACACCAGCGGCACGGAGTGAAGCTGCCAACACGGTTTCCCCACGGAGCCCTAGGGATTGGCTCCAAGCCATAGGGCTTTTGAGGAGTAGCCTCTTCAACGGTGTAATGCTGGAGAATTGAGGTGCCCCTCCTGTTGGTAAGTTTCAGCACTCAGATCATGACAATCTAAGTGACAGCTGGAGAGCTGCACTAAACCAGTTTCAGCCAGTGTGGGCATGAGCTGATGCAACCTGTGGCTGTTGTAACCATGAATCAGCACTGATCTGATTGGCTGACCAATGTATATATGTCATTGCTCTATACTGCCTTTTCCCCTTCTGATGGTGGTGTATGGCGGAGCATTTTGCTGGAGAGCAGTGTAAATTTGTAAATAAATTCCTGTACATAGTAACCACTGGACTGTCTCAGTGTGGTTGACTATTGGAAACCTCTGGATGCAAGGAGTGCTTGCTGGTGAGTGCTGGAGTGACTGAGTGTGCTGGCTCAAGTGTTCCTGATGCCCTGGGCAAAACCTCCTCCCTGACGGTCCTGCTGCTGTGTGGCACTCGGACACAAGCTGGGCTGACAGGAACAAGCGCTGGAGATCAAGTGGAATTGGGAGGATGTAAACGCGGTCAAACACGACTGACAATGAATGTGAGTCAGATGTAAAAGAACTTTGAAATAAGCAGAAACCCTCCTCAACCCCCTCCTATCTTCAAGGCGAGAGAGACGAGGGACGCCTCCGACTTGTGTTAACAGATAAACAGAAAAGAGGGGGGATGGGGGAAAATGAGCAATTGGCTTGTTTTGAGAGACTTACCAGAGCGGATTTAGTCTGGAAGCGATTTTCAGAGCTGGTGAAATAGCGAGTGGCTTAAGTAAACAATACATCATGTTGGTGGGCACAGGAAGAAAAGGAATGAAAGCGAAACCAACAGGTGGCCAGAGTCCAAGGTCGGAAGAGGGAGAGGATGTCTTGAAACTCCTAGTGGATACCATCAAGCCCGTGATGGAACAACTCACTGGTATTAAACAGCAGTTGGTCACACTAAATCAAAACTTTGCATCACAGCAACACCAGTTGGCAGAAACAGCCAAAAAGAAGGAGCAAATGGTGGAAGTTGTGAAGGAGATGTATGCCACAAATAAGAATATGAAGAAAAAGATGGGAGAGTTAGTGAATAAGCAGAACTACCAGGAAACTCATTTACTGCAATTAAAAAAGGAAAAAGCTAACATGGTCCTTAGATTCCAGGGAGTTCCTGAATCAGCTAAAGAGGACCTGAAGAAAATAGTGAAATTATCATGCCAGCAACAGGCTTGAAAGCAGAAGATGATATGGAAACAGCATATAGGGTGTATTCTAATTACACCCCAAAAATAGCCTGTCTGGGGAAATAATGTCAGATTCTCAAGAAGACAGACCAGAGATGCAATCTTAAAAGCAACATCAGCAACTCCTCTGTAACTGGGAAATATAACTATCAAGACCATAAAAGACATTCTATTTGAAATTCGTCAAAAAAGGTGGTGCCTTAATGTGTCATCTTTAAAATCAACAACAAGAGAGAGAAGATTGACTCCATTTTTACAGCCAAAGAATTCCTAAAACGCCATCTGGGATCGAAATAATAATACTTTTGATTTATTGATTGCTTTTTCCCACACACCTGTGGGCTCAGAGCGATTTACAGTTACTCATTGACAATTGGACTAACAATATTCATGGGTGATAGGGAAGACAATACATACAATTATTTAATCACACAATGTAGCTGCTCGGGAGGATTCATCTGCAGGCTGTATCAGATGTGATGCGATGGCATATTCTTTGTCGGCTGGTTGATGACGTCAGGTCTCACAATGTTGCATTGTCACACTGCCATTGCCTGGCTGATTTGCTCCACTGCAGGCCAATTCCACTGCAGGGAATGCCGACACAGATTTTTCCACCTTCTGATCTTGCAGCACAGCAGAAAGAAGAAGGACAAACTGGGTCAAGTGGCTCCACCCCCTCGGAGACGGACGAAGACCTGGCCGCGGAAGAGGGAGCTGCCGCCATCAAATCATCTTATGACTTTAGAGATAGAAAGCCTAGATAAAGGCAGAAGGACTCTGGAAATTGCCTTTATGAAGCGAGCTGGAGGGGGTGCTCTGGAATCTTCTCATAACAAGTAACAAATTAACAGTTTAGCTGAGATAGGAACTCACAACACACATTGTTTATTAACACTAAAATACTAACATTTAGCTTAACACAGATATGATCTCCTTCTCTTGGGGTTTTAGTATAGTATGGGTTTACTTTTCTTTATCCCTAGATGTAGTTCCCTTTCCCTTTTTTTCTTTGTAGTTTTAGTAGTCTATACAAAAATCAATAAAAATAATCCCCTTCAGGGGGCCAAAAAAACCCTAAAAACCATAAATGATGTAATCAGAGTAGAAGAACAAATTAGAGGCCTTAAATTAAGAGAAGAATTTAAACTTTTGGCTTTTGCGGACTTGGCTTTTATCTTCGAAAATCCTATAGATGCAATAGATCTCTTGTTACAGTGATTACAGAAATATGGAGCAGTAGCTGGACTTAAAATCAATAAAAACAAGACAAAAATCCTGGTAAAAAACATGACAAAGCCACAAACACTATATCTGCAGGAAATATCAGGATTGGAAATTCAAAAGAAAATTAAATATCTTGGAATAAATTTAATGAGCAAATGCAGTTCTTTGGTTGAAAATAATTATATGGAACTACTGAAAACAATAAAACAAGATTTAAACAAATGGAAGAACCTTTACATTTCTTTTATGGGCAGAATAGCCACCATCAAAATGAATATTCTACCAAGATTGATGTTTTTATGATGTTTTTATTTCAAACTATACCACTTCTTCAAAATCAAAACTATTTTAAAGAAGTCAATGAACTGTTGACACACTTTATTTGGCAAGGAAAGAGACCAAGAATAAAGCTTAAGGCATTACAGGATTCAAAAGAAAGGGTGGGCTTTGACCTTTTAGATTGTGCCCTTTATTATAAAGCAGTGGCATTGGCCTGGATTAAAGATTGGATTACATTGGATAATCAAAGACTTTTTAAATTAGAAGGATACAACATGTTACTAGGTTGGTATGCCTTTTTATTGTATGGGAAAACAGATTCTCATAAGTATTTCAAATAACATTGGTTGAGGGCTTCCTTGATAAAAGTTTGGGAACCAATTAAAAAACAATTTTATTCTAGAACCTCGACATTGCTGGCCCCTTTAGAAGCATTTACAAACCCAAAGATTACAAGAAGAACTGGTTAAAAGATATTATGACTTACTGGATTTTAATCTTAATTTAAAACTTGCTTCGGAACTTAATTGGTGGCAAAAAGTTCAGATTGAGTCAAGGTATACTAAAGATAAAGTGATAGGTTTTTATAAAAATTGGTTGGAAATAGATAAGTTATTGTTGCTGGTTGAACAGAATTTTATAAAGAAATAGTATGCTTTATTGTTAGACTATAAAATGCATGATGAAACTGTTAAAAATGTTATGATACAATGGGCCCAAGGTATGGGCCAAAATATTCAGTTAGACCAGTGGTCTCAAATATGGGAGAAAAAATTAAGATTACGAAATCAACTGCATATAAAGAAAACATTTATCAGATGTTTTACAGATGGTATATAACTTCTGAGGAACTAGCTTAATTTGATCCAAAATGTTCAGATAAATGTTGGAAATGTGAAAGTAAAATGGGATCCTCTTATCATATGTGGTGGCTATGGGGGCGTGGCATCGGCTCGAAGCATGGCAGACGCCATTTGAGAGCTCTCCATGAACCCTTCCTATCTCCCGCTAAAAAAACGTATGTTTCTACAAGATTCTTGATGCACAAAGGCATGGGGAAGACGTCTAAAAGTAAGCAGCATTCCTCAAAACCCTCGGATTCACAGTTAAACCATTTTTTCCACTCTGAAAAAACGAGCAATCGTTCACAGAAGCCTGAAAGCGCGAGCAACAAAATGACGACGGGATCCTCGTTATCTAGCCCAGAGCAAGTTCTGACTAAGAGAGACTTAACTGACACCCTTTCCAACTCTTTGAAATCCTTCAAATCAGAAATTCTGGAGAACATTAATGCGATCATGAAGCCACTATCAGAGAGAATTGAAGAGCTACAAACCTCGATGCACCAGATCACACAGTCAGCAGAAGCAGCCATGGAAGCCTCAACCTCCAATCAAGAGGATATTAAAAATCTTCAGGATCAAGAGACTTGGGCCAAGGAACGCGTCCTCCTCCTAGAGCATAGGACGAGGGAAAGGTTCTTAAAATTTTGCGGCTTCCCTGAACAGGCAGAAGGCTCTGCTGAACTCACCTCATTCTTAGCTAGCTGGCTAAGCTCTGTAATAAGCTTTGAAGATGGCATGGAGCCTATGTTAATCTTTGCCTATCGACTTGGTCCCCATGCTCCCGACAAGCGGCGCAGCCCGAGAGATATACTGGTTGAGTTCTTAGACTTAAGGATCAAAACTCATGTGCTACATGAAATTAAAGCAGCCGGCAGCTTCAAATTTATCAACGAAGATATCCATATCTTTCCTGATGTCCCGCCGGAAGCCCTCCAGATAAGAAGACTCCTCAAGCCCATAACCTCCCATCTTACAGAGGAAGGCATAAAGTATCGCTGGGCCTCGACTGGATACCTTCAAGTCTGAAGGCAAGGAACCTTATACCAAGCCATCGACTTAGAATCGGGGTCTGCATTGCTGAAAGCACTAGGAGTACAGTCCACTGAAAATATGGACACTGACCTTCTATCTTTCCGGAAGCGCAAGCGTCAAGAGAATTCCACTCCTCATCGTAGATCCCGACCCGAAGAAGAATGAACTTCTGATTGTTATTTCAGATTTCCAGGTTTCCCTTTCTCAAGTTTTAAGAGATCTATTTTTGACTGTTGTTTTTGTTTTCTGATATTAAAATTATTGCCAAGATTAGTATAAACTACAAAAAAAAATGATTTTTATAAATCGCCAAGAATCTATAGACCTGGGAGGTGGGGGGAGTTCCTTTTCACGGTTACTCTCATTGCTCCCTTTATGTTTATGTTCTTGACTATGCTTTTTGGGTTTTACGGTTTACTATTGTTAATCCCAATTATTGAACCCATAAGGTTCAGTGAGGACTTTTGTTTCTCACACTGGGATTTTTGGGTGGGGGAGGGGGGAGGGAGGGGGAGGGGAAAGGGCAACAGAATATTGGGTTCTATTACATCACTAACTCTAGAAGGTTAAGTTGGATAGAGTTTATTCATTTTAGTAATCGATACTTAAAAATGTTAACAGGGCATGGCACTAATTTGTCTAAAGTGCTTATTGATTCGTTTGGTTTGATATGTTTGTTTCTTGTTAGATGGTCCTATTTAATTGATCGAGACTTTGTCTCATGGTTCTCCAATACCTATCTTCATAGATCAATATGGGGGAGTTGAAAATTATTACGTTAAATTGCCGGGGGTTGAACAACTTTATTAAAGCTAAGCGCATAGCTCGACACTTGCAAAAACAGAGAGTAAATATCGCTTTTTTACAAGAAACATACATAAAAAAAAGATCAACAGCTCTTCCAGCAAGTTGGTTTTCAATGCAACTCCTAGCCTTTGGTTCATCCAAATCTCACGGTGTGGCGATTGTAATCTCTAAGGATACTAATTTTAAAATAGAAAAAACCTTGATTGATGCAGAAGGCAGATTTTTATTCATTAATGGAGTACTCAATGAGGAAAAATTAACTTTAGCCTCCATATATGCTCCTAACACAAACCAATTACACTTCTTGTCTACCACCTTGGTTCAATTACAAAATTTTTCTTCTGATCCTGTTATTTTGGGAGGTGACCTCAATTATTTAATGCACCCGACACTAGATAAATCATCTAATGCTTCACACCCAAAGAGAAACTGTAAAAAAACCCTGCGAGACACTCCGCTTTAACAGTTAATTCGTAATCATAATTTGCAAGATATATGAAGACTACAACACAATACAGAAAGGGACTACACTTATTATTCCCATCGCTTTAAAGTCCACACCAGGCTGGACTATTTGCTTATATCCACCCCATTGGTTGATAAAATTGTATCCTCTGACATCAGTATCCAACAATGGTCAGACCACGCCCCAGTTCAATGTATTATGCGAAAAGGTCATAGAGAAGCATTTAGATTTAATTGGAAGTTTAATAAGATTCTCCTTTATGAATTAAGAATTCATAATTAAAGAACAGGCTACAGAAACATTTACAAGAATTTTATTTTTTAAACGCATCGAAAGAGATATCCCCATCCACTCTTTGGGATGCTTCAAAAGCCTTCATAAGGGGTCATTGCATCTCCCTGACAGCGTCCTGTAAAAAAGAAAAAAGAGCTATCAAAAACAAACTTACAAACAACATACAAATTCTAGAATATAAGCATAAACAGACAGGCAGTACAAGAATTTATAAGAGACTACAAGAGGCTCGAAAGCAATTGGAGATGATTGAGACCAATGCCATTCTTAAGAATGATTTTAATTATTTTAAAAATTCTACAACCAGAACTTCCAAAAGGTTAAGATTCCTCTCCTGGAGACTAAAAAAAAGGCAATCAGAACATTTTATAGTTGGTCTGAAAGATAAACACAACACTCTGAAACATTCAACTAAGGACATTATACAAATTCTTGAATCTTTTTACAGTCAATTATATACTTCCACAAAACCTAACCTCTCTAATATAAAAGAATTTCTAAATTCTTCAGTTCACTTGCAAAAAATTTCTGATGAGCACCGAGATTTTCTGGATTTGCCTTTTACTGTTTCAGAACTTGAGCAAGTGGTGAAATCTTTGAAAAACAATAAAGCGCCTGGACCTGATGGTTTTACAACCGAATACTACAAGGCCTTTCTTCCAATTCTGAAAGACGTTTTGCTGGACACCTGTAATTCAATTATGACTACTGGTTTATTACCTGACTCATGGAAGTTAGCAAATGTAATCTTAATTCCAAAAAAAGACAAGAACAATAGCGACCCGGCCTCTTTTTGACCAATTTCATTACTGAACATTGACTACAAGATATTTACTGGAATGATTGCATCAAGGCTTCAAAACATTATTGGTCACTATATAAATACAGACCAAACAGGCTTTATTTCTACAAGGGATATTTCTGACAATGTCAGAAAAACTTTCAACATTATTCATCACGGTAAACACAATAAACTTTCAAACTCTTTATTATTTTCCATAGATATTCAAAAAGCCTTCGATTCACTGGAAATTTCTTACTTAGAAACTTTGCTTCACCATTTAGAATTCGGCCCTTCTTTCTGCAAGTCTATTCAAGCTCTATACAAGGATCCTAAAACAAGTATTCTAGCCAATGGGGCTACCTCAAATTACATCTCGCTTCAGCGAGGCGCAAGGCAGGGATGTCCGTTGTCCCCCCTCCTCTTTGTTCTTGCTTTGGAACCCCTTGCCTGTGCGCTACGATCAAACACTGAATTTAAAGGCATTACAATTCAAGGAAGAGAATTCAAACTAAGTATGTTTGCAGATGATGTTATTTTACTTGTTTCTTCACCCTCTCAATCATTGGACGCAATACAATCTACTCTAGACACCTTTGGTCAATTAGCAGGCCTCAAAATCAACTCCTCCAAATCTCTGATATACCCAATCAATATTGACTCCAAAGTAAAATCCAATATCTCAACCCGATTCAAATATCAGTGGGTGGACAAGCATTTATCCTATTTAGGAGTTAAAATACCTGTGGTGTGGTCTGATATTATTAAATCAAATCATTTAGAGACACACAAGAAATAATGACAATGTTAACCAGTTGGAATAATAATTCCTTTTCCTGGATGGACCGTATTTGCATCTTACAATCTTATGTTCTCCCTAAATACATGTACTTGTTTTGCACGTTACCCATACATATTCCTAAAAATCTTATTAGAAAATGGCAGAAAGACATCAATAAATTTTTGTGGAAATTCAAATCGTCACGTATACGATTCCAAGTCATGAGGAAAGCCCGTCGCAATGGGGGCTTAGCAGTTCCTGACTTATCTTTATACCGACAAGCATCCTCACTAGCAGCGCTGGTTAGACAATATCAACCAGAAATCCTGTTAGACTGGAAATGGATTGAAGAGGCAACTTCCAAAGGTCACACTTTTCAAGAGCTACTATGGAAATCTTGATATACTACAGTCAAGCCCATGACTTCTTCTCCCTTTCTGCAATCTATACTTAGTATATGGTACCAAACTAAAACTAGATTAGTCTCACCTTTCTCCAAACTAAGCACTTTCTGTGGGCAAACATGGTTCCCGCCGGCGAAAGACTCTTCTTCTTTCTCCACATGGAAACAAGCCAGAATAAGAATAATAATAGATGTATTACACAAGAATAAGATGCTTGACAAAACAGCTTTGGAAAACAAATTTAACACTAAAATAAACTGGTTTGAATACCTTCAACTTCGACATTTGGTAGAATCCTCGAATTATAAACCCGCACTATCCTTACCACCTACAGCCTTTGAACAAATTTTACTTAAAGACCATAAAAAACATGGGCTTATATCCAAATTATACCAAATTTTAATTAACTCACAGAAGAAATGTGGTCTTAATTACCAACAAGCATGGTCAGAAGATTTACATCAACTGATAACAGACCAACAATGGAAACAAATATGGAAGACGCATAGCAAAATGTCAAAATCCCTCTATATCTTTGAAGCTAATATGAAAGTATTATTTCGGTGGTACTTGACACCTGTCAAATTAACACACTTAATCCCTCAACTTTCACCATTGTGTTGGAAAGAATGCGGAAAGAGAGCCACATATTTCCATAACTGGTGGTCTTGAACAGTCATCAATAAGTTTTGGTTACAAGTAACACTACAGAAAAAAAAATTCACAGGTTATAACTTACCATTAGATCCTGCGCTGTTGCTCCTCAACCTATGGTCCGATGATGGTCCCCCGGAATCTGAAAGAAGATTAATTAGCATTCTACTTACAGCAGCCAAAATCTTAATAGCCAAGCACTGGAAAGATAAAAACCCACCCAAAATACAACAATGGTTATACAAAATCTGGGATTTGTTCATGTTAGAAAACTTTAATATTTATCATACAGAAAACCAAACAGAGTCGGAAATAACTAACCCACTGAACATCTGGTATCCTATTTTGGATAAAATTGGTGTTGACAAATTTGATTGGGAAGCACTCAGAAATGTTAAATTTAAACTTCTATTGTACAACTAAAATACTGTGTGCCATGTTCTTAATAATCTGTTTCCCCAAAGTTATATATTTGTTGATTCATGAATAACCCTAATCCTGTATATGACCATGCATTGTTTTAATACGTAAACTGTTATAATGTGCTAACACTGTCTAGCTTCTCCTTCTGTTTATGTTTTAACATAAAAAGTTAATAAAATGTTTGAAAAAAAATATGTGGTGGCTATGTAAGACAGCTAAGAAATATTGGGCGTGGATACATGAAATATTGCAGAATATATTGAAATGTCATATACCTTTTACCCCAGAAATATTACTGTCGAATATTTTATCAGATAATTATAAAAGAGAAGATTCTTATCTTATGTTGTATATAACTACTTCTGCCAGATTACTGTATGCCAGGATATGCCAAGCAAAGAAGAGTTTATTAATAAAATATTGGAAGCAGCAGAAATGGACAAACTTTGTTTTTGAAGGACCACATAGAAAAGATTTTGAAAATACGTGGGCAAGATTTTATAAATGGTATGAGAACTATATTCTAGACAAGACAAGACAAGGTTAATAACCATGTTTGGAAGATGGTATAGCCTACAACAGCATGGATTCTTCTACAAATGATTGCAAAAGAATTTATAAAAATGTGTTTCTTTTGTAATGTTTAAGCCTAAAGTGACATTAATGGCATCAGAAGTTACTCCTATCTATAATGTACCCCCAGTTATGTGCTTTATGTATGTTTGTTCTCTCTCTGTGTTATAGAAAGTAAAGAAAAATTAACAAAAAAGCCACAAAACTACCAGCTGCCAATATTATTTATTTATTTATTCAACTTTTATCCCACCCTCCCTGCCAAGCTAGACTCAGGGCAGCTTACATTAAAAAGATTTAAAAATATCCCAAGAATCACCGACCCTCCTTATCTCCCTAGGGGTTTTCTAGGTCTTTGAGACCTCAGCGAACCTCTTGGGGGGAGATGTGGTAGCAGGAGATTTCCTTGACCACCCCATGAGTGGCAGAAAGTGGGGGCAGATCGAGATCATCGCGAAGCAGGAGTAAGGAGCGAGACAAACATGGATGCCATGTTTGCTAAAGCTGTGAACATCCATTTTAGAGAGAACTGAATTTCAACATAACAGTGAGGAAGACAAGAACTATACTGTGGGTAAGCGTGAATTCAACTATTAATTTGAAAAGACCTCTGTTCAAAGCCCATTTAAATTTCTCCTAAAATTAAGGAAGAGAGGGGAAAGTGGCTGGGAAGAGACCGGGATTAAGGATCCATTAAACAAAATTTGGGAGGCAAAACAAACTATTGCTGTTTGGATATATAAACACTTGGAGTAATTTCTTCTTGACTTTTGCATTACAATATTGATCAGACCTCTGAGGCATTTAAATACAAATATAAAAGGGGCAGAATTTATGACTAGATTGTAGTCTTACATAGTAAGAGAATGGAGTTACAAACTGGAAATAAAGATGCAGAGAAACCAGAGAGCTTAGAAACTGAGCAACTTTCCTGGGATCAATTTAAAAAGATCCTTGTACACGGAATTCAATGGGTGGCCAAAGAAATCTTTGAAAGAATTTTTGGAAAGAATCAGACTATGAATTGGGCAATTAAAAGCAAGATAGAAGAAATGCAGAGACAACAGAGCCTTGCTAATGAGCAGGAGTATAATCAAGGCAATGCAGCACATGGAATACCACCTACACCTAAAAAGGAAATAAAAAACTTGTCAAGACAAATTGCCAGACCCTGGGAAATTGCAATTAATTCTTCATTGCTGGATATGTCAAAAGAGAATTGCCAAGAATCTCCATCTAGTGTGCTGATCCTGCTGGTGAAAGAATATAAGGAGCTACACAAGACAAATTAACAGATCTATCAAAAGTTTGATAAACTGCTCATTGGAATATAGATGGGAAGATCTGGAAGTAAGCTCATATTTAAAGAGGAAAGACATATAACTATGATTGTAAAAAAAAAGACTACAGAAAAATAGAAAAGAACTAAGTATTATGATTAAAATGACATAGAGAAGCTGTATCTTTCTTTTATTTGCAAAATAACTGAATGTGAATCCTTAACAGTACAGTGTGGGTATCAATGTCTTTATTAACATAGTAATTTTTTTCCTTTTTTCCCCTTTTTGTTGTTAAAATATGATTAAAAAATTAGAAGCAGAATAAAAATACAAATCTGCATGTTAATAGATGTATTAAGATAATATATTTAAAGATTTTGGAAAGGGGATAGTTCTGATTCAATAGGAAGTCTATAATAAATATTATTTGTAATGAACATCTTAATTTGAAACAAGAATAGGGAAAAAATTAATCTTTTCCTTTTTGTTCATTTTGGTTGTTTTTTTAAAGTATAAGGGATTTGGTTTGTATTTGATGGTAACAATATATAATAATCTATAGGACTTCAAAGTAAGAACAAAGAAAAAAGAAAACATGACGTTATTAGAATAGGAATTTTGTGATGAAATATTTAACAAATGTTAAGTGAGACTTGATAAGAAAATATTGATAGTTTCAGTATAATAATAAATGTAAGTTGTTAGAAAGGTTAAAATAGGATTTGCTTAACATGAAGCTAAAATGGTGTCTGTTTCTGACATATATTGGGATTTTTTTGCTGGTTTTTTTCCATCAGGAGGTTGATCATGAAGGATAATCAGACTGTCTAGAAATAGAAGAATGCAAATGTTTTGACCTGTTGATATTAGACTAAGTAAAAGGAAATTTCAGTTTATATGAGTTGATGAGATGAATTTTCTAGCTATGGTAAAACAATACTTTGAGCTGTTATGTTTGAGTAACGTGTGTAATTACAAGGAAATTGTAATTTCTCTCACCTTTTTTAAATTTTTTCTTGAAAAACCAATAAAGATGTGACTATATATAAAAATATATTAAAACACGAATGCCTATTAGTGGAATACAACTTCATAAAACACATAGATAAACAAATCACAGTACAAAATAGAATAAAGTGCTGAGTCACTCCACAGATCAGCAGGTGCCTTCAGGATGTCTGATCCCTGTGTGCCACCATTTGTCCCTGACTGTGGAGAAAGGAGATGAGCCACTGCAAGGCAAGCCCCTGTACCCCCATGTCGGTGAGGCAATGGGTCAGTAGTTGATGGTTGACCAAGTCAAATGCTGCCGATAGGTCCAATAACAACTGCACCAGCACCCCACCCCAATGCAGATGCCTCCGGAAGTCATCTGTGAGGGAGACCAGTGCCGTCTTCATCCCATGGCCTAGGTGGAAGCTGAACTGGAAGAGGTCAAGCATGGAAGTGTCATCCATAAAGCTCTGTAACTGTATCACAACTGCCCTCTCAATTAATTTGCCCAAATAGGGCAAATTGGAAACTGGCTAGTAACCCACCAATTCGGCCGGATCCAGAGATGATTTTTTTAGGAGAGGGTGGACCATCATTTCCTTGAGTGCCCCCCTGAACAGTCCCTTAGAGAGGTACTTGTTAATAATATCTCTAAGGGCACCTCGGAACCCCTCACGACCAGCTTTCATTAGCTATACTGAGTGGACAGAGATAATCCAAAATTGGACTAGAAGACATGCATGGAGCCTTGAGTTCACTTACTGTCTCAACTGTGACAGGGAGATTGTGGTGGAGTGACAAGACCTTATCTGGAAAATAGCTGGCAAAAGCCTCACAGCCAATGTCACAATCAAGGACCGAACAGTTCTAAACAATTGAGCTGGACATGAGCTTGCAGACACAATTGTGACCTCTCTCTTCATGGTTTTGACTGCCATCTCATTGGATTTCATAAACATCCTATAAGATGCTCTAGTAGCTTCATTGCATATTTGCCGCCACTGTCTCTCCAGCCATCTTAGTCTCCACTTCATCAGCCATAACTCCTGAGTATACCAAGGAGCCAGCCTAGAGCGAGGGCGCCTGAGAGTGATCTCATCAATGGCTGAAGAAAGTCAGCTGTGCCGGTCCTCTACAAGCTCATCCAATGAGCCACCAGGGGGGATCAGATCCCGCAGAGCAAACTGAAGCCGCATAGGGTCCATTTGACTCCACGGGTGAGCTAAAATATGCTTGCTGCCCAAACAGGGTCGGGATGAAACGTTCAGATGGGCCTTCAGGGCATGGTGGTCCCACCATGGCACTGCCATAGCAGTGATCTGGTCCACTGTGACCCCCACCACAAAGATCAAATTGAGCATGTGCCTAGCCCAGTGAGTGGGAACCATTACATATTGGGAGAGTCCCAGTGCTGCCATGCACAACACCAGGTCCATTGCCTGTAAAGAGGCTGCATCTTCTGCATGGACACTGAAGTCACCCAGGACCATCAGTCTCTGTCTCTTTCCCTTATAACTATGCCTGTTCCCACTGCTGTACTTTCCCTCCCCAGGAGCACTGGTATCCCCTGCCCTGTCAGCACCATGTCTGGTGGTCTTCACCAGTCCTCAGACCTGTACATTGAACTGGCTGACTGACAATATGGTATAACTGCCTACAGTTGGGTAGCTTCAGTGCTGCTAAACTCTAGAAACCCTATCCTCTCCTACTCGCAATTCTATAACTTCCCTGATTATAGCTTCATTAACTCCCAACTAATCTCTTCTGGTGCCCTGGCCCCACTGCTGGACCTCCTGATGGCACCTGGTATATTTTGGCCGCTGTGTGACAGAGTGTTGGACTAGATGGGCCATTGGCCTGATTCAACATTGGCTTCTCTTATGTTCTTATGTTCTTATCTCCTAGCCTGATTGTTAGTATACCTGGTATACCTAGTCAGTAATTTCCTAAAGGCTGATGATTAGTCACCAACTCAATAATACTAATCCACCTTATAATTAATAATCAATAATCATTAGTCAATTCATAACAATCAGAATATGCCAATACTTCCTGCTATAATCAGTTTTGGAAAAATGGTTGACTAGCCAATTAATTGGCAGTTAATTAATTTATTCTAAAATCCCTATACTTATGTCGGGGGCATGGCATCATGTGGAGGAAAATGGACATCTGAGCCTGGAGCTCTCCCTCACCCTACCATTAGCAGCTAGAAAATTGCTATAGAAAATAACTTTTAACATCTCAAAACTATCAAAAAATTAAAACAACAGGCCATATACCAATCTGCTGCTGACATCTGGCTGGTAAGCTCATATTTCCTTCCTAAATCTTAAGACAAAGACTGTACCAGGGTGGGAGTCACGGCGGCTACAAAATGGCAGAGGGCACCATAGAAGACAGTACAGAAGATGCAGAAATCCTCTCAGCGCTATCTAAAATTGACCTGATGGAAGTGGAGGATAGATTTCTAGCAAAAATAAGCGCACTATTGAAGCCAGTACAGGACCAGCTGGTTGATATAAAAAAGACTATAAAAGAAACACAAAAAAAGCTGAATGTGCATTCAATTTAGCAGAGGCAGTACAAGATGAAACACGTAACCAGAAAAAATATATACCACAGGTTAGGAAAGGCACAAATAGGTACAGAAAAAAGCCTGCATGGTTAACAAATAAAGTAATGGAAGCTGTAAAACGTAAGAAGGATTCCTTTAAGTGGTGGAAAGCTAGTCTCAGTGAGGTTGATAAAAAGGAACACAGGCTGTGGCAACTAAAATGCAAGTCTGTGATCAGGCAAGACAAAAGGGAATATGAGGAGCATATCGCAAAAAAATAAAAGCCAACAGTAAAACTTTCTTCAAATACATGAGAAGTAGGAAACCAGCCAGGGAGGCAGTGGGGCCCTTGGATGACCAAGGGGTAAGAGGACTACTGAAGGATGACAGGGAAATGACTGAGAAGCTGCATGCATTTTTTTGCCTCTGTCTTCACTGCAGAAGATGAGAAGTGTTTGCCCACTCCAGAACCACTGATTTAGGGAGGGGATTTGAAAGATCTGAATCAGATTGAGGTGACAAGAGAGGAAGTCCTATGACTGATGGACAATTTAAAAACTAATAAATCACCAGGCCCAGATGGCATTCAGCTGAGAGTTCTGAAAGAACTCAAATGTAAACTTGTGAATCTCCTGACAAAAATATGTAAACTTTCTTTAAAATTTGCCTCCATTCCTGAGGACTGGAAGGTAGCTAATGTCACTCCCATCTTTAAAAAGGGCTCCAGGGGAGATTAGGGAAATTACAAGCCAGTCAGTCTGACGTCAATACCGGGTAAATTGGTGGAAACTGTTGTTAAGGAAAGAATTAGTAGGCACATTGATGAACAAAAACTATTGAGGCAGACTCAGCATGGGTTTTGTAAGGGAAGATCTTGTCTCACTAACCTGTTAGTGTTTTTTTTTTCCTTTCAAATTTTTATTGAAAAACAGATACAAATAACAATGTAAACAACCATAGACCCAGGCAGTAAATAAGATACACCTAAACTTCAGAAAACACACAAATTTGCATTAATACATTCAACCTTTCAGCTCTCTGGTAAATTTAGTGAACCCCACAAAACCTGCCACAAGCAAATTAATTCAGCTTATATTTAGCTCTGTTCATTACAGAAGATCTAAGCAGCTCAATGATCCCATTTTATGTCAGAAGTGTAACCAAGAAAGATAAGAAGTATTTGTTGGAAGTATGTTCTTGTTTGCCATATACTGAAGTAACTGGAACCAAACGGACTCAAAGCGATAAGCCATAGAGGACGAACCTCCGTTCACTAATTGGATGACATTTGTGATTTTAGCTAGAATAAACTGGTCCCACATCTTATCATACCAGCTCTGAATAGTCGGGGAAGTGGTCAATTTCCAGAGCGAAGCTATTTTTACTCTTGCTGCAGCCAATAAGATTGAGATGAGTTCTTTAAGAGCTACTGTTCCAACCACTGAATCCAAAATTAGGAAGCACCAAGTCTGGAGTGATGGGTAAGTTAAGGTGAGTAATCTCATTGATTTGTCCAATGACTTTGCACCAAAAGGGGGATACCTTAGGACACTCCCAGACAACATATAGTAAGAACCTATGTGACCACAATTTTTCCAGCATTGGGAACTATGAGAAGATGCCATCTTATTCAGATGTTCCGGGGTGTAATACCAGTGGGAGATTGTTTTAAAGAACTGAAGTCTGATGCTAAAGCTTTTTGAAGAGTTTGCAGGTGAGTTCCATACCTTTTGCCAATGCGAATCTGACAAATTCATGTGTAGGTCCACTTGCCAGCTAAGTTGATGCTTTAACGGGGAGTTATCATCAGTATCTAGTAAGACCTTATATAGCTTAGCCGTCAGCCCTTTGATACCATCTGCATGTAATAATAAAATCTGTTCAAAAGCTGATTTTGGTTCAGTAAATACTCCCTGAAAGGCTAATGTTTCTATTAAATCTCTTAATTGTAGGTAACAATGCCAGGGAAGTTGTGTGTCTAGGTGAGAGTCAAAGAATGCTTTGTTACGTATCCTCCCCTGAGATGTAAAATCAGCTAAACGAGACTAGCCAGTGAGTCTCCACACTTTATAGGATTCTTTCTTTTGAGCAGGTGGGAACCCTGGCTGATTTATTATAGTGGATAGAGAGGAGATGCCTGGAATTAGTTTCTTCTTTCTGCGACCCCAGATTTTAATAGCTGCAGAGAGGAAGGGATTGTTGTGAAGAGATTTAGGGCACCGAGATGATGGCATCCATGTTATTTCCTGCAACGTGAAGGGTTTCACATACTCCTGTTCCATCTGAACCCAAATTGGTTGTGAATTTTGTTGTTGTATTTGAATCACAGTTGATAAAGCTGAGGCATGAAAATAGTCGCTAAGTGATGGGAAGTCCAGACCTCCCAGAGAAGAAGGTTTGATTAGTATTTTCTGATTAATTCTACATTTTCCCCCTCCCATAGGAAGGAAGGAAGTTTTCTTTGCCAGAGGAGGAGATATCTCTCTGGAATGTAAATTGGTACTGTTCTGAAAAGAAACAAAAAGCGTGGCAGAATAAAGCTTTTAATCAAGTGTATGCGATCTGGAAGAGAAAAGGTAAGTGCTTCCCAGTCTTTTAATTGTTGTATATGTCCTCATATAATTTGATGTGGCTGTAGCGCAAAAGATCTTTCAAATCAATTGGGATCTGAACACCTAAATGCCTCCAGGAGTCAATAACCCATTTAAAAGGGAAGATTTGTTTTAGTTGTATTTGAGTATTAGTTTGAAGCCAGACTGGGTACAACTCTGATTTACTTGGACTAATATGCAAACTTGAAATCTTCCCAAAGTCAGACAACATATGCTGAATATGTGGGATGGATTGGATCCTCTTGTAGGTCAAAAACTGGCTTATAAATAGGAAACAGAGAGTGAGTATAAATGGGAAACTTTCTCAGTGGAGGGTGGTAAGCAGGGGGGGTACCACAGGGATCAGTACTCAGTCCAATACTTTTTAACTTGTTTATTAACGATTTGGAATTGGGAATAAGCAGTGAAGTGGCTAAATTTGCAGATGACACAAAATTGTTCGGGGTGGTGAAAACCAGGGAGAATTGTGAGGCACTCCAAAGGGATCTGTCGAGGATGGGTGAGTGGGTGTCAACGTGGCAAATGGGGTTCAATGTGGCCAAGTGCAAAGTGATGCACATTGGAGCCAAAAATCCTAAATATAAATACACATTAATGGGGTCTGAACTGGCAGGGACTGACCAAGAGAGAGATCTTGGAGTCGTAGTAGATAACAAAATGAAAACGTCTAGACAGTGTGTAACTGCAATAAAGAAGGCCAACACTATGCTGGGTAATATTAGGAAGGGAATTTAAAACAAATCAGCCAGTATCATCATGCCCCTGTTTAAATCATTGGTGCGACCTCATTTGGAATACTGTGTATAGTTCTGGTCGCCACACCTCAAAAAGGATATTATAGCACTGGAAAAAGAGCAGAGAAGGGCAACTAGAATGATAAAAGGGTTGGAACACTTTCCCTATGAAGAAAGGTTAAAACGCTTGGGGCTCTTTAGCTTGGAGAAACGACAGCTGAAGGGTGACATGACTGAGGTTTATAAGATTATGCATGGGATAGAGCAGGTTGAGAAAGAAGTACTTTCCCCCCTTTCTCACAATACAAGAACTCATGGGCACTCAGTGAAATTGCTGAGCAGTCGGGTTAGAACAGATAAAAGGAAGTACTTCTTCACCCAAAGAGTGATTAACACATGGAATTCACTGCCACAGGAGGTGGTGGCAGCTACAAGCATGGACAGTTTCAAGAGGGAATTAGATACACATATGGATCAGAAGTCCATCAGTGGCTATTAGCCACAAGGTAGATAGGAACTCTCAGTCTGAGGCAGCAGGTGATGCCCTCTATTCTTGTTGCGGGGGGGGGCAGCAGTGGGAGGGCTTCTAGTGTCCTGGCCCCACTGGTGGACCTCCTGATGGCATCTGGTATTTTTGGCCACTGTGTGACAGAGTGTTGGACTAGATGGGCCATTGGCCTGATTCAGCATTGGCTTCTCTTATGTTCTTATGTACACATTATCACATATGGTGGAATTGTAACAAAGTGCAAAAATATTGGGGGGAAAGTTCAGAGGATAATTCTTGAAATTACTAACATAAACATGGAATTAGAACCAGAATGCTATTTGTTGAATATATTTCTGGAGGAGATTAGATATAATGATAAATTCTTAATAACAATGATTGTAACGTCTGCTAGAATTTTATGGGCTAAATACTGGAAATCTGACAAAACTCCGAGTGTCAATAAATTAATTAATAAGTTGTTAACTTTAGCAGAGCTGGACAAAGTAAACATTATAATGCAAGGCAAAGATGATAAGGAACATCAAAAAAGATGGTTGAGGGTATGTAAATTGATTAAAGTTAGGTGATAATGACAGACTAAAAATGTATGGAAATATAAGATGTCAATGATTGTATATATTTTTGAAAACCAATAAAAATAAATTGTTACTGGAGTGATTTACTTATCTGTAACCTAACGCAAAATTCTTGTCTTAAATTAGTGGTAGTACTCCCCTGTACCCTTACCTTTAGGTTTTAGGATGTAGAGTATAAAATCAATAGTGTGTGTGTGTTTGTGTGTGTGTATCCTGTCCTTATATATATTTGAATTTTGGTTCCACAGAATTCTATGCTTGCCATAATTCATTCGGCTCAAGAACTGGCAGTCGGAAGACAGTGGACAGGGCTGACTGGCTGCTTCGCAAAGTCCCGCCCATGTCAGCCCTGGTCAGTGTTTTCAGCTCAGTCTGCTCCAGTCCTCCAACAGGAGAGGACCGTCTGGAGTGTGGACGCAGGGACAGGCCCTCAAGGCTGAGGCAAGTGAGAGAAGCCCTTTTCCGCCCCCCACGCCATCCCCTGGGCCTTCTATGAGGGGACTAGGCCCAGAGAAGGCCTTTTCCGTCCCCCACACGCCATCCCCTGGGCCTTCTATGGGGCACTAGGCCCAGAGAAGCCCTTTTCCGTCCCCCACACGCCATGCCCTGGGCCTTCTATGGGGGCACTAGGCCCAGAGAAGGCCTTTTCCGTCCCCCACATGCCATCAACTGGGCCTTCTATGGGGGTACTAGGCCCAGAGAAGCCCTTTTCTGCCCCCCACACGCCATCCCCTGGGCCTTCTATGGGGCACTAGGCCCAGAGTAGCCATTTTCTGTCCCCCACATGCCATCCCCTGGACCTTCTATGGGGCACTAGGCCCGGAGAAGGTCTTTTCCGCCCCCCACACGCCATCCCCTGGGCCTTCTATGGGGCACTAGGCCCAGAGAAGGCCTTTTCCGTCCCCCACACACCATCCCCTGGGCCTTCTATGGGGCACTAGGCCCAGAGAAGACCTTTTCCGCCCACCCACATGCCATCCCCTGGGCCTTCTATGGGGCACTAGGCCCAGAGAAGGCCTTTTCTGCCCCCACACACCATCCCCATGGCCTTCTATGGGGCACTAGGCCCAGAGTAGCCATTTTCTGTCCCCCATATGCCATCCCCTGGACCTTCTATGGGGCACTAGGCCCAGAGAAGGTCTTTTCCGCCCCCACACGCCATCCCCTGGGCCTTCTATGGGGCACTAGGCCCAGAGAAGGCCTTTTCCGACCCCCACACACCATCCCCTGGGCCTTCTATGGGGCACTAGGCCCAGAGAAGACCTTTTCCGCCCCCCACATGCCATCCCCTGGGCCTTCTATGGGGCACTAGGCCCAGAGAAGGCCTTTTCTGCCCCCCACACACCATCCCCATGGCCTTCTATGGGGCACTAGGCCCAGAGAAGCCCTTTTCCGTCCCCCACATGCCATCCCCTGGGCCTTCTATGGGGCACTAGGCCCAGAGTAGCCATTTTCTGTCCCCCATATGCCATCCCCTGGACCTTCTATGGGGCACTAGGCCCAGAGAAGGTCTTTTCCGCCCCCACACGCCATCCCCTGGGCCTTCTATGGGGCACTAGGCCCAGAGAAGGCCTTTTCCATCCCCATACGCCATCCCCTGGGCCTTCTATGGGGCATTAGGCCCAGAGAAGACCTTTTCCGCCCCCCACATGCCATCCCCTGGGCCTTCTATGGGGCACTAGGCCCAGAGAAGGCCTTTTCTGCCCCCACACACCATCCCCATGGCCTTCTATGGGGCACTAGGCCCAGAGAAGCCCTTTTCCGTCCCCCACATGCCATCCCCTGGGCCTTCTATGGGGCACTAGGCCCAGAGTAGCCATTTTCTGTCCCCCACATGCCATCCCCTGGACCTTCTATGGGGCACTAGGCCCAGAGAAGGTCTTTTCCGCCCCCACACGCCATCCCCTGGGCCTTCTATGGGGCACTAGGCCCAGAGAAGGCCTTTTCCGTCCCCACACACCATCCCCTGGGCCTTCTATGGGGCACTAGGCCCAGAGAAGACCTTTTCCGCCCCCACATGCCATCCCCTGGGCCTTCTATGGGGCACTAGGCCCAGAGAAGGCCTTTTCTGCCCCCCACACACCATCCCCATGGCCTTCTATGGGGCACTAGGCCCAGAGAAGCCCTTTTCCGTCCCCCACATGCCATCCCCTGGGCCTTCTATGGGGCACTAGGTCCAGAGAAGCCCTTTTCCGTCCCTCACACGCCGTCCCCTGGGCCTTCAATGGGTGCACCAGGCCCAGAGAAGGCCTTTTCCATCCCCCACACGCCATCCCCTGGGCCTTCTATGGGGCACTAGGCCCTGAGAAGCCCTTTCCCCACACACACTGCCTACTGCCCCCATAGAAAGCCCAGGGGATGGTGTGTGGGGGACAGAAAAGGCCTTCTCTGGGCCCAGAGAAGCCCTTTTCTGCCCCTCTTCCCTTCCTTTCCCCATTTTCCTTTCTACCTCTATCCTTTCTTTCACTCTTCCCCCTATTCCTTCCTTCCTTCCTTCCTTCCTTCCTTCCTTCCGTCCGTCCATCCGTCCGTCCTTTCTCCAACCCTCTCTCTCTTCCACCTCCCTCCCTTCCTTTCTAGGGCCCGTTGTCTTCCACCACAACGGGCTTTGCCCCCTAGTATATATATATAAAATAAAAGAGTAATCACGTGCCATTGGCTGGGTGCTAGGTCTGCTCCTCTTCCCTACCCACTCCACCTTCAGGCCCTGTGCCCTCTCAGAATTACTGGAGGGGGGTTTCGGTTTTGGCGTTGCGAATGGCGGCCACCTTTCGGGACGCTCCCGGAGGTGGTTAGCCCACGCGCAGTCAGGGGGGGTCTTCGCATGTGCGAAAGACCCTAGTGAGCCTTAAGTTAAGGCTCCGAACCGGGGGCGCTTTGGGGAGTAGCCTCTTTGCCGGCAGACAGCCGGGAAATTGAGGCTTTCTCCCCGCCCCAATCGGCCCCGCTGCGTCGTGCCCGTAATGGGACTTAGCAGCGCCCCCGAATTCCACCAGGAGTGAAGAAAGCGGCATGAGTTAAAATAAAAAGAAGAATTGCATCGAATCGTGAGTTGAAGATCTAATTTGAAGCGAGATAAAACCCCCCGCAAACGTAGGGAGGAGGGAGGAGTCCCCACCCCCTTTTGAGAAGCGAGATCTATAAAGGGAATGCAAGGAGGGGACAAAGAGGAAAAAGTGTTGGTGAAGGTACCGTTGGGGTTTGGCAGGCGATTATGACATTGTTAGCCTCTTGGAGGATGCGGCACGAACTTTGAAAAAGTAAACAAAAAGGAAAATGTCGACGCTGAAAACTGTCCTGCACAAACTGGAAGAGAAGAGGGGAGGGACTTCCGGCCCGGGTAACCCCCCCCCCGAGTTTGCTGTCACTCAACAAGAAAAGGAGCTACTGCGGCCCCTGCTGGAGCAAATGCAGAGAATCAATGAAACTCTGATTAAAGTGGAAAGTGTTCTCATCAGTCGGCAAAAGCAAATCTCGGAAACGACAAGAAAGGCTAATCTGACGTTAATCCTTTTGGGCGAGAAAGAAGAAGAGGAAGAAGATCTCAGTTTTACCTTGACGAATGACTTGGCACCCCTAACTGGCAGTGAAGCGAATGAATTAAAAGAAGAGGTGGACATGGCTCCAAAAGCCTATTCCACTTTTATAAAGGAAAATACTCTGCCAGAAGAAGGGGATGCCGAGCTGAGCAAGAAATACATCAGAGATCTAATTTCATCTGTAGTGAATATGGAGCCCGTAAAAATTGATGGTCGGAAATATAAGAAAAGAAAGAAACGAGAGAAGATGGAATCCATCCTTAAAGCAACAAAACTTCTGAAGAGACACGCCAGCAAGGTGGAAGCAGCACTCAAAACTGGGATTAATGCAAGCAGCGAAGAAGACAGCGACCCAGGGGAAAGAGGTGACGGAGCGGGAGCCATCAAGATTAAAAGGACCCAACCTTTAGTTGAAGAGACTTAAGAAGACACCTTGAACAGTGGTTGTTCGTGTAACATCTGGAAGGAGCTGGTTAATAACTAACCCCAATGGACTTTACTAACTGTATTAACAGAGTTATTTTGGACTTTGGACTGTTAAAAAGAAGATCTTCTAACCGTGATGGATGCTAAAAATAGTACTAACTAAAACTAACCCTTATTAACAGAAAGTTTTCACTCCATCCTTTTTTTTCTTTCTCCAGCTGTCTACCCTACCCTTTTCTTATAAAAAGAATAAAATTCTCTCCTCTTTAGGAGAGTTTTACCAACAACAAAAAAAGAATTACTGGCAAACAGCTTTCTCTCTTGACGAAGACACTTCTCCTGCTTGCCTACTGTGTGGGACTTAACTTTCCCCTCAGTGGCTGTTGGTAGGTGTAATGAAATGACAGCTGTGTTTGAAAAATGGCTGCCGTCTGTGTGGTTGTTTAAAATGTTCCCCCATAAGGTTTAATTGAGCTGTAGTTCCAGAGAGCGGCCTGCAGGGGTAGCAGTAATTGGGTTGAATGGGGCTTCCTCATCTGCTGGTCTACAGTTTCCAGCTGCCCCAAAAATGCCAGAAAAGAGAGACTGTCCCAGGGGGAAGGGCAGCATCAATATAGACTCCAGCCAATGCTCCCTCTATGCTGTGGAATCTTGTGAGCAAAAATTCTACTTTCTGAGCTACTGGCATTAAAGCTTTGAGCAAGCGATTTGGCTGCTGCATAAATTAGTTTGCTCTGGAGCAATCCTTCCTGAGCTAAGACAAATAGGTGTGAGCCGAGGGCTAAAAAACTGTGAGCTACCTCACACTAACTCAGCTCAGAGGGAACACTGACTCCAGTCCATCGAGGGAGGAGGCAGTCTTTGTCCTACAGGTGGTTAGGAAATGCTCCTGCTGCCTGTGTTGATGAGGCTGTGTCCAGACACAGATGTTGGGGAACCCTGGGAGGCAGCAGAAATTCAGCCACTCCACAGGCTGGACTGGGGAATTAATGGAAGTTTCCCTGCTGTCTTGGGCTTGGGCTGAAGCAGAGCAAGAGGCTGGTCCAAGGAGAGATCCTATCCTGAGCACACAACCTCCAGAGGTAGAGAGTATTGTGTGTAGGGAAAGAGGATTGTGTTTAACCCCTGTTGATTTATGCCCTGTTGGTTCATAGTGTGTGCTTACTCCTACAGTTCTGCCTTATTAATTTAGTGTGTGTGTGCTCCATAATTGTGTAAATAGTAAAATAAATTATTTTATTTGGGCCGATAATCTGTGTTGTGCTCTGACCACATAGTCTCCCCCGCTCTGCACAATAAAAAAGGGAGAGGGTAGCCCAAGGAAGCAAGGAAAGTCCAGACTCTAGGGTTGCCAATTTTCGAGGGATCCCCCAAAGATTGGGGATTCCATCTCCAAATAGGGAGATTTGGCCAGAGGGGTCTCACTGTCCCTCTAAAAAGGCAGTGACAATTCAGTGAGTGGTGGTAGCGAACTTAAGGAGTGAGATATGCCCCCAGGACAAGAGTGAGAGGTGAACAGCTGAGTTGTAAACTGGAACCTGTTTCGCCACAGTAGGCAACCAAGCTTGGTTCAGACAAAGGAAGGAAACCCTTTGCAGGCCTTTGTGAGGAAATCATTGGGGCCAGTCCTGACTAGGGTTGCCAGCCCCAGGTAGGGAGATCCCCTGAGATTTTCTGGAATAGTCTATGGAAGCGAGGGTTTGGGGAGGGGTTAGGCCTCAGTGGAACAGAATGCCATGAAGCCCACCTTCCAAAGCAGTTATTTTCTCTGGAGGGGAGGAGAGATCTGTTGTCTGGAGTTCAGTTGTGATACCTTGTGATCTTCAGGCTCCACCTGGAGGTTGGCTACCCTAGGTGTAGCAGTCAGTGCTTCAGAACAAGGTCTGCTAGATCCAGGTTCTTGCTGTAAAAGCTGAGTGGGTGATTTTGGACCAGTCACAGACTTTCAGCCTAACCTACCTCACAGGGTTGTTGTGCAAGGGGGAGAGGAGAATGATGTCAGCTGCTTTGGTCCCCATTGCAGAGAATGACTATTTTTTCTCCTGGGAAACCATTGTAGCCAATCTCCAGGTGAGGGCTGAAGATCACTCAGAATTACAACTGCTCTCCAGATGGCAGAGATCAGTTCCCCTGGAGAAAATGATGGACTCTGTGTCCTTATACCCTGCTGAGATGCCCCCCCATGACAGCCAATGTGAAGTGGCAGTCAGGGCTTCAGAGTATGGCAGAGGCTGCAGGTGGGGGGATGGAAAGCTGAAGAGTGAGGGGAAAATAAAGGCAGGTTGATGATTGGCTGGGAAGGAGATAGGGTTGCCAACTCTTGGTGGAAAATTCCTGAGATTTGAGGGATGGAACCTGGAGAGGAGGTTTGAGGAGGGGTGGGACCTCAGACAGGTACAATGCCATTGACGCCACCCTCCAAACCAGCCTCAGGCAACTGATCTCCAGGAGGGAGGGGGAAGGAGAGGGAAAGCTGAAATCAGTGGGGCAGATATTGGCAAGTTGATGCTTGGTTGGGAAGGAGATAGGGTTGCGAACTCCAGGTTGGGAAATTCCTAGAGATTTGAGGGGTGGAGCCTGGAGAGGGTGAGGTTTGAGGATGGGTGGGGCCTCAGACAGGTACAATGCCATAGACGCCACCCTCCAAACCAGCCATTTTATTATGGGGAACCATTGTTGCCAATCTCCAGGTGAGGGGTGGAGATCACTCAGAATTACAACTGATCTCCAGGAGGGAAGGGAGAAATCAGCTGCAGTAAGAGGGGCAGATAATGGTAGGTTGATGGTTAGCTGGAAAGGAGATGGGGTTGCCAACTCCAAGCTGAGAAATTCCTGGGGAGAGGGTGGGGTTTTGAAGAGGTCACCACAGCCTTGACACTCTCCCAGAGCCTCTTTCTAGAGTTCGTTGTATTTATTTTCACAACATGTCTTATTCCTGGTCTATCTATAAAACTGGAAAGCAATCAAACACACACTACCCTTATCTAAGGCAAAAACCCAAGAGCAGTAGAACCAGGTTCGAAACCAGACAAAAAAAACAGACAGTGCAACCTATAAAGTTTAAACCCACACAGACACAACCCTAACCCCACCAAAGAGGGAGGGGAAAACAAGACAAGCAAAGGGAAAAAAACCTTTAAAGTGGTTTAATGGGAAAAACCGTGGCAGGAAAGCCCCCCCCCCCAAGCAACAACAACAACCAAGCAACAACAATACAACTTTTAAAAATAAACAACAATACAACTTTTTGAACTTTTAAAAATAAACTTTTTAAACTGTTACAAAGAAAAGGCCTAACCCCCCAACACCCACCCTGGAGAACCCAGAAGAACTCAACCACCCAGACCAATCCACCCCCAACCCAAAGAAACTTAAAAATAGAGATGGGAAAAAGAAAAGCCCTTTAAAAATTAAAGAGGAATCAACCAACCCAAAGAAACTAAAAAATAGAGGGGGGGGGGAGAAAAGCCCTTTAAAAATTAGGGAGATCCCACTTTAATTCTTACCTTTTGATGGCTTCTGGTGTCCAGGAGTCAAGCAGTACAGGGAGTCAGCAGGCCAGGCAGGCACAGAGAGAGCAGCCAGCAGCTGAAGCCAAAGGCCAGCTCAGCACAGTCTCTCTCAGGCAGCCAGGTAAGCAGCAACAGCAATGGAGTCCAACCACTAGGCAGGACTCCCTTATATGCTCTTTGGGCCAAGTACAGGACAGTTTCAAAAAATGACATTGTCCTGTGATAGGCCCAAAGAGGATGAAACTCTATTGGGTAGAGTTGAGTCTCCCTCCCACCTCCCAAGCAAAGAAGGTGGTGTGCAAAGCTATGCCACCAACCTTGCAGGCTACACATGCATTTACAACGTGCAAATACACGGGCTGAAACTGGCCTCCCCCCTGCATGAAACCAGGGAAGAGGCAGGTAAAGGCCAGTTTAGGTGGGAAAGGTAGCAAGAGGCTCTTGCTGCCTTTCCCTGGTTGGCGGCAGCTTTTTGGGCTGCCACTGAATTACCACCGAATTGCTGCCGAATTTTGATGGCGGCTTTCAGCAACAGGCTGAATCATATTAGAGAACCTGATTCGGCCTGTGGCTGCTCGAAAGGGGTTGAATGGGCTATTTTGGGGGGGTGCATCCGGTTCGAATGAATTGAATGCACATCCCTAATAACAGTACCCACCCTGCCATTTTTGAGCAGGATTTTTTTCCTAGTGAGTTGCCTATGTTTAGCTCAATTTGAGAAGGTTTTGTAAGGCATTTGGTGTGCCATTAAGTTATAAAGCTAGGCTGAAAATACAAATGTAATGTTTATAATTGTTTCCTGCCAGGCTGAACTCACAGAAAAGTTGTTATGGAAACTTCAGGGGAGAAATAAAAGCATGTTGAGAAAAGACTGAATTACATCAGCAAAGGAACAGGAAGGAAAAGTGCTGAACTCTTCACCTTCCTCCTTGAAAAGCAGGGTGGATAAAAATCAATCTTTTTTTTTTTTAAACCCTAAAGATCAGATTTTTTTCAAATTTAAATCTGATTTTTCAAATTTAAATCGGATTTTTAATAGAATGCTTTTTGTGGGAAAATCTATCTAAAGATAGTTTTCTACTTAAGATACATCATAGTCCAAATATTATTCATCATGCAATCTGGATTAGTTTTAAATTATGTAGCATGAGATTGTATATTCATGCAACATTTAAATTTTTGGGTAAATCTGAGATGGACAAATTGTCTTTAATTTTTTTTTACATTGTTTTTATTGATTTTCAAAAAAAAAAAAAAAAAGGAGCACAACATCCTCCCAACAAAGAAATATAGCATATACAATTACAGAGACCTTCATCTTACATCAAAACAATCAAATTGTTACCACAGCTTAAACATGCCAGACAAGTATTCTTAGTTTAATACATAGTGCCAAAATTTGATTCTTTCAACCATTTATGAAAGCCAGACCAATACTTTTCATAGATCTCCAGGTTTTTTTCTTCAACAATAAAAGTTAATTTTTCCATTTGTGCAACATCACATAACTTAAATATAAACTCCTCTTTAGTCGGGATCAATCTATCTTTCCACTTTCTAGCGAATACAATTCTGGCTGCTGTTAACGTATGCATTATAAAATATATCTCCTCTTTCTTAAATCCTTCCGGGATTACATTCAACAAAAAACATTCCGGTTTAAATAGAAGTTTCTTGATCAAAATTTTATCTAAAAATCTTTCTATCATGGTCCAATATTTTTTTGCCTTATTGCAAGACCACCATAAATGGAAAAAACTGCCATTACTGAAATTACATTTCCAGCAACTCTTAGCCAAGTTTTTATTGTATTTACTTAATCTTACAGGTGAAATATGCCACCTATAGAACATCTTCAAGATGTTTTCTTTAAAGGCACTAGTCCTTACAAATTTGATATTTGTCATCCAGATTTTATCCCATTGATCTAAGTTTAGACTATGTCCAATATCTTGCGCCCATGCTATCATGCACGGTTTAACCCACTCGTCTTGCATCTTCCATTCTAACAAAAAATTATAGACTTTTCTGATGAGTTTTTCATTGGAATCTAACCAGATCTTATCCAATTCAGTGGTGACATCATAGAAACCTACTTTTCTATCAAGTGTCCATCTCGAAATAAGTTGGTTATTCTCCCACCAGGTTAGCTTCGTTCCTTGTTCTTTAAGCAATTTCCCATCGATCAAATTCCCATTTTTGTCTAAAAGATCTTCGTATCTCCATTTACTGTATTTTACAAATAATGTGGGTTTTACGAAAGCCTCTAATGGGGAAAGCCATTTGGGGATATTTTTATAGTATTTGAATTTTATCTCATCCCATACTTTATATAAAGCAGCCCTAATCGTATGTTGTTTAAAATGGGATTAATTTTTATTATACCAAATATAATAATGCCATCCCATTTGTAAGTCGTGTCCTTCGAGATTTAGTAATCTTCTATCTTCCTGTACAATCCACTCTCTTAACCAGCTCAAAGCTGCTGCTTTATAGTAGAGTCTCCAATCTGGCAGGGCAAATCCTCCTCTCTCTTTTTTTCCCTGTAGATATTTTATCTTAATCCTTAGTCTTTTATTCTGCCATATGAAAGTTTTAATCAGTTTTTCTAGATCTTTGAAGAAGTTTTGGTTTCTCAAAATGGGAATATTTTGAAACAGAAACAAAACCCGAGGCAAAATATTCATTTTAATGGTCGAAATTCTGCCTAGTATCGAGATTTGCAAATTTTTCCATACTTCCAAGTCCCTTTTAATCTCTAATAGTACTCTTTTGTAGCTGTCTTCGACCAAAGAACAGCATCTATTTGTCAAAATAATTCCTTTTTTTTTTTTTTGAAATAACTCTCCTAAAAAGGAGAGAATTTTATTCTTTTTATAAGAAACGGGTAAGGTAGACAGGTGGGGAAAGAAAAAGAGCGGAGTGAGTTTTTTTCCTGTTAGTAAAGGTTAGTTTTAATTAATATTCAATCCAATATTTGGCATCCATCACGGTTAGAAGATCTTCTTTTTAACTTTCCAAAGTCCAAAACAACTCTGTTAATAAAGTTAGTAAAGTCCACTGGGGTTAATTATTACGGCTCCTTTCAGATGTTACTCGAACAATTTCTTTTTAAGTCCCTCCAATTACAAATTAAGTCCTTTTAACTTGATGTCTCCCGATCCGTCACCTCCTTCCCCTGGGCTGCCGTCATCTTCATTTATCCAAGTTTTGAGTGCTGCGTCTTCCATGCTGGCGTGTCTCTTCAGAAAATTCTGTATTTTAGTCCATCTTCTCTCTTTTCTTTGTTTTTCCTGTTATTTCTGGCAATCAATTTCCGCTAGCTCCATAAACACTACTCATGAAATTAGATCTCCATTGCTTGCTAAGCTCAACACCCCATTCTACTGGCAGAGTATTTCCTTTTTTTTAGAGGCAGAACAGGCTTTGAGAGCCATATCCACCTCTTCTTTTTATATATTCGCTCCACTGCCAGTTAGGGGTGTCAAGACATTCGCCACAGTAAATCTGAGATCTTCTTTCTCTTCTTTTTTCATAACCAGAAAGTTTAGAGTCAAATTGTCCTTCTATACAATTTTTGCCATCTTCCTTGTTATTTCCGACATTTCTTTTTGACAACTGATGAGAACACATTCCATTTTAAAAAATTTCGTTGATTTGATGCATTTACTCCAGCAGGTGGCGCAGTATCTCCTTCTCCTGTTGATTGACAGCTAGCTCTGGGGGGGGGTTGCCCGGACCGGAAGTCCCTCCTTCCTTCTCTTCCGGTTTACGCAGGACATTCCCCAGCATCGACATTTTCTTTTTTATTTACTTTTTCACAGTTCGTGCCGCATCCCCCGAAAAGCTGCTGAAGTCGCAGTCTTCTAAAAAACCCCAACGGTACTTTCACCAACACTCTTTTTTCTCTTTACCCCCCTTCGCATTTCTCTTTTAAATCTCGCTTCTTAAAGAGGATAGGGATTCCTCCCTCCTCCCATATGTTTATGCGCTTGCGGGGGGGTTTAAATTTTCGCTTCAAAACAGATCTTCAACTCACGATTAGATGCCATTTCTTCGTTTCATGTTAATCCAAACCGCTTTAACTCACTCCTGGAAGTCGGCAGGGCTGCTAAGTCCCATCCGGGACGCACTACGCGGCGGGGCCGATTGGAGCGGGGAGGAAGCCTCAATTTCCCGGCGGTGTGCCGGCAAAGAGGCTACTCCCCATGCGCCCCCGGTTCGGAGCCTTTGACTAAGGCTCACTAGGGTCTTTCGCATATGCGAAGACCCCCCCATTCCGCGCGTGGGCTGACCGCCTCCGGGAGCTTCCCGAGAAGCGGCCGCCATTCGCAGCACCGAAACCGAAACCTCTGTCAAAATAATTCCTAAATAGCGGACTTTCTTCTCAATAGCGAAACCTGAAGTCTCTTGCAGGACTTTTTCTAATGCATCTCTGGAGTTTTTCAATAGTATCTTGGTTTTCTTTTTGTTAACTTTCAGACCTGCTACTTTCCCATATTCCTCTAAAGTGCTCAATAAATGCAGCAAAGATTCTTATGGGTCTTCCAGAATAAACACCATGTCATCCGCAAAAGCGTGGACTTTTATATTTTCACCTTTTATATGTAACCCTTTAATTCCTTTATCATTCCTAATACGTGTCAATAACGTTTCCAACACAAAAATAAAAAGCAGAGGGGACAGAGGGCAACCTTGTCTCGTTCCTTTCTTAATTTCTACTTTTTGCGTTGTATCTCCATTAATTGTTATATTTGCTGATTGCTTATCATAAATCGCCTTAATCATTTTCAAAAAAGGTTCTCCACAGTTCCAAATTCCTAATTTGCTCAGCAAGAATTCCCAATTTAAGTTGTCGAATGCCTTTTCTGCATCAATGAATATCAACGCAAGTATCCTTTCTGGGTGTTGCTCATAAAATTCTAAAATATCTAAGACTGTTCTGATGTTGTTTTTAATCTGCCTTTTAGGCAGGAAACCTGCCTGATCTTTGTGGATCACTTGTGTTAACACTCTCTTGAACCTTCCAGCCAGAATACAAGCAAAGATTTTGTAATCGCTATTCAGGAGAGAAATCGGTCGGTAGTTTTTGATATCATTCCTCTCTGTCCCTTGTTTGTGTATAAGGGTAATCTGAGCTTCTTTCCAAGACGGTGGTATTTGTTCTTTATCTAAAATATTTTTTATTACTTCTTTGAAAGGTAATGATATGACTTCTTCAAATATCTTATAAAATTCGGCAGGTATCCCATCTGGTCCAGGTGTTTTATTTTATTTTATTTTTTTTGGCTCTTTATAGCTTCTATAATTTCGCACATAGAAATTGGATCATTTAAAATCTTCCTTTGTTCGTCAGAAAAGTATCCTTCTGGGCACTTATCAAAATAATTTTTTATTAGCTCTAAATCAACCTCGTTTTTCTGATATAATTTCCCATAGAACTGTTCAACTACTTCCTTAAGCTCTTTTAAGGAAAATCTCTCCTTTCCCTCTTGGTCTTTCAAACTTCTTATTATCTTTTTATCCCTTTCCATCCTTAGTTTATAAGCCAGCCATCTTGAAGGTTTGTTGGCGTGTTCAAAATAGTACTGTCTTGCATAATTTATCTTCCTGGCAATTTCTTGTGTTAATATGGAATTTAAGAGATGTTGTAAATACTTAATTTTGTTCTTTATTGCTTGGAGATTTCCATTTTGTTGTTTCATTTTACTTTCTTCAAGCCTTATTTTTTCTTTGATTGTATTCAACTCTCTATTTTCTTGTTTTCTCTTCCATATATTTTGTCTGATAAACCAACCCCTTGCATAAGCCTTGAAGGTGTCCCAAATGATTTCTAATGGTACATCAGGTTGGATATTTTCCTTAAAAAACAGTTTAAACTCAGTTTTGGACTCATCTACAAATTTTTTATCCTTTAGGAGCATAGTGTTCAAAGACCATCTTTTTCTTCTTTGCGTATCTGATATTAAACACATAATTGGGTTATAATCCGTGAAAGTTGCTGGTAGAATTTCTACCTCTTTCATATCACTAATTAAATCTACTGATACCCAACACATGTCCAGTGTTGACCAAGACATGTGTCTATTGGAGAAAAAGGTGAATTTTTTTGTCTCAATATTTCTTGTCCTCCAAGCATCGATGAGTTTAAATTCTTCTGCTAATTCCATAAATGATTTTGGTAGCTGGTTTCCTTGTTTCAGTTTCACGTTCGGACTCTTCCTGTCCATTTGGTTATCAAATACCGCATTGAAATCTCCAATTACGCATATCTCATCACATGTCTGTTTACCTATAACTTCTCTAAGTTGCTCAAAAAACTTTCCTTGACTTTGATTCGGTGCGTATATATTGGCAATCAATGTTAATTTATTATGTCTGCGGATTTGAATTATTATTACTCTACCATCTTCTGATTTATATATAAGTTCAGGTTGCAGGTTTTCCTTAGCGTAAATAACCATTCCTTTTTTTTTCTTTTTGTCGTCTGCTGCTATGAAAGCTTTTCCTAATTTTTTATTCTCCAAGAATCTTATATCTTCTCTTTTAACATGTGTCTCCTGGAGGCAAATAATATTTGCATTACATTTTATTATTTGGTGAAAAATTCTTGCTCTCTTGTTGGGCGAATTTAGGCCATTAACATTGATGGATATTACTTTTATTCCTTGTTCATTCAACTCTATCGTCTTCCGTGCCATCCTTGTTGTTGCCTTGTTACCATTTGAAACGGATGGATTGGTTTTGGCTTTCTTCTTCCCTTTTTCTTTCCTTGTTTAATGTCTAAGCTCTGTGCTTGCTGCTGTTTCTGGGACTCTTCTTCCGAAGCAGTACTCTCTTCCTCCTCCTCTTGTAGACCCAGCTCCGCCCCACATTTTTCTAAAAAATCTTCTAATTTAAAGGTAGAGTTAATTTTGTATCTCTTTGCTTTGTATATAAAGAAAATACCTTCGGGGGTTAGCCACCTGAACTGAATATTATTCTTTTTTAAAAGGTTGGCCAGACCTGAGTATTGATATCTCTTCTCTCTGATCCTCCAAGGGACCTCTCTCAAAATTCTGGTTTCAGAGTCATATACTTTAAGAGTCTTTTCATTTGACAACTTTAAAATTCTATCCTTGAATTCCCTTTTACAGAATTTTATATGGACTTCCCTTGGCAATCCGTTCCGTTTGGCATATGCAGAGTTCATTCTGTAGATAGTATCTATATTGTTATCCAAATCGGAGTTGGACTCCATCTCTAGGTACTCCGCTAGCACTTGACTAATATCCTTCTTCAGGTTTTCTTCCTTCTTCTCCGGTACATTCTGGATTCTTAACATAAATGCTGCTCTTTCCAGTTCTAGCTTAATTATTGAATCTTCCAAAGCCTCCTGCTTCTCTTTCATAATTTGAAGTCACTCCTCTGTGTTTTCTACTTTAGTCTCCAACTTATTTGTTAAATTAGTCAAGGTAGCTAGTTCCTGTTTGTTCTCTGTTAATTGCCTTTTGATCTCCTCTGTTTGAACTGATAACTGAGTAGAAATATCATCTAATTTGGATAACTCTTCCAATTTCCTTTGAATTGGTTCTACTGCCTTTGCAACAGTTGCTTCTACTGCACTGTTTACCACTGATGTCCAGATTCCTGAATAAAAGTCTGTAAATCTTTCAAAGAGAATTGTGGAAGATTTGTTGCAGGCGTCGATACCGACAAGCGTCTACCTCCAGCCCCTTTCTCCATTTTCTTTATATAGACTCTGTTAATGTACTCCAATTAACTTATTTTCTAATATGAAAATTAACTTTCTTATCTGACTTTAAATTTGTCAGTTTCTCTTTTAATCTTTATCATTAACTCTTTCACTTATCCTTTTCTTATTTATTTTAATCAGCACCCAACTAAACTGTTCCACTCAAAGGCCCTCACTAAGATAGGTTCCTGCAATTTACTCACAATGGACATTCATTAAGCACATATAACATAGAAGCAAGCATATAAACATTCAAATTCAGCAGTTCATAAACATACCATTTTGCAATTAATCAATCAAGAAATTAGGCATAGAGGCTTCCGGTCGGAGTAAAATGGCGAATTGACACACTTTGCGAGTTGTGCAGAGTGTACTGCGGTATCTGACGACAGTCTGGGCTTCATCTGGCCCAGCGCAGCACTCCCCAGGCGGGGGGGTGGCAAGCAAGCAGCCAAGCCTGAGGGGGAGTTGAGATCGGTGTGGATAAGCTTCGGAGGAAGCTTGTTTACACTTTGATCTCCTTCCGTGAAGAGGGCAGTTGCAAATCAGCACTACAGATACCAGCTGGGCTGAGAATTCAGCATAAATTCGCCATCTACCGATCTCTTTAACATCAAGTTCAACATCGATTACAGAAGAAGCACCGCGAAACCCCGAGATTACAAGCAAGGTAACAAACGAATAAGCGCTTACCGGTTTAAAGAAGAACGCGAAATTGAATCGTACGGATAAGCGTAGAAACCTTTAATGAACTATTCCGCTTGATTTAAAAGTAAAAAGAAAGCTTTCCTTTAGAGAAAACGGCTGAAAAGTGACTTTGTTTTGCATTCCTGTGGTCAGTCAAGTCTAAACTTTACGTAGCAGAAACGAAACTAACTGTGACTCTATGATACAGGAAGTAGGCTAGAGTGGACGTTTTAGAGGTTGCTGCGCCGGAAATAGACGGACGTTTGAATGTGTGACACCACCTTTACCGGAAGTTGGATTACAGAGATGGACAGATAAACAGGAAGTCTGGAAGGAGCCTACTCTAGCCGGAAAATCATAGAGAAATTGCGCCCGACATTTTGAGGAGGACTAAATTTTAAAAAGTTATTTTTAAGCCGAAAAAGCGCTGATACAAGTTATAAAGGTGGCGATTCGGCTTGAAGATTGCTAATATAAAGATTGATTAGCACTGAAGTCGCTTTCAAGACGGATTTGAGGTCAAGACCTAGAGCTGCTTCATCACCTAGTCCAAGAATGACTGCAAAGGAAAAAAAAGAGTGGCAAGCGGCTATGGAAGCGATGGAAAAACGGATGACCGAAGTGGTGCAGAATCTTGGAAAACAAATAGAATCACAGCTGCAACAACAATTGCAACAACAGCTGCAAATACAACTGGAGCAAATAGAACAAGTGCAAGTCCAAGTACAGAAAAAAAATATGGAAGAACTGAAAGAACTGGTACTAACAGAAGTGTCAGGGATTAAAAAAGATACAGAAGAAGTCAAGAAAGAGGTCAAAAGTCTGGTGACAAAATCTGAAGAAATGGAACAGAAGGTTAAAAAAACCCTGTTAGAAAATACAAGACTGGAGTCCATGATGGAATATAGAGCTACTCAGAATCATCTGAGATTGAGAGGGATAGAAGAGGAGGAAGATAAGGATCTACGGGCTCTAGTAATCAATACATTGACAACTTATGTAGGGGAAGATGTTGGAGATTTGGATTCAGACTTTGACTTGATTTACAGAGTAAACTCAGCTTATGCCAAGAGAAAGCAATTACCCAGAGATGTGATTGTTCAATTCGTGACAACAAAAATGAAGGAAGATGTTTTCAAGAAACAATTCACACAACCGTTGGAAATTAATGGAAAAAAAATAATAATTTTGAGAGAAATTCCGAGATCGATCTTACAAGACAGAAAGAAATTCAAGAAATTGACAGACAGACTAAAAGAAATGAATATCAGGTTCAGATGGGAGATTCCATATGGACTTTCATTTGTGTACAATTCGGTGAGATCTACTCTCAAATCTGAAGGAGACTTATACAGATTTAAAGAGAACAATTTTGATGATTTTAAAGACATTTAATTCAACACAATTATGGATTACAAATTTTTATCTTGGAACATAAATGGACTAAATTCACCAAGCAAAAGAAGATTAGTGAATCATTGGCTGGAGAAACAAAAATGTAACATAATTTGTTTACAAGAAACACATATCAGAAAACAAGATAATAAATACTTGATCAATAAAAAATTGGGAGAAGAATTTCATTCCTCAGCAACTAATAAGAAAAAAGGAACAGTGATTTATGTTTCAAAAGAATTGGATCCTAAAAAAATCTTCTCAGATAAAGAAGGAAGATATGTTGGCGTGGAAATATTGATGAATAGAAAAAAGACATTGCTCGTAAATATATATGCACCCAATGGTGCAAAAGAGACTTTCTTCAATGACTTGACTAAAGAGTTGGATTGTTTAAACTATGATCAAATAGTCCTTGCTGGAGACTTTAATGGTACAGTGAATAACATATTGGACAGAAAATCCAAAGCAAGTGGAGAGACAATTGGAAAGCTACCAAAAAATTTCTTTCAATTGATGAAGCAAGAGAAACTGGAAGACGTTTGGAGGAAGTGGAATCCCAAGACTAAGGATTATACGTTTTATTCTAATAGACATAACTCCTTTTCCCGAATTGACATGATTTGGATGTCAGGGGAGATGGCGCAAAAAACTTATAAAATACAAATTTTACCGAAAACTAATTCTAATCATAATCCCTTACTTTGGATATCTAAAGAAAAAACTAAACAACTATATTGGAGAATTAATGAGGACTTACTGGATCAAAAACTAATCAATGAAACTTTAAAAAAGAAACGAAAAGTTTTTTTGAATTGAATTTAAATAAAGGTACGGATATACAAGTTGTATGGGATGCGTACAAAGCGGTAATGAGAGGTATGCTTATCTCTCTGAACTCCAAGGATAAAAAGCAAAAGATCCAACAACAGAAAGACCTTTATGAAAAAATTCGACAAAAAGAAAAGGAATTAAAGAAAAGACCAGGGAAGAAAAAGATTATTAAAGAGGTCCACTTTCTGCAAGATCAGCTGAATGTTTTATTAAACAGAGAATTATATTGGAATCTGAAGAAATTACAGCAAAAAGCATTTGAGGGTGCAAACAAACCAGGAAAGTTTTTAGCGTGGCAATTGAAAAATAGAAAAGAAAGGAATTTTATATCTAAGATTATTGAAGATGGAAAGGATGTTATGAATTTGAATGGTATAAAAAGAGCTTTCTTTAAATATTACGCCAAATTATTTAAAAAGAAAGGAATTGATCAACAGAGAATTAAGAAATACTTGGAGACTATTGAAGTTCCAGAGCTGGGAAAACAAATTAAGGAATCATTAAATGGTTTAGTAACGAAAGAAGAAGTGATAATAGCGATCGAAGATGCAAAGTTGGGCAAAGCTCCAGGACCAGATGGCTTCACAGCAAAGTTCTACAAGAAATTTAAAGAGGAGCTAACCCCCATTTTAGTACTTCTGTCGAATGAGATAAGAAAGACTAAACGGATCCCAGATTCATGGAAAGAAGCAAATATTTCATTGATACCTAAAGAAGGTTTGGATTTGACTCAAGTAAAGAATTATAGACCAATATCGCTATTAAATAATGATTACAAATTATTTGCAAAAATAATTTCGGAGAGATTGAAAAAATATCTGAAAGATACTATAGCGGAAGAACAAGCTGGATTTTTACGAAATAGACAAATTAGAGACAATTTAAGAGTGGTGATAGACGCAATTGAATACTATGACAAGCATCCAGAAAAAGAAGTTGGATTCCTCTTCCTAGATGCGGAAAAAGCTTTTGACAACTTAAATTGGGAGTTTATGCTGCAAGTTATTGAAAAAATGGATATTGGACAGTTCTTTTTAAACATGATTGTGGCAATATATTCAGAACAAAAAGCGGCTTTGAACATAAAGAAAGGACGGATTTTTTCCAAGTTCAAAAGGGAACACGTCAAGGCTGCCCGTTGTCCCCGTTGCTATTTATTTGGATGTTGGAAATATTATTGACAGCAATAAGAAAAGATAATAGTATTGAAGGACTTTCAGTGAAAGGATTCGTATATAAATACAGGGCATTTGCAGATGATGTGATGTTTATGATTCAGGATCCTATTGAGAAAATACCACATCTGATGGAGAAAATTGAAGAATTTGGCTCAGTTGTGGGTTTTTACGTTAATAAAAACAAAACTAAGGTGATGTGTAAAAACATGACGAAGCAAAGAAATCTAGATACAGTATATCCACGGCATTGCCAGAGTCAACTATTTTAGTACCGCTGTCAAAAAAAGGAGATAAGGTTAGTCTGGCATGACTTATTCTTCATAAACCCATGCTGGCTATTACCAATTAACCCATTTTGTTCAAGGTGTTCACAGACAAAGCATTTAATAATCTGCTCCAGAATTTCCCCAGGTATTTTTTTTTTCAGTGAATAAACTCTCCTAAAGAGGGAGAGAATTTTATTACTTTTTATAAAAAGAAAAAGGGAGGGTATATAGAAGGATTAAGAAAAAGAGTGGAGTGAATTTTTCCTGTTAAAAAAATTAGTTTTAGTTAGTATAATTACAAATTTTGGCAACCACCACAGTTGGAAGATCTTCTTTTCATCTTACAGAAGTCCAAAAAGAAAACTGTTAGTATAATTAGTAAAGTCCGTTGGGGTTAGTTATTAATCAGCTCCTTTCTGACGTTCCACGAACTACTTCTTTGGATATCTTCCTTTCACATCTCTCAAATTGTACGATGGGCCCTCTTTAGGCTTCTTGTCTCCCACTCCAGCTCCTCCCTCTTCCGGGTCGCTGTCTTCCTCGCCGCTTGAATCTGTCCAAATTGCGAGTGCTGCATCTTCCTCTGTACTGGCGTGTCTCTTCAGAAATTCTTGTGCTTTGAAGACGGAGTCTATCTTCTCTCTTTTGTCATTGTATTTAAAAATTAGTCCTTCGGGAATGCACCATCTGTAAGTTGTCTGATGTAAGAACGTGGTCAATCCTTTGTATGCTTTTCTTTTCATACGGATTTCATAAGGAACATCTTTCAAAGTTCTAATGGTCTGCTCCCCAATTTTCAAGGGCACCTCTGAAACTGAATGCAAAATTTGATCTCTGGTACACTGCTTTGTAAACTTGACAACCACTTCTGCTGGCAGATTATTTTTCTTTGTAAAAGTTGAATAGGCTCTGTAGGCCATATCCATATCTTCTTTCAATTCCAAAGCTTCTCTGCCAGTTAGAGGTGCCAAGGCATTCGCCAATGTGGTTCTGAGATCTTCTTTTTCCTCTTCTTTAATGCCCTGAAAGCGGAGAGTCCGATTTGATTTTTCCATCTGTAACATTAAAATTCTTTTTTCTTGCATATCCTGATGTTTTTCTAATTTATTGACCTTTTTCTTTATTTTCTTGGTGTCTTCCGTCGAGACCAAACATTTCTGTGCGATCTCCTCCATCTTCTTTGATGTTTCTGTTAGCTGTTTTTGTTGACTGTTGAGAACACTTTCCATGTTACACAGAGTTTCGCTGATTTTCTGCATTTGATCCAGCAGAGGGCGCAGTGACTCGCTTTTCTGTTGATTGACAGCTAACTCCGGTGGGGGGGTGCTCAGACCGGAAGTCCCTCCCCCCTTCTTTTCCGGCTTCTGCGGGACCTTTTTCAAAGCGGACATCTTTTTGATTGTTTACTATAAAAAAGTTCGTGCCGCGCCACTCAGGAGACTAACAAACTCTTGATCTTCGGTATTTCCCCAAAGGTATCTTCACCAACTCTTTTTTCCCCTTTACCCCCTCCGCTATTCTTTTATAAGTCCCGTTTCTCAAGGGGGTGGGGATTCCTCCCTCCTCCCATCCGCTTATATGCTTGCGGGGGGTTTCGGCTTTTCGCTTCAAAATAGATCACCAACTCACGGTTCGATGCCAACTCTTTCCATTTAACTTCAACTCGATCGCTTTATTCACTCCTGGAAATTGGTGGCGTTGCTAAGTCCCATTACGGGCACGACGCAGCGGGGCCGATTGGGGCGGGGAGAAAGCCTCAATTTCCCGGCTGTTTGCCGGCAAAGAGGCTACTCCCCAAAGCGCCCCCAGTTCGGAGCCTTTGCCTAAGGCTCACTAGGGTCTTTCGCAAAAGCGAAGACCCCCCCAAACTGCGCGTGGGCTAACCGCCTCCGGGAGCGTCCCGAGAGGTGGCCGCCATTCGCTCCGCCGAAACCGAAAACGCCCCAGAATTTCCCCAGGTATTGATGTCAAACTGACAGGCCTATAATTTCCCGGGTCCGTCTTTTCCCCCTTCTTGAAGATTGGGACAACATTCGCTCTTTTCCAGTCTTCCAGCACAACACTCATACTCCAGGACCTCTCAAAGATTATAGCCAGAGGCTCTGAAATAACATCTGCAATTTCTTTTAGCACCCTCGGATGCAAGCCATCCGGCCCTGGAGATTTGAAAGTATTTAATGCAGCTAGATGTTCTCTAACCATTTCCTTACTTATTCTGAACTGGCAGTTCCCCTTTCCTTCATATGCCCTGCATTCTCCAGTTTATATACAGCTCACTTTACGGTTAAAGACCGATGCAAGTGAGAGTTGAGTAATTCCGCTTTGTCTTCATCTTTTGTTAAGGCTTGACCATCTTCCCCTAGCAATGAGCTTACTCCATCCCTGTTCCTCTTTTTGCTCCGAACATAGGCATAGAAATTTTTCTTGCTATTTTTTGCATCCCTTGCAAGCCTCAGCTCCATCTGTGCTTTAGCCTTTCTGACAACATTCCTACAGATTTGTGCTCGTGTCTTGTATTCACCCTCAGTAATCTGACCCTCCTTCCATTTCCTGTACATTTCCCTTTTTAGTTTCAGCTCCTCAGAGAGTTCCTTGTTCAGCCACCTTGGCTTCATTACCTGTCTCCCACCTTTTTTACTTACTGGAACAGTTTGAGATTGTGCCTTAAGGCCTGGCAAAAAGAAGATTTTGAGAGAATTGAGGATTTTAAAGGAGCAATATGAGGCAAGGTTGAACAAAGAAGTATTTTTGAACTTGAAAAAATTGCAACAGAAATCCTTTGAAGGTGCAAACAAACCTGGCAAATATTTAGCATGGCAATTGAAGAAAAGAAGAGAGAATAAAACAATCACTTGTTTGAAAGATGGAAATAAAGAGATCTCAGACCCAGGAGGAATCAGGAGGGAATTTTATAAATACTACGCAACTCTCTTTCAAGTGAAGCAAGCGGATCCTCAAAAAATGTTGGATTACCTATCCAAAGTTAATTTGATACAACCAAACCCTGAAATGAAAACATTTTTAAATGCTGTAATAACTAAAGAAGAAATTAGTAAAGCAATAGCTGAGGCAAAAATCTCTAAAGTTCCAGGCCCGGATGGCTTTTCAGCTAAATTTTATAAAAAATTTCATGAAGACTTGGTCCCGGTGTTGGAGATTCTTTTAAACGAAATTAGAAGGACAGTAAAGATTCCAGATTCCTGGAATGAAGCTGCAATCACCTTAATTCCTAAAGAAACGCAAGATTTAACAAATGTAAAGAACTATCGGCCCATTTCATTATTGAACAACGATTATAAGATATTTGCAAAAATATTGGCAGAGCGCCTTAAAAAGTTTTTGAAGGACACTATTGTTGAGGATCAAGCTGGATTTTTACCAAATAGACAAATTAAAGACAATATGAGGGTTGTCTTGGACGCAATTGAGTATTATGATAAACACCCTGAAAAAGAAGTTGCTTTTTTATTTTTGGATGCAGAGAAGGCTTTTGATAATTTGAATTGGGAATTTATGTTTAAAGTGTTTGAGAAATCTTTGATGGGCGCAGAATTTATAAGAATGATTCAATCGATATATAAAGAACAAAAAGCTTCGGTGATTGTGAATGCAGAATCAACAGATGTGTTCCGGGTAAGAAAAGGTACTAGACAGGGCTGTCCCCTGTCACCATTGTTATTTATCTGGATTTTGGAGATTTTGCTGCAAGCGGTTAGAGATGATAATAACATAAAAGGTTTGAATATTGGAGGTTTTTCATTTAAATTAAGAGCATTTGCGGATGATATCATGTTTATTGTTGAAGATCCTGTTAATAATATGCCTAAGGTATTTGAAAAAGTGAAAGAGTTTGGCGATCTTGCAGGGTTTTATGTCAACAAAAATAAATCTAAGATATTGTGTAAAAATATGATTGGTTCAAAGCAACAAATGTTACAAAATGTGACAGAATGTGAAGTGGTTAAAAAGGTTAAATATTTGGGAGTCGAAATCACAATGAAAAACATAGATCTGTTTAAAAATAATTATGAAAAATTGTGGGGTTCGATAAAGAGTGATTTAGAAAAATGGGAAAGGTTAAGACTATCTTTTCTTGGGAAAATTGCCGTTGTTAAAATGAATGTATTGCCCAGGTTAATGTTTTTGTTTCAGACAATACCAATTGTGAAGGATGGGAAAGTGTTGGTCAAATGGCAAAGAGAAATCTTTAAGTTCATCTGGGCAGGAAAGAAGCCAAGAATTAAAATGAAGATAATGTATGATACTAAAGACAGAGGTGGCTTCCAAGTTCCGAATTTGCGTTTGTATCATGAAGCTGTATGTATGTCTTGGTTATCCGATTGGATTCATTTGGAAAATAGAAAGCTGTTAGCTCTTGAGGGACACGATTGCAGATTTGGCTGGCATGCCTATCTTTGGTATGGGAAAAATAAAGTTGATTCTATGTTTAAGCATCATTATGTAAGGAGGACGTTGTTTGATGCATGGTCCAGGTACAAGGATACAATTTCGGACGAGAGGCCTTTGTGGATTGTACCAGCTGCTGTTATACATCGGTTTTCTGAACATAAAGGTCATGACTGGTTGAAATATCAGGAATTATTGCAAAAAGAAGGGAAAAATATGTTTTAAAGCCAAACAATGAATTAGAATTCGAATACGGTTGGTTACAATATTGTCAAATAAGGGATATTTATAAAAAAGATTGTAAAGAGTTTGGCTTTAGAGCCATGTATGATGTATTTGAAAATTTATGGTTGAATAGAGAGCGGAAAATGATTTCAAAGATGTATAAAATTTTGTTGTCTGTATATACACTGGACGAGACTGTAAAAGAGCAAATGATAAAGTGGGCCATAAATATGAACAAAGAAATTTCTATGGAATCATGGGAATTTTTGTGGAAAAGATCTTTTAAAATGTCTACTTGTACCAATGTAAAAGAGAACTGTTATAAGATGATGTATAGATGGTACATGACACCAAAAAAGATTGCTAATATTAGTATGGATAAGAACTTGAGTAACAAATGTTGGAAATGTAAAAAAATAGAGGGTTCTTTTTATCATATGTGGTGGTCATGTGATAAAGCGAAAACATATTGGTCTAATATACATTGTGTGATGCAGAAAATATTAAAAATCCCAATTGAGAGAAAGCCAGAACTTCTTCTCCTCGGTTTGACAATGGAAAAAATTCCACAAGAAAAAAGGACACTGTTATGGTACATGATTACGTCGGCGAGAATGGCCTTTGCTCAGCAATGGAAAATGGAGAAGGTGCCAGATATACATGACTGGTTGAGAAAACTACTATTTTTAGCGGAAATGGACAAAATGACAAAGAAGTTAAATGGACAAATGGCAGAACAGTATACAAAAGATTGGGAAGAATTGAAACTGTATCTAGAAACTGAATATAGAATGAAGGGGAAAATATATAACTTGGATACGTATGGATATTGAACGAGAAGTGAAATGAATTTGAAATTGTATTATACTGTTATTTGAGAATATGTTGCAATGGTAGAGGTTTTATATAATGTGTTAACTGGTTTGTCAATGCATATAAGTTTAAACTTGATTACCGTCTAACATATATTTTTGTTTGTTATTAGCAGTGTTGGAAGCCTATTAGGGGGGTGGGGGGAAGGGTTGGGGATTTTTTTTTTCCCGAAATTGTATTGGTACCGTTATTGAAAATGTTGATTGTTTTTCCAATAAAAAAATTTTGTTTAAAAAAAAAAGAGATTGTGCCTTAAGCACTTCATTTTACAGCATCACCCATCCTTCCTGTGCAGATTTTCCCTTCAGCATTTCCAGCCATGGGATCCTACCTATTAGATCTGAGTTTATTGAAATCAGCTTTCCTGAAGTCCAGGATATGAGTTCTGCTACGTCCTGGTTTCACAGTCTTCTCTATGTCAAATTCCAAGCTGACATGGTCACTATTCCACAAGGAACCCACCACCTTCACTTCATCAACCAGTTCTTCCCTGTTAGTCAGAATTAAATCTAGGATAGCAGCTCCTCTGGTTCCCACCTCCACCTTCTGAGAGATGAAGTTGTCCTCAAGGCTATTCAAGAATCTGCGGGATGTCCCATGTCTAGCAGAGTTAGATTTCCAGCAAATATCTGGATAGTTAAAATCTCCCATAACCACTACATCCTGTCTCTGTGAAAGTTTAGCAAGCTGCTGTACAAATGCATTATCCTGTTCCTCCGGTTGATTTGGAGGTCTGTAGTATACCCCTACAACAATATCCCCTTCTTTTTCCCCCTCTATCCTTACCCACACACTTTCAACAGGGCAATTCTCAAAATCCTGAATTTCAGTGCAAGCATATTCATTTTTGACATACAGTGCCACCCCACCCCCTTTTTTGTTTATTCTGTTCCGTTTGAACAAGGTATATCCTTCAATCACTGTGCTCCATATATGAGAGTCATCCCACCAAGTCTCAGTGACACCTATCAGATCATACCTATTTTCCAATATTTGGAGTTCAAGTTCCTCCTGTTTATTTCCCATACTCTGTGCATTAGTATAAAGACACCTCAGATTACAGACATCCCTTCCTACCGTAGGTCCCTTCAAACTTACCTGAAGATTACTAAACTCACCTCTTTCTCGTTCATTTATTCTCTGGTCATTCCCCTTCCTGAACTTAGTGTTGGGGATGCCGCTTTTTCTTCCCACCCCTGATGTCTTTAGTTTAAAGCCCTCCTGATCAGGTTTGCAAGTCTTCCAGCAAAGACATTCCTCCCATTCTTTGTCAGGTGCACCCCATCTGTCGCCAACAGTCCTTCGTGTCGGAGGTCCAGGAAGCCGAAGAACTCTCGACAGCACCATCTACGTAACCAGCCATTCACTTCCAGTATCCTGTTCTCCCTTCCAGCTCCATGGCCCTCAACAGGTAAAATGGAGGAGAACACCACCTGAGCCCCCAGATCTTTCACCTTCTTGCCCAGAGCCTCATAGTCTTGGGAGATCCATTCAAGGTTTCTTTGGGCCATATCGTTTGTTCCCATGTGGATCAGAAGGAGTGGGTAGGGATCAGAGGTCTTGATCAGTCTTAGAATTCTCTCCGTCACATCTCAGATGGATGCTCCAGGAAGGCAACAAACCTCTCGAGATTCCTTGTCCGGTCTGCAGACACCTTCTTCCGTCCCTCTCAGTAGGGAGTCACCAACCACCACTACTCGTCTCTTCCTCTGTGGGATGGTTTGGTTCCCTCTCTGCCTATGTGCTTGTGTGCCAGTCACATCCATTCGATCACGAAGTGTGCCGTTCCGGTCTTCCATCAACAGAAGTGGCTGGTATCGATTTTGCTGCTCCACTGGCTGTGATTGTTTTCTGAGTATCTTACTCCTCAAAGTTACTTTCTTCCACTCACCCATGTGGTCCTTGTTACTTCCTTCCTCTTGCTGTTCTTTCAGGGGCTCTTCTTCTGTCATGTCTGAAAAGCTTGCCACCTCCTTGGTGTTCTTCAGTGCACAGATTTGTGCCTCGAGTTCTCCCACCTTCTCCTCAAGCATTTTTACAAGCTTGCACTTGCAGCATGTATAATTCATTTCTTGGCGTGGCAGAAAAATAATCATGGCACAGCCCAGGCAGGTCACTGGAGTAGATCCCTCGCTATCCATTATCCCAGGAGCTATGCTTTCTTCTATAGCTTCAGGAACTTCCCTCAAACTCTGATGTAAACTCTTCTTTTTGTGATGTACCCTGAAAACTTTGAGACTGACGAAATGTCTATCTCACCAGAACGTCTACCTCCTGAACTCAGAAGCAGCACTTTACTCAAGCACTTACAAGGCCTCCAAGTACGACCCACAGGCTGCGACCCACAGGCTAAGAGCCACAGGGCAAGAGCCCTGACGAGGAGCAGCCCTTTATTCCAAGAGGCCCCTTCCTGCTCAGCAGAGCAGAGCCCAGCACAATAGGGGGCGGGGCCTGCAATCCACTCACAGTAATCCACTTACAGCAACACACTCAGCCACCAACAGCCCCCAAAGCACAAACAGTCCCTCACAGACTTACACAGAAACACTCTCTATCAGGCTACAAAACAACCCACTCTCTCTCTGTCCCCACACAGCAGCAAGGAAGGTAAAGGGAGAAAGAAAAATCCCGTACCTTCTCTCAGCAACTCCCCAGGTGCTCTCCACTTCCAGCCTCAGGCCAACTGACTCAGCCTCAGCCCAACTGACTCAGCTGTACTGCAAAGGGGGTTATCCTCCCTTTGAGCACTGCAGCTTGGGGGACAGAGTTATAGGGCGATTGTCCAGTTGCCATGCTGATTGGACAGGAGCTACAGCATGTGAGCTCTCATCCAGGGCAGAGTGGCTCACCCTATTCTACTTAGGGAAGGGAAGGGTCATGATGGCCCTTGGGCCTTGGCTAGGCTGCAGTCCTTTTCAGCCCTTGCTGTTTTCTTGAGTTGTTGTATTAATTAATAAAGTGACCCTTTCGTTACTTCAGCACTGTTGTCTGCCTCTTCATTCTGGCTTGGCAGGCAATCTGGCTCAACCAGCTGCTGGCCCCCTGTGGCTGTGAGGCCAGTGTGCCACCTTTGCCTCCCTACTAAGAGGAGAGGCTGGGCATTAGCAGCAAACAGCTGCATCCAGGAGCTGCAAGGAGGCAGGACTGGAAGTTTCCTGAGCCGGCCCCTGCCTCCTCTTCACAGTCTTTGCCCTTCCTCACTGCCTACCTTTGCAGTACAGGCTTGTTGCCGGTCACCCCACTGGGGGCCAGGTAGGAATTTTTCACCCTTTCCCAAATTGGCTCTGTGATGAGAGTGTTTTTGCCTACCTTGTACTGTTGCTGAGTATTGTGGAATTGGCTTGGGTGTCACAGTGTTAAATAGGCTGGTCACTTTAAAGGTTTGGCAGGGTTTTATTCAAAGACAGATTGTGGCTTGGTGAGCACCAGCTGACAACCCCCCCTGTGGGGTACAGGGGTCTGGTGTGTACAGTCCTTGGGCCCTGCGGCCCAAGGTGGGGAAAGCAGACTGCCTGTGGGATTGCCCTGGGTCATCCTCTCTTTGAGCCCTGCGGCTCAGGGGATGGAGTTACAGGGTGATTGTCCAATTGCCAAGCTGACTGGATGGGAGATGTTGTGTAGTGGGTGCAACTCATGAAGAACCAGGACACAGTGTGATTGTTAGCTCATAGTTTACTAGTACACACAACAGAACATAGAATACCGGCCAGATGGCCAACTATATACAGTCCCCCGTGGACCACCCCCAGGTCCCATTGGTGGGTTTAAACTTCCTGCCAAGGTTCCTATTGATGCCCTTTATCAGAATGTGATTACTCTGAAAGTCTGTCAGGGAAAGGGTAGAGGGGCACAGGTGGGCCCCCCTTTGGGCAGAGTCTCTTAAGCATTGCCTCCAAGATAATGAAGGCCACGGAGCCAGAATCAAGCTCCATGGTGCAGGGGGACCCCTCCATTTGGACAAGGACCTGGATCTTTGGGGCAGAGGACTGGCTCAGAAGCCTCAGTACCTGTTTGGCTGGATCGGCTGCGAGTAGGTAGAGCTCCTCCTTGGCTTCTTCATCCTCATAGTGGGTGTCCACTTTCCAATGGGACTGTGTTTGTGCCTGCTGGGCTTGGGACCCCTGAGAATGGCAGGTCCGAGCGATGTGCCCCAAGGGGATGCAACTGTGGCACTTGGTGTCCTGGAACCAGCAGGTTTTCCGGTTGTGTTTATTCCTGCAACTTGTGCATTCCTGGTGACCCTGCTCATGGAGGGGAATGGAGCAAGTTGCTGGCACTGGATCCCGGTGTCAGGTGGATTGTTGCGTGTGGTGGACTTCCTCCCTGTCTGAGTTGACATGGTCGAGGTTCGCCTGGTGCACGGCGGTCACAGTGGAGGGATGGTTCCTCTCCCAGGCAGTGGCGGTGGAGAGGGCAGAGGCCAGGGAACACTTTTCGTCCTCAAGGATCTGCCGCTGGAGCTTCTCATAGCTCAGCCCACAAATGAATCAGTCATAGAGGGCTGTGTCGAGTTGTGCCCTGAAAGTGCAATCAGTGGCGAGCCAGTGGAGTTCAATCAAGTACATGGCAACTGACTCCTGTGGTTGCTGTTGCCAAGAGTGGAAAACCATGTGTTACACGATCTCCGACAGCCAGGGGACAAAATGGTCCTGGAGCACCTTGATGATCTGCTCAAACATTGCCACCGATAACTTGGTGGGGGAGAGCAAGTTGTGAGCTAGCTCCACAGTTCTGGTCACCACACCTCAAAAAGGATACTATAGCATTGGAAAAAGTGCAGAGAAGGGCAACTAGAATGTTAAAAGGGTTGGAAAACTTTCCCTATGAAGAAAGGTTAAAACGCTTGGGGCTCTTTAGCTTGGAGAAACGATGGCTGAGAGGTGACATGATCTAGGTTTATAAGATTATGCATGGGATTGAGCAGGTTGAGAAAGAAGTACTTTTCTCCCTTTCTCACAATACAAGAACTCATGGGCACTCAGTGAAATTGCTGAGCAGTCGGGTTAGAACAGATAAAAGGAAGTACTGCTTCACCCAAAGAGTGATTAACATATGGAATTCACTGCCACAGGAGGTTGTGGCAGCTACAAGCATGGACAGTTTCAAGAGGGGATTATGGAGCAGAAGTCCATCAGTGGCTATTAGCCACAGGGTATAATGGGAACTCTCAGTCTGGGGCAGGTGATGCACTCTATTCTTGGTGCTGGGGGGGGCAGCAGTGGGAGAGCTTCTAGTGTCCTGGCCCCACTACTGGACCTCCTGATGGCACCTGGTATTTTTGGCCACTGTGTGACAGTGTTGGACTAGATGGGCCATTGGCCTGATTCAACATTGGCTTCTCTTATGTTCTTATGTTCCACGGTGGTGGGTCCACAGTAGCCGACAAGGAGGCCCCTCTTTCTTCCTTTGTCGGTGACCTCATAAAATATCAATATGGACTTGAGTCCCTCGACCTAGGCTTCCCAGTGCTGCGGCTTGGTGAGGTCAAACGGAGGGACAAGTCCTGCTCCCGGAGCGACTGCCATCATGCTGCATGGATGTTGCGGGGAAGTTGCTCGCCTTTAATGCTCATTAGTTGAAGCAGCAGTGGTTCCTGGTCTTTCTCTGATGCTCAGTAGCCTGGCCAACTCAGTGGGATCCCATCTTCATTGCCATTGTTGTGTAGTGGGTTCGACACATGAAGAACCAGGACACAGTGTGATTGCTAGCTCATAGTTCACTAGTACACACAACAGAACAGAGAATACCAGCCAGATGGCCAACTATATACAGTCCCCGTGGACCACCCCCAGGTCCCATTGGTGGGTTTAAACTTCCCACCAAGGTTCCTATTGGTGCCCTCTTGAGGTTTCAGGATCCTAGTCCTTATTGTCTCTGAGAGTGAAGCTTTGGTAAAGGTTGCTGGCACCTAGCAGCAGTCAACGGACATAACAGGAGCTACAGCATGTGGGTTCTCATCCAGGGCAGGGTGGCTTACCCTATTCTACTGAACGAAGGGAAGGGTCATGATGGCCCTTGGCCTTGACTAGACTAAAATCCTTTTCAGCCCTTGCCATTTTCTTGAGTTGTTGTATTAATTAATAAAATGGCCCTTTAGGTACCCCAACATTGTCATCTGCCTCTTCATTCAGGCTTGGGGGACAATGCTTATCACTGCCACAAAGTGGAAGTTTTAAAAATATTTGTTGGTCTCTGAACAGAAAGGGAAACTCTCTAATGCATATGGACTGCAACATATGGCTCCAGAACAAAATATGGTTTAAAAATGAAAATCACATCATTATGCTACGGTATATTGGTGGTGTAAATGGGATGCAAGAATAACTAGTATGTGAAGGGAATGGCAGGCAACGATTTTATTGGGATTAAAGTACTTCTTACAGATGATTTACAGAAAGTAACAAATAATCAAATGGAAATCATACTCCTATTTAGGCCAGTGCATAAATATTGTGCAGGGTGCTCCTGCGTATATTTATTACTTAAGTGTGACACTGTTTACTGAAGGACTTGCAAGAATCAGTGGAAACTTTATGCATTATTAACCAACATATCAATTATGAATATTTCTGTACAAATGAGCTCTCCATGTGTAGACTGAACACGCAGGGAGAAAAAGCGGGAATGAACATTCAGGCTTGCTCTTAACTGTGCATAATTACCAGCTCAAGAGCCCAGTGCCTATGTGCGGACAAAGCATCTTTCCCTGTGATCAGCAATGTTCAGAAAGCAGTGTCTGCAAACATGAGGGGGAACGTATGTACAAATGTTTCATCGGTGCGTAGGCACCATGTTCACAAGCCAGCAATCATGTGGAGGTGGAGGGAGAGGTTGCACCGGCACATTCATGCCTGTTGTCCCTCCCTGCATGTTTAGCCAATACACAGAGGGGTTGCGTGTATATGACTGGCAATATTAATGTGTATAGTTTCAGTTATGCAAATAGGCTTTCTCATACTAGCTCTTTGTTGGTCTCTTTTTCTGAAGTTCAATGTAGTTTGGCTCTTTAATTGTAAAAGATTGTTGATCTGTGCTGTCATGTACACTCAGTAATGTGGTTTGGTAATTAGGTGTAAGAAGAAGCAACTAGAGCACTTAGTCAGATTCAAGTAACCTGAAATTGATTTTTACTATTACTAACAGGCAGATGAATACGGGGGGGACGGGACTCTAGCTTTTCAAATAACCAACTGTTCAAAAAAATAGGTCTGAAACATTTAAGGCTTTGAATGACATTTTTCAAAAAGATTTTGAGTTTAGGATAGCTCATTTAAAATGTCTTCCCTGAAGGGATTCAAGATAAAATGAAATATTATATTTTTTTCCTCAGAGTAGCAAGACTGCTATTAGCAGAAGCCTGGAAACAGGAAAAGGTACCATAGACAGAGATATGGATCAGCAGATATGGGGGGAATTGTGGGGAAGGAATAGAACTTTGCAGGAAAAAATTATTTGGGTCCAGAGTCCTTTTATCCTATATTGGAACAGATTCGAACCTAATGAGAATGTTAAAGAGGCAATTTTGAATCATGTATTGTAAGTAACCAGATTTAGATTTAGTAGGAGAATTTGTTGGATGTGTATATTATTGGAAGGATTGTCACACTCCAGGGCTCCCTACACCTGGGGAGAAGAGATGGAACATGTGCGCAGCCCTAAGGAGGGCAGTAGCCCAGTGGCAGGGCTGAGAAAAGAGCCAGGTGGGGCAGCAGCAGCAAGAGTAGCACTGACAGAAGGGAAGCCCCACCAGTATTAGCTCCTTTTGGAGTAGAGGACTTCTTGGTAGGGAGGAAGACCTCCTTGAGAGGAAGGGCTTACTCAAGAGAAAGAACAGGGAAATAGGAACTAAGAGTGGTTGGGGGAGGGGGCGTGGCGACACCCATGAACCTGGATGCTTAAAGACCTCGTTCTGACCCCTCACACCCTTGAATCGTTAAAATAGCTTACTTGGAGCCTTTTTATTTTCTTTGAATTATGGGCAAACTAGATACTACCAAAACTGCATCTAATAATTCCTCTCCCAAAGGGATTCAAGACTTCTTTCAGAAGCCACAGCAAGATAAAAATTCTGAAGACAGCTAGGCGGACGCTGACAAGATGGCATGCAAAGAAGCAGGAACCACTCAGCCTGAAACAACACCACCAGACTCATCTCTGCCGACTCTCCTTGCAAATATGAAGAGAAAAATCCTTGAAAATATGACTGCGTTAATCTCTCCGCTAACAGAACAATTTGCAGATTTTAAACTCAATTTAAACAAGGACAGTCAAACAGCAGATCGTGTGCAGGAATTAAGCCTGTCACTAAAAGAAGAGGTTCATTACTTACAGTCTGAAAATGGAAGTCTCCGGGACTTTCGGTTTCGGCGGAGCGAATGGCGGCCACCTCTCGGGATGCTCCCGGAGATGGTTAGCCCACGCGCAGTTTGGGGGGGTCTTCGCATATGCGAAAGACCCTAGTGAGCCTTAGTTAAAGGCTCCGAACCGGGGGCGCTTGGGGAGTAGCCTCTTTGCCGGCAAACAGCCGGGAAATTGAGGCTTTCTCCCCGCCCCAATCGGCCCCGCTGCATTGTGCCCGTAATGGGACTTAGCAACGCCACCGACTTCCAGGAGTGAATAAAGCGATTGAATTAAAGATAAACGGAAAGATCTGGCATCGAACCGTGAGTTGGAGATCTATTTTGAAGCAAAAATTTGAAACCCCCCGCAAGCGTATAAGCGGATGGGAGGAGGGAGGAATCCCCACCCCCCTTGAGAAACGGGACTTATAAAAGAAAAGCGGAGGGGGGTAAAGGGGAAAAAGAGTTGGTGAAAATACCTTTGGGGAAGCATTGAAGATTAAGAGTTTGTTGGTCTCCTGAGTGACGCGGCACGAACTTTGATAAAGTAAACAATTAAAAAGATGTCGGCATTTAAAAAGGTCCCGCAGAAGCCGGAAAAGAAGGGGGGAGGAACTTCTGGTCCGGGCACCCCCCCACCGGAGCTAGCTGTCAATCAACAGAAAAGCAAGTCACTGTGCCCTCTGCTGGATCAAATGCAGAAAATCAGCGAAACTTTGTGTAACATGGAAAGTGTTCTCAACAGTCAACAAAAACAATTAACAGAAACAACAAAGAAGATGGAGGAGATCGCGCAAAAATATTTGGTCTCAACGGAAGACACCAAGAAAATAAAGAGAAAGGTCAATAAATTAGAAAAACATCAGGATATGCAAGAAAAAAGAATTTTAATGTTACAGATGGAAAAATCAAATCGGACTCTCCGCTTTCAGGGCATTAAAGAAGAGGAAAAAGAGGATCTCAGAACTACATTGGCGAACGCCTTGGCACCCCTAACTGGCAGAGAAGCGTTGGAATTGAAAGAAGAGATGGATATGGCCTATAGAGCCTATTCAGTCTTTACAAAGGAAAATAATCTGCCAGCAGAAGTGGTTGTCAAGTTTACTAAGCAGCGTACTAGAGATCAAATTCTGCGTTCAGTTTCAGCGGTGCCCTTGAAAATTGGGGAGCAGACCATCAGAACTTTGAAAGATGTTCCCTATGAAATCCGTATGAAAAGAAAAGCATATAAAGGATTGACCACGTTCTTACAAAGACATCAGACAACTTACAGATGGTGCATTCCCGAAGGACTAATTTTTAAATATAACGATAAAAGAGAGAAGATAGACTCCGTCTTCAAAGCACAAGAATTTCTGAAGAGACACGCCAGTACAGAGGAAGATGCAGCACTCGCAATTTGGACTGATTCAAGCAGCGAAGAAGACAGCGATCCGGAGGAGGGAGGTGCTGGAGCGGGAGACAAGAAGCCTAAAGAGGGCCCATCTTACAACTTGAGAGATATAAAAGGAAGACACCCAAAGAAATAGTTCGTGGAACGTCAGAAAGGAGCTGATTAATAACTAACCCCAATGGACTTTACTAACAGAGTTATTTTGGACTTTTGAAAGATGAAAAAAGATCTTCCAACTGTGGTGGTTGCCAAAATTTGTAATTATACTAACTAAAACTAATCTTTTAACAGAAAAAAATTCACTCCACTCTTTTTCTTAATCCAACTATATACCTTCCCCTTTTCTTTTTATAAAAAGTAATAAAATTCTCTCCTTTTTAGGAGAGTTTATTCGCAAAAAAAAAAGAAAATGGAAGTCTCCGGGATCGTATACTTAACTTAGAGACTTTGACCCGTAGAACAAATGTAAAATTCAGAGACTTCTCAGAACAAATTAAAATAAACTCTGACTTACCAATTTTCATGTCGGAGTGGCTGGCAAGGGAATTTTTTTAGAAGAAGATGTAGCGCCTTTAATTTCTGCTGCCTATCATATAGACTCATCTGATCCCATACTTCTTCAGGGCCCTAGGGATATTCTAGCCACCATCTTGGACCTCTGCACCAGAAAAAAATACTAGAAGCCACCAGGATCCATGGTTCCCTATCTTACAAAGGCTCTCCCATTCAGGTCTTTCCAGACTTACCACGTGAAGTGCTATCTTGGCGGCAGGAACTACAACCCATCACTGAAGCCCTCAGGCTGGCTAAGCTCAGATATAAGTGGTGAAATCTTACTAAAATACAACTCTCTGTTAAAGACAAATATTATTATATGGATGATATGGAGGCTGGAATAAAACTTCTGCATTCTCTCCACATTGCACCACAGATGGATCTCCATAAACCTACGCAAAAGAGGGAGCATCCACCTTTGCCAGATAAGGAGACTAAACTGATCATTCGACATACCTAAGATTGCAAATGCAGACATACATTTCTCTCTTTGGGAGGGGAGAGAACAGTGTTCACCCTTTTGTTTTCTAGGTTCTTCTAGGTTAAAATGATACTCTTTGCATAGACTTTGCTTTATATGCTAAATGTTTATTCATTAATTCATAGCAACGATTCAGGGGGGCGGGGGGTGGGCAGCGTCTTCTTCAGTTAGCACTTTTTTAAATTGGCAGTTCTTGATATCTGGTGTCTACACAGTTAACCTCAGCAAAGCATTGGGATCGTGTGGTTAAGTGGAACTGCTCCTTACATACTCACAACATAGTTCATTACTTATTCTGTTTTATAGTATAACTAGCAGTAAAGCCTGTTGTAAGAGCTATACAATGAGCTCTAGAAAGATGTGATGTGTAACAAATGCATCAGCTTAAAGCAGATTAAGTACATATCTGTCCTTATATATAGTTGAGTAGTGGGGTGGCACTTTCTGAACATTCCACATGCCCCTAAATCATTTGGCTCCACTCAGGTCTCTTCCAATTCTATAATTCTATGATTCTGTCTAAGGCGCTGGAGAGCTGATGCCAGTCTGAGTACACAATACTAAGCAAGTTAGACCTAGGGCCTGATTCAGCAAAAAGCAGCTTCATGTAAATTCACTCACTTTGGGGGGAGGGGAGAGTTTACACCGTTCCTCTCACCTCCCTTTTATCCTCACAATAACAACCCTGTGAGGTAGATTAGGCTGAGAGTGCACAGCTGGTCTGAGGTTACCCTTGGCAGAATGGGGATTGAAACCTGCATCTCCCAGATCCTAGCCTGATGCTCTAACCACTGTACCACCCTTGTTCTCATAGGCCTTCCCTGATGTTGCTTCTGGGCTCTGGGATTCAGAGCAATAGTGCCTCTGAATGTGGAGGTTCCCTTTAATTACCATGGCTGGTAGCCATTGAGAGACTTATCCTCCATGAATCTATGTAATCCCCTTTTAAAGCTGTTTATTTCTGTGGCCATCACTACATCCTCTGGCAGTGAATTCCACATTTTAATCACTCTCTGTGTAAAGTAGTATTTCCTTTTGTTCATCCTGAATCTACTGTCCATCAGGATTGGTAGCCGTGTTAGTTTGTCTGTTGCAGTAGGAAAAAGAAGAAGAGGAAGAAAAAGAAGAGGAGGTGGGGAAGATTGGGTTTATACATGAAGGAGTCTCAGAGTGGGTTACAATCTCATTGAAGAAGTGAGCAGTGAGTCATGAAAGCTGATACTCTACCACCTGCTTGGAATGTTTGGCCTCCCTACAAGATTTCTTTCCGGGGAGGGGGGCATGTGTCTCTCTTTGCAAATTTTCTGCAAAGGCAGTAGGGAGACTCTCTCTCTCTGCTCCCAGGACCTATTGCAAAGGGAGGTTTTTTTTTCTTTTTTTCACGGGTCTGGGCATATCTATCTTTATATATACCTCCGCACACACATACACCTTGCAACAGAAAGAGGGTGACTCTCCCCCTTAGAGCAGCCAGCTCTTGGTTTGCAATGATGATGATGATGCTTTGAGCAACCAGCCTGCGCCCTCATGAGGGGCAGGCGAGGCTGCCAGTGGAGTGAAGCCCACCACACACAAAAGTTTCTTGCAGAAGCCAAGACGAGCAGCCAGGATTGCCCTTGCAAGCCAGGCCAGATGGGGCCCAATCCGGGCCACACTTTGCCCTTTGCCTCACCACTCTTGCAGAAGCCGAAGCTCTCCTGGCAGAGCCTTGGGGGGGGAAGCAGATCCCCTTCGATATTTTGCACGTGGGCTGCTCCAGCCCGGGGGAAGTTGGCTGGTACACTGAAGACCACCGGGCCCTCCTCCTTCTCTTGCTTCTTCTCCATGCTGGCATGAAAGTGAAGACCCCCTACCCCTATGGGGGCCACTGTTCTTTGCCCTCTGCCTGGCCTGAAGCCACAATCCTGCCCTCGGAGCTGCCTTCCAGCAAGCAGGGGTTTTTCCTGCCTCCCTACCTTCCCCCATTGCATTTTTTTACCATCCATTGAAACCCCCCAGGCAGAGGAGCTCCCACAGCGGGGACCTCCAGGGGTGCAGGGATTAAGGCAAGAGGGTCCCTTTGGTCACCTCACTTCCATCTCTTTCTCTCCCCACATCCCCTGGTCCTGCCCCCGTGGCAGGGCAGTGTAGTGGCACATCAGCTGGCAGGCCAGCCAGGCTCTGGCAAAGGGCAGGGGATCAATCCGAAACAGCGCTTTAAAGGCTCATCAATCGTAATCTAGGTTACTCCAGTCATTATGTGCCATTATCTCAAGAAATTACCTGTGGATTTGGGTTTCCATTCCTTAGGCCCCCTCAGCCTTTGTGTCGAACAGCCAGGGGGATCTTTCCACATGGAGAAGCAACCATCTTCTGAGGAGTTTTGATGGGTGCTGCTTCTGTGGGTGGATCTCAGGCAACACAGCCAGTGGATAGGGACAGCTACTGTGTGACACATCATGAAGCCAACTGATTCAGGAGCTTGTGGAATGTTCTGTAAAGTTCCACTCCCAAACACAATTATTATATAGAGCGTTACTACTGTTTACTGTTCTCTGCTCTGAGTGTTCCTTATTTCAGTACATAACGAAATACTTAAAAAAGAGTTTTAAATTCATTATTATTCATCTCAAATAATTAATTTGGATGCTTCTATTAATTAATTTTCCAATACTTCACCAATCAATTTTTACTCATACTTATTACAGTGCTTAACTTTATAAAACTTCTGGGGTCTGATAAACTGAATAACCTGTGATACTTTTAATGGCTTTTAGAATTTTTAACCAGAGGGCTTCCGGCCGGAGTTAAAATGGCGAATTGACACACTTTGCGATTTGAGCAGAGTGGACAGCAGTATCTGGCGACAGTTTGGGCTTTACCTGGCCCAACGCAGCACTCCCCAGGCAGGGGAGTGTCAAGCAAGCAGCCAAGCCTGAGAGGGGGTTGAGATCGGTGTGGATAAGCCTCGGAGGAGGCTTGTTTACACCTTGATCTCCCTCTGCGAAGAGGGCAGTTGCAAATCAGCACTACAGATACCAGCTGGGCTGAGAATTCAGCATAAATCCATCATCTACCGGCCTCTTTAACATCAAGCTTAACATCGGTTACAGAAGAAGCACTGCGAAACCCCGAGATTACAAGCAAGGTAACAAATGAACAATTGCTTACCGGTTTAAAGAAAAAGGCAAAATCTAAACGTTCGGATAAGTGTAAAAAGCTTCAATGAACTAATCCGCTTGATTTAAAAGTAAAAAGAAAGCTTTCCTTTAGAGAAAACGGCTGAAAAGTAACTTTGTTTTGCATTCCTGTGGTCAGCTAAGACTAAACTTTGCATAGCAGAAACGAAACTGACTGTGATTCTATGATACAGGAAGTAGGCTAGAGTGGATGTTTTCGATGTTGCTGTGCTGGAAGTAGACGGACGTTTTAGAGTGTGGCACCGGAAGTTGGATTACAGTGACGGACAGATAAACAGGAAGTTCTGAAGGAGCCTACTCTAGCCAGAAAATCATAGAGAAATTGCGCCCGCCATTTTGAGGAGGACTAAATTTTAAAAAGTTATTTTTAAGCTGAAAAAGCACTGGAAGAAGTTATAAAGGTGGCGATTTGGCTTGAGGATTGCTAATATAAAGATTGATTAGCCCTGAACTCGCTTTCAAGACGGATTTGAGGTCAAGACCAAGGGCTGCCTCATCACCTAGTCCAAGAATGACTGCAAAGGAAAAAAGAGTGGCAGGCTGCCATGGAAGCAATGGAGAAACGGATGACTGAAGTGGTGCAGAGTTTGGGAAAGCAAATAGAATCACAGCTGCAACAACAGTTGCAACAACAGCTGCAAATACAACTGGAGCAAATAGAACAAGTACAAGTCCAAGTACAGAAAAAAAATATGGAAGAGCTAAAAGAACTGGTACTAACAGAAGTGGCAGGGATAAAAAAAGATACAGAAGAAGTTAAAAAAGAGGTTAAAAGTCTGGTGACAAAATCAGAAGAAATGGAACAGAAAGTTAAAAGAACCCTGTCAGAAAATACAAGACTGGAGTCCATGATGGAATATAGGGCCACTCAGAACCACTTGAGATTGAGAGGAATCGAAGAGGAGGAAGATCAAGATTTACGGGCCCTAGTAATTAACACATTGACAACTTACATAGGGGAAGATGTTGGAGACTTGGATCCAGACTTTGACCTGATTTACAGAGTAAATTCAGCGTATGCCAAGAGAAAGCAATTACCCAGAGATGTGATTGTTCAATTTGTGACTACTAAAATGAAGGAAGACGTTTTCAAGAAGCAATTTACACAACCGTTGGAAATTAATGGAAAAAAAATAATAATTTTGAGAGAAATTCCGAGATCGATCTTACAAGACAGAAAGAAATTCAAGAAACTAACAGATAGGTTAAAAGAAATGAGTATCAGGTTTAGATGGGAGATTCCATATGGATTATCATTTACATACAATTCGGTGAGATTTACTCTTAAAACGGAAGGAGACATCTACAGATTCAAAGAGAACAACTTTGATGATTTCAAAGATATTTAATTCAAAACAACTATGGATTACAAATTTTTATCTTGGAACGTAAATGGACTAAATTCACCAAGCAAAAGAAGATTAGTGAATCATTGGCTAGAGAAACAAAAATGTAACATAATTTGTTTGCAAGAAACACATATCAGAAAACAAGATAATAAATATTTGGTTAATAAAAAATTAGGAGAAGAATTTCATTCATCAGCAGTTAATAAGAAAAAAGGAACAGTGATATACATTACCAAAGAATTGGAACCTAAACAAATCTTCTCAGACAAAGAAGGAAGATATGTTGGCGTGGAATTAATGATGAATAGAAAAAAGACATTGCTTGTAAATATATATGCACCCAATGGGGCAAAAGAGACTTTTTTAATGATTTGACTAAAGAGTTGGACTGTTTAAATTATGATCAAATAGTCCTTGCAGGAGACTTCAATGGCACAGTGAACAATGTATTGGACAGAAAGTCCAAAGCAAGTGGAGAGGCGGTTGGAAAGCTGCCAAAAAATTTTTTCCAGCTAATGAAGCAAGAGAAACTAGAAGATATTTGGAGGAAGTGGAACCCTAAGACAAAGGATTATACATTTTATTCTAACAGACATAACTCCTTTTCTAGAATCGATATGATTTGGATGTCAGAGGAGATGGCACAAAAAACCTACAAAATAGAAATTTTACCGAAAACCAACTCAGATCACAACCCTTTACTTTGGATATCTAAAGAAAAACCTAAACAATTATATTGGAGAATTAATGAGGACTTATTGGACCAAAAATTAATTAATGAAACTTTAAAAAAAGAAACGAAAAGTTTTTTTGAACTGAATTTAAATAAAGGTACTGATATACAAGTCGTATGGGACACGTACAAAGCAGTAATGAGAGGTTTGCTTATCTCTTTGAATTCTAAAGATAAAAAACAAAGGATGCAACAACAAAACGACCTTCATGAAAAAATTAGACAAAAAGAAAAGGAATTAAAGAAAAGGCCAGGGAAGAAAAAGATTATTAAAGAGATCCACTTTCTGCAGGATCAATTGAATGTTCTACTAAATAGAGAATTATATTGGAATCTGAAGAAATTACAGCAAAAAGCATTTGAGGGTGCAAATAAACCAGGAAAATTTTTAGCGTGGCAATTGAAAAATAGAAAAGAAAGGAATTTTATAAGTAAAATTACTGAAGACGGAAAGGATGTTATGAATTTGAAAGGTATAAAAAGAGTCTTCTTCAAATACTACGCCAAACTGTTCAAAAAGAAAGGAATTGACCAACAGAAAATTAAGAAATATTTGGAGACTATTGAAGTTCCAGAGCTGGGAAAACAAATTAAAGAGTTATTAAATGGTTTAGTAACAAAGGAAGAGGTGACAATGGCAATAGAAGACGCAAAGTTGGGCAAAGCTCCAGGTCCAGATGGCTTTACAGCAAAGTTTTATAAGAAATTTAAGGAGGAGCTAACCCCTATCTTAGTACTTCTGTCGAACGAGATAAGAAAGACTAAACGGATCCCAGATTCATGGAAAGAAGCAAATATTTCATTGATACCCAAAGAAGGTTTAGATTTAACTGAAGTAAAGAATTATAGACCAATATCGCTATTAAATAATGATTACAAATTATTTGCGAAAATTATTTCGGAAAGACTGAAAAAATATTTGAAAGATACTATAGCGGAAGAACAAGCTGTTTTTTTACCAAATAGACAGATTAGAGACAATTTAAGAGTGGTGATTGATGCAATCGAATACTATGACAAACATCCAGAAAAAGAAGTTGGATTCCTCTTTTTAGATGCGGAAAAAGCTTTTGACAATTTAAATTGGGAGTTTATGCTGCAAGTTATTGAAAAAATGGATATAGGACAGTCTTTTCTAAACATGATTGTGGCAATTTACTCAGAACAGAGAGCAGCTTTGAATATAAAGAAAGAACAGATTTCTTCCAAGTTCAAAAGGGAACACGTCAAGACTGCCCGTTATCCCCGTTGTTGTTTATTTGGATATTGGAAATATTATTGACAGCGATAAGAAAAGATAACAGCATTGAAGGACTCACAGTGAAAGGTTTTGCATATAAATACAGGGCATTTGCAGACGATGTAATGTTTATGATTCCAGATCCAATCGACAAAATACCACAATTGATGGAAAAAATTGAAGAATTTGGATCAGTTGCGGGATTCTACGTTAATAAAAGTAAAACCAAAGTGATGTGCAAAAATATGACGAAACAAAGACAAACAGAACTTCAAGAGAAAATTCAATGTGAAGTAGTTACAAAGACTAAATATTTAGGAATTGAATTGACCATGAAAAACATTGATTTGTTCAAAAATAACTATGAAAAGGTTTGGCACAGGATTCAACAAGACATGAAGAAATGGGATACCTTGAATCTATCGTTATTGGGAAGAATTGCAACTGTAAAAATGAATGTTTTGCCGCGTTTGATGTTTTTATTTCAAGTTATTCCAATATTAAAACAAAGGAAAATACTGGATACGTGGCAGAAAGAACTATCGAAATTTGTATGGGCAGGAAGAAAGCCAAGGATTAAAATGAAAATTTTATGTGATGCAAAGGAAAGAGGAGGTCTACAACTACCAAATTTAAGACTGTATTATGATGCCGTCTGTTTAACATGGTTGGAACAGTGGATTAATTTAGAAAATAAAAAGTTATTGGCTCTAGAAGGGCATGATAACAAGTTTGGATGGCATGCATATTTATGGTATGGAAAAGTAAAAATAGATAAATTTTTCAAACACCACTTCATAAGACGATCACTGTTCGAGACTTGGATGAGATATAGAAAATTCTTCTCAGAAGAAAGACCACTTTGGATAGTACCAGCAGAAGTGATTAATCTATATTCAAGAAATCAAGGGTTAGATTGGCTACCTTATAAAAGTCTTTTAAAATTAGAAGGGAAAAACTTTGTGTTAAAAGATAGATTTGATGTGGAATTTGAATATGATTGGTTGAAGTATAGACAGATTTATGACTTATTTAAGACCGATAAAAGAGAATATGGTTTTAGAGAAAATAACACTGAAATTGAAACTGTATGGCTTGAGAAAGGTAAAAAAATGATTTCTAAACTGTACAAGGTTTTATTGAAATGGTATACTGAGGATGAAATTGTAAAAGAGCAAATGATAAAATGGGCGGTAAATATTAATAATGAGATATTAATGACATCTTGGGAATATTTGTGGAAAAAGTCAATGAAAATTTCAACTTGTGTAAATGTTAAAGAGAATTGTTATAAAATGATGTACAGATGGTATATGACGCCTAAAAAAATTGCTATTATAAATGAAAGTATGTCTAACAAATGTTGGAAATGTAAGAAACATGAAGGGTCTTTTTACCATATGTGGTGGACATGTGATAAAGCAGTAAAGTATTGGACTGAGATCCACAATGAGATACAAAAAATTTTGAAATGTACTTTTAAGAAAGACCCACAGATGTTATTGTTAGGTCTTAAAATGGAAGAAATAAATGTAGCCAAGAGAACACTACTATGGTACTTGATTACAGCAGCTAGACTGACTTTTGCTCAATGTTGGAAACAAGATAAAGTACCTGAAACATGGGAATGGATTAAAAAGACATTGTTTATGGCAGAAATGGACAAATTAACAAGAAAATTAAACAATGAAGAAGACGAAACCTTTTTCGGAGACTGGAAAGACTTTCAAGAATACTTGTTGAAGAATTGGGATGTAAAACGTGGTTTGATTTGTTTTGACAGCTATTGAGGAGAAGTGGAAAGAGACTCAGATCTTTGAATTGTTACCATTAGTAAAAGAAATATGTTTAGTAGTAAATGTAATTGTATAAGAGAAATATCAAGGGGGTTGGAGCAGCGCGGGAAGCCTTGTTTGGGGGGAGAGGGAGAAAGAAAAATGGATATGTATTGGTTTGTTTAAATTGTATGAACATGTGATACATCCAATAATAAATTGTATTTAAAAAAAAAAAAAAGAATTTTTAACCAGAATTTCTTGACTACAGGGCAAGACCACCAGGAGTGAATGAAAGAAATGTACCCTCCACAGGACCTCCAACAAAGCGGTGAGTATGATTTCAAGATGTTGTGTAGCTGTGTGGTGTAAGATACACCTAGGCCCAGGACAGACTGGCAATTTGCCCCGGTATCGAGTCGCGGCAAAAAACCCCCGGAGTAAACGATACCGGGTTTTCCCGTCCACACAGCGGGGGCCTCTGCCGGAAGAAACGGGACGGAGGCGCGCGGGACCGTTCAGACTGCCGCGCCGGAGGCGTGCTATATTCGCCGTTCCCCCATTATTTTGGCTGTGGGCGTATGTGCGCATAAGCGCATTTCGGCGATTTTTTTTTTTTTTGCCCTGCAACGCCGGCACCGCATTGGGCAGTGGAGCGGAGCTCAGCCAATCACGCCGCTGCTGCCTCATGCCCAACGCGGGTTGCTCCCGGCTTTTTGGCTGCGCGTTCAGACTCCCCAGAAGCGGGGAAACGCGCGACGAACACAGGCTTTCACGATTTGCGACGGCTTTTATCAGGTGTTTTTTTAAACCGGCTCTGAAGCGCGAGGGCTCCGGTAAGCTCCGGGTGGGGGACGCCAGGCAGATGTGCCTGTGTGAACGTTCCATTTACTCCGATATTGAGTCGCTGTCAGCCCGGGTCCCATCCCGCGGCAAATTGCCAGTCTGTCCTCGGCCCTAGTAAGTATTTTGTAGCTTTGTAATTGTATATTTAAAAACTTGGAGGTAATAGATGGAGAAGACCATATTTTTTGCCAGTCTTTATCAGTTATGGTGGAGGCACAATCAATTTGCCATAGAGTTTGATAACTAAGTGCCTACTGGGCTTGGGGTGAAATTAATTCTCTGTATAAGATTGAGATGAAACTCTTAAAATATGATCTATCAATTTTTAGAAGTCTTTCAACTAAAGTTAGAGGTTGAGAGAGATTTGAGCATTTTGTTAATGTTTCTATAAGATATTTCAGTTGATAGTATTCTAACCAGGGTAGTGAGCATCTGTATTTTTGTTCAATATGATTTTTAGGGATTTTTCCATTACCCTGTAGTACAGTAAACAATCGTGTGATATTATGATATTTCCATAAACTGAAGGCATTTGTGGGAAGTCCTGGTGGAAGCTATGATTGACCAATTAATGATGTAAGAGGTGAAGTTTTTGAGGCTAAAAAATCTTTCCTTCTGTCCCATATTCTAAGCATATTCTGTAGGAATATGTTATAAGCAATATCTTTTGGTCTTTGTGAGGAACTTTCCCATGGTATGGATTGAAAGGAAACATTACCAGATATCTGTCTTCAACTGTTTTCCAATCAGATTGAAAAGAGGTGTTGTATTGTTTAATGATGCCTAACAAAGTTGTAGCTTCATAATATAGTGCAAGATCAGGTAAAGCCAGACCCCCAGAGTTAAGAGGTCTTTTCAGGGTTTATATGCTTACTCGTGGAGGAGCATTTTTCCATATGAAGTTTGTAAAAGATTTTTGCCATAGTTTAAAAGAGGAGGAAGGAATGTAGATGGGGATTGTGTGGAATAAAAATAATTTTTTGGAAAGATAAAAGTTTTGAGTATTTGTATTCTCTCCATCCAGGATGACATTGAGATACTTCGATAAGAAGTTAGGTCATTAATGATTTTGCTAAGTGATAAGAAGTTACAATTGAGAATGTTGGTAAGTTGAATCAGGATATCGATACCTAAATAGTGCCAAGATTTTTTCACCAAAGTAAAGTTAAACTTCCTTTTAATATAGGCCTCTTGTGAGAGAAAATAAGTAATAATAGTCCTAAATTTAAAAAGTTTATAACATAAATAATAATTAAAAAAGGGAAACAGAAGATTTCAAAATATTGGTAAAAAAATCAACTTGATAGGTTTTAGTAGGACAGTTTTCTATTTGCAAAGGTTCATCAACTTAAAGTAATATAACTAGTCCTCTACATTGTGTTTATTAATTGTTCTTACTTGCTGACTGAAGTCATTTATTTGAGTATATTCCCCTAGTGGGCTCTTTAGATCTACAGAATAACATTCTGAAATAATCCACATTTTCTCCTCTCTTTGACTACCAGTTTGTAGCAATCTCATGACTGTCATTGCAGTGTTTACTACTCTTACACTTTGAATTTTCTTCTTTTCCTCCTCACTATGAATTCTGCTTCAAATGTCCTGTCACAAAATGTGTGAGGTCTGAATAATTTAATCAAATGAAATAGAGTCTTATCTCATATGGCCAAATCAAATTCTAACGTGATCCTGCTTCAAGGAACTCATCTTCATTCTACATCACAGCAGGAATTAAAAGCCAAATGATTCAGCAACAGTTCCATGCCAAAGGTATGTCTAAATCGCATGGTGTAGCCATCTTAATAATGCGCAACACTAGCTTTCAATTCCAGAAAACAAAGACTGATCCCCAGGGATGCTTTTTTTAAATTAAAGATCTTCTTGAAGAATGCTTGGCCATGATTGCTTCAATCTATGCACCTAATACCAATCAATTAGCATTTTTAGTGGAAATTTTCTCGGCCCTAGAGACATTCCGAGAAGGTGAAGTAAATGTAGGCGGGGACTTCAATCATATAGTCAATCTTAATCTTGACTGTTCTCATGCTTCCAAAAACCGCCCCCGGAAAGAGAAGCAGAACACAAAACTAGCTGATGTTTTTCAACAATTCCATTTAATCGCCATCTGGAGGCATCTCCATCCAACAGATAGAAAATACACATGCTACTCATCGTTGCATGATATTTAAATGAGGATTGACTTCATTCTTGTTTCTGACACCTTGGTTGACAAAGTACTTGACTCTGACATTGGTGCAATCATCTGGTTCGATCATGCTTGGGTGAATTGAACTGTACAAATGTCATTATATCAAGATACTTTAAAAACATGGTCTCTAAATAAATCTGTAGAACTGTAGAACTTCATATTCAACAATAGTTAAAGAACAACTGCACGTAAGAGTCATCCCCTTCCATGATTTGGGACACACTAAAAGTAGTACTCTGGGGACAATTGATTTCCATGACGTCACACCTGAAAAAAGAAAAAGAAGCTTTAAGGACTGAAATGATTAACAAGATATCACATTTAGAAAAGATGCATAAAGCCACGGGAAATTTTTAAAAAAACCTATGGCAAACTTCTCACAGAATGCAAATTACTAGAGACTTTAGAGAGTTCCCAGATTCAAAAGCATCTTTTGTTTTTAAAACAGAAATACTGGGTAAATTCACCCAAGTCCTTGAAACTCCTGTTATGGCAGGTGAAAGATAAAAGATCATCAAGACCTGTGCTAGCATCTAAAGATCCTCAAGGAAAGTTACATACTGCTTCCGCAATGATAAATAACCTCTTTGCTGACTTCTACCAGTGTCTCTATACTTTGACTAACCCGACATTTGAAAATATTCAAGCTTTGAAAATATCTTAGCTTTGAATCTGCAGATCAAGAAGCTTGAAGGCTCTCACCATGAGTTGTTAGAAGAACCAATTGAACTTCAAGAAGTTTTAGAGGTCATCAAACAACTAAAGAACAATGAATTTGCTGGTCCTGATGGCTACCCTTCAGAGTTCTATTAGAAGCTTGCATCTACTCTGGCACCACCCCTGACAGCAGCTTGTAATGCAATCATGATCCCAGGTAAATTACCTCCATCCTGGAGCTCCACTTCCACTGTTGTGATTCCAAAATTAGGTAAGGATCTCTCAAAACCTACATCCTTTTGCCCATCTCTCTCCTAAATCAAGACTACAATTTTTTTACGGCAATCCTAGCCAAACAACTGAACTCCTTCATAACCCAATATGTCCATCCAGATCAGACTGGATTCATGCCAGGTAGAGACCTAACTGACAATATCTTTAAAACTCTTGCCACATGTGAAAAAATGAAAATGGAATTGCATCTTCTATCACTTGATGTTGAGAAAGCTTTTGATTCTCTGGAAACATCTTATCTTTTCGCTCTTTTCCATCATATGGGATTTGGAGACCTATTTCTTCAGGCAATATCTGCAATCTACAGTCAACTGTCAGCTCAGGTCAAAATAAATGGTATGACCTCCAGGAAACTTCTGATAAACAGAGGCACAAGGCAAGGCTGTCCTTTATCTCCTATCCTCTTTGCTCTCACCTTGGAACCTTTGGCTGCTACAATCTGTCAAAACCACAACATTCAAGGTAGTACTCCTGGATCTCATGCCATTAAAATAAGCCTATTTGCGAATGGCATGCTTCTGTACTTAACTAATCCAGTAGAATCCTTGAAACATCTACAAGAGGTTCTCTCAACTTTTACTTTAGTATCTGGCTTGAAAATTAACCAATCAAAATCATGCTTAATACCTTTTAATCTCCTGCTGGAGACAATATTGAGCCTTTGTGGCTGTTATTACTTCCAGTGGACTGAGAATACACTCCCGTACTTGGGAATTCATATACCTAGAAAATTGACAGATCTGTTGAAGGTAAACTTCCAATCCAAAGTTGTCAGGCTCAATAGCAAGTAGATCCAGGCATTCTTCAAGTAAAGAGATGCTTTATTGGAATACAGTGCTGTTATCCACAGTAATACTGCTATTGTCAGGAATGGAGGCATGAGCCGTTCAGACATTGATATAGTATGATGCAAAGCCAAACTAGCAAATAAACTGTTAGCGCACGCGCGGGAAACTCCCGGCGGGAGGATTACTTAATAGTCAGGAGTACCACCCCCCACCACCACCTAGTCACATAGGACTGGAAAATTCCCCAGACTGAGGAATGCTCCAAAGTCTATTCTTCAAGACCGCCGTGATAAGACGATGCGGCAGGAAAGTATGCTCCCACGTTGCAGCTGGCATCTTCTACACAAGCGCAAAAGTGAAAGGCAAGGCGGTAAACACAGAACAATGAACACAGTGTACATGATAATACAGAGCTTTAGCCCTCTGACAAAAGTACAAGAAATCAAATTGGACTTAAGAAAATGGAATAAACGGTATCTCTCCTTCCTGGACAGATTACAACTCATCAAAACTTTTGTTTTCCCCAAACTGCTATCCTCTTCTGAACCATTCCTATTAATATCCCTCCTGAAATGCTGAAAACTTGGCAGTTCTCTTGAAACTCCTTTGGCAACATAAGAGACCTAGAATTAGCTTCCAAACAATCCGTAAACGCACTTCACAGGGTGGCTTAAACTTCCCAGACTTGATGATATATTATAAGATGACACTGCTGGTTCCCATAACCCCCTTTGAAAACCTCATTGGATCAAAGGATTGTAGCTCTAAGGGTTTCATTGCTACCATGTATGGACTCCCAATTCACCAAATTGGTGATAAATCTCTTTGTCTACAACTCCATTGGCAAAAAAGACTGTGAAGTCAATATCACTGAGGCTCGATGGTCAAATCTCTGGTCTTCCAAGCTGCTGTTTTCACCTGTCATTTCAACCAAGCTACAATCTTACAAGGTTGGTATCTTATGCCTGAGAAACAATCTAAGATATCATCCATGCACTCTCCATTGTGTTGGAAAAAATGTGGTGAAGTGGGATCCTTTGCTTACTGCTGGTGGCGGTGTAAACACATAGAGGAATTCTGGCATGATATCCTATCCCAAATACAGCTGATTACGAGTTATACTATCCTGTTTGACCCAACCCTGCTCTTTCTAGATCTCTGAGCACAAAAGAAACACCACTGGCTGAAATAAGCAAATTAGCAAGTCTTATAATAATCATATAAGCATAACAGCAAATATAATACAATTCAAATGAATAGGCCAAAGTGCAATAATGAGCATACATCATTATGAGAAAAGGCACAGGATCTGAGCCATGAAAAGCCAACGCTTGATTGACTATTCTGCCTTAGTATATGCCAGCTTTTGAGACTGGGTCCCATTACAGACATGCTTGAATAAGAATTATTCGAAACGCGGCATCAGGCATCCGGATTACGCGTCGGCTTTTCATGGCTCAGAAAATATGATTACTTGCACTTCAATTTGGACTCTGATAATTGCTTCTATATTGAAGTAGATACTTGGAAAGACTATAGACTGTGCCTTTTCTCATATGCTTTATGTATGCTCATTATTGCACTTTGGCCTATTCATTTGAATTGTATTATATTTGCTGTTATGCTTATATGATTATTATAAGACTTGCTAATTTGCTTATTTCAGCCAGTGGTGTTTCTTTTGTGCTCCTAGTTCTGGACACTGGCTTCCACCCCCCTTTTTTTGCTTTCTAGATCTCTGGCATCCAATCAATATACCAAAAATCCGATGTGAGCTAATCACTAGTCTTCTTGTAGCAGCAAAAGCATCGATTGCCTCTACATGGAAGTCAAGTCAAGCTCCCACACGCTTCTGCTGGTTCAACAAAGTCTGGGACCATTATGGATAAGATTACGGATCATCTACAACACTCAAAATTATATCCCAAACTCTCCAACTTTGGGGGGAAATGGTTCCTGTTTATGGAATTCATAGCAAACTTTGATTTCCAACCTTGCAATCCCACATACCTAAAACTAATCTATCTTTAATCTACTCTTTTCTTGCAATATCTAGTTGTGATTCTGCATATGGTCATTGAGATTTGTTCTGCTTACTTACTTAATTCTTTAACCATAGTACATGAAAACTATTTTCTCATATAACATTCATATTGTTAACCGCCTTGATCAACCGTATTAATGTGATTTTATTACATATACTCTTAAAGTTTATATTGGATTATCATCTTGAAAAGATCTGTTGTACGTTTATTGAATTTTGTCTTATTTTGAAAATTCAATAAAAATAATAAAAAAGAGTGGTCAGGGAAGGAGGATGAAAGGTCCCAGTCGAAAAAGGTAAGGAGGAAGTTGACTGAAGTCTGAGAGAGGGCTAGGCAGTCTTGGGTCTTTTACAGACAGAAAGGTGCCATGCCTCCTGCAGTGTCAGAAGCTAGCATTCCTAGCTCCAAGGGCAGCCAAGAAGAACCTTTCATGCCTGACCCAGGCAGATGGGCTACCCCCTGGCTTAACCCTTGAGGAAGACACTGCAGCCAAGGCAGGAGTTGCAAGACCTGGGAGAAGGTCTGAGGCAGGGAAAACAGCCCCAATTTGTTGTTATTCAGTCGCACAGCCGAGTCTGACTCTTCACGACCCCATGGACCAGATCACGCCAGGCCCTCCTGTCTTCTGCTGTCCGCTGAAGTTTGCTCAATTTCATGTTCATTGCATCGATGACACTGTCTAACCATCTCATCCTTTGCCGTCCCCTTCTTCTTTGACCTTCAATCTTTCCCAGCATCAGGGTCTTCTCCAGTGAATGCTCCCTTCTCATTTGGTGGCCAAAGTATTTGAGCTTCAACTTCAGGATCTGGCCTTCCAGGGAACAGTCAGGGTTGATTTCTTTTAGGATTGAATGATTTGATCTCCTTGCAGTCCAAGGGACTCTCAAGAGTCTTCTCCAGCACCATAGTTCAAAAGAATCTATTCTTCAGCGCTTGGCCTAACTCTCGCAGCCATACATTACTACGGGGAATACCATTGCTTTGACCATGCAGACTTTTGTTGGCAGGGTGATGTGTCTGCTTTTTCTCATGCTGTTTAGGTTTGCTATCGCTTTCCTCCCAAGGAGCAGGCATCTTTTAATTTCATGGCTGCAGTCACCATCTGCAGTGATCTGGGATCCCAGGAACGTGAAATCTGTCACTACTTCTACAACTTCCCCTTCTATTTGCCAAGGAGTGATGGGGCCAGGTGCCATGATCTTAGTTTTTTTGATGTTGAGCTTCAAGCCCATTTTTGCGCTCTCCTATTTCACCCTGAGCAAGAGGCTCTTTAGGTCCTCTTCACTTTCTGTCATCAGAGTGGTATCGTCTGCATATCTGAGGTTATTGATCTTTTCCCCAGCAATCTTAACTCCAGCTTGTGATTCATCCAGGCCAGCATTTCGCATGATGTACTCTGCATATAAATTAAATAAGCAAGGTGATAATATACATCCTTGTCGTACTCCTCTTCCTATGCTAAACCAATCAGTTGTTCCATATCTGGTTCTAACTGTTGCTTCCTGACCCTTATACAGGTTTCTCAGGAGATATGTGAGGTGGTCTGGTACTCCCATCTCTTTAAGAACCTGCCATAGTTTATTGTGATCCACACAATCAAAGGCTTTAGCATAGTCAATGAAGCAGAAGTAGATGTTTTTCTGGTACTCTCTTGCTTTCTCCATAATCCAGCGAATGTGGGCAATTTGATCTCTAGTTCCTCTACCTCTTCGAAACCCAGCTTGTACTTCTGGCAGTTCTCTATCCACGTACTGTTGGAGCCTAGCTTGTAGGATCTTGAGCATGACCTCGCTAGCGTGTGAAATGAGTGCAATTGTGCGATAGTTTGAACATTCCTTGACATTGCCCTTCTTTGGGATCGGAATGTACACTGACCTTTTCCAATCCTGTGGCCACTGTTGTGTTTTCCAAATTTGTTGGCAAATTGAGTGCAGCACTTTAACAGCATCTTCTTTTAAGACTTTGAATAACTCAGCTGCGATACCATCAGCTCCACTAGCTTTTTTGTTAGTAATGCTTTCTAAGGCCCATTTGACTTCGCTTTCCAGGATGTCTGGGTCGAGGTCAGTGATTGTACCACCGTGGTTGTATAGGACATCGAGGTCCTTCTTGTATAGTTCTTCTGTGTATTCTTGCCATCTTTTCCTAATCTCTTCTGCTTCTGTTAGATCCCTACCGTTTTTGTCCTTTATCATGGCCAGCTTTGCATGGAACGTTCCCTTGATTTCTCCAATTTTCTTGAAGAGATCTCTAGTCCTTCCCAATCTATTGTTTTCCTCTATTACTCTGCATTGGTCATTCAGGAAAGCCTCCTTATCTCTCCTTGCTGTTCTCTGGAAATCTGCATTCAGATTTCCTTTTCACCGTTGCCTTTAGCTTTCCTTCTTTCCTCTGCTATGTGTAAAGCCTCATCAGACAGCCACTTTGCTTTCTTGCATTTCTTTTTCTTTAGGATGGCGGTGATTGCTGCCTCCTTTACAATGTCACAGACCTCTGTCCGTAGTTCTTCAGGCACTCTGTCTATCAAATCTAGTCCCTTAAACCTATTCTTCACCTCTACTGTATATTCATCGGGGATGCGATCTAGGTCAAATCTGAATGGCCTAGTGGTTTTCCCAACTTTCTTCAATTTAAGTCTGAATTTTGCAATTAGTAGCTCATGATCTGAGCCACAGTCAGCTCCAGGTCTTGTTTTTACTGACTGGATAGAGCTTCTCCATCTTTGACTGCAAATTATATAGTCAATCTGATTTCGGTGTTGCCCATCTGGTAATGTCCATGTGTAGAGACGCCTCTTAGGTTGTTGGAAAAGGGTGTTTGCTATGACCAGCGTGTTCTTTTGACAAAACTCTGTTAGCCTTTGCCCTGCTTCATTTTGTTCTCCAAGGCCAAATTTGTCTGTTATTCCGGTTACCTTTTGATTTCCTACTTTAGTATTCCAGTCCCCTATGATGATGAGGACATCATTTTTTTGGTGTTAGTTCTATGAGGTGTTGTAGGTCTTCATAGAACTGGTCCACTTCAGCCTCTTCTGCAGCAGTGGTTGGGGCATAGACTTGGATTACTGTGATGTTGAATGGTTTGCCTTGGATTTGGACCGAGATCATCCTGTCATTTTTGAGATTGCATCCCAATACTGCCTTTCTCACTCTCTTGTTGACTATAAAGGCCACACCATTTTTTCTATGGGATTCCTGGCCACAGTAGTAAATATAATGGTCTTCTGAGTTAAATTCGCCCATTCCTGTTCACTTTAGTTCACTGATTCCCAAGACGTCAATGTTCATTCTTGCCATCTCATTTTTGACCACGTCAAGCTTACCTTGATTCATAGATCTTACATTCCAGGTTCCTTTGCAGTATTGTTCTTTGCAGCATCGGACTTTCCTTTCACCGTCAGACACATCCACAACTGAGCGTCCTTTCGGCTTTGGCCCAGCCGCTTACCTCTTTCTGGGGTTACTCATACTTGCCCTCTGCTCTTCCCCAGTAGCATATTGGACACCTTCCAACCTGAGGGGCTCATCTTCTGGCGTCATATCTTTTAGCCTTTTGTTACTGTCCATGGGGTTTTCTTGGCAAAGATACTGGAGTGGGTTGCCATTTCCTTCTCCAGGGGATCACACTTGGTCTGAGTTCTCTGCTGTGGCCTGTCCATCCTGGGTGGCCCTCCACAGCATAGCCCACAGCCTCTTCGAACCACGCAAGCCTCCTCGCCACGACAAGGCAGTGATCCATGAGGGAGAACAGCCCCAACAGTGTGGTATAAACAGATGGAAATGGGGAGGTACAAACTGGCTGGCCCACAGAGTGGTGATTGACTTCTCAAGCTGACAAAGCCATCAAAACACCTCCTGCACCTCAGGCTTCTATCCGAAAATTTGTGAAAAGATGGCTCCTCCACAGGGAGATACAGCCCCTGGTCCTGAGGACTTCACAGGAATGTTACTATCTACCAGTTGAGATAGCTATATTATAAGTCATGCAGGCCCCATTTGGAGTGCAGCCATGCCTCAGTAGTGCAGGAGATGATGTGCCAGTATGAGATCATAGATTTACTTATAAAGATCTCGTGCACAAGAGTTTTATATGATTTCAGCCAGATGGCTTGGAAAGCTGCTGTTCAGAGTGGTCAGTATTGAGTGGGATGAACTAGTTCATCTGACCCAGTATACAGCTGTGTCATATCAGGTAATTTTAGATTCTAGACTTAATTGTCTTATGGGCCCCTCCTTTAGATGATAATGTTCATTAAACTGCTCCCCCTCCCAAGATAAGTGATTTCAGGTTTTTTAAATGATAGTTTAAGCAGGTTTTCTGAATTCCCAGCTTTCTTTTTTAAAAAAGATAAGTCTCTATGCTCTTCTTTTTTTTTGGGGGGGGTGCCTTTTATCTCTCTGAGGGAAGGGCCTAGAGTCTTCCTTTTTTTAGAAAAAAATGAAAGTTGGGAATTCAGAGAACCTGCTTAAACTAGTGTTCCTACACTGCAGTGATATGTTAGCCAAATTGCCTTGATATATTAATAAAAGTGGGGAATTTGAATATTAAATGGCAATGCTTAAATAAGGGAGCAATAACCTGTGTATACCAGAGTCCAATTTATCCAGATCCCCAGAAATAGATGCAGAGTCTAGATCTTAGATAAAATGATTTCCTTTACTGACAATTCTCACATACAGTATAAAATAAAATAATCACACACTCAAGTGATACAGAACTAAGAAATTAGACAGAAAAGTATAGCAACAGTTGCATTAGCAGGAAGGTTTCATTGATTGGGGTGATATTTTACCTGTCCAATGTGATAAGGTGATCCTGCAGGGAAAATACTAGGGAAGGGGTCGTGTGTTGACCAGCAGCACATGTGGTAGGCTCCAGACAATGCTAGGAATGGAGTCAGCAAGGTAAGGTGGGGTCAGGTAGGTAGGAGAGAGAGAGAGAGCAGTGGGCAGATGCTCTTCTTATACGACCTATGAGGGGGTTGGGGCATGAGCCACCAAGACATGTAGTCCCCAGGAAGATGCTAGAAGCTGCCAGTTCCTTAATGGGTCAAGACAATGGATTTAAGTGTTGGGCAATTGATATATTGTCTACTCTTACAGTAGATGGTGTAAGACAAAGGAAAATGAAAGACAGTTGTTCCAGGTGCTTGGCCAGCTGTCAGTCAATGATCTGATGATCTACAGCTGTGTTATCTTGATGGACGGTGGGTGTATTTGGCCACTGAGTTAATCTCGACATGGTTAAGTTCTATTGTTTAACTCAAGGATGATTATGTGCAGTTCCTCCTGAAGCTAGGCGAAGGTTGGGGGTGAGGATGCATGCATGCTGGAGAAGAACTTCTTCCATGGTGTCCTTTGCAGGAACACTCAAGCTTCTTGTGTAAAGCATGACTTTTTCATAGGGAACTGATGCTGGCTCTTGTGTGCTTCTGGTGTCAAGGAGATTGATTTGCCTTCTGCATGGATGCAGGGGTGAAGGACATTGGGTATGTCCATGGACCCTCATCTGGCTGGCACACTGCTTCAGGGTGAGGCTTCCCATGGCTGGGCACATGTCTACAGTCCAGGAGGTTGGCAGCATCATCGGGCTACCACACAGTCCAATCCCTGGCACTCTTATTGTACAGTCCAGCTTACAGTTATAGTCCATAGCCTTATAGATGCAGCATAAAGTTCTTGCAGGGCAACAGATATATCCCTATTTTAGACTTTCTTTTTAAAAAAAGTAGGATACTCTGATGACACTGATGACAACAGCATCCCCTCTTGAAAATACTCATTATTTAAGCCATATGTGGAAGAAAATAAACCCCATAACTGTAAAAATGCACAGAAAGGGCAGATGTGTAGGAAAAACCTACCCAAAATTATTCCAATGCTTGTGGATCAACTGCCAAGAAAATCAGGAGTAACTCAGGCATGTAGAAATGGTGCAGAAAAGATCTAAGACAGCAAGAAATGTAACCAAAGGAATGGTGTTACAACCCAGTGTTCTGCATGTGCTTTCTAAAGATAACCACTATGTCATATAATTAAATGAGATTATTTACCAGTCAAGACTCACCCAGAAAAATATGAATTCTGACACCTTAGGTTATGAATTCACCATGTGTGGACTTTGTTATTTTACAGCAAAAACTGTTCTAGGTTGCAAGCAGTGTAATTAAATTTGTGAATCACTAAAAAGTATTATAATATAGACTTTTATTATTAGCATTCAATTATATTATTATAGGTCATTCTATGACCTTTAAGAATCCATAAGATGTCCTTCTCTCATTGAAAGACTTTACTATTTTGGAATGTAAATTAATAGCTTCAAAGCTACATTTGTTCTTTGCAAGGAGCTTTTCGGTCATCAGGTTCCTCTTTGTACTTAGCAATCAGTTAATTTCTGTTCACTTCTAGAAATTTATGTTAAGAATAATACTTAACACATTTCCTGAAAGATTTGGTACTCCTGTAGTTTGGGAAATGGAAATTAAAAGGCATTTTTGCAGACAGGTACAATAAGCCTTTGGTGTTTTGTTTTACACATTGATCTATTATTACTATCATTTTACCCTTTAACTGAAGTGCTTATCAAAGTCACAGCTGGCCACTGACAAAGAAACAGGCTCTGCGGGAAACCCGTGAAGCCAGGAAACTACCAGTCTGAAATTTTCTGTCCTGTTACTATCAGGTGTGTCAGCTCCAATAGTTATGTGGTCCACATTCAGAATGCTGGTAATTTGGGGTAGCATTTGTACTTCTAAAATAAACTATTGGTGGTGGCAGTGGGTGAAGGAAAGTTTAACTAATTTTAACACCAGCAAACATCACAACTGTGCATTAATCTGATTCTAGAGAAAATTCAGTTTGTTCCTGAATTTCAATTTTAGACTCTCAAAAACTGAGAAGCCTGTTTGTCAGATGCTGAAATAGATGAACTAAGGTAAATACATATTTGAATGTTAGAAGGAAAGGATTTTAATAAAAAAAGAAGGAAAAGATTTTTTTTTCTTAAAAGGAAGTGTTGATGGAAGTGGACAAATAAATAAGTATGGCTCCATAATACATAATTATGGTACCAACACAATATCTACATTGTCTTCACTAAAGACCAGGCAGAACATTATGTGATTAACATAGCTAATCAATTTTCATCTCTGAAATGCATAAAATAATGCATTCATCGTGCCCAGAACCTGATCAAAGGTTGAAGTAACATGTTGCATAAGCACTTAATGTAAACTGTGTTGTTCTCAGAATGTACATCACAACATTGCACAAATGTTTTCAGTATTCATGTGACAGTAAGTGCCTATTGAATAGCAGAATGTATTGGCACAATATTTGGTTATTTTGAAATATTTATATTCCACTGTATCTCATTAAGGTGACTATGGCTAAACTACATGTTACATTTTCCATATGGTCGCTATGGGAACTTGCAGATGTATGCTGGCTGCAAATTCCCTATGGGAACTGTTTCTAGCAGTGCTGCAATAAAATTGCTTCGAATAGCTTCCCCTGTCAAGGCTACACAAGTAACTGGTCTACAAAGCATGCAGCCAAGGAAAATCTATCCTTTTTGCTATGAAGGCATTTTTCATCAATTGACTTGAAATATGTAGAAAGGATTTATTAAGAGTGAAAGATTCAAATTACATTTCTTCTCCCCAAGAATTCCCTCACTCATACAAGCAAAACAATCTTAAACAATATGGAGTCTTCCCAGTCCTGACATACCTTCAAAAGGAAAGAGTTCTGCTTGTTAAGAGCTTGGCTCAAAAGAGAAGAGCAGAACATAACAGTATGGGCAGCACCCTTTCAAATTCGGGTGCAGATTTGTTTTTCTAGTTCTGTACCATAGAATTTGTTCACTTATGGAAAGTATGGAAAATCTCTTGGGAAATGATGTTGAAATAGTAAGAATGGGCTTCTAGGTATTGTTTGAATTGTAATTTTTGTACATAATTTTTGTACATAATTTTACAGGCTGGTACTTCCCCCCTTTCATATAACAGCCATTCAGGCATGCACACACACAAAATAATTTGTCCATTACCCTAAAGAGATATCTAGAATAAAAGAGAGAAAGAAATCCAGAAAAGGGGGAGGAAGTCCAGAGAGAAACAATGGGCTTGAAAAACGTGAATGCCTATGTTTTGCAACTGTTAAAAACAGAAACCAAGAAGTTCAGAGTTCTAATCTCATCTCAGCTTCATATTTTTGATGTTAAACATCAAAGAAGGATTGGTCCTTATTTTTCCTTCAGTTATTCCATTTCTGTAAAAAGATGATAGTTAACCAATAACCCAGACTTTACAAAGACAATATATAAATAGCTTCATATTTTCTGTTCTGCTCAACAAAATGAGACCATTTTAAGTAAATGGAAAAACATAGAAACATAGAGCTGGAAGGGATCTCAAGGGTTATCTAGCCTAACACCCTGCACAATGCAGGAAACTCACAGCTTCCCCCCCACTCCCCCAGTGATGCCTGCTTTATGCCAGGAGGAAAAGAAAAAACCTCCAGGATCCCTGGATCAATCTGGCCTGGAAAAATTCCTTCCTGTCCCCGAAGTAGTGATCGGGGTCGGCTCGCCCACTAGGGGCGCCAAAATGCCCCCCACCCCCCCATGAAAAGCCCCCCGGGCTGCTCAGCACCGGCAGCCTTGGCTTTTCTGGGTGCCTCGGTTCTAAGCCCGCCTCTTCCCTGGCTCTCCTGATGCTGGGCCATCTCCAGGCCCCACTGGGAGGTTGGCATCCCTGGTGGTGTGGGTGCCCCAGGCTGTTCTGCCTAGGGCACCCAGACACCTGGGGCCGGCCCTGTGATCAGCATTACACTGGGCATGTAATAAGGGACCATGAGAGTTGAGCACTGACTCATCTTTTCCTGATCTGCCTCAGTTCACAGAATCAGAAATATACAGAGTGCTGTCCATTATTTTCTCATCCTCTGTCTTATCTTAACAAAAACCTTAAGAGGTAGGCTAGGTTTACAAATATAGTCAAATATAAGCTTGTTCACAACTTTAATGCTAGTAGCTAGTAGAATTTTTGCCCACAAGACTCCCCAGTTTAGAGGGAACATTGAGTGTTGATGGAGGTATTGGCCCTTGATAATAATATGTTAAAATGGCCTCTGCCATTATTTTATAGCACAATTGGAATTATGGATAAAAGCAATAAAGCTGGCAGACATGTTTTATGATTTAATAAGTAGGTTAGTACATAGTGTCTACTGTGGCTGAGCAAAAGGATTCCAGATATGATGCAGTACAGTGAAAATAGCCCATGGAGACATTTATCGAGGAGTGGGGCATTGTGCTTAAGTGTCAGAAAGTCAGGCAGGAAAACCAGAAATATCAGGATTCTCCAAAGGAGTGTGAAATATAGTGGGTTCAGACGCGTAGAGTGATCAGCTTATAGATTTTAGTGATTCAGCCAGTAGAAAGAAGATTGCAAATCCCTGGACGAAGCCAGGTATTTATGCATGCAAAAGGTTACACCCAAAACCCCACTACCAACAATAGGCTATTTACATTACATTGTTTCTCAATTGGTTTACTCTAGGATCCTTGTTTCCCTACTGGTCCATTCTAGGATCCTAGCCAGCTATTGTTATGCATCCCCAAGCTACGTCTGTTGGTAAGTACATAAGAGCATAAGAACTAAGACAAGGCAATGTTGGATTAGACCAATAGCCATCTAGTCCAACACTCTGTCACACAGGGGCCAAAAATACCAAGTGCCATCAGGAGGTCCACCAATGGGGTCAGGACAGTAGAAGCCCTCCCACTGTTATCCCCCAAGCACCAAGAATACAGAGCATCACTTGCCCCAGGCTGAGAGTTCCTATCTATACCTTGTAGCTAATAGCCAGTGATGGACATCTGCTCCATATACTTATCTAATTCCCTCTCGAAGCTGTCCAGGCTTGTAGCCGCTGCCACCTCCTGTGGCAGTGAATTCCATGTGTTAATCACTCTTTGGGTGAAGAAGTACTTCCTTTTATCTGTTCTAACCCGACTGCTCAGCAATTTCATTGAGTGTCCACGAGTTCTTGTATTGTGAGAAAGGGAGAAAAGTACTTGTTTCTCTACCTGCTCTATCCCATACATAACCTTATAAACATCGATCATGTCATCCCTCAGCCATCATTTCTCCAAGCTAAAGAGCCCCAAGAGCTTTAACCTTTCTTCATAGGGAAAGTGTTCCAACCCTTTTATCATTCTAGTTGCCCTTCTCTGCAGTTTTCCCAATGCTATAATATCTTCTTTGAAGTGTGGTGACCAGAACTGTACACAGTACTCCAAATGAGGTCGCACCATTGATTTAAACAGGGACATGATGATACTGGCTGATTTGTTTTCAATTCCCTTCCTAATAATCCCCAGCATAGTGTTAGGAGGTGAACTTTGAAAATGCTTTTATTTGTTATTTTCTGACCTGCATGCACACCAGGAATGGTGCCAGCAAGAGTCTTTGCTTTGGGAGAATATATGCTTGAGTTAATGTGACTCTCTCTGTAAAATGAGGTACCACACAGCCTGTATCTCCATGCAAATGAGGTCACAGACGCATCTTACACATTTACCCAGCAGCCTTTGGGAGCAAGAAGCATCTCCATTAGCATCTCCATTACGGTCTTTTCCACAGAATGTAAAAACAACAACTTTCCACCATTGGGAGAATCTCTACCTTCACGTAACCCACAGGATGCTTGGCATTTGCATGTATGAAGACCCGGCCAGATCCATCTACATACCTAAAGGTTTCCATGCCAACCCATCTTGACACCTGGACCAAAATCCTCCCTTGTAGAAAGGTGTAGATTTTCAGCATTGCCCCACCTTAGGAGGAGGGAACCCCACATCCTTTAGCCAATGGTATAGGGATGGGATGGACCCAGAAACACCCCAAGCCAGCCCCCAGACTAACTGATAAAAGGGGTGCAACCTTTTGTTGCTGGGTTTTTGCTTGCTCTGACTTCTGCAGCCGCTGCTCCTTCTTCATATCAACAAGATAGCTAAGGTAACTTATTGTGGTAACTTGGAGTCGCGACCAAGGAACCCTCACACATATAGCTGGCCTATCTGTGTGTAGCAAAAGTAAGGAATCCTTAGTTAGAAACAATCCTTGTTCCTGAGCACTGGAAGAACCAACATCTCCTGAAGCAGATAAGTATAATTGCTTTTCCCCCTCCTGAAGACATACCTTTAGCTTAAATCCCAATATTGTTTTCCATTTCTACTGTATCTAAAAGGAACTTGAATGTATGTGTGTGTGTATCTGTTTTTGTATGACTGTAATGATAAGAACCTTCAGTAAAGAGAATCTTGATTCAAATTAAGAAACCTTTGTCAAGCATCATTCCTTGAAGAAATAGGCTTCTCAGCCGACGGACACCGGTTTCTCTGTATACATTGGCAAAAAGACCTCAAAAGTTAGTCAGCCACTGTGTAGATAAGCAGTTCGGCTAACAATAGTGTTGGCCTTTTTTATTGCAGTTACACACTTCTAGATATTTTCATTGAGTTATCTACTACAACTCCAAGATCTCTCTCTTGGTCAGTCTCTGCCAGTTTGGACCCCATCAATGTGTATTTATATTTAGGATTTTTGGTTCCACTTTGCACTTGGCCACATTGAACCCCATTTGCCATGTTGATGCCCACTCGCCCATCCTTGACAAATCCTTGACAGATGAAGTCCTCTGACTGATGGACAATTTAAAAACTAATAAATCACCAGGCCCGGATGGCATTCATCCGAGAGTTCTGAAGGAACTCAAATGTGAACTTATGGATCTCCTGAGAAAAATATGTAATCTTTCTTTAAAATCTGCCTCCATTCCTGAAGACTGGAAGGTAGCTAATGTCACTCCCATCTTTAAAAAGGACTCCAGGGGAGATCCGGGAAAATACAGGCCAGTCAGTCTGACATCGATACCGGGTAAGTTGGTGGAAACTGTTATTAAGGAAAGAATTACTAGGCACATTGATGAACAAAACTATTGAGGCAGACTCAGCATGGGTTCTGTAAGGGAAGATCTTGTCTCACTAACCTGTTAGTGTTTTTTCAGGGAGTGAACAAACATGTGGACAAGGGGCACCCAATAGATGTTGTTTACCTTGACTTCCAGAAAGCTTTTGATACAGTTCCTCATCAAAGGCTCCTAAGTAAGCACAATAGTCATGGGATAAAAGGACAAGTCCTCTTGTGGATCAAAAACTGGCTTATAAATAGGAAACAGAGAGTGAGTATAAATGGGAAAATTTCTCAGTGGAGGGTGGTAAGCAGTGGGGTACCACAGGGATCAGTACTCGGTCCGATACTTTTTAACTTGTTTATTAATGATTTGGAATTGGGACTAAGCAGTGAAGTGGCTAAATTTGCAGATGACACGAAGTTGTTCAGGGTGGTGAAAACCAGGGAGGATTGTGAGGCACTCCAAAGGGATCTGTCGAGGATGGGTGAGTGGGCATCAACGTGGCAAATGGGGTTCAATGTGGCCAAGTGCAAAGTGATGCACATTGGAGCCAAAAATCCTAAATATAAATACATGTTGATGGGGTCCAAACTGGCAGAGACTGACCAAGAGAGAGATCTTGGTGTCGTAGTAGATAACTCAATGAAAATGTCTAAACAGTGTGTAGCTGCAATAAAGAAGGCCAACGCTATGCTGGGGATTATTAGGAAGGGAATTGAAAACAAATCAGCCAGTATCATCATGCCCCTGTATAAATCATTGTTGCGACCTCATTTGGAATACTGTGTATAGTTCTGGTCGCCACATCTCAAAAAGGATATTATAGCATTGGGAAAAGTGCAGAGAAGGGCAACTAGAATGATAAAAGGGTTGGAACACTTTCCCTATGAAGAAAGGTTAAAACGCTTGGGGCTCTTTAGCTTGGAGAAACGATGGCTGAGGAGTGACATGGTCGAGGTTTATAAGATTATGAATGGGATTGAGCAGGTAGAGAAACAAGTAGTTTTCTCCCTTTCTCACAATACAAGAACTCGTGGGCACTCCATGAAATTGCTGAGCAGCCGGGTTAGAACAGATAAAAGGAAGTACTTCTTCACCCAAAGAGTGATTAACATATGGAATTCACTGCCACAGGAGGTGATGGCAGCTACAAGCATGGACAGTTTCAAGAGGGAATTAGATAAACATATGGAGCAGAAGTCCATCAGTGGCTATTAGCCACAGGATATAGATGGGAACTCTCAGTCTGGGGCAGGTGATGCACTCTATTCTTGGTGCTGGGGGGGGCAGCAGTGGGAGGGCTTCTAGTGTCCTGGCCCCACTGCTGGACCTCTTGATGGCACCTGGTATTTTTGGCCCCTGTGTGACAGAGTGTTGGACTAGATGGGCCATTGGCCTGATTCAACATTGGCTTTTCTTATGTTCTTATGTTCTTAGCATTGGATCCATTCCAATCTGGCTTCTGCCCTGGTTACAGGATGGAGATTGTGCTGGTTCCCTTGATGGATGACCTCCGTAGACAGCTGGATTGAGGTGGGTCAGTGCTGCTGTTGTTGCTTGACCTCACAGAGGTGTTCAACACAATCAGTCATGATCTTGTGACTTACCACCTCACCGATGTAGGAGTGCATGGGGTGGCCCTTCAATGGCTTTCCTCATTTCACAAGGGTTGGGGACAGAGGCTGGCACTAGGCAAGGATGTGTCCTCTAGGCAACCCTTATTATGTGGGGTTCCTCAGGTAGCACCCCTCTCTCCAAGTTATTTAACATCTATATTTGCCCCCTCACCCAGCTGGCAAGATGTTTTGGGCTTGGGTGCCATCAGTCTGCTGATGACATCCAGCTGTATCAGTTACTGGATGGATGGCTGTCAAATTTGGCTGAGAAACTGGAGGCCATATTGGGATGGCTAAAAAAGAGCAAGCTGAGACTGAATCCATTGAAGATGGAGATTCTGTGGCTGGGGAGGGTCTTCAGGATTGGATTTCAGGATAGCAACCCTTGACGGGGCACCACTGACACCAGCGCTGTCTGTCAAGAGTTTCAGCATGACCTTGAATACCTCCCTATCGATGGAGGCCCAAGTCACGCATACTACCAGGCTGGCATTTTTCTACCTTCACTAAACCCACCAACTGGATCTATTCTTGTCACCCCCTGACCTAGCTACATTAATCCTTGTGACGGTCACCTCCAGGCTAGACTACTATAACTTCCTGTACAATGGCCTACCCTTGAGACCTTGGTTCAGAATGCGGCACCGCGAGTCCTGATGGGAACGTCATGGACAGCACATAATCAATCAGTGCTACATCAGCTACACTGGCTTCCACTAGAGTATTGGGTCAGGTTCAAGGTTTTGGTACTGACCTTTAAAACCTTGAGCAGTCTGGAACCAATGTACCTATGACACCCTCTTCTCCACTATGTCCCAGGAGAGCTTTGCGTTCTATTGATAACAACTTGCTGGTGATCCCTGGCCCTAAGAATGTCCAGCTGTCCTCAACAAGGGCCAGGGCCTTCTCAGTCCTTGCCCCAACCTGGTGGAACTCTCTGCCAAATGACACCAGGGCTCTGCAGGATCTTGTGCAATTCTGCAGGGCCTGTAAAGGCAAAGATGTTCTGCCAGGCTTTTGGTTGAGGGCAACAACTGTTGGTTGCACTGGCTGGCACCCTTTCCCTCTCCCCCATGTATATTTTAAGCCCCCCCCAAAATGGCTGGACAGCCCAGAATGGGAACAGAAAATTATAAATTGCCATCAGGGATATTTTATTCTGGTTTTCTTTTATTGACTGTACATAGATATTTTAAAATTTGTATTGGTTTTATGGCATTTGCCTTTTAAACATTGCCCAGATTGGGTGATTAATAAATCAAATTAATAATTATATATATACTAGTAATAAGTCCCGTTGTGGAAATAAATACAACAAGCTCTAGAAAGAGGCTCTGGGAGAGTGCCCTGGGCTTGGGCACTTAGTGTCAATTTGCTCTGGTGACCTCAGCAGGGTATAATGACACAGAGTCCACCAGTTTCTCCAGGGGAACTGAGCTCTGCCATCTGGAGAGCAGTAGTAATTCTGAGTGATCTCCAGCCCTCATCTGGAGATCTGCAACAATAGTTCCCCAGGAGGGAACAACTGGCTTAGAGGGTGGAGTCTATGGCATTGTACCTGTCTGAGGTCCCACCCCTCCTGAAACCTCACCTTCTCCAGGCTCCATCCCTCAGATCTTCTGGAATTTCCCAACGTGGAGTTGGCAACCCTAACTCCCTCCTAGCCAATCATCAACCTACCTTTATTTCAATCTTCAGCTTTCCATCTCCCCCCCCCACCTGCAGCCTCTACTGTGCTCTGAAGCCCTGAATGCTACATTACATTGGCTGTAATGGGGGCCATCTCAGCAGGGTATAAGGACACAGAGTCAACCATTTTCTCCAGGGGAACTGATCTCTGCCATCTGGAGAGCAGTTGTAATTCTGAGTGATCTTCAAACCTCACCTGGAGACCGGCAACAATTATCACTGTCATCTGGTATCACCTGGTATCACAACTGAACTCCAGACAACAGATCTCTCCCTTTCCCAGGAAAAAATAACTTCTTTTGAGGGTGGCCTCTATGAATGAATTCTATTCAACTAAGGCTTCTCCCCTCCCCAAACTCTGGCTTCCTTGGCATTCCCCCCCCATTCTGGAAAGTGTTGCCTCAGCAAACCTGGCTTGGAGGCTAAAGATGGTGGGTTTTGTCCCTTAAGGAATCAATTGTCGTCTGGTGAGAAGAGCAAAGACAGTACCTGTGTTCAGCGGAGCGAAGCAACTGTCTTCTGAGGAAAATTTTGGCAGGCACTGCTTCTGTAGGCGGGACTCAGGCAATGCAGCCAGTGGATAGGGACAGCTTCTTCTTCTTTTTTTTTTTGTAAATATATTTATTGGTTTTTTAAACACAAAAACATAACAAGACATAACATATAACATAAACATACAGATTCATATCTCTTAAATTCCACAACCTTCTCATAACACACAGCAAACATAATTCAAACTTGATTCATTTTTCTCGCTCATAAACCATAAATTTCCAAATTTTTCAAATAAATTCCTCCCGATGATCTGACTTCCTAATGATTTAATTATATAAAAATTTAAGATATGGCAAACACCTTCTGTCATATATAAGCTCTTTGCTTATTGTTTAGTCTCAGAGAGACAGAAAAGGGGTAAATTAACTTTCCCTGAATTAATATCTGGCATATTCACTTATACTGTTCTTTCTAATTTCCAAAATAAAAAACCACCACCTATACCCTTACCTAATGTATATATATTTAGTTAATCTGCTTTTCCAATAATACTTCCCATAGTTCTTTTCCTTTACACTAAAATAATTGGGTTCTATTTCTCTTACTCCCTCAGTTAACTATACATGTAGAAATTACCAAATTCAAAACAGCATCTTTAACGCAAAACCTTAACCCATACAACTTTAACAAATATACACTGTATTGAATATACTGAGTATTCTCTCAGTATGCTCCATAAAGAGAGCAATCCTAAACAGATCTAGGCCCAGGACAGACTGGCAATTTGCCCCGGTATCGAGTCACGGCAAAAAAACCCCGGAGTAAACGATACCGGGTTTTCCTGTCCACTCAGCGGGGGCCTCTGCTGGAAGATACGGGACGGAGGCGCGCGGGAGCGTTCAGACTGCCGCACCAGAGGCGTGCTATATTTGCCGTTTCCCCATTAATTCGGCTGTGGGTGTATGTGCGCATAAGCGCATTTTGCCGATTTTTTTTTTTTTGCCCTGCAACGCCAGCACCGCATTGGGCGGTGGAGCGGAGCGCAGCCAATCACACCGCTGCTGCCTCGTGCCCAATGCGGGTTGCTCCCGGCTTTTCGGCTGCGCGTTCAGACTCCCCGGAAGCGGAGAAACGCGCGACGAACGCAGGCTTCCAAGATTTGCGCCGGCTTTTATCAGGTGTTTTTTTAATCCGGCAGTGAAGCGCGAGAGCACCGGTAGGCTACGGGTGGGGGACGCCAGCCAGATGTGCCTGTGTGAACATTCCATTTAATCCGATATTGAGTCGTTGTCAGCCCGGGTCCCATCCCGCGGCAAATTGCCAGTCTGTCCTCGGCCCTAGTCAGAATTAAAATCAAATCCATTCAATGGGATTTAATCCCAGGAAAGCACTGTAAGAAAATCAAATGTGTAAAAAATTAATATTGTATCAGGCCTCACACCTGTTGCTTTTTGTTTTTTTGTTTTTTTAACCACCACCACATAATGTTCAACATTACCTATTTTACATCCCAATTTCTATCCAAACCAAAAATAACTAATGCGGTTATTAGAGTTCCACTCAAATTAATTTTCATTCAATATTCCGCCATCATATAACCTCAATGTATTTTTCCAGACATTCATAATTACTCATAGGCAAAAGTTCCATCTTAAAAGAAAACTACCTTCTAATTCCTTATTTCATAGTTCACAACCTAACCACTATTTACTTTCAGGCATACATTATTACTCACAGACCTGGGGGGGGAATCTAATATTTAGATCATATTGCATTAATCTCTTCTTGGTTTTCTGTAGATTTTTTTAAAAATATATATGCATTGTGGTTAAAAAGGCAAATATAAAATACAAGTAAACAATGAAGACACAAATTCTTCTGTCTGAAATAATTAAAAAAATCCATACTCAAGAGCACTGATACATCCCAGAATAATTTACATTTGTATGTGTTTTCCATACCTCAAAACTATTTTTTTAAGATTATTTCCAAATAACAAAACTGTGTCATTTTCTACCTTAGTACAGGTACAGTATAGTGTGACAGATTATCAATTATTCCACAGCAGAAAATACAAAATTCCCTGTATATAGCATTACTATAGAGAAACGTATACCCATAATGAGTTAAATGTCTCCCTGAAATCATTGCCATGGCCACTGTGTTGAGACATATTTGTTCATCCAAAAACAAGCGGATCCAGCTTACATTCAGCTTTAAACAGACTTTTTATAGCAATTAAACAGCCTGTCCACTAACACTAGCATTTTCCCAAATGTGCATTATTACTCACAAGCCTCACAAGCCTTAAGACAGTAAATTCTAATATTCAAATCATATTGCATTAATCTTTTCTTAATTCTCTGTAGCTTTTCCCCCCAAAATCATATTTAAATGTCTTAACTCCCTGTAAAGATGAAGTTCCATTTTTGACTCCTGTCTTTTTATTTTCCACCTTCTTCCCGCATACATCTTTGCAATCACATTTTGTCTTTTCTTAACTCCAGCATATTTAAAAGTCTTCCTTATTTTTTCCCTCATTTTTAATTGTCTTAACTACTTGTAAGGATAAAGCTCCATTTTTGACTCCTGTCTTTATTTTCCACCTTCTTCCAGCATGCTTCTTTCCAATCGCATTTTGTCTTTTCTTAACTCCAGCATGTTTAAAAGTCTTCCTTATTTTTTTCCTCATTTTTCCCGTTTTCCATTTAACCCGCCTGCTCAGTCTGTTACCTGACAAATCTTGATAACCTCCTTTTCCCATCTCTGGCTCCAATCCTTTCCTTACTGATTTCTTTGTAGTAACCACTTGCTTACTTTGACTCTCAGAACCTTCTGTAGTTGGGGTCCCAATATCCTGTAGTAGAACCTCCTGGTCATATTCCCATTTTTCATCAGAGCCTTGCTGGGAAGACAACAGCTCTTCTTCATTTTTCCCACTCTTGCCAAGACCCAGTACACTCTCACGAAGACTCTCAAATGCCGCACCAACTGCCCGCTCAATCTCCTCACAGAAAATCTTGTTAAACTGTTCACAAAAAAGTTGTGAGATTCGGGTGTTTTGCCATTCCTCCGTTACCTCCATTTCAAATGCTGCTTTTCTTATGTTGCCTTAAACCCCCTTAATAACTTTTATATAAATGTCCTTCCCCCTTTCTCTTCCCGGCCATTTCCCCCATAACAGGGGTTATTTAACTGGGTTTTAAAATAGTATTTGTCAAGTTTTACCGTTAATCTTCAGATTCACGTTGAGCTTCTTGTTTTTCCTTGTTTGCTGCATGTTATGTTATGTATCAAAAGGAAGAAAAACATTAAAATGGCTGGTCGCTGCTATGCAGGGAATATGGCAACCATATCCCTGCTCCTCCCAATGCTCCTGCTTCAGAGTAAAAACCAGCCACCCCCCGTCTTTGCCAGGCACGGGGGGTGGCAGAACAAGCTCCTTGCCACCTGGTCTCCCTCCAAGAGACCTGGCGGAGCCCCCCCGGTGTTCGAGAGGCTCAAAAAAAAGCAAAGGGGGATCGAACGGTTTGGGGATGTCCCGAGATCCGCCTGTTGCGCGCCGCACCAGAACTGGAACTCTAGAGTCTGCACTCCTGGATAGGGACAGCTTCTGAGTGACACACCATGGAACCAACTGATTTAGGAGTGTGTGGAATGTTCAGAAAGTGCCACCCCACTTCACAATTATATATAAGGATGTGTGTGTGTGTATTGCTATTCAAAAAGTATTTCATAAATACTATACTAATTGTCAAACCTTGCACCCAGCTCTGTTTGTCATAACAAAAGGGGGAAGGGGAATTCCTATGGGGAGGGGAGTGATAGATGTATGTGTGGACCATTTGCTCTTAGTGGCATACAGGCTCATAGCCTGCGTGGGGCCCCGGGGGCCCGCCCCCCCATGGGTTTTGCGGGCCCCCTCCCCCTCTGCTTCCCCCTCCCCAGTCACCCCCCCAAGAGTGCAGTTGTTGGTGGTGGCGGGGCCTGGGGGTGTGCGTGTCTTCTGCCGCTTCCCCCAGACATCCCCCTGCAGCCAACCAGCAGGAGGCAGCCTCTCGGCTCCGTAAGGCCCTCCCCCCCGGGCGACACTGGCCCGACCCGGCCCAGCCCGGCCCGGCTGCGGAGAGGCCCACTTGGGACGGAGAGCGCGCCGGTGCCGACGTTCCCGCCATCATGCTTCCTGGGCTGGGCCGGGCCGAGCCGGACCGGGCTGGACCGGGCCGGGGGCCCCCGAGCAGGCACCGGCGCCACCCCTCAATGGAGTTGCCCATGCCCCGCCGCCACCTCTGCTGCCCCCCGCCTGGCTGGGGCTTGGCCGCCCGGGCCCTCCGTGTTTTGTTGCCGCCGCCGCTGGCATGTCAGGCTTCCAGGGCCAGATGAGCCTCCCGCGCAGTCCGGTGGGTGGGTGGGGGGTCGGGGGCAGTGGAGGGCGGGGGGTCCCTCTCCGGGCCTCCCCTCCCCATTGTTTGTGGCACGTGGCGGCGGCGCCTCGGCCCTGGGGGCGGGGGAGGGGGCTTCGCTGCTGCCCCCCCGCCTGGCCGCAGAAGGCCCCTGCCCCGTCCCGGAGGCTGCCCTCTCGGCGAACGGGTGGGGGCGGGCGAGGGGGTGGGCAGCGAGGCTCCCGCGTGCACAGCTCCGCCTGGGGAGGGAGCGGAGAAGCCGCCAAGTGGCTTCCAAGGGGGAAGACCTTGGGGGGGCTGACTGTGGCTCACTGGGAGGGGTTGCAGCAGCTCCCATCTGCTGGAGGGAGGCGCTGCAAATTGCACTGGGAGTGGGGGTAGCATTTACGGGGGTGTCTCTGGAGCGTGCTTACTCGGGAGAAAGCCTTGCTACTGGTTGCAATGGCGGTCCCGCATTGCCCCAACGTGCCGATCCTGTCACGTCTAGTTTGTGACCAGTGTTTCCTCTAAACTCAGTTAGTGTGAGCTAGCTCAGTTTTTTAGCCTCCGGCTCACACATTTTTGTCTTAGCTCAGGAAGGATGGCTCTAGAGCAAACTAAATGATGCAGCAGCCAAATTGCTCTCTCACAACTTTAATGGCAGTAGCTCACAAAGTAGAAGTTTTGCTCACAAAACTCCACAGCTTAGAGGGAACATTGTTGGTGGGCCCCCTGAGAAAAACATGGGCCCCCTGAGAAAAAAGTTGTTAGCTACGGGCCTAGTGGCATAACTTTCCCAAGGATGACACTTCTCTCTCCCTACAGGGGAGAATGCCTGGAGATTGTTTGGAGCCTGATCTCCTTATAGATAGTGGGATGCTGCATTCCCATGGGTGGGTAGATGTACTGGTTAAGTTTGATGAATGTGATGTGTGTGTGTGTGCTCTGCTATTGGGGAGGGGTCCTTTTGAATTGCCTATATTAACTGGAGACTCACCCAAAATTGTTAGTTCTAACACAGAGATGCTTTAACTTGGAACTAGTACTTTTCTCAATAAACAAACCTTTTGCAAAAGAGAGTGTTGTTGAGAGTAACTCGGCCAGGGGTCTGACAAGGTGTTAGAACTCACTTTACTCTCTAACTATTGTCCCACCACTGGGATGGCAGAAAAAGGCAGAAGCGCTGGGATGAGTCTGGGTACCGGGTCTGAACCGGGTCTGAACCTGCTACCAACTCCAAACAAAAACACAAAGAGAAAACCACAGGCACCAAACCCAAGAAGCAAGTTCTCTTCAAGACAAAGAGCAGGAGGGAGAGCAGTGATCGACGTGAAGAGCCTGCCTGGCTTCTGAGCACTCTGGGGCATAGATAAGTACATGTCAGAATCCTGGTTAAATCAGTTCTCAACACCACTCACTTTGAAGAAAGTTTAGTTTATTGAGACCTTGAAGAATATCATACTGAACACGAGCTTTGTTAGGACTGAAGGTGAAAGTGCGGGGATTGCAGATATATTGTGTTCAAGCAAAGGCACAAAAGATCAGGACCCAATCACCCCACAGCATTTGCCTGCCAGAAACAACAGTCAACTACCCCCCCACTAAGCATGTACCCCTCTACAGAAATAAGGCAAAACAACAGCTCTCTGCAACACATCAAAGCCTTTAGGAAAACAAAAGCATTTGGTTTCACACCCCTCTTTCCTGTCAGTAATGGCTCTTTGATTCATGTTTCATACTGAGTCCATTGTTCTGTGTTCCCTATCTTGTCCCCGCTTCTGCGCTTGCGTAGGTATGCTAGCTGTAACGTGGGAGCTTCTCCGCTACTGCTCGGTGTTATCACAGTGGCCTTGAATGCAGGCTTTGGGCTATTCTTGAGTCTATGAGAATTTTCCAGTCCTGTGAAGCTGAGGGAGTGGGGGGAGTAATCTCCCGACTATTAAGCAACCCTCCCGCCGGGAGTTTCCCGCGCATGTGCTTGAAGATCATTTGCTAGTTGCTTTTTTGCATCACACTATAACCATGCCTGAGCCGCATATCCTGCCATTCCTGATAATAACCATTTTGCTGTGGGTTTTAGCACTGTATTCCAATAAAGCCTTTCTTAGCCTAAAGAATGCTTGGATCTACTTGCTTTTGAACCTGACATTCCCCCCCTTCTTTCTCTATGGCAGGTGAACTATAAAATGCATACTGAGCCTGACAGTGCAAGAGCACCCAGACCAGTAGAAGAGACGAGTATCACATACTTTCCATGATGACCCAGAGTGAATGAGATTGATGGAAGAGCATGAGGAGGAGGCCTATGCTGATTTGAGCCACACCAAACTCCAAGCTAAGGTGAGGGAATTGAAGGAGGGACTCCAATTTCTCATCAAAAACTTCCTGAAGGTGGTGAAAGAATTGATGGAGAAGGAACTGGAGGAGTCCAAAGAAGAAGAAGAAAAAGAAGAAGAGATTGGATTTATACCCCACCCTTCACTTGGAGTCTCAGCGGCTTACAAACTCCTTTCCCTTCCCCTCCCCACAACAGACACCCTGTGAGGTAGGTGGGGCTGAAAGAACTCTAACACAAACTGCTCTTTCAGGAACAGCTGTGCCAGAGCTTGTGACTAACCCAAGGTCACATCAGCAGATGCAAGTGGAGGAGTGGGGAATCAAACCCGGTTCTCCCAGATTAGAGTCTGCACACTTAACCACTACACCAAACTGGCTCTCTCAGAAGAGGAACCTGAAGAGCCAACTGTGGTGATGGCAGCAACAGCCTGCCTGGGGGGCATCCCAATGGCTCCCAGACCAGAGAGGGAATAGACCCAGGATGCTTTGGAAGTGACTTTCAATGGCAGCCCTGGGAAGCTAGCCTTCTTCACCATACAGGTGTGCAAGTTCCTGCAAGAGCGGGGACACACTTTCACTTCCAATGAGCACCGAGTAGACTTTGTGGGATCCTGACAACAAGATCATGTTGCTGACTGGTTTGTGGGGCTCTACAACATTGAGGCACTGGAGTTATGCAACATTGGTGCCTTCATGCAAGCACTATGCCAGCAATATGAAGACCCCCTCGAGCTGGAGAAGACCTGTACCCAACTCCAAGGATTGAGGCAAGGGAATCAGTCAGTGCAATACTTGGATGAGTTCAAGACCTATGCAGCCAAGCTCCAGGTGTGGCCCAAAGAAGTCTTCATTGAATTCTACTGTGCCAGCTTTAACACCATCATTCAAGAGAAGGCGCTGGCCCAAGGCAACCCCCTAACTTTGGGTGGCTGGATTCAAGTAGCTTGTGAAGCAGAGAACTGGCAGAACTTAGTAAGGCTGTACCCACAGAAAAACACCCTGGAAAAACATGGGGGGGAGCCAAGCCATGGCAGGGATCCCACACCCAAAAAAGACTGAGAGCATTAGAGGTGACTGGGGTTGTGTTTGCAATGTAGGAAATCTGGGCATTTTGTGGCAAACTGCCCGGCTGTGAAGAGCCCAGAAAAAGAGCAATGCAAGGGAATTAAGGAGAAGAGACCAAAGACCCCAAGTAAACTGCCCATGGCACCCAAAGCATTGCAAGCCAAAGCCCGAGATACCTCAGAGGAGACTTCATCCAGTGGAAGCGAGTCACCCCAGCCGGAGGGAAAAGGCCAGGGCCTGCTGTGAAGGACACCAGCCAGCAGGCCGGAGAGAAAACAGCACAAGAATCAGTAAGCCCCTCCCCCCCTTTTTTATTTAACTGTAATTATAATCAACCCCAAAGGGGGAATGCGCATCAAGATGTGGGCTTTAATAGACTCTGGGTGCACCTGGGACTTACTTCTCCACTAAAAACTGACTGTGCTATTGAATTACTGCTTGGCCACAAATTGCCTAAAGGGAAACTGTATTCAATGAGTCCAGTTGAGAAGGAGGAACTGTGGACCTGGTCATTGGCTCAATGATGGCGGCCACTCTCCCCCTCGCTCGGGGGAGTGACATGCACACCAGTGGTATGGAGGGAGGCTGCTAACGCAGTTTCCCCATGGAGCCTGAGGGTAGGGCTTTTGAGGGGTAGCCTCTTCGATGGTGTAATGCTGGAGAATTGAGGCACCCTTCCGCCCTCTGGCCTTCAGGCACTAGCTGGGCTGGCTGGAACAAGCAGTGGAGGTTGAGCGAAATTGCAATAACAAAACCAAGGTCGAATGGGACCGATAATGAACGTGAGTTAGACTTAGACTATAAATCAAGTGGAAACCCTTATACCCCCCCCCATCTTAAGGACGGGAGAGAGGAGGGACGCCTCCTGCTTACATAAACTGATAAGCGAAAAAGAAGGGGGGGACAGGGAATTCAAGTGACTGACTTGTTTTGAGAGGCTTACCAGAGTGGATTCATTCTGAAAGTGATTTTCAGAGGTGTTGAAACAGCGATTGGCTTTTGTAAACAATTAGCCATAATGGCGGGCGCAGGGAAGAAAGGTTTGAAACTGAAACCAGCAGGCAGCCAAAGTCTGAAGCTGGAAGAGGGACTTGATGTCATAAAGCTCCTACCGGATACCCTGAAGCCCATGATGGAACAACTTGCTGGTATTAACCAGCAGTTGGCCACACTCAACCAAAACTTTGCATTACAGCAACTCCAGCTGGCAGAGATGGTTAAAAAGACGGAGCAAACAGAGAAAATGTTTAAAGAAATGTACTCCGCAAGCAAGAACATGAAGAAAAAGATGAGAGAATTAGTGAATAAACAGAAATACCAGGAAAACCGTTTACTGCAACTACAAATGGAAAAGGCATATATGGTTCTCAGATTTCAAGGGGTTCCTGAAGTACCGAATGAGGACTTGAAAAAAGAGCTCAGCGAAATTATCGCACCAGTAACAAGCTTGAAAGCGGAAGAAATCATTCACGATATGGAAGCAGCATATAGGGTGTACTCTAACTACACCAAAAAAAATAGCCTGCCTGGGGAAATAATGGTCAGGTTCTCAAGAAGACAAACTAGAGATGTAATTTTGAAAGCAACGTCCAACTCCATTGAAACTGGGAAGTACAACCACTAAAACTCTAAAGGACATTCCATTTGAAATTCATCAAAAAAGAAAGAACTACAAGGACCTGATTATTTTTCTCCAAACTAATCAAATCCCATACAAATGGGTGGTGCCAGAAGGGGTCATTTTTAAAATTAATGATAAAAGAGAGAAGATTGATTCCATTTTCAAAGCCAAAGAATTTCTAAAATGCCACCTGGGAACAAAAGAAGAAAGAGAAACTGGGTCGAGTGGCTCTACTCCCTCAGAGACGGATGAGGACTTGGCCAAGGAAGAGGCCGCTGCAACCATTAAAGCATCTTATGATTTAAGAGATAGAAAGCCTAGATAAAGGCAGAAGGACTCTGATAATTGCCTTTATGAAGCAAGCCGACGGGGATGCTCTGGAATTCCCTCATAACAAGTAACAAATTAATACAGTAGCTGAGTTAGATAGGAACTTACAGTTTGCATTGTTTACTAACACTAAAGTACTAACTTCTAGATTAACAGGGATAAGATCTCCTTCTCTTGGGTTTTTAATTTAGTGTGGGTTTCTTTTCTTTATCCTTAGTTTATCCCCTTCCTTTTTTTCCTTTTGTAGTTTGTAGTGCGTAAGCAAAAAAATTAATAAAAAATCCCCTTTGGGGGGCCAAAAAAAAAAAAGAGAGAGAGAGAAGGAGGAACTGTGGTGGTTTATTGACAAGAATCTGGCTTGGGGCTTCATCTGGCCAACCACCTCCTCTTGTGCTGCTCTGGTGTTATTTAGGAAAAAGAAAGACGGGGGGCCGAGACTATGCATGGATTACTGATGGCTGAATGCAGTATCCATGTCGAATGCTTACCCCCTCCCCCTCATTAAGGATCTGCTGGCTAAAGCCCCACAAGGCTAAATTTTTTCTATGCTGGACCTACAAGATGCATATTTTAGAGTACACTTCAGGGAGGGAGATGAGTATAAGACTGCTTTTAACACCTCGTTGGGACAGTTCGAATAACTGGTCATGCCATTTGGATTGGCTGGGGCACCGAGAGTGTTTATGAATTTGATCAATGAGGTATTGCACAAGTACCAATACAAAGGGGTCTTGGTTTTTCTTGATGATCTCTTGATATATTCAAAAGATAAGGAGTCACATGTCAAATTGGTGGGAGATGTAAGGGATCTAGGTGTTCTGGTTGATCACAAGCTAAACATGAGCCAGCAGTGTGATGCGACTGCGAAGAAAGCTAATGCAATCTTAGGATGCATTAATAGAAGCAGTGTGTTCAGATCATGGGAGGTAGTAGTCCCGTTCTATTCTGCTATGGTCAGGCTTCACCTGGAGTACTGTGTCCAGTTTTGGGCACCACATTTTAGGAAGGATGTCAACAAGCTCAAACGTGTCCAGAGGAGGGCAACCAGAATGGTGAGAGGGTTGGAATCCAAGTCTTACGAGGAAAGGCTGAAAGAGTTGGGTATGTCTAGCCTGGGAAAGAGAAGGCTTAGAGAGGACATGATTGCAGTCTTCAAATATTTGAAGGGCTGTCATGTAGAAGATGGAGCAGATCTATTCTCTCTTGCTCTGGGTTGCAAGACTAGATCTAATGGGTGGAAATTACAAGGGAGTTGTTACTGGCTAAATATCAGGAGAAACTTCCTAACTGTAAGAGTGGTTGAGCAGTGGAACAGACTGTCTCGGGAGGTGATGGATGCTCCTTTGCTGGACGTTTTCAAGCGGAGGCTGGACAACCATCTGTCAGGTGTGTTGTAGGGCTATCTTTCAGCTATCCTCTTGCAGAATGCAGGGGGTTGAACTAGATGACCTGCAAGGTCCCTTCCAACTCTAACATTCTATGATTCTATGTGCTGAAAGCCCTTTATGAGAACCACTTGTTTACCAAACTCTCCAAGTGCGAGTTTCACAAGGAAGAGCTAGATTTCTTGGGATATTACATCTCTGGTAAGGGCTTGGGCATGGATCCTAAAAAGATGTAGTGGGGTGGGAGCCCCCATGGACTAGGTGACAATTACAGTCATTCCTCGGGTTCACCAATTTCTACTGTCCATTCCTCCCAAATTTTGCCCAAGTAATGTTACCCCTTATGGACTTGTTAAAAACCAAGTGAAGGGGCCAGAGTGCAATAAAGTGAGCAGCTGGCTGGACTGGTGCCAGCAAGCTTTTGAGAAGTTAAAAATGTTGTTCACCTCAGAATCTGTGCTAAATCATCCCAATGAAACCAAGCAATTTGGGGTGCAAGTGGATGCATCAGATATGGCAATGTGGGGGGAGTGATCTTACAGAAAAGAAATTATGGATTTTTTCACCCCTTAGCTTATGTGTCAAAAAAGTTCTCCAGTGCGTAGAGAAATTTGGTGGTGTGGGATAAAGAACCTGCGACCATTAAATTAGCTTTGACCTCATGGAGGCATTGGCTAGAGAGGGTTCGGGTTCTGTTTAAAGTTTGGACTGACCATAAAAATTTGGAAGCCCTTTGAGCCCCAAGGTGCCTAAACACCAAACAGCTGAGATGGGTGGAGTTTTTCTTCAAGTTTTGGTTCACACTCAAGCACCTCCTGGGAAAACAAAGTTCCTAGCTGAAGCTTTGGCTTGCCTCCCTCAACATGTAAGCCAGAGGGAGGAGGTGATTGACACAATGTTCACACCCACCCAGTTGGGGTTGTGGTGGTGACATGCAGCAAAGTGAAAGGCGTGCAGCAGGTGGAGGCAGCATCCTGAACAGAGAAATTTAGGTCCGCTTTTACAGACAGGGATAAGGCAGAATTAGAGAAAGATGGGTCTTTAACACAAATGGAGGATGGATGCTGGTATCAGTAAAGCAAACTGTTTGTTCCTGAAGCACTAAGAGGGGAAATACTGTTGATGGGGCATGATAACAAAATGACTGGACATTATGAATATTTAAAAACTTAAAATTTGATACAGAGACAATTAGGTGGCAGGGAATGAAGGGAGACATTTCTAAATATGTGGCCTCATGCCAGACATGTTTAATGAGCAAAAGGAGAGTGGGGAAAACCCCAGGACTACTGCAACCTTTGGAAACCCCTGAATGCCCCTGGTCTGTTATATCTATGGATTTTATAACGGATTTGCCCCTGAATCAGGGGAAGACAGTAATATGGATGGTAGTGGATTTGTTTTCAAAGCAAGCACATTTTATTCCATGCAAGCAAGTGCCCACAGCCAAGCAGCAGGCACAGATCTTCATTTAACATATCATTAGACTCCATGCTTTCCCACACAAAATAATATCAGATTGGGGTTCTCAGTTTGTTGTGAGATTCTGGATGGAATTAATGAAACTCCTGGGGGTGGAGCAAGGACTGAGTAGTGCTTACCACCCAGAGACTGATGGCCAAACCAAGAGGATGAATCAAGTATTTGAACAATTTTTGAGATGCTTCATCAATCACCAGCAAGATGACTGGGTGGGACTACTCCCCTTTGCAGATATAATAATTCTCTACATAGTTCCATTAGTGTCTCGCCCTTCATGGCAGTACATGGATATGAAAGGGGCCCACTGCCTCTTTTGGATCATGCCAGCATGGGCTCAGGGGATGCTGGAACTTGGTGGGCTAAAGTGACTCAGGGGTGGCCTGCACTCCAAAAGACTTTGGACAAAGCAAAAGAGGATTACAAATGTTATGTGGATAAGGGGAGGGGCCCTGAGTGGGACCTGAATCCTGGGGACTCTGTATACATTTCCACTAAAAACCTCAAGGGGCTCCAACCAGGGTGGAAGCTGGGATGGCGATATGTGGGCCCTTTTAAAATTGTAGGCTGCTTTAACAAGGTGACTGTGCAGGTGGAATTGCCCAAATCATTGTATCATATCCATCCTGTGTTTCTTTTCAGTCTTCTGAAGAAGGATTCTGGATCATTGAAATGGAGACCATGTCCTCCAGCTCCTCCTCCCTTGATGGTGGATGGCTAGACTCATCAAGACATCCTTGATTCTAAGCTTAAGTGTGGTCACCTGTATTACCTGATAAAATGGAGTCATAATGAATGGGTCGCGGTACTGCATGTCATAGCTGCAAAATTGGTGCAAGCTTTCCATCGACGCCACCATTCGGGGGGCGAAGAATGTCAAACCTCACACCCAGCTCTGTTTGCCATAACAAAAGGGGGAAGGGGAATTCCTATGGGGAAGGGAGTGATAGATGTATGTGTGAACCATTTGCTCTTAGCAGCGTAACTTTCCCAAGGATGACACATCCGCCTCCTCATGGGGGGGGGATGCCTGGAGATTGTTTGGAACCTGATCTCCTTATAGATAGTGGGATGCTGCATTCCCATGGGGGGTTGATGTAATGGTTAGGTGCAATGAATGTGATGTTTGTGTGTGCTCTGCTATTGGAGAGGGGTCCTTTTGAATTGCCTATATTAACTGAAGACTCATGAAAAATCATTAGTTCTAACACAAAGATGCTTTAACCTGAAACTAGTACTTTTCTCAATAAAAATCTTTTGCTAAAGAGAGTATTGTTGAGAGTAACTTGGCCAGCAGTTTGATACTAATTTATATACAAACCAGGATGTCTCAGTGATGAAAATAGATGAATATCCCAAAAAACAAAATTTACCCAAGGTTACAGAAGAACAAAGACAATTATGAATGTGTGTATAACAATTAGAAAAATAGTGAAAGTAATAAAAAAGATTAAATTAGGAAAAGCTCCAGGCTCAAATAGTCTATTGGGTTTGTATTAGAAATGCTTTATTGATGAAATTTTACAATCCTTACAAAACACGATCACCATCTTACAAGGGGGAAAGTTGCCAAAGACATGGAAACAGGCCCATAGCTATGAGGGGGCATTTGGTGGTGCCCCCCTGATTTAATTCAAATGCCCCCACCTGTGCCTGAGCCGATCCCATGGAGGATTCCAAGGCCACAATCCATGATGCAGCTGCCCAAAGTTGCTATCGGGCACACCACTCCCCCAGATGAAGAGCACTGCAGGGGAGGTTCATCCATCTAGCCCTTTTGGCTGCAAATTTTCTGCATGGAGCAAAGTGGGGCAGCACTGCAGTTCAAACTACCTGCTGGCCCAGTACTGAAAGGGCTCTCTGTCTCCACTTCCCTGGATGCCCTGACCACACCTGGAGGCTTCTGCTTCATGGCAGAATTGAGCCAAGGCCACCACATCGCCTGAGTGTGTCTGGTGGTGGGGGAAGAAACCGGGCTCACCTAGAGGCCTCTAGTGGGAACAAGCACTGCCCACCCCACAGACTATGCAGTGCCGTGCTGCAGTGGTGCCAACCATCCCTCAGCACTGTGGCACTCCATGCCCAAAACAGCAGCAGAAGCAACAGCAGGCTGCAGCTTGGGGGATTGGAGCTCTGCTTCTTCCTCATCCTCTCCTTCCTCATAATTTTCTCCCTCTTGTGAAGTTCAAGGCAGCAGCTTAGACAGAGAAAAACTGGTTTCACTTTCCATAAAGTGGAAGGGGTTTTTGCCATTCAGTTCCAGCTCCCTTGCTTCACCTCACACTAATTGGGTCTACTCAGAAGTAAATCATCTCTTATTCACTGGCATTTACTCCCAGGAAAGGGTTCTTTTAAAAATTATTCCCCCCCCAAAAAAAAATGTAAATGCCCCTGAAAAAAATTATGGCTACCAGCCTGCGTGGAAGGACGGTAATATAATACTAATACCTAAAGAAGAACAAGACTTGACTTCGACAAGAAATTACAGACCAATATCATTACTGAATAATGATAATAAGTGGTTTACTACAGCTTTTGTAAAGAAAATGCTTTCTTAAGTGTAAGCTGCTTATCTAACCTGTGACCTGTGCCTGGCCTGAGTCTGCAGTAGTTTGTGTAACCTTAAAGGTCATGCCTGGTATGGCTGGTCATAAAAGTTTCTTGCCATGACAAACGGTTGAGACTCTCCCTTTAAGACGGAGATAACTCCAAAGAGCTTTGGGTGATCTTGCAAAATACTTTCAGCCGTAGGCTGATAAGGGGGGCCCGGAGATGACCAATTCGCACATACCGAGCAATTAACCTTGCACCACCTGTGTGGAGGGTGGCCCTACAGTTATGTTGCAGCTCTTTAGACTCCCTCTGCCCGACCTGAATATTATGGGGTATAGGTATGCCTAGCAACTTGGGCATTGACATCATTTTCCTGGTCCCTCATTGGGTGGAGCCCATCGGGTGAGAACTCATGTTTTCCTATCAGATGAGTCTGGTTCCGTTATGTCGGTCTGGGGTTTCTGGCTGCTGAACCTGGCTTGGCCTGGGCCAGTAGTCAGTATCTCATCCATGGCGTTTCTATCTGCTTATGCTGCCCAAGGCTAAGAGATGTCTGTTCCTGACTGCGGCTCGACTGAACTCTGTTCTGGAGAGAGGTAACCTTGTATTGATGATGCCTGTGTAGTTAGGCTGGATAAGCTTAGGACTTTTTCTTTCTTTATTGTTTTATCCTGCATAGCCATGTCTTGTGTCTGCTTGCACCAAAATAGACTAGAAAATATTTTACTTTGATACCTCGTGTCTGCTTTTTGTGTTACCAAGTCTCAAAGCCTAAATCCTGTTTGCCTAGCCTCTTGTGCCCACCCTACCAGGTGATTACTTGTTTATGGCTTGCAGTGCCCAGCTGCAGGCTTAAGGATTAACAGGAGTGTTGCAGTTCCTTGGGCTCCTGTCTGATAAGATTCTCTGTCAAAGGAACTTGGTGGCAGAACTACAGTGCTAACCGGTTTTGTTTCTGGTTTGCCTGGCCTGGGTAAACGTTTTTGGAAGCCTCTCAGGGTTTCTCCTGTTTTTGAGCCCTCCCAGTAAAACGGTTTATTTTTACAGCTTTAGTGAATAGACTAAAAATGGTTGAAGGATAATGTCAGAACTGTATTAGATATTTTGCAATACTTGGAAAAACGCAATGAAAAACAAGCCACATTGGGGGGGGGGTTTAGATGCCGAGAAAGCATATGATAATTTGAATTAGACTTTTATGTTTAAGGTATAGAAGATATGCATTTTTTCTAAAATAAAACTTTATTGATAGGATATATTAACACGCTCCATAAGTCATAATACTTTTAAATACATCCTTTTCATTTATCCCCTTCCTCCCCCCTCTTGGCTTCCAGCAATGCTCCACCCCGCTAACTGTTTGATTCAATATTCAATAACAATAAAAACGTATCCCATATTCAATTCTTCTTTTAAAACATATTAATTCATTCAATCTGATCCTAAAGTAACATTTTAGCTATTATTCAGTCATTACTTTCTTTTTTCTGTCCTTAATAGTTATCAAAGCAGAGTAACTTATTTCTTACATCCCAATTCATTTCAAGATAGTCTTTAAAGTCTTTCCATTCTATAAAAAATTCTTCATCTTCTTTACCATTAAGCTTCTTTGTCAGTTTATCCATTTCTACCATAAAAAGCATCTTCTTTATCCAGTCCCATTTTTCTGGTATTTTTTCTTGCTTCCAACATTGGGCAAATGTCATTCTTGCTGTTGTAATCAAATACCATAAAAATGTTCTTTTTGTTACATGCATTTCTTCCATTTTGAGACCTAAAAGTAACATTTCAGGTTGTTTTTTCAGAGTACACTTCAGGATCTTCTGTATTTCATTATGGATCTCTGTCCAGTAAGCTGCCGCTTTATCACAAGTCCACCACATATGATAAAATGAGCCTTCCTTTTTTTTACACTTCCAACATTTGTTAGACAAAGTCTCATTCATATTAGCAATTTTTTTTGGTGTCATGTACCATCTATACATCATTTTATAACAGTTTTCTTTCACATTAACACACATTGAAATTTTAATTGACTTTTCCCACAGACCCTCCCAAGTTGACATATCTATTTCTCTATTTATATTTATAGCCCATTTTACCATCTGTTCTTTTACAATCTCATCCTCGGTATACCATTTTAACAAAACCCTATAAAATTTTGAAATCACTTTTTTCCCTCCTCCGCCCACACAGCTTCAATTTCATTATTCTCCTTCCTGAAGCCATGCCTCTTTTTGTCAGCCTTAAATAAATCATAAATCTGTCTGTAATTTAACTAATCATATTCAAATTCCAATTCTTCTCTATCTCTCATCGCAAAACTACTCCCTTCTACCTTCAAGATATCTCTATAAGGTATCCAGTCTTCTCCTTTATGCCTCGAATGTGGTTTAATCACTTCAGCCGGTACTATCCATAATGGTCTTGCTTCAAAAAAAAATCTTTTATATCTCACCCAGGTCATAAACAGTGATCTTCTTATGAAGTGGTGTTTAAAAAAGTTATCCATTTTGTATTTCTCATACCATAAATAGGTGTGCCAACCAAATTTATGGTCATGTCCTTCCAACGCCAACATCTTTCTATTGTCCAAATTAACCCATTGAGCCAATGAAGTCAGACACACCGCATCATTATACAGTCTAAAGTTAGGTAGTTGAAATCCTCCTCTTTCCTTTACATCACATAAAATCTTCATTTTGATCCTCGGTTTTGAAATTTCTTTCTGCCACGAATTCAACACTTTCCAGTCCTTCACTATCGGAATCGTCTGAAATAAAACATTAAGCGCGGTAAAATATTCATCTGGACTACCGAAATTCTTCCCATTAATGACAGATTCAAAGTGTCCCATTTTTTTATATCTTGTTGGATTTTACACCAAATCTTCTCATAGTTATTCTTAAAAAGAACTATATTGTTCATTGTCAACTCAATTCCTAAATATTTTGGTTTTTTTACCACTTCACATTGTATTATTTCTTGCAGTTCCTGCTGTTTCTCTTTTGTCATGTTCTTACATAACACCTTTGTTTTGTTCTTATTGACATAAAATCCCACCAAGTCTCCAAATTCCTTAATCTTTTCCATCAACAATGGTAAATTAATTAATGGATCTTCAATCAAAAACATTACATCATCCGCAAATGCCCTATATTTGTACATAAAGCCCCCTATTGTAAGTCCCCTTATGTCTTTATCCTCTCTTATCTTCGCCAACAATACTTCCAAAACCCAAATAAACAATAAGAGGGATAGTGGGCAACCTTGCCTGGTCCCTTTTTGAAACTTGAAATAGTCTGTCATCTCTTTGTTTACATTTAACAATGCTTTCTGTTCTGAATAAATCACCCTAATTACATTTTAAAAGGGCTGTCCAATATCCATTCTTTCCATCAGTTGAAACATAAAATCCCAGTTTAAATTATCAAAGGTTTTCTCTGCATCTACAAATAGGAAAGCAACCTCCTTTTTCTGGATGTTTATCATAATATTGAATAGCATCTATGACTGTCCTTAAGTTATCCCTAATTTGACTATTTGGTAAGAAACCGGCTTGTTCTTCAGTTATAATGTCTTTCAAATAATTCTTCAGTCTTTCTGAAATTATTTTGGCAAACAACTTATAATCATTGTTAAGTAAAGAAACTGGTCTGTAATTCTTAACCTCTGTTAAGTCTTGTCCTTCATTTGGTATGAGTGATATATTGGCTTCCTTCCACATCTCTGGTATCAATTTGGTTACCTGTATCTCATTTGCTAAAAGTTCCAAAATTGGGGTTAGCTCCTCTTTTAGTTTTTTGTAAAATTTTACTGTAAATCCATCTGGACATGGAGCTTTCCCTAATTTGGCATCTTCTATTGCCTTGTAAACTTCTTCTTTTTGAATTGAGCCATTCAGCATTTCCTTACTTTTTATTCCAACCTTTGAAATTTCTACCATGTCCAAATATTCTTTAATTTTTTCAGAGTCTTTTTTTTTTAAATAACTTCGCATAATACTTGAAAAAAACTCTTTTTAAACCATTCATATCCACAATTTCTTTGCCTTCTTCAATAATTTTGTTTATTAACCTTTTCTCGCTTCGATTTTTCAATTGCCATGCCAGAAATTTTCCTGGTTTATTTGCTCCTTCAAAGGATTTTTGTTGTAATTTCTTTAAATTCCAATAAAGTTCCCGATTAAGTATCACATTCAATTGCTCTTGTAAAATTTGAATTTCTTTAATAATTTTCTTTTTTCCAGGTCTCCTCTTCAATTCTTTTTCTTTTTGCTGAATTCTTTCTTGCAACTCCTTTTGCTGCTCTATATTCTGTTTCTTATCCATCGCATTCAACAATATAAGTAATCATCTCATCACAGCCTTATATGCATCCCAGACTGTCTGTATTTTAACATTTTGATTCAAATTCAATTGAAAAAATGACTGTTTCCTTACGTAGTGTCTCAATTACTTTCATCTTATCCAATAGGCTTTCATTTATTCTCCAATGAAACTGTTTCACTTTTTCTTTTAGCGTCCAAATCACCGGGTTATGGTCAGAATTAGTCTTTGGCAAAATCTCCACCTTCTGAGTTTTTAACACCATGTCACCAGACATCCAAATCATATCTATTCTGGAAAAGGAATTGTGTCGGTTGGAATAGAAAATAAAGTCTTTAACTTTGAGATTCCATTTTCTCCAGACATCTTCTAATTTCTCTTGTTCCATCAATTTAAAGAAAATTTTTGGTAATTTCCCAAACTTCTCATCCTTCTTTTCAGATTTTCTGTCCAATTTATTATTAACCGTACCATTGAAGTCTCCTGTCAGAATTATCTGCTCGTAGTTCACTTGGTCTAATTCCTTCATCAAGTCTTTTAAAAAAATTTCTTTAGCTCCATTAGGTGCATATAAGTTAACTACCAGAGTCTTTTTCTGAAGCATTGTAATTTCAACTCCAATATATCTCCCATCTTTATCACTAAAAATTAGTTTTGGATCCAATTCTTTATTTACATAGGTCACAACTCCCTTATTTTTTTTTTCTGCCAATGAATAAAATTCTTCTCCTAATTTTCTGTTGGTCAAATACTTATTGTCCCATTTTCTAATATGAGTTTCTTGCAAGCAGATAATATTAGATTTTTGTTTTTGCAGCCAATAATTTACTAAGTTCCTTTTGGAGGGTAAATTAAGTCCATTTACATTCCACGATAACAATTGTTAATCCATCATGTCTTGTCTTTAAATATCTCCAAAATCTTCTAAATTTTCTGCCTTGAACCTATACATGTCTCCTAGAGTCTTGATCGTATGTCTCTTCGAACTGTAGGTGAAAGACAGACCATATGGTATTTCCCATCTGAACCTGATGGTTAGCTGCTTCAGTTTGTCTACCAACTTTTTATATTTCTTTCTTTCTTGCAAAATCATTCTTGGGAGTTCTCTCATTATTATTATCTTTTTGCCATCTATTTCCAAAGGTTGTGTAAATTGTTTTTTAAAAATATCCTACTTCATCTTCCTTGTTACAATAACATCTCTTGGCAAATTCTTTCTCTGAGCATATGCTGAATTTACTCTATAAATCAAATCAAAATCAGAATCCAGTTCTCCTTGATCTTCTCCCAAATACTCCATCAAAGCAGTCATCACTATCATACGTATATCTTCATCTCTCTTTTCTTCAATCCCTCTTAGTCTCAGATGGTTTAACATCACTCTATATTCCATCATTGCCTCCAGTTTATGATTATCCTGTAGAGTTGTTTCCATTTTTTTGTCTATATCTTGTGTTTTTTGCATTTTGGAGAGAATTTTAGAAAATGGGTGAAATCAATTTATACTACACAGTCAGCAAAAATAATTCTTAATGGAGACGTAACTAAGCTGTGTGAGATTCAAAGGAGAACTAGACTAAGCTGCCCATTGTCCCCTCTCCTGTTTATCCTGGTTCTTGAAATTTTGAACAGAGACATAAGAAAAGCTGAGAAGATTGAGCATATAAAGATTTTAAAAAGAGACTTACAATTTAAAAGCCTTTGTAAATGACTTGGTTTTAGTTTTGGAAGATCTGTTAAAGGGAGTTGATTTTTGATTACTCAAATTAAAAGAATTTGGTGCATTATCAGGATTTAAAAGGGAGTTGATTTTTTGATACTCAAATTAAAAGAATTTGGTGCATTAGTAGGATTTAAAATAATTTAAAAAACAGAGATGTTAACAGAAATATGAAGTACAAGAGCAAGTTGAATTAATGCATAAAAGGCTTTAAGGTCAAAAAAAGGTAAAGTACTTGGGAATTACATTGACAAATATGAAATGTATCAGGGGCATAGCCAGAAAATTTTGGTTGATGGGGTGTGGGAAAATCGGGGGGGCACCCTGGCCACCTGCTGCTCCTCTTGCAGCAGCAGAAATAGCAGCTCCAGTTCCACTGCAACCTCTAGTACTCCTCTAGTCATCTAGTCCTTTCAATTGGACACTCAATTCCAGGCTGCTTTTCTGTGTAAACTGGGGGGGAGGGAATCTCCAACACTCTCTATTTTGCATTTGCAATTTTATTTTATTTTACTGCATTTTTAAAAACCTATTTATTTTTCAACCTGGAAAAAAGAAAAAAATGAGACTGAAGCTTCCCTGACTGTGCCTGGGGTCATTTTGGAATACCCACATATATCTTACATCTTAATTTTAATTAAAAAAAACACACCTGGATTAAAAAAATTGTCTGGGGACCACCACACATCTGTGGGGCATTGCCCACAAATGCCCCCCATGGCCATGGGCCTGAACTGTATGTTATTTCAGAAGAATTATGTTAAGACATGGAAAGAAGTAAAGAAGTTTAAAAAAACTTGTTAAGATGGGGTAAATTGCAATTGTTGTTGCTGGGGAGGATAGCAATGATTAAGATGAATGGTCTACCCAGAATATTATTTTTGTTCCAGACAATACCAGCTCTGACAACTGATGTATGCATTGAGTAATATCAATACTGGAAACAAACATCATATGGTATGCACTCATGCAGTACTGCCATCACTGCGATACTGGATAACATCGCTAGCACTTAGTATGTAATATTGTATTATTTTAATGAATTGTTTTACTGGTTTTTAATGATTGGATTGTTAATCTGTGTTTTATCTGTGTGAGCTGCCCTTAGCCTGCTTTGGTGGGGTAGGGCGGGATATAAATTGGAATGTAAATAAAATAAACAATGGCAAGAGGACATTTCTAAGTTTGTGTCGGAAGGGAAAAAAGCATGCGTTAAATTTAAAGTATATCAAGATGTAAAAGAAAGAGGAGGTCTGGGTTTATCTGATTTGAAGTTATATTTTGCTGCTTGCTGTTTAGTATGGATGAAATAATGGCTTTTGTTGAGAAATAAAAGGCTACTGGAGTTAGAGGATATGATTTAAGATTTGGATGGCATGCCTATTTATGGTATGACATGGTTAAAATTAATGTGGATTTTAAAAATCACAATATTAGACATGCCATTCTAAGAATATGGAATAAATATAAACCTAGACTATGTCCAAAAACACCTTTGCGGCTTTCAACACAGGAAGCATTTTAAGATGTGAAATGATAACTATACACAAATGGCTAATACATTGTTATATAATAACAAGGGGAATGTAAAATAAAATCAAGAGAAGATTTGATAACACAAGGATTTAACTGTCAGTGGATCTAAAATGCACAATTACTAGAAAGGTTTAAAGTAGATAAAAGATCTTATGGTTTTGATCAATGTAAGACTGAATCTGAAATCGAATTATGTATAATTGATGGACATGTTATTGCAAAAATGTATAAACTTTTCTTGAAATTTGAGATGGAAAAAGAACAGGTGAAAATTTATGATAAAATGGGCTCAATTTTTGATATAATATACAAATGGAACAATGGGAAAATATGTGGATGAAGGATCTTAAATTTACATTAATTTCTAGTCTGAAAGAGAATTTTTATAAAATGATGTATCTTTGGTATATATCTCCAGAAAAATTAGCTAAAACGTTCAAAATATTTTGAATAGATGTTGGAAATGTGAACAACATGGAGGGACATTTTATCAGTTATGGTTTACATGTAACAAAGCCAAAAAATTCCAAATACAAATACATTCATATATCCAGAAGATTTTAAAGATTAATATACGACTGAAACAGAGGCCTTTTTCTTGGGATTAATAGACAGACAATTTGAAAATGCATATGGAGTAAACTATGGAAAGTGGATGTGAAAATAACTAAATTGGTGGCATATAAAGAGAATCTGTATAAGATATTTTACAGAAGGTATCTAACACCAGATTAGGTAAAATGTACAAAAATATGTCAAATAATTGCTGGAAATGTAAAAAACATATGGGTACATTTAACCATATGTAGTGGACATGTGATATAGTGCGTAAGTTTTAGGTTATCGTACAAACTTTTATAACAGTTTTGCAGATTTCAATACCTTTTCGACCAGAATTATTTTTTATTGAATTGTATGCCAGAGGACCTAGATAAAAATCAAAGATAATTTATAATTCATGTAGTAACTGGAGCTAGAATTTTATTTGCATCTTACTGGAAACTTCCATCAATACCTTCTGAACATGGGTTAATAGTGAAGATTATGGAAAGTGCCGAAATGGACAAATTGACCTTGATGTTAAAAGGGCAAATGGAAGAAGACTTTGTTGAACTATGGACTCCATTATGTAATTGGATAAGACAGAAATATAAAGATATGAACTTCCTAATGTCATAATATTAAGAAGCTTCTATGAACTTTTAAAACCTCACAGTCTATCTCTGTATAACATGAAATGATAAGTAGAGGAAAGTTATATGCAGGAAATTATTACTTTTGTTCATTCCCCGGCCCCTTTCCCCTTTCCCCATCTTTGTGTATTCTAAAAACTTAATAAAAATCTATTTCAAAAAAAAGAAAAGAAAATGTAAATGCAACTTTGTTTTTGTATATGACAATGGTGGCAAGACTACTATATGTGCAAAAATGGAAAACTTTGTTAGTTCTTACAATGGAAGAATGGCTGGTGAAGATGATGGAACTTGCTGAAATGGCCAAACTTACTTCTTTGATTAGGGAAAAGACAATATCCACTTTTACTATAGACTTTTTGCACAAAACGGGGAAAAAAAGAACTGTTGATGTGAAGTTTTGAAGACTGGGGAGGGATAGATTATAGGGGGGAAGGAGAGATCTTTTTTCTAAGTTTAGTGCAAGAGTGAATCATGTAGATATATTTCTAACTGTTGTTGAAAAAATCATTAACATTTTCTTTATATTTCTCTATAATCTTTATAATTTTCTGTTTCCTTTTTATTGTTTTTTCTTTTCTGTTTTATATTTTGCTCAAAAATGTTCAATAAAAATTTATGTAAAAATAAAAAGCAAATAATTTGAGGTCTCATCCCCCATCTCAGAGTAAACTTCATCCAATCTTCCACAAATCTGTGGGTGCAAATAAATAATTCTATTCTCCTCTGGGACCCCAAAATCTTGACAGTTTGTTCAATACTGAAGAGAAATGCCTCCACCTGCCCTTTTTGATAACATGGAAAAAAAATTTGTTCCCCTGAAGTACTTTCCCCACCTCTCTGTGAAAATGGTAGTTCTGCCCTTAACTGGATTTCCTTCATCTTCATATTATACATTTCTTTTTCATGTTCTCTCTTGGCTTCCCTCTCTTGTTGTGTTGTTTTAGTCTTTTCCACCTCAGTTCTTGCTAATTCTGGTTGTTCTTTATTTGCATGAATTTTGGCTAATTCTTTTTCTTCAGGTAAATACAATTTATTATTGGATATATCACATACTCATACATTTTCAACCAACCTATATATCCATTTTTCTAATTTCCCTTCTACCCCCCAAACAAGGCTTCCCGCACTGCTCCAACCCCATTAATATCTCTCTTGTTCTGTTACAGTTACTTCTAAACCTATTTTCTCTTACTAACGGTAACAATTCAAAAATCTAATTCTATTTCATTTTCCTCTTAATAACTCAATCAAAGCAAATCAAACCACGTTTAATGTCCCAATTTTTCAACAAGTATTTTTGAAAGTCTTTCCAGTCTTCAAAGAACGTTTCATCTTCTTCGTTGTTTAACTTTCTTGTTAATTTGTCCATTTCTGCCAAAAACAACGTCTCTTTAATCCATTCCCATGTTTCAGGTACTTTATCTTGTTTCCAACATTGAGCAAAAGTCAGTCTTGCTGCTGTAGTCAAGTACCATAGTAATGTTCTCTTGGCTACATTTATTTCTTCCATTTTAAGACCTAACAATAACATCTGTGGGTCTTTCTTAAAAGTACAATTCAAAATTTTTTGTATCTCATTGTGGATCTCTGTCCAATACTTTTACTGCTTCATCACATGTCCACCACATATGGTAAAAAGACCCTTCATGTTTCTTACATTTCCAGCATTTGTTAGACATACTTTCATTTATGATAGCAATTTTTTTAGGCGTCATATACCATCTGTACATCATTTTATAACAATTCTCTTTAACATTAACGCAAGTTGAAATTTTCATCGACTTTTCCACAAGTCCACGTATTCCCAAGATGTCATTAATATCTCATTATTAACATTTACAGCCCATTTTATCATTTGCTCTTTTACAACTTCATCCTCAGTATACCATTTCAATAGCACCTTATACAGTTTAGAAATCATTTTTTTATCTTTCTCAAGCCATACAGTTTCAATTTCAATATTCTTTTCTCTAAAACCATGTTCTCTTTTATCGGTCTTAAATAAATCATAAATCTGTCTATACTTCAACCAATCATATTCAAATTCAACATCAAATCTATCTTTTAACACAAAATTTTTCCCTTCAGATTTTAAAAGATTTTTATAAGGTAGCCAGTCTAGTCCTTGATTTCTTGAATATGGATTGATCACTTCAGCTGGTACAATCCAAAGTGGTCTTTCTTCTGAGAAGAATTTTCTATATCTCATCCATGTCTCGAACAGTGATTGTCTTACAAAGTGGTGTTTAAAAAATTTGTCCATTTTTACTTTTCCATACCATAAATATGCATGCCATCCGAATTTGTTATCATGCCCTTCCAGGGCCAATAGCTTCTTATTCAATGCCAAATTAATCCACTGTTCCAACCATGTTAAACAGACGGCATCATAGTACAGTCTTAGATTTGGTAGTTGTAGACCTCCTCTTTCCTTTGCATCACATAAAATTTTCATTTTAATCCTTGGCTTTCTTCCTGCCCATACGAATTTGGATAATTCTTTCTGCCACGAATCCAATACTTTCCTTTGTTTTAGTACTGGAATAGTCTGAAATAGATACATCAAACGCGGTAAAATATTCATTTTTACAGTCGCGATTCTTCCCATCAATGATAAATTCAAAGTGTCCCATTTCTTCATATCTTGCTGAATCTTGTGCCACACCTTTTCATAATTGTTTTTAAACAAGTCAATATTTTTCATGGTTAATTCGATTCCAAGATATTTAGTCTTTGTAACTACTTCACATTGAATTTTCTCTTGAAGTTCTGTTTGTCTTTGTTTCGTCATATTTTTGCACATCACTTTGGTTTTACTTTTATTAACATAAAATCCCGCAACTGAACCAAATTCTTCAATTTTTTCCATCAGTTGTGGTATTTTCTCGATTGGGTTCTTGAATCATAAACATTACATCATCTGCAAATGCCCTGTATTTATAGACAAAACCTTTCACTGTAAGTCCTTCAATACTGTTATCTTTTCTTATCGCTGTCAATAATATTTCCAATATCCAAATAAACAACAACGGGGATAACGGGCAGCCTTGACGTGTTCCCTTTTGGACTTGGAAGAAGTCCGTCTTTTCTTTGTTTATATTCAAAGCCGCTTTTTGTTCTGAATATATTGCCACAATCATATTTAAAAAGGACTGTCCAATATCCATTTTTTCAATAACTTGCAGCATAAATTCCCAATTTAAGTTGTCAAAAGCTTTTTCCGCATCTAGGAAGAGGAATCCAACTTCTTTTTCAGGATGCTTGTCATAATATTCAATTGCATCTATCACCACTCTTAAATTGTCTCTGATTTGTCTGTTTGGTAAAAATCCAGCTTGTTCTTCCGCTATTATATCTTTCAGATATTTTTTCAGTCTCTCTGAAATTATTTTCGCAAATAATTTGTAATCATTATTTAATAGCGATATTGGCCTATAATTCTTTACTTCGAGTCAAATCCAAACCTTCTTTGGGTATCAATGAAATATTTGCTTCTTTCCATGAATCTGGGATCCGTTTGGTCTTTCTTATCTCATTCGACAGAAGAACTAAAATAGGGGTTAGCTCCTCTTTAAATTTCTTATAAAACTTTGCTGTAAAGCCATCTGGTCCTGGAGCCTTGCCCAACTTTGCATCTTCTATCGCCATTGTCACTTCTTCTTTCGTTACTAAACCATTTAATAATTCCTTAATTTGTTTTCCCAGCTCTGGAACTTCAATCGTCTCCAAATATTTGTTGATTCTCTGTTGATCAATTCCTTTCTTTTTGAATAATTTGGCGTAATATTTAAAAAAAACTCTTTTTATACCATTCAAGCTCATAACATCCTTTCCATCTTCAGTAATCTTAGTTATAAAATTCCTTTCTTTTCTATTTTTCAATTGCCATGCTAAAAACTTTCCTGGTTTGTTTGCACCCTCAAATGCTTTTTGCTGTAATTTCTTCAAATTCCAATATAATTCTCTGTTTAGTAAAACATTCAGCTGATCTTGCAGTAGAAAGTGGATCTCTTTAATAATCTTCTTCTTCCCTGGTCTTTTCTTTAATTCCTTTTCTTTTTGTCGAATTTTTTCATGAAGGTCTTTCTGTTGTTGGATCTTTTGTTTTTTGTCCTTGGAGTTCAGAGAGATAAGCATACCTCTCATTACTGCTTTGTATGCATCCCATACAACTTGTATGTCCGTACCTTTATTCAAATTCAGTTCAAAAAAACTTTTCGTTTCCTTTTTTAAGATTTCATTAATTTGTTCTTGATCCAATAAATCTTCATTAATTCTCCAATATAGCTGTTTAGGTTTTGCTTTAGATATCCAAAGTAAGGGATTATGATCAGAATTAGTTTTCGGTAAAATTTGTAATTCTTTTTCTTTTTCCACCTGCAGGCTCACATCTGTTGCATAAAATTGATAAAAGGAGTTGATTTTCCTAGAGCAAAAATAATCTATGGCTGAGTTCAGACTGGCAGTATGAAGCATGAGGGAGTTGTGGCAAAAAGACCCAGAACAACCTGTTCCGGGTATTCCCCAGTCACACTGCACCTACTGATGTGGGACCATACTGTGGAGGAAGCACAAGGGAGCATTCACACTGTTGGCCCACCCCTGGCGGAGGCACGGCTGTAAGCGGATCAGCTTGTTTGCAGCTTTCAGCATTCACACTTCTGGGAAGCAGGATCAATGTGCTCTCCAGGGTCTGCTACCACTTTCACCTGGTACTTTTTAAACTCAGGAGGGAAGCGTTACAAGACAGGTTGAGTACAGCTGGGGAGGAGGAGCATGCATGAGCTAACCCAAGTCAGATGCTGAAACTCCGAGCTCCCCCCAAAACTAAGGAATTTACAGCTTAAAGGATTGTAAATAGCCAATTCTGGCACATAACTAGGTGGGAAGAAAGGAAGAAAGCAAAAGACCAGCAGGGACTTCAGACAGCAAGTAATAAGACCTTTATTTACAGCTTTTCAGTAAGATAACGCTTACGCAGCAAGAGCCTAGCTCATTAAGCCTTAATTAAATCACTAAGGATGGCAAAAAATATCAAGGAACTGTCAGAACAAATAGCAACCCTTCAAAAAACATTCCTAGCATCTCAGGAAAAAAATTGTGAAGAAATTAAGGCTGTACGAGTAGATATGGCTAAGATAGGAAAGGAAATTGCCGACATTAAGCAAACAGCTAACTCTGCCAAAGAAATGGCTCTGGCAAACAAACAGAGGATTAGCTCCCTAACAAAGCAGATAAACAATCTTTCAGACCAAGGCCGAGGACAGACTGGCAATTTGCCGCGAGATGGGACCCGGGCTGACAACGACTCAATATCGGATTAAATGGAATGTTCACACAGGCACATCTGCCTGGCGTCCCCCACCCGTAGCCTACCGGTGCTCTCGCACTTCACTGCCGGATTAAAAAAACACCTGATAAAAGCCGGCACAAATCTTGAAAGCCTGCGTTCGTCGCGCGTTTCTCCGCTTCCAGGGAGTCTGAACGCGCAGCCGAAAAGCCGGGAGCAACCCGCGTTGGGCATGAGGCAGCAGCGGTGTGATTGGCCGTGCTCCGCTCCACCGCCCAATGCGGTGCCGGCGTTGCAGGGCAAAAAAAAAAAATTGGCAAAATGCGCTTATGCGCATGAGCGCATGAGCGCTCATGCGCACATACACCCACAGCCGAATTAATGGGGAAATGGCAAATATAGCACGCCTCTGGTGTGGCAGTCTGAACTCTCCCGCGCGCCTCCGTCCCGTATCTTCCGGCAGAGGCCCCGCTGTGTGGACGGGAAAACCCAGTATCGTTTACTCCAGGGGTTTTTTGCCGCGACTGGCTACCGGGGCAAATTGCCAGTCTGTCCTCGGCCAGAAACAGGAGAGCAAACTTAATCTTGACAGGAATCTCTGAAGAGATATCTGCCAAGAACCTGGAAAAAACATTAAGAGAATGGTTGGCAACCAATGAAATTAGGATCCAAACAGAAGATATTGAAAGAGCCCACTGCCTGCAAAGAAAGGGCAAGGGAGGAGCCCCGTGGGACGTTATTATCAAGTTCTCCAGAGAAAAAATTCAACAACAAATATATAAGGAGCTTAAAAAGAGGAAGGGCTTGAGCTTCAGGGGAAGGAAAATTTGGGTGAGACAGGACTTCTGCCAGGAGACACTTAGGAAAAAGAACTTAATGCGCCCTTATGCCCAAAAACTACATGCAAACAATGTAAAATTTACATGGGGCTACCCAGCCTCAATAATTATATTCCAAGAAGGGAAGAGACTCATGGCACGGAATGCCCTAGAGGCTAAAGACCTGCTCAAACAACTCGGTATAAACACTGAAGACATAAGGGAGGAGGAAATGGAAGAAGAGCCAGAGGATGAAGAAGACCTGGAAGAAGGAACTGCAGAAAGAGGAGAAAAACACCCCAGGACAGACTCACTAGAAGAAGCCACCTAAAGGGAAATATCCAAGCATAATTTGACCTAATGTTAATATTATAAGTATTAAGGTGGAGGAGGGGATGCATGCACCTCACGAAGTGGAGAGAGGGGAGGGTTTTTTATCCCCACAAATCTACTCTACCACAGGGAGGGGAGGGGTAGTTTAAGAAACTGTTTAAAAATTCCAGGGCCACAGGAACCCAAAAGCCAGAATCATAAAGAATATGGATAGAACAATAAGACTACTTACACTGAATGTCAATGAGTTAACATCAAACCTTAAAAGGTACAAAATAGCTAAGCTAGCAAAAGATTGATGTTCTATGCCTCCAGGAAACACATAAGAAAAAAAAGATAGTAAGCCATTGCTAAATGACTCGACTTGGGAGATACTAGCAGAGGCCAGAGGGGTTGCCAAGGGTAAAGGAGTAGCAGTATTGATTCATAAGAAAGTGGATAGGAATGGTAGATATTTGCTAGTAAAGTTTAAAATGGATGACAAGAAGTATACAATAGTAAATATCTATGCCCCAAACAGAGGGCAAAAGAAATTCCTGGGTAAAATATTTAAAAAAACTAAACAATTCTCCAAAGGAGAGGTTATTATAACAGGGGACATAAAATATAAATCAATCAAATTGGGGAACTGGGGCCTGATAGAGGTACATGAGTCTGTGGAGAACCAGCCTAAACCCACACATATATCTAGTAGGCATAAAACAGTATCATGTATAAATTATATAATTTTAGAAAAGAATAGTAACATGATTATCAAAGGAATTACAACTCACCCGATATGGATATCTGACCATGCTCCAATAAGTGTTGAAATAGAATTCACCCAGCAACCAACAATCAGAACATGGAGATATAACAACCTAATAATGGCCACAGAAAGGGATAGACAATACATGTCTGAGCAGATAAAGCTATACTTTGAGGAAAATAGAGGAACAGTACCCATCAATATCCTATGGGATGCTGCAAAGGCAGTGATAAGGGGGCATTGTATAAAGAAAGAAAAGAATATAAAAAAGGAGTGGCATCTAGGAAGACAGGCCAGAATCCATGGATTGGAGAGGCTACAAAGTAAACTAATGCAAAAATACAATCCTATGATACAGAACCAAATATCAGCAATTAAAAAACAATTGGAGGCCTTAGACTCAGCAACACTATGGAAAAGGGAAGCCATGGTGAGAAATGAATTTCAAAGAAATAGCATTAATTCAGCAAAAAGACTAGCAAATTACCTGAAAAACAGGAAGGAAAGACAAAGGGTAAAAAGTATAAAGGTAAATGGCCAAAAATCTCAACACCCCATAGAAATAAGGGAGGCGTTTGAGTCTTTCTATAAAAAATTATATAAGAAAAGGGACACAACAGACTTTGTAGAAGAAGTAAAAACAACACTGAAGGACGACGAGCAAGCCAAATTACAAGAGGAAATCACAATACAAGAGATAAAGGATGTAATTAAAGAACTGAGAAAGGGAAAATCCCCTGGGCTGGTTGGGTTCACAAATGAATTTTATAAGGAAATGGTAGATATCCTTGCCCAGAACTCCAGATGATGTTCAACGAAATTTTGAGGGGGGGGGAAGGCTCCAGATTCATTGAGACAAACAGAAGTAATAGTAATTTTGAAACCAAGTAAAGACCCTGAAGAGGTAGGTTCATACCGACCTATAAGCCTCCTTAACCAAGACTACAAGATCTTTGCAAAAATTCTGGCAAATAGATTAAAGAAGTTTAGTCCTAAAATAATAAAAGAAAACCAACATGGATTTGTAAAGGACAGGAACATAGCCCACCCTATTAAGAATATAATAAATGTATTACAACACGGCAAAAAAAAATTAGGTCTTTTAAAATTGGATGTCTATAAAGCCTTTGACACCCTCTCTCAGGAATATTTGTGTCAGATTATGAGAAAGCATGAGATAGGCGATAAATATATAAGAGCAATTCAGGAGATATATAGAGAGGGAACAGCAGTGGTTACGGTTAATAATGCCAAATCACAAACTTTTCAGATTCAGAGAGGGGTCTGCCAGGGATGCCTGCTCTCACCGGTCTTATTTATTATAGCAATAGAACAACTAGCTGAAAGGATAAGAAACTGTATAAGGATAGAAGGTTATAAGGCAAAGAAGGAAGAAATAAAAATTAATTTATTTGCAGACGACATTATAGTTGTCATGACAAACCCCAAAGAAGCGATAAAAGAAGTAAAAATTATTTCAAATGCTGTTCAGGTTTAAAGGTTAATATGGCTAAATCAGAAATCATGTACCTCAATGTGAACAAAGATGGGGGAAAAAGAAATATTGGAATGGGCACTAAAAAGTTCAAATACTTAGGTATAATGTTACAAAAGAAGATTGATAGAATTTTGGAGGTGAATTATAACACGATATGGAAGAAAATAAAGAATGAAATGAGAAAGTGGAAAAATAAAACTCTAGGTATGTCTACTAGAATTAGGAGTGTTAAAATGTTCTGGCTACCTAAATTAACATATCTATTCCAGTCGATACCATTAGAAGCCCACAACAAAAGGTTAGAACAATGGAACAGAGAGTTTAGAGAGTGGATATTTGGCAGTAAAAAGTGTAGAATTCAAAAAAGGTTGGTACATGGTCTCAAAGCGGAGTTGGGTTGGGGGGTCCCAGAGCTGAATAGTTATTATGAAGCCAAAGTCACTATTAGAGATAGGGGAAGGGGAGGAGCAAAAATGGGTTAGATTTGAGAACGAAATTAACAACAATATAGGAAGATTTGGGATATTCTCTAAAGTCACAAAAAAAGACCTCAAATTAATTAAAGGCCCCAGACATTCAGCATTAGAATCTTGGAGTAAGTGGCAACCGTTATAGCTAAGAAGAAACTCAAGATGGACACCATTAGAGTCAATATACAGCAAAATAAAAGAAAATAAATGGTGGGAATGTCTTAAAATTAAAGGCTATTATAGGTTGGAAGACATGTTCAGAGGACGTAACTTAAAACTGGTACACAAGATAGTGGAAGAGGTAGGTAACCAACATTGGTTAAAAATAACAGGCCTATAAAGTATGGTTAAGGAAAAAGAGAAAATACGGATAGAGGAACCAACAGAAGAATTATACAAGGGAATGCAAAAATCAAAACAAGGCCTAGCAGGGAAAATCTATAGGAAAATGATATCAAATATAGACATGACAATATCTTACCTACAAAACACTTGGGCCAAAGAAGGTCAGATATCAGAAAATTTGGCAAGTAAAATAATGGAAGGAATAGAGGAAATTAAAGTGATCAAAACACCAGCGCAAATAGCAAATATGATCCTAGGAATGAGCCCTAGGTGTTGGCATTGTAAACAGGCTAAAGGATGGTTTTCCCATATGTGGTGGGAAAGCCCAGAGGTCAGTGCCTTTTGGACAAAAATACTACAAATTAGAAGGAGAACATGTAACGTTTCACTGACCATTAACTTTAATTTAATGTTAATGGTCATAATAGGGAACCCAGTAGTAAGTAAAGAGAACCAAGCTATATTCAAAGCAATGATACTAGCAAGCAAAGCAGTGATTGCTCTGGGTTGGAAGAACAAGAGTAAGTGGATAGTAGAAATCTGGCATAATTATTTGTTTGATTTCATACAGTCGGACATAATTGAGAAGCTGAATCAGAAGACCATATGGGAAGGCAGGACCACAGAAATCTGGACGAAATGGAAGACCTACCTGGAGTGGCTACCAACAGAAGGAAGAAAGGACATTCAGTGCAAGATTAGGATTTTGTGTCCATGGCTGGGATTAAAGGACTAACGCACTGGAATAGCAGAGGGGGGAGGAGGGAGGGGGAAGGGATATAAACCGTTATGAAATGTACGGGTTAAAGATAATATGTAACACCTACTCAAAATGATATAAAAACTAATACAAAAAAAAAGAGTACAGCTGGGGAATGTCTGACAGCTGTGCCTGTGTGAACTGGCCCCTTTATTCCATTTGTGAAACGTTTCTGAAATGTGCCTATATCGGGCCAAACTGCCAGTCCGAACTCAGCCTATGAGTGGCTTCTGAATGCTGGCCTAAACCTCAAGTCAGTGCTGAGAGCAGGCAATGAATGGTACATCACGGCAGGTAATCTAGCAAACTAACAATGACTGCAAAGAGAGGCATGTATCTGCATCATTATGCACCTGGAGAGTTAAGAGTATACAGGGAGGAGAGAAGAAAAAGAAACTAGGATGGCCTGGCCAAGATTAACAACATGTCTGCAGTGACAATTAAGTTCAAGGCCATCGAGTCCATGCGCCTACCTTCCTGCAAAATTGATATGCCACAGCCAGTTCTGACATGGGTTCCACATGGGGTGTTTGTCTCCTGTGACTAGCAGGATGCCCCAGATTCGGCGGTGAGCCTCCACATGATGTCATTGTCATTCTGAGCACAACTCTTGAGGGTTCCTTCAAAATGGAGCAAATGAAAAATCTCCTGACTTTGAATGTAAAAAGTGGGGAGAGATGCAGGCTATGGATGCCAACCTCCAGGTGGAGCCTGAAGATCTCTTGGAAGTATAAATGATCTCCAGACTACAGAGATCAGTTCCCCTGGAGAAAATGGCAACTTTGGAGGGTACGATCTATGGCATTACACCCTGCTGAGGTCCTTCCCCAAATCTCTTCCTCCTCTAGAGTTGCCAAAATGGCAGCACTAAGTTCCATTTTCTTCTCACTCTTCAGCCAAATTATTTTTAGTTCTCATCATTTCCTTCCTGATAATTAAACCAGAGCCTTCCTCCTCCACTTTAAGCCCATCCAATCTTATCACACCTCAGCTCAAAACATATTTATTTCTCTGGTGCATTTTATGTGGCTTCAAAGATTTGAAAACTGTTACCATAGATCTCGTGGCTCCCAATTTCACTTCACTCCCCAGATTTTTACAGTTGTTATTTTCTCAGCTTGCCTTCCCAAAAACAAGTAAATAACAAAAAACAGTTGAAGCCAAGCAAAAGGCTACCCCCTACTGAGAAAATAATCCTATTAATGGGTGGCATAATAAGATGGTTTTCCTCACTGCTTTTAACTATCATTTTGTAATGATTATTATATATTATTTATTATTATTTATTGGATTTTAACCACCCTCCCCTGCCAAAGCATTGCTCAGGGCTGTTTACAATACAATCATTCAGAATACAGGATTAAAATTTAAAAAACAATAAAAAACAATAACTGACCTAGAAAGATGGTGTTAAAAATTTCAACACTGCAACTGCCTCATGGTTGGCAGGGGAGGTAGGAGTGCCAGAAGAACACAACTGGTGCTGTCCTCAGTCAAATGCCTGGCAGAACATATCTATCTTACAGGTCCTGTGGAACTGTAACAGGTTCCACAGGGCATGCATTTTATTTGGCAGGGCGGAAAATGCCCTTGCTCTGGTCAAGGAGGGCCAGACATCCCAATAGATTCTGATTCCAATAGGCCAGGGACCACCAATAGATTCTGACCTACTGAGCATAATGCTCTTCTGGGGATATATTTAACATTTCTCCTAAGTGCTAGAAATACATTATCTTAGTTGCCTGGGCCCTCTTCGGGGAGAAAAAAAGGCAGAACAGAAACTTTTGTGTAGAGGAGCAACCAACAAACACCAAGTTTCATTTGGCTGAAGGCCTCTTTATTGACAGTAACTGTAGGGCAGGTAACTTGGCTTTGGAATAACTTATAAGGAATTACAATACTTAACTAGAGCTCTAGGTAGGGTTGTCCTAGCTGTGTTGCCATGCAGCCACCTCAAATGGCATTACTAAAGACTGAACTTGCTGAACTGTGAAAAGAGTGTGCCAGGGCAATGGACAATACTGTAGCCCAAAAGCAGTGCCCTTATAACTGGACTAAAGGGATGTGCTTTGGTCAAGGGGAGCCTTGTGCCTAAGCAGCATGCCAAACCAGATGAGGACTCTTGGACTATAAGTAGCCTCCTGTTCCTGTATCTCCACAGCCATGCCTGCACCAGAATGCAAACCAGCAACCCTGACCTCCATATCTGCAGAAACAGCAGCAGATCATAGAGGGGAGCTATGCTCGGCAAAAAGGACAAGATGATCCTGCAGAGATGCCATGAAGAACTCCCTTCTCCATCATGCAGGCATCTTCCCCCCACCCTCACGTATTAACATCACCAGAAGAAGCAAGCATTTCTCTCAAGCCTAAAACAAAAGGATGTGCCCAACAACGACAGCTACCTATCAAGATAACACAGCTGTCAAGCATCTGGTCATTAACAAAGTTCCAGTCCTGCAACCTGATAGGTTCTCATCCTTCTTGCCATTGTCCACCCCTTCTCCTAAGAGGTGTCACTCCTAGCCAAGCCATTACCTGCTATTGCCCAGCCATTAATCCGTTTTCTGCTCCATTCCTAGTTTTAAGTTTTCTTAATATCTCCTGGGGACCACGTGACCAAAGCAGCCCTGCCTCAGGTCACATTTTTGGGTATAAAAGAAGAGCTTTATGCTCTCTCTCTCTTGCTTTTACCTCTCTTGCTTCTGCCTCTCCTAACCCCACACTGCCTTGCTAGTTCAATCCAAGTGCATTGCTGGTCAACCCACAATCCCTTCCCTTATTTTGTCCCTTTTTCACTGCAGTCTCAACTCATCTCATCAGACAGGTACAGTATCATCCCACCAACGATACTGACAGCTAATGCAAACATCTCTGTACTTTTCTATCTGAATTCCTAGCTCTGTATTGCATGTGTATGCTCAATTTTATATTTATCCTTTAGTATCCTTAGTGAGAATCCTTTAGTAGAGAAATCACTGCTTTAGTAATCTAACCTCAGTGTCTATTCCTGGGAACTGGGAACTCAAACTCTGGTATACACAGGTATTGGTCCTATAATTAATGCCTATAGCCATTTAATACTCATAATTCTCCACATTTATTAATAAAATAAGACAATTTGGGTAACACCTAGTTCTGTAGAATATTAGTAGACTCTGCACTCTTGCAGGCTGTTAGCAGGAAGACTGAGAAGAAAAGCACTGAGTCCTTCCTATTTTCCTGCTTGCTCTAAGGCAGGCATGTCAAACTTGTTATGAGGGCCAGATCTGATATAAATGGGACCTTGTCGAGCCAGGCCATGTGTGTCATAAAATGTAATGCCAGGTAACAGAGATATAAACGTATAAATGACACAGACAAATACAATTAAATATATATATTTTAACTTAAAATACAAACATGCTTAAAACAACACTCTTGCTAAATTTTGTTGCTGATGCCCCCATGCTGCTTGGATTGGGGAGTCTACAAGATTATAATCTTCCCCAGAAAAATAAATACAACTCCTATGAGGCAGTGGAGCTGCGGTGGCTCAAGTGGTTAAGACGCTGAACTGCAGGCTGTGGAAGGTCAGTAGTTCAGCAGTTGAGACCGGGTGCCGCATGACGGGGTGAGCTCCTGTCTCTAGTTCCAGCTCCTGCCAACCTAGCAGTTCGAAAGCAAGAAATTGCAAGTAGATAAATAGGTACCACTTCGGTGGGAAGGTAACAGCGTTCGTGCACCTGGTGTTTAGTCATGCCGGCCACATGACCACGGAAACGTCTTCGACAGCGCTGCTCTTCGGCTTTGAAACGGAGATGAGCACCGCAACCCTAGAGTCGGATTCGACTGGCTTCGAGCAAGGGAACCTTTACCTTTATGAGGCAGTGTTGCCATGAAGCCACCTCAGATTGCATAACCAAAGACTCTTAATATCAATGCCTTGCTGCACTGTGAAGAGTGCATGCCAGGGCAATGGACAGAGCTGTGGTCCTAAGTGAAGTGCCCTGTGCTGGACTACACTGGAGCCAAGGGAAGCCTTGTGCGTAAGAAGAATGCCAAGCCAGATGCGGACCTGGGAACAGAGAAGCCTTCTGCCCCTGCACCCAGGGCCAGCTCGAGGTTTTTTGCAGCCTAGGCAGGGCTACCTTCTGGCACCCCTCCCACATGCACCCACCAATTATGGGGTTGCCAACCTCCAGGTGTGGCCTGGAGAGAAGGAAGTCCAGCTACTGAGTGCGCTCCACACACACAAACACATATATACACACACACAGAGTGGAACATACTACCTTGGGAGGTGGTGGATGCTCCTCGCTGGCTGGCTGGTGGGCTTCTCCACCACCCCTGCCAGTCCCCTGGGAGGAGGGGGTTTGCAGGTCTCTGGCTCCTTCACAGCTCCACACCCCGTCTCCTGCCCCAGCCCCTGCTGGTGCGGCTTACAATCAGCTGGCTCTGGACCTTCCTCCCCCGCCAGCTGGCACAAGGAGAGCACTGGATTTGCCCTTCCCTCTGAGCCTCCTCATTTGGCCACTTCGGAGGGCACTGCCAGGTCGACCATACCATTTCGTGCCATGGGCTGCTGCTGGAGGCTGGCCAAAGGTGGTAGGCCACAGTGCTCCTCTTGGGCACCCACAGCTTGGCAGCTGCTTCACAGAGGCTGCTGGGGAGGGCTGCCGGGGGAGGGGGAGCTTTTGCACAGCCCCAAGAAGACAGCTCTGCACCTCCCTGCCTCTCCGAAAGGGAAACCTCATGCACCTGGCCAGGCAAAAACCAGGCCAGGCTTGTCTCTGGACTCCTTGGAAACGCCACACACACACCACGGGGGGACCAGGTACTGTTTGGCACTAGAGATGTTCACTGGCATCCCCACCACCACTGCCCCCTCCCCTCCCTGCCCACTGGGCATTGAGGGGAGGTGCGAGGCGGCAGGAAGAGGCAGGGCTTCTGGGTGGCAGCGGCAGGCAGAGGCAGAGGCAGCGATCAGAGGCAGAGGTGGCAGCAGTCAGAGGCGGCAGACAGAGGTGGCAGCGGTGGTCACCCGGTCAGGGAAGCCAGGGAGATCATGGCTTTTGGTGGAGGCTGGGGGGCTTTCGTGGGGTGGGTCCTGTTTGGTGCCTCAGGGCCAGCCCGCACTCTAGGCACATGCCTAGTTCCCCTAGCAGGTCAGCTGGCCCTGCCTGCACCTCTGCATCCACAGCTGTTCTGTGATGTAGATCCACAACCCTGGCCTCCATGCATGCAGAGACAGCAGCAGACCAGAGAAGAACCATGCTCTAACAGAGGACAGATGTTCCTGAGCAGAAGCCATGAGGGAGTCTCTTCTCCATCATGCAGCATCTCCCCCTCCCAGAGTGTTAACTTCACTTGGAAAAGTAACACATTCCTCCTTCTCCTGAGTGATCCTAAAACAAAAGGCTATAGCCCAGCTAAAGAGAAAAGAAATGAATAAGCCTTCCTGCCACCCATCCAAAGAAGCATCAAGTCAAGCATCAGATCATTAAGGTGAAGCAATGAATCTTGAATGAGATTGGATCCTCTGCTCCTTCCCCTGTCTCTCACCTATCCCAAGAGGTGTCACTCCAATTAAGCTCATCAGCCCTCAGTTGCCCAACTGCCATCTCTTTTGTGTTAGACTTCCTGAGTTATTATTTTTGTGTACGTCTCCTGGGAACCCATGACCACAAGGCCATTGCCTCAGGTCACAATTTGGATATTTTTCTCCCCCTGAGCTTGCTCTCTGCAATTCTCTATGCCTCTTCTTGGTTCCATTCTGGATCAGTTTGGAACTGTTTCACATGTGTTGCTGGTTAGCCCACAAACCCCTTCTTCCCTTCTTTAGTTCCCTTTTTTGCTGCAAGATCTGCTCATCATGTCCGGCAGGTAATGTATTACCCACCAATGATACTCCTGTTCATAGCAAACATTGCTATCTTTTCAACTCTGTATTCTTAGTCCTTTATTGTGTGTGAGCTTGACTATTATTATTTGTATGCTTGAAAATTATTAAGCAAAGAAATCTATTATTCTAGCAACCTGGTCTCCTCATCGAGTTACAGGCTCTGGGAATCCTGACCCTGGTATACATGGGTTATGATCAGTGTTCCCTCTAAGCTGAGTTAGCCCAGTCCAGGTCTTCTGGGGTAGAGTCAGACAGACAGCCCAACAACAGACAGAGCTGGGTGTCATCTGCGTATTGGTGACACCCTAGCCCATGCCTTCGAGCAATCTGGGTAAGGGGGTGCATATAGATGTTAAATAGCATCGGGGAAAGCACCGCCCCCTGAGTCACTCCACAGATTAGTGGGTGCCTTCAGGACAGCTGCTCCCCAAGAGCTACCCTTTGTCCCCAACCTTGGAGAAAGGAGATGAGCCATTGCAAGGCAAGCCCCTTAATCCCCATGTCGGCAAGCTGGTGGGCCAGTAACTGGTGGTCGACCGTGTTGAATGTCTCCAACAGGTCCAACAGCAACAGCACTGCTGTCCCGCCCTGATCCAGATGCCTCCGGAGTTCATCTCTGAGGGTGACCAGTGCTGTCTCCATCCGATGGCCTGGGTGGAAGCCGGATTGGAAAGGATCTAGCATGGAAGTGTCATCCATAAAGCTCTGCAACTGTATCACCACTGCCGTCTCTATTAATTTGCCCAAATAGGGCAAATTGGAAACCGGCCTATAGTTAGCCAATTCGGCTGGATCCAAGGATAGTTGTTTTATGAGAGAGAGGACCATCGCTTCCTTGAGTGTCATCGGGAACAGCCCCTCAGAGAGGGACTTGTTAATAATATCCCTAAGGGCACCTCGAGACCCCTCGTGGCCAGCTTTAATTAGCCAAGAGGGGCACGGGTCGAGGCTGCATGTGGTTGGACGTACAGTTGAGAACAGTCTGTCAACTTCCTCTAGGCTGAGTGGACCGAAATAATTCAGAATAGGACCAGAAGACATGCATGGAGCATTACAGAATTCAAGGGGCAATCCCAACATTTAAATACATGACCAAAAACCCAATAATAAAGATGCTACTTGTGGAAAACAAACACTATGAATGATAAATGCAGGTTGGCACTTTCACATGGCTACCATTTAGTCCATTTCCCTGGCACACTATTTGCACAGTCCAGCTTTACAGTCATAATCCTTTATAGATGCTTGCTAAGGTGGTTGCTTGGCAACATGGCACAACAAGGACAAAAATGATTGAATGAATTTGCTTCTAACAACACTAAGGATTGCTGATGGCAAAACAAACAGTATGCTAAAATAAGTCTTTTATTTCACCATTAAGAATTTAGCAAAGGTTTAAGGTCCTTGCAATAACTTTGACTAATGAGCCTGAAGATTGGTCTATTATCTTGTGGACTGATTTGCTAAATTTTAATGATATTCCTCCCTCCCTCACCTCTTCATAAATCTTTTTTGATCCCCTGATCTCTAAGCATTCTTTCAGGGAAATGTGTAAAAGGTTTGTTTTCCTTATGTTCCTCTTACTAATGTAGAAAGTACTCTAAACAGAGTATAGTGAATTATGTTTATGAAATGGCTGAGCTTTTCCAAACAACAGACCCTGACCGTTTGCCTGTTTTATCCTATAAAGGAAGAACTTTGAATCTTGTTCAGTATGCTAGCGTGATCTGCACTTGCTAGCATCAGAATGATCATTCTTAATAAAACTGACTGCTTTGTTAGCAAAAAAAGTATTGGATCTTTTGTCTCCCAGATTGAACTTGGGGGGTGGGGGGTGGTTACTAGAGTTTTGAAAACTCCCTTAACAAAAAGCTTTCCTATATTTAGATATAGTTTAAAAAATTAAATAGTGTGCATTTTCTTGAGAACTGCAAAATTTAGTTATAAAGTTAAAGGAAAAGAAGACCTACATGACATACTGCACACATTCTGGCCATTTATATTGCAAATATTTTGACTAATTCACAAGCCTTCTCTGAATTACAAGATAACCATGTCAGGATAGAGAATCTGGCTCAGTGAATATCTTGGATTATTGTTTTCTTCCATTTTCTTATATGTGCACTCTCAGTTACTAAAGAGGAATAAATCAAGGTTTGATCTCCACAACAAATACCCAAATACTAGAGCTTAGAGTGTCAGAATAGGTTCTAGGAGAACTGGGTTCAAATCTCTACTCTGCCAGAATGCTTGCTGGGTTGCCGTGGGCCAGTTATTCTTTCTCAGCCTAACCTGCTTTATAGAGTTGTTGTAAGATAACAATGGAAGAACGATGCACTCTGCTCTGAGCTCCTTGGAAGAAGGACAAGGTAAAATGTGTACTAAACAAATAAATGTAAACGTTTGATCCTCACTAAAACTCCTAATGAACATAACCCCACTTTTAATGAACATAATCCCACTTTCAGAACATAATTTCATACTTAAGGAGTTCCAGGAGAGCACTAGGAAATCATACAACATAATAGAAGCATCACTATGGTTCCCATACACCTGTCTCAAGAAAGGAACAAATCGTCCATCTTTAACATAATGAAATGAAGGCCCAATCTGCATTTAGCATTTGCTCACTTGTTTTACTAAACCCACACTGGAACAAAAAAAGATGCGGTTCAAAACCACATTTAACTATCCTGGGCCAACACTGTACTGACTGCAGAGTCACCCCCGAATGGCCATAAAATGGCCATAAATCTATGCAGACAGCCACCATCAAACCAGAGATCAAACAAAGTGAAAGCGGCATGCAGTCTGGACACAGCCATAAAATGTGACACTCAATCAAAGTGAAAGTGGCATGCAATGTAGACGGGAACTTCTGTTCCAGTGTGGGTTTGGTATAACAGCGGAGCAAATACTAGATGCAGGTTGGGCCTAAGTAATTGCCCAAGCAGAATACCTGATTAGATTTGAAGTTCTGTGGCTTGACCCTTCAACAGCAGTAATGCTTGGTGTCAGTTCAACAATGGTCTCCTTCCACACCATTGATAGTGTTACACTTAGGCCAAATCTGCATCTAGCATTTGCTCCGCTGTCTTACCAAACCCACACTGGAACAGAAATTCCTGTCTACGTTGCATGCCACTTTCACTTTGATTGATTGTTGAATTTTATGGCAGTGTCCAGACTGCATGCCGCTTTCACTTTGTTTGATCTCTGGTTTTATGGTGGCTGTCTGCATAGATTTACGGCCATTTTATGGCTATTCAGAGGTGACTCTGTAGTCAATATGGCATTGGACTGGGGTATTTGAATGCAGTTTTGAGCTGCATCTTTTTCTGTTCCAGTGTGGTTTGATACAACAACAGAGCAAATGCTAGATGCAGATTAGGCCTTAAACAAGTGTCTCTTTCTAAAGCTAAGCCAAATGTGCTTCAGAAAGAATGGAGTCTAAATCAGTGAGGAGATTTTAAGTACTTATTTTTATTATCTGTGCAGATAAGAAGTACGTATGTCAGCATTCAAATCATTCTCTACCTCTCTTCAGGAAGCAGGTAGTTTTTTCACAGTGCAAAATTAAAGCATTGATTGGTCATTGCCATTTTACAAGTAAATATTAACTGGCTATTACAGATCCCATGGTATATAGGTCATAGTTATGTTAGTTACATTAGGTGATGACACCTGCCTTTTGCAGAACACAATAGACAAAGAATCTTTCAAGTCTCCTGGCTGGAAATTACAAACCTCTGCCTCGCCCTCCCTGCAAAATGTTCTGTCAATATTGTTACTTTGACAATAGACCTCCAGCATTCTCACCTTGAAAATGAAACTTCTATGAACTGAATAAATCACTAATGTACCTCCTACAGTCCCCCCTGATTGATCCAGTGCCCTGAATATGGGCTGCTGGCATCAATTTTAGCAAATACCATGTTCTCCATACTTAGATACCATGAGCACAATCACACACACGATTAGCTGCACCATAGGCATGAAGGCCGGGCGGATTTAAAGGGTGCAATCAGACACGGACATCTGAGAAGCGCCCCACTCCTGTCGGCAACCCATTTTGCTCTGCCACAGAAGTGGAGTAAAAAGACACCAGGGAAAGTCCAGTAGCAAATGGGTTGCTACGGGCCACAGACGGACTTTCCCCTGTCTGATTGTTCCAGCGCACTCTCATGGCGTCGGGATGGTCTGATCAGGCCATCCCAGCTCCATGTCATTTTTTATCCCCCTTTTCAGTATGCACATCATCGCACACTCCATAGGGAGCACTCAGTGCTGAGATGTGATTCATCGATTCCCTGTTTAAGTGCATCAGGAACAAACAAAAAAAACCCAACTCACCTGCAGTTGTGTCTGATCATGCAGTGGCTGGCTGCCCCCGCAGCTTCAAAGGACTATGTGATCATGCAACTGCGGGTCAAATTCCTCCAAAGGAAATAGCCTCACTTCCCCCCCCCCATGGTATCTCACGTGTGTGACCACCATCTATCATTCAAACACATTCCTGAGCACTAACGTTACTTTTCTGGGTACTGATGGGAGTAGGGACTTGCAGGCTGTCTTCTACCTCTTCCCTCAGCAGAGATGTATTAATGGGAGAGGCAGGGAGGGTGACTTTGTAATTGTTCACTTTGTGCCCTTCCCCACAGCTCTTTTAGATCTGCAGATAATCTATTCTAAGATAGACCGAAGGGATAGTGGCACTCACATCTCTACTACAGAGACATGAAAGACAAATGGTCAATGACACATTCCCTGGAGAGCTGGATTTGTTGTTAGAAAGGGAGAAGACTGAAAGGGATATAAAGATCCTGGACCACACAAAAGGGGGGCTTCTTTTCTCCTTAATTTTTCTTAGCCAGCTGCTCAGATATGGAGGTATCTTAAACATCAGCTCTTTTTCAGTAGCAGTGCTGACCATGTTTTTGTAAAGAAAGTGAATGGATAAGGTTGACAACTCTGGGGTATCAGATTCCTAGAGATTTGGAAATATAGCCTGGAGAAGGCATGGTATAGGGAGGGGAGGAACCTCAATGTGGTATAATGCTATAGAGTCCCCCCTTTCAAAGCATCCATTTTGTCCAAGGTAACTGATCTCTGGCCCTGACCTAGATAGCCCAGGCTAGCCTAATCTCTTCAGATCTTGGAAACTAAGCAGGGTCAGCCCTGATCAGTATTTGGATGGGAGACCACCAAGGAATACCACAGTCACTATGCAGAGGCAGGCCATTGCAAACTACCTCTGAACATCTCTTGGGAGCCAGTTTCATGTAGTGGTTAGGAGCGCAGACTCTAATCTGGGAGAACCAGGTTTGAGTCCCTACACCTCCACATGCAGCTGCTGGTGTGACCTTGGGTCAGTCATAAGTTCTTTCAGAGATGTTCTCTCAAGGGCAGTTCTCAAGACAGCTCTCTCAGCCCCACCTACCTCACAGGGTGCCTGTTGTGGGAAAAGGAAAGGAATTGTAAGCTGCTCTGAGACTCCATCAGGTAGTGAAGGGCAGGGTACAAATCCAATCTCCTCCTCCTCCTCCTCTTTTTGACTTGAAAACCCTGTGGGGTCACATTGTCAGCTGTGAGTTGTGGCACCTCCCCCCAATCTCTGTCGTCCGGAGTTCTAATTCTGGGAGGTCTCCAGGCACTACCTGGAGGTTGGCAACCCTATGAATGGAATTCCATTTAGGAAATACAGGCATGAAACATTTCTGAAAGCTTGTAACTCCAAGAGATGAGACCTATCCTGAGCTTAACATCTCAGGGATTAAGTAAAGAACAAGATCAGAGGATGTGCAGTTATATTGCTTTTCATTTTATCTTGCTCATATTTCCTGTGTAAACAGCAAGTGTGTACTTCTATGACTTAAATTCTTCCATAATTTGGATGCTACTGATATGATCTCTGAAGTCAGTGGTGTAATCCCACCACTCCAAGAGTGCATATGTGTCTGGCAGGACTCATGGCCACTAGAGAGAGAAAGCCAAAAGAGAGATGCGATCTCAAAGTGAATCCTTTGGATGGCAATGCAATAAAGAGTGCTAAAGCACTAACCCATTAGCAGGAGATACTGTTTGAGGCTAAGAGGCCACAGAAACCCAGAAAGAACAAAAAGGGGAGAAGAAAAAATAGGGAATCCAGGCTGGATAGGGAATCCAGGATGACCGAGTCACTTTATGAGCTGTTATGCCTCCATCTTAAAATCTGTCTAGTTGTCTTTTCAATCTTTATTTTCACAAAACCAACCCACACTGAAAAAGAAATGAAATTGCATAATCCTAAAGAAGTTGGACTACTGCTTATTGTTATGGAGACAAAGATGTTTCTCCCGATATCCTCACAGAGGATCATGTTGATAAATCCTCCAACTCCAACAAACCTCAGGACCTTTTTGGAATTCATATCCATTGCTGAGAAACTTGTAGACAGCCCATTCCTTGATCATCCAGCCTTTAGAAAGTATGTGGGATTTGCCCCAGTGCAATTTAAGAAGAGGCTTGTCCTGGAAGAAAGAGGTATGCTGCATTGCTTGGTTGCTCTCTGTTTGGCTAGTAGGTGGCACAATCAGCCTGGGTTTTCAGAAACCTGCTGCTTTTAAAAGGATCCTACTGAGCTCACTGCAGTTGCAGTTACACTGTGCTGAACGTCACTGAGCAGCATAAATAGCAGACATGAGTGAATGCAAGGACTGGGAAGGCACAGATTTCAAACATACTTGGTTAGAAAGCATTCCCTCTCTCCTTTCACACAGCCATTCCAGATGCTCAGAGCACTGGGTTGTGCTGTACTTCTCACACCTTGAATAAAACCTGGTTGGACCCTAAATTTGTTCTACTGCTTCAGACCGACATAGCTGACCACCTGGATCTGTTTCTTGTGTCTATGAAGATCATTTAGACACGTTCCAGCCAAGTCTTCTTTTTTAAAAAACAACCCCACATTTATTTTCTCACAGGAAGAAAAGTCATCAACTGGATTTCACTGAAGTCAGGTTTGGATCTGGAATTTCAGTTTTAGTGTAATTCTTTGAAATGTCTCTGTAGTTTATCAGGGTGTTCATCTGAGGGTAAACGCATGGCTGAACTGTCAGAAGGGTTGTTTTTGTTATGGGGTGCTTTTCAGTTGATAGTAAATTGCCTTGAAGAGAATCACAGAGCTATTCTCTGATGAGAACTAAACATTGTTTCTAGGCTTGGGGGACTTTAGAGATGTCTGCTGCTACTGAGAGTGGTAAACAGATTTAATACAAAAACAAGACAGTTCCCATCTATCTACCCACAGAAGCAAATGTAAATATGAAAAGAACAAATTTTTCTTTATTAAGTGTCTCTGCTGCCTTCGCATTTTTTCTCTGTATTGTAAGGAACTGTGCTAGGTGCTGGATAACAGTTTTGTATTGCTTAACATAATGCCTGAGTTTTCCAGAATAGCGAATTCCTCTCACAACAAAAAGCCTAAATGGAATCTATTATAATGCATTTCCGAAGAGCGTTAAATAAAGACTGTGAAATTTCAGGGATGTGATATAGCGGTTTTGTATTGAACTAGGACCTGGATTCAAATCCCCACTCTGACATAAGACTCTCTGAGAGATCTTGGGCCAGTTTCTCAGCTTGGCCTGAGGGCCAAATTAAACATTATTGCTTTAAAAGAGTTGGGTCCAAGATTCCTGAACCCAACTCATGCTCCCTGGATCCTCACAAACGCTGCAGGGAACAATTGCTCTTCTCTCTCACCTCCTCCCAGTCATTTTTCCCCATGCAAAAACTGCTGGGAAGGGGGCTTAATTCCCAGATGTTGCTGCTCCACAGATAGTCATCACAGAGCAGCAAAATCTGGGAAACAACTCCCCTCGACAATGCAGTCCTAAACAGGGTTACACCCTTCTAGGCTCATTGATTTAAATGGACTTAGAAAGCTGGAACTTAGAATCCTGTAAATCTAGTTGAACTGATCTAGCAGATTTTGAAAGAGCAGTCACCCATTCCTTAGAGAACCACTTAAACAGGGTTTGCTCTAAGTGGTAAAACTTTTTTGCTTTTTTTGCATTTAAAATATTATTTGTCTTTAACATATTCATTTCCCACACACATTCTCCCTGTAATTTTCTCCCCAAACACTTGCAGGATGCATTCCATCATAAGCCCTAGACACTGCCACAGATGATGGGCAACATGCCAACACAGCCACCCATGTTGATAATAGGAACCAGCTCATCTTCATACCTATTCTTCTTTTATGAAGGACAGACAGGAATTTGGTACTCCAGATCAGTAGAGAGTGAACCATATGAACTTCCTGTCAGCACTTGCACCAGCATAGTGATTCCTTTGATAAGATTCCAAATACACACACACACAAAAAAATCATGTACACTGATTTTTGCCTTCGATTTTGCCTTAAAAAAAGGTTTGTTCACACATTACGTGACATGAACCAAAAACAGCAAACAAGCCTCATTCCATACTGATGTGGCTGCAAGACAGCATGGGCCAACAGAAAAAGGAGGCTCCAGTGGCCTTATATAAATATGGATATTTATATAAGCCTCACAAAAATGGTACTCCATAATAAAACTAGGTCAACTGTTTAGAGAAAGGCATAAGGGGATGGTTAGTAGACTATATTCTTTGAATAGTGGGCAGCAAAGTACCTGTCTTGAAGCTGGATTAGCTGATCAGACAGGTAAAAGGTATATTTCATAGCCTAGCTTTCCCTCAAAAAGCTAAGCTGTGTGTCATTTCATCACCCCATCTCTGATTAAAACACCCAGTTTAGACTCAACAAAAATTAGCCTATGAGTGTTAGAGCTCTGTAATCTTAACATTCTAAGATTCTCTGTAGTACTGTATTTCTGTGGATGGGATCATCAGGTACTGGCTTCTGATTCAATATGAATAATGCTTGCTAGGAAATAATCTTCTTTTCTCCTCCTTCCAGCATAGTCAGATGGAACAAACTCACTTTGGACTGCTTAATGTATGTTGAGTTAGATTGCTCAAGAGGATGGAAGACACATTCTCATCAACAATGAGGATGGCCACAGTCACAGACCAAGGCAGCCAACTCAGAACCAGCCCCAGCATTTCCTATAATGCTACTTGGGATAACACCTCAACAGTCAGCTCCAGCTCCATGGAAGACATCATTGCCACATGTACCATTGGGACTATCCTCTCTGTTATGTGCATTATTGGAGTGACAGGCAATATATATACTTTGGTAGTGATGTACCATTATCTGAGATATTCCGCTTCTATGTACATATACATAATTAACCTTGCCCTTGCAGACCTCCTGTACCTTCTCACCATCCCTTTTGTTGTTGGGACATATTTTGTTCAGGAATGGTATTTTGGGGACATTGGATGTCGGATTCTTTTCAGTTTAGATTTCCTGACAATGCATGCAAGCATCTTCACTTTGATGGTGATGAGTACAGAGAGGTACCTTGCTGTACTGAAGCCTCTGGACACTGTGAAAAGATCTAAGAGCTATCGGAAAGCCATTGCCATTGTCATCTGGATAGTATCTCTGCTTCTCACTTTCCCTATGCTTATCATGATCCAGCTTGTACAAGGAAACAAGAAACTTTGCCTTCCTACCTGGAGCAAATTGTCCTCCAAAATCTATATCACCATCCTCTTCTGCACCAGCATTGTGGGCCCAGGGGTATTAATTGGGTACCTTTATATTAAACTGGCAAGAACTTACTGGGTGTCCCAAACAGTTTCTTTTAAACAGACTAAGCAGCTTCCCAACCAAAAGGTATTATATTTAATTTTTACTATAGTGCTGGTCTTTTGGGCTTGCTTTTTGCCTTTCTGGGTATGGCAACTCATTTCTCAGTATTGTGAACATTTCTCAATTTCTAAGAAGGCCTTGAGAAACATCAACTATCTAACCACATGCCTGACTTACAGCAACAGCTGCATCAATCCTTTCCTCTATACCTTGCTGACCAAAAATTACAAGGAGTATTTGAGGAACAGGCAGCATTCATTTAACAGCAGTAATGGGTATTTTCAGAGGAGGAACAGGTTTCAGAGAATTTCTGGGAGATCATTTTCCTCATGCAGCCAGCACTATACCAAGACAGTTGAGCTTTCTCCCATCTCTGGTGGAAACAATAGTGCCTGAGGAAAAAGCATTCCTCCAAATGATAACTATCATCAGTAAGTACAGCCTGAACAGAAAATGTGCTTTGAAGCTGACCAAATCTCAGAAGTTTGGCAACACAAAAGTATCAAGGAAGCATCACAAATGAACATAGTTTTGGACTGCCATTTGCTAAAGGAACGTTTCTATTACTTTCTGCATTTGAAGTAACTGTGATGTGTTCCCGTCAGTAAGAGTAAACCACATGCATGTCCAAATATATACTTTAAGAATTCCTCTACCTACTCTGTAATATGCCTTCTTAAGTTATTGAACCAATGTTTGCAAAATGTCATAGAATCATAGAGTTGGGAAAGCCCTTGAGGATCATCGAGTTCAACCCCTTGCACAATGCAGGAAATCCACAAATATCTCCCCACACACACACACCTAGTGACCGCTGTTCCATACCCAGAAGATGACAAAAAACCTCCAGGATCTCCAGCCAAACTGGCCTGGAAAAAAATTGCTTCCTGACCTCAAAGTGGTGACCAGCATTTCCCTGGGCATGTAAGAAGGGGCTATGAGAACTAAACACTGATGAAACCCTTCCTGCCCTCCCTTTCATTATCTGCCTAAGTTCACAGAATCAGCATTGCTGTCAGATGGCCATCAAGCCTCTGTTTGAAAATCTTCAAAGAAGGAGAGCCTACCACCTCCCAAGGAAGCCTGTTCCACTGAGGAACTGCTCTAACTATCGGAAAGTTCTTCCTAATGTTTAACTGAAAACTCTTCTGATCTCATTTTTTTCCTTTATTTTTTGGTATATAAATTTTTATTTGGTTTTAACACATTATAGGATGGGAAGGGTACAAGGGTACAAGGGATGATATAAGACATGAAGGGAAGTTCCGTCAAATTTATATAAAAGCTGTTAAAAATTTTCCATCCTAATTCTTTGTTTCCAGATCTCTTTTAAGTATTTACTAAATCTAATAACGCTTAATCAGATCACTAAAATCATCTATAATGGTTCCTGAAAAAAGGTTCTATGCCTTTCAAGTTAGAGTTTCTCCAAGTTAATGATAGTTATATCGATTGCTCGTAGTCTTCAAAGTTTCTTTCCACCCAGTCATAAAATGGTACCCAGTTTTCTCTCACTTTTTGTTTACTTCAGTCTTTTAACAAGTCCAACAATATATCCATTTCAGCTGTTTCAATTTTTTTTTTGTCAAAAGTTCATTTGCCCCGCAAGCTGGAATAAGGAGACAGACAACAAGCTGGGCTACTACTTTATTTAACTAAACACCAAAACACAAGTGGCAAGGGCGAACAGTTGCAGCATGGCTGAGGCCAGGGGACTCATGCCCCTCCCCCGCCATGAAAACTAGGGCAAGCCACCCAGCCCCAGACGACAGCCAAGGTAATATGGCTCTCTGCAGGCTCACCAGATAGTCAGTCAAACACCAGGCTTCTTCAGAAGATAGTGTTTATTAAGACAAGGCTGATGATACAGGTACAAGCTCTTTGTCAGTGATAACATGAAACAGAAAGCATCCCAAGATATAGCCCATTCAAACTACCCCCTATTACCTAAGCCAATGGATACTTTGCACGCACGTGCAAAACTACCAACTAATAAGCTTAAGAAAACAACCCAGACCAGTATTTTCTCAGTGCCAGGATGGCAGCGACATGAGACCGAAGGTCAGGCAAAGTGATAAGAAACAGAACAGACACCTCTAAATCAGTGAGAGACCAGAGGCCTGTTTACTCCTGCATTCCAACCGCTGAAAGGATGCCTCCCTCCACCCCCCTATGGCAGGGTTACTTTAAAGTCCAGAATGTCAGCCACTTCGAAGTGTGGCTCCCCCTTGACCATGAGAGGGGGCGCACAGCTTGTTGAGGTCGCCAAACGTTCGTCCGGGGTCCTGGCGTAATAACCTAAGGTGAAATACAGGATGTAAATATTTCAATGGTTTGGGCAAAATCAGTTCAGCAGCAACCTCATTGATCATACGTTTGATCTGAAATGGTCCTACAAACTTCCAGCCCAGCTTTCTGCTGGGCTGGAGACCTTTGATGTTTTGAGTGGAAACATAGACAAAGTCTCCCGGCTTCGGGTCCCAGCCTTTGTCCCTCTTTTTACCCGTTTGCGCTTTATAGTCTGTTTTGGCAGCATCCAAGGTTTTACAAAGGACTGGCCAAGCCTCCTGAAAGCATTTGCACCAGTCCCCCACCTCCCCCTCAGGCAATGCTGGCTCTGTTAGAAAAGAGAGGGGCCTCGTAGCCTTGCACAGCCATGAAAAGTGAGACTCCCATCGATGAATGACAAGCATTATTGTAGCAAAATTCGGCCAGAGGCAATAAGCCCTCCCAGTCATCTTGTTGAAAGTTTGTGAAACAGTGCAGGTGTTGTTCCAAGGTTTGTTTTACCCTTTCAGTCTGCCCATCCCTCTCTGGATGGTAGGCGCTACTCAGCCCTTGTTCGACCCCCAACAACCACATGAGTCCCCCCAGAATTTGGAAATGAATTGCAAGCCGTGATTGGAGATCACCTTACAGGGAAGCGTATGCAGTTTAAAGACATGGTGCATGAAAGCCTTGGCTAACAGTTTCGCAGAGGGTAATGCCTTAAAGGGGACAAACTGAGCTTGCTTAGAAAATAGATCAACCACCACCCAAATAACCGTTTTCCCCTTGCTCGGGGGAAGATCGGTGATGAAGTCCATGGAAATCACCTCCCAGGGTCGAGTAGGCATCAGGAGGGGCTGGAGAAGACCCGGTGGCTTTCCTGGTCGCGGCTTGCTCATCAGGCAGGTTTGACAGGATTGAATGAACATAGAGAGATCCCACCTCATGCCAGGCCACCAAAACTGACGTTGGAGGAGGTGTAAAGACTTAACAAAACCCAAGTGTCCCGCCAGTTTGGTACCGTAGGCAAATGATGTAACTTCCCCTCGGAGAGCCTTCAGTACCAACAACCATTGGTTCATTCCTCCATCCCCCCTTCAGGTTCCAGTTCCTTGCGATCAGCCTCCGAAAAGGCGGAGGTGAACTTCAATTCCCAAGACGCCTCAGGAGGTGTGGGCGGTACTTTTGCCTGGCTGCACGTTGTAACCACCCCTCCTAGCTGGGAGGGTGTGAACATAGAGTCCAGGACCTCCTCCCACCGACTATCGTGTTGCGGGAGGCAGGACAGGGCATCAGCCAAGGAGTTAGCCTTCCCTGGAAAATGGTGGAGAGTGAACTTTAACTTAGAGAAAAAGTCCGTCCAGCAGAGCTGTTTGGCATTTAAGTTCCTAGGTGTTCTAAGTAGATCGAGGTTTTTGTGATCAGTCCAGACCTCAAATGGCACCCTCACGCCCTCCAACCAGTGACGCCATGTTGACAGCGCCAATTTAATCACCCCCGCTTCCTTGTCCCACACCGACCAATTGCGTTTTCAGTCTCATTGAATTTCTTAGAAACATACACTAGTGGGAGTAGTTTCCCATCCTCCCCCTCCTGCAAAATGGTGCCCCTCATAGCTACATCCGAGGAGTCCACTTGCATGATGAATTTTTTTGAGTTGGTTTGGGTGTGCCAGCACCGGTTTGGATGTGAATAGTGCCTTGAGTTTGTCAAATACCTCTTGACAGTCAGGCGTCCAGTCAAATTTGGCCCCAGGGCGGAAACCCTCAATCCCCTTGCCCTTTGTTTTAAGGAGATCCGTGAGGGGCATAGACACCTGTGCAAAGTTCACCAAAAAGGACCTGTAAAAATTGGCGAACCCGAGGAAGGTTTGGAGTTGCCTGTGGGTCTTAGGTGGCTCCCACCCCACCACGTCTAGATAATTGCCTCTTGGGAGCTTTTGGTCAGGCAAGAGCTCAATAGCACAGTCTGAGTTCTGATGGGAGGGCAGCTCATCAGCCTCGGCTTCCCCAAAAACCAGTGCCAAGTCACAGTGCTCGGGGGGAATCAAGTTCAATTCAGCTTTGGCAAAACCCACCGGCACCCATTGAACGTGAGGTGACTCCCCCCCTTTTGCGTCCCACACATGTGTCTTACAGCGGGGGGACACAAACCTCATGATCCCCTCTTCCCAAATTATGTACACGTCATGGTCATGTAGCCAGAGGCTCCCTAACACCAACAGAAAGCGAGCTGCCGGTGTGATCACGAAAGGCCTATGGTTCCCAATGTTCTCCCACCCCCATTCTCGACGGCACAGTCTCGTATTTGCATGGGTCCTTCATAGTTGACTCATCCATCTGGGTGAAAATTAGTGGGTCTGGGAGTTTAACTACCTTAGTCCCCAGTCCAGTCACCAGGAAGGGGTGGATTAGGTCTCACCCACACCCTGAGTCAATCAAGCCCCTCAGCCAGACATGGGTGTTGAGTTCAGGGTAAACAAGAGTCACAGCCACAAAGAAGAGGGGAGGTTAAGTGCTCACCGGTTTTTGCGCCTCAGGACTTGGGACCTGCTGTTCAATGCTGTTCAAAGCAGGTCCTTCCCGTTTCCCGCCAGCTGGAAGTTTTCCTCCCCGGAAGAGTCTGACTCCTCATCCTGAGGGCTCACTTGCAGGGCTTGTAGAGTTTTGGGCTTGGCTGTTGGCTTCTTCCCAGGGGTCTCAAAGCGTTTCTTGTCCCCTCCCTTGCCCAGTGGTGTCGTGGGTCCAAATTCAGGACAGGCAGCTGCAAAACAGCCAGACTCGCCACACTTGAGACACAGTCCATTTCATCCATTGCTCCCAAGTCCCGTCCTTCTGGCGAGGTGGCAAGGCTTTGGGCTTCATTGGAGTGGACATGGAGGGGGTGGTCTTCTCCAGGGTCACCGCATCATCAATGCGAATGGTGCAGAGACAGCTCTCCATGTCAGCAGCCTCTCTCATACAGGCCAACAGGGACACTGGTTTCACACTGCGGAGGATTGTTCTGTGGATCTCAGGGTTCAGACCCAATCAGTAATGCTGCGCCAATACCTCATCCAGCCATTCATGGATCTTAGTGGCGTGGTGGTGGAATTCCTCCATGTACTCACGCACTGATTTTTTCCCTTGGTGGAAAGTACACAGGAATGCCTGAGCCGTCTCGCTAGTGTTGGAGTCTTCATAATGAGCATGCAAAGCCCACATGAATGCATCCACTTCACGGAGTTCCCTACTGTCCTCGTGATGTAGAGTAACATACCAGTTTGCAGCCCCCTCCCATAGGCGAGATGCGATCACGTCCATGAAGCGCTCCTCATTCAGGAACGGGTGGCCCCAATTCTCAACGAACTTCTTGGCCCTCACCAGAAAGTACAAGAGTTTCTCTGGGGTCCCGTCAAAGGACACATCAAGCAACTCTGCCGGGTTCAGGAACATCCTCCCTGCCCCCTGAGGCATGCCCCGAGGGCCCTGGGGGAGGTCCTCCCAGTGGTGGCCCCACTGGGGCACCGGGGCCCAGCCCCCGGGAACCCCTGGTCCAGTGGGTCTGGGTGCAGGGGTTGCGGGCACCACTGGACCATGTTTCCAACGCCTCTGCCAGTGGTCTCCCCCATTCTCTCCATTGCCTGGGCCGCATAGTCACACTGGCGTACGCCCCCAAACAGATCAAAGCAAGCTTCCTCTAGGTCTTCCTTGAGCGCCCTGGTCATTTGTGTAGTCGTCACGGGCACCGACATAGTGGGTACCGCTGTGGTGGGCACTGAGTCCTGAGATGTGGTCACCACCGGCAGGTCTTCATCCTCCCTGTTCATCTCGAGACTAGAGAGAAATGGTCTGGAGGGTAGACCCAAATTGGAAGACCACTGACAATCTGTCAGGCTCACCAGATAGTCAGTCAAACACCAGGCTTCTTCAGAAGATAGTGTTTATTAAGACAAGGCTGATGATACAGGTACAAGCTCTTTGTCAGTGATAATATGAAACAGAAAGCATCCCAAGATATTGCCCATTCAAACTACCCCCCATTACCAAAGCTGATGGACACTTTGCGCACACGTGCAAAACTACCAACTAATAAGCTTAAGAAAACGACCCAGACCAGTATTTTCTCAGTGCCAGGATGGCAGCAACATGAGACCCAAGGTCAGGCAAAGTGATAAGAAACAGAACAGACACCACTAAATCAGTGAGAGACCAGAGGCCTGTTTACTCCCGCATTCCAACCGCTGAAAGGATGCCTCCCTCCACCCCCCTATGGCAGAATTACCTGACACTCACATCCAGTCAGGATGACATGTGGGTAATTACTGGGGAACCACACCCGGGCCACAAGGCTCAAAGGGAGGTGAATCCCAGCAATCCCATAGGCAGTCTGGTTTCCCCGCCCCGGGCCGCTTGGTCCAAGGACTTTACCGGCAAGACCCCTATGCCACCAAAGGGGTTATCAGCCAGTGCTCACCGTGTCACAATCTGTATTGAATGAAAACCTGCCATCACAAAGGGTCAAGCCTCTGCTTAGGCCCTTGCGTCCATCTGGATGCCCAAAGCACCATCAAGCCCTTGCTGTAAATCCTCCAGAAAGAGATCCAAGCCAATCTCTGACAAATGCACACCATCACTCCTGAACAGGTTGGCCAAACCTGCATGTATGCCAGGGTGAGGCAAATATAGACCCAGGCCCTTTTCAAGTGCAACCCGTATCTCCTGGTTGGCCTTGTGGCGAGCCTTGACAATGGCCAATGGGTTGCAAATTCCACACCAATCAAGTGTGGAACCACAGAGGAACACATAATTAAAGTTCCAGGCCACTGCCACTTAATAACTAGAAAAGCAGATTGGGCCTGAAGAATCAAGGCTTTACCCTTGATCAAACCCAGGTCATTGCTCCCTAAATGGATCACCAAAACGTGGGGAGGAGATCCAACCCTCTCTTCAAACAGCAAGTGCAACAGGCTGGGCCTTCGCAAACTGCAGCGCCTAAGCCATTCAACCGTAGCTCACTTGCTGAGCCCCAGCTGAGAGCCTATGGGTGACCTCTTCACATGATGTGCCACCCAAAATACAAAACTATGCCCGCAGATGAGGACTCTCTGCTGCTCCAGCAAGCCAATGGGACCTGTAATGAGAAAACGATGAACCGTGGAACAAGAATCCAAAATTCAGCATCAAAACACAATTCAAAGACCTGCCACGGGGCGCACATAAGCCTTGTAGACCTCCACCTGCCTAAACGTTGTATGTCCTTAGCAGGGTACCCCATAGCCACTGCTGTGGATGCAGCCCCAATCCAAAAAGTGGGTACAAAAATAGACCCCTGCCAATCCTAGCCTAGCGAAGGCTGTGGAAGTAACAGCCCAAAGCTGGTGCCTGGTTAATGGGCTACGATCCTGATGTCAGAACAAAACTCCAACCCCTAACCCCCGGACAGCAAGGTATGCTGCCAGGCCAGATACCGGGCACAGCTCTTTCTCAGCACACATGCCAATGGTGACTACTGCCCCATGCTTCCGCTGATCAGTCTTAGAATGCCTCAAAATAAGGTGAACTTGGTCCCCTTGTAAGTGCACATCCCACACCTCTAAAGCATGTCCCGACCTATCAGTCTTGGATTGCATGACCAGCTCACCTATGCAGAAGGTGCCAAAAAAGGCTACCAATGCAGCCATATGAAAAAGGCATGCCTCATAGTTGGAGGAACAAATGTCCCCCCAAACAGCCTGTAAGTCCCTCAACACAGCTAGTGAAATAGACTACCTGCCATCAGCACAGGCTCCCACTTCCCGTGACCATCCTTCTAACATCCTGTGAATCCTGAAATCGCCTGTCACGTATCTAGACTTCTTTCAATCTGGTTTCCAAACTGATTTTGGGTTTAAAACTTTTTTGGTCACTCTGAGGATGACCTTTGTCAGGAAAAGGATAGGGAAACTATTGCTGTGGTCACATTGGTGGCTTGGCGTTATATGATGCTGCCTCTAATTGAACTGGTTTAAAGTGTTGTGGGATGTATCAGCCACACAGCACACCCTGCTGTGGGCTATCCACGGAAACAACCTGTGGTAAAGCATCCACATTATTGCAGTGCCCCAGTCATAGAGCGCACTGCAAAAAAATTCCAAAATCCACGTGCACACATAAGTGTGCATGCACATGCATATGTGTGCATGTGCATACAGGCAATAAAACACCTCCCTAGAGGCAGAATGGATTTGCAAGTTCAGACTGCAATATCTGTTCTGTGCACACTCTCAAGCATTCAGACATCCGGCTATGCACAATGACTGCACGGGGAACCGAAAACATCACTTGTGATGCGGTGCCTTTTTAACCCAGCTCCAAGTCATCCTATGATGGGATAAGTATAGCTGAGGAAACCCTGCCCGTCATACTGCGCCCATTTGATCCAGAGAGGAGGAGTGACTGTGTCGGGCCAAACTGCCCATGTGATCACAGCCTATGTCCTTGCTGATCCTCTTGGACCTCTCAGATGTTTTTAAAACCATCTCAGATACTTTTTAAATCATATTGTTCTTCTGAATTGGTGGGCAGAGCTGGGGATTGCAGTGAGAAACAGACAGAATTGGTGGTTCCAGTCCTATATGGCAAATCAATTTCAGGAGATGAAACTGGGGGACAACTTCTTAGTTCTGTAGTATTTGTGCTACAGAGATCATGGGCTCTATTCTGTCTCCTATGCAACTACATGCCATCACTAGGAGATGGCATTCTGGGTCTTGACATTAAGAGCTTTATGTAAATCAAATCCTACTCTATTCATGTCATCAGAACCAGGTGGGTCAGCAGATGTCAAAGATGCATTTCGGGATGCAGTAATGGGCTACATTAATGCCAATGAGCAGAAGCTCAGTCCCAACAAAACTGAAATGTTGTTGGTCAATATTGCAATTAATCAGAGATTGAGAAGTCAGACTGTTCTGGATGAGCATATACTCCCCCCTTAAAGGAGCAGATTCAATAGCTTGGGGTGCTATTGGACCTGTGGATGCAGTTGGAAGTACAGTCTCCTATGTGGCAGAGAGTGCATTTGTCCAGCTGTGGTTATTGTAGAAACTGCATTCTTTCCTTGAGAAGCAAGTTTGGTCAGGTTACCCATATTCCTCTCACATTCAGGATACATTACTGAAAAATGATTTGTGGGGCTACCTTTGAAACAGTTTGGAAACTTCAATGGTATAAAAATGTGGCAGGAAAAGGATGCAGGAAGCATATTATGCTTGTCTTGAAAGAGCTTCGCTGACTCAAATCAAGGTGCTAGTTCTCACCTCTAAAGCAGGGATGTTCAGTTACTTACAGGTTTGGTTTGTTTGGGTTTTTGTCAGGTGTAGGAGCAGGCCAGGGTACTTTAATCCATCAGGGACACTGCCCCAGCAGGATCACTTTAGCATTGCTGCTGGCCCAGCCACCCCAATGGCTTTAACCATGCTCCCACCCACTCTGGAAAGATACCCCAAATTTTTAGAAAAGTGGTTTCCTGTATTAGGTTATTTAACTTCTCACACTGTGGGTTCCAGAAAATTGATTCATACAAACTTGCTTCATATCTGATTGCTTGGATGTTGTTTTGAAGACATAGTTATGTCCCACTTCTTAAATTTCACATAAATGAGAAGCAATTTGTAAAAAAAAAAAGGGGGGGGTATGCTCTGCACCCCCCAAAAAAAGTTCAATGTCCAGACCAACCCTTTGCACCAAGTAACCCAAAATAAGGGGAGTGCATTCCTACCATGACATCAACCCCCACTTTGAACAGATTACTGAGAAACATGACCCCTAAGGGGTTAAAAAGGGGGCAAAATGTGTTACCCCAATTGTTTTCCATGTGCCTGGCAGGCCGCTGCCTCCTTGCCGCCCCCACCCCCCTGGATTGGTCAACAGTGTAGGTCAGAGTTCTGAGGTAAAACCTGCCTACTTGCACCCACCTACTTCTGATTACTCAGAAGTGGATCTCAATGTTCTGAGGTAAAAATACAGTTAAAAGAGGCTGCAGACAGTTGAGAACAGTTACAGAAATCAGCAATTCAAGACTCCTGAATAGATATTTTTCATAACAGCCAGCATGGCAATTGAGTTTATGAATATTCATGGGGAGACAGTAAAGGGCCTTTCTAGGAGTCATTTTGATGCATGCCTCCCTCATGAACCTGAAGGAATGTCCTCCACATCACCACTCCCTCAGACCAACTCCCCTCAGACCAACACCACTCACACCTCTCACCTCTTACTGCCCCCATTAAAGCTCCTGGCATACATCGAGCAAGATAACCAGTGCTACAAGGAGGAGGCACCTTAGGAATGCAGTAAAGACATTTGCACATAGTACACCTAAGGGCAGAACCACCAATGTGGTTTACAAAGAGGTCCTTCAGTAGAGAAAAAAAAACCTAGTACATATGTCTCACCTCATTTTTTCCACTACAATCCTCTCCATTAGAATTCCTACAACAAAAGTTACATTTCAAACCTCACATCATCAGTATTATAACTGGATTTATGGAACTTAAATACCACAACGAAGCTTGGGTATCAGGCTAGTCCTTTTTAAATCAAGAATGGTTTCCTCCTGGAAAAGAGTATTCAGCATTTTTGCACTGGTGAAAGAAAGGGATATGAAGGATAATGGACTTGACAAAGAGAAACTTAAAGAAAAACAGGTTTTAGTCTGGTCTGTGTTCTGCCGCCGTCAGCGGGCTCCCAGGAACAGCTCCTGAGGAACCCCCAACCCTCCCGGACCCAGCAGGAGAACCAGCTTCAGCTTGGTCTCCAACAAGCCTTCTCGGAGAGAGGCTTGCACAGGGGGCTTGGTTTGGGAACTCCCAGACACAGCAGTGCCTGGGAAGACCCCTCATCACCCCAAAGCAAGGTCCAGGAAGGGAGCGTTCATGGCAGCCACTGAATGCAGAAGTGAGAGCGACTGCTTCTTGGAGCTGTACTCCGACTAGAGAATCTTCAGCCTTATTTTAACAGAACTGCATCATGAGTAACCTATAGAAGACTTGTTTTTACTTTAAGGTCTATTTTTGTTAAGGGGAGAGTGTGCCATTTAAAATTTAAAGCCCTGGGAAACAAGCTCCCCCCCCCACTTCACAGCTTGGAAGATTCAGCTCAGGCTTCCCCTTAAAAAAAAAAAAACCCTACAGGACATATATATATATATATATATATATATATATATATATATATATATATATATATATGACTTACAATCTCTTAAGAAAACTTGGGCCACTTTTCCTCTTTAGAAAACTGATATTCCTTATATCCTAAGACTTTTTAAAAAGAGTTTTAGAAATACATGGAATTGTTTAAGAAGACTTAAGATGATTCCTGACTAACTTTGGCCAATGAATCCCAGCTGAACCTGGCTTTTGGATTTAATATGGACAGGAAACCTTATGGAAAGCTTGATAAATCTGGAAAATCTGTTTTAATGGCACAAGATTATTAAACCACAGACAAAAAAAATGGTTTTTTAAAAAGAAAGTTTATTAACAGGACATAATAACATGTTCCATATTTAACAACGAATTCATTACATATACTTTTCTAGAAATTTTTATCCCCCCTCCCCCGGCTTCCAGCGATGTTCCACCCCCATTAACATTTCTATCAATATTTTCTTACATTCAATTCATATTCTTATTCATATTCATATTCTTCAATAATCAGATCTTAACTTTCACTATTTTCCTTTTCTATTTTTCACGATTAGGTAACTGTTCTATTACAATTCCTTTTCTAACAACACTTCTATTCTTAATAATTATCAAAACAGAGTAATCTATTTTTTACATCCCAATTATGTTCTAAATAATCTTTAAAGTCCTTCCAATCTGCTAGAAATTCTTCATCCTCTTTTCCTTGAAGTTTTCTTGTCAACTTGTCCATTTCAATCATAAAAATCATTTTCTTTATCCATTCCCATTTGTCAGGTACTTGCTCCTGCTTCCAGAACTAAGCATAAGTCATTCTTGCCCCACAGACAAAAAAAAATTGAATTACATTTTGGTTTTGTTCCCTCACTTCACCATTTCATCACGCTCTTCCTTTTCCCCTGGATTTAAAATCATTTACTAGTTTGTAATTACAACCTTATGTTTCCTTTTGCTGGCAGATATTAACACCATAGTGGATTATAATTAGAAGATTATACTCGTGGATCTTTAAAGAATTTTTGATTTGCATTTATCTTTTGGCTTTGGTTTCTCTGGAATTTTACAAACTGGATTGCCTTTTGTTGGTGGATTTGCTGGTGGATTTCTATGACCTCCTGGCCTGTGCTTGTACAAGATGGGTTATTCTTTTTTTTCTTTTTTTTTAATGATCATGGACCTCTTTGGAACTGTGGATACTATTAGACTCCCACTAGAGCTTTTGCTTTCTGTTTGCTCCCAGGGCTCTGAATCCAATAAGACTGGTAAGATTGAGAACTAGGTCTGTGCTGTTCATGGTAAACCAAAGTGTAACCTAAACTTTAACTGTGTGGCATATTTTTGATGTTTAGACTTCACTTTGAAGCATACTTGGAACTGGTGTGAGGGGGAAGAGAGACCATTGTTGATACTAGATGCATTGGAAACACTTAATTGTTTGGGAACATTGAGAACAGTTTGTAATAATAACTACTGAGTGAAATAGCCTTGTTGGTGTATGAGAGGGGAGGGAGTTTGTGGTGTTAAAGTGGAGCTACATTTGAATCATGTCTTCTGGTAAACCTCCCCAAATCTGAATAAGTCTGTAGCTGTCAATCTTGGTAAAATGTCAGGGCAGGAATTACAAAATACTATTGAAGAAATTGTAGCCAAGGTACTAGAAGCTACAATTCCACAAGCGGTGAGTAATGCTGTTAAGGATATTATTCCTCAAACTGTCAATGAAGATGTGAATAATGCAATGCCTTTAGTAGTGGAACTGCTACAGGCCAAATCTGATTCCTTGACTTTACAGGATACCTCTCAAACTGAGGACTTTAAACAGCAGGTTTTAGAAAATGCTAAGAAAATTGTAACAGTGACACAAACAGCCAGCCTACTACAAGATGAAGTAGAAGCGGTAGATCAAAAAATGATAGAATCGAAGAATAGACAAGATTCTCTGGAAGACACCATGGTGAAACTTGAACTAGAGAAAGCTGCGTATGTGTTGAGGTTCCAAAATATCCCAGAAATCACAGAAGATATCAAGGAAAGAATGACAAAGATCTTAACAGATTACCTAGAAGGAGAGGACAGTCAAGTTTCTATTGGATATAGATGTTGCATACAGAATGAACTCTTCTTATGCAAGAAGATATAAATTGCCCAGAGAGGTACACATGAGATTTCACAAGAGACTTACAAGAGATATCAACCTAAGAATAGCAAATAAAAAGGTCTTAAAGATCCAAGAGACAGAAGTCAAGATCCTAAAGGAAATTCCATGGAGAGTAAGAGAAAAAAGAGAAAAAAGAAGAAACTATGTGCAACTTACTAACTTGTTAAGAGATAAACTACAGATGGCTACTTCCAGAAGGAATTCTATTTACCTATGATGGAAAGAGGTTCAGGATTAACTCAATATTTAAAATAGAAGATTTCATAAAGAACTATGGAGAAGAACTTGGATTTCAGGAAGAAGATGAAGAGCAGGATGAAGAAAAAGAGGAAAATGAAGAAGGAGAAGGTCAGGCCCAAGGGGCAACAGGCAGCAAAACAGGAACTAACAAAAAAAAGCCCACAATTCCATCACGACACATAGTAACAAGATTCCATTTCAAGGAAAAAATGGCACAAAAAAGATTTTAAAGATGGATAAGAAAAAACTGAATTTCTATTAATGTTAATGGATTGAATGCCCCACAAAAGACAAGTTTTTCAGCAAATTAAAAAAAACACAGATGTTGCCTGTTGACAAGAAATTCATATTAAAGAATCTGACAAAAAAACTGCTGGAAGCTTAAAAGAGTGGAAAATTGTTCGCCTCTGCAGACAAGCAGAAGAAAAAAAGGAGTGGTGATCTATGTATAGGAATATTTCCATCCAGAACTGGTTTATGACTCACAAGATGGAAGAATATTGATTATCAAGCTTCAAAGACAGTCCAATGTTTATAGTAAATATTTATGCGCCAAATCAACATCAGGAAAATTTCTACAAAACCCTACACAAAATCCTGTCAAGACAAACCTATGAGGAGATTTGTATAATTGGTGACTACAGCGCAGTATTTGACAGAGCCATTGATAGGAGAAGTCTTACAGGAAAACAGGAAAAAGGTAATGAGTTACCCAATCCCTTTTTAAAATTAGTGGAAGAATATTCCTTAGATGCGTGGAGAATTAGGAATATAAAGAAACAAGACTACACATTCTACTCAGCAAGACACAAATCCTGGTCTAGATTGGATATGGTTTGGATCTTGACAGGTATGATTAATAGTATCATAGAAGTAGAGATTCTACCATCAACATTTGTAGATCATAATCCATTGCTCCTAACTTTATAAGATATTCCAAAAAATATAGATGGACAATGAATAAATGGCTCTTAAATAACTTGGATTTTGTGAATAAATCAAAAAAAGAATCAAGTTTTTTTTTTTTTAAGTGAACATTCAACCAGATATTGCCATGGACATTGCATGGGATGCTTTCAAGACCTTTGCAAGAGGCTGGTGTATTAAACAAGATCCATGGATGAGAAGAAATAGAAAACAATTTGTACAGATCGAGGAACAAATTAAACAGGAAGAACAAAAACTGAAAATGGGACCTGTAACAGAATATTTAAAGGATAAAGAATCTGCAGCATCAACTGAATTGTTCATTAACACAAGAGATTGCAAACAAAATAATGTTCACAAGACAAAACCATTTTGAAAATGCAAACAAGCCGACCATGGCTAGCATATAAACTAAGAAAAGAGTTTGAAAAAAATCAAATAAGGATTTTGAAAAATGATAAAGAACAGAATATTCATAAGGAGTTGAAAAACATAATCGAAACTTTACCAAAATTTATATCACCAGGGAAATATTAATCAAGACCAGATTAGTGATTTTTTAAGGAAATATAATAAGAAAGAATTTACAGAAGAACAAAAGAAAGCTTTAAATGAACCAATTTCATTTGCTGAAGTAATTGAAGCAATTAAAAACCAGAAGAAGAAGATGCCAGGGCCGGATGGTTTTCCTGTGGAGTTCTACCAGGTATTTGAAGATCAAATTGCCCTTCCATTGAAATTAACCATGCAAAGTATAGCTGAAGAAAGGAAAGTCCCAGAAACATGGAATCAAGCATTGATTACATTGATCCATAAACCAGACATGGATGAGAAAGAATTTCAAAACTACAGGCCTACTTCTCTGCTTAATGTGGATAATAAGATTTTTGCATCTATATTAGCAAATAGATTGGGAAAGTTACTGATCGGGGGTTTTGCCAAAGAGACATATGAGAAACAATGTGAGAACAATTCTGAACACATTAGAGTATTTTGAAGCACATCCTGAAAAACAAATGGCATTAATCTTTCTTGATGCAGAAAAGGCCCTTGACAATCTCATTTTGTCCTCTATGTTGGAACAATTGTTGACTACCAAATGTGGCAAATATTTTTATAAATAAAAGCAATATATACAAAACAATCCACTAAAATTTTGGTAAATGGAAATTTTTCACAAAATATTGAAATCCAGAAAGGGACTAGACAAGGCTGTCCACTATCTCCTCTTATTTATTTTTACCTTAGAGATGTTGTGTGATAGAGTAAGAAGCCATAATAAAATTACTTAAACATAAAGGAGAAGAGTATAAGCTGCAAGCATTTGCTGATGACATGGTATTTATACTGGAGGACCCACAACTAACAATTAGCTCACTCCTACAGGTAATAAAAGAATATGACCAATATACTGGACTAAAAGTTAACTTTAAGAAGACTAAAATTTTAACAAAAAAACTGTACCAAGAAACAAGTACAAACACTACAGGAGTGTGTGGGGATTGAAGTGCAGAAGACAATTAAATACTTAGGAATAAACTTAACTAACAGATGCAGCTCCCTATTTGAAGGAAACTATACAAAACTTTTAACTGAAGTTAAAAAGACTTGGAAAAATGGAAGAATCTACAGTTATCTTTTATGGGAAGAATAGCTGCTGTGAAGATGAATATATTACCAAGATTTATTTTCATGTTCCAGACAATTCCTATTATAAAAAATCAACAATATTTTAAAGAAATAGATAAACTGATGAGAATTTATTTGGCAAGGGAAAAGACTGAGAATGAAGATGAAAGTGTTACAAGATTCAAAAGAAAGAGGAGTTTTTGCACTACTGGATTGGAAACTATATTACAGCGCAGCGTCATTGACATGGATGAAAGAATGGATTACATTAGAAAATCCAAGACTATTAAAACTTGAAGGACATGATTTCCAATTAGGGTGGCATGCCTTTACCTGGATTGGGAAAAGCCAGATACATAAGTACTTTAACAATCACTGGGTAAGAGCCACCCTAATGAAACCGTGGGAAGAAATACAGAAGCTTTGCTATACCAAAATTCCTAAATGGGTCTCACCCTTAGAGGCCTTTACAAATCCCATGACAATTACAAAAGACTTAATGTGGATGTATGAAGACTTGTTAAATTGTCAAAATAAGCTACATAATCAAGAAGAACTTAAGAGAAAGGGTATAAATCTAAACTGGTGGGAAAGAGCACAACTTGACTCTAGATATGCGAAAGACCACACAACTGGAATTCATGATACACTCTTAGACATTGATAGGAGTAGAGGGGAAACACATAAAGCTATTTTATACACTGTTAATAGATATGAAAATTGTAAAGGAATCTATGGTTAAATGGGCACAAAACCTAGGTCATAATATACAATTGGAGGAATGGTCTGGAGTGTGAAAGGTTAATATGAAATTTACAAAAGCTACTTCATATAAAGAAAACGTATATAAAATGTTACAGATGGTATGTAACTCCTGAGAAATAAACTAAATGATACTGTAATGTGTCAAACTTATATTGGAAATGTAAAAATGAAACTGGTTCTTTTTATCATATGTGGTGGTCTTGTGAGATAGCTAAATCATATTAGATATGGATACACAAAACATTGCAAAAAGATTTAGATACAAATGTACCATTTACTTCTGAATTATTTTTATTAAATATTGTATCAAAGTTTTACAAAACAATATATTTAAATGATTGTATGTGCTGTGGCAGCAGCCAGGATACTATATACAAAATACTAGAAAACAGAAGAAACAACTATGAAAGAAGAAATAATATACAAGTTGTTGGAAACAGCAGAAATTGATAAATTAAGTTTACAATTACAAGGAAAACAAGAAGGAACTTTTGAAAAGATTTGGTCAAGACTCTATAGATGGATAGAGGTTTACAACAACAGACCATGAAAACATTTTAAAAATTGGACTCCAGAAAGATATTGTAAGCAGGTATAGGTGCATTAGATAAGATTCAATTTAATTTTTATCTTAACTAGATACTAATATAGACTCCATTTTATAGATGCTGATTGTTATCTGTCTGTGTTCTTGTTTGTTGTGTTCTCTCTTTGTAGTATTCTTTCTTTTCTTTCTGAAAATAATAAAATTATTTTTAAAAAAAGAAAAACAGGTTTTAGGACATAAATTGGGGCAGGATATCAATTGGTTGTGATATATGCAACTAAAATATTTAATTCAATCCCTGAAACCTTACAAAGCTCTGACTAGATTTCTTACTGAATTTGAAATGCTACTGAAAAATCATGAGGGGCAATCGTCAGGCCTTGTATCAAGAATATATAATATGCTACTGAGGGAAGAATCTTTAAAATTACCAATTTACCATAAACTATGGAATATAGACTGTTCAAATAGATTGACAGAAGATATATGGCCACAAATTTATAACTTTCCAGCCCAATCTTCAAAAGTATTTAAAATAAAATATTAGGTATTTAAAATGCTTTCACGCTGATATCTCCCACTAACAAGAGTAAATAGAATAAAAAGTTCAAATGACCCCCCAAAGAAAAGGATAAGCAATAAAGTTATGCAGTAAAGACATATGCCCCCCCAACATTGATCAATAGCAGTCTTTCTTTTACGATTAGACAGAAGGAAGTCCTGTTTCTTAATTATTTCCCATTTTACCTCACTCTTTTTCCAAGGAGCTCAAGGTGGAGTACTTACCCTTCAGCAGGGCTATTTTGGAGCTGGAACGCACAGGAACAGAGTTCCGGCTGGCTCCTGAGTTGGCCATGCCCAGCAGGAACTCATTAGCATAATAGACCACACCTTACAGCAGAAACTCATTAGAACTGGCTACATTAGGGGTGTGTGGCCTAGCATGCAAAGGAGTTCCTGCTACAAAAAAAACCCTGGGTTTTGACAACAAACAAAATAAACAGAATAAGAAGCAAAAGGTGGGTGTGGCTGGGTGACCACACTTCTGGCAACATGGGGTGTGTGGCCTAATATGCTAATGAGCTGTGCTGTCGGGGTGTGTGACCTAATATGCTAATGCGTTTCTGGTGTTGGGTGTGGCCTATAATGCTAATGAGTTCCTGGCCTTCAGTAAGGTTGCCTTACAGGCCTGGAGATAAATGTCTTATCTGACACGTAGCAACTGAGCCAGGGTTAACCCAGTGGGCATCACAGGCAACTGAGGGCTTGTACTGTAGTCTCCCCAGTTCTAGGGCAAATGATAGGGCACTTATGTTGTTCTTAGCTCTCTGGCACCTCTCTTTTTAGAAATTTAGCATTTCTAAAATCTATTCTCTAAGTAACTGAGTTTAAGATTCTGTGTAACAACTGAAATGTATAATAAGCCACAACACTCTCTTGTATGTTCTAAGAATTCAAATCTGTATATATTAGAAAGTTTGTCCTTAGCAGCCTCTATACCTGGAATTTTCATTTTTATCCATTCCCTGCCTGTTTAATAAAATTTTTATTCTGTTTTTGAAAGTTAATCTGCCTCAAGTGCCATTTCACAAGGGTTTATACAACAGAACAGCTCCTGTATTTCCCTCAAGTCCTGTGCCAGGTCATAAGCCTAAACTAATATCTGTGACAAGGTGGGACAGTTATAGTTTAAAAACAAAGAAGAAATACACACTTCTGAAGGGTGGCTCAGTCACTGAGGGGAACTAAAAATATTTTTGGTGGGAAAATCTACCTGGAGGAAGGGGAAGCATCAGGGGTCTGTCATATGCCTCTGTTAAAAGGATGGGACATCCCCCCCCCCCTCTAGGCAGTTGGCAGCCCTAAATACTACTGCTAAACCAAATGTTTGGAATTTAAATGCATCACTTTTACCTCTATGGCTAGCGGTAGTCAGTGTAGAAATCAGTCTGTTTCCTGGCCCAGGCAAGTAATAGGAGCTTAGAAGGTGTGACCAACAATACAATTTTCCATATGGTGTTATACTCTAGCAGTCTGAATTTCCAAACTAATGTTGGATTATTCTTGCCAGGATGAAATCTCAGTATAAATTTCTACAGGACTTTCCTTTTTTTGGGGGGGGGGGGTATGCATCAGGCACAAATAGCCATTATAATGTTCCTTTTACGTGTAGGTTTCTTTTTAGTTGTTGGTCTAGACCAGGGTTACTCACTCAGATTCTTGCTCTTACATTCATACAGCAGAGACGGGTGAGCTGAAAACAACATCTGTTTACGAACAAGGAAATAATAGGGATATGAGCAACTGGTTTCAGAACAAGGGAGCTCATGAAGTGTCTACTTCTAGCCAACCAACAAAACAAGCAGGGACTCCACCACCATATAAATATAAGGGTGAAACAGACCATTCTATTGTAATGTATGCAATAAATATACCACAGTCATAATGCATTATACTTTTAAAATAAAAAGTAACTTTATGTTCTTCCTGTTGTGAACAACTTGAATATCTAATGAAACTGCCTTCTCAAGAAAAACAATCTGATTTTCTAAATCCATTCCCCATTGAAAGATCACCTGTTACCACTGGTCAGGGTGTTTATTACATTTCGATAATGTCATCCTGGAAGGTGACATATATAAGGTTCCTGTTAGGTATCCTATACAGGCACTGACCATATTCAGTCCTTTTGCTTAGCTTCTATATCACATGTTTTCTGCCCATGCCCTAGCCTGACTTTTGATATGTTGTACTTAGAAATTAACAAAATTAAGTTGTTTTAGGTAAAGGTTCCCTTGCTCGAAAGCCAGTCGAATCCGACTCTAGGGTTGCGGTGCTCATCTCCGTTTCAAAGCCGAAGAGCCAGTGCTGTCCGAAGACGTTTCCGTGGTCATGTGGCCAGCATGACTAAACACCAAGGTGCACGGAACGCTGTTACCTTCCCACCGAAGTGGTACCTATTTATCTACTTGCAATTTCTTGCTTTCGAACTGCTAGGTTGGCAGGAGCTGGAGCTAGAGACAGGAGCTCACCCCGTCATGCGGCACCCGGGTCTCGAACTGCTGAATTACTGACCTTCCACAGCCTGCAGTTAATAAACCAGTGTTGATATACTTCAGGATTTTGATAATGAAGGAATTGTAAGCATCAATAGGTTTGATAGATGGGATTTGAACAACTGCTGAGAAGAGAATTGGCTGCTGTGTTTCACAGCATTTATCTAGGTCCCAGAGTCTTTTGAAGCACACTTGAAAGAGACAATTAATCATGCGGCATTAAGATAATGAAACTTAGTTTAGTTTAATGGCAAAAAGAAAGGTCACTCTCATGTACCAAGGTAGTGGTCCAGTACTGTGCACTGAATCATAGAATAATAGAATCACAAAGTTGGAACAGGCCGTACAGGCCATCTAGTCCAACCTCCTGCTCAATGCAGGATCAGCCTAGAGCATCCCTGATAAGTGTTTGTCCAGCAGCTGCTTAAAGACTGCCAGTGAATTTGTTTTTGTACCAATCTTCAAGCCAAGGGAAACAGTTTTTACAAATTATGGCCCAGTCACACTGGGGGAAAAGGCGTGGCTGAAGTGCAGCTTTTTAGAGCCGCAACAAAAGAGAAGCACGGTGGCAGGATCAGACAGATCCCCCGAGCTGCCACGCAGTTGCTCCCTGGCATGATCAGATGCTGGGGGAAGCCACAGACAGGAGAATGAGGCGAGCCTGCTGTGCATGCGTGGGCATGTGCAGTTCAACAGGGCCTCAGAAGCTGCACGGAGATGGGCGCGGCGGCGATCAGATGCCCGCCCCTGCTGCACGTCAGCTGGTTGGTAGCACTGTTTTGGTGCTACCTTTTGATGCACAGTTTCACCGGAAAGGGATGGATTGAGGATGGGTGCGCTCCACTTCCCAGATGTTGCGGTATGATCACGCCCACTTGATGTGCTCCCGATCTGTTTCTCTCATGTGGCAAATCCTCCCTTGTGACCGGGGCCTATATTTCTAAAGTTTTGATTTAACTTTACAATGTTTGATGAAGGCAACCCTTGTATTTCACCATTTCTCAAAGGAGAAGAGAGGAAGAGGATCCAAAGCAGAATCAGATGCTATGGCTGACCTCCCAAGCACAATTGATAATCCAGAAAAAAACATAGAGCATAGGTACTTGAAATATTATGCAAATGTAAGCAAACAAAACACATATCTTAGCTGTTACCAGTTTGGTGTAGTGGTTAAGAGCCAGTTTGGTGTAGTGGTTAAGTGCGCGGACTCTAATCTGGGAGAACCAGGTTTGATTCCCCACTACTCCACTTGCAACTGCTGGTGTGACCTTGGGTCAGTCATAAGATCTGACACAGCTGTTCTTGAAAAAGAGCAGTTTCTGTCAGAGCTCTCTCAGCCCCACCTACCTCACAGGGTGTCTGTTGTGGGGAGGGGAAGGGAAAGGAGATTGTAAGCCGCTCTGAGACTCCCTTGGGTAGTGAAGGGCAGGATATAAATCCAAACTCCTCCTCTTCTTACCCTGTGCTCACCTAAGTTTTCAATCTGGCCTTTAATTACAGGAAAACAATTAAATTAACATTTTAGTCAGAAACATTACATCATTAATTCTCTAAGTGTCTTATCACTAAGCTTCTCAAAATCTAATGGTAAAGTAACACAATAATAGTACAGGGAGAGGAAAGATGGCACATTGGGCTTCCATACCAGGTATTCCCAGGAACACCAAGCTGTACAGGGAGTCATCAGCCTATCCCTTTCTTCCCAGATGTTTCAGAGTTTTCTATGGTCAGCATAGCCCAAAACAGTGTGCCACCATGAAAAAAGGAAGGGGGGAAAATATGCAATGTGGCTTTATACTTCCCAGCAAGATTTTCATTTCTGCCATTCTCCAGACAGTGGGTTGGATGCTATAACCCATCAGCCAATATTCCCTTTCCCTCCCTGCTGTTAGCCAAATTGCTCTATTATTTAATAAAAATGGGGAATTATAATTATTAATATGCAATTGGCTTATCCATAGGATCTGACCTGTGTATTACCAGAGTTAGAATTCCCAAGCACCCAGGAACAGACACAGAAACTGGGTGGCTAAAATAATGATTTCTTTACTAAATACTCTCAAGCATACACACAATATTCACACAGTATAGCATTAAGGAAGCAGAGGTGATTGATGGGTTATAGAGGGGTGATACAACCTGTCCAGATGTGCAGAGGTCCTTGGATTCTGGCCTAAACTCAGAGAGTTCAGGGGTGGCCTGCCAGTTTGGATCATGGCAGGAAACACACAGTCTAAGGCCATGTGTGTACTGGGATATAGGCATTGGCAAAGAATGCAGGCCAATGGGTGGCCCTGGGGGCTGTCTCAGGTGAGAACAATAGATTACATGGACCAATGATGAATCCCAGGGGTGTGTGATGCCAGTAGGGGCAGACCTTAGGTATGACCAATGAGCTTCCAGAGAGGAAGGGTCTGGATTTAAGAATAGAAGCCAGATGTTGGGTAGCTAGTTAAATGGATTGTCTGACTTACTAATGGTCCTGGCCAGGGTGGACAAAATGTGGGAGACATCCCTGATTAGCATCAGTAAGGATTGCTACACACTTGAATGATTGATTGGTTTATCCCGGTATCTTGAGGGACAGAGCAAGAAAGACAAAGAATCCAGACAAAGAATTACTGGAGACAGAGTTAACTGCCAGATGGCCTCTAAACAGACATTTAGAAATGTAGATATACTTTACCTGGTAGAACCCATTGTCATTCCATAAGCATAATCTCTGCTGGGCGGAGGGGGAAGACTGGAGGCTTGCTCTGAGGTTACTTTATGAAACCTGAATATGAAATCCCTTTTTGCAGACAACTTGCAGCCTGACTCGGTGGTTCACGCTGAGAGTGTCTGGCTTTTGTGGACTTTGGTTCAGGTTAGAAAGTAGGGCATCCCTGTTTTGGAGCAACCCAAGAGTAAAAGGCAGTGCCTCTGGCAACACTGTAGCAGTCCTTTCCAGTTCTGGAAAACTTTATTCCCAGGGTCACATTTAGGGTTGCCAACTCTGGCCTGGGAAATTTCTAGAGATTTAGGAACAGTGCCTGTGAAATAGGGGGAATTTGGGTGGGATTTCACCTAGAATCTATGGTATATCATAGAATTTGCCCCCTGAAGCTGGCATTTTCTCCATGGGAATGGATTTCTGTAAGTCTGGAAATCAGTTGTAATCCCAGGAGAACTCCAGGCCTCAACTGGAAGTTGGTAAATCTAGAGGACCTGCATGGATTAATACCCATGTAGGGTGGAAGGCTACAGTGGGGAGGGAGAAGGCGGGGAAATCTCTTGATACTGTTTCTTGTGTCAGTGGAGCTCTGCTTTTCCAGGGTCAGAAAAGACTGCTGCAGGGAGGGAAAAGTCAGGAAGATCCACAGTCCTCGTACTGGATCTAACACAACAAGTTGTGCAAATGGAAATGAAGAAGAGATGATATTTTGAATATATTTGTAGTGTTTTTTTAACATATTCAAAAGTGGGAAAGGAGACTGAGAAGCACCAGAACCTAAACATTTAAAATGTGTCCCAAGCCAGACCTATTAATGCTATTGGCTTATATAAAAGTTGGATGAGGCAATACAGGAAATATTTTTGAAAAGGCTGGTGTTTCAAGTCCCTGTGTACTTTCAGCTTGAAGCAAATTATTATTTCAGATATCATGCCTGTTTTTCTGCACTTTGGCCCATATCCATATAGCTCTGTTTGACACATCAACATGGTGGAAGCTAAATTCCTTGGCCCTGTCACAAACACATAACCCTCCAGCTAGACGTTTGGGTTACAAAACTAGGCTGCACAGCACTTTACAAAAGTTCTTAAGGGAATCTAACACCCCTTTAAGTATACTGTAGGCCACCACCAGGTCTTTTTAACAGTCTCTCACAGTCCTGGAATAAAAGACCAAACTTCCAGACTGAAACTGAGACTTAAACACAAGGTAAGTCCTGCAGACATAGTCACAGACTGAGCTCATATGCAAAAAGTATTTGTGGTAGTAGTGGTCCCAAGTCCAGGCAATTGGAATTAGCCTTTTGAGACTCACAGAGCACAAACCACAATGGGCTAAAAAAAATAGTATAACTTCATTAAGGTACAAAACAGATTTTAAAACGAGACAATCAAACAGTGAGGACATAAAATAAAAGAACCTAAGCTTTTGGTAAGGACTTACAATGCAGTTGCAAAGTTACCTTCAGGTTACAAGGTATAGTAATCCAACCACAGCACAGTCAAACAAACAAGCCAATCCAGGCAGAAGTATGAGAGGCCAAAGTCCCAGGTTACTCAGTACCTATTGACCCACAAGATCTGAATAAGTCCAAGCAGTCACACTCTCACAGAATACCATTTGTTTTATAGAAAATGGTAGCTGTTGGTCAGTTCAGGCCTTCAACCAACCAAAAGCTAGGAGAGTGATGTCAACCTCCCTTGGTTACCATGGCTTCATGACACCCCATAATAGTCAATCTTGTAGAGAAACAAAACTTATCCCATTAAGAGGCTGCTTGACTCCAATGCACAGGTGCTAATAATTCCATCACTTAGGAATGTGCTTGATTGGGGCTAGTTTCTTCCCAGGCTCTAACAAGCCTCGTACCAGCTGAAACCACTTCTTATCAAGGTCACATGCTCCTGCATTATGTGTGTCTCTAGGGAAAGGATTCTACCAGGCCTTACAGCCTGAATCAAACTTTTATTCTTAAAGCTGCAAGCATTTGGAAATGGCTTTTTGTGACAGGCCCAAAAGGCAATGATGCCAGTATAGCTGGCTAAAAACTGAAACTGAATCCTGCCAAGACAGAGGTAATACTGGTTGAAAAGATGTCTGCATTGGATGGGATTTTTCTCCTCGCATTTTGGTGTAGTGGTTAAGTGCGCTGACTCTAATCTGGGAGAACCGGGTTTGATTCCCCATGCCTCCACTTGCATCTGCTGGATGACCTTGGGCAAGCCATAGTTCTGGCACAGCTGTTCTTGAACAAGAGCAGTTTCTGTCAGAGCTCTCTCATCCCCACCTACCTCACAGTGTGTCTGTTGTGAGGAGGGGAAGGGAAAGGTGTTTGTAAGCCGCTCTGAGACTCCCTTGGGTAGTGAAGGGCAGGGTATAAATCCAATCTCTTCTTCTTCTTCTTCTTCTACACTGGGTGGGGTCCAACTTTCTGTGGGGCACACTGTGAGAAGGTTAGTGTCACTTTTGAACTCAGTAGTATTATTAGAGAAACAGGTACTTGCAATAGCCATGAGTGTTTTTACCAACTATATTTGGCCCATAAGTTTCCCCTCTGTGTAGCTTCTAAAGCTGGCCATGCTAATTCATGCAACAGTAATCTTGATAACTACTGTAACACATTTTATGGGGGACTGCCCTTGAAGATGATTCAGAGACTGTAATGCATGTGAAGTAATGCAACTTGCTCAGGCCTGTAGCTACAGTGAGACCTTCTGGGCCTGGCCCCCTGACTTCTTCCCAAGGCCCCCTGGCTTTTGGGGAGAAGCCGGGGGAGGCCATGTGCGTCTGCACTCCAAGCTGCAAATTCATGGCTTGGAGTGCAGGCGCACACGGCCCTCCCAGCTTCTCCTTCAAAGCATTTAAAGTGATCCTTTAAATGCTTAGAGGGAAGAAGCAGGGGAGTGCATGGGGGTTGTGTGTGAATTTCAGTGCCCCCTGACTTTCTAAAAGGCCCCTCAAACTAAAAAAATCCTGGCTACGGGCCTGAGCTTGCTTGTTTTCAGGGGCTGGATCATATGGTGCCTATTCTACCATCAATATATTGGTTGACTACTGACTTTGAGTCCAGTTCAAACCAAGCAAAGCTTACCTTTAAAGCCCTTTACAATCTGGAGCCTATAGCTTCTCTGTTCCAAAAAAGTAAGAAGAAGATGCTGTTGAGCTGTAACTGACTTTATGGCAACCCCCTTCACAGGGCATTCCAGGAAAGAGGTGTTTTGCCATTGACTTTCTCTGTGTAGAAACCCCAGTCTTACTTGGTGGTCCCTGTTCCAGAAGGAGTAGAAAATTCAAGTTAGTCACTAGCAAATATGGAATGTTTAATCACATAAACTTTTGGGTTAACTGGTGGTTGCTGAAGCTGGACCTGTGAAGTGGGATGTCATTATTCTAGCCAAAGTGTGGCACAAAAAAGGACAAAATACACAAGAGTGAGTTGTAAATGGGGGTTTCATTGAGGGGTTGTATATTTTATACTCCGATGCAATTAACTTTAGCCTCAGCACCAAATGTAGAGTAACTAAGTATGAAGGTCTCTTTTTCAAAACAATTAAATTGATTAATTTGTTCATGATTTCAATGGACATGGTTGGTGAATCTGAATCTTTTAAAATGAGTGTGTGTGATGTTATCCACAAATGATGTAAGCCAACATGCCCAGAGTCCAAGTATTATTTTTTTCAAGCCTGGTACAAGCTTGTAACACTCTCCCCTCCTTACTACAATCCCTTATCCTTTACATCCCTCATCCTATATATATAGTCTCATTAGTCATAAAAGATTTGTTTTAATTCAGAAATTACCGGTACATATTCTATCCTGAAAAATGCCTGCCTTTGGGCTAATAATAACATCTCACCAGAAAGTCTTTTGGGATGCTCTGTGGGATCCAATGCCCCCTGGTGGTTCATTAGATGTGCTGGTGGAGGACTGGCATTGCTGGATCTCTGAAACCATCAACAAAATTGCCCCCCAGGAACCTCTCTACCCTCATGGCAAATCAGCCCCGTGGTTTTAATAGAGAAAGAAACCACATTACCATCCCATCTACATGAAGTCATATGGAATAAACATATTATCCAATCCGTTTTTGAAATTTATTTTGGGTATCTGGGACAGATATAGAAACATTCTAACACCAGGTATTTCACCAGTGTCAGCTTCTTTGGGACAACAGTGGTTTGAGCCAGGAAAAGATGTGGAGAGAAAAGGAAATATTTAGGCTAAATCAAATATGTGACCAAAGAACGCTTTATCTTAAAGTTCAATTGGAACTGAAACATCAAATAAAAATACCATGGATGCAATATCAGCAATTGCACCATTTGTTACAGTCAAATGATCTCCAAAATAATCTTGACAGACCACTAACAGGGTTTGAAAAACTAATCAATTTAGGTATGTATGGGGAAAAAGGGTTACATTGGAAACAATTCACGTCACAACAAAAGGCATGGCATAAAGATTGTCAAATTCATCTATCTGAAGAACAATGTTTTAAAATATGGGCAACTATACCATACACCACAATGTCATTAAATCTCAGGTTCCAAAATTATAGACTTTTCTCCACAGAGACTTCATTATGGTCATTCCACAAAATCCCCTAAGTGTTGGAAAGGATGTAATTCTATTGGTTTATTCATACATTGTTGGTAGTCATGCCCTTTGGTGCAGACTTTTTGGAATTCTATCTTACCAATACTAAAGAAAATAACAGGATATGAGATCCCCAACACACCAGTATCTATTTTACTGAACTATTGGGAAACCACATCATTAACTAGAATGATGAAGGAAGTGACAGCTTTGCTTCTTATAGCAGTGAAAACAGTTCTGGCTCAGCATTGGAAATCCACAAAAGTCCCTACTGTAAAGCAATGGTTCCAAAAAGTTTGGGATGTAATAGTTCAGGATAAAATTGCTAGCCAATTATTACAAGCAGACAACTCATTAAGGGAATAAAACTTTGTTGAAAAATGGTTTACATTCTTTCATTATATTGAAGCAGAAAATAATGTATTAAGTAAACTGCTAGCTAAATATATGGATTTTGCCTTTTATTAAAATTAATGTTGGTTATTGAATAGGGAAAACAAATTGTAATTGTTAAGTGATTTATTATGCTTGTGTTTTTGTTTGAGTTATTTTAAAGATGTTTATATATATTATAAAATGATTTTTTTTCAATAAACAAAGAGTTACAAAAAAAAATAACATGCAAGGCATCATAAGGTTCTTCCCATTGTCCACAGAAGATAAACTCCTGTCCTTTAGATTTGTTGAAATAAAGTCATGGCAATGAAGAGGCACGTAAATACATACATATTCCTATAAAGATGGATTCAGGTGGGTAGCCACGTTGGTCTGAGGCAATAGAACAAAGTATGACTCCAACTTTAAGACCATGCATAGCCTTCTGTGGTCTTAAAGGCATCAATGAACTATAGCTTTGTCCTATATAGTCCTATAACATGATGTATGTCTGGATACTCACACGCTGCCTTGTTTCCCATCAAATATATTTGTTGCATTGCCTGTTAGCATAGTTAAATCAAACAGTACAGATTTATTTGGTATTGAAGACATACAGTGAACCAAACAGCACCTTGACTTTCAATCACTGCAAGTTTAAAGTTGAAGGACAAAAACACAGCCTTGTACGGTAGGCAGTACACATAAACCAGGGCTGTTATGGTGAGTGCTTTTCAGAAGCCCCCATTTCAGAAGTCTTGCAAATTACAGAGACCAAGACAAAGTGACTAGGAAAGAAATAATTTTCATTCCACTTTACTGAAAGTTCCCACCAGCAATCAAGCAAGAAAGATCTGCATCTTAGCATGCATTCACTTTCAATAAATGGTAAATATAACTTTCGGTTTCGGCGGAGCGAATGGCGGCCACCTCTCGGGACGCTCCCGGAGATGGTTAGCCCACGCGCGGTTGGGGGGGTCTTCGCATATGCGAAAGACCCTAGTGAGCCTTAGGCAAAGGCTCTGAACTGGGGGCGCTTGGGGAGTAGCCTCTTTGCCGGCAAACAGCTGGGAAATTTAGGCTTTCTCCCTGCCCCAGTCGGCCCCGCTGCGTTGTGCCCGTATGGGAAGTAGCAATGCCACCGACTTCCAGGAGTGGAGAAGCAGCGGAATGAATTAAAATAAAAAGAAGAATCGGCAGCGAATCGTGAGTTGGGGATCTGTTTTGAAGCAGCTAAATGTGCTCCCCTCCGTAAGCGTATAAGCGAATGGGAGGAGGGAGGAATCCCCACCCCCTTTGAAAAACGGGACTGTTAAAGAAAGAGTGAAGGGGGGCGAAGCAAAAAAGCAGTTTGGTGAAAGTACCTTTGGGGTTTTACTGAAGATTAAGAAGCTAGCCTGTTTCCTGGGTGACGCGGCATGAACTTTGTTAACGTAAACAAACAAAAAATGTCGGGACAGAAAAAGGTCCCTGAGAAGCTGGTAAAGAAGGGGGGAGGGACTTCCGGTCCTGGCAGCCTCCCCCTAGAAGCAGCTGTCTATCAACAGAAAAGCGAGCCACTGCGCCCTCTGCTGGATCAAATGCAGAAAATCAGTGAAACCCTCTGTAACATGGAAAGTGTTCTCAACAGTCAACAAAAACAACTAACAGAAACAGCAAAGAAGATGGAGGAGATCGCACAGAAATGTCTGGTCTCAACGGAAGACACCAAGAAAATTAAGAAAAGGGTCAACAAATTAGAAAAACATCAAGATATGCAAGAAAAAAGAATTTTAATGCTTCAAATGGAGAAATCAAATCTGACTCTCCGTTTTCAGGGCATAAAGGAAGAAGAGAAAGAGGATCTCAGAGCTATACTGGCGAATGCCTTGGCACCCCTAACTGGCAGAGAAGCGCAAGAATTAAAAGATGAGATGGATATGGCCTATAGAGCCTATTCCAGCTTTACAAAGAAAAATAATCTGCCAGCAGAAGTGGTTGTCAAGTTTATCAAGCAGCGTACTAGAGATCAAATTTTGCGTGCGGTTTCAGCGGTGCCCTTGAAGATTGGAGAGCAGACTATCAGAACTTTAAAAGATGTTCCATATGAAATTCGTATGAAAAGGAAAGCATACAAAGGATTGACCACGTTCCTACAAAGACATCAAACCATTTACAGATGGAGCTTTCCGAAGGACTAACGTTCAAATTCAAGGATAAAAGAGAGAAGATTGACTCCGTCTTCAAAGCTCAAGAATTTCTGAAGAGACACGCCAGCTCAGAGGAAGATGCAGAACTCGCCAATTGGACAGAGTTAAGCAGTGAAGAGGACAGCGGCCCAGAGGAGGGAGGTGCCGGAGCAGGAGACGAGAAAGCAAAAGAGGGCCCATCATACAATCTGAGAGACTTAAAAAGAAGACACCCCAAGATATAACGACTGTTCGTGAGGCGGCAGAAGGGAGCTGATCAACAACTAACCCCAAAGGACTTTACTAATTTAACTAACAGAGTTATTTTGGACTCTTGGCAGATGAAAAGAAGATCTTCCAACCACGGTGGATGCCAAAAATTGTATCTGTACTAACTAAAACTAATACTTTAACAGAAAATTCACTCCAATCTTTTTCTTAGTCCATCTATATACCCTACCCTTTTCTTATTAAAAAAGCAATAAAATTCTCTCCTTTTAGGAGAGGTTTTTACAAAAAAAAAATAAATGATAAATATTCATTGGTCCTGTCCAGTAGCCAAGCCCATTATTTCATTAATGTTGTCACCCTCATTCTGTACTGCAAAGAGAGCTTTTCTTGTCTGTTGGTGAACTCAAGCTAAGGAAGGGTTCAAATATTACAGGCAGGAGAGTCCTAACTGTTGTCCATCATATTATGCAAACATAAACATGCATACTACAGTCACCTATGCATCATCTTTGGAAGTATACTTACTCCCCCTCCCTTGTATGCATAACTTACCATGAACATCTTGTCTGATGTCATCCATGTTCACTGTTGGAGTCTCCTGGCAGAAAAGCTCTTGGGAAACCAAGTCATGATCAACAAGGTCTGCTGGCTCCTCATCTTGAAAGGTGATGGTGCATGCCAGTCTCAACTTTGCTAGCATCCCCTTTCGGTACATCATGCAGCTCCCTATAATAGGGATATGTGGCTCTTTAATTACTGGACCTACCATTATGATCTATCACCCACCTATATTCCAGCTGCAAGGTTTTTGTTTTAGTCCGGCATTCTTCTGGTGTCCTGTGATGCCCACGTTTGGCCATCTCTACAGAAATCCTCTGGTAACATGCATAATTTCTTTGAGATGGCCACAAAGCTTCCTGGATTCTATCATCCCCCCACAATGCAAGGAGGTCAAGAATCTCCTGCTCCTTCTAGGCTACCCCCCACTCATTCTCCCTGCAATTGATCAACAAGACTACCCTAATCAAACAAGCCACCACTCACCAACTTCAACTCACAATGAGAAGGGGTTTCCCCCTTGACATTTATACCTGATCCAGCCTCCACCACGGGTTCCCCCAGGCAAACCACTCTTCAAGTGATTATGCTCCTGGAGTCCTACCCAGCACTGGGAAGGAGGATGAGAGCCAGGGCTCATGAGGTGATCACTCAGCATATTGAGCAGATGATTGCCCTGGACAGCCAGCCTTTCTCTCTGGTAGAGGATGTTGGCTTCTGGGGGCTTCTACACAGGTATACCATGAACTTCAGGTGGACTATGAGCTGTTGAGTGATGCCCTCCATGTATCGCTCTGTGGTGCGTCTGGTCAAAACTGAGCTATCCAAGGCATGAGAGCGAAGTGTTCACCTGACAGGCAAACTTTGGACTAGCTGCCACCATGGTTAACTCTTCTTCACTGCACAATGGTGGCAACCAAAGGAGTTCTAGGGTGGGCAGGGGGCCACACCCCAAGTGGGGCCAAGCACGCTTCCATCTGGCTACAAGGTGGTGCTCCTCCGTGCTTGGGGTATGGATGTGGAGCACATGGCAGTAAATATTGCCACAACGATTCAAAGTAGCCTGAAAGACTGGTCTGGAAAGAAAAAGTTCACCTGTGGTTATATGGTCATGCCTGGAGACCCAAACATATGTAAGGCTGACAAAAGAACCAAACTCACAAACATTGTTTGTATGACACACAAGCTTGCCTGGTGGTGAGTGATGCCCTGGTTCTGGGGAACAATGCTGGGGGTGGGGAGGGCACCACCAAAATCAGGTCCCTGCTGGAGAACTGCCAGCACTTGGTGGGGCACTTCTTGAGAAGCCTCAGCTTCGCAGCTGTTGAGAGAGTGGCACATCCTCCTCCAGGACTTTGGCTCCTGGTGAAACTCCACCTATGCCATGATTACCCATTTGGTGGAGCAGAAGAGCATGGTGCAGGACATTTTGTCCTCCGTGTCCATCCAGCAGGGGGAGGGCGAGCTAAGCATCAGCTGCAATGACTGGCTGATCCTCTCCCAGATGGTGCACATCCTAAAACTGTTTCAGGATGTCATTAATGTGCTCTGTGTCCACATGGCCAGCCTGGGGCAAGTCATCCCCCTCATTCACAGGCTAGATCATGTTATGGAGTCTGTGCTGCAGTCAGACCCGAAGGGAACTTAGGTTCTCCCAAGTCAGGGCCCTGGTTGACAGGTTGAAGAATGGCATTGAGGAGTGCTTTCATCCACTCTTCGAGGTGTGGGAATTCAAGCAGGCATGCATGTGTGACCCCGGTATCAAGGTATAAAGTACTGAGACTGATGTATAGCAGGGTGATTTCAGCTCATACTTTATTGTAGATAGTAGAACAAGAGATGCTTAAGCAGGACTGATTGCCTGCTTATATTCCCATTCACAACCACACCCAACACACCCACTGATAGGTTTATTTACAAGACTAGTCCTGCATAGGTCCTTCTTTAGGATCCAGGCTTGCCGGTTGGCTAGTCCAAGGATCCACTGTTTTTATTGTCTCTGGAGAAAAGCTTGCTCATCCTGCCTGGCCACATGTTGGCCCATCCCCGTGCGTGGTTTACTTGAGTACATAACACAAGGGAAGCATCGCCCTTCAAAATGCCCAGCTTCATCAATGGAAGCATGAACTGTGCTGCTATATACGATGGTTCCAATGCTGTGGCTGTGGCTAGAGACAACTGAGGGAGGTGGGAGATGATGAGGCAGAGGAGGAGGACGACAATGAGAATGCAGAGGAGGGTGAGGAGGAGGAGGAAGAGGGGGGTGGAGGATGGCAAGGAGCATGAGGGGGAGAGAGCAGGGGAGGCAGGATGGAGAGGAGACAGGGGAACGAGAATCAGGAGTCTTGGTCATCCATCATGAAGTGGGAGGTATGGAGTCTGGTGTGGATGCCAGGCATGCAATGGCAGAGAATTCTGTTGATGTGATGGTCCATGAGTTCCTGGCTGAGCACCCCAAGCCTCCCAACTTGGACCCACTTGAGTACTGGGTGTGCAAAACCACCATATGGCCTTATCTTGCCAGCATGGATATCAGTCTGCTCTCCTGCCCTCCAATTAGCATCCAGAGAGAGAGGGCATTCTCCCATCTGGGAAACATTCTTTGCTCTCCTCAAGCCTGCCTAGACCCAGCCAGGTTGGATGAGCTGTCCTTTCTGAAGGTCAATTTATCAATGCTGGGTCACCCTGTTCTCTATGGGGCAGAGTGAGACTGCGGTCTCCATTATTCATCCCTCATGCCCCCCCCTTCCTTCTCTTCCTCTCTGGGTGATCCTGGCACACAGCCTGATAGATGCATCCTTGGTGCTCAAGTGGAAGGCCACCTCTGCCAGGAGAGGTTGAGCTTGCCCCACGGCCAACACCCATGATGTCAACCTTGCCCCAAAGAACCTTTGGGACCACAATCCTCTTTCTCATGGTGCATTCCCCAACACAGAAACCAGAATGAAACCTATCATGTGTGACAACCACCCTCCCCCTCTTTGCACCCCTCCCACCCCAGGATCCCTCAAAACAGGCCACTGAATGTGACATCTGACCTCCCCCACTTAGTGCAGTCCCTCCATTAGGCAACCCAAAAATATATGTTTGTCTGATGTGACCCGTGTCCTCAACTGCTCTGTGCACTCCCTCCACTCCAGGAAACCTCTCAAAAACTTAAAAATAAACATTGATGCCCCCCTTGGAAGTTCCTTGCGCCAAGCAACCTAAGAAGAGAGATTTGTCAGACATGACCCTTGTTTTCAAAGTCTCTTTGCATTCTCCACTCCAAGGAACCTTCCAAAGAACTTAAAAAATAAACATTGAGGGATGTGAATGATGTCTTCCCCTTCTTGGGATGATCCCTGTGCTGGTCATCCTAAAAAGAGCCATTTGTCAAAAGTGATCCATTTCCTCTATGTCTTTGCTCATTTTCTGACCTAGGAAACCCCAAAACAAACATTGATGGACACCACCTATAGCGCCTCCTCTTAATGTGGTCCGCCTGCCACAGCCAGGTGGTTGGACCAAGCTACTGGGTCCCTACAAGTATGGCCCTGGAGAGGGAGTGCACTACTCAGGCCAAACCCAAGCTGGGGCTGTGTCCACTGGGGTCAGGACTCCCAACCTCATCCATTGACAAACATTAGTTTTGTTTCACCATGTTCCACTTCATTGCTTGCCATAGATATGGGGGGAGGGAATTCCTGAGGGGTGTGCATGGGTGTTTAGAATGTTTCCTCAAAGCTGTGCCCCAGGACAGGTTCCCAAGGAAGCTGGCTTTGGAGTCTCCTCTGCCAGGCTAGAATGTAGATAAGGCACCATATATCTGCCAGGGTTGCCATAGTAACAGTAGGGGCTGAATGATGATGTATGTGAGGGGTGTGGGGTATATTTTGTATTATCTATAATAGAGACTTTTGCATGCCTTTTCTCAGTTCTGACACAAAGCCTGTTTCCTGAAGTAAGCATATCTCAATAAACTATCACTGCTAAAGTGTGTTGTGGAGAGTGTTTTAACTGGAAGACCTGGCACCCATCTGCTCACCACAGCCAGGCAGGCAGACCAAGCTACAAAGCTTCACCTCCTATGGTAAGGGAGTGTGCTGCTCAGGCTGTCCACAAGCAGGGGCTGTCTGCTGGGTTCAGGACTCCCCACCCATCTGTCCACCACAGCAAGGTGGGCGGACCGTGCTACTGGGTTACTCCAAAGAGGGCCCATACTTGGCTTCACCTCCCCCGGTGAAGGAGAGCACTACTCAGGCCAGTCCCAAACAGGGGCAGTGACTGCTGGGTCAGGACTTCCCACCCCACACATCTGTCCACCGCAGCCACACAATCAGATGATACTGGTTTCCTCCAAGGAGGGCCCACACTTGGGCTTTGCCTCCCATGAAGGAGTGTGCTACTCAGGCTGGTACCCCATGGGGGCCATGTCTACTGGGGCCAGGACTTCCAACCTCACCCATCTTGGGTTGGTAGCTGTTAACATTCTGAGGGCACAGTCTTGGGAATTCCTGGACTGGTACTCCATGTCATTCCAGGTCCATCTAACCCTTTCCAGACTCCCACCCATGCTGTTGTCCTCGCCAGTTTGGCACCATGGTCACGTCATCCCATGGAAGTTCAAGTCTTTCATCTCGGTTCCATCAGTTTGTTCCCATTAAGCCTGGTCACTCCAACTGAGTCTTGAAGGTGCTTCATCCTGTGTTGTCACCATCCTGTGGTGAGGTGATTACCGCGATTGGTCATCTCTGTCCATGGCATTGGGTGTTGTGTCACCTGCTGCCCACTGCTTGCTTCTGTGCTTGGTCTGAAAAGCCCCATATCTTCCTTCCCATGGCAAAATTAGCAGACCCATTTTTGGCACCATTCTACTCATTCTAGATTTAGGAGTCCTTGTAAGAGTGCGTCATGTGGGTCATAAAGCAAAATGTATTGCTGTAGTTTGTCATGCCTCCCTCTGGCAATATGATCACCTGTGAGAACTTGTGTTCTGAAAAAGGTTGGGAATTTGGCCCAAACTGCAAGCACACATGTCCACACAGACCTTCTGGTCCTGTACGTGCCCATGCCCCCCTCACCCACCTGACGGCAAGGTGATCACTGGTCAGAACTAAATCCTCCCAAGTTGGGAGCTCACGTTGCTCTGGTCATGGACTGTCAGCATGAGGTCCCTTGCAGGGTATGTGATTGCTGGTGCTGGGACTCCCAACCTCACCCCCTGCCTGCCCATTTCCCCTCACCTGCCTGACATCAAGGTGATCACTGGTGAGGACCAAATCCACCTGAGCTGGGAGCTCATGTTGCTCTGGTCACAGACCATCAGGATGGGATGGATCACAGTACTTCTGATGCGGGAGGCTGTGCAGGAAACCTCCCAGGCTGTGGAGAACAGTTCATTCTGCAACTGTGTTAGCCTGATTGCTCTTATTTATTATCAATAATAGGGGGAATAGGTGAAGTTATTAATAGGCAATTGGCTGTGGGAGGAAACATCTGTGTATACAGAGGTCCCGCCCTTCCAGAAGGTATCATCAACAGACACAGAGACTTTATGAGGTTGAAAATAAAGTCTTTTACTGGAAATCTTCACAAGCAGACAATACAGTCTCATACACAATTACTCCAGTCTAGGAAAATAAAGATAGATTCACAGCACAGTTGCATGAGCAGGAATTCGTTGTTGGGGTGATATTTACCTGTCCCACTGTGTAGAATGTTCCTCTGGAAGAATGGAGGGGAAGAATGGAAGCAAGGGGGCCACGTGGCCTGAACCAGCAGGTAACATGTGAAAACTCAGGCTGCAGACCTAGAGTGTAAAGATGGAGGCAGGGGGTTGGGATAGCAAGCTGGACATAAGAGAGTCAAAGATTCGATAGGGGTCGAAGAGAGAGAGAAAGCATGTGGTCAGGCATCCCCTTATATGCAGGAGGGTGGGGGCTGGTAATAACCCTTGGTCACACCTCCTGGTTAGTCCATCCCTGAAAACACCCTATTGGCTGGAAGGTATAGGGGAGGGGGAACTGAGGAGTGGTCAATATTGAGGGCTAGAAGCTTAACTCATGTCTGGCACCTGGGAGTAGGCAGGATGAGTCACCGAGCCGAGTCCATTGTTCTCTTCATGGCATTAGCCAGGCTCCTGATGGAGAGTGATTAGTTGCTAGGCAACAATGAATAGTCTCTCTCTGGCTTACGTGAGGTCTTGCAGGTGAGGGGGAGGGAAAGAGGTTGCCTGCATGTGTTGGAGGGAACTCCTAATAGCAATTTTGGAGTTCTTTGTCTTCCTGGCATGTCGTGGTGCTTGGTGCATACTGGGGAACTGGTCCATTCTTCTTCAGAAAAATGGGCTGGTAACCTTGGCTGGCCACTGAAGCAGCTTTGAAGGCAAGGAGGGTGTCCATCGCTTAAGGAGCAGTCCCATTTGGCATCATATTGGGTCACCATGTTGCACAGTCCCTCTAGTATACTTTTGCACAGTTCATTATTTTATTGCAGTCCTTGGAAAGCATTCAAAAGCCTTGCAGGGCAACATCTGGCATATCCCCTCACCCACCTGACAGCAGAGTGTTCACTGGTCGTGGCAAGCATCGGAATCACCATCCTCTGAAAAGCAGGATAGAAATTTGGCTGTATGCCTCTGCATCCAGCCAGTCACCTCAGTTTCCCTCTGGCCCTGTGCCCATATGCCCTCACTTGCCTGGTGGCAAAGTGATCACCAGTCAGGACCGAAACCTCCCAAGATGGGAGCTCACATTGCTCTTGTCAGGGACTGTCATGTCCCCGGGAGAATTGTCCCCGGGAGAGGAGGCCACCTGCAACTGTGTGGGTAGCTCTCAGGCCCCAGGCAGGATAGGAGGGTTGGCCCTGCCCAGTGATCACATTGCTTGTGGGTGGAGAGTGGGCCTGGAGAGAGAGAGTCACCTGCCCCTGTTCAGGTGTTCCCCGGACTGGGTGGAAGTTTGGCCTGGCTACCACATTGTCCATGGGTGGAGCATGGTCCCAAGAGTACCACCTGCCCCTGAATGGGTGTTCCCTGGGTTCTGGGTTGGGCTGGAAGTTCAGCCCTGCATGGTGATCACTTTGCTGTTCCAGGATGGATAGATCTGGGGAGGAACATCACCCACCCCTGTGCGGGTGTTCCCTGGGCTCCAGGCAGGGTGGGAGGGTCGGCCCTGCATGGTTGTCATGCTGCCTGTGGGTGGAGGATGGGCCCAGGGAGAGAGTACCACCCACCCATGTGTGGGTGATTAAGGTGGCAGGTTTGGCCCTGCTCAGTGATCACATTGTCTGTGGGTGATGAGTGGGCCAGGGAGAACAAGCCACCCACCCTTGTTCAGGTGTTTCCTGGGTCCTGGGCAGGGTTGGAGGTTTGGCCCTGCCTGCTGATCACATTACCAGTGGGTGGAGGGTGACCCTAGGGAAAGAATCCCACCTGCCCCTTTGCAGGTGGGCCCTGGGCACCAAGGCAGGGTGGGAAGGTCGGCACTGTCCCCTGTATTCAGATTGCCATTTAGGGGTGGATCTGCCATGGGTCAAAGAGCACACTGGCAGCCATGAAACCTATGCATCTCAATGCTATCACCTGCCCACCCATCCCCTAACGGCTGTGGTCTGCGTCCAACCCACAGATGCCTCACCTCACCACCAAATCTTTTCCCCAAAGACTGCTGGCCTCCAGCATAACATCCATGCACATCTGGCCTTACTGAGGATATTGTTGCTGTAGATCAGCAGTACATCTCAACAGCAGGCTTGGGAATCTTTCTGCCACACAGAGAGTCTTGGCCACCAGGTGCTGGGTCCCTCCAGCAGGGGGACCAGAATCCCTCCTCCTCAAGATATGTCTTGGCCACTAGTCCACCAGTGCCCTCCTGCCACAACCATGCAGTGTCTCAGTCGTCAGGTGCCAGGTCCCTGTCATCTTCTCAGGCAGGGTGGGAGGCTTGGCCCCAACCAGTCATCATGTCAAAAGGGCTGGGTGGTTGGTCCCAGGAAGATACAGCCACCCGCAACTGCAGGTGGTTCCTAGGGAGGACCTCTTTGAGTTGGATGCCTGTAGCTTAACCAGGTCTGCTCTTTACTGTCTGAAACCAGCATTGGACAACTCTCCCAAAATGGGTTTCCTGGGGGCACCTTGTTTGGGGGTGTGCTATTTGGACTCTCCAAATCCAACATGCATGTAATTTGGGAGGAACTGTGAGAGCTGGAGGCCTTTAGCTCACCTGGGTCAGTTTTTGTCACACCTGAACCGGCAGGGGTGACATCCCATTGAAAAGCATTGTAGCTCAGTCCCCTGAAGTCTAATGCAGACCAAACCTGCTGGGCATATTGTGGAGATTGAGCTGGAGGCACCTTGTGATTCTGGAGCCTCAAGGCCCAAAGGGGAGCTTTTTTAATCTGGACGAGTTTGTGAACCGGTTTGCGAACCTAGCTACAGTTCAGTCCAGAAAACAGTTCAGGAACTGGGCCGGTTTGGTTCACGAACTGAATTGGCATCTCCTAGTCAGTGCTTATTCCTACTTTTCAGTTATTGCATACCTTCTGTTGTCCTTTTAACCTGACCTGTGGTTGACCTTTTGACCTTTCCGTCAAGCTACTTTGGCACATATACCTACAGAGTGGTCTTATTGCCCTGAAGTTGCAAAGAGTGCTTCAGTTTGCAGTTTTCTCTCAAGTATTGACTATATATGCATTTATTAATTTTTTTGCCACCAACTCACAGCTGACTTAAAGCGACCTCAAAGGGTTTTCATATGCGAGAGCCAGAGGTCATTTTGTCACTGCCCATTTCTGTGCTACAACCCTGATATTCTTTGGCAGTCTACCATCCAAATACTAACCAGGGCCACCCTGCTTAGCCTCTAAGAATGGTCTAGCCTTGGCTATCCAGCTCAGGGCATTTGCATTTTCGCTTGTAGAAAACTAAAGCATTTGTAACTTGTAAATTCCATAAGTATATAAAATTGTAATATTTGACACTAGGAATAAGGCCCGTTGTGGAAATAAATACAACGGGCTCTAGAAAGAGGCTCTGGGAGAGTGCCCTGGCTTTGGGCACTCAGTGACAATTTGCTGTGGCAATCTCAGCAGGGTATAATGACAGAGTCCACCATTTTCTCCAGAGGAACTGATCTTTGCTACCTGAAGAGCAGTAGTAATTTTGAGTGATCTCCAGCCCACCCCCAAGATTGGTAACAGTGGTTCCCAGGAGGGAGTGGCTGGTTCCCCAGGAGGGTGGAGTCTATGGCATTGTACCTGTCTGAGGTCCCACCCCACCTCAACACTCACCTTCTCCAGGTTCGACCCCTCAAATCTCCAGGAATTTCCCAATCTGGAGTTGACAACCCTATCTCCCTCCCAGCCAACCATCAACCTACCTTTAGTTTTCCATCTCCTCCCCCATCCCTCCTAGAGAGCAGTTGTAATTTTGAGTGATCTCCAGCCCCCACCTGGAGATTGGCAATAGTGGTTCCCCTTCAGGGAATGGCTGGATTGGAGGGTGGAGTCTATGGCATTGTACCTATCTGAGGTGCCACCCCTCCTCAAACCTCACTCTCTCCAGGCTCCATCCCTCAAATCTCCAGAAATTGCCCACCTGGAGTTGGCAACCTGATCAGGACTGGGCCCAATGAGTTTTCTCCCAAAGGCCAACATAGGTGTGGAAAGGGCCTTTTACTGACAGAGGAGAAAATACAGGTGCCAACTTTGATTAGGGAAATACCTGGAGATTTGGGGAGTGGATCCTGTGGAGGGCAGCATTTGGGGTGTGTGTGGAAGGACTCAGCAGGGTATAATGCCATAGAGTCTACCCTCCAAAGCAACCATTTTCTCCCGGGGAACTGATCTCTGTCATCTGGAGGTCAATTGTAACAGTGGGAGATCTCCAGGTCCCACCTGAAGATTGGCAGCCCTAGGGGAAAGTCAGCCACAAAGCGGGGAGTTGAAGAAAATAGTTTGATGGTTGCTGGCCCACCTCGTTAGCCAGCCAGCCATGCTGAAGCTAAGCAGGAGAAAGAGCCTTTTCCCATTTATTATGACAGGAAAGTGGCCACTGGGGAGGGGGTTATGATGAAAGTCCTTTGTTTTTTTACTCACAGAACTAAGCTTGGCTGCCTACCAACAGCCACTGAGGGGACAGTCCCTCACAGGAGTCAAGAGAACTGTCTTCCTCAGGAGAGAGAGCTGTCTGCCAGGGGGAGTGGGTGGGGAAGGAGCAGACCCAGCACCCGGCCAATGGCACGCGAGTACTCTTGAGTGACGGCTGATGGGCCAATGGCTGAGGGAGGGCATTTTACAGCCAATGGGAACACATGGAATCTTGCGAAACCAAAAGATAATTATTTATAAGGAGAGATACTAAGTTATAAGTATGCATTTAATATTGTTAAAACAATAAAATTAGTTTAGAACTGCTAGGGCAGTACATGTTGCATATATTTCTGTTCTTCCCAACAATTGTTTTTCTCCACCACTCAAGCTCGGGGGGAGGCTATTCTCCTTGTGGCATGACAATTTCCAGAAATTTTACATCTCTAATTCTTCTCAACAGAAATAGTTCCCATTTGGCATTCTGATATCCTTTTGGCTCCTTAGTAAAGATACAGCAAACCAAGCCCTCCTTTCTTTCTGATTCTCCTTCTTCATAATCCAGGAATGCTTTAAGTTAAAGGCACACATGTTCTAAATTTGATAGGCATTAAGCATCTGAAAAACCCAGGTGTTGTGTAGTGGGTTAGATGCATGTAGAAACCACAGAAACAGTTGTAGTGATACTGGTACACAACTAGAACCCCAAACACCAGCCGGGTGGCCAACTATATACAGTACCTGGGAACACCCTTGGATCCTAGTGGTGGGTTTAAACCTCCTGCCACAGTCTCTATTGGTTTCCCAAGGAAAATCCAGGAGCCTAGTCCCTATTGTTCGTAGGGAGTTAAGCTCGGCAACAAATCGCTGATGCCTAGTGGCGATCAGTGGACACAACACCCCTCCCCCATAGTTCAGACCCCGCCTATGTCACATAGTCCTGAAGGTGCGACGGTGGCCGCCGCTCCCGTGTTGACCGCCTAGGGAATGGCATTGGCCCCTCGGAAGCATCTACCGGGCTGCTTGGTGATAGTGGCGGCGGCGCTTCTGCCAGCGTTCCACTGGGTGCGGGCATGTTTACCTTAGGGGTGGCTGCTGGAACGGGGGTGAGGTGTTGCAGCTCTGTAGGCTGTTCCTCCTGATCCCAGGCATTGGGCAGACTCGCTTCTGGGTGCCTAGGTGTCAGTTCATCTTCCTGTACTGGTAGCATACACTGTCAGCTGGTCGACATGCTTGCAGAGGACTTGGCCACACTCGGTCGACACCTCATACAACACCGGGCCAGTGGGCCATATGATGCGGCCGGCAAGCCACTTGGGGCCCTTCCCATAATTACGGACGTACACAGTGTCTTCAGGAAAGAACCCTCACGGCATCTCTCACTGCTCCATTAGGCTGTGCGACTATGGGACCCTGTCGGGGTGCAGGCGATCAAGCAGGATTGCGGGTCGTCAGCCCATCAGCAGCTCTGTGGGGCATCAGCCGCTTAGTGAGGTTTGGTGTGGTTCATTGAGCCAGGAGGAATCAGGCAAGGTGGCACTCCCAGTCAACCTCCATCAGGTGGCTAAGTGCTTCCTTTGCGGTGGTGCATCATCCGCTCCGCTTGGTCGTTGGTAGCTGGGTGGAATGGCGCAGACCTCACATGTCGGATAAGGTTGCTGCTCTTCAGAGGTAAACTCCGTTCTTCAGAAATCTTCAGAGGCAAACGCTGTTCCCTTACCTGACACGATGGTGTCGGGCAAGCTGTGGGTGGCAAATATCTTGTGGAGGGCATGGATGGTTGCCTTTGAGGAGGTGGCAGAAACGGGGCTTATTTCCAACCATTTGGAATATGAATCCACAGTCACCAGGAATAACAGTCCACGGAAGGGCTCGGCGAAATCTATATGGAGCCGGGACCATGGGGTCCATATTGATTCCCAGGACTGGGCCGGTGTGCTCGGTAGGCTGGGTTGGACGGCCTGGCAGGTAGGGCAACATTTCACCCAGGCTTCTGCTTCTGCGTCAATTCCCAGCAACCAAATGTAGCTCCGAGCGAGGGCCTTCATCCTCACGATGCCCAGATGTGCCTCAAGCATGGCCTGGAGAACCTGGTGGCGTAGGGTGCTGGGAACCAGGACCCTGTCTCCCCATAGCAGGCAGCCCTTGTACACCGACAGCTCTTCACGGTGGCTCTTGAAGGCAGTGAATTCTGGCCCCTCGGTTTCCATGGGCCACCCCCTCACCACCCAGCCTAGAACCCGGGAGATAATGGGGTTCCTGGCCGAGCGGCAGGTGATGTTCCAGCCTGGAGAGGGGCATCAGGAAGCTCCATGACTTGCAACATGTGGTGCACTGGGGCAGGATCCTCCTCCACATCTGGTAAGGGAAGGCGACTCAGGGCGTTGGCATGGCTCATGGTTTTCCCAGGGCAGTGCTGCAGCGTGTAGTCATAGTGGGATAGGAACACGGACCATTGCAGGACCCACGGCGAGAGAACCTGGGGCATCTGGTGGTCTACGGCAAAGAGGCCCAGGAGGGGTTTGTGATCAGTGGCGACGGTAAAGGGCTGGCTATAGACGAAATCGTGGAATTTCTTCACACCGGTGACAATCACCAGTGCCTCCCAATCTATCTGGGCGTAATTGCGTTCCGCCGCAGATAGGGTCTGGGAATAATAAGCAACGGGCACCTCCTGCCCATCCGGGAGACGGTGCGCCAGAACTGCCCCCATGCCATAGGAGGATGCGTCACAAGCCAGGACCACAGGCAACGATTTGTCGAAATGGGCCAAGACCGAGTTGGAGATCGGCAATGCCTTGACCCCCTTGAATGTCGTGGCATGGCACGGGCCCCATGTCCAAGGAACCTGCTTGTCCAGCAGCTGGTGGAGCGGTTCAGCTACTTCTGCCTTATGAGGAAGGAAGGCGTGGTAGAAATTGAATAGGCCCAGAAAGGCTTGGAGCTCCTGCTTGGTCTTGGGCGGAGGGGCCTCCATGATTGCCTTCACCTTGTCCCTGGCCGGGTGCAAGCTGTCCATGTCCATGGCGAAAGCCAGGAAATCCACTGATGGTACTCCGAGAATACACTTCTCCCATTTGAATTTAAGCTGGTGTCCTGGAAATGACGGAGGACGATGCAGAGTCGGGAGGCGAACTCTGCCGGCGATGCTGCGGCGATCAGCACATCATCAAAGAATGGGATGATGCCAAGAATTCCTTTAAGTAGAGACTCCATCAGGTTCTGGAACAACCCCGGGGCCATGCTCACCCCAAACTGCAGCTGCTTCACCCAGAATGCCCCCTGGTGGGTCACGATGGTCTGCGCCTCTGCGGTGGCCTCATCAACAGGCAGCTGCTGATAGGCTTGGGCAAGATTGACCTTTCCAAAGATCTTTGCCCCTGCCAAAGTGGCCAGTACGTGGCTGACTATGGGAACCAGGTAGGCATGGTCCCGTAGCGCCTTGTTAAACGTACATTTATAGTCTGCACAGATGCAGACAGACCCATTAGGCTTCACGACCGTGACTATCGGGGTCTCCCACGCTGCATGACAGACTGACTCCAGGACGCCCTGGGCCACTAGGCAGTCCAGTTCCTCGTCAATTTTGGGCTTTACTGCCAATGGAACCATCCTGGAACGCAGCCATATCAGGGCCACTTTGGGGTCCAGTTGCAGTGTGACCAGGGGGCACTTGTAGCAACCTGAGGTGCGTCAAAAACGGACAGAAACTCTCTGCAAATGGCCTGGAAATTCCCAGGGGCTTGAACCACGCGCAGCCCAAGAGGCTGATGAGGTCGCCCTCGACCACGATTAAGTCCAATAATCCATCAAACCCTTTGTATTTGACCCGGAACTCCCAACCCCCTTGATAGGCACGCTGTTGCGCTGAAAGTCCATGAGCGTGACATGCGATGGGTGTAAGTGCCCCCCCCGCACACAGTGTTTTGAGGGTGGCCTCGGATATAATAGAGGCCGCGGAGCCGGAATTGAGCTCCATGATGCAGGGGGACCCCTCTATGTTAACCCAGACTTGTATCTTTGGGGTAGGAGATTGACCAGGGAGTCGCAGTACCTGTTCGGTCGATGCGCTGGTGAGGAGGTAGATGTCCTTGTTGGTCGCGTCCTCCTTGTAGTGGGCATCGGCCTTGCAGTGAGGTTGCGGCTGTGTGCATGCACCTTTTGAGTGGCATACCCGAACCATGTGGCCTGTGCGTCCGCAACCGCGACATGTGGCATCCCGGAACCTGCAAGTCTTCTGTTTGTGCTGCTCCCCGCAGCTAGCACACTCCTGGGCGGCAGAGTTACTTGGGTTGTTCCCTGGCCTGCGGCACCTGGTCAATGCTTGGGTTCAGTGGACCCCTCGAGGTCGCCCAGGAGTGTGGTGGCTGTGTGAGCAGAGATGGCAACCGGATGGGACCTTTCCCATGCGGTCACTGTTGTGATGGCCAACGTGAGTGTAACAGTCTCGCCCTCCATGATGCGCCTCCTTAGCTTCTCTTCCCAGAGGCCCATGATCAAGCGGTCCTGGAGGGCCGTGTCCAAGTGTGCTCCAAACTTGCACTCGGATGCGAGGTGGTGGAGCTCCGCAAGGAATTCTGCTGCGGTTTTGCGGCCTTGTTGGTTTTGCTGGTGGAACACCATGTGGCACGTCATCTCCGATGGCTTGGGTGTGAAGTGGTCCTGGACTGCCTTGGCTATCTCCTCGAAGGTGCAGTCATCCAGCTTCTGGGGGGAGAGCAGGTACTGGGCCAGGACTACTATGGCGGGACCTCAGGACCCTAGCAGGAGGCCCTTCTCCCTGGCCTTGTCCATCACCTGGTAGAATATCAGGACTGACCTTAGACCAGTGACCCAGGCTCCCCATTGCTGTGGATGGGCTGTATCGAATGGCAGTACCAGCCCAGATCCCGGAGAAATGGCCATTGTGCCGATCAATTGTTGTGGCTGCGGGCAGGAAGTTGCTTGCTCACCCTCGGTGCTCATCAGTCGGAGGAGCGTTGGTAGTGGTGCGTTGTCTTCCGTCACGGTGCCCTGTTAGCCCGGCTGGGATGCTCAACGGGATCCCACATTCGTCACCACTGTTGTGTAGTGGGTTAGACGCATGTAGAAACCACAGAAATGGTTGTAGTGATCAGCATTGTTTACTGGTACACAACTAGAACCCCGAACACTGGCCGGGTGACCAACTATATACAGTACCTGGGAACACCCCTAGATCCTATTGGTGGGTTTAACCTCCCGCCACAGTCCCTATTGGTTTCCCAAGGAAAATCCAGGAGCTTAGTCCCTATTGTTCATAGGGAGTTAAGCTCGGCAGTAAATCGCTGATGCCTAGTGGCAGTCAGTGGACACAACACCAGGCAACTGTGCTCAAAGAGTTCCAGAACTCTCAGCCAACATAAGATATGAATGGAACCCTGCATTCTGAGATACTGGAGTGAATAATCAGTAGGCTGACCTTTGATGATATATATAAGGAGTTCATGTCTCCTGCACTAAGGTGTAGCTCAAAAGGTGGTGATGGGAAGTAGTAAGTTATCACACCAATTTCTCCCGCAGCTTTAATTAGGATGAATTTTCACAGCTCTAAAAATCTAGTTTTCCACCTAAAGAAATTCTGTGCATCTCAGTTCTTTATCTGGGACTAACATATGTTAAGGTTCTCTAAATGCAGTAGGATCTTTATCATAATTACATTTAATTTTAGAGTTTATTAATGTCAACTACACTCTTCCTCATATTTCTATACCATTTCAGACTGGCTTTTTTATAGGTACAACCCAACCGAATTCATTCTAAAGCAAACCTTAGTACAGCTTGTAACTACTGTGATAGTTCAAATCTAATGTATGTGAAACTAAACAAATTGAGTCCAGAACAGGAAAAAAACTTTTTTTTTTAAAAAAAGGAGTGCACAGCCTATAACTATGGCAAACCAAAGATGTTGAACCAGCATTAAGCAGACTATTCAGTAGCTTTATTTTCTTCTGAATAATTTTTTCATGTCGAATCATATGAGACCATTTATCAAGTCTGCATACAATTGTTTTATTCAGGAGCTGCAGGAAAGTCCAGTAGTCAAAGCACATGTTTTCTTTTCTCAAGGAGAAAAATATTGTAGTAAAAGATTTTTTAAAAGATACATGGACAACATCCAGAACATTAAGGCCTTTGTGCAGGCAGTCTGAAATACAAAAACATACGGTTTATGTAAGTGACCAAAACTTTACTTGGTTATCCTTATTATTTTTCAGAATTTAATTGGCATATGGAAAGAAAGAACATAGACAGGGTGGAGGAAGAGGCAATGGAAGATTAACAGAAAGTGCTCCAATTCTTTTTATATGTTCCTGAGTATTCATTTGTCCACAAAAAAGTAAATTATATTCTGGAGCAACAATGGAAGAGGATATATCAAAAGGGACAGCATTTAGGCCTCCACTATTAGCAGGAGGACACTTTATACAGGGCCAGTTCTGCAGTCTTTAAATTCTCCTTACGTTAGAAAGATGGTCCTTAAGGCACTGTTTCAACACTTAAGAGGGAGAGGAGTGTGTGAAAACAGCTGACATTGACATTAAATAAACATTTAGAAGAGTTTGAAGTAACGGCATTTAAATGAGAAGTTAATCTCTTTTTTCCCTCCTGTACAGGGGTTTCTCTTGTAAGTCCATTTGGCCACCAGTCCCATTATGTTAAAACTGGATCTCCAATACTATGATCAGGATTGCAGGTGAAGGAAATGGTGATGGCATAGCGGGTGCCCCAATGGACCTTCTCTACGTGATGAAGGTTTTCTGAGCCCGAAGTGAAGAAGGAAACTCGACCTGTATAACAAGAATACAAAATCAGGAGGAAAATCTGGAAACATTACATTTGATTGGCTCCTAGCTCCTCTATCATGTTACCCCCCTCAGTCATCGTTTCTCCAAGCTAAAGACCCTGAAGTGCTTTAACCTTTCTTCATAGGGAAAGTGTTCCAAGCCTGTTATCATTCTAGTTGCCCTTTTCTGCACTTTTTCCAATGCTATAATATCTTTTCTGAGGTGTGGTGTGGTGACCAGAATTGCACACAGTATTCCAAATGAGATCACACCATCGATTTATACAGGGGCATTATGATACTGGCTGATTTGTTTCAATTCCCTTTCTAATAATCCCGAGCATAGTGCTGGCCTTTTTTATTACAGTTACACACTGTCTAGACATTTTCATTGAGTTATCCACCATGACTCCAAGATCTCTCTCTTGGTCAGTCTCTGCCAGTTCACACCCCATCAACACGTATTTATAGTTAGGATTTTTGGCCCCAATGTGCATCACTTTGCACTTGACCACACTGAACCCCATTTGCCATGTTGATCCTTAACAGATCCCTTTGGAGTGCCTCACAATCCTCCCTTGTTTTCACCACCCTGAACAATTTCACATCATCTGCAAATTTAGCCACTTCACTGCTTACTCCCAACTCCAAATCACTAATGAACAAGTTAAGAAGCATCAGACTGAGTACTGAACCCTACGGTACCCCACTGCTTACCACCCTCCACTGTGGAAACTGCCCATTTATACCTCTCTGTTTCCTATTAATTAGCCAGTTTTTGATCCACAAGAAGACTTGTCCTTTTATCCAATAACTACTGAGCTTATTTAGGAGACTTGGATGAGGAACTTTCTCAAAAGCTTTCTGGAAGTCAAGGTAAACAACATTTATTGGGTTCCCTTCGTCCACATGTTTGTTAACCCCCTCAAAGAACACTAACAGGTTAGTGAGACAAGAACTTCCCTTACAGAACCCATGCTGAGTTTGCCTCAATAGTTTTTGTTCATTGATGTGCCTACTAATTCTCTCCTTAATAATAACAGTTTCCACCAACTTACCCGGTATTGATGTCAGACTGACTGCCCTGTAATTTCCTGGATCTCCTCTGGAATCCTTTTTAAAGATGGGAGTGACATGAGCTACCTTCCAGTCCTTAGGAATGGAGGCAGATTTTAATGAAGGATTACATATTAATGTAAGGAGATCCACAAGTTCACATTTGAGTTCTTTCAGAACTCTTGGATGTATGCCATCTGGGCTTGGTGATTTATCCGTTTTTAAGTTGTCTATCAGTTGTAGGCCCTCCTCTTTTGTCACCTCAATCTGACACAGGTCTTTCAACACCCCTCCCAAAATCAGCAGTTCTGGAATTGGCAAGCACTTCTCATCTTTCACAGTGAAGACAGAGGCAAAAAATGCATTCAGTTTCTCAGCCATTTCCCTATCATCCTATTACCCTTTGGTCATCCAAGGGACCCACTGCCTATCTGGCTGGTTTCCTGCTTCTAATGTATTTGAAGAAAGTTTTATTGTTGGTCTTTATGTTTTTTGCAATATGCTCCTCATATTCCCTTTTTGCCTGCTTGATCACAGACTTGTATTTTATTTGCCACAGCCTGTTTTCCCTTTTATCAGCCTCACTGAGACTAGCTTTCCACCACTCAAAGGAATCCTTCTTACCTTTTACAGCTTCCATTATTTTGTTTGTTAACCATGCAGGCCTTTTTCTATACCTAGCTGTGCCTTTCCTAACCTGCGGTATATATTTTATCTGAGCTTCTGGATTGTAGTTTTAAATAGTTTCCAAGCTTCCCCAGTGGTTTTGACCCTTTTAACTTTTCCTTTCAGTTTCCTCTTCACATGTCCTCTCATTTCAGAGAAGTTACCCCTTTTAAAGATAAAAGTGGTTGTGTCAGTCTTTTTGGGCAACTCCCTATTTATACAAATGTTGAACTCAATAACATTATGGCCACTCTTCCCAAGCGGTGCAATCACTTAGGACCAAATCCAGGATTGCCTCTCCCCTGGTAGGTTCTGTAACCATCTGCTCCATAGCACAGTCATTGAGAGTGTCTAGAAACTCAATCTCTTTTTCCTGACTTGGACACATATTACCCCAATCAATGCATGGGTAGTTAAAATCACCTACTACAACACAGTTATTTCATCTATCTTTAATTCATTCATCATTTTATAATCCTCCTCTATCTTTTGATCTGGTAGGCGAGAAACTCCATGTCAAGCTTCCTTTTGGGCCCACTATTTCAACCTATAGCATTTCCAGAAGTGAATCCAATTCTCTTACCTTCTCAGTCTTACTGGACTGTATACCCTTTCAGACATACAGAGCAACCCCGCCTCCTACTCTTCCCCCCATCCTTCTGATATAATTTATAACCAGGAATCACCATATCCCACTGATTTTCCTCATCCCACCAAGTTTCTGAAATACCCACAATGTCTATTCCCCCCCCACACACCCCAAGCATTCCAACTCCCTGATTTTACCTTGGATACTTCTAGCATTTGTATATAAACATCTATAATTTGCCAGGCATGTTAAACCCACAACCTTCTTCCTGCTGTCTCGAGACCTTGTCAGGCAGTCCATACAGTTTGCCACAGTCTCAGTGAACAATTTTAATCCATTTCCCTGTAGAAAAGTAACAGCTACCCCTGCATCTCTTTGAGATGAGCCCTCCCAAACCAGAGACTTTTCATCTCCTGTTGGCTTTCCCCTAATATTTAGTTTAAAAACTACTCTGCCACCTTTTTGATTTTAAGCGCCAGCAAGCTGGCTCCTTCTTGAGATGAGACCATTTCTTTTGTACAGCTCCCTCTTGTTCCAAAAAGCATCCCAGTGCCTAACATACTTAACCCTTCCTCCCTATACCATCACCTCATCCATACATTGAGACCCCTGATTTGTGCCTGTCTCTCTGGCCCTGAGGCTACCTTGGAGGTCCTGGCCCTGAGCCTTCTGCCTAGCAGCCTTAATTTTTCCTCCAGGACCTCATGACTGCATTTCCCCACACTGTTGATACTAACATGTACCACGACCACTGGCTCCTCCACAGCATTGTCTACCAGCCTATCTAGAACACATGTAATGTCCACTACCTTCACATCAGGCAGGCAAGTCACCATACAGTCAGTACAAGGGTTTGCCCCCCAGCTGTCTACCTGCCTAAGGATCAAATTGCCATCTACCAAGAGCCCCCCTCCCTCCCTGCCCAGGGATGGTTCCTTGGTGTAAAGGATACCTGTTCACCAATTGAAGAAGAGGTCCCTTCTGAGGGCAGATTCCCCTTATCCTCAGTACGGTGCCCTATTCTGACTTGACCCTCATGCTCCCTGACAGTGGCAGGGCTGCCATATTCGAGTGAGACATATCTAACAAGTCCCCAAGAGTCTTCTCCATGCGCCTGACTGTCTCTGCTTCTCCAGATCAGCCACCTTAGCCTCAAGGGTGCAAACTTGTTCCCTGAGAACCAGGAGCTCCTTGTACCAGGCACACATCCAAGACTTCCGTCCAGTGGACAGATAGACATACATGTGACTGTGCAAAACACTGGATAGCCCCCAACCCACTCCTGGAATTCTGCCTTCATAATTGTTTTTTTAATCCCCGTTAAAACCCTTCGTATTTATGTGGCTCTCCTTGTGGAAAGTCTACTTACCTTACTGGGAACACACGACTAGGGCCCTGGCTTTCTGGTCCTTCCTGGGCTTCTTACAGAGCCCTTAGACTTAAAAGTCACAAGCCAAGAGCTTGTGCTTCTGGCAAGGTGCAGCCTTAAATAGAAGCCTCACCCAGCAGAAGGCAGGGTCAACAGCTATTCAAATTACACCCAGGTAATCCAATTACAGTCAAACAAAGTACCCTTTCTCACCATTTCTCAGGCAGCCAGGACTCTGCAACAACTTAAAACTCACCCACACACTCCCAAAGACTGTTCTCCCACACAGTACCCTCAGCTAAATCTCCTCAGCTGAAAGCAAATAAAAAACACCCCTCTAGCAGCTCTGTTTCCTGCTGCTTCTCAGAGCTCAACTGGGTCAGCTATAAATTGGGGAAGTAGCATCTGTGAATACTGTCTGTATTCTAGATGGAAAAGGATCCTTATCTGGTAAAGTGGGGAAACAGGCACATTTGCCAATATATTCCATGCCCTATCAATAGCCCCATGTCCCAGGAACTATGTACTGTAGCTGCCTGGAGCTTGTTTGTAATCACCCTAGCACACTGTGTAAACCTCAATAATGATCTGGCAGACAACAGTCCCACTACTCTGGAACTGACCACTATAGCCTTGTGAGCTCAACATCCTAAACAAGAGGTTACAACCCAGATGATTGTACCAGTCTCAACATAAACTAGCCACTAGGTTGACTGATGCCAATGCCAGATAAGTAAACTTTCATGGCTATAAAAGTGTCTGCCTCTTAAAACCCAGAAGCTTGCTTTGCACGTGGTCTATATATTAGCTTTGTTCAATACACAAATGCTAAAGACTGAAATAATAAAGAGGAAAGCTGCACTGAGTGCTGTAAGCAAAATTATCTTTATACACCAAATTCTGCCTTGAATGAAAGCAGTTCCACAAACAGACAAAAGAAATGCCAGAGCACATGCACTTTTATATAGGCAGGCTCTTCTCAGGTATCTTGTTCTTAAACTGCACTATATGGATATGTTAGCCTGAGAAAACCATGAGATACACGTGCTACAGTAGATTCCATTCCTGGTTGCTTTAGCAAAAGTCGCCTGTTTCATCAGTACAGCCAGATCTTTGTACAACATATCGCCAACTGGTCAGTGTTGTGAATTTAGCTGCATAATTCAAGGATTTTTGTTCCATGCGCTATTTGAAAAATCCAACAATCACAAAATAAATAGGATGTGTTTGAACTCAAGATATTATTGTTATTCTGGTTTCAAATAATCAGCTATTCAGAACAAATGGTGATAACATACACCAATGTTCATTTCAGGAGAATTATAAGATGTGCCATCTAAATTTCTTGATAAAGACAGGTAATAAAGAGAGTGTCAGGTGGGTAGCACACAGACTTCTAGTATTTTGTAGACACAACACCAGCATAAGCATTTGTCCAAATATATTCTGTGCCATATACTGAAAAATGCCTGATTACTTATCTACAGCTGCAAAACAGCAAATCACAATGCTAAGCAAAGAAAATACCGTTGTTTTTCCTCTGCATTACGTTTCAGTTTCTCTGAAATTATTGACAAACACTGTGAACATGGCATTTTGAAGTACCAGTCTGATGTCAAGCAACAAACCCAGTTGGCTAAATCATTTGCATTCAGATGTCACAAAATGGGGATTTGTTCAAACCAGTTTATAAAAATACAGTTCACTATTATATCTGAACACAACCTTGGACTTCATTTATTTATTAATTTATATCTCAAATTTCATGACAAACCAGTCTAAGTTCTGCAGAATCAGTATTAATTTCAACTGAAGAAACCGAAATATCTGCTTCTAACTTGGCGAAACCTGATTTTTCATTCCAATGTTTCAAAGGTCTCAAACGTGATCACTTGAATGTATTTGTATTACCCATTTTTGCTAAAATATTAAGCTCCTCCCATCACAGTGTAACAATGGCTAGAAAAGCTATACTTAAGAGTCTTCTTTTTAAGATCCTATCAAAAAGCACAGAAACCTGTCTTACAATTAATATCAGGTGTACTGCCAATACACATGAGACTACTTTATAAGGTTCAGACAATTGGTCTGTCAAGCTCAGTACTATCTATTCCAATTGGCGGCAGTTCTCCTGGGTCTCAGAGGTCATCTACATCACCTAGTACCCAATTATTTTATAATTGGAGATACCAAGGGTTTGAACCTGGGATCTTACTCATGCTACACAGATACCCTACTACCAAACTGCCTCAAGGTTAAGCAGCCCCTATTTCCTTCTATGCTTGCAAAGGATTACAGAGACAGAAAAAAATAAAAAATCAGAAGAGCTTATTTTCATACCACTGGCTGATATTTACTGACAAAACTATGGTATCATTACCCAGAGAATCCCTGAAGAGATGCCTCCTTCAAACCGTAAGAAAACCAGAAGCTTGAAAAGAGATCACATATATTAATCATTAGGGATGGGCTGGTTTGGTTTGTGAACCAAACCAGCCCAGTTTCCGTACCAGTTCACAAACCAAACTGTGGCAGGTTCACGAACCAGTCTGGATGCAAAAAAGCCTCCTGGAAGGTCTCAAGGTTCCAACTCCCCTGCCAGTTTAGGAGTGACAAAAACTGACCTGGGTGAGCTAGAGGCCTCCAACTCGCACAGTCCATCTCTGGGGTGACCCTCCACATGCCCCACAAGTTATGTGCATGCCGGGTCTGTGGTGTCTGAGTAGCAGACCCCCAAGCAAATTGCCCCCAGGAAATTCCTTTCAGGAAAGTTGTCCAATGCTGGTTTCAGACAGTACAGAGTGGACCTGATTAAGCTACAGGCATCCAACTCCAGCTCACTCTCCACTATGAGAGGGGGGGAACAACGGGACATGCATATGGAGAGGTGGTGTAATGTGGGTTTCTGCAAATCAGGGAGCAATGGGTGAGCCTAGGTGTCAGACTCCTGGACAAGAGACTTGCAACAACACTCTCTTTGGCAGGGATTTGTTTATTGAGATATCATCATGAGCCAGGCTAGAACAGTACTGTGTCAGAACTGAGGTTCTGGCGGGAAAATCCAAAGATATAGACAGTTCAAACAGCCCCACCAGAATAGCCAAACACATTTTGCAGCCATCCCACCTAGCTCTTGCATTCACTACCACCCCACCACACCTGGGAATATATGGTCCCATTACCTACAATAGCAAGCTGACACAGCTTCGGTCTCAAGGTCATCCCTCTGGAGGGAGGTATCTTAAGGAAGAGTTACGATGCCCACGATAGTGCAGTTAGCACTCAACTATTCACCCCCCTGTAAGCATTTTCCTCCCCCTGCAACTATGGCAAACTAAAGCAGAGTTTGACACTGGGTAGTGATGGTGGACAGACTAGGAGACAGTACTTTGGGAGATGTCTAGTGGCTCACGGCTTGGTGACTTTGGGAACCCCAGGTGTCCACTATGGAAGATTGCTGGCAGCAGGACAAGATGGTCCACAGGGAAAGGTGTGCTCCTGATTTGCCCCACATATCCACACTTTCCCCAGAGCACAAGTTTTCACTGATAACCACATCTCCAGAGGGATGGCAGGTGGAATGAAGCTCATTCTGTGAATCTTGACAGCCATGCACCTTGCCATGCAAGGTGGGCAAAGAGGGAATGCAGATGCAGCGTCGAGTATCGGTAGATGGCATCAACCCTTGATGCATAGACCCGGATTGGAGCAGCCACAGTTGGAAACCACTGGCCAGTTGGAGTGACATGGCAAAACTTAGAGTTGGTGATGATGCAGGAGGAGACATGGAGAGCAGAAGACATTTTCCAAGGATGGGATAGTGACCTCCAGAATCCATATCCACAACTTGGTAGGCTATCTTGGAGGGAAATGGTGGTGTGGGATTGGAGTTGTTGGAGGGAGTGCTGGAAGTTTGGAGGCATGGGGGAGGGACATGTTTCAGTGGGAAAAGGTATGTTAGATTGGCTGTACAGGGTTATCACCCAGCCTTTAGCAGGACAGTATGGCCTGCTGGGGGGTGCTCCCATTAGAAGTTCATCAGTTCTCCTGGAGATATATCTGGTGTTGGGGTGAGGTGTCTTTGGGAAGAAAGGAAGACACATGCCTCAGTGTATGGCCCACTGTGGCCTCACACCCCTGGTTATCACTTTGTGGCACAAACCAGAGCTCACTGCTGACAAAAAGAGGGGGGAACCTGGGCCATCCCCGACAATCATGTAGCCAACAGGCAGATTGGAAGGACATGGTCTTGGATGAGCTCAACGTGGTAAGGTGACTACATCCACAAACAAAAAGCAGTGGAAGATTTGGGTTGACTGGCCGAATTGCTTCCATCCAGCAATTACGGTACCAGACGGCGGACTGACAGGACATGCTGGATTAAAACAGAGTGGCTGTGTGGTGAGGTCACAATGATAAAATATTTAGATATGTGGTGAATGGAATGCAGAGACCCTCCACCAGGCTGGGGGGGGGGGTACCCAGGATAGAGTGGCCAGCAGCACCTGGAATTCACCTTGGCTGTGGCCCAAATAGAATTGACAGTGGCAAAGTAGGATTTTGATGCTGCCCAGTTATCACTTCCTCAGCAGTCTGCAAGGAGGATGTGGCATTGTCTCCCAAAGAGAAGAACTGTCTTGTGTGAGGGGTGTATTGTCAGACTCCTGAATAAATCAGTTCCCAACAACATTCACTCTGGAGAATGATAGGTTTATTGAGATATCGATAGGATCCAGCCTGGACACTTGCTGTGTTAGAATTAAGGTTAAAGGTGCGAAGGCAATAGAAGCAGGGGCCCTAAAAGGCCCAGAACAAATCACCCCTTAGTATTCCACCCGCTAAAAGCAATGGCTAGCAACCCCCCTTACAATGTCATCCCCCCAGTATGTAAAATGAAGTCGAGCTGCAAGAGCTGAGACTCAAGGATGCCTGGGTTCTCAGAGGTGATAAGAATGCATGCTACTTCAAAGCAATCCAGCAAAAGTGAAAGTATTTCTGTTTCACACTCTCCCACATCTCCTCCTTGGTTGCTATGGTGAGCAAGCTGTAAAACGCACAGCAGGTTAGACACTTGTTGGCCATGGATCCCCCCTGCACACAAACTCAAAAAGTCCAAGAGTCATGCCCCCAAACCCTTGCCAACTCCTTGTCCAGCAAGCAATACCTCCATAACAGAATGAGAGACAAAATGGCTGCAGCCACTGTGCTGGCAGGGAGTGTTGAAAGCATTGGCTACTGAATGAATGTGAGGCCCTCTGCAAAAAATGGGGGAGCCACCAAGTGCAGGAGCAAGCAACTCACCCCCCATACCACCCCCCATCACAGAACCCCATGGGATTATTTCACCCAGACGGACAATCATTTTGCCAGAGGGTGGGCTGGAAAGAGGTGGGGTTGCTCATGATGGGGCAATCAAGATAGTATCCACAAGGGGAATCCCTCCAAGACATTTTGTGGCCTGTCGGAAATTAGATATGCCTCAAGCTGCATGAAAGGTTATGTGGGGTTGTGCCCTACGGGCTGGTAGGCATGGAGTTCAGGAGCAACACAATGGACAGGGAAACTTGGTAAAGATTGGAAGGATATGCAGGGAGGTTCCGGGGAGGGGGAGTTATTGTGGGGACACTGGAATGGAAATTGGTGAGGGAGGACATGGCTCAGGCTGACCATTTTCAGCAGGTGGAATTAAAGGCCATGGTGGCTTGTGAGGGAAGATGGTGGAGACCACATTCCATTGCAAGACTACTTCTCAGACAAAATCTGGAAACTCTTATCAAGTTGTGGTCTCGCCCCAGGCTATGACCAGTTACCCCTTTGCAAGCTGGCTGAATGACAACACTGCAGCCAGGATTTTCTGTTGCTGAGGATAACTGAGAGATCAGAAACACACAGAAAACCTCAGTCATGGATCCATTGCCAACATGCCCCTCACACAAGATAGTTCTTCTCTTCTCTTTGGGAGACAATGCCACATCCTCCCATGCTGAGCCATCACCTTGATGAAATAGAAAATGGAGCATGCTGGTGGAAGACGTCCACAAAAGAACATGGACGTAGAATACTGTATGGCCATCGGAGCTCAATATGCCAAAAGTAGAGCATCTTGTTGACTAAGAGTCATGCGGGGGTAGTCCTGTTAGTGCCAAACGCCACCCCAACAGGGGACGAGTGATGAACTCACTCCCAAATGGGGGGGGGGCAGTGTGAGTATAGGCCCTCCGTCAAGGAGCTGAGGAGCTGGTCCTGCCTGGCTGACTGTGGCAGGTAAAGGATGGGGGTAGGAACAGAGTCCTGCCAGCTCCAAATGCCGCCCCAGCAGAGGACGGGCATGGAGAACTCAGTCCCAGCCCAGGGGAGGCAAAGTGTGATAGGCCCTCAGTTGATGACCCCAGTATCTGGGTCTGACTGCTGGGCAGTGACGGGGGGGAGAGGATCAGAGTCCTGCCAGCTCCAAACTTCTCCCCAACAGGGGATGGGCATGGAGAACTCACTCCCCAAATCGGGCACTGAGATGTGCCTGGGATGCGCTTTCAACCAGTGTTCCAATACCCATCGTGAACAGAACACTATGTTTCCTACAAAATTCAATAGCAACCCCCCAAAAAACAAAACAAAAAACCCAACACCCCATCATATGCCATGGTGTGAACTGTAACTTGAAATGAAAGGAGAGACTACTACTCAGTAAGAAATAGGTAAAGGATGTGCATCATTGCCAGAATTGACCAGTACTCACTTCAACTACTGGAGGGCTGTGAGGCCACTGCTGGTTGGTCCCAATGTGTGGCACAACTAGACATCCACACCAGAAAATCATGCCTACTCCCTGGGAGAATTTGGCCCACTGCAGTAGTCACAAGGCCGACCGGTGGGATGAAAGGATGTGGAGGGCTGCTCACAATTGGGAAGCAGACCTATTTAGCAGACCCAAATCCCCCACCTGTGAGGAGTATGGCTGGTTCTCTGTCACAATCTTGGACAGTTCACAGCCACAGTTGGGAACCTGGACCTAACTACACTGATACCCCAGATGGCAGCTGGCATTCATGTTGACAGATGGAGGGAGCACAATGGAGCTAGAAAGATCACTCAAGCTGGAAGGGTGGAGATTCATCGGCAGAGGTGTTACCATCAGACCTCCCTGGCCACTCTCATTTCTCTCCAGGAAGCCCTTCACCCACATGGAGTGATTGGTTGCATGGTTATTACTAAGCCCACAGCCAGACAGAAGGGAATGGGTGGACACCTTTCTGTCTGGCCTCCTCCAAATCATGTCCCCTCATGATGCCGGACCAGTTATCACCTTGTGGGAAGGAAGAATGAAGCTCAGTCTGTAAATCTTGACAAGTTGCAACAGGGGGTTCAGAGTCCCTACACCAGCAGACATGGTCCTGTTTGGGGATGGCCTAAGTAGCATACCCCCTCACAGGGTGAGGTCCAAGTATGGGCCCTCCTGGGAGGGACCCAGTAGCCTGGTCCGAATGCCTGGCTGTGGCAGACAGACACATAAGGTTCTGAGTCCCAACACCAGTGGACCAGCAGAAGTGATGTCAAAGTAAGGGCCCTCCTTAGAGGACCCAGTGGGGTTTTTTTGTCCACCAGCCTGCAGCAGACAGAAGGGGGGATGTGGGTCCTGATCCAAGTGGTCATGGATGCATAAGGGGACCACCCACGGGAGACAAGTTCCCTCCCAGGGGAAAGTGAAGTCAAACTGTGGGACCTCCTTTGGGGAACCCTGTACAGTGGTCTGCCCACCAGGCAGGGGCAGATGGATAGGTGGGGTTCAAAGTTCCAGCCCCCCCACACACTGTCAATGTGATCACAGGGGCCGGGCAGACCCTCCCAGGTGGTGTTCACCACCCGGGACCACCCTCTACCCTCTGAATGGCAACAGGTTCACCAGGTAGGGCTGACTCTCCTGCCCTGTCTGGGCATGGCAACCAAAACCAGATCCACTGACCAAATTCACTGGGAGGACATTGAAGAATGACTGGACATGCAGGATCACACCTGAGTGTTTGTGGGGTGAATCCAATGTATCAAAACTACTCATTGAGGGTGGGAACATGTGCTATGATGGGCAAATGGGAACTAGTGGGTAGTGGTTCCCCCAGACTTAAGCGGGAAATGGGGCGGATGAGCCTTAACTATATATGGACAACCTGGTTCTGGCAGGAATCTCCAGCAAGGACCAGGTTCATGGTGACACAGTGGTCAATTGATGCTAACTGTGAAGGAGGAGAATCTCACCAACATCCATGGGAAATAATTTGAGAGGAGGCACTGTCGAGTGGATGTCATGCCAAGTCATATGGATCAGCCAACAACACCCAGATCCCATTTCATCCAAGGGTGTATAAAAAAGGAAGGGCTGTTTAGGTGTGCCCCATCTGTGAGGGACCTAGTAGCATGGTGTGCCTGCTTGACCATGGCTGACATTAGGGGGGAATCTCAGTCCTGACACCAGTGGACATGGACCTGGAAGTGGACTGGTCCGAGGATCAGTCTCCCTCCCAGGGGGAGGCAATCTAAGTATGGGCCCTTCAAAGAGGAGTCCAGTAGTGTGTTCTGAATGCCCGGCTGTGGCTAACAGAGGGGGGAACTCAGTCCTGAGCCCAGTGGATATGGCACTGCCTGGAATCTGGACTCATGGTGAGTTCAAAAATCCAAGTATGGTTGTGGACAACAGCTTGAAATGGTGCTCCCGAGGTATCATGTAACCAGCACATCTGGAGCATTTCGGAATATTGAACTGAAGTCATGCCGGCAAAACTTGGCAGAGGGCATTCCCTGCTGCCCAGTGGACACATTGCCAGAGAGCAGACCAGGAGTGGATGGTAGTGAGAGAGGACAAGGTCTGGAGGAATCACCACTTGGAAAAACGACTGGGGAATTCCTTAACCACACAAGCTCCAGAATGAGTAACCTAGACAGATGGAGGCGCACTGTCGGAGATGTTCCTGTTAAGGCATTGCCTCTCTCACTCCAAGACCAGTCATCATCTTATCAGTAGACAAATGGAAGCTTGATCTGTGAATCTTGACAAATTGTGATACCGGACTGGAAGACTGAAAGGCCATGGTGGAAGAGGACCTCTCGAGTCCACCATCTGCTGGTCTCACACCCAGTCGAGGACATGGACCGTGGTGAGCCCACACGCTGGAAGGATTTGACACTGCCCAGTAATCACATCACCGGTGATCAGATTTAAAGGCCATGCTGGACAAGGACATGTTTGATCTTAAGTGAACAATCAGGGGCCCAGACCTACATGTACATGCACCCTGGGATCCTACTAAGGGGATGGATTGCTCCGGCATTCATTCCAGCAATCCACTAGGAGGATTATCCCCTGACCAGTAATCACGTTGCTGGTGGCCAATCCAGAAACTCAAGAAGCCAACAGTGCAGGGAGAAAAAAATAAGGATAGGCAATACAGAGCCTTGATGGCTGTTGAGCTGACACTGGACTCAGACTTTGATCTGTGGCCCAGAATGCAGGGACAGATACCAAACCACCTCTACCTGTTGGGCAGGTGAGGAGGACTTGGGGGCACATTAAGAGTAGCCTTTGCAAAATCTGGTGTCCACTGGTCCCATGAATTACCTGTCTGGTTTCCATTCCAGCTTCAGAAGAGTTTGTGTCCTCCGAGTCCTGACTTTTCCAGCAGGGCTATGGACCTAGTAGGAAGGTCCGCCCACCTGGCTGTCATGGGCAGATAGGTGGGTTAGGGAGTCCTGATCCAAATGGACTCCCTGCAATGGACCTCATCCTGACAGTCTGTGACCAGGGCTACATGAGCTCCCAGCTCTGGAGGATCCAGTCCTGACCGGTAATCACTTTGCTGTCAGGCGGGTGAGGGGGGCATGCATGGGACCAGAGGGAAACTGAGGGGACTGGCTGGATGCAGAAGCATACAGCCAAATTTCTATCCTGCTTTTTGAAGGATGGTGATTTCAACACTTGCCATGATGGGTGGCACTTTGCTGTCAGGTAGGTGAGGGGCATGGGCAGATGGGCAGTTGAGTTTGGGAATCCAGACTTCAGCAAACACAGCCCCTGTGAGGTACCTCATCCTGACAGTCCATGTCCAGGGCAATGTGAGCTCCCAGCTCGAGAGGATTTAGTCCTGACAGGTAATTCACCTTGCTATCAGGCAGGTGAGGGGGACATGGACAGGAACAGGACCAGAGGAAAACTGAGGGCACTGGTTGGATGTAGAGGCATCCACCCACATTTATATCCTGCTTTTCAGAGGATGGTGAGTCCAACGCTTGCTTGGGGACATGGGCAGGTGGGCAGGTGAGTTTGGGAGTCCAGACCTCAGCAAACACGGCCCCTGTGAGGGACCTTATACTGATGGTACATCACAATGGCAACATGCGCACCTAGCTTGGGAGGATTTGGTCCTGAATGGTAATCATCTTGCTGTCAGGCGAGTGGAGGGGGGACATGGGCGGGCACAGGACCAGAAGGTCCATGTGGACATGTGAGTCTGCAGTTTGGGCCAAATTCCCAACCTTTTTCAGAACACAAGTTCTCATAGGTGATCATTTTGCCAGAGGGAGGCATGACAGGCCACAGCGGTAAATTCTGCTTTGTGAGCACAGTCTCACAAGGAGTCCTAAATCTAGAGTGAGCAGCATGGCACGAAAAATGAGTCTGCTGTGTGGGGGGAGACACAGGGTTTTGCATGGGAGCATGGTATGTGCCCTCCATGGGGGAAAGGAGGAGTCTCCAAGCGGAGAAGCAAGCAGTTGGCAGCCGGTGACACAACACCCAATGCCACAGACAGAGATGACCAACAGTGGTAATCACCTCAGCACAGGATGGTGACAACACAGGATTGAGTACCTTCAGGCCTCGGTTGGAGTGACCAGGCACAATGGGACTGATCTGATGGAACCGAGAGGAAAGACTTGAACATCCACAAGACGACATGACCATGGTAGCCAGATCTATGAGGACAACAGCATGGGTGGGAGGCTGGAAAGGGTTAGATGGACCTGGAACACAACATGGAGTACCAGTCCAGGAGTTCCCAAGACTGCTCCTTCAAAACGTTAATGGCTACCAACTCAAGAGGCAAACTCCAATTGTGCTCCTTCATTTGGGGGACCTAGTGGTGTGGTCTGCCCATCTGGCTGTGGTGAGTAGATGGGTGGGGGTTGGGAGTCCCAGTCCCAGTGGACACGGGCCAGGGTGGGGACCAGCCCAAGGATTGCTCCCCTGCCCAAGCATAGGCGGCGTCTAAGTACAAGCCCTCCTGGGAGAGATCCAGTACTGTGGTTGGACCGCTTCACTGTGCTGGAAGGATGGGTGGGGTTCGGATTCAGTGCACCTGGGGTTCGGATTCAGTATTCACCTTGCCAGATGGGGGATGAGGAGCCACTGCCGACAGGGGGGAAGCAAGCTGTGGCTCTACCGTGAGTGGACCCTGGACAAGCACCTAGATCCAGGCTGACCCCTTATCCAGAGGAATCTGACATGACCGGCTATCACTTTGCCAGGAGGTGGAGCAAGGCCATGTGGTGGTTTGGCTAGTGGTCCCTGGGTATGGGCAGCACTTCTCCTAATGTTGGATGGCTGTTGCAAAGGGGGATGATGCGTGATGGGAGCAGCGCTGGTGTGTAGGAAACAAAATCTTCCATTCTCCTGTCTGGAACATATAATGCTACTGCTATAAGTGGTATTTTGAGAGAGGAGGAGATCAGCACTGACCAACCTGAGATAGCACCACCCCAGGTATCATGTAGCGACCAGGCAAGAGGAAACCACAATTGGGCTGACAATGGGTCAGCTCACAGCATATTGTGCCATGGAAGCTTTGATTGTTGATGTGGGGTAATGTTGATGAGTAACCTAGACAGATGGTGTTGCAACAGTGGAGATCCATCCCCCCTCACTCCGGGACTGGTTATCACCACAATAGTAAGCAGACTGAAGATCTATCTGTGAATTTTAACTAGTTGCAACAGCTGCAACTCTGATGCACAGGATGAATGGTGGTGAGGCATGACCGGCTGTCAGTCACTGACTGTGACCCAGAGCTGGGTGACCCCCCCCACTCTGCCATGATGTGGTGCTGCACAAAAATAACATTGCTGTCAAGCTGAGAGGCCATAGAGGTAGAGACACTGCTGCCTGAAACACATGACTCCATGCCAGGATTAATCAACAGTGCCCAGTTATCAGGTTGCCAGCAGGCAGGCAGGAAGAACATGGATGGATCCAAACAGGGAGCTCATGCCATCAATAGCACCCACATCATTACCTCACAGGAGGATTTGTATATGGCCAGTTTTCACATTACCAGTGGGCGGACTGGAAGGACCAAGGTGGTTGGCTTACCACAAGCCACATGTGAATGCAGCCGGAGCTGGCCTTGCCCAGTGATCACCTTGCCAGCAGATGGAACTAACATGACAGTACATACTGTCATTCATTGGATGACACAGTATGTTGGAAACATGTTGAATGTCTGGAGAATAAGAGGGAGGACTTGCATCAGAAAAGAAGACACTATCACTCGAAGAACTTTCTGCCCTACCCACACCACCTCGTGACTGGAAGCTGTGGTCACAGAGCGAATCCACACTGGCTAAACACAGCTGGAGTATCTTGGTGATGAGAGGTTATCATGCTGCCAGTGTCCAGTAGGAAACATTGGGGACAGTGGACCTGTTGGCTCCACCCCCACCCATTCTCACTCATAGTCAGGGAGACAGATTCATTTGGGCTCCCATCCCAGGAGCATTTTGAACCGCCCTCTTATCATGTGTCTATCAAGTACCCATTGTTTCCTGCAGGATTCAATTGCAAGAAATGAACACAACCCCAGATTAAAAATTGTATTTTAGCATGATTTTGTAATGGCTGATGAGTTTCCAAGGCATCAAAGAAAAGTCTCCTGCCCTGGTTAGGGCCCTGCAGTGGGCAGATGGGTGGAGTGGGGAGTCCCAACCCCAGTGGACAGGGACCTCGCTTGGGGCCTGGCCTGTGTAGCACCATCCCTGACAGGGGGAAGAGGTGTCTAAGTGTGGTCACTCCTGGGAGGGACCCATTAGCGTGGCCTGAATGCCTGGCTGTGGCGGGCAGATGGGTGAGGCTGGGAGTCCCAGCCCCAATGGACAGGGACCCCACTTGGGGCCAGCCTGGCAGCACCCCCCCACAGGGGGAGGAGACATCTAAGTGCGGTCCCTCTTAGGAGGGACCCAGTAGTGTGGTTGGACTGCCTCACTGTGCCAGAAGGATGGGTGGGGTTTGGAGGCATTGCTGAGTGGATGACATGCCAAATCATGTGGACTGGCTAGCAACACTCAAAACTCATTTCACCAAGGGTGTATAAAAAGGGAAGGACTATTTAGGTGCACCCTGTCTGTGAGGGATCCAGTAGCATGGTGTGCCCACCTGGCTGTGGCTAACGTGTGAGGGGGGGGATGTCAGTCCTGACGCCAGTGGCCGTGGACCTGGAAGGGGAATGGTTTGAGGAATGCTCTCCCTTCCAAGCGGCAGCGATGTCCACATATGGGCCTCTCAAAGAGGAGCCCAGTAGTGTGATCTGCCCTCCCGGTTGTGACGGGCAGATATGGTGAACTCAGTTCCAAGCCCAGTGGATACTGCACCATCAGGAGCTTGGACTCACAGTGAGTCCCAAAACCCAGAGATGGTTCTTCTACTGGACAATGAATGGAAATGCCATCCCCCAGACATCAGGTAGCCAGCACATATGGGACCAAAGCCATGCTGGAAAAAGTTTGAAAGCAAGTAGTTTCCTGCTGGCCAGGGGCCACATTGCCAGAGGACAGAACAGGAATCAATGATCATGGGCGAGAGAGGACAAGGCCTTGGAAAACCAATTGAGGAGCTCCTTGACCAGCAGAATGATATGGAGGCATACACAGTGGGAGACCTGGTCCATGGTAGCAGTGGGTCCTGGCAGGATTTCGATGTCGGCAGTTCTCACGTTTCCAGGCAGCAAAATGAAGGGAGCCCAAAGGAACACGCACGCTCCAGGATGAGTAACCTAGACAGATGGTGGCATGATGTTGTAGACATTCCTGTTTGGCATCCCCAATTCTATTCCCTCCCTCACTCTGGGACCAGTTATCACCGCACCAGTAGGAAGACTGAAGCTCAACTGTGAATCTCAACAAATTGTGACAGCTGCAACTCTGATGCATGGGATGACTGGTGGTAAGGCATGATCAGCTGTCAGACAGAGAATGTGACACAGAGCTGGGTGACCCCCCACTCCGCCATGATTCACTGCTGTACAAAAACAATGTAGCCAGCAGGCTAAAAGAGAGGCCATGGAGGCAGAGACTCCACGCCAGGGTGAATTGACATTGCCCAGTTATCAGGCTGCTAGCAGGCATGCAGGAAAAACATGGATGGATCCAGATGTGGAACTCATGCCATCATCAGCACCCACATCATAACCCCATAGGAGGATTTGCATGGCCAGTTGTCACATTACCAGTGGATGGACTGGAAGGACATGGTGGTTGGTAGACTATGATGGGAACATTCCAGAGTTCATGTCAACTGAGTGGGGAGCTGGAAGTCACTCATCTACAGGGCAGTTGCCTCTGCTCTTGCCTAAACTGTCAAACTGAACCCTCATGGTGAGTAGAAGGGACAGCTGACACCAATGTGGCAAGTGAGAACATGAAAGGGGTTTGGTAGTGCCCTGGCAATATGGGAGGTGCCCTCTCAATTGAGACACAAGAACACCAAATGTTGAAGCAAGCACCATTCTGTTGACCACATGCAACATGTGAACACAGCCAGAGCTGGCCTTGCCCAGTGATCACCTTGCCAGCAGACAGAGCTAACATGATGGTACATGCTGTCATTCATTGGATGACACAGTGTGTTGAGAACATGTTGAATGGAGAATAAGAGGGGGGGAACTTGCATCAGGAAAGAAGGCACTCTTACTCGAGGAACTGTCCACCTAACCCACACCACCTCATGTTGCCGACAGCTATGGTCACAGAACGAATCCACACTGGCTAACCACAGCTGGAATATCTTGGTGATGAAAAATTAACACATGTGGCTCTGTCCCCACCTGTTCTTGTGCATGGTCCAAGAGAGGAACCCACATGGGCTCCCATCCTGGGAGCATTTTGAACCACCCTCTTATCAGGTCTCTATCAAGAGCCTATTGTGTTTCCCTCAGGATTCAATTGTAGCAAAAGACAACCCCAGATTTTAAAATGTCTTTTAGTGTGATTTTGCACTGGCTACTGAGTTTCCAGGACATTGAGGAAAAGGCTCCCACCCTGGCCGGGGCCCAGAGAACACCTACACAGAGGGCAGGGGGCAGTCTCTCGCCAGGCCCACCCTCCGTCCGGGAATGGCGACATGATCAGGGGGTGGGGACCAACCTCCCACACTACCTAAAGCCTGGCAACCACCCACAACAGTTGCAGGTGACCTCCACTTCTGGGGGCAGCTCTCCAAGTTAGGAACATGACAGTCCTGATGGTCCATGACTAGGGCAATGTGAGCTCCCAGAGCAGGAGCTAGTTCTGACTGGTAATCACTTTGCCATCAGGCAGGTGAGGGAAACATGGGCGGGCAGAAGGTGGAGATGGGAGTCCTGTCCTCAGTAGTCAGGGATCCTGCTTGGGGCCGGCCTGGTAGCATCTTCCCAGGTCCTGAAGATGCTGTATCTAGTTGAACTTTTGTTTGATTGGAAGACAGCAGAGACTCCAGGAACTTTCTTGGAGGTGGTGAGGCAAACTCTAGCTGAAGACCCAAAGAAACTGTCTGAAGGACCTACCCTGAACTGACTGTTCCTACTGAATGGTAAATTCCTGTAGTCGGCCTCCCGCCCCCCTGGGAGAGCTCTGACAGAGGCATCTGGCCTTACTCTTGGAGGGTCTTGGCCTGGGTATTGCCTGACTGGGAACTTGGTGATGAAGTTTGGAAGCTGTAGGAAGGTCTGTTACAATTCCAGGAATATCTTCTGTTGACCTGGAAGCTCCTTGATGATTCAAATGCCCTAGAGCCATGAAAGGAGGAGTCTGAAAGTCTGGATCCTTTCCTGGAGTCCCTACAGTCTGAATATAGAATTATCTTTCTCTCCTGTTTACTCTCAATTGGAATATTTTCCAGCTTGTTCCTAAAGGGCTTGGAACCCATGAAGGGATAAGATGCCACTAGGGCCTCGGCTGAAGCATCCACTGACCAATTTCTCAGCCAGAGGTTGCACCTGGTGACCACAGTAGCACCAATAGATCTTGTCGAAAACTGCACAGTGTCCAAAATAGGATCACTACAAAAGCCATTACTTTCTCTAATCTCTGGAGGTAGGAAGTCAGTTTAGGAGTGACATCAGAGAATTCCCTCTGCATCTTATGCAGCCAAAGGCATGACCTACAGGTTAGAAGGGACGAAGCAGCTGAAGCCTTGATACAGAGGACACTAGGCTCGTGGGCTCTGCAAAGGGCTGTGTTGTTCCTGCAATCTGCAGCCTCAAGTGCTCTCCCAGCTCCTTGGGAATGTCCAATCCAGATGCCATTTTAGACAAAGGAGCATCCACCACCACTGGAATACGCAGGAGTTTGTCTGCTGAAGCTGGGAAGGCATAGCGCTTCTTGGCTCACCTGGAATCTGGAGTGAATAGGCTCTTCCCACTCATCACTCAGTTCCTGGACAAAGATCTTAGGGAAAGGGAAGATAGAGCTCGCTTTTCTAGATCTAGATATAACCTCCTCATCACCCTCTGAGTCATGATCCCCTTCCTCCTGAGGTGGAAGAACTGCTGAGGGAATAGATAGTTTCAGGATCTTTAGAGCAGGGGCAATTAATGAAAGTAAATCTTAGGGGGCAAGAAGCCTCTTGGGCTTGGGAGGAGGAGGGGGTTGATCCTCATCACTGATCTGACCTTCCTCCTTTTCAGACAGGTCAAAGTCACTATTAGAGAGAATAGGGGAATTATCTGAATTTGGTGAGTGAGGGGGCGAAAGGGGGGAAGTGTTGGTGCTTGTGGCTGCTGCAATCTCTTCTGTCTATATCCCCTTCTATAAAAGAGGCCCTCTGGGATCCCTGGTGAGAAGGCCCTCTGGGATCTCTGGGGAGGAGGGTCAGGGCTCTCCTTCTCCAGCTCTATTGCACCCTTGCTCAACCCTACTGCAGGGGAGAAAGGAGTGGTCACAATTTGGTGGGAGGAATGTACACCACTACTCTGGTACTCATTGCCACCTTGTCCCTTACCAGACTCACTTGCTGAGGAGGAGGCAGAAGAGGAGACCGATCTGAGGAGGGTTCCATGTCCCAATCTAAGGTCCTTAGAGCTCGGCTAAGCACACGGGACCTTCTGCAGCTCAGTATCAGCAGATTCCACTGACGGCTCCATTGCTCAGTTTCCCTGCTGCTTCTAAGCAGTGCTGCAACTCTCAGGGACTCCACTGAGCCAAGCGCACTGCCTTAATAGCTTCGCAATGTAGGCGAGAATGCTGAAGATAACAAGTGCTGTAAATCAAAATGCTGGACTTCAAAAGGGAATTCTGAAACAGAAAGTATTCAGAGCTCTCCAAAAGCTTGCCTTCTTTATTGGCAGGAAAAAAAGACTGAAGGGGAAATGGGGGAACTCCTTCCCTCTGGAACAAGAAAGCTGGACTTCCTGCTGCCAAAAGTGTAGGGGAGTTCCCCACTCATCTGGGTCTCCTTGTACTTCCAAGGGAGAATGCTCTATCTAGCACTGGAAAGACCTCATTTGAGTACCTTTATCCAGTCACCATCTTGTATAAGTTAAAGTATGAGAACAATAATGGTCAAGATCATTGGCAAGCATGCTGAGCACTGGCAAGCCAAATGCTTTTTTGGGGGAGGGGTATTTTTAGTTTTGTGTGTGTGTCTGGAAATTTGTGTGCCTGGAAGTCATGGCAACATCTGGCAACTCCTACTGGGGCATGGAGGACATTCAGAGAAGTGGCTTGATAGCCTGCCACTGGCCTCCCAGCCCTGGTATTCTCTGGAGGTCTCCCATCCAAATGCTTGCCAGGCTGCTTAGCTTTCAAGATCTGAGAAGATCAGCCCATGTCAGAGCTGTAAGCCAAATGCTTTTGATCAGCATATAGGGCTGGCTCTCTGCCCAATGGACTAGAATGAGCTCCTGAGGGACTGGGGCTTAGCTTGCTTCCAATGTGTCCAGAACAAATACAACTTAACCATCAACTCCCTCTCTATTTTTTCCCTACTTCTGTTCACCGGTACACCAATATCTCGCAGGCAGACATTGTGTGCTTTTTAGCACTTGGGAGGAAAAGAATGCCTACCCTGGCCATATAAGCCTATGGGTGGGCCAGCTTTTCATTTTATCATTATTACAGCACTTAGCAGGCAGAAGTATGCTTTAAGCAGTATATCATAATTGTTGTTCAATCGCACAGTCAAGTCCGACTCTTTTTGACCCCATGGACCACATCACACCAGGCCCTCCTATCTTCTGCCGTGCTCCAGAGTTTGCTTAATTTCATGTTTGTTGCCTCGATAAAAACAGGTTGCTTATCTGTAACTGATGATCTTCAAGTGGTCATCTGTGCAGCCACACACCATAGGGTTTCACGCCCCATTAAACCTTCCCCCGGGAAGCCTAGAAAAGCTTTATAAAAACTCACTCAACGTGGAGTCCGCCTCAGTCCCGCGCAGCCCTCTCTACTGAGCACGCTCAGTAGCTGAGGCGGGCCCCGGTCCTTTCCCCCCAGTACCTTCCCTCACCGCCAACAATTTCTATACCCCATAGCAATCATTACAGATGTCAGCAGTGGGGATGGTCTGGGCGGGCGTGTGTGGCTGCACAGATGACCACTCGAAGATCATCAGTTACAGGTAAGCAACCTGTTTATCTTCTTCATGGTCTCTATGCAGTCCACACACCATGGGTGACTTGCAAGCTAAACACCTCTCCGGATGGTGGCTGCTGGCATCAATTGAAACTGCAGTACTTGACTCAGTCACAATAGCTTTACAGACATGTCATTTCAGCAACGTCATATTTATTTCCAACAATTGTAAGGAGGGTCGAAACACAGATACCCTCCACAAACAAAGACAACCCATAAATGTAATTATTATTATTTACAGAACAACGTTGCATATATCTATAGTACTGCTATCGCAACCTAACTTCTGCTTCCACCTGAATATGAGAAATGACCTGTTAGACTATGCATTTGACTCACGAACCTGAACTCCACTAACATAACACTTTATCACTTAGCGTTCCATAAACCATATTAGGAAAAAATTGATTTGAGAACTGCCTGGCCGAAGTGTGCCTCTTTTCTGGCTCGTACATCCATTGCATAATGTGCTGTGAATGTTGATGGGGAGGCCCATGTTGCTGCAGCACAAATATCCTGTAACAATACTCCTGCAAGAAAGGCTGTGGAGGTCGCCACAGCCCTGAGTGTGCCTTCGGCATCTGCGGTAATGGCACACCTGCTAGTTGGTAGCATTAGGCAATTACAGACGATATCAATTTTGAGAGTCGCTGACTCGAGACTGGTTGGCCCAATCTTGGGTTGGAATAACAAATGAATAGCCTGTTATCCCTTCTAAATTCTTTAGTTCTATCTAGATAGAAGGCCGGGGACTGACACACATCCAACATATGGAGTGCCCTCTGGCCCTCATCCGCTGGCCTTGGAAAGAAAACTGGCAGAGTGATATTCTGAAACAAGTGGAACAGTGAGACCACATTTGGCAAGAAGGAGGGATCAGGTTTAAGTACCACCCAGTCAGCGTGGAAAATCATATAGGGAGAGTCGGCTCTAAGTGCACAGAGCTCACTTGCCCTTCTTGCTGAAGTCAGCACTACTAGCAGTGCAGCCTTCCACGTGACTAAGTGTATAGGGGCTTTTGCTAAGGGCTTGAATGGCCTTCCCATTAGTTTTGCCAGGACCAAGGACAAACTCCATGTTGGTACAACTGGTCTCCTTGGTGGGTGAGTGTTTAACAAACCTTTCAGGTAAACCTTGGCCGTTGGATGGGAGAAAACCGATCTCCCGTCTATGGGATCGTGGGATGCTGATATAGTGGCCAGATACACCCATATTGAGGAGTAGCTCAACTGTTCCTTATACAGCTTAGTAAAAAATGCCAGTATTGTTTGTAGTGAGGCCCTCACTGGGTTTGCATTCTGTCCCTGTGCAAAGGAGATGAAATGCACCCACTTCTGCCTGTATGACCTCTGCGTAGCCGGCTTTCTCACTTTAAGCATGATGCTCTCTACCGTTGGTGAAACTCTTCCACCTGTATCCTCCACACTGTCAAGCTGAAAAAGGCAGGGTCATGATGCAAGATCTTCCCCCTTTCTGCAACAACAGGTCTGGACTGACCGGCAAGTGTCTGAACATGGATCTCGACAGCTCCAGTAGAAGTGGAAACCATGGCTGCCTCGGCCACCATGGTGCAATGAGAATGACAGATGAACAGCTGTTCACTACTTTCTGTAGCACCCGGGGGATAAGAGGTATTAGTGGGAACATATAGAAGAGGTGTCCCCTCCACTAGTGCAGGAACGCATTCCCTAATCGGGTCCTTGAAGGACCATCTCTTGAATAAAAGAATGGACATTTCGCGTTTTCCGCTGTCGCAAAGGTGTCGTCAAAGGGGAGGTTTTCTGAATCCTGACACAAGGTTGGTCAGCTGAAGTCTCTGAAGATGTCTCTCAAGCATGCCTCCTTCAGAGACCACTCATGGTGGGCTGCGGCACTCCTGCTCAAGGCATCAGCCCTGATGTTGTCCTTCCCAGGTATATGTATCAGCCTTAGCTGCATGCCCTGTTTCAGGCACCACTCCCATAACTGTATTGCCAAAGTGCACAGCTTCCGCGATACCATTTCTCCTTGCTTCATGACATAGTGTCGCGCCCACAGGGGCGTGACCCACTGGCACGGACAAAAGACGACCACACCAGATGCTGGTGGGGGTTGAGGGAGCACGGGTCTGTCAGCAGAGAATCCGAGGGCTTGGTGCAGGAGAGGCCTCAGAATTTGGAGCCCTGCCCCTGGTTGCGTCACCGAGGTCTGGGTCTCCTCCAACGTATCGGTCGTGGGGTGCCGTTCCTTTCTCTCTCTCGCTCTCTGAGAGTCACCCGGCCAGCCTCACTCCTATTCCAGCTTCCTCCCCGGGCCTCTCTCCCACTTCCCCCTTTTATTCCCTGTTCAGCCCGTGCTCCACCCAACGTGGCCCTCTCCCGGCCCCCCCATTGGACCCCCATCCCATCCCTCAGCGTTCCTGGCCTCCAGTTGGTGCTGCCGGCCTGCTGACTCTCGGGGGGTGGGTCTTCGCCGATGCTGGAGGTCACAGGTCTGAGGTGTGGCTCACTTCCGGGATGCCACCCGCCCGCGTTGCTCCAGCATTGCGCTGCCTCGCCGCTGCCTTGCTGCCTTCGGCTACTGCTCCCCCAGCTCTTCTCTGGTGCGGGGCACGCTCCTGCCTCCTCGCTTGCCCGGGGCCGTCGGGAGCCACCGGTAAGCTGGGGTGGCGGGTGGAAGGCTCCTTCATCATCCCTGGACTCATGGGGCGGTGGGGTCGCGGTGTTGTCGGGTCGGGTCCCAGGGAGGGAGATGGTCGTTCCCCGTTCCCCACTCCCCCTGAGGGGTTCCCCAAGTCCCGAGCCGGGACACATAGTATACAGTAGTTATGTTGTCTGTCGCTACTTGTACTATTTTGTTCTGCAGTATCAGTAAGAAGGAGGCCAGAGCGAGCCTCACTGCCAGCATTTCCAGGTAATTGATATGGCATGTCTTCAATCTGTCTGGCCAGTGCCCCTGGATTGAGAGTTCCCCGTAGTGTGCTCCCCATCCCCCTAGGGATGCATTGGTATAGATTATTATTTCTGCAGGTTTTTGACGGAACGACATCCCTTGCATCAGATTGTCTAGGTTCATCCACCATCGTATGAATCGTGCAACTGATGCCAGAATGAAAAGTCTGAATGAAGCATGCACTGTTACCAGGTTGCAGTGGTGCAGGAACCACAGCTGGAGGGACCTCATTCTCAGCTTCAACAGTGGTACAACACATATAGCTGCAGCCATCAATTCCAGTAACCTCTGTACTGTCTTTACTCTTTGTTTTGGATAAGTAGCACATTGCATAGCCAGCACCCTTAGTGTTTCAGCCCTGTCTCTCGGTAGGGAGGCCCGTTAACGTGCTTGAGTCGAGACATGCTCCAATGTACTCGATCCTCTGCGTCAGAGTCAGGAGTGACTTTGTGCGATTTATGCAGAGGCCCAGGTGATCTAGGAGGTTGAGCACATCCCTGGTGTCTTGTTGCAGTCTCCTTGGGGTCGCAGCCACCAGTAGCCAGTCGTCGATATAGGGGAAAATTAACATTCCTTTCAACCTCAAGTGTGCAATCACCACTGCCATGCACTTTGTGAATACCCTTGGTGCTGTGGACAGGCCAAAGGGAAGTGCCCTGTACTGATAGTGGGCGCTGCCCACCTGAAACCTCAGGTATTGGTGATGTTGCAGGCAGATTGTTACATGAAAATATGCGTCCTTCAAGTCTATTGACGCCATCCAAGCATCCCGTGCAATCAAGGGCATAATTGATGGGAGTGTCACCATACGAAATTTTCTTATGAACATGTTCAGGCCACGCAGGTCCAGTATTGGGCGCTTGGTGCCATCCCGCTTCAGGACCAGGAAGTATCTCGAGTAATAACCCCAATTTTGTTAGGACAATGGTATTCTTTCTATTGCACCCTTCCCTGCAAGTTTCTCAATTTCATTCTTTAGAGATTGTGACGGTGGCATGGCCACTGTATGCGGAGTCACCAGCCAGGATTCGAATTCTATAGCATAACCCACCCTGATAATAGTCAGTACCCAGTGGTCAGTGGTTATGCTCTCCCAGTTTGCTATGTGTGGCAGTAAGCAAGTTCCAATTTCGGGAGTGCTTGTGGGCACAACACTTCCGGCTGGGTCCCTCACAACATCAAAAGAACTGCTTCTGTTGTTGGGGAGCCCATTTTGCAGGTACAGCTTTTGGCCTCGGGTGGTATTACTGCCTCGCTGTATACTGGTGGTATCTCCACCATTCCGAGTGGCCTGGCGATCATGGGCAGCGTGTGTACTGTGGTCTCCACAGCCTTTGTTTTTGCGGTCGTGGATATTGCGACTGTACCACTAGACTCCGTGCGCATTTCTGACTCATCTATATCCTTGAGAGCCTCGTCAGTAGTCTTATGAAAGAGTCCACAGCCATCAAAGGGAAGGTCTTCAATTCTTTGTTTGATGTGTTTCTAAGCCTGGAGTGATGTGTTTCTAAGCCACGCATGTCTGCACAGGGCCACCGCTGTGGCCATGATACAGGAGAAACAAGAAACAGTGTGCCTGACATTTGCAACCTGTTGCCTTGCCACCCTATTTGATTCATATAAAGCAGCTAATATCTCGGACCTAGTCTCCACGGGTAAAATGTCCAGCTGGGCATCTATCTGGTTCGACAGGTTATACTCATATGCAGAGAGATAGGATATGTAGGTCTGCATCTTAGCAGCCACGGATGTTGCAGCATAGATCCTCTTCGCCATCGAATCTATTTTCTGCCCCTCCCTGTCCAGTGGGGCCAGATACCATGACTGCTTCATCTTTGAAGAAGAATGAACCACCACCGAGTTTGGTTCAGGCTGAGACTGTAAATACACGCCATTATCACCTTGCACCCTACACATACTCTCATACCGTTTCAGTATAGGTGGTATTGATGCAGGCCTCTTCCATTCCTCCTGCAAGATGGTATGATGCACTGGAAGTGCTGGCAATACAAAGGCCATTGGTCTTTCCGACTGGAGCATATCATGAAGCCCTTCAGTGTCTCTTGGTTAGGTAGGGTCTGCTGCAGCTCCAAGTCGTTCCCTAGCACTCCCTATCTCTCTGTGAATCATCGTACTCTGTGTCCAGCTCGAAGTCCTCAGGAGAAGCAAAACACTGTGAGGCCGTACCTGTGTAGTTGTCCCTGTTGAGGATCTCATAACTCCTACGCTGTAGCAGTCCCCTGCCTGGGGACCGCCCTCTACGCATTCTAGGTGTCTGATGCCTCAAGCGCCAAGTCATCCCATCCTCATGCACAGCTGCTCGCATGGGCTGTGGTGCCGGCCGCCTATCCCGATGGTTGCCCTCTGCCCCGCGGGATGGGGAACAAGATCGTGAGTGTTTCTCATAAGAGCGTTCCGTAGCCCCTCTTCCGCTTCGGTAGAAGGGGCCCGGCACCAATGGATCAGTGCTCCACTCTCCCCCTCGGTCAAAGTTCATCTTAGAACAGCTGCCGGGCGAATCAAAGCCAAACTCGGGGGAACGGTAAAACGATCTCTCGCTGTCAGGATTGTAGCATTCTGGAGTCTGGCAACCCAACGCGGATCTGTCCTCCACCAGGATCTGAAGAGGTGGGATGGATGTCGGTGATGTCGCCCGAACTGACTTGCTCAGGGCTTTCCCCGGCCCTGGTCTTGACGCCTCAGTTAACAGGTGCCCTATTGGACCCGAATGAGTCTCCAGCTGTCTCACTGAGGGGGAATTAGTGGATAAGCCAGTCAAGTGCAGCGGCATGATCTTTCTTTGATGGTGGTGCTCCTCAGTGGGCTTAGTGGCTGTGTCTGGCGTATTGCCTTTGGCTGGTTTAGAATGTTTTGTTTTTGAAGAGCTCTTACTCTTTTCCACCGTCCCTTTGGGCGGTTTGTCTGTTCCGGCCTTTTTTTCTTTGTATATGGCCACAGACTGCTGAGCCGAATTTCCACGCTCAATGGGTGGGGGAGGTGGCAGTTGCTGAGGTGCTGTGCGCTCAGCCATCGTTGGGGCCAGGGATCGCTCAAGTAGGAAAATCTTGAGGCGAGTCGCCCTGTTTCTTCTCACCTGGTTGGTGAATCCTTTACAATAGGTACAGTTCTTAGGGTTGTGTCCCTCACCCAGGCAGCACAAGCACCTGTCGTGCCCATCGGTTGAGGGAATATTTGCCCCACAATTCAGGCACCGCTTAAAAACTCGCTTTGGTCCCATAGACCACCTGCGCCCTGCACAGCAGCAAGGGGGGGGATATCAGCAGTTTATTGTTATTGTCTTGTACAGTCTGTGTTTAACTGAAGCGGCTTTCCCGGAGCGACGTGAAAAGATGTTTGGTATGGAGGCGGTTAAAAAATGAACTGGGGGGAAAGGGGCGGGGCCCACCTCAGCTACTGAGCATGCTCAATAGAGAGGGCTGTGAGGGGCTGAGGCAGACTCCGCGTTGGGTGAGGCTCTATAAAGCTTTTCTAGGCTTCCCGGAGGAAGGTTCAACAGGGCATGAAACCCCATGGTGTGTGGACTGCACAGAGACCACGAAGATCACTGCCTAACCATCTCATCCTTTGCCATCCCCTTCTTCTTTGACCTTCAACCTTTCTCAGCATCAGGGTCCTCTCCAGTGAGTGCTCCTTTCTCATTTGGTGGCCAAAGTATTTGAGCTTCAGCTTCAGTACCTTGCCTTCCAGGAAATGGTCAGGGTTGATTTCTTTTAGGATTGACTGATTTAATCTCCTTGCAGTCCAAGGGACTCTCAAGAGTCTTCTCCAGCACCATAATTCAAAAGAATCTATTCTTCGGCGCTCAGCCTTCCTTATAGTCCAACTCTCGCAGCCATACATTACTACTGGGAATACCATTGCTTTGACCATACGGACTTTTGTAAGCAGGGTGATGTGTCTACTTTTTATTATGCTGTCTAGGTTTGCCATCACTTTCCTCCCAAGGAGCAGGCATCTTTTAATTTCATGGCTGCAGTCACCGTCTGCAGTTATCTTGGATCCCAGGAATGTGAAGTTTGTCACTGCTTCCATGACTTCTCCTTCTATTTGTCAAGGAGTGATGGGGCCAGATGCCATGATTTTCGTTTTTTTGATGTTGAGTTTCAAGCCAACCTTTGTGCTCTCCTCTTTCACCCTTAGCAAGTGGCTCTTTAGGTCCTCTTCACTTCCTACCATTAGAGTGGTATCGTCTGCATATCGGAGGTTGTTGATGTTTTTCCTAGCAATCTTAATTCTGGCTTCTGAATCATCCAGGCTGGCATTTCACATGATGTACTCTGCATATAAATTAAATAAGCAAGGAGACAATGTACATCCTTGTCGTACCCCTTTTCCTATGCTAAACCAATCAGTTGTTCCATATCCTGTTCTAACAGTCGCTTCTTGACCCTTATACAGGTTTCTCAAGAGACATGTGAGTTGGCGTGGTATTCCCATCTCTTTAAGGACTGAGGGGTGACATGATCAAGGTTTATAAGATTATGCATGGGATAGAGCAGATAGAGAAAGAAGTACTTTTCTCCCTTTCTCACAATACAAGAACTCGTGGACACTCAATGAAATTGCTGAGCAGTCGGATGGTGGTGATTGCTGCCTCCTGTACAATGTCACAAACCTCTGTCCATAGTTCTTCAGGCACTCTATCAAATCTAGCCCCTTAAACCTATTCTTCACTTTCACTGTATATTCATCAGGGATGTGATCGAAGTCAAATCTGAATGGCTTAGTGGTTTTCTCAACTTTCTTCAGTTTAAGTCTGAATTTTGCAATGATTAGCTCATGATCTGAGCCACAGTCAGCTTCAGGTCTTGTTTTTACTGACTGGATAGAGTTTCTCCATCTTTGACTGCAAATGATATAATCAAGCTGATTTTGGTGTTGCCCATCTGGTGATGTCCATGTGTAGGGTTGCCTCTTAGGTTGTTGGAAGAGGGTGTTCACTATGACCAGCATGTTCTCTTGACAAAACACTGTTAGTCTTTGCCCTGCTTCATTTTGTTCTCCAAGGGCAAACTTGTCTGTTATTCCGGTTACTTTTTGACTTCCTACTTTAGCATTCCAGTTCCAGAGGTGAGTTCAGTAGTTTTCAGGTAAATTCAAAGGGACCTATGGTAGGAAAGGATGTCTGCAATCTGAGATGTCTTTATACTAATGCACAGAGTATGGGAAATAAACAGGAGGAACTTGAACTTCAATACTGGAAAGTAAGTATGATCTGATAGGTATCACTGAGACTTGGTGGAATGAGTCTCATATATTGAGCACAGCGATTGAAGGATATACCTTATTCAAACGGAACAGAACAAACAAAAAAGGAGGCAGGGTGGCACTATATGTCAAGAATGAATATGCTTGCACTGAAATTCAGGATTTCGAGAGTTGCCCTGTTGAAAGTGTGTGGGTAAGGATAGAGCGAGGGGAAAAGAAGGGGATATTGTTGTGGGGGTATACTACAGACCTCCAAATCAACCAGACAAACAGGATAATGCATTTGTACAACAGCTTGCTAAACTTTCACAGAGACAAGATGTAGTGGTTATGGGAGATTTCAACTATCCAGATATTTGCTGGAAATCTAACTCTGCTAGACATGAGGCATCCCACAGATTCTTGAATAGTCTTGCAGACAACTTCATCTCTCAGAAGGTGGAGGTGGGAACTAGAGGATCTGCTATCTTAGATTTAATTCTGACTTACAAGGAAGAATTGATTGATGAAGTGAATGTTCTGAGATCCTTGGGGAATAGTGACCGTGTCAGCTTGGAATTTGACATAGAGAAGGATGTGAAACCAGGACATAGTAGGACTGGTATCCTGGACTTCAGGAAAGCTGATTTCAAAAAACTCAGAGAAATAATAGGTAGGATCCCGTGGCTGGAAATGCTGAGGGGGAAATCTGCACAGGAAGGATGGGTGATACTGAAAAATGAAGTGCTTAAGGCACAATTACAAACTATTCCAGTAGGAAAGAAAGGTGGGAGACAGGCAATGAAGCCAACGTGGCTGAACAAGGAACTCTCTGAAGAGCTGAGACTAAAAAGGGAAATGTACAGGAAATGGAAGGAGGGTCAGATTACTGAGGGTGAGTACAAGAAGCAGGCTCGAATCTGTAGGGATGCTGTCAGAAAGGCTAAAGCACAGATGGAGCTGAGGCTTGCGAGGGATGCTAAAAATAACAAGAAAGGTTTCTATGCCTATGTTCAGAGCAAAAAGAAGAACAGGGATGGGGTAAGCTCATTGCTAGGGGAAGACGATCAAGTCTTAACAAGGGATGAAGACAAAGCAGAATTACTCAACTCTCACTTTGCATCTGTCTTTAACCATAAGGCGAGCTGTATACAAACTGAAGAATGTAGGGCATATGAAGGAAGGGGGAACTGCCAGTCCAGAATAAGTAAGGAAATGGTTAGAAAGCATCTAGCTGCCTTAAATACTTTCAAATCTCCAGGGCCGGATGGCTTGCATCCCAGGGTGCGAAAAGAAATTGCAGATGTTATTTCAGAGCCTCTGGCTCTTATCTTTGAAATGTCCTGTAGTACTGGTGTTGTGCCGGAAGACTGGAGAAAAGCGAATGTTGTCCCGATCTTCAAGAAGGGAAAAAAGACGGACCCGGGAAATTACAGGCCTGTCAGTTTGACATCAATACCTGGGAAAATTCTAGAGCAGATTATTAAACACTCTGTCTGTGAGCACCTTGAACGGAATGAGTTAATTGCTTGTAGCCAGCATGGGTTTATCAAGAATAAGTCATGCCAGTCCAATCTTATCTCCTTTTTTTGAAAGAGTTACTAAAATCGTTGACTCTGGCAATTCTGTGGATATAGTGTATCTAGATTTCAGTAAAGCATTTGACAAAGTTTCTTATGATATCCTTGAGGATAAACTGGCTAAGTGTGGGCTAGATGGTGCAACCGTTGGATGGATTCATGGTTGGTTGAAAAATCGTACCCAATGAGTGCTCATAAATGGCTCTGCAACTATGTGGAGGGAAGTCTTGAGTGGAGTGCCACAGGGCTCAGTCCTAGGCCCGATGTTGCTTAATGTTTTTATAAATGACCTGGAGGAAGACATAGAGGGGATGCTTATCAAATTTGCAGATGACACAAACCTGGGTGGGATTGCTAATTCTGAAGAAGACAGAGTCAGGATTCAAAATGATCAAAATAGGCTGGAACAGTGGGCTGAGACAAATAAAATGAATTTCAACAGAGATAAATGCAAAGTCCTACACTTAGGTACCAAAAAATCAAAGGCATAGATATAGAATGGGAGGGACTTGGCTTGACAGCAGCACATGTAAAATGGATCTAGGTGTTCTGGTTGATCACAAGCAAAACATGAGCCAGCAGTGCGAAGTGGCTATGAAGAAAGCTAATGCAATCTTAGGATGCATTAACAGAAGCATTGTGTCCAGATCACGGGAGGTGATAGTCCCACTCTGTTCTGCTATGGTCAGGCCTCACCTGAAGTATAATATCCAGTTTTGGGCACCACACTTTAGGAAGGATGTTGACAAGCTCAAGCGTATCCAGAAGAGGGCAACTAGGATGGTGAGAGGGTTGGAATCAAAGTCTTATGAGGAAAGGCTGAAAGAGTTGGGTATGTTTAGCCTGGGAAAGAGAAGGCTTAGAGGGGACATGATTGCAGTCTTCAAGTATTTGAAGGGCTGTCATGTAGAAGATGGAGCAGATCTATTCTCTCTTGCTCTGGATTGCAAGACTAGATCTAATGGGTGGAAATTACAAGAGAGTCGCTACTGGCTAAATAGCAGGAGAAACTTCCTAATTGTAAGCATGATTGAGCAGTGGAACAGACTGCCTCGGGAGGTGATGGATGCTCCTTCGCTGGACATTTTCAAGCGGAGACTGGACGACCATCTTTTGGCCATGTTGTAGGTATGTAGGGCTATTTTTCGGCTATGCTCCTGCAGAGTGCAGGGGGTTGGACTAGATGACCTGTAACATTCTATGATTCTATGAACTGTCCCAAAGGCACCCATTAGTCTGTGGAGTGCCTCAAGGGGTGGAGCTTTCCACAATGTTATTTAACATCTATATGCGCCCCCTTGCCCAGATTGCCTGAAGGCATGGGCTAGAGTGTCACCAATATGTGGATGACACCCAGCTCTATCTGTTGTTGGGTGGCCAGGAAGACTCCAACCTGGAAGATCTGGACCTGGCGTTGCAAGCCGTGGCTGGATGGCTTAGACTGAGCCGACTGAAATTGAATCCAACGAAGACGGAGGTCCTGTCCCTGAGTCGGAGCGGTCCAAGGGTAGGGATCCCACTTCTGACCTTCGATGGGGTGCCGTTGGTGCCAGCGCCAGAGGTTAGGAGTTTGGGAGTGCTCTTGGATGCCTCCCTAACAATGGAGGCCCGAGCAGCAGCCACTGCAAAATCAGCCTTTTACTATCTTCAGCTAATTAGGCAGTTGGTTCCCTTCCTTGAATGCAATGACCTGGCATCAGTGATCCACGCAATGGTCACCTCGAGATTGGATTACTGTAATGCCCTCTACATGGGGCTGCCCCTGTCCCAAATTCAGAAGCTGCAGCTAGTGTAGAATGCGGCAGCCACGCTGTTGTTGGGTCTCCCTATGCAGGAACATATGCAGCCTGCACTAAAAGCACTGTACTGGCTGCCTATAGCGTATCAAATTAGGTTCAAGGTGCTGGTACTTACCTTTAAAGCTCTTTATGGCCAGGGATCTATGTACCTAAAGGATTGCCTTTCCCCATATGTTCCCCAGCGAGCACTGCGATCAGGTACTCAAAATCGCCTGGTCCTCCCAGGCCCCATAGAAACCAGGCTTGCAGTAATGAGGGCCAGGGCCTTCTCGGTGGTGGCTCCATACTGGTGGAATGAGCTCCCAGAAGACATCAGGGCCCTGTGGGACCTTTTACAGTTCTGCAGGGCCTGTAAAATGGAGCTCTTCCACCAGGCATTCGCGTAAGGAGCTGCCCGCAACCATCTGAGGCTCCGGCACCAACACCACCAATACCATCAATATTAATAACATCATAACATCATTACCATCACTGAATAGCCTGTGTCTCACTAATACGACCCAGACCATGCGCTAACTGTGGACTCCCACCATGGTATATGTTATTGCTAGCACTTCATGTATTGTTTTAAACTTAATTTATTGTAATTTTACTTGAGATATTGTTTTATCTGTAATAATGATGTGAGCCTCCCTGAGCCTGCTGTGGTGGGGAGAGTGGGATAGAAGTCAAATAAAGTAAGTAAATAAATAAATAAATCAGCCAGCATCAGCTGGTAGAGAAAATGAAATAGCTGATCTGGAGGGGAAAGGGGTCATTCGCCTTTGGTCTTTCACAATTAGGTGTTTCGTAATTTGGTGTTTCTAACATCTGGATCAGTAGCCAGAGGGTTTGGCTTCTGAGGGAAGAGACATTTGGGGAGTCAGTGTTTTCTGACAGGCAACAGTCAGACAAGTACTTCTACAGAAAGAAGAAAAACCCATCGTCTAAATATATTAACTCTGCTCTGAGGGGTAACTTAGATGTCTCAGGAAGCAAAGCTACAGAACAACCTTATACAGACAAGTTAGAGAGAACTCCCAGACAAGCCAAATAGTAAAAGGAGTTGTTGCTTCTTAGGGACAAGGAGAATAGCTTCCTGTTGGGTTGGGAAGAGAGCACTGGTCTGTGATAAAGGAGAATAGCTTAGACACCTCAGGAGTTCCTGTAATATCTGAAGGAAGAAAACTAGAAACATCAGTAAGAAGTAAGGAAGTAAGGAAGAAAACTAGAAACATCAGTAAGAACTGTGTTATGCTGAAAGAAAGTACACACTAACCAAAGTACCTCTCAAAGAAAGAAATAGAAAGCCTTGAAAGTAAACTATTTATACACTCTCTTGAATGTTCTATGAATTCAACTCTGTAAATATTAGAAAGCTTTTACCTCAGCAATCTCAAAACCTTTTCCATTTATACTTATATTCCTGCCTGTTTAATAAAATCCTTATTCCATTTTGAAAGTTAATTTGCCTGAAGTGCCATTTCTCAAGGATTTACAAGTAGAGTTCCTGAGCTGAGAAAAAGCCTAAACTAAAAATCTCAAGCATAGTATGGGAAAGTCAATTAATATATACACACTACTGTAGGGTAACTCAGGCTCTGAGGGGAACTGAATATTTGGCAGGAAAAATCTGCCAGACAGTTGGGAAGATACAGGTGTTCATCATATCTGCAGGATGGCACACAGATTTAAGAATTCACATATTCAGCTGTTATGGTGTGCAATGTTGTTAAAAATACTCCCCAGAGATATTTCCTGCAGCATATTAAGAAGCGTCTTCCTTGTTACTACCATCTATATCTCACTAGCAAAAGGTATGTGGTGAATAAAATGATTGGTTCCTATAAAACATTACAGATAGAAGCCCTGTTCTTTTAGTAGGCCACTGAAATTCTCTAAAGAGTTGCTAACAGAGAAAACAGTGAGAGAAAATCATGCTCAATACACACTGGCAGAAATACCCCTTAGAATTAATCCAGATGTAGCAACAAAAATCATTGCCTTCAGTGTAAGGTACTAAAGATTCCATATGGTCCTACTGCAAATTGTGTAGTGAAGACAGGTCTACCTGCTCGAGGTTCTACAGTCCTATTTGCACCTTCATCCATAAAGACAAACCGTCCTCCACCAAAGTCTTCTGTATAGTCTGACAGGTAAAGCAATGATGTGTAGTCAAAGGAACCATAGGTCACCTAGAAAGAAAAATACAAAATGCATCATCTAATTTGATAGGACCTTCTCTGTGCCCCCTTGAGGACCAGTTAATTTGGGGATTTATCACAGTGCATTTTATTTAAAAAGTTCTTTAAAAAGAAAACATATTAAATTCTGTAGTAACGTAATATCAGCTTATCAATTAGTTTATTTCTTTAATCTTGGTTCCCTATGCCTAGAATCTATGTTTTTCTCATAGAGGATAACCCATTAAAGATAAAAGGTGTTAATTCTTAATTACATGATCAGATCATCAGATCAGAGACAAGACCATCTTTCTGGTAACTAGCCATCTAAACTCAGAAGGTGGATACTGAAAGAACTGGCCTCAGGAGTTGTTCTTATTGTGCATTTTTATTTGGAAGTATGTAGACCATAGGATAGCGTGGAACCAGTTTATTTGATAATTAGGGCCTCTTAATCCACTTCATCTCAAAGGGCTGTTATTGCACAATACTGATCCTCCATTGTGAGAACTATCCATTTATACCTACTCTCTCTTCCTGTCATTTAACCAAATTTTTAATCTATAAGAGAACCTGTCCTTTTATCTCATGACTGCTAAGTTTACTCAGGAGTCTTTTGTGAAATACCTTGTCAAAATCCTTTGGAAGTATATAATGTCTACCAGGTCACCTTTGTCTACATGCTTGCTTACTTAAAATTAAAACAGATCCCTTCATGTCAGAAGTCAGCACTTTTCCAATGTAATGACAGTAAAATCTTGTCAACCACAGAGAAAAAGAAACAATCTTTTGAAGTATTATGAATTTGCCTTGCCAAAATGCCACTACAGATAAACCTGGGATGGATACACAAAAGAAAACAGTTCCTCAGTTAAAATTTAATGAGGAGACATATGATAAGCTAAGATTCTGGGACAGATTCTGTGCACAAACATCTGCTTCCTGGATTATACTACCACATTATTTATTTGTGGGAGGAAGAGACAGAGAAGTTGAGAAAAACAAGAAAGTTGGGAAAGCCATTTTCTGTCTGGTGTTCCAAAGGAAGAAAAGAAAGGACACAATAACGCTCAGTGATTACATCAGTCAAAATATAAGAGCCAGTAAAAACAAGAATTGCTTGTGGAATTCTAGCACTAGAACTCCCTATCATGAACTCAAGCAGTGGTCTTCAGCTGTTTCAGATCTGAGACCCACTTGTAATCCCCAGGCAGCAGCATGGGACCTCAGAACAGCAAACATGTTGACAGAGTCACATGAGAAGAGGAGATGGAGCCTAAGATATGACCTCACCAGTGTCAGGGTCAGGACCAAAAGAACTGATAGAAATCATAAACCAAGCATGAGGAGGTGTTCAAGTGCAAATCAAGCCAGCACAAAAGCTCTCCACAGTCTTCCCCCCACCCAGTCATACAACGCTCCTCACACATCTTTTTACCAAGGCTTTTAATTAGGGGTTTATCTTACCACCTTTTTAATGGTATGCTCTGTTTTACGGACAGATTCCATACCACTTACATCTTATGTCCTGTGGTTTTACAGTTTATACTGTGGTTTTTAATTGTAAGCTACCATGAGCAGGACTCTGAAGAGACAGCATAGAAATATTCTAAATAAACACACACAAGCTTCAAGAATTCCTTACGTCTTTTTCTAGAAGTGCATTTATGGCACATCGGCATAAGCAGCACAACACAGCTAAGCTAGTGATCTATTTTATCTCTGAGTTTCTTTGGCCTTGCTGGTTCTTGAAATTAAGTTCAGCTATAAAAGTATGCATATTCCATGCATTTCTAGTTTATTATTAGATACCTGCCACAACTAGGTACTGTGCAAAACTGTTAAGTCCCCACTAAAAACTTACAGTTTAGTAGTTCACCAAAGGTATATATAAAAATCACCTCAGTCTTACTACAGTAGGAATCCACTGCTAACAGAAAAAAAATCCAGACATGAATTCAGTAACTGAAATTCATGGGACACATTGAACCTACCTGTGCAGATTTCCATTTAAAGAATTATGAAACCTAACAAAACCACATGAAACAAAAGTATGATTGTTGTTGGTTTAATTAATACTTTAATGCTGCTTAATATTTAATAATGAAATACTTTGGGTTAAGCCCCCTGCTAAACCATCAACATCCTAACATTTCCTTCTGGAAAATGGAATAGTAACTTACAGTCCCATCCTAGGCCCTCTTAATTGGGAACAATCACTATTGAGCTCAGAGACTTAATCGAATGCAATAATTACAGTGCCAGTTCACCAAAATAGAAAACAGCACACTGCAGACTATATTTGAAAACCAGATATTATTTTCTTTCATCATCCCACTTACTTTGTCAATATGTGGGTGCCAGTACTCATCATGAGTTGTTTTGGCTTCAGAGTTGTTTATTCTGGAGAAGAAGGTTGGCTTGGTCAAGTACATGGAAGAGGAGCTGATACCAAATGAGTGAGCTATTTGTTGCTGAATTCGCTGCCTTAGTTCACTGCAAAAGAGAAGACAGAACCTTAACAGGCTGGGACACTGTAGAATGACCCAGGACCTAAAAATGTTTCCTCCAATTGTAAATAGTAATGCATGGCATTTGTATAACACTTTACAGAAACTCTGTATTGCAGAGGAAGGGCCACAGCACACCTTGCATAAAGTCATCTACTCCCCATTGGAAAAATGCGACCACATCGGCAATTTGGGCCTATCTGGAGCAATATCTACGAGATCTTTTTATGAACAACTTGGCTGATTTGGTATAATTGGAGGAGATCTCAATGCAAGAATTGGTCCCAGTGACCAGTTCTTATGTGACACCTACAAAGATTCTAGAATACTAACAGAAGAGGATCTAATCCATACCCACTATCAGCGCTGCTCCAAAGATGCCAAAGCAAATTTTGCTGGCCTGTGCCTCACTGGGATGGTTGGAAGAGTGAACCTTCATATTTTGAATGGATCCACAGATGGGGATTTCCCAGGGGGCTGCACATATATGATGGGAAACAGGTGCAGTACCATTGATTATTTTCTTGTAAGAAGAAACACGCTAACACTTGTGAGAAGCCTACAGGTCCTACCCACCCTAGAGAGTGATCATCTATCCCTCCTCCTACATCTTAACCCCCTATCTCATGAGAGTTATCTAAAAATTCAAATTGCGACACAGATCATACCTACAGAACAAACAGGCTGTCGAGCCGAGTGGACACCCCAATTAGAACAAAACCTGAAACATTTAGTCAAGGAGGACTGCATGGCAAGCAGAGCAGCCATCATTGACTGCCCTGAGGGAGAGGATCTTCTAATCCTCTATGAAAATATCATCCAAAGATTAAAGTCTTTATTATCACAAAATATCGATTTACAAATTAAGAAATCCAGATGCTCCTCCAGGAAATGGTTTGACAAAGACTGCCGAGATGCCAAAAGATTCTATATCTCTGCATTCCATGCCTACAAATCTGCATCCGATCCAGAAAGCCCAGCATGTTATCAATCCTATTTGAATGCAAAGAAATTTTACAAACTGTGGTCAAAAAGAGGAAAGCAGATAAAATGGAAACATGGGAAAAATTGATCCAGGCAGCTAAAGACAAAAACTCCAGTTTGTTCTGGAAATTGGCCTCCAAACATTCCTTTAAAGTTTCCTCACCTTTAGACTCAGTAATCACAGCTGACATCTGGGAATCCTAGTTCTGTAGGATCTTTGTGCATAGTACATGCGATCCACACTTGCAAAAAACATCAGATTTACCGAACTGGCCTCCAGTCTCAATAAAAGAAGTTACAGCACTTATAAAGCAACTAAAGACAGGAAAAGCCCCAGGTGTTGACAATATACCTTCTGATTTTCTATTGAATAACATCGAGTGGTGGGCACCACTACTACCCTCACTTTTCTCATACATTGACTCAACAAGGTGTATGCCAGAGGACTGGAGGCAGGCAATCATTATTCCATTCTTTAAGAAGGGGAAGAGAGATGACCCAGCCAACTACAGACGTATAAGTTTACTAAGAATTATAGGCAAACTATATGCCAGCCATTTACTGGACAAATTGAAATGTTGGACTGAACAAGAAGGAATCCTTGTTTTGGAACAGGTGGGCTTCAGGGAGGGAGGATCTATGCTGGGCCACTGTATAATTATGCAACATCTGATAGAAAAATTTGTGTCTAGTAGGTCGGCTTCGTTATATGCTGCCTTTCTCGATTTGAGATCAGCTTTTGACACCATATCTAGGGGTCTGTTGTGGGAAAAACTGAAGCTATGAACATAGATCTTAGACTTTTATATTTAATACAAACCCTCTATACAAATATTTCCCTTAGAGTCAGATGTGATAGGGCTGGACACCTCTCCAACCTGGTAATCACAGCTAAAGGAGTAAAATGAGTGTGTCCTGGCACCAGTGTTGTTTAACTTATACATACAAATACAAAATACAAATTTATTAAAACAGTCATAAGACCAGCAAAATAAACTAAAATAATACAACACAGAATCTTACAACAAAAGACCCTTCAGCCGTATTTTCTAAAATACCAGATCGGTCATTTTCATCATTAGTGGCTCGAGTTACAGTACAATCTGCGCTTTTTTATTACCAGATAGCAATATTTAGCAACATTGCGTGAGACAGATTCATAATTATCAGCCAGTAAAAACTTCATCAGGCGTTCCTCGGCATATGTGAGATAATTTGCCAAAGGTTTAAAATGTGAGAGAAGGGGTATCAACAGGTGCTGCCTCTCTTCTTCATATATAGGGCAATGGAGTAATATATGAGAAACTGACTCCACCTGATCTAACAAGCAAAAACAAATCCTCTGATGCATGGGAGTCCGGGTATATCTACCATAAAGGACTGCTGAGGGTAGCGCATCAAGACGTGCTCTAGTGAATGCCCATCTATGATTAGGATTTTTTATGAGTCCAAGGTAAGATGCAGTACTGAAGCTAGGTCCCAACTTCAGTCTCTTATAATAAGAAGGTAGGGCTGCATAGTCGTTTTGTGCTTCAATATCCATAAATCTTTGTGATATTAAAATCTTTGCATGCTTCAAACCTCCCTCTAATAAATTTTCAGGATCTAGCCCGATTGATTTCAGTTTATCTACTACCCTAAGAGCCCATTGGGGATATGGTGTAGATGTCAAAAAATCAGGGATAAGTCCCACTGGATTCAGATGGGACTTAACCCAATAATTACACCTCTATATCCAGACGTTCAGTGTCACAGTTGATAAGCCTGCTTCTTGTCTTAAACTCAGATTTGCCATACCTTTCGGGGCATTGAACAGTGCTCTAAGAAATTTCGATTGTACTAGCTCTAGTTCTTTAAATTTACTCTCTGCCAGTATTTGTGTTCCATATATCATTTGTGGAAGAACCTTGTTCGAAAATAGTTTAAGAGCAGCCGGTACATACTGAGCTCCCTCTTTCCTAAAGAAGCGCAATATAGCATTTGCGCTCCTTTGTGCTGAGCATGCTGCATATTGAAGATGTCTAGAAGCCCTTCCATTAAATTAGTATGTTAGTCCCAGGTATTTAAAATTTTTAACCTGAGCTACCGGGACCCCATCCATTGACCATTTCATTTCTTTATATTTTTTATGGAAACGCATGATCTTTGTCTTTGAATAATTTACAGTAAGTAACTCTTTTTGGCATTGTGCACTAAATTTTTCCATTGCCCTCTTTAGTCCTCCTCTAGATAGTGAAAGGAGCACAGCGTCATCTGCATACATTAAAACAGGAATCTTTCTTCCCATGCCCAAAGTGGGGGCTGAGATGTCAATGTCATGCAGACCAATTATCAAGCAATTTACATACAAGTTAAATAGAAAAGGAGCAAGAAGGCAGCCCTGTCTAACACCTTTTTGGACTTGAATGGGTTTTGATAGCTTACCATCAGCAGTGTATCGTATTTGTACAGTTGTATTTTTATATAGATTAGACATCAACAATAGTAATCTCTTATCTATAGTTAACTGATCCAATTTAGCCCATAACCTTTCCCTCACAACCGAGTCAAAGGCCGCTTTCAGATCGATAAATGCAGCATATAAAACTCCCTTATGGTTATGCGTGTATTTTTGAACTAAATAATCCAGGACCAAACAGTGATCTAAGGTGGAACGGCCTTTTATAAACCCGCCCTGTTCAGTTTTAAGTATTTTTTCTTGTTCTAACCATCTGCAGAGTTTCAGACACAGGTGTTTGGTATAAAGTTTGCATATAATATTTATCAAGCTAATAGGTCTATAATTATTGGGGTCAGCTCTGTTGTTTTTCTTAAATATCGGGATTATTATAGCCAGCCCCCATCCTTCTGGAATTTGTCCTGTCTGATCAATATATGTGAAGAGGTTGGCCAACATCGGGGACCACCAGGTTAAATTAGCTTTTAATAGCTCTGCTGTAATATAATCACTACCTGGGGTAACTTATACATTAATAATCTGATTAGTAGCATAAATTCTGTTGATACCCACCCCCCTACTTTAGCAAACAGGAAAATCCTGGCCTTGCTTTTCACTGACGATATGGCTTGATTGTCTAGGACCCTAGTGGGCTTGAGAAGAGTGCTTAAGGCATTCAGTTTTTATTGTAAAGAGTCCCTACTAGAGATTAACTACCAAAAAACTAAAATAGTTTCATTTGGCAAAGGGCGGAAAAAAAGGTCTTGGATCATTAATGGCCATAAGCTGGAACAAGTATCCTATTTTAAATACTTAGGAGTGATGATTCACTCCACAGGGAGCAGAACCACTCACCATGATTACACAGCATCAAATGGTCAAAAATCTGCACAGGCCATTCTTAGATTTGCACGCACCAAGGAAGGCATGTAAGTTCCAGCAGCTGTTTGGCTTTTCCAGGCAAAAGCATTGCCTCAATTAATGTATGGAACAACACTTGGACCCCCTTCTTCCCACTTTGCCTCTCTAGAAAAAATTCAATTGAGATTTCTGAGAGCTTTATTTCAGGTACCTAACTGTGTGTCTAATGCCAGCCTACGGCTTGAGTCAGGGTTGATCAAGGTAGAAGCTAAGGTATGCCTTGTTTCCCTCAACTATTGGTTGAAAATATCTCATAACCCATGGGGTTTAATGGCATTAGTCTTGCAAGACCATTTTCAATCCTCTTGGGAAAAGGCCATTCGTCTTAATTTGCAGAATTTGGGTTTCTCTTCTGACTTTGTTCTGCAATTGGGTCTTGACCAAGCAAAATTAATGATCTAACAAAGGGTGTTGGATGTAGAGCACAAAAGAGACATTAACTATGTTCCAAACTTCCTGACACCAGAGAAACTTAAATATATAGTTGCCCCGGCACCTTATCTCTCTGTCCTGGAGGTACCCAGTCAATGGAGAGCTTTCACTTTGGAGAGTGGCAAGTCCTCCCCTCTGCAGTCCTAGAGAGGAGATATAAAAAGACTCCCTTGGAGGAGGGGATTTGCCTGTGTGATTCCAATGAGGTGGAAACAGTCAAGCATGTAATGTTTTATTGTCGCTTCTATTAGGAAGCTTGTTAAATATAATTTCCCTTCTTCTCAATAATTTTACAGGTTGCTCAGATGAATTCATCTTAAAGAAATTGTTAATGGGTGCTAATCAACAGGTTACCATCAGCTGTGCCAAATTTTTCTCAGTAGCCTGTAGAATTCACAGAGAAATTGTATGTTTGGATTTTAACTAATTGCTGCCAATAGATCAGACCAATTTTATTTTTGTAAGATTTCACTGCATTGCTTTAACTCTGACATGTGCTGGTCGTTGGCCAAATAAAGATATAGATAAAGACATCTAGAAAAATACACAGTTCAGCTGCTTACAGTGCAATCCTTAGTACACTTTCCTGTATGCACCCCTGAACATTCTGAATATATTTGCTTAGTATGCCACTGTTCACCAGTGATCCCCAATGTAGTACTGCCCATGGGGCTCATGGTGATGGGCACATGATTCCACCACTGTAATTTTCCTGTCTCAAATATGCTTTTAAAATTAAAGTTCCCAGCACAACATATCCTTGCTGTGTATTAAGCAACCTTTCTCCTTACCTGACAGTGAGATATATGTTTTTAAAAGATGTCTCTGAGGTAGTTAATTCAACTGAACCAACCCAAGATCTGAAGCTTCTTTATAGATAATCCTGCAGTATTTGACCCATATTCCACAATCATATAATGTTTGTGGATCACTATGTACTTACAGGAATCAGAACTCCATCCCCTTGAAGTAGAGACCAAGGTCACTAACTCCATGGACAAATCAAGAATCTCTTTTCCATTATATGACACAACTAATGAGGTTGCATCCCCGTTTCTTTAGATGGTCATCAGGGCATACTGTAGTGTGGGGTGTGTAAAAAGTTTTTCAATCCCATTCCAAAGAAAAATAGGCGCTACATCTTTATATAAGGAGTGGGTTACAAGAATGTCTTCCTGGGTCCAGATGGGGTTTGAATACTGGAAGTCACATCCTATTACAATAGATAAATTACAGAAGCACCTACTGATTCCAGGGAACATGGGTTGGATTTGAAAAAGAGTTTAGGACAATGAAGTCACAATGCGTCCGAATGCATGCACAACCCCTTCCTACTTACATAACAGCAGAACTGTTCTCATGGACCAAATTGTATTGACATTGATTTGGGAAATCCAGCTGAGGAGTAAGACATGGGTAGCAGGGTTCAAATGCATGGTCTTTGCAAATGAACCCTACATTTTCCTTGTGCGTTCACCCTTGGATACTTACTAGTTCCCACTGAGATTGTCCTATCCTAGCTCAGTGGTCAGGGTGCCTTGCATAAAGCCAAAGGCACCACAGGAAAAATGTAGGATTCCTTAGCTGTCAGTTAAAAAAGGCGAAGTTCCTGTGTGCTTACCTTAAATGATGTGTCAACTAGAGACTACCAGGACTCTAACTCTGGTTCAGTGGGGGATATCAACTTCTTGATCTCTAAGAGCAGGTGTTTTTCTGTGGCCTGGGAAGAGGGATGCAGAGCAAGGGGCTTGATCCTGACTCCCTGCACCATGGCAATGTGTGGGTTGAAGCTCGGGATCACCCCCAATGCAGAAGGACATTGGAGAATGCTCATGGCGACATGAGCACCTAGCTGTCACTTCCTGATGGGGGGGGTTTAGAAACCCTGCCTGAACTCCAACTATAATATCAACATGAGTAAAAGACTTCTTGCCATTTAAAAAGATTATTACTCCTCTTCTGAACAGGATACCAGCCCATTTAAACTTTTAAGCCTTCAAGAGTGAGGTGGGAGGTTCCCCCCATCCCTTTTTACTAGCGGCCAGCCATAGTGAGTCTAAGCAACATTACTTGGCTGTTCTCAAGGGCTTGAAATAAAGAATGTTTTAAGACTGTTATAAGCTTACTCCTTAAAGAAATTATAACTTAAGACCTTGCACCGTACCCTATTTTTCCCTTTGTGGGGTTGAGTTTGGAATTAAAATAAAAGAAGATTGTAGACTTTGCAATGCACCCCATTTTTCCCCTTTGTGGGGTGCAGCTAGGAGTCATTTGCTCCTTTTAAAACCTTTTTAAACTCTACAGGTTTCTGCTGTTTGGAATCAAGAAAAGACTGTATTATATCTGGGCATTATAAAAGTTTAAAGGGATACTCTCTTCAATTGGAATTGTATTCACAAGTCTATTAACTCTTTGGTCTGACTTCCCAGCACTTGCCTCAACACATCAGGCTCCCAATTAAAAGATTAAAGTATGCTTGTCTTCTGCCCTTTGCAATTTTTTCTATGCTATATTGGTGAGGTTCAAACAGAGGGGAAGTGAACTCTAGAATACTGTTCCCATAATAATATAGTTGTGGTGAGACACACTGGGGCTATAGAAGATTAGCTGAATTGTTTAAAAACAAAGATACATGATGTTTTGAAAACAATCTTGTTGTATAAACTTTAATTTTTCTTGGGAGGGGAAAGAAACTGTGGCCTGTTTAAAACAAGAGTTTTTTCTTTCTTTTTTTTTTTTTACTAACATTTTATTAATAAATGCAAAAAAGGAAAATAGCAATTAACAAAACAGGTAAGTTGGAGTATACACGAAAAGAGTGTTAGAGTTACTAAAAAGAGTATTACATTTTCAAAGTTACAGTATCAGTTTACATTTTTCAAATCAAGGAGACATTCACATCTTATCATAAATTTAAGTCATTAACTGTAGTAGGGATTTCACCCTGATCAATTAAATATTCCACAATAGGGAACCAAATCATAGCGTGATCTAAAGAAGATTTGTATACATCTCTTCCATCTACATTTTCCGTTATTTTTGACATTATATAGAACTTCCAAAGTTTAGCATGCCAATGATGTTGTTGAGGACTTTTAGTGTCTTTCCAAAATAAGGCTACTGCATTTTTAGCTGCTGCCAACAAAATGGCTATTCTTTTCATAGTATTACTAGATTGTATATGCATTTGCCATCTATTTAGTAGTATATGTTCCACTGTGGATTGCAATTCATAACCAGTTATATTTTTAACCTGAGTTATTATTTCTGTCCAGAACAGCTCTAGTTTTGGGCATTCAAGCCAACAATGGACATAATTTCCCACACCTCCACATTTCTTCCAACATGCAGGAGAAACAGCAGATGTTATATGCGATAATTTCTGAGGTGTTAAATACCAAAAAGTAAGTATTTTAAAAGTTTGTAATTTTATTTCTATAATATTCGTATTAAAGGGAAATGTCCTCCATATGTAGTGCCAGTCGTCATCAGATAAAATAGAATTACAGATAGAATGCCACCTTTTCTGATATGTCAATAAGTTGTGAGACTCTATTTCCATTAATTCTAAATATAGTTTAGCCATAAGTTGTCTTCTAGAGGTATTCATCCATTTATATATCTTTTCAAAATTTGATAAAGGACGCTTAATGATATTATTTAAATGTATTTGAGAACAAAAGTGGGATATTTGTAGAAATTGCATCCAAGAGATAGTAGAACCCAGTTTTGCTTCTAATTGAGTTTTATTCATTAAAATATTGTTTTCTACAATATCTTCAATTTTTGTAATGTTTGCTTTTTTCCATGTTTCCTGGTGTATTGGGAAATTTGGAGGTAATAAACTTTTTTGATTAAAGAGATGTTGGAATTTTGAAAGTCCAGGGATCAATTGTTTTCTTTTATTTTCCCAGGTGGCTAAGAAGGTTTGCAGGATCAGACTATCAGTTATTTTTTTGGAACGTTCTGAAGGTGTTTGCCAGATTGTTTCCGGAACATCATATGGGTAGGTATAGTGTGTTTGTATTATAATCCAATCCTTATTTTGGTAATCATGTAGCATTTTGAGAATGTTGGCTAGGTGATTAGCTTGGTAGTATTTATATAGGTCTGGAAAGCCTAGTCCCTCTTTAAGTTTATGCTTGGTTAAAAACAAGAGTTTTTTCTGATTTTATTATAAACTTGGAGCAAAATGGGAGCAACAGATCTGTAAAACCACCTTCAGGCTCACCAGGTGTACTCAAATCAGTGGCTTCCAGTCTACCATCCAGTACAACCAAAGATTTACAAGTGCTTATCCAGGAAACAATCAAGATGGCAATCTCTGAAGCTGTGGAGCCAATTAAAGAATCCATGAAAGAAATAACAATTTTCCAGTCAAATGGAAGGATTACAAAAACAAATAGCAGATAATGCAGAAAAGATAATGGAATTAAACAAATCAGCTGAGAAGATGAAGGATAAAACGGAAGAAATGAATATAAAACTTCAAACAACAGATTATAAACAGACCCTTTTTGGAACAGGATTTGATGAGACTTCAAATAGACAGAGCAGTGTTTATACTCAGATTCCAAAATATCCCAGAAGAAAAAGATGAAGACATCAGAAAAAAGATGGGACATATCCTAGCAAAATATATGGGGACCGAAGAGATAGAAAAGACTTTGGAAGCAATTGACACTGTTTATAGAGTGAATTCGGCATATCTAGAAGAAATCAGCTACCCAGGGAGGTTCATGTAAAGTTTCACAAAAGGATCTGGAGAGATGAAATCTTAAAGACAGCAAACAAAAATCCATTGAAGATAGACAATACACAAATAAAGATCTTAAAGGGAATCCCTTGGAGAGGGAAAAAAGAAGGGAGTACTTAAACCTTACAGAAGTACTCAGAAAAAATGAGATTCCCTATAGATGGATCCTGCCAGAAGGTCTACTTTTCTCCTTTAGAGGTAAAAGACACAGAATTAACTCGATATTCAAGGCAGAAGACTTTTTAAAGAAATGTGGAGTGGAACTTCAAGTTAACACAGAAAAATCAGAAAAAGAAGAGGAGGAGGAGGATGAAGATCCCCTACAAGGAGCATCAGGAACAACTGTGACAACTCTACCTACAATTAAGAAACCAGAGATTAAAGATACAAAGAGGTTTACGCAGAAACAACTGAGAGAACAACAGGACCTACAATCACAGATTCAACCACAAAATGAACAGAAGTAAAATAAAGATCATTTCAATAAATGTAAACAGTTTAAATTCACCTCAGAAAAGAAGACGGATCTTTCAACAGCTGAAAAAAATAAACTCTGATGTCATTTGTCTTCAAGAGACTCATTAAAATGGCAGATCAAAAGTACCTACAAGTCAAGAAATTTGGAAAAGCTTTTCTTGCTTCAGATAAAGATAAAAAGAAAAGAGGCATAAGTGACCTACGTTAAGGAGCATCTACAACTTGAAATGATATATTCCTCACAAGATGTAAGAATTTTGATGGTTCAAATACAAAGACAAGCCAAGAAAACTTTAATTTTGAGTATTTATGCCCCAAATCAACACCAAGAAAATGTTTACAAATCTCTGGAAGACTTGAATTCCAAACAGGATTATGATGAAATATGTATGATTGGTGACTTTAATGCAGTATTTGATAAGACACAAGATAGAAAATCGACCAAAGGAAAATGGAAACAAGGAAATGAACTTGCTACAGTATTTTATCAATTAATGGAAGAACACAATTGTGTTGATGGATGGAAAGTTAGAAACCCACATAAACAAGACTTTACTTTTCACTCTGCAAGGCATAAATCTTGATCCAGAATAGATATGTTTTGGATCTCATCTACTATGATAAGTGATATGCTGAAAGCTGAAATTCTTCCTTCAACATTTGCTGACCATAATCTGATTACTTTGGAAATACAGGATACACCTAAAAGGAATAGATGGACCTTGAATATTGATATACTAAGAAATAGAAGATTTGTAGAGGAATCTAAGAAGGAATTCCAGTTCTTCTTTGAAAGAAATATCCAATATGGAATCTCTATAAAAACAGTGTGGTATGCCTTTAAAGCCTTTGTAAGAGGATGGATGATTAAAGAATCAGCGCATAATAAAAAACAAAGGATGGAAAATTACTCCCATATACAAATCCAGATCAAAAAATAAGAAGAAAAGATACAGCAAGACCCAACGAGTGAACAGAGGAAAAATAAATTTAAACTCCTGCAACATCAAATGAATTGTCTGTTAACACAGGAAACAGCAAAGAAGATAAGATATGCTAAACATTTTTTTTAAAATGTGAATAAACCAACTAGATGGCTTGCCTATAAACTACATAAAGAAAAGAGGAAAAAATAAAGATACTAAAAAATGAAATGAGAGAAGAAATAAATAAATTGGAAGATTTAAAGAAAATAGTGGAACTGTATTACCAGAAATTATATAGTAGAATGCAGGTATCTCAACAACAAATCAGAAACTATTTGGAATTAAATAAACCTAAAATATTTTCAGAGGAACAAAGAAAAATATTAAATCAATCAATAACATTAGCTGAATTATCAGAAGCTGTGAAGAAGCAAAAAAAGGGGAAACTCCAGGTCCAGGTGGGTTATCAGCAGAATTTTACATCTGTTTGAAGACCAGCTATTAATCCCTCTTAAAGAAGTACGTCAAAATGTAAGATTAGAAGGGGAGACACCAGGTTCTTGGAAAGAAGCTTTGATAACACTGATACATAAACAGAATTCAGATGAGAAGGAAATTAAAAATTATAGACCTGTTTCATTATTGAAAATAGATGATAAAATTTATGCTTCAATTTTAGCATCTAGAATGAAAAAAAACCATTATCACAGATGATCCACAAAGATCAAGTGGGTTTTCTACCAAAAAGAGAACTGAAGATTAATGTGAGGATGTTACTGAACATCTTGGAGTATTATGAAGCACACCCAGAAAAACAAATGGCTCTGATTTGCTAAGATGCAGAGAAGGCCTCTGATGAAGTTAACTGGAATTTTATGCTTGAATTACTTTCATATGCTCAAGTAGGCACAGATTTTAGGAAAGTAGTTGAAGCAATTTATACTAAGCAAGCAAAAATTTTGATTAATGGTGATTTATCACAGAATATTGAAATTCATAAAGAGATGAGACAAGGTTGTCCCCTTTCACCGTTGTTATTTTTGTTCTTGAAGTTTTAAATGATGTAATTAGAAAGGACCAACAAATTTTAGACCTTAAGCTAAGAGGAGAAGAGTACAGGCTTTTAGCATTTGCCGATGATTTAGTGTTTATTCTAGAGAATCCTCTCAGCTCCACAAGTAAATGCATTGCAAGATTATGGAATTGTAGCAGGATTGAAAATCCTTCCCTATTATATAAAAGAGTAGTGGTCAGCCAGCTTGACCATATAAGGGAAAAATGTGCGGCAGAATCCATTGGCTGTGGGGGGTGCCACTCAAATGTGGGACCCTGGCCATTGGCTGCTGTGCCTGGATGCGTGGGCTTGACATCACCCATGCAGCCAGCAGCCAGCCTCCCGAACTCAGTCTGCAGCCAGCCGCCCCACACAACACGAGCCCACTAAGGGCGAGGACGGGACCTTCAGGGGGGCGGCTGGTGGGACAAACCTGGGCCCGCCACCACTGGACAAAGGCGGGGCACTGACGGAGGGAGCCAAGGGGGACGATCGGAACTTTGCATTGCCGTCCGCCAAGGGGAGGATGGGGCCTTCACCACCGCAGCTCGCATGGCACGCACAGGGCCACCGCAACTGGCCAGTGGAGGGGAGCCGGCAAGGGGAGCACGGGACCTTCAGTGCAGCAGCTTGCAGGGCGCATGCAGGGCTGCCACAACTGGCCACTGCTGGGGTGCTGAGGAAGGGAGGCAAGGGGAAGGACAGGAACTTCCTGCTGGTGGCAGCAGCCTCACCCTGACAGGGCCTTAGGCAGTGACCCAGCTAGCGCCCGTTGCATATGATACCGCAACGGGCTTTGCCACTAGTTAACTATAAAAAACAAAAATATGATTAAAACACAAGTTCTCCTACTACAAGAGAAAACAGGCTTGGAAGCTCAAAGAAAGATTAAATATTTAGGAATAAACATAACAAAAAATGCAGCTCTTTGTTGGAGAATAATTATATAGAACTATTGAAATCTATTAAGAAAAACTTGGAAAAATGGCAAAAACTTCAAATATCATTTATGGGAAGAATTGCCACCATTAAAATGAATGTATTACCAAGACTGATGTTTTTATTTCAGACTATACCAATTATTCAAAACCAGAATTATTTCAAAGAACTTGACAAAATCTTGTCAAAATTTATCAGGCAAGGGAAGAAACCAAGAATAAAACTTAAAACTTTACAAGATTCCAAAGATACAGCAGGTTTTCCCTTCCAGACTGGCTACTTTATTATATATCAAAAGCACTGAACTGGATTAAAGAATGGATTATGCTAGAAAATCAGAGATTGTTATAACTAGAAGGACATGATTTACTACTAGGATGACATGCATTTTTATGGTATGGAAAAGAGGACTCTCATAAATATTTTAAGCAACATTGGATTAGAGCTTCCTTAATGAAAGTATGGGAGACAATAAAGACTCAATTTTACAATAAGCTTCCAAAGTGGGTTGCACCTTTGGAAGCTTTTACAAATCCTAATGTATACCAAGAAGAACAAGCTACAAGATATCAAGATATTCTAGACTCTAAAAATAACTTGAAATTTGTACAAAGTTTTACATGGTGGCAAAAGGTACAAATGGAATCTAGATGTGCTTAAGATAAACCGTTAGGTTTTTATGATAATCCTTTAGGAATAGAGAAGATTCTTTTGTATGTGGAACAAAAATTTATATTAAAAAGTATGCTTTGTTGTTAGAATACAGGATGCAAGGTGAAGTAGTGAAAGATCTAATGATACAATGGGCAAAAAAATTGGGGGATAATATAGACTTAGATCAATGGTCACAGATCTGGAAGAAAAACATAAAAATTACTAAAGCCATCTCTTACAAAGAGAATATATATAAGATGTTCTACAGATGGTATATTACCCCTGAGAAACTTGCTAAAGTTGATCCAATACAAGAACTCATGGGCACTCCATGAAATTGCTGAGCAGTTGGGTTAGAATGGATAAAAGGAAATACTTCTTCACCCAAAGAGTGATTAACACATGGAATTCACTGCCACAGGAGGTGGTGGCGGCTACAAGCATGGACAGCTTCAAGAGGGAATTAGATAAGCATATGGAGCAGAAGTCCATCAGTAGCTATTAGTCACAAGGTATAGAGAGGAACTCTCAGTCTCGGGCAAGTGATGTTTTATATTCTTGGTGCTTAGGGGGGGCAACAGTGGGAGGGCTTCTAGTGGCCTGGCCCCACTGCTGGCACCTGGTATTTTTGGCAACTGTGTGACAGTGTTGAACCAGATGGGCCATTGGCCTGATCCTACATTGGCTTCTCTTATGTTCTCTTATGTTCTTACCCAAATTGTTCAAATCAGTGTTGGAAATGTCAAAACAAGGTGGGATCTTTCTATCATATCTGGTAGTTTTGTGACAAAGCTAAAAAATATTGGGCTTGGATACATGAAATACTGCAGAAAATGTTAAAATGTTCTATACTCTTTGTACCAGAAATATTCTTGTTAAATATTTTACCTGGAAACTGTAAAAAAAATGATTTTTTCCCATTTTTTTAATTTGGTAGTATAATACAAAAGAAACATATATACAAAACATAAATGGGTGCAGGGGGAGATATATTCATTTGATCATAAAAGACATTCATTTGCCATTTTTACATTTTCCAGTTATAATTATTGAATGTTTTGAGATTTTGACATTTCTTTTTTACAGTTATTTAAAATGAGGGGGGAAATTTCCTCAAATTTCTGCTCATTTTTAGCTATTCATCTATCATAGTTTTAACCCAAATACAGAATCTTGACCAAACTTTTTGAGTTGATGTTCTGCTTGATTTTTCAAATAGAAAGTCAGTTTATTGAATTCTGCTGCTTCCAATATTTTGTTAATAGATTCAGTTTTAGACAGCAATCCTTTTTTCTTCAAGTATTTGGCAGACAGGATTCTAGCTGAGGTAATTACATACAGTAGAAAATGTAAATCATTTTTCTTACATTGTTCAGGAATAATGCTTAACAAAAATGGTTCTGGAGTAAAGGGAATGGAATTTTTTTAAAAAAATTGTACTGCTTTGTGTATCCATGCCCAATATATTTTACCTTTTTCACATTTCCGTCACATAAGGTAAAAGAACCCCACTTTACTCTGACATTTCCAGCACAGATTGGAACATTTAGAACCTATTTTTGAAAGAATATCGGGGTAATATATGGAACATCTTGTAAATATTTTTAATAAGAGACTGCTCACGTGATTTTTATGTTTTCCCCCCCAAATCTGAGCCCATTGTTCCAATTCAACATTATGCCCCAAATTTTGAGCCCATTTTATCATGACCGACTGAACTGGTTCATCTTGCATTTTGTCTTCTAAAAGCAAATTACATATTTTTAAACAAATTTCTGATCAATATATATCAGAATCTTATCTATTTCTAGAAAGTTAGTATAGAAACCTACTGGTTTATCTTTACTGAATCTAGACTCAATTTGTACTTTTTGCCACCAATTGTGGCTTTCGATTCTTTTTAGAGCTTGTTTAGTGTCTAGCAGGTCGTAATACCTTACAACAATTCCCTCTTGGTATACATTTGGACTTAAAATGGCTTCTAATGGAGCCATCCATCTTGGTGTCTTAGTATAAAATCAGTTTCGGGTTTGTTCCCAAACTTTTAACAGTGAGGCTTTAATCCAGTGCTATTTAAAATATTTGTGGGTAGCAGCTTTTTTATACTAAATGAATGTGTGCCATCCTAAAAGCAAGTTGTGGCCTTTTAATTTCAAAAGTCTGTTATTGTCCAATGTTATCCATTCTTTGATCCAAACCAGCGCTGCAGCCCTATAATATAAGAACCATTCTGAAAAAGAGAGAAGCCACCACTGTTCTTAACTTCTTGAAGTAGTTTAAGTTTGATCCTTGGCTGTTTCCCTAGCCATATAAATCTACTCATAATTTTATCTAGGTCTTTAAAGTAGCTTTGGTTCTGGATAATTGGAATAGTTTGAAATAAAAATAACAATTTTGGTAGTGTATTCATTTTGATGGTGGCTATTTTCCCCATTAAAGATATTTGAAGACCATTCCAATTTTCTAAATCTTTCTTGATTTCTTTTAAAAGTTCCATGTAGTTGTCTTCTTTTAAGGAGCTATATTTATTGGTTATATTTATTCCTATGTATTTAATCTTCTTCTGGATCTCTAGTCCTGCTTGCTCTTGTCAGCTTGCATCTTTGTCATGTTTTTAACCAACATTTTTGTTTTTTTACAGTTAATTCTAAGCCCAGCCCCTTCTCCATATTCCTGTATAGTTGCTATCAGTTTATTGAGTTTAATGGATTTTCCAAAATAAAAACCAAGTCGTCTGCAAAAGGTAGGAGTTTATATTCTTCTCTTTTCACTTTCAAACCACAAATTTGACAATTCGTTCTAGTTTGGTCCGTTAATATTTTGAGGGTCAGGATAAACAATAACAGTGAGAGGGGGCAGCCTTGTCTGGTACCTTTCAAGTCAAGTCAAGTCAAGTCAAGTTTATTGGTACGGTCAAGCGACCAGCCAATATAAAACATTTCCAAAAAAAAAGATTGAGGTAAAATACACGGTAGATACATAAAATTAGATAAATATATAAAACGGCATTATGAGCAAAAGCAAGAACAACACAGTGTATCATTAAGGCAGAAACAGGAGCAATACTACTTTATCATTAACTTGCTATCTGAGGTACAAGCTTCCTCTTTTTAAGTGCCAGGAAGCAAAATTTTGCCACAGCTAAAGATATCCTCTCTTTCCGATCTTCCAACAAAAAGGTTAGAATTCTTGGTTCCGCCAATTTCAGATGGACATCCAGAGGTTTAAATGTAGACAACAATGGGAAAATTAACAGCTGCCTCTCCATAGCGTAAAAATTACAATGTAACAGAATATGTGGGACCGACTCTATCTCAAGACCTGTACAGGGACAACATCTTTGGGAGATAGGCCAATGCAAGAACCTTCCTTGTAATAAATTAGAGGGTAAGGCATCAAAACGAGCTCTAGAAAAAGCCCATCTATAGCCATCATATATAATGTTAGAAAGATAAGGAGCAGGTGCAAAACCTGCCCAAGATTTTAAAACTCCATATCTCGAGGGTAGAAGCGCTTCTTCTGTCTGCGCCTCTATATCCATTAGACCAGGGGTCCTCAAACTTTTTAAACAGGGGGCCAGTTCACTGTCCCTCAGACCGTTGGAGGGCCGCCACGTTCGCCCCTCCCCCCACCAGCCTGCTCGCCCCGCCGCCGCGTTCACCCCTCCCCCCCACCAGCCTGCTCGCCCCGCCGCCGCATTCGCTCCCTCCACCCCACCAGCCTGCTCGCCCCACCGCCGCGTTCGCCCCCTCCCCCACGACCAGCCTGCTCGCCCCTTCCTCCTCCTCAGCTCCTGGGCACTCTTGCGGGGGGGCGGGCGGGCATAAACACTTGGCGGGCCGCATAAATGTCCTCCGCAGGCCGCATGTGGCCCGCGGGCCGTAGTTTGAGGACCCCTGCATTAGACGTTGGGATACTATAGATTTAGCTATAGTCAATCCTAGATCGAATAGACTTACAGGGTGAAGCCCAATTGAACCAAGTTTAACCAATATTTTGGAGGACCATTCAGGATATGGGGTGGCTGCTAAAAAGGATGAAATTAGGCCTGTAGGCTTCAAATGCATTCTTAACCAGTAATAAATTGAAGCAATCCAAATTTTCGTTTTCACTCTTGGCACCCCAATCTCCTGCCTAAGAACTACATTTGCTGTACATTTAGGCGCATTAAATAGTGCTCTAATAAATTTAGATTGAACTTTTTCCAGGTCCTTACAATTATTATCACTTAAAGTAATTACTTGCATACCATATGTGAGTTGGGTTAAAATCTTTGCATCAAACAATTTTAAGGCCGCTTGAATTACACCTTGGCCTTCCATCCTGAAGAATCTAATAATAGCATTAGCATTTCTCTCAGCTGAGCAGATTGTGGAACTTATATGCGCTGAGGAGCTGCCATTATAACTGAAGGTTACCCCCAGATACTTGTATGTTTTAACTTGCTCTATAGGGTGTCCGTTTATTCTCCAAGTATCTTTCTTATAAGCCCTATTAAAACGAATAATCTTGGTTTTAGAATAATTAATCGTTAATAGTTCCTCGTTACATTTCTTGCTAAAGATTCTTAAGGCCTGGTTAAAACCAACTCTAGTTTGGGACAGTAGGATAGCGTCATCTGCGTACATTAGAATTGGAACCCCCTCTCCTCCTGAGAAGTTAGGGGCATGCACATCTATTCCATGAAGAGACTGAATAAGGGAGTTGACATAAATATTAAACAAGGAGGGGGCAAGTAAACAACCCTGTCTTACTCCCTTCCGGGAGGGAATGAATTTAGATAACATTCCTGCACTGTTACATCTGATTTGTAGTTGCGTGTTCTCATGTACTTTAATCATCAGATGTAAAAGTCTTTTATCTATAGTTGAGGAATTCAGCTTTCCCCAAAGTCTTCCCCGAGAGACAGAATCAAAGGCCGCCTTCAGATCCACAAAGGCGACAAAAAGAGATTTCTTAGCTACTCTAACATATTTTTGAATAAAATAATCTAGAACAAGACAATGATCAAGAGTTGAACGACCCTGGGTAAAGCCCGCCTATTCTTTACTTAAATAATTATCATGTTCAAGCCAATTATGTAATTTAATTTGCAGATGTCTGGAGTACAATTTGCCGATGGTATTTAAAAGACTAATCGGATGATAATTATTAGGGTCTGACCTGATACCTTTCTTGTATATAGGATTAATAATTGCAAGGCCCCAGTCTGATGGAATCTGAGCAGTATGGTCAATATGGGTAAAAAGTCTGGCCAGTATCGGTGACCACCAGTCAACGTTACTCTTAAGAAGATCTGGGGGAATGAAATCACTCCCAGGAGCCTTCCCATTTTTTAACTGCTTAATCATTAAGGTGACCTCTTCTGATGTAACTGGGGGCCAAATAGGCAAGGTCTCTGAAGGGGTCAGCTGTGGATCACTATATAATACCTCAAAGTGTTTTTCCCAAATCACAGCGGGTATAACACTTGCCATCATATTACTTTTATTCCCATGTACTCCAGACACAAACTTCCAGAATCCCACATTATCCCTGTTCTTAGTAATCTCTATTAGAGTTTTCCACTTAGATAGCATATGAGCACGTTTTTTTGACTTTAATAGAGCCTTGTAGGCTTTTTTGCTAAACTGAAAGTCATTTAATTTATTAGAATTTATCATAGCTGCCCTACAACTCGCTATAAGGATCTGCTTGGCCTGAATACATTCTTGATCAAACCACCTTTTATGAAAAGTTTTATTTTTATTATTTTGGGGGGTGTTGGGTCTCGTTAAAATCGGATTGAAAAATTTGATACATTCATTATAAAGAGATAGTAAAGAATCACTATCAACAGGAGAATTCATAATCCTGGAATGGAGTGCCATACCCTCCGCCGAAAGCGAACGTACAGTACATTTCTCATTAAGTGCATTAGTCCATTTATTTTTAATCCTGATATGAACAATCTCCTCATTTTGGGTCCTTCTGGTATACAGATTTGCCGGTTGAACTTCAGTGACCCAACTAAAATTTAATGGGAAATGGTCACTCTCAGGTCTTAAATCAACCTTAAATTGGGACAACCTTGAAAATAAATCCCCAGAAATCAAAATACAGTCAATTGTAGATCTTTTTTGTCCTGAGCAAAATGTAACTTGCCCTGGATAATCACCCTTAACTGAGCCATTTAAAATTAATAAATTCAGTTTAGAGGCCAGGTGAATCAGACATAAACCAGAGATATTTATCCCCGGGTCTAGCGAGGTACGATTGGCTGAAAGTTGGTTAATTTCCAAATCAGGACAACCAAATTTATCAAAAAGTACTGCATTGTTAAGGCCCAACCTAGCATTTAAGTCCCCCCTATAATAAGCATCGCATATGGGAATTTTTGGATACAGTCTAATATAAACTGTTCCACCTCCTCCCAAATTGCTCTTGTTAAATCTTGGGAGGGTTGTGGTCTCAAATAAAGATTGATACAAATTATCATGTGTTTATGGAAAGTCATCACTACAGCAACGGCCCAATTGTGACTACTAGTAAGTTCCTTATAGATACATTCAAAGAGCAAGAAATGAATATTCCTAATCCACCAGATGGTCTCCCCCTTTTTTTGCTTGGAGAGGCCGAGGTTAAAATTTGTGTATAGTTAGGAATAATAAAATCATTAATCATCCATGTTTCCTGTAAAAAAATTACATCAAATTGTGTAATATAGTCTAAAAAATCTTTATCCATCCTTTTGGAGGACCAACCTGCAATGTTCCAGGATATTAGGGAGACTGTTTATCAATCTGCTGATGGTTTGAGAGATAACTTCCGGTCTCAACGACAGAGGGTGTGTGTGGAGATTGCTCTCACACCCTTTGATCCATTTATTCTCTTTAAGGCTTTTTTATCGCCTCAACCTCCTCCCGCAGAGAGGAGTTTGGTAGGGGAGTTGCTAGAATTAAGTGTGAGAGGGTGGCAACTCTCTCCACTTATCTAGGTCTCCCGAAGCAAAGAGGTAAATTGGAGCCCGGCCGAGACTTTCCCGTCGCGGCGAGCGCAAGAGGAGCCCAGAGGATTCCAGAGTCTAAAGAAGAACAACCCGTCGACAAGCAGCTTATAACACAAGCTAAGTAGTAGTATAAGAAACTTAACTCAAATAACTCAGAGGGAGGGGGTGTTTTAGAGCCAGGGCAGAGAGGGTCCTCCATTATTAAAAACAGTTTATAGTATAGGCGGCTAGCAAAATAACAAGTGGACAAGCGCAGGTGGTTTAAGGGGGAAAAAAGGAGGACAAGCAGTAGAAATAACAGCACAAGCACTGGGCACTACATACTTTTCTTTTTCTTTTTTGTCTCCTTTTCTGTATTGTTAATTAGTGCTGCAGCTTTAAGTGGAGCGGCTGGCGACGCAGAGATTGAAATTGAGGAGGGCGTAGCAGTGTGGAGCTAAAGAGCAGGCAGGAGAAGGAGACGAAGCTGGAAGCTGAAGCTGACGTGCAGAAAAGACAACTAGAGCAGCACGGAGAGAGGCGGAGGGAGCCGAGTGTGGGAGATGGAGTCTGGTGACATCGGAGATTGGTTACGGGAGACGACGGCAGCTGAGCTGGGAGTGAGGAGGAAGAACAGCGTAGTGGAACTGTGAACTAGGCTGCTTGGTGCTGGAGGTGGAGGGGCATAGCAGCATTGGTGACGGGAGGAACTGAGTGAGTGTCAACAAAACTTGAAAGACTGAGCAGTGTGGAGAGACAAAGAGATAAACGTGGAAGTGATCTAGAGACAAAGAAAGATATATAAGAAATACAATTGACTTTAAGGGATATTAGGTGTAATCAATTGTGATAGGTATCAGGTGGTACTGAGAGGTTCTAGGAATAATTTATGGCCACAGGGTTTTCGGGCAGCAGAAGGAGCTCAATTCCATCGCCTGGCCAGTCAGGAAATATTAACCAACTAAGGCAGAGCAACATGAGTTTGTCACAGGCAACCATGAAAGAACTGAATAAAATGATTCAGGAAAGTGTCTCCTTAGCAATCAAACAAACGATAGAGACAACTTTGCCTACACTAATTAAGAATGAAATAGAGCCTTTAAAAAATAAGATGGATGAAATAACAACACAAATTAATGCAGAAACACAGGAAATTAAAAAGCAGATAAGGGATAATAAACAAGAAATACTGAAAATGTCCACTAGACAAGGGAAACTTAAAGGAAAAGTACAAGACCTAGATCTCGAACTGTCAGAGCTGAAAGCTAAAAATGAAAGAATTGAGGACACACTTATCAATTTCGAGATGGATAGAGCGGCGCAAATAATAAGATGTCAAAACATTCCAGAGAATATTGAAAAAAATCTTAAAGAGGATTTAGCGCATAATCTAGCAGAGCAACTGCAGATAGGGACAAAAGAAGAAATAATTAACAGTATAGAGGAGATTTATAGGAGAAACTCTTCATATGCAAAAATACATAAATTGCCTAGGGAGGTACACATTAAATTCTATAGAAAAGACATGAAGGAGAAAATACTTAAGGCCACCTATGAGAATAAAGTTACCATTCAAGGAGAGGAAATCAAGTTTTTAAAGGAAGTGCCCTGGAGGGTGGGAGAGAGAAGAACACCATACATTAAACTGACTAACCTGTTGAAAAATAATGGAATTGTTTTCAGGTGGCTGGTCCCAGAAGGGGTACTTTTTTCCTACGATGGTAGGAGACAAAGGATAGATTCAGTCTTTAAAATTGAGGGTTTTTGGAGAAATATGGTGAAGAGTTAGGGCTCCAAAGACAGGAGGAAACGGGAGAAGAGGAAAGAGAAGAAGAAGAGGAGGGAAATGAATCAGGGGAGGAGGAGGAAAATGTAGAACAAGGAAAAGTAGCCATTAAAGAAACTAATACCAAAAAAGGGGGGGAAAAGTCAAGTAAGGCAACATATCAGATTTTAACCAGATTCAAGTACAAAAACACAGGAAAGAATAATAAAAAATAAACAAGATGGCGTCCAAAAAATTTAGGATTTGGTCTATCAACGTAAATGGATTGAATAGCCCCCAAAAAAGAAGAAAAGTATTTCATCAAATAATCAAAAACAAAGTGGATATCGTATGTTTACAAGAGACACACATAAAGAAAGACGATTGTAAATATTTGAACAACAAAAAGTTGGGAAATGCGTTTATAGCTGCAGATGTAAAAAACAAGAGGGTGTAGTAACTTACGTGAAAGATAAGCTGAACCCTAAATTGTTGTATGCGTCAAATGACGGCAGAATAGTTGCAGTTGCTATAACTAAGAATGGTAAAGAAACATTAGTAATTAATATATATGCGCCGAATCAGAATCAAGATTCTTTTTACAAAGAGTTGCAGATGGTGCTGTCGCTACAAGAAATTGAGAATATCTGTCTAGTGGGAGACTTTAATGCGGTAATTGATTCGACAATAGACAGAAAGAGTAACAGGAAAAACGTCAAAACAGGCTCTCTTACTTCGAAATCGTTCTTTAAGTTAGTTGAAGAGTTTAATATGATTGATAGCTGGAGAACAAGAAATCTAAAAAAAAATGATTTTACGTACTACTCTTCAAGACATAATTCATGGTCGCGAATTGACATGATCTGGATATCAGCTAGTATGATATATGATGTGATGGATTGTGAAATTTTGCCAAATACATTCGCAGATCATAACCCTGTTAGTTTAACTTTAAGAGATGAGCCAAAAAAGAGTAGATGGACAATGAATTTAGGGCTGCTCCAGGACCAGAAATTTTTAAAAAGCACCAAAGAAGAGATTGTGGACTTCTTTAAAAGAAATATCCAACCAGAAGTAAAAATGGAAACTGTTTGGGATGCATTTAAAGCATTTATTAGAGGGTGGTTCATTTGTCAAAGTGCATGGAAAAATAAGCAAACCAAAAAGAAATATGGAATGTTAGTGGAGCAAATTAGAGTAGAAGAATCCAAAATGAAAAATGCTATAAACCCAATAAACTATAAAGTTAAACTATATTTGCTTCATCATAAATTGAGTATACTCTTGAATAATGAGATAGCTAGGAAAATTGAACTTACTAAGCAATACTACTTTGAAAATATAAATAAACCTAACAGATGGTTAGCCTACAAACTCCGTAAGGAAAGAGAAAAGCGTATTATCGTCAAACTTAAAAATGAAAAAGGGGAAGAAAAGTATAGCATTCAAGAAATCAAAAGCATAGTGGAAAGATACTATAACGGACTATATAATCAAGAATCACAGGAAGAAAGTAAAATTGAAGAATATCTACAAAATGGAAGTTATACTAAATTCAGTGACCAAAATAAAAAGATTTTGAATGAGGTAATTACGCCATGTGAGATTGTAGAAGCGATTAAAAGGCAAAAAAGAAGAAAATCACCAGGTCCAGATGGCATCCCGGCAGAGTTTTATCAGATATTTTTGGAACAACTAGATACGTCGTTAAAAGATTTATTCCAAAAAATTGGAAAATCAGGAAAAATACCTGAATCGTGGAATCATGCCCTTATCACACTAATACCCAAACCGAACTCAGATGGATCCGAAATTAAAAATTATAGACCTATATCACTTTTAAATTCGGACTATAAGATATTTACTAATATATTAGCCCATAGGCTAAAAAAGGTACTAGCGCAAACAATACACAGAGATCAGATGGGCTTTTTGCCGAAAAGACAAATCAAGAATAACATGCGTACAGTTATTAATATTTTAGAATATTATGAGTCACATCCGGAGAAAGAAGCGGTTTTGATGTTTCTTGATGCAGAGAAAGCGTTTGACAACCTATCATGGAGCTTTCTATTACAAAAACTTGTCATCTCAGACTGTGGAAGTTATTTCTGGTCTATGATAAAGGCAATATATACTATGCAGTATGCTAAAATCCTAGTAAATGGAGACTTAACGCATAATATAAGAATACAGAAAGGCTCAAGACAAGGTTGTCCGTTGTCCCCACTACTATTTATTTTTGCGTTGGAATCATTAAATAATGCAGTAAGAAATAATCAAAAGATAAAGGGCTTGAGAGTGAAAGGGGAAGAATATAAGCTTTTGGCTTTTGCGGATGATTTGCTATTTATAGTGGAACGTCCGCAAAAATCTATTAAAATATTGATGGAGGATATCCAATCCTATGGACAAGTAGCTGGTCTTAAGATAAATCTCCAAAAAACAAAATTGTTAACCAAAAATTGTCAACCGGATACCACACAGGAAATTCAAAAAATAACTTCCATGGAGATAGTGAAAAAAGTGAAATATCTGGGCATTTATATAACCAACAGAGCGAGCTCCTTGATAGAGGACAACTATCATAAATTACTGGATGATATTAAGAAAGACCTATCGAGATGGAAGGATATACCGCTATCTTTTTTGGGCAGAATTGCAGCAATAAAAATGAACATACTGCCAAGATTTTTATTTTTAGCCCAAAATATACCTGTATTAAAGAACCTGAAATTCCTGGAGGAATTAGATAGGGTTACTAGGAAATTTATTTGGCTTCATAAAAGAGCAAGAATAAAATCAAAAGTCCTTCAGGATAGAAAGGAAAAGGGTGGGATGGGTGTACCGAATTGGTCATTGTATTATCAATCATGTGCGCTTACCTGGATAAGAGAGTGGATTGTGTTAGAGGATGAGAGAACATTGGCATTAGAGGGTCACAATCTCTACATGGGATGGCACTCATATGTGTGGTATGAAAAGGCGAAAGTTCACTCGATATTTAATCAACATGTAATAAGGGGAGCTTTAAATAAAATCTGGAGTGGAATAAAAGAGAGATTCTATAGGAAAACACCAAGATGGGTATCACCCTTGGAAGCCTTTGTAAAACCATCACTTATGACGGAAAGTAAGAAAGCCAACTATAATATATTGTTGGAAAAAAATAACGCTTTAAAAACAGAAGAAAAACTGGAAAAAGTACATCTAATCAAGTTATCATGGTGGGAACGTGCACTATTACATGACAGACATAGTAAAGACAAAGTAATCGGTTTTGATGAAGGGAATACGCAACTTGACAAAATCTGGTTATCATCCAGTGACAAACTAGTCCAGAAACTTTACAGATTTTTATTAGATGAGTTCGAGCTTGATGAAAATATTAAAACTGTAATGATATCTTGGATGCAGGATATAGGAAAGGAAATAGAAATAGAGCAGTGGAACACAATTTGGAAAACTGTAAAATTTATGAGAGCTGTATCGTATAAAGAAAATATTTATAAAATGTTCTACAGATGGTACTGGTCCCCAGACAAAACTGCTAGGTGTTACGCGCAAGTATCCAACAAATGTTGGAAGTGCAAGGCAAATGTGGGGACCTTTTACCATATGTGGTGGAAGTGTAGCAAAGTACAAGCATACTGGAAAATGATACATAAAATTGTATATGAAATATTAAATATAGACGTTGTGTTAACACCAGAAACATATTTATTGAATATAATTCCCAAAGGTTATGGTAAACAGGATGTATACATATTAGTATATATAATAACGGCTGCAAGATTATTACTGGCTAAGAATTGGAAAACGGATAGAATACCTTCCAAAGAGGAACTAATAGTAAAGCTCCTTGAGCTAGCGCAAATGGATAATTTGAGTTTAAAGCTTCAGGCTAAAGATCAGGATTTACAAGGAAAAAGATGGTTGAAGGTATATAACTGGTTAAAAAGTGTAAATTAGAATCAGAAAAATGTAATAACCAATGTTCAAATGTTGTAATGACTCTTAAAATGTATGCTATCGTTGATGTTGAAAAGTTTGCAAGATGGTGGAAAATGGAATAAATAAATATTAAAAAAAAAAAAAATCTGCTGATTCGATGATATCCAGGACGCAGTTTTGGTCCTTAAAGATACAACCATTACCGGCACTTTTATTAGAGTCCAAAAATGATTCTTTAGCCGGAAGCCCATTTAGATTTCCAATCATAGGAGAGCTTAAGGTCTGAAAATCAGGATTAGAAGTTACATCCACCAGAGCAGCCACGGGGTTTATCTTGCTTGACAGCTTAGCAGTAGTCGAGCAACTTTCACTGTCAGAGGTCTTCTTAACATTACTTACTACTTCCTTCTCTGTCTTGCAGTTATTTGAATCCAATAGCATCGCCATATCCGTAGCAAAGTTCATTATAATGCTGGGATGTTCGGGCTCTTCATAGGCTTTATGATTGAGTTGGAGTGAAGTCACTTTTAGAGTATTAGAGTCTAAGTTCCTGCAATGATTCCCCAAGGCCAATAAGCTATTCTTCAGCAGCTCCAATCTATCCACATTCACAACTTGATCTTCTCTTGGGAGTTTTGGGAATACATCCTTCAAATCTTCCTCTACAGAATTGTCCAGATTCAAACTTGTATGGGTAAAGGCTGTAGAGGGTGGAAACTCCCTTGGCAGCTTATCAGACTTATACTCCACATCTAGGGCAGGGGTTTTATCTTCCCTTAGGGAAAGGTCCATCAGGTCAGGTTGATCAGATGTCACTTTATTCCTTTCTATGTTCATCTTACAGGTCATTGGCAGGAGAGGGACAGGTTTCAGGGTATTTACAAATACTCATGCCGGAAAAATCCCTTTTTCCCTAAGAACTATATTTTGCTTCATCATTAAAGAGGGAAAATGTCCACTGTGAAACTTGAGTAGAACTCTCTGTACCTGATTTGGCTGACTGATCAATTCCATAACATCTAAATCAATTCTGGAGACACGTACACCAAATAGTGTGCTTAGATGTTTGAGTGCCATCCCTCTAGTGTTCCACCTGGGAACCCTACCTTGAAAACCACAGATAGATTTGCTTTGGTTGTAGGGTTAGATGAAATCTATGGCTCCCATCTCCACTTTTGGTTGTAGGATGAAAGAAAGTGGTTGAAGCTTTATCCCTGCTTGATGGATAAGTAGTTTTCTTATTAGGCAAGTTATCAGTGCCTGGGGAATTACTGAGCTTATTCACCACATAAACCTTGGGTCTCATATCCGACAATTTCTCAAGCTTCTCCTTGATGTCCTTTAAATAACCTATAATATGCTTGACTGTAAGGAAAGTCAATTCTGTTATACTACAGAGAGTCCTCTCACAGTCACAGCAAGGCATTTGTGCTGGTGTGGGACTGGGGGAAACTTCCTCCGTGTCTATCCTCTCCTCCAATTTACATACTTCTTGAGCTAAAGCCGCAAATCTGTTAGAGACAGGGCTTTTGTAAACAGCAGCAGTGGGGGGCCCTCCTCCGACAAAGTCATCTATCTTGGTTTGTTTGCATTTCGGAGGAGAAAAAGCTTCCTCCGCGTCTCTGGAGCGTTTAGGGCATTTCCCATTGCTCATTACGGCTGTTTGTAGTAGTTAAGCTCAGGGAGTTCTTAAAGGCTGCAAACAGGTTCAGTTATGCTGGAGGAAAGATGGTGGCGAGCCGACAGTGAGAGAACTCTGCTGCTCTGCTCTTCTGACTAAGTATCTTATTCTGTGTTCTTCTATGAGACTCCTTTCCCTCTTGTAATCTCTGCTGGATAAATTGCGTCTGGTACCTTTGTTTATCTTGTGTGAGTTAAATCTCCATTAACACATATTTTCGCTTGTTGTTCCCCGTATATTGGTCTAACCATTTTATAGAAGTACATCTCTACCTGCGTGTGTATCAAAAGCTCCAACATAAAGTTCCAGTTAACACTATCAAATGCTTTTTCAGCATCTAAAAAAATTAGCACCATTTGCTTTTCTGGATGGGCTTCATAATATTCCAGGACATTCAATATTATCCTCACATTATGGCATAGTTGTCTTTTAGGGAGAAAGCCTGCTTGGTCTCGGCGAATCATCTCCGACAGTACTCTTTTCATTCATTGCTAAAATAGAGACATAGATCTTGTAGTCTATATTTAAAAGAGAGATTGGTCTGTAATTTTTAATTTCTATTTCATCCGAATTCTGTTTAGGTATTAGTGATATCAGTGCTTCTTTCCAGGATTGTGGTATTTTTTCTTCATGCGCTATATTTTGGCATACTACTTTAAGGGATTTACCAATTGGCCTTCATAAACATGATAAAACTCTGTTGGGAGTCCGTCTGGTCCAGGGGCTTTCCCCTTTTTTTGTTTTTTAGTGCATCTGAGACTTCAGCCATTGTTGTTGATTGGTTTAATATTTTCCTCTGGTCTTCTGTATAAATTTTTGGTCTATGGTCTTCAAAGTAACTCTTAATTTGTTGTTGTGTTGCTTCAATATTTTTATACAACTTTTGATAGAATATTTCCACTTTTTTATATATCTTAATTTATTGTTCTCTTCTACTGCTTCATTTTAGAGTTTTTATATACCTTTTCCCCTTCTCTTTATGTAGTCTGTATGCTAACCTGTATGCTAGGTTTGTTGGTGTTTTCAAAGTAATTTTGTTTTGCATACATTAACTTGTTGGTGATTTCTTGTGATAATAGATAATTCATTTAGTGTTTTAAAAATTTTAGTTTGATCTTCTGGTCAGTCTGATTATCTTGTTTCATCTTCTCTTCCTGTTGTTTGATTTGGTCTAGAATTGAAAGATATTTTTCTTGTCTTTACCTTTTAAGACGTGCTGCTTCTTTAATCATCAATCCGCTTGCATGATTCTTATTTGATTTTGTATGTAGTTACCTTGCAAAATATTGGAGAAGAGTGGAAACTCCTACTAAAGAAGCGATCATAAACAAAACGCTGGAAACAGCAGAAATGAATAAACTGACTTTATTATTGAAAGACCACCCAGAAAATTTTTTTGAGAATACATGGACAAGGTTTTACATCTGGTTGGAAAATTATAACTTAAAGTTATAGTCAAACAATACATGCACGAGGATACAGAGAAGAGAGTTCGTTATACTGGCAACAAAAGACTAAAAATGTTTGAGGTCAACATTTGACCAATATGGTTTAGTTATTTGGCACAAGTATTATAATTACTTGAAAGATTTCCACCCATGTATGTATGTATGTTTGTGTGCTGAATGTGGGTTTGAAAATTTAATTAAATATCATTTTAAAAAAAGAAAGACAGGTTCTCTGGCTTAATTTACTGCTTTTCCTTCTTCTGAAGGGCTAAATGTTTAAATTTTCTACTTTTAAATTCAAAAACTCTAAGAAGCCTTAGGTCACGGGTGGTTCAGACGAGCCGTGATGCTCCATAACCTTTTCCCTTTAAAAATTCCTTTCTTTATTGGGTTTTGAGACAGGGATTGGCCTGTTTCCTCAGTCTCAGGGATAGCCTCTTAGCCCTAAATGGCTCTCAGCCTTCTATTGTGGGAGATCTAGGCTTGTCCTGGAAAAAACAAACAAGGGTGCTGGCCTCACCAGATTGAGTTATTGCTCCCCCTTTGCAAAAAGAGGCTGGTCATCCCACTGACTTGCTGAGCTTGACTCCATCCCTAAGTGCTGGTGTGCTTTTTGATCTGTGTGTGGTGTGGGGAGTGTGATGCAGGCAAGGAAAGTAAAACTAGAGCCCTATACTACACTTTTTCAGATCCCACTCACAAGATAGCATGAGAGATGGTCTGGGAATGGCTGTAGGACTTCACGGAATTGACCCCTTGATTTCGGACAGCAATTGGTTATAGTGGCTTTCACCTAGCAGTTGTGTTAGTGCGGCTGACAAAGTCCAGTTTAAGGAGCTGAAATGGGAACAGCTAAACCTGAGATAGATTGGTCACTAGAGCTACCCATGCAGATGGAAACCACTCACAGACGCCTGTAACTGGTGATCTGGAAAAATTTTCTCCTACATCTGCTTACCTGAAAAACACAAGTGTCGACTCACGTGTATTCAGACATGCAGGGTTATGCCCACACTCTCCACCAGTCATCTGTTAGCCAAACTGCCTTAATTTATTAATAATATGGGGGAATTTGAATATTAAATGGCATACTTTACCTGTCCAACGATACTGTCATGCCCACTGTGCAGCCCGATTCTGTGGACCCTGATCCTGGGGATTCTGCACCTTTAATGCCTGAGCATGAGCTCCCTGCACCCTTGGAAGAAACCAACCTAAGTCCTGCAGAGGATGAGCACCAGTTAACAGGAGAATTCTCACCTGGAGCCACTCCTACAAAGTCAAGCACGAGCACCACGCCTCCTGAGTCTCCTCCAGCTGTGACTATACTGAGAGATCTAAAACGCTGGGACTTGGCAACGCAACGCAAAGAGGCACGCATGCGAGGTCAGCGTTCTCTCAGCCCGGAGTATTAACAGGAGCCAGGACTCTGGGAGCAGGTGGTAATTAGCTAACAAGCAGAACAGGCTTTTAAGGCTGCTCTCTGGAATCCCCAATTTGTGCTGGTAACTAGTCCTTTTGGACCAAAGGCTTTGCACCTCGGATTCTGCATCTCTCGGTTCCTGGCATCCTGCTATTGGATGACTTCCTGGTTCCTGACTCCGGTCCATGTTTTGGCGTTCTCCTGGCTCTTGACCCCGGCTCTACACCTCGACTCTGAGTCTCGGCAAACTGGACTCAGACCTTTGGTAAAACCTTGACTACACGTTTGTTTTTATGTATTGGGACTTTGACTCTTTGGTATCTTGCTCTTTCTGGCTTTGACCCTCGGACTGGACTTTGAACTCTCGCTCTCTGCCTTGCCCCACTGGCTCCGGCGTGACAGATACTTTACCTGTCCAACACAACGAGGTGATCCTACAGCGAAAATAGGGAAAATACTAGGGAATGGGTCATGTGTTGGCCGGCAATGCACATGGGAGACTCCAAACAGCACTATGAACTGAACCAGCAAGATAGGGTGGGGTCAGGTAGGTAGGAAGTGAGAGAGAGAGAGAGAGAGCAATGGGGAGATGCTCTCTTTTTATACCCTAAGATGACTGGGAAGGGGATGCTTCACCAGTCACGTAGTCAGCATGAAATCTAGAAAAATCCAGTTACTAATGGTCAGGGGATGACTGAGAGAATGGGATTAATGGTTGTGATATTTGACTAATAGTGACACCTTTAGAAAAACAAAGGAAAAAAAAGAGCAGTAATGTCTCGGCTCCATGGACAGTCATTAGTCTTAATGTCCCAATGATCAACAGCTGCATTATCAGGATGGGTGGTGGGTGGACGTGACAGCTGCTTAATCTTCTCATGGCATGTCCTTTTGTTTACGATGAAGAGTACGTGCAGCATCTGGCAAAGATGGGGAGGGGAGGTGCCTGTGCGATGGAGAAGAAGTCTTTCTATGGAGTCTTTGCAGGAATACTCAGGCTTCCTGTGCAGAAAATGGCTTCCTCTTAGTGAAATGCTGCCGGTTGCTGCTTGTTTATGGTGTCAAGGAGGTTGGTTTGCCTTCTGTAAGGATGCAGGGGTGAAAGGCATCTGGTATTCCACAGGTCCACTTCTGGCTTGGCACACTGCTTCAGTGCAAGGCTTCCCTTGGCTGGGCATATGCCTACAGTCCATGAGGTTGGTACCATCATCTGGCTACCATACATTCCAGTTCCCTGGCACAATTATTGTACAGTCCAGCTTACAGTTACAGTCCATAGCCTTATAGATGCTGTGCAAGGCTCTTGCAGGGCAACACATGTCATCTAAACTGTCCTGCTATGAATGCCCTAAGGTCTGGTCACCACACCTCAAAAAGGATATTATAGCATTGGGAAAAGTGCAGAAAAGGGCAACTAGAATGATCAAAGGGTTTAACCCTATGAAGAAAGGTTAAAACGCTTGGGGCTGTTTAGCTTGGAGAAACAATGGCTGAAGGGTGACGTGACTGAGGTTTATAAGGTTATGCATGGGATAGAACAGGTAGAGAAAGAAGTACTTTTCTCCCTTTCTCATAATACAAGAACTTGTGGGCACTCCATGAAATTGCTGAGCAGTCGGGTTAGAATGGATAAAAGGAAGTACTTCTTCACCCAAAGAGTGATTAACACACGGAATTCACTGCCACAGGAGGTGGTGGCGGCTACAAGCATGGACAGCTTCAAGCGGGAATTAGATAAGCATATGGAGCAGAAGTTCATCAGTGGCTATTAGTCACAAGGTATAGATAGGGGCAAGTGATGCTCCATATTCTTGGTGCTTGGGAGGGCAACAGTGGAAGGGCTTCTAGTGTCCTGGCCCCACTGGTGGACCTCCTCATGGCATACGGTATTTTTGGCCACTGTGTGACAGAGTGCTGGACTAGATGGGCCATTGGCCTGATCCAACATTGGCTTCTCTTAGGTTCTCTTATGTTATTGTGATGTTGGTAGAGCTTCACAAGCTCTGCTGTTACTCTTTCCTGCACACTGCTGCACTGGGAATGTCTCTGTACGCCACACTTAGGAAGCTATTAAGCATAGAGATGACACATCTGAGACTTTCTTTCATGTTTATATAATGGGGAAAGCCCTAACCCCTATCATCTCTCATGTGCACATACACACATACACCCACAGCTGAATTAATGGGGAAACGCCGAATACAGCGTGCCCCCTGGCGCAGCAGTCTGAATGCTCCTGCCTGGCTCCGCCCCGTATTTTCCAGCAGCGGCCCAGGCTGTGTGAATGGGAAAACCCGGAACAGTTTATTCCAGGGCTTTTTTGCCACGACTGGCTACCGGAGCAAACTGCCAGTCTGAACTCAGCCTGAGAGTATGTGACTCGACCAAGGCCATCCAGTGAGTTTCCACAGCAGAGAGGGGATTTTAACCTGGTTCTCACGGATCCTAATGAGAAACCCTCACCACTACATCACACTGGCTTTAGTGTGGTGGCTGATGTTGAACAGTAGACATGAAAGTGCATGGTAGCAGGTCTCCAAGTTGCCACTGCTGGGCCTGGCCCCTACCAGTCCTATCTCAAAAATTAAAACAGCCACTCACCATCCCCCTGCCTTTTCATGACAGAAGCTAAGGTTTGAGTACTGTTGTGGTTGCCTAGCAACAGACACTAATGGTATCTGTTTCTTAAAGCAATAGGTGTTTCTTTTAATCATTTTTAGGGGACTTTTCTCAGGTTTGTAGAAAGATCTGTCTTCTCTCTCCATGACTCCATTCTCCAGATCTAAATACCCACAGATGGTGCCTCACTGAGAATTAATTGATGATTAATATTTAAGTGTTACACATGCCAGCTTTTGGAATAACTTCCTTGGAAAGGAAATAGTGATGTTTCTGGGTTCAAAATAAAGATAGGTAAAAGAAAAAAAGATACTACACAGTTTCTCTCCAGAAACCTAAATTATGGCCAGGATGACTTTCTCTCCTCTGCACAGGGTTTTGGATTTCTACAGTATGCTTTCTCTTGGCTATAAGAAATAGGATACTGAATGGTGTGGAAATGTAGCCAATACAGTTTTCCCTCAGATAACAGCTGGATTGTTTGAGTGCCAAGACGGGGGGGGAGAGATTATTGGATTAGCAGTAGCCTTAATAGAATTCCACCTTCTCCTGAATCCTACAATTTAGTTTGTCTGCCAAGTCCCTATTTACCTGGTAAGATATCTTCTACAATGCTCCTGCTCTCCACTTGTGTCAGCTTGCATAGCTCAGTAAAAACTTGATCTAATGCCGCAAGATATTTCCCCCTGTACTATTAAGCAAACTGGTACACTATTAAATTCTACATTTTCCACTATGCAAACTTAAGGACTCTTCTCTGCCAAGTAAGCAGTGCTGGGCTGGATCCCACAATCTGTCAACAGAAGACACTGCTGATCATTGATTTTCCTGGTTTTCCCCTCCTCTCAGCAGCCTTGTCTGATGTTAGGGCCACAGGACCTCATGAAGAAATAGTTAAACAGGTTGGAAGTCTGCAGTGGAGAGGGGAAAAGGCCAAAATCACTCTTTCCTGCTACCATGACTGGAACTCCACTGACTAACGGAGAAAGCAATTATACTCCCTTCCTCCTCCTCAGTGCATCCTCCTGACCCATGTACCTATTACTCCATACACATCCCCAAGAACCAATTTTCTCAGGGTCAGAAATAGTTTTTTGGGGGGAGAGGGAAGCCAAGAAGATGAGGAATGATTGTGCAGTCCTTCCACTGGACCCAGCCCAATACATCTTGTAAATAATCCAAGCATCATGCTGCATTTAGACATGCTCTTTCCCAGATACATTTATAGAATGTTAACAGGCACTTTATCAACATAACTAAAGCTGTATTAGAGGGGTGAGGGAAGAAAGAAGTCACAATTACAGGGTTTTCTTACCTGTACAAATGAAAATCTTCTTCTGAAAATATATTGTGGACTTTATCCCCAAAATATCTGAAGACAGACAAGTAAAAAACTAAGCCATACCCTCTGGAAAATGCAAGTTAAATCTCTGCATCAGTCAGTACTTAAATTCTCTTTGCAAACAGCATAAATTTACCCAGATTACATCTCATAGTATGCAATGAATAAAAAACCCAATAATTTCAAAATGACAATTATGAAGATTAGTGCAGCCATGAAGGCAGGATGCCGTGATACTGGTATTTAGTCATGCGGGCGAGGGGGGGGGGGCTCTTACATCTAGCACCTGGGTAGGGAGCAAGAATTTTACTGTCCTCGTGAAGGTTCAACTCATTAATACAGTTTTATGTGACTGATACAACATAACTCTTGGCAAAGGCAGACAAATACACCAATTTCCTGAAGACCTTGACCCGTTTTACAAATACCCAACATATGCTAAGAAGCTAAAAGCATCAAAATTAGTAGTACCCAAGGACACAGAGACGAAGAGGCAACACCACATTACCTGTACATGTTAACAAAATGCTTTCCCAAAGAAAGAGCTCCAGAGTGCAAATCCAGAATTGAAGCCTGGGGGAAAAGAACATCAAACAGAAAGAAACAGAAATCAGTAAACTGAAGACAAATATGTAAGGTTGCTTACTTTTCTTCAAAAGAATAATTTCAATCTGCAGGCTAGATCCCTGTTCCTTGGGTTCCCAAAAATTACATGAAGTATAAAAGCTTATTTTCAATACTTTATTTCTTGATGGTAAAAAAAAAAAATCTTGACCTTTGCATCTATGTATCTAATTTTCAACATGGCTAAACCTGTAGATACTTAAAGCTGGAGACTGGGTTCATGAACAGACAAGATAGATCTTTCTACAAACCTGAAAAACACCCCACACAAGGGTGTTAATCCACTCTCCCCAAGTAATAGAAGCAGCGCCTCTAGCATTAATAACATAATGCCTTTTGTGGCCATTGCTAGACAACCACACAGTACTGCCACCTTTCAAAGGCTTGGCTTCTGTTAGTAAAAGGCACAGGATCTTTTCCTGGGGGAAGGCACAGGATCTTTTCCACAGCTGTTTTGACCTTTAAATTTATTTGGATTTGTATTTCTCCCTCCCTGCAAGTGGGCTCAGAGTGGATCGCATCATAAATAGATAAAAACATACATTAATATAACGTTGAAAACTAGGTAATACAAGTTAAAACAGCTGTGTAGCCTGATTCCCAAACAAACATAGTTTCAGCTGGAGTGGTTGGGTCCAGAGATCTTCTCGATCTAGGCCGAATAATGATGGCAGACTTCAGTGTAGGAGGTCAACTTCATTGGACACCCTCTGCCTCAACAGCTCCATCTTACAGGCCCTGTGGAATGATGTCCCACAGGGCCCTGAACTCAACTGGAAGCTTGTTCCACCAGGCCAGGGCCAGGACTGAAAAAGGGAGTTCCCCAGGACGAGGCAGCAGCTCCAGTCATTCCTAGGGTTCGCAAATTTCTGACAGCCCTTCATCCCCAATTTTGCCTAGGTCACCCTCCCCCTAAAGGACCTATTAAAGACAAAAGCAAAGGGACTGGAGCGCCAGAAGGGGAGCAGTCACTTGCAGTGGTCCTCCTGAATGCCAAAAGGCATTTGAGTACTTAAAAACTCTGTTCATCTCAGAGCCCAAACTGCACCCCCTGATGAGACTAAACAATTTGTGGTACAAGTGGGCGCATTGGACATGGCCATGGGGGGGCAATCCCCCAGAAGGGGGAAGATGGGAAGTTGCACCCATTGGCTTACATGTCAAAAAAGTTCTCCAGTGCTGAAAGGAACTGGGCAGTGTAGGACAAGGAAGCTGTGGCTATAAAGCTAGCCCTTACAACTTGGAGACATTGGTTGGAAGGGGTGAGGGTCCCTTCGAGGTTTGGACCTATCATAAAAACTTGGGAGCCCTAAAAGCCCCCAGGTGCTTACGGTGAAACAGTTACGGTGGGTGGAGTTCATCTCTAAATTTTGTTTCATGTTCAACCATCTCCTGGGAAAATCGAACTTCCTAGCCAATGCGCTGTCCTGCCTCCCGCAGCACACTAGCTAACAAGAGGAGGTGGTGAATACAATGTTCATGCCTGCCCAGCTGGGGGGGCAGTGGTAACATGCAGCCAGGCAAAACCTGCACCAGTGCCAGAGGTGGATGCTTGGGCTGAGAAATTCAGGTCCACCCTCTCAGAGGGGGACAAAGCAGACATTGAGAGGGAGGGGTCCCTCACCCAAAATGAAAATGGATGTTGGTACTGGAATGGGAAACTGTTTGTTCCAGAATCCCTGAGGGGGGGGGGGGTTAGTAATGACTATTGGTCATGATAATAAAATGACTGGGCATTTTGGGTACTTAAAAACCCTGAATTTTTCAGAGACAATTTTGGTGGCCCCAAATGTGGGGGGACATCTCTAAGTATGTGGCCTCATGCCAGACATGCCTGATGAGTGAACATTGTCCCGGGAAGCCTCCAGAACTACTCCAGTCACTAGAGACGCCAGACAGACCCTGGTTGGTTATTTCGATGGACTTTATCACAGATTTACCCCCAAGTCTGGGGAAGACTGCCATATGGGTGGTGGTGGACTTATTTTCAAAGCAAGCACACTTTGTGCTGTGTAAACGGGTGCCCACAGCTAAGAGACTGGCCCAGATATTCATACAGCACATCATCAGACTCCATACCTTACCCTGCAAAGTGATCTCTGACCAGGGTACCCAGTTCGAGGCTGGGTTCTGGTGGGAGTTGAAACTACTGGGGGTGGAGCAGGGCTTAAGCAGTGCCCACCATCCTGAAACTGATGGGCAAACCAAGAGAATCAACCAAGTGTTGGAACAATTTTGAGGTGCTTCATAAACCACCAACAAGATGACTGGGTTGAGTTACTGCCATATGCAGAGTACAGTTACAATAACTCAGTGCATAGCTCCATTGGGATCTCCCTGTTCAAAGCAGTGTATGGCTATGAAGGGGGGCCATTGCCCACTTTGGACACTGGCAACCCAGGTCCAGGGGATGCTAGGACCTGGTGGGCCAAAGTGACTCAGGGGTGGCCTCACTTTCAAAAGACTGTAGATAAAACCAAAGAGGATTTCAAAAGACTGTAGATAAAGCCAAAGAGGATTACAAACATTATGCTGACAAAGGGCGAAGGGGACCAAGTGGGATCTAAAACCTGGGGATTCCATGTATATCTCCACCAAGAACCTCAGGGGTTTGCAACCCAGAAAAAAACTGGGATGAAGATATGTTGGGCCATTCAAAGTAGTGCACCTTATTAACAAAGTGACTGTGGAGGTAGAATTGCCTAAAACCCTGTCTCATGTCCATCCTGTGTTTCATTTCAGTCTTCTGAAGAAGGATCCTGGACCCTCGAAGTGGAAACCACGTCCTCCAGCTCCCCCTCCCCTGATGGTAGAGGGAGAATGCCATCAAGAAGTGGAGGACATTTTCGATACTAAAATGAGGAGGGGCCAGCTGTACTATTTAGTCAAATGGAATGGGTGGAATCTAAGCATGTTAAGTCTGCAAAATTGTTGCATGCTTTTCATAAGCGACACCCCCTCAAGCCAAAATTGGACCTTCGGGGGGGGGGGATGTCAAACCTTGCTTCACTTCATTTCACATAATTTGCCATAGATGCTGGGGGAGTGGAATTCCTAAGGTAGGGAGAGCGAATGCAGGGTGTGTGTATGCTCTATCTTAGGCAGTGTAACTTTTTCTTGAAGATGTGCCTCTCCCCAGTTCACAGGGAGATGTCCTTGAAACGCCTAGTGCCAGGTTGTGTAGCAGATAATGGGATCGTATATTCCCACAGGAAGGGGGGTAGAGACGCTGGAGCCTGGCTGTATGATGTGACACATGAGTGGGCCTTAGGAGGGGTTACAGTTTGAACTTTCTATATCTATCCATGTACCTGCCAAAAAGCTTTAGAACTGACACAGTACTGTTAATATCTGGAATTAATGCCTGGAATTGTTTTAACTCAATAAAGCCTTTCACTGCCAAAGACAGTGTGGTTGAGAGTAACTTGAGAATAACAGTGTGGTTGAGAGTCTGACAGTAATCAAGTCTGGAAGTGATCATTGCATGGGTCACTGTAGCCAAGTCCTGGGGGGAGAGATAGGGAGTCAGCTGCTTGATCTGCCAAAGATGATAAAATGCAGACCTGGCAACTGTGGTGACCTGGGCCTCCATAGTAAGCGAGGTATCCAGGATCACCCCCAGGCTATTCTCCCTCTGGACTGGCACAAGGGGAGCACCATTCAATGCAGGCAGCCTGATTCCCAACTCACCCCCCACCCTCCGGCTTCGGTAAGGACCTCCATTTTTGTTGGATTAAGTTTCAGCCAGCTCTGCTGCAAACATCCAGCCATGGCCTCCAGCAACCTGATCAGATTTTCCAGGATGCAATCTGGGCAGCCATCCAGCAACAGACAGAGCTGGGTGTCATCCACACAAACAACACTGATGAGAGGATCACACCCTCTGGTACTCCACAGTCAAGTGGATATCACTAAGATACCACGTGCCAACCTTTGTCCCCAACCATGGAGAAAAGAGGAAAACCATTGTAGGGCCATCCCCTGAAATACTATGTTGGCAAGGCAGTGCATCATAAGATCATAGCTGACCATGCTGAACACTGCTGTCAGATCTAAAAGTAACAGCGGCATTGACAGGCCCTGATCCAGGTGTCTCTGGAGGTCACCCATGAGGGCGACTAGTGCTGCCTCAATCCCATGGCCAGGACCGAAACCAGACTGGAATGGGTCAAGAATGGATGCATAATTGAGGCTTTTGGTTTTGGCAGGCTGATGGCAGCCACATCTCCTGAGTGCTCCCAGAGACATGAACCGCAAACCAGCAGGTAGAGAGGAGGTGCGATCTTCCGCATTCCCCCAGGGCCTGTGGGATGGATCCTGGATCAGGGGGCATTGAGGCTTGCCACCCTGCAACAAGCTGGGGGGTAGAGGTGTCCTTTTTGCCTCGATGGTCTCCAGTTTTGGACTAAGTTATGCACACCGGTCAAGCAAGTGATGACCAAATATCAAGTAAGCAAACTGGCAAAATCGATGAATCAACAGAAGAAGAGTGAGTAAAAGTGAAATGAAGCACTAGAGAGAAGTGAAGTTTATCCTTGCACACATGGGGGGTAACCGTGCCCCCCCAGATGATAGAAATAATTACTACTGGATGAACGGAGCTTGAAGGGACTGTGATGGAGAATTGTTGAGATTTAAGAACTGAGTAGCATTTAAGCAAACATATGGGACTTTAAAAATATTGATTGAAAAGATACATTATCTGTCTGGCTGGAAAGAGTCAGAGTGAAGCAAGATTACTGGCTGGGAAAGGCTACAGTGAAGCAGCAGAAGTTTTCTTTTTAAAGATTGTTAACATCCTTGAAAGGGTCAGAGTGAAGCAAAGTCTATCCCTAAAAAAGAAGCGAGGAGAGAGGCAATCCGTTCTCAGCAGACAGAGGGAGGGAAACCTCCCTCGAAAGATAAAATAACTGTGTAAACATCTGTAAACATCTCCAACAGGCATCGGAAATTTTCTTTTCAAGGAGGCTGTAAATATCTCTGTGAATGGGAGTTGTAAAGGGTGGCGAAATCCTCCCTTAATAGATGGGGGGTGGGGACCACCCTTCTAAAAATAACATAACTTTGAACTCATATAGGGAGGATGGAGCAAAAAGGGGGGAAAAACAGGAATGGACAAAAGCAGAGAATCATGAGAGGCAGCGAAATGAACAGATGGCTATATGGGACTTTCGAAACTTGGAAATAAAAAGATAAATCCTGAAAATGGCGCCGGATGGCATCGCAAGAATTAAAACAAAACTGAGTGTCCTCCAGGAAATTAAAGAAGGGCAGTGATGAAATGAAGTCCTCCTCCGATGGGGGGGGCAACTCTCTTCCCAGAAAACAAAGCAAAACAAATACACACACACACACACACACACACACACACATACTTAGGAGGGGGGGCGGTGTTAAAAGAAGGAATGATTTACATCACATGAAATGCTGAGAGAAAGGTTGTTATCCGGTTTAATTGTTCAGGAGACAGTTTTTTTTTTTTTCTTTATACAAGGACTTCCAGAAGATATGAATAATATGGCCTGCTGACTGAAGAAGACTGTGGGAAGAAGACTTTTAAGTGAAGACTTTTTGGGACAAGATTCTGATTAAGGGGGGATGTTTTATGTAAAAGAGGGGTGAAGGGTCCATATAAAAAAGGCGGATGTCTTATAATGATTGTTCAAATGAAATTTAAATGTAATTGGGGATTTTCTGAAAAATAATATCATAATGATTCAGATTAGCATTATAAATGGGAGAGATATTGAAGCTTTCTTGAAACTATTTTACTAAATTCAACTAAATTAGGCTCTGTTAATTTTAAAATATGAGATTGATGGGATTGTAACGGTGGTCTAAGGGGAGGTAATTTGATGCTGATATAGGTTTTTGAATATAAGATTTCAAATGATATGTGTTTTTGGAAGAGATATATTTAAATCAAGGTCTGTTGTATTTAGTAGTTCAATTTAAATAATTTTGGATGTTGGGAGGATTGTAGCTATTCGCTGATAGGAATTTTTAAGAAGAAGAGAAGAGATTGGATTTATACCCCGCCCTTCACTGCCCAAAGGCGTCTCAGAGCGGCTTACAAACTCCTTTCCCTTCCCCTCCCCACAATAGACACCCTGTGAGGTAGGTGGGGCTGAGAGAACTTCTGACAGAAACTGTCCTTGAGAGAACAGCTGTGCCAGAGCTTGTGACTGACCCAAGGTCACATCAGCAGGTGCAAGTGGAGGAGTGGGGAATCAAATCCGGTTCTCCCAGAGAAGAGTCCACACACTTAACCACTACACCAAACTGGCTCTTTCTTAAACAGGCAGATGGGCAGAATATAACAGCCAGATGGGTCAAAATTGTTAACATAAAGGTTATGAGATGATGAGGATACCTGATGTTTGCATAAAAGAAATTTAAATGTGTTTTAGCAATATACTCCAAACAGCTAGTATGGGCCAGAGCTTCTACAAGTGACTTATTTAACTGTCACCTTCAAGGTCAACAACTGAAAGTGTCTGTTTATGCCATATTTGTAAGCATTCTGTATGATCACCGCATCTTGGATCCATTTTTCTGTCTCCCCTTCTTGTAGTATGTATTAATACTCTTCCTTTTTCTGTAGTTTTTAGAAAATGCATTAAAAAAATCCCCTTTGAGGGGCATAAAAAAAAGAATGGATGCATAATCCAGGAAAACCTGGAGCTGCTCAGCCACTAACCTCTCAACTACCTTTCCCAGAAATGAGAGATTTGAAACTGGGATGTAGTTGGCTAGGACTACAGGGTCCAATGTTTCTTCAAGAGTGGACAAACCACTGCCTCCTTCAATGCCACTGGGAATGTCCCAGAAGAAAGGGACAGGTTGATAATTTCTCCCAGGGGGACCTGAATGCCATCCTTGCAGGCTTTCACCAGCCAGGAAGGGCATGGGTTGAGGAGGCAAGTGGCTGGCCCCACAGCTGCCAGGACCCTGTCAACATCCTCCTGAGAGAGTTAGCTGAAATGGTCCAAAATTGGACCTGAAAACAGACGAGGAGCTTCCAGTTACCTTACTGTATCAACTGTGCCCAGAAGGTCCTGGCAGAGTGATAAGACTTTATCCACGAAATAAGTCACTAATGCCTCACAGTCAATATCCAATTCCCTATCATTCTGCTTGCCCTGAGGCAAAGAAGTTAATGATCAACTATTTCTAAATAATTATGCCAGGCAGGACTTCACAGACATGAAGGAGGGCACATAGAATTGTCTCTTAGCAGACTTCACTGCCATCTCATAGGTCTTCAGGCATGTTTATTTATTTTTTAACTTCAATTTATATCCCGCCTTGTTCTATAAGATGTTCTTGTCACTCCGTCACAAGTACACTGCCACACTCGCTCTAGCCATCTCAGCTCTCATTTCAACATCTGCAGCTCTGGGCTATATCATGGGGCTGCTTTGGTACGAGTGCGGAGAGGGCGCCAGGGGGCATTCTCATCAATGACTTTGGAGAGCCAGGAGCACCAGTCCTCCACCAGCAGATCTAATGAGCCACCAGGGGGCATTAGATCCTGTAGAGCATCCTGAAGCTGCATAGGGTCCATTTGGCTCCATGGACAAGCAAAAATACCTCGCCATCTGAGGATTTGACATGCCCAGCCAGGCCTTCAGAGCGAGGGTCTGACCATGGAACTGCATCTGCAGCCACCAGATCCACATTTATCCCCATCCCAAAATTAAATCCAGCGTGTCGCCTGCCTGATGTATGAGAGTTGAAATAAACTGGGAGAGTCCCAGAGCCTTCATGGCTGACACTAGGTCCTTGGCCTGGATAGACACCGCATCATCAACATGAACACTGAAGTCTTCCAAAACTAATAGCCTGGAGTGCTCCGGTAATGAGCTAGATATGGTGTCTAACAGGACAGGCAGGGCATCTGCTGGTGCATTAGGCGGGTGGTATTCCAGCCAGATAGTCAAACTCTCCTCAGCATTCCACACTAAGCCAACACATTCAACACTGGTGATTTTTGGTGCTGGGAACGCTCTAAAGGAGAAGGAGTAATCGGATGAGCAATGCCACACACACACGGCTTGGTTGTTTGAGACTGGTGAAGGACCGAGAACCCAGGAGGGGCAAGTTGGTTAAGTGCAACAGTTTTGCCCTCTCACACCCAGGTCTCTGTCACATAGGCCAGGTCCACATTATGCTCCATGAGATATTTCCATAGAACAGCAGTCTTATTATTGCTGGACCTGTGTCAGAGATGGATATTCAGTCCTAGCCCCACAACCAACATGGGACGTAGGATGGGACGTAGGTGGAAAGAGTTCCGAGCATTACTGTATCTCTGGCCTCTTCCACTCCTCTTAGAGGAAGAGCCCCTGTCCACCACTATATCTCCCCCACCTCCCATCACTGGTAACCCTTGCATGGCCTTCCCCACTTAATGTTTTGGCCCACAATGGAACAGCTACACATCCAGTAATGGAGACCAGCTCTAAGCTCAACATTACTAATCCAACCTAATAACTACTCTCTATGCCTGGTCCCTGTTCCTCCTTCACCTCCCACAACCTTCCAATCTATCCCTTTGTCAAATCATGCGTCGCTGTGCTTGCTTTGGTTGCCATAGTTATTGGGGGAGGGAATTCCTGTGGGGAAGGGGGTTGAGTGAATGAGTGAGAGAACTGGACCTTTGCTTCTACAAGACATAACTTCCCTTGCAAGTCGCACCTCCTTTCCCTTTCCCAAGGTAAGGTATCCTTGAGAGTTCCTCTGTGCCAACTTAAACTGCAGATAACCGAGACATATCTTTCACTTGGGTGGGATGGCAACATTAGGCATGGTGTGAGTTTGACATATGTCTGTGGGAAGGAAGGGACTTTTTTGAATTATCTATATTAAGCTTGTACCCACCAAAAGTCTTCAGTACTAACACATTGACTTTCTGGATCTTGCATACATCTCAATAAACTTATCACTGCCAAGAGAGAGTTGTTGAGTGTAACTGGACTGGGGGTCTGACACCCCTACAACCATGAGATTCAACAAGAATAAGAAATATATACCTAACTCCTAACACAGTCAAATGCTCTAAACTGAATTGGCTAATTAATTATAAAAATCATTAATCTACACCATGGGGGGGGGAATTCAGATACAGACTAAGGGTCTAACAAATTTAAGACACACTATTTCCCTCCCATTAGACCACTATCCACAGGACCCACCCTACAGATCAAGAACCCAATAAAATTGATTATTAAACAATATCCTATATAATCAATTTTAAGTAATTAACTAAATTAATTAACCTACCAATTAATTTGCAGGGGGACTAATACTTTAGGTTATAGCAAAAATAGAATTTTGTAGGGCATCAATTCTCATAAACATCAATTTAATGAATTATAACTATCAGAAAGAACTAATCAGGGACAGTTCTAGCAGCAACTGCCTGGTATCTTCATACCATGTGACCCGCATTACTCACCTAAGATTGGCTGTTCAACAGCAGCAAACCCACAAAGACAGAATGGTGTAGTGGTTATAATTTCAAACCAGGATGTGTGAGACTCACTGTCACGGGCCATTGTTGTTGCTGGGCCCGCCTCAGCACTCACCGCGCTGTCAGGTGCGGAGGTTTCTGATGACGGGAGCTCACCCCTGGCGGAACTTAGCTCCACTGCTGGAGCCAGGGGCTCAGGCTCAGCAGATGCCGTGACACTCACATTCAATCATCATTCTGTCTTGGAAGCTCATTAGATGATTTTGGGCCAGTGCCACATCCTCAATCTAATCTATTTCACATAGCTGTTGGGAAGATAAGATGGACCAGAGGAGAATGATGTAAGTTGTTTTGGGTCCCCATTGTGGAGAAAGAGGGATATAAATGAAGTAAATAAATTATACATATAGCTGAAGACGGCGGGAGCTGATAAAAGGGCTGGTTGGTGGGTCAGAAAGAGAGATGAAGTAGGGAAAGTTGAGGATATGGAGGTACCCAGGGGGAGGGAAAGAGGAAATAGTGTGGGGAGTGGGATACAGAGGAAATTAAGGTGCCCCCACAAGTCATTCCTAGTTCCACACTGTGCAACTGGGGCTGGTGGTCAGCACTGCACACCTGGAACTAGCCTGGAGGCTGACACCACAAAACTGGGGCATAGGTTTCCTGGGCAGAGACTGTCAAGGGGAGGGAAGGAGGTAAAACTAAATGGGGGAAGCAGATAAAGGTAAACTGAATGGTGGATGGGAAGTAGGTAAAAGAAAGAGGCTATGGGGGCTTTCAGGGAAGAGAAAGAAGAAATAATGGGGAAGGAAAATTATATCCCCCCAGTTGTTTGCACATCTCCCACTTGTTTTCTTCTAAATTCTAACCACAGTAAATTTAATTTCTGATTTATAGATACTAGTTCTTGCACCTACAGCTGCCTTTAACTTGAATTATCTCAACTTTCTGAGTTGTAGAGTATCCATGCGTTTCCCCCCACAAGTCCTTGTGGGTCCCCCGCAAACTGATAAAAATTCATACTAGTTTAACATGTTTCTTATTTCAAGACTTCTAGTAGCAATTTTTTTTTAAAAAAAAGCTTTTATCCTTTCAGCTTCCTGAAGCAGCACAAGTTTAGAGTGTAAGAAAGTGATTAGGTCATTTAGTGCAAGGCTTATTAATCCAACTTTGAGAAAAACAGCGAACAAAGCAAAACAAATGGCTGCAATAAGCAGCCTTAAAGGGAAATTATGAAGATGAAAATTAACTGGGAGAAGAAAAGAAGCAGTCCTCTGCACAAGGAAAGATTGACTGTCAGGTGGTGAGTGAATCTCAGTAAAACAAAGGAATTTGATAAATGAGTGTCCTGAAATTATGTCAAGCAGTAATTACTTTTTGAAAAAAGCCATGTCAAGTACACAAATTTGCAGGACTGTGTTCTGTTCCTCAGAAGTGTGGGTCAGAGGTTTTCCAATACATCTATGAATTCATAAAAGCTTCTGATCAAGATGTGTGACCTTTCACACAGCTAAAGGCTGCTTGCACACAGTATATGAGGACAGAAGTTCCACAAACAATACATAACCAAAATATTATTCAAACTGCAACTTCATATCTCACAATGATATGTTATCCTGCTGCACAGTATTCAATACCTTTGAAAACTTGAGTTTCTTCCTACCTAACTGCCCTAGAGTAGTAATGGGGTATACACTTCTTTTATTCCTCAGAACCAGAAATATTTGAAAGCTGCCCCCCACCTCGCTACTGTCTGGAATGGAAAAGGCTGTGCAGTACAGGAAATATTTATGATTCAGTCAGAAAAAAATGCTGGAAAAGGGAAACAGCAAGCCTCTGTGGGTTTTTTTTTATTTTGTACAAGGGAAGGAGGAATTTGTGTCTGTGTGCTTACTGCAAACTTTTTTAACAGAGAACCAGCAAGCCTGTGGGATTTTTTTTGTACATTGTGCAAACAATGTTTACTGCAGAAATGACTGTGTGAGATGCCCCCTCCAAAGCAGATGGTTCCTAGACCCCTCTGAGCAAAGCACCAGTGCTTGCAAAGCATGCCCCTTCTCCCCCCCAAAAAAGCCATGGGTTTCCCTCTCTTACTGGAGAGAAGGAAAAAAGCCGTGTTCCTTTTAAAAAGGCAAGCCCCATAGCAAAGCAACCGTTTCCCCCCAAGAGGGAAAGAGAGAGAAAGAGAGAGGCATCCCATTTTCTCAAAAGTCCTCCATGCAAAATGAGAGAATCCTCAGCTATGGTTTAAATAAAGCCCACTAGCAAAGCAGGCTGCGAGCAGAGAAAGAATCCTTCAAAAGCAAACTACCCATAGAAAGCAGTGTTAATTCGAAACACAGGGGGCAAGCAGAGAGAAAGACGTAGTTTGCAAACAGACACACACACCCTTTACAGGGATGGCAAATCCGGTTGAGAGCGTAGAGTCCCCTGCAGCTCCCTTCAAAAGCAAACAGCTTTTTGGGGTTTGGCAGAGCGCATGGTGGTCGCCTTTCTGGGATGCTCCCAGAGGCGACCAGCTCATGCACAGTCGGGGGAGACTCCGCACAAGCGGAGACTCTAGTGAGCCTTAGATAAAGGCTCCGAACCAGGGGGAGCCTGGGGAGTAGCCTCTTTGCCAGCCTGACGGTTGGAAAATTGAAGCTTTCCCCCTGCTCCAGTGGCCCCGCTGTGTAGTGCCCTAATGGGACCTAGCAACGCCACCCGGAGTGAAGAAGCGGAAGATTGCTTAAAAAAGAAAGAACCAGCAGCAAACCATGAGTTGACGATCAGTTTGAAAGTGGATTAAATGCACTCACCCCCTAATCGTACAAACGTATGGGAGGAGGGAGCAACCCCCCCCGAAGAAAACGGGATTTATAAAAGAGAAGAGAAAGGGGGTAGAGCGAAAAAGTGGATAAGCGAAGTTATCTTTTGGGGTCTGTTGAAAGGAGAGGAGAATAGACTGTTTCCAGAGTTGTGTGGCACGAGCTTTTAAAAGTAAACAATAAAAATGTCAGGGTAAAAGAGAGTCCCGGACAAGCCGAAAAAGAAGCTGGGAGGAACTTCCGGTTCTAGTTCCCACCCCTTGGAGCCAACTGTCAATCAACAGAAAGATGAGATGCTGTGCCCTCTGCTGGATCAAATGCAAAAAATCAGCGAAACTTTATGTAGCATGGAAAGTGCTCTCAACAGTCAACAGAAACAACTAACAGATACAGCCAAGAAGATGGAGGAGATTGCAGAAAAATGCCTGATCTTGATGGAAGACACCAAAAAAATTAAGAAAAAGGTCAGCAAAATAGAAAAACATCAAGAGATGCAGGAAAAAAATATAAATGCTACAGATGGAAAAATCAAACTTGACTCTCTGTTTTCAGGGCATAAAAGAAGAGGAAAAAGAAGATCCCAGAAATATTTTGGCGAATGCTTTGGCACCAATAACTGGCAAAGAAGCGCAAAAATTAAGCGAAGAGATGGATTTGGCTTATAGAGCCTATTCCAACTTCACAAAGAAAAATAATTTGCCAGCAGAAGTGGTTGTCAAGTTTACAAAGCAATGTACCAGAGATCAAATTCTAAGAGCGACTTCAACAATGCCCTTGAAGATTGGTGAGCAGAGCATAAGGATCCTAAAAGATGTTCCATATGAAATTCGGATGAATAGGAAAGCATATAAAGGACTGACCCTGTTCTTGCAAAAATACCAAATTAGCTACAAATGGTGGATCCCAGAAGGATTGGTTTTTAAATTTAAGGATAAAAGAGAGAAGATTGACTCCATCTTCAAAGCTCAAGAATTTTTGAAGAGGCACGCCAGCTCAGAGGAAGATGCAGAACTTGCCAAATGGACAATGTTAAGCAGTGAAGAGGACAGTGGCCCGGAGGGAGGAGACGAAGAATCAGAGGATGGAAGAGCAATGAAGGGCCCAACATATAATCTGAGAGACTTGAAAGGGAGAAAACCCAAAACATAAACATTTGCTCGTGAAGCGTAAAGATGGACTATATCAATAACTAACCCCAAAGGACTTTACTAATCTAACAGGTTTATTTTTGAATTACAGTAAATTGAAAGAAGATCGGTGTGTGAACTGGGAGCTTCACTCTCAGTTCTTCTGCCAGAGTCTATTAGAACTCGGGCCTCAAAATGGCACAGAGCAAGTTGATTTACTTTATCACTACTCAAGGTGCTCTGTGCTAAAAAAAAAGAGCTCACCTCTTCGGTCTTCGGTTCGACTCTGGGGAAAGGGAGGAAGGTACCCATTAACGACGCTGCTCCTCACTCCAAGTCTCAGAAAGCTTGACAAAGTTTATTGAAGATGATTACAAAAAAAAGGCGTATCAGCATTCACAAAAACTTCCCTTTACTTCGGCCCACAGTGCCACTAAATAAGTCTCCTGCACTGAAAAAAACCCCCTCCCTTATTACTGCTTGCTGGCCACTCAAGGCCAAGTAGCTAATTATTATTTGCAGCTGTGGAGCTCTCAAAAAAGGAATAGGCTCCAGGATCTTCAGCTACAACGGTTCGCAGGGCTGGGGCTAAAACCACTTAGGAAGTCTTATTTCAAATTAATCATCTAGAAATAAAAACAGAAGCACATGCTGCTTCCATACAATCGGTCAACCACGGAAGAAGCCAAGAACTTTATATATACTAACAAAAAGATTAATATACTAATAGTGACTTCACTCACCTCTTTTCTTGGTCCCTCTATATACCATCCCTCTTTCTGTATTAAAAGCAATAAAATTCTCTCCTTTTAAGGAGAGTTTTACATAAAAAAAAAAAGTAAACAGCTTTTTACAAAAAAAAACAACAGTTTAAACACCTACACGCAGGCTCCTTCTAAAAGTTTTAGCAAAGGGAGGCAAAACTTACCAGGAAAACACCCCACAACCTTGGTTTCTAGTTTCCATTTTAAGCCATTCAGCATACAAACAACAGTTGTAACCCATAAGCATAGCTAGTTTGCAAGCAGCCTTTTTTAGAAAAAGACAAGCAGCAAGCAAGAGTTTTAAAGCTTACTTTCCCAGAGAGAGAGAGAGAGAGAGAGAGAGAGAGAGAGAGAGAGAGAGAGAGAGAGAGAGAGAGGATGCCATAGTCTCTGCCCCCCCATTATTGTCTGGAATGGAGTTGGCTGAGCTGTTCAGGAAATGCTTGTGAATTAGAAAATGTTGAGAAGAAAAACAACCTTTGTGGGTTTATTTATTTATTTATTGTACAAGGGAAGGCTGAAAGAATGTGCTTGGTGCAGTTTGAATTTTTTTTTAAATGTGCTTCAAGCTCTGCAGGTTCCAAAATTAGCCCCCAGTTCTCAGCTGCTGCAAAAATGTGGGGCTGAGAGACAGCATGGAATGTGCTCATACAGAGAGAGAGAAAGCAGCAAAGCCTTTTCTCACTCACACCCATTGGAAAACAGTAGTCCCCCCCCCGCAACACACACACTGGTGTTTCTCAAAGCGCCCCCCAACTTGCCGGCTGGCTACTGCTGAGAAATTCCCTCCAGTTAAAGTCAGCCGCTGAGCTCGCCTACCTCTTTCATATGAAAATGCCCCCCCCTTCCAGGGGCCAGCTCGTTTTTTAAACAGATTGAGAGAGAGAGAGAGAGAGAGAGAGAGAGAGAGAGAGAGAGAAATGAGCATGCCTGTTTTCTCTTGCTCCCTCCAGGCAAAAAGCCTCCCCCTTTAGTTTGTTGGAAAAGAAAGCAATAGTTTCCCTCACAATACGCACATGCAGACAGACACATACACCCACACATACACACACCCTGGTGTTTCTCAAAGCCCCAGAGAGCTAAAGCTTGGGAAAATATTTTTTAAAGAGAGAGAGAGAGAGAGAGAGAGAGAGAGAGAGAGAGAGTAGAGAGAGAGAGAGAAACAAACACACAAACCCCTTTTCTCAAGTCCTCCATGCAAAATGAGAGAATCCTCAGCTATAGTTTAAAAAATCCTTCTTAAAATAAAGTCAGCCTGTGGAAAGTAGAGCCATGCATCCCTCCCAAAGTTTTTTAGCAGAATGGCTTCCAAAGAGAGAGTCCAACCCATGCTCGCTAGTGGGTGGGGTTGGGGGCGGGCAAAGGAGGCAGCCAATTAGATAGGAGCTTGAAGCAAATGCAGAAGGTGGGAGTTTTTGCAATCTCATGAACGGGCTTCTGTTAACCCTCCCCCGACTAAGCATGCACTTTGAGATTCCACATGTGCATAAAAACTTCCCCCACCCCACACCCAGACTGTTTGGGGCATCATTGTGTCAAGGGGCTGGGCTGTTTCCCCACTCACTTCATCTCTTACCAGCCTCCCCCCACCCCTCCCAGAGCCTGGCTGTGTCACTGACAACAGTGTGCTTGCTAACTGGTGATTTGAGTTGTGTATCCAGCAGGGGAATCCGCCTCAATGTGAAATTACTTTTTTGAGGCATCTGTCTGTGTGCTAAGGCCCTTACCCTCCTACAAAGTAGCACATACTTCTCCCCCCTCTTTCCTTTCTTTGCACATTCTGTATGAAATGGAAATAAAATAAGGAACTGAAATAAAGCGCTTGCCAGGTTGTGTGCAGCCCCTCCCCCTCCTCACAGTCTACCCAAGTTGGTCTCTTTCCCTTCTGTGTGAAGTGAAATAAAACCTGAGGAAATAAATCATAGGGAATTGCAATAAACAGAAACACCAGTCCTGCAGTGTGCACTGTGGTATAGAGGCATGCTGTAGAGAACCCCAGCTTTCTAGGAGAGGTCATGGGGAGTGTCCTGAGGCGGCACATGCGATTTGGGGGTGGCAGGAGCTGTTTTGGTGATTTTTGGGAAGCACTGACCCTGTGAGGTAGGCCACCCCAAATGGCACTGTGTTTCATTTCGGGGTATCGAATGACCCCTCAGCGGTCTCATCCTGACAAGGGGGATCTCTGGGCATTATTATTGGGGCAATTGGGGGTACCCCCAAAATTTCAGTTTTGGGGTGCCCTCCTTCGTCACACAGGGGAGCGTCCGGTGACATTTAAACGTGCCAATGAGCACTGGAAGGGGTGCTTCCAGGGTAGCAGAGATAAAAGTACAAGCCAGACTGTGTGCCATCCACACCATCTTTAAAAAGCTACCAGCTTTCATGTCCCTCTCTGCCAGAAGCAAAGAATGGATTCTCAGGACCTGAACAATTTGCAAGGTGTGTTTGAGGGGTCTGTTTTCTAAAAAGTTTAATCCTAATAGAGGGCAGAAAAAGAGTTCTTTTTCACAAGCTATTCTGTTCTTTGCTTGTAGAAATTCTTGATCGAGACATGAACACAGATATGCAGTCACAGGATCTTGTGGCAGCAGCCCTGGCATATGTCTTGCAAGCGCCAGTGGAGTTGCAGCAATAGATCTCTGATGAAATTGGTAAATTCTGGCAAGAAGTTTTTGGTGGGTTCTGATGTTCAAAAAGATGCCAAACTTTAGGATTAATTTTTCTGTCTTTGACAGAGATAATTTCCAATGGAGAATCCCCAGCAGAGGCCCCCCAGCAAGCGGTGACTACCAGACCTGCATCCAGGAAGCCTGGTAAGAATAAATAATCTTGTCTAGTTTCGCACACACAGGCAGGGTTTTTAAATGCTTGTATTTTTAGAACTTTGGAATTGTCCTGTGTTTTGTTTGTGCAGGGTTTTAAATTGTTTGTAATTTTCAGAATTTTGGGATTCTGTGGTGTGTTGTTTGTGCAGGGTTTTTTAAAAACACTTTTATTCATTGGTCTTTCTTTTATGTATTTCCAGCTATATTGTAAGACACCTAGGACTTCTTGTAGGTGGTGAGGCAGTTAGAAGTTTAATGACAAAGAAGAGCATATGCAGAGGAACAGTTTTTGATTTCTGTCTCTGTATTTTCCCAGATGTCATGCCTGGACCATCCCATGCTATACCATGGAGGCAGGGGGGCAGCAACACATAGAGATGCACGGTACCCGCCACAAGCCAGCAGGGGAGTCCTACCCCTAAAAAGAGAAAGGCTGACACCACAAGAACCAATGAAGACCACTCTAACAGGCAGAGAGAGTTTTGCACACTTGTTTATGAGTCTGTGGCATGGATGAAACAGAGAAATATAATGCTAGAAAAAGAGCGTCAGGCTCTTCAGGTAGAATCTGAGCAGCTCTACAACATGATCCATCAATATGCCTATGAAGTGATTAAACGTTTTAACCCCTATTCTGACTGTGGTAGTACCATCATGCAGGTTGGAGGGACCCTGCCTGAGCATGGCTCTGAAGTAAATGAGTCATCAGAGAGCTCTCCAGCACCACCGTCTGTTAACACCAATGGGGTGAGAGGAGAGGAGGAGAGGCATGCACTTTCCCTATCTCCCCCTGAAGTCTCTGCTAGTACCGATAGGGTGGGGGAAGAGGAGGGAGATGCACTCTCACCATCACTTCCTGAAGTCTACATGGAGCGTGTCAGGGGGTGGCAGAGACCCTATGTTAGATTCCAATCCTTGGTGATCAGTGAGGAGTTTCGCTTTGTGAATTTAGACCACATGTGTTCCTTTGCTCATGCCACTGAGGCATTAACACAAGGAGTTCAGAAGGTTTTGAGTGAGATTAACAGGCTTGTGCAGGAAGGAGATTTTGTTCAACTGCGGATAGAGGGCGGAGGGCTACAGAATCCATTGTTTTCCTTTAAGAAAAAAAAGAACCAGCTAAATGCTTCAGAGTTTTTGTACTTGGTGGTCAGCATACTGCAAAGCAGCAGAGAGGTTCTGAGCAACAATACATTGCATTTAATTGTGACTATATCCAAACCTCCAAGGAGTGGTACTCTCCAGAAAGTCAAATCTATCCCTTACAGTGCAATCATTGAAAAAAAGAGGCGCTTTTTGGTAGATTTTTCCTATCACAGCAATAACCTCTGCTTTGCGGCGGGGCTCATGGGCATTATGAGAAAAGAGCCAGGGATCCAACCGATGCAGAGCTCTTAGATGCTGCTAGGAAATTACATGCTGAACTGAGGTGGTCTGATCAGAAAAAGGTGGGTCTCAATGACATATCAAACATTGAGAAGCATTTAAAAGTGAACATCCAGGTGGTGCTGTGTTCAGAGAAGGTTTAGGGCATATTTAAAACACAGCTTCCAAGATATCCAGACACTTATTTTCTCCTACTGTACAATGAACATTATCATGGGGTTTTGAATATAAAAGCATTTATGGGTTCAAGAAATTACTGTGACTATTGTCTCACCCTGTATAGTCATAAGCATAATTGTTCTCAATTTTGTAGAATATGCGGCACCACTGAATTTAAAACAATCCTAGGTACCCCTCAGAAATGTCCCAACTTGTTTCTACTGTAGCAGCGAATTTTGCTTAAAGCGTCACAGCGAGTTGGCAGCCCAGAACCAAACTGAATGTCCCTCCAGAGTATGGTGTAAAAAATGTACATCTTACAATGGCATGGACCACCGCTATGAAGAGTGCCAAGGAAGGGTCTGTAAACAATGTGGTGGGGGGCTGGGGGAAGATGAAGATTTCCATAGCCTATGTTACTTAGAACCTCTGAAAGAGCCGCCCATTTCAGAAAAGTACATATTTTATGATTTTGAATGCACTCAAGATGGTGGGGAACACAAGCCCAATTATGTCTTTGCTAAAACCTTAGGGGAAGACAAACAATGGTGTGCCTGTGGTAAATCTTGGGTATTTAAGGGGGAGACATGAGTGTATGACTTTGTTAACAAAATAACAACACAAAAGCAGTTTAGGCAGTCCACCTTCACTGCACACAATGCTAAGGCTTATGACTCTTACTTTATTGTTAAACAGCTGATTGAAGAGAGGATGGATCCTGAACTGATTGCCATAGGGGGAAAGCTGATGTGAGTGAGTATAAAAAGTCTCAACATAAAATTCATCGATTCTCTGAGCCATCTACCAATGGCATTGGCAAAACTCCCCAATGCTCTGGGTTTTGAAGGGTCTAAAGGCTACTTTCCTCATTTTTTCAACATGGACCCACAATACTATGGGGTAGACCGGATGATGCCTCAAGAGAGGGAGGCTTTTTAAAAATGGCACAAGGAGAACAAAACTATGATTTTTGATCTCCAAAAAGAATAGCTTTTTGTTGCCAGCAAGACGTCCACATTTTGGAACAAGCAAGTACTTTGTATAGATCTGAGACTATCAACACGACATCTCAGGACTCACTCTGCACAGACCCTCTACAATACCTCACTTTGGCAGGTGTCTACTTAGCCATGTACAGGTTCAATTTTCTGACACCTCTGTCAGTGGCCATTCCACCTTCAGACCTGTATCACAGGGGAACAAAGAGGTTTTCATCCACCTCTATACAGTGGCTCTGCTACACAGAACACTCTGAAAAAGTCCAAATCCACCATGCACTAAAGGGGGATGAATTTAAGGTAGGAAATTATTCACTTGATGAGTATGCTGTGGTGTGTGGTAAAAAACAGCTTTTAACTTTAACACCTGCACTACCAGGCAGAGAAGTGATGACCTTAAAAGAATGGGATTTGAAGTTGTGAGCATCTGGGAACATGAGTGGAATCACCTAAAAAACATAGATGAGTCTGTGAACACCTTTCTTAAAGCCGCACAGTTTCCTGATCCTCTAGTTCCTAGAGACGCCCTCTTTGGGGACTGTACTAACGCCATCACCCTCTACTACAAAGCGGAGGCAAGGGAGCAGATCTGCTACCATGATTTCACCAGCATGTACCCCTTTGTGAATGCTAGGAAAATGTACCCTCTAGGTCACCCTGAGATCATTCAGAATGATTTTGCACCTCTCTCAGAATACTTTGGGCTGACAAAGGTTAAAGTCTATCCCCCGAGAGGGCTCTTTTCCCCCATGCTGCCTTCCAAGGCTAATGGGAAGCTTTGTTTTACGTTATGCAGGATCTGTGCTGAAACAAAACAACAGGAAACATGCACTCATAGCGATGAGGAGAGGGCTCTAGTGGGGACATGGGTCACTGAGGAGTTACAAGTGGCTCTGGTCAAAGGCTATAGGGTTGTGAAAATCTTTGAGGTCTGGCATTTTGAGAGGAAATCTGGGGAGCTGTTTGCAAAATACATTTAAAAACATCTCAGACAGAAACAGAAATCTTCTGGCTATCCTTACTGGTGTGTGACAGATGCTGATAAACAGAAATACGTTGATGATTTTTATAAAAAGGAAGGGGTCCTTTTACATCCCTCCCATATAACTCCAAACCCCGCAAAGCGTCAGATTGCTAAACTCTTTCTCAATTCTCTGTGGGGTAAATTTGCACAGAGAACAAACTTGCCAACCACCGAAATCATGAGAGATACAGATCGCTTTTTTGAGCTGCTATTTTCAGACAATTACAAGGTTGTCAGTTGCAGTTTCATCAGCGAGGATGCTGCCTGTGTATCTTGGAAACACACTAGGGACTGTGTGACATCTCCCGGCTACACGAATGTGTACATAGCTGCTTTCACTACCGCTTATGTGAGGCTGGAGCTCTACAATTTGCTCGACCAGTTAGGGCAGCATTGTTTATATCATGACACCGACTCTGTGATATTTGTGAGCCATCCTGGTGACTGGAACCCCCACTGGGAGATTATTTAGGGGCGCTGACAAGTGAAGTCTCTGCGGGGCAGCATATAAAGGAGTTTGTTTCTGCAGGCCCAAAGACTTATGGCTACAGGCTTTCAGGAGAGGAGGCACTATGCTGAATGCTGCTAATAGGGAAAAGATCCATTTTGACAGTTTGAAGGATTTGGTTTTCACACACGTTTCTGGTTCTGAGCCTGGCAAGATCACGGTGAGTCACCAGGGCATCGTTAGAGACAAACAGAACTTCGTTATTAAAACAATTTTTTTTAAAAAAAACTCAGAAGTGGTTTACGACAAGTGAGTGCTCAGGGAGATTTTAAGAGCACACCCTATGGCTACTGAAATGGATACAAGGTGGCGCCACCCTTTCTCAGCCATCCTTGCGGGCCCCAGCAACTGTGGGAAAAGTTATTTTATAAAAAGCCTGCTTGTGGATGCAAATTCTATGCTTTCTGTAATGCCTGAAAATATTGTGTGGTTTTATGCTTGCTGGCAACTGTTGTATGAAGAATTGCTCAGACGTTACTCCTTTATAAAGTTTGTAGAGGGCTTGCCCTCAAACTTGAATGATGATGAAATGTTACCTTGATGGCGTGTGCGTCTGATAGCGGTGAAATCGAAAACGCTTTCATCAAATATGTTCACCACAGAAATCTGAGTATTATTTACATCGTACAGAATCTATTCTGCCAAGGCAAGAGCAGCAGAATTATCAACCTGAACACCAAGTACATGGTGTTATTTAAAAACCAACAAGATAAATTACAAATAGTGACTCTGGCCAGGCAGATGTACCCTGGCAAAGTGGCCTTTTTTATGGAGGCTTATGAGAATGCCACGGGAAAGCCCTTCGGGTACCTGGTAGTGGATTTAAATGCAACCACGCCAGAGTCCTATAGGCTGTAATTTTTCACAATCACCATTTTTTTCGCAGTCGAATGTGCAACCTCACAATGACTTTCCCATAGCGAAATGGCATAGGGCTGTTTGATCCGTCTTTATCTCTATGCTGATGGTTTCGATGTGGTGCTTATTGACCTGTACCATAGTGGGGCTTGTTATAGAAGACTGTGATAAAGTCGTGAAGCTTCCCCTGTACAGGAACACAGTGTAGAAGGGGCACCGCTGTGTCCCCCACTCTTTGGTGTTCTATGATGTCAGTGTACAGGTACAGGGTATTAAACCCTAACGTAATATCTGCACAGTTCTGGATTTTTTTGATGGGAACACTGGAAGGAGCCCCCATCATTTAGGCCAATTCTTCACTCATCGTGACACAGTAAATATCAGACCCGTTAAACCTGAGTATTGCTGGCGTTGGATCAAAATAGAACTGTAGATCGGAGGGAGGCCGTGTCTGTTTTTTGACTGCACTATTCATAAATTCAACTATGCTGTGAATATCATAGTAGTATCCAGAGCACAGCTGATATTCCTGGCGAACAGTCCCATTAGAAATCTGGAATCTAGCTGGCTTGGTAAATGTGTACCGATTGTGGGGGTAGTGAATTTCCACCAGTCCCACCTCCCATTCCCCATGCAACTCCAGAGGTTTAAACATGCGCACTGTGAAAGAAGAATTGGTATTTTCTGGAAATAGATCCTTAGAAGCATTGCTAGGGAGCGTGATGTAAAACTCATCATCTTCCATCCTATTCTGTGATGTCTTCAGCGGGGACCCAGCTGTTAAATTTAGGCGGCCACCCCCTCCACTTGACTAAGAAAAACTTCTTTTTCTTGTTTGTTCAGCTTTTTATAATTTTCTCAATCCTGTATGTTCTGTCTTTCCAATTGCCCACTTTTTGCAGCTCCTCAGGGTAAAAACCTCCTAGGACCTGCTCCCCGTCAAAATCTACCAGATGGTACAAGGGTAAAGTTTTCATCAGTGAAAGACTGTTCATACCCCTTCTCAAAAGTCCCCTTTGTTCTAGAGACCCTCACGCAGTCTCCCTTTCTAAACAGAAACAGGGCTTCTTTTGGGGGGACCTTCGGGACTGATCCATATACATTTCCATACGACAAATGCGTTAGAAGGCTTCATGTCTACAGGCCATGTCTGAATAGTTCTGTGGTAGCTGTGGTTATAGCTTTTGACCAGGTCCTGTAGCACATCCCTATAGTTAAAAGTGTTCTTGGCTGTAAAATACCACCCACATCTTGGTCTTTAAAGTTTTGTTAAACCTCTCCACCACAGCAGCCTTGACTTCATTGTTGGTGACAAAGTGGTGAACTCCGTGATGTTTTAACAGAATAACAAAAAAACCACTTTTTTATTGAGAAACTCTGCCCCGTCCGTTTGCAGCTTCTGAGAGGTTTGCCCTGACTCCATGAAAATGATGTTAAAAGCGACCAACACTTCTTTCCCATCCTTATCTTTCAGAGGCACAGCCCATGCGTATTTAGACAAGATGTCTATCACTGTTAAAATGTATTTGTAGCCCCAGTTGTACTTGGAATATTGTTGCATATCCACCAAGTCCGCCTGCCACTGCTCATCGATACCCCCCATGATTACCTTGTTTCTTTTGAAATGCACTCTGGCTGTTTTATGCAAGGCATAGGCATCCTGATCATTGAGCCATGCTTCCACCTCTTTTCTGCTCACCCGATGCCCCCTCCTAGAAGCCACCCAAAAAAGAGATTCAACCCCTCCAAAACTTGCAATCTCCCCAGGGTTAAAATAAATCCTTGCATCCTGATGATGAACCATGACGCTTCACAATGAAAATATTTTTTTATTAGACAACAAATATACAGATGACTGTGTCTCAGCCCTCCCATCTTCACTCCATCTTCTCCCATTTTTCATCTTCTCCACATTGCTTCTGCTTTTCAGCACGGTCCATCAACTTCCCTTGCAGGAATTCATGCAGGTTTTTCCCCTCTATCTCAATCAGCATAACCTTTGGCAAACCTAGATCAGCTCCAAACTCTCAATCTCTGAGTTTACGGGCCAGCTTGATCAAACCACAGCAATAATAGCAATTGAGGTTTATCTTTTCACTGACACAACTGGCCAGAAGCGTAAAAGCAAAAGGACCATCCCACACCTGTTTAAAAGAAAAAAAACTTTTTTAGCTCAAATGTTGCTTTGCTACATTCATACAGCGGGCTCTTTTTTGATGCACTTACATCTGGAAATAAAGTCTGAACACAGTCTTCTCATTCTTCTTTCTCTTCTTCAATATCTGCCTCTTTCACAAGTTCAGATCCTTCAGGCACCACAAACATCATTTCTTCATAAATGGGCTGTTCCACATCTACAACCCTGTCTGTCTCCATGGGATTCATTTCCTCATAAACCGGCTCTTCCATGGTGTGGGAAAACCAGCAACAGCAGCGGCAGGTGACCTGCAGCACGGTGCCCATCTCTCCCATTTTAAAGAGAATCCCTTGCCAAGCCCATGGGCACCCATTAGCACATTTAAATGTCACCAGACACTCCCCTGCGTGACGAGAGGGCACCCCAAAACTGAAATTTTACGGGTACCCCCAATTGCCCCAATAATAGTGCCCAAAGATCCCTCTCGTCGGGATGAGACCACTGAGGGGGTCACTTGATACCCCAAAATGAAACACAGTGCCATTTGGGGTGGCCTACCTCACAGGGTCAGTGCTTCCCCAAAATCACCAAAACAGCTCCTGCCGCCCAAAAATTGCATGTGCCACCTCAGGACACTCCCCTGACCTCTCCTAGAAGGCTTGACTCTATACCACGGTGCCTGCCCCCAACCCCACCCACTAGCGAGCACGGGTTGAACTGTCTCTTTGGAAGCCATTCTGCTAAAAAACTTTGGGAGGGATGCATGGCTCTACTTTCCACAGGCTGACTTTATTTTAAGAAGGATTTTTAAAACTATAGCTGAGGATTCTCTCATTTTGCACGGAGGACTTGAGAAAAGGGGTTTGTGTGTTTGTTTTCTCTCTCTCTCTCTCTCTCTCTCTCTCTCTCTCTCTCTCTCTCTTTTAAAAAAATATTTTCCCAAGCTTTAGCTCTCTGGGGCTTTGAGAAACACCAGGGTGTGTGTATGTGTGGGTGTATGTGTCTGTCTGCATGTGCGTATTGTGAGGGAAACTATTGCTTTCTTTTCCAACAAACTAAAGTGGGGGAGGCTTTTTGCCTGGAGGGAGCAAGAGAAAACAGGCACGCTCATTTCTCTCTCCCTCGCTCTCTCTCAATCTGTTTAAAAAACGAGGCATTTTCACATGAAAGAGGTAGGCGAGCTCAGCGGCTGACTTTAACTGGAGGGAACTTCTCAGCAGTAGCCAGCCGGCAAGTTGAGGGGGGGGCTTTGAGAAACACCGGTGTGTGTGTTGGGGGGGTTGGGGGACTACTGTTTTCTTTTCCAATGTGTGTGTGAGTGAGAAAAGGCTTTGCTGCTTTCTCTCTCTCTGTATGAGCACATTCCATGCTGTCTCTCAGCCCCACGTTTTTGCAGCAGCTGAGAACTGGGGGCTAATTTTGGAACCTGCGGAGCTTGAAGCACATTTTTTTAAAAATCAAACAAACTGCACCAAGCACATTCTTTCAGCCTTCCCTTGTACAATAAATAAATAAATAAAACCCACAAAGGTTATTTTTCTTCTCAACATTTTCTGATGCACAAGCATTTCCTGTACAGCTCAGCCAACTCCATTCCAGACAGTAGTGTGTGTGGGGGGCAGAGACTATGGCATCCTCTCTCTCTCTTTCTAAGATGGTGGCGTGCAGAAAGCTCGCAGCGGGAGCTCCTGAGAGATATATCGCCTAGAGGCTTAAGAACCGTTTAAGAACCATTTAAGAACTGCTCCAAAGGAATGTTTGGAAGCTTAAAGGACTGCTCCATAGTTTTGTCTGAAGAATTGCGAGGAATGCTGGAGGAATTAACAGCTGGTGAGGCCTGCAGGTGGGGCACCTCCGAGTCTAGAGCTGCAGGAGAGACGCCTCGCAGTCCGGCTTGGAGGGGGCGATTCTCCGGCGGACTGACGCCGAGATGCGTGCTTTCTGCCCGAGCCAATGCTCAGATTGGGAGAGGTGGTGTCGCATTTAGTGCTCCAAGTTGTGCTGCACCGGAAGGGCCTGCCGGTTTGGTGCCGGGACCAGACGTGGAGTCGGGGCCGGGTGATGCCCAGAGCCAGGGACAGACACGGAGCCAGGGCCGGGTGACGGCGGGACAAAGACGTGGCACCCCGTGGAGCAGGAATTAGGTGGTGGCAGTACCACTGACGCGGTCTGCTTTGGCGGGTGCAGCGGCTCTTGCACTGGCCTTAGTGGGTGTGGCTTTGACACTTGTGCCAGCAGTCACGGCAGTGGTCCCTGCAGGCACGGCCCCAGCACTTACTCCAGGAGAACTGCCAGCGACAAGTCGACCCTTTGTGAGACCAGGGACGAGGGAGCCAGGATAGTGCAGCGGCAGGATCAGCAGGGCGACCGCGACCCCGGCATAGTTGGGTCCCGGTTGGAGGGCCGTGACATCCTGATTAATATCTTCTGGCCCTGTATATCCTCACCTGCTTAGCACTCCTACATTCCCGTCAGGCTCAATGCCTGTGGTGGTTGTTCCAGCCAGGAGAAGGAACTTGACGTCAACAAGAGCCTTCCCCCCCATATGGGAGCAGGAGGGGACTTTTCCAGATCAGGGACATACCACCAGGCAGTTTATATCATATTCTACTGGAAACTGAGCAACTGGGGATGAATGGAGAGTGGCTGAGGGTTGCTTGTGGTGGCACGAATGCTGAGTGTGTGGTTGTCTGTTGTGGTTACTGGAGTAAGGATGTTGTGGGTGTTAAGAGTCTTGTAACCAACAGAAGTATTTGCAGCATTTGTTTTGTAGAATCTCTGTGAAGGCAAGGAATTGCTCGATGTTAGTTGTGGAAGGGGTGCAGATCCTGTGGTTATGGACTGGCAGCCTGATAATTGTGAAGACGGCCAGGTTTGTGCCATCATGCGGGATCAGCATATCCCAGTGCTCTTGGGGAAGGGGAAATATAGCGATGGGCCTGGGCACATGGTTAAGGGAAGGACGTGGAGATGGAGCGAGCCTCAGCGCCCTTCCAGCCTTCAGCCCATCCCAAGGGTGGCCGGAGGTGGGGAAAGGATTGTTAACTCTCCTCCGTCATTGGTGTTGTGTAACACCAGGTCCATTAATAATAAAACATCAACCCTTCGGGACTTTGTTATAGATCAACAGGTGGACCTGGCACGTGTGACCGAGACTTGGGTGAGGGAGGGTGAGATGGTTGCACTTGCCCAGCTTGCCCCACCAGGTTACTCGGTCCTTCACCAATCACGGACTAGGGGGCGGGGGGAGGAGTGGCCATTTTCATTCGGGAGGCTTACTCCTTCAGGGCGCTCCCGCCTGTGGAGATCGCAGGCATAGAATGTGTCGGCATGATGCTGGAGGCTGCAGAGAGTTTGGCAATCTGGCTGGTGTACCGTCCGCCCAATGCACTGGCCAGTAGCCTGCCATCCCTGCTGGAGGCCATATCAGGCTGGGCGCTGGATCACCCTAGACTGATTGTCTTGGGTGATTTCAACGTCCATGCTGAGGATGCGGCCTCTGGCCGGGCTACGGAGCTAGTGTCGACCATGGCGATGCTGGGACTCTCACAGTACATCTCAGCCCCCACACATCGGGCCGGTCACATGCTTAATCTGATCTTCACGGTGGGGGTGGAGGAGGACCGGTTCACTGCGGAGGCAGTGCCATGGCCGGACCACCTGGCTCTGAGGGCCCGTTTGAATGTTCCACCCCGACCCTTTGTGGGTGGCGAGCAGATTTATGCTCGCCCGCAGGACCAGATGGACCCCATCCGGCTCCAGAAGGCCCTGCAGGATCCGAGGCCCCCTGGCGGCTTGTTAGATGAGCTAGTGGAGGACTGGTATGACCGGCTCTCTGCGGTCATCGTCGAGATCGCTCCCAGGCATCCTCTCCAAGCTCATCTGAGGCGAGCTCCTTGGTATACCCAGAAGCTGCGGCGGATGAAATGAGAATTGAGACTAGAGAGACATTGGCACCGTGCTCGCGACTAAGTGTCAAGAGCATCTTATAGGACGCTTATGAGAGCCTATGAGGTGGCAGTCAAGGCAGCTAAGAAGGATTTCTTTGCGGCTGAGATTGCATCTGCGTGCTCACACCCGGCCCAATTATTTAGTACGATTCGGTGTTTGACAGATCTGCCACAGGGCAGATGAAAGGATAGGGAATTGGACATTGGTTGTGAGGCTTTTGTGAGCTATTTCGCAGATAAAGTCTTGGCACTCTGACGTGACCTCCCCACCACGAGTGAGACAGTGAGTGAACTCGAGGCCCCTTGAATGTCTTTGGATCCGGGTTTAGAGTGCTTCAGTCCGCTCAGCTTGGACAAAAGTTGACAGACTGCTGGCTGCTGTCCGCCCAACCACATGCGACCTTGATCCGTGCCCCTCCTGGCTTATTAAGGCAGGTCATGAGGGGTTTCGAGGTGCTCTGTGGGACATTATCAACAGGTCCCTTACTGAGGGCCAGTTCCCCAGAGCACTCAAGGAGGCGATGGTCCGCCCTCTCTTAAAAAAGCCATCTTTGGACCCGGCCGAATTGGCCAACTATCGACCGGTGTCTAATTTGCCCTATTTGGGCAAATTGATAGAGAGGGCGGTGGCGGTACAGTTGCAGGGCTTTCTGCAGAGCTTTCTAGAGGATGCTTCAGTCCTAGATCCCTTCCAGTCCGGCTTTCCCCCAGGTCACAGGACGGAGACGGTGCTGGTCGCCCTGACTGACCATCTCCAAAGGCATCTGGATCGAGGCGGTGTGGTGGTATTGCTGTTGTTAGATCTGTCGGCTGCGTTCGATACGGTCGACCATCAGCTGCTGATCCGCTGCCTCGCTGATGTGGGGATTCAGGGGCTTGCCCTTCAATGGTTTGCCTCTTTCCTCCAAGATCAGGGACAGAGGGTGGTGACTGGAGATCGGCAATCCCGGAGGCACCCCCTTGAGTGTGGGGTGCCGCAAGGGGCAGTGTTGTCTCCAATGCTATTCAACATCTATATGCGCCCCCTCGCCCAGACTGCCTGGAGTTATGGGCTTGGTTGTCACCAATATGCAGATGACACCCAGCTCTATCTGATGTTGGGTGGCCAGTTGGACTCTAGCCCTGATGACCTGCATAGGGCATTGCAGGCCATGGGTGGTTGGCTCAGGCGGAGCTGACTGAAGCTAAACCCGGCGAAGACAGAGGTCCTGGGCCTGAGTCAGTCTGGGGTTGGGGCTCCCTCTCCCGACCTTAGAGGGGGCACCTTTGGTGCTGTCGCCAGAGGTTAGGAGTTTGGGGGTGCTCCTGGACCCCTCCTTAATGATGGAGGCCCAGGTGGCAGCCACTGTCAAGTCAGCATTTTACCATCTTCAACTGGCACGACAGTTGGTCCCCTACTTCAACCGTGATGACCTGGCCACTGTGATCCATGTGACGGTCACCTTGAGGCTAGACTACTGCAACGCTCTCTACATGGGGCTGCCTTTGTCGCAGATCCGGAGGCTGCAGCTGGTGCAGAACGCAGCAGCCAGGCTGTTGATGGGACTCACGAGGTGGGATCACATCCATCCAGTGCTTAAGGTGCTGCACTGGCTGCCAATAGCATACTGGATCCGCTTCAAAGTACTGGTGCTTACCTTTAAAGCCCTATATGGCCAGGGTCCGGCTTACCTGAGGGACTGCCTTTCCCCATATGTTCCCCCAGGAGTGCTATGGTCCAGGGGACAACATCTGCTGGCTATTCCAGCCCCCAAGGCGGCCAAATATGCTGTTACCAGGGTCAGGGCTTTTTTGGTGGCAGCCCCTACCTGGTGGAATGAGCTCCCAGAGGAGATCAGGGCCCTGTGGGACCTTATGCAGTTCCGCAGGGCCTGCAAGACGGAGTTCTTCCACCAGGCTTTCGAGTAGGGGCTGCCACCACAATTGGACCATCACTGTGGGGATACCATGAGGCATACTGGCCTTGGTATGAGATTACAAATTGGTGGGACATCATTGGAGCAGGGGCAATATGCCGCCAGTGTGGAGCGTTGACCAGTTCTAACTGAGATATATGTTTTGTTTTCCGCTGTTCTAATGGTTTTATTGCTAGTTGATTATGCTTTTAAGTATTTTACATGTCATTGCCCCCATGTGTTATCGGCAATGTATGGCTTGCTGCCTCTTGTTCGCCGCCCTGAGCCCATGTGGAAGGGCAGGGTATAAATCCAATAAATAAATAAATAAAATTTTTCTGGGAAAGTAAGCTTTAAAACTCTTGTTTGCTGCTTGTCTTTTTCTAAAAAAGGCTGCTTGCAAACTAGCTATGCTTATGGGTTACAACTGTTGCTTGTATGCTGAATGGCTTAAAATGGAAGCTAGAAACCAAGGTTGTGGGGTGTTTACCTGGTAAGTTTTGCCTCCCTTTGCTAAAACTTTTAGAAGGAGCCTGCGTGTAGCTATTTAAACTGTAATTTTTTTTAAAAAAAAAAAAGCTGTTAGCTTTTGAAGGGAGCTGCGGGGGACTCTATGCTCTCAACCGGATCTGCTGTCCCTGTAAAAGGGGGGTGTCTGTCTGCAAACTAACTTTCCATCTTTCTCTCTGCTTGCCTCTCTCTCTCTCTCTCTCTGTGTGTGTTTCAAATTAACACTGCTTTCTATGGGTAATTTGTTTTTGAAGGATTCTTTCTCTGCTCACAGCCTGCTTTCCTAGTGGGCTTTATTTAAACCATAGCTGAGGATTCTCTCATTTTGCATGGAGGACTTTTTAGAAAATGGGATGCCTCTCTCTCTCTCTCTCTTTCCTCTTGGGGGGGGTGTCTTGGGGGAAACTAGTGCTTTGCTATGGGGCTTGCCTTTTTAATAGGAACACACCTTTTTTCCTTCTCTCCAATAAGAGGGAAACCCATGCTTTTTTGGGGGGGAAGGGGGATGCTTTGCAAGCACTGGTGCTTTGCTCTGAGGGCTCTGGGAACCATCTGCCTTGGCGGGGCATCTCACACAGTCATTTCTGCAGTAAACATTGTTTGTACAATGTACAAAAAAAATCCCACAGGCTTGCTGGTTTTCTGTTTCAAAAAAAAAAAAAATACAAGCAGAGAGTTCCTGTTTTCGGTGCTGCAATGGCGGTTGCTCTCCCTGACATTTGGGGGAGCAATTCGCACACCAGCGGCACAGAGGGAAGCCACCACTGCCATTCCCCCACAGAGCCCTAAGGATTGGCTCCAAGCCATAGGGCTTTTGAGTAGCCTCTTCAATGGTGTAATGCCAGAGAATTGAGGCACCCCTCTGTCCTGACGGTCCTGCCACTGTGTGGCCTTCGGGCACAAACTGGGCTGACAGGAACAAGTGCTGGAGGTCAAGCAGAATTGGGAGGATGTAAACGCGGTCAAACGGGACCAACAAGGAATGTGAGTCAAATGTAAATGAACTTTGAAACAAGCAGAAAAACTCCCTACCCCCTCCTATCTTTAAGGTGAGAGAGAGAGGAGAGACACCTCCGACTTGCGTGAACAGATAAGTGGAAAAGAGGGGGGGGATGGGGAAAAATAAGCAATTGGCTTGTTTTGAGAGACTTACCACAGCAGATTTAATCTGGAAGCGATTTTCAGAAGTGGTGAAATAGCGAGTGGCTTAAGTAAACAATACGCCATGTTGGCAGGCACGGGGAAAAAAGGAACACAAGCAAAACCAATGGGCGGCCAGAGTCCAAGGCCGGAAGAGGGAGTGGATGTCATGAAACTCCTAGTGGATACCATCAAGCCCGTGATGGAACAACTCACTGGTATTAACCGGCAGTTGGTCACACTAAATCAAAAAACTTTGCATCACAGCAACTCCAGTTGGCAAAAACGGCCAAAAAGATGGAGCAAATGGTGGAAGTTGTGAAGGAGATGTATGCCACAAATAAGAATATAAAGAAAAAGATGGGAGAGTTAGTGAATAAGCAGAACTACCAGGAAACTCGTTTGCTGCCATTACAAATGAAAAAAGCCAACATGGTCCTTAGATTCCAGGGAGTTCCTGAATCAGCTAAAGAGGACCTGAAGAAAATACTCAGTGAAATTATCACGCCAACAACAGGCTTGAAAATGGAAGAAATTACACATGATATGGAAACAGCATATAAGGTGTATTCTAATTACACCAAAAAAAATAGCCTGCCTGGGGAAATAATGGTCAGATTCTCAAGAAGACAGACCAGAGATGCAATCTTAAAAGCAACATCAGCAATTCCACAGAAACTGGGAAATACAGCTATCAAGACCTTAAAAGACATTCCATTTGAAATATGTTAAGAAATAAAAAACTATAAGGACTTAATTCTTTTTCTCCAAACCAATCAAATTCCATACAGGTGGGCGGTGCCTGGAGTTGTCATCTTTAAAATCAACAACAAGAGAGAGAAGACTGGCTTCATTTTTAAAGCCAAAGAATTTCTAAAACGCCATCTGGGATCTAAAGAAGAAGGAGAAACCGGGTCAAGTGGCTCCACCCCTTCGGAGACGGATGAAGACCTGGCCACGGAAGAGGGAGCTGCTGCCATCAAATCATCTTATGACTTTAGAGATAGAAAGCCTAGATAAAGGCAAAAGGACTCTAGAAATTGCCTTTATGAAGCGAGCTGGAGGGGGTGCTCTGGAATCTCATAACAAGTAACAAATTAACAATTTAGCTGAGATAGACAGGAACTCACAACACGCATTGTTTATTAACACTAAAATACTAACATTTAGCTTAACACAGATATGATCTCCTTCTCTTGGGGTTTTAGTATAGTGTGGGTTTACTTTTCTTTATCCCTAGATGTAGTTCCCTTTCCCTTTTTTTCTTTGTAGTTTTAGTAGTATATACAAAAATCAATAAAAAATCCCCTGGGGGGGCCAAAAAAAAAAAAGTTTGCAGTAAGCACACAAATTCCCTCCTTCCCTTGTACAAAATAAAAAAACCCCACAGAGGCTCGCTGTTTCCCTTTTCCAACATTTTTTCTGACTGAATCATAAACATTTCCTGTATAGTGCAGCCTTCCCCATTCCAGACAATAGCGAAGTGGGGGGCAGCTGTCAAATTGTTTCTGGTTCTGAGGAATAAAAGAAGTGTATACCCCATTACTACTCCCTAGGGTCAGGGATTCCAGGGCTCAAACCAGGAGCCTCAAGGATAAGACTGGGATCTCACTCTATGATTCATCATGAACTATGCATTCTCGGGTCAGAGTCCACTTCAGGAACAAAAATTGGACATTTAATACTTGCTGTATAATTGGTCTGATATTAATACAAAGTCCTGACAATATCAGGGAGTTTGCATTTGAGAACAAGGACACAGTTCCATTTGTTCCTGGATTTATCCATAGAATCTTTTGACCCAAAACTAATAAAAACAGGCCTGCACATTATCCTGACACATATTTTCTTCATTATTTGTGACAAAAAGTTTCTAAAGTAATAACCTTCAGGAAGCAAATTGTATAAGCAATACTTACAGGATTTCTCCAAACTAGAGATGAGTCACTCTACAATAGGGTGTCTTGGGGAAGAAGTTTATGATGCATGACTTTATGTAAGACTACAAAACATGGGTGGCCAAACTGCGACTTGGGAGCCACATGTGGCTCTTTCATACATATTGTGCGGCTCCTGGCAGGGTGGTTGGGAAAATGAAGGGGACGCATGCCTCACTGATTGGTCTTTCCTTCCCCAGCCATTGTTCCCCTACCTGAATAGGTTTGAGGTGGAGGGGGGAGCAGAGATAGAAAGCAACTTTAACTTCAAATGAGTTTTAAAAGCACTCCCCCCCTCGTATGGGGAAGGCATTTGTCTCTTTAAATCTTTTCACCAAGCCAGCCAGCAGGGGGGCAGAGGGGCGTAGAGAACACATTTAAAGTTGCTTTCTTTCCACTCCCCCCCATCTATTTGCTTTCTTTCCACTTGTTGTGTACCTGAGATTTCCCCCTAAAAACAACAACCTTGGATTTTTGATAAGTATCAGACATTCATCCAGACAGTAAGAGACAAAAGCCTCTATCAGAGAGGACAATCCTGATGTTGTTCTTGATAGGAGACTGTATCATCAGCAAAAAGTAGGATAGAAACTTTAACATTAGCAAGGGATGAAGAATCACAGTCCTGGTGCAGAGACAGCAGAAATCATATTATTGATATACATGTTAAACAATAAAGGGGCCAGCACACACCCCTGATGTACTCTACACTGTAGGCAAATCATGTTGGAAAGTTGTTCCTCTAATCTACAGTGGACTTGTGCAGTGGAATTAGAATACAAAATCTCAATCAAAGCCAACAGTCCCTTGTGAATAGACTTTAGAGCCAGCGTGGTGTAGAGGTTGTGGTTAAGAGCAGCAGACTCTAATCTGGAGAACCAGGTTTGATTCTCCACTCCCCCACATGAAGGCAGCTGGGTGACCTTGGGTCAGTCACAGTTCTCGCAGAGCTCTCTCAACCCCACCTACGTCACAGGGTGTCTGTTGTGGGGGAAAGGAAGGGAAGGCAATTGTAAGCCACTCTGAGACTCCTTTGGGTACTGAAAAGTGGGGTATAAAAACTCCCTCCTTGAGCCACAATGGTTGTGGGTATCAAAAGCTGCCATCAAATCCATGAAGGCAGCAGCAAGGATCTCCTGTCCTGACTCTGGGTTGCATATTTATTAAGAACTATAATGTCAGAAGTTGAAAATCTGTACTGGCCCCTCACCTAAAACTGGCCTGTTCCCTTCCCAGGATTTTATTGGTCTCCAACCCATCCATGTGTCAGTAATAAAGGGATAGAGTATAAAGTTTCCTGGTCACTGATAAAAGGCTAACTGGCCTGTAGTTAGACAAGCCGCTTCGTCTCTTCTTATAAACTGGTATTATGATAAATGTCTCCGAGCGGGTGGCATAACTCCTGTCACATTTAGCTGAATGATGACAGTCGCCAATATATTCTTTCACCACGAAATATTGCCTTTGAAAAGTTCTGGGGCTTCTCTTCTAGTAGTGTTGCCAACCTCCAGCTGAGGCCTAGATATCTTCTGGAATCACAACAGCTCTCCCAACTACAGAGATCAGTTTCCCCTTAGGGTTGTCAACTCCAGGTTGGAAATTCCTGGAGATTTGGGGGTGCAGCCTTGGGAGGGTGAGGTTTGGGGGGTCAATGGCATTATCCCCCTCTAAGGTTTCTCCCTTCCTCAAACCCCACACTCACCAGCCTCCATGCTCCAAATATCTAGGAATTTCCTAACCTGGAGTTGGTAATCCTATCTCCTTCCCATCCAACAGCCAACCTACCTTTATCTACCCCTCTCTCTTAAGCTTTCTGTCTCACCACACCCAATACGGTGCCAGCCACTGGGCATGGACCATTTGCATGGAGGAGGTGGAGAAGAAGAGAGGGAAGAGAAGGTTGAATTTATACCCCACCCTTCACTACCCGAAGCAGTCTGACTGACTTAGAATCTCCTTTCCCTTCCCCTCCCCACAGCAGACAACCTGTGAAGTAGGTAGGGCTGAGAACTCTTTTGAGAACTGCTTGTGAGAGAACAGGTCTGAATGAACTTGTAACTGACCCACTGTCAGACTCCCGGACAAGAGACTCGCAACAATACTCTCTTTGGCAGCCATTTGTTTATTAAGATATCGTCATGATCCAGGCTAGAAGAGTACCATGTCAGAACTGAGGTTCTGGTGGGAAGATTCAGAAATACAGACATTTCAAACAGGGACCCCCGCCCAGAATGACCAATCACACTTCGTAGCCATCCCACCTAGCACGTGCATTCACTAACCCCCCCCACACACACACACACACATCTGGGAATATACTATCCCATTATCTACAATAGCAAGCTGGCACAGCTCTGGTTTCAAGGTCATCCCTCGAGGAGGGAGGTATCTTAAGAGTTATGATACCTATTGATAGAGTGGTTCACACACTCAGCCATTCACACACCCCGTAGGAATTTCCCTCCCCCCTGCAACTATGGCAAACTAAGCAGAGTTTGACATACAAGGTCACACCAGCAGCTGCATGTGGAGGAGTCGGGAACCAAACCCGGTTCTCCCTGATTAGAGCATCAACTGTTTCTTTAAGTATTTGCACAGCTGTACACAATAATGGAGACCAGGGATGGATTTAATGTGAGGTTTTCAGTTGGAATATCAGAGCCCAGCAGGAAAGCCGAATGGAAGCATTGTCAAAGTAAACTTCTAGAGCTTTTGGGGGTAAGAGTCTCTGGTCTCCATGACTATATTTTGAATATGTAGACACCAAATATGTATACATCATTTATTATATATAGCATGGAATCTGTTTGTAAGCATCAACTTGTATTCACAGCTCCACCAGTGAGACAGCAGCCTGAAGAAGCTAGAAAAAACGGACAGCAACCTAGGCAATCCGTAGCTGCTTCTTTTGTGACTGGATTTGGAGACAAAAAGAGAATGGTTTATAACTTCTGTGAAAAAGGACTGTAAAAGAAAATACTAATTCATTTTAAGGACACAATTTGTTGTCTGGTGCTTTATTTGTACAGTATTTGGGGGTGGGTTTTTTTGGTGGTTTGCACCCCTGGAGGAAATGGCTGCTTTGGAGAGTGGAGTTTATGGCATTATTTGAGATTCCCCCCTCCTCAACCCACCCCCTCCCCAGGTTCCACCTCTCAAAGGTCCAGGAATTTCCCAGCCTGAAGTTCGCAATCCTATTTCCTTCCCACCCAACAGGCAACCTGCCTCCATCTGCCCTTCTGTCTTCAGCTTTCCATCTCCTCCCCCCTTGTAGCCTCTGCTGTTGAATAGCAGCAAGCATCCAGGCCTAGTTGAGTCATACAAATCAAGTGGTTTCAAGTCATCCAGAAGCTGCTGCCAGAACTAAGGTTACCAACCTCCAGGTGGAACCTGGATATCTTCCAGAATTACAGCTGAACTCCAGATGACAGATATCTGTCTCCCTGAAGAAAATGGTTGGTTTGGAAGGTGGACTCTATATCTGGCTGAGGCCTCACCCAAACCCTGCCCTCCTCACATTATCATGAAATTTCCAGGAACTTCCCAATCTGTAGCTGGAAACCCTAGTCAGGCCTGGCCCTAACAAATCCTCCCTTAAAGGCCAAAATAGGCCTGGAAAGGGCCCTGCCTCCCTACCTCTCACCTTTTACTAACAGAACCCAGCCCAGAATACTGTGGCTGCCTAGCAGGAGCCACTGAAGAAATCTGTTGCTTAAAGCTACAGGGGCTTCTTTTATCATTTCTGGATTTTTAAAGCCCCCAATGTATTTTCCCCCTGATTTCACATTTTTCTGTAAATCTGGGACCCTTTTCAGGTTTGGGGAAAGATCTGGCTTGCCCATTTACAGCTCCACTGGATTTAAGTATCCAAAGATCAGCTGACTTTGCTATTAGAATATAAGGTAAGACATCACAAAAGGAGGACTTTAAAAGATTGTAGATGGAATGAAGACAACAATTCAAGAAATAACACTCACAAGAAGCCTAATGTTTTTGCAGGGAGGAGGGATAGGAAGCTAGAAAAAACAAAGCTGCAACAACCAAGACTGTAATAGCAAAAAGCCTGTTATGTCTGGACTGAAAAATCCACTATGGGACATTGGCAAAGAAGAATGAGGCACTCCTTTTCTTGGAGGTTTTTGCATCAGGATGAGTCTTGTATCTCCCGCCCCCTCTCATTTTCCTCCCCAAAACATATTATAAAGCAAAATCTGAAGAATCTTGCCTGGACAGCAGAAGAATGTAAAAGGTAACAGGACACTGCTCACCCCTCCATCTGATCCTCCCAGGGACAGGCCCTTCTCTGCTATTCTATGGAAAAAAATGTTACATCAGAATGGAGTTTTAACACAGTTTCCTGTTTATTTGTACTTGGTAAATGAAAACTGCTGATGTTGACGCTGACAGAATATAAAGGTCCACTTCCACTGACATCACAGTGAGTAAAACAGAACACCGGATGTGCATATAACAGTATAACTAAAGAGAAGGAATATTTGTTAATAAGGACCCAGATGAGACAAAGCTCAGCTTTAACCTGATCATCTCTAGACAGGGTTACTAGAAAAGTCAGAATAACTCCCATTTTTCTTTGCTCAGAAGCCTAAGGCATATAGGTAAGCTCATCTAGAAACCCTCAAATGCTATTATGATGGAGTACAAGAGCCCATCTACAGAATAACCCAACAGGGATAGCTATTATTGTAAAAACATCTGTATCACTTTACTGCAGGTAATAAGGCAGAATAAGAGACTATGTACAGTACTGAAACCTTCCATATCTTGCTTAATCCAGAATATTTGCATAATGTACACATACGAGGAAAAGCCACTTTTTGAAGTAGTGAGTTTGAAGTAACAGCAATGTTAGGTGAAAACAAATCATGCCATCACCACTCTGCTGGGCTCAAACCCCAGGTCTGGGATAAGACGTATCCTACATCATGCAGCAAATTTCCAGTATGTTCATTTGCAGCAAAATACTCACATACTGCACTTTACAATTCACTGTACACACACACACCCTGGAACAGAGACGACTACTATTTAAAAAACAGAAGCTAAGTGACCTGGGCTTAAGGCTAAGTCAAGGTCTCTACTGTTGTAGTCATGGTTAAGGAATACTGGAACTCTCAAATCCTGATTCAGTAGAAACCCTGATTAAAATTAACTGTGTTTGATGCTATTGCCAACATAGCAATTGAAGCGGGCACTGAAAAATTGTACTCTAGAAAGAAGCATGTAATCCCATGACTACACTCTCAATTGTTTAGCCATAATTAAACTTTTGGAAAGAGTCATGCCTATATAGGTCTCAAATCTCTTATCTGTCATAAGTCATTGGATAGACTTTAATTAGCCTCGCTCAGTCTCATTTCCCAATCGGTAAAACAGAAATAATAGTGACCTACCTTGGAAACAGAATAAAAACAAAATACCTTATATATTAATAGTTTTATATAAGCGGTCATTAATCTTCCACTATATTCCACTTAGATTAGCTATTCAGTCCTAGAATATAAGGCAAGGGAAAAGAAAGAGTTTATACTCTCCATCACCACACTCCTTTCTGTAGGGAAAGTGGAAAGCACACAAAACAGCAAAATATAAGTTACAGAAAGGCCAAACCCCCCTCCCTCAACTATTAATGAAGATAATTTAAATTCAGAAAATGAAATTTACCTACGGATTCTCTCAGCTTCCACCCTGCTGATAATGGCATCTGTTATACCTCTTCCACACTTTCGAGGAGTGCAGCCTGGAACGAACAAACAAACAAAACAAAAAGGTTTCATCATCCCTTACTCACCTTCTGTGCCACAGTCATACTTGCCTTTTATCTAGAAATCTTCCTGGCTGTGATTATGCTTACAAAGCAAGGAACCTGGTCACTGCATTTAGCAGCTTAAAGGTCTTGCATCTTTAAAATAAACTCAGTTTGACAAATGTACAGAAATTATATAGCAAAACAGAGCAACCTCTACCATGCAATTCTTTAGTTTGAAAAAAAAAACAACTTTAATTTCTGAACATTGGGAATGCTTGCCAAGTGTCCTGTCCAGAGAGTAATATATTTATTTTGGGACTTCAATATTACAAAGTATGGAATAAGCAATCTGGTAGCTGAGAGCAAAAAAATATAGCTGCGATTTTCTGAAGGAATATTTTTTAATCATCCTGTCATTTCAGCTGAGTTAAAAGCATTACATTGCCCTAACATATATGCTCATCTAAAATTTAGAAACTGTTAAATAATAAAAATATGACTGGCGAGTAAAAGCATCCTCAAACAAGATGTTATAATGTAAAGGAGAGCATTAACAAACCTCAGTCACCTTTTAAAATCTTTTCCTGGGCGAGTATAAAGGATTCTATTTGGCAAGGGTTTCCTTATTAAAACTAGCTTGATAAACAGGGAGCCTAATTTTGAATCAACTACCTTGAACTGGGAAGGGGTTGTGGTTCACTGGCAGAGTATCTCCTTGGCATGCACGTCCCAAGTTCAATCCCCAGCATCTCCAGTTAAAAGGATCAGGTAGGAGGTGATGTGAAAGATCTCAGCCTGAGACCTTGGAGAGCTGCTACTGGTCTGAGTAGATAATACTGACTTTAATGGGCCAGTGGTCTGACTCAGGCAGCTTCATGTGTTCATGTGTGAGTATAAAGTAGGAGGATATAAGTAAACAAAAAGATAGGGTAATGAATCCAGGTCAGCAAGGCAAGTTCTAAATTTGAAGGACTTTTATCCAGGCTAGAATGGGAACTTGAGGAAGACCAAGCTCTAGGCAAATTATCAATAAGGCAATACAACGAGGCGATACAACAAGGAAGAGCAAGATGCCTGAGAAAAAAAATGTCAGCAAGACTGTATTGAATAATTGCAAGGGGCCAGTAGCTTAAAGTATCATTGGCAAAAAAAATTGTTTTTGAAGGGCAGGTATATATTCTGACCCCTTAGAGCAGAGGTGTCAAACGAGGGCCGGATCTGACATAAATGGCACTTGTTGGGCTGGGCTATGTGTGCCTTAAAATGTATTGCCAGGTACTGGAAATAGAAACTATATAAAGGACAGCACTGGTAAGTTCTGAGTTGGTGTATCCTCACCACAAGGCCCCATGGGCAGGGAGGGGGGTGCAGAGGAAAACCCACATAGATGGACTGGAGAGCCAACAGTACAACATTGGGCAGATGTGCCCATGATGCTTGACTGCTGCAGATGAGGTTGTTCTGCCATGCTGAAATCACAATGGAGTTGCTCTGCCCACTCCCCCTGAGTACTCCCTCCCAGTTTGCTCGTGGGCCATGTAAGAGCCCTGGACGGGCCTTACATTTGACACCACTGCCTTTGAGTTAAAAAAAAAAAAATGTCAAGGTGGAAAACCACGAATGAAGCTTCAATAACAGATTAATATGCATGGTCCATGAACAATTACAATTTAACTAAACCCAAGATATGTAAAATGATAACAAATTTAGTAGAGTTGCCTTCAATTTTCCAGGGTTTCCTAAGATTTTTGTTTTTTCAAAAAATAAGTATTTCTGATTTATCAAAATTGATTTCTAGAAGTTGATGAGACCCTGAACTTCCTTGGTGGTCTCCCATCCAAATACTGACCGGGGCCAACCCTGCTTAGCTTCTGAGATCTGACAAGATCAGCCTGTTTCCTGTATATTTTTGCTTTGGTAACACCTCATACTTCACCCTCTTCCAACACCTTAACAAAAATTATTCTACAGGACAGCAAAACTGTTTGATTACACATGTTGAGTCTGAGTTCTTGGGCCAATCCAATAAGCAGTGGGCACCCATGACAACTACCTATCCCAACCACCACCAATACTCTAATTTGCTCATCTGAATGTCCATCATGGCTTCAGGATCTTATATGTGAGCAACTGTGACATTTTGGTCAGCTACCCTGCTAGGAATACTGCACCCTTTGCAATGATTGATTTATTATTCTTCAAAATGCTTCTATTCTGTATTTTTCCAGAGGGAAAAACACTGCTGCAAAAAAAAAAACCCAAACAATAAAGTTTCCAAATAACTTGTCTTGCCTGACTAATCAAAAGTTTTGTCTGTACATATTATTTCAGGTTCTGCCAGGATACAGAATCTCTGGGAGAATCTCTCACTGCTTCTGGAGCACAAAAATAGGTTTTATCCATGGCCCGGAGTACAAAAAGGACTTTGAGGATTATCAAAACACAATCTGAAACCAATTTACCTCTCTTTTATCACTCCACTCAGTTCTATACAGAAGAAATCAGGAATAAAATCTAAGAAAGCAAAATAATCGACGACCTGAAAAAAGACTCAGAAATCACTAATTACTTGCAAAAGTACCCACTCTGAATTCTTCTAGTCAGCTAAACAAACAAGAAATGCCTCACTAAAAGTGCAGTACTTAGTATTTTATATGAACACCTCTGCCTTTTTTATTTTTCCTTTTTTATGTATCTAACGTATCACCATATCTTTCAGACTGAACCAGAGAAGAAATAAGAACATAAGAGAACATAACAGAAGCCAATGTTGGATCATGCCAATGGCCCATCTAGTCCAAAACTCTGTCACATAGCGGCCAAAAATACCAGGTGCCATCAGGAGGTCCAGCAGTGGGACCAGGACACTAGAAGCCCTCCCACTGTTGCCCCCCCAAGCACCAAGAATACAGTGCATCACTTGCCCCAGCCTGAGAGTTTCTATCTATACCTTGTGGCTAATAGCCACTGATGGAGTTCTGCTTGATGTTGATGAAACATCAAAGGCAATAAGCAACGGAGATGGTTGATCTTTGGAAATAAATGGCCCATTTGAGAATTAACCTTTTCCTTAGCCTGATGGATTCCTCATGTACAAAAATGACAGCAAAAAAAAAATTGTAATGCAGAAAATGTGAATGGTTATTTTAAGTGAAAAACGTCTTCAGACTTAATAATAGAATCATAGAATCGTAGAGCTAGAAGGGTCCATACAGACCATCTATTCCAATCCCCTGCTCAATGCAAAATCAGCCTACAGCATCAATGACAAGTGTTTGTGCAGCCGCTGCTTAAAGACTGTCAGTGAGGGTGAGCTCACCACCTCCCTAGGTAGTCGAATAGAATGTTAAGCAAGACAGAACACGGACTCTTTTGCCCCTTCAGAATGTGCAGGTGCTGGAGGGCGGAAGGGGGGGGCACAAGGGTACATCTGAAGTGGGTCCTTCTATCCTGGCGATAGGATAATTACCAATTATGGAGGCAAAGATAATGTAGTAGAGAGAACTCTTTCCCCATCAATAAGTAAATCCTATAGGTCCACAAGACTGATTCTTCTTTGTCTACCAGTTTTGAAGCTAAGAGCATGAACTTGGGTGTATTTTCACACATACATTTGTATAGATAAGTGCAGAAGCACTTATCTGCTGTGACTCGGGGGGGTGTCAAAAAAATCCCAGCTGCTGCAATACTGAGCAAGAAGTAATGCACATTTTCATCTACTGCTTCACCTGAACTAAGAATAATCAAGAATGTGGGCAGATGCACACTTCAGAACCTTCTGCAATATTTTACAGCAAACAACTAAAAATGTTTAGCTAACCAGATTACCCTTACTCTGGTCCACTGGTACCCTTCTCAAAGCAAAGCTTTGCTAAATACTATACTGCTGTCTTAAGTAAGGACTAGGAAAGAGCACCACTTGGAGGAATGGCAAGAGATATGGATCACAAAACAGGCAGGAGATAAGTTCCAACAGACTCCTCAAGAGCACTAAGCAAGATCAAACCTAAGCAATAACCAAAGTTAGACATAATATATACTGTATACAGCTAACCAAATAATCCTGCTTAAATCCATGACAAATGTCAAATTAGAGAAGAGAGATGGATCATCAGAATGAGCATCTCAAGAGTGCCCTCAAGTGGAGATTTCAGAAAGCTCTGTCAGAGTGGAAAAGCAGAAGAAAATAAGTATTAACAATGATTCCCCCCCCAAGTATGCTTTTCGTTTTACTGGTAATTCTAGTGTGAAACAGCTTATTGGTTCAAAACAAGTCTAGATTATGCTGTTAAGAAATGCCCCTCAGGCTCGGTGATCTTCCCTGACTTATCCATAATTCCAGGATTCTCTTTTGGACTGTGAGTTCCTAGGACAATTAATGCTACTATTATCGAAGAACCACCTACCTGCATAACAGGGTGTATGTGATGCAACAAGTCTTACCCCATGCAAGATGGGTGTTGGCAAATGCTGGGACTGACTAGAAGCTTGGCTATTCTCTTTAAACATTCATTCTCCCCTTCTCTGTTTTCTCGACACAATGACAACTCGGACAAGTAGATAAGGCTGAGAGCAAGTCACCTTGTAAGCTTTCATGGCAGACTGGTGGGTCGACCCTGGGCCTCTCAGATCTACTCTAACACCACCACACAGGCTGGTAATGACACATGGTACCAGAACCAAGGGGTTAAAATTAAATCAAAAGTTTTCAGCTAAACATTAGGAAGAACTTCATGACCATTAAAGCGGTTCCTCAGTGGAACAGGTTCCTTAGGTGGTAGTGGGCTCTCCTTCTTTGGAGGTTTTCAGACAGAGGCTAGAGAGCCACCTGACAACAGTGCTGATTCTGTGAACTTAGGCAGATCATGAGTAGGGAGGGCAGGAAGGGTTGCATCAGTGCTTAGTTCTCGTGGCCCTTTCTTACACACCCAGGGAAATGCTGATTGCCACTTTGGGGTCAGGCAGCAATTCTTCTCCAGGCCAGTTTGGCCAGTGATCCCGGAGGTTTTTTTGCCCTCTTCTGGGCATGAAGCAGGAGTCACTGTGTGTGTGGGGAGGAGGAGTATTTCTGAATTTCCTGCATTATGCAGGAGGTTGAACTAGATGACCCTGGAGGTCCTTTCCAACTCTATGATTCTACTTTTAAGATCCCCATGAATTCTAACAGTATTTATAGTAAACACATATGTGGTGTTAAAGAGTTTATTTATGTAAGATATTTATACACCATGTTAAATATGCAAATTCAAGGCAGCTTTGGAGTTGGGTTACTATTATCATTAGCTTCTGACCCATTAAAGAACATGCAGGTACTCAGATTGCTTGCCATAACCACTATAAAGATTTCTCTGATTAAGGATTTTTTATCTTGCCTCTCTCTGAACACAGATAATGTATTTGTTTACTTCATTTATATCCCACATGTCTCCCAAATGGGGTCCCAAAGCAGCTTACATTGTTCTCCTTTTCTCCATTTTATCCTCACAATAACAATGTGCAGCCATGATTGAATCAGTGGTAGAACACATGTTTTGTCTGCAGAAAATCCCAGGTATACTCTGGCATCTCCAGCTAAAGGATCTCAGGTAGCAAGTATTGGGAAACACCTATTTCTGTACAAGACCATGGGAGACAATACTGAGCAAGATAGGCCAGTGGTCTGAATTTGTTTCAGACAGCTTCATATGTTCCTATGTGTAAAAGGAAACAATCACTTTCTAACCAAATGGAACAGTTCTGGCAATAAACAATGCTAACTTGCCCAGGTTCAATACACATCAGAAATATTGTCATCTAAGTAATCTTAAAGTATAGAAAGTACCCTTGGGCAAGTAGCTATGCAGAACAATGAGCTGCAAAAGAAGTTTCCCCTCCAGCTCCTATGACCTCCCCTCGCAAGACCATTTATTCCACTTTCTGGGATTTTATCTGGAATTAGAACTTTACTCTAAAAATATAAATCTCTGGATTCTGTAATGGATACCATTTCACACTTGGAAGCTGAATGCTGCTATTCCTAGTATAATTACTTGATTACTTTTGTACCTTCCAGAAGAAGCAAAATGAATCTCAGGAAAGCCTAAGGCAGGAGACAGCAGGCATGAGGAGAAAGTAATAGACTTAACCCACATAGCACTTTTTCATTCATTGCTTAACTGGGATGGTGAAAACACAAAGAGAAAAAAAATAACAGTTGCTCCTACAGAGACAAAAGACTTCATTTAGAGTTAATATTTGGCTACCTTTTGGCACCAAAGCCACAGACAGATAGGTTCCTTCAGAACACAGGTCACATGCAAATACCTTCAAAACGTTTGTGGCTGTCATAGTCCTCTGAACAGGGTACCTCGATAAATCTGTCCTCTATGATTTCTCTGTAATGACCCAGTACTTCTGTAACTCCTTCTTCACTGAACAAATAGCTACCACTCAGAAGATAGCCCAGCACAACAGAGGAGAGAAGGAATGCCACTTTCAGCCACTTCTGGTGAGAATCCTTTTGATTATTTCCTTTGATAACACTAAAACAAACAAAAAAAATATGAAAACAGCTTTAAAATTTTATTATTATCATCATCATCATTATTATTATTTCAATTTATTAATCACCCTATCCCAGCTTACACTGGGCTCTTGGCAATGCACAAAAGGCAAAATACCATGGAACAAATACAAATTTTAAAATATTTGTATACAGTCATTAAAAATAAAACCAGAATAAAAGATCCCAGATGGCAGTCCATAATATTCTGTTCCCATTCTGGACTGCCTGGCCATTTGGTGGGAGAGAGAGAGAGGGAAACTTAAGCAAAATATAGATAGAGGGAAGAGGGAAAGGGTGCCAGCCAGTGCAACCAACCATTGCTGCCCTCAACGAAAAGCCTGGTGGAACATCTCTGCCTTACAGGCTCTGTGGAATTGCACAAGTATGCAAACTGCCACATGCATTTTGTGCGTTGAAGATCTAGCTCTGAGGGTTACTCTAGCAGAAAGCTAAGTCAGCTACACAAGTGAACCCAGACACATTTAAAATGTATATGATTTAATGTAAACTTGGACCACACTATAAGGACTTGGACTGTTTCACATCAACTCATATTTCATGCTGCTCTAACCACAGGTAGGCACTGCCCAGCTGCCCAGAAGAAGGTGGACCCAAATACCAGATGCAAATGCACCCTAGAGCAAGGCTGCTTGATATACACATTTTCATGCCTTATTCACATGGTGCAGCTAAGCCCTTGCTCAGACTCATATATGATGACATACCCTGAAGATGTTAATAGATCAGTCCCTAGTATTTCTCTCTACATTGGTAAGTTAACCATAAATATTCACATCTCTAAATTCCACAGAGAATCTGAATACCTGCGCTCCACCTCCATTCCCTCTTAACAATACAGTTGGTAGAAAAGCTACACAGGTAGTTTCCCCATGATAGAGGGCCAATACCAAGGCAGAAGTCACCAAGCAAGCATTAGCGAAGAAAAATAAATACTCCCAAAGAAGAGCAAATGCTGACCAGCTTGTTACAGAAATGTCAAACACAGGATACCCATGCATTCATGCCAGAATAAGTATCCATAGCAAAACCTAACATGTACAGACTCATAAAGTACCCTCAGATGTATTAACACACAGTGAACATGCTGCAATTCAAAGTTTTTCAAGGCAGCATTATGCCCAATGCAGCCACTGACCCAGCTGTCAAAACCCACTTACAGTAGGAAAAAGAAACTGTACTTCCTACAGTACTACCCATCACCACACTTAACTCCTGCACAGAGAAACACAAAAGAAATTAAGCAAATTCAATCAGAATACACAGCAACCCCTGCATTATGTCATATTATAATAATAAAAGGAGGAGAAGGAGAAGAAGAAGAAATTGGATTTATACCCCGCCCTTCACTACCCAAAGGAGTCTCAGAGTGGCTTACAAGCTCCTTTCCCTTCTCCTCCCCACAACAGACACCCTGTGAGGTAGGTGGGGCTGAGAGACCTCTCTCAGAAACTTCTCTTTTTCAAGAACAGCTGTGCCAGAACTATGGCTTCATCTTTTCACATGACAAGAGACATCTTTTCACTGTGCCTAGATCTGGCTCTGACTGAGAGCTCCCTTTCCCCCAGTTCCCAGCTATCACTGATGAGATAGCAGAGGGAGGGCATCTGGCAGCTAATCACACTTCTACTGTGCTTGCATCCAGTTTTAAGAGACAGTCTTCGATTGAGAAGTAAAATAATAATATTTGGATGTATTTAACTATAGGCAGGCTTCACAGAACAGGACTTTTCAATTTCATCCTTCTGCTGCAGTGAAATAAACTCCCCCCCCCCCCGTGTTGTTCCTGGGGGTCAGTGGGATGCTCAAAAACAGCACCGAAGACAAAATGAGGGTCTGCTTTGAGAGGTAGGAATCAGCAAAAGTTGCCAACCCATCTTCCGCTCACAGAAATGGCATTGCATCAGAGGAGCTGCATGGTTTGATACACCCCACTAATCAAAAGTAACCATATAATATCTCCCTGACACATACATGCTTAACTTAAGAAAAGCCCTGTTGAACTCAGGCCTGACCTAGGCATAGAGCAGTAAAGAAGTGGTAACAACCAGAGAGGACTAGGCTAGATCACTTTAGATTGCAGGTGGCAGAAAACATATTATAATAGTACCCAAAAATAAAAGTTTCTCACAAACAAAAAACCCAGAGCATGCTGTGCTACAGAGGCCTGTTTTTTTGGGGTTTTTTTACGTACTAGAGTTAGTGCCAGTTTGGTGTAGTGGTTCGGAGTGCAGATTCTAATCTGGGAGAACTGGGTTTGATTCCCCATTCCTCCACATGCAGCTGCTGGTGTGACCTTGGGTCAGTTACAAGTTCATTCAGAGCTGTTATCTCAGGAGCAGTTCTCGAAAGAGTTCTCTCAGTCCCACCTACCTACCTCTGTTGTGGGGAGGGGCGGGGAAAGGAGATTGTAAACTGTTCTGACACTCCTTTGAGTAGTGAAGGGCAGGATATAAATCCAATCTCTTCTTCTGTATTAACATAGGAAAACTGAACATTCCTTCATCTGCAGCCTGGAGTGGTAAAGTCCATACTACCACCTCAGTACTTCACCACCTTGTTCTGTTGTAGGTCTAAAACAGTCCAAGTAAATGGGGAAAACCACTGGTCAACATCAATTTAGCATTTTATACTGCTTCGATTACTCTGACTATGATGATACCGAAAACGAACTTTTTGTTAAATGAACAAGATTAGATCTGCCTGCCTAATCTTCTGTTGCAAAACTTGACTTAAAGACTTCACCTTTTCATCCTGTGTGAGAAGTCGTAGGGACGACCACACTTGGATACCTAACATAATCGAGGAAAGCAGACTGATCTGAGTCCCGTCCGTCTCACCTAAACCCCTGCCCCGGGGTGAGAAAAAGATAACAAAATACACGCAACCCGATGCTGTACAGGCTTTACTTCGAGGTTTTCCTACTGAATTCAACAGGGTCTCCTTACCCCAAGCCTGTGTGCATCACAGCAGTGTAGCCAGAGAGTCCCTGGCATGCTCGCACGGTCGCCTCCTTGTTGGAGACAAGGGCGAACACTGCCTCTCGGCGGGATGCGTTTCCTCTACCCAACGAGGATACCTGCTAAGTCGTCGGCGCTTCTCTGCCCGAGCCTCCATGCCAGTGCTGCCGCTCTCCGCAGTCCTAGAACCGGCCCGACGCTGAGGCGCCATCGCGTTAACCGGCTGACAATGATACAACACTGGGCAACCACTACACGTACATAGGGAATTAGGCAATGGTTGGCGACCAATAAACATCTCCGTTGCCCAAGGCGGAAGCAGTTGAGAGATCATCAGGCAAGAGAAAACGATATCGGAGAAAGAGAGCTGGGAGGTCGGAGAGGCTAGTACAATCGAGTTTGGAGACAGAGAACAACGCGAGGGAGAGTCGCGATGGGAGGGCAGGCGCCCTGAAAAAGAAACGGATGAGAACCACTGGGAAGTCTAAAAAGTCCAGACATTTGCATGCGGGCGGTGTGGGGGGGGTAGTAGTTGTAGTAGTAGGTCTTCTTCACCCAGAGGAGCAGAGGCTAAAAGATACTGAGGCCTCAGTAATTTGAATTCCAGAGGCAATAAATCGATGTTGTTATTATTTCCTTTGGCTTGTCCTGTTGCATCTGGTCCATGTTACATGAAGAGGGATCACGTGTGCGAAAGCTGCCAGGCGGTGCCTTCAAGTAAAGCCTGAATTTGTGCTTCCTTCACAGCGACGATTGTTGCAGAGGAATTGGGGGAGTCTTCTCAGTCGCCTCCTTCAGTATGAGGTATCTGAATGCAATAGGCGTCCAGTTGTGACACTGAATGGGCAATTGCCACTCAATTTAAAAAAAGAAAGAAATCCAACATTAGGAGTCAGTAATGGTATGTATTTTCATCCTGCAATCTCAAGGCTGCAAATCTAGGTAGGCTTTCTCCCAAACAAGTGTGCATAGGATTGTCATCTTAAATTCCCAGCGTTTGTGGGCAAATTGTCATACCTTAGGGGTGTTGGTAATCTTATTGCCTGTGTCGGTTTCCTTGTTTGTCTGTTTTTAATTGCTGCAAAATAGCATTAATTATTGATTACTTGAGTATAATCAAGTTAGGTACGGTAGATCTCTACTGTGAGGGCAGTGCACCTTTCAGCTATACAGTTATAAATCTGAAATCTAGGTGTTCTGTATTCGAGTGAAGCTGTTTGGATTAAGGTACAAGACTGCAGCATTTTACTTCATCCCAGTCCACACATCCTCTTCACTATGCCACCTAAATTTGGAAAGGTAGCAAAGGTGTTTCCATTTCTTAGATCTTCATTATGTGAGGAAATGATCCTGTCTCTAATTATACTACTGCTCCAGGTATAACACTTGATTTTACCTCTTACAGTTATGCTGTAGAAAGCATGGAAGAAAACAGAGTGATGGGTTCTTCTCCATTTGAACTTCATTTAGTGCACTTGGATCTTAAGGGAGCTCCACCAAAGGTCTCATACCTAGCAGAGGTAATGTAAATTTGATCTGTGTAACCAGGAGGTTGAAACTCTTTTGATTTTGGTTTGTTTCAGAGAAAAGTTTCAGATCCGTTTTGAAAGTAATGATTTCAAACAGAAGAAGTCTGTGCTTCACTTTTGCTTAACCAGTGTGAAAGAAGTCAACAGTTCCATATCTGATATTGCCTGCTAGTGTTTTGTATATCCTTTCTACATTGTAACTCATTTTTAAGGATGAGATTGTTCTGAAGAGCTGTTTTGTATTCTTACTTTACAGAGGTGCTGATGGTGTGCTGGAACTAGGGTTGGGAAATTTCTGGAGATTTGGGAGTGGAGCCTGGGGAGGGTGGGGTTTAGGGAGGGGAGGGTCCTTAGTGGGGTATAATGCCATACAGCGCACTCTCCAAAACAGCCATTTTCTCCGGAGGAACTGATTGCTGTTGTCTAGAGATCAGTTATACTTCTGGGAGATCTTCAGGCCTAACCTGAAGGTTGGCAACAGTACCTGGAACCCAATTTACTCTGCACAAAAAGAATGAGTAGGATTTAGGTTTGATAGTAGACTTCCTTATGGTGGGACACTCTGCAACTCACTTAAGCATCATACAGGCTGGGATTTAAGGCATATATGCAGTTTTCTTTCCTTACACTGTGAATGGTAAGGTGGCTTACATAATAAAAAATAGTATACAGAATCACAAATGAAACAATCAGTTAATCCACAATACAATATCAAACTGTAGGCCCCATAGACTTCCTCCTTCAGACATCTACAAAGGCATCCTGGTGAAAAAAAAATATCTTCCCTCAAGACCAGAAGCAAGAGGCTTTGGTGTGTATCTTTAGGTGTTCCCTATGGAGATCATGGCTGCAATCCTAAAAACACTTTCCTGGGAGTAAGCCCCATTGAATAGCATGGGACTGACTTCTGAGTAAGCCTGCTTTTCAGTCTCATGAAATCAAGTTTTATCAATCTACACTGGCTATAGATTTGAAATGTTTTATGAATCCAACAGATCTTCCCTTTGTTCCATGAGCTGGGTGCAAATGGGATTCTCCTTGAGTATGAAGATATGTTTCCTTATAATGGAGAGTTGAAGCCACTCCAAGCAAATGATGCCTACAGGTGAGGGAACTAATGGGATCTTCTAATTGTAGTTGGGTGTCTGTTTCAAATAAGCAGAATTAGAGACTTGTTTAGTTCAGAAGCTGCATTGGAAATCTTGAAAGGTCCATAAATTTGCAAAATCCAGCCTGAATAATGATTATGAGAATTTAGAGCGAGAACCAAACATGATGACAGTATATAAAAATGCTTCCTTGGTGTCATCTGAAATAAATTAATTAATCTTAACACATTTGTACAACCCTTCTGTACTGTGGAGTGGGGGGATAAGTAGATGAATTAAACACTTTGATGCTTTAGAAACTTGTTTGTATAGAGCAACCATTCTAGCCTCTGTTGGTTTTTGTGAGCATAAAACCAGTCAGATAGTAGTTATTCCAGAATGATTCATCCAGAATAGAGGAGTGGAATTTGAAAAGGCAGTCTCATGATGTACATGCTGATCATGTATGTTCTGATATAGTCTTCAGAACCTTTGAAGAAAGTTCACCAGCTGGATCTCTTTAATCTTTGACAACCAATGAACATAGCTCAAGAAAAATAGAATCATTGCCTTTTAATTATCTCTAAGTGTTACATATAGCCTTTAAAAATCTTGCTTGAACAGCTGATGAGCATTATCAGATATACCTCTATGCAGCTGTGAATGATTTCATAAAATCATTTTGAGAACCACTTCTCTATATAATTATCACTAGGAATAAGGCCCCTCCTCAACACTCACCCTCTCCAGGTTCGACCCCTCAATTACCCAGGAATTTCCCAACCTGGAGTTGACAACCCTATCTCCCTCCCAGCCAACCATCAACCTACCTTTAGTTTTCCATCTCCTCCCCCCTCCTTCCTAGAGAGCAGTTGTAATTTTGAGTGATCTCCAGCCCCCACCTGGAAATTGGCAACAATGGTTCCCCATCAGGGAATGGCTGGATTGGAGGGTGGAGTCTATGGCATTGTACCTGTCTGAGGTGCTACCCCTCCTCAAACCTCACCCTCTCCATCCCTCAAATCTCCAGGAATTGCCCACCTGGAGTTGGCAACCCAATCAGGACTGGGCCCAATGAATTTTCTCCCAAAGGCCAACGTAGGTGTGGAAAGGGCCTTTTACTGACAGAGGAGAAAGTACAGGTGCCAACTCTGATTAGGGAAATACCTGGAGATTTGGGGGGTGGATCCTGTGGAGGGCAGCATTTGGGGGGGGGGTGTGGAAGGACTCAGCAGGGTATAATGCCATAGAGTCTACCCTCCAAAGCAACCATTTTCTCCCAGGGAACTGATCTCTGTCATCTGGAGGTCAATTGTAACAGTTGGAGATCTCCAGATACCACCTGGAGATTGGTAACCCTAGGGGAAAGTCAGCCACACAGTGGGGAGTTGAAGAAAATGGTTTGATGGTTGCTGGCCCACCTCGTTAGCCAGCCAGCCATGCTGAAGCTAAGCAGGAGAGAGAGCCTTTTTCCATTTATTCTGACAGGAAAGTGGCCATTGTGGAGGGGGTTATGGGCGGGGAATGGGGGTTATGCTGAAAGTCCTTTGTTTTTTTACTCACAGAACCAAGCTTGGCTGCCTATCTACAGCCACTGAGGGGACAGTCCCTCACAGAAGTCAAAAGAACTGTCTTCCTCAGGAGAGAGAGCTGGTCTGCCAGTAAATCTGACATGCAAATCTGTCTGAAGGGGGAGTGGGTGGGAAAGAGGAGCAGACCCAGCACCCGGCCAATGGCACACGAGTACTCTTGAGTGGTGGCTGATGAGCCAATGGCTGAAGGAGGGCATTTTACAGCCAATGGGAGTGCATGGAATCTTACGAACCCAAGTGATAATTATATATAAGGAGAGATATGATAAAGTTCTAATGATATATCTAAATTAATGGCTGTCTTCTTATCTATAGAATGCATAGCTCAGAGAGCTGAACAGGATTCTGTTGATGGAATTCTCAAGAGGAGGATTCTAGGTGGGATGTGTATGTTTATTGGGCTTCCAAAGCTTTCTAAAGCATTCAGAGATAGTTATTTGAAATTTGCTTTACTTTAAAGATTATATATTCAGCGATGCTTGAGAAATGTTAGGAGACCTGGTTTTCTTTGCATTTTTTTAGTACTTATAGGGTTAATTGGTACTTGTTTCTGTTTCTTATCTTGTCTAATAAGAAGAGTTATTTCTTTTTTCAATAAAAGACCATTAACTTGTTGAATTTCTCCATCTACTTTTCTGGCACAACATTAAATATAATATTATATATTATAAATATAATATAATATAAATAAATATTTATAAATACACTTATAAATATTGTACTGTTGCAGATAACATTGCCCTCTCAGAGTAGGATTGCCAACCTCCAAGTGGCACCTGGAGATCTCCTGCTATTACAGGAGATCTCCAGACAACCAAGATCAGCTTCCCTGGAGAAAATGGCTGCTTTGGAGGGTGGAATCTATGGCATTGTATCCTGCTGAGGTCCTTCCCCAGGCTCCACCTCTGAAATGTCCAGGTATTTCCCAACCCTGATCTGGCAATCGTAGATTCCCTCCCATCTCCATTCTCCAACCCCACATCACCAGGAATTTCCCAGCTCAGAGTTGGCATCTGTACTCAGAGGCCATTATCTATATAGATCCTTTTCAAGTCTCTGTGGCCACTTAGCTAAAGAAAAAAAATCATACAAGCTAATTGGTACAGGCTTCTTAACAGGATACAGGATAATTGTTACAAAATAAAGAAGGCAAAGTAAACAAAACATCTGATGTTCAAATACAGCATTGATAACTAATTTCTGGGGTTTTTTTCCCTAGTCCATCTGAGATTAAAGAGATTATAAACCTGGCAAACTTGCACAAGTTAGAGGTTATCCCTCTGGTACAGACCTTTGGACACATGGAGGTGAGTGTAGTGACTGAACATATTTATTTTCTTTGGGGACAAATGTATGTAAGATATATCACAGCCCTATAGTGAGATGGTAAGTGAGATTTCGTTGTTTCCCTAATAGCTGGGTGTATGCTATAAAAATCCAGACACCTGGTCTTGATCCTTGCAGAGGCACTGCAAGGATGAAGAGGTAGTGGGAAGTACACCAGTTTGGTGTAGTGGTTAAGAGCTGCGGACTCTAATCTGGAGAATTAGGTTTGATTCCCCACTCCTCCACATACAGCTGTTAGTGCTGTGATCTTGGGTCAGTCATAAATTCTCTCAGAGCTGTTCTCTCAAAAGCAGTTGTTTCAGAGCTCTCTCAGCCCCACCTACCTCACAGGGTGTCTGTTGTGGGAAGAGGAAGGGAAGGAGGTTGTAAGCCACCCTGAGTGGAGTGGGATATAAATCTAATCTCTTCCTTCCCCTCCTTCCTGCAAACAGAAACTCATAGTTGGAATAAGTTCTTGTCCTGATTTTTTCATGTAATGTGGCATCACATCACAGCTGATAAAAGGCACAACCTTCCTCTCCTATTCCCTATATTCCTACATTATTTCCTGACCTTTTAAAGTTTCATTTATTTCTTTGCATAGTCTGGCTATTTCCCTCCTCCAACCCATTATATAGATACATGGTCTTTTACTACTGGAGTTGGATTTACATACTTATACTAGCATTCCTTTTAATAAGCTTTCTTTATTACTGCAAAGGTTATCAGGTCTTGAACTAAATAGCTGGATTCCATATTTGTAGCCCTACAGATTTCTACAGTTTTTACAGTACCCATTTTTTCACTGGAGCAGTATAATTTGATATGTTTTTATCTGTTATTTTTATATTGGAAAATCTTACATAAATGTGGAGATATATGGGGCTGTATTCCTTCTTCAGGCTGGAGACTATCCATTTTATGGTACTTTCGCTGGGGAAAATTCTGGCGTATCCAAAATCAGGCAGCACAAAGGACTACTATAATACCAATGCAGTCTTAAGCAGAGTCACACACCCTTCTAAGCCTAGTTTTAGAACTCTTCTCAGTACTGCACTGTGGATCCTGTTTGGCCTAGCTGGAGCCTTTGTGAGCTCTTCCAAAACCTACTGGCCTCTTAGTCACTCTGCAATTTGTTTTGGTTTGGTGGCTGCATCCACTAGTACTTACTTTTCCTGCAGTTTGTCCTGAAGCACAAAGAGTTCCGCCACCTGCGGGAAGTGGAAATGTTTCCGAACACTGTGAACCCACATAAAGAGGAATCCCTGAGTTTGGTCAGCAGAATGATAGACCAAGTGTTAGCACTGCATGAAGAACTTCGATGGTTTCACATCGGCTGTGATGAGGTATAGTGTGACCCATGGGGTTGAAACTGTTCTGCAGTAACCACAACAACTTTTACTTTGTGAGAGCCATGGAAGTCAGCCACTTCCTGTTGCTACACTCTTATTGTTCCCTTGTAGTTGGAATGCCTTCCTTGGGATGCTAAATTCTACAATCACACAGTAAACTTTATAATATAATGAATGTTATCATGTGGTAACTTTACTGCTAGTTTAATTTTTTGGGGCATTACTGTAGTGGGTAGGGTTCCCAGGTCCTCTCTGGCCACCAGCAGTGGGGTAGGGTTGCCAGATCCAGGTTGGAAAACCTCTGGAGATTTGGGGCTGGAGCCTAGAGAGGACAGGGACATCAATGGGGTACCATGCCTTAGAGTCCACCCTACAAAACATCCATTTTCTCCAGGAAAAATTATCTGTGTAGTCTGGAGATGAGCTGTAATTCTGGTGAGTCTCCAGATCCCACCTAGAGTCTGGCATTCCTAGTAGAGTGCTTGATGTTTTTACTGATGGGGGAAAAACAAGTGAAATTCTCTTGCAGTTTCCATCTCCTTTTACAGCAACTTCTGTCTCTAAACCACTGAGAAGAAAGAGGACTTTGACCAAATAAAGAAGGCAGAAATGAGTGGTGGTGCACTTCCTCTCAGATTCTTTAAAAATGATAGACTGTCTGTCACTCCTGGTTTTGTGCCATTAACTTTGTCTGATGATACAATATCATTTGACTTTAAAACCTGAAGCAATGCATTGTACCTGTATGTACAACTGAATGAATTATGCTAGCAGGATTCAGATGTAGAAACTGGCCCTGTCATTTGCATTCTGTTGGGGACTATGGGTGTGACCATTTAGCATGTGGTAGGGCTACATTTGGAGAATGTAGGCAGCTGGTGCGTACTGAATCAGACCATTGGCATATATAGCTTGGCTTTGTCTACTGTGACTGGCAGTTATTTCCTTGTGAGAACCTCACCACTTTCTTTTCTCACTGCAACTATGTCTAGCATATTGTGAAAGAATTGTACAATGCTGAAGATCATCAGAATAATAGTAACTGAAACTTGTCTTGGGTGACCACTCTAGGTTTATTATCTTGGTGAAGGGGAGGAGTCCAAAAAGTGGCTACAGCAAGAAGAAAATACCACTGAGAAGCTATGCCTGGCCCACTTGAAAGCAGTGGCTAGCCATGTGGTCTCAGCTCACCCCACAGTGAAACCGATTGTATGGGATGACATGCTAAGAGGACTGAGTGAAGAAACATTGAGAGGTATGTTACTGGAGAAGGGTTTTTTCCATTCTAAGTGCACTTCTGAAACACCCTTGTGAGCCAAATAAGCCAATGAATGCCTCATTGTTAATTTCTGAGAGGAGCAGAATAAAAATGCACTACGGTTTCAAATGTAGCTTAATTTCAGAGGGTAGTCATTTTGGTCTCCAGTAGAACAGCTAGATTCAAGTCCAGTATTACTGTAGAGACCAACAAGATTTTGGGGTGTAAGCTTCTGAGAGTCAAAGTTCTCTTCATCAGATACCTGACAAAGAAAGTTTTGACTCTTGAAAAACTTGTAGGTCTGTAAGGTGCTATGGGACTCAAATCTAAATGTAGCTTAAGAAATGCTTTATGTTACAGAGAAATGATTTTTGAAATGCCAATAAGGTGCAGCATCACCATTCAAAAATAACACTTTTCAAAAAAGTAGACATTTGTAGGGATGGGCACGAACCAAGAAAATGCAATTTGTTTCCATTTGTGGTGGGTCCAGTTTGTGAGGCAAGAACCGTCACGAACTTTTACCCACCAAATGAACTGAGGTTTGTGACATTGTAGAAAAAAAAAACCCCATATGCTGGAGACATCAAACTTGCAGGGGATCTCCAGCTGACTCTCCTCCACCTGCCCTCCAAGTTTGGTGAGAATTGGATTTTCAGGTCAAATTATTCCCTCCCCCAAAGAAGATGCCCCCAGGAAAGTTCTTTCTGGGGAAATGACAGGTGCAGGTTCAGAGGTGTATAGAATGGTCCCTGAGCAAGCTAGAGACATCAAACTCATAGGGACCTCCCCCTGATTCTCCTGTACATGCCCTCCAAATTATGTGCAGATTGGATTTAGGGGGTCCAAGTGACAGCCCTCCAAAAATATGCACAGAAAAGTGCTGTTGGGGGAAATATCAGGTGCAGAATCAAAAGTGTATAGAATGGACCCCCTGCAAGCTACACACACCAAACCCACAGGGAACTTTGCCCTGCCACCCGCTCCTCTACAATCTCTCCAAGTTGGTGGCAGATTACATTTCTGCGGTCCTACATATAGACCACTCAAAAAGGTCCCCTCAGTGCAGTCTCTGGAAAAGAGCAGCAGTTACAGGAGTCTATGGAACAGGTGAGGAACAAGCCAGTGACACCAAACTCACAGGGAAACCTCACCTGGGCAGACCCCCCCCCTCCCCAGCCAGACACTGGAAGAAAGGCAAGCAATCCTGCTATGCTCAGGGGGGCCCAAAGTCTCCAAAGGCAGGTTTTGAAGGACAGAAAGGCAGACATCCCCAGAGTTTTGACAGGGGCTCCCCAATGCAACCCCACAGCAGCTTGGCAGAGACCCTGACAAGCACTGGGACCAAGTGAGGCATGCCCACAATGCTCCCAGCCCCCCTTGGGCCCAAAAACATAGATCCTCTGGTAACAGTCCACCCCTAGGTTAAATTTCTGGTTATTCACCATTAGCGGAACACATTGTACAGATAAGAGATCACCTGTTGTGAATCATACAAATGCAATGGAAGGGGTAGTCAAATGGGCTTGCTTGTACAGGCAGATATTTGCTAAGGTAGATTTTTGCTGAGGTGCATGTTGTTCCATGAGGTAGTTGTTGTTTCATGAAGTAGGTGTTGGGTGAAGGAGATTTTCTTTGGAGGGCAAAAGTAAAGGCTTGGGTGTGGGGCCCATCCACCCCCACCTGGCAGAAGTGGCCATCCTCCCACCCAAGTGCCAAGGGCACAACCTGCAGTCCAGATCACCCAGAGAGGAGGAGGAATGGGGGGACATGCAGGGGAACAGGAGACCTGTATATTACTCTGTGACATCCAGAGAGGGATAGCCCAGCAGAGGGAGGCTGACCTTGAGAATGGGCAACTTGTCCACCCTGGCTGGGTCCAGGTGTGAACAGTGGGGGCTGAGAATGTTTCTCAGGTGGGAGAGCACCCACTCAGTCTGGCCGTTGGTGGGAGGGCAGGAGAGGAAACGTAGCCACGCAAGAGAGGTCATGCCAGATGACAGCCTCGCATGACCAGTACTCCAGGGGAAAAGCTTTGGTGGGCTCAGGGGGCACGGCAAGGTACTTCCTCACCATCATTTCTGCCAAATGCCATTGCACATCTGGCATCCTCACTGCTGCTGACCTCCCAATTCACCACTAACAACCAGTATTGGGCTTTCTCCCTGGTTGGGCTTTTTGAGGCAGGGGTGCTGAGCTGTGGCTCCTCTTCTTCCTCCTCCTCCCCAGCCTCTTCCACCTAGTGTTCCATCTGATCACGTTTGTTGGCCTGTAGCCTCCTCACTTCTTTACATATGTCACGCTTCCATTGCATGAGCTCTGAATTCCAGAGAGCAATGCTGCCTTTTATTGAGGGGTCACAGATACAGGCCAGCTTGTACTCCCCTTCCTTACAGCGAGGATGCAACCTGGTGGTGATGCCCACCTGCAACCTCTCTGCCAAGACCCAACCTCTCTGACCCAAGGGAGAACAGCTGTTCCTTCAGGACCTGGATCCAGTGCAGAGGCCAGTGCCCAGTCCAGCCCTCGAATCAGGGGGATGACTTGCCCCAAGTTGGCCATGTGGGTACAGAGCACAATGGTGGTGTCCTGGAAGAGCTTGAGGACACACACCATTTGGGAAAGGGTCAGTTAGTCATTGGAGCTGGTGATGAGCTCCTCTTCTCCATGTAGGATAGTCATAGAGGAGATGACACCCTGCACTGTGCTCTTCTGTTCCACCATACATGCAATCATGGCACAGGTGAAGTTTCAGCAGGTGGGTAAGTCCAGGATGAGCTGGTGTTCAGGCTCATTCCCCTCCCCCTGCCTCTCACACAGCAGACAGGCAGACTTGATACTGCATGAGAAGTGGGTGGCCAGGCGATAGCAGGTCTCAAGCAAGGACCGCATCTTGAGGGTGACAGCAACCCCGGTGGCCTTGACAGTACTCCCCAGTCCCAGAGCATCCTTCACCACCAAGTGAAGCATGTGCACCAGGCAGATGATGCCCTTGAGGCACACAGCCTTCACTGCTGCCAGCATGTTGATGCCAGTGTTTGTGACCATGTAGCCATGGGTGATGTTGCTGCCGCCCACCTACTCTTCAGGCTACTCTGTCCCATGGTGGCAATATTTTGCGCCTTGTGGTCTGCATCCATCCCCTGCACATGGATAAGAACCACTTTATAACCTGGTGGCAGGACTGTCCCCTCCTGGGGCCTGGGCCATGCCCCGACAGTACAGATGCAGAAATCCTCTGGTTGCAACCAGTGGGTGGTGAGGGAGAGATAGCTGGCTGCTTGTGTGAACCGGGAGTTTCACTCTCAGTTCTTCTGCCAGAGTCTATTAGAACTCGGGCCTCAAACTGGCACAGAGCAAGTTGATTTACTTTATCACCACTCAAGGTGCTCTGTGCTAAAAAAAGAAGCTCACGTCTTCGGTTCGACTCTGGGGAACGGGAGGAAGGCACCCATTAACGACGCTGCTCCTCACTCCGGGTCTCAGAAAGCTTGACAAAGTTTATTGACGATGATTACAAAAAAGGCATATCAGCATTCACGAAAACTTCCTTCCCCTTCGGCCTGCCGAGCCGCTAAATAAGTCCCCTCCCCTGTTACTGCTTGCTTCCCACTCAAGGCCAAGTAGCTAATTATTATTTGCAGCTGTGGAGCTCTCAAAAAGGAATAGGCTCCAGGATCTTCAGCTACAACGGTTCACAGGGCTGGGGCTGAAACAACTTAGGAAGTCTTGTTTCAAATTAATCATCTAGAAATAAAAACAGAAGCACATGCTGCTTCCATACACCCCCCCCACGCAGAAGGCAAGTGACACAGTCAGTCGCCTTCCTGCGATTTAAAATAACAATATTTCTTAAGATGTATACCCTTGCACAACATACCTCAAGTATTGTACAGTCTACTAAAATACCACATTACAAAACTTTGAGCAAGACCAATTTTCATGACAACATTCATCCGCTTCTTAGAATTCTGTATGACACCTTGAAAGAGAGTTGGCCAAGATGTTATCTTTTCCTCGGATGTGCGTAATTTCAAAGGACAGATCTTGTAGTGACAATGCCCACCTCAGGATTCTGGAGATTGTCTCTTTCATTCTGTGAATGAATGTTATAGGACTGTGATCCGTCTCCAGATAAAAGTGTGTCCCCCTGAGGTAAGTTTTCAACTTATTTAGCCCCCAAACCACCCCCAATGCTTCTTGTTCTATAACGCTATACTTCTGCTCCCTAGGGAGTAGTTTGCGGCTCAAATACACCACCGGATGGAGACAGCCGTTAGAACCCTCTTGCATCAGTACGGTACCTATGCCCGTCCTGCTCGCATCAGTTCTAACAAGAAATGGTTTAGTATAGTCAGGTGGTTTGAAAATTGGGGCTTGGGCAAGTTTCTGTTTGAGAAGATCGAAAGCCCTTTGGCACTCCACTGACCATGGTACCCTGGCTGGGACGTTTTTTTTACATAAATTGGTTAAAACCGATGCCAGGCCACTGAAATTGGGGATGAACTTTCGGTAGAACCCGCAAGCTCCCAGAAAGCTCAGGATCTGTTTTTTCGTCATGGGGGTGGGCCAGTTGACAATTGCCTCAACTTTTGATGACCCAAATATACCACGGTGGAGTTAGCTACCTGGCATTTAGATGGCTTGATGGTTAACCCAGCATCCTGGATTCTGTGAAGCACAGTCTCCAGATGTTGTAAGTGTTCATGCCAACTTGAGCTAACCACTGCTATGTCATCTTGGTATGCCACTGCATACTCCAATCCCTGAAGTACTTTATCCATTAACCTCTGAAAGGCTTTACTGGCTGATTTCACACCAAATGGGAGCACATTAAAACGATACTGCCCCATGAAGCAGGAGAAGGCTGTTTTCTCCTTGGCTCTCTCTGTGAGTGGCACCTGCCAATACCCTGATGTAAGATCAAGTGTAGTGATGTATTTTGCCCCTGCCAATCTCTCTATCACTTCCTCAATATGAGGTGAGGGGTATTGGTCCATTTGGCTTAGCTTGTTCAATTTTCTGTAATCTACACACAGACGATACTGGATTGGATCTCCTTCATTTAACTTCTTCTTAGTCACGATAACAAGGTTGCTGGACCATTCTGACACGCATGGCTCTATCATGCCCATTTCTAACATCTTTTCAATTTCTGTTCTAACTATTTCCCTCATTGGTCCGCGCATAGGATACGGATTAGATTTCACTGGTAAGTGATCTCCTGTGTCAATATCGTGAACTACCAAGTTAGTTATCCCAGGACAGTTAGTAAAGAGATCTTTAAATTTCTGCAACAAGATCATTAATTGTTCTTGCTGCTGATGTGACAAAGTTTCATTGACAGGGATTTCAAATATCCCGGTTGATCTTTCAGCCTCTGAGAGCAAATCTGGAACCTCAAAGTCTTCTTCTGGCCACACTTCAATTGACATTTGTTGTACTTGACGGTTAACAAACCTTTTCAGGCGATTAATGTGGACCACAAGAGGACCTCTCTCAGGATCTCTGATCTCATAATTCCCGTCTCCAAGATTCTGGGTGACCTCAAAAGGTCCAGTCCAATGCAGATCTAACTTTCCTACACTTTCGGGACTCAAGAGCAGAGCCCAGTCTCCGATCTGCAGGACTCTGGGCTTAGCTGTCTTATCAAAAGACACCTTTTGTTTTTCCCTGGCTTCTATGAGGGCTTGATGGGCAACCTGCTGTATTTTGTGTAGAGTCTGTTGTAGATTGGCAAAATATCCCGACACAGACTGTGGTAGTTCAGGGGCCCAGGCTCCTTCCCAACTAGCTTTCAGTAACTCTAAAACTCCTGTTAGTTTCCTACCAAACACCATTTCGTTAGGTGTAAGGCCTCCCAAGGACGGGTGGACGGCATCTCGGTATGCACTAACCAATAGCGGAACTGCCTCATCCCAATTGCTATGATGTTCCTGGCAAAAGGCCTTTAGCATGCGTGTTAGGGTTCCTCCCCACTTTTCTACCTGTCCGTGGGATTGTGGGTGGTACGCTGTACTAAGCTGTTGAGTCACCCCAGCCAGTTCATAGAGTTTTTGCATTAAATTACTTATGAATACCGATGATCTATCGCTAATAATGACTCTTGGAAATCCAAAGTTAGCAAAAAACTCTAACAATGTCCTAGCAACACTTGTTGAAGTAACGGTCCTTAAAGGAATGGCTGCTGGGAAACATGTTGCCCGATCTATAATAACAAGGATAAATCTCTTCCCGGACTTGGTAGGGGGAAAGGGTCCCTGAACATCAATCTGTATTTCTGAAAATGGTGTTTGTACTATTGGAATTCTTCCCAGTGGCACCTTAACATGATCAGAGGAATGTCCTACCCTTTGACATACTTCACATGAGTTAACATATCCTTTGGTGTCCTTACTTACTCCAGGCCAGTAGAATGCTGCAGTGATTTTAGCGAGTGTTCTCTTGAATCCAAGATGCCCAGACAATGGCAAGTCATGGGCAAATCTTAGAACTTCTTTTCTAAAGGGTTCAGGAACCACCAGTTGCTTCTGTGGTTGCGACATGAACCCCTTACCCTTAGGTAGAAACTCCCTATAAAGAAGATCATTCTGCCAGTAGATATTGCTATTTCCAGGTTTATCCAGTGACAGGTTACCTTTTCCAGCGGCTTCCCGACATGATTGTAAATCTGGAGATGTCTTTACTAAGTCTCTAAAGACTTTTGGGTCACATTTCACAGGCAACTCAATGCTTTCAGTCGCAAGAGCAGACTGATCGTCTTGAGCTAGAGACTGTGAAATTCCCTCACCCGCTCTCTGCTCTCCCCTTCTTCCTGCTGGATACCCTGTGGGGGATTTCCTTCATACTGGGCTAGTGGTTGCTTGTCAGTATCTCTAGCTCTGCTCCTGGTAATGACTGGAAACTGATTACTACAGCCCTTTGCTTTTTGCATTTTGAAATAGACATCCATCCCAAGCAGAAAAACTGGGTCATCTCCTTGATGTATTAACAATGGGATGGTATCAGTCCAGTCTCCTACAGTAACTTTGGCATAGGTAACAGGTTGCTCTTTGGGCTGAGCATCGTAGGTTCGAATTTCTACCTTACCATCAGGTTGTAGCCCTAGGTTGTAAAACGCGGTTTCGCAAATAGAGGACATGTCAGCCCCACTGTCCCAAATTGCTTTTAACAGGGCCCTCTCTTGTACCCTCACATAAACTATTCGCTCCTGTGAGCACCATTCAGCTTGTTCGGGATTGATATAACATGAAATAGACCTCTTGGGGACAGTGGTCAGATCAATACGATTCATCTCAATTCCATGTTTTGGCAATTGAGATGTGCTCTGGGACTGACTCTTTATTAACTGCACTTCTCTAGCAGGCCAATTGCCACCACCCCCAGGTTTTTGCTTACATACCATCTGGGCCTGGCACTCTTCTCCCAAGTACACACCTGACAGACCCTCTTGAGACTGCCTCTCCTGCTGATCTTGAGCTGCTGACAGTGTCGGCAGCTGACTTGCAATCAGATGGATATTCGGCTGTTGTGGTACCCCCTTTTCTATTAACAAGGGGCATCGAGCCCGAATGTGCCCCCGTTGTTTACAACGATAACAGGCTGGCACTGCTGGCCTAAAGCTGGTATGTCCTTTCTGGTCCCAAGCAGGGGCTTCTGCTTGAGCTGGAGTACGTTGTCTGGGAGTTGGAATTGGTGGTCTTTGCTGATGTTCAGTCTTTGGCCATCGTAAGGGTGAAGATGGATGATCTTCCCTCAGCTTGACAAATGTAGGGCACTGAGGCTGTGGTGGATAATTTGCAGCGGCGATTTCGTCCAACACCTCTGCAAGTGCACGTGTATTCCTTGGTCTTTGAGCACGGGCTAAAGCTGCATGCTCTGGAGGGATGACATGGAGAATTTGTTCTCTCACTATTAACTCCAAGAAGTCTTGAAAAGTATATACTTGAGCACTACCTGCCCATTTCATGCAAAGTCTCTGAACCCTGCTTGCAAATGCACTGTAGGACTCTTCTGGTTTCAGATTAGCTGCACGAAAGTGCCTTCTCAGCTGTTCCGTGGAGAGTCCAAATTGCTGGAGGTCTAGCCGTTTAAAATATTGATAGTCTCTCGCTTGCTCTGGGGCTAGTTGAGACAGTAGCTCCGCAACTTCTCCATGCACGCAGCGTCTGATTGCCCCCATATATTCTTCCTCTGGAAGATGATAATCATTTGCCGTTGATTCAAATAAAGCAAAGAAGGCAGTGATGTCCTCACCTGGCTTCAGCTCTAGGAACTTTATCCGAGACCATCTATCACCCTGGTTTTGAATGAGATGGTTCTGAAGCATATCCATCTGTTGTCCATTTTGCCCAAGTAACTGAGTTATTAGACTGCATAGCTGGTCCACTGGTCTCCCAGGTGGCTCTGCTGCCACTGATTGCTGGCTTTGAGGGACTGCAGAGTGTGTTTGTGCAGTCAGCTGGACATTGTCAAAGGGATTCCTTCTATTATTGCCTGACTGTACAGTATTTGGAGGCTGTAATTGCTGAGGTGAAATATCAGCATGATTTCTTCTTGGTCTGCTTTGTAGTATGTCTTGCCCCAAATATGGGTCTGTATCTAACTGCAGACCACGTTTCTGAAGAACGCTGACTGGTTCATCCTCTGGGCTCATTCTAGAGCTCCGCAAATCATCTTCAACACAAAAATGCGGCTGCACTGATAATTCAGAAAAAAAATTTCTAGTCCAGCTAGATGGTGCAGCAGGCTCTGTGCCATAAATCATTTGGTCAGGCAAATTGTCTGATAAGGAAACTTTTCGGTCTGCACTCATGCTGGCTTTGTTTCCAACAGACACAGCAAGCAACAAAAAAAAATAAAGATAAAACGTCAAAGTCCTTCTCCTGTCAAGCTTCCAAGCTGGAGACAGCGTTCTGTACTCTAACCGCACCCAGAGACTCCTACTTCGCTGCCACCATGTGTGAACCGGGAGTTTCACTCTCAGTTCTTCTGCCAGAGTCTATTAGAACTCGGGCCTCAAACTGGCACAGAGCAAGTTGATTTACTTTATCACCACTCAAGGTGCTCTGTGCTAAAAAAAGAGGCTCACCTCTTCGGTCTTCGGTTCGACTCTGGGGAACGGGAGGAAGGCACCCATTAACGACGCTGCTCCTCACTCCGGGTCTCAGAAAGCTTGACAAAGTTTATTGACGATGATTACAAAAAAGGCATATCAGCATTCACGAAAACTTCCTTCCCCTTCGGCCTGCCGAGCCGCTAAATAAGTCCCCTCCCCTGTTACTGCTTGCTTCCCACTCAAGGCCAAGTAGCTAATTATTATTTGCAGCTGTGGAGCTCTCAAAAAGGAATAGGCTCCAGGATCTTCAGCTACAACGGTTCACAGGGCTGGGGCTGAAACAACTTAGGAAGTCTTGTTTCAAATTAATCATCTAGAAATAAAAACAGAAGCACATGCTGCTTCCATACACTGCTCCAGAGGTCTGCTGTTGTCATGCCCTGCCTGCCCCCCAGAGGGTGGCCACCCTCCACCGTTGTGCCTCATCTCTAAAAGGGCTCCCTTAAGGCCTCAGAAAGAGGGGGGGGGGGGAGAGGTTCTGTTTTATCCTGCTCCTCCTCCACTCAACCATCTGGTCCTGTCTGTGACCTGGATTCAGTGGCTCTGTTCCTCCTTGGCCTGTCAGCAGGTGCCCTATTTTATTTCCTCCCTCCACCTGTTGACCTGCCCCCTCCCACAGTGAATGGCCACTTCCCCTGTCCTTCCTCCTGGTGCTGTGGGGGTTGGCTTGGAGTCCGCTGGCTCAGTCCCAGGCACCACCCTCTACCACCTAACCCCTGAGCCTCTTCTGCTATCTGCTGCTGGGGCTGTCTCGTGTGAGGCAGCGGCAGCTGTAGCATCACAGTCTAGCTCTCCACTGCCTGCTTGCTTTGTCTCCTGGATATTGCTGCTCTAGAAACACTGGTGTTTCTGCTCTAGACCCAGTGGAGGTGGATTCCCAGGAGGTATGGGTGTCAGGGCCATCTGCCTGCCTTCCCAGCCCCTTTCCCATCCTGGAGATTGTTGGGATGTGGAAAGTGTGCCCAAACATGGGCCTGTTCTCTTTGGCTTGCAGGGGCACCATCCACCTGGTTTGCTCCACCCCACAGCTCACTCTGACCCCAGACAGCCGTGAAGTACATGGTTCTGCCTTGCGCTCTAGAGAGCTGAACCTTGACCATCACCACTGTGGAGTGGTGCATGGTGGGCAATACTCATTGGCTCATGGTCCTTCATGAGGGGATGGAGTACCAGGGAGCCAGGTGTCGCAGCAACCGGCAAAAGGCTACATCCTCCATGAGGGAGAAGGGTTGGCCATCTACAACAATCATCTTGCCAGTGAGGAAAGTGACTGCTTCCTGGGCCCTCCACATAGCCCTTCTGGATGGCACTGTCATCATCCCTGGGGGCATGGCCTCTTGGAGGGTGGCCTGCCTCCAAGTGTGGGGAGCCTTTCTTGGAGGGGCTTCCTACTCCCTCTCCATTTCTCTCTGCTGAGAGGGACTGGGCCTCTTCTTCCTCCCACTAGCTGCCACTCTTTCCTCCAGCAGCAACAGAGTTGGGTGCAATCTTTGCAGGAGCCTATGGAGGAGGACAAGTGTTGGAGTTTGCACCACTCCACACATGGGTGTGGCACACCTGGCACTCTGCTACACAGGAGTCACTGGGGAGGCAACAGAAATGTTTCCAAACTGTGGGCTGGAAATGGGGCCCCAGGGTTGGAGAAGGTGGGAGGTACATCTGCTTTCTGGCACTGGGCTGGGAGGTGCCACAGGAGGTGTAGTGGAAGCAGGAGCAGCAATAGGGAGTTGGGATGTGGAAGGGGAGGATGCTCCCCCTCCATCTTCTGAATCACTGCTGTCAGAGTCCTCTTCCAAAGAGTGTTAGCAACTGCTGGTGTCTGGGCAGAGCTAACAACTCTTTTGCAACTGCTGGTGTCTGGGCAGTGCTAACAACTCTTTTGCCTCTGTGGAGAGCCCCAGAAACAGATCAGGGGAAGGAAGCTCTGAGACCTCTGGTGATGCCCTGCTAGGGCTGGGCTCCAGTGGGCAGGCAGGATGGGTTTGGTGCCTCATGATGGGGGCCTGTGGTACACAGGGTGTGGAGGACTTCATCCCCCCATGACAAGCAGCCTTTGCACCCACTCTCACCCTTGTGGCACACAGAGATGTTCACAATCAGAACGGGTGGGAGGGTATAAATTTGGGTCTCCAGTGAAGGCACTCAGTAGCTAAGCCCCTTTGCAGTGTGAGCAGAGAGATGGAGTGGCTCGGAGCCTTGAGTCCACCTAAAACCCAAACCCCACCAGGGGAGAGGTGTTCACAATCAGGAATAAATGAACATGTTCTTTTAGTTCCCTGCCTTTCTGTCTAACTGCCAACAGTGGAGAGGGTGCAGAGCTGAGTTGAGGGTATATATAGCATTCTGATCTCATAAAGCAAAATGGGAATTCTGTTATTGGCAGACAGCAATGCCTGTTAAGCTTTGGAGGGCCCCTATTGGTGTTTCCAAGGCTGGAGAATTCTGCCTCCTGTTGCTTTGAAGTTTGATTAACGTTTTGATTGAGTGGATACTGTCTGGAAATGTATCTGTTCATAAACCACCACAAACAGCTTGAAAGTTCATGCTGGTTGACTTGCCACAAACTTCAGTTTGCAAACCATGAACCGGCCAGAATTCGTCACGAATTTTAGTTTATGAGCTGATTCATGCCCATTGCCTCAGTGTCCACAACTGGAAACATGCTGTGTTTTTAGGGATACATAGAAAGTAAGGAGCAAAAAATGATGGATGTCAGTATTAATTTTAATGAACTATGTCAAGGCAAATCTCCATGCTTTCTAAACTATAGTTCTTCAATGGTAGCTGATATTATAAAAGATAGATGCTTAATTAGTTGGCACCAAATTAGAAAATATGTTAGAGAATATAACTTCTAATAAAAAGAGTAAAATGAATATCAAAGCATTTGTTTTAGCAAATTTTTACAATTTTTTAAAATGTAAAAAGTTCATATTTAAAATAATTGGGTAGGATTGGAGTATTAAAAATAGTAGCAGAGCATTACATCATTAGTTCTTTCTAGTACTAACATTTGCCAGCATAGAAGTAGGTAAAATTTTGGACTAGGATCTGGAAAACCCAGGTTGAAATCCCCACTGAGTCAAGAAGCTTGCTAGGTGACTGTGGGCTAGTCCCTCTTTCTCAGCCTAACCTACCTCACAGAGTTACTGTGAGAATAAAATGGAGGAGGGGAGAATGATGTATATCACCCTGAGCCTCTAGGACAGGGGTGTCAAACATGCAACCCAGGGGCCGGATGAGGCCCCCAGAGGGCTTCTATCAGGCCTGCAGTGGAACTGGCTGTCTTCTGCTTCTTCTTCCAGTTCTGCTGCTGCTGCATCATTGTAGGTCTGCAGCTTACAGATACACACCTGAACAGCATACTCAGGATTGCAACAGCACATTTTGATGTAAGAATTCAGAGCAAGAGGTGTCAGTTATCAGACACTGTTAAATAAACAAAATATTGCAAGAGTGCTAATGTTTTAAGCATGTTTTTATTTTAAGTAAAAAAAAACCTTTGTGTTTGTGTCCTTTCCAGTACCTGGCGTTACATTTATGACACACATGACCTGGCCCAACAAGGTCTCATTTATGTCAGATCCAGCCCTCTAGAAGAAGGGCAGAGTAAACATGTCCAAAATAAGTAGTTTTCATTTTGTGCTGAATTACAGGTGAAGCAATGGGAGTGCTTGGTACTGAATTGTAGGATTGCTTTAAAAAAATCTCTGCCAATTTTGTTGGTACACTGCTGCTTCTGAGCTCCCTCTGCCTTCTTCATAGTTGAACCTTTGTGTGAGGAGGGGACATTTTCTGTTTCTTTTCTTGATCACTGATTCCATTTCTTCATCTTTCATATGTCATTCTCTTCACAAGCCCCTTATAATCACTCTTTTTTGTACTTCTTTCCAGATTCTGGAATAGCACAGCTTGTGGAGCTGATGATCTGGGACTATGCTCCAGATCTTGATGTCAGCAGTAAAGGTTGGTACCACTTTGTGGCTTTGTTCCATGCAATCACACTTGGCAAGCAATCAGGCAGTGGTACAGAGATGGGGTGGGGCTAGTTTGCTTGTGCCTGCCATCCCTCCCCACATGGTGAATCATCTGTATGGGGTTCTTGGAGGAAAAATAAAAATATGTTAAGTATTGCTAATAAAGCCATTATTTTAATTGTCATATCTGTAGTTTATTGCAACTGTGCAATATTTAGAACAGTGATTTTTATTGGGTCACACAGAGCCCTCCAGGAGGACAGTCTGCAAATTTTTTTTTGGGGGGGGCATACAAAATTGTTGGGGGCAAATGGGGGACATTTGGGATTTTAGGAAGCCCTTTCTCCCCAGCTGCAATGGCTTATGACAGCAAGCCAAAAGTTGTTGTATACTGCTCACCTTGCACTGAGGATAAAATCCCATATATCTCCCACAGGCCTTAAAAAATAGCACTCAGGAAACAGGAATTAAACCTAACATGAAGATGGCTGATGACCATCAGACAGAAGGTTCTCACTGAATCTATGCCTGGAATCTGCGTGTCATGCATGTGCTATAAATATATAAAAATGTTGCCATGGCGTGCTGTTTTTATATCCTTTTTTAAACAACTTGGATGAGTCTCTTCTCCACCACATGTCCTCCCAGGACCATTTCATGGTTGTTGCCTCCCTTTGATTCTATCCATATAGCCATAGCACAATCCTGGTTTTTGAGACGCTTCAGCATTATGAAATGTCTTCTCCAAGGAAGTGCAGATGGTCCCAGTTCATTCTGCGTTCCATGACAAATACAATGCCATTATTTTTAGGGAAGGCTTTTGCAGTTAACATCGTAAGGAGGATATTGTTTTGAGGGGAAGTAGTACAGCTGTGTTTTCTTAAGTGTGTGTGTTTTGGTAAGTGTCTTTCAGTCACCATAGTTGTATACTTGAGGGGTGGAAGTAGATTAAAGAATAAGGTCACTGATTTTGTCTTGAATTGGGGTGATGGAGGTTTGAATGTGTACTCAGCCATAAAGTACACAGGATGCAGGCAAGCTAGTTATGCTCACTAAATCTAGGTCTACCTCAGAGTTATTGTGAATATAAAATGGGGCAATGCTGATGTATGCAACCCTGGCTGAACATTTAATTTATATGCCTAAGGGCCAAACTTAACATGGTTATGTCCTCATCTCTGCCATAGGGACGATGCTGCCATTATGGTTTAAAAATTATGTGAGGGCCAATCCTGATCAGACCCACAGAACAGCAGGCTGAGGCACTCTTGTTCTCCCCCTCTCCTAATGCCACTTTCAGCACTTTAAAAGGTGGTGGTCAATGGGAATGAGAGCACCTCTGCCTGCTATTCTGCAGGCTTGATCAGGATAGGGTCTTCACCTTATACTTAAGCTACTTTAAAGTAGAGGTAGCATCCCGATGGTGGACATGAATATGCCATCAAGTCTAGTATGGCTCTTAATTGATGCTATAACACACAACCCACCTAAACCATTTGGCTACTTCTTAAACCAACTCATTGGTCTAAAATAATTCGTTCTTCAATTTGTAGGTGCTCAGCTTGTTATAATAACATTTTTCCTCTGTCAACAACCCTGTGAGATAGATCAGGCAGAAAGAGAAAGTTTGATCGGAAGTCACCCAGTGAGCTTTATGGCTGAGTGAGGATCTGAACCTGGGTTTACTCTGTCCTAGTACAGCACTAACCACTACACCACACTTAAATTAACGAGACAAAAAGGGTCTTAAATCAGGCAGACCTGCTCTGACCTGGATAGCCCAGGGAAGCCTGATCTTGTCAGATCTCAGAAGCTAAGCAGGGTCAACTCTGGCTAGTACTTGGGTGGGATACCTCCTTGGAATACCAGCAGTGAGGAGGCAGGGGCAGGCTTTATTCATCCACCTCTCAGAATATCCTCCAGGCCCCCAGTAGGGGTCAGTCACCAGAGGTTGCCATGACTTCCAGGTGAATGCACACACTCGCACACATGCACACACACACACAAAAGAAATACCCCCAAAAAATCAAGTAAACCTTATGAAGTAGTTCGTGAACTATATCCTGAAAGATGCTTACTCCACTGTTCTCTTGTTGAAATCTGAGGCATTGCCTCAGAATAATTAGCAGAGATCCATAGAAATATGTAAGTCTAGCTTGCCTCCGTTAACAGCATTTAGGATTACCACCTTTTCTATCTTTATTACTGGGCTACAATTCACTTATTTTCTACTTGAGGCAAGTCTGATCCGATGCACTATCAACAGAAGAAATCTGTATGCCTCGGAATTCCAATTCAGTGGTAATCAGGAAACCATTCTTGGGATACAGTGCATTATCTTCTACCTGTGGATCTAGTGTGCAATGCATCCTACCATCCAATTTAACACTTTCTACGATTGATTATAATCTTGTTTCTTTCACCTTCCAGCAATTCTCATAGAAAAGTACCAGAAGTGTAACTTTCCCAAGCTATGGTTAGCTAGTGCTTTTAAAGGGGCCACTGGAGTAAACCAGTGCCTAACACTTATTGGCCATCACCTTAAAAATCACCAACAATGGTTGAAAGTGGCTGAGAGTACTCCTGCTGGTATCCTCCAAGGAATTGCCCTGACTGGATGGCAAAGGTAATTACAACTTCTGCAGGTAATTATGATATCTGTAGCATTATTAATGTACTGAAAAATTACAGGGCCCAGTATCTTAAGAAGAATTCTGAGACTGAGAATTTTCAAGCTGAAATAAAAATAAGTACACACATTGTCTAGCTGTCACCATAGTGGGGGAAATCTTTAAAAATGCGGAGGCATTTTTGATTGACACCAGAACTGAAAAAGGAGGTTTAAGCTAGAAGAGGATTTTTCTGATTTCACCACCGCTCCCTCTTACTCCTGCTCTCCTACTCCTTGTTTTCTACACATATTTATTGACCATCTCTCTTCTCACCCATCCCTTTCTCCAAAGTTCCTGATATTCAGAATTCCTTTTCCATTCTGTATCTCAACCCATATAAAAATATAATTCTAGAAGGAGAACAGATCAAATGCTTGCATTGAGTATATGCTCATGTGCAACTTTTTTTAGGATGTTCAGTTCTTTTGTGTCAGAAAAGAACATGCAAATGTGTACTCACATAAACTGTGGCTTCGAGAGCTGTGCTTTACTAAAGCTTTTCCAGTCACTGAAGCCAATGTTAATGTCTGCACTGCTGCAGTACCTACCTACATTGCTTTTTACTAAATAGTCCGGCTTTTTCTTCTCTAGGTATGACCACTTCTCTGTTCTGTGTGAGCTTCTGCCTGTAGGAATCCCGTCATTAGCCATATGTCTCCAGGCACTAAAGAACGGTATAGAATGACTCTCCTCGGTCAGATCTAAGCCAGGTGCACATTAGTGGTGTTATGAAAACTCTGAAAGTTTAGTAAGATCAGAACTTGTACATTATTTTCAAACAGTTGTTTGGTTTGAATTCTTTTTTATTATTATTTAAACCCCACTTTTTTCCTGGGGACCCAAAGCAGCTCTAGATTGCCCCCAAAGTTCAAGATCCATGTATCTGTACCAGGGTTCATTTCGTAGAAAAAGAGGTGCAGGAGCTCATTAGCATGACTCATTAGCATAACTTATTTGCATATACCACACCCTCTGACATCACCGGAAGTGTGTCAGAAGGCAACACCCACCACTCAGGCTCCATCCCAAAAATCTCCAAGGTATTTCCCAACTCAGCTGGTGAGCCTACCTGGAGAAAAACTGCTTCAAAAGCACAAAGAAAATTTGTGGCAGGGGATCAGCTTTTGTGAGCCACTGCTCTCTTCTACAGATACTTCATAGCTGAAGAAGTTACCAGTGACCCAGTTATGAACAGAGGCTACAGTTCCCGCATTTGCAGAAGTCTACAGATATGGGCAACATCCTCCTCACTTGCTACCTATATGTAATGGTTGATGACTCTGTTTCAATGTATCTGAAAAAGAGTGCATGAACACGAAAGCTTATACCCAGAATTCAAATTTGTTGGTCTTAAACGTGCCGCTGGACACAAACTTTGTTCTATTGCTTCAGACCAACACAGCTACCCACCTGAATCTATGCAAACCAGAATTATTCAAGAGGGCTCTTCTACACAGGCAATAAGGTTACACTGTACAAAAGACTTCACAAAGTTACTTGAACAAATTATTAGGGTAGACTCAACACCTTCTGTCCACACATGCTTAAGACAGGATAGCAGCTCAATGTTTCATTAGCAGTGGTACTTAAGAATATCTGTTCCAGTGCAACAGAATAAAGTCTGAGTTCAGTGGCACCTTTAAGACCAACAAAGTTTATTCACATTAAAGCTTAGACATAGAATTAAACTCCATTGGTCTTAAGGTGCCACTGGACTCAAGCTTTGTTCAGCACATTTTGTGTTTATTGACTGTTAACCTTTATTTAAGCTGGTTATAGCCTAACTCATTAGCTGAAAGAGAGATAGAGAAGGAAGGAAGGAAGGAAAAGAAAAAGAAAAAAATGGAAAGAAAGGAACAGAAAGAAAGGGAAAGCAATGGGAAAAAAGAAAGCGGGGAAAGGGAAGGAAGGAAGGAAGGAAGGAAGGAAGGAAGGAAGGAAGGAAAGAAAGAAAGAAAGAAAGAAAGAAAGAAAGAAAGAAAGAAAGGAAATGAAATGGGGGAAAGGAAAAGAAAGGGAGCAAAGAAATAGAAAGAAAGGGAAAGAACAAAATGAAAAGAAAGGGCAAGAAAATGAAAGCCTCAGTGTATGTTTGCTTTCCCCAAGTTCTAAATCCCCCCACCAGCAGTTAAAAAGGAGCTTGAAGGCTTACATTTGAAACGTCCCCCTTTGGCTGTGAGTTCCCAGGCTAGCGTACTCACTCAGCCACCCGCTCTCAGGACCAGTCAGCATATAAAAATGAAAGTGAAACGAGCTCCAAGAGAACCAAACTAAATCACACAGATATTAAGGAAAGAGCAGACTGTTCCATTACACATAGCTTTGCCATCGGCTCCCACAGGCTTGGGGCGGGGGGGGGGAGAGACAAGGCTGAAAAGGGCTTGGATCTCAGATTCAAGCCCCTTTCAGCCTTGCTCTGGGCTCCCGGGGCTTGGGGGGGGAGACAAGGCTTGGATCTTGGATTGAAGAGGAGGCAGGGAGACATGCCTGGCTTGGCTGCAGGGCACCTGGAGGAGCTGGGCAGGGAAGCCAAGGATTTAAAAAAAAACCCTTCTCCACAAAAGCAGAGAGGCTCAGGGGAAAAGGAGGGCATGTCTCCCCGCCTCCTCTTCCTTCTCCAGCAAGCCCGCCACAGCAGGCTCGCTGGAGAAGGAAGAGGAGGTGGGAATTCATGCCTGGCTTGCCTGCTGGGTCTCCTCCAGATGCCCCGCGACTGCAGGGCACCTGGAGGAGCTCCAGCAGGGGAGCCAGGGATTTAACCCCCCCCCAGTCTCTCCGCAAAAGTGGAGAGGCTCAGGGGGAAGGCAGGCATGTCTGCCTCCATGTGCTTCCTGTCTCCAGCCAACCCACCACACCGAGCTGGCTGGAAACAGAGAGGGCACGGAGACAGTCATGCCTGGCTTCCCTGCCACAGCTTCTCTAGGCTGTGAGCATCTGAAGGATCTTGGACAGGGAAGCCAGGGATTTTAAAAAAAACAGTCAGCAAAAGCGGAGAGGCTTAGGGGGGAAGGGAGGAGTGTGGGGTGGGGCACTGGGGGCGGGGCTTGCCATCTAGGCTGCCGGAGCAGTGCTCCGGCGCGTTCCGCCCCCAAACAACCCCTGATCTGTACTAATCCCTGACCTGGAAAATACATTCTCAGTTTTTTGTTTTCCCTTTTCCTCCATAACCTGGTGAGTTCTGATCATCATTTAGGAGTCACTGAATGGTGATCTATGGGCCTGAACAGTCTGGCATCATACTTTAATTCTTACTGAGCAGTGGTTTTACAAATGCACACAGGCAAATAGCAGGTTATGTCACTTTGCCATCAGTATGAAATGATATAAACAGTGGGCCATTGTTGAGTTTCACTAGGCTGATTCTAGAATTCCCATCTGGCTGTTTTATGGTAGTAAACTCACTGTCCATGCCAGCATTGATTTTCATTAAAGCCTTTACCTTTTCTTTTTTTAAAAAACACCTTCCCCTCCCTCACATGCTTTAACTCTACCCCCCCCCTTTAATCCCTCAAGGTGGCTATTCAGAAAAGGTGAAAGAAGATGTGGAAAAACTTTTAGGGATCTCCAGTCTGGAAACAGACACTTTCATGAGGTAAAAGCTCCAAGTTATGAATTGTAAACAGGTCCAAGACTAAGGGAATCATAGTTTAGGATGGGCTGTGCATGTGGAAGAAGGAATGGGCTCTCTTGGTCATGATAGTGTCAGAAGATGAACCAAAAATGTAATCACAAGCTTTAATTCAAAGTGTATTAATCTGGTATAATTATCACCTGTTGGCTTTGTTAGTAAATCACTGCCACAGATCAGACCCATTTCTCCACTTCTTTTCAAGGTTTTTCAAGAATAGTGGAACTCTGTTATTTGGGAGTTTGGAAAGTAACATTTTGCTCCTTTTCTGAGATCTCTTATATGTAAAACCTGTAATTGCATTTCTCTGTAGTGTTCTGAGATGACATGTGTTAGGCTGCCTCCTTGCCTTCCTCAAAATTTCCTGCTTACTTTTGTTGCCACTGAAGGCTCTCACCTTAGACTTCTTAGCTGAACCCAAAGAACAGGATGGCTTAGTTATATTTGGTAGAATGACAGACTGGTCAGTGCATGGGGGTGGCTCTGAGGTAAAATGGGGGGGGGGTTCCTGTGCTCTAAATAAAACAGCTGTGTTCACTTAAACATAAATAGAGTTTATTTAGAAGTATAACAGCAAAGCGATTTCAGTATAGTTCATAAGCATAACAGTTTCAGTTCTCCTCTTTTTGCTGACATTCCTTAAATAGACCTAGCTACAAAGGCTTATTTTCCTCACTCACCAATTAGGCTAATAACTTCTACAAAGAACATAGATCACCTCACCCACTCAGCTTGCTTTCCTCTCACACACAAACCCTCTTCCCAAATCAGTCAGCTCTGCCCCCCAGGGTACAGCTACCATCGAATCATAACACATTTCAATCACCCATCTTTCTTCCTCTAGAGACCTGAATTTTAAATTGCAGCAACACACACAAAATATTTAAATATCAAAACACCACAGAAAGGAATGGGGCAGCAGTAGGAAAGAACTCTACAAGCTGTTTCCAGTCTCTAAAGTGAGTAATAGTGTTGTCAAAACAGTTAGTTTGGGTCAGGAGCAAAGTTTAGATATGTTGGATATTTATCTCCAGTGCTTACAGGGACTTTCTTCTTGAACAGTGACATCTCAGGGACTTTCCCAGGAAGTGAAATTCTCTCACTTGTGACCCAAATAGCTTTCTACCTCAAACCCTCAGTGGATGAACTTCTGGAGAACAACAGGTAGGGAATGCAAAAAACGAATTTATGCTGTTACCTATGCCTGATAATTACATAAAATATAACTGCTACAAAGCTCATAGTTACCTATGGCCTCATACTCTTTAATACAGGGGTCCCCAACCTTTTTGAACCTGTGGGCACATTTAGAATTCCGACACAGGGTGGTGGATGTGGTGTTGTGATCACTCTCTTCCCCCAATCCAGGCCAATGTTTTAGATTGCCCTAATCCACTCCAGGACTTGGTGTGGGCAGGAACAGGGGAAAAGGAAGTTGTATTCACTGTAGCTCTAGACAGAGGAAGAACTGGACTTATTAAACTGTGATCCTGTCTGAAGCCATGCTGCCTCATTATTCTGATACCAAGCATTATGAACACAACAGTGGCCACAACCACAAAATGTTGGCCATGAGAAGTGAACACAGATAGAGGAAGCCAATAGAACAATCAATCACCATGTATAATTAAACAATTTTTTGTTTGTTCTTTTATATATGCTATGTGTGAATTTCTGTTATCAGCATGATTGCAACAATAATCCTACAGAATACGGTATACAACTTAGCAGTACATTCAAAATAATACAGCTCCTAATTACAGAAACAATCAGGACAAACGACGGAGTTCTAGTACAATATCCGTTTGCGTGTCCTTCATCAGGTTTGTCCTTCTGTTATTGTTTCTTCACAAGCATGAAGAGCTGCAAGCTGCAAAGGAGTACCATACTTAATAAACCATCAAAAACATAAAGAATTATCTAATAATACAGAGGAACATTTTACACTTTATAAACTCACCCATGTTTCAAATTGCTAATTCTTACACAATTTTTGATGTACGCTACCGTGCTTAGTTTTTAGAAGAAAGCAGACAAGCACAATATGTATTTCACAGTTCTCTAATAATAACACATACAATTTTTGTTGTTGTTCAGTCGCACAGTCGAGTCCGACTCTTCGCGACCCCATGGACCAGATTACGCCAGGCCCTCCTGTCTTCCGCTGTCCGCTGAAGTCTGCTCAATTTCATGTTCGTTGCATCGATGACACTGTCTAACCATCTCATCCTTTGCCGTCCCCTTCTTCTTTGACCTTCAATCTTTCCCAGCATCAGGGTCTTCTCCAGTGAATGCTCCCTTCTCATTTGGTGGCCAAAGTATTTGAGCTTCAGCTTCAGGATCTGGCCTTCAAGGGAACAGTCAGGGTTGATTTCTTTTAGGATTGAATGATTTGATCTCCTTGCAGTCCAAGGGACTCTCAAGAGTCTTCTCCAGCACCATAGTTCAAAAGAATCTATTCTTCGGCGCTCAGCCTTCCTTATAATCCAACTCTCGCAGCCATACATTACTACGGGGAATACCATTGCTTTGACCATGCGGACTTTTGTTGGCAAGGTGATGTCTCTGCTTTTTATCATGCTGTTTAGGTTTGCCATCGCTTTCCTCCCAAGGAGCAGGCGTCTTTTAATTTCATGGCTGCAGTCACCATCTGCAGTGATCTGGGATCCTAGGAACGTGAAGTCTGTCACTACTTCTACGACATACTGTCACTACACATACAATAAGGACATCAAAAGTAAAGCCAGCATTTTAAAAGTTACCAACCTGGTGACTGGGGAGCTCCTTTAGCAGGCTTTAATGTGACAAGTTCTACAGCATATTGTGATTGGCTGAGCCTCCCTCAGTGTGGCACTATATCTCAATGGAGAATCTATAGGCTGTAACAGGTGTTATGCTTTAAGATGGCATATTCTATCTTAAAGGGACCCTAACCATTTATAGAAAAGAACTCAGATCTAATTCCTGATTTAATCCTAGTGGAATTAGTGTGTGTAACCTGATGTCCTTATTGTATGTGTTATTATTAAAGAACTGTGAAATACATATTGTGCTTGTCTGCTTTCTTCTAGGAACTAAGCGTGGTAGCGTACATCAAAAATTGTATAAGAATTAGCAATTTGAAACATGGGTGAGTTTATAAAGTGTAAAATGCTTCTCTGTGTTATTAGAGAATTCTTTATGTTTTTGGTGGTTTATTAAGTATGGTACCCCTTTGCAGCTTGCAGCTCTTCATGCTTGTGAAGAAACAATAACAGAAGAACAAACCTGATGAAGGACATGCAAACGGATATTGTACTAGAACTCCGTCATTTGTCTTGATTGTTTCTGTAATTAGCAGCTGTGTTATTTTGAATGTACTGCTAAGTTGTATACCTTATTCTGTAGAATTATTGTTGCAATCATGTTGATAACTGAAATTCGCACATAGTATATATAAAAGAACAAACAAAAATTGTTTAATTATACATGGTGATTGATCTATTGGCTAATTATACACCATGGTCTTGTTTGCTGTGACAGATAGAGGAAGGCCAAGTATAGGGGACAAGAGAAGCAATCAAAAAAATACACTGGGAAAGAGTAGTGAGAGGAAGAATAGAATTAACACTGGCAGCAACTACACAGCCAATCAGATCTTCAATGGCCTATCGGAACCCCTGCTTAGCAGGAGCCCAACCCAGCCCCATCCACTTTCTAAAAAATGTAGTGGATGCCAGGAAACGTGTCCCAATTTTTTTTATTTTAAAGACATAACAGACATAAAATTATTCTTACAGTTCTTTCTTGACAAACTCATGCCTAATTTTTCATACATTTATATTTTTCACCTTATATCATTATGTATATCACTTGCAAATATATTAAAATTGTATTTTATATATCTTTAACACATGTTAAATGTCTGTATAATTTACTTATTGTATTCTTCCAACCACTTATAAAATCTTAACCATGTATTTTCAAATGTGGTTTCTGGTTGTCCTTTCAAAGTTAGAGTTATTTTATCCATTTCCGCCATTTCCAAAATTTTGTTTAAAATTTCTTCTCTCAAAGGTGTTTCTGTTCTTCTCCAATATTTAGCATAAAGTATTCTAGCAGTTGTAGTCAAACGCAGTATAAGAGTAATTTTTTTTACAGTTTTCAGGTAAGATATTCAACAAAAATATTGCTGGAACAAAGAGTACAGAACATTTTAAATTTTTTGTAAAATTTCATGTTTCCAAGCCCAGTATTTTTTTGCTTTATCACATAACCACCACATACGGTAGAAAGATCCAACATTATTTTGACACTTCCAACATACATTTGAGCAATTAGGGTAATACTTAGCCAGTTTATCAGGCGTAATATACCATCTATAAAACATCGTATAAATATTCTCCTCATATGAAATTGCTTTTATAATTTTAATTTTTTTCCACACCTTTGACCAACTGGTCCAGCTCAATATAATGACCCACTTTATTATAACATTTTTGACCACCATGTTGGGTCTTATTGTCTAAAAGTAGTACATAAATTTTCTTAATGAGTTTCTCATCAGCATACATCAATATCTTATCTATTTCTGTTATTTTTTCATAAAAGCCTATTGGTTTGTCTTTGCTATATCTTGATTCAATTTTGTGTTTTTTGCCACCATGTTAAAGTTTTTATTGGTTTTAGTTCATTTCTACTATCTAGTAGGTCTTCGTATTTTAGGATTGTTTCTTCCTGAGGTAAGTTAGGGCTTGTAAAGGCTTCTGATGGAGCAACCCATTTTGGTATCTTGGTGTAAAAGTTGTTTTTAGATTCTTCCCAAACCTTCAGTAGAGAGGATCTAATAAGATATTGTTTGAAATATTTGTATCTGCCCTCCCATACCATATGAAGGCATGCCAATCTCACAATCTCACTAATAGCCAAGAGGTCTCCTCTGTGCGGATATCTAAATCTGCACATCGGGGGCACTTAGGGGGCAGAGAGATTTTCCTGTACACTTGGGGCAGATGTGCAGAAAAATCTGAAAAGTTTAAAAAACTATATGGGGGATACTTAAATCCCCTGAAAAGTAAAAAAGTGTTCCCTGCGCATGTACTCTGGGAATTCTGCCTTGCCACCATTGGGGAGGAGGCTCAGTGGGCTGGAGGCTGGGAGCTGCTCAGGCCTCTTCACCAGTGCCAGGGGAAGGGGAGAAGGCTTACCTGCAGCTGCTTCCTCCTCAATGCGGAGCTGCTTCTGCAGGCTGGGAGCCTTTGGGAATACCCCCCCACGAGTAACGCGGGTCCTGCTTCTTGTGACTTGCTAATTTAAAAGTCTTGTATTTTCTAAAGTAATCCAGTCTTTTAACCATGTCAAAGCCCCTGATCTATAATAAAGCAGTCAATGTGTAATGCAAACCCAGCTCTCTCCTTGGCATTTTGTAATTCTTTAAGCTTTTTTCTTAGTTTCTTGTCTTGCCAAATAAATTGTATCATCATTTTATCTAAAATATTTTTGGTTTTGAAGAATAGGTATTGTTTGAAATAGAAAGATCAATCTTGGTAATATATTCATTTTGATAGTGGCAATTCTTCCCATTAACAATATTTGAAGGTTTGCCCATTTTTCTTAGTCTTTCTTAATTTCTTTCATCAGTTCCATATAGTTGTTTTCCACCAAAGAACTACATCTGTTTGTTATGTTTATTCCTAGATATTTAATCTTCTTTTGAATTTCTAAACCTGCTAATTCTTGCAGCTGGTTGAGGTTTAGTCATGTTTTTAATAAGCATTTTTGGTTTTTTACAATTAATTTTAAGTCCTGCCACCTCTCCATAGTCTTGCAGAGATCTTATAAATTGTTTAATAGAGCTTACTGGATTCTCTAAGATAAATACTAAATCATCTGCAAATGCTTGAAACTTATATTCTTCTCTTAGTCTGAGACCTTTAATTTGCACATGCTCTCTAATCACATCATTTAAAATTTCAAGGACAAAAATAAACAATAGAGATGAAAGGAGACATCCTTGTCTAGTTCCTTTATGTATCTCAATATTTTGTGATAAATCTCAATTGATAAGAACCTTGGCTTGTTGTTTAGTATAAATTACTTTGATCGTTGTATAAAATTCAGTACCAGCCTGAGAATTTAAAAGTAGTTCAAACATAAAATTCCAACTGACATTATCAAAAGCTTTTTCTGCATCTAAAAAGATTAACGCCATTTGTTTTTCTGGGTGGGCTTCATAGTATTCTAGAACATTCAATATCATTCTCACATTGTTTCTAAGTTTTCTTTTGTGAAGAAAACCTGCTTGATCTCTATGGATCATTTGAGAAAGAACTCTTTTCATTCTTGCAGCTTAGAAGCATACATTTTATAATCCATTTTAACAAGGAGATTGGTCTATAGTTTTTAATTTCTTTTTCATCTCAGTTTTGCTTATGTATAAGTGTTATCAAAGGTTCATTCCAAGATTCTGGAGTTTCTCCTTCAGTTATTATATTTTGTATAACAGCTTTTATATATAAATAACTCCTGCAATAGCAATAGGAAATAAGAAAACAGAGTTCAAACTTCTGTCAAATAGAGTTTAGTTATGCAAAGTTTGAATCTTTTGTAATCCAGAATAAATGTTTATTTCTTGCACTTCTTCTTCTTCACTTTTGGTGTCTTGGGTGCTGCTGCTCCTTTCTCGGACTCTGAGGTCGTACTGCTAGAGTCACTTGAAATGTTGCCCAATTCTTCCTCGCTGGGTTCCTCTCCTTCCTCCAAATTTGAATCGCTGTCTTTATCTGCGCTCAATTTTTGTTTCAAAAAGTTTTTGGCCTTTTGGACAGTCAATTTTAATTTTCTTATCATTGTATTTGAACACAAGTTCTTCTGGAAAGTTCTATCTGTAGGTTATTAATTTGTTTTGCAGGAAAAGAATTAAGTCTTCGTTTCCGGATCTCTTTTAAAATTTTAATTTCTTTCTCTTTAACTTTAAGTGTTTTTCCCACTGTAGCTTTTAAAACATGGTCTCTCATTGTTCTCTTGGAGAATTCGACATAAATTTCGCCAGGTAATTTATTTTTTCTTATAAAATCAGGATATGTACAGTATGCCAAGTCTATATTGTTCTGGGGATCGTCTTGTTTAAGTTCCGAGATTGAAGCTATCGCTCCATTTAACGTTGCTTTTAAATCTTCTCTCTTCTGTTCAGGAACTCCTTGGAAGCATAGAATATGCATAGATTTTTCCAGTTGAAGTTGAAGTAGTTGATTTTTATCCGTATTTCTTTCTTTCTTAACTTCTTCCAGTTCTTGCTTAATATCAGTAGTCCTTGTTTTAATTTTCTCAATCCTTTTGTCTGTCTTGGCTTTTTTTTTCCATATGTGCAAGCTGATTTTGAACGGAATCCAGCTTAGTGTTGATAGTTGACATCTGCTCCAGCAGAGGGCACAGTGCTGCTGCGAGCATATTGGGAAAGTCTGCAGCCTCTTCCTGTACCTGGGTGGGAGTTGTTGGTATAGCACTTCCTGGGGGAAGTTTCTTTTCCACCACCATTCTCCTCACTCTCCCAGACATTTGTTTACAAGGAAGAAAAGTTTTAGTTTTAAAGTAAAGTTTATCTGAATTCAGTGTTTCTTGGCTTAAAATGTAGCTTTCAAGCTTGAAAAGAGTCTTGTGTGGTTAGTTCCATTCTTTCTCTCTTTTCTATAATGTTTACGAACCACTCTGTTTCGAGGGGGGAGAGGATCTCCAACCCTTCCCTGTTCACCATTTCTTCTCGGATCGATCTAGCAAACTGAGACTTCTTTGCTTATACAGAGGTTTGATTGACTCACTGTTTAGGTAAGTTCGATTGTTGCCAGGGTTATTTTCGCTTGCTTTCTTGTCTGCTCATCTGGAGGTTGGGTCTGGTTGCCATACTGGCTCCACAGTGTCAGGACCTCTCGGGGATGGGCAAGCCTTAATCCCTCAGCTGTCGCCTCAGGAGAGGCTTATCCCGGGTCCTCAGGCTGAGAGTCTCCTACAGAGACTCCGGGGGGGGTCTGGAACCAGCCAAGACCCCTCCTGATTACCTCGGCTTGGTGAGTCTCCATTGGAGAATTAATGAGACACGTCCAAGAGCAAGCCGTCAAAAACCGGAAGTCTGTTTTGTATAACAGCTTTTAATGGCCATATTAGTTGATCTTCAAATACAGGATGAAATTCCGCAGGAAATCCATCCGGGCCTGGGGTTTTTGCATTTTTTTGTTTTTTAAATGCTTCTGTCACTTCGGCAAACATTTTCCTTTGGTCTTCTGTAAATATTTTGATTTTATGGGTTTCAAAATATTTTTTAATTTGTTCTTGTGTTGCTTCTCTTTTCATGTATAAGTTTTCATAATTTGATTCAACAGTTTCTTTCAAATCTTCCAATTTAGTTATTTCTTCTCCCATATCATTTTAAAGTGTTTTTATGTACCTTTTCCCCTTTTCTTTACGTAGTTTATAAGCTAGCCATCTAGCTGGTTTATTGGCATTTTCGAAATAATTTTGTTTAGCATACTTTTTTTTTGCTATTTCCTGTGTTAATAGGCAGTTCATTTGATGTTGCAAGAGTATAAGTTTTTGTCAGTTCAGTTGAAAAGTCCTGTTTCATCTTTTCTTCCTGCTTTCTAATCTGGTCTTGGATCTAGAAATATTTTACTGATGTCTGTTCCCTGGCGTATGCAAATTCTCTAATCATCCATCCTCTGGCATAGGCTTTGAATGCATCCCAGACAGTCTTGATGGAAATTTCTGGTTGGATGTTTTGTTCAAAAAACAAAATATTTGAAATTCTTTTTTGGATTCTCTTATAAACTTTTCATTCTTTAAAATAGAAGTATTTGGTGACCATCTGGGGCTTTTTTTAGGAGTGTCTTGTATTTCCAGCATAATTGGGTTGTGGTCTGAAAATACACTGGGAAAGAAAAGACGAGTGAGAGGAAGAATAGAATTAACATTGTGGCCGCAGCTACACAGCCAATCAGATCTCCAATGGCCTATCAGAAGCCCTGCTTAGCAGGAGTCCCACCCAGCCCCACCCACTTTCTAAAAAATGTAGTAGATGCCAGGAAAGGTGCCAGTGGACACCTTGGGCACCATGGTGGGGACTTCTGTTCTAATTCAATTAGAATGTTTCTCTACATATATCCATGCACTGCAGAAAATGAACTCATCTCTTCATTCATCCACATTGCAAGTATGACTAGATGGTTATATGGTCTGGAGTGATTGATCCATGCTGTGTTCTCTTGTGCATTTGCCTTTAATCAGCTTGAAATACCATATTTTGAAATCATATGTTCTCTCACACATCTGCTGCATTAGTTCTTCAGTTTTAATCACATATACATGTGTCTTCAGGTATGTCACAGGCTGGTTCAGCCCTTACCACAGAAAGCGAAAGAAGATTCATCCTATAATGATTCATCTCTTTCAGCCAGATGCACTAAGGTAACTCAGGGTCTCTTGTAAAATTAACTTGGGGCAGCCGGTTACAGGGACTTAAAAGTTTCACATTCCTGTTCACAATAAATCTTATCCACTGAAGCTGCTCCCTGTTTTACAGTACATCTTGGCCAAATTTCTGACATAGTTGATCAATAAATAGTGATCCTTCGTTGAAGTAAGGCATATATTGCCTTGTGTCAGTTATTGCTTTATTAGAACACTTAACAGCACAAAAGCAGGGAAAAACACACACAAGCTACTTCCACACAGTGATTATCTGCAGCTATTATTGCTGCTATGACTGCATGTCAGCTTTTCCTGTACTTTACTTGCCCTAGCACCCTGGGACTGCCATCTCCCCCGTCCCCCCAGGAGATATCTCCACAGAGAAAAAGGGCTAGAGACTTTTTTCATGAAAGCTGGAAATTTGGAGGATATAGATGATGGCAATAGATCATTAGAGCATTATTGTGCTGTAGCAGTCACCAGTTCAGAAAATACTGGGGGAGGGGGAAGAAGAAAAATTATGGCAATGCAGGTGGGTCCTTCAAAAACAGGGTTGCCCCAGGGGTCCCCCGCTGCCAGGTCCTGTTCCCAGTCAGTCAGCTAGCGGGGGACTTACCAGTAGAAAAATGAAGGCCAAGGTCACATTGCCAGCATGACGCAGGAAATGACATAATCATGCCAGCAACATCTGGATGATGCTCCAGTATTTGGGCAAAACCTATAGTAGAAGCTGTTTATACCATAGAGTTTTTACCCAAATACCAGAGTGACACAATGACATTGCAGTATGGTGTGTCACTTCCTATGCGACACTGGCAATGTGACCTGGGCCTTTCTCTTTCTCCTTGCATACCTCCCCATGCACATGGCATGCAAAGGGATTTTTTCTGTGATCTCTTCCAAAAGATCATATCAAATCAGGGAAAAAACTGAAAAGTTGGTAACTAGGGGATGTTGTGTGGATGCTCCACCTCTTTCCCCAATCCTTGTTCTAGTTTGAATGCCAAGCTAGATCAAATAAAGGCAAAAGATTCCCCATTGCTTCTCACTTGTTTTTGAGCATTCTCCCCAACCATTGGATATACTACCATTAAGTCACAGAATATTCATAAATATTTGAACTGCTAAAGTCTAGCAATAGATTGTGACTATGTGTAGGTATCATAAACTTTTAAAACTTAAGCATCTTTTTAAGTTCATCTGCTTTGTGGTATAGTATCTAAACCAAAAACCTAATGAATTTGCTGAAATGCATTCACTTCTACACTGGTTTCTCTTTAGGCTTTTGACCAAGTGGAATACAGTGAGCCAAGAGCTTCAAGCAGCCATGAAGAAAGTCTTCTTTATGTCTGCTGTAGAGGAATGGATGGAAGAGAATATGCAACCCAGCCTACAGAGACTTCAAGACACAGTAGATGACTTGAACAGAGCAATACAGGCATTAACATAGCAGTCTTGCAGACTGCTTTACAGAGATTCAGGATGGTACAACTGATATTCTGCAGCTAAAAATAATGTGTAAACATCAGAAGTTTGATGACTTATTGCACTAACAGGCTTGGAATTAATTTTAAAATGAATTTTTGAAGGGTGTATCCCAGTATACAAAAGAGACAGCAGACTTAAAAACTTCACAGTGGTTATGATTGATCATAAGTTCCAAATTCAAGACTGTTGCACAGACACTTTATCTTCTAAATAAAATCTAAAATGTTGCACAGTCCCCTTATGAATATGCTTTGAGTGTCTTCAGTGACTGCTGTGAAGCCCCATGGCAATAACAGCTAGGGAAGCAGACCAGACAATTAGGTCTAAGAGGAAAGCTGCAGTAAATTCCAAAACAAATCAGATGGAAAATTCCTGGAGATTATCTTGAAAAGCCTGAGCAAAAATTTACTGGGAAACAAGACAGATCCTTTGGATTTGTTGGATCACACTTTACATGCTGAATATTGTTGACCAGTTACTTAAGGTATTCTCTCAAAACCTCAACGTTCAGCTATTCTAATGGAACATAAGGAGGTGCTCAGCTTTTTTATAACTTCACTACATAGCACATTTCATAAAACTACATCCCAGGTAATTTGTTTCAGAGAACAAGAAGTGAGGACCTACAAGAAACTTGTGGGAGCTGCTATCCCATCCCCCCAGTTCTTCTCTAGAATCATAGAGTTGGAAGGGACCTTCAGGGTCAGCTAGTCCATTCCCTTGCACAATGCAGGAAATTCACAAATACCCCCCCCCCAGTAACTGCTGTTCCATGCCTTGTTGTTCATTCGCACAGTCGAGTCCGACTCTTCGCGACCCCATGGACCAGACCACGCCAGGCCCTCCTGTCCTCCGCCGTCCGCTGAAGTTTGCTCAATTTCATGTTCGTTGCATCGATGACACTGTCTAACCATCTCATCCTTTGCCGTCCCCTTCTTCTTTGACCTTCAATCTTTCCCAGCATCAGGGTCTTCTCCAGTGAATGCTCCCTTCTCATTTGGTGGCCAAAGTATTTGAGCTTCAGCTTCAGGATCTGTCCTTCCAGAGAACAGTCAGGGTTGATTTCTTTTAGGATTGACTGATTTGATCTCCTTGCAGTCCAAGGGACTCTCAAGAGTCTTCTCCAGCACCATAGTTCAAAAGAATCGATTCTTCGGCGCTCAGCCTTCCTTATAGTCCAACTCTCGCAGCCATACATTACTACGGGGAATACCATTGCTTTGACCATGCGGACTTTTGTTGGCAAGGTGATGTCTCTGCTTTTTATCATGCTGTTTAGGTTTGCCATCGCTTTCCTCCCAAGGAGCAGGCGTCTTTTAATTTCATGGCTGCAGTCACCATCTGCAGTGATCTGGGATCCTAGGAACGTGAAGTCTGTCACTACTTCTACGACTTCCCCTTCTATTTGCCAAGGAGTGATGGGCCCAGATGCCATGATCTTAGTTTTTTTGATGTTGAGCTTCAAGCCCACTTTTGCACTCTCCTCTTTCACCCTGAGCAAAAGGCTCTTTAGGTCCTCTTCACTTTCTGCCATCAGAGTGGTATCGTCTGCATATCTGAGGTTATTGATCTTTTCCCCAGCAATCTTAACTCCAGCTTGTGATTCATCCAGGCCAGCATTTCGCATGATGTACTCTGCATATAAATTAAATAAGCAAGGTGACAATATACATCCTTGTCGTACTCCTTTTCCTATGCTAAACCAATCAGTTGTTCCATATCCGGTTCTAACTGTTGCTTCTTGACCCTTATACAGGTTTCTCAGGAGACAGGTGAGGTGGTCTGGTACTCCCATCTCTTTAAGAACCTGCCATAATTTATTGTGATCCACACAATCAAAGGCTTTAGCATAGTCAATGAAGCAGAAGTAGATGTTTTTCTGGTACTCTCTTGCTTTCTCCATAATCCAGCCTAGAAGATGACAAAAAAACCTCCAGGACCTCCAGCCAAACTGGCCTGTAGAAAAATTGCTTCCTGACCCCAAAGTGGCAACCAGCATTGCCCTGGCCGTGTAAGAAAGGGCCACAAGAACTATTCACTAGTGTGACACTCTTTGAGTGCGATATGTCAACCAGTTACAGATCCACCTAACAGTAATAGGATCCAAACCACATTTTACCCGTTTGCTATCAAGAATATTATGTGGAACCTTATCAAAAACCTTACTGAAATTAAGATAAATGATGTCTACAGCATTCCTCTGATCCAGCAAGGTAGTAACTTTCTCAAAAAAAGAGATAAGGTTAGTCTGACATGACTTGTTCTTAAGAAACTCATGCTGGCTCTTTGTAATCACAGCCATCCTTTCTAAATGCTCAAGGACTATCTGATGGTTTGTTTTAAAACTTTCCCAGGTATAGATGGGTTGGTAGTTACCTAGATCCTCCTTTTTCCCCTTCTTGAAGATGTGGACATTTGCCTGCCTCCAATCTTCTGTCACTTCATATGTTCTCCAAGAATTCTCAAAAATAATGGGCAGAGGCTCAGAAATTACATCTGCAGTTCATCTGACCCCTCTCTCCCTTCTTCTCTCACACTTTTTCTCCTTCCTGCTATCCCTTTTCTTACCTTCCCTCTCTTTCCCCTCCATGCTTGTCACTTCCTTTCTGCCCCCACCCCATCACTCTTTCTGTCCCTGTCACTCTCCCAGCCTTCCAACTACTCCCCCTCCCACAGCAGCAGTGGCAGTAGCCACTCTCCAGGAATCACAATGGATTGCCCAACCCTCATCCTCTTAGGGTTGCCAGAACCATGTTGAGAAATTCCTGGAGATTTGGGGGTGGAGCCTTGGGAGGATGAGGTTTGAGCTTGGAAGTGACCTCAGCAGGGTATATTACCATAAATTCCACCCTTCAAAGCAGCCATTTTCTTCAGAGGAACTGATCTCTGTCATCTGGAGATCAGTTGTAATTCCCCATCTCCAACCCTCACCTGGACATTGGCAACATTAGATCCTCTGGAGAAATTGACTGCTCTGGAGGGTGGAGTCTAGGGCATTATATCTATATGAAGTCCCTTCCCACCATTCCCACCCATCAAATATCCAGGAATTTTCCAACCTGGAGTTGGCATCCCTATCTCCTTCCCATCCAACAGCCAACCTACCTTTATCTGCCCCTCTTATCTTCAGCTTTCCATCTCGTTTCCCCCTCCATCTTCTACTGAGGAAAATGATGGTCTTTCTCCATATGAGGACTAAAGCAGTTTACATTATTCTCTTCTCCTTTTTATCCACACAACAACCCTATGAGGTAGGTTAGGCTGAAATTTTGTGACTGAGTTTCCACAGCAAGATGAGGATCTAAACCTAGGTCTTGCAAATTCTACTCTGAAGCTCTGACCGTTATACTACACTGACTTTCATAGGGTGGTTGCTGTTGAATAGTAGCAAGCAGCCAGGCCTAGTTGAATCATGCAAGTCAGGTGGGATCAGGTCACCCAGAGGGTGCTGCTAGGCCTAGGTTTGTCAGCCTCCAGGTGGGGCCTAGAGGTCCCCAGAATTACAACTGAACTCCAGACAACAGTGATCTGTCACCCTGGACGGAGAAAATGGGTGGACTCTGTGGCATTTTATCCACCTGAAGCCTCTCCCCTTCCCAAACTCTGCACTCCTCAGACTTCACCACAGAATCTCCAGGAGTGTCCCAACTTCAAATAGGCAATCCTAGTCCCAGGCCTGGCTCCAAACCTCCTGCTATTTAGCCATTCATACTGCAGGAGGAATCCTTCCCAATCTGAGTGCTCCAGTCCTGCTTTTACTTCCTGGTGACTGATTCTGCACTGGCTTTTCCTCCGTTATTTTACGAAACCCATGTTGGAACAGAAATTCCCCTCTGCATTGCATGCTGCTTTCATTTCCTTTGCTCATTGGATTTTATGGTACCCTCCACACTCTATGCTGCTTTCCCTTTTTTTGATCATTGGATTTTATGGTACCTTAAGATGCTGAACTGCAGACCAGTTGGTAGTTCAGCAGTTCGAGATCTGAGTGCTGCATGATGGAGTGAGCTCCCTTCTCTGATCCAAGCTCCTGCCAACCTAGCAGTTCGAAAGCAAGAAATTGCAATTAGATAAATAGGTACCACTTCAGTGGGAAGGTAACAGCGTTCCATGCACCTTGGTGTCTAGTCATGCCGGCACATGACCATGGAAACATCTTCAGGCAGCGCTGGCTCTTTGGCTTGGAAACAGAGATGAGCACTGCACTCTAGAGTCTGATTCGACTGGCTTTTGAGCAAGGGCAACCTTTATCTTTTACCTCTGCATAGATTTATGGCTGTTCAGGGGTGACTTTGCAGTCAGTATGGTGTTGCCCTGAGGTATTTGAATGTGGTTTTGAGCTGCACTTCTTCCTCCCAATTGAGAAAATGTGGAGTGAATGCTAGATGCAGAATCACCCTCTCTCTCACTGTCAATTTGACAGGACCTGGAGTAAAAACCTGTGGATGCCATTTCAAAAGGTATTGGGGGGGGATTCAATCCTCCCTGAAGTTCCTTTTTTTAAACTTTTTGGATTTTTCTGCAGCCCCAGGAAGTCCCCTAAATCTGTAGAAAAACCTGTCAGGGAAGAGTGTGTCCCCTTTCTGTGGAAATAAGTATCCACATGCAGATGGTACTGTTCGGAATTAGATATATAGATTTTTTTTTAAAGTCTTGTTATTAACATCTAGTTTCACAGCTATTGTTAACTAGTCATCAGTGTAGAAACAGTAATGGAAGAAACAACCAGATGAAGGTTACAGCCCCTGTATGTACTACATTATACAAATTACTTTTTATGAGACAGAACAAGTGTAGAAAAAGCCTTGAGGAATGTTAGCTTTCAGAAAGAGATGGATTAAGAAAACTAGAAGTGTGCCAAAAACGACCACTTTGACAACTTTCACAGTGATATTTTGGGTTGTGCAAGGACTTGTGGAAACATCTCGTTTCCCCTCACTATTTCTTCTTTCCTTTCACTGAAAACCCTTTGTGTTTCCTTCTTTCCTTTCCCTGAAAGCCCCTGTGACAGACAGTAAATAGTTAATGCTGTAATCTGGTCTGAGAACCCTGAGTGATATGGGGTTGGAAGGCTAAGGGTTAAGTAGCCTTTATTAGGATAGACAATATTAATACAAGTTAGTACAGTATAAAAGGTACATTAAAACCACAACATGCATATACATCTGTATAAATATAAGATTATTTCTGTGAGATCCTTTGGCATACCTTTATAGCAGAGTAAAGAAACTTAGCCACCTTCTCAGTGACTTTAGCAGAGAAGTCATTCAAGACTCTACAAACCTTAAATACGTCAGAACAATCCATCATCCTAACTAAAACAGAATGTAGATGCATGTAACATAAATCTGCATACAGGTGACAATAAAGAAGAACAAGGGCAATTGACTCCACATATTTGATAGCAAGGGCAGTATCTTGCTGAGTAGGCTATCTTATTGAATCTGCCATAAAAATGGCAGAAGGTATGGCATTATGTCTGGCAAGGAAAAATGCTCTGCGCTGCTGTGATACCTGCAAAGAGGATAGATATGGAGCCATTTTCCCAGTAACGAGGGGAATCTCAAAGCTCAGCAGGGAGCAGGTTTTGTTGGCCAGATTGAATAACTTCTGGCATTCAGTGTCTAGCATTCTATTTTTAATCTGATGAAATGCAGCAGTTAAAATCAGGATAGACAGTGGCTCTATACATATACCCATTGCTTTAATTTTTCCCTCAAGATATGCTAACCAATTTGACATAGTGGACTCAGAGAGCATTTGAAAGATAAAGCTCCCAGGTTTGAGGTTGTAAGGCAGGCATAGCCAGAATTTGACAGTCATGAGCCATACACTCGTTTCTGTTGGAGACATACCAGTTTCCAAGCAGATGACTGCATATGAAACACATTTTGGCATACCCCAAAATTTTCACAGGAATTTGGATTGGCTCCGTTCAGTGGCACAGTCAAAGGCCCCAATCCAAATCAAGATGCTGTATAGTAATTGTGAGATCACTTTCACCTTGAAAATTTTTATGGCAGCTGGCACAAATTGGTTACCTCTGCTATAAAAAAAAGTGCTAGGGTCGATGCACTGATGTTAGCTGATTTCACTGTATACTTATGGTGGGTAGACCAAGTCACATTATATCGGAAATAAATACCTAGATATTTAAAATATTTGACTTGCTCTATCTCTTTTCTGGCAATGACTCAATTGTAAGATCTCCACTTTTTTGAAAAGACTTAAGATTTTTGACTTCTCATGGTTCAACTGGAGTTTATTATTAGTAAAAAATGCCACACAACCCCCTCTAGAGCAGGACAACACCACTGTGTCATTAGTGTAAAATAGCAGGGGTACATGTATTGCACCAAGTTTAGGACTTTGACAGTCGGCACCAGACAACTGAGCACCAAAGTCATTGAGGAAAAGTTTGAATAAAAAGGGAGCTAAAATGCGACCCTATTTGACATGCTTATTGGCAGAAATCTTTGGTGTCAAATTGCTTGCTAACGAGCATTTGATCTGACACATGTTAGAGGTATATAATTTCTTAATAAGCATAAGAAGTCTTTTGTCCATATTCAGCTGGTCTAACTTGGTCCAGAGAAGGTCCCTGTCAACTGAATCAAATGCACCTCTTAAATCCAGAAAAACAACAAATAATTTCTGATTATTTTGCATGGTGTACTTATTGGCTAGATGAGATAGGATAACACAGTGATCTAAAGTGGTCTTCCCTTTGCAGAAACCCAGCTGTTCAGGGCCTCTGATTTTTTCTGCATCATCCTGAGATTGAGTTTGACTAATAGGTGTTTAGTGTAAAGCTTGCCGATAATGGAAAGTAGGCTGATAGGCCTATAATTGGCAGGGTGGATGTGATCACCTTTTTTGTATAATGGGACAACTATTGCGTTCAACCATGCCAGGGGAGTTATGCCAGTTCTATCTACGATTGTAAACAGGAATGCAAGTGGTGAAGCCCACCAGTCTGGATCTAATTTTAAAATTTTGGAAGGGATGGCATCAGGGCCAGGAGCCTTTTCTGATTTCAGCTGCACAATTCTTTGATTTCCTCTGGTGACACAGGAGGCCAGTCACATAAATCAGCTGTAGAAAGCTCAAATGATTTGGCACAAATAGGTTCTTGATGGAACAGAGCTGAAAGTGCTGAAACCAGACATAGGAAGAAATAACAGACACGGAGGGGTCATCAGCCTGAAATGCACCCAAGACTATGGCCCAAAACTTTTTGGAATTATTTAGGGTTGTGGCACAATATAATTCTTCCCATTGAATTTTATTATTTATTTATTTATTTGATTTGTATACCACCCTCCCTGTAAACGGGCTCAGGGCAGTTCACAACAATCTCAGTACAATATCATTAAAACAACAGTTAACAACAATTAAAATAATAAAACCATAAAATACTGTATAAACAAGCTAGTTCTGATATCAATTCAGCAATATTGATGTTAAAAGTCCAGGCCACCAATGTCAATTCAATTCAGCAGTACTGATGTTAAAATCACTAAGGGGGAGATAGCCAGGAAAGAAGAGGGACATCCGCATTGTTAAGAGGCACGCATGCATTGAATAAGCTGGCTGCAAGCCTGGACCTCTCTGAGGAACTAATATCTTAATAGCTCAAAAGAATGTAAATAGTCTTATCTTTGGAGGGGAAAAGATCAGTGGAGGATAAAAAGAAGGAATAGAAGAATCAGCACTCAAGCTTCAAGAGTGGTAAGATAGCAATTATTTATTATTTTCCTAAAGAGGAAACGCCCAGGAACAGCGAACAACCCTCATTATACTCTTTAAGAGCCGGTGGGAAAATGGCAAAAACTATTTGAGAGCTATCTCGGCAGCTGTCTGCCCTTGAGAATAAGGCAATAGCTTCTCAGGAAAAAATGAGAGAAGAGATTAAAGCAGTGAAGGATAAGGTCACGGAGATAGATGGCAGAGGAAATTAGAACAATAAAACAGACTGCAACTTTTGCTAACAAGCAGGCTCAAAAATATAAAAGAGAGACCAATTAACCAGCCAACTCACTGAACTCTCAGACTGGAATAGAAGAGCAAATTTAATTCTGGTAGGGATTACGGAAGAAGTAGGTTTCTAGTCTTTGGAAGAGACTTTGATGGAGCAACAATTAAACAGGAAGAAATAGAAAGGGCGCATAGATTACAGAGAAGCGGGGGAAGAGGAACTCCCAGGGATGTTATTGTGAAATTTAGCAGGGAAAGATTACAACAGGAAGTATTTAAAAGATTAAAAAAGAAGAAAGACCTGACCTTTAGAGGGGAAAAGGTTTGGGCGAGGGAAGACTTCTGCCAAGAGACTATAAAGAAGAAAAATCAAATGAGACCCTTTGGTCAAAGACTCTATGATAACAATGTGAAATTTTCGTGGGGCTACCCCTCAATACTAGTGTTTAAAGAAAGAAAGAGGCTTATAGCACAAAACCCCATGGAGGCAATGGGATTCCTCAAGCAACTAGGAATAGATACAGAGGACCTGAAAGACCAGGAAATGGAGGAAGATTTAGGAGCAACAGAAGACCCTGGAGAAGGAGACTCAGGAAGACCCGAGAAAAGGCTAAGGACAGATTCACATGAGGAAACTACATAAAAGAGAAGTATACAAATGCTGAATGAGCTAAGTTACTAAGTTTAAAAGTTAAGGAGGGGGAAAGAGTGTGTGCACTCTAGAAGGTGGAGAGACAGGATGAAGTTTTCACCTCAAAATCTGTCTCAACCACAGGGAGGGGGAGGGAAGGAAGGGGATTTTCTAATGAATAATATTAAGGGGCCCAGGGTGGCCCAAGGTTCAAATCAATATGGAAAATGGATAGGACAATAAGATTCACTGAAGGTAAATGGCTTAATGTCAAATCTTAAGAGGTATAGGATATCCAAAATGGCCAGAGAACAAAAGATAGATTTGATGTGCCTGCAGGAGACACATAAAAAAGGACAGAAAACCATTATTAAATGACCCAAGGTGGCAGGTATTAGCAGAAGCTAGGAGTAATTCTAAGGTTAGAGGGGTAGCAGTTCTGATCCACAAGAAGTTTCAAGTTGAAGCAGTTGAGAAGTCAATAGATAACTAAGGCAGATAACTAATAGTTAAATTTAAACTGGAAGGGAAATGGTATACAATAGTGAACATCTATGTACCAAATAAAAAGCAAAAGAAATTTTTAACTAAGATTTTTAAGAAGATTCAACGATGCTCAGAAGGAGAAATAATTATAACAGGAGACTTAAATATTGATATTACAGAAGATAAAAATACCAAGTTAGGGGAATAGGGATTGAAAGAAGTGCATGAGTTTATAGGTATACAACCAAGACCTACACACATATCAAGTAGACACAAAATGCCATCATGCATAGACTATATAATTCTAGGAAAAAATAATATGGTCATAAAAATATTAAAACCCACCCAATTTGGATATTGGACCACACATCTATAAATATTGAATTTGAAATAAAACAATACAAAAAGACCGTGGAGGTACAATAATTTAATAATGATTAAAGAAGAGGATAGGAAATATATGGAGAAACAGATAAGTTGATACTTTAAAGAAAACAGAGGGACAGTACCTACTAATATATTTTGGGAAGGTATAATAAGAGGATACTGTATAAAGAAGGAAAGGAATCTAAAAAGAGAATGGTATAAAAAAGACAACCCAGACTTCAGGAATTAGAGAAGCTACAAAGAAAACAATATAACCCTAGGGTACAGAATAAAATTAAGGAGATTCAGAAACAGTTGGAAGAAGTAGACATAGCGACATTATGGAAAAAGGAAAACATGGTTAAGAATGAATTTCAGAGGAACAGTATCAATACAGCAAAAAGATTGGCAAACTATCTGAAGATTAAAAAAGCAAAACAAAGTGTTAACAGCATAAAAGTTAATGAGAAATTAACACAAAACCCTAAAGAAATTACAGAGGCTTTTGAGAACTTCTATAAAAATTTGTATATAAAAAAGAACACAGTAGACTTTAAGGAGGAAATTAGCCAAACAATGAAGGAAGCAGAGAGAGGAAAACTAAAGAACAAAATTACGGACCAAGAAATAAGGAAAGTAATAAAAGAATTAAAAAAGGGCAAATCGCCAAGATTAGATGGTTTTATCGGCGAATTTTATAAAGAAATGATGGATATTTTAGCACCGGAACTTAAGGTATTGTTTAATGAAGTTTTAGAAGGTAAGAGCGCTCCAGATTCATGGAGGAAGATGGAAATAATATTGATCCTTAAATTTCAGAAAGACCCTAAAGAAGTAGGATCATATAGACCCATAAGTCTCTTAAACCAAGACTCTAAGATTTTTGCAAAAATAATGGCAAATAGAGTAAGAGGGTAATCCCACATATAATAAAAGGAGATCAATATGGGTTTGTCAAAGGTAGAAGCATAGCACATCCCATAAGAAATATTCTCAATGTTTTATATCATGCCCAACAGAAGAAAGTAGGTCTACTAAAACTAGATGTTTATAAAGCTTTTGATACCCTTTCTCATGAATATTTATGGCAAATAATGAGTAAAGTAGGAATAGGAAAGGAATATTTAGAGGCAATCCAGGAAATTTATAAAGAAGGAAAGGCAATAGTAAGAGTAAATACTGAGCATTCACAAGCATTTCCTATACAAAGAGGGGTACAACAGGGCTGCCCCTTATCACCATTACTCTTCATAATGGCAATAGAACAGCTAGTGGAATGGATTAGAAATTCTGGAAAAATAGAAGGCTATAGGATAGGTAATGTGGAAATGAAAATTAACTTATTTGCAGACGACATCATAATTATCATGACAAACCCAAAAGAGGGAGTAAAAGAAGTAAAGATTATTTTAGATGACTTCGAAAAATGTTCAGGGTTAAGCATTAATATGGCAAAATCAGAAATAATATATTTAATATGTTTATTTAATCAATTAAATTTAATTAAATATATTTACATGTAAATAGGGAAGAAAAGAAAGAAATAAACAAAGACACAAAGATAGGGTTAGGAGTAAGAAAATTTAAATATTTAGGTATAGTAGGTACAAATAATATGGATAAAATGATAAAGGATAACTATGATAAAGCATGGAGAAAAATAGAGAAGGATATGAGAAGAGGAAAAATAAAACACTAGGGATAACCTCTAAAATTAGAAGTGTTAAAATGTTTTTGGTGCCCAAAATATTGTACCTATTTCAAACGTTACCAATGGGAGCAAAGGAAAATAAAATAGTACAGTGGAGCAGACAGCTAAAAGAATGGATATTTGGCAATAAAAAATGTAGGTTTCACAAAAGGATAGTGTATAGCCATAAGACAGAACTGGGATGGGGAGTCCCAGAGCTAAACAATTACTATGAAGCCTTCCAACTCAAATCACTACTCGAGATAGGAGAGGAAAGAGAACAGAAATGTGTAAGATTTGAGAATGAGATTAATAACAATATAGGGAGACTAGGTATTTTTTACAAAGCTAAGGCTAAAGACCTAAAATTAACAATAGGCCCCAGAAGAGCAACACTGGAAGTGTGGAGGAAATGGCAACCAAACTGGCTAGGAAGACCCTCTAGATGGGCGCCACTAGAAACTATCAATGATGAGGAGCAAGAAAATAAATGGTGGGAAACCTTAATGTCCAAAGGATACCACAGAGTGAGGGATATGTTTAGAGGGAAAACTCTAAAGCCATTACAAGAAGTAATAGAAGAGATAAGCAAGCAACACTGGCTAAAAATAGCAGGTGTGTACAAGGGAGTAAAGAAGATTAATGGAAAAGAAGAAATGTGGATAGATGAGCCAATGGAAGAAATATATAAAGAAATGATTAAGAAGAAACAAGGTGTAGTAGGGAAAATATATAAAAAGATGATATCAAATAAAGATCAAATAACAGAATATTTACAAAAAATGTGGAGTAGAGAAGGTCAGACAACAGAGAGGATGGTAGGAAAAATTATGAAAGGAATAGACGAAATTAAGGTAATTAAATTTAAAGAACTTGAATATAAATTTCTCACAAAATGGTACAAGACACCAGCCCAATTGGCTAACATGTTTCCAGGATTAAGTTCCCTTTGCTGGCACTGTAGATAATCTAAAGGATGGTTTGCACATATGTGGTGGGAGTGTAGAGAAGCAAGGGCATTTTGGGCAGAAATTATTAAAGCTATAAGAAAAATATGTAAAATAACTTTGAGCATAGATTTCAACTTAATGCTGATAAACACAATGGGAAGCCTGATATTAGATAAAAAGGATCAAACCATAGTAAAGGCGATGATATCGGCGGGTAAAGCAGTTATAGCTTTGGGTTGGAAAGATAAAAGTAGATGGACAGTTGAAATCTGGCACAACTATTTGTTTGATTTTATACAGTCAGACATTACTGCAACTCTATGCAAGGAGACATCATGGGAAGGAAAATCAGCGGAAATATGGAACAGATGGAAGACTTACTTAGACTGGATATCCAAGGAAGGACAAAAAGACATTCAGTGGAAGATTCAGACTTTGTGCCCATGGCTGGGGTTAAAAGACTAAGGACAATATGAAGACAGGGAGGGGAGGAGGGATGGGAAGGAAAGGGAAATTGTAAGAAGTTGAATAACGTGTTGTAAAAGGGAAAAAAAGGGAAAAACTAATAAAAAATATACTTTAAAAAAAGAAGAGGGACATCCGCTGCCTCAGCCAAAACCCTGGCAGAAGAGCTCCATCTTGCAGGCCCTGCAGAACTGTAGTAGGTTCCACTGGGCCCTGATCTTGTATGGGAGCTCATTTCACCAAGTAAGGGCCAGGGCTGAAAAAGCCCTGACCCTGGTCGAGGCTAGTCAGACATCCCTGGAGCCGGGGAATGCTAGATGTTGATTCATGGACCTCAGTGTCCTCTGGGACTCATTTGGGGAGAGGCGGTCTCAAAGGTATGCTGGCCCCTGGCCTTATAGGGCTTTAAAAGTCAGGACCAGTGTATTGAAACAGATCCAGTATTCAATAGGCAGCCTGTGCAGTTCACGCAGCACTGGGTGGATGCGAGCCCACACAGGCGTCACTGTCAACATCTGTGCTGTCACGTTCTGCACTAGCTGCAACTTCTGGAGCAGGGTCAAGGGTAGCTCCACATAGAGAGAATTACAATAGTCCAGTTTGGAAGTGACCATTGCATGGGTCACTGTAGCTAGGTCTCATGGGGCCAAATGCCTGATCTGTCTCAGATGAAAAATGGCCAACCTGGCAGTGGTGGTGACCTGGGCCTCCATAGAGAGGGAGGCATCCAGGAACACCCCCAGACTCTTCATCCCTGACGTTGGCACCAATTGAGCCCCATTGAAGGTTGGGCGCCTGATCCCCTGGCTCAGTCCCCCGCAGCTCAGGTACAGGACCTCCATCTTAGATGGATTTAGCTTCAGTCTGCTCTGTTGCAACCATCTAGCCACATCTAGCCCCATCCAGTCCACATGGGGACACCCAGCCAGCCATCAGTAGATAGAGCTGGGTGTCATCTGCATATTGGTGACAACCCAGCCCATGCCCACAGATAATCTGGGTGAGGGGGCACATTAGATATTAAACAACACGGGTGAGAGAATTGCTCCCTGTGGCACACTACATTCCAGTGGATGCCATTGAGACAGCTCCCCCCCAAGCACCACTCTCTTTCCCTGACCCTGGAGAAAGGAGGTCAGCCATTGCAAGGCAAGCCCCTGTATCCCGGTGTCGGCAAGGCGGCGGGTTAACACCTCACGGTCAACCATATCAAACACCACTGACAGATCTAGAAGAATCAGCAGCACCGATCCGCCTCAATCCAGATGTCTCCAAAGGTCATCCACTAGGGCAACCAGCACCGTCTCAGTCCCATGGACAGGGTGAAAGCCGGACTGGAAGGGATCCAGGATTTTAGCCTCATCCAGGAAAACCTGAAGCCGTGATGCCACTGCCCTCTCTACCACCTTGCCTAGGAATGGTAGATTAGACACTGGATGGTAGTTACTAAGGGCCATCGGGTCCAACAAAGGTTTTTTTAAGAAGAGGGCGAACTACTGTCTCCTTCAATCCCCCTGGGAAGGTCCCCATTTTAATGTAGTCATGTATCTCTTTTTTTGTAAGTTGATGCAGCTGCTTCTGAAGTTTAAAGTATTCTGATGGCAAAGTTAGGGCCTTCGAATTGCAGTAGTGACTATAAACTTTACATAGTAAAGTTTTTGTTTCTTTGCATTCTCTGTTAAACCATGAATGAATAGGGTTTACTAAGTTAGTTGTACCTCTGCCTGGGCTAACACTCAGTGATTCAGAAATATGTGATATTAGAGAATTCTAGACTAACATAGAGGGAGTAGTGTCAGATGCACTTATTAGGAAGGATCTATACTCTGCAGCAGGGCCAGATTTTAAGAGTTGTTGGGTTTTCCATGCTATACAATCATTCCAAGGTATTCTAGGTAGTAAATTGGTCTCAGAGAGTTGTGAGATCAGGTTGTAGGAAGAATAAGTATGAAGGCCAACTTGAGTTAAAATGAGAGGGAGATGGTAATAATAAAATCATCTATTGTAAAATCTTTGATGTGCGGTTTCAGTGAGGGAGAAGTTACAACATAATTAATTACGCTACAACCCCTTGGGGAGACAAAGGTGAATTCTCCATAGTATGGGAAGCCAATCAGAACCATTTAACCAAAATCTACTATATTGCAGGCAGAATCTGGCAAGACATATATCTGCTGGGTTTAGGAAGCTATCTTTAGAGTGTCTTAGATATGAAAAAGTAGGTAGTATCATCTTGATTAACATCAAGAGCTTTAAAAAATATGCTGCAATTCCTCCCTACTCTACATTAAAATCACCCACTAAAATTATTCCAATAAATGGAAATTTTCTCTCTAATTCCTCCGTAATTGTGGCCAAGTGTTTCCAACACTGAGAAAGAATTGAATTGTCTAAAGAGGATGGTATATATAGATTCACAATAATTAGAGTAGATGTATCAAGGACAAGCTTGATGGCCTGCGCCCTAGAGCTATTCATCTGTAAAGTGATGTATTTCAAGAAGAGATATGAGACAAAAATAGACAGTCCTGCTTGGAAGTGACCCCTTGTACTACTTCTGAAGGCAGGAAGGATATAGGACTTATACCCTTCGAGCTGAATCTGGCATGGGGACCAAGTCTCTTGGACTAGTATGAAATCAAATTGCTTGAAGTAGCTAACAAATTCAACGTCCTTGGCCTTATTTCGCCAGCCAGCCACGTTGCAAGAGATAATCTTTATATCCATAGTAGTAGAGAACTTAGCTGGTGATGGTGTAGAAGTTGTGAATCAGTCTCCTTTGGTTAATTGTTCAAGGGTACTGTTGGTGTCATAAAATACAGACCCATTGCTCATACCTCTTGATATGTTCTTAATTATTTGGCTTGTCCTGGACCACACAATCTCTTCCTTACTGGTCAGAGGGAGATTCTCAGCCATTATTGAAGACATATGGATTTCAGCTTGTATTAACATCTCTGAGTTTCCCTTGAGTTCAGGTTAGACTTCTGTAGTAGGACTTCCGGTTTTTGGCACAGCGATGGCAGTTGCTCTCCCCAATGCTTGGGGGAGCAATTCGCACACCAGCAGTCTGGAGGGAAGCTGCTGATGCGGTTTCCCCATGGAACCCTAGGGTAGGGTTCCAAGCCATAGGGCTTTTGAGGGGTAGCCTCTTCGACAGCGCAATGCCAGAGAATTGAGGCGCCCCTCCGCCCTGACAGTCCTACCGCTGTGTGGCCGCATGGCACTAGCTGAGTTGACTGGAACAAGTGCTGGAGATGGAGCGATTGACAAAAATATAAGCGAGGTTGAAAGTGGCCGACAATGAACGTGAGTTTGATGTGAGCGAACTTTGAAATAACTGGATAACTCCTTATCCCCCCCCATACTGGCAAGCTGAGAGAGGAGGGACGCCTCCCGTGAGCGTGACAGATAAGCAGAAAAGAGGTGGGGAAGGGAAAAACCAAATGATTGGCTTGGTTTGAGAGACTTACCAGAGTGGACTTAAATCAAAAGCGGTTTTCAGAGGTTGCGAAATAGCGGTTGGCTTTTGTAAACAATTTGCAAAGATGGCGGGCGCAGGGAGGAAAGGAATGAAACCAAAACTTATGGGTGGCCAAAGTCCGAGGCTGGAAGAAGAGGGAATGGACATCATGAGGCTCCTAGCGGATACGCTCAAGCCCGTGATGGAACAACTCACTGGTATTAATCAACTGCACTCAACCAAAATTTTGTAGCGCAACAGCTCCAGTTGGCAGAAACAGTTAAAAAGACGGAGCAAACAGTGGAAGTAGTGAAAGAGATGCACGCCGACAGCAAGATTTTGAAGAAAAGGATGGACGAATTAACAAATAAGCAGAATCATCAGGAAAATAGACTATTGTTTCTACAAATGGAAAAAGCAAATATGATCTTCAGATTTCAGGGAGTTCCTGAGTCACCAAATGAGGATTTGAAGAAGCTACTCGGTGACCTTATCGCACCAGTAACAGGCTTGAAAGCGGAAAAAATTACACGTGATATGGAAGCAGCGTACAGGGTGTATTCCAATTACACCAAAAAAAATTAGCCTGGAGAGATATCAGTCAGATTCTCAAGAAGACAAACCAGGGATGCAATTTTAAAGGCAACATCAGCAACTCCACTGAAATTGGGAAATACAACTATCAAAATTTAAAAGACATCCCATTTGAAATTTGCCAAAAAAGAAAGAGCTACAAGGACTTAATCCTTTTCCTTTAAACTAATCAAATTGCGTACAAATGGGTGGTACCAGAAGGGGTCATCTTTAAACTTCACAAAAAAAAGAGAGAAGATTAACTCTGTGTACAAAGCCAAAGAGTTTCTGAAATGCCACCTGGGAGCCAAAGAAGATGGTGAAACTGGCTCAAGTGGCTCCACACCCTCGGAGACGGATGAAGACCTGGCTGCAGAAGAAGGCGCTGCTGCCCGCAAACCAGCTTATGGTTTTAGAGATAGAGAGCCTAAGTAAAGGCAGAAGGACTCTGATATTGCCTTTATGAAGCGAGCTGTGGGGGATGCTCTGGAATTCTCTCATAACAAGTAACTAATTAATGACTTAGCAGAGACAGATAGAAACTCACAGTATGCATTGTTTACTAACAGTAGAGTACTAACATAGATTCTAACTGGGGTATGATCTCCTACTCTCGAGTTTTTAGTTTCGTGTGGGTATACTTTTCTTTCTCCTTAGTTGTTGTTCCCCTCCCTTTTTTCTTTGTAGTTTTAGTTGTATATTAAAAAAGCAATAAAAAATCCCCTTCGGGGGCCAAAAAAAAGAAAAAAAGACTTCTGTAGTAGAGGTTAAACCAATCAGTTGAGGAGAAGGAGAGTTATGATAGGACATATCTGGGCTGTCTTCATAAAGTCTTATTTTGTCAGCCTCCAATCTCTCTGCAGTCACCTCTTGTTTTCTGTTATCATTCCCTAACATCAGTAGCTTTGTTCTCAGTGTCTCCAGTCTGTTGACTATTGCACCTTGAACCTCTTTGGGGAAGTTTGGAAAAGTTTTCATCGTGTCATCCTCTAAGGAGTTTTCAGGATCTATGCCTTCATACACATAGACTGAAGAAGATAACTTATCTGAGGATTTAGCTACCCCAAAGACTGCATTCAAAATTGGAGCCTCCTCCCCCTGACAAGAGAGATCCATTAGATCAGGCAGTAGGGAGATCCGATCTTGCTCCTCTTTAGTCTTTTTATGTTTCTTAGCCAAAAGTGGTACAGGTTTCAGTTGATTTAAAAAGGCACGAGCTGGGAAGATCCCCTTGCTCTTAAAAGTTGTGCTCTGCTTCATTATTGAAGACTAGCCTGATACCTGTGCTTTGCTACGGTATTTAAGTTCTGTAAATCCAGTTATAATACTGATGATGTGAAATTTGAAATGTGACATTTGTTGTAGGAATTCTAGTGGAGAAGATTGTAGTGTAAGAAATGAAGTGAGACATACATACTTTTTTTCCCTCTCTACTGAAGGACCTCTTGGTAGACCACATTGGTGGGACTGCCCTCAGGTGCTAGGATCACCAGGCTGCTTGATGAGCTTACTCTGGAGCAGGCCACATAGAACTGTCCATTTAAGAAGCAGTCGTCTTTTAAATCAACTCCAGCTACCTTCCACAAAAGTGATGGCCCTTTCTACTTGTGTTCCTGGATTGTTTTACTCATATGGAGACTGTGTTGTTCTGAGCACCTCAGGGTGATCTGGCTGGTACTCGGCCTGCGCAGCTCAGTGCACCACAAGAGTACTGTGTGCAAATGTCTTTGCTGCATTTCTAAGTTGCCTCCCCCTTGTAGCATTGGTGTATCTGGCTTGATGGTTGCCAGGAGCTTTCTTGGAGTCAGTGAAAAGTGAGAGGTGTGAGGGAGGGGTGATGTGGTGGACATTTCTTCAGGCTCATGAGGGAGGCATGCATTGAAATGGCTCCTAGAAATGTCCTTTACTATCTCCCCATAAACATTCATACCCTGGCTCTGCTCCTACACCTGACAGACACCAACCTGTCTGGTGTTGGGGGGGATTGTATTTAAAGGCATCGGAAAGGCTGGGCCAGCAGCAGTGCTAAGGCAATCCTGCTGAGCAAACCTCCCTGGCGGCTCTAAGCATCCCACCTCCTCTCCTACACTGACAGGCAGCTGCCTGTCCGGTGTAGTATGGGGAGGGGGGGAGGAATATTAGAAGCCACTGTGGAGGCTGGGCTGGCAGGATCACAAAGGCATTACTGCTGGGGCAGGTTTTGTGGCTTTAAGCACCCTGCAACCGCTGCTGCACCTGACAGACAACCTCTTGTTAGGTGTAGGAGGTGGGTGGAGTGTGTTGGAAGCCATCCCACCTCCTGTCCTACACCTGACAGGCAGCTGCTTGTCCAGTGTAGCAGGGTGAGGGGAGAGGAGTATTAGAAGCCACTGTGGAGGTGGGGCTGCACCTGACAGACAACTGCTTGTTAGGTGTAGGAGGTGGGGGGAGTGTGTTGGAAGCCATCAGAGAGACTGGACCAGCAGCTTTGCTTCACCTCACAGGTGGTTGTTGGCCACTCCTGATTCCCTCAACTGTCATTAGCTCTCTGCAGTCCCCTGTAACATTTTTCTTTACCTCAGAACATTGAGCTCTGCAGCCGAACAATCAGAGAATGGGGGGTGCAGAGAGGCAGCTGCCTGGCAGTCGCATAGGAATCAATGGGGGGAGCACATTTTACCCCTTTTGTCCCACTTAGGGATTGAATTTCTAAAAATCCCTTCTTAACGAGCACCTACACTATGGTAGGAGTGCTCTCCCCAAATTTGGTGTCTCTAGGTCCAGTGGAGCTGCGGTGGCTCAAGTGGTTAAGACACTGAACTGCAGGCTGTGGAAGGTCAGTAGTTCAGCAGTTCGAGACCTGGGTGCCGCACGATGGAGTGAGCTCCCATCTCTAGTTCCAGCTCCTGCCAACCTAGCAGTTCGAAAGCAAGAAATTGCAAGTAGATAAATAGGTACCACTTCGGTGGGAAGGTAACAGCGTTCTGTGCGCCTTGGTGTTTAGTCGTGCCGGCCACATGACCACGGAAACGTCTTCGGACAGCGCTGGCTCTTCGGCTTTGAAACGGAGATGAGCACCGCAACCCTAGAGTCGGATTCGACTGGCTTTCGAGCAAGGGAACCTTTACCTTTTTAGGTCCAGTGGTTTGGCCTGGGCGTTGATTTTACGATGAGGGGACTTTATTTTATATATATAGATGGGATCTTCTCACTGGAAAATTTGAGAAGGACCTTCTACACCTGGTTTGGTTGGCTAATTATTTCTAGCTCTTTCAAATCAATTCCAGAGATTTTCAGCTTAAGTAATAGGCTCAAATGATTTAACACCTTCCTTTTCGTATTCCACAGGGGCAATCCACCTTGGTATTTGCAAGCTGACAAACATTTTTTTTTTTGGCTGAAGAATCAAATTGAGTCTGGAGCGTTCATTGCTCACTTTATGTGACAGAGGGGGTTCTGCTGAGGACTCTTTACTCCTTGGTGAGGGGAAGACATTTGAAGTAATGTTAGCAGGGTTTACACAGCTACCAGACACTGTCTCTTCGGATTTCCTAGTCTTCCTCTCTGCCATCTTCTCAAGCTTCTAATTAATTCCATCTAAACGTTCAAAAATACATGTAATACTCCTTTTATCATCATGACAGCATATATCTTCATCATTTAAAGGAGCAGTCTTTGTTACTGTAACTTCCAGCTTTTCAGCTCTCCCTTTCTCTTTAGCTAAAATTGCATATTTATTTGAAGTTGGAATATTATATGCAACACTTTCAAGGGAAAAGTCAGCTATCTTGGTCTGTTTGCTTGCCGGGAGAGTGCTTCCTTCACCATCTTTCAGGCATTTTGGGCATTTTCCAACACTCATTACAGTTTTATTTATGGCAATCAGACTCAGAAACTTTCAGCAGCCAATAAGCAGTAGAGGCAGACTTACCAGTGAAGATATATCCAAATATTCAAGTATCTGGCAGGAATGAGAGGAATTGATTAGAGTCCTCCCCTCAAAGTTACTCAACACCTTTTCTACTTGGGTGGGAGTTTAAGGTCTCTTCTTTTCTTTGCAGCTCTAGAAGTCAGCTTGTTAATGACCAGCTGTCCAGAAATGATATAGCAGGTTATTGTGTCTTGCTGTGTTATAAAAACTTTTAAAACCTTAGTTAAAAACAGGAGCACTCTTCAGACATGTCTCCCACACCAGAAGCCACACCAAGAGAATGTGAGAGGATCAAGAAGGATCTGGTCATAGCGACTTGACTAGCAGATGTGTTTCCCGAACTCTCTCGGGACATGTACCGTGCACAGGCGCCAGGAGGGGATTCGCACAAGTGTAATCCTCCAAGGAGTCCTTGGGATGGACTCCAGGCCAGGGGACTTTTGCCTGGTAGCCTCTCCTCCCACGCGCAGTGGGAGAATTGAGGCTCCAAGTCATCCTGATGGCCCTGACATACTGTGAGGCCGATGTGAATCGACCACAGAGGCGCTAGCCGGAATGAGCAGAGTGATGAAGCATTGAAAGAGAAAGCGAAACAAGAATAAAGTGATCGACAAAACTGTGAGTTTGGTGGAATGAGAAATAAAACTTTCCAGGCGTTCTCCCCCAACAAAAGCGGTGGGAGGAGGGAGAGTTTCACCCCCACTTGAGAACTATTAAGATAAGTGAGAAGAGGGGGGCGAACGAAAAATCCAGCAGTAAAAGTGGTCTCTTGGGACTTACCAGGCTTGAAAAAGTGCTAGGTTGAAATTCAGACCCTTCAGCACGAACTCTGTTAATGTAAACAATCTTTCCAACATGTCGGGACCAAGCAGGAAGTGGGAGAAAGTGGGGAAGAAGTAAGTAGTCCCTCCCAGTCCCCACTCTGAGGAAGTCTCTGACGTCGCTAAGCTGCTTGCAGAGCAGATGCGCCCTCTGCTGGAGCAGGTGACTGTTATAGATCAACATCTTGGGAATATTAACCAGGCATTGGCTGTGCAACAGACACAGCTGACAGAAACATCAAAAAAATGGAACAAATGGCTGCAAAGTGTTTAGAAACAGACACTGTTAATAAGCAAATTAAGAAAAAAGTCCAAAAAATTGAGAAACAACAAGAGCTGCAAGAGGATAAACTGATTCAACTTCAGATGGAAAAAGCCAATATGGTTCTTGGTTTTCAGGATGTACCAGAGACTGATAGAGAAGATCTCAGGCTTATACTGGCGCAGGCATTGGCCCCCGTGGTGGATTGTAAAATGGAAACAATTATAAGCGATATGGACCTGGCATATAGGGTCCACTCTACATACATGAAAAAAAACAATCTACCTGGGGAGGTAGTGGTGAAATTCGCCAAAGTGCCAGAGATCAGATATTGAAAGCAATGTCAAGGACACCCCTGAAAATTGAGAACTCTACAATCAAGGTCTTAAAGGACATTCCATTTGAAGTTAGACAGAGAAAGAAGAGCTACAAGGAACTGACTAATTTCTTACAATTAAATTTTGTACCCTATAGATGGGTAATCACAGAAGGAGTGCTGTTTAAATTTAAGGACAAAAGAGAAAAGATGTATTCCATTTTTAAGGCGCAAGAATTCCTGGAAAAATACAGTGGTCCAAAGGAAGGCGGAAAGCGGGACCAGCTAGACAATCGAGTGGCAAAGAGGACTCAGGGTCCACAGAGGGGGATTTGGGGTTGGAGCTAGGAGTAGCAGTACCAACTACTTATGATCTGAGAGTTAGGAAAGAGAAAGAGAAAGCAAAATAGAGGCTGAAGGACTTTGAATGAAGTGCCTACTATTATAGCATTTGAATACCTGGTGTATCTTTAAGAGAGCAATAATTAACTTGTTTATTTTCTTTTGCAGCATTAGATGAACAGAACCACCAGCCACAGAAGATGCTAGATCTAAATATGTTAAATTGTATAACTATAAGTTAAGCTTAAGAATAATTGCTCATACTTGGGGTTTCTAATGTAGTTTTGGGACTATCACTTTTTTACCTGTAGATTAGAGGTGTTTCCCCTTCCCCTCGTTGTTTCTTGTAGTTTTCTGTACTTCTTTTGTAGTATTTAGAAAAGCAATTTAAAAAATCCCCTTCGGGGGCCAAAAAAAAAAAAAGGATCCTGAATTAGGGAAGTGGGAAGCTTAGTACATCCCTAACAAGTTTGAGGGAAATGGCTCCTATAAGATGGGTATGGTCTCTAGCTAGTGAACAAGGAAGGAAACTGTAACTTGTGTGAATGTCCCTGCTATCAGCCGGTTTCCATAATAGGGCGGTAGTGAGTCAGCTACAGAGCTTTTTGGATGATGCTTCCATTTTAGACCTCTTCTAGTCTGGCTTCCACCCTGGTCACAGGATGGAGACAGCACTGGTTGCCCTCACAGATAACCTTTGTAGACATCTGAATCAAGGCGGATCAGCGGTACTGATGTTGTTGGACCTGTCAGAGGCGTTCGACATGGTCGACCATCAGTTACTAGTCCTCCGCCTCGCCAATGTAGGAATTCAGGGGCTTGCCTTACAACGGCTCGCTTCCTTTCTCCATGGTCGGGGACAAAGGGTGGTGCTAGGGGAACAGCAGCCCAGGAGGCACCCATTGGATTGTGGAGTGCCTCAAGGGGCAGTGCTCTCCCCAGTGTTATTTAACATCTATATGCGCCCCCTTGCCCAGATTGCTCAGAGGCATGGGCTGGGATGTCACCAGTATGCTGATGGCACCCAGCTCTATCTGATGTTGGGTGGCCAGTCCAACTCCAGACCAGAAGACCTGGACTGGGCATTACAAGCAGTGGCTGGTTTGGCTTCGGCTGAGTCAGCTGAAACTGAATCTGACGAAGACGGAGGTCCTGTGCTTGAGTCAGGGTGGTTCGGGGGTGGGGATCCCACTCCCGACCTTCGATGGGGCGCTATTAATGCCAGCGCTGGGGGTTAGGAGTTTGGGAGTGCTCCTGGATGCCTCCCTAACAATGGAGGCCCAGGTAGCGGCCACTGCCAAGTCGGCCTTTTATCATCTTTGGTTGATCAGGCAGTTGGTTCCCCTCCTCGACCGTGCCGACCTGGCAACAGTGATCCATGCTATGGTCACCTTGAGACTAGACTACTGTAATGCTCTCTACATGGGGCTGCCCTTGTCATGGATCTGGAGGCTTCAACTAGTGCAGAATGCTGCAGCCAGGCTTTTGATGGGCCTCCCCAGGTGGGAACACATCCAGCCTGTGCTGAAGACACTGCACTGGCTGCCGATAGCATACCAAATCCTCTACAAGGTGCTGGTTCTTACCTTTAAAGCCTATATGGCCAGGGTCCAACATACCTGTGAACCACCTTTTCCAGTGCTTTTTCAGTGGCGGCCCCATCCTGGTGGAATGAGCTCTCAGAGGAGATCAGGGCCCTGAGAGACCTTTTACAGTTCCGCAGGGCCTGCAAGACAGAGCTCTTCCGCCAGGCTTTTAGCTAGGGAGCCGGCACCACTATAGGGCCCTGGCCCTTGGTTTTGAACACCTAGTCGGTGCCTGGTCTCTAACTCCTAATCTGTCCCTTGGTTTCTAACATCTAGCCTGTGGCACAGGAAAATCTTGAGCAGAGTGATTTTTAAACCATATACTGAAACAAGCCATCTTGAATGACCATCTGCAGCACTTTATGAAACAGTGAATTGTTTTTATATGATTTTATGTTGTTTTAACTGTATTAATGCACTGACTGTGAGCTGCCCTGAGCCTGCATTGCGGGGAGGGTGGGGTATAAATGTGAATAATAACAATTTTAAAAAATAATGTCTGTTAGAACAAGGAGTTTAGACTAATTTATGTAGGAAAAGCTGCAAAAATCTCTCATCGCAAGTTTTAAAGACCTGTCTGAATAACAGAAACAGTTACTTGTTTGTGACAAGTTATCTGGTGTTTATTTTTGTACAAAATTACATAATTCCTGTTCACGTTTAAGGTAACCTTTATTGGCATAAATTGACAATACAGATTATACAATTTAAGAGCAGATTAAAAACACACCTATAAGAATACTATGACTCTAGGATCCTTTGGCGCAGCTTTAAAACAGAGGGGAGAAATTTGGCCACCTTCTCAGTGATGTCAGAACAGAAGCCATTCAGAAGTCTGTGTACCTTAAGTGCATCAGGGCAATCCATCATGCTGCTCAAAGTATAATGTAAATATATATACCTTAGATCCATATACAGGTGACAATGAAGAAGGACATAAGTAATTGACTCAACACATTTTTGTTTTCAGGGGCAGTATCTGGCTGAGTGAGATATCTTCTTAAATCTGCCATATAAAATGGCAGAAAGCATAACATTGCATCTGGCAAGAGTAAACACTGTGCGTTGTTGTGGGACCTGCAGGGAAGAGAAATATGAGGCCATCTTCCCTGTGGTAAAAAGGATCTTGAAACTCAAAGGGGGGCAGGTTTTATTGGCTAAACTGTATAACTTCTGCTGCTCAATATCTAGCATCCTGTTTTTATCTGTTGAAACGCCACAACAGAGGGCAGCATAGACAGTGATTCTATAGATAGACCCAATACTTTGATTTTCCCCCTCAAAAGTATGCTGACCAATTTGACACATTGAGCTCAGAAACGTGATATATGAGGCTCCCAGATTCAAAGTTATAGCGTAGATGTAGCCAGTATTTGAATGTCATAAGCCATGCACAAGTTCCCATTAAGGACAAGCCAGTTTCTAGATATATAACTGCATTTGAGACACATTTTGGCAAGCCCAGAATTTTCAGCAGGAATTTGGATTGGATACGCTCAATGGCACAGTCAAAGGACCCGATCCAAATTGGGATACCCATACAGTAATTGTGAAATCACTTTGGTCTTAAAAATTTTTATTGCAGCCAACACAAATTGGTTGCCTCTGCAGTAAAAGAACTGTGCTATAGCCAATGCACTAAAGCCAGCTGCCTTCACTGCGTGTTTGCAGTTGATAGACCAGGTTGCATTGTACTGAAAGTGAATACCTATTTGTAGTATTTAACATGTTCTGTCTCTTTGTCATCAATGGCCCATTTGTATGATCTCCATTTTTTGGAAAACACTGGGATTTTGGACTTGTCATAGTTCAGAGAATTTTTTCCTGTGTCATCCAAAGATTAAGCTTGACCAATAGATATTTAGCATATCTTGCCTATAACAGATAGTAGGCTATTCAGCTTATAATTGGCAGGGTTAGTGTGATCCCCTTTTTTATATAGTGGAACCACTATTGCATTCAACCATGCTATAGCAGGAGCCAAGACCAAGCCGTGGTGCCACTGCCTGTGTAGGCTTATAGATGTACTGGATTTAAATTATTTTCACTTATGATGTGCCTGATCAGTATCTGACCAGGTCACTATAAAACGTTAGTCTCTTTGGGGGGTTTGGTATATAAACATATAACATGGATGTATAGAGGACCACTGCCCAGTATAATTCTTTCACCAGAAAGACAGGCACCAGTCTTTGTAAAAGACAACCAGCACACTTGTTTATTTCGCAGAATGTCTAACAGGAGGATGTATTGTATTTTGTTTCCTTGCAGAATATAACTTTTTACTTTGCCTTCACATAGGCTGTAGGCTTATCACTCTCAGTTTTATACAGATGTTTTTCAGTACACTAAACACACTTATGATCCCACTCTCCAGTAACTGTTTTGTGGCTGACCTTAGGACTTTATCTGTCTGGACCCTTTGAGTCTAACTGGGCACCTTTCCAGCTTTCCAGACTCCTCCAGACCCTTAGCCCTTCCTCTAGCCACCTCTACAAGTTCCTTTGGAGCAATATATTTGGTGTTTGTGACCACTGAGGTCTTATACTGTTCACTCTCTGTTCACTTTCCTCTTTCCTTTAGAGGGTACTAGTGCAGAGTTTATTTCAGCCCCATTTTCTACTCAAAACTGATATCAGGCTGTTTCCACAGAGGTTTTGTTCCACCTCAGAGCTATCCAGTTAGCTGACCGCTTTCTGCTAACTTCTCTTCCAACTTCTTCTCCAACTGTCAGCTCCCAACTGTCAGTTGTCTACCATTATCTGTCACTCTCTGAGAATTCTGAGCCAAATGACTTCCTCCCTTCTCAGTCAGGTGGCTCAGCAGCTTCTTTGTTTGCCAGCTGCTGTCCACAAATCTGTAATTCCATCACACATGCCAAGGGGATTATGCCAGTTCTACTTGCTATTGTAAATAAAGATGCAAGGAGAGAGGCCCACAAGTCCAGGTCTAATTTTTGAATTTTGGAGGGGATGGCATTGGGGCCAGGGGCCTTCCCTGATTTCAATCAATCAATTAATTATTTAATTTCATCTGATGATACAGGAGGCCAGTCAGGGAGATTGACTAAGGGGGACTCTAGTAACTCAATACAGGATGGTTCTTGATAAAACAAGGCTGAGAAATACTGGAACCAGACATGAGAAGAAATGGCAGACATAAAGGGATCACCAGCTTGGAATGCACCAGAGACTATGGCCCAGAACGTTTTTGAGTTAATGAAAGTTGTGGCATGGTATAACTCCTCCCACTGGGTCTTAAAATAGTAATCTCTCTCTTTTTTAATAAGTTGGTGCAGCTGATTCTTAAGTTTGAAATATTCTGGCAGGCGAATTAGGGCCTTCAATTCATGGTAATGGCTGTAAACATTGTGTAATAATGTTTTTGTTTGCATTCTCTGTCAAAACATGTGGGGTTTACTGAATTAATTGCCCTCCTCCTTGGGCACTCTGATCTTACTTACAGTGATTCAGAAATGTGAGATATTAGGAAATTATAAGCTAACATGGCTGCAGTAGGATCAGTAGCATTTAATAAGGAAGATCTATACTCCACAGCCAGGCCAGATTTTAAAAGTTGCAGTTTTCTGTTCTGTACAATCATTCCAGAATATTCTAGGCAGTGAATTGATCTTGGGAGATTGTGAAATCAAGTTACAGGGAGGGTTAGAATGAAGACTAACTTGAAAAATCAAAATAAGGGGAAGATGGTCACTAATAGTGGATTCACCCACTGTGAAATCTTTAACATATGGTTTCAATGATGGAGAAATTAGGACATAATTGATAACACTTGCAACCCCTCCTGGAAACAAAAGTGAATTCCCCAGAGTTTGGAAAGTCAGTAAATTTAGCAAGACAAATACCTGTTGAGTTTAGGAGGCTGTCCTTGGATTGTCTTGCACAAAAAAAGGTGAGTGGAAAAGTGTCATCTTTTTTAAAGGATTTTTAAAATTTCATACATATAAGACAAACAATAACATACAAACGTAAAAACATCAATGGAGAAAATTCATTATATCATTTTTCCATGTAATCATTTGACCTCATACTGTGACTAAAAACTTAATTTCTTGTTTATACCTTTTGATTATAATAAATTCATTTTACTTACAAATATATATATGTATTTTTTGTGTCTTTTAAGTTCGGCTGTTAGTCTAGGAATTTTATGTGTTATGTTCCTCTATCCATTTACAAAACCTTGACCATATGTCCTCAAAATCTTCTTTGTTTTTTCCTCTCAGGATTACAGTTAGGTTGTCCATCTCTGCTATTTCCAGTATCTTATTTATAACTTCTTCCTTTGAAGGAACTTCACTTTTTCTCAAGTATTTAGCATATAGTATTCTTGCCATTGTCACAATGTGTATAGTAAGATAAAAGTCTTGTTTTTTAAACTTCTCTGGTGTTATGCTCAATAAAAATAATTCTGGTGTATAAGGTACTGTAGTTTTTAACAATTTTCGTAAAAGTTCATGTATCCAACTCCAATATTTTTTAACTTTATCACACGTCCACCACATATGGAAAAATGAACCAACATTATTTTTACATTTCCAACAGTTGTTTGGTAGGTCACGGTAAAACTTAGCTAGTTTATCTGGAGTAATATACCATCTGTCATGGCACGCGCAACGCTGGCTGACATGTCAGTGCCCAAAGGGAGTTAGAGTAACCTAAGAAGACTGGAGTCCAGAACTTAGGTGCAAATACAAAGTGAATTTTATTTACACTCTGCCACCACCTATATACAGTTCTCAGTGTCAAAATGCTCCGCTGCAATCAATCCAAGTGAAGAGCTAAATCCACTGTGCATTCTGTACATATATACAGCCTCTGGCTAATCAGCACACAGCTGATGCAATCCAGGTGCAATGCTCAGTGTCAGGCTGGACTGCCTCAGACCGGTTATAGCCAGCCTCTTTGCAGTCACATGCTGGCACTAGCTGTCACTCTCTCTGACACTAGATCTAACACATCTAGGCCAGCCTTACCAATACCAGTGAATCACAACACTCCCCCTTAAGGCTGAGCCTTGATGTACAGTTTGTCTTTCAATTTACAAAACTGGTTTACATCCAAACATTTAGTAAAAGCATCTGCTAAATTTTCATTAGAGGTACAATGTATTAGTTTTACAAGACCATGTTCAATTGTATCTTTAACATTTCTATATCTGATGTTAATGTGTCCACTTCTGACCTTTATACATTGAGTTTCAGCTAAATGTTGAGCGGCAGCATTGTCACAATACACATTGATTGGTACATCATACGTTATGTTGAAATCAGTTAACAATTGCAGAAACCATTCTATCTCTACATAACATTGGCTTAAAGATGCATATTCCGCTTCACACGTGCTCAATGTGACAAATTTTTGCTTAACGGACTTCCAGTGCATTAAGGCATCATTTTGACACAATATATAACCCGAAGTTGATTTGGCGTCCTTTTGCTCTCCCCAACTGCACTATCAGTTTGCAGCAACAGTTTGTCGTCAATTGTACCTTTCAGATAGCGCAAAACATGTTTTGCAGCTACCTAATCCTTCTGGAAGGGTTTGTTACATTGTTGGCTTAACAAATGCACAGCAAAACTTATGTCTGGCCTGCTCCAATTACAGATATAGGACAATGAACCAATAAGTGATTGAAACAGCTGTTTATCATCAAACACTTTGTCTTCTGGCTCTTTGACATACCCAGTGGTCATTGGGGTAGACACAGAATGAGCATCCTGCATTCCAAATTTTGTTAACAGTGTATCTATTTCCCCTTTTTGACTTAGCATAAAAACACCTCTGCTATTCCTGGTTACCTCTACCCCTAAGTACTGACCAACTTTTCCCAAATGTTTCACCTTAAACATCTTTTGGGCTGTTTCTTTAAACCATTGCAGTTTGTTTTCGTTGTGTGACAAAAAACACAAATCATCAACAAACACAATGAGGTAGCAAATCTCATTTCCAAGTTTTATATGGAACAAACATGAATCAGCGATGGCTTGTTCAAATCCAACTGCCTTTAGACTTTTACTTAAACAATCATACCAGTTCCTGGCACTCTGTTTGAGCCCATAAAGAGATTTTTTTAATTTCAATACCTGTTTCCCATCTGTACTTTCAAAACCATGTATTTCATCCATGTAAATGTCCTCAGTAATGGGTGCATTCAGATAAGCTGTGATGAAGTCAAAATAATCTACCATCATATCATCTTGCCCAGCCTTTATAAGGGCAAGTCTAAAAATGTCAGCTCTGACTGTTGGGGCAAAGATTTGATTGAAATCTTGTCCCTTAATCTGTGCAAAACCTTGGGCCACGAGTCTGGCCTTTCTTATAGCACTGCCATCTGGCATCTGATTCACTTTAAACACCCATTTGCACCCTATTACATTTTTGTCATTTGGTGCCTCAGTTTTCTCAAACACTTTGTGTTCCACCAGTGAACTGTATTCCCTTTGCATAGCTTGAAACAATGCCTCTTTTTCTGCATTTGGCATTTGCAAGACTTCATTATAGCTTTGAGGCTCTTTGATATATACATGATTTATGTCAAAACCATACCTCACCAGTGGTATGCCCTTAGTGCTACGTGTTGACACTCCTTGTGGCACACACTCACTTTCACATTTTGCAGGAATCTGTTCACCACACACATCAACGCTTTGTTCTTGTTTTACCTCAGGTTCTACTTTAACCATGGTTTGGTTACTTGCACCTTCAGTGCCACTTGTACCAGGTAACTCAACTACCTCAGGAACCTTATTGGAACTGACACTGGCATGCATATCGATTAGCCAGGTCTCAAGGCTGATTTGGCATCTGCATGTCTCATGGAGGGTGAGCCCATAGCCAAACCCATAAGGTGTATCAGTGTGACTTGTAACTTAGGCTGATGTTTCTCACCCATGGGCTTAGATGCCTTATTGGAGACAGCTGTCTCAGGCAATCTAGCAACCTTCGGGTTTGCAGGGCCCTTTTCTGAGTCAGCCAGTCTTTTGGGCGGTTTGTCAGCCTTTGTTTTCTTTTGCTTAGACACGCCCATACTCTGTCCTGCCGAATCTCCCCTCACAGCAGGTGGGGGAGGCGGCTGTTGCTGGATTTCCGTTGGCTCAGTCATGATCGGAGTGAGGGACTGCTCCAGCAGGAAAAGTCGTAGGTGAGACGCCCTATCTTTATGTGCCTGGGTAGTGAATTTTGTACAGTGTTTACAGGAGGGAACTCGGTGATCCTCCCCCAGGCAGTATAAACAGTGTTTGTGGCCGTCAGTTGAGGGTATCTTTGCCTCACAACTTAGGCACCATTTAAAAAATGGCTTTGGTCCCATAAAATGTTCAATTGGCAGTGGACCAGGATAATTAGGTGCAAGGGAGAAATTGTTTGCAAACTGCCTACTGTTAGTTTGTGTAGTCTCTTCCTTTTCGCTTGTTTTCGACAGTTAGTGTAAGTCTGAGGAGACCTTCCCAGAGTGACGAAGAAAGATGTCTGATCTAAAGAATGAACTGAGTGGGAGGTGGTGGGGTCTGCCTTGGCTATTGAGTATGCTCAGTAGGAGCGGGCTTCACGAGACTGAGGCAGACACCACATCTAGTAAGCTTTTTAAACTACCCAGATGGGGTTAGGCGGAAGTGCGAAACCCTTGGTGTGTGGACTGCACAGAAACCATGAAGAAGATCAGTATCTTATCCATTTCTATTATATTTTTATAGAAGCCCAATGGCTTGTCTTTAGCAAATCTCGATTCTATTTGTACCCTTTCCCACCTATATTAGTCTCTTGTTCATTAAGTTTTTCTGTTGACTTTAATTCATTTCTATTATCTAACAAGTCCTTGTATCTCAGCAACATATGTTTGTAGTATATTGGGATTTGTAAAAGCTTCCAGTGGTGAAACCATTTAGTATCTTAGTATAGAATAATCTTTTAATAGTTTCCCATACCATCAATAAGGATTTCCTAATCAAATGTTGTTTAAAGTAGCTGTGTGTATCTGACTTTCCACACCACATAAATGTGTGCCAACCCAATAACAGATCATGCTCCTCTAAAGTTAGAAACCCTGCCTGAATTTTGACTTCAATACCAACATGAGTAAATGACTCTTTGCTAATTAAAAGACCATTATTCCTCTCTGGAACAGGGACAATAGCCTGTTTAAACTTCAAAACTATTCAAGAGCGAGGTGGAAGGTTCCCCCCCCATCCCTTTCCTATCAGTGGCCAGCTACAGAGAATTTAAGCAATGCTATGTACTTACTTTTAAGGGCTTGAAATAGCTATAGCGATCGATTTATTACAGCAAGAGCCAGTAATACAGTACAATTCTGATATAAGAAGGATTAAAACAATAATAACACAGGAATAGTATAAAAATATTAACAAGAGAAAATTAGTAAAATTAATAAAATATAACATTAATAAGAGAATCCCACAATTTTTTCAGCTAAAATATGTGTCCTAATAGCTAAGCAACAAAATTTTGCCACAGCTTAAGTCACTGAGCTCTGAACATCTTCTAAGATGAATTTATGAAGGACTTCTGGCCTAAAGTCAAGATAAGACTGCAGAGGGCTAAATCTAGACAGAAGGGGTAGTATAAGATGGTCTCGTTCCTCCTGATAGAATCTGTAGAACAGGAGGACATGAGTAATTGATTCTACCATATTGGCCATGCATGGGCATATACGTTCATGCATTGGAACTTGAGAGAATTTACCTTGCAGTACAGCAGAAGGGAGTGCCTCAAAACAGCTCTGGAAAAGGCCCATCTAGAGAGCTCATAGATAATGTTAAATAAATAAAGGGCAGCAGTAAAATTAGGCCAAGATTTTATATTTCTGAAATTCTTGGGTAGCGAAGCTTCTTCATTTTGTAATTCAATATCACGAAGCCTCTGCGCGACAGCTGTTCTTGCCTTGTATAGGCTTCCATAGATGATATCTCCTGGGAATAGGCCAATCTGATTTAACTTATTAAGAATTTGTGTGGACCAGGCAGGGTAAGGGTCCGAGGCTAAAAGGTAAGGTATTAAACCCTTCGGGCTGTAATGAATTTTTAGCCAGAGTGCTATAGCCTGCTCCCAGACCTTTGCTTCAACTCTGAGTAGCCCAGCCTCCTGCCTAAGTGTTACATTAGAAGTGCTTCTAGGAACGCCAAACAGAGATCTAAGAAATTTAGATTGAACCCTTTCAAGGGTCTTTAGATTGGCAGAAAGTCCAATTTGTGAGCCATACAGGAGTTGAGCCAATGATTTTGCCTGGAAGGTTTTTAAGGCCATGGGGAGAAAGCCTGCACCTTTCCTTCTAAATAATCTAAGAATGGCATTTGCACTTCTCTCTGCCAGGTTAGCTGATGAGGACAGATGTGCTGAGAATTTGGAATTATAAGAAAAGGTAATGCCTAAGTATTGAAAGTTCTTAACTTGATCTATGGTATTTCCTTTAATATTCCAGTTGAACTTCCTGAATGAGTTACCAAAATGGAGAATTTTAGTTTTAGCTAATAGATGGTAATTCGATGTCACATTGCTCTTTAACTTTTATAAACGAACAGCATCATTAGCCTTTCTGCTACCTGAGAATGAGGGAGCATGAGTATCAATTGAATGAAGGCATGTGACTAAAGAGTTAACATAGATGTTAAATAAGAACTGATCCCTGTTATAATGCCCTTCCCATGCTTCTGCAGAGATAGGATTGGGGGCATTAGAAGTCTTGATTTGTGAATTGGAGATGATTTTCCAGAAGCTGATATTACCTTTTTCTCTTGTGGCCTTAATAAGGGATTGCCATAAAAGGGAATCAGCAGCTCTTTTTTTGGCTTTTAACAGCTCCTTATATTCCGTTTTTTATGTTGTAATTCTAATTTAGCAGTTAGATTTGGATTTTGTTGAAAGGCCCTGAAGTATTCTCTGAGAGTCAATTTCGCTTGGGTGCATTCATGATTAAACCATTTTTTACTGCCGGAGATCCTATCATGTTTAAGATCTCCAGGACTCGAGAGTAGAGGCTGGAGACTGGAAACTAATAGGTGGTAATAATCAATTAGAGAGATCCCCCCATCATTATTAGCTGTCAGGACTTGCAGGAAGAACTGGCCATTAGCTAATTGTATCCAGAGAGAGAAATTTTCATTGATATGAGAGGACCATTTAAGTCTAATCCTCCCTGTCTGTTTTGAAAGCTTAGGCTCCGTCACTTCAGGACAGAGTCGACCCGTCAGAAGTCCCAGTGGACCAAAACTTCTGAGGGCTAAAGGTAGACGGTCACTTTCTGTTCTTATGTCAATCAGAAAATCGATATAATCATTATAGAGATCTTGTGAGATAAGAATGTAATCAATGGTCGAGTGCTTTAAGCCTGACCAATAGGTAAATTGGCTGGGGTAGACACCCAATAATAAACCATTCAGAATGACAAAATTTAGCCTAAAAGCCAATTGAAAAAGGCATGTGCCAGCAAAATTGACAACCAGGTCTAAAGAGAGGTGCCTAAAGAGTGGCCAGGATTCATCTTCAGAGATGGGGCCACCTGTACCGTTTTCATCAATCAGCTGTTCATCAGTATGACCTAACCTCATGCTAAAATCACCAGCAATAGTTATGGCAGATGAAGGAAACATGCCTGATATGTGACAAACATATCCCTCCAACTCTTCCCAAGCATTTTTGATATCAGACTGTTTCGTAAAAGGCTGGATGTACACATTAATGCAAATTATCTTAAAATTAGAAAATGATTAACAGCCAGAATCCAATTCTTGTTACTTTCCAATTTCTTTGGGAAGCTATTTAACAATGAAGATACCAGAATACTCTGTCCACCTGAGGGTCTTCCCCCTTTAGGACTGATCGAGGCACATGAATGAAAAGCCAGGTAGTTATGAAGCTCAAATGGGTCTTGCATCCAAGTCTCTTGTAGAAAGATGATCTTAAACTCTGAGATATAAGAAATAAAATCTTGGTCCAATGATTTAGAGCACCATCTGGCAATATTCCAGGAGAGGAGGAGGGGAGATAGTCTGTCTTCTCAATAATATCTAAGGACCTTCCAGTGTCAGTAAATACACAATCATTGGATGGTGAGTTCTGTGAAGTCAAAGGGCGAGGAACAGCAGTGTTTTCAGATGGTGCTTCTTTCCGGTCAGGCAGGGGGTTGGATTCAGTGCCCATCGAGGAAGTATCATGCTCCATATCCATATCCAGTAGTGGGTCAGAATTCACCTTGTCTGTTTCTGCATGTTCATCTGAGTTACAAAGGCAAAGTACTAGTTCTTCCAATCTGGCCATAATTTCCGTATGCTCAGATTTTGGCATGAAAATAGATCCTGTTCTATGGAATTCTCCAGATAAGAGGCCTTCAACAAAGAAAGAACATTAGTTCAACTAATTAAATCTGGATCTGAATGAGCTGAAGTTTTTGGAAACTGAGGTAGTTGGAATTCCAGCCTCACATTTAATTGCCTTGGATTTATATATATATATATATATATATATATATATATATATATATATATATATATATATATATATATATATATAATTAGGGAGGAGGAGGAAGATCTTGGAATTATTGAAAACTCTAGTAGGGAAAATGCCATGTGATCTCAAAATATGTATTTGCAGCTTTAATAATTTAGGAATCTTTTTGGAGTCGAAGGAAAGTAAGACCTTCTGAGTTTGTGGCATATTATTAAGTCAATAAAGAGAGGGTTTTTCCCTAAGTGAGCAGATGGGATGTCTCCTTACACAGTTCTTAGAGTAGAACAATTGATTACCTGGCCTCTGAAAGGACAGATAGTTATACATAATTTGGAATCTTGCAGAGAGAGGTTATGAGGGAGTATGGGGTGCAAAGCTTCTTTTTTTGATTCGTTTCCAGCTTGACAGACAGCCTGTAAAGTTAGATGCAGAGATGCCAGGACTTTAAAATCTTGGAGGTTCCATTCATCATTTGATGCCTTATCTTTGTCTTTTGAGGGTGCAGGAAGAATAATTTTCTCCAGGAGGCCATGTATGGTATTTAGGGATTTAAAAATACAAGACAATTAAATCCAGAAACACAGCTTGTTCAGATAGTATGTCAGAGGAGACACCTTCTTTTTTAAAGGTAGCTTTCAACTGGGTGTTAGGACTTGAATCATTGGCAAACCTCTCTGAGTCAGAAGTATTCTTATTTAAAAGGTTAGACAGCTGCTTATCACAGACTTCCTTCATCATAAACTCATCATTGTCCCTCTCTGCCAGCAGGGAGGAGGAGTTTGAAACTGGAATATTAAAAACATCCTTTCTTATCTCAGGGAAGAATTCCATAATTTTTGTTTGCTTGGTCAGAGGCAAACAGACCAATTCCTCCCTGTCTTCAAGCTCTCTAAGGCATTTCCCTGAAGGGCTTGAAATAAAGAATGATCTTTGTTCTGAGATTACTACTTAAAGAAACCATGACTAAAAGAAGATTGTAGACCTTGCATCGTACCCTATTTTTCCCCTTTGTGGGGTGGAGTTTGGAATTATAATTAAAAAAAGACTAGACTTTGGAATATACCCCATTTTTCCCCTTTGTGGGGTGGAGCATTGAGTTGTTTGCTCCTTTTTAAATTTTACAGGTTTTCTGCTGTTTGGAATCAAGAAGAAACTGTATTTCATTTGGGAATTATAAAATTTAAAAGGGAAACTCTGCTTTAACTGGAACTGTTTTTGTAAGACTATTTGACTTGTCAACCTCTTTATCAACACTGCAGGCTCCCAATTTGACTAAAATACACTTGTCTTCTGCCCTTTACCTCTGGTGTTTGACTGTATCTTCTGTGTTATATTGGTGAAGCTCAAATAGGGAGGAAGTGAACTCTAGAATTCTGTTCCCATAATAACATAGCTGTGATGAGATATATTTTAGTTGGGTCTATACAAAATTAATTTGGCTGTTTAAAAAATAACGGTACATGGTGTTCTGAAAACAATCGTGTTGCATAAACATTAACTTGTTCTGGGAGGGAAAAAAACTGTGGCCTGTTTAAAAGAATAGCCTCTTTTTTATATATTATTTTAAACGTGGAGCAAAATGTCTGGGAGCAATAGACCTGTTAAACCATCCTCAGGTTCACCAGGTGTACTTAAATCAATGGCTTCCAGTCTACCATCTGCTACAACCAAAGATTTACAAGTGTTAATTCAGGAGACAATTAAGATGACAATCTCTGAAGCTGTGGACCCAATTAAAGAATCTATGAAAGAAATAACGCAACAATTCTCCAATCAAATGGAAGGGTTGCAGAAACAAATAGTAGATAATACACAAAAGATGATGGAATTAAATCAACTGAGAAGATGGAGGATAAAATGGAAGAAATAAATATTGAACTTCAAGCAACAGACTCTAAACAGACTCTTCTGGAACAGGAAATGATAAGACTCCAAATAGATAGGGCAGCATTTATACTGAGATTCTAAAATATCCCAGAAGAAAAAGAGGAAGATAGTAGAAAGAAGATGGGACATATCTTAGCAAAATATATGGGAACAGAAGAGATAGAAAAGGTTCTAGAAGAAATTGACACTGTTTATAGGATGAATTTGGCGTATGCCAGAAGAAATCAGCTACCCAGAGAGGTGCATGTAAGGTTTCATAAAAGGGTCCTATGAAATCTTAAAGTCATCAAACAAAAATCCACTGAAGATAGACAATACAGAAATAAAGATTTTAAAGGAAATCCCATGGAGAGTTAGGGAAAAAAGAAGGGACTACCTAAACCTTACAGAGATATTGAGGAAGAACAAGATGGACCCTCCCAGAAGGCCTAATTTTCTCCTTTGGAGGTAAAAGACACGGAATTAATTCGACATTCAAGACAGAAGACTTTTTAAAGATGTACGGAGTGGAACTGCAAGCAAATAATGTTGCACAGAAAAATCAGAAGAAGAGGAGGAGGAAGAAGAGGACCCCCTACAAGGAGCATCAGGAACAACTGAAACAACTTTATCCACAACTAAGAAACTAGAGAACAAAAATACAAAGAGGTTTATGCAGAAACAACTGAGAGAACAACTAGACTTACAATCACAGATTCAATCACAAAATGAATAGAACCAAAATAAATATTATTTCAATGGATTAAATGGATTAAACTCACCCCAGACAAGAAGATGGATTTTTCAACAGCTGAAAAAAATTAACTCTGACATCATATGTCTTCAAGAGACCCATATTAAAATGGCAGATCAAAAACATCTTCAAGTTAAAAAAATTGGGAAAACCTTTATTGCTTCAGATAAAAGTTAAAAAGAGGCCTAGTGACCTACGTAAAGGAGCCTTTACAACCTGAAATGATATATGCTTCACAAGATGGAAGAATTCTGATAGTTCAAATACAAAGACAAGCTAAGAAAACTTTACTGTTGAATATTTATGCCCCAAATCAGCATCAAGAAAATTTTTACAAATCCCTACAAGATTTGATTTCTAAACAGGACTATGATGAAATATGTATGATTGGTGACTTCAACACAGTATTTCATAAGACACAAGACAGAAAATTGACTAAAGGAAAACGAAAACAAGGAAATGAACTTCTTGCAGTATTTTACCAATTAATGGCAGAACACAATTGTGTTGATGCATGGAAAGTTAGAAATCCTCACAAACAAGATTTCACCTTTTATCCTGCAAGACATAATTCTTGGTCCAGAATAGACATGTGTTGGATTTCATCTACTATGGCAAGTGATATCTTGGAAGCTGAAATTCTCCCATCACCATTTGCCGACCACAGCCCGATTACTCTGCAAATACAGGATACACCTACAAGGACTAGATGAACCTTGAATACTGATATATTAAAAAATAAAGGATTTGTGGAAGAATCCAAGAAAGAATTTCAGTTTTTCTTTGAAAGAAATATTCAGTCTGAAATTTCTATAAAAACAGTTTGGAAGGCATTCAAAGCCTTTGCAAGAGAGTGGATGATTAAAGAATCAGCACATATCAAAAAACAAAGGCTGGAAAATTACCTTCAAATACAAGCCCAGATTAAAAAAACAAGAAGAAAAGATACAGCAAGATCCAACTAGTGAACAGACAAAAATTAAACTTCAACTCTTGCAACACCAAATGAATTGTTTTTTAACACTGGAAATGGTGTTAGATATGATATGCTAAACAAAACTATTTTGAAAATGCTAATAAACCAACTAGATGGCTTGCTTATAAATTATGTAAAGAAACATAAACATGCTAAAAATGAAATGGGAGAAGAAATAAATAAATTGGAAGACTTAAAGAAAATCACCAGAGATTATATGGTAGAACGCAGGTGTCTCAACAACAAATCAGAAATTATTTGGAACTAAATAAACCTAAGATATTTTCAGAGGAACAAAAAAAAATATTAAACCAACCAATAACATTAGCTGAATTATCAGAAGCTGTAAAGAAACAAAAAAAAGTGTGGAACTCCGGGCCCAGATGGACTACCAGCAGAATTTTACCATCTCTTTGAAGACCAATTAAAAATCCCTCTTAAAGAAGTATGTCAAAATGTAAAACTAGAAGGGAAGATACCAGATTCTTGGAACGAAGCCTTGATAACATTGATACATGAACAGAATTCAGACGAGAAAGAAATTAAAAACTATAGACCTATTTCGTTACTGAATGTGGACTATAAAATCTATGCTTCAAGTTTTAGTATCTAGAATGAAAAAAACATTGTCACAGATGATTCATAAAGATCAAGTGGGCTTTTTACCAAAAAGACAATTGAAGAACAATGTGAGGGTGATATTAAATGTTTTGGAATATTATGAAGTATATCCAGAAAAACAAATGGCTTTGCTTTTTCTAGATGCAGAGAAGGCCTTTGATAATATTAATTAGAACTTTATGCTTGAACTGCTCTCATATATGCAAGCAGGTACAGATTTTCAGAAAATGGTTGAAGCAATTTATACTAAGCAGCAAGCAAAGATTTTGATCAATGGTGATTTATCACAGAATATTGAAATTTATAAGGGGACGAGACAAGGCTGTCCCCTTTCACCCTTGTTGTTTATTTTTATTCTTGAAGTTTTAAATGATGTAATCAGAATTAATCAACAAATTTTAGGTCTTAAAACAAGAAGAGAAGAGTATAAGCTTTTAGCATTTGCAGATGACTTAGTATTCATTTTAGAGAATCCCCTTAACTCTACAAGTGTATTAATAAATGCACTGCAAGATTATGGAACTGTGGCAGGACTGAAAATTAATTGTAAAAAACCAAAAATTTTGGCAAAAAAATATGATAAAAACACAAGTTCTACAAGAAAAAACAGGCCTGGAAGTTCAAAGGAAGATTAAATATTTAGGAATAAATGTAACAAATAAGTGTAGTTCCTTGTTGGAGAATAATTCTATAGAACTACTGAAATCTATCAAGAAAGATTTGGAAAAATGGCAAAAACTTCAAATATCATTAATGGGAAGAATTGCTACCATCAAAATGAATATATTGCCAAGATTGATGTTTCTTTTCCAGACTATACTGATTATTCAAAACCAGAACTACTTCAAAGAGCTTGAAATGTTTTTGTCAAAATTCATTTGGCAAGGGAAGAAACCAAGAACAAAACTTAAAGCTCTACAAGATTCTAAAGCTAGAGCAGGTTTCACTCTTCTGGACTGGACTGGTTACTTTCCTATAGAGCGGCAGTACTGAACTGGATTAAAGAATGGATTACACTCGAGAATCAGAGATTATTAAAACTAGAAGGACATGATCTTTTATTAGGTTGGCATCCATTTTGTATGGTATGGAAAAGCAGACTCTCATAAATACTTCAAGCAACACTGGATTAGAGCATCCTTAATGAAAGTATGGGAGACAATAAGGATTCAATTCTACAATAAGTTTCCAAAATGAGTTGCACCTCTATAAGCTTTTACAAACCTTAATGTGTATCAAGAACAAGAAATTACAAGATATCAAGACATTCTAGATCCTAAAAATAACCTGAAATTAGTACAAAGCTTTATATGGTGGCAAAAGGTACAAATGGAATCTATATATGCTAAAGATAAACCATTAGGCTTTTATGAGAATCCTTTAGAAATAGATAAGATTCTATTGTATGTATATCAAAAATTTATTTAAAAAATGCAAGATGAAGAAGTGAAAGATGTAATGATACAATGGACAAAGAATTTGGGGCATAATATAGATCTAGATCAATGGTCACAGATTTGGAAGAAAAATATAAAAATCACTAAAGCCATCTCTCATAAAGAGAATATATCTAAAATGTTCTATAGATTATATATTACCCCTGATAAACTTGCTAAAATTGATCTGAAATGTCCAAATGAATGTTAGAAAGTCAAAATAAGGTGGGATCTTTCTATCATATGTGGTGATTTTGTGACAAAGCTAAAAAATATTGGGCTTGGATACATGAAATATTCCAGAAAATGTTAAAATGTTCTATACCATTTGTACCAGAAATATTCTTGTTAAATATTGTATCTGAAAGTTGTAAGAAAAATTATTCTTATTTGATTCTGTATGTAGTTACTTCTGCCAGAATTTGATATGCAAAATATTGGAGAAGAGTGGAAACCCCTACCAAAGAAGAAATTATAAACAAAATGTTGGAAACAGTAGAAATTGATAAATTGACGTTATTAATGAAAAATCATCCAGAAAAAACATCTGAGAATACATGGGCAAGATTCTACACTTGGTTGGAGAACTACAGTAATTCAAAGTTATAGTCAAGTAAAACACTAGTGAGGATACAGAAACGAGAGTTAATTATATTAGCAACAAAAGACTAAAATGTTTTGAGATGGAATATCTGATTAATACGGATTAACTTTAAGGCAAAGTACGGTAACTATTTGAAAGATTTCCCCCCATGTATGTATGTATGTATGCTGAGTGTGTGTATGTAAAAACTTAATAAAATATTGTGTATGTATGTGTGTGTGTGTGTATATATGTGTGTGTGTATATCTATATCTATATATATCTTTGGGGGGGAGCTTCGGAGGGCAGAAAGGCTCTCGCATGTCAGTTTTGGCCACACAAGCCCATTCAGGAGTCTTTCAGCCAGCCGAATGTCAATTTCAACCCCATTATACCCTATGGGCCATTGAAGTCAATGGCGAAAACATAGGATATATTCTGGGGGCTGGAGGGGAGAGGGTTTAATTTCTATCTCATGGCAAACAAGCACCTCCCAAGACAGTTCACTTTCCCTAAGATTCTCTGGGAGAGTCTGACTGCTGGGTGGCTGCCTGCTTGCCTGCTCTAAGTGCTGCTGGCTGGGTTTCCCCACTGGAAACAATGGAGGTAATGGGGGTAACCTTTTTGGGTGCCCATAGAATTAGGCCCATTGGTCCAATTGCTTTGAGACGTGGGGGTGTATGTGGGGAGAGGCTCCCAAAGCTACCCTGAAAATTTGGAGCCTCTCCCTCAAACCCCCTCCCCCCCAGAGCTACTAACAGCACCGTGGGGAAAAAGTAACTTTTCCCCCACCATAGAGAACAATGGAGGGGATGGGGGCAACCTGTTTGGGGGCCCATAGAATTGGACCCCTTGGTCCAATGTTCTTGAAACTTGGTAGGTATCTTAGGGAGAGGCTCCAACAGCTACCCTGTGAGTTTGGAGCCTCTGCCTCAAACCCCTCCCCTCCAGCCCCCAGAATATACCCTATGTTTTCACCACTGACTTCAATGGCCCATAGGATATAATGGGGCCGAATTGCTGCCAAATTTCTTTCATTCCCTCCTTTCCTTCTCTCCTTTTCCTCTTTCCCGCCTTCTTCTTTTCTCTTTTTTCCTCCTTTCCCTGTTTCCCTCCTTATTCCCTTCTCTTTCTTTCCCTCCTTCTTTCCTTCTCTTTCTTTCCCTCTTTCCTTCTCTCTACTCTCTCTCTTTCCTTCCCTCTTTCCTCCTTCTGTGGCCCAACTCTAGTGAGAAGGGGTTTAAACTTTAAACCCCTTCACTCCCCCACCCAGGCCAGCTGGGGAAGGGAAGGGGAGGCTTTCGAAGATGCCTTCCCCCCTTTTGCTTCCCCTTCTGACATCACTTCTGGTGATGTCAGGGTGTGTGGCATATACTAATAGTCTAGTAGCTCATTAGCATACCATAATGCAAATCCGGCTCTTTCTTTGGCATCCTGTAATTGCCTTCATTTTTATTTTTGGTTTTTTGGTTTGCCATATAAATTGTGACATTCCTTTATCAAGTTTTTTTGAAATACTGTTGATTTTGAAGAACTGGTATTGTTTGGAATAAAAAGATCAATCTTGGAAGAATATTCATCTTTATTGTAGCTATTCTACCCATCAAAGATAATTGTAAATTTTTCCATTTTCCAAATCTTTTTTAATTTCTATCATAAGTTCCATGTAATTATCTTTCAACAGAGAACTACATCTGTTTGTTATTTTTCTTGTAACTGTTGCAGTTGGTTTTTGGTCATATTTTTAGTTAGCATTTTTGTCTTGGTCAAGTTAATCTTCAATCCAGCCACGTGTCCATAATTCAATAATATTGTCAAGAGTTGCACAATTGAATCCGATGGTTTTCTAGTATAAATACCAAGTCATCCGCAAATGCTTGTAATTTATATTCTTCTCTTATTTTAACTCTTCTGATATGTCTGCCCTTTCTAACCATATTATTCAATACTTCAAGTACAAATATGACAGTGGTGAAAGTAGACAACTTGTCTGGTTCCTTTTTGAATGTCAATATTTTGTGATAAATCACCATTAATGAAAATCTTGGCTCTTTTTTTAGTGTAAATTGCTTTGGCCATTGTAAAGAATTCTGTACCACATTGAGAGGCTGATAGCAGCTCTAACATAAAACTCCAACTGATGTTATCAAACGCTTTTTCAGCATCTAGGAAAATTAACGCCATCTGTTTCTCCGGATGTGCTTCAAAGTATTCAAGAACATTCAAAACAGTTCTTACATTATTTCTGCGTTGTCTTTTAGGTAGAAAGCCTGCTTCATCCTGGTGGATTATCAGTATCAATATTTCCTTCGATCTATTAGCCAAAATAGAATCATAGTTTTTATAATCCACATTTAATAAAGAGATTGGTCTATAATTTTTAACCTCTTTCTCATCCAAATTTTGTTTGTGTATCAAGGTTATTAGGGCCTCATTCCAAGTATCAGGTGTTTTACCCTCTCTTCTTACACTCTGAATAACATATTTCAAAGGTAATGTCAGTTGATCTTTAAATACATGGTAAAATTATGCCGGCAAACCATCAGGACCTGGTGTCTTCCCTTTTTTTGTTGTTTCTTTATTGCTTCAATGATTTCACAGGTTGTTACTTGATCATTTAAGATTTTCTGTTGTTCTTCATTAAATTTGTTAGTATTCTGTTTCTTTAAAAAATCTTTGATTTCGTCTAGTGTAAATTCTCTTTTTTGATATGGGTTACTATAAAATGTTTCAATTATTTTTTTTAGCTCAGCAGGCATTTTTTTCCGTTTCCTTCATTATCTTTTAGAGTTTTATATATATTTTTCTTTTCTTAATTTTATTTGCTTCTTTTTTTTATTTATTTTCTTAATGCTAGCCATTTTGTTGGTTTATTAACATTTTCAAAAAAGTTTTGCTTTGCATAAGTAATTTTTTTGGCTATTTCTTCTATCAATAGGCATTTCATTTGGTGTTGAAGAAGTTTTAGTTTCACTCTTAAATGCTCATCTGAAGTACCTTGCTTTAATTTATCTTCTTGCTTCTTAATCTGTTCTCCAATTTGTGAAAACGTTTCAGTTTTTTGTTTTTTCATATGTGCTGTTTCTCTAATTAGCCAGCCTCTGGCATATGCCAAACACATCCCATACTGTTCTAATGGAGATATCTGGTTGTATATTCTGTTGAAAAAACATTTGATTTTTTTTTTTGTCTCTGTTGCAAATTTTGCATTTTTCAATAAAAATGTATCGAGAGTCCATCTACTTTTCTTTGGAGCGTCTTGTAATGTAAGCACAAGGGGGTTATGATCTGCGAATGTTGCTGGTAAGATTTCCACTTCCACCAAGTTATTTATAATTGTTGAAGAGATCCAGCACATGTCTATCCTGGACCATGATTTGTGTCTTGCCGAATAAAATGTATAGTCCTTCTTTTTTGGATTTCTAGTTTTCCAAGAATCAATCAAGTTATGTTCTTCTGCAAGCTGTAGAAATATATTGGGAAGTTCAGTGCCTTGTTTCTGTTTTCCAGTAGTTGTCTTTCTATCTGAAAATCTATCAAAGACAGTATTATAGTCTCCAGTCATACAGATCTCATCATAATCTTGTTGAGGAATAAGTTCCTGAAGTAATTTTAAAAAAATTTCTTGTTATTGATTAGCTGCATATATATTTACATTTAAGGTTATTTTACCTTGTCCACTGCGAGGAATCAATGCAACTCCATATTGTGAGAGGGGTTGGTGTGATGTGGTCCATTCCCTGATGGAGATTGATAAATCTACCAAATACACCTCAACAGATACGACCCAGAGGGATGCAGTCCAGGGACTTGTTTCATCTTCCCATTTGAATTTAGTATCTGATTGTTCCCCCTTTGAAAATTCTATTGCGAAGAATTTACTCAACTCTTTCGCGGCTCTTCCACCTACAGAACAACATGTGATCACTACAAGATTGGGGGCATTAAGAGATAAACTTATGAGAACAAAAACTGATTCTATTCAACAAAAACCAAAGTCACCAGCAACATCAAATATGTTTGAGAGCTGTTCACATATGACATCTCTCCTGGTCCCTCTAACTCCCATGGTGATAGACTTAAGGAAACCTTGAAGTAACCTTATTACCTCCTTGCAAGAGCATTCCAAAAAGAGAGCTTTTTGTGAACCCAAGGTTTCTAACGTGGGTGAGCAGATTTATTCGGTAGAAGCCCTCCCACCCAGGAATGGATCCGCCTTCTTGGATATTGATGGCAATCGAAATAAGATTAAACCTGCTGATTGACAATTAAAGTTTCTATCTAGGAACTTGTGGGGTGGTGCAACAAGCTTTATGATTCAGACTTTTTAACATTTTTGCATGCCCATGATATACTTTGTCTACATGAAACCTGGTTTCAGAGTCCTGACTTCCCAGCCATTCAGGGGTATAGGGTTTACTCTGTACCTGCAATTAAAACAAACTTAAAGGGATGGGGAAGCGGGGGCATGGTAACTATGATATCAGTGGTTCTAAATGTTGATCTACAAGTCTTAGAAAACAATTGTCCCAATAACTTTCAGACATTATTACTTAAAGGTGTACACTTTAGACCCCTTTTATGCATCGATATGTATATACCACCTAGGGGCCTATAGCAGCAGGATAGATGGTGCATTTGGGACCTTTTAGCCAATACATTGGAGCTATTAACTACCGATTCCCATATGCATAAGTTTTATTATGCAGGGACTTTAATGCTAGAACAGGGTCAGGTAACTTAGAGGTTAGAAGTAGTATGAATGGCCAGTGGCCTACGCATTCCTGATCTTTAGAGTGTACTTCAAGGGACCCAGTTGCTAATAAGTTTGGTCAAAAATTACTAGAATTACTTGCAGTGTCCAACCTTCATATCCTGCATGGCACTGCTTTTGATACATCTGGTGGGACTTTTATGTATGTGGCAGCATGGAGGGCCAGTGTAATAGACTACATAGCTATATTACCTCTTTTAATGAAGTCTGTTACTAAGTCTGAAGTTTTGGATCTCACTTTGAGTGACCACTGCCCCCTGTGATTCTCTTACCATTAATGCAAACACACTAATGAAGCCAATTCCAGACTTTGCAGAAGATGTAAATTCCAATTTAAGGAGACTTAAATGGTCTGAAAAACTGTTCAGTACCATATCTCACACTTGAACAAGTCCGGAATTGGGTAGATTGAGAGTATCCCTTTTGTAATGTAACTCCAATCCTGTAAAGTCTCTGAGATTAGCAATTTACTTAAACCCATGCTTAAGAACAACAGGCCCATACATTTGATACAGCATGCTCATGATGGCTGGTACGATCATGAATGTAGAGAGCTAAAAAAAAGAGCTACTCTACACTATGAGACAGTACAGGCATAGCAGGGAAGCGACATATCTAGGCATCCATTTAAAACTTAGATCTCAAGACAAAGCCTTAATCAAGCAAAAGAAAACAGAACATGACAAATCTCTTTGGAAAGAGTTAGATCAAGCTGTAGTGGAGAAAAATGATTCCCACTTCTGGGAACTAGTTTCAGAAGTAGTAGTCCTTTCTGTCAGGTAGATGCATATAAACCAGGACATGTCTGGCTCTCATACTTCAAGAATGTTTTTGGCTCCCAGCATCCCTCATCTGAGGGGTTGGAAAAAAAAACCAGCTGAAAGATTACTCAGATCTCATAGGTTTACCAGAATGGGCGCCAGTCTCTGAATCAGAAATCAAATTGCCTCATTACTCTCTAGAAAATCTCTGGGGGATGATATGTTACCACCCCAACTATACAAAGCCTTCCCTGAGTGCTGGGCCCCCATTCTGGCCAGAGTGTTTACACAGAACAACACTTCAGGAACCCTCCCCCTGGGCTGGAAGTTAAGCATAGTGGTACCGATTCATAAAAAAGGAGACAAAGCCAACCCACAAAACTACGCCGATAAGCCCTTTGGACATAGCAGCAAAACTGTACAGTATATATCTGCTGCTAAAATTGGAAGACTAGGTGGTGGAGGAACAAATTATCCACCCCACACAGGCAGGATTTCGAAAAGGGTGTGGAACCATAGCTCACTGCCAAACCCTGTATCAGTTAGCGTACGCTGGTATAAATGGACCAACAAAGGCTCTTTATGTCACATTCGTTGATTTGACTGCCGCACTTGACTCCATCAATAGATCCTGCTTGTGGTCAAAGCTTGCCAAACTGAATATTGACAAGTGATTATTATTCCTACTTCGAGAGTTTCATAGGGATACTCTTGCTCAAGTAATGGTGGGAACCTCTGGTTCCTTAACTAGTAGTATCCCCATCAGTAAAGGAGTGAAGCAAGGATGTGTTTTGGCCCCTAGCCTATTCAATTTGTACATAAATGACATAACAGAGTTTTTGTCAGGTCCACAATTTTTTTCACTCTCTCTGGGACAACAGGAAATTACAATTCTTTTATACGTAGATGATATGTTCCTAATCTCAATGACCAAAACTGGTTTGAGTAGGCTTCTACACCAACTAGGGTAATAATGCATTGAAGAGGCAGTCAGCGTTAATTATGCAAAGACCAAAGTAATGGGTTACTTCAGAAGAAAGCCCAAAATCTCCTGTTGGAGTATCCTTGGTAACCCAGTTGATCAATGCAGTTTATTTAAATATCTTGGAGTAACTTTTAAAAAAAAACGCTGAATTGGAAAACTCATGTGGCCGGGGTCAAATCATCAGAGCCGAGGATCGTTGGGTCTATTGTACACTTCTGCACAAAGGGTGGGTGATTAATTGATCCATCAGTGAAACTGTTCAAGTGCAAAGTCGTGCCCCACTTATTATATGGAGTGGAAGTGTGGGGCTGGAAAGAGAACAATATATCTACCCTCGAGGTAATTCAAAATTATTTTTAAGACGAATCTTAGGTCTGCCCAGGGGATCTCCTGTGGCCTTGATGTGAGTGGAAACAGGACTCCCTTCTATTAAGGCAAGGGTACACCTCGCAATCATAAAATACTGGAAGACTACCAATCTGTCCAGATCTAACTCTTTAAGCCAACAATCTGTTAGATCGTTATTAACAAAAGACTCTACACACACTGATTTTTTCAGCAATATCCTTACTAGATACACCATACCTGTTGACCTCCTAGGGGCCTCAGACAACAATTCTCAACTCAGGGAATGGATATTCAAATCAGATGCTGCAATAGACCACATTGTTATCACAAAGTCAAAAGTAGCTCCTTGGTACAAAACTGTCAAATTTGACCACTCTAGATCACCCTATTTATCTAAAATTTCCAACTTTAACCTCAGGTGTCTTTCACTGCCTTGCGTTTTCAAACAATGTACATGGCATTGCGGGAGGGTCGATATTTTCAAATTCCAACAGAACATTTGCCACTTACTTGCCATTGAGAACCTTCCTCAGTGTATCTTAGCCTGCCCGTTATATAACGCTCCCAGAGACAAATTTTTGACAGGAATTTTATTTACCATAAAAGCGTATTCTGAAAATGAGAAGATAGCATTTTTGTTATCAGATACTGACAAGTTTGTATTCTATATAGTTTCCCTCTTTGTCCTTTCAGCCAAAAAGATTAGAGCCAGGGTGGTACCATAGGGGTCATTCTTATAATACGCAGGCTATTTTAACCTTTCATGTATGTGATTCTAGGTTTTACTTTTTATGTATCTTTTATGCCATTTCACTGCTGTGTTTGAATGCTCAGTAGCTTTGTTATGGCCTATGGCTAACACAATAAACTTTCTTATGCTCTTATTTATTTATTTATTAGTTGGATTTCTATCCCGCCCTTCCACGTGGGCTCAGGGCGGCGCACAAATGGCAAAAAATGATACATTATCAGTAAAACATGGAGGCACATGCCATATAAAATACTTAAAAACATAAATACTCAAGTACCCATAAAACATTTAGACAGCGGAAACAAACATATATTCACAGTTGAGAACAATCACTCAAACCTCTGGCGGCACATTTACCCCTGCTCCAATGGAGTCCCACCATAGCTGTACTCTTGTACCAGGGCCAGTACGCCTCGTGATATCACCATGGTGATGGTGCAATAGTGGCGGCAGCCCCTACTCGAAAGCCTGGCAGAAGAGCTCTGTATTGCAGGCCCTGCAGAACTGCATAAGGTCCCGCAGGGCCCTGATCTCTTCTGGGAGCTCATTCCACCAGGTAGGGGCCGCCACTGAAAAAGCCCTGGCCCTGGTAACAGCATATTTAACCACCTTGGGGGCTGGAATAGCCAGCAGGTGTTGTCCCCCTGACTGTAGTGCCCTTGGGGGAACATATGGGGAAAGGCGGTCCCTCAGGTAAGCCAGACCCTGGCCATATAGGGCTTTAAAGGTGAGAACCAGCACTTTGAAGTGGATCCAGTACGCAATTGGCAGCAGTGCAGCGCCTTGAGCACAAGGTAGCCCCATGTAGAGAGCGTTGCAGTAGTCTAGCCTTGAGGTGACCGTCACATGGATCACTGTGGCCAGGTCATCATGATCGAGGAAGGGAATCAGCTGTCGCGCCAGCCCAAGGTGATAAAATGCTGACCTGACAGTGGCTGCCACCTGGGCCTGCATCATTAAGGAGGGATCCAGGAGCACCCCCATACTCCTAACCCCTGGCGACAGCACCAAGGGTGCCATGTCGAAGGTCAGGAGAGGGAGCCCCAACCCCAGACCAGTCCGGCTCAGGCCCAGGACCTCTGTCTTCACCGGGTTTAGCTTCAGCCAGCTCCGCCTGATCCAACCAGCCATGGCCTGCAGTGCCCTATGAAGGTCATCACGACTAGAGTCTGACTGGCCACCCAGCATCAGCTAGAGCTGGGTGTCATCTGCATATTATGCTCCTTTACCTTGAATCATCAAGATTCTACCATCTTCAGAACTGTATATTAATTCTGGATGAAGGTGTTCTTTTACGTACATAACTATACCTCTCTTTTTTCTTTCCTTGTCTGAGGATATAAAGGTTTTTCCAAGTTTTTAAATCTCCAGATATTTTTGATCTGCGTGTCGTATATGAGTTTCTTGTAAACATATAGTATCCAATTGCATCTTCTTGAGTTGTTGAAAAGTTTGTCTTTTTTTGTGGTCTATTCATTCCATTAATATTTATTTAAATTATTTTTATTTTTCCTTTATCCATCCTTAGTTTGGGTTCTGTTTCTGTTTATGCTCTTCAGTTTAAGTCTTGTGATCCTTGGGGATAGCATAGTCATCTTAGTTGTTACAGTTGATGTAGTTGTTCCAGATGCTCCTTGTGTTTCTTGCTGGGCCTCATCTGTTTGTTCCTCCTCTGTCTTCAGATCCTCACCATGTGTTTTAATGAAGTCTTTCAATGAGTATACTTTTGTATCTTTTCCCTTTGTAAGTAAAGAGGAGGCCTTCTAGAAACAGCCATCTATATGAAATTCCATTTTCTCTGAGAATATTTGTAAATTCTGCATTCCTTCCTCCTCTCTCACCCTCCATGGGATCTGACAAGATACATCTCAAAGTGGAGAAAGTAAAATCTAAACAAAACTATATGGAAGAGGCCCTTATTAATTTAGAGCTTGACAAAGCAGCATATATTATAAGATTTCAAAATGTACCAGAGAAAAAAGATGAAGGTTTGAAAGCTGAAATGGCACATGGCACTAGCAAACTATATGGGGGCAGAGAATCCAAATGAAATATATAATGAAATTGATATGGCATATAAAATGAATTCTGCTTATGCAAGAAAGCATGGACTTCCAAGGGAAATACATGTGAGATTTAATAAAAGAACAAGAAATGTCATTCTCAATGTAACAAGGGAAACACCCTTCCAAATAGAAGAGACGGAAAAGTGTCATCTTGATCAATTTCAAGAACTTTGAGAAATATGGCTACAATCCTTACCTACCCTTGCATTAAAGTCACCTGCTAAGATTATTTCAGTATTCTTGTTGCCTGTTCACCTCAAAAATCCTAAACTTGATTCCTACCTCACAACTTCCCCTCAAATAAAAAGACAGGTTGCTTACCTGTAACTGGTGATCTTTGAGTGGTCATCTGTACATTCACACCTCTGGGATATAGTGCCCCTGCATCAACCTTGATCGGTTCCTCTTGAAAAGCAAAAGGGATTTTCGCGTCCACTACCCAGTCATGCACTGGTCCCACTGCGCATGACCAAGGGAGGGGCATGACAATCCCGCAAGTTCCTTCTGACCACTGCCATCAGTCTCAGAGTAATAAAGAAGGAGAGGACCAAAAGCAGAGAGGAAGGAGGGCGGGTGGTGTGAATGCACAGATGACCACTCGAAGATCACCAGTTACAGGTAAGCAACCTGTTCATCTTCTTTGTGGTCTCTGTGCATCACACCTCTGGGAGATTAACAACCAAAAAACAAGTCTACTTGGAGGAGGGAGCTGAAGGTCCTAGACTTGCACTGCCTGCAACACTGCCCGTCCCACCACAAAACACTGGTGAAGACACATGTCCGGTGCATAATGCTTCACAAATGTGTGAGGGGTAGCCTGGGTTGCTGCTTGACAGATGTCAGTGAGTGATGAACCTCTCAGGAAGGCTGTAGATGTGGCTACTGCCTGAGTGGAATGCATTCAAAGCAGGCCTGAGAATGGCCTTTTGGCCAACAAGTAGCACAGTTTAATGGTTTCTACAATCCACTTAGACACTGCGAAGAGAGCTTTTTTCCTTGCATAGGTGTGCTATAAGAGACAAACAATGCTGGTGATTGCTGGAATGACCTTGTCCTATCAAGGTAGAAGAGTATGGCTCGCTTGACATCCAAAGTGTGAAGATGGCATTCCTCGTTGCTTGTAGGGGATGGAAAAAACATTGGGAGAGCAATGTCAGCTTGCAAATGAAACTCAAAACAACCTTGGGCAGGAAAGAGATATTCAGGGCCAAGGTGACACCATCATGGTGGAAAACCAAATATGGAGAATCGCAATGGAGTGCAGACAATTCACTCACCCGTCTTCCTGAAGTAATGGCTACCAAGAAAGCAGTCTTCCATGAAAGAAGATGTAGACTAGACATGGCCATGGGCTCAAACAGCCTGCCCGTTAGCTTGGACAGTACTAAGGATAAGTCCCAGGAAGGAGTTGGGCCATGTCAGGGGAAAAAGATGAGTGAGAAAAAACAGAATAGCCGTCCACCGTCAGATGCTTGGCAGAGATGGTGGCCAGATAGACCTTTAAGTAAGAGCAACTAAGACCCAAGTCTAAGAGGTTTAACAGGAATCCGAAAATTACCATCAAGTCCATGGGGGTGGAAGTAAACCCAACAACTCGAGGTAGGTCAAGAATTTCTTCCACTTCCCCTCATAGGAAGCACGCGTAGCCAGCTTATGAGAGTTCAGCAGAACAAAATCTATCCTACTTTTAAGCCATGCTAGAGGATCTCCATGCCATAAGCTTGAGGTGTGGTACATCATGGTGAAGCAATTGGCTCTCCTGAGCCAGGAGGAGATCTGGTGCTGGAGGGAAGTGCACGTAGGTGACCTGGGACCTATGGAGTAGGTTCAGGAACCAGTGCTGGCGTGGCCACAATGGCACCACAGGGATGCACTGAGATTGCTCCCTCATGATTTTGCTTAACACCTTGGTAAGTAGAGGGATTGGTGGGAACAGGTACATGTGCCTGTGGAACCATGGGAGAAGGAGGCCATCCCCCAGAAACAGGGGGTCCCATCCCGCCCTGGTACAGAACAGGTAACACTTTGTGTTCTGTTGCGTTGCAAATGCATCTATTGAAAATTGGCAGAAGGTAATCTCAGTTGAGTTCCCACTCATGGAGGGATGTGCCTCCCCTGCTCAGAAAGTCTGCATGCACACTGAGCAATCCAGGCAGGTGGGCTGCAATGATGAACACGCCCTGGGACTGGCATTCGGCCCAAATCTCCAGGGCCAGCCGACAAAGTCCCCTGGATACTGTTCCACCTTGTCGGTTCAGGTAGCGTAGTGTGCTGGTGTTGTCAGTCAAGACTACCACTGTGTGGTGAGCCATGACATGGTGAAAAGACCTGAGGGCATATTGGATGGCCAGCAGCTCTAGGAAGTTGATATGCTTGTGGGCCACATGGAGTTCCCATTTGGCACCTACATACAAACCCTGGAGGTGTGCCTCCCATCCCCACAGGGATGCATCCATGCTGAGGGTCATTTCAGGGCTGGGTGCAAGAAATGGGGCTCCCTGAAGAAGGTTTTCTGGATTTTCCCACCACTGTAGGGAATTCAGCACTTGTGCAGGGAGCAGAAACTGTTGAGATTGGGGTTGCCATTGTGGATAGAAGTGTTTGAGGAACCACAGCTGGTCTCATCTGTAGTCTGGTGAAGACAAGTACTACTGTGGTGGTGGCCATTAGACCTAAGAATCGTTGAATCTGCCTTGCTGACGCATCTCCCTGCATCTTCAATAGGTTGATAAGAGCAATAATGTCGTCTGCCCTTTTGGGAGGAAGAAAAGCTCCGCAGACAGTCGAATCCAAAATCACTCCGATAAATTGGACTCTCAATGAAGGAAGGAGCATAGATTTTTTCAGGTTCACTCTCAGACCCAGCACATTTAGGGTGACCAGCGTTAAATTGAAATGGTTGAGCAGAGTCTCTCTGGAGTTTGCTATCGCAACCAGTCGTCGATGTACGGAAAAATCTGCACATCCTGAAGACAGAGGTATGCTATGAAGACGATAGTCATTTTTGTAAAGACTCTGGGTGCTGTTGAGAATCCAAAAGGGAGGGCCTTGTATTGAAAATGGCCACCCGCAATCGCAAAACGCAAAAATTTCCTGTGAGATGGGTGGATAGTTATATGGAAATATGCATCTTGAAAGTCCAGAGATACCATCCAGACACCCTTGCTGAGAAGGGGAAGAATGCTTTGCAATGTTGTAATTTGGAATTTCTGATAGGAGATAAAATGGTTGAGTTCCCTGAGGTCCATAATAGGATAGAGGCCTCCATCTTTTTGGGGGACCATAAAATAATGGGAGTAAAACCCATGGTGATGTTGCGCTAACAGGACTGATTCTATAGGATCCTTTTGAAGAAGATTCTGGATCTCTTCTAGGAGTGTGCTGGATGGTGGAGTAAGTACGAAGTTGGGTACTTCGGATACTTGGATGAATTCTATGAGGTACCCTTTCATGATGACAGAGAGTACCTGTCAGAGTCCTTAGTTAGTCAGCCAAACACCAGGCCTTGTTCATTTAAACAAGAATAGTATTTATTAAGCTGCAAGACTAGGTCACCTAAAACAGAAGCATTGTTAAGAATACCTTGGTTACATGAAGCACAGAGATATACCCCAAAGGGTGGGGAAAGGGCCCCTCCCTTCTACCAATGGAGGCTTCTCGCACGCGCGGGAAGCACAGAAGCTGTAAATAACAATTCACCCTCCATCCCACCTTTCCCAGCCTAGCTGTTGTCTTTAGAAAGCGATAGGAGACAGTCAGCCTGGCTTTCAAGGCCATTCTTGGCCTGGGATCTTAAGATACGACCCGGTTGCCCGGGCAGCATTGGCAGCTCCCCACATTCCATCCCACCAGTCTCAAAGCATCAATCAACAACCGACAATCCCATCCGCCCTCCCTTCATCCATACAGTCCCATCCTCCCTCCCTTCTCCATCCATTATGGCAGGCAATACCTGGCATTCTGCCCTCCTGATAACAAATCTATCCCTTCGGTTTCAAAGGGTACAATTTATGAAATGCCCGGATCAACTTTGGCGCAAGAACATGTTCCGCCCACACCCACTCCCTCTGTCCAGGCCCAAAGTCCACCCATTCCACCAGATAATGCAGTCGATTCCGAGATATCTTGGAATCCAGGATCTGTGCGATTTCAAAATGCGGTTCCCCCCCACCATGAGCGGCGGCGGGGCGGGGCGACGGGGTCTCCATGCATTCTCCGCAGGCGCACGTCGCAGGAGCCTTACATGAAAGACAGGATGCACAGACTTTAGTGACTTAGGCAAGGCAAGTTCAACAGTGACATTATTAATCACACGTACAATTTTAAAAGGTCCAACATATTTCCAGCCAAGTTTGCGACTGGGCTGCACACCCCGCAGGTTTTGCGTGGACAGGTATGCAAAGTCACCACACTTTGGGGTCCATGATAAGTCACGTTTCTTGTCAGCCTGGACTTTATAGGTCTTTTTAGCCTTTTCAAGAGTCTCTGTCAACAAAGGCCAAGCCATTTGTAGGCGTTTACACCAGTCTCCCGCGTCTCCCGCCGGGAGGTCGGGAGAGGACAAAAATGGCAGAGGTGGAGACTCGTAGCCGTGCACTGCCATAAACGGTGACTTTCCCGTCGACGTGTGCTGAGTGTTATTGTAGCAGAACTCAGCCAAAGGCAAGAGGGAATGCCAATCGTCTTGTTGAAAATTAGTAAAACATCGGAGATATTGCTCCAGGGTTTGGTTGACCCTTTCGGTCTGGCCATCCGTCTCTGGGTGGTACACACTGCCGAGCCCCTCTCCACTCCTAGCAGTGACATTAATTCCCCCCAGAATTTGGATACGAACTGCACCCCCCTATCTGAGATTATCTTAGAAGGCAATGTGAGGAGTCTCACGACGTGTTGTAAGAACGCTGATGCAAGCTTCTTAGCAGAGGGGATTGAAGCAAACGAAACAAAGTGAGCTTGCTTGGTAAATAAATCAACCACAACCCAAATAACAGTCTTCCCCCCACTGGGCGGCAGGTCGGTAATAAAGTCCATTGAAATCACCTCCCACGGCCAATTCGGGGTGGGTAAGGGTTGTAAAGCTCCGGGGGCTTCCCCGGCCGAGGCTTACTCATTAAGCAAGTTTGACAGCCATCGGTAAACAAAGATAGATCTTTACGCAGTCCCGGCCACCAAAATTGCCGCTGTAAAAGTTGAAGCGATTTCACAAATCCAGTGTGTTACGCAAGTTTAGAGCCGTGAGCCCAGCCCATCACCTCCCCCCTTAGGGAAAGCGGGACAAAAAGTTTTCCATTTTTTCGCCAACAGTTCTGTGCATCTTGCGTCACCCCCTCTTCCCCCTCTAGCGCCTCATGATCAGCGGGAGTCATTGCCGAAGCGAACTTCGACTCCCAGTCAGAAGGGGGTGGAGAGAGAGGCAGGTTTAGTGCTTGCTTGCGTGTAGTAACCGCCCCCCCCAGCTGGGAGGGGGTAAAGACTGAGTCACGGACCTCCTCCCTTTTGCTGTCGTGTTGTGGGAAGCGGAACAAGGCGTCAGCAAGAGAGTTCGACTTTCCCGGGAAATGGTGTAAAGTGAAGTTGAACTTCGAGAAGAAATCAGCCCAGCGCAACTGTTTGGCGTTTAGGGAGCGGGGTGAGCAAAGAAGCTCCAAATTTTTGTGATCAGTCCATGCCTCAAATGGAACCCGCGCCCCCTCCAGCCAGTGACGCCATGTTGCCAGCGCTAAGCGGATCGACCCCGCCTCCTTTTCCCACACCGACCAATTCCGTTCAGTGTCATTGAACTTTTTAGACACATAAGCAAGGGGGTGAAGTTTGCCATCCTCCCCCTCTTGAAGGATCGCCCCCTCCATAGCAACGTCGGATGCGTCAACTTGGACAATGAATTTCTTAAGTTCATTTGGATGGGCCAACACGGGCTCCAAAGTAAAGAGAGCTTTTAGGCGCTCAAACGCAAGTTGGCACTCCGGAGACCAGTTTAACCGTGCGCCCGGCCGCGTGCAATCAGGGGCTTTCCCCTTTGTTTTCAGCAAGTCAGTAAGGGGAAGGGCCACCTGAGCAAAGTTCGACAGGAATGATCTGTAAAAATTAGCAAATCCGAGGAATGCTTGGAGTTGCCTCCTCGTCTTGGGGGGCTCCCACCCCACCACATCCTTTACTTTGTCAGGGTCCATTTCAATGCCTTTTTGAGATATGCGGTAGCCCAAAAAGGGGATCTCAGACGTGAAACTCACATTTTGACAGTTTTGCAAACAGTTTGTGCTTGTGCAACGTTTGAAGGACTTCTCTGACCAATTTCACATGTGATTTCAGGTCGGGGGAGTACAAAAGTATATCATCAAGGTAAACAAGGACCCCCTTGAACAAATACTTGTGTAACACCTCATTAATCAAGTTCATGAATACCCCTGGTGCCCCTTGAAGTCCGAAGGGCATAACCAAGTATTCAAACTGTCCAGGGGTGTATTAAACGCAGTTTTGAATTCATCCCCCTCCCTAATCCGCACTCGGAAGTAAGCATCTCTCAAATCTAATTTGGAGAACACCTTCCCTCCAGCCACCGCTGCCAAGAGGTCTTTGATTAGGGGCATGGGGTATGCATTGGTGCTAGATACTGCATTCAGCCCCCTATAGTCCGTGCAGAGTCGCAGCCCCCATCCTTCTTTTTCCGGAATAGGACGGGTGCGGCAAAAGGGGAAGAGGCAGGTCTGATAAACCCCCTCTCCAAGTTCTTGTCAATGAATTTCCTCAGCTCCACCTTCTCGGATGGGCTCATGGAATACAATTTACCCTTAGGCAGTTTTTGATTCAGCAGTATCTCAATTGCACAGTCACAGTTTCTGTGGGGGGCAACTCGTCTGCTTCTTCTTTCCCAAAGACAGCAGCTAAATCCTGGTATTCCCTGGGAATCGCCTCCAGTTCGGCTTCGGCCACCCCCACCGTCACTGGATCATTTCCCACACGTAGGGACCCCCGGTCGCTTTGCCACGTGTGGGCTCTACACTTCTCAGAGATGAAATTTACTTTCCCGTCCCCCCACAAGATGTGTGGGTCATGGTCAAAGAACCACGCACTGCCCAGAACCAGGGGAAAATGGGCCGCAGGGGTAATTATGAAGGGTCTCACCTCCCAGTTATTCCCTAACCCCACGCGCAATGGGACAGTCTCATATTTGCACGGCTCTTTCATCGTGGAGCCGTCCATCTGCGTAAACACTAAGGGCTCTGTTAGCTTTACCACCTTCGCCCCCAGTCCCGTCACCAGCGAGGGGTTTATGAGGTCTTTCCCACACCCCGAGTCGATGAGAGCTCGTACTCTCACATGGGTCTGTAGACCCGGGTCCATTAGGGTCACAGTAAGGAAGAAAAGAGAAGGGGGTCTGCTCACCGGGATTTGCGCTTGTGAGTCCGGGACCTGCTGTTCAGCGCTATTTACAGCAGGTCCTTCTCGTTTCCCGCCTTCGTTGCTTCTTCCTCCGAGTCCGAAGTCTCGCTCAGAGGGGTGATTTGCAGAGCCCTGGCTCCCCTCGGTTTCGCTACTGGCTTAGGTGTGGAGGTCTCGAACTTTTTCTTGGTTCCCTTTGCCCCTCCGGGTGGCGTGGACATTCCGGGGCAGCTTGCGGCGAAGTGGCCCGCCTCTCCACACTTCAGGCAGAGCCCTTGTTTCATCCTGGATTCTCTCGTGCCATCTTTGGGTCTCGGGTTTGCCGGCTGGTTCTTCCCCTTTTGGTTTGGCGGTGGGCCCGATTGGCCTCCTTTCCCCAGTGCTGCCGCATCATCCAGACGGATGGTTCTCAGGCGGGTCTCCATGGTGACCGCTGACTGCATCCATCCCGCCAGGGTGTCGGGGTCATTCCCACGTGTCACTGTGCGGCGAATCTCGGAGTTAAGTCCCAACCTGAACTGCTCCGCTAAGACTCCGTTGGGCCACCCCCGTATTTTTGCAGTGAGCCGGCGGAATTCTGTTATGTACTCGCGGACTGATCGGGAGCCTTGCTTGAGAGCGCGTAGGGCCGCTCGGGCTGTCTTGTTCGCGTTAACATCTTCGAACTGCTCCTTCATGGCCCACATAAACGCATCGATCTCTCGCAACTCCCTCCCATCAGCCTGGTGCAGGGCTACATACCAGTCAGCCGCTGCTTCCTTCAGGTGTGACGTGATAGCGTCCACCATTCGATCCTTGCTCTGGAACAGGTGGCCCCAGTTCTCGATGAACTTTTCCGTTCTCACCAGGAAAAACGAGAACTTCTCCGGGGTCCCATCGAAGTCTGCATTGAGGAGTTCGGCCGGCTTCGGCGGGAGGAAACCCCAAGGACGCTGTGGTTGTTGCGCCGGCGGCCCCTGCCCAGGGGGTCCCGCTGGTTGGTCCGGTGGCCCTGCTGGTTGCACGGGCGGCCCCACCGGAACGATGCGCTGGTCCGGTGGTGGTTGCCCCGGGGGCGCCTCTCGCTGCATCCGGACCATCTCCTCTCGGATGCCATCTGAAATCATCTTAGGGATGCGGGAAAGGGATTCGTCTAGTATTCGGATTAAGCGGTCGTGACTCGGGTCACCGCTCCATCTCCGACTCCCTCCGATTCCCTCTTCCTCTTTGGTCTCTCTGGTCAGGTCTTCCACTCCCTCCGCTGCGCTCAGCCGGTGTACCGATCACTCGTAGCGACTCTCTCTCACCGAAGCACGCGGGGTGTAGAACCACGTCTCATGCGTCTCGGCTAGGGGCTTCACCCAATCCCTCTGCTGCTTGGGCCGGGTTGTCACGCCGCCGTAAGCAGCTCCATAGGGGTCCCCGTAAGGTCCCCCCGGGTCATAGTCCAGGCCCCAGGTTACCAGAACGTAGGTGATGGGGCCCTCCGTGGTGACGACCGCGGTAGTGGCTGGCACTGTCGTTACAGGGGGTTTCTTGTCCTCCCGTTGGTCGTCCCGCCGATCTTGATCCTGGTCGGTCGGGAGAGTGTCTTCTTCACCATCACTCATTTTGGAGCAGTGGGTTTCAGACCAGTCTCGACTAAAAGATGATTCTTAACAAACTGTCAGAGTCCTTAGTTAGTCAGCCAAACACCAGGCCTTGTTCATTTAAACAAGAATAGTATTTATTAAGCTGCAAGACTAGGTCACCTAAAACAGAAGCATTGTTAAGAATACCTTGGTTACATGAAGCACAGAGATATACCCCAAAGGGGGGGGAAAGGGCCCCTCCCTTCTACCAATGGAGGCTTCTCGCGCGCGGGAGAAGCACAGAAGCTGTAAATAACAATTCACCCTCCATCCCACCTTTCCCAGCCTAGCTGTTGTCTTTAGAAAGCGATAGGAGACAGTCAGCCTGGCTTTCAAGGCCATTCTTGGCCTGGGATCTTAAGATACGACCCGGTTGCCCAGGCAGCATCGGCAGCTCCCCACATTCCATCCCACCGGTCTCAAAGCATCAATCAACAACCGACAATCCCATCCACCCTCCCTTCATCCATACAGTCCCATCCTCCCTCCCTTCTCCATCCATTATGGCAGGCAATACCTGACAGTACCCATCGATCTGATGTTATCCACTCCCAGGCAGTCAGGTAGGGAGACAGGTGGGTAGGTGTTGGATGATAGGAGTCAAAGGCTCTGTTTAGGAGCCTTAGGGATCTTAGCCCTAGGCTGAGTGGCAGACAAGAATTTTGGCTTGTGCCCATAAGGGCGGGAAGACACGGTGGTGAGCATTGCCACTGTGTTTCCGGAGATGATTTGAGAGAGGATCTGCGGGACCATGGTTTGTTCCAGGATTTCGGTTTGGATAATTTAGGAGCTGATATGACCCCTAAATTCTGTGATGTCTTTATGCTTTTGTCTAGGTCTTGCAGGACCGTATCAGTCATGGCACTGAAGAGGCCCTCGTCCTTGAATGGGAGATCTTCAATGAGAATCCTGGTGTCTAGTGATAAAGCAGTGGAGGGCAACCAGACATGTCATCGGAGAGTAACTGCTGAAGTCAGTGCTTTGGCTGCCACATCCAGTGTGTGCTTAGCTGCATTGAGCTGATGTTTAGCCAACAGCATTCCTTTCTTTTGAATTCTGTGGGCTTGACGATTAGAGTCCTCAGGGAGGGCTGCAATAAATTCAGACATCTGCTCCCAGAGAGCAAACTGATATCTCCCCATACATGATGTATAGTTCGAAGTCTTCCCCCCCATGTTTATTTTTGTATTTTGTTATACAAACAGTAAATAAAATATCAAACACTATACCATTTACATTGAGTCTGTTCTTATTTATTCTTATTTATCCATTTATATAATCTTGACCATCTTTCCCAAAAAATTCTTCTCCTTTTCCCTGAATCAACAAACTTAATTTATCCAATTCTGCTAAACAACAATTTCAAATTAATTTCTTCTCTACTGGGAGTTCTTTCAGATTTCCAATATTTGGCCAAAAGTATTCTTGCCGACGTTATTATGATTGTCACTAAACAGACATCGCCATGATTAAGACTTTCCGGTACCATGTTCAACAAATGTATTGCTGGATCTAAGGTTAAATGAATCTCCATAATTTCCCAAAGTACTCTCTGTACTTTCTCCCAAAATCTTTGAATTTTTGGACATCACCACCACATATGATAGAACGAGCCTATGTTACTCTTAGACTTCCAACACTTATTTGAACTATTCGCATAACACATTGCTATTTTTTCCGGAGGCCAATACCATCTATAAAACACTTTAAGAATATTTTCTTTATATGAAATGGCTCTCATTAATTTGATTGATTTCCATATTTTAGACTATTTATCTATTTCAATAGCATGTCCTACATCTTTCATCCATAAAGTCATTACCGGTTTAACAGCTTCGTCTTCCATATGTTCTTCTATTAATAAATTGTACAACTTCTGGATCATTTTATCGTTAGACAAGAGCCAAATTTTATCCAGTACATTCCTGTAGTCTTCAAAGCCCTGAATTACATCTTTAGTATATCTAGATTTTAATTGTACAATTTCCCAACAAGAGAGCTGGATATTATATTGTGAGCAAAGATTATTCTCTGATTTAAGCTTATTGTTCTCATCTAATAACATATCATATGTTGCTCTATTATGTTTTACAATAAGTGTTGGCTTTATAAAGGCTTCCATGGGTGAGACCCATCTAGGAATTTTCCTGTAATCTCTCTGTTTAATTACATTCCATATTTTTATTAGTGATCCTCTCACCATGTGATTCCGAAAATTGGAATGAATCTTATCCTTTTCATACCAGACATATGCATGCCACCCCATATATAAATCATGGCCTTCCAACTTTAAACATCTTGAGTCTTCCAAATTAATCCAATCTTTAATCTAACACAGTGCCGCCACTTGACAATAAAGCTTCCAATTTGGAACACCAAAGCCCCCTCTTTCTGTTTTCTCCTGTAAATTTTTAAATTTTATCCTGGCTCTTTTCGGATGCCAAATAAATTGCCTAGTTAGTTTATCCAAATCTGTAAAAAAGTTATTTCCCTTGAGTATTGGAATATTCTGTGCTAAAAATAAAAATCTTGGTAATATGGTTCATCTTAATTGTAGCAATCTTCCCCATCAAAGATAGTTGTAGATCTTTCCATTTATCTAAATCTCTTTTAATCTCCCCCAATAATTTATTGTAGTTATCTTCTACTAGGTTAATGTTTCTATTTGACAATACAATCCCTAGATACCTTGCTTTTTTTACAATCTCCATATCTGATATTTTTTGAATTTCTTGTATTGTCTCCTGTGAGCAATTTTTAGTTAACAACTTGGTTTTCTTAAGATTAACTTTAAGTCCAGCTACTACTCCGTAGTCTCTTATTAAATCTAGTAAATGTGTCACTGACACTTGAGGGTTCTCCATTATAAATAACAAATCGTCTGCAAAAGCCAACAATTTGTATTCCTCGCCTTTCACTTCCAACCCTTGTATTTGTTTGTTCTCTCTTACTAGTTAATTTAACGTTTCGAGCACAAATAACAGTGGGGAGAGTAGACAACCTTCTCTTGTTCCCTTTTGGATTTCTATTTTTTGCGTAATTTATAATTACTTGTGCAAATTGTTCCTTATAAATTGCTCTAACCATCATGTAAAAGTTTGTTCCACAATCCCATTAAGTTTAACTTTTGTCACAAGAAATCCCAAGATATGTTATCAAAAGCTTTTTCGGCAACCAACAACATCAGGACTAATTGTTTCTTTGGATGTTGTTCATAATATGCTATAACATTGATAATAGTCCTGATGTTATTTCTTATACAACTTTTCAGAAGAAACCCTGCTTGGTCTTGATGGATAATTTCCCTTAGTACTTTTTAAAATCTTGCCGCTAAAATACTTGCAAATATTTTGTAATCAACATTTAACAATGAGATTGGTCTATAACTTCTAATTTGATTCCCTTCAGTATTTGGTTTGGGTATTAATGTAATTAACGCTTGATTCCAGGAAATCTGGAAGTTTACCTATTTCCCCTATATCCTGTAATACCTCTTTTAATGGCAATCTTGTCTGGTCTTCAAAAGTTTGATATACTTCTATAGGTAAACCATCCAGGCCCAGCGTTTTCTTTTGTTTTTTAATCGTTTTAGTTTAGTTTTTGCGTTTTTGTCATTTTAGTTTTTGTCATTTAGTTTTTGTTCTTCGTTAAATTTTTGCTTATTTCTTTTTATTAAATATTCTTTAATTAATTCAACATCTTCATCCTTTCGTTTTGTAAAGTGTCTTGTAAAAATTTTCAACGATCTGTTTTAAATCTTGAGCTTTATATTTTTCTTCCTCCATATCATTTTTGAGAGCTAGTATCGTTCGTTTTGCTCTCTCTTTCTTAAGCCAGTAAGCTAACCATCTTGAAGGCTTATTAGCGTATTCTCAAAGTAATATAGCTTTGCGTAGTCAATTTTTTTTGCTATTTCCTGTGTTAAAATTAAATTCATCTTATGCTGGAGTAGTTTAATTTTAGATTTAGATTCTTGAATATTTACATTCATTTCATTTCATCTTCAACTACTTTAATTTGCTTACTAAGTTGCTCATAATTTTTTTGTTTGTTTTTTGATGCTTCTTGATTAACCAGCCTCTAATGAAGGCTTTAAATGCATCCCATACTATGTGCATTGCCATTCCAGGTTGTATGTTTCTTTTAAAGAATTCCTGAATTTCTACTGTCATTTTCTTTATAAACATAGGATCTCTAAGTAAGCCAGAGTTCATTGTCCATCTTGTTCTTTTTGGTATATCATTAAAAGTCAGCATTACAGGATTGTGGTCAGCATATGTATTTGGTAAAATTGCTGAATCTATTAGCTCTTTTAACATTGATATAGATACCCATGCCATATCTATCCTTGACCAGGAATTATGCCTTGTCGAATAGAACGTATTGTTTCTCTTACTTATATTCTTGGTCCTCCATGCATCTACCAAATTGAACTCTTCTGCAATTTGTAGAAAGGTTTTAGTTAAACTGGTTCCCTTAGCATTTGTCTTCTTCTGATTTTTCCTGTCCAAAACTTTTATCAAACACTGTACTGTATAATTCAAAGTCTTGATGCCAAGTGCTCCAGCAGAATAAAAGTTTATTCCAAATGAATCAAGTTTCCTCCCTGCTTTCTCAGGGGGTGATGGAGGAATGACTGCGTCTGCCTTTGGAAGAGGAGGTGACTACGACTGAAATCGATTTAGGTTGGGTGAATAAAAATTCAGCACCTTGCTCCTGTACCTTTACATATAATCTACTCTCCGGCTTGAGACAGGGGTAGATGTTAGGTGAGATCAAGGGACTTTAGCCACCTGAAGCAGGACTGAAGCCATCGGCAAGGCTATCAGAGTGGAGGTATCCATCTGCATGATATCGAACACGGAGTCTGTCACAATAGGTGAGGGTTGACCCATAGATAGGGTCAGCATGTCGGCCATTCTCTTGATGAAATCCCCATAAGATTTTAGATCCTACAAAGGGAAGTGAAAGATGAAAATTTTATGAGGTGGTGAGGGTTCCACCGGAGGATCGGGGTTTTCGTCTCCTGATTGGGAGGAGGCGTCAGAAGAGGCAGAGTGCTCAGATGGTTTGGAAAAGGAAATAGGTAATATATGTGTTGATGGGACCGGGTTCAATGGAATTTTGAGCTTGGAAAATTTCAGAGGCGATGGTTTGGGAGGTTTGCCTGATGGCCATGATGATTAAGGCCTCACAAACTCCAGTGCTGGTGGAGGATCTCGATACAAGGAAAGTTGGGAGGAGGTGGACTGATGGTCCCATTCCATCAGTTGGGGTGGGAATCATGGCATTCTGCCTGAGAATGGATAGGCCCCATACATATATTGCCATTGCCATTGATCCCAAGAGGGTGGCGGGGGATGGATCAGGCTGATAGCCATTCTCGATCATTAGATCGGGGTTCAGAAGGATGGACAATGGTGTTGGCTCCACAGTCAGAGTGCAGGCTTTCAGCACTGGAAGCCCGGGAGATCTGCGTTAGGTCCATATCGTGCTCAGAGACAGTGAGCTGGATAGGACATAGCGATGGTGACTGAGGTACACTTTGTTGCTGCTCTCGGCTTGAGGAATCAAGTGAAGCAGCCCCTGTAGGATTCAGTTCCGTGGCCCTCTGAGGGGCAGCGGAGTTTCATGGAGGGAGTTTTCTTATGCCTTTTGTGCTTCACTGGCCAATCGTCCTTGCCCTCCCTGCGTTTTTTGGAGGGAGTATAGGCTTCGGACTGAGATGTCTGAGCCAAGTGTTTCAGCACTGGGCGGTCGACATCTGAGTGAGTTGGTATTGGGAACAGTGCAGCCATCGATGCCGAAGCAGGAGTCGACATTGACACATGTCCCGAAGTGTCCTGAGATGACATCAGTGAGAGCGCTAACTCCAAAAGTGCAATCCGAAGTCTAGCAGCTCTATTCTTCCTAATCTGCTTTGAGAACTTCGTGCAATGCGCACAAGAGTCTACTCGGTGCGATTCCCCGAGGCACAAAAGGCAAAGCGAGTGTCCATCTGGGGGGGCGATTTTACTACCACACTTGAGGCACCGTTTAAAGAAACCCCACCTCTTGGCCATAGGCCGGGGGGGGAAGGGGGGGAGAAAAATGCGGTCTACAAAAAGGAGACCAAACAACAAAGTCCAAGAGAGCAAAGGCGTAATAACAAAGCCCTTTCACTTAGCAAAAAGAGAAGAAAAAAGGCAAAGAAAAAACTTAGAAGAAAAAGAGAAATAGGCCTAGACCAAAAAGTTTTACCGACCAAAGTGGAGAAGATCCTACCAGCACGGCAGTCAGAAGAGAATTGGCGGGATTGTCATGCCCTTCCCTTGGTCATGCGCACTGGGGCCGGCACGTGACTGGGGAGTGGGCACAAAAATCCCTCTTGCTTTTCAAGAGGAACCGATTGAGGTCGGCGCAGGAGTACTATATCACAGAAGTGTGATGCACAGAGACCACAAAGAAGATCAGTTTGTTATTTTTGAACTACCACCATCCTCTCGTGTGCCATTATCAAACCAGGATAAAAAGGATTTCAGTCTCTCCCCTCAGTTCCCTAGGCTGGATCAGCATCTAACAATATACATTTAAACTACCTGAGTGGAACAGACAGAGGAAAAACAAAGAAAAGGGGCTGCTCAATGAACAAAAAGATAAAGAGAAACCCTTTGAGGGAGGGTGAAATCATCATAGCCCCATAGCCTCCCACTTTTTGTGCTTCCTCCTCTCCTTCCCACACACCAGCCAACTTACCTTTATATATCCCGTGTCTTCAGGTTCCCCTCCTTTCCTCCCACTGGCAGCCTCTCTTCAGCAGAACACTGGCTGAGCTGCATGGTGCTGGCTGCTGGGCCAGGGCAATTTGTGAAGTACTGTCCATTACGCTGAGCCCAGTTGCACAATGGGGAACCTGCAAAAACTTAGAGGTGGCAGCTCACTTTCCCCTGTATCCCTGACCTCACACTATTTCCTCTTTTCCTTCTCCTGGCAGCCCCCCGTTTGGTATATTGGTTAAGTGTGCAGACTCTAATCTGGGTGAACCGGGTTTGATTCCCCACTCCTCCACTTGCAACTGCTGGCCATAGTTCTGTCAGAGATGTTCTTGAAAGAGCAGTTCTTGAAAGAGCTCTCTCAGCCCCACCTACCTCACAGGGTGTATGTTGTGGGGAAGGGAAAGGAGTTTGTAAGCCACTCTGAGACTCTGAGTGAAGGGCAGAGTATAACTCCAATCTCTTCTTCTCCTCCTTCTCTTTCCCTGCTTCCTTTTCTCCAACCTTTTCTCTGCCCTATATTTATTATTTATACACTGTCTTTCTCCACAGTGGGCACCCAGCACAGCTTACATCTCTCCTGGACTGGACTATAGGATAGTTAGGTGGATAGGGAACTGGTTGGAGAACTGCACTCAAAGAGTAGTTGTCAATGGGATTTCATCTGAATGGAGAGAGGTGTCCAGTGGGGTGCTACAGGGCTCAGTTCTGGGCCAAGTACTTTTCAATATTTTTATAAATTATCTGGATGAGGGTGTGGAGGGGCTAGTCATTAAATTTGCAGATGACACTAAATTGGGAGGAGCAGCAAATACACCAGAAGATATAGAATTTAATGAGATCTGAACACACTGGAAAAGTGGATGGATGTGAATAAATGCAATTTAAAAAGTAAGTGCAGAGTTCTATATCCGGGTAACAAAAATGAGGAATATGCATACTGGATGGGGGATAGACTTCTGAGTAGCAGTGTGTGTGAACAAGATCTTGGGGTAAGGGTAGACCAAAAGTTAAATATGAGCAGCCACTGTGATGTGGTGACAAAAAAGGCTAATGCAATCTTGAGCTGTATCAACAGAGGCATAACATCCAAATTGCAAGACTGCACTGGTCACTTGGTCAGGCCGCACCTGGAGTATTGTGTGCAGTTCTGGAGGCCTTACTTCAAAATGGGTATGGACAGAATGGAGTGCGTGCGGGGGAGAGCGACGAGGATGATCGGGGGTCTGGAGACAAACCCCTATGAAGGAAGGCTGAGGGACTTGGGAATGTTTAATCTGGAGAAAAGAAGGTTGAGGGGGGACACGATTGCTATCTTTAAGTATCTGAAGGGCAGGGAGCTGTTCGTATTGGCAGCAGAGGATAGGACTTGCAATAATGGGTTTAAATTAAGGGTGTGAAGGTACCGGCTGGAAATTAGAGGAAAAAAGAATTGTGCAACAGTAGAATCAGCTGCCTAGGTAGGTGGTGAGCTCCCCCTCACTGGCAGTCTTTAAGCAGTGTCTGGACAAACACTTGTCAGGGATACTGTAGGCTGACCCTGCATTGAGCAGGGGGTTGGAATAGTTGGCCTGTATGGCCCCTTCCAACTCTGTAATTCTATGATTTCCTCCACCTTATCCTCATAAAGGTAGATGAGGCTGTAAGGAAGATTAGGCTGAATGTGTGTGATTGTCTTAAAGTCACCTAGTAAGCGTTCTAGCTTCCAGGTGGGGCCTATAATTCTCCCAGAATAACAACTTATCTCCAGACAACAGATCAGTTCTCAAGAAAACAGTAGATGTAGACAATAGGTTCTATGGCATCATGTCTCTGTCAAGCTGCCTAACCTACCCAAACTCTGCCCTTTCCAAGTTATGTCTCCAAATCTCCAGGAATTTCCCAACCCAGAACTAGCAAACCCATTACTCAGTGAGTTTCTATGGCAGAGTTGGAATTTGACCATGAGTCTCTCAGATCCAAGTCTGAAACTCTAACAACTACACCACAGTGGCTTTTGTGGGGCAGCTGCTGTTGAACAGTAGCAAGCAGCCAATCCTGGGTGAGTTACCCAAATCGGATGGTAGAAAAACACCTGGTGGTTGCTGGGAGGCCTGGTCGTGATAAATCCTCCATGAAAGGCCAAAACAGCCCTGAAAAGGGGCCTGCCCTCCCACCCCCTTTATTGACAGAAACAAAGGCTTGAAGGACAGCAATATACTGGTTGTTGCCTAGCAATGTCCACAAGAGCCACTGCAAAGGCTTTTCCTTCTTAAAGCTATAGGGACAGCTTCTATTATTTTGGGTGGTTTTAACACCATAATGTATTTTTATTTTTAGATTTCAGACTTTTCTGAAACCTGGGGCCTCTTTCAGATTTGTAGAAAGATCTGTCTTGTCTGTTCATGGCTCCAGTCTTTAAGTATCCACAGATGGGGCCCTGTTGAGAATTACAACTGTTTAGCAGGATTCTTCTGGAAAGGGCAAGGCAACAATAGATTCCAGTTATTGTAAATTCCACACCTATACTCCAATCCTATGTTTAAGCAGCAGGATATAGCCAGGTTTGCATACCACACCATCCAAGGAGACTTTATTCTTTTAACCTTTCCGCACCTCAGTGTTGCTGCTGTTTCCCAGTGAGTTCAATCCCCCGTTGCTGCAGCACCCCTTCCACAAAAGGGCATTTATTTTGGGGATTCTTTTCTTGTATTCGGATCTGACCCTCCCCATGTGTTTCGCATTTACTTTGAAAAGGGGTTGTGCAGCTATGTCATCAGCAAAGGAATCTCTCTTTTTTTGTGTGCTTGTGCAGTAACATAATAGCATCATTGCACTGTAAAAAAAGGCTGGATGGATTGTGTGGAACAGCACGGTTGCCGCCATTTCAAAGGTCTCCCCTCCCCAGTCCTGCCTCTGACACTGGCTGCTTACAGCCCCTCTTCTTCTCTCAATCATGCAGGAAACAACATGGAAACATCCACAGGAGGAGGAGAAGCAGTAGTCTCAATGCTGCCCAAAAGACAGCAAAGCATTGGTGCAAACATTTTTCCCTTCCTCCACACCTGCAGACTGACACAGCCTTCCCTAAGACTCACTAAAATGCCTCCTTGAACTTCCTCAGCTGACCTGCAACCACCTCCTCCTCTGCCTCAGGAAAGCTAATTCCTCCGGAGCTCTCCTCCACTCCACACACACATTTTCTTCACTCACTTCTCTCCTCACCCTGGACTGAAGGCAGCCCAATATCCTCCACCAGAGGAGAAGGGGAGTGGAGGCCTTTCCTGTGGCCTGTGGGAAAGTGCAAGCTTGGGGATAAAGAAGATGGCCCCTCCTCCCTTTTGGTCTTTGAAAGCGGTAGCAACCAGGGAGAGTAAGCACTTCCTTTCTTGGTTCCAACTTGCCCTTACCATAAGGAATGGGGCTGGGTAGAGGAAAACACAGCCTGTGGTGTATATACAATATGTAGACAGACTGATTTCATTGTTGTATTGTAATGTCAAAACTGTGTTGTAACACAATCAATATTACATTTTTTTAAAAAATGGCAGATGTCTCTGGGACAACCTGGCAGGCAGTAGGTGGGCTGAACATGCATCACTGACAACACAACACAAAATGGCGGTGTGGCAGGGGGAAAATCAAATATGGGAAATTCATCACTCGAAAACTGCAAGTGAAGATTTGAAGGGGGACGAGAAACAGTGCAGGATTCATTGATTCTGAAAATGCGGGTTAAGGGATCTACTCCTGGGGAGGCAAAATTTTCTTTTGCATAGTTTGATTATTTAAGAATACAGACATGGGACTTTGGTCTTTTGTGGAAATAATCTTTCTCTTATCGGGCAGCTAGTAAAATTACCAGGAAAATTCCTGACGGGCAGCATTTTTCTGAACTCCATCTAGCCACATCCCTCTCCCTTCATGGGGCTCTGACAAAAGCCTTCACCAATGCTATCTTTTGCCAGCACTGTTTGCCTCCTGCCTGCAGCTGAGCTCTCCACTCATGCACTACCTGGGATATGAAACATGGGGACAATTTGTTTCTAGGTGAAGACTGGGGGTAGGGCAGGCTTCATCCCTTGTAATTATTCAGGCACGCCTGTCTCTCCTTCAGTTCTGCATGGCTCAGGTGGTTGCTAGGGTAACAGGAGGGCTGCCACTGAGGTAGAAAGCAAGTATCCTCCCACTCCAGCCAACTCTGTCTGCTTCTTGCCTTGGCAGGGGGAGGGGCGGGATTTGATGCCCTTTCTGGGTAATTTTAGCTTCACAGTCAGCCACTATTTCTCATATATTTAAAGCTTCTAGAAGCTACAGTTCTCTCAGATTTGCCCTGAAAAGAATGTCAAGTCCAGGAACTGGGAGGGGAAGCAATGAAATACCTGTGAGGGTATCATTTTCAGTCAAGAAAATAACCACCAGCTAAAGCAGCTTGTGGCTTGTTGAAGGATTCACAGTAGTGTCCGTGGCTTAAATAAATTTGAATCTCAAAGTTCTTCATTTGATGGTCCATCCCTCACTCTTCTGTGGAAACATGCAATCCTACTGATCATAGGGACTGATAAGGCCCATGGGCTACTGATTTTTGAAGAGGAAAACATAATATTAATGTACAATAAAAACAGATCTGAAAATCCTAATGAACATAGCTTTCCAAAAATCCTAAATATGTCCAAACAAATATAAAAAATTCTAAACATTCATAGGTTTTTAACATGTTTCCCTTAGAATTTTTCTGTCTGTACCTAGCTCAAAAGATAAGTACACCATCAGTTGATCTCAGAAATTGTGATGAGGTAGGGGGGAAGCAGATGAGTTCAGACTTATTTTGGTCTTTGTAGAATTGTCTAAATGAAGATCAGTACCTTTGATTTGTGTCTGGAAGAGAATGAGGAGCCAGCATAGACATAGTGCAGTCCAACACAGTGCAATCCAACACTCCAACCTTAAGCTCATTTATTTCAGTATGCCTTTAACAAAAATGTAACTCTTAGTAAGATTGCATTTATAGGCACTAGCATAATGAGCTTCCAGTAATCTAAGAGGAAGGCCACAGCATTCTGTACAAGATGCATCTTCTAAACAAGCACAGTTTTGTACACAACAGTAGCTGAACCTTAAAACTGATGAGTGCTGGGCTCCCAAATGATAAAACAAGACACAATCTTCTCATCCAATGGAGGGGAATAAAAGAAGCCCCAGATACTGCTGCAACTTGAATTTCCGAGGCCCCTGGAATATTCCAGACTTGCAAACACAGCATTTGAGGAGGCAGGGATTGATAGCTGTTAGTTAAAATATGGTGAGAGAACATTTCGACTAATTATAATGTATTTCAATACAAGAAAATGTTATTCGCCAAATTTTAACCATCAAATTTTATATATAGTTTATATGAAAATCACAAGCTTTACAGACTTGAGCTAGAAAAGTATACAATCATTTCCATTCATTAGGACTTCATTGAAATTCACAAGTACCTACATGATGGGTTCCTACAGCATTTTCTCAAACTTTCCTTACTTCCATTTTTTTAAAAGTACATACATCATACATAGTTAGAAGCAGGGGTCTTTTCGTAGAAAAACAGCTGCAGGAGCTCATTAGCATATGGTATGCTAATGAGCTATTAGGACATTAGCATATGCCACGCCCCCTGACAGCACCGGGAGTGACGTCAGAAGGGGAAGCAAAAGGGGGGGAGGCATCTTCAAAAGCCTCCCCTTCCCTTCCCCAGCTGGTCTGGGTGGGGGAGCTAAGAGAGAAGGGGTTTTAAAGTTTAAACTCCTTCTCATGAGAGTTGGGCCACAGAAGGAGGAAAGAGGGAAGGAAAGAGAGAGAGTAGAGAGAAGGAAAGAAGGAAGGAAAGAGGGAAAGAAAGAGAGGGGAAAAGGAGGGAAACAGGGAAAGGAGGAAAAAAAGAGAAGAGAAGAAGGTGGGAAAGAAAGAAAGAGAGAAGAGAAGAAGGAGGGAAAGAGGTAAAAGAGAGAAGGAAAGGAGGGAATGAAAGAAATTTGGCAGCAATTCGGCCCCATTATATCCTATGGGCCATTGAAGTCAATAGTGAAAACATAGGGTATATTCTGGGGGCTGGAGGGAGGGGTTTGAGGGAGAGGCTCCAAACTCACAGGGTAGCTGTTGGAGCCTCTCCTCAAGATACCCACCAAGTTTCAAGAACATTGGACCAGGGGGTCCAATTCTATGGGCCCCCAAACAGGTTGCCCCTATTCCCTCCATTGTTCTCTATGGCGGGGAAAAAGTTACTTTTTTCCCACCATAGAGAACAATGGAGGGAATAGGGGCAACCTGTTCAGGCCCCATAGAATTGGACCCCCTGATCCAATGTTCTTGAAACTTGGTGGGTAACTTGGGGAGAGGCTCCATCAGCTACCCTGTGAGTTTGGAGCCTCTCCCTCAAACCCTCTCCCCTCCAGCCCCCAGAATATACCCTATGTTTTCACCATTGACTTCAATGGCCCATAGGATATAATGGAGCTGAAATTGACATATGGCTGCCTGAAAGACTCCCCGGGATGCCGGCTGGGGGCGGGGCTTGGCTCCTGAGCTCCCGGAGCTGTGCTCCGGTGCACTCCCCCCCCAAAAGACCCCTGGTTAGAAGAAAATGTGGAGAAAGCTTTACTACAAGGATTGTGGATCTGACCAGAAAGCTCAATACTGAATGTCAAATATTGCTGAGACTTTTTTTAAAAACTTAAATCTTAACTACTTTATAAGTAGTTGACAGTTTAAATACACTGTATATAAAGGTGTCTAATCCTAGACATTTTAAAGTATCATGAATAGGTCAACAAAAGTGTGACTGCCAAATAAGGACACTTAAATGCTCTTGAGATAAATATGTTTAAAGCCTGAAGATGAAAATCAAACAACTTAAAAGAAACCTTTTTTAGATCAATGTAACTTAGTGGCTATACATTTCCAGTACATTTCCTGCCTTCCCTTTTGAAAGAAACAGAATACTAAAATATAGGTTAGGCTCACACCTATGCCTTTAACAAAAATGTCCTCTCTTATAGGATTTAAGAGGGTTTTTTTCATATACATACTATCTTTTGAATACTGAATTATGGTAGAAGTTTCCTCTGAACAGAAGTAAAAAAAAATGTAACAGTAGTAGTTTTGTAATTCAGTTTTCAAAATATACTATGTGTAGAATTTCAAACTATTATAAATCTTTCTGTATTTTCAGTCATTTCTATAGAAGACACCAAAACATGAACTCAGTGGGAACATACAGACATTTGGTCTTCTAGGATGAAGAGAGGTCTTGCTTCTTGTGCATCAGAGTTCATGTTAATACTTCCATCTGTTTCACTGCTGCTCTCAGGATCTCGATGATTTGACACTCTATTCATCTCAAGAAAGCTAGTAATGAGCTTGGCCATGGCTTCTACATCACTGTTGGAAAGGAGGAGGGAAGCATTAATTATGCGAGTGCTCTTCTGAAAGAGTCATGGAAATATGTGCACTTGAATACACACACACAAACATATGCAAACATCCAACAAAGGGGGCAATTGTTCAGGATAACAAAACTGGAAAGTAGTACTCATAAGGATCTCTTCCACTTATTCATCCATTAAAGACTGTTGTTTTTTTTCTGTGATTGTTGTCCAGAGTCATGGGATTTCACACAAGTTTTCCTTCCACACTACAAAATACTTCCGTGAGATGTCAGAAAATTATTCAAGGAATACAACTCATTCTTTTTAGCCAGCTGACTTCTTAGAACTTAGGTGAAAACTATATCAATTAATCAAAAGGAGAATTATGCTTGTTCTCCCATTGATCTGTTGGCTAAGAAAGTGGTGGAATAAAAGAACTACATATGAGGAATCAGTGTGAAGCAACAATTTGGGAATTGCATATGCCTCTTCAAAAACCATATTCCACATTTAAGCGTAAGACTCCGTAATATAAAGCACCTGCTGACATAGAAAATATTGCCACTGATAAAAATGCACATTTTTAAACTCTGCAACAGTGCAGTTACAAGGACTTTTGGTGCATGAAGACATATGATACAATGGACTGCCAGAACCTCAAGCAAAACAGTTCCATACATGCTTTCTTTATGGTGTACTTTCAGGGAATCCATTCCTGTGAACCTGCAAGGCTGTCATAGTTCAAACATCAGTCAAAATCCATGGTTAGAGTGGCTGTCTGAAGGCAAATCACTACATCAACTACAGATAGTTAGGGATTATCAAACCAGTGTGTAAAGTTGGTCTTAATTATGGTTTCATATACCGTATGAACACATATATCCTGGCTTGTTCCTCAGTGATACTCTTCCAGGCTTCAGAGAGAAGACAATGAAACCAGCATTTGTCAAGGCAAACCAAGATCTGAACAGCTGTCTATGAACAAAGTTATGGTTTCATAAACTAACTATAGTTAAAATAAATCATGGTTTCATATGCTGCCTGATATGAGCTGTAATAGTCACACTCTTCAACAGTGACCTCTAAGGCAGCACCCGCTTTTGGGGATTCATTTCTGAATAACATAATTAGAAAATCAGGCAAACTAGCACAGAGAACATAAGAGCCCGTCAGTGGCAGAAGACTTGCTAGGAATGGCTCCATGTCTTTATTGATTGTTGCTTTATTTTAACCGTACCCATCTATTACTATAAAAAAAATGAATTTGTTGGGGCCCAGTTTAAAAAAACTTTTAAATTGTATATTTTCTAGTAATAAGTATTATATATAGAAGGAAAAATATTAGAGAAGACGTGACTATAAGTTTTTGACAGGCATTTTTATAGTGAACACACTTAATGCCCAGGAATTGAAGTTATCCAGGGCCCTTAGAATGCCACCTTATAATATGCTGCAGGCTGAATAACAAGACACAACAAATGAAATACCTACAATGTAATGTATGTTAATTGTGTAACAGCATATTTCCAATATTAATCTGATATGTACAAGAAGATGCAACCCAGGCCATCATACACAAACAAAAACAAAAAAAACAAAGCTCTTTGAAACAAATGAAACATCAGCAGTTTATGTAGCAGCTAGAATCTTATTGTCACATCTAGGGTTAAATGTAGCTTCCTTACATATCCTGACCAATCACAGAGTAGTAAGTTCACACTATACCTTCTACAGCCCATCACTGCATTCTGAGTCAGAGGATGCGAAAGCCCCGTGACAAATCTCAAGACAACTAAGTAGCCCTTCCCAAAATAACGTATTTTTTCCTCCTGCACATTCACGGCTCGAATTTCATCCAAAGGAAAGACCACTACATGGGAAAGAAGGAGCAGAACAGATGAACTATCACCAGTTCTAAGCAAAGCTCGTGTTCTTTGAAATGTTATGCTCCCACCTCCTACAGTTAGAAAACTAAGTAAATAACAGAACTAAAGACAACCAAGGCACTAGAATTAAGTTGACATCTGGAAGTCTTCAGCAAGATCTGGTGGTATGGAACTCTTTTGCCCAAAGCCGTATCTCCCATTTCTTGTTTGTAGCTGGATTTTATATTTCACTGTAATTACAGGATAGACTCTTGGCCTCTCAATGTTTAACAAAATGAAACACCACATCCTCTCATAATAGCTGAACCAGCTGTAAGAGGCAAATCCTACAGCCATTGGTTTGATCTTTATAGGTATATGGTTTCCACTTTAGAACTATTTAATGGTGATGTTAGTGCTTGTCCTTTGGGAATCAAAGAAACACATCTGCGTACAGAACTCTATAGCATTTGTGGTATCAGACAGACAGGAACAACCTTAGAAAAGACCAGAGAGCTTATCAACATCATATGAGTCAACAACTGTCAGCTACAATAGCTAAATAAAACCTCCATATTCAGAGGAAGGGCATATCTGAACAGCGGTTGCTGGGAGCAACAGCAGGGGAAGGCAATTACCTATATTCCAGGGTTGGCCAAACTGTGGCCCAGGAGATGCATGTGGCTCTTTCACACAGTCTAATTTAATGTTAATAAAAAGCAAATTTGCACATTTTTCAATAAAAACATGTGTGTAACGTTTGTTCATGCCTTGCGGCTCTCAAACATCTAACATTTATTCTGTGTGGCTGTTACATTAAACAAGTTTGACCACCCTGAATTTTGGGCAGTTTATTTCACTATCTTGCTAATGACCAGCCTCCAGGGAAGGGTGCTGCGTCAGAGAAAGTTCTCATGTTTAAATTGCTGCTATTAATTTGCAAAATATGATGTTTGTATCCTGAATTTTTCCTCCTTTGAAAAAAATCTATGAAACACGGCTTTATGCTGGCTTCCGTGTCAGCGGGACCTGATGTTCTTCTAATTCAGATACACTAATGAGGTGTTTAATGTATCTTCTCCTCCTTAAGAAGACTCTTCCCATTTGATGAACTTTCTGCGTATAAGGACTTTGTTCCTATGGATGAATTTTTCAAAGGCTTTGGATTTTTATACAAGAAGAAATAAAGATCGTAGTTTTCTATGTAATGTCCAAGTTATATGTATTGCACAGTTCATTTAAATATATATATAAAAATACAAAATGAACTCGGTAAAGCTATCACGGTTTAATCCCATTTGGCACATGTGTTTCCGTGATTCTCTCTGTTGGTTTGAATTTACAACCTATACAGGTTACAGAACACACAATTCACATTTTCTTTAGCACAGAAAGCACATAGTTCTGAAAATTTCACTACTTCTGTCCCCAATGCAGTGCTTTGTATTCATTACTTTACCTTGATCATGGCCAGCCCTTGACAGGGTCAGTAACTTTTTGTAAAGGCTAAATGTCTCCAGAAAAACTTTTCCTGCATCCTTTTCAAATATAGCTTCCTGTAAAAAATGTTTTTTTAAAAAAAATCACATCATAGAAATAACTGAGAGGCTTTATAAAAGGAACATTTAGGACTCCAAGAACACCCCATCATGCCCCTATATCGATTAACTGCAATTATTTCAACAAGTAAATGTATAACAGCTATATAATAATGGATAATCATTGCTGTCCTATTATTGGATAGTATTCTTCAGTTTTGTCTTCAGCTTCTTGAAGGCGAAACTAACCTGTAATGATTTCAAGTTATATGTGTGTTTCTTTAAATGGTTGGTAAGTGTCAGAAGAACAAGGGGGGTGAAAGAGGGAGATAAGTAAGTGAGGTGACTGGTTGGTGACTGTGTGTGTGTGGAGCTAGGAAGTGTATGTGTGTGGAGAGAGAGAAGGCAGAGTGTTCAGTCAGAAGAGTGTAGTCAGTAGTCAGCAGCTGTCAATTGTGGTCAATCTACACAGAGTCTGAGAAGCAGTCTTCTAATTATCTTTTGGTTTCGCAAGATTCCATGCACTCCCATTGGCTGTAAAATGCCCTCCCTCAGTCATTGGCCCATCAGCTGCCACTCAAGAGTACTCGCGTGCCATTGGCCGGGTGCTGGGTCTGCTCCTCTTCCCCACCCACTCCCCCTGGCAGACAGCTCTCTCTTCTGAGGAAGACAGTTCGCTTGACTCCTGTAAGGGACTGTCCCCTCATTGACTGTTGGTAGGCAACCAAGCTTGGTTCTGTGAGTAAAAAAACAAAGGACTTTCAGCATAACCCCTCCCCCGCCCATAACCCCCTCCCCAACGGCCACTTTCCTGTCAGAATAAATGGAAAAAGGCTCTTTCTCCTGCTTAGCTTCAGCATGGCTGGCTGGCTAACGAGGTGGGCCGGCAAACATCAAACCATTCTCTTCAACTCCCCACCGTGCGGCTGACTTTCCCCTAGGGCTGCCAATCTCCAGGTGGGACCTGGAGATCTCCCACTGTTACAATTGACCTCCAGATGACAGAGATCAGTTCCCCGGGAGAAAATGGTTGCTTTGGAGGGTAGTCTATGGCATTATACCCTGCTGAGTCCTTCCACAAACACCCCAAATGCTGCCCTCCACAGGATCCGCCCCCCCAAATCTCCAGGTATTTCCCTAATCAGAGTTGGCACCTGTACTTTCTCCTTTGTCAGTAAAAGACCCTTTCCACACCTATGTTGGCCTTTGGGAGAAAACTCATTGGGCCCAGTCCTGATCAGGTTGCCAACTCCAGGTGGGCAATTCCTGGAGATTTGAGGGATGGAGCCTGGAGAGGTTTGAGGAGGGGTGGCACCTCAGACAGGTACGATGTCATAGACTCCACCCTCCAATCCAGCCATTCCCTGATGGGGAACCATTGTTGTCAATCTCCAGCTGGGGGCTGGAGATCACTCAAAATTACAACTGCTCTCTAGGAGGGATGGGGGAGGAGATGGAAAACTAAAGGTAAGTTGATGGTTGGCTGGGAGAGAGATAGGGTTATCAACTCCAGGTTGGGAAATTCCTGGAGATTTGAGGGGTCGAACCTGGAGAGGGTGGGTGTTGAGGAGGGCTGGGACCTCAGACAGGTACAATGCCATAGACTCCACCCTCCAAACCAGCCACTCCCTCCTGGGGAACCACTGTTACCAATCTTGGGGGTGGGCTGGAGATCACTCAAAATTACTACTGCTCTTCAGGTAGCAAAGATCAGTTCCTCTAGAGAAAATGGTGGACTCTGTCATTATACCCTGCTGAGATTGCCACAGCAAATTGTCACTGAGTGCCCAAAGCCGGGGCAATCTCCCAGAGCCTCTTTCTAGAGTCCGTTGTATTTATTTCCACAACGGGCCTTATTCCTAGTTAGAATATATAGAAGTGCTGTAAAAGGCATTAAGATTCTAAAGGAGGAAGAAATATACTTAAGGGGGGTATATTAGGCAAAATCTAATATAGTCAGAGTATTATAAGGGTGTGAAGGAAAAAGCTGACAGAGACCCGAGTAAAAAGGGAAAGATTTTACTGAGCAACTTAAAACATATCTTGTAACCAATATGCTTCTTTACCAATAAAGTTTTATCTTGTTTATTGTTAACACAGTGTCATAAGCTGTTAAAAATATAAGATCCTCAGAACCACATAGTCCAACAAAGGAGACTTAAAGCTTGGGCACAATACTGTGGGAAAGGTTACTTAAAGACTGGAATTATATTCCTGGTGGCAGTATTACATACATTGAGTGAAAGAAACAACAAGAAATTTAAAACTACATCATACCTAACCACACAAAATAAAAGAGAGGTACCGTGACATAACTGATTTTCTCATTTTCCACGGGAGGAGTTAAGGTGTCCTTGCCCACTCTGGAGACTTATAATGCAATGGACAACTTGATGACTTGATGCTTAACTACCCTGTTGAAAATGATGTATGGCATGAAGGCAGAAGTCCTGCTCTTACAGAAAGGAAACAATTATCCTTCACTTAGGTATTCTTCACAATATAACTACTTTTTAAAACACAGTTATGTGCCATTTTGCTGTGCACACACTTCCTCCTCTACCCTCAGGCATTATTTGTAGAAGCTTTGATGTCTGTGAACTCAATCCTGTGCCATCCCCCTTTCATCAAAAAACACTGAAGGGGATTAGGAGAGCGCAGGCACGACAACACAGAGAGCCCGAGGAGCGCTCCGGCACTTCCTGGTTCTTAAAAGGGGTCTTTTGACGCTTAAAAGAACCCCCGCCGCTCCGGGGAAGGAGCGTGTGGTAGCAAGGGGCTTGAGCCAGGCGTGGCTACTCACAGGGAGACCAGGATCACCACCAACACGGGACCTGAAGTTGCGCTCACTTTCCATGAGCAAAGCCGTTGGTCCTGCATCGGGGGGGGGGAGAGAAACCTATGCCTAAGAAGCACTCCTGTGAGTATCTTTGTTAAAATGGATTAGATGTAAAAGGGTAGCTTATAACTTAACACACCTCTCACTCCTTTTTGGCTCCATGGCTGGCTGGCTAGCTAATGAAATGCGCCAGCGACCATCAAACCATTCTCTTCAACCCCCTGCTGTGTGACTGACTTTCCCCTAGGGTTGCCAATCTCCAGGTGAGACCTGGAGATTTCCTGGCGTTACAACTGATCTCCAGATGACCAAGATCAGTTCCCCTGGAGAAAATGGCTGCTTTGGAGGGTAGACCCTATGGCATTATCCCCTGCTGCGTCCTTCCATCCCCTCCCCCCGTGCTGCCCTCCACAGAATCCACCCCCCAAATCTCCAGGTATTTCCCTAAACAGAGGTGGCAACTGAGCTTTCTCCTCAGTGCCTATTGCTAGGAACCAGGTTCTGTCAATAAAAGGCCCTTTCCACACCTATTTTGGCCTTTGGGAGAAAACTCATTGGCGCCAGTCCTGATAGGGTTGCCAACTCTAATGTTCATTGTTTGTAATACTTCAAACTATTTCAATTCTTTATTTTTGGTCAGTAATATTTCATATGTAACTCTCTTGTTATCTGTTAACAAAGTCGGCATTATAAAAGCCTCTAACAGGGAGACCCACATAGGTATTTTGGCATAGAATCTTCCTTTAAGTTTTCTCCATATCTTAATCAGTGTACCCCTAATTATATGTTTGTGGAAGTTTTGCTGTATTTTATTTTTGTCATACCATACATAAGCGTGCCAGCCCATGTATAGGTCATGACCTTCCAACTGTAGTATTCTTTTATCCTCTAATAATATCCACTCTCGAATCCATCCCATAGCCACAGCTTGATAGTAAAGATGCCAGTCTGGCAGTCACAATCCTCCTCTTTCTTTCTTATCCCAGAATAGCTTCATTTTAACACAAGATCTCTTAGATTGCCACATAAATTTCCTTACATTTCAGTCTAGTTCCTCAATAAATTTATTATTTTTAGTATGGGTATACACTGTGCTAGAAATAGAAATCGCAGGAGGATATTCATTTTTATGGTGGCAATTCTACCCATAAATGATATGTGGAGATCATGCTATTTATGTAAATCTTTTTTGATTTCTTCTGATAACACTTTATAGTTATTTTCATATAAATTATTGTTCTTACTAGATATTGTGATGCCTAAATATTTACCTTTATTTGTTACCTCCATATTTGAAGTAGTTTGAATGTTATTTATCACCTCTTTAGTACAATTTTTTGTCAAAATCTTAGTTTTCTTGAAATTTATTTTGAGTCCTGCTATGGTGCCGTAATTTTGTATAGCATTTAATAAGTGCAATATGGAATTTGTTGGTTCTTCCAGAATAAATACAAGGTCATCAGCAAAAGCCTGAAGTTTAAATTGTTCTCCTTTAATTTTGAGACCCGTTATTTTTGGGTTGTCTCTCACCAAATCATTTAATGTTTCTATTCCGAAAATAAATAGTAATGGAGAAAGAGGACATCCCTGTTGAGTTCCTTTCTGGATGGCAATGTTTTGTGTTAATTCTCCATTTACAATTATTTTTGCCCATTGTTCTTTATATATAGCTGTTATCCATGTCATGAGATTTTCGCCACAATCCCATGTTTCCAATTTATGCTTTAAAAAGTCCCAGTTAACATTGTCGAAGGCTTTCTCCACATCAAGAAAAACCAAACCCAATTGTCTCCCGGGGTGCTGGTCATAATATTCTAAAATATTTACAATGGTTCTTAAATTATTATTTTTTTGTTTTTTTGGGAGAAATCCAGATTGGTCCCGATGTATGACTTGGACCATTACCTTCTTAAATCTAGTAGCTATAATTGTCGTGAATATCTTATAGTCTACATTTAAAAGTGAGAAAAGTCTGTAATTTTTAATATCATCATCTTCAGTATTAGGCTTATGTATTAATGTTATTAATGCCTCATTCCATGAATTTGGTATTTTTCCTGTGGTCGTGATTTCATAAGTCAAGTCTTTTTTTTGTTGTTCAGTCACACAGTCAAGTCTGACTCTTCGCTACCCCATGGACCAGGTCACTCCAGGTCCTCCTGTCTTCCGCTGTCCGCTGAAGTTTGCTCAATTTCATGTTCGTTGCATAGATGACACTGTCTAACCATCTCATCCTTTGCCGTCCCCTTCTTCTTTGACCTTCAATCTTTCCCAGCATCAGGGTCTTCTCCAGTGAATGCTCCCTTGTCATTTGGTGGCCAAATGCGATAATTTGTCTTCCAGTTTTTTATAAGCTTCAGCTGAAATGCCATCTGGGCCCGGCAATTTTTTTTCTTTTGTTTTTTAAATGCTTCCACTATCTCACAAGTTGTAATAGGTATCATTCAGAATTCTTCTCTGTTCTTCAGTAAATTTCTTGCTGTTCTGTTTTAAGAGGAAATCTTTAATTTCTTGTTGATTTTGCGGGAGTTGTTATAAAGTGTTCTGTAAAAGTTTTCTACAATATCTTTTACGCCTTGATTTTTATATTTTCTCTCTTGCATTTCTTTAAGACTGAAATCATCCTTTTTTCTCTCTCTTTCCTAAGTTTATAAGCTAGCCAGCGCGTAGGTTTGTTTGAATTTTCAAAGTAGTATGCTTTTGTATATTCTATTTTATTAGCTATTTCTTGTGTTAATAGCATGTTTACTTGATGTTGAATCAGTTTTATCTTGATTTTTGTCCCATCCTTGTCTCCCTTGTTTTTAAAAATCGTTTCTTCCTTTTTAAGTTCTTCTATCAGTTTTTTAAACTTCTCCTTTTGTTTCCTCCTCCATGCCTCTTGACCAATAAATAAACCTCTTAGGTATGCTTTTAACGCATCCTAAATATTATTTAGTGACATATCCTTCGTTCTATTTATTTTTAAGAATTCCTTCACTACTAATTTAACTTTTTTAACAAAACTTTTGTCTCTCAATAATCCAGTGTTTAATTTAATGTGCTGCCTTCGGCTGTATTGGGTGGTAGGTTCTCTAAGATTCTTTATGTGGATAGGTTATGTCCTTGTGGTGTTAATGAAATTGAGAGTCTGGATCATAAGCTTTTACGCTGTATCTTCTATCATGATGTTCGTTCCTCATATCTTGAGCCTGTGTTAAGAAATCTAGTAAATCGTTCTGATGAAGGGAAGATATTCTATTTACTCTCTACTCCATCCCCAGTGATTATGGAAATGGTGGCCAAATTTCTGTTTTGGACTTCTAAGAGGAGGGAATGTATTATTAACTGTATATGATTTTGTATTCCTTACCTGTTAGTTTCGATACAACATGCCAATAAAGGTTGATTGATTGATTGATTGATTGAATATCCAGCATTTCTTGATCTAAATCTTCAACTTTTTCTTCCAAATTAGTTGTGGTTTTTACTATTTTTGCTATTTCTGTTTTGATTTCTTCCGTATCTGATTTTACTTGCATTGAGATCTCATTAATTTTGATTTGCATTGGTTCCAGCTCCTTTCTAATTAGTTCTGCAGTTGCTTGAAATAGACAATTTTGCATCTTTGTCTGTAGATCTGTCATATTTATTTGTGGGAGGTTTGTCTTTAATTGTGCTAGTCTCCCGCTTTGACTTGGGGAAGGTGTAGGTGGTTTTTTTTGACCTGATGCCATTTTAATCTTATGCAGTCATATGTTCAAGTGTTACTATGCAGTTACCTATCAATGTACTGGTTTGGTTGCTTATAATATCTTAATTTAATTTCTAGGACCTTGTTAGTAGTTGATAAACAGTTTTCACCTTTAGTTTTCTTTTATAATTGAATTATCCAATTTTACTAACTGTTATACTCTCTAAATGTTTACTGGCACTCCATTTATGCTAAATAAATTTTAGCCTTTAGCTCAGCATTAAGTTTCTTATGTAATTATAGTTATAATTCTCTGAGGTCTCATCTCAGTGCTGAGTCTCTACAAACTGGCAATCCTCAAGGCTCCCACATAATCGTCATAGGTGTTCTCTATCTTGTCAGTTGTGTCTCCTTTAAGCGCATCCTCCCTTCTGAGTCTCCTTTAAGCGCATCTTTCCGATGACTTGACCCGTCTTGTGTTTCTCCATTCATGTCACAGCCCTATGCTTCTCATTATTTACGTGGGCATTAACTTTTAGTAGCCGCTTCAGTAAAAAAAAAGCCTTTTATCTGTTAACTGACATTTCGGCCTCTTCTAAGCTTACTCAGCCCCCTTACTCAATTTCAGTTAGAGTTAAAGGTTTTAAGTTCCTCGTCCCATTATCCCCATCAACCAGAGAAAAAAGGCAATTTGTAAACACTTAGCTTTGTGTGAGTCTGTTGCTTGTTCTTATCTTGTTCAAGTTTGAGATGTTTTACTCCCCTCAGTCTGTTTGGGTTCGTCTTGTTCTCGGCAAAGGAAAAGAACCTTTGCTGGCTTTCCCCACATTTTTGCTTTGAGACAAACCAAAAAACAGACATCAGAGGAAGTCGCCACTCCCTCTGGTAGGGTTTAAGTCTCTAGCAAATATTCTTCAAAAGGAAAAATATTTTGGCTGAGAAAAATGTGGGTTTGTGGATAGCAGCGTGCGGAGCTCCTCCATGCACATCTATCCTCGATGAGCTCCTGGGAACAGCAATCCTTCCCAAGGATCCTGAAGTCAGGTTATTTTCACATGGAAGCTGCTTTATACAGAGTCAGACCCTTAAATCAGACAGGATTGGTATAATCTATTCCAATTCACAATGGCTCTCTGGGGTCTCAATCAGTTGAAAGTCTTTCACATCACCTGCTACCTGGTTCTTTTATCTGAAAATGCCAGGGACAGAACTTGGGACCTTCCGCATACAAAGCAGATACTCACTAGGGGCCCTCCTGGCATTACAAAATGTTACAAAAATCAGCTCAATCTGTCATCTGACTAAACAAGCAGGTTCTTGGGCTGTTCCATGATCTCAAGCATGCTTGTCTCTTGAAATACATAAAGCACCTCTTAAGGTGGTCACAGTCATTCAAAAAGTCACAATAAATAGCTGCTCTTTGCTGCTTTTTTGAATGTAACTGCTTGCCACCACTGATGAATCAGTCTAGGGTTACCCTGGCAGATTCTGTCAAATTCAAAAGTAGTCACAAATGGAAGGTCCAGAGTTTTAAGATGATGAGGATGATGTAAGATTTTTGTTCTCCTGTGTCTCTTTAGGGGGGAAAGAGAATAATCTACACATGTAAGAATATCTGCATTTGTATTACTTACTTTAAGTTTCTTTGCAAGAAAAGATGAACAATACATATTAGCACTTCAGGGATTTATTTTTAAATAAACACAGAGACCAAATCTTAAAGAATTGGTTTCTTTACTGAGAAGTTTTCACAAGCATACAATAAATTCAAGCACGCACACAATTACACAGATCTAAGAAATATAGACAGAAAGGTACAGCAACATTCGCATTAGCAGGAGTTAGTTGGTTGGGCAATACTGACCTGTCCTGACGTGATGAAGTGATCTTTACAGTGGAAAAACAGGGGAGACTATAGGGGAAAATGGGGTTATATTCTGAACTGGCAGAACACGTGGAGAGACTCTGGGCAGCGCTACACCGAGAATCAGCAATATACGGTGGGGTCAGGTATAGAGGAAGGGGGGCATGGTGAATCCTGCTCTTTTTATACATTATTTGGACTTGGGGGTGGGCTACACTGGCCACTTCCCTTGTCACGTCCCCAGGAAGTTGCTTAGGCAAAAACTAGTTGCAGGAGAATGGTGGGGCTTAATGGTTGAGCAGTACTGATTCTATTACTACTAACAGTGGCATCTTTAGAAGACAATAGCAGAAGTAGCCAGGATTGTTAGTCCTGATGGCCTGATGATCTCTCTGACTGATGGGCTTAGCAGGTATGTTATCAGTCGGCTAATCCCTTTATGCAAGTAGATCTTTTGTCATACTGAGCAGCATACGTACAGTATCTGGGGGGGGGGGAGATGTTCCTGCATGCTGACAGGGGTTTCTGCTCATGGAGTCTCTGTGGAGATGTTCAGGTTTCCCTGTATTATATGGCATTCCTCTACAGCATGCTTTTACAGGCTTCTGTGTGCTGTTCGTGGCCAGGGTGTTTGGCTCATCTCTGCTGCATTGCAGGTGAGGAGTGGCAGGTAACCCATGGATCCATCCTTGGTCTGGCACATTGTCTCAGGGAAGGCTTCCCTCATCTGGACACATGTTCACAGTTGGCATCAGCTCATGATCCCCACACATTCCACTTCCCTTGGCACAATTATTGCACAGTCCAGTTATTAAGTCATAAGCCCATAAGAATGTTATAGGTTCCTTACAGGGCAACAGAGCCATGCCCATGCTGCAGCAGCCAGCTGTGGTGCAGAGTCAGCAACGCTAGTCAGCTCCCTAAGGGGCAAATTAAGCTGCAGCAGAGTGTGGTGGTCGGGATGCAGCTGGCTGCTTGCAAGGCCATATCCATGGCAATTCTGTCAAAGTGTGGCCTTGAGGCATAGTGTCGAGGTGGGGTCAGCATGAGGGGCAGGGCACTTGAGGTCAACAGGAGCAGTCGGTCCTGGGACAGATGTTGAACATCACAGCTAGGGGGCACAGAAGTGCGGCCCTCTGAAATAACAGTCACATGATCCTGCATGGCAGCATGTCCCATGGCCAAGCCCCCCAAACTCCACATAACCCCAAATACTTTGAGTCCTCCAGCTGCAGGGGCTCCCCCCCATTAGCTCAGGGAACCCCTGTGATCTCCTGCCCCCTCAATGCTACTTGCAAAGATGCCTTCCCCGCTGGATGCCAGAGAAACACTTCTCCTACCGCCAGGGCTGTCATTCCATTCCACAACCTCTAATTCCAGACCCAGAGCACAGATTGTACTGCTAGGGACCATCATTCCACTCTAAGGGCTTTTGTTCCAGTCCAAGAGTAGTCTATCTGGGCCCAGAGACCTTAATGGGAAATCCATTCCACATTTCCATAGCAACTTTCTTTGTGTCATGATGTATTTCAATGGAGCTCATGCAAGTCAATTGGCATTCCTGGCTCCCATGATCTCCAAGGGTCCTTCAATCCCCTCCCATTGTTTCCAGTGGATAATCCTGTCACTCCTTTAAGCATATCCTGGGAATAGAATCTCAGTCTCCCAGGTTCAGCCTCATGCTCTAACTGCCTCTGGCCCCTTCCCATTCACACAGAAGCCTGTGAGGTGAGTGAAGAACCTGTCTGTGCAGCTGGTCCCCATTTCCAGGCAGATTTCCTGCCATATTTTTAGTTCCCTTCAGTGACTGAGCCGTCCTTCAGTAGCATGGGTCTCTTCTTTATTTTACAAGCTTTAACTGTTCCACTCTGTCACAGGTATTAGTTAAGACTTATGACCTAGCACAGGAACTGGAGGAAATACAGGAGCTGTCTTGTTTTAAAATACCCTCATGAAATGGCACGTGAGGCAAAATTAACTTTCAAAACTGAATACAGACTTTAATAAACAGGCAGAGAATATATACATATATGTCCTTGGCTTCCCGAGGATATGTCTCAGAGGAAGGGCTCTTGGGTGTTGTGGCAGGCTGTGGAAGGTTGTGCAGGTCCCACTGGTTGTAGTGATGTGCCATACACAGCATGAACCCTTCCAAGCTCTCAGCTACAGTGGGACATTTCAGGGGGCCACCCCTTAATTAAAAGCCCCACCCCACAAATAGCCATGCCAGAAATCTTATGTTTGAGGAAAGATCACTAATGCTGGCAGTGCCCAGGTTGAGAGCACTGCAGCTTGCCCTTGGGCTTCCCTCTCCCTCCCACTGTGGGATTTGGGGGGGGGGGTTCATGGGACCTGGGAAAAGACAGCTTAGAGGGCATTTAATTGCCTTCATAAAGCATTTAAATGCCTTTTGAGTTCCCTTCCATGGTGCAAGGAAGCTTAGAAGGGCATTCAAGAGTGGCACCTTCAGTACATCTCCAACAATCCCCCTTTCTGCTAGCCCAGTCCTGTCGTATACTACCGTCCTAGGTCATGGTGAGTCTTTGAAAAGCATTCCCATGACCCTTTGGGAAACATGCAAATTTGACTCACCATGACCTAGGTGGCATACAGAACTGATCTGTTTGTTGCCTTGTCCCTTGAAAGGAAGGGTTAGAAACAGGCTTGGAGCCTCTCCCTTTAAAGACAGGCATTCAGATTAATTTAATTAACTGGAATTTAACTTGCCCCCTTAAAAATTTAAATGCCCCCATTGCAGGCAGTGGCTAGAAAGGTTCTCTAATTACTGCCACCATTCTGGTATGGGTCTCCTCAGCCCACAGCACCCACCCTTTATACACCTTTTCCAGTAGGCTTCCCTGTATAAGTGACAGAATGAGGTATGAGGAGCCAGGCAGAGTAACAAACTATTTTTATTAAAGAGTTTTAACAATAATTGTGATTCAATAATGTGCAGGAAAAATGAGCACAGTAAAGGTAGGTACACTAGCAGAATAAGAAATCCTAATGTGTCTAACTATACTGTCCTAGCCTTCTCTAGGTACTTGGTCTCAGACTGACTCACTCCTTTTGGATGAGGGATCCCTCCTTCTGCAGCAGCCTCACCAGCTCCATTCCCTGGGAGTGAACCACCTCCTACTTTGGGCAAGGCCTTTTATTCCTTCTTCCCAGGCACCACCCTCTACTATTTTACTGGGGTAAGTTTTCCCTCCAAATCCCCTGTTAGTCAATCACAGGGCCCAAAAAGTGACCTGGGAAATGTAGGCCCTGTAGTCACTCTAATACAGGCTTCCCTGGAGACTCTAGGCCTCCCTAGAGCCTGTAGGCCATACTACTATAGCCCAAGATCATGACACCCCCAAACAAAAAAAAAATCTTGGCTATGGACGGGTTCCCTCATTCACATCACAAGCTTTTGTGAAGGGGGAAGGGCCAGAGGTGGTTAGAGTGTGAGGATGCCATTTTGCCATTTCTTTTTCTTCAGGTGGGAAATTCTTCTCAATATCATAATGTCTAGTACACTGAGTATCTTAACACTAAATGTCAAGGATCTGAATAATCCCATTAAAAGAAAATGAATTCTCACAAATCTAGCCAAACTACATTCTGATATCACATTTCTTAAAGAAACACATCTTCGTTCTAACACTCATCCTCATCTAAAGGCAAATTAGATCCAGCATCAATTTCATGCTTATGGATCTTCCAAGGCCCGAGGGGTGACAATTCTTTTATCCAGAACAGTTAGATTTCAACACAAAGCCACAAAAAGCTATCCATGAGGTTGTTACATCTTCATGAAAGGTCTTATTGATGAACAAACGATCACTTTGGTCTCTTTGTATGCCCAAAATGAAAACCAATTATCTTTTCAGGACAATATGCTCACAGCACTGTCCTCTTTCCAAAAAGGCAAAATACTTATAGGCAGTGACCTGAACCATGTTGTGAATCCAGATCTGGATCACTCCTCTAAACTCCCTTCAACACAATGGAAGAACTTGCATAACACACGGCTAGCCTCTATTATAGAAGATTTCCATCTAATTGATGTATGGCAACACCTCCATCCAACGGAAAAGAATTTTACATATTTCTCACCACAACACAAATCTTACTCCAGGATTGACTTTATTCTTGCAACTAAACCACTAATGGACAAAATATTAGAAGCCAACATTGGTAACATAATATAGTCCAATCATGCTTGGGTATCCTGCTCTCTCCGATGGGTTCTCCACAACATCCCTCATAAAACATGGTTGTTAAATAAACTTCCACTCTACTCAGAACAACACTCAACAGAGATAGCAACTCTCATTAAGAAATATTTGGAAGACAATCACACTGCAGACACTTCATGGCTCATTCTCTGAGAAACTCTAAAAGTGGTCCTAAGGGGACAACTTATCTCCATGTTGTCATAACCTGAAGAGACAAAAAGAAGTTTTTTCCGGTTCCAGTTGCAGCGAGGACGGACGTGAACAGGACCAGTTCCTGATCCTCACTGCCCTTCACCTTACCTTCGGGGAAGATGGGGACCCCCAGCCGGGGGAGCTTTGGATGCCCAACAAGAGACAATAAAGTCTCTTCAGCAAAGAGCTCAATTCTGGTGGCATGAGCAGCGGTGGCTGATTCCGGAGGCTGGAACTTGCTCTGATGCAGAAGACGGGGGCAACACTCAGCCCTGGCTGGGTAAACGCAACAACCAGAACCCAAAGTGTAGATTCTTCAGTAAGAAATTTACCACACCTAGCAAAAGTTACTGGAGTTTGAATCGTGCTAAAAAGCTGAGAACTCTGCTAAATAAGAACAAAAAACTGAAAAGCAACGAGATGTAGAGCCACTGGACCGCAGCAAGAGTAAGCAGCAAAGCGGTGAATCAGAGAACACCGGCCGGCCAATAAATTTACTTGGCTGTTACTAACTGTGGTTAGGGGCTTTGCTTAAAAAAGCATTGTTAAAAGGAGGATTGACAACTGTTATAGAAAGCTGTGTGCCGGGACAGAGAAAAGAATGTGGCTCAAGGGTCTCTGCTAGCCCAAAATTTCTCCAATTCTGCGGTTTGGGATTAATAGCGAAATAATAAAGGTGAAGGTACATAAGGGACTTTTAGTATTTGCCTAAGGGAGCTATGGAGACTGAAGGAAGGTTAAAGGAAGAGCACATTTGGAGGCTAGAAATATTGAAGGCTTTACAGTAGTTCAATTGATTATTACCCTACTTGTTTAATTTTAGGACTGATTATTTAAATTTAAGAACTGACGAACTGATGAACTGGGCATCTATAGCTTTATAGAATAAAGGTCGAGGGGGAAGAATAGTTTTAAAAGTGACTTAAAATATGCATGAAATAAAAGGACGAACTTAGAAGAGGGGAAAAAAAGGAAGGAAGAAAGAAGAAGCAGGGAGAAGAAGAAAAGAAGATAAAAGGAAGGACTGTTATTTTTTGTTTTCTGTGTTGTTGTTTTTTTGGAGTCTGGTTAATCTGTGAGACTGTCTGATTCGTTTGATTCTAGTGACCTATAACGTATTAATTATGTAATTAGATTGTTTGAATGACTAATCATATGCTGGCTTAATTTATGAAGTGTTGATCTGGGTGCCTGCTTTTTGGTTTATTCATTAGCTGTTTTTTGATTTTCCCCCTTGGGTAAATTTTGGAAGCCCACATTGTGGAAATCTTTATTTTAGGGCAGGTCAGCTGAATAACTGTCTGTGGGTTTCAAACTTGTAATGACCCCCTCCCCCCAAAAAAAAATAAGGTAAAAAGGGGAAGCACAAAACAGGGAAAATCCAATAATAAAAGGAGCTACATTTAGCACCAATATAAGAAACATAAAGTTGATTAGATTAAATCATTTTATTTCATTGAATAGATTTAATACCAATAGTAATTTTAAGGAGGTTTTATAAAATAGAAAATGGATAAGGCAGGGGGAGGTAGATGTCCCTCAGTATCAACACCTCCGACAAACCTCCCACAACTTTCTTTGAAAGGTCTACAGAATTTTATTCAGGAATCTGTGGCATCAGTAGTTAATAGTGCAGTAGAAGCCGCGTTGATCAAAGCAATAGAATCAATTCAAAAGGAACTGGAAGAGCTATCGAAATTAGATGACATACCTAATCAACTGACAGTTCAAACGGAGAAGATCAAAAATCAATTAGCAGAAAATAAACAAGAAATAGCAGCTTTGACAAACCTAACAAGTAATTTGGAGACTAAATTGGAAAATGCAGAGGAGCAATTACAAATTATGAAAGAGAAACAAGAGGCCTTGGAAGATTCGGTAACTAAATTAGAAATGGAAAGAGCTGCATTAATATTAAGAATCCAAAATGTTCTGAAGAAGAAAGAAGAAAATTTGAAGGAAGAAATTAGTCAAGCTCTAGCAGAATATCTAGAGCTGGAATCTACTTCAAATTTAGATAATAATATAGATACAATTTACAGAATAAATTCTGCATATGCTAAATGGAACACACTGCCAAGGGAAATACATATTAAGTTTTGCAAAATAATAATAATAATAATAATAATAATAATAATAATAATAATAATAATAATAATAATAATAATAATAATAATAATAATAATAATAATAATAATAATAATAATAATAATAATAATAATTTCAATTTATTGATCGCTTTTTCCCACACACCTGTGGGCTCAGAGTGATTTACAGTCACTCATTGACAATTGGACTAACAATATTCATGGGGGATAGGGGAGACAACACATACAATTATTTAATCACACACTGTAGCTGCTCAGGAGGATTCATCTGCAGGCTATATCAGACGTGATCCGACGGCATTCTTTGTCGGCTGGCTGATGACGTCAGGACTCACAATGTCGCATTGTCACACTGCCACTGCCTGGCCGATTTGCTCCACTGCAGGCCGATTTGCTCCACTGCAGGGAATGCCGACACAGATTTTTCCACCTTTCGATCTCGCAATGCAGCAGACGTCTTCCAATGGCAGCTAACACCTCCCCAAAGGGATTGGTGTGCGCCCCCCAAGCAGGTGTTCCCCAATTTATCTACTTGCCGAAGCTTTCGAATCACTGGGTGGACAATGAGCTAGGGACAAGGCTTAGTTGCTCATACCAGCGCGGGGCTAGAACTGACAAAGCTTGGCAGTTCAGATGTTATAGTTATGCAGGGGATTTTACCCACTGCGCCACTGATAAGATTCTAAAGTTGTCAAATGAGAAGACTCTGAGGATACATGATTCTGAAACTAGAATTCTGAGAGAGGTCCCGTGGAGGATCAGAGAAAAGAGATATCAATATTCAGTATTAGTTGGTCTCCTTAAAAACAATAACATCCAGAACAGGTGGCTACTTCCTATACAAAGGAAAGAGGTATAAAATTAATTCAACTTCCAAACTAGAGGAGTTTCTAGGAAAATTTGGCATGGAGCTTGGTCTGCAGGAGGCGGAGGAAGAGTCAACAGGTTCAGAAGAGGAAGCCCAGAAGCAGGATGAAGCACAGAGTTCGGAGGCTAAACAAGGGAAGAAAAGGAGAAACAGAAAGGGGAAATCGATTGACCCGTTTAAAATGCTAACAAGGCAGCAACAAAGAAATAATAAGGATGCCACAGAAGAAGACAGAGATGAATAATCAAGGAATAAAAATAATATACATTAACGTTAATAGATTAAATTCGCCCCATAAAAGATCCAGAATTTACCATCGAATAGGAAAATGTAATGTTGATGTCATCTGTCTCCAGGAGACACATGTTAAAAAGGAGGATATAAGGTTTTTAGAGAATAAAAAACTTGGAAAATCCTTTATAGCAGCAGATGACAAAAAGAAGAAAAAAGGGGTGGTTATATGCCAAAGAAAGCTTACAACCTGAACTCGTATTTAATTCAGAAGATGGCAGAGTAATTATAATCCAAATTCTTAGACATAATAAATTGACATTAATTGTAAACATATATGCACCAAACCAAACATTGATACGAAAGATTCTACTTTTTTTTTCTAATAGACTCAAATCCTGGTCGAGGCTGGACATGTTTTGGGTGTCGACAACATAATTAATGACATCATAATTAACGACATCAAGGAAGCTGAAATCCTCCTAGCAACATTTGTGGACCACGATCCAATAACGTGTGTATTATCTGATATACCAAGAAGAAAAAGATGGTCCTTGAACACCATGCTTTTAAAGGATAAAAAAAATTGTATGTGAGTCTAAATTAGAATTTAAAAATTTTTTCAAGGAAAATATTCAACCAGAAGTACCATTAGAAATATCATGGGATGCCTTCAAGGCATATACAAGGGGCTGGTTTATCAGACAAAATGCATGGAAGAGAAAACAAGAAAATAGAGAACTAAACTTAAAATGAGACTACACAGTGAAAACATACAGGCAATAAAGAATAAAATCAAATACCTACAACACCAATTAAATTGCATTTTAACGCAAGAAATGGCTAGAAAGATAAATTATACAAGACAATTCTATTTTGAGCACTCTAACAAACCATTGAGATGGTTGGCCTACAAATTAAGGACTGAAAGGGAGAACAAGGTGATAAAAAGCTTGAAAGATGAAGAGAGAAAAGAGAGATTTACCTTAAAAGGCCTCAAAGTAGTGGTTGAGCAGTTTTATAACAAATTATACCAACAGAATGAGAACGATATAGAGCAGATAAAAAAGTATTTTGGTAAGTTCCCAGAAGGGCACTTTTTGGAAGAACAAAGGGAAATTTTAAATGATCCGGTGAAATCACAGAAGCCATAAAAAAATTTTTTAAAAAAACCACCCTGATCAGACGGAATACCTATTGAATTTTATAAGACTTTTGAGGAGGTGATATCACTCCCTTTAAAAGAAGTAATAAACAATATCTTAGATAAAGGTCAAATTCCACAGTCATGGAAAGAAGCTCAGATCACACTTATACATAAGCAAGGGACAGAGAGTAATGATATAAAAATTATCAACCTATTTCCCTTCTTAATAGCAACTATAAAATTTTTGCCTGTATCCTAGCTGGAAGTGTTATCGCAAGTGATCCATAAGGACCAGGCGGGTTTCCTGCCCAGGAGGAAGATCAAAAATAATGTTAGAACAATCCTGGACATTTTAGAATTTTATGAGCAACATCCAGAAAAACCACTTGCGTTGATATTTGCCGATGCAGAGAAGACGTTTGATAATTTAAGTTGGAAATTTTTGTTAGAGAAATTAGAAATTTGGAATTGCGGAGAGAACTTTTTGAAAATGATTAAGGTGATTTATGACAAACAATCTGCAAATATAATAGTCAACAGAGACATAACTCAAAAAGTTGAAATCAAAAAGGGCATTAGACAAGGTTATCCCCCGTCCCCTTTGCTTTTTATTTTTGCATTAGAAACACTATTAACATGAATTAGAAATGAAAAAGAAATTAAGGGCCTACATATTAAAGGCGAAATCATAAAAGTACAAGCTTTTGCGGATGATATGGCCTTCATTCTGGAAGATCCGCAAGAATCACTGGAATATCTATTACATATCTTAAATGACTATGGTAAAGTGGCTGGGCTGAAAGTAAATAAAAAGAAAACCAAGATATTACCGAAAAATTATAAAGGAATGTCAGAAAAGGTGCTGCAAGAAATGTCGGGTTTTGATATACAGAAGAAAGTTCGATATTTAGGAATATGTATGACAAATAGGTGTTTTTCCTTGTTTAAGGAGAGAGGGGGATTTGCCCCCCCCCCGATTGGAGGCTTTACTATAAGGCAGCTGCAATGAGTTGGTTAAGGGAGTGGATAACACAAGAGGATAAAAGACTATTGAGCCTTGAGGGGCATGATTTACAAATGGGTTGGCATTATTTTCTTTGGAACAATAAAACGTCATCCCTTTTTAAACAACATGAGAGCGGCTTTACATAAAATATGGGTTGAGATAAAGGACAAATATTATTATAAAATTCCTAAATGGCTTCCCCCAATAGAAGCATTTGTAAAACCATCGCTACATGTGAAATATACTAAATGGAGGTATGCAGAGCTCTTGGATACAAATGGGAACTTGCTTTCTGATGATACTCTTAAAGAAAAAGGAACAAATTTAACTTGGTGGGAGAAAAACCAACTTATCTCAAGATGGTCGTTAGACAAAAAAGTAAGATTTTATGACAATGTAACGGAGTTGGACAAGTTATGGTTGGGTCCTAATGAAAGATTTATTAAAAAAGCATATAATTTTCTATTAGAATGGAAAATGCAAGATGAGTGGTAAAAACTTCTATGATAGCATGGGCACAAGACATCGGACATAGTCTAGCTTTAGACCAATCGGATAAAATCTGGTTGAGAAACATTAAATTTGTAAAGACAAGCACATTTAAAGAAAACATACTGAAGATGTTTTATAGATGGCATATTTCCCCGGTGAGATTAAATAAATAATAATTTAGGGAAGGCTTGTTGGAAATGTAAGTTTTGTAATGGTACGTTTTTCCACTTACAGTGGTCATGTAACAAAGCAAAAAAATATGGGTTTATGGTAAAAGAAATTATAGATTAAATTTTTGGTTTAAAAATTCCACTTATACCTGAATGCTTTTTGCTCAACGTAATCCCGGATTGGTTTAGGAAAAAGGAGATCTATTTAATAATGCAAATTTAGACAGCAGTGAGAATTGTGTTTGCTAGAAAATGGAAGGATAGTAATGGTCCAACCAAAGCAGAACTTATTTTTAAGTTATGGGATATCGCAGAGATGGAAAAATTAACATTCATTATTGAAGAGAAAAGCTTGGAGATTTTTGGAAATTATTGGTCTGGTTTTTATAAATGGTTGAAAGAAGCTAATATACTGAGTTAAGGATATTTGCTTGGCATGTATACTAAAATAGTGGTATAGGTATAGCTGTTTCATGTGTAAAATGAAGATCTTCATAATTATCTATGATTGCATGAAGATGTATGTTGTTTGTTGTAGTTTTTTCTTGTTTGTTTTGTTTTCTGCTTTTTGAAAAACTAATAAAAAATAAATTAAAAAAAGAAACAAAAAGAAGAACTGAAACCCAGCAGAAAGGATTGTGTTAAACGTCTCAAAGACTTACACAAAGCAAGGGATGGCAATCACTTATATAAAAAGCTACAAACCGAGCGCAAATCACTAGACACCTGGAATGCTCTCAAATTCAGAAAAACCTTTTGTATCTGAAACAGAAATACTTGAGCAACTCTCCCAAATCATTACAATTTCTATCATGGAGGGTCAAAGCACATAAATTCTCCAGAATGATGACTATATTAAAAGACACCTCAGGAAATTTGCATTCCACTACCAAGGAAATCTCAAAAATATTTGCCAACTACTATCAAAACTTGTATTCCTCTAACATCTATAATGAACTACCTACTTTCAAACATGCATATTAAAAAACGAAGGACTCGCATTGCTCACAACTGTCCAGGCCAATCGAGAAAGAAGTCCTAATGGCCATCAAATCCTTTAAAAACAACAAATCAGTGGGTCCAGATGGCTATCTGCCAGAATTTTACAAGAAATCTGCCACTGTACTAGCTCCTTTATTGACTGATACCTCTAATGAGATATTAAAATCTGGCTCTCTGCCCCCTTCATGGAAGGCAGCCACTACTGTTATGATTCCAAAAACGGACAAAGATCACACCATGCCAGCCTCTTTTTGACCTATACCACTACTTAATCCGGATTATAAACTTTTTTTTTAATAAGAACTCTCCTAAAAAGGAGAGAATTTTATTGCTTTTCTTTATATAGAAAAAAGGTAAGGTATATAGATGGGTAAAGAAAAGAGGTGAGTGAATTCTCTGTTAAAGTGTTAGTTTTTTTGTTAGTACAAATAAAGTTTTTGGCTTCTACCGTGGTTGAAGGAGCTTTTTTTCATCTTATCGAAAGTCCAAAATACACTTGTTAGTTAGATTAGTAAAGTCCTTTGGGGTTAACTGTTAATCAGTTCCATCTGTCGTCTCACGAACAGCTGCTACATCTTGGGGTGCCTCCTTTTTAGATCTCTCAGATTATACGATGCACCCTCTTTTGCCTTTTCGTCTCCCACTCCTGCACCTCCCTCTTCTGGGCCGCTGTCCTCCTCGCTACTTAGCACGGTCCAATTAGTGAGTTCTGCATCTTCCTCTGAACTGGCGTGTCTCTTCAGGAATTCTTGAGCATTGAAAACAGAGTCAATCTTCTCTCTTTTGTCCTTAAACTTAAACACCAGTCCCTCGGGGATCCACCATTTGTAGTTAATTTGATGTCTTTGTAGAAACAAGGTCAATCCTTTATATGCTTTCCTTTTCATACGAATTTCATATGGAACATCTTTTAAAATTCTGATGGTCTGCTCACCAATCTTCAAAGGCATTGCTGATGTCGCTCGTAAAATTTGATCTCTGGTATGCTGCTTGGTAAACATGACAACCACTTCTGCTGGCAAATTGTTTTTCTTTGTAAAGCTGGAGTAGGCTCTATAGGCCACATCCATCTCCTCATTTAATTTTTGTGCTTCTCTGCCAGATAGTGGTGCCAAGGCATTCGCCAAAATACTTCTGAGATCTTCTTTCTCTTCTTCCTTTATGCCCTGAAAACGAAGAGTTAAGTTTGATTTTTCCATCTGAAGCATTAAAATTCTTTTTTCGTGCATGTCTTGATGTTTTTTTAATTTGTTGACCTTTTTCTTGATTTTCTTGGTGTCTTCCGTCGAGATCAAACACTTCTGTGCGATCTCCTCCATTTTCTTTGCTGTTTCTGTTAATTGTTTCTGTTGACTACTGAGCACACTTTCCATGTTACAAAGGGTTTCGCTGATTTTCTGCATTTGATCCAGCAGAGGGCGCAGCGACTCACTTTTCTGCTGATTGACAACTGGTTCCAGGGGGAGGCTGCCAGGACCGGAAGTCCCTCCCATCTTCTTAACCGGCTTGTCTGGGACCTTTTTCTGCCCCGACACTTTTATTGTTTACTTTAACAAAGTTCGTGCCACGACACTCCGGAGACAGACTAATTTCTTTGGCTTCAATAAAACCCCCAAAGATGTCTTTTCCAATCCGCTTTTTCGCTTCACCCCCCTTCTCTCTTTCTTTACTAGTCCCAATTTCTAAGGGGGGTGAGGATTCCTCCCTCCTCCCATGCGCTTGTACGATTATCGGGGGGAGCGCATTTATACTGCTTCCAAGCAGATCTCCAACTCACGATTTGCTGCCGATTCTTCTTTTATTGATTCATCATCTGCTGCTTCACTCCAGGAAGTCGGTGGCGTTGCTGCGTCCCATACAGGCACAACACAGCGGGGCCGTTGGGGCAAGAGGGAAAGCCTCAATTTCCCGACCGTCAGGCCGGCAAAGAGGCTATTCTCCAAGCGCCCCCTGGTTCGGAGCCTTTAACTAAGGCTCGCTAGGGTCTTTCGCTTGTGCAAAGACCCCCCCGACTGTGTGTGGGCTGATCGCCTCCGGGAGCGTCCCGAGAGGCGACCGCCATTCGCTCCGCCGAAAGTGAAAGTCGGATTATAAACTTTTCACCTCCATCACAGCCAAACGTCTAAACAGATTTATCACAGAATATATCCATCCTGATCAATCAGGCTTCATGCCAGGGAGAGACTTAACTAACGACTTACTCAGATTTGTTGTTGAAGGCTCAGATTGCTTAATATTATCTCCTCTATAACACAAAAGAACTCTGAGACATTACCTCTCTCCTTGGATATAGAAAAAGCATTTGACTCCTTGGAAACTTTTTATCTACACGCTCTGTTGGAATATATGAATTTTGACGACACCTTCTTCAGTGATAAAATCACTCTATGCTCATCCCACTGCACAAATACAAGTTAATGGAACACTCTCCAAAATGCTCACATTGCAAAGAGGTACCTGGCAAGGGTGTCCTCTATCCTTCATTCTGTTCGCAATTGCAATTGAACCTCTTGCCTCTGACATGCAAATCCTGCAATACATAGCGTCTGCTTGGCAGAACATGAACACAAACTAAGCATGTTTGTGGATGATATGCTGTTATATATCACCAAACCAGATGATTCACTTGCTCACCTACCAGAGGTTCTTGCAACCTTCAGTGCTGCTTCTGGTCTAAACATCAACCATTCCAAATCAACTATCTTACCTCTGAAGCTGGACTCATCTACATGACTCCTTTTGAAAGTGAGTTATTCATATCAATGGGCGGACAAGCACCTTCCTGACTTGGGAATATTACTCTCGCCTTCTACAGCAAATCTTATGAAATTAAACTACCTCTGTAAATTCCAGGAAATAAAAGCTGACCTTGAAAAATGGGATAAACTGAAGTTCTCATGGCAGGATCGATTCCACCTCCTCAAAAGTTTTGTTCTTCCCAAACACATTTTTCTTTTCCAGACCAATCCAATTGCAATATCCTCCAAAACTCTACACTACTGGCAATCAGTAATCAACAGCTTCATTTGGAAATGCAAACATCTGTGGGGTGGCTTTAAAACACTAAGATTAAGAACCACTCAGGGAGGATTAAATTTCCCTCTAGTACAAGGCCATAAAGTTGACGAATGTTGTCAAAATTTGGAATGGAGGACAAACGGAATGGGCATCGACACTTCATCCAATTCTTCAACTATTCTTGCTACAAAATGTAATCTGGACTGATGCCGAATCATGCCCCACTATGCTTCGCAATAACATCTTCCTTACCAATATCCTCAAAGTATGGGATACCTTCAGACAGAAGTTGGTCCCCAAGATTTCATGATTTTCCTCATTTCTTCATCAAACATGGTTCCTGCCTGGAGCTTATCCACATGTTATCACTCTTTGGAAAAAGGCCAATGTCACACGTTTGGGCTGGTGTAGAGTCATATACCTTGAGATATGAAGCCTTCCCTATCTCCTCGAGTTTAGTCCAGATGAACACACGTTTAGCACATGGTGTTTTTCACAGTTTACTGAGTTATATTATTCTCTGTACTTGTTCGTAGGAATATTTCCAAATCAATGTTTAGTTTTACATGTTTCATTATACTTGTTGTATTGTATTCCATCATATTATGCATGATGCATCTCTCTCTAGACACACAATTGTATTTCATTCTGTACGTTGCATGAATTGTAATTTTCATGGTATCTTAATAAAATATGAAAAAGATATGAAGATAGATGGAGAAGATAAAGATATTTAAATAGAAGTGAAATATTAAATGTAAATTTAAGTAAGTTCTATATAAGTGTATGATTTTGAATATAAATAATTATACTTTATATTTTATGTCTGTAAATTGAAATAAAAAATTATAATGATAGTAAAAAAAGTTTCTGCCCTCCTCTTACCAACTTATTGTGGGCAGAAGACTTTTAAGTGTGCTGTAGATTCAGTGAGTGGTGCTTCCACAGTGTGCTCAACACTACTATTGTGTACTTCCATATACTGCAGAATGGGGAAATCAAGGACTGAACCTGGAATTATCTACATACAAAATATATTCTTTGCCACTGAACTCTGACAGCTCCTCCTCAAATATAGTTAAATTTGGATTGGTACCAGCTGTCAAACTCGATGTCTCGTTTGCCATGTATCTCGGGAAATTCCAGAGGAGGGGGGGGAGTGTGAATGTGTAAGAGTGAGAATGGCTTTATTGTAAGGCAATGCATCTCATGCAACTTTCTGAAGATACCTCCCTTTCCCAGGGATGTTGGCACCAGGGGGATGCTAATTAATCTCCAGTTTATCATGGTGGTGTGTGGACTGACCCTGGGCCAGTCCACAATCGCAAAGAAAAGAACAAGAGTCCAGTAGTACCTTAAAGACTAAAAACATTTGTGGCAGGATAGGAGCTTTCATGACCTGCAATGTCAGCTAGAGGGGCGCCCCAGGATGCGGCCCCTGCCCCTTCTGTATTGGGCACCCATCTGGTAGCCCCTGGTGAAGAACTGCATGGCAGTGGCCACCGTCCAGAATCCTTGCCTAGGATGCACAGGATAGTGGCATTAGGCAATGGTCAGGCTGAGCAGGGGCAGCTCATTGTCCTTGTTGCACCTCCACTCTTCCTTCCAGCTCTCCTGTGCCTTCAGTCTGTGGGCAGCCTCTCCAGGGCAGCTTGGGGTGGCAGGTGGCAGCTTCTCCACCAGCCTGTAGCAGTTGAGCTTCTCCATTTGCCTACCTGGATAGAGGGAGGGCACAGCCAGATCTCAGTGCAGACCTCCCTCCTCCCAGCTGACCTTGCTACCCAGCCAGCCCCAGCACAATGCAGGCCCGAGATAGGGGATGCTGAAAATTTGAAAGGGGGTGCAGCCTTATTGCCCTGCCACTGGCTACAGCCCTGGTTGGTACCAAAGGTATGTGATCACCAAGATGAAAAAATGATCACCAAGAAGCCAGAGTCAAAATACAATATCTTTAGTCCAAAGGAGTAAGTATGAGCCAGTATGGCAGAGTTTCAGACTAGGATCTCAGAAACCCAGTTTCAGATCTCAACTCTACTGTTACACTTGTTGGGTGCCCTTGGACCAGTTACACTCTCAGCCTAACCTACCTCACAGGATTGTTGTAAGAATAAAATGGGGAGCAGGGAACCACATATACTCTCCTGAGCTCTTTGGAGGAATGTCCTTGATAGCTATAGAAAACCATAGATCAGAAAATAAAAAAGGGTTTTGTCAAGAAATTAGAATGTAGTGAATTTCTTGTTCCTTCATTAACCAAAGACAGACCTTATATTAAACTCGAGGCCTGTGAGTTGAAGTGACCAAATGGAAAATAACTGGTTGTAGATATGGAAGAGGTGGTGATCTACCTTGTGACCTCTGAATAGCAATTCAAGTATATTCAAGAATTTTTTTTTAATCAGGCCAGGACTTGGCGCTGACACATCTTCAGTTGGGGTTGTTTTGCACTGCACCAGGGATGGGTGAGATTTCAGCTAACCTCTCCATCCTGTCATAAAGTGGCTCCCCCCTGAGCCATTTGTTGTAACAGCTTCATGTCAAAATGACTTCACTGGTCTTATTTTTGATAGAAGAGCCCCCGCTCTCTCAAGTGTTAGACCTTAAAACTGTTGGTTTTATTGTTCTTTGTCTTGTAGCTGGTACAGCTAACCAGTGTTCCCTCTAAGCTAAGTTAGAGTGAGCTGGCTCACAGTTTTCTAGCCTCCAGCTCACACATTTTTGACTTAGCTCAGGAAGGACAGCCCCAGAGCAAACTAATTTATACAGTAGCCAAATTGCTCACTCACAACTTCAATGCCAGCAATTCTCAAAGTAGAATTTTTGCTCACAAGACTCCACAGCTTAGAGGGACCGCTGCAGCTAACATGACTTATAATGGGCTAACCTTGCATATCCCAGGCCCGTTGCCTGGCCACATGGTCTCTGGACCAAGAGACATGGATCAGTGACTGACTTCTACCCAGAAGGGTAACATCTGGTAACTTTAAAGCAATGTCTTACTGTGTAGCTAGAACCTTAAAATGTAGCTTATTTATTTTATTCCTCTCTGCTATATTCTTTTGAAATATTCCGGCACTCTTTAATAAATATCTTTTGATTATGCTTGGGTGTTCTGTGCTTCAAGTGTTGCAATCTAATTTCAGTGCCTTAGACTTTAAGAGTCTACCTACCAGGTTGTCATTAAATCTCATTCTGCAAGTGACCTACCTTGCAGGGCTGATTTTCCTAATTAATTCCCAGTAAGGTTAAAAGTTTGCCCCTTGGCTTCTGACTGTGTGGTTAGTTCAATGGGATGGTGGCACACTACCAACTGGGATGCGTGTGGACGCACACCCCAGGATTTTGTGTGATTTTGCGCTCTGCCTGCCTGTACCAAGAATCCTCTGGATTGGATATTCTTGACAGTTTTAAGTAAGAAAAGGTTATGGCAACACTGCATTTGAAGCTCTGACTAAAAATATTGCACAAGGAACAGTTTGCAAATCACTACAAGCAGCACTGAATAAGATGCTTGCAAACCCAAGATCCTTGGAGGATCCATCCTCAGAACAAAACACAGATGCAGAGGCCAAATCCTGTTATACAAGAAGAGGGACCCGCAATATTCGTGGGGAAGGCTCCAGCGATCTCCTCTCCCCCCCCGGCCCCAGCAGCGGTACCCGAGCAACTTCGAGCCATCAGGCCCGCCGATCTTGTCTCTCCCCCCAGCTCCAGCAATCTCCTCTGCCGCCACCGCCGATCTCCTCCCTCCCCCCACCCGGCTCCAGCTATGTCCCCCTCCTCCTCCGCCGCCGATCTCCTCCTCCCCCACCCAGCTCGTCACCCTCCTCTGCTGCCGCCAATCTCCTCCTACCCCACCCGGCTCTGGTGATGTCCCCCTCTGCCACCGCCACTGATCTCCTCTCCCCCTCCCCAGCTCCGGAGGCGAGGCCCGAGCGGCTTCCAGCTGCCAGGCCCACCGATCTCCTCCCCCTCCTCGGCTCTGGCGATCCTCCCCCTCCGCTGATCTCCTCTCCCCCCACCCCCGGCTCCGGTGGCAACGACTGAGCGGCTTTCAGCCGGCAGCCATCGCAGAGTTCCCAGCCACCGCAGAGTTACTTTTTGGGGGATTTAGAACTTTTTAGATTTTTCTGCACACGTGGGGACTGCCGCACGTGCGCAGGAAAATCTCCCTGCCCCCCAGGTGCCCCCGATGTGCAGATTTAGATATCCGCACACAGGGGGCCACTTGGGAATTAGATATATAGATACAAACTACTGTAAGATTTATCAAGTTTATTTTTATTTCAAAACATATTTAAGAAATTACCAGATAGTGGTTCATTCAGTGATTCAGCGACGCTCCTATTTGTAAATTATTCTTATGGTTAATGTTTATGTAGCAATTCCAGTTGCTGTCAACTTTATCAAAGCTTAGAATCTAAAGTAACATGCTGCTTTAGACTGAGTACCATCAACAGTCATTTGGCTAAGGCAATCACAACTTTCAGCTCATATCATACTGCTTACCTCCCAGTCCTCAAGATTTTGCACAGCTACAAAAAGACAGCCAGCAATATAGAAGAGTTTCCATCCAATACTATCTGCATAATACAAAAATATTTCAACCATTAGAAAGCAGAATCCAAAAGCTCACATATATGCCCATTTTAAACCTTAAAACTGCAGTCTCTTTTGCAGTCTGCAAATTCAGATAGCATCATTCACCAGGAATTTCTCTACCAGCTTTGGCTTGTTTGTCAGTTCTGACTATTACAGGAACAGAAAGATCTGGCTATTATAATCCATGCCTTGAATGCTTCCAGATCATGTTACTGTAAGCTGCCTTTGAAGGCCACATGGAAACTTTAATTTGAAATTGTTGCAGTCCATCTTTTGACAGGAGATATATACTCTAACAACTTGTTTTGGAGCCCAATTCAAGTTGCTAATTTCAGTCCTGAAATCCCTCAAAAGCTTGCGAGGAAAGATTCCAAGGGCATGACTGCTCTTCCACCTTTCTGTTCCTCAGATCTGCCAGTGAAGCTCTATTCCTAATACTATCACATGCAGATGCCAGGCTGGCATCTACCAGGAACAGGTGATTTTCTGTGGAACTGCCTTCCTTCAGAGATTTGGATGACTGTGTTGCATGTAACATGCACTTTTTATGAGACCTACCAGGCTTTTAAGGATATCTAATATTTATGTAAAATGAAGAATTTGAGCTATTTTAACCAATTATTGATATTGTTTCTGCATGTACATTTTGTAAACAGCTTTGAAATCAATCTAGAAATGTCATAAATAAGTCAAATGTCTGTATTCAGTTATCAGTATTCTAAACACACTAGGAATGAGGCCTGTTGTGGAAATAAATACAACGGCTCTAGAAAGAGGTTCTGGGCAAGTGCCCCAGCCTTGGGCACTCAGTGTCAATTTGCTGTGGTGACCTCAGAAAGGGTATAATGACACAGAGGCCACTATTTTCTCCAGGGGAACTGATCTCTGCCATCTGAAGAGCAGTTGTGCCTCTGAGTGATCTCCAGCCCTCACCTGGAGATTGGCAACAATGTTTCCCCAGGAGGAAATGACTGGTTTGGAGGGTGGAGTCTATGGCACTGTACCTGTCTGAGGTTCTACCCTCATCAAGTTCCACCCCTCAAATCTCCAGGAATTTCCCAACCTGGAGGTGCCAACCCTATCTCCTTCCCAGCCAACGATCAACCTATCTTTATCTGCCCCTCTTGACTTCAGCTTTCCATCTCTCCCCTCCTGTGGCCTCTACCTAGGAAAAGTACAGTCTTTCTCCACAGTGGGGACCAAAGCAGCTTACATCATTCTCTTCTCCCCCTTTTGATCTGTACAACAACCCTGAGAGGCAGGTTAGGCTGAAAGTCTGTGACTGGTCCGAAATCACCCACTCAGGTTCCACAGCAAGAACCTGGGTCTGGCAGACCCTGCTCTGAAGTGCTAACAGCCACGCCACACTGGCTGTCCTGGGGGGCTGCTGCTGGTGAACAGGAGCAAGCAGCCACGCCTAGTTATGTCATGCCAGTCAGATGTCATCAAGTCACCCAGCGGGTGCTGCCAGGTCTAGGGTAGCCAACCTCCAGGTGGTGCCTGAAGATCGCCTGGTATCACAACTGAACTCCAGACAACAGATCTCTCTCCCCCTGGAGAAAATAACTGCTTTGGAGGGTGAACTCCATGGCATTTTATTCAGCTGAGACCTCTGCCCTCCCCAAATTCTCTGAGTATTTCCCAACCTGGAGCTGGCAACCCTAGTCAGAACTGGCACCAATGAGTTCCCCACAAAGGCCAAAGTAGGCCTGGAAAAGGCCTCCTGCCCCTGCCTTTTTACTGACAGAACCAACTTCCACAACATATAGAACCAAGCTTGGTTGCCTAGCAACAGCCACTGAGAGGAAAGTGAGCCCCACAGCAGGAGGAGAAGAGAATGGTATGACAGCTGGTGGCTCACCTCAGTAGCCAGCCAGCCGCAGAAGAGCCAAGCAGGAGAAGCATCTTTGTCAAGAAAGACAGTCGTTTTGGCAGTTTATTCTGACAGGGGCCAAGCCAGCAGTGGGCAGGAGAGAGAAGTGGAGCCAGCATCCAGCCAATGGCATGCGAGTACTTTTGAGTGGTGGTTGATGGGCCAATGACTGATGGAGCGCACAGCACAGCCAATGGGAGAGCTGGAAAGTGCCAATACAGTAGGGTGTGTGTGTGTGTGTGTATCAGAAGAGTTTTCAGAAACATAACAAGCATCTTCATTCCAAGCCAGAGCACGTTTATTAGTAACCTCTAAAACCCCTTCATTATGGTAATGCTGCAGGCCATGAATTTGGTAGCCAAACACAGTCTCTTTGTCTGGATGGGAAAAGGGCTATACAAGAACTGGTACAGCAAAAGGACTAAGGAGTTGGAGCTATAACTCAGGAAGTCTCTTGTTCAAAAGTTACTTCTACCCTGAATTCATTAGGTGGCTTTAAGCAAGTCACTGCTGGAGCCCCAGCCCCTCTCCAAAACAGGGATATCACCACTTTGTTGTAAGGATTAACAGAAAATTAATGTATGCAGAGAGCTTTGAACACTAAACAAACAACCCAAAAAACCCCAATACAATACAAATACTAATTATCACAATACAAAATACATGTGAATCAGCCCCATACCCAGAAAAATTTTGTTGGGGGTGCACCTGGGGAAGGTGGGGGGTTGGGGAGGGGAAGGGAAGGGGAGGGGCAGGCATATGTTGTCCTCCTTGCTACCTCTGGAGCAGATCGCGCAGGGCAGGCTTGGTGATGGCCTGTCTCCCCTGCTCTTCGGAGCCCAGCACTTGCAGGATCAACAGCCTGGATGGTTGCCTTGTCTTGATGACATCCTTACCCTTGCCATGTCATCTCCCCCCTATTGAAGAGGAATGGGCAGTCACCTGTCTGAAGCCAACTGGACTTCAGAAACAGCAAGCAACTGGCCGGCCTGCCTGCCTGCCTGGGTGGCTGGCTGAGCCGGCCTCTCGCGTGTGCACCCCTCCCTGACCTGACCTGACCCTTCCCTCCCTCCCTGTCCTCTTAGTTGCCCCGACAGCCAAGGGAGCCACACTGAGAGAGCAGCACCAGCGTCATGTGGCAGCGCTGCCAACCACCAGGAGCCCTTGCTGGATTGTGTTGGGGGGTGAGAAGCAGAGGAGAAGGCGAGCATGTCTGTTTGGGGAGAGTGTTGGGTTGTTTGGGGCAGTGCTGGGCACTCGTGCCCCCCACACACTCATGGGCCTTGATGTAATGTAATGATGTAAGCTTCTCATTCATTCATACACAAGTAGGAGAACTCTACACACTTTGGGAGATTTAGCAGGTTTATGCAGAAAAATGGGACTTTGTAAGTTGTATATGCTTATTTGCTCTATTCTCTGGGATGAACATTTGCCGATAACATTATTCTCACTGCTCCTTATGCTGGGTTTATTTTTGATATGCAAACACATCTCCAGTTACAGTAACTATATAACATCAACTACCCTGTCTGTAAGAGACAATGCAGAGATTTATAGCAGTCAGCACACAAGTCATGCACATGTGTGCCACTTCCCCAATTTTTAGAGGAACTTAAAATTGTATATAAGGGAGAGGGCCAGATCTATATTTTAAATTAACCCCCTCCACCCCACCTCTCATTTTATTCTACTAGATCTATCTGCAGGCTTTGATACAGTAGATCATGACATCCTGTTGAGGCATTTGAGGGCAAACGAGGTATCAAAGATGTGCTTTGGGCTAGTTTTAAATAATTCTTCACAGATAAGACTCATAGGGTTGCCACTGGAGATCAGTTATCTTCAGAGTGAGAGCTGTCTGATGAGATTCCACAGGACACAATCTTATCCCCCAAGTTACTCAACTTCTATGTATTGCCTTTAAGAGAAATCATTTATACCTTTGGAAGTGAATATAATCAGATTTATTTCCCTCTATCCAAATCCTCTGGTTTTCTGATAGAGGCTTAGAGCCACTGCCTGACTGCTGTGGTTAAAATGGCTGAAAGTGAACAGAATGAACCTGAACCCAGACAAGACAGAAGCAGTGCTGGTTGGAAAGATGTTGTGCTTCCCATTTTTGATGAGATTCAGCTGACCCTTGCTGACTTGATTAAGAACCTGTGGGTTATACTGGATCCATCATTACTGCTGGAGAAATCATGCTAATGCAGCTGCAAAAAATATTTTCATCCAACTCAGACTAGCCTGGAAGATGGCTCCCCAACTTGACATGGCCATACCTGGTTACAGTGAGACTGGACAACTGTAATGCACTCTACACAGATCTCCACTTAAAGTCAACTTGGAGATTCCAGCAGGTGCAGAATGCTGCAGCTCAGTTATTATCAAAAACAAGACAGTGTGCGCATATTACTCCCATTCTGCAGTCACTGCATCAGCTAAACATCCATTACCAGGCTCAGTTCAAGGTATTGGCTATTCATGGCCTTGATCTGCAAGACCACCTCTCTCCCTATGCTGCACCATGGCAGCTTTGCTTATCTGAACAGGCAGCCTGTAGGTATCACGCTGCAAATGGGTAAGATTAAGGATCCCAACCTTTGTTGAGCCTATGGGCACTTTTGGAATTATGATGAAATATGGTGGATGCAGCCAGCCACAAAATGACTGCCATAGTTTACCTTTAGTCACACAGTGAAGCTATTTGTGCAGTGGTGGCAGCTGCTGCCAAGGCAACTTTTTAAAAAATCTGCACAGGCAATCAAATCTCCAGTGGCCAATCAGAACCCTTGCTGGGCAAAAGCCCCACCTCGCCCCACATACTTTCTAAAAACACTTGGTGGGTGCCAAGGCAGGCAGGTACCATGGCACTCATGGGTACCATGATCAAGACCCCTGAACAAGATTAATAACTGCCTGTATATGTGCATTCTCACTTTTGGGTCCCACCTTATGGAATGGCCCGCCTGTTGAGGTCAGGAAGGTTCCCACCCTCCTAGTTTTCTGCAAACTATGTAAAACTGAATTATTCAGGAGGGCACAAGTAATTAAGGCTGTGCAGTAATGAAATGGGTCAGAAAGACACTTTGGTAAAGGGACAGGGACTGTGGACTATATAAGCATATATAGTACCTATTGTCTCTTTCTGTAGTATGATTCTACTGTGTAATTTCTGCACAATTTAATATATCACATTAATGCTTATTGTGGTTTGTAGAGAGGATTGGTGTGAGGGAGAGGAGAAGTGAGAGGAGTGAATGAAGAGACTGAGTTGCTGTGGGGTGTGAAAGATATCTGTGTTATTTGCAGAAGTCATTAGCCTAAGTGGTAAGTAGGGTTGCCAGGCCTCCAGCTGGGCAAAGCAAGGTGCTACTTTTTCTGCCCATTAATTTTCATCTTTGGTCTTTGACATTTGCTATGCTTAAATGGAGTTTTAGCGTTGCTTTTGCTTTAAAGGGAGATTTGGTGATTGCTGTTTTGCATTATTGCTGCAGATTTGAAGGAAGTAATAAAGGACAAACACTGATCAGGTTGCTTTGCAAAGATGATAAACACAGAAGTGCTTTCGTGCATCTCATACTATTCAGTGACTGAGCTGCTGCTAAATTCCACTTAATATAAAATCAAAAATATGGAGGGAGAGGGCAGATTGCTTGTATTGTACTATTCATTTCTGCTAAGTCCAGTATAGTATTTACTACTATAACTCCAATATGCTGACAGACTTTACACTGTGTGGCACCTAGAGAAGATTTTTGTTTGTTTGTTTCCTGCATCCATGTAATGATATTTACATTAGTCTGCCTGATGAAAGCAAATGGAGCTCTAAAGGGATATTTTGGGGTGGGGGGGAGGGGAAGTACCTCAAAATCAGATTTCTTTTTAAGTTCTTCCTGTCAGTATAGTTTAAATATCAGAGTAAGCAACATGCTATGTGCTTCTGCATAAGATATTGACTTGTTACCAGCTTAATTCTGTTTTCTTTTTAACATGGTTTCTAATCATATTTGTTCAATAGGGAGAGAAAAAACAATAAAGCGTGAAAAAAGTTTCCATCACTGTTTGCACATCAAAGCTCTGTTTAAAGGCACAGGAGCAGTCTAGGCTGAATTTAGGCTGATCAGTTTATTTATTTATTTATTCAAGTTGTATCCCGTCCTCCCCACAAGCAGGCTCAGGGCGGCTCACGCAGTTGGTACAAAATATCAATAAAACCATATAAAATCACATTAAATCACATTAAAACAATTCAAATACAAATGAGTTATAAAATCATAGGTACTAATTCTCCATCATTAGTTAATTGAGATGGCATACTAAGAGTGTTGCAATCAGACAATCCAGCTCATAGACTTCTTGAGTCGTATGATGGTCTAGGCCAGATGTTAGGCTAAGGGCCGGGCTCATTGATGGTAATGATCAGGGCGGCTGCTAGTCAAAAGCCTGGTGGAAGAGCTCCATTTTGCGGGCCCTGCGGAACTGTAAAAGGTCCCACAGGGCCCTGATCTCTTCTGGGAGCTCATTCCACCAGCAAGGAGCCACCACTGAAAAGGTTGCCCTGGTAGTGGCTAGCCTGGCGTCTTTGGGACCCGGGGTGGTCAGTCGGTTCTGTGACCCTGACCGCAGTGCTCTCTGGGGTATATATGGGGAAAGACAGTCCCTCAAATATGTCAGACAGTTGACAGCCACCCATACCCCAGCAGTTGGAAATTCACTGCAGACACATACCATAAAGGCAATCAATATTTCCCTGCAGCAATCAAAGTCTTTCAGGCTAAAACTCTATCTCAAATACTCTATGGCATTCCTATGTGGATTAATGCCTGAACCAGAAAATAGAAAATATTCAGGTCATATTCTTGCATCAACTTCTTGGAATGCTTAAATGTGTACTTTATACTGCAATTTGTGCAGAAATATGTTTGCACCTAATAGAAACCAAAGAAGGGATCCTAACTTTTAAATATTGGCTTCGAATTTATTACAGGGCAGAACTGGACGGCTTGCTTAGCTATCTTAAAAAAGACACTTATAATGTCATGTAGTTGGGCAGGATTATAGATAAGCTTAAATACAGAGGAATTGCAATGGAAGACCTCTTCCTATCTGATGAATCCTATAATTTTAGATTAATTAAACAGAGGCTCCTTGATTTAGAACTTACTAAGTTATGTCCTGTTCAATATTATATATGCTCGCCTGCGGCACTTGGTCTTGCTCAACCCATTGGGAAAATGGCCAACAATTTATGTGATCTTGAAAGCCCCCAACAAAGGAGAACATTTTTGTTGGCTAGGATGAATTCTTTTCCTTCAAATGTTGTTTATGGTAGATTCCTCCAAATTCCATATAGTGAGAGAGTCTGTCCTTGTGGGGCAAATATTCCAGATTCCATCCAACATATATTGCTGGATTGCCAGCTATATTCTAATCTCCAGAAGGAACTGTTTGGTAATCTCTCTCTCCCTCCCTGTAATCTGGTAAATGGGATTGACTATCATTGCTTATTAAAAGATAATGAAATAGAAATCACAAGGTTTGTTAGTAAATTCCTGGAGAAGTATATCAAAATTTATGAGGGGCACATTTCACCATGAATTATATATATATATATATATATATATATATATATACATACATATATATATTATTGTTTTTAATCTTGAACTGTATATTTTGATTGTTCCTATTTTGTACTAAGTTTGAGTATACCAATAAAAGGTATGACTGACATTGCAGACACCCGCCTTGGCCTCTGGCCTGATTGGAGAGCTGAGCATCTGGCATGACAGCTCTCTATGCACTCCCCCCAACATGGTTTCCAGCAGAAACGGATGTAAAATTGAGGGAGAGGGTGAAGAAAAATAGAACCGAGAAAGCCTGGTGGGTCCTTCCAAAAGGGAAAGTGAGGAAGGAGACAGACACCTAGACAGTGCCCCTTCTCAGACTGACGGATTGATTGTCCTTCTTTCTCACTAAGATTCATGGTTGATTACAAAGCACCAATCTACCCAGTCAACAGGACAGGACATTCGGTGAGCAATGTAATAGGATTAAGACTGCAAAAATCTGAAACAAAGCATGACATGTTTATTAGGCAAACTATCAAGACATTCACAGTGCAGTCCTCTGCAAAGTTACTCTATTCTAAGTTCATTGCAATTATTTGGCTCAGAACTGAATAATTTATCATGGAAATTGCTCTATGAATGTTTGAAGAATATTGTTTGTAGTAGTTTCAAGTATGTTATCGTTCATATTGGTAGAATGCACTTGGCATTTAAAGAAATGTGTGTCAGAGAATTTGTTGTTTTGGGGGGTTTTTTTGCATATTGTGCCTGTGTGAAACAAGTAACTTGAGGGAGACATCTAAAGTGGGGAAAAATGTGGCACAGAGATAATTGTTAACACCCCTTCCCTTTTTCCAAAAATGGCCACAAGTGAAATGACTTGGAAACTACCTAGCCTTTAGTTCATGTGAATTTTCATATTTGAGGGTTTAGCTTCCTCCCCAAGGCCTCGTAGAAGAAATTACATTTATGAGTCAATGAGTGGGCACATCTCTCCAGTGCATATAAAATGGAAAGGGGAAAAGAGAGCTTTTTTACTCTCTGATGTTTTATATCATTCTGCCTTAATAGTTGTTTCCCCCCCTTCCAAGGAAGACAGGAAGTCACTTCAGAGGAAGAGGCAAGTTTGGAGGAGTGCCTGGAAAGTGACATCACAGGAGGAGGTAGGTTTTTGGTGCAGTGTGCTGGAACTGACAACATTGGAAGGAGTAGAGCTTGGGAAGTGACATCACTTGACCTTTGACCTGTAAGTGACATCACATAACATGACATCACAAAAGTCTCCTGGCTCCACCTCCAAAGTTCCCAGATATTTTCCAAGTCAGACCTGGCAACCTTAGTGGTAAGTGAGGAAAATAAGCCTTTGTGGCTAGTCGATTTAAGGAACTTCAGAGAAAGAAGAGAACTGTACCTATCTGAAACAACTATGCTTATGCTTCTAAATAAACTCTGTTTTAAGTGAAAAAGACTGTTTTATTTAGAGTAAAGGAACCCTTTTACCTCAGAGCTGCCACCCCCATGCACTGATCTTTCTATCATTCTACCAAATATAACTAAGCAACCCTGTTCTTTGGATTCAATTGAGAAGTCTAAGGGGAGTGCCTTTGGTGGCAGGGAATTAAGTAGAAAATCCTAAAGAAGGCAAGGAGGCAGAATAACACATCATCTTAGAACATGACAGTTGGGTGCTGTTACAGGTGTTACATACAAAGTAGAGAGAAGCAAACCTTCCACTGATGCTTCATTTCAGCTCCCTTTTCTACTTGCTTCAGATTTCTGCAATCCAAGCCCAATTGGTTTATTTATTGGATGTCCCATCTTGTTGACTGTATTGCCTTATACCGTGTAATCTGTCTTGAGTCTCAGTAAGAAAGAGTCCACCTATGATGCCCAAAAAAATTGCTATCATAAATGAAAGTATGTCTAACAAATGTTGGAAATGTAAGAAACATGAAGAGTCTTTTTACCATATGTGGTGGACATGTGATAAAGCAGTAAAGTATTGGACAGAGATCCACAATGAGATACAAAAAATTTTGAATTGTACTTTTCAGAAAGACCCACAGATGTTATTGCTAGGTCTTAAAATGGAAGAAATAAATGTAGCCAAGAGAACACTATTATGGTACTTGACTACTGCAGCAAGACTGACTTTTGCTCAATGTTGGAAACAAGATAAAGTACCTGAAACATGGGAATGGATTAAAAAACGTTGTTTTTGGCGGAAATGGACAAGTTAACAAGAAAGTTAAACAACGAAGAAGATGAAACTTTTTTTAAAGATTGGAAAGACTTTCAAAAATATTTGTTGAAAAATTGGGACATTAAAAGTGGTTTGATTTGCTTTGACAGTTATTAAGAAGAAACGGAAGGAGAATTAGACTTTTGTATTGTTACCGTTAGTAAGAGAAAATAAGTTTAGAAGTAATTGTAATGGAATAAGAGAGATATTAATGGGGTTGGAGCAGTGCTGGAAGCCTGATGTGGGGGGAGAAAGGGAAAAAAGAAAAATGGGTATGTATTGGTATGTTTAAATTGTATGAACTTGTGATATATCCAATAATAAAATTGTATTTACAAAAAAAAAAAGAAAGAGTCCACCTACAAAAGGGTCCATCTCTTGTGTCATCTACATGATTTATTTTTATTGTGACCCAGGTACAGAATGCTGACTCATGTATACAATTCAAAACCTCTGCCAGGTACCCTAATTTTTTAAGGAAAGCACAATAGAAGCCAAATAAAGCTAAACATGTTTTGCTACAGCCTTTAAGAAAGACATTTTGGTTTCCAAGAAAGTTTCAGTGAGTTCTAATGAAATGTCCCTACAGAAGTTACTGAATTTTACCTTCACTGTAGTAAGCAGCAGCCAGGCCCACAGAAAAGATTCCTAGAAAGAGAAGAGAGAAATACAAACTCACTACAGCTGTTTATAAAAATTATCAGCAAAATATTAACCTTTGCTTGGCCTTTCTACTGTTCACCTTCATACCATTTCAAAGAACTGATAAATTGCTGTGAAAAGAAATCTTCATTGTGTTCTAATTGTCCCATGAACAATACCCACAAACAAGTTACTAGGAATCTCCCTAAGGTACCAAACTTAAAAATATCAAATCAGGCGAGCTCCAATATTTTAGGAAGGACAAAAAATGTATGGTATGTACAAAGATTGCAGTCTTACCTACAAGAAGAGACCACGATCTTATGCCAGGTGACCTCTTTAAATGAAGAACATTGTTTGAATGGGTTTCAACCAGCATATACATTTTCAGGAAGGAGGGGGGAATCCACAGAACACAAGTGCACTCACAAAAGCCACCTACAGAATTATGGAGAAAAACGGCAATTGATGCATTGCTTGCAGGGTCCTCCCAATTTCTTTTTCCCTGGGAATACCCTTGGTACCTTGAAATCTAAACACCAGATTCTTCAAACTTATTTGGTGCTTATTACCGATGTGCAAGTGCTGACAATCAAATATATGTACTTTTAAGCAGAAACTGCACTTTTAATATCTGCCTAAGCAACACTACATTTAAAACAATTACAGCTTTTCCGGACACTAAATTTCAAATTCATAACAATGAAACAATACCATAACAAGTAAGCTTCCCCCCCGCAAGACTGAAACCACCTTTGTCCCGTGTTTTGTGAAAAAGTTACTGTACAAGCAACGCTTGGTTTTAGTGCGCACATTTTAAAACTTAAAGTGACAAAAAAGGAAATCACGCTAACATTTCCCTCCATGTGCATTACAGCCAACAAATAATATTTGAAAAACAGAGGGTGATTCCTCCCACCCCCACAGTACACCACCCTACAACTTGATGGGCTTAATCCTCTCTCCCCAGACATGGCTCAGCCACCTCTTTCAGAAGGCTTCTTCCTGTTCTTGTCCTCCCTCCTTTCAAACTCACTTAAGCTACCGTTTCCCAAACTCCCCCGGACGGAAAAAAACGACGCTTCAAATATCATAGAGGTAAAGCAGAGAGACCTTCACACTCGGCCATAGAGTTTTTCAAAAATAGTTCTAGAGTGCCAAAGAGTCTAGAGTTGAGGTGAGGAAACAAGATTTCTATTCAATATCACTTCCGGTTCTGATTAGACATTTCTCGTGCGGGGCAAGTGTCAGCATATAAATTGATTGTTCACACGTGCAAGCGAATGGGTGGCCCAGAAAGTACTGCGCCACCTCAGACTGCACATAGCGGATGACATTTGAGAAAGTCCCGCTAAGTTAACGTCAGGAAGGGAAAAAACGACCCAGCCAGCATAGAGAATTCTTTGACCCAAAGTTGGAGAGTTTTGGGGGGGTTGTTTGTTTTTTGATGTAAAGGACAAGACAGAGCTAGAATCCCCCTGGAACCTAAACTGGTCCATTTTACCACCTCAGAGTTTCGCCTGCCACCTCTTTCTCTTGAACTTCTTGGCTGAATGCAGAGTAATATTTTGCTTCTTATTCTGGTTATAACTTGCTACAGAAGGGAGCAGAACTGAAAGAGATGTTTCATGGAAGGGGCCCTGTTAAACATGCTTTGGCATTGCAAGGAATGGGATGCATCCTCTATTCCAAAGACTGTATAACAAGTCGAAATGGAAAACAGTAAAAGTCGGATCTACATGAATTCTCATGAATTCATATGATTTTTACAAAATAAAACCACCATCATACCCTAGACCATGTGTTAGTTTATAGGGAGCACCACAAAAATCACACACCCACAGATTCATGGCCCCACTCCAGTGCAAAAACATGATTCCAAAGCATGGATCCTCATGAATTCATCTGATTTTTACGCTGAAACGAAATAAAACCACCATCATGTGGTAAAACATGTCTTAGACTATAGGCAGCACTACAAAAGTCATGCCTCCATGAATTCGTGGCACCACAAAAGTGCAAAAACGTGGTTCCAAAGCACAGATCCTCATGGATTCTCATGGTTTTTCGATTGGGTCACTCCAACATCACCACCAAATCACATACCATTCCATGAGCACAGCTTGCACCACAGAAATCATGAGTCCAAGGCTTGGTGGCAAATCCATGCTGCAAAAAAAGGGTTCTGAAGCATGGACACTTATGGATCCTCAGGGATTTTATGTTGGGTCACCCCAGACTCACCATTGAATCACATATCATGTCCACGGCCACAGTAATCACCATAAAAATCACAGATCCACAGCTTCGTGGCAACACCATGCTGCAAAAACTTGATTCCAAAGGACAGATCCTCAAAGATCCTTATGATTTTTTGCATTGGGTCACCCAAACATCACCATCAAATCATGTATCTTGTCCATGGCCACAGAATGCACCACAGAAATCACATGTCCACGGCTTTGTGGAGACACCATGCTGCAAAAACATGGTTCTGGAGCATGGATCCTCATGGATCCTCAAGGCTTTTGCAATGGGACACCTCAATGCACCATCAAATCACATAACATGTCCATGGCAACAGCTTGCACCACAAAAATAACAGATCCACAGCTTCGTGGCAACACCACGCACCACAAACAGCGTTCCAAAGCACAGATCCTCACCAGTCCTCGGGATTCCTGCATTGGGTTGCCATGAACTCACTATCAAATCACATATCAAGCCCATGGCCACAGCTTACATGAGAGAATTCATGGATCCACAGCTTCGTGGTGACACCATGCTGCAAAAACATGGATCTGAAGCATGGATCCTCATGGATCCTTGGTGCTCTTGAATTGGGTCTTCATGAACTCACCATCAAATCACATATCATGTACTCTACCACAGCTTGCTCCAAAGGACTCATGGATCCATGGCTTCATAGCAACATATTGCTGCAAAAACCTGGTTCTGAAGCATGGATCCTCATGGATTCTCAGAATTTTTACTTTGCTTCACCCCACATCAGCATCAAATCACATATCATGTCCATGGGCAGAGCTTTCACTATCAAATTCACGGATCCACAGCTTCGTTGCGACATCATGCTGCAAAAACATGGTTCCATAGCATGGATCCTCATGGATCCTCTGTATTTTTGCTTTGAATCACCCCAACATCAGCATCAAATCCCATATCATGTCCATGGGCGGAGCCTGCACCACAGAAATTATGGATCCACGGCTTCATGGATCATGATTCTGAGGCACGGATCCTCACAGATCCTCAGGATGTTGTCCCAAACCATGGTTTTTTGAGATTTAATGTTGGGTCACCCCAAACTCACCATCTACTAACTCATCACATTAGTGGCCACAGTTTGCACCATTGAATTTATGCCTTGATCACCTCAGCACCACCATAGTACAAAATCAGGAACCTAAAGTCCAGATCTCATGATATTTATGATGGGTCCCTCCAAAACTCACTATCAAATCAGACAGCACAGCCAGGTCCATGGATTGCAGCACAAAACACACCATTTTGTGATACCGACATTATACAAAAGCTTGGGTAGAAACATGGATCCTCATGTAGCCTATCAGTAAATGCTTAGCCCACCCAGTTGAGTGAGTTGTACTTCCTATGGCTCTTTTGGTTTAAAAATCTGTGGTTTACGTGGTGCAAGCTGTGCCCATGGACATGACGTGTGATTTGATGGTGAGTTCTTGGTGACCCAAAGGAAAAACCTCTGTTTCTGTTAAATACTGGGTTCTAGACGCATTGCAGTGATCAGCTCTGGTTTATTAAGTGATTCAGCAAACTACAAGACAAGCTAGCAGGGCTGGAGCCCTGCTTATAAGCATGCAAAACACCACACCCAACATACACCCACTCCCAGTGATAGGCTATTTACATTACACTGCTTATCTATTGGTTAGTTCCTGGATCCAGGTGAGCTATTGTTCTGGAGAAGCAAGCTCAGCACATTCTTGGTACAGCTGGAGGAAAGGCTTAGGCTCAATACATAACACCTTCAGAACCATGTTTTTGCAGAATGGTGTCACCACGAAGCTGTGAATCCCTGATTTTTGTGGTGCAAGCTGTGGCCATGAACATGATATGAAATTTGATGGTGAGTTTGGAGTGACCAATGCAAAAACCCTGAGGATCGATGAAGACCCATGCTTCAGAGCCACGTTCTTGCAGCATGGTGTTGCCAATAAGGCACTGAATCCATGATTTCTGCGATGCAAGCTGTGGCCATGGACATGATATGTGGTTTGATGGTGATGTTGGGGTAACCAAATGCAAAAAAACTGAGGATCCATGAGGATCCATGCTTCAGAAACAAGTTTTTGCTGCGTGATCTTGCCACGAAGCCATGGATAAGGACTTTAGTGCTCATGGACATGATATGTGATTTGATAGTGAGTTCATGGTGACCCAACGCAAAAACACTGAGGATCCATGAGGATCCGAGCTTCAGAACCACCATGGTGTTGCCACAAAGCCATGGCACCGTGAATTCTATGGTGCAGGCTGTGGCCATGGACATGATATGGGGTTTAATGGTAAGTCTGGGGTGTCCCAACAAAAAAACCCAAGTATCCATGAGGATCTGTGCTCAAGAACCATGTTTTTGCAGAACGGTGTTGCCATGAACCTGAGGATTCGTGATTTCTGTGTTGCAAGCTGTTGCCATGGACATGTTATGTGATTTGATGGTGTGTGTGGTGTGACCCATTGCAAAACCCCCAAGGATCCATGAGGATCCCTGCTTCAAGACCATGTTTTGGCTTCGTGGTGTTGCCACGAAGCCATGGATCCATGACTTTGTGTTGCAAGCTGTGCTTATGGACATGATATATGATTTGATGGTGAGTTCATGGTGACCCAATGCAAAAACACTGAGGATCCATAAGGATCTGTGCTTTGGAACCATGTTTTTGCAGCATGGTGTTGCCATGAGGCCATGGATCCATGAATATGGTGGTGTAGGCAGTAGCCATGGATATGAAATGGAATTTAATGGTAAGCTTGGGGTGTCCCAACACAAAAAAACCAAGAATCTGTGAGGATCCCTGCTCCAGAATGATGTTTTTGCAGAATGTTGTCACCGTGAACTTATGGATCCATGATTTTTGTGGTTCAAGCTGTTGCCATGGACATGTTATGTGATTTGATTGTGCATTTCGGTTGACCCAATGCAAAACCCACAAGGATCCATGAGTATTTGTGCTTCCAGAACCATGTTGTGGCTTTATGGTGCACCATGAATTTTGTGGTGCAAGCTGTTCCCATGGACATATGTGATTTGATGGCGAGTTCATGGTGATCCAATGCACAAACGCTGAGGATCCATGAGGATCCGTGCTTTGAAACCATGTTTTTGCAGCATGGTGTTGCCATGAAGCCGTGGATCCATGATTTTTGCGCTTCATACTTTTGCCATGGACATGATATGGGATTTAATGGTAAGTTTGGGGTGTCCCAACACAAAAAACTCAAGCATCTATGAGGATCCCTGCTCCAGAACCATGTTTTTGCAGAATGATGTTGCCACGAAGCTGTGGATCCATGATTTTTGTGGTGCAAGCTGTTGCCACCGACATGTTATGTGTTTTGACGGTGTGTTTGGGGTGCCCCATTGCAAAAACACGGTGGATCCATGAGGATCCGTGCTTCAGAACCATGTTTTGGCTTCATGGTGTTGCCATGAAGCTGTGGATCCGTGACTTTTGTAGTGCAAGCTGTGCCCATGGACATGCTATGTGATTTAATAGTGAGTTCATGGTGACCCAACACAAAAACACTGAGGATCCATGTTTTGGAACCATGTTTTTGCCGCATGGTGTTGCCACAAAGCTGTGGATCCATGAATTCTGTGGTGCAAGTAGTGGCCATGGACATGCTTTGGAATTTAATAATATGTTTGGGGTGCCGCAATACAAAAACTGCAAACATCCATGAGGATCCATGCTTCGGAACCATGTTTCTCAGCATCCTGCTGCCACGAATCCATGGACATGTGATTTCTGTGGAGCAAGCTGTGGACATGATATGTGATTCCATGGTGATGTTATAGTGACCCAGTTGAAAAACCCTGAAGGTCTATGTTTTTGCAGTTTTGTGGTGCCACGAATTTGTGGATGCCTGATTTTTGTAGTGTCACTTATAGTCTAAGACATGGTCTACAGTATGATGGTGGTTTTATTTCATTTCAGCATAAAAATCATATGAATTCACGAGGATCCCTGCTTTGGAATCATGTTTTTGCACTGTTGTGGTGCCAGGAATCTGTAGATGCCTGATTTTTGTGGTGCTCCCTACCAGGCCTCATTTCCCGCCAGAGTGCTGCTCCTGCAGTAAACAAGCCCGCCGCTCGCCCCCAGGTCACCTGCGGCACATCGGGTGAGGTTGAGGAGGCGCATCGACCAGCCGAGCAGGGGGGCGGCTAGGCCCTTGGGCAGCTAGCATATATAGGTGGCCTAGCGGGAGCAGCTCCGTGGCCAGAGCCGCCAGCCCCGTCCCGCTAACGACTCCTCCACCTACGAGAACCAGCACTCCAGGCCCGGTGTCAAGCCGCGCCCCCCGCTCCCAGCGGGCTGGTGGGGGAAAGCCAGTCTCAAATGGCCCAGGTCTGGCGTGCGATCCGGGGGAGGCGGGGCGAGGTGGCCGGAGTGCTCAGCTGGAGCCTTGCGGCGGGCAGAGCGGTGGCGCTCGGGGCGCGATGGTGGGGCAGCTCAGCTTGCAGGAGGTGTCGGATTTGCCAGACGACAAGCGGTGCCCCTCAACAGCACCCTCCTTTAAGCCACCCATGACCAGCCCTGGCTCCTCCTCTTGGCCTTCGCCCGCCTTAGCTCCCTCCGCCCTCCCCTTCACCACCATCATCTTGCCTGCCCTGGGGGCTCGCGCGCAGAGCAGGCGGGAGGAGGGAGGGAGGCCGGCTGAAGCGTGCCAAGGAGAGGAGACTTGAGGAGGAGGAGGAGCCCGGTCGCCTTCTCCCTTCTCTGCCGCCTCCCTCTTATCTCCCTCATCTTCTCCTCCTTCCCGGGCCGGCCTCCCCGAAGAAGAGGCGCACACCCCGTGCGCAGGCATTTACATGGCCGGGGGAGCGGCCCCCGTTGCCGCTGGGAACCAATGAGTCCCCCCCGCCCCGGGAACGGAATGAAAGAGCTGGAGCACGAGGCGCCACCAGCAGTGTCCTCTCAGGAAATCAGGGGATGTCCGTTGGTGGCCGCGCGCTCTCTCTGCCCTCCACCCCGCCAACCCTCGAGAATCTTCTCGGGGCACGGCGTTTATAGAGGCCTCTTGACTGGGTGGGGGGGAGGAGAGAAAGGGGCAGAGTGTTTCTCCGTATTTTTTTTGGGGGGGGCGAAGTGAAATGGTCCCCAACATGCTGAGCTCGGGAATAGGAGGCAGACATAAGGGGAAAGAAAAGGGGAGGTCTTTCTTGCCCCCACTCACCCGCCGGCCCTGCCAAGTCTACACACGCTTTGCTTGGAGTGCAGTTATGTCTGTGGAGCTGTTGGGGGGGGGGAGCGTTTAACTTCTTAGCTTGGTGGTGGGCGGTTCACCTCAGCCGGAATGAGACAATAGCTGCTCTGGCTTATTAATTGAACAGTAATGATAATGCCATTAATGGTGGCTTTACCTAAGGTTAAGATGGGTTGCTGTGTTAGTCTGTCTGCAGCAGTAGAAAAGAGCAAGAGTCCAGTAGCAGACTAACAAGATTTATGGCAAGGGATGAGCTTTTGGGAGTCACTGAAAGAATCTAGTAGCACCTTCAAGACTAACAAGGTTTGTGGCAGGCAGTGAGCTTTCCTGAGTCACTGCTCACTTTTTTAGATAGATCAAGATGGGTTGCTGTGTTAATCTGTTTGGGGCGGTAGAAAAGAGCAAGAATCCAGGAACACCTTCAGGGCTTAACAAGATTTGTGGCATGGCCTGAGCTTTCCTGAGTCACTGCAAGAGTCCAGTAGCACTTTAAAGACTAACAAAATTTGTGGCAGGCAATGAGCTTTTGTGGGTCACTGCAAGAATCCAGTAGCATTCTAAAAGCTAACAAAATTTGTGGCAGGGGATGAGTGTTTGTGACTCACTGGCAAGAGTCACTTCTGGTGATGTTAGGGGGTGTGAGATATGCAAATGTTATGCTAATGAGCTCCTGCACCTCTTTTTCTACGAAATGACCCCTGGCAGTATGATGGTGGTTTCATTTCATTTCAGTGTAAAAATCATATGAATTCATGAAGATCTATGCTTTTCAGGTGCCTCACGATTCCTATCCCCCATATCAAACCAGAAACAGTTCTCTCCTGTATCTTGTGGGATCTCTCCTTAAGCATTTAAGATGCCTTTTAGAAATAACAGCCAAGTATACTTTATTTTAGAGATTATACAAAGGATAGTATGTGTGTGGCAGTTCGAGGGAGTTCTAAATTTTGATCCTTTGGATTGCAGGCACACACTCAAAACACTCTATGTGGGTGTTTTTGCAAGCGCCGCATAAAAGTAATGATTATTAGATCTTGCGACCGCATGTCATTATTTCTCCTCTGCAGATGCATCAGAAAGAAAGCAGAAAACAAGCCACCTTAAAAAAGGCACCCACACCTGCAAGAGTAAGCTGCAGCAGTTGCCGCCTCTGCTGAAATATCATCTGTGCAAAGGAATTAAACGGAAGGAAAGAAAAGCAGACACAATACCTTGTAGCACAATTCACTTATGTCACAAATGGCATCACTAGGAGAAATTAAATAGCACCACAGCTAAAAACTGATGCACGCAGGTATCACCATTTAAAAACAATCCAGAGCACAAGCAGGGGATCCTGAACAGCCCCAAAGAAGGATGGAACTGGTTCTCCCCCCCCCCATCTGGGGTGTAGCCTTGTTTCTCCTCTCTCTGCTCCTGCCATTTGCAAGCGTTCATTGTAGACCTAAGAGCTGTCACGTAGTCGCAAGCTTTTTTGTGGAAGTGCAAGAGACAGCGCCCCCTTGCCAAAGAGAAGTGAATAGCAATATCTTCCAGTTACCATGAGGTGTTTCCAAAAACATAAAGTGGGGACACTGGCAGTGATGCTCTGCGGAAGGCCAGTCTTCAAGATTATATTCTATTATTAAACAAACACACAACCACTTTAGAATTCATTGTTATTGTCTGTCTTTTTAAAATTAAGCTCCCTTTTCCTTCTAGTCTTTTCTTACATTAGCCAGCCATTAGTGTATTTATTTTGGATAGCAATTTGTTATATATTTTGTTTGGGCTATTGGATAAATATCCTATTCAGAGCATGTGAAAGAATTAGTGGACCTATGGTAAGCATTCATGAGTTTATTGTTCTCCAGTAGATACGTCAGCTGCTAGTACAGAGGAACAGGAATGGCAGCTGCAGGGGGCTGAAGCGAGGAAGGCATGGTGAAGAGAACTGTTGCCATGTGGAAGCAGCCTTTCTGTTTATCTTATAGTTTGTCTAATAAAAAAAATTACTTTGCTCTATGGCTTTAATTATCTAAAACAATGAGAAAGAATGCCTTCCCCACGAGGATTCACTTCCTCAAACCCATTTCTGCGTTGTTAAACTTAGCCATTGTTTCACAGGCACCTTTGGATTCTCATGTTGTACTGGGTTCAGACGCGTGATTTCAGCTCATAGTTTATTTTAGCTCCAACACAAGACAACTGAGCAGGACTGGAGGCCTGCTTAAGTCCCCATTGGAAAACCACCCCATGCTTAAAACATTAGCACTCTTGCAATATTTTGTTTATTTAACAGTGTCTGATAACTCACACCTCTTGCTCTGAATTATTGCATCAAAATGTCTGTGCTGTTGCAATCTTGAGTATGCTGTTCAGGTGTGTATCTGTAAGCTGCAAACCTATGATGACGCAGCAGCAGTAGAACTGGAAGAAGAAGCAGAAGACAACCAGTTCCACTGCAGGCCTGATAGAAGCCCTCCGGGTGCCTAATCCGCCCCCCGGGCCACATGTTTGACACCCCTGCTGTAGACCTTTACTGGTGGTGTATACTCTGAGGAAGGCTTTTGCTCCAAAGTTACAAGAACTTTCAACAAATCTTAACTGGTAAAATGACTCAAATAGGAAAGCTGCTTTCTGAAGAAGCTAGAGCAGACCATTGAACTAATATAGTGCATAGGGTTGCCAGCTCTGGGTAGGGAAAATCCTTGGAGATTTTAGGGATGGAGGGTGGGGTTTGGGAGAGACCTCATTGGTATGTAATGATACAGAATCCACCTTCCAAAGCAGCTATTTTCTCCAAGGTCATCTGGAGATCAGTTGTAATAGCAGGAGATCTCCAGGTGCCACCTAGTGATTGGCAACCCGATTAGTAGTTAAGAATATGATTAGTGATCTGAGATGTACCTGATTCAAATCTTGCCTCTGCCATGAATGTCATTAGGTGAAAGCAGGGCTGCCAATTTATTTTATTTCTTAAATTTCTACTCCGCCCTCCCAGCCAAGGCCAGGTCAGGGCGGCTTACATAAACTCAGCATATATTTACAGTAAAACAATTAGAACGTTTAAAACAATGCTAAAGCCAATTACCAATAACACAGTAGAGGCTAGTATTATTGTTGCTGAATCAACAATGGCGACCATATCAGCTCGTTCTTCCCATAACTGGCTTCTAGGTCTATTTCAGGTGTCTTTCAGGGCAGGGATATCCCTGGAGATTTGTGGGCAGAGCTTGGGGAGGGTGGAGTTTGAGGAGGGGAGGCAGCTCAGCAGGAATGTGATGCAATAGAGTCCACCCTCTGAAACTGCCATTTTCTCCAGGGAATTGATCTTTGTAGTCTGCAGACCAGTTATAATTCCTGGAGAACTCCAAGCCCCACCTGGAATTTGGTAACTCCAAGCCACTGTTTTCCTAGCCTCATAAGAAGAAGAGCCCTGCTGGATCAAATCAATGCTCCATCTAGTCCAGCATCCTGTCTCACACAGTGGCTAACCAGTTCCTCTGGATGGCCAACAACAGGGCATAGAGTTCGAGGCCTTCCTCTGATATTGCCTCCCGGCTCTGGGATCCAGAGAACTAGTGCCTCCTCCATGAATCTATTTAAACCCATTTTAAAGTTATGTATTTCCTGTGGCCATCATTACATCCTCTGACAGTCAATCCCAAATTTTAATCACTCTCTGTGTGAAGCAGTACTTCCTTTTGTCTGTCCTAAATCTACTGCCCATCAGCTTCATTGGATGCCCTTGAGTTCTAGTATTTTGGGAGAGGGAGGTAAAAATTCTCTGTGTCAACTCTCTCCACCCCATGCATAATTTTATAAACCTCGATCATGTACCCCCTTAGTCGTTTCTTTTCCAAACTGAAAAGCCTTCAGCCTTTCCTCATAGGGAAGGTGCTCCAGGGTGGTCTTCCTTTTGTGTAAACATGGTAAAATATATTGGAAATATGTGTGTGTTGCAAGGTCTAATTCAGTCATATAGGGTTAATCTGTTTACCTTGTGTGCTATTGTTTAGACTGACCTGGAAGGGAAACCTGGCTCAGAGCCAATGAAAACAAAGCCCATGGAATCTAATTCTGTTTACTCACAATCATTGGTTAATACATTCAGGTGATTTCCTTATAGGGGTCAAGAATAAGAAGAATCTCCGTTACAGTTGTTGAGAGACCATGTGGTTGGTCTATTTCTGTAGCTGTAGAGATATAGCCTTAGATCTTTTATTTTGTAGCTTTTCCTGTGTACCCTTCCCTTGGGAATAAAGATTTTTAAACAGAAAGAAATGCCTCCTCTCCAGTGAAGCAAAGATCCATTGCAAACTCTGTATTTTTGCCAATTTTTCCAACAAAATATAGGCCTTGGATTATGAAATAATTTATGATGTGAAATATTATACAGTTATGCTTCTGTTATATCTCGTTCTGACTGTGGGTTGTAAGATACTTTAAGAAGGTTGGTTTTAGGGTTGTGTGAATACACCTATTTCCATTTCATATTTTTTTTCATCTGTTTTTGTTTTGCTCATTTTCATTGCTGGTGATTCTGATTCATTTGATTTTTAAATATCATTTTTACATTGTTTTAATGTTATTTTAATTCCAAAAAGCAAAACAGCTTTGCTTTGCTATCCTGTTTGCTCACTTCAGGCCCCATCTCAGCCTTTGGCAAAACAACCCATTACTATAGAATAAGATGAGAGACGGCACTCATGTTCTGATGTTGTCCTATGAAGAATAAGTGTCTGCCCCCAGGAGGAATAAGTGAGATGGCCAAACCAAATATAGCTGACAAACAGAGTTGGTGCCAGGCTTTTTTGCACCCTAGGCAAGCCTAACTATGTGAGCCCCTCCCCCCACTGCTAACCAGTTTTCAAAAACAGATGAATTGTAGGAAAAATGAAAAGCATGAATCTTGAAACTGTTGATTTTTTTTAAAAAATGTGAGAATAAATAATATAACAATCTTTGATTTTCTTTCTCAAACTGAAAACAGTTTTAGCACACAGATCACAAATAATTTTGAATAATCCTGTGAATTGTGATGTTAGAATTTAAGTCTCTTGAATGTTTTCATTTCAGGCACATCAAAATCTCATTTTCTTTTTATTTGCATTTTTTGTCACTAATTCCTTCAGGTTAAGTGCTGATGTTTTGGTGTGTTTATTAATTTAGCTTTCCATCTCTCAGCCACCTGTGGCTGAGATCATGTACTGCCAGTCATAGTTTCTGAGCCCCAGGGGCATTCATATAGCTTTAGGTGTGGGAGCAGTTGCAAAAGTGTGGGAGCAGTTGCAGAGTTCTAGTACAGAGGTATTTTTTTCCCTGCACTTGCTCCTCTGCAGCAATTTATTTATTTTATTAAACTTATGGATTGCCCACCTTGCAAGCAGGCTCTGGGTGATTTACAGCATCATGGAGATTAAAAATACAAGTAATATATAATCAAAACTACTGATAGTAAAACAAAAAAATAGAAGAGAAGAGATTGGATTTATACCCTGCCCTTCACTACCCAAAGTCTCAGAGCAGCTTCCAAACTCCTTTCCCTTCCCCTCCCCACAACAGGTAGGTGGGGCTGAGAGAACTCTGACAGAAACTGCTCTTTTTCAAGAACAGCTGTGCCAGAACTATGGCTTGCCGAAGGTCATCCAGCAGGTGCAAGTGGAGGAGTGGGGAATCAAACCCGGTTCCCCCAGATTAGAGTCTGTGCACTTAACCAGTACACCAAACTGGCCCAAACCAATCAAGATGCCAATACAGTAGTCCTCCTTTGCTGGCTACACTGCTGTCTCACACAGCAGGGCAGGGCAGAGTATGTGGGGGTCACAGAAGAAAAGAGAGAGGGTACCAGTCTTAATCTCCTGTTGCTGCTCTCAATGAAAAACCTAGTGGAACATCTCTGCCTTACAGGCCCTGTGGAATTGCATTAGATCCAAGAACAGCTAGACCTCCCTGGGGCCAGGGATCATTGGCAAATTCTTATCAACTGATCTCAGCATTCTTCAACATACTGGAGGAGACAATCCCAAAGGTATGCGGGTCCCTCACCAATCAAGGCCTTGAAAGTCAACACTCAAACCTAAGCCTGTCTTGGTACTCCACTGGTAACCAGTGTAGCTGGCGCAGCACAAGCTGTATGTGTGCTGTCCATGGCGTTCCTGCCAGGACTCAATCCACTGTATTCTGGAGCAGTTGGAGCCTCTGGGTCAGTTACAAAGGCAGGCCAGCATAGAGTGAGTTACAGTAGTCCAGCCTGGAGGTGACCATTGCATGGATTACCATGGCTAGGTTGGGGTGTGACAGGAAAGTTGCCAGCAGCTGTGCTTGGCATAGATGGTAAACCCCAGTGTGGCAGTATTTGTGACCTGCACCTCCACAGACAAGGAGGCATCTAGAGTCACACCCAAACTCCTGATGGAGTGCGCTGGTATCAATGGCACCCTGTCAAAACCTGGAAGCCTGAACCCCAACCCCAAAGCCTCCCTTCCCAGCTGCAGAACCTCTGTCTTCCCCGGATTTAGTCTGATGCTCTGCATATTGCTACAGCAGAATTCCCCTACTTTCTTCCCCTTTCTTGCAGCTATGATGCTGTCTTTCTGCCCATTTCTTTCCAGACACAGCCTGTAGCTAGAAATTTTTTACTGGGGGAGAAATGAGTACAATGGTGGTCAGCCCATCATTACTTCTTTATACTTTATTAGTTATTTACCACTTTTCTACTTGAGCGTCAAGGTGGATTATGTAGTATAGAATATTGTAATCAAATATAAAATCTAATAAACAATACAATAGGACAAGGCTTATAAAATGCAAAAAAAGTATCAAACATGCTATGTCAAGCAATGCAGAAAATGGAATTACAAAAATATATAAAAAACAATGCTATAAGAGCATGACAGAACATACAACAAATCAATAATATGTAGCATACACTGTGGCACAGATTACAGTCCTGTTCCCTATAAGCTTTATAAAAATGCCCTCACAAGCAACTCTTTTACATAGTTTGCAGAATTAAAGAAGTGTGAGAGCATTCTTCCAAGACAGGCCCAAAAGAGACAGTAACAGAACACCACTAGTGGTCACATACAGCTCTCAACTGCATTGTTTTGGGGACAAGGAAAACACACTGCACAGCCAAGATGCTGTAAAATTCATCCCCATGCTTGAAAGGAGATGGATGGGGTCTAAGCATAGGCATCAACTTCGTGGGGGCTAGAGAGCTGGAGTCTTCCCCAGACTTTTCCAGGAGGTGCTGAGCCTTCCCCGGGGGCAAGCAGCACCAGACAGAGCCTTGCCACTGCCCCCCACCCCATTTTGAAAGCGGAGGGATGGTTTGGGACTGGGAGGGAAGGAAGTCAGGGTGGGGGCTTGCTTCCTCTTGGAAGCTAAGCCCCAGCTCCCAGCAGCCCTCAGTTCAGCCTGGAGGAACTGGAGGGCTGCACGTGAAGACTGGCTTTCCTGCTTTCCTGTGTGCACAGAGAGAAAGGTAAGGAAGCGTGTTTGCCCAGGAAAGCTAAGTCTCAAATGCCTTCTCAGTTTCTTGTGGCTCTTTTAATTCCCTATATTAGCGAACTCCCCCCCTTTTCACTACTGACTATTTGGCTGCCACTTTCTTGCAGTCTTTCTCCCCTGCTCTTTCTTTAGAAATGTAAGCTACCATGTGCTCTTCAACTTTCGCGTTTCTGAGAAGGGAGCTTGCGTAGGGCACAGGTAAAGTTTCTTTTTTTAAAATTTATTTTAGGGTTTTTCAATACCAACAAACACATATTCTTTACAAAATCATTTCCATATATTTACAGAGTCTTTAGGTCTCAAAACATTTTCCTATCCAACTATAAAGTTTAGACCATCTATTTACATGTACTTAAATCGTCCATTTGGGAGAGATCTAAAATTTTACAAATTAATTCCTCCTTAGAGGGTATAGTATCGGATTTCCAATTTCTTGCCCACAGAATACGTGCTGCTGAAATTATATAAGATAACAAATATCTATCATTGGATTTGTATACCTTCGGTATTATATTTCATAAAATAGTCTCTGGTTTTAATACAAGTTCTTTGTCTATGATTTCTCGCAAGATCACCAATACCATCTTCCAATATTTTTGTATTTTAGTGCATTTCCACCACATATGGTAGAATGTTCCCATATTGGCTTTACACTTCCAACATTGGTTTGAATAGTTTTTAACACATTTCGATATCTTGTCTGGTGACCAGTGCCATCGATAAAACATCTTATAGACATTCTCTTTATATTTATTTATTTATTAGATTTATACCCCGCCCTTCCGCATGGGTTCAGGGTGGTGAACAAGAGGCAGCAAGCCATACATTGCCAATAACACATGGGGGCAATGACATATAAAATACTTAAAAATATAAAAATCAACTAGCAATAAAACCATTAGAACAGTGGAAAACAAAATATGTAACTCAATTAGAACCTGTCAATGCTCAACACTCTGGCGGCATGTTACCCCTGCTCCAATAATGTCCCACCAAGTTGTAATCTCATACCAGGGCCAGTATGCCTCGTGGTATCCCCACGGTGATGGTCCAATCGTGGTGGCAGCTCCTACTCAAAAGCCTGGTGGAAGAGCTCCATCTTGCAGGCCCTGTGGAACTGCATAAGGTCCCGCAGGGCCCTGATCTCCTCTGGGCGCTCATTCCACCAGGTAGGGACCGCCACCGAGAAAGCCCTGGCCCTGGTAACAGCATATTTGGCCACCTTGAGGGCTGGAATAACCAGCAGATGTTGTCCCCCGGACCGTAGCGCTCTTGGGGGAACATATGGGGAAAGGCGGTCCCTCAGGTAAGCTGGACCCTGGCCATATAGGGCTTTAAAGGTAAGCACCAGCACTTTGAAGTGGATCCGGTATGCTATTGGCAGCCAGTGCAGCGCCTTAAGCACCTCGTAAGCCCCATCAACAGCTGCACCAGCTGCAGCCTCCAGATCTGCAACAAAGGCAGCCCCATGTAGAGAGCGTTGCAGTAGTCTAGCCTCAAGGTGACCATCGCATGGATCACAGTGGCCAGGTCATCACGGTCAAGGTAGGGGACCAACTGTCTCGCCAGCCGAAGATGGTAAAATGCTGACTTGACAGTAGCTGCCACCTGGGCCTCCATCGTTAAGGAGGGGTCCAGGAGCACCCCCAGACTCCTAACCTCTGGCGACAGCACCAAAGGTGCCCCATCGAAGGTCGGGAGAGGGAGCCCCAACCCCAGACTGGTCCGACTCAGGCCCAGGAGCTCTGTCTTCGCCGGGTTTAGCTTCAGTCGGCTCCGCCTGAGCCAACCAGCTAAGGCCTGCAATGCCCTATGCAGGTCATCAGGGCTAGAGTCTGACTGATTGCCCAGCATCAGATAGAGCTGGGTGTCATCTGCATATTGGTGACACCCAAGCCCATAACTCCGGGCAATCTGGGCGTGGGGGCACATATAGATGTTAAATAGCATCTGAGGCAGCACTGCCCCTTGCGGCACCCCACACTCAAGGGGGTGCCTCCAGGACCGCCGACCTCCAATCACCACCCTCTGTCCCCAACTTTGGAGGAAGGAGGCAAACCATTGAAGGGCAAGCCCCTGAATCCCCATGTTGGCGAGGCGGCGGGTCAGCAGCTGCGATTGATCTCATATTTTTCACAGACTTCCACATCAAATCCCATTGATCTAACTCTATATTTGTTTCTATATCATTCATCCAATTAATCATTGTATTTTTGACTATCTCATCCCTTTGGTAGTCCTCTAACAAAAATTTGTATAGTTTTTGAATAAGCATGTGGAGAAACGCCATTTTGTGGGGCCGGGATAGGAGGGGGGCCATCAAATCTGAGGTAGGCTTGGGCCTAGTCTCCTCATTCCCCCCCTCCTGTCTCCAACCAGCAGTCAGAGTGCAGCTCCCTAGAGAGGACAGGAAGTCCGTCATGTTGGTGAGGAGATCTGCCCCAGAATGCTGCAGGAGGGGGAGCCACTTCCTGGGCGGGAAACTGCTGGGTTGGATACAGTGGAGCTTTTGGGCAGGAAGTCAGTCTGAGAGAACTCTGAAGGCAGTCAGGCTGGTGGCTGGAGACTGCTGGAGGCAGGATGATTGGACCTCCAGGGAAGTGAAGTGCTTGTGCCTGCCCTGCAGACCATCTAGACAGGGTATGAGTTTAGAGAAGGGAGAGATGGAGCGTTTTTGTCACTTTTCTTTTGATTCTTCCGTTCAGTGTTAACAAGCCTGTAAATAGTTAAGTTCAATAAATCCTTTTTACTGTTGACCTAGAGAAGTCCCTCTGTACCGCATAGTTCCCCCAGTCGCTTGGACACGTTAGAGGTGGGTTGGGGACTCCCTGAGGAGGAGAACAGGGGCAAAAGGGCCAGTTGCCAACTCTCTAGGGGAGCCCCGAAGATTATCAGGAAGCCCCAGGGTGGGTTCCTAGCAACACCAGAGGGAGGTTAGGAGGCTGTCCCGCCTAACCAGAGCCCAAGACAGGGACAGTGGTGACAGCGATACCCAGAAGTAGCGGAGAAAAACTGCCCCTTCAGGTGCCGGGTCAGGCAAAGGAGGGGTGGGCAGAGTGGGGCCTGCCAACTGACGTGGGCCCGTTCTGCCACAAAGCATATCACTTGACGAGAGCCAGATTTTGTCTATTTGGTTATTTTGATCCTCAAAACCTCTTAGCATATCCTTGCCAAATCTGTCTTTTAACATTATATGTTTCCACCAAGATAATTTATTTTCTTGTCTTAGTTTGTCTTCTGCTTTTAACTTATCTAACTGGTTTAGCAACTTTTGGTAACTCTTTTTTTCTGCTGTGTTATTAAGACTGGATTGATAAAGGCCTCCAAAGGTGATACCCATCTTGGGGTCTTTTTATAAAATTTATCTCTTACGGAACTCCATATTTTATTTAACGCTCCTCTCAACAGGCGTCTTCCAAAATTACTATAAATTTTGCCTTTCCCATACCATATGTACACGTGCCAACCCATATGTAGATCATGACCTTCAAGAATTAATATTCTTTCATTTTCCAGGTTTAGCCATTCCCTTATCCAAACCAACACTGCTGCTTGATAGTAAATGTACCAATTAAATATACTCAATCCCCCGTTTTCTTTGCTATCTTGCATATTTTTCCACTTTATTCTTGTTTTTTTATATTGCCAAATAAACGGCTTTATGAGCTTGTCTAATTCATTTAAAAAAACCCTTTATTTTGTAATAATGGTATTGTTTGGAAAAAAAAATAGGATTTTTGGCAGTATGTTCATTTTAATTAAAGCTATCCTTCCCATTAGGGAGTGGGGGATGGTCTTCCACTTTGACAAATCAGTAGCTATATCTTTTAATATCTTATAATAGTTATCTTGTATAATGGAACTACATTTGTTAGTTAACATAATTCCCAGATATTTGACCTTCTTAACTACCTCCATTGATGTTAGTTTTTGTAGTATTTGCGGGTTTTTTGGGCAAAATTTTTTTGTTATAATTTTAGATTTTTTATAATTTATTTTAAGTCCTGCTGCTGGGCCATATTGTTCAATGGTATTCATTAAGTTTATAGTCGATGTTTCTGGGTCTTCTACAATAAATATCAGATCATCTGAGAATGCTAATAATTTGTATTCCTGATCTCTCACCCTTAAACCTTTGACTGCTATATTTTCCCTAATAGAAGCATTCAGTGATTCCAGCGCAAAAATGAACAATAGTGGTGACATCGGACAACCTTGCCTTGAGCCTTTTTGGATTTCAATATTGTCTGTCATGTCATTGTTAATCATAACTTTTGCATATTTTTTTTTGTATATTGCCTTGATCATATTATAGAATAGTGTCCCACATTCAGCTTTTAATAATTTCTGTAAGAGAAATTCCCAAGACAGGTTGTCAAATGCCTTTTCCGCATCAAGAAACATCAATATAATCTCCTTCTCTGGGTATTCTTCATAATATTCTAACACATCAATGATTATCCGCAAATTATTTCTCATATATCTCCTGAGGAGAAATCCCATCTGATCATGATGTCTGGTTTCAGCTAGCACCACTTTTAACCTATTAGCCAATATATTAGCAAAGATCTTGTAGTCTGCATTTAGTAATGATATGGGTCTATAATTTTTAATATCTCTTTTATCTGTGTCGGGTTTAGGAATCAGTGTTATTAAAGCATTATTCCATGAATCTGGTACTATTCCACTTTTCCCTATTTCCTGACATACTTCTTTTAATTGTGTTGATATTTCATCTTCAAAGATTTGATAAAATTCTGCAGGAATTCCATCAGGACCTGGAGTGTTTATCTTTTTTTGTCTTTTGATTGCCTGAATTATTTCACACATAGTTATAGGTTCATTCAAAGCCTGCTTATGAGATTCCTCAAATCTTTTACAGCTTTTAATCAAATACTTTTCTATTGCTTCTTGGTCCAATTTAGCTTGCTTGTATAATCTTCTATAAAAATTCTCAGTTATATTTTTTATTTCTTGTAAATCATATTTCTCCTGATTTTCCTCATTTCGTAGTGAAGATATAATTATCTTTTCCCTTTCTTTTCTAACTTCATATACCAACCATCTATTGGGTTTATTAATATTTTCAATTTATTTTTTTCAATTATCACCTATTGCATTTTTCCATTTCATTTCTTGTGTTTTAATTTGATTTATTAATTGTTGGTATTTCTTATCTCTTTTTTTGCCATGCATTTTGACTAATAAAACAGCCTCTCATGAATGCTTTAAATTCCTTGTTGAAAGGGTAAAGGTGTATCTACAGTATTGTAGGTAGTTAAGAAGGTAGTTGAGGTAGTTAAGAAGGTAGTTAAGTATTGTTTATTCTAAAAAATTCTTTTATTTCTTCCTTACATTTCTTTCTAAATTTTTCATCTTGGAGTAATTTTAGGTTCATTGACCATTTAGTTTTTTTCTTCCCCTCTTCTTTAAGGGTAAGTTGCACTGGGCAGTGATCAGCAAAGGTATTGGGTAGTATTTCACATTCTTTCACTTTGTCGATCATAGCAGCAGATATCCAACACATGTCTAACCGCGACCAGGATTTATAACGAGCTGAATAATATGTATAATCTTTTTTTCTGTATATTTCTTGTTCTCCATATATCTACTATACTATACTCTTCCACTATTTAAAAAAAGTCTAATGGCAAAGTATTGCCTTCTCTTAATTTTCTTTTGCTCCTTCTTCTATCTATCTTAGGGTCTAACACTGCATTGAAATCTCCAATAATACAGATTTCATTAACTTCTACTAAATTAATTACTTTCTGAAGTTCTTTAAAAAAGGGGTTTTGATTATTATTAGGGACATATATATTAATAATTAAGGTTTTAACCCCATTTCTCAAAATTGTTAATGCTACTAATCTACCATCCTCCAAACTACACTCAAGCTCTGGATATAAATAATCTTTTACGTACATTACGTACTATTCCCAATTTTTTACAGTCTAAATATTTTAGAACTTTTTTCCTTATATGGGTTTCCTGGAGACAAATAATTTCTGACAAGTTTTTGAAGTTGATGAAATACTTTCCTTCTTTTTGTGGTATATTCAAACCATTGATGTTAATAGATATAATATTAAGTTGTGTCGATAATGTCATTTTTGTTTCGCTTCCTAGTACCTCTTGTTTCTATTCCTGAATTTATATCTAGTCAGGTACTGATAGGTATTTTTATTTGTCTTTTTTCTTGGTCTTTTCTTTGATGTCAAGTCTTTCCCCTTATTTTCTTGTTGAAAGGATAAAAGTTCTTGTTGTTCCTTCTGCTGTTGCTGTTGTTTCCCCTCTACTTCCCCTTCAGTTGCTTCTACAACTTCACCCTCTTCCCCTTCACTATCTCTTTCTTCTTCCTCTTCCTCTTCATTCTCATCTTCCATTCTATTTCTTTGAAGTCCTAATTCCTCTCCATGTTGGTCCCAGAAGTGTTCTATTTTAAATACTGAATTTATTCTGTACCTCTTAGATTTGTGGACAAACAATATTCCTTCAGGAACCAGCCATCTGAACATGATCGCAGTTTTCTTCAATAACTCAGTAAAGCTTCTATAAGGTATTGTCTCCCTAACTCTCCACAGTACATCCTTCAAGAACCTTATTTCTTGCCCTTGAATAATTTTTTTTGTTTTGTTTGTCTCTTTTAGTATTTTGTCTTTCAAATCCTTTCTATAAAATTTTATGTGGACCTCCTGCAGCTTTTTATTTTTCCTTGCAAAAGCCAAGTTTCTTCTATATATAAATTCGATCCCTTCTTCAATCTCCTTTTGAGATGCTATTTTTAATTGCTCTGCTAATTCAGATGCAATTGCTTCTTTCAAATCTTTATCTAGAATCTCAGGAATATTTTGGCATCTGATTACTAAAGCCACTTTATCCATTTCCAGACTAATCACTGTGTCTTCCAGTCTTTCATTTTTGCTTTTAATTTCTTGGACGTCTAACTCTAGGTCACACACCTTTTCTTTTATTTCCCCCTGATTTACTACAATTTTAGTAATTTCCTGCTTGTTATCAAAAATTTGTTTTTAATCTCGTCTGTTTCAGACCTAATCTGGTTTGACAGATCATCCATTTTTGCGCTTAGTGGTTCAAGCTCACGTTTAATTAGGGCAGGTAACGTGCTTTCTATTGTAAATTTCATTGCTTCAGATACTGCTCTGAGAACATTGTCTTCTATCAATTTGTTGAGGTCTTTCACAGAGATTTGGGGTGGGTGAACATTGGCAAACTTAGTTAAACCTGCTTGCCCTGATTGGCCAGGTGAAGGAACTGACCCTCTTCTAGGACCTCCTGTTGCCGTATTTACTACTGGTCTTATTATTTTTTTCCTACTATTTTTCTTTTACTATGTCTCTTTAAGATCACGCCTATGGTCTTCCACCTCTGTTCATGCGCTCCTCCATCCTATTGCCCTGTCGCAACCTCCGCTTTTCTGCTGAGTCGCATTTATTCCTCTCTGCTCCCCCACCTTTCTCATCTGTCGCACTTTTACAACCTCTGTCCTTCCGAGCCACCGTAGCCTCCGTCTCCTCAATGAATCACTCTGCTCCACACCACTTAATCACCAACAGCTGCACTTCCCGGCTCCTCCTCCCTTAAAGGGATCACATCAAACATTTCACTGGGACTACAGGAAAAAGAAAAACAACAACAAAGGGTTTGTAGCACTTATAAACTCTTAAGTTAGTATCTTATCTCTAACATTACTAATACTTCCTTAACCATCCCTTGTGTTCCTTTCACACTCTTTCACTGGCCATTTCTTCTTTCTTAAACCTTCAAAATGTTACTTGGAAGTAATACCTCTTACTTCTGCTGCTATCTGTTTCTCCTCTTATTAGTCTTTAATTTCCCCCCTCAAATGGCTTTCCCATTCTAATCTTACAAGTTGTAGAAACAATACTTAGCTTCGATTATTATTCTTTAGACTCTGTGACTCCCATGGCTCCTCTACAGCTCGGCTCGGCATGTGTTGATGTGTCGAGTCCCCTCTTTCCTACTTTCTCGCTTCAGGATTTGGCTGAGGAACACACCAGCTGGTCGCCTCCCCCTGGGTGTTTTTTCAACAATATCCCTTGCCAAAATTCTCCTCTCTTGAGAGTTTTGAGTTGCTGTAAACAACTAAGAAAGTCAGTGGGCAGCAGGAGCAGCTTCAAAATGCTCCCTCTGTCAACGAGCTCCACCCTGGAAGTCAGCACAGGTAAAGTTTCTGGTAGAAACTGAAGGAGATTTTTTTTAAGCCTGAGAACATGTGTGTGTGTGTGAGAGAGAGAGAGCCCCCATGTATGTCTAAGTGCGAAGAGAAACAGCCTGTGGGGGGAGGGGGTGGAAAGAAAAAGAACTGTGTGTGTGAGTGCCTGCATGTATGTCTCTGTGTGAAAGACAGACAGAAAGTGTCTCTGTGTATGTCAGAGTGTGAAGGAGAAACAGCCTGCCTGAGAAGGGGAGGGGGTGGAAAGAAAAAGAACTTGTGTGTGTGAGTGCCTGCGTGCCTGTGCGAGAGAGAAAATGCCTGTGTGCATGTCTGAGTGTGAAGGAGAAAAAGCCTGCCGGAGGAAGGAGGGAGGGGATTGAAAAGAAAAAGAACATGTGTGAGAGAGAGTCTCCCCCAAATCAGCTAGACACTGCAGGAATTAGAGTCCTTAAAGAGTCCTTTGCCTCTGTCTCTGCATTTGCAGAAATGAGTCAGTGGCTCATGTCTGAAGTATTGAAATATTTCTTCAAAATAAAGGAGAGGTCCTTGGGTCAAGATCAGACAACTGAACTTTGGGCTAGTTACTGATTCCTCCATTATGCTATATTGGTGCTGCATTTTTCCATTAGCTATGAAGGCAACAATACTAACCATCTCAGCCTGCAATCCTAGAATCACTTTCCTGGAGATCGAAAAAATGAGACACTTCTGGGTAGACTGGTTTAGGATTCCTCATTCAGAAACCTTCAGGTTGAAACACATAAATCCTTTTAAAATATGTATAAATAAATAATAGCTCTTTATTTCTTTTTCTGACCCAGAATATATATTTTTCACCAAGCCCTGCACCAAGATGAATCTTGACTCTCTATGTAAACTACGATAATTCTATTTCTGTAGTATTTTGACATTTTTATTAAAGTTTTTAAAATTCAGTCTTTAATAAACCCCCTCTAGAGGGCTTTGTGCCGGTTTAAAAAAATTCTATCAATCTAAAAAATAAAATAGGCATTTAGAATATTACAATACTGTATAGAAGTCAGCCATTAAAACCATCTCAAGCAAGGATTTAAATCACTTCTGGAAAATGTTAGGGCTCAAACTTTGGTGATACTGTAAAGGAAATGAATTCCAAAGCTGTAGGACAGACACCAAGTGTGCTAGCGTACTTTTGTGGTACAAACTTGGTTGAATCCACTAGGATATTATGCTGAGCAGATCACTTCAGAAAGGGCCAGAGATGCACAAAAATTCCTCTGTACCTCTGCTTCACTCCTACTGGGCTCACGCAGGAGATGTTTTCTGGTAGGCATTGGAGCATTCAGGAGTACTTTGCAATGTTCTTCAAAATTACTGTGGCTCAGTTCAAACATAACACGAGGCCATGATTTAACTAAACCTTGATTAGTGTGCCTAACTGAATGCAGACCACTTTACTGATCAAATCGGGACCCTCAAACCAGGATCTGAAACCATAGTTTGAGGTTGAATAACCAAAGTTAGTCTTAACTATGTTTTTTTGCAATATATAAATGAAGCCATGTTGACTTAACCCTGGCTGGTTTCTTAGCACCACTTTTTCTCATTCCTTTTTTTTTTTTAAGTGCCCCAAAAGAGGCATTTTTATTATTTTTCCACCAAAGACATGACTACCACATTACACAACATAATAGACAACACACCAAATACATAACAGTACACACTACACAACAAAAGACAACCACAACATTAAACATTCACGGGGGGGTGCAGTTCTCATCACATCGCATCCGGTTATACCCCTCCCACCTTACTGATCTAAGTATTATACCATTGCTTCAGTATCCACTAATTCTAACTTTTTAATTTATTCAATTCTAGTTAACATAAAGTTGATAATATCCATTCCTCCTTATTTCTTTTCATCCTTCTCTCTCCGGTCGTACCAGTCATAAAAGCGTTGCCAAGTATTTGTAAAGGCTGATTCATTGTATCCTTTCAACATCAAAGTCAGTTTGTCCATTTCTGCTGCTTCCATTATCTTCTCAATCAACTCCTGTTCAGTTGGTACCACCATAGTTCGCCAGTACTTTGCATATAAAATTCTAGCCGCTGTTGCTATATATGTTATCAAATATCTCTCTTCTCTCTGCACCTCTTTTGGAAGTATTCCCAGCAATAATACCTCTGGCTTAAACAAAATAGTACCTTTTATAATATCCTGTATCAATCTATGCACCCATATCCAGTATTTTTAACCCTCTCACAAGTCCACCACATATGATAAAACGAACCCACTTTGACATTACATTTCCAACACTTATTAGAGCATTTTTCATCAAATTTTGATAACCTATCCGGGGTAATATACCATCTATAAAACATTTTATACATGTTTTCTCTATATGCAACCGCCCTGGTTATTTTCACATTTATTTTCCATATTTGATCCCACTATTCCAGCTCTATGCTATAGCGAAAATTTGTTGCCCATTGAACCATATTTTTTTCACTGTTTCATCTATCATATAATCAGCCAACAACAATGCGTACATTTTTTAAATAAACTTCTCTTCCGGCTCGTACAATATTTTATCCATATCTGATAATGACTTCTCAAACCCTTTCTGTTTATCTCTTTATATCTTGACTGAATCTGAACTCTGTGCCACCAACCAATATCCTCGCCCAATTCAAGCTCCCCCTTCGCATTTATAATATCCAGATATCTTTGCGGTGGGTCTTCAGAATATAACCTAGGTAAAGTCACTGCTTCTACCGGGGCTACCAACCTAGAGGTTTTAACAAACCACCTCCTCCGGATGGTCTCCCATACTCTAGCAAGTGCATCCCGTATCCAGTGTTGTCTAAAATATTTATGTGCTGCCACCTTCTCGTCCCACAAGAACACATGCCAACCTTCTAAGAGATCATGGCCTTCCAGTTTTAAAAGCCTTCTATCTTCCAGCGTCACCCATTCCTTAAGCCATGCCAATGCTCCCGCTCTATAATATAATAGCCAATTTGGTAAAGCCAGGCCTCCTCTTTCTTTTGAGTCTTGTAACGCTTTAAGTCTAATTCCTGCTCTTTTCCCTTGCCACACAAACTTGGACGTGGTTTGCTCCAACTCTTTCAGTATTGCCAAGTTTTTCAGGACAGGAATCGTTTGGAACAGGAAGATCCATCTTGGTAGAATATTCATCTTTATCAACACAATTCTTCCAATTAAGGACAGCTTCAAATTCTTCCATTTTTCTAAATCTTGTTTCGTTGCTCTTAACAATTCTCTATAATTATCTTCTTGCAATGAACTGCACCTGTTCTTTAATTGGATTCCTGAATATTTCACCTTCACACAGAGTTTATATCCCGACTCTTCTTGCAAATGCTCTCTTTGCTCCAAAGTCATATTTTTAGTTAGAATTTTGTTTTAACCATATTAACCTTCAAGCCTGCCACTTGCCAGTACTCTTTCAAGAGCTTATTTAACTCCATGACTGAAGATCTCGGTTCCTCCAATATGAATGCCAAGTCATCTGTGTAGGCTAATAGCTTATAGTGTTCTCCATAAACCTTTAACCCCTTCACTTCTGGGTTCTGTCTTATCTCTTCTGTTAACACTTCCAGAGCAAAAATATATAGTAATGGTGAGAGGGGACAGCCTTGCCTCGTACCCTTCTGTATCTGGAATTGTTCAGTCTGTTCCCCATTTACCATAACTGCTGCTCTCTGTTTTGAGTAAATTGCTTGAATTGTTTGGGTAAATCGTTCTCCCACTCTGGCCCTCTTAAGTGTCTCTATTAAAAACATCCAATCCAAGTTGTCAAAGGCCTTCTCTGCATCTACAAAAATCACCGCCATTTCTTTTTCTGGATGAGCTTCATAGTACTCCAATACATTCAATAATCGCCTCGTATTGTGCTTTATCTGTCTTTTTGGGAGAAATCCTGACTGGTCTTTATGGATTGTTTTTGCTAAAACACGCTTCAATCTGTCAGCCATAAGATTGAAACTTTTACTCATTCCTGAATATAGAGATGCCCAGCCAGAGCAAAGAAGAAACCACAATTGAGTGATCATCTGTAAGCCAAATCCTGTTTTCATAAGCTAACCCTGGTTTTGGATCTGAACTAAACCCATGAAAAGTTCACTATCAAAGTTAGAGGTGGCCCAACCCATTAATGATTCTATATGCTTATGTCATATCTGAGCAGCATGGGAGCTGCTTTCTTGGGTCTTTTTACCATGTGACAACAGTATACGATTCTACCACAACCCAGAAAGCATGAAAATATGTAATGGATATAGCAGTTTGCTGACTGAAATGCATCAGTTAGATTTTTTTCTGCCAATTTTCAAAAATCAAGAAGCCAATTACACCCTTTGTTTTCAGCCATAATTTCAACACAATTTTTTTTACTGTATATCATGTGGTTATGTTTGATGCATGGGTGGAAATAATGACAGCAATTTTTGGCTAGTTTCAATGGGGAAAAGGTGGGGGTGGGAACTGAGTGATATATGGCAGTTAATGCTCCCTCTAAGCTGTGGAGTCTTGTGAGCAAATATTCAACTTTCTGAGCTACTGTCATTAAAGTTGTGAGCGAGTGATTTTGCCACTGCATAAATTAGTTTGCCCTGGAGCCATCCTTCTCCTGAATGCTCCAATGCCTACCAGAAATACAAGAATACAGTTTGGGATGCATTTAAAGCATTCCTGAGAGGATGGTTTATTAATCAAAATGCCTGGAAGATGAAGCAAAGAAAGAAGAAGTTTGAGAATATAAAGAAAAGGATAAAATTGGAAGAGAAAATGAAGACCTCTTTTGAACCTGAAATAATAAAAAACAGAATAAGAATGTTATAACACCAAATGAATAGCTTACTTACTTATTCAGGAGATAGCTAAAAACATAGAATACACCAAACAATATTATTTCAAAAATGCCAATAAACCAACAAGGTGGCTAGCTTACAAGCTCAGAAAGGAAAGAGAGAAACAAGTAATTATAGCATTAAAAGATGATCAGAACAAAATAAAATACTATCCCCAGGATTTAAAAAAATAGTGGCAAACTTTTATAAAAACCTATAGCAACAAAAGCTGCAAGATAAAGTCCACATAATTTTTTTTAAATACAAAATACTTTTTTTAAATACAAAATCTCTAAATGAACCAGTATCACCCTGTGAAATTATAGAGGCAATTAAGAAACAGAAAAAGAAGAAATCTCCAGGTCCAGATCATTTCCCAGTGGAAATTTATCAAGAATTTGAAGAACAGATATTTTTACCATTTAAAAAGTTATTACAAAATATAACCAAATCAGGAAAAGTCCCCGACTTGTGGAATGAAGCTCTTATTACTTTAATACATAAACCAAGAACGGATGAAAAAGATATCAAAAATTATCGACCGATCTCCCTGTTGAATGTAGATCATAAAATATTTGCAAACATACTGGCATCAAGATTTTAAAAAGTATTATTTCAATGTATTCATCAAGACCAGGCTGGTTTCCTCCCAAAAAGACAGATAAAAAACAACATAAGAACCATCATCAATGTTTTAGAATACTATGAAATACATTTGGAAAAACAAATGTATTAGCCTTAGTGTTTTTAGATGCAGAAAAGGCGTTTGATAATGTATTGTGGGAATACAAAAACTAGAGTCCTGGGACTGTGGATCATCTTTCCACTCTATGATTGCAGCAATATATAAGAAATAACACGCAAAGATTATAATTAATGGAGAGATGACGGAGAGTATAGAAATACAGAAGAGAACTAGACAAGGATGCCCTTTATCCCCATTATTATTTATTTTTACATTAGAGTCACTAAATGACCTGATGAGAAATAATGAGCAAATAAGAGGATTGAAAGTTAGAGGGGAGGAGTTTAAATTGCAAGCGTTTGCGGATGATCTGGTTTTTATATTAGAAAATCCACTATCATCTATTACACATCTCCTGGAGACAATCCAAAGATATGGGGAAGTAGCAGGACTTAAAATAAACTTAAAAAAAATATTAACCAAGAACTGTACTCAAGAAATAAAAAGTGAGATTTATAATACCTCAAAAATAAAGGTCACAAACAAAATCAAATACTTAGGTATAATAATGATGAACAGAAACAGTGCATTAATGGAAAACAACTACAAAAAGTTACTAGAAGAATTCAAAAAGAATCTAATGAAATGGAAAGATATTAAACTCTCATTATTGGGCAGAATAGCTACCATAAAAATGAACATACTTCCTCAATTTCTATTCTTAGCCCAAAATTTACTAATCTTGAAGAAGAATCAGTTCTTTGTAGAGCTTGACAAAATCACTAGGCAGTTTATTTGGTACCCCAAAAAAGCGTGAATTAAATGGAAATATTTACAAGATAAAAAAGAAAGAGGTGGATTCAGGGTACCAAATTGGAGCTTCTATTACCAAGCAGCATCTGCAATTTGGATTAAAGATTGGTTAACGCTAGAAGATGGAAGAACATTAAGATTGGAAGGTCATGATCTCAACATGGGCTGGCATGCCTATGTTTGGTTATAACAAAAATAAAATACACTTGATTTTCCATCAACATATTCTAAGAACTGCCTTGATAAAGTGTTGGAACAATTTAAAAGAAAAATGTTATACAAAAACTCCGAGGTGGGTATCTCCTCTAGAAGCATTCATTAAACCTACTTTATTGACTGAAAATAAGAGGGAACCCTATGAAAAGTTACTGGACAAAAATAGTGAACCAAAAAATCTTGAATTGCTATGCCTGATGAGTATAAATTTGACATGGTGGGAAGATACGCAATTAAAATCTATATATAACAAAGATAAAATCGTAGGTTTCTACACAACAAAGAATGAATTGGATAAAATATGGCTCTCATCCAACGACAAGATGATTCAAAAGATATATACATTTTTGCTGGAGAATTATATGCAGGATGATACTATCAAATGCCCTATGATAGCATGGATGCAAAACATAGGACACATTATAGATACTGATGACTGGAACAAAATATGGAAATCAATGCAATCCCTTAAATCTGCATCTTTCAAAGAAAATTTATGCAAAATGTTTCATAGGTGTTATTGGACCCCTGATAGAATTGCTAAATGTACTGCCATGGTTTTGAAAAATTATTGGAAATGTAAGACTAGTATTGGAACCTTTTTCATATGTGGTGGAAATGCGATAAAATCCAAAAATTTTGGAGATCTGTAAATAAGATAATACTAGAAATCTTGAATGTTAACCTTAATTTGTTACCAGAAATATATCTACTAAATATAATTCCCAAATTTTATGAGTTAGAGGATAAATACTTGATAACATATGTATTAACTTCATCAAGAATTCTGATAGCCCAATATTGGAAAACAGATAAGCTCCCTTCTAGAGAAGAAATAGCTTCAAAATTGTTAGATATGGCGGAAATGGACAAACTAACTATGTTAATTCATGGAAAAGATGAAATCTTATTCCAAAAAAGGTGGATTAGAGTGTATAAATGGTGGGGGGGAAATCTTGTGTAAAGACTCTGAATCTATAAACCAATTTACATGTATAGAATTGTTAATATGAAATAAAGTAATTAAAAAAAAACCTGGGTCACTGGTCAATGCCCTTTTCCCACAATGACTTTCCCATGTGATACTTAAAGATCAGCAAGGAAGGGATTCAAACCCACATGTGCAGATTACAATGGATTTCAAGTCCATCACCTTCACCACTCAGCCACCTTGCCACAACACAGCCTTAACTGACAAAGTTATCAACCACTTTATAGAGATTTTTCTTTCACTCACCATAACTACTTGCTTCAAAGGAGAATGAAAATTGGAATAAAAGTGGTATTCTAATGAATTCTGAATTATTGCCTTCATAAGTTAGTCACCTCCTTGTAAAGGCTGCATCCCCATTGAATTTCCATGGCATACTTTTGCAGAAAGGAGAATATTTATTGGGTAACCATGTGTTTAATTGATTTTTATATTCCATTCCCTCTAAATGGGGGGGAGGATATTCCAGCCCTTAGACATATTCATGAAGCTGGACATATCTATGAGAGACCATTAGCTTTGATGTCCAAAATTGAACCTCCATATTGAGAGACAGTATACACCTGGATGCTAGTTTGTGCAGGGCAACTGTGTGAGGTATCTGTTGCCCAGGTCTGTAGCAGGGGAGAGATTTGGGGGCAATGCCCCCCACAGATGACCACTGCCCCCTTGGACAAAAATTCAAAAAATTAAACCAATATTTTAAAAATGTAAGATGTGTGTGGGGTTTTCAAAATGTCCCTGGTAGAGTCAGAAAAGGTTCAGTCTCATTTTCTTTTTTCCAGGCTGAAAAATAAATAAGGTTTTAAAAATGCAAAGAAAAAAATATGGCAAAATACAAAAGAGAGAGAGTCAGAGATCCCTCCCTGCCGGTGTATACAGTAAAGCAGTCTGAAATCAAGGCTCTTCAATTGAAAGGACTAGAGGACTAGAGTAGGACCAGAAGTCACAGCAGAGCCAGAGCTGCTGCTTTTGCTGTTGCAGGAGGAGCAGCAGGCATGGTTGGGGTGCCCCCCTGGATATCCCCATGCCCACGGCTACACCCCTGCTGTTGTCTTTAATTCATATTGGTGAAATTCAGCCCTGTAGCCAGACATTTTTTTGTTTGGGGGGAAAACTGGGTGCAGCTCTATCTGCGCAGTCTCGCTCACTCCAATGAAAACTTGAGCCATGGGAAGACTTCAGCTCAAGACCCCCTGTGGCTCAGGCTCCCATCGGAGGAGATGGGTGACCACTGCGTGGCCTCGCTGGGTCTTCCTGCTTCCACAGCCGGCTACTCAAAGTTTGAGAAGCCAGCTGCAGAAGCAGGAAGACCCAGTGAGGCTGTGCCTCTCCCTCCCCACCTGCTCAGCCGCAGATGGAAGCAGAAAGACCCAGCGAGGCCATGTGGTGACCATAGGAGAACAGGAGAGGAGGGAGAGGCATGGTTTTGCCAGGTCTTCCTGCTTTCGCAGCTGGCTTCTCAAACTGAAGCCAGCTGCAGAAGCAGGAAGAACCAATTGGAAGCAGGAAGATGCAGTGAGGTCATGTGGCAACCATAGCTGAGAAGTAGGGGAGGGAGAGGCATGGCCTTGCCAGATCTTCCAACTTCCACAGCTGGTTTCTCAAACTTTGAGAAGCCAGCCACAGAAGCAGGAAGACCTGTTGAGCCACCCCTCTACCTTCCCTGAGAGAGCTGGGCATAATTGTGGGGGTGCTGCCCTCATCAGCCCCCCCCATGCCTACGGACCTGGTGAAATTGCCAAAAGCATCTGGCTGGCCAGTGTGGGAAACAGAATGTTGGGACTTGGTAGACATTTGGTTTGATCCTGCAAACCTCTTACTGTATTGTTATGAAAGCTGCATTACTTGTAGTTACCTCATCCTCATTTTTACAGAGGGCTTTAAAAATATAATTCAGTGATTGCATTGCTTTTTCACAGCCACTGCAATTTTTCAGGGTTGAGTGATAGGAATTCTGTGCATGCCCAGAAGTATTTTCCTTCCAGGTGAAGAGAAACACTTGGGTAAACCCTAGTGAAATCTTGGCGCAAACTGAGTAATTAGAAGAGACAAATTCTACATCCATAGTCAGGTTAGTCTTTTGTGGCAAAACCAGAAGCATATTTTGTCACCATAAAAAAACACATGTGTTGTAGTTTTTGTTTTCATTTTTAGAATCTATTTAATCAGATGCATGAAATAAATTCTGAGTCTGCAGATACAGCTATGCAGATGTTTGTAAGGAAGGAAGGGAAGCAGTTATAATTCCCATTAAAATGCTTGCTATGGAGTTACAATACCTTGTAACAGGGCTCTTTTTGTAGCAGGAACTCCTTTGCATATTAGGCGACATACCAGTAGTAAAAGGACCTACCATGCATAATTAATGAAGGGGGCGTGGCGGAAGTGACGTTGTCCTTGCATAATTAATGAAGGGGGCGTGGCGGAAGTGACGTAGCCCAGGGTCACCATGAATACTTAATGAAGGGGGCGTGGCGGAAGTGACGTTCCCCTTGCATACTTAATGAAGTGACGTAACCGGACATGACGTGGCCCAGGGTCACCATGAATACTTAATGAAGGGGGCGTGGCGGAAGTGACGTTCCCCTTGCATACTTAATGAAGTGACATAACCGGACATGACGTAGACCAGGGTCACCATGAATACTTAATGAAGGGGGCGTGACGGAAGTGACATTACTAGGCCTGACGTCAGCCTCCCCACCCCCCTTGCCACATCACCGGAAGTGACCCACATGACCCCATCACATGACCTGATCACCTGACCCCATCACATGACCTGATCACCTGACCCCATCACATGACCCCGTCACATGACCCACCTCATGACCAGCCCCAGCCCTGCCCCCTTGTCCAGCGCCACCCACTGTAGCATCATTGAACTTCCGCCTGCTGCAGCCCAACCCCGGAAATGGGGCAACCACCAGTGGAAATGCCCAGGTACAGCCATGTGACCCCTCTGACAACACACCCCGTCACCCCTGGCCAATGGCAATGGACTGGGACCCGCCCAGGAGGAGGTGGTTGAGGAAAGAAGCCATTTTGTGCGAGCAGCAGACACGCGGTCAGGCTCTTCCTGAGGACATGGACATGAACACTCCCGTCAGACCCCTGGTGCTTTCCAGTCCACCACCATTGGTGAGGCCTAACTTTAAAAGACAATATATAAGCAGTGATGAGGATGAAGAATTCATTCCTTCAAAGCTGTACTTTCCCGCACCCGTGGCTGATGAAGAAACACAGCTCAATCTGGATGATGAGAGCATGCGGCCTACAAGCGATATTTCCCAAATATGGCACGGACTGATGGAAGATCTGCCAGATACCCAAGAACTGATCCCCACAGAGAACTCCCAGGCACCGGTAAGTTCTGAAAATGTCTGGGGAAGAAAGAAAGAAAACAGGGTGTGGAATACAAGCATGCATAGGCTCCGTAGGTTAAGGGGGTAAAAAGAAAAAAGTAAAATGGGGCTTTTTTATTTTTAGTTCCTGGACATCAATGGTGAAGTGGCAAGCACCAACACGCCAGCTTTCGATGATGACAGTCAAATATGGGAAATTCCAGACTCTGTAATGGCAGAAGTTCCAGATTTCCAAGACCCAATTCCAGCAGAGAACACCCAGGCAGAGGTAAGTTGTAGAAAAATTAAAAAAAAAAAAATGGAAGGGAAGCGGTATGGTATAAAGCCTTTGCATAGTGCTTTTAAGTTACTTTAAAAATGCCTTCTCAAACCTTTTCTAACAGGGACAACCAACAGCTACAGTGCCACTATCTTTTGGTATTACCCCCTATGAAAGGGTCATGTCTCTTAGAAAACTACTCAAAATGAAAACTATTGAGGATACAGCCTTTATACCGCCTCGGCAACGTGAAGAAAGCATGAGAAGCATCGTAAGAGCCACTGTATACGCAGTGATAAATTACTGTGTTAGTGAATATTTATATGAATCATGTGAAGGTTGCATGCTCCAGGCCCCAGCACAGGCTTCCCATGATTGTCTTGTGTGGTCTCATGAAATAATGGACAGAAAAATTAAGTTCGTTTGTGATCAACTGTGTTCTAGTCCTATACTCCTAATAATTATTTCAATTTCATATGCATTGAAATGTCTGGCTCTAACATGGTTTTCGATTTATTAAATAAAGTTGGAGATGCAGTGGACTCCCGGCAGGCTCTTGAAACCATCTTGCAGCCCACTGATGAGAAGATTTTAAAGCATGTCAAAGGTTATATTAAAGACCTACATTACAAATCCTTTTTTATTCGCCAGAGAAATCAAAAAGTAAATGGTGTTACGTTGATGTGAGGACAGATTTACTATTTGTAAATAAAGTAACCTTTTTAAAAATTTCAGTGGTGTAAAATGAACTGGAAAATAAAAGTAATCATTTTGAAATTCAGTGTTGTTTTTCTTGCCCAGACATGCCTCAACCACAGAAAAGGGGGGGGAGGTTTGCTTTGATTAAAGCAACCAGATTTACCAGCAAGGATACCCCAATATCTAAGTCTCTTATATTCACAAAATTGGGGGGGGGATGGGGGGGGCAAATTTATATACATATAACTCTATACATATATTTCTTTAAAAATAATAATGGGTAACTTACCAAAACATCCAAAAAAGCAGGCCATGTGCTCCTGGAAAAAGCATGTTTGGGGAGGGCCAGGTTCCACAGAGGGGATGGGCTAATCCCATCAGCGGGTCAGCAGGGAGGTGGGCTTTTTTTTTTTTTTTTTGCACAATGGGCCCAGGAGGTTTTAAAAGGATTGACCAAGGTGTGGCCCAGCCTTTTCAAAGTTCCCTCCGCCAGGAAAGCAGGATCTCTCTCTCAAGGTAAGTTCCTTTCTTTAGGGGGTAGAAAGATACTGGGGGAGAATGGGTCAAAAGCAATTATTTTTTCCCCTTTTAAAAACTGTTTCTCCTTTATAGGTTTGGGGGAAACTAAAAACAACAACAACTGAAATGTCTGAAGGAAAATCTAAGCAATCAGGTATTTTATTTCTTTAGAAGGTAGTTTGAGGGAGCCCATGTGCTCTGAATGTTTTACTTTTCTGATAATTTGTCTGTAAAACTTTGTGGAGTACTGCAGCAGGGAATCTGTGCTTTATTCATAGCGAAAGAAGCATCCATGCCTGATCTCATGCTAGGCCTCTTATTGCAGGGACTTTTTCCTGGTGATTGCATTTTATATCAATGGAGGGGGATATTTTTAAAGAATCCAATAGCTAATGCAAGCTACTCATTTTAGCAAGGATTTTCACTTTTGGCCTTTATTTTAGCAAATAATAAGAAAGGAGCTGCTTCACAGCCACATGGCTCCAACTATAAAGAAAAAGAGACAACTCCACAGAATCTGTGGCACTCTATCAAACAGAAACAGCCCCCAGGTATATTTTAAATATTTTAACTGCATGAGGGTTTTGTTTGTTTGTTTGTTTGTTTGTTTGTTTTTTGGGGGGGTGTTGTGTGTTATTTTCAAAAATCATTTTACTTAATATTGTTTTGTGGGGAAATATTTTAAAGAAGTCAGTAGCTAATGCAAACTATGGCTTAATTTAGAAAAGATTTTCACTTGTGGCATGTCTTTATTTAGCACATAAGCAAATGTGAACTTTTCCTTTTTAAAATCCAGTTTGTTATTTCATTATTTGCTATTCTGTGGGTCTTTTATTTTTAAGCTGGCCACCTATTGACCCCAAAATCAGATTTTTATTTTTACTATTGGCTATCTTCTATTTAGTTGAGGAAAAGAGCCCCACAAACAGCAGAGATGATAGGGGCCCATCAAAACCACATGGCTACAAATGTAAAGAAAAAGAGACACCACAGACACTTTGGAACGCGATGAAGCATAAGCAGCCCCCTCCCCCAGGTATATCTTAAATATTTTAACTGCATGAGGGGCTTTGTGGGGGTAGGGGTGGGGTGGGGCGGGTGAAGTTGTGTGTTATTTTCAAAATCATTTTACTTTATATTGTTTTGTGAGGAATATTTTTAAAGAAGGCAGTAGCTATTGCAAACCATGACTTATTTTTAGAAAAGATTTTCATTTTTTGGCCTTTCTTTATTTTAGTGGGGGATGCTTCACACCCACATGGCCACAAATTTATAGCAACACACACACCGCAGAATCTGTGGCACTCTATCAAGCAGAAACAGACCCCAGGTATATCTAAATATTTTTTACTGCATGATATTTTGTGACAAAAAGGGGAGGGGGGTGGTGGTTTCCATGCTGGAAATTTTATTCTTTTTTCTCTTCTAACAGAGCACAATTCTCCTCAAAGAGCCTCAAATCAGAGCCACCAGCAGCATCCTGAAGCCCCTGCCTCCATTCCTGAACCTGCCTGCAAAGCCGCAGAGCAATGCCGTGTGAGAGGATCTTCAAACCCGCCCAAGCCAAAAGCAAGCGGTAAACCAAAAAGAACCACACACCAAACTGACTGTAAACAGCAACAAAAGGGAGAGCCACCCAGTAAGAAACAGAAAATGGACATTACCACTACTCCTATAACATCGCTGTTAGAGAATATGGCAAGGTTAATGGTTCATACAGGTGGTCAGCTAATGGCTGCAGCTAGAGAAGTTCCCAGTTTGCACTCTGCAGACACAGGAGCATCTCACGCTGCTTTCCAAGCTATAATGGGTTCTTTCACTGACAACTATCTAAAAATTATAAGCAGGAGTACCACTTGTATAAACAGGGAACAAAGGGAGCTCCGGCAAAGGGGTGCAGGGCAGGTCAGAGGGCCCACATACCAAATGAAAGCCAAACGCTTGAAACTGAAAAAACTGTGGCAAAGAGTTATGTTAAAGCGGCTGAATAATGCTAAAATGGTTAAATCTCGCCAAAAAAGAAATGAATCTCTTTTAAAGTTCCTTAACAAAGTTAGAAAGCCCAAGAACCCAAATGAGGGCATGGTTGATGGCCATTCTCCCCACTCAGAGGAAGAGGCCCCAACCACCTCCCATTTGGCAAGAAACACCACAGCACTCCCTGTATGTGCCACCCCTGAAGATGAAAGCTCCTTAGAACCAACCCCACAGGAGCTTCCACCATCTCCTGACCCCCCAAGGGTTTATCTAGAAAGGGAAGGACAGTGGGAACGGCAATTGCAGCGCTTGCCAATGGATCAGTATGTAGAAGTTTTTAGATTTGTGAACTTGGAACAGTTAAACCACCCATTACTAGTACAGGAGGCTATCCGACAATCTATTCAGAGGCTTCTCAATGAGCTGAGAGGCAAAGTCCAGGAGGGGGACTTAGTTCAGTTTCATTTGCAGGGTGGGGGTTTAAGTGACCCTCTGCGTTCTGTGAGGAGGCCAGTGGGGGACTTCCCTGCTGATGACTTCATTAACCAGATGGCAAACCTTATGCAGAGTAATGCGGAAATCCACCTTCATGGTTCCCTACGCTTAGTTATGACAGTAAACAGAAACAGAGGTGGAAGGGCGAGGCGTGTTATAGGAACCATCCTCTATAGTGAGGTTATTCATAAGAAAAAACAGCACTTATTAAATCCTAATAATACCAACAGTAACCTGTGTTTTGGGATAAGTCTCCTGGGGGTTATGTCGAAAAAGCTGGTTACTATCCCTGAATTAGCAGAAAGTGCCCGTCAGTTGTATAGGGAGCTTAAGTTTTATGATAATGAGCAGAAAATATTATTATCTGATGTGGCCACATTTGAAAAACATTTAAAGGTAAATATTGGGGTGGTAATGAATGGTGGAAAAGGCTGGGAAATTTTTCGAAGTGGGAGCCCTTCATACCCTAAAACATACTTCCTCCTGCTCCATGATGACCACTATTATGGAATCAGAAATGTGAAGGGGTTTTTTGGTAAGAAAAGTTATTGTGAGGTATGTGGTAATGTTTATAGCCACTCACACAGTTGCAAATACAGATGTCACTTATGTTTGGAGCCCCGTTGTGTTCAGCAGGAGGTGGAGGAAAGGTGCCCCAATTGTAAAGTATACTGCAAATCCAGAACCTGCTTAGAAAGGCACATGGCTTTGTCAAAGATCTGCAAAACTAAAAGCTACTGCAAATCATGCCATGCCTATGCTCCACAGAAACACACATGCAGGGTTCGTTGGTGTAAGCAGTGTAAGGAACCTGTTGGTAATATAAACAGCCACCGCTGCTTCATGCCCCCTATTAAGCAGTCTGAAATAACAAACAAATATGTCTTTTATGATTTTGAATGTATGCAAGAAACTGGCATACATATACCAAATTACATTTTTGCAATGGGTCTAGAGCAGGGGTCCTCAAACTACGGCCCGCGGGCCACATGCGGCCCGCCGAGGACATTTATGCGGCCCGCCGAGTGTTTATGCCCGCCCCCCCCGCCCGGAGCCACCGCCTCCTCGAGCGCAGCAGCAGCGCCCCCGCAGCCTTTCTTCCTCCAGCAGCCCTGGGCGGCAAGAGCGCCCAGGAGCTGAGGAGGAGGAAGGGGCGAGCAGGCTGGTCGTGGGGGAGGGGGCAAACGCAGCGGCGGGGCAAGCAGGCTGGTGGGGGGCAGGGGGCGAATGTGGCGGTGGGGCGAGCAGGCTGGTGGGGGGAGGGAGCCAACGCGGTGGCGGGGTGAGCAGGCTGGTGGGGGGAGGGAGCCAACGCGGCGGCGGGGTGAGCAGGCTGGTGGGGGGAGGGGGCGAACGCGGCAGCGGGGGAGCAGGCTGGTTGTGGGGGGAGGGGGTGAACGCGGCGGCGGGGCGAGCAGGCTGGTGGGGGGAGGGGCGAACGCGGCGGCCCTCCAACGGTCTGAGGGACAGTGAACTGGCCCCCTGTTTAAAAAGTTTGAGGACCCCTGGTCTAGAGGAATGTGATACCTGGGAATTCAAAGGAGCTGACTGTGTTTCAGACTTTGTTAAAAAATTCATCAACAAAAAGTTCCAGGATTACACGTTTCTAGGCCACAACGCGAAAGGGTATGATAATTACTTTATCATTAGACAGCTGTTGGTGGAAAAGATAGAGGTGGATCTCATCACACAGGGTGGAAAACTGATGTGCATTACTGTTAAGAAGCTGGGCATCAGGTTTCTAGATAGCTTAAACTTTTTACCAATGAAGCTTGCAAAAATGCCCCAGGCCATGGGATTTCAGGGCTGTAAGGGGTTCTTCACCCATTTCTTTAACACTGCAGCAAACAGTAGCTATATTGGACCTTTACCTAAGATGGAGGATTATGGCATTGCTAATATGATGCCTGGCGAGAGAGCAGAGTTTCTTTCTTGGTACCAGGAAAACAAAAACACAGTGTTTGACCTCCAGAAAGAGCTGGCCTATTATTGCCATATGGATGTTAAAATCCTGAGAAAGGCCTGTCTCCTGTACAGGGGAGAAATTATTTCAATGTCAGGAATTGACCCTTTTAAGTACATAACTCTTGCTGGTGTGTGTATGGCCATGTATAGGCACATGTTTTTAAAACCATATACAATTGCCTTGTTGCCACATGACCATTACCACAGACAGATAAAGAGATTTTCAACTGCCTCCATACAGTGGCTACTATATCTTGAGCGTAAAGAAGGCATCGAGATACAACATGCACTGAAAGGTGGCGAGTTTAAAATAGGGCCTTATTTTCTGGATGGTTATGCCACCATTGGAGGGCGGCACACAGCTTTTGAGTATAATTCATGTTTTTTCCATGGATGTTCGACCTGTCACAATCCAACCGAGAGAAACCCACTGACAGATTCTTCCTTTGGTGAATTACACTATAAAACACAAAGGAAAGAAAGTTATCTGAAAAGCCATGGGTTTGTAGTTAGGTCCCTATGGGAACATGAGTGGAGAGAGATGGTGAAGACTGACAAGGATCTTGGGGCTTTTCTCAGTGAGATGAAATTCCCATCGCCTCTGCTACCTAGAGAGGCTCTCTTTGGGGGGTGGACAAATGCCATTTGTCTCTATTACAAGCCCACGGCAGGTGAAAAAATACACTATTATGACTTCACCAGCCTGTACCCCTTTGTGAACAAGACCAAGAAATACCCTATTGGACACCCGCAAATTATTTATAAAGATTTTGCCCCCCTGTCTGAATATTTTGGCCTGATCAAACTTAAGGTGCATCCACCTCGAAGTCTCTTTTTCCCTGTTTTACCCTCTAAGGTGGGTGACAAACTTTTGTTAACACTGTGTCGCACATGTGCAGAGGCTAAGCAGAAAGTGCGTTGTGAGCATTCAGCAGAGGAAAGAGCTCTAGAAGGGGTGTGGTGTTCTGTAGAACTGATGAAGGCTCTAGAGAAGGGGTACACAGTGATGTCTATTAGTGAGGTATGGCATTTTGAGGAAAGTTCCGAAGACCTATTTGCTGAATATATTAAAATGCATCTCCGCCAAAAACAGAAAGCTTCTGGCTATCCTAACTGGTGTACAGATGATGAGAAAAAGGTCCAATACATTGCGGACTACCTGGAGAAAGAAGGTGTTCAGCTGCATTCTGAACACATAGCTGTCAACCCTGCAAAGCGGCAAATCGCAAAGTTATTTTTAAATTCTTTGTGGGGCAAGTTTGGCCAGCGTTCAAACTTGGTAAATACCACCATAGTTAGGGATGCAACCAAATTTTTAGAATATGCCTTCTCACCAGCATATGATGTTTCAGGATTTGACATCATTGATGATGAGACGGCAAGTGTGGCCTGGAAATATGCCAAAGATTCAGTGACTTTAACAGGCAACACAAATGTCCTGATTGCCTGTTTTACCACAGCATATGCACGGCTTCAGCTTTATGATGTCCTGGACAAGTTGCAAGATCGCTGCTTGTACCACGATACTGACTCAGTAATTTTTGTGAGCAGGGATGGGGACTGGAATCCTCCATTGGGTGACTATTTAGGGGATCTCACAAGTGAAATCCCGCCAGATGAACACATCACTGAGTTCACATCGGCTGGGCCCAAAACTTACGGTTACAAATTATCAGGGGGAAAGGCGTGCATGAAAGCCAAGGGCATCACGCTCAATGTTACCAATTCTGAAAAAATTAACTTTGACACATTGAAGGATCTGGTCCTGGACTACAGTGCTGAGCAGGCATCTAAAGAGATCCGGGTCCAGCAGCCCGCTATCATAAGGGATAAAAACCAGTGGCTCATTCAGACAGGCCCGCTTAAAAAAACTCTGAAAGTTGTTTACGATAAGAGGGTGCTTGTGGACGATTATAAAACCCTGCCATACAGTTTTTAAGATGGATGTGCGCTGGAAACATCCATTTTCTGCAGTACTGGCCGGCCCTAGCAACTGTGGTAAAAGTTTCTTTGTAAAAAATATTTTGGACAATGTTCAACATGTTCTTTCTGTTGTGCCTGAAAATATTATATGGTTTTACAGCTGTTGGCAGAATCTGTATAATGAAATCCACTGCAAGTATCCCTTTGTAAAGTTTGTTGAAGGAATGCCTGAAACCCTTTGTGATGAGCAGCCCTGTAATAAATTGATGATCATATTAGATGATTTGATGGACTCTGCTTGTGAAAATGCTGAAATTGAGAGAGCCTTTACCAAATATGTGCATCACCGGAATCTGAGCATTTTATTTATTACTTTCGTGGAAAAAGCAACAGAACCATCAGCTTAAATACTAAATATCTGGTGCTGTTTAAAAACCCCAGAGACAAATTACAGATTGCCACACTGGCCCGTCAGATGTACCCTGGGAAGTCCCAATTCTTTCTGGAGGCCTTTGAGGATGCCACACAAAAACTTTATGGGTATCTGGTTGTGGATTTAAATGCTTCTACACCTGAACCTTACAGGCTAAGATCTGGGATTTTCCCACCTGAGTGGCCTGTGGCATACATCTTAAAAACAAAACAGACAACTGCTGGGCACAAAAGGAAACGACCAGCACCCTAAACTGTTTCCCCTGAAACCTCAAAACGACAACATGTCTAGCTGTATAAAGAGAAATTTGCCCCTTCTAAAGATACTTATCAAGGCGTCCCCGAAACAGAGGAAAGCCATTCTCTGCTCAGCCTCAGATGATCTGGTTGCAGCTATCTCAGAAATTGCTCTCAACACTTTAAAAGGGAACATCCCCCTCTCGCCTCGCCAGGTGTGTGTGTTGAGGAAAAGGCGAAATTTTATTAAAAACCTGACTAACAAAAGAATATCTTTGAAAAAGAAGAAGCAGCTGGTGAAACAATCTGGGGGGTTTATCGCGCCTCTGTTAAGTTTTGCTATCCCTCTCATAACTGGCCTCTTAACAAGCCAGTGATGGAATATGCTGAAAAAATGTACCTTGTTCCTAGTCATCAGCTGGAACAATTAAGGAACCCACCTCCCCCTAAGGATGAGAACATCAGAACCAACACAATGCATTCCTTAGATACTGAAATGAAGGGGTTCTCCAAAGGCATGACTTAACTGAATATGAGAAGGCCAAGTATTTTGACATGCTGCTTCAGAAATTTTTAGCTCATGTGAAGCAGGGCGAAACTGAGAAATCTAAACTGAGCCTGTTTCTGCCTCAACCAGAGGTAACCTCTGTAGAAAGCCCTACAAGTTCTGATTTGGTCTCCCAAGAAATAATAGACAACCTTCCTGAAAGATATCAGAACCGGGCAAAGGTGCTGTTGAACAAAATGAAACAAAACAAAAATGTTTCTTCTTGGGATGACCATGGAACTTTTGTATATAGAGGGCAAAACATAAAGGCGATCACTCAAACGAATGACGTGCCTAGCCATCGCAGGCCTAAAGGCTGGGATGTTTTCCTGAAGGCCATGGCTGAACTGAATGTACCATCTTCTGTTGTGGGGAACACAACTAATCGCCAAGCTTTGGAGCATCTAAAGAACCCTACCTCTGTTACAGAGACACCGCTCCATCTTTCTCACAGAGCCTCTAAAAAGCGCCACACTACAACACCCCCAGCTGGATAAGCTTGTAATTATGTAAAATAAAACTGTTGTTTAAATTGAATTTGTGTTTGTTTGTTTTAAAGAACAGACAGACAAAAAGTCATATTTTAAGCCCACAAGGGGGCACTTTATTGGGATACAATGTTGTGGTGGTGGCAGCGGAACTCGTTGCAAGATACACATGCCTGGGCTTGCACAAAGAGGATTGGAACATGTCTGGGCACACCACTCTTGTTTTTTACAAATTGCTCCACCATTTGGTCATTCTGGGCTAAATCGTCAGAATACAGTTCTTGAATCTGTTCAAAAGAAAGGCCCTTACTGCGCAGCTGCAGGAAAAATATGCAGTGATGTCCACAGACCACAGAGTCAGATGCTTGCAGTTGCCTGGTTTGAAATACAGTCTCACTGGCATTTTTTCTAAAAAATCTGACAATGTTTTTTGGAAATAAGGGATTGTCTGGATGATGTCCATAACTGTCGAAAAACTCGCCATGCCCATCCCTTGCCAAGTATATGGCTAGCCAGTGTTCTCCAGGGAGGTTATGGGGGTGGGTATTCACAACTAGCAGCGCTGGTCTTTTATACAGTCTCTGTTTGGGTAGCCAGTCACTTGGAAATACACCCAAGAAAGTCTTTCTGGTGTAGGGGTTTGTTGATAACAAAGATGTTAGCTGCAGGGTATCCATTTTACATATAGTCAAATAAAACATTCCGCCTGTGATTTATCTCTATCACATTGTCAAAAACCCCATAGACAACCATGTTGACAGTGTGAGGCAATGCTCTAGCAAAGCGTATTTCAGCCCGCAGGTTCCCAGTTTTAATCAAGGAATAGTGGTCTGCACATTCCTGATCTGGGGAAAGGTCAAAAGCAAATAGCGTGTAGCCCCGTGCAAACTCCTCACGGTTAACTAATAAAGATCTGTCTTTCATGTGTTTACCAGTCGCCTGAACCAGATGCATGTATTCCCTCACGCAGTTTCCAGCTTCAAAGTCCGGTTGCAGTGGCTTCGCAGGAATCTGCTCACCGTCCATGTAGAGAGCCACAAAATTGATGTCATAATGCTTAAAGTTAAATGGGTTTTTATTATGGGTTCCGCTGAAGGAATCGTTATCCACCAGGCCAATCACTAGCAGCTTGGGCAATTGACCCAGGAACAAATTCTCCTGGTTGCTGACACGGCTCCCTGCAGGGATGCTAAACACTTTCATGCCCACGCGATCCACAGGATATTTGGCGTTAGCTGTGAAGAGCGCCTCTGCGTGGCCTAAACGGACACCAGGAGCTACTCTTACTTTCTTTACAAAAAGGGAGGCAGACAAGATTTGTAATTTGCACCCCCCTGTTTGGATCATCCGTCATGAGGCAAAAGGCATTTTTGCTGCGTGTCAGTTTAATTTTTATATCCACCCCATTTAACAGTAGTTTTTCTTGGAAAAAGAGATCACTGTGGAGACGCCCCAGCAAATCTATTTTTCTGCTTTCTGCCGTGAGGGTCGCTCTTTTAACAAACCCTTTGTTATCTCCATCCAGGGCAGTTGACTCATGTTCTCCAGGCGTGTCTTTGTAAAACAGGCCTGCAGAGAACTGCGTTGATAGGGCATCATCGCTATAATTAAGGATGGCTTCTATAAAGGCCCTGTATGGGTAGCAATTGTTACTCTGGCTTATGAGTCGATCTCCCAATGTCACATCCAGCTGGCTAAAGATGGAGGCGATTGGGTAATTCACCAGACTTACCCTCGCATTTCTGTTGAGGTTTGTCCCATCTTCTTTGATGATTTTGCAGCACAGGTAAAGAAGTGTGTTGTTTAAATCCAGGTAGTCTTCACCATTTCCAGCGATGAAAAAATCAAGTGGAGCTGTTTCTGACAAGGCAGCCAGGGGTGGGACTTCAATATATAGACATCTCTCAATGCTAGTTTGCGTTGGGGCTATTTGGAATAGGTCCAGTTCAGATTTGGTGCATTCTTCTGAGCCGCCGTGAATAAATGCCATTGCTATATTTTTAGAATATATCTTCCAGGCTCGGAGGACGTCTTCCTGCCCTTCTCTTTGCTTTCTGCTTCTGAGGTGGCTGGCGCTTCACAGCTTTTCTTTTAAGGGGGTGTGGGGGGCCAGTTAGTTGCCCACGTGATGCCTTTCTTTTAACCCCTCGCCGCCTTTTAAGGTACATGAGGCCTGACCCCCTTGCGGTCCAGGCGGGTTCACTTTATCTAGAACCACTGTAGAAACATGCCCCAATACATCTTTAGCAATATTCCGGGCTGCAGATTTTATATGGGGCCTTATGAGTTCAAATCCCCTTCTCAAAAGAGGGACGGCTTTTCGGAAAAGACTCCGGAATATGCCCCCCACCCCCGCCCCATACATAACTGGGGCTCCATGGTAACCGGGAAGGGCATAACCAGCTTGGTTCTTGTAGTAATTTCTATAGAGGTCTGGATCACCATAGCTTTTTAAGATGACCATCCTTGTATGTTTAGAAGATCAGGGCTTTCCGTGGACGAAAGTGAAGCTTCACGATCACCTTACCAAAACGAAATGGCACATTCTTGTTCTGGTCACTCTTAATTTCAATAGTGATGATGTCTATGTGATGCTTATTCATGGGTATATAATGAGGCTTGTCGTAGATGCTATTGATACAGTCACCAGTCTCCCCACGCACAGGTATACAGCGCAGTAATGGCACATATGCGTCACCCACAATTTGGTGCTCCACAATGTCTGTGTAAATGTATAAAGTACTGAACCCCCCTGTGATGTCTGCTGTGAAGAGTATTTTCTGGGTGGCCTGATGTGGGGTCATCCCTAAAATGTGGGCTAATTCTGTAGAAGCTGACAAGGTGTAAGTAGGTGGAGCTTTTAGTATGACCTTCCTAAACACTCGGTCATAGTCCAGGCTTAGTTGAGGGGGTGCCGATGAGATTGCATGATGCTTTTCATTCTCTCTAGCATGTCGGGAATGCTTGAGTAATACCCACGGGGAGCTTGAAACCCCACCGCTTCTCCCTGTCAACAATTCCAAAGGTGGCATCTTCAGCAAGGGTGTTCCAGCTGTGAGGATATTGTATCTCCACCAGCCCCACATCCCATCCCCCTGGTAGGTCCAGTGGCCGAGCTAGATGGATGGTGAAGGCGGAAGCAGTGTTCTGTGGAAAAACACTTGCGCATGCGTTGCTAGGGAGGGTGATGTAAAAGCCGCTGTCTGCCATCTTGTTTCCTATACAGGATTGCACAGTTGAGAAGCAGGAACCCAACTGTTAAACTTATCAGGCCAGCCTAACCACTTCACCAGGTGGTATTTTCTCTTACCCCGACCTTTGGAGGCTAAAATTTTTTCAATTCGATATGCTCTGTCTCCTTTACTCTTAACTTTCTGTAACTCTTCAGGATAAAACGACCCTATGACAGGGTCTCCGGCATAATCTTTTAGCTGGTATACAGACCTCTTGCCTCTATGGATGACCTGCTCCACTATGAATATTTCATCTGTGTAGCTCTGTTCATATCCTTTTACAAAGAGCCCTTTGATTTTAGAGACTCGCACATGGTCTCCTTTTCTAAAGAAAGGACTCTTCCCCTCCTTTTCATTTGCCCTGACACCATCTCCGTAAACTGTTTTCCACACTGCCTGTGCGTTGGTGGTGTTTACATCCACAGGACGAGCCCTGATTGTCCTGTGAAAGCTGTGATTGTAACTTTGGATGAGCAGCGGCAACACATCAATATATCTGAATGTGTTGTTGGCAGTAAAATACCTCCACATTTTGGTTTTTAAAGTACGATTGAAGCGTTCCACAATGGCAGCTTTAACTTCATTATGGGTGAAAAAGTGGTGAACTCCATGCTGCTTTAACACACTGCTTACAGACTGGTTTAGAAACTCTTTACCATGATCAGTCTGAAGCTTGATGGGTATTCTACCTTGGCTGAAGATATCCTTAAAGGCTTTTGACACACGCCTCCCTGTCTTGTCTTTTAAGGCCGCAGCCCAGGCATATTTAGACAGTACGTCAACCACTGTTAAAATATACTTGTAGCCATCATTATATTTGGATAACTGCTGCATATCCACTAAATCAGCCTGCCACTGGGCGTCCAGACCAGAAACTATGGTCTGGTTTCTCTTAAAGTGGACTCTAGCCTGCTTATGTAATGTGTAAGCATCTTGCTCTGAAAGCCATGTAGCAACCTTATTCCCAGTGAGAGTTTTACACTGCTTTTTGGCGGCCTGGAAGAGAGGCCTCACCCCACCAAAGCTCCCTGCTTCTCCCGGTGTATAATATATGTGCCTTAAGACCTCTGCCTCTTCTAGATTGGCTGTCTCCATCATTACCCGCTTAACCCCTGAAATGAGTAAAGGTAAAGGTTCCCTTGCTCGAAAGCCAGTCGAATCCGACTCTAGGGTTGCGGTGCTCATCTCCGTTTCAAAGCCGAAGAGCCAGCGCTGTCCAAAGACGTTTCCGTGGTCATGTGGCCGGCATGACTAAACACCAAGGCGCACGGAACGCTGTTACCTTCCCACCGAAGTGGTACCTATTTATCTACTTGCAATTTCTTGCTTTCGAACTGCTAGGTTGGCAGGAGCTGGAACTAGAGACAGGAGCTCACCCCGTCATGCGGCACCCGGGTCTCGAACCGCTGAACTACTGACCTTCCACAGCCTGCAGTTCAGCATCTTAACCACTTGAGCCACCGCAGCTCCTTGAAATGAGTACACAAGGTTAAAAAACAAATGTTTTTATTGTTACAAAACTACCTCTTCTTCTTTCCCCCCTCCCTCTTTTTCTTCTTCTTTTTGTCACCGGGGGTAACGTCGGTACAAAAACACGACACGCAAGAGAGGTTCACGTCAACAGGGTTACCGATGTGCAGATTGCCAAAAGCCTGGATAAAGTCCTCATCAAGCTGCACAAACAGAATAATAAACATGAGTTCAGTGAAAAAGACCTCCTCACTGCCACCATCTGATTTCATTATACACCCCACCCACAAGCCCTGCATTACCTCCTTACCTGTGAGTTTGAAACTCTGTTTTCAACTTCCATGGATTTGTTTACAGCCACTTCATGCTCCTCAGGAGTTTCCTCATCTTCAGACTCCTCCATTGGGGCTCGGTACACACACCACAGCGGGTTGGGTATTCCCATGTCCATCTCATCTGCAGGGCAGCTGGAAAACTTCCTCTCCCCACCATGATGGCCTCCCCATGTAGGCAACATTGTGTTTTCTTTGTCCGAGGTGTGATTTACCTCATTAAATAACAGACGCCTTATGGGGGTGTCCCTCTTCTCACCAAGAGCAGGCCTCACCAATGGTGGTGGACTGGAAAGCACCAGGGGTCTGACGGGAGTGTTCATGTCCATGTCCTCAGGAAGAGCCTGACCGCATGTCTGCTGCTCACGCAAAATGGCTTCTTTCCTCAACCACCTCCTCCTGGGCAGGTCCCAGTCCATTGCCATTGGCCAGGGGTGACGGGGTGTGTTGTCAGAGGGGTCACATGGCTGTAGCTGGGCATTTCCACTGGTGGTTGCCCCATTTCCGGGGTTGGGCTGCAGCAGGCGGAAGTTCAATGATGCTACAGTGGGTGGCGCTGGACAAGGGGGCAGGGCTGGGGCTGGTCATGAGGTGGGTCATGTGACGGGGTCATGTGATGGGGTCAGGTGATCAGGTCATGTGATGGGGTCAGGTGATCAGGTCATGTGATGGGGTCATGTGGGTCACTTCCGGTGATGTGGCAAGGGGGTGGGGAGGCTGACGTCAGGCCTAGTAATGTCACTTCCGTCACGCCCCTTCATTAAGTATTCATGATGACCCTGGTCTACGTCATGTCCGGTTATGTCACTTCATTAAGTATGCAAGGGGAACGTCACTTCCGCCACGCCCCCTTCATTAAGTATTCATGGTGACCCTGGGCCACGTCATGTCCGGTTACGTCACTTCATTAAGTATGCAAGGGGAACGTCACTTCCGCCACGCCCCCTTCATTAAGTATTCATGGTGACCCTGGGCTACGTCACTTCCGCCACACCCCTTCATTGATTGTGCAAGGACAACGTCACTTCCGCCACGCCCCTTCATTAATTATGCATGGTAGGTCCTTTTACTACTCATACCCCTAATGTCGCCAATCCTCCAAGAGCTTACAGAGCTCTTTGTACAAGGGCTACTGTAAGCTCTTGGAGGATTGGCTACATTAGGGTGTGTCGCCTAATATGCAAAGGAGTTCCTGCTACAAAAAGAGCCCTGCCTTGTAATGAATTAATACTATATATTAATTTTCAAAAGGCACATGCACAAGAGAAAGAACAAACTGGGAGTGAACCCCACTGAATAAAATGGGACTTGCTGCTTAAGAAGATCTACTTAGTTTTGTCCCCATAATGTCCAGTTAGTTCATGTACTCTCTGATCTGCTAAAGATCTGTGCCTTCAACCTGGTCAGGAGCATGTGTAGTGGTACAATGGAAATATATCCAAGGTTGTTTTGATTGTCCTATCTGCCCTTGCTGTCTTGCTTTCTTATTTTTCTCTTTAAGGAGGCAGCATGGAGGGGGGGAGACCTGAAACTAGAGGGACTAGAGGGTGGGACTAGAGACACTTTTTAGGATTAGTGCAGGTATATAAAGACTACACCATCTGGACACTTGGGTCACCTGTCTCTTCTCCATGAAGCATAAAACCTCTCCCAGTTTTCCTTCAATCATTAAGCAAATTCATGGTGTTGTGAGCTTGCTTGGGAGTGGGTAGAAATTTTTAAAAGTAGTTTTTCAGTTTAGTACTTTTTTAGAGAAACCGATGTCTCATTTTACTGAATGGATATTATTCCCAGCAAGGATGTAGACTTTCCAGTTTCCCAGGGCTGCTGGGGCTGGGACAGAGGTGTTGCTATGCTAGGTCCTTAAAAGAACAGGGGCCCAGTTGTAAGTACACCAACCCTCTGTCTATCAGGAGGGGTCATTTCAACCAGCAATGGACCCCATAGGGATACCCCAGGTGTCTATATACCAAGCAACTTGATATAAGTGTACACAAAGGTGGACACCAGGACTGTCAGGCCCCATAATCATGGCTAGGAAGTGACTCTGGAAAACAGTTGAGGTCTTGGTCTGACAACTGCAACTCCCCGCTTGCCAACATCTGCCAACAACTGCCTCACCCCAGTTACTCTTTTCAATCTAAGTCACTAATCCTATCAATCTGATCTCATCTTTCCTCCTCACATTTCGTAATAGAAAATCCTGATTTCTACTCCTTCCCCACACCCTAAGCCCAGGTGGTTTATCAAGGACTATTGTTTCCATTTTGATTAGTTTAAATTAGCAATAGTCCTTCAACCATCGGAGAAGTAATCAGGAACCCAACCCAAATTGTACTTTGCATCTAGAAGAGAATCTCCGGTCTCCTTTGTCAACTCCTGGGAACTTTATAAAGACTTCCCAAACTACGTTGTTTCAAATGATGTAGGAAGCTGTTTATCCATACAAACAATAGCACCTAGTTTTGTAACCTGTGTCTGGCCAGTTCGACAGGAGAGCATACTGAGGTCAGAGAATAATAACTCAATATATAATTATTGTTTGTGCACATCAGGCAAAAGAACAAGAAAAAAAATATATTTGACTGAATGAACTTGGGAAACATGCTAATAGACAACTTTTCAAGGACAAATGCTGCTGAGTGGTTCTATGGTGCAATGGTTAGCTCTCTGTACTTTGAATCCAACGATCCAAGTTCAAATCTCAGTGGAACCTCTGTTTAAAGTGAGTCATTTTATAATAATCTTTTCTGTTTCTCTATTAGTTGTTCCTTGGAAAGGGAGAAGTCTGCATGTTGTTTTTAGGAATTGCATGAGCCCTTGGAAAACTTAAAGAGATTCCAGCTGTCAGTTTGAAAATGTATGATTATAGAACACACACAGTTCTGGGGATGATATAAACCAGTTCAAAGTCTAACCAGGACAACATGTTCATGAGCTTTCATCAGTATTGTTTTATTCTAAATTGTGAGACCCAACAAAACAAAAGTGACTTTTATTATTATTCCAAAAGTATATCCATCATGGTGAACAGGCAGGAGAATGAATTAGTATATATAATTACATTGACATGATCCCAAACTCCTTCATTCAAATTCACAGGGTCCGCCCTGGCTACCTGCTAACCATATGTAAGCTAAACTGCTGTGGGCAGAAATCTCCCAGGCTGTTCGTTTAAATACATATGAGCTCACTACCCGGAGTAGCGATCTTGCTCTGATGACTAAATAGCTAAGATGCTGACTATTGCCTGCCAGGATGCAGACAGAATGACAAAACATCAGGTCATCTCCTCTGGTATGAACGGATTATGCTTGTAAGCAACTTCCTGTCTCAAATCCCGTCACACCATGGATTCAGTGGTATTTCTCCCTTCTGGCTAATAACTTCATTCCTGTCAAAAATCTTCCAATTGTTCGTCCTGCATCTGCATTTTCCCTTCTTTATTCCAGGCCATCATGGAGAACATTAACTTTCAGGTTCAACTGAATAATCACCATCTAGTCTCATTCTCACACCTATTAGAAAACATCTCACTACCTCCTTTTCTTTCCAATATCTTGTGTGTATGCTCTTCAATCTGTATGTATATTTTTAAATTCTGCTACTTTTCTAAAATAAATTTATTCTCTTTTAATTTAAAAGGGTTTTAAGGGACTGATCTCTGTAAACACTGGTAGCTAGATCTCACTTAATACCCCACCTCTTGCTGAGGCCTGCCATATAGCTAAATTCCCTCAAGAAACTGAAGGCAGCAATTCAACTTCTTAAATCTAAGCTGGTAGGGGTAACACATGGGAGTGGGGCAGTCCTTGAACTCCTTACTCCTGGAACATAAAAAAGCAATGCACCCCAGGGTGGGTCTGTCAGCTTCTGGGTTTAGAGGGTATACTGCAAGACCCTTCTACCAAATGCTGCCTTAGCTGAGGCCATTCTATTGATCCAGTAGTGTCTAGTAAAGGAGCAGGTTGACTTCCAGGTGACTGCTGTACGTACAAAAGTCTCTAAGGAAGAGAATGCTCTATAAGTTGCTGAGGTAGCTGCCCCCCTTAAGGAGTGAGCCATTATGCCTTGGGGCAGAACCAAGCCCTTAAACTTGTAAGCCACAATGATCCATCCCCTGATCCATCTACTCAGAGTGGAAGTAGAAATTCCCTTTCTTAAAGACGATTTTCTAAAGGAAACAAACAAGGCATCAGCTTTTCTTCAACTTTTTGTTCTGTCTCGATAAAAGCTTAAAGCTCTGTGTAAATCCAGGCAATTCCACTCCCTCTCTTTCTTATATCTGGGATTAGGGCAGAAAGATGGAAGTACTATGTCCTGCGCCCTATGGAAGGTTGAGTTCACTTTAGGAATAAAGACTGGATCTGAGCGAAGCACTATCCAATTATCAGGGGTCATTTCCTAGAAAAAGAGGTGCAGTTCAGTTGCATAACTCATTTGCATACTCCACACCCCCGAAAAAGGGCAGGCATATTTAAAATGAGTTAAGGCATATGCAAATAAGTTTAAATCCTCCCTGAGTCTCTCCCTAAAAGCATAGAGGCTCAGAGGGAAAGGCAGGAATGTCTGCCTGCCTCCCCTTCCCCTCCCCAGCCAACCCGCCGTGGTGGGCTGGCTGGAGAAGGGAAGGGCAGGGAGGAAGACATGCCTGGCTTCCCTGCCCAATCTTCTCCAGCTGCCCCGCGGTGCAGCTGGAGAAGATCGAGCTGGGAACCCAGGCATTTAAATCCCCCCCAAATCTCTCTGCAAAAGCGGAGAAGCTCTGGGGGAAAGAAGGGCATGTCTGCCTGCCTCCCCTTCTCCTCTCCAGCCAACCCACCAAGGCAGGCTGGCTGGAGAAGGGGAGGGCAGGGAGAAGATCGGGATGGGAACCCAGGCATTTAAATGGAGATTCACTCTCTGCAGGCAGGCCAGGAAAAGTGGGGGTGGGTGGGTGGGCTTCTTACTGCTGGAGCGCCGTTCTGGGACACTCTGGCAGGAAATGACCCCTGCCTGTTATTATGGAAAATACACAGTTCTCTATCTATTGACAGAGCTCATAATTCTGAGACCCTTCCAGCTGAGAAGATTCCCACTAGAAAAACAGTCATAAAGGTTAATTCTTTTAGTGGACAGGAGGCCAGCAGTTCAAATGGTTTTTTTACATAGGGCTCTCAACACTGTATTAAGGTTCCACGTTGGGAACTGATAGGTTTGAGGTGGATTTTTCAGGGTTGTTCCCCTCAAAAACCATTTAATGTGTTCGTGTTAAACCAAAGATAGACCCTTCTTAGTTCCCCTGATCAGTGCAATGGCTGCCACTTGCTGTTTCAATGTGCTTGTGCTAAGATCCTTTTCCAAACCCTATTGCAGAAAAGACAGGATCTTGCTAACGGGCCTTCAGTGGTTTGGATCCCCATTCCCTACACCAGGAGTGGAAAACCTGCCATGTACTATTGCAAACCCTGTTTGTGAACCTCTTCCTGGAAGCTAACATGGCTTTAACCACCCCCAGCAGGTAACCCATGTCCATCAGTTGTTGCCTCTCAATTTCCATGCTGTGAGTCTTAGCAAGTCTGGGCGAGGATGAGCTGTTACCCCTTGTCTTAGTAGATCTTTCCTCCGTGGCAGACGCCATGGATCCATTATTGAAAACTTCTCCATATCCTGAAACTACACCTTGGCCAGAACAGGTCGACTAGTATCAGCTCTGCCTTTTGATCTATCAGTACCTGTATCACTTTCTGTATGAGTTGAACACAGTTGTAGTTCAGTGTGTCTCTCCCTATGGCTTCTGGTTTTTTTGTTCTTGACATGAACTTTCTCACTTGGTGGTTCTGCTCTGTAACAAAGAGATCCACTTCTGAAGTTCCAAACCTCTGGCATATCTGATGAAAAATTTACCTGCACAGCATCCATTCTGACTGTTCCACTCTTTGCTGACTCAGCCAGTCTGTCAGGGTGTTGTCCCAGCCAGCCACATGGATTGCCTTCAGAGATTAAAGGTGTGTTTCTGCCCATTGTATCAACTGCGTCGCTTCCTCATGTAGTGTCTTGAAACAAGTTCCCCCTTGCTTGTTGACATAGGCCTTGGCCATCACATTGTCCATTTGAACTAATACATGTTGGCCTGATAATTGACCTCTGAAGTGAATCAGTGCCAGTTTTATGGCCAAGCTCCAGAAAGTTTATGATCCTGACTGTCTCGCCCAGTCTGAATTGTATTACACTGATAGACTTGCACCAGTCCTTTTTGAAACCAATAAATTTTGAATGAATGGATTCTTAAGTGATACCAGCTTTGATAAATAGGACAGATGGACTCCCATTCTAGCTGTATCTGAAGAAGTGAGCAGTGACTTACGAAAGCTCATACCCTGCCACATATTTGGTTAGTCTTTAAGGTGCTACTGGACTCTTGCTCTTTTCTGCTGCTATAGAGAGTAACAAGGCTACCCATCTTGACCAGCTTTGATGAAAGAGGATACCTGAAAGAGTTTTTCACAAGATAGCCCTCCATCAGCTGGATTCATGTGGAATTTCTGCATTCCCTCTGAAAATAGTTTACTTGAACTGAATGTCAGAATAGCACTTTTTGCACTTTACTATGACTGGTTACCAGATATTGGTTTGAATATCTTTACAAATTTGTATTGGTCTTAGTATTGTATGAGTAATCAATACACACAAAAATTGTTGTATAACTTGTTTGTATTAATTACAACAAGATATGAGTTTATAATTAGTAAGTTTTCATGGCATAATTTTTTTGGAATTTTGCAAGGACTGAAAACACTTCCTGGTTTTCCCATCTCTCTTTTTTGATGGGAAGACTTTCTTTTTGTCCTTGCCCTCAATGAGGTATCTCTTCAGACCTTCCCCAAATAGGTTACTTCCTTTAAATGGTACTGCTGCCACCTTTGTTAGCCCAGCTGCTCTATATTGGGCCATTTTCGGATTGTACTCATGCTAGTGTATAGAACCTGATGAAGTGTGCCATAAGGAAAATCGCCATGTTGAAAGGTCACCCAGAGAGGAACGAGACGCCAGCACAGAACAAAGACATGCTGGCCAGGCTTCACTCCCTAGGTGTTCCAGTGACGACCGCATATCAGGGTTACACAATCACAGGTGTTACATTAGCTGACAAACATACTCACAGCCCGACGAGCACCCGGCCCCCGGGACAAAAGAGACGTTAATCACCCTAAACAACCCCTATGTGGTATATTGCACAGATGCCACCATTGCCAATGAGAAGGACAGCACGGATCTCTGATGAGTCATCCCCTCCCCATTGTCTCGAGCTTTGCTTTCCCGCGCCCAGGTATCAACGGTCAAGTTAGCCTATAGCTTTTGAAATTGACCTTGCCAGCCAATCCATGACCCACGGGGAGTGTCCTCTGGTGTAAGCCGCCTGACGCTCCCCCACCCCTCTATCCAGAGGCCTTAAAAACCCAGTGCCTCTGAGAGATGGTGCTAGCCCTTCATCTACGACCCCTCTCTGTCTGCTTTACCTCTTAAGTCCAGCTGACTATAACCCACCCTACCTCGCTATAAGGTTTTGGTCTGCAGCCAAAGCAACGCACGTGTTCTCAGCCGATCTGGTTCACGGGCTCCCTATTTCTCTACTTTCCTACCCATCCCGATCCCGCACCGCTAGAAGCTTTAGGAGCCGCGCAGCTACCTCAGGTAAATATCACCCTCATCAACCATCTAAAGATTCCTGCTAATGCGAAAGTGCTTATCTCTCTGTTTTATTCTTAGTTCTTGTGTGTATGATTGCAAACACTGTGTTGTATGAATTGCCTTCCAACATTTTTAGTAAACGAAAGATTTATTTAACTTGGGCTCTGTTTCTTCATTTGGAAAGTGCTGGGGCAGCCCATCCTTCGTATACATAGACCAGTATCCCAATTATTAAAATACCTGTACCGTTTTGCTCTATTAACAAATAAGAGAGAGCATTTCGGCTAACACCTTTGCCTGTGCTGATGCTTCCCTTCAGTAGACCATACAATTTTATCTAATTCTAACAGTACATTGTAAAACTCCACACTTTTATCTTTCGCAAATCTGGAGTCAAGTTGTGCTTTTTCCCTCCAGTTCAAGTTGATGCCTTTTCCCCGTAATTGTTCTTTCCGGATTAAATTGTCTTGATCATCTAGCAAGTCTTGATATCTCCACATATGTTCTTTGGAAAATGTCGTTGGGTTTATAAATGCTTCTAGCTGAGAGAGCCATTTTGACGTCTTGTTATAGTACTGTTTTTGGGTTTGTTCCCACACCTTGAGTATATCTGCTCTAAGTATGTCTTGTTTAAAGTATTTATGATTGCTACTTTTCCCATACCACACAGAGGCATGCCAACCCATTTCTAAGTCATGGCCTTCTAGTTTCAAAAGTCTTGTATCCTCCAATGTGATCCATTCCTTCATCCACGTAAGGGCTTCTACTTTATAATACAGCCGCCAGTTCAGTAATGCAAATCCTTCTCTTTCTTTAACATTGTGTAATAATTTTAATTTAATTCTTGGTTTTTTACCTTCCCATATAAATTGACTTATCAGCTTTTCTAATTCTTTAAAATAGTTCTGTTTTTTATTGTTGGAATTGTCTGAAACAAGAAGATCAGTCTTGGTAAAATATTCATCTTTACTGTCGCTATTCTTCCCATAAATGATAGTTGTAAATGTTTCCAGTTTGTAAAGTCCTTTTGAAATTCCATCAACAGTTTCATATAGTTGTCCTACATCTGTTGGTTAATGTTATTCCTAAATATTTTTTTGAACTTCTGTTCCTGATTTTGTATAAGTTGCTTTTGTTCTTGTGTACAATTTTTTAACATCAGTTTTGTTTTTTTTTAAGTTTATTTTCAACCCTGCATACTGACCATAGTTCTGTATTACTTGCAAGAGTTGGGTAATCGAGGATTGGGGTTCTTCTAATATAAAAACCAGGTCATCCACGAACGCTTGTAGTTTATACTCCTCTCCTTTCAATCTAAGTCCCTTAATTTGTCCATCTTGTCTGATCATGTTATTCAATGTTTCCAATGCAAAAATGAATAAAAGTGGGGATAAAGGGTATCCTTGTCTTGTTCCTTTTCCAATTTTAATGTTTTGTGTAAGATCACCATTTACTACAATTCTAGCTGATTGTGTTGTGTAGATTGCTCTAACCATAGTGTAGAAATATTCTCCAAGTTCCATGCTAACAATTGTTCCAGGATGAAGGTCCAGTTTAAGTTGTCAAAGGCCTTTTCTGCCTCAAGAAATAAAAGTGCCATTTGTTTTTCTGGATGTGCTTCAAAAAATTCTAATACATTCAAAATATTTCTCATGTTGTTTCTCATTTGTCTTCTTGGTAAAAAGTCAGATTGGTCCTGATGGATTCTTGTAATCAGTATCTTTTTGAGCGTATTTGCTAGTATAGAGGCGTAGATTTTATAGTCCACATTAAGTAATGAGATTGTTCGGTAATTTTTAATTTCTTTTTCATCTGTGCCCAGTTTATATATTAATGTGATCAATGCTTGGTTCCATGACTCTGGTAATTCCTTCTGATCGCATATACTTTGGATGGTATTTTTCAATGGTAATACAATTTGATCTTCAAATATCTGGTAAAATTCTGCAGGTAGCCCATCAGGGCCTGGAGGTTTTTTTTTTTAAAATTTTTAATAGCTTCAATTAATTCTGTGAAGGAAATTGGTTCATTGAATATTTTCCTTTGGTCTTCAGTAAATTCTTTTTGGTTATATTTTTGTAAAAAGTCTTTAATCTGACCTTGATTGAAGTTCTGTTTCTGATATAATTTGCTATGAAACCTTTCAGCTATATTCTTTATGAGTATTCTCCTCTTCATCTTGTTCATTTTTCAACATTTTATGTGCTTCTTATCTGCTTGTTTATGTAATTTATAGGCCAGCCATCTAGTAAATTAATTAGCATTTTCAAAAAAGTTTTGTTTTGAAAACATTAATTCTTTTTTGCAATTTCTTGTGTTAACATGCAGTTTAGTTGGTGTTGTAAATTTTTGATCTTTAATCTTATATGTTCTGTTGTAGGTTCTGAATGCATTTTTTTCTTCTTTTTTAATTTGTAGTTTAATCTGTGCATACTTCTGTTTCCTTTTTTTTCTTAACCATTGAGTTTTGTCTAATAAACCATCCTCTCACATATGCTTTAAAAGCATCCTAGATTATATCTTGTGGGGTCATTGGTTGGGTATTTGTTTTTAAAAAATCTTGAAATTCTTATTTAGATCTGGTGATAAATTCTGGGTCTTTTAATTGCCATAGATTCATTGTCCATCTATTTTTTCTTGGTATGTCCTGTAAAGTCAAAAGTAGAGGATTATGGTTTGCATATGTCAAAGGAAGGATTTTAACATCTACAATATCGTTAACCATATTAGTTGATATCCATGCCATATCCAATCTTGACCATGATTTATGCCTTGTTGAAAAGAACATATATTCTTTTTTTGGGGTTTCGGTTTCGGCGTTGCGAATGGCGGCCGCCTCTCGGGACGCTCCCAGAGGTGGTTAGCCCACACGCAGTCAGGGGGGGTCTTCGCATGTGCGAAAGACCCTAGTGAGCCTTAGGCAAAGGCTCCAAACTGGGGGCGCTTTGGGGAGTAGCCTCTTTGCCGGCAGATAGCCGGGAAATTGAGGCTTTCTCCCCGCCCCAATCGGCCCCGCTGCGTCGTGCCCGTAATGGGACTTAGCAGCGCCACCGACTTCCAGGAGTGAAGACAGCGCCATGATTTAACATAAAAAGAAGAAGTGACATCCAATCGTGAGTTGAAGATCTATTTTGAAGCGTGAATTTGAGGGGGCCCCCCGCAAGCGTCTAACCGCAAGGGAGGAGGGAGGAGTCCCTACCCCGTTTGAGAAGCAAGTACTAAAAAGAGAGCGCGACAGGGGGCAGAAAGAAAAAACGGTGTTGGTGAAAGTACCGTCGGGGTTGCATGGAAGATTACGATCCTTTTAGCTTCCTGGGGGATGCGGCACGAACTTTGTAAAAGTAAACAATAAAACAAAATGTCGACAACGGGGAAAGTCCTGCAGAAACCGGAAGAGAAGAAAGGAGGGACTTCCGGTCCGGATAGCCCCCCCCAGAGCTTGCTGTCAATCAACAAGAAAATGAGATACTGCGCCCTCTGCTGGAGCAAATGCAGAAAATCAACAAAACTTTGTTTAAAGTGGAAAGTGTCCTTATTAGTCGACAGGAGCAAATATCGGAAACATCAAGGAAGATGGAAGAAATTGAACAGAAAGCGACTTTGATTTTAAGTCTTCAGGGCGTAAAAGAGGAAGAGAAAGAAGATCTCGGATTTACCTGGACGAGTGTTTTGGCACCCCTAGCTGGCAGTGAAGCGAGAGAATTAAAAGAAGAGGTGGATAGGGCTCCCAAAGCCTATTCCGCTTTTATAAAAGGAAATACTCTGTCAGTAGAAGGGGAGGCTGAGCATAGCAGGCGATATACTAGAGATCTAATTTCATGCGAAGTGGCTATGGCGCCCTGGAACCTTGAAGGCCAGAAGTACAAGCAAAAAGAGAAAAGAAAGAAGATAGATTACATCCTCAATATGCGAAAATTTTTGAAGAGACATGCCAGCTGGGAGGAAGACGCAGCACTCAAAATTGAGACAAGCGGTGAAGCAGACAGCGACCCAGGGGGAAGAGGCGATGGAACGGAAGACATTCATGTTAAAAAGGACTCAATCCATAACTGGAAGAGATTTAAAAAGAAGACACTTTGAGGACTGTTCATGTTGCATCTGGAAGGAGCTGTTTAATTACTAACCCCGATGGACTTTACTAACTGTATTAACAGAGTGATTTTGGACTTTGCAAGGTTTAAAAGAAGATCTTCTAACCATGATGGATGCCTAAAATGGTATTGAATTATACTAACTAAAACTAACCCCCTTTAACAGAAAAAAAACTTCACTCCATCTTTATCTTTCTCCATCTGTCTACCCTACCCTTTTCTTATATAAAAAGAATAAAATTCTCTCCTCTTTAGGAGAGTTTTACTTAAAAAAAAGAAAAGAACATATATTCTTTTTAATTCAAATTTTGAATTCTCCAAGAATCCACTAGAATATGTTCTTCCACTAATTGTAAAAAGGAATTTGGCAGTTCATTGCCTTTTTTTTTTGTTTTGCCATTTGTCTCTTCCTATCCACACTTTTGTCAAATACTGCATTGTAGTCTCTAGTAATGCATAATTCCTCATAACTTTGCAATGATTTCCTGTAGACCTTGGAAGAATTTTTCCTGCTCTTGGTTCGGTGCATAAATGTTAACAATCATCATTACTTTAGCTTGTCTCTGTATTTTCACAATTACTACTCTTCCATCTTCTGATTCATAAATCATTTCTGTGTGTAAATGTTCCTTTACATAGGTAACCACTCCTCTCTTTTTCTTGTGCTTATCCGCTGCTATAAAGGATTTCCCAAGTTTTTTAACTTCCAGGTATTTTTTATCCAGTTGTTGAATATGAGTTTCTTGTAGGCAAACTCCATCTTCTTGGATCTTTTTAATTTGTTGAAATATTTGTTTCCTTTTCTGTGGAGCATTCAGGCCATTAACATTTATAGAGATTATCTTTGTCTTATTCCTTATTCCTATCATTTTTTTGCTTTGGTTCCCTTGTAGTCTTGTTACTATGCTCCATAGTAGAGACTCATCTTTTTTCTTTAGTCTCTGTGGTTTGGGTCCTGTTGCACCTTTGTCCTGCTGATCACCTTCTTCATTTTTTTCTTTTTCTTCTTTCTCCTCTTCTTCCTCTTCCTCTCCCAAATCTTCTCCATATTTTTTAAGGAAGTCTTCCACTTTGAATATTGAGTTTATTTTAAATCCTTTTCTGATGGTAAAAAGTCACCTTCAGGGAGTAACCATCTATATGTTATTCCATTCTCTCTCAGCAGGTTTGTGAGTTGGGTGTAATTTCTCCTCTTTCTCTTACTCTCTGTAGAATCTCTTTAAGGATTGGAATTTCTGACTCCTGTACCTTTAAAGTCTTTTTGTTTGCAGTTTTCAAAATCACATATCTCATTTTTTTTAATGAAATCTCACATGAATCTCCCTGGGTACCTTATTTCTTCTTGCATATACTGAGTTCATTCCATAGGCCATGTCTATCTTGCCTGAAATAGCCTGGGTACACTCTCCTTTCAAATACGTTGTCAGTATTTTAATCCTTTCCTCTTTAACATCTTCATCCACGTTTTCTGGAATATTCTGGAATCTCAGCATATATGATGCTTTGTCTAGCTCTAGCCTAATTAGAGAATATTCTAAAAGGTCTTGCTTGACCTCCATAAGTTGACTTCTTTGATCTATTTCTTCTGACTTCTCTTGTAGCTGAGTAGTGGACTGTTTCAATGTAGTAATCTGCTAGGTATTTTCAACAATTTTCTGCTTGTATTCTTGGGTTTGAGACATTATTTGCAAAGCCAAAGCATCAAATTTTGCTTGTAGGGGTTCAACCACCATTGGTAATGCATTGCATATGGCCTGGGGGATTGTACTCTCTTTTGCTTTATTTACAGCCTCCTTAATCATACTTTACAATTCCTGATTTTGCATCTTGGCTAAATTGGAGGCTGTTGATTTTAATACACCTGGGGAGGGTCTAGTTGAACCAGAGGCCATCTTCTATTCATAAATCACTCTTTTTAAAAAAAGCCTCCACCTCCTTTTTCTCCCCTTGGCAATGTCAATATAGATCCTGTTGTTTTAATAATATTCCAATAATATTTACTCCAAATAGGTCTCAGTGTTCCCAAACAATTTAACTGCAGTATTAGTTTCCAAACTCAGCTTCTACAGTTCTCCTTATCTTGTACAACAGTCTAAACACTCTAGCATTCAAAAGCTATATTTTAACAAAAATAATTTTGGTCCTTTCCTTCCCACAATACACACACAGTCTACATGCCTTGTGTCACAGGCTGGAGTGCAGGTGGAGTGAGAGGGATAGTCCGGGTCCAGTCTGAGGTCAAAAACTGGGAGGCAGGAAAATCAGGAGCCAAGTAACAGAGTCCAAGGTACAAACCGAAAGCATAGTCATCAGAGCCAGAGTCGAGGGAAGCAGGAGCCAAATAACAGACTCCAGAGTACAAACCGAAGCATAGTTGTCAAAGCCAGAGTTGAGGAGCTGAGAGGTCAGAGCAGCAAACAGGAACTGGGAACACAGACGAGGTGGGTGCAGAGAGTCATCAAGCTGACTAGTTGCTGGCATGAGGAACCAACAGGGAGTGGGGAGCTAAGTATCCCTCCGGGGCTGTTGTCAATTAGTGGCCAGCACATGTGTCCCGGCTCCTGTTAGAACTCAGAGCTGAGGGACTACCTGTTGTGCAGGCATGCCTCTTGCCATCAGAATGCCAAATCCCACCGGCACTGGTCTCGCAAACTGGCCACTGGTGGGGGTGAATCAGGGGGACTGTCTGACGTTCATTGTTCCACCCCAGCTGTTGCCAGAGCAGGCTTCACGGCTTCATTGGGGTCAGGTGTAGATTCTGCCAGAGCCAGGAGCTCATCCTCAGCAGTACTTGGGACCTCTGCTGGGGCTGGGAGCTCATCCTCGGCAGTACTTATGACACCTTGTTCTTATTACTTTTTTAAAAAACTCTCTTCAGTGACCAGTGTCTTTATTATATGCAATGACAAACGTTTCCAGTTCCACAGCACAAAAGACATTAAAACTCCTAGTAGGTACTATCTGGTATAGTTAGTTAAGCAAGTAGTTTTCTTATAGTTTATAGATCCACACAGTCTTTGAAAAGCCCACCTTCAGGGGTTCCCCTAAACAAAATCTTATTTTAAAGTTCTTGTATCCAGGTTTCTTAATAGGTTGTTAAAAAGTTGATGGGGTCCATAGGTAATCCACAAAGCCGGTCCAACATGAAATAAAAAAACAAGCTACAGGGGCAAAAAAAGAAAAGAAAATTACTCCATCCAGCCAGACCAGGTATAATCCCAATGGTTCAGCCAGCTCTAAAAATCAAAGTCAATAGGTAATCCACAAATCCAAAACAGCAGAACAAACAAAAGGATACGGAAAATTAATCCATCTCACCAGACCAGGTATAATCTAAATGCCTCAGTCAGCTCCAAAAGTCTATAATAAGTGAATTCCAAAGTTAAACAAAAAAGAGTAATCCAGCAAGAATAACCCAACAAAAAGAACCCACCATATCCCAAGGGATACCATTCACTCCATCATTTCCATCAGCTCCAGAGTTATTATAGTAAACTATAGGTGGTACAAACCAAGGAAGAAACAAGAAAAACCAAAATAATCCATCAAATCAGGTTAAGCACTGTCCAAGCATCTCTTTCTGTGCCATAAAAAAAAAAACCTTCACCAACTCAAAATCAAAGACCATAAGATTCAGTCAGTAGTCTGTCAGTGCAATACAGTACAGGAAAAGTTGAATTTTATAAAAAAAGAGGGGAAAGAAGAGACTCTTTCAGCTACTTTCAGCTACTTTCCATTCCCGATTTAAACCAGCTCTTTTTTTTTCTTTTTGCACAGTCAGGAAAAAGCCCCGGCTGACCTTCCCAGCCAAGCCGTGGGGGGGAATCCACCACCCCTCTCGCTTTCCCAGGTCTTTAAATTTTAAATAGCCTTCTTTGAAAGCAGCTTGGTTCAAATTCTAGCCTTAAAGTTCCAGCCAACAGTTCAGTACTCATGACAAAATAAACAGTTGAAGACAAGATTCTTTAGTAGGACTAAAGCTCCAAGAGTCAGCTGATAGCGCCTCCGCACCCACGGCTCCCTGTGAACATTCCCTTCCTGGGCTTCACAATGGAGCAATTCGGAGTCTACTTGGTCACCGCCATCGCCAAGAGCTTCCAAATCAAGCTCCCCGCAAAAGCTTCCCTCTGCGAAAGCTCTCCGGGAGACCGGATTGTGCCAGTCCTCCTGCTAAGCCCAGGAGGTTCGGGGACTTTCTGGGAGTCGCCTGGGAGCCCTCCGAAAATGGCAGGCCACAAACTGGAAGTCCATCAGCTGGATTCATGTGGAGTTTCTGCATTCCCTCTGAAAATAGTACACTTGAACTGAATGTTAGAATAGCACTTTTTGCACTTTACTATGACTGGTTGCCAGATATTGGTTTGAATATCTTTACAAATTTGTATTGGTCTTAGTATTGTATGAGTAATCAATACACACAAAAATTGTTGCATAACTTGTTTGTATTAATTACAACAAGATTGACCTCTCTGTGGTGCAGGAGAAAACAGGTATGGTAAGGCCTATTCTGATAAGTTTAGCTAACTCTGGTAGTAGCTGATGCAGAATTTTTCCTTGTTCTCCATGAAAAGATCAATCACATCACAAAGAGCTAAAAGTTAACTTTCCACTCCCTTGCAATATCCAAAAATATATCACGATAAAGCTGTTGCCGGGCAGCAACCAAGTCAGTTCTGTAAAAGTTTAGAATGTAGAAGCTGGGCCACTGAATCACCCGGGGGAACTGTTTGTGGGACCACAAGGAGGGGAGGGGAGATGGTATCCATAGCAGGCTGGTGGAGGGGGTGGGCCAGCACCAGACGCAGGAAACTGGGGCTCTCCTGACCATCGCTGGCCCTATCAGCAGAGTCTTGGGCCCCCTGGGGCAGGCCCGTAGCTAACAACTTTTTGCTCAGGGTGCCCATGTTTTTCTCAGGGGGCCCACCACCAATATTCCCTCTAAGCTGTGGAGTTTTGTGAGCAAAACTTCTACTTTTTGAGCTACTGCCATTAAAGTTGTGAGAGAGTGATTTGGCTGCTGCATCAATTAGTTTGCTCTAGAGCCATCCTTCCTGAGCTAAGACAAAAATGTGTGAGCCAGAGGCTAAAAAACTGAGCTAGCTCACACTAACTGAGCTTAGAGGAAACACTGGTCACAAACTAGAACAAATTTAGAGACCAGCAGCACCTTTAAGACCAACAAAGGTTTATTCAAGGTATGAGCTTTCATGTGCGCACAAACTTTGTCAAATACCTTAAATAAATTTGAAAAAGTGTGCCAGCGCATAAAAGCTCATACCTTGAATAAACTTTTGTTGGTCTTAAAGGTGCCCCTGGATTCTAAATTTGTTCTACTGCTTCAGACCAGCACGGCTGACCATCTGGATCAGTCACAAATTAGGTTTGCCAACTCCAGCTTGGGAAAGTCCAGGAGATTGGGGGGGGGGACCCTGGGAAGGGTTGGATACTTGGGGAAGGGACCTTGCAGAATTGAACGCCACGGAATCCACCCTCCAAGGCTGCCCTTCCCTCCAGGGGAACGGATGTCTGTCGCCTGGAGGCCAGTAGTAATTGTAGGTGGTCGCCAGGCCCCGCCTGGAGGTTAGCAACATTAAAATGAGGGGCACTGGGGTGGGCAGAGCTCCCGGTCCTGACCCAGGCCGGCCTTGGGGGTGACCGTGTGGCACAGGAGGATCCCAAGGGTGCTGCGTCTGGGCTTTGTTGTGGCTGGAGGCAGGCGAGGCAGGTGCGCCTCACTTCCCTCCCCTCCTCCACGGGCTGCCAACTGCGGCCCGGCCCAGTGCTCTTCCCAGCCATCTCCCTCAGGCAGGCAGGTGGGCAGGCGGGGTGACGCCGCCCTTGGCCGGGCTCTCAGTGGCGCTGTCGGCAGGGGTGGGCAGTGCACGAGGTGGGCACGGGCCGGCCCCACCGCAACAGCTCCGAAGCAGCCCCTGCAGGAGAAGAGAGGGAGTCGGGTGGGCAGGCTGGCAGTGAGGGACGCGAGCTCCCCACTGGGCATCTTGCAGGCAGCCCCTCTCAGGTTGCCCTCGATGAATGACCCGCTAGCCACTGCCCCTGACATGCATCACCACCAGCCTGAAATGCGCCCTTAGCCATCCTGTCCCTGGCTGCAGCAGCAGCAGCTGCCAGGCCACACCACACAGGCTGCAGGAGATCTGTGGTTGGCCATGGCGAAGGCGGGTGCCGCTGCCAAGCCCTCCTTCTCGCACCCCTTGGAGGAGGCCATGGCGGTGGATGAGCCGCCACAGGCCGGTCCGGCCGAGAAGCACTTCAAGCTGTTTCCCCTCCAAGCCCCTTCGAAGCGCCCAGGGGGGTGAGGGAGAGACCGCGCAGAACCCCACCCTCGACGGGTGGAGCGGAGGGCAAGGCAGAGGGCGAGGCGGAGGGCTGGGGGAGGAGGGGGAGCAGAGGATCAGGGGAAGGGCCCTGCAAAACCTGTGTGGGGGCGGGGCCCCAGGGCCCCACGCAGGCTACGGGCCTGCCCTGGGGGCAGGAGCGCCAGACCTGTAGCCAGGATTTTTTCAATTTGGGGGGCCTTTAAATAAGTCAGGGGGCACCCCACACACACCCCTGCACCCCCCAAAAAGGAGTGCCTGGCTCGGATGAGAAGTCGGGGGGGGGCCTTGGCAGTAAGTCAGGGGACCAGGCCCCAAGATGCCCCACTGTAGCTACGGGCCTGGGGAGCGCATGGCCAATACTTAAGGGGCTGCGCCATCCCATCCACCATTCTTTTGGCTTTGGACAACTTGGTTTTCCTCCGTTCATCCCAACTTCACGAGCAGCTCCACATGGCTGAGGGGGACGGGTTGCAGGGCAGCCTTATATTTGGGAGTGCAGGGTGAGACATTTACAGTTATTACCACTGACCTCCCCCATTCTACTAATTTTATATTTGTTGGAGGTAGCCCGGTGTAAGGTCCACCCCTGACTCCCTTCCCCCCCCTTTACTCCAGTTGCACTTTTGTGTTTTGAGAGTTGTGGGTGTTGGAAACGGGAGCATCCCGTTTCACTTGCAATGCTGAACGGCTGTGCTTAGGGTTTCGGGGGGTTGGGAGACGAAGCATCTCCACTTCTTTTGTACTCCCTTTCACTCGCAAGGTGGGGGAGAGGCACGGTGGCTCTTTATTTCCCCCCCACCCCCCCGTGATCGCCGGCTGAAAACTTGGGCTGCTTGGGTAGAACTCCTCCCTTTTTTGCTGTATCATGTGCGCGGGTGGAGGTTGGTTTCCATGCCACACACACACCCTTTTTCTTTGGTATTCGCTATGGTGGGGCTTTCCTGCGGGGGCTGCGGTTGTGGACGGGAAGTCACCTGGCCTCCTGACAGGGCCACCAGGAGCTCTCTGTCTTGAGCTGGGGGTGCCCAGGGAAGCTTCTCTGCCTATACAGCTGGGATGCAAGCAGGCCTACTGGTGAGGTTGCCAGGTCTGGGTTGGAAAATACCTGGAGAATCGGGAGGTAGATATGTGGGGGGGGAAACGGGGGGGGGACTTGGCATGGTGCATTGCCATAGAAGGCTCCCTTCAAAGCAGCTATTTTCTCTAGGGGAACTGCTTGCCCAGCTGTAGATTAGTGGTGAAAGCCGGCAATCTCCAGGTCTCACCTGGAGGTTGGCAACCCAGCCTCCTGGTGAGGCATGGTGGCTGAAGGTTCATGCCCGAGGGGCTCTCTTTGTTGCTGAATTGGGTGAGTTAGCATAGGGACAAAGCAGTATTTAGTTAGATGGTGGTGGGGGGGAGAGTTTTAGCTTTAGTTCATGCTATTTAAAGAGGGACAGGTAGTCAGGGATTTTGTTCGGGTGGTTGAAAAAGGGGGTCAGTGGCTTAGCAGCATTCTCTTGTGCTTTTGTAGAGCCATTGAGAGCTTGGCAAAAAGCTATTCCCCTCCCCCCCTTTTCCTATATGAGAGATCGGGCGGATGCTCCCGGTCTCAGCATTATAAGGGGTGTGCCTCCTCCATGGTGGGGGAGTTCCTTTGCAAGCTCTTGCTCGCATGAAGGTGGGACATAGGGATCGCTCAGCCATCAGGCTGCAGCTCAATTAAGCATTCAAGACCTAGCTTTAATTTTACCTTTTACTTGACTCTGCTGTTTCTTCCTGTAGTGTCATGAATTGACACCCAGTCTTAGCGCCTTCCCACAGGTCTCTGGCCACACAACTCAGAAGCAGTATCTGGAAGTCTTTTCAGAATGGGTTTTTTAGGTGGGTTCCACATCTGGCATGCTTGGGCCACCATCGTACTGATGGGTAAGTCACCCCATACATCTATGCGGAAGGTACCATAAAATTCAATGATTGTAGGAAGTGGTAGCAGCATGCAATGCAGAGGGTACCATAAAATCCGGTGATCCAGCTAAGCCAATGAAGAACTGAACTTATTGTGCTCATCTTTGGGGACATTGCCATATGTTTAATCATTTAACATGTTTCTACCCTGCCATTCTCCTCAGTGGTGACCCAAAGTGGCTTCCTTAATTTTCTCCTCCTGCATTTTCACCCTTGCAATAACCCTGTGGTGTAGGGTGGGGCGGGCTCTCATGGCAGAGTGGGAATTCAAACACAGATGTCCCAGTTTCTATTCCACCACTGATTTCCCCAAAATGGATGCCTAATTTTAAAGCAATCTTACAATAATCCAAAGGGCTGGAAGATCTGCTTGGGAGGATGAACAACTATCAACGGTTAAAGTGAATTACACTCTTAGCTTCCAAGCAGAACAATACTGTTGGTCAGTGGATAGGGTTACCAACCTCCAGGTGTTGGCTGGAGATCTCCTGCGATTGCAAATTATATCCAGCCTTAGGAGGCACAGTGTTCTGCTTTGAAGAACAGATACCAATGGTGGATATCAATGGATTATGCTTTTAGTTTTTTTCGGGGGGGTGTCAGGTAACCCTGCCATAAGGGTGAAGGGAGGGGTGCCAGAGGGTCTGCCTGTGTATTGTCTGGTATGAGGGGAGTTGCCGGAGTTGCCTGGGCAACGCAGAAATTCACAGCCCGGGTTATCTCCAGATGGGCCAAATGGCCTTGAGTCGCCAGGCTGTTTTCTTCTTCTTTCTTCTTGTGAGAACAGCTAGGCCATGGACATTTACAGCTTTTAGAAATGTAGCACCTTTCACCTTCCCGCGCGCGGGCTCCTTAGCTATTGGCAGAATGTAGGGGGGGCTTTACTTTAGGAGGGTATATCCAGAGATGTTTCTTTGACTGGGTCATTCCTGACAAGAGAATGTTACCGTGCCTTTAGAACTGCAGTATAATAAACACTATCTTTTCATGAGGCCTGGTGTTTGACTGACTTTCTGAAGCACCTGACAGATTGTCAGGAATCTCCTTTGGTTGGGACTGGTTCTACACCGCAATTCTCTCGCAGAGATGAGTGACGGGGACGAAACCATCCCAATCCCTACCTCCACGGAGGAAGAGAAACCTCCGGTGACGACTGTGGCGGCCACTACCTTGGCTGCCCTGCTGGAAAACCCAATCACCTACGCGCCGACCTCGTGGGGCACAGAATATGATTTGGGAGGCCCCTACGGAGATCCGTACGGGGGCACATATGGGAGGGTGATGACCAGGCCATGTCAACGGTGGGACTGGTCAAAGCCGTTGGCTGAGACGCATGAGACGTGGTTCCTCACCCCCCGGGCCTTGATCCGGGAGAGTCGGTTCGAGAGATTGGTCTACCACCTGAGCACGGCGGAGGGTGGAGAAGAAACCCACCTGGAACCCAGGGAGCTGAAAGGGGCTACCGGAAGCCGGAGATGGAGCGGAGATCCAAGCCAGGATCGGTTACTCCGCCTCATAGACAAGTCTCTGTCCCGCATCCCAAGGATGATCTCAGATGGAATACGAGAGGAGATGGAGTGGAGGCAGCAACCCATGCCGCAAGACCAGCCGGACCAACGAGCCCCTCCCGCACCAGCCAGACCGCTGCCTGGGGGTGTGCCGGGGCAACCTGGAGCACCTCCAGACCAGCCAGTGGGGCCCCCCATCCAGGGGCCGCTGGCTCCACGGCTGCAGGGAGTACCAAGGGGCTGGGGCCCAATGCTGCCGAACCCTGCCGAGCTCCTGGATGCTACCTTTGACGGAGCCCCAGAGAAATTCTCGTTCTTCCTGGTGAGAACAGAAAAGTTCATTGAGAACTGGGGCCACCTGTTCCTGAATGAGGAGCGGATCGTGAATGCGATTGCCTCGCACTTGAAAGATGCAGCAGCGGACTGGTATGTGGCGTTACACCAGGAAGACGGCCACGAGTTGAGGGAGGTCGATGCTTTTATGTGGGCGATGAAAGACCAATTTGAGGACGCCAATGCAAACAAAACCGCCCGGGCATTCCTCCGATCCTTCCAGCAAGGAACCAAGACGGTGAGGGAGTACACCGCCGAATTCTGAAGGCAAGCGGCAAAGATCCGAGGCTGGCCAGACGGGGTCCTGGCCGAGCAATACCTCTTGGGGCTGAACCCAGAGATTCAACGGACCGTGATGCGAGGGAGAGACCCGGAGACCCTATCAGGCTGGATGAAGGAAGCGGTAGCCACTGAAACTCGCCTGAAGACCATCAAACTCGACGACGCGGCCGCCTTGGGTAAGAATCTCCAACCAGCCGTCGTCCAAGCTCCCAGAGGGAAACAACCAGCCAACCCCCAAGGACAGAAGGACGGCACCTGCGAACTTCGGATGAAGCAAGGGTTATGCCTGAAATGCGGGGAGGCGGGCCACTTCGCCGTGAATTGCCCGGGAGCCACTACCCCGACCAGCGCAAGCAAAGGTCCTAAAAAGAAGTTTGAGACATCCACCCCGAAACCTGTTGCGAAGCTGAGAGGTGCGCAAGCCTTGCAGATCGCCCCGTTGGGCGAGGACTCCGACTCGTCAGAGGAGGAAACTGCGGTGGCGGGAAACAAGAAGGACCTGCTGTGAACAGCGCTGAACAGCAGGTCCTGGACTCGCAGGCGCTAAACCCAGTGAGCAAATCCTCTTCCCTGTTCTTCCTAACTGACTTTGATGGACCTGGGTCTACAGACCCACGTGAGAGTGAGAGCTCTCATTGACTCGGGGTGTGGGAGAGATATCATCAATCCTTCCCTGGTGATGGGGTTGGGGGCAAAGGTGTTGAAATTAGCAGAGCCATTGGTTTTTACCCAAATGGATGGCTCCACTATGAAAGAGCCGTGCAAATACGAGACTGTGCCCCTGCGCATGGGAGTGGGGAACCATTGGGAGGTGAGACCGTTCATAGTGACCTCCGCCGCGCGGTTCCCGCTGGTTCTGGGGAGCCCGTGATTTTTTTATCATGACCCGCACATATTGTGGGAAGCTGGGACTGTAAACTTTATCTCGCCAAAGTGCGCGGGCCACATCTGGAATGACAAATGGGAGCCCCAACGTCCCAAGGCTAATCCGGTGCTGGTGGGGGTGGCGGAGGCAGACTGGGATGCGATCCCTCGGGAGTATCGGGACTTGTCCACGGTTTTCGGGGAAGAGGAGGCGGACGAGCTGCCCCCCCATAGAAACTCGGACTGTGCTATAGAACTGTTGCCGAACCAGAAACTCCCAAAAGGGAAGCTGTACTCCATGAGCCTGGCCGAGAAACTGGAGCTCAGAAAGTTCATTGATAAGAACTTGGAGAGGGGCTTTATTCGACCAGCCTCTTCGCCGTTCGCCACCCCCGTTTTATTTCGTAAAAAGAAAGACGGGGGCCTGAGGTTGTGCACCGACTACCGTGGCCTTAACGCTGTCTCAGCAACTAACGCTTACCCCCTGCCCCTGATTAAAGACTTGCTAGCTGCGGTAGCAGAGGGGGAAATTTTCTCTAAGCTGGACCTACGGGATGCATACTTCCGCGTGCAAATCCAAGAAGGGGATGAGTACAAAACGGCGTTTAACACTCCCCTGGGACAGTTTGAATACCTGGTGATGCCATTCGGCTTACAGGGGGCCCCCGGGGGTGTTCATGAACTTGATCAATGAAGTCCTGCATAAATATTTGTTCAAGGGGGTCCTTGTTTACCTTGATGACATACTCCTGTACTCCCCCAATTTGCGCTCCCATGTGAAACTTGTCAGGGAAGTGCTCCAAACGTTACACAAGCACAAACTGTTTGCGAAACTGTCAAAGTGTGAGTTTCATCAGTCGGAGATTTCGTTCTTGGGCTATCACATTTCCCAGAAGGGGATTGAGATGGACCCGGAGAAGGTTAAAGACATGGTGGGGTGGGAACCCCCGAGTACGAGGAGGCAGCTCCAGGCTTTCCTCGGATTCGCGAATTTCTACAGATCGTTTTTATCGAATTTCGCCCAAGTTGCCCTCCCCCTCACAGACCTACTTAAAACAAAAGGGAAAGGTCCTGAGAGTACCCAGCCCGGGGCCTGCTTAGAATGGACTAATGACTGTCAGAGGGCTTTCGAGCAACTAAAATCCCTCTTCACCTCGGAACCAGTGTTGGCCCACCCATACGGGTTAAAAACGTTTATTGTCCATGTCGACGCCTCTGGTGTTGCTGGGGGGGGCATTTTGCAAGAGGGGGAGGATGGGAAGTTACACCCCCTTGCCTATGTCTCCAAAAAGTTTAACGACACGGAACGGAACTGGTCGGTTTGGGAAAAGGAAGCAGGGTCGATTAAGTTAGCCCTCTCGACATGGCGGCACTGGCTGGAGGGGGCTCGGGTGCCATTCGAGGTGTGGACTGATCATAAAAACCTCGAGTTGCTGCGCTCTCCCCAGTCCCTAAATGCTAAACAGTTGCGGTGGGCAGATTTTTTCTCTAAGTTTGACTTCACATTGCACCATTTCCCGGGGAAGGCAAAATCCTTAGCTGACGCCTTGTCCCACCTTCCTCAACATGACAGCAAACGGGAGGAGATTAGAGACTCGGTGTTCACACCCTCACAGTTGGGGGGGTAAGTGACGACTCGCAGCCAGCTTAGGTCTCCGCCCCCTCCTCCGCTTTCCTCCCCGTGGGAACTGAAATTTGCATCAGCCCTGTCTAAAGCTGACCGTGATTCCTTGGCGAAGGAGGAGGGGGTGACGGGGGACGAACATGACTGTTGGTGGAAAAATGGAAAGCTCTTCGTGCCTCTGTCCCTACGGGGGGGAGATAATGGAATGGGCGCACAGGTCCAAACTAGCAGGCCACACCGGCTTCGTAAAATCACTGCAATTGCTCCAAAGACAATTTTGGTGGCCGGGGATGTGCAAAGACTTATCGTTATTTACCCAGGCCTGCCAGGTTTGCCTCATGAGTAAGCACCGCCCTGGAAAACCACCGGGTCTCTTACAACCCTTGCCGACCCCCACCTGCCCGTGGGAGGTGTTATCCATGGACTTTATCACGGACTTACCCCCTAGTGGGGGAAAGACGGTTATTTGGGTGGTAGTTGACGTTTTCTAAACAAGCGCATTTTGTTCCTTTTGCGTCTATCCCCTCAGCTAAGAAACTGGCTAAGGCATTTCTGCAACACGTGGTGAGACTCCATACTCTTCCTGTGAAGGTGGTATCGGACAGAGGGTCTCAGTTCGTTTTGCAGTTCTGGGGGGAGTTAATGGCACTGCTGGGGGTGGAGAGGGCGGTTAGCAGTGCGTATCACCCAGAGACTCATGGTCAAACAGAACGAGTGAACCAAACACTGGAACAGTACCTTCGGTGCTTTACAAATTTCCAACAGGACGATTGGGAATCGTTGTTGCCTTTAGCAGAATTTTGTTATAACAACACGTGTCATTCCTCCACGGGTATGTGACTGTTGAACTCTTGTTGCCTAAATCACTGAAATCTATTCATCCTGTATTTCATGTAAGGCTCTTGAGACGCTCGCCTGCAGAGAACACGTGGAGGCCGAAGAGACCTGCCCCCCCTCCTTTGATGGTGGGGGGGGAACCGCATTACGAAATTGCCCAGATTTTGGATTCCAAGATTTCGCGCAACCGGCTGTATTACCTGATTGAATGGGTGGACTTTGGGCCTGAACAGAGGGAGTGGGTGAGGGAGGAACATGTTCGCGCCCCGAAGTTAATTCGCAAATTCCACAACTTGTACCCCTTGAAACCTAAAGGGTTGGATTTATTATCAGGGGGCAGAATGTCAGGTAACCCTGCCATAAGGGTGAAGGGAGGGGTGGAGGTGCCAGAGGGTCTGCCTGTGTATTGTCTGGTATGTGGGAAGTTGCCGGAGTTGCCTGGGCAACACAGAAATTCACAGCCCGGGTTATCTCCAGATGGGCCAAATGGCCTTGAGTCACCAGGCTGTTTTCTTCTTCTTTCTTCTTGTGAGAACAGCTAGGCCATGGAAATTTACAGCTTTTAGAAATGTAGCACCTTTCGCTTTCCCGTGTGCAGGCTCCTTAGCTATTGGTAGAATGTAGGGGGGGCTTTACTTCAGGAGGGTATATCCAGAGATGTTTCTTTGACTGGGTCATTCCTGACAAGAGAATGTTACCGTGCCTTTAGAACTGCAGTATAATAAACACTATCTTCTCATGAGGCCTGGTGTTTGACTGACTTTCTGAAGCGCCTGACAGGGGGGTTGTTATTTTTGTTTTTTAAGCAGAACACTGCTATTGGTTAATAGAAGGGGTTGCCAACCTCCAGGTGCTGGCCGACAATCTCCTTATATTGCAACTGTTGTCCAGCCTTAGAATATGCTCCAGAAAACAGGTATTACCAATGGATAAAATGAATTCTTTCTAGTTTTCTGAGTAGAACAGTGCTGTGGGTCAACAGGCGGAGTTGCCAACCTCCAGGTGTTGGCTGATGATCTCTTGCTGTTGCAGTTGATGTCCAGCCTTAGAATCTGCCTTAAAATACATATATATGGCTAATAGGATGAGATGACTTAATCTTTTAGCTACCATGCAGAACGACACTGGTGATTAGTAGGTAGGGTCGCCACCTTCGGGGGGGGGGCGGTGATCTCCTACCATTGCAACTGCTGTCCAGGTGACAGAGATCAATTCCACTGGAGCAAATGGCCATTTCAGAAGGTCGACCATGACACCTGGTGAAGTCTCTATCATTCAGAGTAGGCAATGCTGCCCTTGATAGGCTCAGGATCTGACATAGCAGTATTTTCACTTAGATGGACCAGGCAATAGATGGATCTGACATAACAGCATTTTCACTTAGATAGACCAGGCACTGGATGGAGTGAAGGGCCCCAGCCAGAGACCCTGGAGAGCTGCTGCCATTCTGTGGAGATGGGTAGTGTCATGTAAATTTTGTTGTTGTTGTTCAGTCGCACAAGTGAGTCTGACTTTTCGCGACCCCAGGGACCACATCATGCCAGGCCCTCCTGCCTGCTATCATGCTCCAGAGTTTGCATAATTTCACATTCATTGCATTGATAGCACGGCCTAGCCATTTCATCCTTTGCTGTCCCCTTCTTCTTTGACCTTCAATCTTTCCCAGCATCAGGGTCTTTTCCAGTGAGTGCTCCCTTCTCATATGGTGGCCAAAGTATTTGAACAGCTTCAGGATCTGGCCTTCCAGGGAACAGTCAGGGTTGATTTCTTTCAGGTATGACTGATTTGATCTCCTCACAGTCCAGGGGAGGATTTCTGACCTGTAAATGCATTAATGAATATGCGTCAGCACCAATATGGTATTGGGGAGGGTTCGCAATGGCTAGGTTATGCTTCGTGTTTTGCCGGTGACTCCTGGCAGGTGTATGCAAGTGGCACATGTGCCTACATGCTAGGGTGGGCATGGCACCCACCTGTGGCAAGGGGATACAGCAGGAAGATGCAGGTGGTATAAAAGATAGGCAGATAGGGATAGTTAGGGGGTAGGCAGATAGGCAGAGTGATTGAGTATCTGATGGACAGCTGGACATTAGGGACATAGTAAAGGTAGGTTGCAGGTTAGGTGACAAGTTCTGTCAGGAGAACAGAAGGCCATTGCAGCTATGGCTCAGTGGTAGCACAGCGGCTGGGCATGCAGTGGGCATGGTTCAATACCCGGGTAACCAGTTTAAAGATTTACCTGTAGGGGATGGAAATCACCTTCGGATATTGCAAGAGGCGAGTAGCAACTCATGGGAGCTTGAACCTGGTTATGAAACTTTCACAGGGACTGAACAACACACATAGTAGGTGCCCAGCCACGGGGCATATATGCAGGAGGGCTGAGGTGCTGAGGTGCTTCAGACAGCCAGGAGATGACAGGTGGGTCTGCCTTGGAGGAGGAGTACAGATGTTTAAGACAGCTAATTGTGGACCAGCAGCACATGTACTAGGGGTGGTTGGCTCTGGCCGTCTGGCAAGCACCTGAGCCACCATAAACTGTATGGGCTGGCATCAATGCCATGATCCCTCCTTCGCGGCATCCTAATTGAAGATGTGGGTGACCCACCTGCCATCCATCTCTGAAGGAAGATTGAGAATAGTGCTAACACAGGAGCTGGGCATTCCTTAACATCTGGCCGGTGTTTGCAGGGGGAAGACATAATAATAACCGAATAAGGGGTTGCACTTACTTTCCCATGGGCACCATGCTCAAGGCATTGGAGTATGGGAAGTCTTTCAGGCAGCAGGCATTACAGAACACAACTGGCTGTGTCCACAGGGTGCAGTGGGACTCCAGGGTTACTCAGGGCCATCTGCCAGAGGACCCACACAATATTTTAACCACAGCTGTGACTACGGGCTGGGCAGCCTCCCCAGCAGGTTCCATTCCTGCTCATTCAATGTTCAGCTGCCCTGTCCAGGCAGGAGGCTCTCTCTTTGCGATAACTAAGGATTATTTTCAAGGCAGCTTTAGCTGGGCATTCACCTTGCGGCATGCTCTAAGGGGTCCTTTTAGCGGGGTTGCAAAGTGGCCCACATGGCTGGCACCTTTCAGCTGGCTGGCACCTTTCTGGCATAAGTCATCTAATGCCAGGACCAATCGCACTGGGGAAACTAGGGGTTCCTGCTGGCTCATAGGGATCCCAAGGGTCAGCACAATAAGTTCTTTGGGCATTCAGTGGCATCCTGTTGATAGTGGTCCCATAGGGAGGACAAACTTCTGGGTCCGCCTGCCCTGGTTACCCAGGACCTGGCATGCTGGGTACACTGAGGGGGCCAACACCAGTAATGGGGCATCCAGCACCTCTAATGGGGTCAACAGGGCCGGCACCCACCTGACCTGTCTACCAGCATGCGAATGGACCTTGATACGGTGAGTAGCTCCTGGTTTTTGTGTGGATTGCAGCAGCCTCGGGTGTTTTGTTCACTAATGTGACATTTTCAGCTCACCAGGTGGCAGGCATCAATAACAGCATTCGGAGGCATAGTTTCACCGTCAGGAGGAGGGGCTTTGCAGCCTTGCACCGAGGGACAACCGCTATTCAGACCCATTTCCCAAGGAGTTCGGCAGCAGCAGCTGCAGCCTTCCTGACCTTCTTCACAGATGCGGGGGATCTGGATGCCTGCATGGTGTAGGAGGGCTGTGCCTGCCTTTACCAGGGCTTTGCCTGCCATTTTCTCTGACAAGGCACATGGCTCTGCCAACTTGGTCAACTGCTTCCCAGCTCACAGGGGAGGGCGAGGGTGGTGGAGACTCTCCCCCTTGAGCACCCAACTGGGGTGGGTGGGGCTCTTGACATTCAAGGCCCTGTCCCAACTGGAGCATGAATGCTTGAGCCTAGGCTAGTCACAGTACAGGAGCCACGCTATTCGAGGTGGCTTTTAACTTAGTGCTTGTTTCTAGGAGGCATTTATGGTCCTCTGGAGATTTAAAACTGACCAGCAGGTGCACAGTGATCACCTGAAGCTGAGTACTTTGGAGTGGTTAGATCCATGCTTGGCACAGGCTTCAATCCCAGGGTGGCATTGTAGGTTGGGATGGAGCCATGGTCTAGGTGATGATGTCCTGAGTTCGGAACAGGTACTGTGAATCCCAAGTTCACTGGTGTGACACCTTGGCGGCTAACTGTTGACAATGCCTTATTCAGTTCCAGGGAGACAACGGGAGTTGGAGCAGAGGGAGGCGGCAAAACTTGACGTGGCGTTCTGGGAGATACTGGACATTGGAGTGGATGGCAGTCACTGCGGGTGTGGCTTTGGCCTGGAATCCTGGACATGGGGCACACTGGTGTGACAGCTGGGCAGCTGATCTGGCATGGAATGGGCATGGAATTGGGGATCCTCTTAAGGGAGTCGGGCATGAGGGGCAAGCGGAGCGCCCAGCCCGGGGGCATGCCCGGGGATTACCCTCACACCCAGGTGGCAGGGGAGACCACCTCTGGCTGTCCGCCTTTGGGGTATCCAGAAATCTGTCATCCCCAGGTGTACATCAGATTATTGACTGGCAGGAGGCCAGTCGAGGGATTGGATCTGGCATCCATGTTGTGCCAAAGCATACTACAGCTGTAATCAATAAAGTTGTGGCCTATTTTGGCTTCCGGTCTGGGATCCATGGCATCCTGACGTGCTCTGGCTCTGCTCCCAGAGCATACGGAGGGTTTTTATGACAGGATGGGCTATATAGCCTGCCACAGATCTCCCCAGGCAGGGGGGTGACTAGCAACGAGCATTGGCCCGAGTGGGAGTTGAGATCGGCTGATAGCGGGGCTTTAAAGAGCACCGCGACCAGCCTTGATCCCCTCCCCCCAAGAGGGCACTTCGGAATTTCTCTAAAAGACCCCACCGAGTTGGATTCTCAACATAAGAACGCATGACCCAGACCTCCAAGACATTCTACGGAAACTGATACCAAGGAAACACTGCTATAACAAAATACGGACTTTGAAGGTAACTTTTTAAAATTGCTCACTGGAAACGCGCTGATCCCAAAAATAAACAACACCCGATGAAGCGCATGATCGTGCGGCATACTGTGTACTAACACCAACTCCGGAAAACGCGGTTGAAAAGCAAAAAAAGGCCAAAAAGCCGGTTTGTTGATCATTCCTGCGGTCGGGATATTGACTTTAAAATAGAAACTAACACCAAGTCCCGCGAGAAACAGTGTGGAAAACTACTTAAGCTGCGACAGAAAACACCAGAACAGGAAATGATCTCAGACCAGACAAGCAGCGCTTCCTAGAGACGACCAAGGAGGCCGGAAGAAGGGAGGAACCAGAAGACAAGGAGGACGACTAAGACTGCCGGAGAGGAAGTAAGCAACAGGAAGAGCCATTTACCATAGAGAAATTGCGCCCGCCATTTTGAGAAGGTCAAAACAATTTATTCGGATTTTGGCTAAAAGACTCAACAGAAAAAAGCGAAAATAGAGTGGTTCAGCTGGGCACAAGAAGAGCTTTAATATGATGTAAGTTTTGTGATAATTGTAAACAACGGCTTACGATCTCCGGCAAAGACAGAGGGCGAACTCTTGGTCCTCCCCGAAAATGGCTGCTAAAGAGGAGAAGAAACTACAGGGCATGATGGAAGCCATGGAAAAACGGATGATGGATGCTATACAAAAAATGGAAAAAACTCTAGGTAAAGTGGCTGATGAAGTAGCTGATTTGAAAAAGGACCTGGCTGGAATCACAAAGGAAATACAGACACTGAACAAAAGAACAGATGAGGTGGAGGAGAGAGTGAAAGGAGTGGAAACTGGCGTAATTGAGGTTGCTAAAGAAGCATCAAAAGCTAATGTAATGGTGGAATACAATGGAATGCTTAACCATCTGAGATTTAGGGGAATCCTTGAAGACAAAAATGAGAATATCCACTCAGTCATGGTGGATGCTGTTGCAGATTTCTTAAAACTAGAAGAGGAGAAGGTGGCGGCACACATTGATTTGGTATACAGAGTCAACTCTGCGATAACACAAAAGAAAAAATTACCCAGAGATGTGATTGTCCAGTTTATATCCAAAAGATTGAAAGAAGACTTGTTTAAGCAACAATTTCAGGAAGATTTCATAATTGAACAAAAGAAAATTATGATACTAAAGGAATTACCCAGAACGGTTCTTCAGGACAGACGACTTTTTAAAGACCTGATCGACAAACTGAAAACAGAGGGCATTAGATACAGATGGGAAATTCCAAAAGGTGTCAGTTTTACATTTAAACAGAAGAGAGTCACCATCAAGTCAGTAGAGCAAATAACCAAGTTCATTAAAGACAATTTTAAAGACACTGATAAATAAATACAAAACCAACATGGAGAGTCAAATTATTTCATGGAATGTTAATGGACTTAATTCACCCCAAAAAAGGAAAAATGTTAGGCTATGGTTGGAAAAACAAAAATGTGATATTGTTTGTTTACAAGAAACACATATTAAAAAGACTGATGTTAAATTTTTGATCCAAAGTAGATTAGGAGAGGAATTCTATTCCCTCTCCTCACAAAAGAAAAAAGGAGTCGTTACATATGTAAAAAAAGAGTTGGAACTAAAGGAAATTTTTAAAGATAAAGAAGGAAGATTCTTGGCAGTGGAAGTTATGTTTCAGAATAAAAAGACCTTAATTTTAAATCTCTATGCCCCGAATGGAGCCAAGGAAAAATTCTTTCAAGATTTGTGGGAACAATTACAACAGTTAACTTATGAACAAATGATATTGATGGGTGACTTTAATGGTACTGTTAATAATGCTATTGACAGAAAATCCAAGTTATGGCCTATTTTCCCACTTTCCCAAAATCTATGTGTGACCGTGTATTATTCCAAGTGAACTATATCCAGGGGTTTGTGGTTAGTCCAGGGATTATTAAGGAACTCTTACATGGATGCCCGCCTCACCCCTCCTCTTGGTGCTGGGAGCGCAAGCTGGGCCACTGAATCACCCGGGGGAACTGTTTGCGGGACCGCAAGGAGGGGAGGGGCGATGGCATCCATAGCAGGCTGGTGGAGGGGGTGGGCCAGTGCCAGATGCGGGAAACTGGGGCTCTCCTGACCATCGCTGGCCCTATCAGCAGAGTCTTGGGCCCCCTGGGGGCGGGAGCACATGGCCAATACTTAAGGGGCTGCGCCATCCCACCCCCCATTCTTTTGGTTCCGGACAATTTGGCCCACCCTCCCATCCCTTTCATTAGGTGTAGTTTGGTTAAGGGGTTTGTTGCATGGGTTTTATTTCATGTCATTTATTCTTTGTCACAACTTGGCGGTATCAGCATGGGGTTGGATCCATTTTCAGGAAAGTTGGCCTGTGTGCCCATTTCCTGAGATTGGGGATCCTCTTATGGGATTTGGGCGTGAGGGGCAAGTGGAGCGCCCAGCCCGGGGGTATGGCCGGGGATTACCCTCAAGCCCAGGTGGCAGGGGAGACCAGCTCTGGGTGTCCGCCCTTGTGGTATCCAGAAACCTGCCATCCCCAAGTGTATATCGGATTATCAACTGGCAGGAGGCCAGTCGAGGGATTGGATCTGGCATCCACGGTGTGCCAAAGCATGCTACAGCTGTAATCAATAAAGTTGTGGCCTATTTTCCCACTTTTCCAAAATCTATGTATGAATGTGTATTATTCCAAGTGAACTATATCCAGCGGTTTGTGGTTAGTCCAGGGATTATTAAGGAACTCTCACATGGATGCCCGCCTCGCCCCTCCTCTTGGCACTGGGACCGCAAGAAGAACAGTTGGTTTTTATACCCCACTTGTCACCACCTGAAGGAGTCTCAGAGTCGCTTACAATCACCTTCCCTTCCTCTCCCCACAACAGACACCCTGTGAGGTAGGTGGGCCTGAGAGAGTTCTGAGAGAACTTTGACTGACCCATAGTCACCCAGCTGGCTTCATGTGGAGAAGTGGGGAATCAAACCTGGTTCTCCAGATTAGAGTCCACCACGCTTAACCACTACACCACACTGTATGTACTATCCAGTGTTCCCTCTAAGCTGAGTTAGTGTGGGCTAGCTCACAGTTTTTTAGCCTCCAGCTCACACATTTTTGTCTTTGCTCAGGACAGAGGGCTCCAGAGCAAACTGATTTTTGCTGTAGCCAAATCGCTCTCTCACAACTTTAATGCCAGTAGCTCACAAAGTAGACTTTTTGCTCTCAAGACTCCACAGCTTAGAGGGAGCATTGGTACTATCATCCTCTCCTTTTCAGTTTTGCTCATGTGTTGGGATTTTGTTGCCAAGTTACTGCTAACAGATTGTGATCTGCAAAGGTTTTTGGTTGTATCTTTGTACTTGGGTTTTTGATATCTAGCTCATACCAATCCTTGAATATGTCTGTCAGAAAAGAAAGTATAGTCACCAGTATTGAGATTTTTGATCCTCCAAGCATCTTCCAATTGTAACACTTCCATATAATTAAAAACATTTTTGGGAACTATGCCTCCTTTGCTTTTTTCCACCCCTTTTTTATCCATTACTCCATTCATGTCTCAAAAGAATATTTTCTCCTTTAAAATCTAAAATGAACTGGAAAACATTTTCATAATTTTTTTCCATGCATTGTTCAGGGCATATATTGTTGCTAGTGTGTAAATCCTGCCTTCTGGGAGCCTGATTTTCAAAATCATCTATCTTCCTTCAGAGCCTCTTAATCTTTCTGTAGAAGAAGAAGAGAAGAGATTGGATTTATACCCCACCCTTCACTACCCAAGGGAGTCTCAGAGTGGCTTACAAACTCCTTTCCCTTCCCCTCCCCACAACAGACACCCTGTGAGATAGGTGGGGCTGAGAGAGCTCTGACAGTGCTCTTTTTCAAGAATAGCTGTGCCAGAACTATGGCTTGCCCAAGGTCATCCAGCAGGTGCACGTGGAGGAGTGGGGAATCAAACCCGGTTCTCCCAGATTAGAGGGCACTTGACCACTACACCAAATTGTAACATATATTTGTAAATTGTTTATATAAACCACAACTCCTTTTTCCATTATAACGTCTTAATAAATACACAAATACATATTAGCAAGCAGGAACAAAGCCCCAAAGAATCATGGAATTGTAATATGATACAACAGGAAGGGTGAGCAGTCCTCTGCTTCAGCTGCCATCCATTGTAACTGAGTCTCTCATGTGAGTCTGTCAATTTTGCCTGATACTGGTTGTCCAGGGAAGGCTCAGCATCCCCCAGCCAAATCCGGAGGATGCTTGAGCCCTCATCACCCCCAAAGTTTACACCTATGATTCAAAGGTAATTAATTGATAGGGCATTTCAGTGTTCTGGCTTTGACTGTGGAGTCTCCCTGATTCTGCTTGCTTCTGGTTTGTTCTTTTGTTTTTGGCACCATATCCTATTGCAATGTGCACTGTATAAAAAATACATTAAGTGTGATCTATTATTAATCTTGCCCCTTCTCCTTTAATGTTTCTTATTTAATCAACAATTGTTCTAATAACAGCAGCAGTAAGCTTTTTGGGGTGGGTAGGTTGGATCACGGTCATGGGGATCAGGTAGAATTTGTCCAGGGCCCATAGTGCCTCTTGGCAGCCAAGTGAAACCTGAGAAATTGGTTTTATGGCATTTTTTTACATGTTTAGGGTGATGACTGTAATATCTCCGACACCAACAGATAAACATTCTATCTCAAAAAAGAATCTCTCTGTTGCTGTTTTATATAAACTAGTATAGATTTGATGGTAACCTGTAAAGTTATCCATTTATGAAATTCTGACAGCTGTGATGGCCATTCCACACTTAAAAAAAAAGGCCAGTCCTCATTGTGTGTTCCTTCTCTCATGGGCATGCCAGCTATAATTTCCCATTTCACTGAAGCTTTATCAAAGGCAAGACTGATGCTTCAATAATTCCCAGTGGCAAACATTCTTAAAGCAGAAAAATCAAAACTTGAATGAACTACTCATAGCGTTTCTTCATGCACTCACTTCCCTTCATGAATTTCATTGATAACCCACTACTGACTTAAGTCAATAGCCCATGCTTGACTCTTCTGAAATGAGGGTACTTAGAATGATGTAACTGTGCATAGGATTGCACTGCATATATGATTTAATCTTCTTGAATACATTTTCTGTTCTCTATGTGCTGCCTCCCCCCAGTTATCCAGTGCTTGAAATAACATTTGATTTGTGACTTTCTTTCCTTCTGTTTTTTATATTTCCTTCTGTCACTTCTGTCTCTTTGGAGCCTAATCTTTTATTTAATCCCCCTCAGACTTAGGTGTTTTTAAAGGGTGTAACTTGCTGTACATAAGAACATAAGAGAAGCCAATGTTGGATCAAGCCAATGGCCCATCTAATCCAACACTCTGTCACACAGTGGCCAAAAATACCAGATGCCATGAGGAGGTCCACCAGTGGGGCCAGGACACTAGAAGCCCTCCTACTGTTGCCCCACCAAGCACCAAGAATACAGAGCATCACTTGCTCCAGCCTGAGAGTTCCTCTCTATACCTTGTGGCTAATAGCCACTGATGGACTTCTGCTCCATATGCTTATCTAATTCCCTCTTGAAGCTGTCCATGCTTGTAGCCACCACCACCTCCTGTGGCAGTGAATTCCATGTGTTAATCACTCTTTGGGTGAAGAAGTACTTCCTTTTACCTGTTGTAACCCAACTGCTCAGCAATTTCATTGAGTGCTCACAAGTTCTTGTATTGTGAGGAAGGGAGAAAAGTACTTCTTTCTCAACCTGCTCAATCCCATTCATAATCTTATAAACCTCAATCATGTCACCCCTCAGCCGTCATTTCTCCAAGCTAAAGAGCCCCAAGTGTTTTAACCTTTCTTCATAGGGAAACTGTTCCAACCCTTTTACCATTCTGGTTGCCCTTTTCTGCACTTTTCCCAATGCTATAGTATCTTTTTTGAGGTGTGGTGACCAGGACTGTGCAGATTACTCTAAATGAGGTCGCACCATTGATTTATACAGGGGCATGATGATACTGGCCTGTGTGTCCTTGTCCTCTACTTATACTGTGCTGTTTCCCCACCCTTTTTAGCTGTTGTGGTTCTTTGGAAAGTACAATTGATTTGAGATATATTTGTATTGCATTGTTATTTCTTGCTAAAATTTTATTGTTGTGTGACTTGTGTAATTCAGTCTGTGTTGAATGTCTGAGTGTCACCATTGTAACCCAAGAATGACACTTGTAACACATTAAAAACACATCATCTAGTAATAAAAATTATGCACATTCATCATCCTGCTGCCAATGTTCCCTCTAAGCTGTGGAGTCTTGTGAGCAAAACTCTACTTTGTGAGCTACTGGCATTAAAGTTGTGAGTGAGCGATTTTGCTATTGCATAAATTAGTGTGCTCTGGAGCCATTCTTCCTGAGCTAAGACAAAAATGTATGAGCTGGAGACTAAAAAACTGTGACCTAGATCACATTAACTCGGCTTAGAGGGAACACTGCCTGCTGCCTGCCTCCTCATCCAGATGCCTTGCCCTTCTTGTGCCATCAACTGCCCATGTCTTGACAGTATGTCTCTATGGCCATGGTCACACTGCAAGGTAATTGCACTTTGTTCCCGCTTTGTTTAAATAGGGAACATTTTTCTTCGCATTGGGCTGACTAGATGCAGTCGGCCCCTCTCTTCCAGCACCCACTTGCCTGCTGCTGCGCCGTCCCTCCAGGTGATCCTGCTGGCCACGGGGGAGGCTTGGGCAGCTGCTGCTCCTGCCACCACTGTGGGGTGCTACTGCTGCTGCTGCCATTGCCCCACAAAAACAGGCTCCACTGTCTCCGCCATCCTCCTTGCCGGCCCCCATTCAGGCTGCTGGAGCCCTCACCTCATTAAGTGCATGTTTGCTCAAGCGCTCAAACTGGAAGCTTTTCTTAAAAAAAAAACAAAAACGCACAAAGAGCGGTCAGACAACCCTAATTGCAATCATTGCGAAAGATGGGCGAAATCACGCATTCAAAGTGCAAGTGCCAGGAAAATACCTGATTTTCAAGGGGGCAGGAAAACCTGGGAGCATTGCAGGAGTGAGCCCACTTCAGTGCAGGAAGCGGATTGGCACATGTAAACATGAAATTTACATGCGCAAGGGAACAGCAGTGAACCCCGACCAAAAGGTCAGTGTGACTGCATCCTATGACTCTTCCTTGTGCTACAGTTCTTCATGGTTGCAGTACTGTCTGTGTTACTGTTCAGAATCAATTCTCCCACAAGCATTAATGTTAAACGTGGGTGCCTTTAATTCTATCAAAAAGAGAGGACTCCTTTATTCCATTTGTCTGATATTTTAGCATTGTGGGTTTCCTCAGTGAGTGCTGCAATCCCTTTGAGTTGTATCAGATTTGAGTAGAAAACCATGAAGAAGGCTTCCATTGAAACCAATGGGAAATAATAAAATAGAATTGTGAAAATGAAACAACAACAATAAGAAAAGAATAGCAAAAGAAAACCTTACAAAACCTAATAACAAAACAGTTACTTTTGGAATTAATAATGAAAACAAGGATTTTAATAAAAGACATAGCTGGAACAAGGATTTTATTTATGACACTTCTTGTTAGGGCTGCTGTATCTGAAATTTAAGGGAAGCACAGTCTGCATTTTAGTATAAGCATGACTTTTTGTTCCTCTTCACAATTTTGTGGATGTATTCCTGAAGCGAAAATATTCATTTTTGAAGGGAATTTACACCTGTTACAAATTTAAGCTGGTGAACAAGAGGGAAATGGAGGCAGTGGAGTCAGGGAAGACTTTAAGCGCTTGTTTCCCCCCCTCCTTCCCCTTCTCTGGGATAGGAAAGGGAGAACACATACCTCTAATGTGCACTAATTGGCACAAACTTCTGAAAGCTCTGCAGAAAATAGAAACTTAGTAGCAGCCATCTCTCATTTCAGCCCCCTCTCTTCATATGAATATACACATAACATTTTCACACAGTTTACACTCATCCCAGTTTCGTTCCCACTGTGTATAAAGCTTTTCTATATCACTCACAATGAAAGATTCCTCATCTTGCTATAAGCCAGCGGTAAGCAGGAAGGGCCCAGGTAGGCGAGACCCACCATTTGTGGGGCCGGGCGGAGGATGAAGAGGCTGGCCAGATGCTGGGTTGGGGGGTGGGGCCGGGTGAGCGGTGGGAAAATAGGCACCTCCCATCCCTCCCCGGGCCAATGGCATGGCAACGGGGTGGTCAAGAGGGGAGGCCTTTAAAAAGTGTTGCAGGCCACTCCCCATCCCCACCCGATCAACAGAGACCAAAGAGTTGAGTGGCAGTGGGGGCTTTGGGCTTGTCCTGCAAGGAATTTGGGCCCCATTCCTTTAGGAATGCCTGAGGCGAGCATATGTGCCATAGGGTGGTGGCACTCTAACGCCTTCAAGACCTACATTTGGCCGCATCAGGAGGGTGACTGTTGAGGATATCTCTGACTCTTCGGTTCCAGGGTGCACATGGAGGTCAGTCTGGATTTTTGGGCACGGCGTCGTTCATTAGGCAGGTTTGTATGCTTCATCGTCAGGTTGGGGCAAGGACTTGGGGCTGGAGTCAGTCATGCGCATCACGTAGATGGCTCAGCGGGGCATGCGCTGGGGATCACTATTGCCCTGGTTGGAACATGTGGGAACTAGGCATTGACCTCCTGATGAGCTGGTGCTGCAGCTTGGGGAAAACAATTTGACGGAGCAGCCTGGGGTGGCCCTTGAGTTCCAGGTGCAGGCTGACCTGGCCTCCCTGCACAAGGATTTGCCCGGCAGTCATCTTCTGGTTGGAGTGGCTGGAACGGAGGTCATGGCGAGCAGTGGCTCATCCCAAGAAGGTGGATGTGGCAAGGAGGAAGGTGTCTGGCAGACTGGGCAGGGCGGTCAAGTCAACAGGCGGTGTTTGGATCTACCACCCAGACATCTCCTACAGGATGGAGGCCTTGTTCCAGGCAGATGGAGTTCATCTATCAGCTTGGGGTATGGACATCTGGCTACATGGGGTCCGTCATTCCCTAGTCTCTTGGCTACAGCTGTAGGGGTGTTGGCGGGAGCAGGACTACGGGGTTGTCCTGCTCTTGTGGCGGTAACAGCATGGGGCCGGATCTGTTTGCGGAAATCAGCCTGCAGAGGTGGGGACCAGTGTTCCCTCTAAGCTGAGTTAGTGTGAGCTAGCTCACAAATTTTTAGCCCCTGGCTCACACAGTTTTGTCTTAGCTCAGGAAGGATGGCTCCAGAGCAAACTAATTTATGCAGTAGCCAAATTGCTCGCTCACAATTTTAATGCCAGTAGCTCACAAAGTAGAGTTTTGCTCACAAGACTCCACAACTTAGAGGGAACATTGGTGGGGATCCCTTTAAGGGTCTTGGCATGAGGGCTGAAGGGAGCAAGCAAATGCAAGGACTAACAGTGGTTGCCCTCACTGCCAGATGGCAGGGGAGTTCACGAAGGGGCAGGTGTTCATATGAACTCTGGCAACCTGTTATCCCACAGGCTCTACCCATGCCGGCTGGCTGGGTAACGGATCCCTCGGCTGGCGGATGATTCAGCCGATGGGTCAGATTCGGTGGACCCATGCTGTGCCAATTCCTATTACAGCTGTATACAATAAAGTTGTGGCCAATTTTATCCACATAATTTCCAAAGAAACTATGTGCGAGTTGTCATTTTAAGCGGGGCAATATAGGACTGGCCAAGCCTCTCCATCCTCAGCCTCTAGAGGGAAAAAGTGTCATTGTGTCACTGTGTGATGTCTGGCCCCACCCTCAAAAGCTCCCACAGGGTTGCCAGTCCCTGCTGTCTGCTACTACCACCACTGCACAATTTTGCGGTCAGTAGCTCCCAAAGCTCTTGGGAAAAAATTAAGTAGCTCCCAGAAATTTAAAGTCTGCCTTCCTCTGCTATAAGTAATCAGACTCAGTGAGAGTATTAAAAATCCTCTGCTTTTGCTGAGAGGTCTTTGAAGTTGGTTGCACTTGCCATACTTGTATAGCAAATATGTGTACTTTCAGTGCAAGCAGGGCCTGGGCCAGGACAGAAGAGAGTGTCTATTGCTGGTGACATAAAAGTCATATATTTGAGCCCAGGCATAGCACCAGTACAATGGTAGGATGATGTTTGTCCTCCCACATTATCCTCCTCAATGATTAATTAATTGACAGGGGGTCTATATTTTAAAATGCATCCACCATTGAACACTATAGAGATTTTGATCAGGCAGCCCTGACTGTAGCAGTCTTCAGGTACTTGTCACACCTCTCATCTCTGTACTTCTTCATACTACCCTCCCAAGTGAAATTTCAGCTAATACAAAATCCTGTAATCAAATAGTATTGTTCTTTGGGCATTAAATACTACAAGGCTGCCTGAAAAACTAAAGGTATGTGGAATAGAGAGATCTCCAGATTTTAAAATATTGAAAGTGCCCCCCACCCAGTATTACCAAGTTCCTTAAATATAAAAACTACAAAAAATTATTCCCAACCAGAGATTCTCAGTGGAGTTTGGAATCTGGAAGACAAATGCACTAACCTATAGTAATGGTATTTCCACCCAAACCAACCTTCTTATGTTTAAGATTTCCTTCTCTAAGAAATCAAACCTTTTAAAAAAGGTGCCCTTGCACTCTGTAGTCAAACTTACGCTCACCCCCACCAACGCCATCTTCTACGTCTGATCATTTCTCTAGTTTTCCATTTCTCCTGGTGTTGGAAACTCTCATTTTCTCTGTCTGAACCTGTTTATGCCTCCCCATTTCCACAGGTGCCCAGATTAGAAGTTTATGCCTTCTACTACCTCCCCATGCAACCACAATTCCCAGGAGTCCTTGCAGCACCAAAGAGTAATCAGATGGCTCACAAGGCACTTAAGGGGATCATTCTCCCAGAGCCCTGAAGTGCACTTTTTAATGATAGTTGAAAGCTATGGCCCAATCTGCATTTGCTATGTAAAACTGTTCCGTGCTGCTGTGGTGCCAGCTTCCCATTTGGCTCAGTATAAAGCTCTCCTCTGTCTGCATCAGGATGCAAGTAGGGAGAGCATACGAGAGAGGGGGGAGAAGCGGCCTCCCAGGGGTGCTGGCAGGGCGCTGCACTGCGGGGAGGAAATGGCACCTGTGACCCCCCACACACACACAGAAAGTAAAAGGGGGTGACCTGGCAGAGAGGGAGGTGGGGGGCAGGAAAGATGGAATGAGCTGGGTAAAAAGCACAAAACACCCAGCAGTTGCCAGGCAGGGTGTTCTGGAGTCTGCCCCAGGAAATAACAAATGTTCAGGTGTTGGCCTGCTTCCAACCCTCCCCCAAATATGATCACAGAAAAATGTTCACTGGCTGCTTTTAAATGCAGACGACTGGATTTTCAGCTAATTTGTTTCCTTTGTGACAATTTGCGTATCTCCTTAAAAAAGATGGGGGGGGATTCAGCTCCAGTTGTCTGCTTTTTGATCGACAGTGGGGAGGAACAGTTGTACCACCTTAAAACCACATTCAGATAAGGCAGTGAGACACCATAGTGAAACAACAGGAGAGTGGATGCGGCATGAAATGCAGACAGAAATTTGTGAGACAATGTGAGATCATTGGCACAACAGTGGGAAATACCAATGCAGATTGGACCTATAGTTCCTAACTCCACTGCCTCAAAGTGTTCAAACATGGAACATTTTATCAATTCATCCAGAATTATATGGAATTCTAGCTTTGAAATGGTGAGCCCATAAAATACGGGGCTCTGGCAACCCTACTGCCAGAGAAGGAGAGTCAGGCACAATCATTTTTCATCTTCTGTCTTCTGCTTTTCTTTAACTCCAGCAGCAACAACAGCAAAAAAAATATCTGGGAAGAATGTGCGAATGTAAACTGCGGCCTTTGCAATAGGATTTGCCATGAACACTTCCTGTTTCTTCCTGCTCACTGTTCGTAGAATTTCTTCTGCTACCTCCTCTGGGTGGACACCATATGCCAGTTTTCTGGAAAAGACTGAGAATCAGAAAGAGAGGAAAACATCAAATCAACTTCCACTATTGTCTTGCGTGTCATTCTCTTTGCATTTCCTGAATTGTGTGAAAGTGGATCTTAGTCAGCTTTAGGTCTAGAACTTTTATAAAGGTTTTTTTTTTTAAGGAAAAAGACATTGCTGAATGTGTTACAGAGTGGGAGTGCACGCTGTTCCAAGGAAAACAGATTTTTTTTAAAAAAAATAGAAAACTTCTTGAAATTATGGGAAATTATTGCATGGCACTATTGCAATAATGGAAGAGGCGGAAAGGTTTTGTCCCTTTCTGCTACCTCCCAGCCTGTGCAGCTATTACTCAGTGTGGGTCCTGCAACCATGGGAATCAACTTTCCTGCAGCTAGAAATGACTGATGTGGGGAAGGGAAAGGGCTTGTGCCCTCCATTGGTTTTTGTCAGGCCTTGGCTGGTTCCTGTGTGGGTGGGTGTGCACCAAGGTGGAACTGTCGGTGAGGTCGTTGCCTTCCATTTCCATGGGATACTACCAGAGCAAGTGAGTAGCTCCAGCTGTAGAGTGCCATTGCAAAGCCGGCCCCTTTTGGATTCAGCTGGGCCATGGAACGGAGACTGGAGCGGTGTGTGTCAAGCCTTGTGTTTTGTGGGGCATTGGCAGCTCTGGCCGGCTTGGACTGGCCTGAACAAGGGCTGCCGGTGGATGACTTTGAACTAGGAAATGTAAACCTATGACCTGGTGTATTGCTGAGATCCTCTCTGAGGAGAAGTGTGAAGGCCTTTGGCCTTCCCCTTCCGAATCTGCCATCCTGTGTTTGTGCTAGGGCAAGGCAATAAGGGGATTAATTTTCCAGCTAAAATAGGGCAGCGGCTTCTTAGTGCACTTGCTGGAATTATAGTTAGGATTAAGATTAGGTTACAACAGCAGTAATGTTGGTATTACAGACTAGGGTTAGGTTACAGTAGTTAGCTATAAATAGCTAGCTGGGTTTGTCTTCCACCTTTTATTATTAGTCAATTAGAATAGAGTAGTTTAATCTTGTGGGAGGGAGGGAGCAGCAAGAAGGGAGATCAGGGTGGGTAGGGCTGGTTTATGTTGTATTCAGTGAATTATTGTTGTAACTGTATCTGTTGTATTTATCTGTATTTATCTGTTGTAACTGGTTTATGCTGTATTTAGTGAACTATCTGTGTAATTGGAAACTGGGAAATGATAATAGAAGATCGCCATCATTTAGTATAGTTCTGCATCATATATCCTTATAATTCAAATGTGATTTTGTTCTAATATTGGTGTTTTAATGTGAATATATACCTACTGTTAGCCGTCCTGAGGCTGCCAAATGGCAAGGAGGGCGGGATACAAATCTAATTATAAATAAATAAAATAAAAGAGGGGAATATCCACTATGATCTGTTCCTTCTGCTGATGAGACCATGGTCAGTATTTTGAGGACAGCGTAGCAACACTCATAACCAATGACAGGGGGTCTACAAAAATACTGGAAGTTGCTAGACAAAAGCCCTATATGCACTTCCATTTCACTCACTTTCACTGTACAACACTATCAGAGTTTCCCTCACCTTCTGCATTCCCTCATGCATTCCAATTGTTGTGTTCACGGACCACCACCAGGGGTCCGTGGCCTCAGTCCTTAGCTTGGTTCCAAACACAATAGGGGACAAGGATCCTAGGTCACCTGGAGCCCTCCAATAGGACCTTTGGTGGGAGATTCAAACCCACCAATGGAACTGTGAGTGTGTCTGGGTTGGGAGTATACAGTTGGCCCTTGCTGGGCTGTTTGTGCCTTTTGTGTGAAGTACAATAAACGCGTGTTGTTTAGCATGTCGTACTCCAAGTCTCCATGCTGCGAACCCAGTATTTTATAATGGCGATGAAGGTGGGATCCTACTGAGCAATCCTTATTCTTCACCCCGCACAGCACTGGGCATTGACCCAGTGGAAGCTGCCGTGCCCCGCACCGCTCCTGAGCAGCACTATACCTCTCCCTGCTCCCCTGGACATTGCTCCCCGCTTCATGCAAGAGTCATGGCTGTCACTCTGGGACACCTCGAGGTCTTCGACCCTACACACCCCAAGTTCTGGGAATCGTGGGTAGACCAGCTAACGTGTTTCTTCACTTACAACATGGTCACTGATGCAGGCAAGAAACCGGCTCTCCTCATCAGCACATGTGGAGTGGCCACCATTCGGCTAGCAGAAAGCCTCCTGGCACCCAAGGTGCTCATGGACAATACATATGATGAGATTGTTGAGGCCTTGACAAAGTACTATGTGCCCAAGCCCACAATGATGGCCAAATGAATGGACTTCCAAGCACGCCACCAGAAGCTGCTTCAACAAGGCAGGCCTTAAGGTGAAGCAGGAAAAATGCCTGCTTGGGGTCCCTGAGGTGTTTGTGCATGGCAATGCCAGCCTCCTGATCAAATTTCAATTCTGGATTATCACCAAGCAGGCACTGGTGATATTGGGATTTGTCATGTCCATTTTGGGATGCACTCCTTCAGGATCAGGGCCACCTCTACCATGGCAGTGATGGGTTACACCAAGCCAGACATTCAACGGCTGGGGTAGTGGGGGTCACAAAGTTTTAGGTCCAATGTTTACCAGCTGGTATGGTGGTACTGGGGACTGGTATTACCTGTAGTTTTTTTGCAGGCACATTCTGCTGCCGGGAGAGGAGGAGAGTGCTTATCTGCAGACACAGTATGCTCTTTTGGGCAGCCCATTGGGCCTGGAGTACTCATGTTGGTTCCCAGCTTGGTGGGTATTCTGGAATGGTTGAGACGTTGGGATCTCTGGTGGTTAGGCCTCCTCCCACTGTTGTTCAAGGGGAGAAAGGGTCCTCTGCCTCATGTGTGCTTATCCACCAAGGCAGGAACAATTTGGGCCTGGTGAAAGGGAAGGCACTCATAGTGTAGGCCAAGGCTGACTTGGAGCTCATCAGATGCTGGTGGCCTGGTGTGCTGTTGGTGTGGTCTGCCATCCTGCCACAGAGGGCATGGCATGGGGTTGGAGACCCTGGAGGCATGGCCCAAGCTTGGAAGAAGGTGAATAGGGAACTGCGTAGGGCCATGGATGGGGGGTTGGGCCATTTTTTGCTGCACCCCAGGATATAGGCAGGAGTGGAGGACCTGTATCATGGGGATGGTGTGCACCTGTCTGAAAAGGGCAATTATATCTTTTTAGAGGACCTCTGGCAAGGGCTGAAGGCTGTCTTGGGCTGCCTAGTGGGTGCAGAGTCCTAAGCAGAGGCTTGGCCCTGGTGATGGCAGATTGGAGGAAAGAGGTACAGCGGATGTGGTGAGCACTGGGGAATACCTACCCTGTTTTGGGAAAAGGGGTCCATCACAATCTGCCTGCAGGCTTTGTGGCCCAGGGTGGGAATGGGGGCTGCCTTTGAGGCGGCTCTGGCAGGGCTTTGCCTTTCTGTGGGCTTTGCAGCCTGGGGAGGCTGGACCTTTACAGGGCAGCTTCTGGTAGCTTTGCCAGCTGGGGGTAAGCCAAGTGTCATGGCTCGTGTCCAATGTTCCCTCTAAGCTGTAGAGTCTTGTGAGCAAAAATTTTACTTTGTGAGCTACTGGTATTAAAGTTGTGAGCGAGTGATTTGGCTGCTGCATGAATTAGTTTGCTCCAGAACCATTCTTCCTGAGCTAAGACAAAAATCTGTGAGCTGGAGGCTAAAAACTGTGAGCTAGCTCACACTAACTCAGCTTAGAGGGAACACTGCTCGTATCCGGGGCAGGGGTGCTTGCCCAACATAAGGCAAGGAGGTGGTTGGAGGGCTGACACCTGCCTTGCCTGAAGTCTGCATCCAGGTTATGCCCTTGCCACAGTAGTTGTAAATAATAAATAAAGTGGCTGTTAGTCCCAGCTCTTGTCCGCCTCTTTATTACAACTTGGCGGGGTAACCCCCCCTTTCAGCACTGAGCCTTCTTTCAGTCTACTGGTTCCCTGGGTTATCTTAGACTCCTTTTGTGATGATTTATGCCCTTGGTTCACTTCCAAGCTGAAGGTAATTTAAAAGCATACATATTTCCTTGGGCTTCCCCCCCAGAGGCCAGTTGGTCTCTCCTTATTGATCAGTTTTCTGCTGGGCATGTCTTTTGAAATAAGATAATAGGAAAGTCATTGCCTTTGTCTGACTTGCTTTCAGGAACAGCCTGTTAGGTCAGTTGGTTAGAATGCAGTGCTATTAACTGCAAGGTCATTTTTTGATTCTCCATTCAGGCAAGTTTGTTTTTTGGGGAAAATATATATATATTTTAAATTGACTCTGACCAGAAACATTGCAAACCCAAGGATCATGCTGTGGAGCCTGCTCTGGGGTAGCAGCAGCCTGTTTAAAAAAGAAGTCTGGTCAGTCTCAGTATCTGGTTTTCCCCTTTGCCTGTCATTTCATTTCCAAATAATGCTGGTGGGAGCTCAGGCTGCAAAGCATTGATGTCTCCCCCTCCCTTTTGTGAACCTCCTCCACCAAGCTGCCACACAGAAGCTTCTCTGACCAAGTGGTTGGCATCTTCTCCTGGGGGAACACACTTTAAAAAACTTGTAATTTCACACACACACCACCTCTCACCAAACTTTTAAAGCATCCCCTGCCGATGATTTTTTTCTCCACCATCCCAGACTACTGTTAAAGTCCTGGCGCTAGACTAAACTCTCCTTAAAACAAAACAAAACAAAACAAACTTATACAGATGGAAAACCTAACCAATGGTGGCATTTGTACACCGATAAAGGGGGGGAACCACTAATGGTGACCCCAAAGTAAATTTAGCTCAAAGAACCTCCTTTAAAAAAAAGCGTGAAACTGACCAATCAGGAGAGACCAACCCTGCAATAATATCTGGGTTTTCATTGGTATGCAGAATACATACTCCTCAGTTCCCAATAGAAAACCGGAGGGGGAAGCATTTGAAGTAAATCCCAATCGACACAACTTCAGTGGAAATCAGAAGTAAGCTATGCATGTATAAAGGGCCTAAGAAAGAAAACCAGTAAGCAAAGATGCCCTGATTTCCCTTTCAAGCCACTCTGAATCAGGTGGTTAGTGGTGGCTGTGAGAGTGGCAAGCCTGAGGCAGTTTATTTACTCCCCCCAACCCCCAAACCCCCCAACCCAGGGGCAGGGCTTCAGGGAAGCACCTTCTACTCCTAGCACACACCTCCCATATCAGTGATCATGAAGCATTATTTATATCGGTCCACTTATTTTCTATGAGAATTATAAGCATTGTGGAAAACAAAGGGGGAGATTTCTAGTGTGCTGTGGTGCTGTCAGCTGTGTCTTGGAGAGCTGCTCCAAAGACAGGCTGAACCGCCCCGCTTTGGGGGACCTGGAAACTGCTAGACCCTAAATGGACCCTCATAGGGGTTTCTGAAGATTGGGGGTACATTTTCTGGGGTGCTCCTCTTGGTAGCAGCCAAGAGTTGAGCACTTTGAAGAGAACCCTGTGCTCCAGTGGGAGTGGATGCCATTAATTTATGGCTCCTAGCTATGTGCTCCAGAAGATAACAGCATGGACTCTTACATTGGAAGCTTTATTCTGCCTGTAACTTCTTGGCTTTGAACTGTGAATTATTGCCCAAGATAACTTTTTCCAACCTTTCTCTAATTGTGGTGCTAACTGCATTGCTCGAAAGGATCTGGAGGGGAGGGGGAGTTTGGCAGACGACCCCCCTCAAGAGCAGCTCTTACACAAACTCTGAGTGTAAAGATAGAGTTACTTTAAATGGAATGCTTTCTGGACAATAAATCACTCAGGAGAGGAGAGTGAACGGAAGGAGGATCTGTTATTTGGACATTTTTGAATATTGCCCTAGATTCATTTTATTGGGAATAAGGACTTCTCTCAGTTTTGAAGATTCCTAAAGTGCTGGATTACAAACTACAAGTCAATTCTGTTGAATGGTTCAACATACAATATACTTCTAACAGCTCTTAAATGGAAATGTGTGAGTGTGGATTATAAACACAGTATTAAAAGAAGACTTCTCTGTGTCCCTGTAAGATCTGTATTGTTTACTTATGATGTGACCTTATTTAGACTATAAGAAGACACAGAGGAATTTGGTGCTGAGAAATAATATGCACTAATGATTAACACTGGAATTTTCCTGGTTCAAAGAACTCTGAGGACAGTAGAACTTTTTTGGAATCCTTTGCTGCCATCTGCTGGTTGTTGGGAAGGCTGTGCAGATTGGTTTTACATTTAAGAAATGTTATATGGCATTAAGTCTCTTGTCTATTATTTCAAATAGGAGTTTTGTGTTATTAATTAATCTTGAAATATTAGATGTTGTATGACTAAGTTTGGCTACGTTGTACTTTATTTGGAACATAGAAACAGAAATTATTATTGGCTCATTTAAATTAGTTTTGTATTCCTGACGAAATGAGCAGACAAACAAAACAATATACTCTCTCATCATCTGCTGCTTCATCTCTGACACAATCTAAAGTAGTGGGAAGTATGATAGTGCAAGAAACATTGACTGACTTACATATTAACTTGCAATCTATGTTCCAGTCAGGTTTGGGACAGATTCAGAATATGCTGACTCAGGTGACAGAGCAAATTAAAAATTTGAAGTCTTGGAATTGAAAGGGAAAATGAATGATTTTCAAACTCAATTAGCAGAAAGCAAGCATGTGACCCAAGAAATGGCTCATCAAATTAAAACAGTAGATACAAAAGCAGAAATGGAAACACTAAGGCTAGATAAGGTGGATACTCAGTGGTTGCACGCATGCGTTAAACCAAGCCGGCTGTGTTTCCTCCGAGCTCCTCCTTTGAACTAAAGAATTTATAGCTCAAAGTTTGTAAATACTACGCAAACCCAGATAAGAGGCTGATAACCAGGAAGCAGCTGGCTAGAACATCTTCAGAGTGGTAAGAACCTAATTTATTGCTGTGTTAGAAAGGAAAGCCTTGAGATTCTTAAGGCCGCTCCCAAAGCTTTGAATCAGATATGGTGAAGACAATTAAGGACATATCCGAACAAATTGCAGGACTCCAAAACACAGTCCTTGCCTTTCAAGAAAAAATTAGTGGTGAGTTAAACTCATTACGTGGAGAAGTTAGCAAAATAGGCACAGAAATAGCTACTGTAAAGCAGACAGCTACGACAGCCAAAGAGCTTGCTGAAGCTAATGAGCAAAAAATAACCTCTCTGACCCACCAAATAAATGACTTGTCAGACAGAAATAGGAGAGCTAACCTTATTTTATCAGGGATATCCAAAGTAATTTCCGTAAATAAACTGGAAGAGTCCCTGATACAGTGGATGCAGACAAATGAAGTAGAGATAAAAGCAGAGGATGTTGAAAAAGTGCATCAACTGCAAAGGAATGGGAGGGGTGGGGCCCCTAGAGATGTAATAATTAAATTTGCCAGAGAGAAAATTCAACAGCAAATATATACGGCACTAAAGAAGAGGAAAGACCTGACTTTTAGAGGAAGAAAAGTCTGGGTGAGACAAGATTTTTGTCAAGAGACCTTAAGGAAAAAAACCCTCATGCGCCCCTTTGCTCAAAAGCTTTATGCAAACAATGTTAAATTTTCATGGGGCTATCCATCCTTGATAATTATATTTCGGGAAGGAAAGCGACTTATGGCAAGGAACACTACAGAGGCAAAGGAACTACTTAAACAATTAGGAATCAACACAGATGATATGGGAGAACAAGAAATGGAAGAGGAATCGGGGGTTCCTGAAGATGGTGATGAAGGATCTTCAGAGAGAGGAGGGAAACGCCTCAGGACCAGCTCCCGATAACCAATTAAGGGAAGTATACTTTTATTGACTGAGCTAATGATTATTATTAGTATTATTATTTTTCACAGTATCAAGAAGGAGGAGGAGGGGGGATGCGTGCATCCCATGCAGTGGAGAGAGGGGAAGAGATTTTCTTTCCACCTTTACTCTCAATCACAGGGGGGAAGGGAAGGGGAAGAGTAAACTAATTAACTATTCAAATTTTTCACAGCCATGAGATGTCAAAGCCTTAATTGACGTGGGATATGGATAAAACAATATAAATTTTATCACTGAATGTCAATGGTTTAACATCAGAAATTAAAAGATATAGGATAGCCAAGTTGGCAAGAGAGCAAAAAACAGATGTTCTGTGTTTACAGGAAACTCATAAGAAAAGAAATGACAACAAGCCTTTGCTAAAAGACTCGACCTGGATGATGTTAGCGGAAGCTAGGAGCCACACCAAGGCCAGAGGAGTGGCAATAATGACTCATAAGAAACTTAGAATAGAGGTACTAGAAAGAAAGACAGACAGGGAAGGGAGATATGTGATGGCTAAACTCAGATTAGAGGGGAAGAAATTTACATTGGTAAATATATATGCACCCAACAAAGGATAAAAGAAATGTTTAGCTAGGCTATTTAAAAAAACTAAGCAATTCACAGAGGGAGAATTAATTATGACAGGAGATTTGAACATGGATCTGACCAAAAATAAGGCAATTAAAATAGGAGATTGGGGCTTGAGGGAAGCACATGAATTGATAGGACAGCAGCCAAAACCCACCCATGTATCCAGCCGGCACAAAACCCCATCATGCATAGATTACATAATTGTAGAAAAAAGCAGCAATCTGACTATAAAAAAAAATCACAACGCACCCAATTTGGATATCGGATCATGCACCAATCACTATAGAAATAGAAGGTAATCAAAAGCCAAACAGTAGAACTTGGAGGTACAATAATTTAATAATGGCTAAAGAGGAAGATAGGAGTTATATGATGAAGCAGATAAGATTATATTTTGAGGAGAATAGAGGGACTATCCCAACTAATACCCTGTGGGATGCCGCGAAGGCGATGATAAGGGGACACTGCATAAATAAGGAAAAGTACGTCAAAAGAGAATGCTATCTAAAAAGACAATCTAAAATTCAGGAACTGGAGAGGTTGCAAAAGGAACAAATCAACAATCATGATTTAAAAGTACAGAGCCAGATAACAACAATTAAAAAACAATTAGATGAGTTGGACTCAGTTACATTATGGAAGAGAGAAGCAATGATAAGAAATGACTTCCATAGAAAGAGTATTAATTTGACCAGAAGATTAGCTAACTATTTGAAAAACAGGAAGGTAAGGCAAAAGATAGAAAATATAAAAGTGAATGGCCAAAGAACTGGCAACTCAAAAGATATAGTAAAAGCCTTTGAGACCTTTTACAAAGAGCTGTATAAAAAAAAGGACATAGTCATATATGAAGAAGATATAAGAACAACACTTAAAGAAAATGATAAAATTATGTTAAGGGAGGAAATAACACTACAGGAGATAAAGGATGTAATTAAAGAATTGAAAAAGGGCAAATCCCCAGGCCTAGACGGTTTCACAAGTGAATTCTATAAGGAGACAGCAGACATATTGGCCCCAGAGCTCCAAGAGGTATTTAATGGAATACTGAAAGGGAAAAAAGCCCCATGGAGGCAATCAGAAATAGTGGTAATCCCTAAACCACATAAAGACCCAGAGGAAGTGGGCTCATATAGACCTATTAGTTTACTAAATCAGGATTATAAAATCTTTGCAAAAATATTGGCAAATAGATTAAAGAAGATCATACCTAACATAATAAAGGAGGACCAATATGGATTTGTAAAAGACAGGAATATAGCCCACCCCATAAGGAATATTATAAATGTATTACAACATGGCCACAAAAAAAAAGCTAGGCCTCTTGAAATTAGATGTCTACAAAGCATTCGATACATTCTCCCAGGATTTTCTGTGGCAGGTAATGACGAAATACGAGATGGGGGAGCCATATATAAAAGTGATCCAAGAAATATACAGAGAAGGGACAGCAGTGGTGAGAGTTAACGAAGAATACTCACAACCCCTTAAGATTCAAAGAGGAGTCCGGCAAGAATGCCCGCTCTCGCCCCTCCTATTTATGCTAGAAATAGAACAGCTAGCCGAAAGAATAAGAAATTCTGCAAGGGTGGAAGGATACAGGGTAAGGAAGGAAGAAATGAAAATCAATTTATTTGCCGATGACATAATCGCTATGACAAACCCTAAAGAAGCAATAAAAAAAATAAAAGTTATATTAGAGGACTTCGAAAAATGTTCAGGACTGAAGGTGAACATGGCTAAATCAGAAATTATGTATCTTAACGTGACTAAAGAGGAAAGGGAACAAATACATGGGATTGCTAATATTGGAATGGGCACCAAAAAATTCAGATATTTAGGTATTGTACTACAGAAGAATATCGATAAAATAGCAGAGAACAATTATAACAAGGTCTGGAAGAAAATAGAAAAAGATACGAAAAAGTGGAAAAATAAAATAATGAGTATATCTACTAGAATCAAAAGTGTTAAGATATTTTGGCTGCCGAGATTAATATACCTCTTCCAGACAATACTGCTAGGAATGTATACCAAAAAACTAGACCAATGGAACACAGTGATTAAGGAATGGATTTTTGGCAGTAAAAAATGCAGAATACAGAGAAAGATAATTTATAGCCATAGATCAGAGTTGGGATGGGGAGTCCCTGACCTAATTAGTTATTATGAAGCCTTCCAAATAAAATCGATACTGAAGATAGGCGATGGAGAGGGACTAAAATGGGTGAGTTTTGAGAATGAAATCAATAATAACATAGGGAGTTTTGGGGTATTCTCCAAAATGACAAATAAAGATTTTATACAAGTTAAGGGACCTAGGTATTCAACACTAACAGTGTGGAACAAGTGGCAGCCCTCATGGCTTAAAAGAACCTCAAAGTGGGCACTACTAAAGTCCCTCTATAACGAAATAGGAGAAAATAAATGGTGCGAACTCCTGAGATCAAAGTGATATTATAGGCTAAGAGACTTATTTAGAGGAGGCACTCTAAAACCAGCACAGGAATTAACCGAGGAGATAGGTAAGCAATATTGGTTAAAAATTACAGGCCTTTATAGAATGATTAAGGAAGTTAATGAAAAAGGAAATATTTGGATAGAAGAACCAATTGAAGAAATACATAATAGGATGCAAAAATTTAAACAAGGATTAGCAGGATATATTTACAAGAAAATGTTATCCAATAAAGATAAGGCGATACTATATTTACAGAAAACATGGTGTAAGGAAGGCCAGATATCGGAAAACGATGCAAATAGAATAATGAAGGGAATAGAAGAAACCAAAATTATTAAATTTAATGAACTGGAACATAAATTTTTCACAAAGTGGTATAAAACACCAGCGGAGATAGCAAACATGTTTCTGGGATCGAGTTCTGTGTGTTGGCACTGTAAACAATTTAAGGGTTGGTTCTCCCATATGTGGTGGGAATGTCCAGAGGTGAGAGTCTTTTGGTTAAAAATAATACAAACTATAAAGAAAATATGTAGAATCTCATTGAATGTAGACTTTAAAAAAATAATGTTAATAGGTATATTAGGAAATAAGGCAGTCAATAAGGAAACCCAGGCTATACTCAAAGCTATGGTGTTAGCAGGCAAGGCAGTGATAGCTCTGGGCTGGAAAGATAAGAGCAAATGGACAATAGATACCTGGCACACATTTGTTTGATTTTGTGCAGTGGGACATCATCAAGAAATTGCGCCAGAAGACCACATGAGAGGATAAAGCTGAAGAAATTAAAGCGAGATGGAAGACCTATCTAAAGTGGATAACAGTGGAAGGAAGACAGGACATTCGGTGGAAGATTCAGACTTTGTGCCCATGGCTGTGAATAAAGGATCAACAAACAAGGGGTAGAGGGAGGGAGGGGGGAACTTATCGAGTTATGTAAAGTAAGGAGACAAAAGATATTATGTAATATATAGAAAATCCACAAAAAATAAACCTATATATATATATATATATATATATATAAAAAGGTGGATACTCAACAAAAAGTTACTTTGGATTCTTTAATTATGCTGGAAATTGAAAGAGCTGCATACATGAATGTCCCTGAACAAAAGGGAGAAGATTTGACAACAATAGTTGCAGAAGCATTGGCAGAATTTTTGGAAGAGAAATCTGAGGAGATTGCAAGAGAAATTGATCTGATATACAGAGTCAACTCAACCTGAGAGAGTTTCATGTAAAATTTACAAAGCATTTAGTCAGAGACCATATTTTGAGAGCAACCCGGGATAAGTCATTGAAAATAAAAGACATAGAGATAAGAATTTTGAAGGAAATCCTGCAGAAGATGAGAAAGAAAAGGAAGGCGTATACATGCCTAACTATTAAATTTGCAGCAAATTTAATTTCTTTTAGATGGTTACTACTGGAAGGAATCCTTTTCATGTTTGATGAGCAGAGCTTCAAGATCAACTCGACCCTTAAAGTTAAAGATTTTATGGAATGACATGGGAGCAAATTGAGTATAAACAGAGAAAGAAGAAGATGGCTTGACATAGGATTTTTCAACAGCATCAGATGAAGAACTTGAACCTGGACCTGCAGAGAAATTGAATCTGGAATGGAAATCTCAAAGGAAGACAAGAAGAAATAAAGACGGTAGTAACAAAGGGTGCCTATAATGGATGAAACAGTAATAAAAATATTTTCAACCAATATTGATGGTTTAAACTCACCAGAGAAGAGAAGGAAAATTTTAAGCAACTTAAGAAATTAAATGCAGAGTTTACCTGTTTATAAGAAGCACACTTAAGGTGGAAAGATAAACATTAATTGTCATGTAAGAAATTAAGATTTACTTTTGTTTCATCAGATGAAGTTAAAAAGAGAGGTATTGCAGTATTTATAAAGGAAGAATTGAAACCTATCTTGATTTTTGTCAGCAGAGGATGGGAGACTTTTATTGGTTGAAATTACTATTGGGGACAAGAAGATCTTATTAGTAATGATATATGTTCCAAATGACCATCAAGGAATTTTAAAAACATTTTTAAAAGATGTTTTAGCAAGATTTGACTACACTGACATATGCTTGCTGGGAGATTTTAATGCAGTATTTGATTATGTCCTGGATAGGAAGACCATCAGGAAGGTTAGAGTCTCCAAAGGACTTCTTCCAAGATTGTTTCTTGAACTTGCTGAAGAATATAAATTAGTTGATGCTTGGAGAGTAAGAAAGAGGAAGAGACTACAGGAAGAGACTACACCTTCAACTCCTATAGACGTAAATCCTGGTCTAGAATTAATATGTGTTGGACTTCAGGAAGCTTTTTGCAGGATATTAAAGATGTTGATATTTTGCCCAGATCATATGCAGACCATAACCCTTTGTTGGTGAAAATAAAGGATGCCCCAAGAAATTTCAGATGGAGATTAAATGTTGCACTGTTGAAAAATGTCCAATTCTTGGATTATGTAAAAAAGTATATGAAGTTGTACTTTCAGCAAAATATGACTATGGAAACATAAGAACATAAGAGAAGCCAATGTTGGATCAGGCCAATGGCCCATCTAGTCCAACATTCTGTCATACAGTGGCCAAAAATACTAGGTGCCATCAGGAGGTCCACCAGTGGGGCCAGGACACTAGAAGCCCTCCCACTGTTGCCCCCCCCAAGCACCAAGAATACAGTGCATCTCCCAGCCTGAGAGTTCCTATCTATACCTTGTGGCTAATAGCTACTGATAGACTTCTACTCCATATGCTTATCTAATTCCCTCTTGAAACTGTCCATGCTTGTAGCCACCTCCACATCCTGTGGCAGTGAATTCCATGTGTTAATCACTCTTTGGGTGAAGAAGTACTTCCTTTGACCTGTTCTAACCCGACTGCTCAGCAATTTTATGGAGTGCCCACGAGTTCTTGTATTGTGAGAAAGGGAGAAAAGTACTTCTTTCTCAACTGCTCTATCCCATGCATAACCTTATAAACCTCGATCATGTCACCCCTCAGCTGTCGTTTCTCTAAGCTAAAGACCCCCAAGTGCTTTAACCTTTCTTCATAGGGAAAGTATTCCAACCCTTTTATCATTCTGGTTGCCCTTTTCTGCACTTTTTCCAATGCATTAATATCCTTTTTGAGGTGTGGTGACCAGAACTGTACACAGTACTCCAAATGAGGTTGCACCATTGATTTATACAGGGGCATTATGATACTGGCTGATTTGTTTTCAGTTCCCTTCCTAATAATCCCCAGCATAGCGGCCTTTTTTATTGCAGTTCCACACTGTCTAGACATTTTCATTGAGTTATCTACTACGACTCCAAGATCTCTCTCTTGGTCAGTCTCTGCCAGTTCGGACCCCATCAACGTGTATTTATATTTAGGATTTTTGGTTCCAATGTGCATCACTTTGCACTTGGCCACATTGAACCCCATTTGCCACCCATCCTCGACAGATCCCTTTGGAGTGCCTCACAATCCTCCCTGGTTTTCACCACCCTGAACAACTCGGTGTCATCTGCAAATTTAGCTTACTCCCAACTCCAAATCATTAGTGAACAAGTTAAAAAGCATCGGACCCAGTACTGATCCATGCAGTACCCCACTGCTTACCACCCTCCACTGAGAAAATTTCCCATTTATACTCACTCTCTCTGTTTCCTATTAATTAGCCAGTTTTTGATCCACAAGAGGACTTGTCCTTTTATCCCGTGACTATTGAGCTTACTTAGGAGCCTTTAATGAGGAACTTTATCAAAAACTTTCTGGAAGTCAAGATAAACAATATCTATTGGGTCCCCCTTGTCCACATGTTTGTTCACTCCCTCAAAAAACACTAACAGTTTAGTAAGACAAGATCTTCCCTTACAGAACCCATGCTGAGTCTGCCTCAATAGTTTTTGTTCATCAATGTGCCTACTAATTCTTTCCTTAATAACAGTTTCCACCAACTTACCCGGTATCGACATCAGACTGACTGGCCTGTAATTTCCTGGATCTCCTCTGGAACCCTTTTTAAAGATGTGGGTGACATTAGCTACCTTCGAGTCCTCAGGAATGGAGGCAGATTTTAAAGAAAGATTACATATTTTTGTTAGGAGATCCACAAGTTCATATTTGAGTTCTTTCAGAACTCTTGGATGTATGCCATCTGGGCCTGGTGATTTATCAGTTTTTAAGTTGTCTATCAGTCATAGGACCTCCCCTCTCATCACCTCAACATGACTCAGGTCTTTCAACACCCCTCCTGAAATCAGCGGTTCTGGAGTAGGCAAGCACTTCTCATCTTCCACACTGAAGGCAAAAAATGCATTCAGTTTCTCCACCATTTCCCTATCATCCAAGGACCCCACTGCCTCCCTGGATAGTTTCCTGCTTCTAATGTATTTAAAGAAAGTTTTATTGTTGGTCTTTCTGTTTTTTTGCAATATGCTCCTCATAATCCCTTTTTGCCTGCCTGATCACAGACTTGCATTTTATTTGCCACAGCCTGTCTTCCCTTTTATCAGCCTCACTAAGACTAGCTTTCCACCTCTTAAATGAATCCTTCTTAACTTTTACAGCTTCCATTACTTTGTTAATCATGCAGGCCTTTTTCTATACCTAGCTGTTCCTTTCCTAACCTGTGGAATATATTTTTTCTGAGATTCTAGGATTGTAGTTTTCAATAGTCTCCAAGCTTCCCCAATGGTTTTGACTCTTTCTACTTTTCCTTTTAGTTTCTTCCACACATGTCCCCTCATATTTGAGAAGTTACCCCTTTTAAAGTTAAAAGTGGTTGTGTCAGTCTTTTGGGGCAACTCCCTATTTATACAGATGTTAAACTCAATAACATTATGGTCATTGTTCCTAAGTGGTGCAATCACTTTTACATCTCTCACCAGGTCTTGGGTGTTTCTTAGGACTAAATCCAGGATCATCTCTTCCCTGGTAGGTTCTGTGAGAACATCAATAAGAATTGTTTGGGATGCAAGTAAAGCCTATTTTAGAGGATTAGCAATTAGATTTTTGGCTAGACAGATGAGAAAAAGGGAAGCACTATCAAGATATCTTGGATGCATTGAAGAAAAATGAAGGGTGTTTGAAAATAGATCCTTCACATGAAAACTTAAAATCTAAAATTAAAGTTCTTCAAAACCAGGTTAACCCATTGCTCTTGGAAGAAATGGCTAAAAATGTGAAATTTGCTAAACAGAACTATTTTGAGCATGCAAATAAATCAGGGTGATAGCTAGCCTATAAACTTAGAAAGGAAAGAGAAAAGAGAGTGATCCACTCTTTATATGATGGGGATAAGAAGGAGAAATTTCAGAAAGAAGAACTAAAGACGATTGTGCAATCCTTTTATACCCAGTTACGTAGGGAAGAGCAAATATCAAAGGGAAATGGAAAGCAATATTTACAAAAAACAGGATCACCCTATATTATCTGAAGAGAACAGGAAATATCTTAATGACCCCATCGTGATAATGGAAATTATGGAAGCCGTACAAAAGCAAAATATGGGGAAAGCGCCAGGTCCATATGGGATACCTGCATAATATTATAAAGTACTAGAAGATACCTTTTACCATACAAGAATATGATTATGACAGTTATGGAAGAGGGGGTTCTGCCTGAATCTTGGATGGAAGGAACTGTCTCATTGGTACATAAAGAAGAAATCGATCCAGAAGAAGTTAAGAATAATTGACCTTGCTTAACTGTGATTATAGAATTTTTGCATCAGTTTTAGCTATGAGATTGAAAAAAGTATTATCAGAACTTATGCATCAAGACCAAACAGGATTTTAAGGAACAATGTTAGAATGGTTTTAAATGTACTAGAATTCTATGAAGCTCATGCTGAGAAACAGATGGCTTTAGTATTTTTGGATGCTGAAAAAGCCTTTGATAATGTTAGTTGACAATTACTTATTAAACAGGTGAGGGAAATGAAATTTGATTCTGATTTTATAGGAGTAGTTGAAGCTATTTATACTAAACAGAAAGCGAGGATAGCTGTAAAAGGTGACTTGACAGCTATTATTTGGATTGAGAAAGGGACAAGACAAGGATGCCCTTTGTTGGCACTTTTATTTATTTTAACTTTGGAAGTTCTGACAAGAGCTATTAGAAAAGACTCTGCAATCAAAGGAGCCTCAGTTAAGGGTCGTAAGAATAAGTTACAAGCATTTGCAGAAGACTTAGTATTTATCTTGGAAGACGCAGCAAACTCTACAGAACATTTGCTGAACAATATTAAAGAGTATGGAAAAATGTCTGGGATGAAAATAAACTATCAAAAGACAAAGGTTATAACAAAGAATATGACTTCTAATAAAAAAACAGAGTTAACTAATTTAACAGGATTTCAGCTGCAGAAAAGAGTTAAATATTTGGGAATATACTTAACTCCAAAGTGTAGTTCTTTGATGAAGGATAACTTATCTGAAATTGCTCCAAGAAGTTAAGATCTAGAAAGATGGAAAGGTCTTCATTTATCCTTGATGGGAAGAACTGCAGCTGGTAAGCTCCTCTTCACTGGCAGCTTTCAAGAAGAGGCTGGATGAATATTTGTCAGAGATGCTTTAGGCTGGTCCTGCATTGGGCAGGGGATTGGACTAGATGGTCTGTATGGCCCCTTCTAACTCTATGATTCTATGTTAAAATGAACATGTATTATATTTTTATACCAGACTATTCCTGTTTGTATTAATTGCTTTTTTAAAAAAGGTATGAATAAGCTAATATCTAATTTTATTTGGCAGACTGGAAGATATAAAATGTCTTGCTTGGTTTGTATGAGAGATTGGATTCTGCTTGAAAATCAAAGACTATTAGCCCTTGAAGGACATGGTTTAAAGATAAGGTGGCATGCTTTTGTTTGGTATGGGAAAGTGGCTGGACATAAATATTTTAAAAATCATTTGATAAGAAAATCCTTATTAACAACTTGGGGGAAAATCCTACCTTTGGTATACTCTAAAATTCCAAGATGGGTCTCTCCCCCCCCCTTTTTAAATTTAAATTTTTATTGTTTCAATACAATACAGTAACAAGAATTCACATGAGGTTCACATAAAATGAGTTAGCTTAACTCTAATTGTGGTATTCTTAACAGTTACATTTGCTATTTCTGTTACTTCTTAAGCCTTAAAGATCTGTTTGTGCAACTCAAAAATATAGTAACTTCTGGTATTGCTTATTTTTGGGGATTATTCCTCCCTCTGCGAGATAATTAACCACAAGGAACCAAATTGCTTGAAATGATTTCTGGTATTACTATTCCAGTTCGTTTGTTTGTTTGCTTATTATTTTTCCTTTAAAGTGCTCCTAGACTTTTCTATTAAAGTGCTCCCAGACTTTATTTTGCCAACATGACAAGATAGGAATGGTTTTCTCCTTCCATTTCTGAGCAAGAGTCATTCTAGCTATTGCAAGCAACGTAGATATTAATGCAACTGATGGGCAAGACCACCAGCAGTGTAGAAAATCACCTGTATGGCCACAATTTCTCCAACAGAGCTTGTTAATTTTAGAGTTTATCTTGTTTAAACATGCCAGAGTTAAGTACCATCAGTTGAAGGTTTTAAAAGTGTTCAATTTAATGCTGAATATTTTTGATGAGAGGCTAGGTGAGCACCAGATTTCCTGCCAAGTTTCTGTTTGAATCCTATTTTTGCAATCTTTTTGCCATTGAAGTTGTGATTTCAAGATGTCTTGTTTCAAATTTGTGTTTAAAATTTTGTATATTTTGGAGATTAGTCCTTTAATGTCACTGTTTCTGTTTCTGATTAACAGTTCAAAGTCAGAGAATGAGATCTGAGAGGTCTCCCTGGAAAAGAAGTCCTGCAGGAAATGTTGCACTTGGAGATAATGGAACCAGGGGACCTGCTCTCCAATCTTTTCTTCCAGAGCCACTTGGTGAGAGGTTTACCTTTGTCAATAAGATCTATTACACTTGTAAGCCTAGCTTGTCTCCATTTCCGGAAGGCCTTCAATTCCTTTCCCGGGGGAACCATTCCTGATTTAAATATGACATAATTAATGATCTTCCAGGTAGTAGCACTTTCCTGTGTTTGTCCCAAATTTCTAAAGCAGCATTAAAATAATGATTCAATGTAGATTTTGGGTTCCTTTCTCTGAGTTCTTGCCAGATTACATCTGATAATGGTATTGAGCCACATTTAGTTTCTTCTATAGGTGGCGACTCTGTGGTTAGTGTTCTTACTGTAGATAATAGGTGTATAGCTTCATAATATAGTAAAATATCAGGAAAATCCAGTCCTCCTGTTTTTGTGGAGCGTTTCAAAGTTGAGAATTTAATTCTGGATTTCTTATAGCTCCAAAAGAACTGAAGAAGCACTTTTTGCCATTGAGTTAACTTCGTCTTTGAGATTTGAACAGGCAGGGCCCTTAGAAGAAATAAAAAACTTGGGAAGATTCAAGCTTTTAATGATGCTGATCTTGTCAGCCCAGGGAAGACCCATGGAGTTCCACTGTTTCATCTGATTTTTAGCCTCCTGGAAGACTGTTTGGAAGTTATGTGTGACAATGTCCTTCAAGTCAGGAGGAATCTGGATTCCTAAACATCTCCATGGAGAATATGACCATGTGTATGAAAACTGTGATTGAATTTTGTCCTTAATATCTGAGTTAATTGTAATAGGAATTATTTTTGATTTTTCTAGATTAACTTTCAGACCAAAGAGAAGTTGGGTCTTGGAGAAGATGTTTTGTAATTCCACTAAATATGTTTCTGGGTCAGTGAGAAAGATGACTAAATCATCGGCATATAAGCTGACAGTGTGAGCAGTATTGCCAACTTGTATTCCTTTTATTTTGGGGTTGTTTCTAATTGCTTTAGCCATGGGTTCAATCGCTAGGGCAAATAACAAAGGCGACAGTGGGCAGCCTTGTCTAGTGCCCTTCTGCATCGGTACGGGTCTGCCCAGTATATTGTTGTTTTGAATTCTTGCTGTCGGGTTGGCATATAGGGTTTTAATAGCAGTCTGGAATTTATCCCCGAAGTTCATTGCCTTCAATAGTTTTAAATATATTTCCAAGCTATCAAACGCTTTTTCTAAATCAATCGTTAACATAAGTGAGTCTTCTTTTAGCTCTTTGCAGTGTGAAATTAAGTTCAGGGTACGGCGGATATGTCCATCATTGTTCTTTTGGGTATGAATCCAGTCTGGTTGGGGCCTATATAGTCCAAGATCACCTTTTGTAATCTATTTGCCAGAATTTTTGTAAATATCTTAGCATCACAGTTCAATAATGCAATGGGCCTGTAAGAAGTAGGGGATTCTCTGTTTTTGTTTTCCTTAACAATGGTTATAATACGAAATTCCCTCCAAGAAGGTGGCATTTTCCCCGTGTCCAAAAGAAAATTATATGTTCGTGTCAGGTGGTCTGCCAGTATTATATTAAATGTTTTATAAAACATTGGACTAAAGCTGTCACTATCAGGAGAAGTGTTTGGTTTTGCCTGTTTTATTGCTTCTAGCACTTCTTTACTTGAGATGGGTTGATCTAAGCTTTGACAATGTTCTGGATTTAATTCAGTTACTAAATTATTTTTTTGCAGGAATTCTTGAATGTCATCCAGTCTGGGATTATTTGTTTTATATAGATTTTCATAAAATTGTGTGAAGCATTCACTTATTTCATTAGGGTTTGTAAGTTTGGAGTTTTGTTTGTCCTTTATAGAAAAGATTTTTCGATCAGCTTGTTGTTTTTTCATCCGCCACACCAGCAGTTTAATGCTTTTAGGGTTTCCCCCCCAATATTGTTGTTTTAAATTCAATATATTTTTTTGTATTCGATTTGCTTCAAGTGTTACCAACATTTTCTGTGTTCTTTATAGATCTTCTTGTCTCCTGTTTTTTTGTGCATAATTTCCAAGTGTTGTATTTTGCTGAGTAATGATTTAACTTCCTTTTCTCTTTCTTTTTTAGTTTGAAGTCACAACGATCAATTTTCCTCTAATGACTACCTTGAAGGCATCCCAAGTGATATGATCCTCCACTTCTCAGTTGATATTTTCTTTAAAATAAAATTTAATAGTTTGAGTTATGTCTTCCTTGTATTGTTCGTGTAATAAAATAGAGTTGTTTAATCTCCAAGTTTGTCTTCTGTTTGTATCATTACACTTTCTAAGATTCAATTCAACATAAACATGGTCAGACCACATAAAAGGGCCAATGGTTGTACTTTCAATATTGTTTAAAAGGGAATCTGCAACAAGTAAGTAGTCTATGCGAGTATAAGTGTGGAATCTTGGAGAGAATTAGGTGTAATTTCTCTCCCCTTTATGTGTTTCTCTTCAGGTGTCACAAGAATGATATCTTCCCAGAATTTCATTTAGCTTTGTGAATCTTTTGTTAAATGATTTTTTTTGTGCTGTTTACCAGATCTGTCAAGAAGGTGGTCAGTAATTAGATTAAAGTCTCCTCCTATTATTATTTGACCCTCTTTGAAATTATCAAGTTTTGCCAATGTCTCTTCTAAAAATTGTTCTTGTTTTTCATTAGGAGTGTAAATTGTTGCTAACATGACCTGTTCCTGGTCCAGTTTGCCTTTAATAAATAAGAATCTCCCAAGTATGTTTTCCAGTTTGTCTTCATATTTAAAATGTATTGACTTGAAGAGGAGAATAACAACTCCTCTTGATTTGGAGGAGCCCCCTGCGTGGTATTGCAAATCATACCAGTTAGTGTTTAAGACAATTTTGCTTTGAGGTTTTAGGTGGTTTTCCTTCATCAACACACTATCAGGTTTTGATTTTAAAATAAAAGAAGTCATTCTCTTTCTTTTGATACAATTATTAAGGCCTCGCACATTAATAGATCTAATAACATAAGAATCTGTCATTTTTAACTCGTAGAACTGTAAACAGAACTAACCACAATAATCTAAACAGGTGTAGATATATTTACCAGGTGTTTCCAGCAACTATCAAACCCGAACTAGTTATGTTACTGTATTTACTTGTTGTTGTTCAGTCGCACAGTCGAGTCCGACTCTTTGTGACCCCATGGACCAGATTACGCCAGGCCCTCCTGTCTCCGCTGTCCACTGAAGTTTGCTCAATTTCATGTTCGTTGCATCGATGACACTGTCTAATCATCTCATCCTTTGCCGTCCCCTTCTTCTTTGACCTTCAATCTTTCCCAGCATCAGGGTCTTCTCCAGTGAATGTTCCCTTCCCATTTGGTGGCCAAAGTATTTGAGCTTCAGCTTCAGGATCTGGCCTTCCAGGGAACAATCAGGGTTGATTTACTACAGATACTGTACAGATACTGTATTTACTACAGATACTTTAAAAAATTTATAAAGTATACCAAATAATAAAACAAAAACCCTCCCCCAACACTAAATTCCAACACAATCCCTTAAACTATCTTCTGTGACTATTAATTGTCACCTGCACTATCACAATGAAATAGTGTGAGCCCAGATCACCAGAAAAAAATTCTGGAAGACTGACAGTCAGTCGTCTGGGAACACAAACAGAGAACGAACCAGATTCAGGAACACCCCCCCCCCCCCCAGCCATTGCATAGCAATTATTGATTTAAAAAAAATAAACCATGTGTACATATAAAACAATTTCAGTAATATAAATATGTTGCTTGAAGAGTCATTATCATTTTGGATTTCCTACATCACAGATCTCCAGTGTTATTTAACACAGGAATTTTGCTAGCTTTCTGTGGAGAAGTTGGGAAGAGATTCCTTCTTTTGTTGGATCTTTTGTCATCCTGCTCCATTAGGGATTCTTGATCTGAAGCCTGCAGCAATTCAAACCCGCGTTTTCCATCCCATGCATAAAGGCATTGGCCTTGATGGGGCACAAAGAGCTTTCCAGATGGGAGCCATCGGTATTTCTGCTTTAATTTCTGTAGCTTAGCTGTGGTTGGTTTTAAGCTTCTACAAATAGCTATTGCTTCTTTTGAGATATCAGGAAATATTTGTAGGTGTTCTCCTTCATACTGAAAAACACCTGGTTGTTTAACAGCTTCTAAAAAACTTTGATGCACTCTTGCATCTGGTATGGTGATTATTACGTCTCTTGGGTTTGGGTTTCTTGGTATAGGACCCATGCATCATGCATATGTAAGAATAGGAAGGACACTTTCTTCTAAATTTAGAGCTTTTGCAATTAATTGGGCCATAAAACTGATCAAGTCCTTATTTTCCTCTGCTTGTTCTGGTAGACCCCTAAATTTTAAGTCTGTAGCTTTTATTTCTGATTCAAGTGTAATTAAGTGGTCTTTCTGAGAGGTAGAAGGTTCTTGCAGAGCTTTAACGTCTGCCTGGTTTGCTATGCCTTTCTCTAATACTGCCTCAGATTTTTGGGTCGTTTGGTGAAGAGAGGTCTGCAGTTCTTCTAACTGGAAAGAGAGATTAGACATTTTATTTAAGATACCTGCTTCCATGCTTTTCAGGTAGTTGAGAATTGTTGATGTTGAGGAATCTGTTGAAGACTGCTCCGGGAGTCCCGTTGCAGCCACCATTTTGGATTCGGCAAGTGCCTCTGCGCCACATTGAAAAGCCACTTCTATAGTGTCTTTTGTGGCTTTAAGTGCATCAGGAGATGATTTGGTTCTTCCCGGGTCTGTTTTGCCTGTGGAGTCAGGTCTGGGCATAGTTTTGGAGCTTAAAATCTGGGCAGGGAACAATCGGGAGTCAAAAGCTCTGGATTCAAATGGCCGCCATTAACACAGAGTTGCCATGCCCCCATGGGTCTTACCCCTTGAAGCCTTTTCACAAACAAGTTTAATTTCATTAGACAAATTTCTTAGATATGAAGATCTTTTAGATGATAAAAGATTTCTAAAAACAAAGGAAGAATTAATAAGGGAAGGGGTCAGTCTGGACTGGTGGGCAAGGGCTCAAATTGAATCTAGATACACTACAGATAGAAAATTTGGTCTTTATTCTGAACAATGTGCATTTGAAAAGTTATGTACATCCAGTGATAAGTTGATCAAGAAAATGTATGTATTTTTAATGCAAATGAAAATGGAAGATGACGTGGTTAAAGACTATATGATGGAATGGATGCAAAATCTAGGTTATAATATTGATCTTGCACAGTGGAGTAAACTATGGAAAGTGAATGTGAAAATAACTAAAGAGAGATTTGTATAAGATATTTAAAGAGAATTTGTATAAGATGTTTTACAGATGGTATGTAACACCAGACAGATTAGCTAAAATGTACAAAAATACGTTGAATAGTTGCTGGAAGTGTAAAAAATGTGTGGGTACATTCTACCATATGTGGTGGACATATGATATAGTACATAAGTTTTGGGTTATGGTACATACAGACAGTTTTGCAGACTTCAATACCTTTTCGACCAGAATTGTTTCTATTGAATTGTATACCAGATTACTTTCATATAAATCAAAGATATTTTATAATTCATATAGTAACCGCAGCTAGAATTTTATTTGCATCCTTCTGGAAACTTCCATCAATATCTTGTGAACATGACCTAATAGTGAAGATTATGGAAACTGTGGAAATGGACAAATTGACTTTGATGTTAAAAGGGCAAATGAAAGAAGATTTTGTTGGACTATAGACTCCATTTCATAATTGGATGAAATACAAAAATATGAACTCTTTAATACTATAATAAGAAGCTTTTATGAACTTTTAAAACCTCACAGTCTATTTCTGTATAATATGAAATGATAAGTAGAGAAAAGTTAAATGCAAAAATCTTATAATTTTTGTTCCTTCCTCTGCCCCTTTCCCATCTTTGTGTACTCTAAAAACTTAATAAAATTTACTTCAAAAGAAAACAAAGGAGGAAACTGTAAAGGAGGCTTCTTTGATCAGATGATGTGGGTGCAAGTGTAGGTTTGAAGCAGAAGGCTCTGGCCTCCAAGGCTGACTCCTTTCCCTGCTTGTGCTGCTGGAAACAATGGTCTATTATGCACGGGTGTTTTCCCTCACTTTCACTGTGCAGTCTGTTTGGTTTTATTTTTCGTTCTACATTAATTCCCTCCCACCCTTCAGCACTCAGTTTGCTTTCTAGTTCCTGTTTTCTCAGGTTTTCTGAGAGTGGTTTTGTGCTGATTTTTCCTTTGCTTCACTTTATGAGCTGAAAGTAATTCAAAAGCATGCAGATTCCCTCAGATCTTCCTCCCCCCTACTTTGCTGCACCTCCATTGAGACAACTGTCCAGAGAGCCAGTTTGGTGTAGTGGTTAAGTGTGCAGGCTCTATTCTGGGAGAACCGGATTTGATTCCCCACTCCTCCACTTGCACCTGCTGATGTGATGTTGGGTCAGTCACAAGCTCTGGCACAGCTGTTCCTGAAAGAGCAGTTTGTGTTAGAGTTCTCTCAGCCCCACCTACCTCACAGGGTGTCTGTTGTGGGTAGGGAAAGGTAAAGGAGTTTGTAAGCCGCTCTGAGACTCAAAAGTGAAGGGCGGGGTATAAATCCAATCTCTTCTCTTCTTCTTCTTCTTATTCTTTATTCCTACTCTGCTTGCTGCCCCTCAAAGGTCACTCCCCTGCCCACATGGAGGTTGTTTCACCCACTCTCCCTCTTCCTCCATGTCTAAGCTTCACTTTTTCCCTCATTGTTTTACTTTTTTATACAAGCAGCATGAATCTAGCAAAATGAGATTATTGCTGGACTCAGATCTCTGGGAAAAAATTACAAGGAAAAACATGCTTCTCTGGCAGCTCTCTGAGAAGCCTCTTCACAAGCTCTGAAAGGGAGGGGGAGGGAAAGACGGGCTGCTGTTTCCTGTAGATGTCAGCATCTTGCAGGATGACATCACTTCCATCTCTACATATAGCTTGGCAAAAATCTAAAGCATCAGTAACATCATTTCTGAGGCTTATCTTAGAGTGATGTTGATACATTGATGTCTTCTTTTTTCTCCATGCCCTGTCCCCAAAGTCTCCTGTGAATTACAAACATGCACCTGGCCTAACACTGCCCATTATGTCTAATTTCACCTTCTCAGCTGCACTGGCCTATTGAAATCAACTTTTCTCCCATTTCTCCCATCCTCACCCATTTCCCTCATCTCTACAGAATGTTTTATGTAGATCTTACATTTCCATACAGAAGAATCTGATTTGCTCGGCTGTGGTTGAATGTGGTATGAGCGTATGAAACTTGGAGTCACGGCACTGACACACACACCAAATTCTTGCAACTCAGCTCTCAAGCAGTCAAAGAATCCCAGTGCAGCATGCTTTGAAGCAGCATCTAAGAATAAAGAAAATGGCATCATAAAATGAAAAGAGAAAGAAGACATTAACAGTTCCCCCTCTCAGCTTTTCTGATATTTGGGCTCAGCACTGTCCTTCCTTTTTTCTTTTTCTTTTGGTGTCAGATAACAGCTGACTTATGGTGACCCATGGGTTTTCAAGGCATCAGACCCGATTTACCATTGCTTGCCTCTTTGTCAGGACCCTGGCATTCCTTGATGGTCTCCTTTCCAAATACTGACCAGGACTGACCCTGCTTAGCTTCTGAGATCTGATGAGATCAGGCTAGCCTGGGTTTTCCATTTACAAGAAGTTAAAAACCGTGATTACTAGAAATCCCTTCTTTTACATTACAGTTCCAGCTCACCTGCCATATAATAAAATGGATGTCTTTCTTTTTGGAGGACATGAGCTGCATGTTGTAGTAGTCTAGCCTTGAAATTACTGTAGCATGCATCAGTGTGACCAGACTGTTTGAATCCAGGAAAGGCCACAGCTTCCAAGCCATATGTAACAACAACAACAACAACAACAAAGGTATTTCGAGCAGCAATGCCAGCTTGTTTCTCTTACAATAAAGCTGAGTACAGGAATATTCTTAGGTTCTTAACTGAAGCCACCAATAGCAAGGTTACCCTATTGAAAAGTGGCAAAGCAATATCTCCATAGCATCTACTTTTCTGACCAACATCGCCTTCATTTGGTATAGATCCAACTTGGTCTCCTTAAGCCACCTGCCCACCACTTGCAGTGTCCAAGAACTGAGATAGCAACTTTATACAGATAATACACTTTCAGTTTTAAAGTTGCTGTCTCAGTTTTTGGACACTGTTCATTGAGGATTGAGTGGACACAGGGGAAATTGGGAGAAGCTGTGGGGCAAAATACAGCTGCACAGCAAGTAGTTGGAAATTGACTAATGTAATCAGGGGAAAGGAAAACATGAGAGCAGAGCAGTGCCTTGTGAGAAATTGTTCAAAGTGTTCCCTTCTCCTTTCTGAAACATATAATACTGCTATAAATTGTATTTTGAGAGAGAAGGGGGGGATAAGCACTGCCTGACAACCACTTTGCAAGACGGTAGAGGTGGATGCTAAAGGTCAGGAAGGATATAATTCCTGATCCCAGTGAACATGGCCCCTGCTTGGGGCTGACCTGAGTAGCACTCTCCCTCACCAGGGGAGTTAAAGCCCAAGTGCAGGCCCTCCTTGGAGGGACCCAGTAGTGTGGCCCACCCACCTGGCTATGGCAGTCAGACAGATGGAGTGGGGAGCCCTGACCCCAGTGTACAAGGTCCCCAGTTGGGGCTGGCCTGAGTAGTACTCTCCCTCACCAGGGGAGGTGAAGCCCAAGTGTGGGCCCTCCTTGGAGGGACCCAGTAGCATGGCCCACTTACCTGGATGTGGCAGGCAGAAGGATGAGGTAGGGAGTCCTGACCCCAGTGGGACAAGGCCCTCATTTGGGACCTGCCTGGTAGTACCCTCCCTCACAGGGGGAGGAGACATCTAAGTGTGGGACCTCCTGGGAGGTACCCAGTAGTGTGGTCCAACCACCAGGCTGAGGTGGGCAGCCAGGTGGGGAGTCCCGACCCCAATGGACAAGGCCCTTGCTTGGGACTTGCCTGGCAGCATCCCCCCTCACAGTGGGAGGAGACATCTAAGTGGGGGGCCCTCCTGGGAGGGACCCAGTAGCATGGCCCGACCACCAGGCTGTGGCAGGCAGACGGGTGAGCTGTGGAGTCCTGACCCCAGTGGACAAGGCCCCTGCTTGGAACCTTCTTGGTAGCATCCTCCCTTACAGGGGGAGGAGACATCTAAGTGTGGACCATCCTGGGAGGGACCCAGTAGCATGGCCCGACTGCCTGGCTGTCATGGGCAGTCTGCATTAAGAGGATAGGGTCATGGGCAATGCTCTTTCTAAGCTGTGGAATCTTGTGAGCAAAAATTCTACTTTGTGAGCTACTGGCATTAAAATTGTGAGCGAGCGATTTGGTTACTGTATAAATTAGTTTGCTCTGGAGCCACCCTTCCTGAGCTTAGACAATAATGTGTGAGCCGGAGGCTTAAAAAACTGTGAGCTAGCTTGTACTAACTTAGCTTAGAGGGAACACTTGTTATGGGTGACATCTGTCAACATTTATTTTTAGTTTTGGGTTTTCCTGGGTCAGAGAATGGGCAAAGATGTAGAGGACAAGGATAACTTCCAACAAATGTCTCTTTTTAGGGTGACCAGCACAGGGAACATACCAAGAGGGGGAGGGCTTTGCTCACATCCATCAATTTTTATTTTTAAGTTTTTTGGGGGGTTCCTTGGGGTGGAGAATGTAAAGAGATTTTGAGGACAGTGGTTACATCTGACAGATATATTTTAGGTTACCTGGCACAGGGAATGTCCCTAGAGGGGAGGGTATCACTCATTTCTGTCAGTATTTATTTTAAAGATTTGGGGGGGAGGGTTAGAATCATAGCATCATAGAGTTTGAAGAGAACACCAGGGTCATCTAATCCAACTCCCTGCACAATTCAGGAAATTCACAAATACCTCCCCCCACACCCCCAGCTGCTCCATGCCCAGAAGATGACAAAAAAACCTCCAGGATCTCCAGCCAATCTGGCCCAGAGAAAAAATGCTACCTGACACCAAAGTGGCAATCAGCATTTCCCTGGATGTGTAAGCACTGGGGCAACCCTTCCTGCCCTCCCTCTCATGATCTGCCTAAGTTCATAGAATCCGCATTGCTGTCAGATGGCCACTTAGCCTCTGTTTGATAACCTCCAAAGAAGGAGAGCCCACCACCTCTTGAGGAAGCCTGTTCCACTGAGGAACTGCTCTGTCAGGAAGTTCTTAACGTTTAGTCAAAAACTCTTCTGATTTAATTTCAAACCATTGGTTCTGGTCTGACCTCTTGGGGCAACAGAAAAGAACTCCATACCATCCTCTATATGACAGCCCTTCAAGTACATGAAGATGGTTATCATATCAAATTTCAGTCGTCTCCTCTCCAGGCTAAACACACCTAGCTCCTTCAACCTTTCCTCATAGGACTTGGTCTCCAGACCCCTCACCATTTTCGTTGTCCTTCTCTGGACATATTCCAGCTTGTCTATGGTGGGATCTGCACTGGTATTTTCCACTGCTTCGGCTACACTTTCGCTCCATCTCCAAAAAAGATGTCCACATCTCTTTAGGTTTCGCTCTCCTACTGCACTGTTATAATTTCTACTGTCTGCATTATTTTATTGCCCTATAGTTTTGGCTCCGTCATGATTGTGGCTTCTCTCCGGCTCAACCGGATGTGGTTAAAAGCACTCTAAACCCCCACCCAAGTGCTAATCGGAGGCTTATCTGCTCTGTTTACCTTCTGACAGCACATAGAGGAAAGTAAGAAACTTTTCCCTTGCTTGACAAGCTAAGAATGAATGATTTTATCATGTTTTGTGATTTTTATATTGTCTAGAATGTCAGAGAAACATCCCTTCTACATACATACATACATTCTGCATACTAAACACCCAGTCTTTACAGTTTCTTGGCTATTTTTAGCTATTTTGGCTATTTTTGCTTCCTTGTTTAAACCAAAAGCTGGGCAACACTAAAAGCTGAGAAAATGTATGTAAAGAGAAGTTTATAGCTTGTTGGCTTGTTGCCTTAAGTAATTTATTGCCTTGTGTAAAGCTAATGGGTGCCAGCAAATGCTGGGCATGCTAGAGAAGAGGGAGGAGAACAACAACATTCCCAGCCAGCAAGCAGAAAAAAATAGTAGATTTTTTTGTATCACTTTGAAACAAGCATCACATCAGTATAAAGAAAGACGGTGTCAAGACTGCTTTAAAAATGAAGATGCAGATTCTGTCTATATCCTTCTTAAATTGTAGTGTCCAAAAATAAATACAATGTCTAATGAGAGCAGGGTAAAGCAATTCCATCACTTTGCATGATCTGGACACTATACTTCTGTTGATACAGCCCAAAATCACATTTGCCTTTTTAGCTACTGCATCACACTGCTGACTCATGTTCTGTGTATGGTCTACTAACTTCCTGGTGTGGAGAGAGTGCACAGAGAAGTTGAAGTCAGGGGTCACATCAAACATACATATGTTTTCATGTTGCCTGATGGAGGGAGCACACCAAGAGGGGGAGGTCATTGGTTATATCCAGTGACCTGTTTTGAGGGATCCTGGGACAGGGAACATGCAAAGAGGGGGAGGGAAGTTGTCAGGCATAACAGATATTGTTTCTGGTTCCTGTGCTGGGGAACATGCCACAAGGAAAAGGGACATCATGGGTTCCTTGGAACATCATGGGTGTTGACCATGGGGCAAGCCCAACCCCTTCCAGCAGAGGCAGCCTTCCTCCCACCTGATCACCAAGGATGCACCCCATGGGCTGCATGCCAGGATCACCCATACAGGAAGAAGGGAAGGAAGGGGGAGATGAGGAAGGAAGAATGGAAACAGTGGTCTCACTTGACCCAACCCAGAAAAGAGTGGTCCAGCATTGATAGATTGACCTTCAGAAAGGATAGCTCATCCACCTGGCTGAGTCTAGGTGGGCTCGATGTGGGCAAAAGATGTCTTCAAGATGGGAGAACACCTACTTGCTCTGGATGCTAGCGGGAGGACAGGAGAGCAGATTGGTGGCCACGCTGGTAAGATCAAGCCACATGATGGTCTTGCACACCCAGTACTCAAGAGGATCTCAGTTGGCCACCTTGGGGAGCTCGGCCAGGAATTCACAGACCATCACTTCAGCAGAATTCTCTGCCATTGAAAGCCTGATACACACACCAGCATTCCGTACCTCCCACCTCATGATGGACAAGAACTCCTGATTCTCATTCCCACGTCTCCTCTCCTTCGTGCCCCTCTGCCCTCCCCCTCCTTGTCCTCCTCTTCATCCTCCATCCCCCTGCTTCCTCCTCTTCTCCCTCCTCCCCTCCCCCCTTCTCCTTGTCCTCCTCATCCTCTGCCTCATCATTTTCCACCTCCCTTAGTTGTCTCTGGCCTGAGCCATGGCGTAGGAACAGCCGCACCTGGCAGCACAGTTCACACTTCCACTGATAAAGCTGTGTGTTTCAAAGGGATGTTACCATCCCTTGATATGGGGGTCACACATGTACACCAGCTTGATCTCCCGCACCTCAAAGAGTGGATGCAAGCACTTCTTGATGCTGTTCCACAACCTGACTCATGGAAGAACCTTGATTCCCTCAAGGCCTGGTGTTGCCCTGCAAGGCTTCTGAGCCTCTTTACAGACTGTAATAAATAATAAACTGTGCCAGTGTATGCATAAGGGACTGAACCACATGGTAACCCCACCACGATGCCAGAAGAGACTGCACCTAGGCAAGAGACATCCTCCTGACCTTCCCAGCAGCTCCAGTGCCCAGTATAGGTTACCAGCCCGTTCCTCATGAAGGAGAATAGAACAGCCCCAGGCTGCACTAAACACAGCACCATGCCTTGATGAAATACAAGGACAAAGAACTCCAAAAACTGCCATTAAGAGTTCCTTCTAACTCAGGCAGACAGCCTCTTTCCCTCCCCCCTCACCTGCAAGACCTCACGTAGACCCGGCAGAGACTATTCACTGTTGCCCGGTGGAAAGCTAGTCTTAGTGAGGTTGATAAAAGGGAACACAGACTATGCCAAATAAAATGCAAGTCTGTGATCAGGCAAGCAAAAAGGGAATATGAGGAGCATATCACAAAAAACATAAAGGCCAACAATAAAACTTTCTTCAAATACATTAGAAGTAGGAAGCCAGCCAGGGAGGCAGTGGGGCCCTTGGATGACCAAGGGGTAAAAGGAGTAGTGAAGGATGATAGGGAAATGGCTGAGAAGCTGAATGCATTTTTTGCCTCTGTCTTCACTGTGAAAGAGGAGAAGTGCTTGCCCACTCCAGAAGCACCGATTTCGGGAGGGGGTTTGAAAGACCTGAATCAGATTGCGGTGACAAGAGAGGAAGTCCTCCGACTGATGGACAATTTAAAAACTAATAAATCACCAGGCCCGGATAGCATTCATCTGAGAGTTCTGAAAGAACTCAAATGTGAACTTGTGGATCTCCTGACAAAAATATGTAATCTTTCTTTAAAATCTGCCTCCATTCCTGAGGACTGGAAGGTAGCTAATGTCACTCCCATCTTTAAAAAGGGCTCTAGGGGAGATCTGGGAAATTACAGGCCAGTCAGTCTGACATCGATACCGGGTAAGTTGGTGGAAACTGTTATTAAGGAAAGAATTAGTAGACACATTGATAAACAAAAACTATTGAGGCAGACTCAGCATGGGTTCTGTAAGGGAAGATCTTGTCTCACTAACCTGTTAGTGTTTTTTGAGGGAGTGAACAAACATGTGGACAAGGGGGACCCAGTAGATATTATTTACCTTGACTTCCAGAAAGCTTTTGATATGGTTCCTCATCAAAGGCTCCTAAGTAAGCTCAATAGTCATGGGATAAAAGGACAAGTTCTCTTATGGATCAAAAACTGGCTTATAAATAGGAAACAGAGAGTGAGTATAAATGGGAAACTCTCTCAGTGGAGGGTGGTAAGCAGTGGGGTACCTCAGGGATCAGTAGGTCCGATGCTTTTTAACTTGTTTATTAATGATTTGGAATTGGGAGTAAGCAGTGCAGTGGCTAAATTTGCAGATGACACGAAGTTGTTCAGGGTGGTTAAAACCAGGGAGGATTGTGAGGCACTCCAAAGGGATCTGTCAAGGATGGGTGAGTGGGCGTCAACATGGCAAATGGGGTTCAATGTGGCCAAGTGCAAAGTGATGCACATTGGAGCCAAAAATACTAAATATAAATACACGTTGATGGGGTCTGAACTGGCAGAGACGGACCAAGAGAGAGATCTTGGAGTCATAGTGGATAACTCAATGAAAATATCTAGACAGTGTGTATCTGCAATAAAGAAGGCCAACGCTATGCTGGGGATTATTAGGAAGGGAATTGAAAACAAATCAGCCAGTATCATCATGCCCCTGTATAAATCATTGGTGCAACCTCATTTGGAATACTGTGTACAGTTCTGGTCACCACATCTCAAAAAGGATATTATAGCATTGGAAAAAGTGCAGAGAAGGGCAACTAGAATGATAAAAGGGTTGGAACACCTTCCCTATGAAGAAAGGTTAAAACGCTTGGGGCTCTTCAGCTTGGAGAAACGACAGCTGAGGGATGACATGGTAGAGGTTTATAAGATTATGAATAGGATTGAGCAAGTTGAGAAAGAAGTACTTTTCTCCCTTTCTCACAATACAAGAACTCGTGGGCACTCCATAAAATTGCTGAGCAGTCGGGTTAGAACAGATAAAAGGAAATACTTCTTCACCCAAAGAGTGATTAACATATGGAATTCACTGCCACAGGAGGTGGTGGCAGCTACAAGCATGGACAGTTTCAAGAGGGAATTAGATAAACATATGGAGCAGAAGTCCATCAGTGGCTATTAGCCACAGGGTATAGATGGGAATTCTTAGTCTAGGGCAGGTGATGCACTCTATTCTTGGTGCTTGGAGGGGGCAGCAGTGGGAGGGCTGCTAGTGTCCTGGCCCCACTGCTGGACCGCCTGATAGCACATGGTATTTTTGGCTGCTGTGTGACAGAGTGTTGGACTAGATGGGCCATTGGCCTGATTCAACATTGGCTTCTCTTATGTTCTTATGTTCTTAACTAATTGCTAGCCATCAGCAGCCTGGCTAAAGTCATCAAGAAGACAATGGAATCGGCTCGGTGACTCATCCTAGTTGCTACCAGGTGTCAGACATGAGTTAAGCTTCTAGCTCTCAATATTGACCACTTCTCAGGTACACCTCCCCTACACCTTCCTACCAATAGGGTATTTTCAGGGATGGACTTACCAGGAGGTGGAACCAGGGGTTGTGACCAGTCCCCTCCCTCCTGCATATAAGGAGATGCCTGACCACCAGCTCGCTCTCTGCTCTTTGACCCCTATCAAACCTTTGACCCTCTTATGTCCAGCTTGCTATCCCCAACCCTTGCCTCCATCTTTAAATTCTAGGTCTGCAGCCTGAGTTTCCACGTGTTACCTGCTGGCCAGGCCACGCGGTCCCCCATTTTTCTAGTTTTCTTCCCCTTCATTTTTCCTGAGGAACGCTCTGCATGACGGGACCGGTAGCAGGATTTACCTGCTAATGCGAATGTGCTTATACCTCTCTCTATATTTTCTTAGACTTGAGTAATTTTGTGTGAGACTGTGTATTGTTTGCTTGTGAAGAACTCCAGTAAAAGAATTTATTTTCAACCGCATAAAGTTTCCTGGTCTGTTACCAACACTTCCTGGTGGGGCTGGACTTCTGTATACACAGGTGTTCGCTTCCGCAGCCGATTGCCTATTGATAATCAATCATCTACCCCCATTATTATTAATAATTACATGCAATCCAGCTAACACTGGCTGCAACAGAGACTCTAGCCCCTGAATGAGGGGGGATGACTTGCCCCAGGCTGGCTGTGTGAGCACTGAGCAGATTGATGGCATCCTGAAACAGTTTCAGGACATTCACCATTTGGAAGAGGGTCAGTCAATAATTGAAGCTGATGCTCAGCTCATCCTCCCCTCCGCTGGATGGACATGGAAGACAGGACATCCTGCATCATACTCTTCTGCTCCACCAAACAGACAATCAAGGCATAGGTGGAGTTCCACCAGGTGTTGATGCCCTGGAGGAGGATGTGCTCTGTCTCATCCACCTCATCCTGCCTCTCTCTTAGCAGACACGAAGATCTGAGGCTTCTTGAGAAGTGGTTTTTCATAACACCTCTTCTGTTTTCTCCCGGCCTTTGACCTGATCTCTGGGTTCCTGTGCTCTTGGTTGTGAGTCCAGGAGGGGAGGGGTCGGCAGCGCCCTCCTGACAGGAGAGAGGGGAACCCCAAGTCAGAGATCCAACCAACCCAGGAAGAAAGGGGGGGTGCTTTTGGGAGGAGCAGAATGGAAGCCCCACAGCCAGGAGGCAGAGAAAGGAGCAGCTTGGAGAACCCACAAAAGTGGTGGGGTAACTCGGGTGTTTGACTTGCAAAGGAAACAGGCAACCCCTAAATCATAACAAAAACATGTTGTAAAAGCAAAAAAAATTCCTACCCAATCACATCAATGAAAGAGACAGGAGGGAAAAAGGAATTGTAGCACTGGAACTCAGGGAAGGGAAAGAAGGTGAAAAAAAAGAGATATGATGATGTGTTTAGTGTGACAGTTTCTATTGTGGCCAGGAGATCCAGGAGGTTTCTCCACCCACCCACCCCAGTAAATTTTCCCCCTACCGCAGGCCCATCAAGAGATTTTTTTTGCCCTTGCAAGGCAAAAACCTCGCAAACACCCGAAAGGAACAAAGGACAGGAGTGCACCTCCAGTGATTATACACACACACCACTTCCATTCCAAGGGAGGTGGATGGACGTCTCTCATTGGAAATCATAATTGCCTGTCAGTCTTAGATGGTCACTATTTGTCTCTCAACGGCTGGAAAATCCCACCCTCACCCACTTTTCCATGTGAAACTCTATGGGCGGGGTCTCTTTTCCGAGAGTGCACAAGAGCTTCCAAACCAGGCTGAGAAACTTGGAGGTCTGGGGGCCAAACATGTGACATTCGAGTTGAGCCATCTGAGCCTCAAACTGGGCCATGTTCAGGCTAGATTTTGACGTGACATTCAGGTCTGTGTCTAGCCCTATTAGCAATGAACTAAAAGTACTTGTGAGGAGCTGTGGTGGCTCAAGTGGTTAAGATGCTGAACTGCAGGCTGTGGAAGGTCAGTAGTTCAGCAGTTCGAGACCTGGGTGCCACATGACAGGGTCTCTAGTTCCAGCTCCTGCCAACCTAGCAGTTCGAAAGCAAGAAATTGCAAGTAGATAAATAGGTACCACTTCGGTGGGAAGGTAACAGCATTCCGTGCACCTTGGTGTTTAGTCATGCCGGCCACATGACCACAGAAACGTCTTCGGACAGTGCTGGCTCTTCGGCTTGGAAACGGAGATGAGCACCGCAACCCTAGAGTCGGATTCGACTGGCTTTCGAGCAAGGGAACCTTTACCTTTACCTTAAAAGTACTTGATGGGGCTCTTTTAAAAAGTAATAGGATTCTGGTGCTCTTTAATCTAGAAGGGACATATTAGAATGGAAACATGAAGGTAATTTGGGAATGGAGTAATTTAAAAGGAGAGCAAGAGGTATTATGTGCTGACTACAAATTAATATAAACATAGGTGGTCACTTGTGAGGCTGTTATGTAGTAGGAAAGCCAGAAATCAGACTCCTGATTAATCCAAAAATAGTTATTGAAAGAGAATTTAATAAAAATGAAATATAAAATACATTAAAATTGAAGATGTTCTATGATATGGGCTCACACCCCTTACAACTATTAAAGGAAGTGAGGTTATTCAGTGGAAAATATGGGGAGATTAGGGAAGTCAATTACAAATTTAGCCTTCTTATAGTAATCAGGACTCAGGAGAAAAACTTGAAACTGCAACAGTAGTTGCCAATGTGGATGCAAGTGCAGATGGTGCTAAAACACCTGATACATTATGGTCCACTGGGAAGAGGATATCCCCAAAGACTTAGTGAAAATTGCTAAAATATTCATGAACCATTACTCAAATTTTGTTCTAACTAGCTATAGGTGTTTTACCATAATGTGTTATTGTTATTGAATATAGGAAAAGAAGTACTGATAGTATATCTTTAAATATTGCAGCACACAGAGAGTTCCAACTGTCGAACAACTGTTGCATTTGCCATAAGGTTGGGGAATTCCTGAGGGGGGGGAGTGTGAGTGCATGTGTAAAAGTAGCTTTATTGTAGGGCAATGCATCTCTGTAACATTTATAATGGTGCCTCTCTCTGTTCGCAGGGAAGACAGCCAAATGGCCTTGGTGGATATCTGTGCTTAAAACTTTAGTTTAGATAACAAATGGGCGATTTACAGGTGGGAGAGTTAGGTGCTCATTTGTTAGGTGGGAATGTATGAACTGTGTGATTGGTGGGCATGACTTTTGAACCCCGTATAACGGGGGGGGGCGTCATGCCAGAATTTTAGTTCTGATTCAACCACTTGAATCAGCTTGGATCATCTTTGCTCTTCAATAAACAAATCACTTTCAGTGAGTGTGGTTGAGGGTCATTTTGTCCAAGAATATGACATAACTAAAATTATATCTGATTCTGGCATGAAATCCCCCAGTTATACGGGTTTCAAAAGTCAGAAATTCTCAGGGACTGAGAGGAATTGGGCTGTGTGGGACAAAGAGGCCATAGCTATAAAACTGGACTGATCATAAAAACCTTGAAGCCCTGCAAGCTCCCCCCGGGGCCTCAATGCCAAACAGTTGAGGTGGGCAGAGTTCTTTTCTAAGTTTCATTTCACCTAAAACATTTCCCTGGCAAATCGAACTTCCTGGCCGATGCCTTACTCAACCACCTCTTAGCTTGGAAGAGCTTTGTTCTTCAATAAACAAATCACTTTCAGTGAGTGTGGTTGAGAGTCAGTCCAAGAATCTGACACCAACTAAGAATAGCAAGCCAGTTGTCAGCTGGTCCACAGCAGCAAGGAAAAGTGGAGTTACATTTAATGAGCACAGTGTACATAAGTAAATCTTGTAATATTTTGTATACACTTAAACCTTTGTATATGAAGTACCTGTCATCATAATACAAAAGTATGAAAGATAGCCTAAAACAATGTAGTTTACTTCATGAATGGTGAGATTCTCCAGTCAGACTGTGACTTCTGACTGCAGCCGAGGTGTGTGGTGTGGCAGATCTGACTCTTGCTTTCCCCCAGTGGGCCCAGAATTCCCTGGCTTGGTCATCAAACAGATTTTGTGAAGTCACAACATACTATATTTAATGAGAATTAAATAAGGCAATAAATAATTGTCATGTAGATCTTTAAACTTACAGGCTGCACGAAAAGGGACTCCCAATTTCCCTTGGATATTATTAACTAACACAATTTGACCAGTTCTCCTGGAGATCATGTTGGGAAGAAGAGCTGAAAGGAAAAGATGGCAGAAAATTAGTGTGAGATTAATTATTTAAACTTCATATCTAGTGTTAGTTTTTAATGCCTGGATCACTTAAAATCAGTGTCAAAGAAACATAGGGGTTGAGGACAATTGAAAGTTTCCCAGTCCAACAACATATATAATCAGGGGTCAACTGAACATTTTTAAAGATCAATATAGTACAAACAATTGATATAATGCAGTCTCTGTCTAGAGAGGATTAGGTATATATTAGATAAACAAGTGTAGAGGTTGGGGGAACAGGCAGAGATTACATAAGAAGTGTTTTGTGAGAGCACATCAAAGTCCATCTTGTTTAGCACAGATGTGTGCAAACTTGCCCCTTGAATTCCATGGATGTTTCCACCTTCCTGCATGCTAGCTGTGGGTAATCCTTGCAATATAATTTGCAAGCTCTTTGCATATCTACATCACAATTTTCCATGTATTTTCTGAACCATTTTTTTAAGCAGCAGCTGGACTCACGAAGCACATGATGCATACTCATTGACTTAAAGCAGCATCATATAGCCCATTGAGAAGCACATCTCCAATATCGCGCTATAGAACATGGATGTATAATTACCTGAAATTGGCTTGAAGCCATGCTACTTATAAGGACATTTGTGAACAACATAAGCCCAGCTGGGGCTATGTATGTTATCTAAAATTTAGACTGAAGAGAATTCAGAAGAGGGCCTACTTGCTATAATTCCCCATGGCTGTACACGAGCAAAGACATTGTCATCTCCTTTTTCTTGGTGTTTGGAGGGGCAACAGTGGGAGGGCTTCTAGTGTTCTGGCCCCACTGGTGGACCTCCTGATGGCACCTGGTATTTTTGGCCACTGCATGACAGAGTGCTGGACTGGATGAGTCATTGGTCTGATTCTACATTGGCTTCTCTTATGTTCTCTGATAAGAACTTTCAAAATATTCTTGAATGTGCCACATAGCTGAGGCATATTGTCACAAAAGCAGATTTGTGCTATTCCTTTCAGAGACAGCAAATATTTATGGCATCCCTAATCCTGCATTCTCTCTTCAACAGAAGATAGCCAGGTGCCTCTGGAAGTTTTTTTTAAAAAGGGCACAAAGGTGTAATTAGTGTGAAGTTGGTAGCTGAACACTAATAGGCCAACACAGACAGCTAGGTTGAGACCCTGAAGTCACACAGAGGCTTTGGTCACATGAACAGTTTGTTGTGATATAGTAGTGTCACCTGTGTGGATTTAAAGAGCATGATCACACGACAACATCTGCCTTCTATGCCCCAATCATTGGCACCCCAGGTTGCCCCATTATGAAAGTGGAATAATCAGAGATGGGGGGAAGTCCAGTATTAAGAAATGCCAACACTTCCATGCTGTATTTTCTGACACCAAACCCTGTGTTGCGAAGTCAAGCTGTTTGGGAAGTCTGAACCTTCCCTTCTGTTTCTGCCACCTTGGGTTTGTTTGTTTGTTTTTAGATTGGGTAGCTATGTGTGTATAAGTGCACAATAGCCCCTGGCATTGTCAGTCACCATGGCCAAGTAGTCATTCTGGATCGAGAGCCCCTGAGGAAGTTGTTTTTGAGAAACAAATCCCCCCAAAGCCTCTGACACCAATGGGACTGCTCTCATGTAAATATGGACTTTACCCCCCCCCCCCCATGTATTCCACAGAAGAGAGGCAAAGGGAAGGAGGCTGAGAGGGGCTGGAGTACTTGGCAGAGAGATTGTTGAGCTGTCAAAAAGGAGCTGGAGCTTTGGATACACACTTATGTGCATGGGTGAAGGACAAAAAAAATCCACAACAATCTGAATGATCGACCATGGGGCAAGCATGCAGTTAAGCTGTTTCAGGGTGTGATGTCTGATCAAAACTTCCCACAATTATTTAAACCACTGCAAATAGAGGTGTATCCAGATCATGCCCAGGGCACAGTGCCAGGCCTTTTTGCACCTAGGCAATGCTAACAACTTGCACCCCCCCAATTGCTAACCAATTTATGTATGCATCTGGACTCTTTTAACTATTTTGGGTATAAATTAATTATAAGGGTATTTATTGTTCACCACCCTGAGCCCATGTGGGGGAGGGTGGTTTTTTAAATCAAATAAATAAATAATTAGCCCTTCCTGGCAACCCCCACCCCCACCCTTTACCTATATGTAATGATTGGTGGCCTCTGTTTCAGTGTAGCTGAACATGTGTGCATGCACATAAAAGCTTCTACCCAGAATAAGACTTTTTTGGATTTAAAGGTGCCACTGGACTCCAACTTTGTTCTTTAGTTAGCCAGTTTAGTGTAGTGGTTAAGTACGGCAACTCTAATCTGGGAGAACTGGGTTTGATTACCCACTCCTCCACTTGTACCTGCTGGATGACCTTGGACAAGCCATAATTCTGGAACAGCTATTCTTGAAAAAGAGCAGTTTCTATTAGAGCTCTCTCAGCCCCACCTACGTCACAAGGTGTCTGTTGTGGGCAGGGGAAGGGAAATGAGTTTGTAAGCTGCTCTGAGACTCCTTTGAGTAGTGAAGGGCAGGGTATAAATCCAATCTCTTCTCTTCTTGTTCATTTTACTTAGTGCGCCTAGATCTTATCTTTTGTTGTTGTTGTTCAGTTGCACAGTTGAGTTTTTTAGTACCCTCCATTTGTGCCTTGTGGAAAAAAAGTCTGTTCAACTTGAGAAAGCCTGCACAAGTCCTTACCCACTTGCCTGGCCATGTGCTATGCTGCTAAGCAACACCCCTGCCACTGCTGCCAGGCTGTCTTTGGGGAGCTCAAGTGAAAGAGAGAGGGGGTAGGCTTACCCGAAGTGAGGGAAACCACAGTAAAGGGGGCAAAATAGTGGCTAGTCTTCCCTTACAACAGGATAGAGACCATGACACAGCTTCCCTCTCCAGAAACACCCCTCTCTCTTTAGGAAAGCTGACCTTGGCTAGTCACATGCTCTGAGCCTAACCTATCTCACAGGGATGTTGTGAGGATGAAACTGAGGAATGAACCCCATTGGGGAGAAATGCACAGTATAAACAAAGTGAACACATAAAAATTAATGGAAGCATATTTCCAAGTTCCCCTCCCAATCTTTCATCTATCCCCCCAGGAGCTCTGCTTAGTAGTGGGAGGAGGAGGAGAAGATTGGATTTATACCCCACACTTCACTCAGAGTTTCAGATTGGCTTACAATCTCCTTTCCTTCCTCTCCCCACAAAAGACACCTTGCAAGGTAGGTGGGGCTGAGAGAACAGCTCTAAGAGAATTGCCCTTGAGAGAACAGCTCTGAGAAAACTTGTGACTGACCCAAGCTCACACCAGCAGCTGCTTGTGGAGGAGTGGGGAATCAAACTCGGTTCTCCCACATTAGAGTCCACACTCCGAACCACTACATCAAACTGATGCTGTTTTTTGTGTTTCCACCTCGACTTCTTTGGTACACGTGGTCCCCTGGGTGGAGTACAGCCATTGGGAACTCCCAACTGTGGGAGGGAGTCTTAACATAAGAACATAAGAGAACCCAATGTTGAATCAGGCCAATGGCCCATCTAGTCCAACACTCTGTCACACAGCGGCCAAAATATACCAGGTGCCATCAGGAGGTCCGGCAGTGGGGCCAGGACACTAGAAGCCCTCCCACTGCTGCCCCCTCCAGCACCAAGAATAGAGTGCATCACCTGCCCCAGACTGAGAGTTCCCATCAATACCCTGTGGCTAATAGCCACTGATGGACTTCTGCTCCATATGTTTATCTAATTCCCTCTTGAAATTGTCCATGCTTGTAGCTGCCACCACCTCCTGTGGCAGTGAATTCCATATGTTAATCACTCTTTGGGTGAAGAGCACCCAATGAACAAGGAACTGTTGGAAGTTTTTTGGGGGAATGGGCTGTTTCTAAAGCCCAGGAGGGGCTGGTTTGTGTCTCTTTGGGGGGTTCAGATGAGCCACTGCAGATGCATGTGGGGAAGGGGAACTCTCACAATCCACCCTTGTACACAGTCCAGAGGGCATGCAAACCCTCCCCAGGGAGCTCCAATAAATAAATAAGGGAAAGGACAGGTAGAGGAGGTTTCAAGGATCCAGATCACCTTTGCTTTCACCCCTTTGCCTCTTTTGCCTTAGGGCCTACCCTGGCTCAGTGGTAGAGCCTCTGCTTGGCATGCAGAAGGTCCCGGGTTCAATCTCTGGCATCAGTTCCAGTTTAAAAAAGGATCAGGTGGGAGGTGATGGGAAGGACCTCTGCCTGAGACCCTGGAGAGCTGCTGCCAGTCTGAACAGACAAGACTAACCTTAGAAACACAGAAACCATAGAACTGGAAGGGACCCCTAGAGTCATCTAGTCCCATCCGCTGCACCATGCAGGAAATCCACAGCTATCTCCATTCTCACTCCCCCAAGGACCCCTGCTCTGTGCCCATAGAAAGGCAAAAGACCTCCAGGATTCCTGGGCCAATCTGGCCTAGAGGAAAAGTCCTTCCTGACTCCAAAGTGGTGGTGATGGGTCTGACACTGGGCATGCAAGGAAGGGCCACTTTGAGAGCCCCTTCTGGCCCTCTCTCTCATGATCTTTCTAAATTCACAGAATCTGCATTGCTGTCAGGTGGCCATCGAGCCTCTGCTGCTTCAAAACCTCCAAAATAGAGCCCAATACTTGAAGAGGGTGGATCATACCACCTCTCAGTCATCTCTCCAGGCTAAACCTATCCAGCTCCTCCCACCTTCCCTCATGGGACTTGATCTCTAGACTTCTCATCATCTTCATTGCACTCCCCACAGCCCCCAGGACTGACGGATCAGCAGTGGTCTGATGATCCAATACAACATAGCAGCTCCGTGTGCCTCTGTTTATCTGCCACTCGGGCTGCGTTCTGGGGCTCTTCAACCTGGGAACAGATACGTCAGCACCCGGGCCTTTTCTCATTGGCTGCCTGGGTCTCATTGTCCTTCATACAAATCTCCCCCCACCTCCCTACTTCGCCTCTGGCCCATTGCTGCCCCCGTTGCTGGTGTCAGTTCTCCGCTCCACTGATGCCTGCTCTGCAGGCAGTCGCCTAGTTTGGCCTAATGATAGCACCAGCCCTAATCGTGCCAAGCCTCCAGTGTGACTGCAGCCTTAATGAAGAATCACACACCACAGCCAACACAGTAGTTCATAAAATTTAGAAAATTGAGGATCCCATGCCCTCCCTCCTTTCCTCACTGTCATGCACCACATGCTGGGCAATGTCTTTTCAAAGCATGTACAACAAGAAAGCTTCACTTTCAAGCAAGTACATGGCCTACAAGATCAGGTCTCAGAGGGTAGTTGATTCTACAAGGCCACAGCTCAAAAGGCTCCGACCCAAGATCTAATCAATTTCATGCCTGGTCTGGAAAGGACTTTGCACTGGAGATAGCAAGAAACTTCCTTATTGGTTAATAACTTATTGGAAAAACACTGTGAAAACCAGTTCACTTGTACACTGGATGTAACTATGGAGAGTACATTAGGACTACACCACCCTGGTGCCACTCAACCCATTAGAGTTTCTAGGGCTGAGCTAAGCTATTAGGTCCCAGCAACAAGTCAGCATGTTCTGTGGCTAATGCTCTGAGGTTGTCTGGAAGCTAGGTGACTGCAGGCAATGACAAATCAGTGATAACTCTCATGTAATCAGAAAGAATTCCCGGGGAGTGAAATGTTTGAAAGATCCTGGTGACCCATAATGCTGGGTATAGACCAATTCATGTTAGTAATCCCACACATATCAATGTGATTTAAAATTCTTATGCTAGTAGTAATAATTAAACATAAGAGCTCATGACACTACAGACTTAAATAGGTTTCTTTTCACCCTGGGATCTGTAGTTCTTTAGGGAGGATAGGAAGCTGTATCACAAGATTCTTATCATATTTGCTAAACTACAACTCTCAGAATTCTTTGGAGAAAACCATGAAAATTAAGAAAGAACGACAGTCTGTAATATATATGTGTCTGGAGGATGAACAGGACCTTAAAGGAGCATTGTTCCAAGTAATACCTTTGGTGAGTGTTATAGGTCCAAAATAGTTGGCATCCATAATCTTTTGATCAACTTCCAGGGAGATATTCTGCACTGCTCCCTTCACCTTTGCACTAGCATTGTTAATTAGTACATCAACACATCCATAGCAGTCAAGGATTTCTTTAGCTACATCTTGGACACAGTTTACATCGGAGAGATCTAGAAGGACAAGCTTTGGTGTAAACGTCTACAAAAGAAACAGCACTTTATTATTGCAGCATACCATAACTGTAGCAAGAAGTTGTTTCCACATTCTGTTTGAAGAGGAAGACAATATATAAAAACGGATCAACTTCCATACATTTTAGAAAGCAGGTCAATTGAGGGATCATTTGTTTTAATGCCCATCTAATCACTTCTATGTATAATACTATGTCTAGATTTACCAGACCGGACTACCATGAAACAAATTTTAAATGATTGTTACAGCAAACCAAACGCAGGGATGTACTCAAGTGGACACTATTGTGCAAGCATTGTAAATATAGTTAGCTTCAACTCCTTTGATCAAGGTGGCACTTTTCATAATCATGGAACTTGTTGCTGACTATATCCAGACTCACCCTGTTGTCACTTTGTACATCTGCCTGACCTAATACCTAGCTCAACTGGTTGAACAAATATGCATTGGATGAAATAACCCTTTCAAGCACAGTAAGAAAGTCCACATGCATGCTTTTGTGAAGTACAGAAAGCATGCATGTGTGTTATATCTATGGGTTGTTTTAAAATTGGCAGTGTGACATCCACCCTAAACTGTTCCCTAACTATGCTTCATAATGTATGGCCTGGTCACTTGTTTAAACCATTCAGAGATGTCTTATTGAAGTTACTTATTCCTTATTCAAACTGCATGTCTGATATGATTTACCCTATTAACTTTGCTCTTTTCTTATTTTGCACTATAACATGAAAGATCGTAGGCGACACTTTTTTAAAGAGTGTTATTCTGTTGGATATGATTGTTGCTGCTCTCAGTGCAGCAAGTTGACCTGGGTTGCTGCTCTCAGTGTGGCAAGTTGACCTAGATGACCTCCACACTTCATCCAATCACCATGTCTTATATTCTGTGGATACCAGAAATTTTTTAACATGGAGTACCTCTATATCATAAACTGTGGTAGATCCCTTAACCTGTTCATAACACATTTGTTCAATGGAGGAAGGTAAACACATAGTTTCTATCATATCTCTCACTTCATGCAGTAGAACCCTCTACTGTATACTCACTGCACGAGGATCAGCCACACTGTTTAGAGCATCATAGAGAGCTTCTAACTTGTTCATATCTTTACCACACAGAACTAGCCTAGCTCCACCTGTGTGAAATACTCGTGAGCATTCTGGAAAGGAAAGCAAGTCACAGTGCAGGTTAATATGACTAGTAGCAACACATTTGTATTATTATTAATTTGAAAGAAACAGGGATAATACAGTTCTTCTGCACCCATGTGCATCTGTACACCATTGGTTACAGTTCGAACAATGATAAAATGTTCCATATACTTTGACTACAGCCAATAAGATACAGAAATAAGCATACCAGCACTTATAATTTGTTTATTCCATGAGGTGTTGCATGTAGCAAGGGCACAAGAACTGCTAAGCTGGCTGTTTTAAAGATTTCAGAACAAATCCTTTTGTTTTAGTTGCTGTTTCTCCATTGCAGTGAACTGGAGGTACACAAAGCTGGTATATGACACAGAAAATATACAACATGCAGCTGTTGTTCTAGTTATGATGTATCTGGGTCATAATCAAAGACACTCAATCACCCTTCCACTCAGATAACAATTTGCTCCTGAACTGCAAATAGCATCATCAGTCCTTCAAAACATTGCTGATTGTTCTCATTCAAAACACAACTGAAAATGTTCTCACAGTCTTTCCCCCATCCCAGTCACTCACCCATCAACTTTGTGTTAAAAACAACAAATAACTAGTAGTAAAAGTTATTTCATCCTGTTTGACTAGGGGAAGGGGGAGGGTTGTGTGGCTTTTCTTTCTATTCTAGCCTTGCCCATTTTGTCTAGTTGACGCTATGTTGAGTCCAGATTGCAAATTTTTTTCCATTGGATGCTCCCTTTTCTCTCACCCATCCCTTCACCTAATGTACCCAACAGGAAAAATATCAACTTCCTAAAGAGGTGTTTTCCTCTTTTAATGCCATAGAGCCCATCCTCTAAAGCTGCCATTTTCTGCAAAGGAACAGATCTTGGTTGTCTGGAAATCTGTTGTAATTCCAATAGAATTTCAAGTGCCACTTGGAGGTTGGCACCCTACTCCAAAAGTTAAGTAGAGGCTGGTGGCATTTTTGCCCTGGAGAAAATGGCTGCCTTGGAAGTTGGTGTCTATGGTAATATACCTTACTGAAGTCCCTCCCCTCCACAGGCTCCACCCCAAAAAATATCCAGGAATTTCCCAACCCTGAGCTGGCAACCCTATCCATTGTCAATCTTGGTGCAGCTCCAGGAACATCCAATGCAAAGCTCTGGAAATCCACTGCCAAGAAATTAAGGCTGTATAACCTGTTGCTCCGTATTTTTCTAACTTCCCCAGCCATGTCTGCCAGATCATACATCTGAGCCAGGACTTCTATCCATTGACATTTCCTGTTTCCACCCCTGGCACACAGTAAGCCCTAATAGAGAACTCCATACCACTGATAAAGATCACTTAGATTTCCTGGCACTCTCTGTAGCTATGTACCCATCTACTAATGGAATTATTGCTGCCTGTTCTAGTACTTAGCCTAAAAGTCTGCAAACAATTTAGCTTGAGGATAAGCCCATGGATCTCATTTTTACTGGTTCCAGGCCTCAGAGCCCAGCATTTAGAACCTATTTCTAACTTCTTGCTGCCACATGATAGTTACTGTACATGCAATTAGATCTCACCACTACAGCATAACCACTCTGCTATAAATAGATCCATTTATATCATCTGAGTCTTTGCATTTGTGGGGACAGCTTTTCAACTAATTCTGGATCTACCTGAGTGTCATTCCTTTGGGCCCAGATTTCCCTAGCTGAATTACAAGAATGTTGTGAGGACACAACTCTGAACAAATTTGATGTATCTATTATTTGTTGGGTTTGTTTTGTACTAAGAATGGAGAAGCTCTGTAAAGTAGAATTCTAGAAAATGTGCTATAAAACTTCCATATTTTGCCACAAGGGGCCTTATCTCTTGTACAGAACATGTAGGGCACACTGGACAAATCGACACCGAACTTATGTACATTTTTTATCCTACTTCATCCTTAGGATGTTGGTTGGTTTACCAAAAGTTCAGAAGCCATTTTTTGTAATTAATCTTGAAAAATGTTAAAGTTTGCCAAATAGTGAAATTGGTCCAAATGCAATGCATAGTCTATGGATGGTAACACTTGGTCTAAGGCATCATGAACTACGTATTGTAAAATGCTGTTGGGCATAAGTACATTAGGATAAGTAGAGGTGTTTGACCCTCCATAAGAGGACTCACTCTGCCTGCACACGCACACACTACACATTGCCCTTCAGTGCTGGATTAGAAATCTTTGGTTTCTCCTCTCCACATTCCCAATGTTTCCTCTACAATCACAAGGCACAGACATTGTATTTTTAGATGAAAGCTGAGATTCTGAAGATTCTGGATACTCCTTGAGGTTTACCAGTCAGATAGCTAGATTCCAAATAACACATGGCAATCACAGCATTTTAAGTTTTTAGCATGTGCAGCATAATATTGGTTAGTAATTTGTTGTACTGGCTTACCCTTGCCCACGCCGGAAAGAGCATCTGTGAGCACTACAACTTTACTCTGCACAGCAGATTTTGACATCAGCTGAACAACTGACCGATAAATATATATTATTCCACTGACTCCAACTACAAGTAATGGGAGAATAAGCACAGCCAGGACACCCATCTTCACCTGATAGAAGGAGAACAGATTTAGGTGATAGAAGAGATTGGTCATTCTTGCCACAGAAATACTGACAATTATTATTCTTCAACCAATGGAAGCAATCAGCAGAATTGGTAATATCTCATGCCAGTCCTTAAATCATAACCAAATATTACTCATTCAACCACTTCCAATGTACAGCAGTTCTATAAAACTGCTCAGAGCAGATCTCTATTTTGGACTCTCAGCATTTTCAAATAAATAATATTTTGATCTTACAAAACTGAAAATACAACAAAACTTATTTTAAAATCATTTTAGGTTAATTAATATCATCCCTTTATTATCACACACTATATATGAAGAAGTGTACTTTGTATATGAGAGCTTAACACTTTGAATAAAACTTTGTTGATCTTAAAAGTGCCACTTTGTTCTATATACAAACAGGTTAATGAGATTGCAATAGTCAATTCAGTTTGAGAGAGAGATTGCCCTGAAATTGAAAGATAATAAATCTGACTAAATTATACTCTTTTAACATCTACCAGAAGTATAATAACTTACTTGGAATTACAAGCAATCAGCAAGCTGATAAGGTGTTCTCTCCTGCCAGCTACTTTATATTAGAAGTTTAATTAAACTCACAGGCATTTTTGGAAAGGAAAAGCACTCCATGTTCTGAAGCCTTTTGCCTTGAGCAAAGGCAGCTATGTATAGTGCTCAGCTGCATGACAGATTTCTAAAAGTAAATATAGTACTCACAGTCTGAGCCACATACCTGACCTATTTAGTTTCACAGGGGTATGAAGTCCTTCTAGAGTTTGCAAGAGTGACTAGTTTAACAATATAAAGACACTGCAGCTATACTCATCATTTATGGAGTGCGAGAGAGTTTGGCAAGAAAGGCAAGATAAAGCTAAATTTGTTCTCACTAGAAGGTATATTTTAGAAGCTCAGAGACAACAGTGACACTTTTGTCCATTCCTTAAATGTTACACAGGAGAATTAAGCCAGATGTACATTACACAGACTAAGGAGGTGGCAGAATTCTGAGGTGGCAAGATGGGCTTTGCCATTGCAGACTACAGGTAGGCAAGGCTAGTTCTGTGGACATGCCACCCAATCAACTGCTTGGGGCAGCACAGTGAGGAGAATACCAACACAACATATGGACTTGGACCTAGCTAGTAGCAGGGTGGCAGAAGGAAATAACTCCTTGGTAGAGGCAATAAATATGTCGAATTGGTCCTGCAGGTAGTGAATCACCTTTTTAATGCTCCCCCATATAAGAACTCCTGGCCAAAAAAAAAAGCACACCAGGGAGAAAGGTTCTAGCTTAGCTCTTTGCATACTCTGATAGATCTCTACTTACAGGGAATTATTAATAGAAAAGAACTTTGAGAAATGAGAATTTATTACAAATAAATAAACATGCTTTTACCTAGTAGGTGTTGCAGAGTTCCAGTTCCAGTGCTAAAAAAGCGCCTGTATGCATATGAGCATCTAGGTGAAAATTAGTTCGTCTTTGGACAGATATTCAGAATGAGTGCCAAACTTCACCCCTGATAAACCTAACAATGATAAGGCACACATGGTAATGGCCCCAAATTGGTACCTCATTAGGGGACTGCCATACTCATGGTGAAACAATAAGCCATCACTCCCCCCCCCAAACCACCAAGTAGCTGGCAAGGGCTGTAACTGGGCATAGTTCAGGATGAGAACAGGGGCCCAAGTTAAGCACAGAACCCTGTTGGTGCTCGTCGGTCTTGGAATGCCGCACCCTGATAAGTGCCCAGCCAAAATTCAATGTAAAGTCTGACATAAGTAAGGCATGAATGGAAGAGTCACCCTTAGACTGCATGACCAACTCACTGACTCAGAGGGCCCTGAACCAGCACCAATGCATGAAAAAGGCGAGCCTCAAACTCTGAGGTACAAACCTGTCCCCAGACCTCTCTGAGACTTTTGAGTATCGCAGGGGATATAGGCTGCCTAGAGTCTACATGCTGGCCTGAGTCCCTAGACCATCCCTCAAGCATCTTCCTAAGCCGAAAATCATTGGTTTCCTCCCCAAAACCCAGTGCCTTGCTGGCAAAAGCCAGTTCAGAAAGACACCCCTTGATAGAACGCACTGCTAACCCCTTACTTTTCAGGTCCATGCAATAGTGGAGCAACTGTTCCACTGGGAGGGGCCAAAGTACCTGATACCCTACCTCTGACCTAAACTCTTCAAAGTGCCATATTGTGCACTCATACGACTTCCTGGTGCTGGGGGCTATGGCAAGGCCTATTGCTCTGCAGGCCTCAGCCTTCCAACCTGTTGAGATCCACATGTCTTGTAAGTCTGGCTAGATGGATTTGATCTAGTGACAGGTAGCTGTCAGCCAGGAATCTCTGTTAGAGCTGGCTATAACCAGTTCAGGGCAGTCTTTCCACTGCTATCACAGTGACTCAGCACTGAAGCCTGATTGGCTAGTGTTTGTATAAATGTACAGTGAGTGATGTACAGTTTCTCCTCCTCATTTGTATGATTGCAGCAGAGCACTTTGACACTCTGTTTGATGGTGGCTGTGGTGTGTAAATAAATGTATATAGTTTGCACCTAGCTGAAGCCTCCAGTATTTATTTGGATACTCGCACTCTCTTCTGGCCCACTCCGTGCCTGCCACTTTCGCTGTTCGAACCCGCGACAGGGTTATGGGCCCAGCCTACGGTTGGCTGTGCATGGAGTAAGTTGGAGCTGTTGGGAGCTGTGGAAGCAGTATCTGTGGAGTTGTCTGTCAGCTGTGGCTTTCTTTGCTGGAGAGAAAGTGTCTGGCTGTGCTGTCACTGCTTTCTCTCCAGCAGGCTGGAGGAGCTGTGAGCTGGAGGAGCCGGAGGTCGGTTGCAGTGTGTGGGAGTCCTGTGTGGAGGAGGATGCCAAGCAGCCGGAGCCAAGAGACCAGCAGCTGGGAGCCGGGAGCAAGCATCATGGCTCAGGTACCTACTTCCCAGCTGGTTGAAAAGCTCACTTCTACTAACTATAACAATTGGGCACTTAAAATGTGGTTCTTTCTTGTGAAGGAGGGGCTTTGGAGATATGTAAATGACCCCGCTTGATGAGAAAAATGATGAAAAGGCCCTAGCACTGATTGTTTTGAGTGTCAGTGACGATCAGCTTGTTTATGTTGCTCAAGCTGAAAGTGCTGAACAGGCTTGGTCTTCACTTAAAGACATTTATCAGCAGGCTAATGTCGGGTCTCTTATCTCATTAACCTGGCATTTGTATAGAAAGCTGCAAGCACCCCAGGAGCCTGTGAAAGACCATCTCAAGGTCCTGATGGATTATTTTTGTCAGCTTCAGGAGCGTGGCAAAGTTTTTGAGGAGATTGATCAAAACGTTCATAATCTTATCATCGTTATCACAAACTTTTGACCCACTTTTGCCTGCATTCGAGATGGTGGATGAAAAAGTTTTAACAGTCCAGTTCATCACCGGAAAACTGATTCAACATGAGGAGCGCATTGTTGAATCTAGGCAGCATGCCAGGGAGTCTGGGCAGTCGGCCAAGGTGACCAGGCACAGTTCCAGGCAATCTGCAGAGGAGATAGCAGAAAGCACCTGTACTGTTGCTGTTGCCACCCTCCAGGAACAGTCCAAAGGCAGCAAGAACAAGAGGAAATGTTTTTTCTGCGGCTCTACAGACCACGTGGTCCGTTTCTGTCCTGAGAGGCAGAAGCAAGGAAAGAAACAGCCTGAGTCTCAGCATTCTGTAGCTATGGTGGGCCCTGTAGACAATTTCATGGCTTCATCCTGGCTACTCGATTCAGGCACATCCCAAACGTATTGCAAGGATGAGGGGCTTCTACACAATACTAGGACCTCTCCCTTAACACACGTAAGTCTTGCAGATGGGACGCCTTCCCAGGTTACAGCTGAGGGTGATGTGTTTTTCCCCAACTTGAACCATACTTTAAAGGGGGTGATTTGTGTACCTGGTCTACAAAATAACTTGTTAAGCATTATGAGTTTGGACACTGCAGGGTTCCAAGTGGTATTTGCTAACAAAGAATGCAAAATTATGAAAGCAGGTAAAGTGTGTGCAATAGGCAGGTTGCAAAATAATGTTTATGTGCTGAACAATACTAAAGAAAATGTACAAACTGTTACCAATGTTAACCCCCATAATAACTGTCAACATTTGTTACACCGTCGTCTAGGTCATGTGAGTTACAAAACTATTCAAAAGACTCTGGCCCTGACAGGCCAAGAGGGTGTAAAAGAGTGTAAAAACTACCTAGACTGTGAGATATGTAAGATGGCAAATTCTAAAGCGTTTCCAGTCGCAAAACAGAGCTTTAGAGAGTCTCAAAAGCCTTTGGCTTTGGTTCATATGGATGTGGTTGGTCCTTTTCCAAAAAGCCATTCGGGTAACAAATATGTGCTTATGCTTACTGATGACTGGTCAAGATTTTGCTGGGTGTATGTGATGAAGTGTAAGTCTGATGTCTTTTCAACCTTTAAATATTGGTATAAAAGAGTAAAGAACCAGTTTGGCAATGTGCTAGCCATCCAAACTGACATGGGAGGGGAATTTACTTCCAATGCCTTTGAGCACTTCCTACAACAAAAGGGAATAAAACATAGGGTTGCCAATGTCTGTACTCCAGCAGAAAATGGTGTAGCCGAGCACAAAGGTGGAGTTCTTCAGAACATGATGTATGCAATGTTGAAGGATTCTGGCCTAGGTATTGCGTTTTGGGCTGAGGCAATGAAAAATGCCTGTTATGTAAGCAACCGGATTTATTCACGCTCTATAGAGGATATCCCATACAGATTATTGTACAACCGTTTACCAAATCTGGATTACCTAAGAGTTTTTGGCTCCAAAGCATGGGTAAACATACCTCTCGAGCGCAGGAGGAAAGGGGGAGCCAAAGCCAGGAAATTGGTCTTCCTTGGTTATCAGTCTGGCATGAAGACCTATAGATTTGCTGATCAGTTCAACAAAGTGAGTTTCAGCAGGTCTGCCTCTTTTTGTGAGCATGAAAACTGGGGAAAGATTCATGCAAATGAAGTACCACAAATGGTTGCTTTACCTAGCTCTGATATCACTGAGGGTGTCAGTAATGAGCCTGTGATCAAACAAGAGCAACAACCTGTAAATGTGCAGTCTGATGGTGTGCAAAATGAGAAAGTACTATCAAGGGTTTCTATGCGCAGTACTAAGGGCATACCACCTGTAAGATATGGCTATGATGTCAATCATGTTTTCATTAAGGAGCCTCAAACCTACCATGAAGTATTACAAATGTCTTCAGATGAAAAGGAGGCTTGGTTTCAGAGTGGCCCTCGTAAAAACAGGGCAAAATAACATGGGAGTGGATCTTTTGGCAAATGCATCCATCTCTGAGAAGGTTTACATAGCACAAACTTCTAGTGTTGTGTGCAGTTAGAATGGGTTTTACAACTGCTAACTGACTTCAATGTAAACTATAGACTACCAATTAATGTTTTCTGTGACAATGTGGCTACACAACAGTTGGCTGATACACAGAGTATTAGAGTAAGAAGCAGGCACATTAACATAAGGTACATGAATGTTAAAGATGTACTACAGCGAGGTTTAATTAAGTTAACCTATTGTGCTTCCAAGTCAAACGTAGCTGACTTGTTTACCAAGTGCCTTGATGTGAAAACATTTACTGAGTTGAAGATCAAATTGAACATCCAGATGCAGACTTAAGGGGGAGTGTTGAGATCCACATGTCTTGTAAGTCTGGCTAGATGGATTTGATCTAGTGACAGGTAGCTGTCAGCCAGGAATCTCTGTTAGAGCTGGCTATAACCGGTTCAGGGCAGTCTTCCCACTGCTATCACAGTGACTCAGCACTGAAGCCTGATTGGCTAGTGTTTGTATAAATGTACAGTGAGTGATGTACAGTTTCTCCTCCTCATTTGTATGATTGCAGCAGAGCACTTTGACACTCTGTTTGATGGTGGCTGTGGTGTGTAAATAAATGTATATAGTTTGCACCTAGCTGAAGCCTCCAGTATTTATTTGGATACTCGCACTCTCTTCTGGCCCACTCCGTGCCTGCCACTTTCGCTGTTCGAACCCGCGACACAACCTGCCATAGCTCCAGGGGGATCCATGCCAGACAAAGATCAGCTCCAGGGGCCAGCTGACAAAACCTCTCCATCTGTTTGCAAGAGAGAGCATCAGCCACCTCATTATCAACCCCTGGAACATACCTGGCCAAAAACAAAATGTTGAGCCTGAGGCAATGCAGTGTGAAGGCCCAGACCAAGCCCATAACCCTTGGGGACCTAGATGATAAGGAGTTGATGATGTGGACAACCGCTAAGTTATTGCACCAAAAATGGACCTTATGGTTGGCCAAGTCATTCCCCCAGAGCCAGACAGGCACCAGTATGGGGGAAAACTCCAGGAAGGTAAGGTCGCAATTGAGACCTACCGCAACCCAATCCAAAGGCCAATCTTCTGTGCACCAGTGTCCATAGAAGTAAACCCCAAAACCCAGAGAACCAGCTGCATCAGAATGCACTTGAAGCTCAGCATTAAGCCGCAGGTCCATCCTCCAGACAGACACACTGTTAAAATCACCTAAAAACACCGGCCAAACCCAGAGGTCATCTCGCATGCCGGACGTAACACGTGCCCTATAATGTGGAAGATGAAGGCCAGCCATGGCATCACAGAGCCTCCGCAAAAAAGCCCCCCTGGAGTCACAACCTTACAAGCAAAATTAAGGTGACCCACCAACTGCTGAAGCTCCAATAGCAATACCTTCCACCTGGAAAGAAAACTAGAGACTCGGCTATGCAAATCCCGTACCTTGCTCTCAAATGGGACAGCTGAGCCACTGAATCAAGTTCCCCCCAAGAAAAGTTTACCGAGAAACGGGCCCTTCCATCTTCTCAAGTGCATGCAGCCCCCCCAATTCAGTGGTAAGCCCAATTAAACTATTAAGCAGCAGCCTGCAATGATCTGAACCCGCTGGCCCCACAGAAAGGAAATCATTGAGGTAATGCATTACCTCATGGAACCCAGACCTCTTTCTAACAGCCCACTCTAGAAAAGAGCTGAAGTGCTCAAAGGTCGCACATGACAGTAAGCATCCCATAGGCAAAGCACGGTCCATGTAAAATTAGCCCTCAAATGAAATACCTAGCAGCATAAAATCCTCTGGGTGTACGGGGAGGAGGCAAAAGGCAGACTTAATGTCGCATTTTGCCATCTCCATGCCCAGGTCGCAGTACCGTACAACCCAAACTGCCTGGTCAAAGATCGTGTAACGCATGGAGCACAAGTCATCAGGAATCCCATCATTGACAGATCCTCCCTTGAGGAAAGAGAGATGATGAATCAGGCAAAATTCCCCAGGCACTTTCTTGGGCACCACTCCAAGAGGAGAAACCCAGAGAATGGGCACTAGGGGAGTAGGAAAAGGACCGAGGACCCTGCCTTCGGCCCTCTCCTTCTCATTTCCCCCTCTAACTATAGCCTCCAACCCCCAAACAGAAGAAAGATTGCTGGCCGTAAAAGGGCCCCAAGGGCCCCTAAAGAGAGTGTTAAAACCGAACTGAAAACCTTTCAAAAAATATGTGGCGTCCTCCCTATTGGGGAAACTAACCAGCCATGACTTGAGGACCTTCAGGTTTAGGGGGCTGGGACCCTTTACCAAAAGATTGGTTGCCTCCACCCCCCCTTGCTTCTTCTGCCCTCGCCACAGTCTGAATTTAGAGTTGGCAAATGAATGCAGTCCACTGTAAAGGGGGCACTCGTGCCTGTACTGGCAAGCCTTCCTATTGCAAACCCCGTGGGGGCCAAACTCACAGCACAACAAGCAGGTTGAATCACCTGACTCGTGGCCTTGTGTGAACTGAGAGCTGACTGAGCATGATGCACTTAGTGACCACTATGCAACCTTTGCCTGGTCACCAGACATGCCAGGGACATAACCTGAAGCCACAAGAAAGGGTGAATCTGGTCCCAAGGAAGGGAGGGGTTCTGTGCTGCACACATGCGGAACTCCTCATCATACTGCATCCAGGCAGGACCAGCAAATCCAGTGTACCCTTTATAAATGATGTCCATATATTGAATTAAGGATGTAGACCTACAAGGTTGCACATGAGCTATAATGCCAGCATAAATGGGAAAAAAATGCCAATTGGCCCATGTCCTATCCATCGTCCTCCTTTTCAGCTTCTCCTTGTCCCTCTCATCAAGGTCTTCCTTATCCTTTTTCTCCAATTGACGGTAAAGAAGGGAGAAAACATCTACAAACTTGCCTTTCAATATTTTTTCCCATGTGGCTGGCAACAAATGATTACCTAAGAGTAAGGCCATGTCCACGGAAGGTAAATCCTTCACCAGAACCTGGGTGAAAGCCATACCCCAAGGGGCCTGGGAGCCCCAAACCCCCCACAGTGCCATATGACCTGCTGGGCCAGGCGCCCATGCCCATTGTTGAGAGGTGGTGAGATTCCCAGGAGAATCACTAGCCTGAGAAACTGCCGGGGACCCGGAGGCAGATGCCTGGCCCCAAGGTCCCCAGGGCCAAACCTGGCCAGGGTGTGATGGATTAACAGACTCACCTGCTGTACCCTGAGCCTTCACTGCAGCCAAAGCCCCATCAGATGCAAATTGCTGTTGAGGTCAACACAGAAGCCTGAAATTGCGCATTGGAAGCAGACCAAGTCTGCTTCTTGCCCCCTTCATCCCAGCTAACAGGAGCTGAGGAGGGGTTAAGTCCCGTGTTCTGTTCCAAAACCAAAAGCCTATCCATAATGGCCTGTGGAACCACATCCCCCTCCTTCCTGTCTGAAGACTGCAAAGGCGGGGCAGCCCGCTTGAGGGGGGTTAGGGGCAGGCTGCTTGCCTGCTTGGCCCCATTCCCACCATTTTTGGGATCCGTGGTTCAAGGCCCAGAAATTCAGACCAAGGTCAGAGGAGCAGGGCAGGGGAAAGACCAAAAATCCAGCAGCTGGTAAGTGAAACTGGCTCAAATGCACAGCTGCACTGGGTCCCACAAGATGCTCAGGCATTGAAAGTGAAACAGCTAAATGCCACCCAGGCCAGCAAAAATGAAACTTAAGGGAAAAAAGGGGGGGAGCACCTGGTGTCAAAAGGCCCAGAAAACCAACAACCACCAACCCTCAACAATTTAGGCCGACTCATAGAATCTGTTGTGTACACGGACTGCCACTAGGGTCCGCTACCTAAGTCTAAGAGCTAGGTACAAAAAGACAATAGGACCTAGGATCCTAGTCCACCTGGAGCCCATCAATGAGGCATTGGTGGGAAGTTCAAACCCACCAATAGGACTATGGGGTTACCGGGTGGAGGTGTATATAGTTGGCCCTTGCAGGGCCGTTTGTGTTGTGTGTGTTATGTGAAGTACAATAAATGCGTCTGAACGCATGTCGTAGTCCGAGTCTGCATGTGGCGAACCCAGTTCTTTACAGAATCATAGAGTTGGAAATGGTTATACAGACCATCTAGTCCAACCCCCTGCCCAATGCAGGACCAGCTTAAAGCATCTCTGACAAATATTTGTCCAGCCTCTTCTTGAAAGCTATCAGTGAATGGGAGCTAACCACCTCTCTAGGCAGCTGATTCCACCTTTGAACCACTCTGACTGTGAAAAAGTTTTTCCAAATATCCAGCCGATACCTTTCTGCATGTAATTTAAACCCGTTGCTTTGGGTCCTATCCTCTCTTGCCAACTGGAACAACTCCTTGCCCTCCTCCAAATTCTAGGTGGGTGTGTGCCCACAGTACAACATGAAGCCACTAGGAGACTTTCTTGGTTCATGGGAAAGTCACAGAAGATAAAATTATTCATTTCTGGTTTTCAAACTTTACAAGATTTCATGTCATCTTTAACCTGGAACACAGCAATCCTTTTCAGTGTATCTTTTTAGGATATCTGGGACCACTAGTTATTTTAAATGAATAATTTTAAATGAATAATTCATCCCTGCCTCTTGCCATACCTCAATGTTTAAGCTGAAAGGTAATTTTTCAAGTGTTTATACTGGGAATAAAATTAGATGGTTCCCCTAGGGACTTGGTGCTGTCCAAATAATTGCTGCTGTTAGCTTGCTGGTGCTCCCAATTAGTTATTCATGTGAGAAGCAAAGATACATTATGTAGCAAAAGGCTTTCAGACATTTCTGATTGTCCAGACACTCTCTCTTGCCAAAATAGCTTCAAAGCAACCAATCAAAATAATTTCTGGATCATGATAATTCATTATTATTTTTAAAAATTACCAGTAGGACCAGCCATAATCCCAGGTCTGTGGATGCCAGTCTTCTGGTTGACAGTCATTTGAAACACAGTTGTATACTTCATGTGAGCAACCATTCTCAGGAGACCTGAAATGTTAGCAAACATAACAGTAGTGAATTTCTAATTTAGTCTTCCAATTTATCAACTTTCCAATTTAGTCTTTAGTTTATCCAAAAGTTTGTGGATTATTGGATGAAGTTCCCAGAAAAAGTTGAAACATTACCCATGTCTTGGTTTATGGATTTATACTAAGTAATGCATAAGAACATAAGAGAAGCCATTGTTGGATCAGACCAATGGCCCATTCAGTCCAACACTCTGCCACACAGTGGCCAAAAATACCAGGTGCCATCAGGAGGTTCACCAGTGGGTCCAGGACGCTAGAAGCCCTCTCACTGTTGCCCCCCTGCACCAAAAATACAGAGCATCACTTGCCCAGAATGAGAGTTCCTATCTATACCTTGTAGCTAACAGCCACTGATGGACCTCTGTTCCATATGTTTATCCAATTCCCTCTTGAAGCCATCCATGCCTGTAGCCACCACCACATCCTGTGGCAATGAATTCCATCACTCTTTCGGTGAAGAAGGACTTCCTTTTATCCATTCTAACCTGACTGCTCAGCAATTTCATTGAGTGCCCACGAGTTCTTGTATTGTGAGAAAGGGAGAAAAGTACTTCTTTCTCTACCTGCTCTATCCCATGCATAATCTTGTAAACCTCTATCCTATCACCCCTCAGTCATAGTTTTCCCAAGCTAAAGAGCTGCACCTAGGCTAAAGTTCCTCAAATGGGACAGTGACAGCTGGTGCGTTGCTGCAGAGAGAGGAGGATCAGGGTGGACAAACAGCTGATTTGTTTTCAATTCCCTTCCTAATAATTCCCAGCATAACATTGGCCTTTTTATTGCAGCTGCACACTGTCTTTACATTTTCAGTGAGTTGTCTACTATGACTCCAAGATCTCTCTCTTGGTCAGTCTCTGCCAGTTTGAACCTGATCAATGTGTATTTATAGTTAGAATTTTTGGTCCCAATGTGCATCACTTTGCACTTGGCTACATTGAACCCCATTTGCCACGCTGATGCCCACTTACCCATCCTCAACAGATTCCTTTGGGGTGCCTCACAATCCTCCCTGGTTCTCACCACCCTGAATAATTTAGTGTAATCCACAAATTTAGCCACTTCACTGATTATTCCCAACACCAGATCATTAAGGGACAAATTAAAAAGCATCGGACCCAGTACAAGCCCTGCAGTACCCCACTGTTTGCCACCCTCCACTGTGAAAGTTGCCCATTTATACACTGTTTCCTATTAATTAGCCAGTTTTTGATCCACAAGAGGACTTGTCCTTTTATCCCATGACTATTGAGATTACTTAGGAACCTCTGATGAGGAACTTTATCAAAAGCTTTCTGGAAGTTGAGGTAAACAACATCTATTGGTTCCCCTTGTCCACATGTTTGTTCACCCCCTCAAAAACACTAACAGGTTAGTGAGACAAGATCTTCCCTTACAGAACTGATGCTGAGTCTTACTCAATAGTTTTTGTCCATCAATGTGCCTACTAATTCTCTCCTCAATAACCATTTCCACCAACATATCCAGTATGGACATCAGACTGACTGGCCTGCAATTTCCCAGATCTCCTCTGGAACCCTTTTTAAAGATGGGGGTGACATTAGTTACCTTCCAGTCCTCAGGAATAGAGGCAGATTTTAATGAAAAATTACACATTTTTGTAAGGAGATCCAGAAGTTCACATTTGAGTTCTTTCAGAACTCTTGGATGTATGCCATCTGGGCCTGGTGATTTATCAGTTTTTGTCTATCAGTAGGGCCTCCTTTCTTGTCACTGCAATCTGACCCAGGTCTTACAACATCCCTCCTGAAATCAGCAATTCTAGAGTGGACAAGCACTTCTCATCTTCCACAGTGAAGAGAGAGGCAAAAAATGCATACAGCTTCTCAGCTATTTCCCTGTCATCCTTCTGTAATCCTTTTACCCCTTGGTCATCCAAGGGCCCCACTGCCTCCCTGGCTGGTTTCCTGCTTCTAATGTGTTTGAGGGAGACCTTAATCCTTCCCTCATGTCCTAGGCTGAGAAAATAGGCATTACATATTGCTAACACAGGGTGGGACTGCTGAAGCTACTTTATAAAGAAGAATACATGCTACCAGGGCTGCTCAATCAGTGAAGGGACACAAAAGAAAAATGAAGGGAAAATCTTGTCTCAAAGGGTGGGAATTGGATGGGATCTGTCATTTTCAGGAACTGATGGGTGGTATCATTATAGGCACCTCCACATTCATCTGTTGAATTACATAGAACCATTTCTTACATAGGAGGTATGTTCATAAGTGGTATTCATCCATGGCAGATAAAGAAATTTTCATGTCATTAGGAATGAGTGTGAGAAGTTGTGCCACACAGGGCTGCTGAGAGCCACTATGGACCCCCAGACAAAGATTCCACCTGCCTCTCCATATGACCATGATCTAAATCATGTGTCAAATTTTGTAATTTTATATTTATACTCATGCATATTTGTGTACCAATATAAGGTACACTTCTTACATCTGATGAAGTGGACTATAGTTCACATAAACTTGTCACAATAAATATGTAGTAAGGAAATCAGTAAAAAAATCTATTTCAGCTTGCCTTTGTACATTTACATCGCACAAAAGCAAGGCAAATTGATTATGTAGTAGTGCTGGAGGAGAAGTACTGGGCTCATTAGGACTGATTTTGTTGACATATTTTCTAAAAAGATTGTCATATAACATGAAGCTTAATGCTTATATTACAGCATGGAATGAAAGTTTATTACTACCAAGGGACTATCACAGAGATCAAGTGATAGGTAGAGCAGCCCAGTTCCAGCACATCCAGTCTCCACAGGCATCACATGCCTTGAGTTGAGCCTGCACTGGTCTACTTTTTGGTAGACAGATTAGTGAAAATGAAAAAAAAATGCTTATTCAAATTGTTTTTTGCATTTGTATATATGAACAGTAAAAGGTAATCCCAAGCTATACCTGCTAAAAGAGTGAATATCACTGCAAATGCATTGGGGTTTCGGTTTCGGTGCTGCGAATGGCGGCCGCTTCTCGGGACGCTCCCGGAGGCGGTCAGCCCACGCGCGGAATGGGGGGGTCTTCGCGTTTGCGAAAGACCCTAGTGAGCCTTAGTCAAAGGCTCCGAACCGGGGGCGCATAGGGGAGTAGCCTCTTTGCCGGCAAACTGCCGGGAAATTGAGGCTTTCTCCCCGCCCCAATCGGCCCCGCCGCGTAGTGCGTCCCGAATGAGACTTAGCAGCCCTGTCGACTTCCAGGAGTGAGGAAAAGCGGATGAATTACTATGAAAAGAAGAAATGGCATCTAATCGTGAGTTGAAGATCTATTGTGAAGCGAAAATTAAAACCCCCCCGCAAGCGGATAAGCGTATGGGAGGAGGGAGGAGCTTCCACCCTCTTCGAAGAAGCGAATTTTTAAAGGAAACGCGAAGGGGGGTAACAAGAAAAAATGTTGGTGAAAGTACCATTGGGGTTTTACAGAAGATTGCAGCTTTAGCTGCTTTCTGGGGGATGTGGCACGAACTTTGAAAAAGTAAATAAAAAATAAAATGTCGATGCTGGGGAAAATCCTGCTTAGAACGGAAGAGAAGAGAGGAGGGACTTCCGCTCCAGTCAACCCCCCCAGAACTAGCTGTCAATCAACAAGAGACTGAGATACTGCGCCACCTGCTGGTGTAAATGTAAAATATCAATGAAACGCTTTTAAAATGGAAATTGTTCTCATCAGACTATAAAAACAAATGTTGGAATCAATAAGGTTGATGGCAGAAAATATATAGAAAATTAATTTGATGCTAAAGTTCCAAGTTATGGATGAAGAAGGGAAAGAAGATCTCAGATTTATTTTGACGAAAGTCTTGACACCTCTATCTGGCAGTGGAGCGAATAAATAAAAAGAAGAGGCGGATAAGGCTCCCAAAGCCTACTCCGCCTTTAAAAAAAAGGATATACTCTGCCAGTAGAAAGGGGTGTTGAGCTTAGCAAGTAATGGAGATCTAATTTCAACTTGAGTGTTAATGGAGCCAACGAGAAATGACTGCCAGAAACAACAAGAAAAAAGAAGCGAAAGAAGATGGATTAAAAAATTTCTGAAGAGACATACCAGCACAGAGGAGGAAGCAGCACTCAAAATTTGGATTTTTGAAGAAGACGGCGGCTCGGGGGAAGGAAGTGACGGAACGGGAGGCACTAAAGCTCAAAGGACTTAATGATAATTGGAGAGACTTAAAAAGGAATTTGTCCGTGTAACATCTGAAAAGATTTGATTTAACCCCAGTGGACTTTACTAACTTTACTAATAGAATTGATTTGGACTTTGTAAAGCTGAAAAGAAGATCTTTCAACCGTGATGGATGCCGACAACTGGAAGAAATAAAACTAACCTTTACTAACAGAAAAAAAAAACTCACTCCGCTCTTTTTTCTCTTCCCATCTGTCTACCTTACCCTTTTCTCATAAAAAATAAAATTCTCTCCTTTTTAGGAGAGTTATTTCAAAAAAAAAAAAAAATGCATTGAGCTTCAGCCCATCTAGGATGCTGATGGAATGGCAGATTTCAACCAACATGAGAGTGACACCAATCGGAAGCGAAGTAATATAGAAGAGCTCTGCTGCAATGGACAGCCACAGAATGCCTGGAAAACAAAAGCAGTGAAAGTCCTAGCTTCTCCAAGTCCAGTTTTATATTTTCTGTGTCTAAAACTATTAACATATACATACATTTTTTTCTTCAAGTGGAAGTGAAGGAGTTAGATTTCTGTCATAATTTTTATTCTCTCTCTATTGCTCTGTGTTGCTATCATTTCCTGGCTCTGTTTCTGTGCCTTTAACAGCACTCTGATACACATATATTTAACTGGTAAAGCTTTTCCTACTATTTATCTCCACATCATGAGAAGCTGCTAAATCTCTGCATGTTAAGCTGACAGTAAAAACACAGAAAAAGGACCTCTAATAGCTGGAAAATGACCTCTAGTAGCTGGAATACTTCTTAATTCTAGATTTTCAAGGTGAAGATAGATAGATAGATGATAGATGATAGATGATAGATAGATAGATAGATAGATAGATGATAGATAGATAGATAGATAGATAGATAGATAGATAGATAGATAGATAGATAGATACGTGTGTAGCTGCAATGGAACAAAGTCAGTCTAATGGGGCTACGGCAGCATTGTGAACTTGGGAATGCTGTGAATGGAGGATTTTGTATTTGCATTTGGGTTTAATTGGATCTGTTTAGGAAGAAGACTTTTGCTTAGACCATCAGGGCTTCAATATTTATTAGAGCAGTGTGCTGGATAATGGGGTTTTTAGACTTTCCCCTGTGTCATTTTATTAATCCAAATCACCCTCCTGAAGTTTTATTAGCCCAGGGACCTACAGGAATTGAGTACTCAGTTGAAGAAGGTTGCAAGCAGCCACCACTAAAGCTTTCTTGCAGGCAAGGTTTCCCAGGTGTCTCTTGTGTCTATCATGTTTTTATTGTATCCTTTCTTAAAGAATTTCCAGATGGCACACACGGGCTGCAGTCACACAAGCAGTTTGCACTGCATCGTTGTGGATTTAAATCCTTTGAGGATTTAAAGAGCACAGTCAGACAGCAACATCTGCCTTTCATGCCCCAGTTATCACCACCCCATTCTGCTCTGCTTTGGAAGCAGAGTAATCAGGCACCAAGGAAAGTTTACAGATATCAGTGTATAGGAAAAGACTTTCCTGATTCATTCCTGCTAGGCCCAAATGTGACTTTTGCCACCTGAACAGATGGCATGTCAGATGCCAAGCCTGATATCCAGATACAAAGCCACTTTGACACCTTTGCTGAGAAGACCAGACACTGAGGCTCTTCTCAGGCTGGGGGGACACAGATGTCCCATGCATTTACACATCAAAGCTCAAGTGGATGTGCCTTTAGTTGTGTCAGCAATGTCTGCACCTACCTAGTTGGACACACCTCTCCATCCTGTCGTGATTGGGTAAATGGCCATATTCAATTAGAACAGGAGAAGGAGGGTTTGTGCTCACCCTATGGAAAATGGGACAGAGTTCTCTTGGAAAGAGGGCCCCTTTCTGAGAGTTAGTCCCTGTTTGAATTACATACCTGCAACACTGAATTTTGCTAGTGGGCAGCAAGCTGGCCTTAACTGCCCACTGCAAGCATGGGGTTCATCCTGAAGATCCCCTGGACAATGGACTTTGACTTACCTGTACCTCTAAATAACTGGTAACTATGAATACTTCTCTGTATAGTTAGAGCTGGACAAGATATAGATCTTCTTTGTTTCCTTACCTTTGCAAGTCTTGTTATATGCATGCTTCTGCTTTGAATAAAGATAATATCACTTAATATTATCTGAGTTGGTTCTTGTAGTTGCAACTGATCTCTAAGCCTAAATCCCGTTGCCTGGGGCTACTCAGCTGGAGTGGCTACCTCTGTGACTATTAATAGTCGTTTGCAGTTCTGGCACAAAGAAGTAGTTAAGTCCTCTAGACCAGGCAGGAATTTAGATCTCTGCTCCAACGCCTTTGGTGAGGACCCTGATGTAAGAGATCTTGGTGGCAAAATACTGATAAGCCAAGAGTGTGTGCAGACATACTCTTGGGTTTGTTTAAGCATGTGGTATCTCTAATTCCTGGACTGGCGTGAGAGAGGAGTAAGATTCTGTACATGCTGGCAGAGTATCAGGAATTGTGCCTCATATCCCCTGGACTGGGGCTCTGAGAGGTTCAAAACCTGTACAATCAGTGCTTTCACCCCACATTGCCAGATGTCGGAACTCTCCTGGTACAAGCTCAACCTGGTTGGAAAGTCTGATTGTTCTGTTCCATTTTTGCTCCTTGGGTTTTTTTTTTAAAGTCAGTTAGCAATGTGTGCATAATCACATCTTTGTGCACACCAGCAAGCTTTCAGCTGTCCTCTGAGGCAAGTGAGGGGGAAGGGCAGGCTGAGAAGACTCCTTTGTCTTTTTTCATGCTGGTTCCTCTGCCTACAGCTTTGCAGCACACAGGGTGGGGAAGGGGTTAATTGAAAATATGATTTTTTTTTTCAGATGGGGAGGCAGCCTCCTCCAGCTGTCAGAATGGAGTAGTGCTTTGAATAAGTGGTTATGAACATATGCAAAAGACAAATTTAAAAAGAAGCCACCTGACCACGCACCCTGTGCTTGCCCTGCAGGCTGCAACAATAATCTGAAAGGTCATCCATGGTGCAAGTGCACAGTGAGGCCAGTTCAGGGTGGATGACTAAAACTCTCCATTACAAAGAGCACAGCCAGGGCCAGACTGTGCCAACCCTGCACTCTGACCACAGCCATAGTTTTCCTCTCATCCTCTTAATCCTTTCAACAATCCTGTGTGATAGGTCAGGCTGCAAGATAGAGCAACTGGCTCAAGGCACCTACTGAGCTTCATGATCAAGTGGGGATTTGAGCACAGGTCTCCTTATTCTTGCTTAGGGCAGAGGCTTTCAAAATGAACATCGGCTCTGAGACAGATTAGACAGAACAGTATACCTTCCATAGGTAGAGCTCTCTTCGGAGGGACACAAGCTTCTCATCTGAAACAAAGACAGCAATCCTAAGCAGGTCTGCTCAGAAGTAATTCCTGTTTTATTCAGTGGGGCTTATTCCTAGGAAAGTGTGCTCAGGATTGCAGCCCGAGCCAAGTTCAAGAGGGTGGATAGGAAGTTGAATGTACCTCCACTGACAGGTCTTAAACATGCTCAGCAATTTTATTTTATTTTTGCTTTCCTCAAGGCTCCTTTTGGTTTCTGATATGAGATCCGATTTGAGCTGTCATGGGCTCTATCTAAAATGATGTGCCCTAGAGCTAAAATGAGAGGACCTCCCTCCCATTCAAAATTCAGCAAAAAAGTTAGCAGAGTTTATATCTGAACCATAAAAGTACAGCTATTTTTTTAAGACCATGATTCAGAAATCTAAAATAAAGAAGCAGAAACCCAGAATAATGGCACTATATAATTACCTTGATCCTCTGGGGGTGTCAAGCTGATAAAACTTCTACATTTCTCACCTATAAGGCATATAAAGTATATACATTCAATCATCATTTTTAAAAAAGACCGGATGTCTCATCAGCCAGCATAGCCTTCTCTTTCCCCAACACTTAGAGGAACACAGCCTCCCACAAGCAGCAAGAAGGGAGCTGAGAACAGATGGTGGGGGAGACCAGAGGCACTGAGGGAAAAAAAAACCTTCCAGTGTTATTTCAAATGCAAAGGGAAGAAATTAAAATAATATCTACTTATTTGGTGTAGTGGTTAAATGCGCAGACTCTAATCTGGGAGAACCGGGTTTGATTCCCCACTCCTCCACTTGCACCTGGCTGGATGACCTTGGACAAGCCGTAGTTCTGATAAGAGCTGTTCTTGAAAAAGAGCAGTTTCTGTCAAGAGCTCTCTCAGCCCCACCTACCTCACAGGGTGTCTGTTGTGGGAAGGGGAAGGGAAGGGAGTTTGTAAGCCGCTCTGAGACAACTTTGGGTAGTAAAGGGCGGGGTATAAATCCAATATCTTCTCTTCTTCTTCTTCTTTATAATGCAAAATAAAGTTTGGATTGTTTCACAAATGTACACATGTAGCATTAAGTATGAAGTCTACACTGTAATTTTTCAATTCTTGTCCATTTCAAAACCACAAGGGGGAGAGCTCTGATCTTTTCACAAAGCTGCTCCCATATATTTTAAAGGGGTAAACAAAACAAAACACACACATGTGCAGATCTCTCAAAATACTCATATTTTATGTATCTGTATCACACAACTGCAAAGTTATCTCATATGAAGGTCCCCCTGAAGGGATTTATGTAATATTTAACAACTTTTGACATCTTCAGCTAACTGATCATATGGAGATCTGTGAAAACATAAACTCAACCACTCACAATCTTAAAGAATACCATTCCATGGGTATAAAGTACTGAGACTGATGCATTGGAGAGTGATTTCAACTCATACTTTATTGCTTACAGTCAGAACATGAGATGAGATAGCCAGCTGGCGGCCAGTTTATATTCCTTTTGTAAACCACACCCAACATATACACACATACCCGTGATATGCTCTTTGTAGTGTATCCATGGGAAAACATGGACTCGGGGCAGCCATGTCAGAACCGGTCCGCGACGCGGCCAGGCAAAGGGCCTGAGCTTCGTTCCAAAAGACAATAGAATGTAGGCTCCTCGCCTCCTTCCAATCGGGGAGCCCGGGATAACTCAATTACTGTAAATAAGTGAATCACGGGTGTTGTGTGTTTTAGGGTGTGGGTTCACTTGGGAATAAAAACCAGCCTGCGAGCCGACTTAGGTTGTCTTGTTTCTGATCCAATAAAGTATCTGAGAGATGAAATCACTCGTCAGTCTCAGTACTTTTCACTGGCAACGAGGATGGGATACCAACTCCTTCCATGAACAACGACCACGAAGAAGAGCATCGCATTGAGCACTGCCACTCACCGCACTGCTCCTGAGCATCGCATCATTGACCTGAGAGTAGCCCCGCACCGCTCACTGCAACCAAAGCTGCCCACGCTCCCGAGCTTTGCACCGAGCCTGCTGCTGACCCCGAGAGCAGCGCACCTCCAGCCCAGCTTCGACGTCCAGACCTGGCCACTACAACTCACCTACACATGATAAGATGGCCGTGCCTCCAGTTCACCTCCAAGCCTTCAACATTTCTCAGCCTCAGAGATGGGACGCCTGGTTGGAGACCCTAGAGAACCACTGCAGCTACCATGATGTGGTGGATGCTGAAAAAAAGAAGTCCTTATTCCTAAGTGTCTGCGGCATAGACACCCTCCTCTTCCTGAGGGATCTCATAAACCCCAGGACCACCAAGGAGGAGTCCTACGCAGCGCTGGTAAAGGCCCTCACGGACCATTTCTCACCCAAGCCCACCAAGTTCGTGGAGCAGCTGGGGTTCTTCGTGAGGGTCCAGGGCCCAGACGAGTCCACCACAGATTTTCTGGCAGGCCTTCGGCGGGCGGCCACGAGATGTGCATTCCCAAGCCTCTTGGACACGCTGCTCAACCAGTTTCTCATGGGCCTCCGCGAGCCCAAACTGTGGCAGAAACTGGCCAGCAACAATGACCTCAACCTGGATAAGGCCATCCAGGAGGCCGCAGCGTATGAAAAGGCCCACCAAGACCGCCCCGGCTCAGCGGTCCACCGCACACTAGCCACGCGAGGATCCGACATCTCGGATGACGAGGAGGTGCTCCAGGTACACCGACACCCATCTCAGTGACCTCAGCGGACCCGAGAGGTCAAGTCCCAGCCATCCGTAGTCTGCGCGAGCTGCGGCAACGCTCACAAGCGACAGACCTGTCGGTTCCTCAGTGCAAACGGGGCACATGGAGAAGGTCTGCCTCTCCAAAGGACAACGGACAACCCTCACGGCACACCTCGAAGCTGACGATCTTCACACCATTTCGGTCCACCACCAACAAACGGTATGTAACTTGCCCCCTAACAGCCCGGACAAGGTGCATGTGACTGTCCGGATTGAAGGGTCCCCCTGTGGAATGGAGATAGATTTGGGGTCTGCTTTTTCAATCATATCTGCAGAGACCTTCCGTACCCTATGCCCAAAAGGGGGACCCCAGTTGCACAAGCCACAGGGTCTAGTTTTACGGGACTTTAATAAGAACCCTGTGGCCATCCGGGGCTGGAGCAAGTTCAAGGTCCAATTCAAAGGGTTCTTGGGCACCCTGGACCTGTTGGTGGTGGAGGGACGGCTCTCCAGCCTATTGGGACTCTCGTGGTTCAAATCCCTGGGCCTCCAGATAACAGGGTTGAACCAGATCCGAATAGCGGACTGGGAGGTTGTGTGCTGGGAATTCCCCAAGGTGTTTGACGGGACTCTGGGAAAATACACCGGGGATCCCATTTCACTGGATCTGGATCCGGCTGTACGGCCCATTCATATAAAGGCTTGGGACCCTCCCATTGCAATGCGAGTGAAAATCGAAGCGGAGCTCGATTGCCTGGTTGCTCAAGAAGTGCTGGAACCAGTCGCATCCGCGTGCTGGGAGACCCCTATAGTCATGCCCGTCAAACCTAACGGGGATGTGCGCATTTGTGCTGACTATAAGTGCACAATAAACAAGGCCTTGCAGGACCACACGTACCCAGTCCCAGTGGTGAGCCATGTCCTCGCTTCTCTGGCAGGGGCCAAGATCTTTGGTAAGCTCGACCTGGCACAGGCTTACCAACAGCTACCTATTGATGCCACTGCCACAGAGGCCCAGACAATCGCTACTCATAAGGGGGCCTTCCGGGTCACGAGGCTACAGTTCAGGGTTTGTGTAGCTCCCAGGATTTTTCAGTCTTTTATGGACTCTCTCCTAAAAGGCATCCCTGGAGTACAGCCCTTTCTAGACGATGGCATTGTCTTGGCACCGGACACCACCTCCTTCACGGATCACCTCCATCAAGTTCTACAATGGTTCGATGCTGACGGGCTTAAAGTGAAGAAGGAGAAATGCCTCCTAGGTGTGCCCCACATCGAGTTCCTGGGGTTCGCCGTGGACGCACAAGGGATACAACCCACGGACGAGAAAGTAAAGGCCATCACACACGCCCCTCCAAGGCTGAGTTTCAGGCTTTCCTGGGCCTGCTCCATTTCTACCATGTGTTCCTGCCCCTCAAGGCAGCTGTGGCAGAGCCGCTCCACCGCCTCCTCGACAAGGACACACCCTGGGCCTGGGGCCCTAAGCATGCGGCGGCATTCCAGAGTGTCAAGGACTTGCTGGTCTCAAATGTGGTCCTTCACCATTTCTTGGAGTCACTTCTGGTGGTCCTCACCTGTGACGCCTCCCCCTATGAGGTTGGGGCGGTCCTGGGCCACCAGTTGCTGGACTGCCAGGAGGTCCCAGTTGCTTATTACTCATGGACCTTGTCGTCAGCAGAGCGCAATTACACGCAAATTGATAAAGAGGCGCTGGCTATTGTGGCAGGGGTCTGGAAGTTTCACCACTACCTCTATGGCCAGCCTTTCGGAATCGTAATGGACCACAAGCCCATGCTAGGGCTCCTCACTGTGAATCACCAGACCCCGCAAATGGTCTCCCCCCAGGTCCTGCGATGGTCCATTTTCCTGTCGGGGTACTCTTACTCCCTCACCCACCGATCCGGGAAGGTGATGGGTCACACAGATGCCCTTAGCCGCCTGCCCCTGGTGACCATGGACACTGACCCCGCACCCGAGCATTTGGTTGCCCTTGTGGAGACGCTTCCCAATCGTCCGGTCCATGTGTGGGAGGTGGCCCGCCGCAAGGCTTGGGATCCCATTCTCTGTCGGGTCTTGGACTGGGTGGGGAGGGGATGGCCTGTGGCCAAGGAGGGCCCGAGTTTGCCCCGTTCACCGCCCGTAAACATGAACTGTCCCTTTACAAGGGGTGCTTAATGTGGGGAGGCTGGGTGGTGATTCCAGCGCCGCTGCAACAACATGTCCTGGAGGCACCAGCTACATCTGGTGGCCAGGCCTCGATCGGGACATCGAGGACAAGATGAGGAGATGCCAGCCCTGCCAGGTCTCATGCCCTGAACCACCAAGAGTATCAGAATGAGCCTGGCAGTCCTCCCACCGCCCCTGGTCACGGCTCCACCTGGACTTTGCCGGGCCGTTCCAGGGGCAGCTTTTCTTCATACTGGTGGACTCCTACAGCAAATGGCTGGAGGTTGTTCCTGTGTCATCGACATCCTCCAGATCCGCCATCCGGGCGATGTGGTGGATCCTGAGAACCCACGGGTTGCCTGACACGCTGGTCACAGACAATGGCACGGCGTTCACCTCCCGGGAGTTCCAGGAGTTCACAGAGTACTATGGGATCCGGCATGTACGTTCCGCGCTGTTCCACCCCGCCACGAATGGGCAAGCCGAGCGGATGGTCCGCACCGCCAAGGAAGGGCTACGGCGGATTGACTCCTCAGACTGGGAGTACAAACTGGCTTTATTCCTTTTTTGACAGCACATAACCCCACACTTCACCACAGGATGCAGCCCGGCAGAACTTCTCCTGGGTCGCCACCTCACGTCATGCTTGGACAGGCTACATCCGGATCGAGCCCCGGAGCGCAAGCCGGACACAGAGTACCAGGAAGCAAGCAGGGGGTTCTTCCCAGAGGACCCCGTCTATGCCAGGAGCTATACCTCAGGCCCACCATGGATTCTAGCAAGGGTGGTACGGGTCAGGGGACTCCACTCATATGAGGTCTCCTGCGAGGACAGCACTGTACTGCATCGCCACATCGACCAACTCCGCCACTGTGTTGCGCCACAGGAGCCGGACGACTATGAACCAACCGAGGTAAAAGAACCACAGCCTCCACAAACTCCACAAGAGCCCAGCCAGGCAGACAGCTCGACCGCTGCACCCATCACCCCATCTCCAGACGCCTCAACCATCGTGGGGGATGCCTCATCAGCCACTCCACAGCCACCGACACCGGTAGGATTCCTGACCAGTACCCAGGCGCCAGCATCTTCACTGGCCCCGGCTATCCAGCACTCAACAAGGGTCAGGAAGCCTCCCACTTATTTAAAGGACTTTGTTTGTGGGTGTCTCACAGGAAAACATGGACTCGGGGCAGCCATGTGCTCGGACCGGTTCTGACCGATCCGCCACGCAGCCAGGCAAAGGGCCTGAGCTTCATTCCAAAAGACAATAGAATGTAGGCTCCTTGCCTCCTTCCAATCGGGGAGCCTGGGATAACTCAATTACTGTAAATAAGCGAATCACGGGTGTTGTGTGTTTTGGGGTGTGGGTTCACTTGGGAATAAAAGCCGGCCTGCGAGCCAGCTTAGGTTGTCTTGTTCCTGATCTAATAAAGTATGTGAGAGCTGAAATCACTCATCAGTCTCAGTACTTTTCACTCTTACATTCTATAGGTCATTTCTTGGATCCTAGCCTTCCTACAGGTGTAGGCTAGGATCCGTTTAGGCTATTATCTTTTGGAACAAAGCTTGGGCCCTTTGCCTGGCCATGTGTGTACCTGACCGCATGTGCGATTGCCCTGGATACATAACACCCCTCCCCTCTTGGTCCAGAGTGCCCTAGCTGACATAGTCCTTTAGATATGCAGAATTTCTCTGCTCTCGAGTAGAGTGGCAAACTTCCGTAGCTGGGGCCATGCTTTCCATGGTTGTTCTTGCTGGTGCTGGCGCCGGTGCTTCTCCTGGTTGTTTGACTGGGATAGGTGCGTTGCTTGGTCCCTGGTCACTGAGTGGTTCCACAGGGATGATTTCTTCTGCCTCGGGTACCATACTTGTGGCCGGTTGTGCAGGAGAGGTTGCCTCTTGTTCTCAGCAGTCGGTGCTCTCACAGTTGCTGCCATCAGGGTCTGCCGGGAGTAGGCGGCGGTGCAGCTGGTCGATGTGCCACTTTAATACTTGGCCGTCCTCGCTGGAGACCTCATAGGAGCATGGCCCAGTCACTTGGATCACCCTGGCCGGGATCCATGCAGGGCCCCTCACATAATTCTGTGCGTACATGGGGTCCCCTGGAAAAAACCCCTGAGTGGCCTCTTGCTCTTCGGTGCCCGGGCTGTGTTCTGGTGCCCAGTCTAGATGAAGGTCATCCAGCCATGTCGTTAGATGCCAGCCCAGGAGTAATTCGGCTGAGTTCCGCCTGGTCGTGGTGTGGGGGGTCATGCACTGGCTGAATAGGAAGGCAGTCAGCTTATAGTCCCAGTCCCCATGTAACATTGGGCTTCCTTTGTGGTTCTGATCATTTGTTCTGGGTGAAATGGGGCAGAGTGGATGTGCCTGATCCCATAGTATTGGACAAATTCTAGGAATTTGGCGGAGGTGAAAGCCATTCCATTGTCCATAACCAAGCTTTCTGGAATAACTTGGGTGCTAAAAATCCACCACATTGTGCAAATGGCCAAGCGGGAGGAGGTGGAGGGAACTGGTACAACCTCTAGCCATTTTGTGAATGCATCTACTAGGATGAACTGCCCCTGGAATGGTCCTGCAAAGTTCAAGTGTAACCTTGCCCAGGGTTTGTGTGATGACTCCCATGGTTGCACTGGGGCTTTTGGAGGCTTGGGCCGTGACTCTTGGCATTTCTGGCATTGCTTTACCTTATCCTCTATCTCACTATCTAACCCCAGCCACCACACATAGCTACGTGCTAGCACTTTCATCCTGACAATTCCTGGATGTGTTTCATTCAGGGCAGTTAATACCTGTTTGTGCAATGGAGTGGGAACCACCACCTGGCTACCCCACAGCAGGCATTCTTTGTGGGAGGATAGCTCATCCCTGAGTGATGAGAAAACCGTAAACTCTGGCCCCATCTGGCCTGTGGGCCACCCCCTCCCCACCCAGTCCAAGACCTGGGAGAGGATGCGATCCTGGGAAGTGTGGCAGGCTACCTCCATGACCTGGACTCGTCTATCGGGCAGAGATTCCAACAAAGCGATGTGATGAGCCGGGGCGTGGGCAGGATCGGTGGATGGTAGCGGAAGGTGGCTCAGGGCATCCGCATGGCCCATCGCCTTGCTGGGGTGGTGGAGGAGTGAATATTGATACCCCGCAGGAAGATCGACCAGCGTAGCACCCTAGGAGACAGCATTTGTGGGGTCTGGCGGTCAGAGGCGAGGAGGCCTAAGAGGGGCTTATGATCTGTGACCATCGTGAAGGGCCAGCCATACAAATAATTATGCTTTTTTTCACCCCTGCTACAATCGCAAGAGCATAGTTTCACTCCAATGCTGACAAAGTTTGAGAGTAATAGGTGACCAGAACCTCGTGGCCATCAGCCAATCGGTGCCCCAGGACAGCTCCCATGCTGTAAGGAGACGCATCGCAAGCTAACACCACAGAAAAGGACTCGTCAAAGTGAGGACTGTGTTGGAAGACAACAGTTCCTTTACCGCCTGGAAGGTGGCAGTGTGTTTGGGGCCCCAGACTTATCGAGGAGGTGGTGGAGGGGCTCCACCATGGTGACCTTGTGGGGTAGAAAGGAATGATAAAAATTTAATAGTCCTAAGAAGGCTTGAAGTTCTGCCTTGGACGAGGGGGCAGGAACTTGCACGATGGCCCGGATCTTGTCATCTGTGGGGTGGATCCCTTGCATGTCCATGGTGAACCCCAAGAATTCCACCCGTGGCATTCCCAGGAGGCACTTTCCCTGCTTCACTGTGAGGCCAGCAGAGTCGAAATGCTGAAGCACCATCCAGAGCTGGGCAGCAAAGGTCTCGGAGTCCAGGGCCACGATCAGAACATTGTCAAAAAATGGCTGGACTCCTGGGATGCCTTTTAGGAGACAGTCCATGAGATTTTGAAAGATCCCTGGGGCTACGCTTACCCCAAACTGCAGCCACCAAACCTTGAAAGCCCCCCTGTGGGTAACTATCATCTGGGCCTCTGTGGTGGCATCATCCACCAGCAATTGCTGGTAAGCCCGGGCCAGATCTAGTTTGTTGAAAACCCATGCCCCTGCTAGCAAGGCCAAGACATGGCTGACCACCGGTACTGGGCACATGTGTTCCTATAGTGCCTTGTTCAGGGTACATTTGTAATCAGCGCAAATTCGGACATCCCTGTTGGGTTTCACTGGGTTGACTATGGGGGTTTCCCACTGGGCATGTGGCATGGGTTCTAGCACCCCTGTTCCACAAGGTGGTCTAGTTCCACCTTGATCTTGGGCTTTAGTGTTAATGGGGGCTGCCTGGCTTTCATACGGATGGGCTGCACAGCCGGATCAAGGTCAAGAGAGACCGGGGGCCTGGAGTACCAGCTGAGCTTGCCCTTGAACACCCCCGGGAATTTGTTACATACAGAGTCAAAATCCTGTTGCCGTGCTGTGTTTACCCCATCACCCAGAAACCCAGCGGTCCAAACCAGGAAAATCTCAACAGGCTCGTGAGCCTCCCTTCGACCACTAGCAAGTCTAAGGGACTTGTATTGCACTCTGAACTTGCCCCAACCCCTGATGGCCACCGGGTTCTTCTGAAAGTTCCACAGCATCAGACCCTCAAGGCTGCTGAAGGAGGGGCCCCCCATGGGCAAAGTACGTGTAGGGTTTCAGCCAAGATTATGGAGAAGGCTGAACCTGTGTCCAATTCCATTCTATACAGGGACCCCTCTATTAACACCGTAGCATGCATTTTGTTGGGGGTGTCAGGGGGCAAGTTCAGTACTGGTGTTGCTGTTGGTTTATGGAAAGGGTATGCAGATCCATTGATTCCTGCTGGGTGGACAGCTGTCAGTTTCCTCAGGAGCAGCAGACTCGGGCGATGTGTCCCTGTTTGCTGTAGGTCCAGCAAAGGGCATCGCAAAAATGACAGGTCCAGCGTTTGTGTGCTTCCCCGTAGCTGGCACAGAAGTTCGGGGTGCTTGGCTTCTCAGGTTGTGTGAGTACCTGGGGTCGTGGGCTCTGCCTCACTGGGTGGTGTACCTGTAAGACTTCTTCCTCATCTGAGGCGTCAGAGGCTGAAGTGGTACTTGCAAAGTGGACCATGCCACTGCAGCATTCTTGTTGAGATTTCTCGTACACCATGGCTTCTTTGAGGGCCTTGTTGAGGGTCAAGTCATCATGGCTGGCATGCTTTCGGTGTAGCTTGAGTTCCCTGAGGCCTATGACGAACTGGTTCATCAACGTGTTGCTGAGATTGGGGAATTCGCATCAGGTGGCTGCTCGATGAAGGCCTGCCAAGAAGTCATTGGCTGTTTCATCTGGGCCCTGGAGTTGTGCAAAGATGTCTATGCACTCGGCTATTTTCATTGGCTTTAGTGCAAAGTGATCCATGAGCGCCTTCTCGATATCTGTGTAGATGGTCTCTTTTGGTGTCTGCAGCGCTATCAGGTCCTTCAGTAGCCAGAGGATATTAGTTCCATAGGAACTTAGCATTAGGGATTTCTTCTTACCCTCATCTGTGATGTTATGGAAGTCGACATAATATTCCAGGTGCTCGAGCCACGTCTCCCACTTCTCTGGATGGGCTGCATCGAATTCTGGGATGTTTCCTTGGGTGGCCGCCATGACTCAGGCAACCATGGCGAGGAGTTGCTAGGAGCAGTGTGGGGCGCAGTGACCGGGGAATCAACGCTCGGTGCAGTGCTGGACACAGGGTCAGCGATGCTGGGCACGGCTTCCTGGAGGACGGTGCACGTTGTGGTGCTCCCGTTGGTCCTGGTTCCAATCGTTCATTCAGATCCCATCCTTGTCACCAATATAAAGTACTGAGACTGATGCATTGGAGAGTGATTTCAGCTCATACTTTATTGCTTATAGTCAGAACGTTAGATGAGATAGCTGGCTGGCAGCCAGTTTATATTCCCTTCTTGGATTCTAGCTTTCCTATAGGTGTAGGCTAGGATCTGTTTAGGCTATTATCTTTTGGAATGAAGCTTGGGCCCTTCGCCTGGCCACGTGTGTACCCAACCGCGTGTGCAATTGCCCTAGGTACATAACAATGGGCAAATAACTAGCTGCCACATCTGTAGGACTTTTTATTAGCTCAGGTCTTGGAACTAACTTTTATAACCTTATTAGTATAGAGAAGTTCTCCTTCCAACAACATCCTGTCTTTTCAATGTCTCCAATGTCAGATTCCTGCAGCAATCAGTTCCCAACTACTTTCATTCAGAGAAGTAAAGTTTTATTGAGAGATGAGAGTATGCAGATATCTTAACTACTTCACGTTAAAACTGAGAAAAAGTGCGCAAAGCAAGCAGATACACATTATTCAAGGTGGTCCCCTGATGGCGCCTAGCCAATCAGGCAACAGGTAAGAGCTTGCCAAAGTAACAGGCTACATTTTCCAAGAGAAAGACTACACCAGGCACCCAAGGTCAAACAGCATAAGTCACAGAGATAACAAAATAATAAAACCAGTGTAGGCACAGCAGAATTGAAAGTAGACATTCCTGAGTCACCCCCTCCCACATTCATGGCAGCCAGGACTACACAGAGGCCTAGCTGACATCCAAAAGGTACCTTTTCACCCTAATTCATTCTAATTCCAAAGTTATATACTTTACTGTGATGTTTCTCACAGGTGTCTTACTGTCATCCTAGACCCCATCATTTTTCTGACTGTCAGAGATCACTTCTGCTTCCTTCTACAAGTTATTTGGCTCATCAGAGCTCCTTGTATTTCCTTTTAGTTCCAAACTAAACCAGCATGTTAATAGATCTTGTCAAATTTCCTTCAACATTTCTGGACCTAATTTTTCCTTCTGCATCTATAACTAAAATCCTTATTCCTGTCATATTTTCTTCTAATTACCAAAAAATCTTTCTCACAAGCCATCTGTCCTATCATCACCTGTGATGATGCCACCACCCTGGCCAAATTTACTGCACAGTCATTTGCAGAAGCAGAAAGTAGTCTAGAATTGCTTTCCTTCTTAGATAGGATGGTGACCATCTTATATTTGAGAGGAAACTTGCTGTCAAAGGTCAGCAAAATTGGGTACCCACTGTAGTCAGCCAGAGCCTCCATTATTACCATTGCTGGTAAACAAGAGAGAGCTGACCTTGAACTAAAGATTGAAACTGAGACTCAAGTTTAAAATGGATTTACAAAATATTTGCAAAGAAGGGGATGTGTCAGATGGCTCAGATGATTCCCAAGGCATGCAATTTAATCTCCAACAATTTCTAGAAATATTGGAGACCACAATTCATCAAGAGATCCAGAATAACTTCCAAAGACTATTTACCAAGAAGCTGATCTCACAGCTGTAAACAAGATGGAAAACCAACTGATCTGTGCAGCTAAAAAGCAGGATTCAAAATAAGACGAACCATTTATTGAAACCATATCTTCAGCCAAGGAACCCAAAAGAAGCAGGACAGGACAAGGTACAGGACAATGTAATAAAATCATAGAAAGAGCAATAACCAGTTCAACTTTTGAAATGACAGGAGTGAGAATGCATGATGGATTTCCAGATGGGCTGCCCTTTGCAAGCAATGAAAACATGAAAAACAACCCAAGACAGGAAACTCCACCCAATAGAAATATGGAATATAGAAGGGATGCAATAAAGTACACTTTTTGCATATATAAAGAAAAAAGACACAGATTGATGGTCATCATGAAAAATAAAATACAACAAAGAGAGAAAAATATAAATATTATGATTAGACCGTTGTAAGGAATGTTGTTATATGTTTAGTGGGTTAACTGGTGTTATAGCTGAAAATAAAAACAACATAACAGGAAAATATAGTAGAAAAACATTTCAACATAAATGAAATACTTAATTATAAAATAGTAATGAAGATATAGATAGGTAGTCTGTGTATGTTAAGAAACAGGTAATTTACCACTGTAACCCACTAAGAAAGTTATTTTAGATCTGGATTTATGTACTGGTCTTGATTGGAGATTCTTCTATGAGGTGCAAATAGAAATTCTTAACCTTTCTTTTTCCTTAATGCACTATTTACATGTCTATAAAGAGCTTAGTTGAAATTGAAGTTAGATTAATTTACAAGAGCCCACTAAGAAGTTCGCAATGATTTGATTTTTATGATGATATAACTTCCTTATTTCTTCCCTTGTTTTAAATAAGGTATTTAGAATTATTGCTGTTGTTTGCTAGAAGAAATATTAGTAGAAGGTTGATTATGTTATCAGAAGGTTTTAAATATTTTATATTAGTTATATTAGTTACAGTAATCAAACTTAATTAAAACTTTATTTAGCAGATAAACATGTAGCTATATAATGTAATAAAAGAAATTAGCAAAGAGCTAAAAATAGAAAAGGATGTTATGAAGTTATTTGTTAATATGAATAAACTGTAGGTAAACTTTTTTATATGTTATGTGTGAGGAAATTAACTAGATACTGATACAATGTAATACTCTCATCTTTTATTTTCTTTCTTTTTCTTTGGAAACTAAGGGACGAGATAGTCAAAAATACAATGATTAATTGGATGAAAGATATAGGAACAAATATAGAGTTATATCAATGGGATTTGATGTGGAAGTCTGTGAAAAATATGAGATCAATCGCATATAAAGATAATGTCTATAAGATGTTTTATTGGTGGCACTGGTCACCAGACAAGATATCGAAATGTGTTAAAAACTATTCAAACCAATGTTGGAAGTGTAAAGCCAATACGGGAACATTCTACCATATGTGGTAGAAACACACTAGAACACAAAAATATTGGAAGATGGTATTGGTGATCTTGCGAGAAATCATAGACAAAGAACTTGTATTAAAACCAGAGACTATTTTATGAAATATTATACCAAAGGTATACAAATCCAATGATAGATATTTGTTATCTTATATAATTTCAGCTGTGCATATTCTGTGGGCAAGAAATTGGAAATCCGATACTATACCCTCTAAGGAGGAATTAATTTGTAAAATTTTAGATCTCTCCCAAATGGACGATTTAAGTTTAAGACTGCAAAATTGAGATTCGAAAGTACATGTAAATAGATGGTCTAAACTTTATAGTTGGATAGAAAAATGTATTGAGACCTAAAGACTCTGTAAATATATGGAAATGATTTTGTAAAGAATATGTGTTTGTTTCCTTTGTTGTTGTTGTTCAGTCGCACAGTCGAGTCCGACTCTTCACGACCCCATGGACCAGATTACGCCAGGCCCTCCTGTCTTCCGCTGTCCGCTGAAGTTGGCTCAATTTCATGTTCGTTGCATCGATGACACTGTCTAACCATCTCATCCTTTGCCGTCCCCTTCTTCTTTGACCTTCAATCTTTCCCAGCATCAGGGTCTTCTCCAGTGAATGCTCCCTTCTCATTTGGTGGCCAAAGTATTTGAGCTTCAACTTCAGGATCTGGCCTTCCAGGGAACAGTTAGGGTTGATTTCTTTTAGGATTGAATGATTTGATCTCCTTGCAGTCCAAGGGACTCTCAAGAGTCTTCTCCAGCACCATAGTTCAAAAGAATCTATTCTTCGGCGCTCAGCCTTCCTTATAGTCCAACTCTCGCAGCCATACATTACTACAGGGAATACCATTGCTTTGACCATGTGGACTTTTGTTGGCAGGGTGATGTCTCTGCTTTTTATCATGCTGTTTAGGTTTGCCATCGCTTTCCTCCCAAGGAGCAGGCGTCTTTTAATTTCATGGCTGCAGTCACCATCTGCAGTGATCTGGGATCCCAGGAACGTGAAGTCTGTCACTACTTCTACAACTCCCCCTTCTATTTGCCAAGGAGTGATGGGGCCAGATGCCATGATCTTAGTTTTTTTGATGTTGAGCTTCAAGCCCACTTTTGCACTCTCCTCTTTCACCCTGAGCAAGAGGCTCTTTAGGTCCTCTTCACTTTCTGCCAGCAGAGTGGTATTGTCTGCATATCTGAGGTTATTGATCTTTTCCCCAGCAATCTTAACTCCAGCTTGTGATTCATCCAGGAAATTCCTGTAACTAAGGGGGTTAAGCAAGGCTATGTACTTGCTCCTTCCCTTTTTAACCTCTTTATTGCTGACCTTCCACTGTGTCTAGCTAGAATTGACGGTCATTCTCCTAAACTGAACTCCTCTGTAGTCCCCATTTTACTTTATGCAGATGATGCGGTCCTTCTTTTTTTTACTGGGATTGGACTTATGCGCCTTTTACTAGAGTTTAACTCTTATTGTAGTCAGAACTCCCTCTCTATTAACTTTGATAAAACAAAAATATTGGTTTTCTCTAAAGTCTGGAAGTGCAAACAGTGGAGAATTGAGAGAAAAGAAATAGAACAGGTTAAATAATTCAGATACTTAGGAGTTTTGTTTTATTACAACCGAAATTGGTGCCCTCATAGAGACCATTCCCTTAGCTTAGCTAGGAATAAGACTGCAGCTTTAATTTGTTTCTTTTATCTAAAAGGTAATCAATTTGTCCCGGCAGCTCTTCAGATTTTCCAGGCGACTGTTATCTCTCGCCTATTGTTTGAGTACCTATATGGATTCAAAATTTTAATAAAAGAGTATAACTAATAAGCTCTACCTTTTTTCGTAGGATTCTAGGTTTCCCAACTCCGTTTCCTACTTTTCTCTTTGTGCGGAGCTGGGTGTCCATCTTATCGAATCCTGGGCATGGATCATCACTATTAAATACTGGTTGCACCTGCACTTTAGTGCTCCCTCTAATAGCCTTATTGCTCAACTCCTTGCAGACCCATATATTTCTATTTGGTCACAAACCATAGCGCATAAAATCAAAACTATGGGAATTGATTTGGATTCGTTGTACAATTGTGGTGGAACAGTTATTTTGCAGGTAGTGCGGAGGCGGATTTGGGATATGGAAGCCCAAATAATCAATGCTGGCAGCTTTGGAGTTTGTTCTCCATGCTTTTTTGACCTCCATCCCCTGCAAGCCTCTATGGCTTTGTATATTTCTAATTTAACAATTCCACTTTATCGGCGGGTTTTTATGCTAGCGAGATTTAATCTCTTTCCTTCGGCTGTTGTTTCAGGCAGATATAGGGGTATCCCCTATAGGAATAGAACCTGTAATTGCCTCTATAGCGAACCCAATTCAGTTGCCCACATCCTTTTACGGTGCTCCCATTACTCTACCATGTGCAGCTACCTGATTAGTCCCCTCTTACCTTCCTCAAGGAATTCGATTGACAACGATCTTAAAATTTTATTGTCTGATAAGTCCTCAGCAATTACTTCATCTGTTGCTGAATTCTTAGCTTATGTTTGGAAGCTAAGGGTAAGGATGTATAAGTCATAACCTTTTTCTCGCATCCATCTGGATTGATATACTTCCAATTGAGTTCACTACTTCTGAAAAGTTTTAAAAATGATCCTCTGTTGGTAAGTTGGTGTAACTTGTCATGATTTATTAATTTGTTTCATCAACCTATTCACTGTATTGCTTTCTCTTCTGTGCTGTGTCATGCCAATAAAGGTCTATGTATGTGTGTGTGTGCATGTGTTGGTATTGAAAAACCCTAAAATAAATTTTAAAAAAGAAAGAAAAGAAACTAATAAAATATTTATTAAAAAAAAAGAAATATATGAGGTGGGGAGGAAGGGTCTGGAGCCAGGGTGCTGTGTGCAGGCTTAGTTCTATGTACTGACACTTGGGCTACTTGCCTTTCAAGTTAGTCATTGGTAATAATCAGACACACAGTTGCAGGACTTCTGTGGAAGAGGATGGAGTCTAAACTCAGCCCAGCCTGCCTGCTGTGAAGCAACTCCTAGCGGTGGAGAATGGTGACAGACACAGCAGGCTGGCTTGACCACATCTATTTACCCATCAGCCAGTCCTGTCAAGGGATCCATCTCACGTCTCTGAGGACCTCACCCACCCTGAGCTACCGGATAGGACAGGGTATAAATCTCAAAATAAATAAATAAATAAAAATAAAAACTCTGATGCCGGCTCAGCCTCTCCTGAATCCTGCCTTTTCTCAGGTCCCTTCTTGCTTTGGCAGTTCCCTTCTGTCCCTCTCCCAGACCACCTTAAGCTCATCTGCTCCCTTGGTCTTCTATCTGTCCATCCATTTTTTTCATCATTAAATACTGAAAACTTATTCCCTTAAGCTTTTTTTGTGAACCCTTGAGGTTCATTTTTGTTAATAATTCCCATATCTGGAATTTCATAACCCATTAAAGATTTGGTTTCACTGAGTACTTGTTTCCAGGGTCAGGGTCTATAAGTAACTCAGGGGTCTTTTTTGGGGGAGCGCACCAGAGCACAGCTCCAGGAGCTCAGGAGCTAAGCCCCGCCCCCAGCTGGCATCCCCCGGAGTCTTTCAGGCAGCTGTATGTCAATTTCAGCTCCATTATATCCTATGGGCCATTGAAGTCAATGGTGAAAACATAGGGTATATTCTGGGGGCTGGAGGGGAGGGGGCTTGAGTGAGAGGGTCCAAACTCACAGGGTAGCTGTTGGAGCCTCTCCCCAAGATACCCACCAAGTTTCAAGAACATTGGATCAGGGGGTCCAATTCTATGGGCCCCCAAACAGGTTGCCCCTATTCCCTCCATTGTTCTCTATGGTGGGGAAAAAATAACTTTGTTTGAGTATATTGAGTAGGAGCGTTCAGATGTTTTATCCCATATGGCTATCTGATATTTAGTGGAATTTAGGAAATTCTCCTCTATTTCCAACCACATTGGAAAGAGGTCCCCATATCTAGAAATTGTAAAGAACTGATGACCTTTCTACTTTCTGCAGCTAAAACTACAATAGCACTAAGTTGGAAAAACAATACCCCTCTGTCACTTAATACATGGTTTACAAAGGTATGGGACCATCCAACAAAAGGAGTTGTTAGAAAAAATCCAGCAAAAAGAAAATGAACTGAAGAGGAGACCTGGAAAAAAGAAAATTATTAAGGAAATTCAAATTTTACAAGATCAACTGAATGTGATACTTAATTGGGAACTCTATTGGAACTTAAAGAAACTGCAACAAAAATCCTTTGAAGGAGCAAATAAACCAGGAAAGTTTTTGGCATGGCAACTGAAAAATTGAAGAGAGAAAAGATTAATAAGTAAGATAATTGAGGATGGCAAAGAAATTGTGGATATGAACGGTTTAAAAAGAGTCTTCTTCAAGTATTATGTGAAGTTATTTCAAAAGAAGAATATAGACCCAGAAAAAATCAAAAAATATTTGGACAAGGTAGAAATACCAAAGGTGGAAACAAAAATTAAGGAAATGTTGAATGGTCCAATCCAAAAAGAAGAAATCTACAATGCGGTAGAAGATGCTAAGTTGGGGAAAGCTCCAGGTCCAGATGGTTTTACCGTAAAATTTTATAAAAAATTAAAAGAGGAGTTGACCCCAATCTTGGAACTTTTAGCAAACGAGATACAGGTGACCAAAGCAATACCAGAGACATGGAAAGAGGCCAATATATCACTTATACCAAAAGAAGGACAAGACTTAACAGATGTTAAGAATTACAGACCAATTTCTTTACTCAATAATGACTATAAGCTGCTTGCCAAAATAATTTCAGAAAGACTGAAGAACTATTTGAAAGATGTCATAACGGAAGAGCAAGCCATTTTTTTTACCAAATAGACAAATCAGAGACAATTTAAGGACGGTGATAGATGCTATTGAATATTATGACAAGCATCCAGAAAAAGAGGTTGCTTTTCTATTTGTAGATGCCTAAAAAGCCTTTGACAATTTAAACTGGGACTTTATGTTTCAAGTGATTGAAAGAATGGACATCGGACAGCCTTTTAAAAATGTGATTAGGGCGATATATTCTGAACAGAATGCATCACTAAATGTAAACAAGGAGATGACAGAACATTTTAAGGTTCAAAAAGGGACCAGGCAAGGGTGTCCGCTATCCCCCTTATTATTTATTTGGATTTTGGAAGTTTTGCTGGGGAAGGTGAGACAAGATAAGGATATAAGGGGGCTAACAACTGGAGGTTTTACCTATAAGTATAGGACTTTTGCGGATGATGTAATGTTTTTGATGGAAGATCCAGTAATCAATTTACCGTTGTTGATGGAAAAGATTAAAGAATTTGGAGATTTGGCTGGATTTTATGTGAATAAGAATAAAACAAAGGTGCTTTGTAAGAACATGACAAATGAAAAACAACTGGAATTGCAAGAAAAAATTCAGTGTGAAGTGGTGAAAAAAACAAAGTATCTAGGAATTGAGCTTACAATGAAAAACATAGATCTTTTTAAGAACAATTATGAAAAGATTTGGTGTAAAATTCAACAGGATATAAAAAAGTGGGATACTTTGAATCTGTCACTATTGGGTAGAATTTCGGTGGTCAAGATGAATATTTAATATTTCATATTAAATAAAAAATATATTTTAAAAAATAATTCCCATATCTCTTTTTAGTTGAGCCAAGTGTTTTATTTATTATTTATTTATTAGTTAAATTTATATTCTGCCCTTCCCAAATTGGGCTCAGGGCATGTAACAACAAAGTGCATGAACAATTAAAACCAGGTAATATATTAATTCTTAAAACAGCTAAAACCATTGAACAATTAAAAGATGGTAAAATCATAACAGTTCAGTCCCCCTATAAGCCAGATTGATGGTAACTGGAGTCACACCAAGCTCATATAATACCAGGACTCAGCATAGGACAAATAGTCAGGACAACTTTTATGCAAGGAGGCCAACTAATTGGGTGTCCACTGCCTCAGCTGAAAGCCTGGTGAAACAGCTCTGTTTTACAGGCCCTGCAGAACTATAATAGGTCCTGCAAGACCTTGATCTCAAGTGGGAGCATATGTCACCAGGTAGGGGCCAGGAGAGAAAAAGTCCTGGCCCCCGTTGAGGCTAAGTGGACATCCTTTGGGCCAAGCATAACCAGGAGATGTTGATCAGCGGAGCACAAGGCTCTCCAGGGAGTATATGGGGAGATGTGGTCCCCTGGATATGTGGGTCCCAGGCTGGTACTCAATTGGTAGCCAGTGCAACTGGCAGAGCACCAGCTGAATATGTGTCCACATAGACATTGCAGTCAGTAGGTGAGCCACCACATTTTGCAACAGCTGGAGTTTCCAGGTCAGGTTCAAGGGTAAGCCCACATAGAGTGAGTTGCAGTAATCTAGCCTGGAAGTGACCATTACATGGGTCACTGTTACCAGGTCCTGGACAGAGAGATGAGGGGGCAATTGCCTGACCTGACGAAGGTGATAAAAGGCAGACCTGGCAATGGTGGTGACCTGGGCCTTTGTAGAAAGTGAGGCATCCAGGATCACACCCAGGCTCCTAATCCTTGATGCAGGCACCCTGAATCAGGCATAGGACCTCCGTCTTCAATAGATTCAATTTCAATTGACTCTGCTGTAACCACCCAGCCACGGCCTCTAATGCCCTGCCCGTTCCTGGGGCAGAGTCTGGTCAGTCACCCATCAACAGATAGAATTGGGTGTCATCAGCATACTGATCACAACCCAGCCCATATCTCCATGTCAGCTGAGTTAGGGGGTGCAATATAGATGTTAAATGGCATCAGTGAGAGACTCGCCCCTTACGACACACCATATTCCAGTGGGTACTGCTGGGAGACCATCCCACCAAGTTTTGTAATAATAATCTCATATATCCTCATAACTATGTCAAAGTTGCCCCTGCCCAATTTTTTGACTATGGAGAAAGACTCCTCACTCATGCTATTTTCTCTTTCCAGAGAGCTACTAAAATATACTGGGTTCAGACAAGTTCAAGTGATCAGCTCATATTTTATTAGTGATTCAGCAAGAGAAAGAAGACTGGAAATCCCTGTCCGAAGCCTGGTATTTATGCCTGAAAAAGGCTACACCCCAATACATACCCACTCCCAAAGTTAGGCTGTTTACACTCTATTGTTTCCCAATTGGTTTACTCCAGGATCCCTGATGGCCCATTCTAGGATCCTAGCAATCTATTGTCATGCATCTCAAGCTAAGTCCTTTTTGCCAGTACAGTTCAGGCTCAATACATCACCCCTCCCCCCCAAGTTCAGAGCCTCTTCAACTGACAAAGTCCTCAGACTGGGAGAGGTTGGTGGCACTGAAATGTTGTCAGGGTTACTGGTGGCAGCTGGTGCTGGTGTTTCACCAGCACCCTCTGAAGGCTATCTGTTGATTTCTGGCTGGGCGCTGCTGGTGGGCATGTTCTCCTCAGGCACCGTCTCCTCTGGGCTTAGCAGATCCTCATCACTGTCATCTGGTGTGGGTATTCCGGGTTCAGCAGGGAGAGGATGACTGCGGAGCTGGTCTATGTGTTGGCAGAGCCTCTGGCTGTCTTCTGTGGATACCTCATATGATAGAGGCCCAGTCACCCTGCTAACCTTGGAGGGACCCAGGCTGGGCCGCTGAAGCAGTTGTGTGCATAGATGGGATCACCCGGGAAGAACCTGTGGGGAGTGTCTTGATTCTCTGGGGCTGAGCTGTACTCCGGAGTGTGGTCTGGGTGCAATTGATCGAGATGGGTTGTGAGGCACCTTCCCATCAGGAGGTCTGAGGGGCCGTGGCCGGTGGTTGTTTTTGGGGTTACCCTCTGGCCAAAGAGGAAGGCCACCAGCCGGTGGTCCCAGCTCCCCTGGATGATCCTGCGGAGGGACTCCTTAGTCATCCTTACCATCCACTCTGCCTGGCTGTTGGTTGTGGGGTGGAAGGGAGTGAAGTGGATTTGTTGGATGGCATAGTATTTCGTGAATTCCTGAAACTCAGACGAGGTGAAAGCTGCCTCGTTGTCCATTATGATGGCGTCTGGTATGCCATGTGTGCTGAAGACCCACCATAGGGTGCGAATTGCTGCTCGGGATGATGTGGAGGGGACCAGCACCACTTCTAGCCATTTGGAGTAGGAATCCACCAGGATGAAGAAGATCTGACCCTGGAATGGGCCTGCAAAGTCGAGGTGCAGGTGGGCCTATGGCTTGTGGGAAGATTCCCACGGCTGCACTGGGGCACTTGGCATGTCTGGCAGCATTTAACACAATCCTCAAATTTTGCTGTCCATGCCGGGCCACCAAATGTAGCTGTGGCCCAGCACCTTCATACGCACAATTCCCGGATGTGTTTCATGTAAGGCTTCCAGGACACGCTGGCGCAGCAGAGCAGGCATGACCACCCAGCTTCCCCACAACAAGCAGCCCTTGTGGGCTGACAGATCGTCTGTTGCCCTACAAGGCTTTTTTTGCCTTTCATGAACTGAAATAAAGTATGAACTGTGCACAAGCATGCTTAAAGGAGCTGTACAATGAGGTAGCCATTAGGAAGCCAGAGGAGACTGCAGTCTGAGAGAGAAGGACCCCTTCCTTTCTTCACTTGCCGTTCCGGAAGGCTCTACAAGGTTACCAGCCTTTTACCGGATGGAAGAAGGACCAGTTCCACAGTATGCACACAGCACAAACGCCATGCCATACCTGAGCATGAGGAAAGAGAGCTCCAAACCACTCTCCAGCACATGTAGGCAACCCCCTTCCCCCCTCCAGAGACTCTATTCATGGTCACCTAGCAACTAATCCACTCAGCCAGGAGCTGGCTAATACAATCAGGATAACAATGACTGTGGCCGATGCAATCAGGATAACAATAACTGTGGCTGATGACTCATTTACCTGCCCCCAGGTGCCAGGCACAAGCTAAGTTTCTAGCTCTCAAACATTGACCACTCCTCAGTTCCCCCTCCCCTACTCCCTTCAGCCAATAGTATTTCTGGGACGGACTTACCAGGAGGTGTGACCAGGGGTTATGGCCAGCCCCCACCCTCATGCATAAAAGGGGCAACCTGACCACATGCTCTCTCTCTGCTCTATGACCCCTATCGAATCTTTGACCTCCTTATGCCCAGCTTTCTATCCCAACACCCTACCTCCATCTTTAAACTCTGGTCTGCAGCCTGAGTTCCATGTGTTGTCTGCTGGTTCAGACCACATGTCCCCTTTTCCCATTCTTCCCCTCCATTCTTCCATTGGAACGGCTCACACTACAAGGACAGGTAAATATCTCCCAACAATGAATACCTGCTAATGCAAATGTGCTTATATTTCTCTCTTTATTTCTTAGACTTGAGTAATTGTGTATGTGCTTGTGTATTGTTTGTACGTGAAGAAGATTCCCAGTAAAAGGCTTTAATTTCAACCTTATAAAGTCTCTGAATCTGTTACTGATATTTCTGGAAGGGCAGGATCTCTGTATAAATTGGTGTTCTCTCCCACAACCGATTGCTTATTGATAAGAGCTAATATTCCCCATAATTTTATTAATAAATAAGAGCAATCAGGTTAACATGTCCTGGCGTGAGAAAAATGCAGCGAACTCCGGGCCCAGCCAACTGGCGGGCCAACCCCTCCCCACCCAATCCAAAATGCAGGAGAGCATGTGGTTCTGTTTGGTGTGGCGGGACACGTCAGGTACCTGGATGGGATGGTTGGACAGGTCCTTGAGGAGCAGGATCTGGTGTGCAGGAGCCAGGTCCAGGTCGCAGGAGGGCAGCAGGAAGTGGCTGAGGGCATTAGCATGACCCATCGCTTTTCCAGGCCTGTGGAGGAGTGCATACTGGTAGCCAGCTGAGAAGATAGACCATCAGAGCACCCTGGGGGACAGTATCTGCGGTGTCTGGCGATCTGGAGCCAACAGACCCAGGGGGGTTGTGGTCTGTCACGATGGTGAAGAGGTAGTCATGAAACTTTTTTACACCCACTACGATTGCCAGCAACTCTTTGTCAATCTGCACATAGTTGCGCTTGGCTGAAGACAAGGTGTGGGAGTAGTAGGCCATGGGGACCTCACGGCCGTTGGCAGCTGGTGTCCCAGGATGGCCCCAACCCCGTACAGGGAAGTGTTGCAGGTGAGGACAATGGGGAGCGTTTCATCAAAGTGCACTAGGACCACGTTGGAGGTGAGCAGGTCCTTGACGGCTCAGAACGCAGGGGCATGCTTCTGGCCCCACACCCAAGGAGCTTTTTTATCAAGAAGGGGGTGCAGGTGCTCGGTGATTGCAGCCTTGTGGGGCAAGGAGGAATGATAGAAGTTCAGGAGCCCCAAGAAGGCCTAGAGTTCCGGCTTAGAGGAGCGGGTTGGAGCATTAATGATGGCACAGACCTTGTTGGGTGTAGGATGTATGCCTTGAGCATTGACCAAGAATCCCAGGAACTTGACTCGTGGAACCCCCAGGAGACATCTTTCTCATTTTATCTTCAGGCCGGTGGTGTGGAAATGTTGCAGGACGGCACACAGCCTCTCGGCGAAGGTCTTGGCTGTGGATGCAGCGATCAAAATATCGTCAAAGAATGGTTGGACAACAGGCTACCTTTAAGGAGACAGTCCACTAGATTTTGAAAGATCCCCGGGGCCACGCTGACCCCGAATTGCAACTGCCACACCTGGAATGTGCCCCTGTGCGTCCTGATCGTCTGGCCCTCTGTGGTGGCATCATCTATGGGGAGCTGCTGTTATGCCTAGGCCAAGTCCAATTTGCTGAAAACCTTCACACCCAGCAAGGATGCCAAAACATGGCTGACTACTGGAACAGGATAAGCGTGGTCCTGTAGGGCCTTGTTTATGGTGCACTTGTAGTCCGCACAGACATGGACGTCCCCATTTGGCCTAACTGGTGTGACAATGGGGGTCTCCCAGAGGGCATGTGGCACTGGCTCTAGAACCTCCTGTGCTACCAGGTGGTCCAGCTCTTCATCTATCTTGGGCCACAACACAAATGTGGCATGCCCGTCTTTCATATGGATGGGGCGCACAGTGAAGTTGAGGTCTAGGGAGACCGGCGGACTGGTGTAGTGACCCAGCATCCCATCGAAAATGACCAGGAACTTGTTGCACATGTTACTGATGACTGTAGGCCGCATGTGATGCACCCCCATCACCCCAAACCCAGGGGAGCAAACCACGACAGACCCAGTAAACTAGTAAGCTGCCCTTCCACCACCAACAAATCCAAAAGTCCTTCAAAGTTCTTATACTGCACATAGAACTTGCCCAGCCTTTCATGGCCACTAGGTTCTTTTGGAAATCTCTGAAGGTGAAGCCAGCGGGTTTTAGGCGGGGACCCCCTCACGGGCAGAGCCTCCTGAGAGTCTCTTTGGATATGATGGAGATGGAGGACCCAATGTCCAACTCCATTTTTCAGGGGGCCCCCTCTATTAACACGGTTACTTCAATATTGTTAGGGGTGTCCTGGGGCAAGTGAAGTACCTGGTGTTAGTGGACGTCTGTATTGTGGAGCTCTGCGGATTCCTGGTGAACAGTTGGCCGATGCCACTCTCCTTGGGAACAGCAGGCATGTACAATGTGGCCTTGTTTTCCACAGGTTCGGCAGATTGCATCACAGAAACGGCAGGAACAGTGTTCGTGCTCTTCACTGCAGCTGGCGCAAGGGGCTTGAGCGATGGTCTTCACAGGCTGTGGGGCAGTCGTGGATGGTGGGCGCGAGTCCTGGTGAGCCGGGTGGCATACCTGGAGTATTTCTTCCTCGTCCGAGGCATCGGAGACAGAGGATGTGGAGGCCTGATGCACAGAGGGGGCCTGGCGATCCCGTTGTGACTTTTCAAAAGCTGTGGCCATGCGTAGTGCCTTTTCCAGTTTGGGTTCCTTGGTACCGATGAGTTTGCAGCGGAGTTTCTGTTCTCGGATGCCACAGACTAACTGAGTTAAGAGGGTGTCCTCGAGATCTGGGAACTCACAGTTGATGGCCAGCCTGTGGAGATCAGCCATGAAGTTGGTGGCCGTTTCACTGGACTTTTGGTGGCACGCCAAGAAGTCCATGCGCTTCACCATCTTACATGGTTGAGGTGCAAAATGACCTGTGAGGGCCTTGACGAGTTCATCATACATGGCTTCTTCAAGGGTTTGAGGAGCAATGAGACCCTGGCCTAGCGTGGCGATGCCGCATGTGTTGAGCAGGAGCGATTTTTTTCCTGTCGACATTGTCTATGCCTTGGAACTGAACGAAGTATTCCAGCTGCTCCACCCATGCTTCCCAAAGCTCAGGGTGAGCGGGGTCGCATGTAGGAATGATTCCCAGAGTGGCAGCCATGACCCGTGGAGCGATGCGAGGTGTAGAATCCTAGAGATCGTTGTGCGGTGCAGTGCTGGATGCTGGGTCAGGGTAGCTCATCAGGATCCCACCTTCATCGCCAGTGAAATATACTGGGTTACTGGGTTCAGATGCATTCAAGTGATCAGCTCATATTATATTAGTGATTCAGCAAGATGCTTATAATATTAATGTTTTATTGTGTTTAAAACTTTACTGTATTATTAAAGATGATGTGACCCACCCTGAACCTGCTCACAGGATGGGCAGGATACAAATACAAAAAATAAAATTAAAAAATTAAAAAATAATGTTAGTTTGACCAACAATATGACAAAAACAAAGTAGAGAAGACAGACTTTTTCCACATGTAGTGGATATGCAAACTGGCAACAGATAATTGGAAACAGGTTGTGAAAATTATATCAATCGAAGAGAAACATTGTCTTTAAGCCACAGATCTTACTGTTAAATTGCATAGTTGGTTAGACTAAAAATCTTCAAGCAGTAGATTTATGTATGATTACTACAGCCAGATTAGTCTTTGCTCGGAATTGGGGGGGAGGCCCAAAATTCAAGATCAGTTGATGAAAGTAAAAGAGACCTATATGTAAGTGAAACTAATGGCTTATAAACAAAATAGAGATAATTCCAGATTTGCCTCATTTAAGTCAAGGGTTGTGCAGAGATTAAAATTTACAGCAAAATGGGGCTTCCGGTCTGGGATTCATGGCGTCCTAACGTGTTCTGGCTTGCTCTTAGAGCTCCCAGAGCATACGGAGGGTCTTGACGACAGGGTGGGCTTCACATAGCCCACCGCAGATCCCCCCAGGCAGGGGGGTGACTGGCAGCGAGCCTGGCCCGAGAGAGGAGTTGAGATCGGCTGATAGCGGGGCTTTAAAGAGCGTCGCGACCAGCCTTGATCCCCTCCCCCAGAGAAGGCACTTCGGAAAATCTCTACAAGACCCCACCGAGTTGGATTCTCAACATAAGAACGCATGACCCAGACCTCCAAGACATTCTACGGAAACTGATATCAAGGAAACACTGCTATAACAAGACACGGACTTTGAAGGTAACTTTTTAAAATTGCTCACCGGAGACGCGTTTCAGCCGAAAATAAACAACATCCGATGAAGCGCATGATCGTGCTGTATCTGTCGTACTAACATTGGAGCGGAAAAATTGCAGTTAAACAGCTAAAAAAGGCCAAAAAGCCGAATTGTTGATCATTCCTGCGGTTAGATTATTGACTTTAAAATAGAAACTAACAGTAACTCCGCGAGAACTACAGTGGAAAAGTACTGTAGCTGCTGCAGCAGAAATCGGCAAAACAGGAAGTGACTTCAGAACAGACAAGTAATCATCCTAGAGAAGACCAAGGAGGCCGGAAGAAGGGAAGAAATCAGGAACAAGGGGGACCATCAAGACTGCCGGACAGGAAGTGAGTACCCGGAAGAACCATTTACCATAGAGAAATTGCGCCCGCCATTTTGGGAAGGTCAGAAAAATTTTCTTTGATTTTAAACGAAAGACTCAATATAAAAAAGTGAAACTAGTGCGATTTAGGTGGGCACAAGAAGGACTTTGATTTAGAGTGGGTTGGAGGGAAAACTTTGAACAACGGCTTACGACCTGCGGCAACGACAGAGGGCAAATACCTGGTCCTCCCCGAAAATGGCTGGGAAAGAGGAAAAAAGCTACAGGGCATGATGGAAGCTATGGAGAAACGAGTGATGGATGCGATTCTGAAGTTGGAAAAGACTGTAATAACAGAAGTAACAGAGTTGAAAAAAGAAATGTCTGGAATTACAAAAGAGATACAGACGCTGACCAAAAGAGCAGATGAGATGGATGTAAGGGTGAAGGGAGTAGCATCTAATATAGCTGAGGTCACTATAGAAACAGATAAAGTGAATGTGATGGTCCAATATAATGCAATGATTAACCACATGAGATTCAGGGGGATCCCTGAAGACAAGAATGAGGACATCCATTCAGTTATGGTAGATGCTGTTGCAGACTTTTTGAAAATGGAAGAGGAGAGAGTGGCGGCACAGATTGATGTGGTATACAGAGTCAATTCTGCGATTGCGCAAAGGAAAAAATTACCTAGAGATGTAATTGTCCAGTTTATATCTAAGAAGCTGAAGGAGGATTTGTTTAAGCAACAATTTCAGGATGACTTCACAATTGACAACAAGAAAATTATGGTCCTAAAGGAACTACCCAGAGCGATGCTTCAGGACAGACGACTTTTTAAAGATCTGATTGACAAGCTGAAAACAGAGGGCATAAGATATTGATGGGAAATTCCTAAAGGCGTCAGTTTTTCGTTCAAGCAGAAGAGAGTCACCATCAAGTCAGTTGACCAAATGACCAGATTCATCAATGATAATTTTAAAGACTCTGATAAATAATTATAGAACCAACATGGAGAGTCAAATAATTTCATGGAATGTTAATGGACTGAATTCACCCCAAAAAAGGAAAAATGTCAGACTCTGGTTGGAAAAACAGAAATGTGATATTGTTTGCTTGCAAGAAACACATATTAAAAAATCAGATGCCAAATTTTTGATTCAAAAAAGATTAGGAGAGGAATTTTATTCACTCTCCTCCCAAAAGAAAAAAGGAGTTGTTACATATATTAAAAAGGAGTTGGAACCAAAAGAAATTTTTAAAGACAATGAAGGGAAATTTTTGGCGGTAGAAGTTGTGTTGCAGAATAAAAAGACATTAATTGTTAATCTCTATGCTCCCAATGGGGCAAAGGAAAACTTTTTCAGGATTTGTGGGAACAACTACGACAGTTGACCTATGAGCAAACGATTTTAATGGGCGATTTTAATGGTACTGTTGACAATGTTGTTGATAGAAAATCAAAAAAAGGAATTGAGGCCATGGGCAAACTTCCTAAAGTCTTTTTTCAATTGATTAAACATGAACACTTGGCAGATGTTTGGAGAGTTAAAAATCCCAGAGATAGAGAGTACTCTTTTTATTCATCAAGACACGAATCTTTTTCAAGGATAGATATGATGTGGATGACAGAGAATTTAATCTTGCAAACACGCAAAATTGAGATATTGCCTAGGACTCTTTCTGACCACAGTCCGATAAAATGGTCAACGTATGTTAAGAGGAAAAAATTTCGATGGCGACTTAATGAAGATTTGCTGGACAAGCAAAGTATTGTGGATAAAATAAGGACAGAAACCCAAACATACTTTCAATTGAACTTAAATAAAAGTGTACAGACGCAAACGGTATGGGAAGCCTACAAGGCTGTGATGAGAGGACATCTGATCGCAATCAATAATAATGAAAGGAAACAACAAATGAAGATAGACAAAGAAATTATGGAAAATATTCGGAAAAAAGAAACAGAACACAAGAAAAGGCCTGGCAAAAAGAAGATTTTGAGAGAACTGAGGATTTTAAGGGAGCAATATGAGGCAAGGTTGAACAAAGAAGTATTTTGGAACTTGAAAAAATTGCAACAGAAATCCTTTGAAGGTGCAAACAAACCTGGCAAATATTTAGCATGGCAATTGAAGAAAAGAAGAGAGAATAAAACAATCACTTGTTTGAAAGATGGAAATAAAGAGATTTTAGACCCAGGAGGAATCAAGAGGGAATTTTTTAAATACTACGCGACTCTCTTTCAAGCGAGGCAAGTGGATCCTCAAAAAATGTTGGATTACTTATCCAAAGCTAACTTGATACAACCAAACCCTGAAATGAAAACATTTTTAAATGCTGCAATAACTAAAGATGAAATTAGTAAAGCAATAGCTGAGGCAAAAATCTCTAAAGTTCCAGGCCCGGATGGCTTTTCAGCTAAATTTTATAAAAAATTTCATGAAGATTTGGTTCCGGTGTTGGAGATTCTTTTAAACGAAATTAGAAAGACAGGAAAGATTCCAGACTCCTGGAATGAAGCTGCAATCACCTTAATTCCTAAAGAAATGCAAGATTTAACAAATGTTAAAAACTACCGACCCATTTCATTATTGAACAACGATTATAAAATATTTGCAAAAATATTGGCAGAGCGCCTTAAAAAGTTTTTGAAAGACACTATTGTTGAGGATCAAGCTGGTTTTTTACCAAATAGACAAATTAAAGACAATATGAGGGTTGTTTTGGACGCAATTGAGTATTATGATAAACACCCTGAAAAAGAAGTTGCTTTTTTATTTTTGGATGCAGAGAAGGCTTTTGATAACTTGAATTGGGAATTTATGTTTAAAGTGCTTGAGAAATCTTTGATGGGCATAGAATTTATAAGAATGATTCAATCGATATATAAAGAACAAAAAGCTTCGGTGATTGTCAATGCAGAACCAACAGATATGTTCCGGGTAAGAAAAGGTACTAGACAAGGTTGTCCCCTGTCACCATTGTTATTTATCTGGATTTTGGAGATTTTGCTACAAGCGGTTAGAGATGATGATAATATAAAAGGTTTGAATATTGGAGGTTTTTCATTTAAATTAAGAGCATTTGCGGATGATATCATGTTTATTGTTGAAGATCCTGTTAATAATATGCCTAAGGTATTTGAAAAAGTAAGAGAGTTTGGTGATCTTGCAGGGTTCTATGTCAACAAAAATAAATCTAAGATACTGTGTAAAAATATGACTGGTACAAAGCAACAAACGTTACAAAATGTGATAGAATGTGAAGTGGTTAAAAGGGTTAAGTATTTGGGAGTTGAAATTACAATGAAAAACATAGATTTGTTTAAGAATAATTATGAAAAACTGTGGGGTTCGATAAAGAGTGATTTAGAAAAATGGGAAAAACTAAGATTATCTCTTCTTGGAAAAATTGCCGTTATTAAAATGAATGTACTGCCCAGGTTAATGTTTCTGTTTCAGACAATACCAATTGTGAAAGATGGGAAAGTGTTGGTAAAATGGCAAAGAGAAATCTTTAAGTTTATCTGGGCAGGAAAGAAGCCAAGAATTAAAATGAAGATAATGTATGATACTAAAGACAGAGGTGGCTTCCAAGTCCCGAATTTGCGTTTGTATCATGAAGCAGTATGTATGTCTTGGTTATCTGAATGGGTAAATTTGGAAAATAGAAAACTTTTAGCTCTTGAGGGGCACGATTGCAGATTTGGCTGGCATGCCTATCTTTGGTATGGGAAAAACAAAGTCGATTCTATGTTTAAGCATCATTATGTAAGGAGGACATTGTTTGAAGCATGGACCAGGTATAAGAATACAATTTCGGATGAGAGGCTTCTGTGGATTGTTCCTGCTGCAGTTATACATCTGTTTTCAGAGCATAAAGGTAATGACTGGTTGAAATATCAGGAATTGTTGCAAAAAGAAGGGAAAAAATATGTTTTAAAACCAATTAATGAATTAGAATTTGAGTATGGTTGACTACAATATTGTCAAATAAGGGACATCTATAAAAAAGATTGTAAAGAGTTTGGTTTTAGAGCTATGAATGATGATTTTGAGAATATATGGTTGAAAAAAGAGCGGAAAATGATATCAAAGATGTATAAAACTTTGTTGACTGTATATACTTTGGATGAAACTGTTAAAGAACAAATGATAAAGTGGGCCATAAATATGAACAAAGAAATTTCTATGGAATCATGGGAATTTTTGTGGAAAAGATCTTTTAAAATGTCTACCTGTATCAATGTAAAAGAAAACTGTTATAAGATGATGTACCAAAAAAGATTGCCAATATTAGTATGGACAAGAACTTGAGTAATAAATGTTGGAAATGTAAAAAAGTAGAGGGTTCTTTTTACCATATGTGGTGGTCATGTGATAAAGTGAAAGCATACTGGTCTAATATACATTGTGTGATGCAGAAAATATTGAAAATCCCAATTGAGAGAAAGCCAGAACTTCTTCTCCTCGGTTTGACAATGGAAAAAATTCCACAAGAAAAAAGGACACTGTTATGGTACATGATTACGTCGGCGAGAATGGCCTTTGCTCAGCATTGGAAAATGGAGAAGGTGCCAGATATACATGACTGGTTGAGAAAACTGTTGTTTTTAGCGGAAATGGACAAAATGACAAAGAAATTAAATGGACAAATGGCAGAACAGTACTTAAAAGACTGGGAAGGATTGAAATTGTATCTAGAAACTGAATATAGAATGAAGGGGAAAATATATAACTTGGATACGTATGGATATTGAACGAGAAGTGAAATGAATTTTGAACTGTATGTACTGTTATATATAATATGCTGAAATTGTAGAGGTTATATATAATTGAAATGTGTTACCTGGTTTGTTGATGTACTTAAGTCTAAGCTTGATTACCTTATAATTTTTCTGTTTGTTATTAGCAGTGTTGGAAGCCTATTGGGGGGTGGGGGGGATTGGGACGGGGATCTTCTTTTTTGAAATTGTATTGGTAACGTGATTGGAAATGTTGAATGTATCCCAATAAAATTTTGTTTCAAAAAAAAAAAAATTTTACAGCAAAATGGGAAAATCAGAATTCTTAATTGCCATGCCTGGCAACCAACAGAAGACTGGGGTGTGGAGACATGGTGAGGTAGCCATCAGTGATGGCACGATATCTCTTCTGGGACCCCCCAGAAGTGATATTACTCCTCCCTAGGAACTGCTGGAAGCTCTATGGTAAAATGATAGTTTCCAGTGATTCTAGAGATGACTGATGTCACTTCTGGGTTTTTCTGGAAGTGATGTCATGCTATAGACCCAATGGCCATTAAAAAAAATTCCCTGCCACTGCTCAAAACAGCAATAGGAAACAAGAGCCGGGGCAAGATATTTCATGCCACCATTGAGGCACTGTGAGGGTTTTTATGGTTTGAGTAGACCCACGGGCCTTGTACCTATTATGTATACTTTTTATAATGTGTATACTTTTATTGCATTAAATTTTTTTTTTTTGCTTTCCAACATTTTATTTTTTAAGACAAACAAATTGGTGTGTGTGTGTTCATTATATCACTATGATATCTAGTTAAGTTTATCATACAATATCCAAGTATCTATTTTCTATATTCCACCTTGTTTTTGTATATATTCTTTTGCAATTGGTTTAAAATAAAGTTCCTGTTTCTTTCGAATTGGTTATATGTCAGTCTAATTTGATTATAAAGTCATAAGGATCGCAGTAGTCTTTTCAGTCATTTATAAAATCTTGAAAGAATGCATAGTCTCACTTATCCAAAAGGTTTTGACCTAGTGTGTATGGTCTCACAAATCCAGAAAGTTTTTAATTGATATTTTATTAAGTGTATATAGATATAGATAGATATAGATATTTTTATGCAGAGCTTAACACTTTATTTTTCATATTCTCCTCTTTCTAAGGATCACATTAAACATTGAAAGCATATTTGTTGTTGTTGTTCAGTCGCACAGTCGAGTCCGACTCTTCACGACCCCATGGACCAGATTACGCCAGGCCCTCCTGTCTTCCGCTGTCCGCTGAAGTTGGCTCAATTTCATGTTCGTTGCATCGATGACACTGTCTAACCATCTCATCCTTTGCCGTCCCCTTCTTCTTTGACCTTCAATCTTTCCCAGCATCAGGGTCTTCTCCAGTGAATGCTCCCTTCTCATTTGGTGGCCAAAGTATTTGAGCTTCAGCTTCAGGATCTGGCCTTCCAGGGAACAGTCAGGGTTGATTTCTTTTAGGATTGACTGATTTGATCTCCTTGCAGTCCAAGGGACTCTCAAGAGTCTTCTCCAGCACCATAGTTCAAAAGAATCTATTCTTCGGCGCTCGGCCTTCCGAAAGCATATAAGTACTCTCTATCCTTGTTATCTTATTCCCTTTCTTTACCCGCTTGCCCAAACCGCTGCACAACTTCCTCTAATTCATGATCTAAACATTATTACATTCTTCTTTAAGTTATTCAAGACTTTTTTTTTTCTTTTGCTGGTTTCCCTCCATGCATCCTTATTTTATACTTATAATCTACCTTCTTCCATACCTATAAAGGAAAGTTGAACAGGGTTGCCTCCAAAACTGGGTGCTGCAGAGGAAACCTCTGCAACAGGAGGAAACCCTCCTCTCTCTTATTGGAGGTGTTGGGGGGGGCACACCCTTCCCCTCCTTGCTATGCCATTGGCTTTAACTATTCCATTCCTATTGTCTATTTTCTGTTATTATTATTCCCACTTGTCCTATCTACTAACTCTAACATACTCTATATACTAACATACTATCATATTAACTCTAACTTGTTTTATGGATTACATTCTACCTCTCTGCTTCATAACATAATATCACAGTTCAAACATTTCCATTCCTTAATTTGGTTACTGCCTCTACTAAATTTTTCCCTGTAATTTCATTATATGCAGTGAATGTTTTATTTTCCAAATTAACAACGAGATGTCCCAGCAGCAACCATCTGTACTGAATTCCTTTGTCTCTGAGTATTTTCACTGTTTTCTTAAGATGTCTTCTTGCAATGACTGTCTCAGCTGGAATGTCAGGAAACAGATACACAATCGTGTCCTCCAGGCTCAGTCCCTGCTTGTCTCTCGGAATTGCAAAAAGTTTATTCTTCATCTGGACCTCTTTAAATTTGACAATAATATTAGGGGAAGTGTTTTCAGGAGCCTTTTTGGGATATTTAGCTGGAAGGCAGAGCTGATGAACCCTTCAGAAGACACTGCTTCTCCTGCTCCTAGAAGAATCTGAGTCAGCCATTTGTTTAAAGCTGCAGTGAGATTTTCTTCTTCACCAAAGTTTACAGATACTCCACAGAATTTAGCTTTCTTTTCTCTCAGTTTTATTTCCTGGAGTATGATCTTATTCTTGGCCCATATCTCAAATTCCTTAAATTCTTTAATGTCGTCTGCATTCTGTTTTGCCGAGTGAAATGCTGATTCAGCTCTCCTCTCTGTCATTTTCAGTGCTGCGGTGAGCTCGTCTAATTTCTTATTTATAGGCTCAATTGTTTGTTTGAGCAACCCAAATTCCAACCTCTCCACTCAGAGACTTTAAATCATTCTTGATTTCATTCTTTATCCCTGTTAAGGCATGCAATAACACAGTCTGTTTGCTTTGGTCCAGGTTACTCCCACCTGCCACCATTTTCTCTAACAGAGAAGCCTCTAGGTCTGAATCATCTGAGTGTTCAAGGTCAATATTACTCTTTTTGGGAGATCTATTAAAAGGATTTTTAGTACCTTTCTTTGCTCTGGTCCTTCCCATACCTTGCACTGGTATTTGTTCCAAACTTGGCTGTATTTTCTGGAAGCAGAGCTCTAATTTTTCCATAGGAATAGCAGGAGCTGACAGGGATGCAGCCAGCCAGAAGCTCAGCCACCACACACCCCATTTTAAATCTTTTCTTATAGGATTTCATTCTCTTCTTCATTCTCTGGTTTCTCCTTTTAAGTTTTAAAGTCTTGATTCTGTGTCTTTTCCCCTTGTATGTAAGAAAAATAACTTCTGAAAGTAGCCAACTGTATTCAATTCTTTGGATAGTTTGATTTTCTCTGTCTGAAGGAAAATTCCATTTGCTGCTGTAGAAGTTTCTTCTCTTGCCATTCTTTCATAGAATCTCACATTGAGTTCTCCAAACATTTTGTTTCTTTTTGCATATGTTAACTTAGTTCTGTAGGCCACGTCACTTTGGTTGCAGACTTCACCTGTATTTTCTGCATCTATATCTCTCACAAAGATGGATTCCATGTCAATTCGTTCTTCCATCTGGTGGTTCCTCTGCTGTAGAAGTAAATTTAGCTTAGGTTGCATAGAGTCCAGGGCTGTTTTGACAGCTGTTTCTACTATTAGAGTGATTCTCTCATGTAAGAAAAGTTGGAAGTCTGTAACCATTAGTGTTAAAACCTTTTTTCCTTCTTCTAGATCAGCCATTTTAAAATATTGTGTTAAAAATAAATATATATATATTTAATGATAGACAGGCCTACAGTCTTTTTTGAGATTCAGTGGTATAATTCAAATTTACACAACCATACCCCTACATGGAAGCAATACCAGCCATTTATCCAGCAAATTTCAGGTGCTCAAAGCACTTCAGTGATGTTATCTCCAGAATGTGTTTAACAACTCTGTAAGGTAGGTGTAAGGCTTGCGCTGTAAATATGGCTGAACTGATCAATGTATTGCAATTGATGTTTCATGTCTCCCTGTTCCCCCCTTCCTCCCTGTCTCTTCCATGCCCTCACCGACATTTCTATGGTGGGGAAGGTGTGAATACAGATGTGTGTGAGTGAGGGGGTAAAATAGAGGCCTGTGCTTTGTAACCATTTTCCCATTACAAGTGCTCCTCTAGGAGGGCCTGCTTCTAGCAGGTCGTCCTTGAAGTCTTTAGATAACAACTTTTACAGGGCTAGTTGACTAGAAGCAATTGTAAAGTGAGAAGGGGGGGAGTGGATGACATATCTGTGGAATGTATTGTTTGACTATATCTTAAGTTGCTTTTGCAGCTCAGTCTTAGCAAGGAGTTCATTCCTGCAATATCCAAATCTTTCTTTCCTAATAAATTTACTTCAAACAAGTTCTGGACTGAGAGTGGATTACTGGGAACCTGACAGTAGGCCATTAATGGGACACAATTAAACATTATTGAGATTTGTAATTAGATCTCCTTTTTTATATATTATTTAATTGATTTTGCAATACTACAGGAATTGGGGAATGGTTACTAAATCCCTACCTCTAAATTCTATAGGAAACGGGGAAGGGAAAACTAATACAACACAAATTACTGGAATGGGGGAGGGACACTACCACCCTAACTCTAAGCCAACTAATGGTTATAGGGAAGGGAAGACTAACAAAGTGACACTATCTGGTTACATAGGTATATATCCCTGTCACCTAGTGATACAGCACTGTTATTGCTTGTAAAAAAATAACAAAAAATAATAAAGAGTTGCATTAACTAGCTGGATAACAAAAACAGCATTATCAACAATTATCTTGGTTTTAGAGTCTTTTCTTCTTGCGTTTCTTTTTTCCTTGGGGTTTGGGAGCGGCTGCTCCTTTCTCTGTTTCCAATGTATCTGAAGAACTATTAGGTTTGTAACTGTCGCTTGATGAATCCTGTGAGTAGGATTCTTCTTCACCTTCTTCTTCCTCCTCTTCTGTTTTAGATTTCTTGCCTTTGTTGCGTTGCTTGGGATTAAAGTATCGGTCTACAAACTTCTTCACCTTAGGAGCAGTGTCAATGTTGAATTTTTTATCTTTAAATATGAAACTCAGTCCTTCGGGAAACGACCATCTATAAGGAATTTCTTCCTTCTGAAGAGAGATAGTAAGATCCCTGTAAAGTCTCTTCCGCTTTCTGATTTCAAAAGGGATATCCTTCAAGATTTTTATCTCTTCATTTTTTATTTTCAAGGGTTTCCCCTGTGTAGATTTCAGCACCAGATCTCTGGTAGACTGTCTCATGAATCTCAAACATATTTCTCCCAGGAGTTTTTTTTTTTTATGTATATAAAGTCTGGATAAGTTCTGTAGGCCCAGTCCATCTCCTTCATTAAGTCTTCCTGTTTGTAATCCATTATTGGAGCCAAAGTCTCTGCTAAGAGAGCTTTCAAATCTTTGTTCTTTTCCTCTGTGATCCCTTGGAAGTGTAAAATGTACATGGATCTTTCCAGCTGGAGCTGTATTAACTGAGTTTTATTGGAGGATCTCTCTTTCTCCACGTCATCTGCTCTTTTATTAATACTCTCAGTCTGTTTTTCCATCTTTTCTGACGTCTTTTCAGTCATGGAAGTCCTTTTATCTATTTGGGACATTTGCTTCTGCAAATTATCCATTTTAAGGCTGAGGTTAGTCATCTGTTCTGTTAGAGGGCGCAATGCACTCGCCAGTAGTGTAGGCATATCTGCTGTTACTTCCTGGTTGTGGGAGGGAGTTGCTGGTTGGATATTTCCGGTTTGTGTTTTTTTCTCCAGACCCACCTTCCGCCCTCTCCCAGCCATAATATCAACAAAAAGTAAGTTTCCCAAAACAAAGTAAACACTGAGTGAATTTTATCCACTTCACGTTATTATGCAGTTTTCAATTTCACTGATATTCTGATGCATTTAGCTTAGTTCAGAAAGTGTTTAAATCCCATTTTAAAACCGCCTTACTTTAACGGGGGGGATTCTTGAGTTTCCTCCCTCCCACACCGCTTTGTACTTAGGCGCTTCTAATTGCTACCAAGGTTCTTGTAGATGCTTTTAATCACCTGAGCTTTGCTTAACTCATGCTTTGAAGCCTTGGAAGTCTTTTAGAAGCATTTCAAAACTTTTGACCGTGTCTGCTCGTCCGGCAATCATCTTTCGGCGCCATGCTGGCTCTGCGGCAATGGGACCTTTCGGGGAAAAAGGTGAGCCTCAATTCCTTGGCTGTCGCCTTGGAAGAGGCTCTCCTTAGCTCCCCAGGCTGTGGATCTCCTACAGAGATCCTGGGAGGGTCCAAGATGAACTCAGTCCCTTCCTGTCAGCTGAATCTCAGCTCCCCCCATCAGAGCAAGATGGGGTGCTGCCGAGCAGTGAGACGCTTAAACTGGAACCCTGTAATTAGATCTCCTGACATATACTTTAAGGACAAAAAGCAATGGCAGAGAGAGGGACTAATTCAAATCAAGACTACAGCAATGAAGAAGGGAGTTAACCCTTTCCTTCCCTCTCCTTCAGAGATCCTAGTAGTCCTGGAAGTGAAAAAAGCAAGTACCATAGGATTATTTTATTTAAGTTTAAAGTACATGCCAGGAGATCACAGATCTTCAACATAATGTGTAGTTTGGCCTTTATTATCACCTGATTGATGAGTGGGTAGTGGTGGCTGGCCAAAGGCCACCTCGAAAACTTATAAATGAGGCAAGAATTTAACGATTTAGCATTCTCCCTTCCTTCATTTTATCTTTACAACATCCACCCTGTAAGGGTGTACTCAGTGAGAGTGACTGGCCCAGGCCCCAATGTTACCCAGCAAGTGTGCATGGCAGAATGGCAATTTGAAGTGTGGGAGGGGCACTTACAGGGGACAAGCAGCAGGTGGATGGAAGAGGTAGTTATGCTTTTCAGCACCCACCAGTTCTCCCTGCAAGTCCCAACCCTGAAGCCATTTTTCCCCACTGACTTGCTTGGTCAGAAGAGAAAAATTGTTTATACAGTCTAGGAACAACAGGATGTGTGTGTATGTGTGTGTGCTAAACATCTCCCCAAATCCACTAGTTTAATACCCCACACCTCACTTTTACCTTGTGAGAGAACATAAGAGAAGTCATGTTGAATCAGGCCAGTGGCTCATCCAGTCCAACACTCTGTGTCACACAGTAGCCAAAAACTAGGTGCCATTAGGAGGTCCACCAGCCAGGTCAGAACTCCATCAGAAGTCCATCAGTGGGTATTAGCCACAAGGTATAGATAGGAACTCTCAGTCTGGGGCAGGTGATGCACTCTATTCTTGGTGCTGGAGGGGGCAGCAGTGGGAGGGCTTCTAGTGTCCTGGCCCCACTGCTGGACCTCCTGATGGCACCTGGTATTTTTGGCCACTGTGTGACAGAGTGTTGGACTAGATGGGCCATTGGCCTGATTCAACATTGGCTTCTCTTATGTTCTTATGTTAACTCCAGAAGCCCTCCCACTGTTGCCCACCAAGCACCAAGAATACAGAGCATCACCACCCCAGACATAATGTTTCATCCTGATGGATCTCTGCTCCATATGTTTATCCAATCCCCTCTTGAAGCTGTCTGTGCTTATGGCTGACACCACTTCTTGTGGCAGTGAATTCCATGTGTTAACTATTCTTTGGGTGAAGAATTGGAAACATTCTGTGTTTTCCTCTCAACATTAGCCACAGAACTGTACCAGCTCTGTTAAGCTGCATGGTTCAAACCACACTGAAAACATTCTGCTAATGTTTTGGTTAGGCACAAGAAGACTAAAGAGCCCATTATTCATCGAGGCAGACTTAGAATCATAGAATCACAGAGTTGAAAGGGGCCATACAGGCCATCTAGTCCAGCCCCCTGCTCAATGCAGGATCAGAATTTTTTCTGACTTCTTTTGACTGCCTTGATATTTATGCAGACAATATTTAAAAGCCAAGCAGAATAACTAATCTTCTTTTTTAAAAAAGCTTTTTACTTAACAGCACAATAAAGAGGTGGTGCTTTAGATTTCTTACTGTTGAAGCACTGACCATTGCATTTTAATTGTCAAATAACCAGAACAGATGATCCAGGCTGGTTCTCTGAACCTCTTCTGAGTAAGTAAAAAACCCAAAACATTTTACTCTGTCTAGGATAAAATCAAATTTTAATACTGCTTTTTGTCATGAGCTGGAATCCTCAAATCACTTATTATAATGTGGCTACTTCTGAGTAAGAGTGTGTGTTTTCAGGGCATGCATTAAAGTTAATAATTATTCTGGGTTTTTTTTAAGAGCTGGTTTCAACTTCTTTTATAAATAGCCAGCGTCTGTGACAGATTTTTTCTTATTTATCTCATACTGGATTCAAAATCTGAGCTCTGGAAACCAAGCCCAAGTAGGTCTACTCTGAAGTTAGTCTCATTTTGTTCAGTGTGGCTTACTCCCAGGAAAGTGTTCTTAGGATTGCAGCCTCTGTTATATTCCAAGTATATATATAATATTTTTTATGTACATTACATTCAAACCCTTCCCTATTCCCATCCATATTATATACTCTGCCCTCCCTCCCCTCTCTGCAAAGTTTATATGCTATTTCTGTATCTTCGGCAAAGGTCCCTTATATAAGTCCTCTTTCTATCCATCTTGCTTCATCTATTTCCTCATATCCAGTTGAGCAGAGTTGGTCTTTAAGTCTCCTTCCTTTTTTAATCCTTCTTAATTTCCTTTTCTTCTTTCTTATTCTCTTTAAAATCGTAGCCGAAGATTCTTCATGTCCTGAAATCGGAAGTGAGAAGTTTTAATATGACTTGGATGGTTATTTTTCGCACATATTTTCATCTTCACTTTCTTGCTTTCAGCCCCTCCCCCCCTACTTAACTACTTATCCATTCTAGCCAGGGGCACAGGCCTAAAAGCTTCCACCGAACGTCTTGCCTTTGACCTTCCATGACCCATTTTAAGTACAAATGCCATTTTTTCCTAATCTTTCCTATTCTTGATTCCCATAGTTCATCTTGGTTAGAGATGGATATTATGTCTAATTGGATGTATTCAAATAAATAATTCTGCCAGTTTACCTCTGTCCATTTGGTTTTATCTTTCCAACCAAATGCTATTACTGCTTTGCCAGCTAGCACCATTGCTTTAAATAGATCCTCCTTTCCCAATAACTTGGTTTCCTAAGGTGCTACTTAGCATCAGTTCCAGGTCTATCTTTGGTCTTATTGCAAAAAACTTATAAAGCTGCTCTATCACTTTCTCCCAAAAACCTCTAGCTTCTATGCACTCCCACAACATATGGGAGTACCATCCTTTCCCATTCCTGCAGTGCCAACAGTTTGAGCTTAATTGTGGGAACATGTTAGCTAGTATAGCCGGGGTTCTGTACCATTTAGTGCAAAATTTTAATTCCAGTTCTCTAAATTTGTGTACTTTTATCTCCTGTATACCATCTATAATTCTATTAGCTGTTTGATCCACTAAACATGTTTCTGCACTCCATTTTCCCTGAAACAGGATTCTTATTTGATCCTTGTCAGTCGCCATCTTCCTATATATTCTACTTACTAATCCTCTCTTTGCATTTGTCATTGATAGTAATAACTCCTCCATTGGCTCCCCCATAGCCAAAGTTTTGTTTTCAATTATCTTTTTGAGTCTGTTATACAGACCTGTAATCTTCAACCAGTGTTTCCTTCCTATTTCCTCGTATAATGTTGGTAATAATTTAAGTGTCTGCCCACATATTATATTTCGTAACCTGGTATACCCTTTCTGTTTGAGTAATAGCCACCATTTCTCATCCTCTTCCTCTTCATCCAGAGCCTCTAACGGAGCGTACTTAGATATTCCCTTTAACCATTTCAGTTGCCATTTCCTCCATATCATTAATGCTGTTCTTCTCGGTCCCCTTTCTAATGTTTCATATTTAAATTTATCTCCTGTAAATACTTCAAATCTTCCCACCCCTTTATTTGCTTCATTCTCAACTCTGATCCATTTTTGTTCGCCTTCCTCTCCTATTTCCATTAATGCTTTTATCTGAAATGCCTCATAATAGTTTCCCATTTCTGGGAGGCCCCATCCCATATCTGAAAGATGAGCGTATATGAAGTGCCTGGAGACCCTACTTTTTTTGCTACCAAAACCCCACTTTTTTATTTTCACATTTCAGCTGTTAATTTTTTGTCTATGAATTTCTAAAGGGATTGTTTGAAACAAGTATAATAATTTGGAAGTCCAAAACATTTTCACCATGTTAATCCTATCTGTTATGTTTAACGTCTTCCTTCCCCATCTCTTCATTTCTTTCAATATTGCATTCCATATCCGATTATAATTCTTCTCTACCATCTTATTAATATTCTTAACTATGTCTATTCCTAGATACCTGAATTTCTTAACGCCTAAGCCTATTCCTGTCCACTTGTGTATGTCTCTCCTTTCCTCCATTCTTACATTAATATACATTATTTCTGATTTTGCCATGTTAATTTTTAATCCTGAGTTTAGTTCAAAATCTTCCAATATAATTTTTATTTCTTTAACTCCTTCTTTCGGGTTAGATATAACTATAATCAAATCATCTGCAAACAAGTTTAATTTAATTTCTTCCTTACCTAACTGGCATCCCTCTATTCTCCCAGAGTTCCTAATATGCTGGGTGAGTTGTTTTATAGCCGCTATGAAGAGAGACGGGGAGAGCTGGCATCCTTGCCTGACTCCTCTTTGAACTGAAAGTTGCGGAGTGTATTCCCTATTAATTCTGACTACCGCTGTACCTTCTCTATATATCTCTTGTAGTGCTTGTATAGTTGATTGACTAAACCCATATTTGGCCATAACTGTCCATAAAATTGATGTATCAAAGGCTTTGTAGACATCCAATTTCAACAATGCTAGTTTCCTAGATTGGTTATGGCACAGAACATTAATTAAATTTCTTACTGGGTGTGCAGTATTTCTACCTTCCATGAAACCATATTGATCTTCTTTTATCACTTTCGGAATAATATTCTTAAATCTGTTTGCCATTATTTTGGCAAAGATTTTGTAATCTTGATTCAATAGATTAATCGGTCTGTATGAACCCACTTCTTGGGGATATTTCCTGGGTTTCAGAATCACTGTTATTTCTGCCTTCCTCAATGTATCCGGTGCCTTTCCTCCCCTCAATATATTGTTAAAGACTTCCTGTAATTCAGGGGCCAGAACATCTTTCATTTCTCTATAAAATTCAGCTGAAAAGCCATCCAACCCCAGGGATCTACCTGTCTTTAAGCTATCTATCACCTGCTCAATCTCCCTTCTCATTATATCTTCTCCAAGACTTCCCCGTTCAGTTTCTGTTAACATTATCTCTGTCTCCTCCTCAAACTCCCTTACTTCTTTTTTCTCATATAGATTCTTATAAAAGCTTTCAAATGCCCCCTTTATCTCCTCTGGGTTCTGTGTCACTGTTTTATCTGTCCTAATACTCCTCACCCTTTGCCTTTCTTTTTTCTTTTTCAAATAGTTTGCTAATCTTTTAGCTGTTGTGTGTTTCTCTGATATTCATTTTTCACCATAACCTGCTCTTTCCATAATGCCATGGAATCGAGAGCATCTAGCTTTTTCCGTAGTTCCCTAAATGTCTGTTGGGGCAGAATTTCTGCACTTGATCCCTTTGCAACTTACTCAATTCCTGTAATTTCTCTTTTCTATCAGCATACAATTTTTTATCTCCTTTTCTTTCATGATACATTGTCCTCTAATTACCACTTTAGCCACATCCCATAATATATTTGTTCCCACTGTCCCCTTATTCTCTTGAAAATACAACTTTATTTGATCTTTAATATATTGTTTGTTCTGCTCCCTAGCCATAATCATATTGTTATATCTCCATGGTTTTCTAATTTGTTTATGTGCTAGTATAATTTCCACACTTATTGGGGCATGATCCAAAATCCATATTGGATGGGTAATTATTCTCTTTACCTCCCAAGTACATGCCCTGTTGATACATACATAATCTAAGTATTAGGTTGTTTTATGTCTACTTGAGAAATATGTAGGTCTAGGCACTAGACTAAGGGCTTTATGCACTTCTATCAAATCCCATTGTCTCCAATTAATTATGTTGTCCTTATTAAGACCCTTATTTAAATCTCCCGCTAATATTACCTCTCCTTCAGAGAAATTACGTGCTGTCTTTAATACCTTTAACAAAAAGGTTTTCTGTCCTGTATTTGGAGCATATATATTTATCAATGTTGTTAATCTATTTTCAACCGGACACTTAATCATTAAATATTTCCCTTCAACATCACTTATCACTTCTGTTACTTTTATATAATTTCTTTTATGGGCCAAAATTGCCACGCCTCTTGCCTTTGTTGATCCCCGTGCTTCTGCCAAAATCGCCCAGTTAGGGTCTTTAATCAAAGGTTTTTGTCTTTCTTTGCCTTGTGTGTTTCCTGAAGCCATACCATATTTGTGTTCTGTTGTTTAAGAAATCTAGAGAGTTTGTACCTTTTTAAATCCGAACCAAGACCATTGATGTTCAGTGTCAGCATCTGTTGTGTTTTAGCCACATTCTAACCTAGATTTGCTTTCCCCTCGTTCCCCTGGCCAGCTATTTGACTTTATATTCCTCTTTATATTACCTACCCTCCCCTTCCTCCCCTTCCCCCCTCCTCCCTCCCTTTGTGTAGAGCCGACAGTTGGGGATGAGTGCTCATCCCTTCTCTACACATCTGGAGCAAGCGCACTCTCCACTCCCCGAGTTATGCTAATAATCACTGAAAATATTGTTTTGGTTCCATTTGTATACTTCCCTTAATATATCTTAATCTTGAGATGTTCTTGGTCTCTTTTCCTGATGAGAGGATGGACCTTCTCCTGATTCTGACTGTGGTAGCTGAGGTTGATAAGATTCCTCCATTGTTGTCATCTCAGCATTCCTCATATCCACTCTCAAGGTATCTAGTAATTTCCGTGCCTCTTCAGGGTTCCTCACACAGAGCCTCTTCCCTCCTTGGTAAATAACCAGTGACGCTGGATACCCCCAGCTAAATTTAATGTTGCTTTGATTAAACTTCTGTGCATAGGGTTTCATTTGACTCCTTTGATAAAGAGTCTCTTTGCAAAAGTCTTCCTTCACAAAGACACTTCTGCCTTTAAATGTCAAATCTTTATTTTTCTTGAGCGTTTTAAGTATTCTCTGCTGCAGCTTCTCTCTCGTAAGCTTCATTATTACCGGGCGTTGTTCCCCCCCCGTTCTTTTTATCTGTAGTCTATGAGTGCGCTCAATTTTGTCTGCCTCTATTTCCAGCCCCTGTACCAATAACCACTCCACTAAGGTTTGCTCTAAATCACCTGTCGCCACTTCTGAGATACCAAAAAGAATATTTCCTCTTCTATTCCAGTCCGATAAATCTATGTATTGCTTTTTCAGTAAATCAATCTCCTTTCTATTCTCCTGTGCCAGAGTCTTGGCTTCTGACACAACCCCAGTTACTGCTTTAATCTCTGAGCCCAGGTTTTTCATCTCTGTTGTTAATTCAGTCAGTTAAGTTTGTATTTTGGCTTGGGAGTCAAGCATTAAAGCTTGAAATTGCGCCAATTGTTCCGATAAGCTTTTCATTGTAACTGCCATGTTATCTCAGTCTCAGCTCAGACTCCCTTTTCTTTAATGCTAAAGAAGTTTAATTATCTTCTCACCAAGTCCTTCACCAAATTGCCTCTTGTTATTCCAGACGTCTCATAAATCAGTTTCTACAACTCTGACTGGTGATTCACATTCTTTTAAAGCTTTTTAACTTTATTTTCCTTGGGGAGTGGGGACGAGGCGTCCAAGTCGCTAGCTCGTGCACATTGCTCTCCTCAGGTGTCTTCCTATATGAACCTGTAATGTGTGTGATGGTCAGTTATGGGATGTCATTACCAACAATCCTTCAATAATACCACATTAAAGGATGCTATACCTCACTGTATCCTCATTTGTATTTCCCTATTGCCCTTATTTTGCAGTTTCAGAGGGCAGCAGTCATATTTTGTAGTCTTCTTAATGAGGATAGTATTTTAGAATCAGTATTCTATTTGTGCTCACAGGAACCATCATGTGAAGCTATTGTTGCCATTTTACAGATTGGGAAGTGAGGCCAAAAGTGACTTGCCCAAGACAACAACACGAGTCTGTGGCAGAGCAAGGATTTGAATATAGGTTCCCTGAGTACAAGCCCATTGCTTTAAGAGGGACCATTGCAGCTGTTGGGTCTTGTCTTTCCCCCACCCTGACCCCCTTGTGAGAAGCCACATAATAGCCATTCATAAACACACACACAATGCACAAATGCACACAAGGACTAAGAAGCTATTGGAGTGAGTACTACTCACCTTCTGCATTGAGAATCTCTTCACAAGAATACCAGATCCCAGCATGAAACTTTTGGTCAACAAACTTGTCATCACCTGTCTCCCAGACATATTGAACCATGCTGCTGTCATTTGCGCCAGAGCTACTAAAGCAGAAGCAGTTGGTGCCACCCCGGAGTTCACTGCAGAAAGATTTGGCTACTTTCCTAGTTCCTTTGCACCAGTAGCTGCTGCTGAATGCTGTGATAGAAAAGATTAAAGAGAGGAAGCTGAGAGAGAGTGCTGCTGAAGCTCTCTTGCACCTGTCCACCCCGATTGCCTGAAATCTGCCTACTTGTAGAGCCAACTGTAGCCTTAAAAGATGGTGGAAACACCCACTGCTGATGCTTTCTTTTCTCAGCATCCATTGAAATCACCTGTTTAGTACAGTACCAGATTCCCCACCAGGAAGCAAGTCTTGGCAGCTCTAAAGTTGAAGTGAGTAGTTAAGAGATGCACTTGGGCAGAGATAATCAAATACTTGACTGGAGCCAGAATCTACCATAGGTACAAAAACCTGTTCCTTCTGCCTCCATAGCTACAGACCTAACAATGTCAGAACTCAGGCCTTGGGTATTTTTCAAAATGGCAATAATGTCTTTGAGCATATAGATTGCATTTCTTTCCAACTGAGTAACCACAGCCCGCTTTCTTCACTCCAATACAAGAGGGATTTAGAAAGCAGGAATTCCTGGTCAGAGGCTGTTTGCTCCAGACAGATATCAATCCTAGCACTCCTTTGAGAAATCACTGCTGTAAATCCTTGCAGAGAGAGACAGAGAAGAGGGAGGGAGAGAGAACACTGAATGGGGCACAGGTCTGCCTGACAGGGCTAGGAGAGGATTATAAAGAATATGAAAACATACGAGAAAAGAACATGAGCACATCTGTTGGTACCTAGGAATCAAGTTAAGTCCCAGATAGATTCAGGTGGTGTAGACAGATTTCCTGATTAGAGCAGCATCCATACATCTTCAGTTATCATTCTGTCATAACTAGGAATGAGAACGAACCTCACCATGAATCTAATTTCATCATGAACTTGGCTGGTTTGTGGTTTATGAGGCCTCAGTTGATGAGATTGCATCTCCCACCAAGCCAGACATGCTGTTGCCAATTAATTAATTCTCAAAGCAATGGGGAGGATAGACTTCTGCAGCCCTGGAAACACCTATAGTGGCCCTCCAGAGCTTCACAGGCAGCTCTGGCTGCCAACAAGAGACCTCCCATTCTGCTCTACATCTTAGATCTCCTGGGGGTGGAGCAATGGTCGGAGAGTAAAGTTGTTCTAAAACTCTCTCAGACCCCTGGCTGAGTTACTCTCAACAACATTCTCTTTAGCAAAAGGTTTGTTTATTGAGAAAAGTAAACTAGTTGCAGGTTAAAGCATCCTTGTGTTAGAACTAACGATTTTGACAAGTCTCCAGTTAATACAGGCAATTCGAAAGGACCCCTCCCCAATAGCAGAGCACACACACACATCACATTCATCACATCTAACCATTACATCTACCCCCCCATAGGAACACAGTATCCAACTATCTATAAGGAAATCAGGCTCCAAACAGTCTCCAGGCATCCTCCCTGTTATGTATTGAACTGTGAATCAAGCCTATTCTTTTCTATGTTAAGCTTGATTCTGAATGTGGATTCTAAGCTGTCGCATTCCTATTGGTCGGTTTCTGCGAAACCAGTGTAAATAGCCAATCACTGTGTGATAATGTTGCAAAGAGGGAACAGTCCTGATTCGTCTTTATCCCTGCAATGCCATTGGTCTTTAACTTGTTATGGGTGTGGCTTTGACAGCCCAGGAGAGTTTAAAAAGGAGCTGTGCTCCACTGTTCGTGTTGTGTGTTCCTGAGTTGGTGTTTGTCATTGAATAAAGCTGAAATCACTTGTTGAGCTTATTCCGTTGTTGAGTATCATACTTAACACTCCCCCATAGGGAGGGGGAGGTGTCATCCTTGGGGAAATCCGTAGGACTTCCCCTTCCCCCTTTTGTTATGGCAAACAGAGCTGGGTGTGAGGTTTGACAGATACATACTCCCAGCTCACACACAGCTCTTTTTACTTGACAGCAGGCAGTTAGGCAGAGAGGGCGTTAACCAGGGGTCATTTCATAGAAAAGGTGGTGCAGGAGTTCATTAGCATAACTCATTAGCATAACCTATTTGCATATGTCACACCCCCTGATCTAAGACATCTCTTAGATCCAAGCCCTGTCACCCTTGCCCTGGGCTCCTGCAGGCTTGGGTGGGCTGGGAGGGGAGGAAAGGCAAGGCTGAAAGGGCTTGGATCTAAGAGATCCAAACCCTTTCTACCTTGCCCTCAGCTCCCCATAAGGCTTGGGGGGGAGAAGGCTGAAAGTGTGTGTGTGGGGGCGAAGCGTTGTCGTGAAATGACGGATGCATTTTGCTGAAGCTCCCTGACCTCTCTCCCAAAACCAACAAAGAAATCGATCTAAACAAAACTTTTTTCTCCCGATTATGGGAAGAAATACAAGAAGTAAATCTTTACAGAAAAATCCAGCCTCAAAGTCTGTAAAGGCCTTTTTTGCTAAAACAATGACGTCTACCCCTGAATCTGCAACTCTGGACAGCGTGACTACAATGGTGACTTCAACACCTTTGCTGAATCAAGACTTTCCTCCTGAAGACATTGTAATCAGTAAAAAAGATCTTATGGAGATCCATCAAGAACTGCACCAATCTTTAAAGACAGCTATGTCTGAACTCATCCAACCCATCAACAGCACACTCAACAACCTTATGAAGGAACTCCGAGAAACAACAAAAATGGCGGAAACAAACGCAGAAATCTGTACAACTCTACAAGAAGAGGTAAGGCTTCTCCAAACCTTTGAGCCTGATGTGAATACTAGAATCCTTACCTTAGAAAACTGCTGGTGCCAACACAATCTCAAATTTTGCAGTTTTGAAGAGGGAAGTGAAGAGAACACTGATTTAGCGGCTTTTATTTCTTCACGGCTGGCCCAGGCATTACAGCTAGAAGACGGGGTGGGCCCTGCCATTGCAAGAGCTTATAGATTGGGCCCACTGGCTAGAGTGAGCAGAGGGTGCCCTAGGGATATTTTAGTTAATTTTGTCTACCCCAGATCAAGAGACAAGGTCTTAAGGGAAGCCAGGCTTAAAGGCTCACTACTGTACAAGGATAGAAAAATCTTGGTGTTATTGGATTTATCAACTGAAACATTAGAAAAAAGAAAAGCTCTAAAATTCTTTGCTTCAAAGCTCTATAAAGAAAAAATACGATTTAGGTGGAGCCCATCGTCAGACATTATAGTATACAAGAATGGAACACAACTTCAATCCTCCAATAATGCCTCCGGTAGAGCCCTACTGAAAGCATGCGGGATTCAACTTTCTACAGAATAAGAAAAACTGCTTCAAGACTGAGTTTTATTATCAGGTGTATTTAACCCAACAATTTATGTTTTTAACTGAGTTTAGCTTGCAAAGAAGTCCTATCTTTTCATACTCTAACCAGTTCTAAAGCATACAAATGCAATTGTTACTAGTTAATAGTTAATTTTAGCTCTGCGATATAGAGTAAAGATTTTGCTAACACTGCATAAAGTTTTAGTTTAATGATATAAAATATACAGTGAAAATAACTTGACTTTTGGTTTATTATATCTGACTGAGTTTAAAGTACATATATAACATGGTGTTGTATTTTTGATAAAAGATTAAAGGAATAACTTTATAAGCTAAAAATTGAAGCTCTCTTTAGTTAAATATGTTTTTATTATAAAGTTAAAATAGAAATTTTTATAAGCTGACTACTAAAGCTATCTTAGTTGAATATATTTTTATTATTTATAATTTTTTAGTTAAATATATTATTGTTATAAAGTTAAATAATTCTTGAAAACTGGCAATTAAAGCTTTTTGTAGTTAAATCTTTAATGCAATGTATTTTATAGGAGAGTTCTTGACAAAAACTGAAATCCTTAAGCCAGTACTTGTTATAGATGGCAATTGAAGCCATTTTTTAGATAATCTTTTATTGTACTTCTTTTATAGTTACACAACTTTTATACTATACTAAGATTGAAAACTGAATTTTTGATTATTGTATTGGATATAACGTTTTAATATATGTATGCAATGCTTTGTTATACTTGAACCATACAGTAAAAAAACCTTTTTTCATGACTCTTAAAAACTAATTATGAAATACAAATGGGATGTTATTTTTAAATTAAGCTATTATTTATCATACACCTATGATTTAAGATTATATAGTTCTATAATTAATTAAAACATATTGAGAGAGGATGGGATTGATCAAATCCCTTAGTTTTATAGCTAAGAAAAAGTGTTCCCCCCGACTAGTGCTAGCTTTCTACGTAGAGCATCTTAAATGCTGCTCTTCTCTCTTGCCAAAGGGTGCATAGAGAAACTAGAGTTAAACCCCAAATAGGGATAGTTTATTAGAATAGTTAATAACAGTTAGTGTTATTATAGATAGTAAATTAGTAGTTATTAAGTTTTCTTTGACATACATTTCTCAAGCAATTGGTAACCTGATTAACATTTGAATTGATTGAAAGAAGCATAAATGGCTCAACATTATAAATTTCTATCTTGGTATTGTAGGGGCATGAAAAACCCTATCAAGAGGCAACGAATTTCAAATTTGATATACAAAGAAAAGCCAAACTATTTTTTATAATTTTTATTCAAATCTATATAGCTCCTCCTCCCCTTCATTGGATGTTATTCAAAAATATTTGAAAGATATCAAATATAATATATCTTTAACACAAGATCACAAGACTTTAATGGACCAGCCAATTACAACAAAAGAACTTAACAAAGCCATTACCAACTCCAAATCCAACAAAACAGTAGGCCTAGATGGCCTCCCAAGTGAATTTTATAAATCATTTAAAGAAAAAATCTCTCCCCAATTGTTAGAAACATGTAATACAATCACGAAATCAGGAAAACTTCCTAAATCATGGACTCAAACAAAAATCATTGTAATACACAAAAATGGCAAGGATAGGCTAGAACCTGCCTCTTATAGGCCAATTTCCATCTTGAACCATGATTTTAATTTTTTTTCATCTATTTTGCATCTCATTTAAATAGAATAATAGAACACTATATACACCCGGATCAATCAGGTTTTATACCTCACAGGACAATAACTGACAATATTAGGAAAACATTGAATCTTATAGAATATGGAAAATCTAATAAATTGGAATCTATTATTTTTGCCCTGGATGCCGAAAAGGCTTTTGACAAAGTAGAAATCAGTTTTCTCCAAACAATACTGCGGACTATGAAATTTGGGGGTGGAAAAGACATTGTGGGTATTTTAGAAACTTGGTGGGATGAGGAAAATCAGTGGGATATGGTGATTCCTGGTTATAAATTATATCGGAAGGATAGGGGGGAAAGGTTGGAGGTGGGTTGGCTCTGTATGTCAGAGAGGGTATACAGTCCAGTAAGACTGAGAGGGTAAGAAAATTGGATTCGCTTCTGGAAATACTATGGATTGAAATAATGGGTCCAAAAGGAGGCTTAACAGTGGGAGTTTGTTATCGTCCACCAGATCAAAAGGTAGAGGAGGATTATAAAATGATGAATGAATTAAAGATAGCAGCTAGACGAAATAACTGTATTGTAATAGGCGACTTTAACTACCCACACATTGATTGGGTCAATATGAGTTCTAGTCGGGAAAAAGAGATTGAGTTTTTAGACACTCTCAATGACTGTGCTATAGAACAGATGATCACAGATCCTACCAGGGGAGAGGCGATCCTGGATTTGGTCCTAAGTAACACCCAAGACCTGGTGAGAGATGTAAAAGTGATTGCACCGCTTGGGAACAGTGACCATAATGTCATTGAGTTTAACATTTGTACAGATAGGGAGTTGCCCAAAAAGACTGATGCAACCACTTTTAACTTTAAAAGGGGTAACTTCTCTGGTATGAGGGGATATGTGAGGAAGAAATTGAAAGGAAGAGTGGAGAAGGTAAAAACCATTGGGGAAGCTTGGAGACTATTTAAAAAGACAATCCTAGAAGCTCAGAAAAAATATATACCACAGGTTAGGAAAGGCACAAATAGGTATAGAAAAAAAGCCTCCATGGTTAACAAATAAAGTAATGGAAGCTGTAAAATGTAAGAAGGATTCCTTTAAGCGGTGGAAAGCTAGTCTCAGTGAGGTTGATAAAATGGAACACAGACTATGGCAAATAAAATGCAAGTCTGTGATCAGGCAAGCAAAAAGGGAATATAAGGAGCATATCACAAAAAAACATAAAGGCCAACAATAAAACTTTCTTCAAATACATTAGAAGTACAAAACCAGCCAGGGAGGCAGTGGGGCCCTTGGATGACCAAGGGGTAAAAGGAGTAGTGAAGGATGATAGGGAAATGGCTGAGAAGCTGAATGCATTTTTTGCCTCTGTCTTCACTGTGGAAGATGAGAAGTGCTTGCCCACTCCAGAAGCATCGATTTCGGGAGGGGGTTTGAAAGACCTGAATCAGATTGAGGTGACAAGAGAGGAAGTCCTACGACTGATGGACAATTTAAAAACTAATAAATCACCCGGCCCGGATGGCATTCATCCGAGAGTTCTGAAAGAACTCACATGTGAACTTGTGGATCTCCTTACAAAAATGTGTAATCTTTCTTTAAAATCTGCCTCCATTCCTGAGGACTGGAAGGTAGCTAATGTCACTCCCATCTTTAAAAAGGGTTCTGGGAGAGATCCAGGAAATTACAGGCCAGTCAGTCTGACATCAATACCGGGTAAGTTGGTGGAAACTGTTGTTAAGGGAAGAATTAGTAGGTACATTGATGAACAAAAACTATTGAGGCAGACTCAGCATGGGTTCTGTAAGGGAAGATCTTGTCTCACTAACCTGTTAGTGTTTTTTGAGGGAGTGAACAAACATGTGGACAAGGGGGACCCAATAGATATTATTTACCTTGACTTCCAGAAAGCTTTTGATACAGTTCCTCATCAAAGGCTCCTAAGTAAGCTCAATAGTCATGGGATAAAAGGACAAGTCCTCTTGTGGATCAAAAACTGGCTTATAAATAGGAAACAGAGAGTGAGTATAAATGGGAAACTTTCTCAGTGGAGGGTGGTAAGCAGTGGGGTACCACAGGGATCAGTACTCGGTCCGATGCTTTTTAACTTGTTTATTAACGATTTGGAATTGGGAGTAAGCAGTGAAGTGGCTAAATTTGCAGATGACACGAAGTTGTTCAGGGTGGTGAAAACCAGGGAGAATTGTGAGGCACTCCAAAGGAATCTGTCGAGGTTGGGTGAGTGGGCGTCAACGTGGCATATGGGGTTCAATGTGGCCAAATGCAAAATGATGCACATTGGAGCCAAAAATACTAAATATAAATACACGTTGATGGCGTCTGAACTGGCAGAGACTGACCAAGAGAGAGATCTTGGAGTCGTGGTAGATAACTCAATGAAAATGTCTAGACAGTGTGTAACTGCAATAAGGAAGGCCAACGCTATGCTGGGGATTATGAGGAAGGGAATTGAAAACAAATCAGCCAGTATCATAATGCCCCTGTATAAATCATTGGTGTGACCTCATTTGGAATACTGTGTACAGTTCTGGTCGCCACATCTCAAAAAGGATATTATAGCATTGGAAAAAGTGCAGAGAAGGGCAACTAGAATGATAAAAGGGTTGGAACACCTTCCCTATGAAGAAAGGTTAAAAGGCTTGGGGCTCTTTAGCTTGGAGAAACGACAGCTGAGTGGTGACATGATCAAGGTTTATAAGATTATGAATGGAATTGAGCAGGTTGAGAAAGAAGTACTTTTCTCCCTTTCTCACAATACAAGAACTCGTGGGCACTCCATGAAATTGCTGAGCAGTCGGGTTAGAACAGATAAAAGGAAGTACTTCTTCACCCAAAGAGTGATTAACATATGGAATTCACTGCCACAGGAGGTGGTGGCAGCTACAAGCATGGACAGTTTCAAGAGGGAATTAGATAACCATATGGAGCAGAAGTCCATCAATGGCTATTAGCCACAGGGTATAGATGGGAACTCTCAGTCTGGGGCAGGTGATGCACTCTATTCTTGGTGCTGGAGGAGGCAGGAGGGCTTCTAGTGTCCTGGCCCCACTGCTGGACCTCCTGATGGCACGTGGTATATTTTGGCCGCTGTGTGACAGAGTGTTGGACTAGATGGGCCATTGGCCTGATTCAACATTGGCTTCTCTTATGTTCTTATGTTAGGTGGTGGATGAGTCGATATTCCCTGGGGGCCTTCTTAGGTACCACTCCCAATGGAGACACCCTTAGGTTGGGCACCGGAGGAGAAAAGTCGAAGAACCCTACTTTCCCTCTACCCCTTCTCAATTTTTGCTCTATATGCTCCATTCCCTTAATGGAATGTAAGTTAGGAGGCTAGTAAGATCTCCTGTCACCCTGATAAGGTATCCTAAATCCCAAACTAAATCCTTTTAACAAATGCCTGCATTCTTGCAACTTGAGGAATTCCTCAACCAATGCTGTAATACTGGTAACCTAACTGGGCTGGGACCCCTTATCAGGTGGGGGGTTAACTCCACCGCCACCTCCCTGATGCTTGCCTCTCTTGGACTCCATTGATGAAGATCTGCTCTTAGCCTTAGAACAGGCTAAAAGTGCAAGAGACCCATCACACAGGGGGAATTCATTCTGAAAGGTGCATGACTTCCTATTACATGTCCCTTGGGAGGTATACTCCCAGCATTGTTGAACTGCCTTTCCCTACCAGTATTGTCTTGGGTGCAGTGAAACACATGCCCATTATCTGATTGCTCTCCCCCAAAGAGAAGGGATGGGGATATGACCTGCAGCCACAGCTGTGGATGGATCTGGTCCCACCACAAAGCAGGATTCATGGCTGACCACATGCTGACGGCTTCATTGTATTGAAACCATGCTGGGCTTGCAAAATTGGTATAACCTTTATATATGATGTGCAAGTACTGTAACAAGGAGAATGCCCACCAAGGTTGATACTGCACTACAAGTCTTGCATAAAGAACCCCGGGTACCAATTGGCCCATGTCCTATCTACCCTGCGTCGCTTAAGGTGCTCCTTATCATGCTCATTGAGGTCCTCCTTGTCTTTTTTCCCAAGTTCCCTAAATAACATCCATGTATTCACCCCAAAGAATTTTGTCCCTAGTGGCTGTAGAGAGGTGGTCCCCAGGGGCCCTAATCCCCAAATGGCAGGGCTTCAGCTGGGACCATCTCATAAGTGAAACTCCACTAATTGGGGTAACCCCATCCAGCCCAATCACTAAACTGTGGCTGGAAGGATGGAGGAACATGCCCGCCCCATCCTGCTTGGGGCGGAACCATGGTAGAGAAAGAAGTACTTTTCTTCCTTTCTCACAATACAAGAACTCTTGGGCACTCCATGAAATTACTGAGCAGTCAGGTTAGAACAGATAAAAGAAAGTACTTCTTTACCCAAAGAGTGATTAACACATGGAATTCACTGCCACAGGAGGTGGTGTTGGCTACAAGCATGAATGGCTTCAAGAGGGAATTAGATAAACATATGGAGCAGAGGTCCATCAATGGCTATTAGCCCCAAAGTATAGATAGGAACTCTCAGGCTGGGGCAAGTGATGCACTGTATTCTTGGTGTCTTGGGGCGGGCAACAGTGGGAGGGCTTCTAGTGTCCTGGCCCCACTGCTGGACCTTCTGATGGCTCATGGTAGTTTTGGCCGCTATGTGACAGAGTGTTGGACTGGATGGGTCATTGGCCTGATCCAGCATTGGCTTCTCTTATGTTCTTATGGCCACCCACCTGACTGTGCAGTTGAGGCTGGACCCAACATGCTGTTGGTTTGAAGGATAGAAGACCCAGAGGCAGCACTCTGCCCTTCAGGTCCCCACAGCCAAGCAGGCAACTCCTGCTGTGTGTTGTCTGACTTACCTTCCTTCCGTGAAGGACACTTACACAGCTCCAGCTGGCCTGCTTCTATGCCTAGCTCCTGTGACCCAGCACTGCTCTGCTGTGCTTCCTCTTGTTCTACCGAAGTTCCCACCAGGTCCCCAGCAGCTGAAGACATACCACGTCTGTCCTCTGGTACAGCCAAATGTGCCAACACCTGCACCTGAAAAGACTTATTAGCAGCTTACCTGGTCCACTTAGCACCTCTCACCATCTCAGCCAAGGAAGGAGGCCTGCCACACTGCGTGCCTCAAGCTTTTCTAAAATGGCCACATTAATTGGGTCTTCCATCTCCTCATTCAAGGAGACCACAGTGACCACACTTTTGGGGGGCCTTTTACAAGTGGTGTTTGTCCTTTGAGAAGCCCTGACCCTTTTTGGGTGCCATGTCTGGGGAGGGGATGGCTTGCGTTGACCCCTTCTTCCAAACCCAGCTATTGCCCAGACATGGAGGGGCACAGGTTACCAAACATGGATCTAATCACCCACCTCCTAGCAATTCCCACAGATGGGGGGGATAAGCTGTTTTTTTGTTTTGTTTTGCTTATTTGCCCCCCAGAGGCCTGCAGACACCTACTCTCATGTCACTCACCTGACCTTAGGATGGGGGGACTGCCCACATGACACTCCTTCAGTGGGCCTGAAGATCTAGATCAGCAGCATAACACCACAGCCAAAGGCTGGACCTCGGTCACCCGTCCTTTGGCCACATAGGCCTGTTGCTGTGCTGTTGCTGCTGAAACCAGCCACACATGCCACAAACCTCAGACACGAGTTGGGACACGGTCAGCAGCCAGTCCTCACATGCTCAAAGCTCCAGAGGGCCTGAGTACAAGGTGGAAATGGGCTGGGCAGGGGCAGAGCCTGACCTATTAGGCTGGGCCCACTCTACCCCCACCCGTTGTGACGTGCAGCATCACAACACTGATGCCACCTCGTCACTCTTCTGAGGCATCAAAGCAGCCCCTGCCCCCCAGCAGCTCCATTGTGGTAAGCAAAGGAGTCATATTCTCTGCATTAGTTTTCCATTCATGTCCCTTCAGCTATTTTAAATTCTGGTAGAGAAACAAACAAACAGGTATGCATATTGTGTCTGTCTTTCCCCCTACAGAGGCTACAAATAGTCCAGAGAGTAGTTTTGTAAAGGGAAGCAGCAGGGGGAGTTAACCCCCTCTCCCGGTTCCATGGCCTCAATCCATATCTACCACATCTGCTTTTTAGAGCCAAGCACATCTTGGGAGATCCAATTATGGAACACCATGGTAAGCTGGAGCTAAGTCTTCTAGTTCATGAAGCTTACACAAGACTAGCAACAAGCAATCCAAATTCCAACAGGGTTATCTATCATGAACTTAAATTCTTTTCTTTCCAGGATATATAATTTATACCTGTACAACTATCATAAAGTCCTTGTTCCTTTTAATAAGCATCTGGATAAAATTTCTAGCTGCTGGGTTCACGTCTTTCAACCAGGATGTTTAATCTCCTTCAAAATTGTTGGGGCACAGGGGGGAAAAACCCTCCCTGTTTTATGTCCACTCACACATAAGAAAGTTGGGGGGAATTACCTATGTATCATTCAGGCCAAAGGAACCCTGAGAGCCGAAAAGCTTCATTTCTTCTTGTTCCCTAGTGCAAAGCTGGATAATATTGTTCAGCTGTCTGCACACTGGCAAGTGTCCAGTCTGTGGCCTCAGATTGCAGAAATGGTCTCTTCTTATACTTGCTTTCTAGCAACTGCCTTCTAGATAAAGTTTCCCAGTGATTCAATTCCCTACCAAAACAATGGTCACTTTAAAGTACCAAGAGAGCAGGACTTCAGTCCTGAGTACTCTATGATACTTTCCCTGCTTCTTATTGGCTGAAGGGACCAGCAACAGAAAGCAGATGTACTTGTAAAGTTTACAGTAAATTCTGTCTGCCTTTTTTCCAGCCAGTGAAGATGCAAAAGGAAACCTGACTTCTAGAACTCTGCAGGTTGGAGCAGATTTATTATTTGCTGTTCTTGCTGAGATCCAGGAAATACTCTAATTACTAAAGAGGTGTTGTTGTTTGAAAGCAGAGATATTTTTGCAGAAACGAGTGGATGTAACCAGGATTGCTGAATGGGATCACAAACAACCTAGGTTGTTATTGGTGAATTGCCTGCACATACAAATTTGCCATTCTGGATTAAACTGAACACTGTGTCTTCTCTGCCATGAAGCTGTGCTCTAGGAGATGCCCTAGACTGGTGCTTACAATTGCAGTGCTATTCTTAATTAAAGAGGTAAGAAACCCTGCCATTTTGAGAGTTATCCCTTTTAAAACATGCATGTTCCTTCAGGCTGATATTTCAGCATGCACAAATGGTGTGACATTTCCACAAACAGTGCTTATGTAACAGCATGTTAGTGTCATGCATAACGAAGATTTTACCAGACTTTACATGGTATGTAGTCTCTGCCTCTTGACCTTTCCAGGTCAAGCATTATTGCTGGTTTTTCTTGTTGCATTTGTAGATAGTATAAGTTTGATTCAGATTTTCCTTGTGTGGGTTAATTAACATCAGCACTGATTTTACTTCTATTTTGTAATTTTACTAGGTAAACTATTATTTATTAATTTAACTTCATTCTTCTCCACCTGGTATACACACACACCCCTGATTTCCATTTTAAAAGGATCTTACTTTTCAGATGAGTCTTCAAACATTAGAAATTCTGTGTTAATATTGTTTATTTAGTTCACTGCTGTGACTTTCCTCTGAGTTTTAGACTTTCATTTAAAATCTAGCATGTTTACAGATCATCAACAAATATATGCAGAATAACTAAAATTATTCCACTGCTTAACCACCACTCTTTTTATAGCCACACTCATGCATCTGAAAATCTGAAACCACTTCTTGAACAGTTGTATCATTCAGAAAACTCTTCAGTTTGCAAACTTTGCAAAGCTGATTTTTATGTCAGGAACAAATTAATGCCTCCATTCATCTCAGACTGACTTTAAAGACTGGACTTCAACCAGACCTGTGCATAATGGAAGAATTTCAGTACAGATAAACAGCCTTTACAATTTTGTGATTCAGATAAGACTGTCTAAAAAAGTTAGTCAACTGTCTAAAAACGTTATTCGACCATGGTCTATATATCTCCCCATATAGTAGAGATACTGTCATATTTATTTCATGCAGTTAATAGTCCTGCAAGAGGAGTATTAATAGGAAGCATAATGGCTTTTGTGTCAGTCCACTGTGAGTTGCATAATCAGTCCCTTTAACATCATCATGGTGTCACAAGTTGACCTGAGACATTTTGATTCAGTAGGATTATCACATACCAGTTGTATTGTTAGGTGTCACACTATTCTATTGTGGCAAGTGAAGAAATATTCCTGTGTTTCTATGCCCTTTTTGTGATGTTCAGGATGACACAAACAGCATAGAAAGAATTACTGTAATACAGCTGCAGGAAATTTATCACAAGGATTGAACTTGCAACACTGAAAGATCTCTCAGCCTGAGACAAGATGCAACAAGCAGGACTGTAAAGATGCAGATCATCAACTTGCCAAGTCTGCAAGGTGATAGTGCATTTGAATTGTTAGATGTCCTTTATAGATCCATCATGCTGCTGTAAACATCCAGTGTGGAAGGCAATTGAAGCAACACACGTTAGCAAGACCAGGCTTTGTATACTTTGAATTTAGCTATAAAAAGAGAAATACAGCTCTAACTTTTGGAAGTGGCTAAAGAAACAGTCTGGGGGAGTTAAGGGCTGCTATTACTTTTGGGGAATCATGCTACTTTGAGAATAGGGTTCCCTGCTTTCTTCCCACCCATTTATTTTTACAACATTTATGCCCCACCTTTCTGCCCTCACAAGGGCCACCAAGGTGGCTAACAAAACACATATAGAAAAATAACTTTTTAAACCATTAAAACCAACCAAAAAACAAAAACAATGCATAATTAAAACATTAAAAACCAAAACTAAAAAGCATACAAAGACATAAAAGCAACAATTAAAACAGTGGGCAGGAAAAAGAGATCACTGAGAGTACTCCTAATTAAAAAAAAAAGTCTTCACCCACTGGCAGAAGGTGGCAATAGAAAAGGACAGACAAATATTCCTGGAGAGATAGTTCCAGAGATTTGGAGCCGTTACTGAGAAGGCCCTCTTCTTGGTTGCCATCTGCCTGACCTCAGAAGGCAAGGCCACCTGAAGCAGGGCCTCCAAAGGTGACTGCAGTGGTATGGTAGGTTCATAAGATTCACCTACTCAGCCTCTAGATTTGTAAACAAGCACCAGCACCCCACATTTCTCCAGTGTTCTGTTTTCCCAAGCAAGCAAACACTGCAAAGCTGTTCTGGATCTTCTAATTGCTCAGTGAAACAAGAAATGCAAAATGGTATAAAGCTGCTGCATAGCACAGAACTAATTACATAGGATGTGCTGGTATGGAACTTTGGGCAACATGATTGTACAGCATCCTGTCACAGCTGGTATTAATTTTTTTCATAGTAGAAAGGCAGATGCATCAGCATCCTTAGTTTCCCCAAAACACTATTGCTACTGCTCAGTGCCAGAAATGTTTTTAATAGCCTAGTCCTATGCATGTTTATTCAGAAATAAGTCCTGTTGATGTCAGGGACATATGTGCACATAGGATTGCTGCATAAATATGGCTCCAATATTATATATATGTGTATATATATATATATATATATATATATATATATATATATATTTGGAAGAATACACAGCTGAAATGGAATAAGTGAGATAAAAGTTCTGTGCAGGTGACTGGTCTGTGCAGAGATATATGCATGGAGAGAGGATCATGATCACACCTGCTGACCCTGCCTAATATTGCATTTGATCTCCACATGTTTGTGGAGGTGCCTATGTGCCTAGAGCTATGTCCTGATGTTTGTTCAGAGCCTACATAGGTTAAGGTGTACACATGTACGTCCCTGTGCAAACGTTGTCGCAACCCCATGGAAATTGGGTGTGGCCAGTTGGCCATCAATGAACACAGTCCAGAACCCCTTTTACCTCTACCATCTATAAAAGCTTTATTTTCCATTAAAATGTTTAGGACTAGGTTGTACATCCAGAAGCAAGTTCATAACAGCTGTGGATTAGATAGACCAGGTGGCTGGTTTCCTCACTGGATAAAAAAATGTGGAAGGTTCTCTAATGATGTCACCATCAGCTGCCAGTGGATATAATTGTCAATCCCAGGGGTCTTTTTGGGGGGAGTGCACCGGAGCACAGCTCCGGCAGCTCAGGAGCCAAGCCCCACCCCCAGCTGGCATTCCGGGAGTCTTTCAGGCAGCCGAATCTCAATTTCAGCTCTGTTATATCCTATGGGTCATTGAAGTCAATGGTGAAAACATAGGGTATATTCTGGGGGCTGGAGGGGAGGAGTTTGAGGGAGAGGCTCCAAACTCACAGGTTAGCCGATGGAGCCTCTCCCCAAGATACCCTCCAAGTTTCAAGAACATTGGACTAGGGGGTCCAATTCCCATTCCCTCCATTGTTCTCTATGGTGGGAAAAAGTTACTTTTTTCCCATGGTGCTGTTAGTAGCTCTGGGGGGGAGGGGGTTTGAAGGAGAGGCTCCAAACTTTCAGGGTACCTTTGGGAGCCTCTCCCCACATACACTCCCACATCTCAAAGCAATGGGACCAATAGGCCTAATTCTATGGGCACCCAAACAGGTTACCCCCATTACCTCCATTGTTTCCAGTGGGGAAACCCAGCCAGTAGCATTTAAGGCAGGCAAGCAGGCAGTACTAGCAGTCAGACTATCCCAGAGAATCTCAGGGAAAGTGAACTATCTTGGGAGGTGCTTGTTTGCCTTGAGAACAAGTGGCACACTCCAGAACAAGTGGCACTGTGGCAGTGCAACCTGTTTGGGTGCCCATAGAATTAGGCCCATTGATCCCATTGCTTTGAGACATGGGGGTGTATGTGGGGAGAGGCTCCCGAAGGTACCCTGAAAGTTTGGAGCCTCTCTCTCAAATCCCCTCCCCCCCAGAGCTACTAATAGCACCGTGGGGAAAAGTAAGTTTTTTTCCCATCATAGAGAACAATGGAGGGAATGGGGGCAACCTGTTTGGGGGCCCATAGAAATGGACCCCCTGGTCCAATGTTCTTGAAACTTGGTGAGTATCTTGGGGAGAGGCTCCAAAAGCTACCCTGTGCGTTTGGAGCCTCTCCCTCAAACCCCTCCCTCCAGCCCCAGAATATACCCTATGTTTTCACCATTGACTTCAATGGCCCATAGGATATAATGGGGCCGAATTGCCGCCGAATTTCTTTCATTACCTCCTTTCCTTCTCTCCTTTTCCTCTTTCCCTCCTTCTTCCCTTCTCTCTTTCTTTCTTTCCCGCCTTCTTCTCTTCTCTTTTTTCCTCCTTTCCCTGTTTCCCTCCTTCTTCCCTCCTTTCTTTTTCTTTCCCTCCTTCCTTCCTTCTTTCCTTCTCTCTGTTCTCTCTCTTTCCTTCCCTCTTTCCTCCTTCTGTGGCCCAACTCTAGTGAGAAGGGGTTTACACTTTAAACCCCTTCTCTCTTAGCTCCCCCACCCAGGCCAGCTGGGGAAGGGAAGGGGAGGCTTTTGAAGATTCCTCCCCCCTTTTGCTTCCCGTTCTGACATCACTTCCGGTGATATCAGGGGGCATGGCATATTCTAATAGCCTAATAGCTCATTAGCATACCATATGCTAATGAGCTCCTGCAGCTCTTTTTCTACGAAAAGACCCCTGGCCAGGTCTACCCATACAGTGGAAAGGGATGGGTAAACCTGTTCTCCAGGGGCTAGGTCTATTAATATGAAAAGGAGTGGGTAGAGCTATTCTCTGCAGGCCAGGTCTACCAATATAGTAGAAAGGGAAGGATAGACTTGTTCCTTGGAGGCCTGATCTACCCCACAGAGGACATTCTCCATAATGAAATTTGACTTGATTCTGTTTTCTCTTATAATGTTTAAATTATTCTCAAAATATAGTGTAAATATAGTTTAAAAGAATACATTCTGAGATTTTTACAAGTTTATGGAAATAATATAAAAATCTAATTTATGTGATAGTCAAATGTAGACTCACAACTTTAATGTTACTAGCTTTTTACGCTTATGAGGCAGAATTTTTGCTCACAAGACTGTGCAGCTTAGAAAAAACATTGTCTAGTACTAGGGGGTTAATGAGATGTGAAGCTGTGGATTGGATATAATGGTACAGTTCAGGGGTCAACTGTACTTAAGCATCTTGAAAGTGAGAATTCTTGTGGGCACATGATACTTCTCATTAAGGAGTCCTACATTCAGTCAGTTTCTTTATTAAAGACTTCCTGGGAGATTTATGAATGCCACCTTAATTTATATCCTCAAAGAAAGCCAGTAGTAAATAAATAGCATCCATTCTGTTTAGTGTTCAGTACTGTGTAATGTTTACCAAGAAGTTGAAGGATTTTTCTTGATGTATTTTGTTTCACATTCTTACAGAGCATGATTGATAACATATGCACACTCTTACCTTGTGCCTGGCCTTTACTTTTAATCTGTAGCTGAACTGGGAAGTGAGAGAACTGCAGCTTTCCCCCCCCAGTCCTGTCATCCATCTCCTTCCCCTGTCATGGCACACAGGGGAATAGATAACACAAGGAAGGAAAGAATGGGTGGGAATTGAAAAGCACATTTTTAGGCATTGGGGGTATATTCTACAGGTTGCAACCATGCAACTTGGCATTATTTTTGGTATGCTAAAAAGAAATTCATGAATGGGTGTTCAGAGCATATTTGAAAAGGCACATCAAAGGCACACACTCCAGAAGAAAAAGCTGTTCAGAAGGAATACCTAGAAGAAAGTACACAGCAAGAATTAACGTTAAGAAATATCTTCCGGGGGTGGGGGGTGGGCTACGACCAGTGGTGGTTGGTAGCCATTACCTACAGCTCACTGTCTGTTCACTCTTAATTTATTATTTTCAACCCTTTTGAAGTTATTTCAGATTCTGAAAACATGCCTCTGAGGCAAGATAAGAAGGAGAAGCAGAAGGCAAAGCAAAAAATGGATAATATACCTTCTTTGACAGAGTACTGAAGCCAAAGCTGGAACCTCCTTGTTAAATACTGAGCGGCAGGCAGCTGAGGATCTCGGCATGTCCCATAGCCTTTCCTGGGTGGTGGAGGAGGGAGTACTGGTAGCCCGCCAGGAAGACTGACCATCACAGCACATGGGGCAAAAGCATCTGTGGGGTCTGGTGGTCTGGTGCCAGCAGGCCCAGCAGGGGCTTGTGGTCTGTTACTATGGTGAATGGCCACCCATCGAGATAGTCATGGAGCTTCTTCACCCCCACCACAACAGCCAGGGCTTCCTTGTTAATTTGTGCATAGTTGTACTCGGCCGAAGACAGAGTGTGAGAGTAGTAAGCCATGGGGACCTCCCGGCTGGCCAGCAGCTGATGTCCAAGGACAGCCCCTACCCCATATGGGGAAGCATCGCAGGCAAGGATGATTGGCAGTGCCTCATCAAAGTGGGCCAGGACAGTGCTGGAGGTGAGCAGCTCCTTGATGGTCCGGAATGCAGTGGCTTGTTTCTGGCCCCAAATCCATGGGTCCTTTTTGTCGAGGAGGCAGTAAAGTGGTTCCGTGATCGCAGATTTATGGGGCAGGAAAGAATGATAGAAGTTCAGAAGCCCAAAGAAGGTCTGGAGTTCCAGCTTGGAGATGCCATCATCGATGCCTCCGCATCTTGTCTGGGGCCAGATGGATGCCCTCCACTTTTATGGAGAATCCCAGGAACTCAACCCACAGCACCCCCAGGAGGCATTTCTCCCACTTAACCTTGAGGCTGGCCGATTGGAACCTCTGCAGGGTGGTGTACAGCCTTCTGGTGAAGTCCTCATCTGTGGGTGCAGCAATCAAAACATCTTCGAAGAAGGGGTGTACCCCAGGAATTCCTTTAAGGAGAGAGTCCATTAGGTTCTGGAAAATCCCCAGGGCTACACTGACCCTGAACTGTAGCCACTGCACCCAGAACATGCCCCTGTGCGTAACTATAGTCTGGGCCTACGCAGTCGCATCATGTACCAGGAGCTGCTAGTAGGCCTGAGTGAAGTCCAGTTTTCTGAAGATCTTGGCACCCGCCAGAGAGGCCAGGACTGACTACCGGAACCAGGTAGGAGTGGTCCTGCAGCGCCTTGTTTATAGTGCATTTGTAGTTTGCGCAGACTTCCCCGTTGGGCATCACGGGCGTCACAATTGGGGGTTTCCCAGAGGGCATGTGGAACTGGCTCTAAAACCCCTTGGGCCACTAGCCAATCAAGCGCCACATCTATTTTAGGCTTCAATGCGAATGGGACGTGCCTTGCCATATGGGCCACACATCTCTGGGTTGAGCTGTAGTGAGATGGGAGGTCCGGTGTAGTGACCGAGCGTCCCATCTGCTGGGAACCAGGCCAGTCCCAGAAGACTTGTGTGACTGCCTTCCACCACCAGTAAGTCCAAAAGTCCATCAAAATTCCGGTACTGTATCCGGAACTTGTCCACCCCTCTCACAGCCACTTCGTTCTGTTGGAAGTCCCACAGGGTGAAACCAACATGCCTAAGGTTCCCCCCCCAACTTGGAAGAGTCTCCTAAAGGTGTCCTCTGAAATTATGGAGAGAGGACCCTGTGTCAAGCTCCATCATGCAAGGGTTTCCCTCAGTTAGGACAGTCACTGTAATTTCATCAGGCGTGCCCTGGGGCAAGTTCAGTACCTGTTGCTGTTGGATGGAGGTGGTGTGCAATTCCACAGTGTGCATGGCTGCCGGGGTTGCTGTTGGTCACCTCCGGTTTCCCTTGGCACAGCAGGCTTGGGTGATGTGGCTGACCTTCCCGCAAATCCTGCATGTGGTGTCCCAGAACCGGCAGGACCTCCGCTTGTGGGGTTCCCCACAGCTGGTGCATGGTGTCGATGATGGTGGTGTAGACAGGTGAGACTTGCATTGTGTAGGATGCTGGCGTTGCAGGACCTCTTGTTCTTACTCCTTGGATGTGTTCACGTGGTGCACCATGGTGGTAGGCCTCCACGATGATGACAGGCTGTTTGCTTGCTGGACTTTCTGTGGTGAACTGATCAGTGACCTCCACGGTAAGGGCTATTTCCATGGCCTCCTTGAATTTGGGATTGCTCTTGGCGAGGAGCTTCCTTTGAATCCACTCATCCCTCAGGCCACAGACCAGCCGGTCACAAATCACATCCTCAAGGTCATAGAAGTTGCAGTGCCAGGCGATCCATTGGAGAGCTGTCACAAAAACTGATTGATTCATTCACGGCCTGGTTCCTTGTGTGGAATGCGTGACAGGCGGTGATGATGGATGGTTTTGGAGAGAAGTGTTCCTTTCGCTGATCCAAAATTATTTTGTACTCAGTGTCCTTGAGTTCCACAGGAGCAATCAGTGAATGGGCTATCTTGAAGGTTGAGCAGCTGCTGACTCAGAAGAAGGTGGCGTGCTTCTTTGCCGCCACCTCGATTCTGGAGTATCAAGTATCATTGGCTGAATACAGGCAAACTCTGTGTGGAATATAAGCAGGTGATTTACATAGCTTTTGACCAGGCATCTGGTAAGCAGCTGCTGGCTGTTTTAAATAAATCACCAGGTGAACTATGGGAGAAGACAGATAACAAAAGGAAAACAAGATCACCTCCCACTCCATTTAAGGCAACCAGAATCTGTTGTTCTGAAGACAGTGAAGAGTCCGATGAACATATAAACTCCTATTAAACAACAAGTATTCATGTTTTTCTCTGAGGACTGCCCTTGTTATATCTGAAAAAGGGTGATGGGGTAGCGGCGAGTAAATGCAGGTATGTGCCCTCTCTTTAACAGTCCTCGGGTGAAAGGTTAAGTCCTTTCGGTCCATGGGCCTCCCTCAGACTGAACTCAGGTTCAAAGAAGAATAGAGTAAGAAGTACTATGATTGGTTTTGAGCCTGTGTATTTTCTTTTAATTTTGTGGTTGTGTTGAAAAGTTTTGCCTAAAAAACTTAAAATGCAGCATAGGTTAATACTGAGAAGATAGAAGAACTGAAGAGATAAAAGAAAGAAAAGAAGCTTTTATTGTAGATTATTTAAGCAATTAAAAATGTATATGTACATCTATCAAAAAAACAAAAGAAGAAATTGTGATGTAAGAAGTATGTATATATTACTAGCTAAAATTGTAATTTTTATTTGTAATTCCGTTCTTCAATAAAACAAAATGCAAGAAAAAGAAAAAAAGAAATCTCTTCCCTTATATGGGTCTTCTCCTGCAGACTGCATCTTCTATGGTTGCATTTTATATTAAAAAAGGAAACATCAGGAAAAGGCAGCATGCAATTTAACATGATGTATGATTTAGCCCTGAGCTAAAAAAATATCTGCAGGTTCACTCTTAAGTTTTCCTTGAAAGGTCCTCACTAGGGTCTGTTTTCTTATTTGGGTCTATTGGACCTGGAAAATATCAGTATTCCTGAATACCAATATCAATTTTGTGTTGGGATTTGGGTAAATATTTTGGAAACTTGAATTTATTCAGCTCCATTATACCCTTCCCCACAGGGTAAAATGTAGAAAGGATTTAAACTTTAAATGCTTGCTGAGTTCACTTGCTGAGTAGCGTAACTCAATGAGTGAACTCAGAAGGCATTTAAATAGACCATTATCTCTTTAAATGCCTTCTAGCCATGCCCAAATAAAAGCCAAATAATATCAGTTTTTATTTGGATGTGGCTATTTCAGTAGCTGTTTTTGGCTGAATAAATACCAAAAAAATACCAATCAGATACTTTTTGGTTATTTATTTGGCTTGCACACACCCCTAGTCCTCACTACTAGCTCTTTGGCTCCCTGTTTGTATTGAATCCAAGTTGGGTCTGCTAAGTTCAGGGAGCATGTCTTTGATTTTTTTTAAATGTCATTTTAATGCCTTGTTTCTTAAGAAAAAGTTCATTGACCAACAAGTCTCCTCTCATCGTTTACATTTGGGAAGGGCGAGGCAGAGAGGGGGAAGGAGTAAAAAATCCATTTGGTTTGAATCTATTCCATAACAAAGAATTCCTTTCTCACGGCTCTTGAAAGTAGTCTTGTCCTGAAGATCATCAAGTGACTCTTTGCACTCCCAGCGCTTGAAACATTAATTAACCTTCTACGTTTTTTTCTGACCAATTCTAAAAAAGTATAAGTGGCCTGAGCTGATGTAACAAGAGAGATGGGTAGAGAAAGTAGTTACCTCTTTCAGATTTGGAAGTGTTGCAGTTTTTGTCTCTTCTAAAGTAGATGGGCACTGACCGGGGTAGCCCAGGCTAGCCCGATCTCATCAGATCTCAGAAGCTAAGCAGGGTCGGCCTAGGGTAGTACTTGGATAGGAGAACTCCAAAGAATACCAGGGTCATGATGTGGAGGCAGACAATGGCAAATCACCTCTGAACACCTCTTGCCTTGAAAACCACCTCCTCCAAAGTGTCCCCAGAAGAATGCTGAGATGAGCTGATAACAACTTGCTGGTGATTGCTGGCCCTAGGGAGGTCCAGCTGTCCTCAACTAGAGCCAGGGCCTTTTCAGTCCTGGCCTTGATCTGGTGGAACTCTCTGCCACACAACATCAGAACCCTGTGGGATCTTAAACAATTCCTCATGGCATATAAGGCAGAGATGTTTCACCAAGCTTTTAGTTGAGGGCAGCAACAGTTGAAACAGGTACCCTCCTTTTTCTTCCTATGGTCCCCACATCCTCTGCCCTGCTGCTCAGATAGCAATGTAGCCAGCAGAAGGGGTTTATATTACCATCTGGACTGGTTGATTTATTAGTGCATTGTGATAACATTATGCTGATTATATTTTAATTGTTTTTAAGGTTGTAAATCACCCAGAGCCCGCATGTGGTGTTAGCTGATTCATAAATTTAATTAATAATAATAATATATAAATAACACTGCACAACCAATCACCCCACCTTAAAGAAAAGGATGCTTGAGAGGAGACGGATAGAGAGTAACAAGTGGAGACCCGCAAGAAACTTGCAGGATGGTTATCTCATCCCTCATACCTTTGCTTCCTCTGCTCACGCCCTACCTCTCTCACACTATATCTCCCCTCTGCTCTCCCTTTCCTTACTCTGTTTCTGCTCCATGCATGTGACTTCCTCCCTCTTTCTGACCTGTCATCTTTCTCTTTGTTTTTCTGCCTCCCCACTTCATCACTCTTTCTCTCTTTTTCTGCCCCCACCCCATCAAATCTTTCTTTCTGCCCCATCACTCTCCTAGCCTCCTATCTGCTTCCTCCCCGCAGAGCAGCAGTAGCAGTGGTGGCAGTGCTCTCAGCCACCCACCTGCTCCCTCTCCCCCCCACAGCAGCAGTGGCAGCTCTCTGGGAATCACAACGGATCTCCCAGCTACAGAGATCAATTCGCCTTAGGGCTGCCAGCTCCAGGTTGGGAAATTCCTGGAGCTTTGGGGGTGGAGCCCTGGGTCAGTGAGGCTTGGGGAGGCAAACAGCCTCAGCAGGGTATGATGCCATAGACTCAACCCTCCAAAACAGCAATTTTATCCGGGGGAACTGATCTCTGTCTCCTGGACAATAGAATTGCAATTCTGGGTGATCTCCAGTCCTCACCCAGAGGCTGGCAATGGTGGTTCTCATGGAGGAAATGGCTGGAGGGTGGAGTCTATGGCATTACACTAGTCTGAAGTTCCTCCCCTCCTCAAATCCCACCCTATCCAGACTTCACCCCTCAAATGTCCAGGGATTTCCCAACCTGGAGCTGGCAACCCTGTTTCCTTCCCACGCAACAGCCCAACCTACCTTTATCTGCCTCTCTGTCTTCTGCTTTCCATCTCCACCCCCCAACCTTTACCTAGGGAAATTAAAGTCTTTCTCCACAGTGGGGACCAAAGCAGCTTTCATTATTCCCTCCTCCTTTTTATCTGCACAACAACCTTGTGAGGTTGGTTAGGTTGAAATATGTGACTGGTCCAAAATCATGTAGTCAGCTTCCATTGCAAGATGGTGATCTGAACCTGGGTCTTGCAGACCCTACTTTGAAGCTCTAACTGCTGCACCTCACTGGCTTTCATACGGTGGCTGCTGATGAATGCTGGCAAGCAGCCGAGGCTAGGTGAGTCATGCAAATCAGGGGGGACCTGGCAACCCTAGACTGCTGCCAGACCTAGAGTTGCCAACCTCCAAATGGGAACTGGAGAGCCCCCAGAATTACAACTGGACTCTAGACAGCAGAGGTCTGTCTCCCTGCAAAAAATGGCTGCTTTGGAGTGTGGATTCTGTGGCATGATACCTAGCTGAGGCCTCTCCCTTCCCCAAATCCTGCCCTCCTTACACTCCACCCCAAAACCTCTAGGAATTCCCCAGCCTGGCCCTAAGGCTCCCTCCCTCCCTCCTCCAAGGCCGAAAGAAGCCTGGGAAGGGCCCTTCCCCTACCCTTTTACTGACAGAGCCAGTGAGAAGCTTCCCCCCACAACGTTCTAATCTCTCACCATTGATGCCTGGAGTTAGGTCCCTGCAGAGGCCATTTCAAAAGGGTTTGGGGGAATTCAACCATTCCTGAAGGGATTTTTTCACTTTTTGGATTTTTCTACAAACCCAGGAAGTCTACTGACTACGTAGGAAAAGCTGTTGGGGGAGAGTGAGCCCCCTGTTGGTGGGAATAGGTATCCGCACATTTTGGCAATTAGAATAAGGATAACAAGGTCTCAGTTTATTACTCTCAGCATTCCAGAATTAAGAAGGGTCCATTTATACATCAGTATCCAATTTTGCTTCACTTTGTTTCCCCTCAGAATTAAATCCAAACAAATGGTAACCATATGAACTAAGCTTTTTATTCTTGTTTGGTCCTTGCATCTGTTAAACATCTTCATTATGTTGTATGCTAATTTGCTGCTCACTCTTTACCTATATGTATGGATTGGTAACTTGCATTTCAATGTATCTGAAGAAGTGTTTATGCACACGAAAGCTTATACTTTGGATAAAACTTTGTTGTCCTAAAGGTGCCACTTAACTCGAATTTTGTTCTAGAAAAACAACAGGAGGAAGCTCTAGCTTTGTCCCTTGCTTTTGACACAGCCGGCCAGCAGGTTAAAAAGCAAGCAGACAATTTCCTCCTGAATTGCTGATAAGCCTAGGTGTGTGATGTGACTGCCATCCATTCTAGAGGCAGCAGAATGTATTTCCAAAAAATTAGAGAACTTTTGACTTTCAGTCAGCTGTCCAAATAGGGTAGAGGATGATAATGTGAGTCCTGAATGATACTTGGATGGAAAACAGGAAAAGATAGCTCTATTCATATTCTGTGCTTATCTAGAAAAATTTAGCAACCAATCCAGGAACAGAGTTTCTGGCTCAGTGAAGCCAAGACAGTCATATGTTGTGTTTCCCTGCCAGTACATAGACCTCTGCCAAGCTGCCAGCAACTCAAGTCACCACATACGTGGGAAGGGCATTAACTCTCCGCTAAATGAAAAAATAGATTTTCCCTAGAAAGCGTCTCTGTATAGGCAGCCATTTAAGAGGATGTTTTGGCATATAGTAAAAAAGCTGGACCTGACAATTTGAGCAATTGTTAAAAAGCAAGTAATTTCCCATTTTTGGTTAGGGTAATGGCAAATGTTCTTTAGTTATTTCAAATTAAAGAGTTCCAACTGTTTAATTTGAAATAATTTAAATGACCCCTATCATCAACAAAAGCTGCTGAATCCACAATCCCTTTAAGTCAAAGTTGTGGAACTAATGTGCTACAGCCTTATTTAAGTCAACAAAACATATCCACCATAAAACTGACTTGATCTAACAGTTATTGCTGTATTCCGAAGGAAGTCCAGCTGTTATGTATTGAGCCTAAGTCATCCCTCAAGGTGTACCTGGAACTGGTTGAGCTTGTTACTCTAGAACAATAGCTCATCAGGATCCTGTAGCAGACCAATAGCTAAGTAGTGTCATGTAAATAGCCTATCCTTGGGAGTGTGTGTGTGGGGCGTTTGCATGCTTTATAAGCAGGGCTCAAGCCTTGCTGCTTGTCTTTTAGTATGCCTGAAATCACTTAATAAACTAGAGCTGATTCACTGCAATGCATCCAGAACCCATTATATAACACCAGCCATTTTAGTTCTTTCCCTGCTTCCCCTAGGAAATTGATTCAGGTATTTTTCCTTGATAGTATTGTAACAAACAGAATCCTAAATGGAAAATTTAAACCAAAAACTCTGCTCATCTACTTCATTAGTCAATGGTGTTTTCCAGTGCTGTCTTAATTTAGCAGTGTAAAAGGCAATGTCACAGCACACATGCATAAAAGAGCTAAAAGAAAGTTTACTAAGAAACTAGGAAGGGTTACATAAGAGGATGAAGTCAATAAAACAGTCTACATCTTCCGAGTAACTGTCTATGCCAGGATGGATTCTCACATCTGATCTTAGAAGAAAGGGAGGAAGAAGAAACCCGCCAAAATGCTTATGTGCAAAACATCAGGTAACATCACCAAACTATTGCTTAGCCACTGACTAGGCTAAGGGTCTCTTCATTATGAATAAGACCTCCTTGTCTTCTGCAGGAAATACATGCATGACCATTCATTGGTCCTAAGATAAGAATTAGCATACATAAATAAGCTGGTTAACTCTTTCATCACATCAGGGAGAGAACTTGCAAATATCTCAACATCCAGACTGCAGCTACCTTTTTTCTTCATTGTCATAGTGCTTCCAATGATCGCACTACTGGTGCAATCAGTTCACACTAATCTTTTTTCTTTAGTCTTTCCCTGCCAGGCTTCCATCCTGCCAGATTCACATTTGAGTAGTGTTTTTCCACTCCCCCCATTTTTGTTTTGCACATGCGCTGAAGCACTGCAGCCAGCCTCAAGGAGACATGAACTTTGAGGATCTCTGAATTTCATGGATTTCAGGCATGCCTTTTTATCTGACCCTACACCTCCAAACCCAATACATTTGGGTTTCATTTCGATATGGTGACTTAGGTCCTAGAGATTTTCAAACATTTCTTGAGCATGACTCGCTACAAACTTTACAAGTTTGTTTAAAGGTTTTAAAAGATGTAAAGGGTTAAAAGTGTGTTGGCAAGAGTGCCTGGCTAGGTTGGGGGTTCAAATTATCACTCAACCATGAAGTTCCCTGCGTGATTTTGGGCCCTTCACCCTCTTGATTTCACTTGCCTCACAGGATTGTTGTGAAGCTTAAATGAAGAAGCAGAGAACAATGCTTTCTTCCATGAAATAATTTGAGGAAGTGTAGGATAAAGTTTTTAATAGATAGATAATGGCAATTGAAAGCTGTGTGTGTAACAGCTGTGGGTCCTACTAATGAACTCTGGAAAATGTGATTCTGTCACAGTAGTAAAGAAGATTCTGAACCACCTCTAAGAACTATATTTCCCACAGTTCTTTGAGGTAAACTAATAAAACATATATCTTTTTATGTTTATATTGGTGGAATAGATAGGCCTTAAGCGTGAAGACGGCTATGTGTACGCTTTCACAGTTCCACATTTTCTAGCTTTCCCTTTGCATGCATAGTTGGAAGGTATTTGGTATAAAAATAAGGGCAGCTTCAGGGGTCATTTGGAGCAGGAGTGCGCAGGAGCAGAGCTCCAGCAGTTAGAAGCACAGGTGGTGGTGGCAAACCCCGCCCCCAGTTCCCAGCAGGAGTGTGAAGAAGCATGTGTAGCATTCCTCCTGGGTGAGGAGGAGACAGAATACGCCCCACCTCTCCTTTCCTCCCTCCCTCCAGCCCTGGCTCAGCTTCTGCCTCCAGCAGGTGGCCCGCCAGCCAGCCGCTCCCCCTACATCACCCAAGCCCAGCAAGCCCGGCTCCTGCCTCACCTGCCAGAGCTCCCCACCTGGCCGCAGGCAAAGACACAGCTGAGGCACCTCACTCCTCTGACTTAGCGGCCTCTGAGTGAAGGAAACAATGTGGTATCATGGCTTCACTGCCAGGGGCACTGTGCCACTGCTGGCCATCTGAGATGGGTGCATTGGAGACCTTGAGCTCACCTCTGCACCTTGGAGGCGGTGGCGATGGGCCATGGACATGAGGTGCTGCGCTCCTCTCCTTTCCGCTGGGGAGCCAAATGGGAACACCCTAGTGCCAATTTCTCTTGGGAAGCGCTCTTGGAGTTGGTGTTCTTGGCCATCAAGAACCTCTGGTGGGTTGCCTTGGCACCCTCGGAGGCGAGAGGAGAGTGTAAAGGTGAGGTTGGTCTAGCCCAGGTGCACTACACTCGGTCTGTTCTGAGAGAGGCATGAAATTGTATTTGAATTTACAGTAGCCCAATGGAGAGGGAGGCTTCCCATTGGTTTTAGGTAATTATTGGCAGTGGTTAATAATGAATTATTTATAGATCTGCAGTAAAATAGAGTTCTTTTTTCGGGAGGGGGAAGGATTATTTATGTAACCTTGATGTCAGCATATAAAACCCCTGTCTCATGTTGTTAATTCCTAGGTTTATCTGTTTTGCCCCCACCCAGATGGTTTTATCATGATGAGTTAGTTCTTCTTTTACCGACCTCATGATCTGGATGACAGTCTGAAGTGGAGTTATAAGTACATTTATTTTATTCTGTGTCTCTTAAGGCCATTTGTTGAAAAACTTTGGACAACTTGACTGTATCAGAGTTTCCTTCGACGCTTACTTGGGCATGTTTCTTGAAGCATTTGTGGTGCTGTTCTTTTTTCCTTTTTGTTTTTAATTTTTGTTAACCGCTTAACAGGCTTTAAGTACTGAATATGTCAAGTGATGTGCGAATTGTGCAAAGAGAGTAGAGTGCCATCCTGCAAACTGCTGTCTCTGCATTATTGGCTGACATGAAGCTGCATTTGACTGAGTAAGACCCTTGGTCTGTCAGGGTCTGGATTGTCTGCTCTGAATGGCAGTGGGTCTCCAGGATTTCAGGGAAAGGTATTTTGCATCACCTGCTACCTGATTCTTCTAACTGAAGGTGCCAGGGATTGAAACTGGGGCCTTCTGCATGCAAAGCAGATACTCTGCCATGGAGCTATGGCCTCTTCCCTTAAAGGGGTTCAACAAAAGACTTTTAAAATTTCCAGAGACACTTTAAAATTCCCTTCTACCCTGTGTGCAGCCCAGAAAGAACATTGGCAAGAAATGTGCACTCTGTGCATGTTCATGCTCTTCATTTTGCTGTTACTTAAAATGGTGTGGTACAGTTTCAAAGGGACAACTCACTGGGATGTATAAAAGGAATGACAGGATTGCCTATTGGAAACAATGGGAGAGGTTTGAAGGCCCACTGGAGATAATGGGAGCCAGGAATGCCAATTGACTTGCATGGACTCCACTGAAATTGCAAAGAAAATGTGGAATGTTTTTTCCATTAAGGTCTTTGGGCCCAAATAGGCTACCCTGGGACTGGAATGACAGCCCCCAGAGTGGAAAGACAGTTCCTGGGTGGAGCATGAGTGGTGGGTGTTGCCTTCTGACACACTTCCGGTGATGTCAGGGTGTGTGGCATATGCAAATAAGTTACGCTAATGAGTTATGCTAATGAGCTCCTGCACCTCTTTTTCTACGAAATGACCCCTGCTTTATTTAACTATTAATTCAACATGAGTAACTATAACTGGCAAAGGCTGCAACTCGCGTCAGGCAAAGAAATCCCCTGATCCCTTTCCCAGTCTTAAACAGGGTGAACCACTGAGCCCCGGCACAAGCCAACCACAACACGGCCTTTGCCAGGTGGCAGACATGCTAACATCTTGAGGTGAGCCTGCCATCTTTTAGCCATGGAGCACGAGTGGAGACACACCACAAAGTGTATAACAGGCCACCCATGGTCCCCATCTGAGGTCCATGCCAAGGTATGATTTGTGATAGATGTGCCAACCCCCAGACAAGGGCGGGGTCTGTTGATTGGTATTTCCCCTCATAACCCCTCATAACCAAAACAGGCAAGATTTCTGCCACCAACAAGGGTCAAGCCTGTGCTTTGGCCCTTGGCCCCATACACTGACTGACAATCGGTGACCAGAAAAAAGCCCATGGTCAAAAATGCTCACAGAAAAAAGCCCATGCGGAAAAATGCCACACAGAAAAATGCCCACATGGAAAAAAGCCCACATGGAAAAAAGGCCTCACGGAAAGAAGCCCACATGGAAAAATACCATGTAAAGCACCATAGTTATTTAAAATGGTGGATAACCATTCATCTCCATTTATGAGAATGAACAGGTATTACCTATATTCACATGCAACAATTTGTGTTGTGATTTTATCAATTATAATCTTATCTTATATGAATAATTTTCCGAACACGTTCACCATTTCCAGCTCTCCCATTGGCTGTGCTGTGTGCTCCATCAGCCATTGGCCCGTCAACCACCACTCAAGAATAATTGCATGCCGTTAGCTGGGTGCTGGGTCCGCTCCTCTTCCCCACCCACTGCCACTGTTTTCTGCCAGAATAACTGCCAAAACGGCTACATAAAAGTGTTAAAACAGTTTAAAAACATGTAAAATCTAAAGTGCAATGCATACATATATTCCTATACGACGGCAGTCATAATCCAATGTTTTCATAACAGGAGTCAGTACAGACTTAGATGATGCAAACAATTCTAGGGAGGCTCCAAGTTATCAAGATGTTAAGTGTGTTCAAATGCCTGGTGGAAGAGCCCTGTCTTGCAGGCCCTGCAGAATTGAAGTAGGTTCCGCGGGGCCCTGGTGTTCCACCAGCGCAGTGCTGCCACAGAAAAGGCTCTAGCCCTAGTAGTGGCCAGTCTGGCCTCTTTAGGGCCAGGGAGCACTAGGAGGTTTTGTGTCCCTGAATGCAGTGCTTTCTAGGGAGCATGTGGGGAAAGGCGGTCCCTCAGGTATGCTGTCCCTTGATCATGTAAGCCGCTTTGGTCCCCATGGCAGAGAAAGAATGTAGTTTTCCTCCTGGGGAACCATTGGTACCAATCTCCAGGTGAGGGCTGGAGATCACTCAGAATTACATCTGCTCTCCAGATGGCAGAGATCAGTTCCCCTGGAGAAAATGCTGAGATGGGTCCCCTATGACAGCCAGTGTGATGCAGCAGTCAGGGCTTCAGAGCAGGGTAGAGCCTGCAGGTGGGGGGATGGAGAGCTGAAGTCAGAGGGGCAGATGAAGGTAGGTTAATGATTGGCTGGGAAGGAAAAAGGGTTGCCAACTCCAGGTTGGGAGATTCATGGAGATTTGAGGGGTAGAGACTGAAGAGGGGTGGGACTTCAAATAGCTACAATGTCATAGACTACACCCTCCAAAACAGCCATTTCCTCATGGGAAACCATTGTTGCCAATCTACAGGTAAGGTCTGGAGATCACTCAGAATTACAGCTGCTCTTCAGATGGCAGAGATCATATTCCCCTGGAGAAAATGGTGGACTCTGTGTCATTATGCGCTGCTGAGTTCACCACAGCAAATTGATGCTAAGTGCCCAGAACAAACATTAGAGAAAAATAGCACAATTACAGTTACATCAAAGGCCAAACATAGGTCTTATAAGTGGCAAAATGCCACCACCCCACCTTCTGAATTATAAGTGGCAAAATGCCACCACCCCACAAAATAACCCATGGTCGTGGCAGTGGATGCAGCCCCAATTCTCAGTGAGTGAGTGCCAAATTGCACACCCAACAGGCCCAACTTAGTCACAGTCCTTAATGTCACCACCCAAAGATGTTATTTGATCAAAGGGGACTTGTCAACATGAATGACCAAAGGGTCCTCCTCCAGGCCACACTGGTCAACATATCAGCATAAAGCCCAGACAGGACAAAGGTCCTTGTCAGCACAAACACCAAGGGAGATCTCATTCCCCTTCCCTTTTTGGTCAGTCTTGGACCACCTCACATGGATCAAAACCATGTCAAATTTAAAGAAAATATCACCAAGGTACAGAACCAACTCACTGACCCGTAAAGCACCAAAAAACATGGCCAGAGTGGCAGCATGAAACAGAAGAATTTCAAAGCCCAAATTACAAACCTGTGTCCACATGCCAAATAGCCCTGTTAGAACCCCCTGAGAAATGGGTTGCTGTAAATCCCATTGAGAGCCAGCCTCCCAAGCCCATCCTTCAAGCATTTTACGCAACCGAAAATCAGCAGTAAATTCCAAAAATCCTTGGGCTTTACTATGGAAGAACAAACCAGCAAGTTGCGCCCTAATATATTTAATGGCCAAACCCTTACCTTTCGGCATGACACAAAATTGGAGCAGATGATCCACAGGTATCAGCCAAACATTCTGGAGCCCTGTTGTTGTTGTTCAGTTGCAGTCGAGTCTGCCTCTTTGCGACCCCATGGACAACATTACGCCAGGCCCTCCTGTCTTCCATAGTGCTCCAGAGTTCGCTTAATTTCATGTTCGTTGCCTCAATAACACTGTCTAACCATCTCATCCTTTGCCGTCCCCTTCTTCTTTGACCTTCAATCTTTCCCAGCATCAGGGTCTTCGCCAATGAGTGCTCCCTTCTCATTTGGTGGCCAAAGTATTTGAGTTTCAGCTTCCGTATCTGGCCTTCCAGGGAACAGTCAGGATTGATTTCTTTTAGGGGCTTCCGGTCTGGGATCCATGGCATCCTGACGTGTTCTGGCTTGCTCTCAGAGCTCCCAGAGCATACGGAGGGTCTTTACGACAGGGTGGGCTACAAACAGCCCACCGCAGATCTCCCCAGGCAGGGGAGTGACTAGCAACGAGCATCAGCCCGAGAGGGAGTTGAGATCGGCTGATAGCGGGGCTTTAAAGAGCATCGCGACCAGCCTTGATCCCCTCCCCCCAAGAGGGCACTTCGGAATTTCTCTACAAGATCCCCACCGAGTTGGATTCTCAACATAAGAACGCATGACCCAGACCTCCAAGACATTCTACGGAAATTGATAACAAGGAAACACTGCTATAACAAGATACGGACTTTGAAGGTAACTTTTTAAAATTGCTCACCGGAGACGCGTTGATCCCGAGAGTAAACAACATCCGATGAAGCGCATGATCGTGCTGTATTTTGTGTACTAACACCGACTCTGAAAAAACACGGCTAAACAGTAAAAAAGGCCAAAAAGCCGGTTTGTTGATCATTCCTGCGGTTGCAATATTGACTTTAAAATAGAAACTAACATCAAGCCCCGCGAGAACTAGTGTGGAAAAGTACTCTAGCTGCGACAGAAAACACCAGAACAGGAAGTGACCTCAGACCAGACAAGTAGCATTTCCTAGAGACGACCAAGGAGGCCGGAAGAAGGGAGGAAACCAGAAGTCAAGGGGGACGATTAAGATTGCCGGACAGGAAGTGAACAACAGGAAGAGCCATTTACCATAGAGAAATTGCGCCCGCCATTTTGAGAAGGTCAAAAAAGATTTATTTGGATTTTAGCCAAAAGACTTAACAGAAAAAAGCGAAAATAGAGCGGTTTAACTGGGCATAAGAAGGACTTTAACTTGATGTGAGTTTTATGTGAATTTTAAACGACGGCTTACGATCTTCGGCAGCGACAGAGGGCGAACTCTTGGTCCTCCCCGAAAATGGCTGCTAAAGAGGAAAAGAAATTACAGGGCATGATGGAAGCCATGGAGAAACGAGTGATGGACGCTATACAAAAAATGGAAAAAACTCTAGTAACAGAAGTAACAGATTTGAAAAAAGACCTGTCTGGGATTACAAAAGAAATACAGGCGTTGAACAAAAGAGCAGATGAGGTGGAGGAAAGAGTGAAAGGAGTGGTGACTAATGTTTCTGAGGTTGCTAAAGAAGCAGCAAAAGCTAACGTAATGGTGGAATACAATGCAATGCTTAATCATATGAGATTTAGGGGAATCCCTGAAGATAAAAATGAGAATATCTATTCTGTTATGGTGGATGCTGTTGCAGATTTTTTAAAACTGGAAGAGGAGAAGGTGGCGGCACAGATTGATTTGGTGTACAGAGTCAACTCTGCGATTGCACAAAGGAAAAAACTACCCAGAGATGTGATTGTCCAGTTTATATCCAAAAAATTGAAGGAAGACTTGTTCAAGCAACAATTTCAGGAAGATTTTACAATCGATAACAAGAAAATTATGATATTAAAGGAACTACCCAGAACAATTCTTCAGGACAGATGACTTTTTAAAGACTTGATTGACAAACTGAAAACAGAGGGTATAAGATACAGATGGGAAATTCCAAAAGGTGTCAGTTTTACATTTAAACAGAAGAGAGTCACCATCAAGTCAGTAGAGCAAATGAACAGATTCATCAATGACAATTTTAAAGACTCTGATAAATAAATACAAAGTAAACATGGAGAGTCAAATCATATCGTGGAATGTTAATGGACTTAATTCACCTCACAAAAGAAAAAATATTAGACTTTGGTTGGAAAGACAAAAATGTGATATTGTTCGTTTGCAAGAAACACATATTAGAAAGATTGATGCTAAATTTTTGATTCAAAAAAGATTAGGAGAGGAATTCTATTCCCTCTCCTCACAAAAGAAAAAAGGAGTTGTCACATATATTAAAAAGGAATTGGAGCCAAAAGAAATTTTTAAAGATAATGAAGGGAAATTTTTGGCAGTGGAAGTTATACTTCAGAGTAAAAAAACTTTAATTGTGAATCTCTATGCTCCGAATGGTGCGAAGGAAATTTTTTTTCAGGATTTATGGGAACAGTTACAACAGTTAACCTATGAGCAAATGATACTGATGGGCGACTTTAATGGTACTGTTAATAATGTTATTGACAGAAAATCAAAAAAGGAAACGAAGGTATAGGTAAACTTCCGAAAGTTTTTTTTCAAATGGTAAAACATGAACATCTGGAAGATGCATGGAGAACTAAAAACCCTAAGGACAAAGATTATTCTTTTTACTCATCAAGACATGAATCTTTTTCAAGAATAGACATGATGTGGATGACTGAGAACCTGATCCTGCAAACACGTAAAATTGAAATTTTACCTAGAATTCTTTCTGACCACAGCCCAGTAAAGTGGTTAACATATGTTAAAAGAAAGAAATTTCAATGGAGACTCAATGAGGATTTACTGGACAAACAAAATATTGTGGACAAAATAAGGGCGGAAACCAAAACGTATTTTCAACTGAACTTAAACAAGGATGTACAGACGCAAACGGTATGGGAGGCGTACAAAGCTGTGATGAGAGGACATCTAATTGCAATTAACAATAATGAAAGAAAACAACAATTGAAAATAGATAAAGAGATTATGGAAAATATTCAAAAAGAAGAAGTAGAGCTCAAGAAAAGACCTGGCAAAAAGAAAATTTTGAGAGAGCTGAGGATCCTAAGGGAACAATACTAGGCGAGGTTAAATAAAGAAGTATATTGGAATTTGAAAAAATTGCAACAGAAGTCCTTTGAAGGAGCAAATAAACCAGGGAAATATTTGGCATGGCAATTGAAGAAAAGAAGAGAGAATAAAATAATAACTAAACTGAAAGATGGGAACAGAGAAATCATAGACCCAGGAGGGATCCGGAGGGAATTCTATAAATATTATGCGACTCTTTTTCAAGTAAAACAAGTGGACCAGCAAAAAATCCAAGACTATTTATCTAAAGTTAATTTGATGCAACCAAGCCCAGAAATGAAAGCAATATTAAATGCTGTGATAACTAAAGAAGAAATCAGTAAAGCAATAGGAGAGGCAAAGATCTCCAAAGTTCCAGGACCGGATGGTTTCTCAGCTAAATTTTATAAAAAATTTCAAGAAGACCTGGTTCCGGTTCTAGAGATTCTTCTAAATGAAATCAGAAAAAATGGGAAGATCCCAGATTCTTGGAATGAAGCTGCAATCACCTTAATACCGAAAGAAACCCAAGACTTAACAAATGTGAAAAATTATCGACCAATCTCACTTTTAAACAATGATTATAAAATTTTTGCAAAAATTTTAGCAGAGCGCCTTAAAGGGTTTTTGAAAGACACTATTGCTGAAGATTAAGCTGGGTTTTTGCCAAATAGACAAATAAAAGACAATATGAGGGTTGTTTTAGACGCAATTGAGTACTATGATAAACACCCGGAAAAAGAAGTTGGCTTTTTATTTTTAGACGCAGAAAAGGCATTTGATAATTTGAATTGGGAATTTATGTTTAAAGTGTTCGAGAAATCCCAGATGGGCGCAGAATTTATAAGAATGATTCAATCAATATATAAAGAACAAAAAGCTACGGTGATTGTGAATGCAGAATCAACAGAAGTGTTCCGGGTCAGAAAAGGAACCAGACAGGGTTGTCCCCTGTCACCATTGCTATTTATCTGAATTTTGGAGATATTGCTGCAAATGGTTAGAGATGACGATAACATAAAAGGTTTGAATATTAGAGGTTTTTCATATAAATTAAGAGCGTTTGCTGATGATATTATGTTTATTGTTGAAGATCCTGTTAATAATATGCCTATGGTATTTGAAAAAGTAAAAGAGTTTGGCGATCTCGCAGGGTTCTATGTATATAGGAATAAATCCAAAATATTGTGTAAAAACATGATAGCTACAAAGCAACAAATGTTACAAAATGTGACAGAATGTGAAGTGGTTAAAAAGGTTAAATATTTGGGAATTGAAATTACAATGAAAAATATTGACTTGTTTAAGAATAATTATGAAAAACTATGGGTTTCGATAAAGAGTGATTTAGAAAAATGGGAAAAACTTAGATTATCTCTTCTTGGAAGAATTGCCGTTGTCAAAATGAATGTACTGCCCAGGTTAATGTTTTTGTTCCAGACAATACCAGTTGTGAAGGATGTGAAAGTGTTGGTGAAATGGCAAAGAGAAATTTTCAAGTTTATCTGGGCAGGAAAGAAGCCAAGAATTAAAATGAAAATAATGTATGATATTAAAGACAGAGGTGGCTTCCAAGTCCCGAATTTGCGTTTGTATCATGAAGCTGTATGTATGTCTTGGTTAACTGACTGGGTTAATTTGGAAAACAGAAAACTTTTGGCCCTTGAGGGTCACGATTGCAGATTTGGCTGGCATGCCTATCTTTGGTATGGGAAAAATAAAGTAGACTCAATGTTTAAGCATCATTATGTAAGAAGAACACTGTTTGATGCATGGACCAGATACAAGAACACAGTTTCTGATGAAAGGCCTTTGTGGATTGTTCCTGCTGCAGTTATTCATCCTTTTTCAGAATAAAAAGGTAATGATTGGTTGAAGTACCAAGAGTTGCTTCAAAAGGAAGGAAAAAAATATGTTTTAAAACCAAATAGTGAATTAGAATTTGAGTATGGATGGTTACAATATTGTCAAATACGGGATATTTACAAAAAAGATTGTAAAGAGGTTGGTTTTAGAGCTAAGAACAATGAGTTTGAAGATATATGGTTGAAAAAAGAGCGAAAAATGATATCAAAGATGTATAAAACCTTGTTGACTGTATTTACTTTGGATGAAACTGTTAAAGAGCAAATGATAAAATGGGCCATAAATATGAACAAGGAAATTTCCATGGAAGCATGGGAATTTTTATGGAAAAAAGCTCTTAAAATATTAACCTGTGTTAATGTAAAAGAAAATTGTTATAAGATGATGTACAGGTGGTACATGACACCAAAAAAGATTGCCAATATTAGTATGGATAAGAACTTGAGTAATAAGTGTTGGAAATGTAAAAAAACAGAGGGTTCTTTTTACCATATGTGGTGGTCATGTGATAAAGCAAAAATATACTGGTCAAATGTACATTGTGAGATGCAGAAGATATTAAAAATTCCTATCAGGAAAAGTCCGGAACTTCTTCTCTTAGGTTTGACAATGGAAAAAATTCCACAAGAAAAAAGGACACTATTATGGTATATGATTACATCGGCGAGAATGCCTTTTACTCAACAATGGAAAGCGGAGAAGGTGCCAGATATACATGACTGGTTAAGAAAACTGCTATTTTTAGCTGAAATGAACAAAATGACGAAAAAAACTAAATGGACAAATGGCAGAACAATATCTAAAAGACTGGGAAGGCCTGAAATTCTACATGGAAACTGAATATAGAATGAAAGGGAAAATGTACAATCTTGATTTGTATTGATACGAAATGTGAAATGAAATTATTATTTGATTGTACTGTACCTTTATTGGAAATTATGTTGGAAAAAGTCAGGTTTTTATGTATCTGAATTTTGTTACCTGGTTTATCGATTGTTATAAGTCTAAACTTGATTACCTCTTATCTTTTTCTTTTTTGTTATTAGCAGTGTTGGAAGCCTATTAGGGGGTGGGGGGATGGGATGAGAATCTTTGGAAATTGTATTGGTAACAATGTTTAACAATGTTGAATGCATCCCAATAAAAATTTGTTTCAAAAAAAAAAAAAGGATTGATTTCTTTTAGGACTGACTGATTTGATCTCCTTGCAGTCCAAGGGACGCTCAAGAGTCTTCTCCAGCACCATAATTCAAAAGAATCTATTCTTTGGCGCTCAGCCTTCCTTATAGTCCAACTCTCACAGCCATACAGTACTACTGGGAATACCATTGCTTTGACCATACGGACTTTTGTTGGCAGGGTGATGTCTCTACTTTTTAATATGCTGTCTAGGTTTGCCACTGCTTTCCTCCCGAGGAGCAGGCGTCTTTTAATTTCATGGCTGCAGTTGCCATCTGCAGTGATCTTGGATCCCAGGAACATGAAGTCTGTCACTGCTTCCACGACTTCTCCTTCTATTTGCCAAGGAGTGATGGGACCGGATGCCATGATCTTTGTTTTTTTGATGTTGAGTTTCAAGCCAACCTTTGTGCTCTCCTCTTTTGTTCTCAGCAAGAGGCTCTTGAGGTCCTCTTCACTTTCTGCCATTAGAGTGGTATCATCTGCATATCTGAGGTTGTTGATGTTTTTCCTAGCAATCTTAATTCCGGCTTTTGAATCATCCAGGCCAGCATTTCACATGATGTACTCTGCATATAAATTAAATAAGCAAGGGGGCAATATACATCCTGGTCATACTCCTTTTTCCTGTGCTAAACCAATCAGTTGTTCCATATCCTGTTCTAACTGTTGCTTCTTGACCTTTATACAGGTTTCTCAAGAGACATGTGAGTTGGTCTGGTACTCCCATCTCTTGAAGGACTTGCCATAGTTTGTTGTGATCTACACAGTCAAAGGCTTTAGCAGAAGTAGATCTTTTTCTGGTACTCTCTTGCTTTCTCCATAATCCAGCGAATGTTGGCAATTTGATCTCTAGTTTCTCTGCCTCTTCGAAACCCAGCTTGTACTTCTGACACTTCTCTATCCACGTACTGCTGAAGACTAGCTTGTAGAATCTTTAGCATGACCTTGCTAGTGTGTGAAATGAATGCAATTGTGTGATAGTTTGAACATTCCTTGGCATTGCCCTTCTTTGGGATTGGAATGTAAACTGACCTTTTCCAATCCTGTGGCCACTTTTGTGTTTTCCAAATTTGCTAGCAAATTGAGTGCAGCACTTTAACAGCATCATCTTTTAAGACTCTGAATAGCTCAGCTGGGATACCATCACCTCCACTAGCTTTGTTGTTAGTAATGCTTTCTAAGGCCCATTTGACTTCACATTTGAGGATGCCTGGCTTGAAGTCAGTGATGACACTGTCGTGGTTGTCAAGGACATTGAGGTCCTTCTTGTATAGTTCTTCTGTATATTCTTGCCATCTTTTCCTAATCTGTCCTGCTTCTGTTAGGTCCCTACCATTTTTGTCCTTTATCATGGCCAGCTTTGCATGGAATGATCCCTTGATTTCTCCAATTTTCTTGAAGAGATCTCTAGTCCTTCCCATTCTATTGTTTTCCTCTATTACTTTGCATTGTTCATTCAGGAAAGCCTCCTTATTTCTCCTTACTGTTCTCTGGAAATCTGCATTCAGTTGGGTAAATCTTTCCTTTTAACCTTTGCCTTTTGCTTTCCTTCTTTCCTCTGCTATTTGTAAAGCCTCATCAGACAAGCACTTTGTTTTCTTGCATTTCTTTTTCTTTGGGATGGCAGTGATTGCTGCCTCCTGTACAATGTCATGAACCTCTGCCCTACCTGCCCCCAAAGGCTAAAAATTTTCCGACAGTGCAGCTGTAATCTCTCTGTATGCTTGGCACTAGAGCTAACTTTATTGCTTTGTTAGCCTCAACCTGCCAAGCTGCCAAAGCTCCTGGGGCATCCTTGTTGAATGTAAATCTGCCTCCATGTCAGTTGACGAAACCTCTCCATCTATTTGCGAGACAGAGTGTCTGCCACCCTGTTATTCACTCTTGGGACATACTTGGTGAGGAAAAGAACATTCAGCTGCAAACAACGCAGTGTAAAAGGGCACATGAGGCTCATTACTCTTGGAGAATTGGAGGTCAGAGGGTTAATGACCTGAACCACTGGCAAGTTGTCACACCAGAGATGCACTATACTATTGGCCAGCTGGTCACCCCATACCCATAAGGCCACCAATATCAGGAAGAATTCAAGGAAGGTCAGATCTCTACAAAGGCCATCCTGTACCCAGTCTTTGGGCACACCAGTGACCCCTAAAGTAGACCCCAAAGCCAGATGCATCAGAGATCACCTGAAGACCCCCTTGCAAGTGTAAGTCTTCCCTCCAAAAGGAAACCCTACTGAACCTGTGCAAAAACGTCTCCCAAACCTGCATGTCTTCCTTCATGCATTTGCTAATCTTAACCCTGTGGGTTGGTTTCCGGAGGCCTGCCATTGTGCCACATAATATCTGCAAAAATGCCCTGCCAGAGGCTACAACCCGGCAAGTAAAATTCAGATGGCCAACTAGCTGCTGATGTTTCAAAAGAGTAGCCTTCCTTTTAGCCAAAACGTGAGCCACCTGAGATTGCAATTGAGATAATGTAGCCTCAGGTAGCTGAGAAGTCTAGTTAAAGGTGTCCAATTCTATCCCCCAAAAGGTCAAAATAGGAGACAACCCCTCAGTTTTTTCATGAGCCAGGGGAACCCTCAACTCGCCAACTAATTAAATGAAAGAATGCGGCAGGTGGTGACACCATCCAGACCCCTCTGGCCCTATGAACAGAAAATCATCTAAATTAACTGTGTCCTTCAACTCCATCTTGACTCTTAGAGCCCATTCCAGAAAAGAACTTAAATGCTCAAAAGCAGAACAGGACATCAAACAACCCATTGGAAATGCCTTTTCCATGTAATACTGTCCCTCAAAGGCAAAACCCAAAAGTTCAAAATCCCCAGGGTACACTGACAACAAGCGAAATGCTGACTTGATATCATACTTCACCATTTCAGCTGTCAGACTGCACCTGTGGACCCCTTGTACAGCCAGGTCAAAAGAAGTAAACCAAACTGCACACAGATGGTCTGGAATGGTGTCATTGACTTAACTACCTCTAGGAAAAGAAAGGTCTTGTATCAAATGATACTCATCCTCCACTTTCTTGGGCACCACCCCCAGTGGTGAGACCCTCAAAGTAGGAGCTGTGGGAGAGGAAAAGTGGCCCAACACCCTAGCCTCCTTACATTCCTTTGCAGTCTTGTCCCTAACCACCTGCTTCAGTCCCAAAATGGACTTAAGGTTCTTAACCATGAAAGCCTCCTGTGCTCCTGTATAAGGGATCCTAAAACCATTACTAAAACCCTCCAACAAATACAAACTATCTACAGCATTAGGATATAAGTCTAGCCACTTTTTAAGCTGAGTCAGATTTATAGGGCTGGGAACCTTTTCCAACTCCTTGGGGTGAAGTGCCACTGCCCCCAGGTTGTTTGTTACCACTTCTCTGCTTTTCTCTGGAGCAAGCTGTAAAAGTGTGGGACCCCCCCGCATAAAGGGCACTCATGCTTAAACTTGCAAGGCTTACAGCAGAGCAGTCTAGGTTGGAACACCCTGGCCCCTCCAGGGGTGAGATGCTGATGCTCCAGCTGCCTTTTGCACAATGTGACTGCTGTCAGAGCAATCCACCAAGGAAGGCTTTGCCAAAGACATAAGTTGGAGCCAAAGAATTTGATGCACCTGATCCCATGGCAGAGTGGGGTTAACTGCTGGCCACATACTAAATTCTTTGTCATATTGTAACCAGCCCCCACCAGAAAATTTGGTATAAGCCCGATAGATGATGTCTATGTATTGGAAACAGGGGACAGCCCACACAGGGTGAGTCCTAGCAACCACCCCTGCATAGACTAAGAAGCCCAGTAACCAGTTAGCCCATGAGCGGTCTCCTTATCCCATTTGTCTAAATCCTCATCTTTCTTTTTGATGTCCCGGAACAGTAGAGTGAAGACACCCACAAAATCCCCCTTTAAAATTTCCCCCCTGGTTGCTAGTGTCAAATGATCACCCATGGGTATTCCAACGTCCCCCCTTGGCATGGCGCCAAAGGGGACTGAGCTAATTGGAGCTCTAGGAACAGCCCCATAGCCCCAACTCCCCCAAGCAGGCAGGTGCCCTGGAATCATTCTACCCACCCTCAATGGCCAAGCCCTGGTGAAAGGAGGAGGCATTACCCTCCATGGATTCACGGCAGCTTGTGCAAACCCAGCAGTACTACTTGATGCGGTGCTAGACGCAGCCATGCCACCATTACCCAAAGGACCACACAGTCCCCAAGGCCAGGCTGTTTCCCCTGATGTAGTATCAGACTTACGAGTCCCCTCCACAGCCTGAACAGCTACGCCAACCAGTGCAGCCTCCAAAACAGACCCCTGGCCCAACATCCCCTCTAATGCAGTGGCTCCCTGATCAAGCCCCATGCCTTAGCTCCCTGCAGAAGGAGTTGAGGTGGATGACCCTTCTAAAGCTCAAGATGGCCACCCCCACAGCTCCACTCAAATGGCCACCTCTTGAAATATCAATAATAAGAAGAATAATAATTGGCCACCACCATTGCCCAATTGGTGCCCGGAAGATGGGGGAATATGGGGGAAGGAGGGAACTGGAGCCTCAGCAGCTGCACCAACTGCACCCTCGCTACCCAGGGGCCCTCCAAAGAACGCCCCCTAACCAAAGTGTGTTCCCGTGTGTGGAATATATATTTATATATATTTTAATAAACAGAGAGTGAGGCACCGTGGCCAGCAATCGCGCTGCCACAAGCCGCTTCAGGCTTCGGTCCTGAGGGTCCACCTTGATGGGCCACTGCTGCTGGGGTTCAGGTAATTGCGCACTGGGACTCCCAACCCCATCACTACGGAGCCTTCATGCGCCTTCACGTGCACCTGGGTCCCCATCTCTTGGTTGTGTACAGACACAATCATGAAAAACAAAGAGGGGTGGCTGTTCACTGATTGAGGTGCCAACTGCTCTCGAACCTGCTACTTTGCACCTTTTACAGTAGGTCCTGGCCTTTTCCGCTATCTGAGGATTCTTGTCTCTGATAGAGGTCGTGGCCCCGGACTGGGTGCCAAGTTGCAGGGCCTGTGGCAGCTTTGGGCACAGACCCTTTTTCACAGGTGTCTCGGGTCCCTTCCCCTCAGGAGTCTTGGGGACTGATGGTGTGACCGTTGCTGGACAGAAAGCAGCGTAGTGGCCCACTTCTCTGCAGCAGAGGCAGATCCCCGGTACATCTGCTGGTCACGCACTGGTTCCTTCAGCTTGGGATGGGGGGGTCTTCGGGTACACTTTGGGAGTGATCATCTTAATCATTTGGAGATGATTCTCTGCATCTCCTGCTTCTCTCACCGGAGGATGGCTTCCAAGTTCTGATGGTTCCGCACCAATCGGTACTGCTCTACATGCACGGGCTTGGGCCATCCTTGAATCTTGGCCACACGCATCTTAAACTCAGAGTATTCACACACCAACCGATTCCTTTGCTTCAGGGCTCGCAGGGCAGTGTTGGCTTTCTCCACCTCCATGGGATCCTCATATTGCCTCCGCAGGGCCCACATAAATGCTTGCACCTCTCGGAGCTCAGGCCCGTGCAGGTTATGCAGACCAATGTACCAGTCAGCCGCTCGCTTCTACAGCTGCGACCTGATATAATCTACCCAGTGCTCATCTGATTGGAACAGGTGGCCCCAGTTGTGGAGGAATTTTTGCACCTGCAGCAGGAAGTACGCAAGCTTGCTGGGATTGCTGTCAAAGGTGGCATCCAGTAGCTCCTTGGGGCAGTCCAACCCTGGAGCCAGGGGTCCATCCGGAGCCCCCAGCACCGGGCCCAATGGCCCGGCCAGGACACCAGGTCCCTCTGGCAATGGAACGAACGCCAGCAGCACTTGTCCAGGGGGAACTTGTTGAATGGGAGAAGCCTGTTGTGCTGGGGAATGCCCAGCATCCTCTCATGCATCCCACACCGCATCTCCTCCTGTTGGGCTATCAGCTGGCATTTCATTCTTTCCAGATGGTCCTTGACCATGCTGCCGTACTTTCTGAGATCATATTCACCCTCATAGTAGGAAAGGTAGTCATAGTGGCTGGTACCCCCCGGTCGGGGGGTAGTGATCCACAATTCTCGGGTGTCCATGGGAAAGTGGGCCCATGTATATAGATCCTGCCAGGGCTTCTCGTACCCAAGCCCCCCACTTGCACCAATCATGACAGGGGTCTCTTCCATTGTGGTAGGAACTTCTTCCACAGTAGTAGTAGGAACACCCCCACCTTCCTCATCACTCATGTTGAGGTATGGGCTTGGGGATTATACTAGCTCTAACACTCTGTCAGAGTCCCACAGCAATCAGTCTCAACAATGTTCCTTCAAAAGAATCAAGTTTATTGAGTACAGTAAAGCTTTCCCCTCTCCCGTGTTAGAGCTAACCCTTCCGTGTTAGAGCTAACCCTAAAGGAGGGAGAGGGGAAAGCTATACTGCATTCAAAATGGGGTCCCCTGATGGTGCCAAGCCAATCAGAGGTGCGAATGGGTTGAGCCTAAACTAACAAGTGCACATTCCCAGGCAGAGCAAAGCGCACGAAGCACCAAGGTCAGGCGCCTGGCTGATAGATAAGACCACAATGAGAAGGAGTGAAGTTAACATTCCAGCACGTTAAGACGCTCACCCAGCAGCCTCCTGCCTCCCCCCACATACAATGGCAGTGTAGCTGACAGTTACATGTTAATTTGCTGTTAAATCCCTGTTTAGAACCTCATCTGCCATTCCAATGTATGTAAAAAATTGTGCCTTGCACATGAAAGCTCATACCTTGAATAAACCTTTGTTGGACTTAAAGGTGCCACTGGACTCTAAATTTGTTTCTGTCTTTCATACACACAAAAAGATTTGGGTGGAGGAAGGGTTCTGCCTGAAGACGTCTGAAATAAATATACTGATTTGCAGAAACACCAGACCTACTGTTGGAGAAAAGTTTTAATATGTCTGCCATTTCACTAGACAGCAACACCTCTGCCAGAAGATAAAACTTGTCAGCACACCAGAATTGCTTTGATCAGGAGCAGAAGATGTGAAATGTATGAGAGAAAAGATTTTATCTAGAGAAGATGTGTTAAATACTGGGCTCTGGACGCATTGCAGTGATCAGCTCTAGTTTATTTAGTGATTTCAGGAACACAACAAGGACACCCAGCAGGGTTTGAGCCCTAGTTATAAAGCATGCAAAAACCATACCCCACACTCACACACTCCCAAGGACAGGCTATTTACATTACACTGCTTCTCTATAGGTCAGTTCCAGAATCCTGGTCAGCTGTTTTTTGGGGGGAGCAAGCTCACCCAGTTCAAGGTTCACATTCAGGGATGGCTTAGGCTCAATACATAACAAGATGACAATAGTTATCTTGGCTTCATGCTGAGAAATGGAGCAGAAAAAGAATGACAGAACACAGAACTTAAATTAAAAAAGCAGGAACAGGGCAAGGGGAATATGGGAGAAGGAAAAATGAAAATGAGAGGAGAAATAGATAAGAGTGCAAGTGAGGAAAAAATAAGTGGACAAATAAAATATAACTAGAAGAGGATGCTCTAAATGATGGGAGGGAGCTGAGCATTCAGGTGGGATTGGTATTATTTTGATTCAATTGCCCTATTTTCCTTCTAAAAGTAGAGTCTCCTCATTCCTGCTATATTTTTCTAATGATTAGTAAATTATCTGTTTAAAGTTGATTTTTACTCTTGTTATATTTAAGAACATGAAAAAAATCACCTTCTAAGATTTCCACAGTATCCTGAATGGCAACAATCCATTGCTGTCTACAGAGAAACAGCTAGGTTTTCTTTAACTACAGTGTCCTGGTATGAGGCATACCAAGCCCCTAGAAGGAAGGGTGGATTCAAATGTCAACCAGAACAAAAACTGATACTAATAATAAATTAAATGTCAGGGGAAAGAGGAAGAAATGCGGAGTAGGTGGGTGGAAGAACTTGTGTTCTTTGCCCTGCCTGGTTATGTGTATTGGCAGCATGTCATTTTGAGGGCTTAAGGGGTGTGAGAGGACATTGTTATATTTGAGTTGATGTAGACACCCTCTTATTTAAGTCAGTCTTCTCCACTTTTACAGTCTCTGTCATGCAGGAAGATTTCATTTCATTTCTTATGTGAAATGTCAGCCATTTCACTGAGCTGTCATAATATCTAATAGGATGTGAGTCTCATGTCTAATAGGATGTGACACAAGAATTCCATAACTGGCAATTAATATCTTCTACTTCCTTAAGGGAAATTTAACTTGGCAGTAATATATCATTTCTCAACACCATTGCTTCGGTGAGATAACTGGGGTTGTAACTGACTTGTTTTCAGCTCGTCAAAAGGAAACTGGATAGGTCATTGCCAGGTTTTACTATGAAGTGCTGGTCTTGTTCCTTTAACATATTTTGTGGAACCATATCATTTCATACTCCTTTGATTATGATGTATTATTTTCTTTACCTGCAGGTCAAAGGCTCTCTTGACATATTAACATTTAACTGGCATTCCTATAAAGAAACATGCTTGAAAAAATTGCAGGCATCTAAAATAAATGCAGGTAAGAAAACAGTGACCAAGGTACAAATAAGCATTTTATTAGTACATAGACCTCTAGATTTTATCTGTGAAGTTACTATAGCTTAATGGTGGAAACATGCCTTGCTTTTAGAAGGTACTAGGTGCAATCCTTGGAACTAAGGGCTAATAAAATATTCTGACATGCTGGTGAGCTTCTGCTTTTCAGATTAATAATAATCATCATATGTGTGTAGAATAGCTAGAGGTAATGAGTATTTTCACATTGAGTGAAGCTTTTGTTTTTATAATTCACATTTTAGAATCCCATCGAGTTTCGAAGCAAAAAGAGACTGACATAACATAGACTGAATTCATGTCATTCCCCATATATCAAAATCACTTGACCTGAATGATTTCAGGTTCCTAGTTATTTTTTATTGTTTCCTATGGTATGTGGCCAACCATCTGTGCACAGAAGGCACAAAAGTTTTCCTAAATTTCTACTCTTTCCTGCAACCCCTGAAAGATCATTCCTATTATCAAGGGATTTGCACATTGGAATTGCCAGGTCAGTGGGCTGGAGTGAGAAAGGAAAAAGGGATGAAATTAACCCCTTTTCTCAGCAAAAGAGCAATTTCACCTCATTCCTTCCTCACTCCAGCCCCCTCAACCAGTGCAGCTGTTCTTCCACATTGGTCCCACAACCCTGGGAATGATCTCTATGGGAGTCAAAAGAGAAATTCTACAAACAGAATGATTGGGTACACACCTCTATCTTTATACCCCATCATTCAGCCTCTCACAAGGTCCCCAAGGGAGCTTACCATTACAAAAATATTACATACAAAAGTGCATAAACCTACCAAAAATCACAACATGAAAAAGTATGTATTTCCTTAAAAAAATTCCATGCCACCATTCCACCCCGTTCAGGGTTCCCAAGGCAGCAAACATCCAAACATTAAAAAGCATTTAAATACATTTAATATATACAGGGCTGCCGACAGGTGGGAACTAGGGGGGACAAAATTTGGGGTGGGAGTCAGCTGGTGGGCCCCTGAAGCCAGCATCATTCATGGAATGCATTGCCTACTGCACCCATAGAAGGCCCAGAGGATGGTGTGTGTGTGGGGGGCGGAACAGGCTTCTCTGGACCTACTGGGCCCTGAGAAGACCCAAAGGATGGGGGGTGGCGGAACGGGCTTCTCTGGGCCTACTGGGCCCAGAGAAGACCCAGAGAATGGGGGGCGGAACGGGCTTTTCTGGGCCTACTGGGCCCTGAAAAGGCCCAGAGGTTGGTGTGTTTGTGTGGGGGCGGAATAGGCTTCTCTGGGCCTATTGGGCCCTGAGAAGACCCAGAGAATGGGGGGGTGGGGTGGAATGGGCTTTACTGGGCCTACTGGGCCCTGAAAAGGCCCAGAGGTTGGTGTGTGTGTGTGGGGGGAACAGGCTTCTCTGGGCCTACTGGACCCTGAGAAGACCCAGAGGATGGTGTGTGTATTGGAGGAAAGGGCTTCTCTGGGCCTACTGGGCCCTGAGAAGGCCCAGAGGATGGTGGGGGGGCAGAACGGGCTTCTCTGGGCCTACTGAGCCCTGAGAAGACCCAGAGGATGGGGGGCAGAAAGGGCTTCTCTGGGCCTACTGCACCCATAATGGGCTTTGCTCCCTAGTAAATAAATAAATCCTAAATTCTTTCCCTCATTTGTTACTACTGAGGCAGATGAACATTTATTATCATTCATATTAAGCCTGTTCCACCAACACACACACCATCCTCTGGGTCTTCTCAGGGCCCAGCAGGCCCAGAGAAGCCCGTTCCGTCCCCTCACACACACACCAACCTCTGGGCCTTTTCAGGGCCCAGTAGGCCCAGAGAAGCCCGTTCCGCACCCCCCTCCATCCTCTGGGCCTTCTCAGGGCCCAATAGGCCCAGAGAAGCCCGTTCCGCCCCCACACACCACTCCCTGGGCATTCTATGGGTGCAGTAGGCCCAGAGAAGCCCGTTCTGCCCCCCATCCTCTGGGTCTTCTCACGGCCCAGTAGGCCCAGAGAAGCCCGTTCTGCCCCCTCACACACCGTCCTCTGGGCCTTCTCAGGGCCCAACCCTTCCCCCTATCCTTCCGATATAATTTATAACCAGGAATCACCGTATCCCACTGATTTTCCTCATCCCACCAAGTTTCTGAAATACCCACAATGTCTATTCCCCCCCCCAACACCAAGAATTCCAACACCCCGATTTTACCTCGGAGACTTCTAGCTGTTGTGTATAAACATTTATAGTTTCCCACGTTTGTCAAGCCCACAGCCTTCCTCTTGCTGCCTCGAGACCTTGCCAAGCAGTTCCTATCATTAGCCACAGTCTCAGTGGACAATTGTAATCCATTTCCTTGTACAAAAGTAATAGCTACCCCTTCATCTCTTTGAGATGAGCCATCCCGAACCAGAGACTTTTCATCTCCTGTCAGCTTTCCCCCATTATTCAGTTTAAAAACTGCTCTGCCACCTTTTTGATTTTGAGCGCCAGCAGCCTGGTTCCTTCTCGGGACAAGTGGAGACCGTCCCTTTTGTAAAGCTCCCTCTTGTCCCAAAAAGCATCCCAGTGCCTAACAAGCTTGAACCCTTCCCCCCTACACCACCGTCTCATCCACGCATTGAGACTCCTGATCTGTGCCTGTCTCTCCGGTCCTGCGCGTGGAACAGGTAGCACTTCTGAGAAGGCTACCTTGGAGGTCCTGGCCTTGAGTTTCCTGCCCAGCAGCCTAAATTTCTCCTCCAGGACCTCACGACTGCATTTCCCCACATCGTTGGTGCCGACGTGCACCACGACCACTGGCTCCTCCCCAGCACTATCTACTAGCCTATCTAAAACATGCGTAATGTCCGCTACCTTCGCACCAGGCAGGCAAGTCACCATACGGTCAATACGCGGGTTCGCCACCCAGCTGTCTACCTGCCTAAGGATCGAATCTCCAACTACCAAGAGCCGCCCCCCCCTTCCCAGGGACGGTTCCTTGGTACGAAAGGATACCCGTTCACCAGCTGAAGAAGAGGTCCCTTCTGAGGGCACATTCCCCTTATCCTCAGTGTGGTGCCCCGTTTCCCCTTGACCCTCACGCTCCCTGGCAGCAGCTGGGCTGCCAGATCCAGAGTGGGACATATCTAACAAGTCCCTGAGAGTCTTCTCCGTGCACCTAACTGACTGTCTCTGCTTCTCCAGGTCAGCCACCTTGGCCTCAAGGGAGCAAACTCGCTCCCTGAGAACCAGGAGCTCCTTGCACCCTTGTCTCTAGATCAACTGTCCTTCCTGCCCCATCCCTCAGGATACCAAGGTAAACCAATAAAACATTCAAATTATTAACAATCCTTCCTGATGTCTATCAGAATCCATTTCTCACTTTCTGTCTAAATCTGGGAACCTATTCAATCTGCTTTGGCAGGACTATCAGTGGTCATAAAACCCATTCAACCAGCTCCAGTACAGCCATCCAGCAACTGGCTAATCCCATCAATGCTATTGTGAATCCAGACTCTGTCCCTCTGAAACCTCATTTATTGCACCTAGCTCTTGCCCCTTCTGATCCAGGTAATCTTTTGTCTTCACCTGGGATAAACCCCTCAAGGCCTCCCATTGGTTCACATTGTATTCCCATGTCTATATCCTCCAAAACACACGGCTTCAGATTGTGTCCCTGCCCTGATGCCAACTGGCAGTTCACCCCCAATCTTTTGTTTGGGCCATAATCCCTTCTCCATGGACTTCTACATGTCTGGACAGGTAGCTATGATCCCCATCCTCATCAATACTTTGCCCTCTTTTATCTCTGATCACTTTAGATCATCTCACTCCTTTATTTCCTAGCTCTGGTGTGTGTGAGAGATATTCCATTGATTAGCTGAATGTATTAAGGTTATTTTCCTGTCTGTCATCTGTGCTGCTCCAAGAGGGTTCTGACTCTGGTATAGTTGAAGGACGATCCCTAGCTTGCACACATATTAAACAAACAGTCTCTTAGCTAATTCCCCCATCATAACTCAAACAGAGACCCAGGTGTTGAAGCTAACACAACAGTGGGAGGGCTTCTAGTGTCCTGACCCCACTAATGGACCTCCTGATTGCAACTGATATTTTTGCACACTGTGTGACAGAGTATTGGACTAAAAGGGGCATTGGCCTGATCCAACATTGGCTTCTCTTATGTACCAGAGACAAGGAACAAGACAGCAAGGTCAGGGTACATAAGAACATAAGAACATAAGAGAAGCCAATGTTGAATCAGGCCAATGGCCCATCTAGTCCAACACTCTGTCACACAGCAGCCAAAAATACCAGGTGCCATCAGGAGGTCCAGCAGTGGGGCCAGGACACTAGAAGCCCTCCCACTGCTGCCCCCTCCAGCACCAAGAATAGAGTGCATCACCTGCCCCAGACTGAGAGTTTCCATCTATACCCTGTGGCTAATAGCCACTGATGGACTTCTGCTCCATATGGCTATCTAATTCCCTCTTGAAACTGTCCATGCTTGTAGCTGCCACCACCTCCTGTGGCAGTGAATTCCATATGTTAATCACTCTTTGGGTGAAGAAGTACTTCCTTTTATCTGATATAACCCGACTGCTCAGCAATTTCATGGAGTGCCCAAGAGTTCTTGTATTGTGAGAAAGGGAGAAAAGTACTTCTTTCTCAACCTGCTCAATCCCATTCATAATCTTATAAACCTCAATCATGTCACCCCTCAGCAATCATGCCATTTCTCCAAGATAAAGAGCCCCAAGCATTTTAACCTTTCTTCATAGGGAAGGTGTTCCAACCCTTTTATCATTCTAGTTGCCCTTCTCTGCACTTTTTCCAATGCTATAATATCCTTTTTGAGATGTAGTAACCAGAACTGTACACAGTATTCCAAATGAGGTCACACCAATGATTTATACAGGGGCATTATGATACTGGCTGATTTGTTTTCAATTCCCTTCCTAATAATTCCCAGCATAGCGTTGGCCTTCTTTATTGCAGTTACACACTATCTAGACATTTTCATTGAGTTATCTACTACGACTCCAGGATCTCTCTGTTGGTCAGTCTCTGCCAGTTCAGACCCCATCAATGTGTATTTATATTTAGGATTTTTGGCTGCAATGTGCATCACTTTGCACTTGGCCACATTGAACCCCATCTGCCACGTTGATGCCTACTCACCCATCCTCGACAGATCCCTTTGGAGTGCCTTACAATCCTCCCTGGTTTTCACCACCCTGAACAACTTTGTGACAGCTGGAAATTTAGCCACTTAACTGCTTACTCCCAATTCTAAATGGTTAATAAACAAGTTAAACAGCATTGTACTGAGTACTGATCCCTGTGGTACCCCACTGCTTACCATCCTCCACTGAGAAAGTTTCCCATTTATACTCACTCTCTGTTTCCTATTTATAAGCCACAAGAGAACTTGTCATTTTATCCCATGACTATTGAGCTTACTTAGGAGCCTTTGATGAGGAACTGTATCAAAAGCTTTCTGGAAGTCAAGGTAAATAATTGTATCTATTGGGTCCCCCTTGTCCACATGTTTGTGGACAAGGCAGTACTGTACTCTGGCAGTACTGCCAAGGGTAGAGCTCTGTGTGATAAACAGGTCAGCATACAAAGGAGTAATTAGCAAGGTTGCTGCCACACCAAGCCCTGCTCCTTTTATATCTTCCTTTTATCTGCACCCTTTGCTGCTACAGTTCCTTTTGCTGCCTCATACCCCCCCCCCAGGCCAGGTGACACTCCTTACAGTTGTGTTCACCTTCCTACAGGTGCAGGTCTTTCCCTATCAGCCTGTCAGTCCTGGTCCTGCAAGGACTCCAGTCCAAGAACTAACACTGACTGTTGCTGAGCAGCCAAGTGGGCACTCCTTTGCCTATCCCGAGCTGCCAAGCTCTCTCTTTTTTTTCTACACTCTACTGGCTCAGTAGAGGTTGGTGGGGAAGCCAGCCTCTGTGGCATCTCTTTCTTCTTCTGGAATATTGAACAGCCTGGCTGTGACTGGGAAGTGTTCTTGCTTCCCTATGCTTCCCCCATTAGGTCTGCTGCCAGATCCAGCTGTTCAGGTAGAGATTCTATTGGTGTGGGTCCCAATTCTTCAGATTTCAAGGGGGAAGAGGAGGTGGCAGCTGGGTGACCCATGACACTTTAATTATTTATTATAGATGCATGCTAACAGCCAACCAAATAATTTGTTTCATTACGATAGTTGGTTTGGATTGGGGTCATATGGTGTGTGTGCATGTGTGCAGGGGCAGATGGAATCTTTGTCTGGGGCCCCATGGCGGCCCTGTATATATAAAATATTTTAAACAAAAAATCATTAGAAAAATATAGACACATAAAAACACATGAACAAGGGATAAGGGCTAATCAGAGTAAGTGAGGGAATGCCAAACAAAACAAAAAAACTTTGAGGAGCAGGACTTTTCTATGTCCTGTTCTCACAATAGGGACAAAAAAGAGGAACAAACTTAACCCAGAAACCTAGGATCAAGAACCTAAAGAGGTAAGTCAAACAGAGTAGAGGGCCAATAATTAAAACTTAATGTATATAATATAAAAATGCACATATTTATTAGTAAAGAATTAAAAAAACACATATGGTCTCAATTACACCTCATACAAAATCATACACACAGGCACCATTGGACTTGACCTGATGCATTGTGGCCTGTTTAGGCTTTCTTCAGAGGTCAAACACAATTAGGAACAATGGGGAACAGGTATATCATTTAGTCAGAAGTCTGCTACCAGCACCCCAACATGAAGCCCAATTCCTCCAAATCTATTTTGTGGGCAAGGAAGAAAAGGAACTGTGCTTGACATGTTCCTGACATCAAACAGAAATTGGTCAAACAACTGCAAATGATGCTACATGACGTCAACAGCTACATAAAGGACTTGAGGACCACCATGGACATGGTACCTCCAACATGCAAGATATTCCCCTGCCTCAGCGTGACCCTGACACCATGTTACCCCTCAAGAAGACAGTCTTTGCAATGAGTTTCTATTTCTACTGCATCATGGTCACACAAGGGGAGATCAACCATCTAGTGTAGTTCTGCTCCATCTTCAGTCAATTTTTGGTAGACATGTATGCCAAAATAGAGACTGAGAGGTTGAACTACATTAGGAACAACAAGGCGCAGCTGAGAGCAGACAGCTACATTCACCTGAGGGACGCTGTGGGGAGGCAGGATGCTGACACTGCTCAGCTAGATCAAATGGTGGTGCTCCCATCATCTTTCACAGGGGGACATCACTACATACATGAGTGGACACAAGACACCATGACATATGGCCATCCAGAACTGTTCATCACCTTCAGCTGTGACCCCAGGTGGAAGGATATCACAGATGCACTGCTGCCTGGCCAAAATTCCCATGATCATCATGACATCATAGCCAAGGTATTCCAACTGAAGGTGAAGAAGATGATGGTTCTCTTGAACAAGGGTGGTCTGTTTGGGGGAGTGTGGTACTTCATGTACTCTGTGGAGTGGCAAAAGTGGGATCTGCCTCACATCCACATCTTGCTGGGGCTAGAGCAGTGCATCTCCCCTGATTGACAAAGTAATCTGTGCCAAAATACCTAACTCTGAGCAAGACCTACTTCTCCACAACATTGTCAAGGCCAATATGATTCATGGGCCCTATGGCAGCTTGAACCACAATTCAATCTGTATGAGAGGAGCCAACTGCACCAAAAGGTACCCCCACCCACTTCTCAAGGACACTCAGACAGGAGATGATGAATTCCCGCAGTATCACCGGAGGTCTCCAGTTGTTGGTGGCTTCACCATAAACATCAAAGGGATAGAGCTGGACAACCACTGTGTGATGCCCTACAACCCTGTCCTGTCTCGTATTTTTGATGCTCACATCAATGTGAAATTATGCAACTCAGTCAAGTCCATCAAGTACATTTTCAAGTACATGAACAAGGGCAGTGACCAGGTGGCTTTCGCCCTGGGGAATGAGAGGGATGAGGTGAAGTTGTATCAGAGTGGCCAATACATCAGCAGCTCTGAGGTGGTTTGGAGGATCCTGGCATTCCCCATTTGTGAGAGGTACTTCACTGTCTTCCATCTCGCTGTTCACCTTGAGAATGGTCAGCTTGTGTACTTCACCTCCAAGAACTTGGCCAAGAAGCTCAGCAACGCTCCTCACACAGCATTTTTGGCTTTCTTTGAACTATCCAAAACTGACTATTTTGCAAGAACCCTCCTGTACTGCGAGGTCCCTTCTTACTTTGTGTGGAAGAATAACAACTTCACGAGAAGGAAGTAGGGGAAGGATGTTGATGGCTAGCCAGGAGTGAAGAAGGACCATGTGCTGGGATAGGTGTACACCATCTACCCCCAAAACATTGAGTGTTATCATCTTTGCCTGCTGCTACATGAAGTTTGAGGCCCAATGTCCTTTTCATATCTGAAGACTATGAACGGTGTCCTCCATCCCACTTTCCATTCTACATGCAAGGCATGAGGTTTGCTGGAGGATGACAAGCACTGGGACACTACCTTGGAGGAAGCTGTCCTGTGTGATTCTCCCTTCAAGCTTCAGGAGCTCTTCACAATGATGTTGGTGTTCTATAGTCTTTGGGAGAAGTACAAAGACAGTCTCTCAAAGGACATCATGTGGCAGGTGGAGAGGGAGTTGCAATGCAGTGACCAGCAGGTGATACACAAGATTTACAACAGATGTGTGGTGCTGATTGAGAATGTAGTGTTGGCTTTGGGACAACAGGGCTTGCCACAGTACAGCCTACCTCAGCCAACAAGATCTGGAGGAGTCTTGGGGAACAGGGAATACCTGAGGGAGGCCAGCTATGACACTTATGCCTTGGCACAAGTGGTGTTGAATAACAAGGGTTCACTGACTGATGAGCAGCTTGCTGTCTATTGGCAGGTCCTCAGCAGTGTTGACTTGGGTGCTAGTCAGGTCTTTTTCCTGAATGCTCCTGGTGGAACTTGAAAGGCCTTCCTCATCAATTTGCTCCTCGTGAAGGTAAGGAGAGCTCATGGCATAGCCTTGGCTGTTCCATCCTCTGGCATTGCTGTTACACTGTTGGAGGTCGGCAAGATGGCCCACGCGGCCTTCAAGCTTCCTCTCAACCTCATTAATGCAGAAGCACCTCTGTGCAGCATCTCAAAACAAAGCAACATGGCCCAAGTGCTGTGGGACTGTAAACTCATTGTGGGATGAGAGCACCATGGTGCACAAGGGGTGCTTTGAGGCACTGAGCATAACCTTCAAAGACATCTGGGGCAATGATGGAGTGATGGGAGGAGTCACTGTGCTGCTGGCTGGAGACTTCTAGCAAACTCTGGCAGTACTGTCAAGAGGAACCAAAGCTGACGAGGTTAATGCATCTGTCAAGACGTTGTACCTGTGGCCACTCATCAGGAAATGCTTACTAAGGACGAACGTGAGGGTCCACTTGAGATGTGATGTGTCCGTTGGGGAATTCTCTAAACTCCTACTAAAAATTGGGGATGGAGAGTATCCTCAGACCAACGGAAAGGTGACCATTCCTTCAGGCCTCAGTAGTGAGGACCCTGCCAGACCTAACAATCAGGATGTACCCTGATATTGCCACTATCACGGAGAAAGCTATGGACTAACCTGTGTGAGCATGCCATTCTGACCCCCAAGAACAACAAGGCTGGTGTCATTAATTAAACTCTACTTAACGATTGTCAGGGGCATGGCATCAACGCTGAGTGTAATGGATGCCTGAGCGAGTAGCTCCCGCTAACTTACCCTTTTAAAACTATCACAGTCAACCTTCAACTTTCATAAATAGCACTACAAGTAATGGGAAGAAACACAGGAACAAAAAACCAAAAATCAACACCTGTTAGTAAAACCGTATCTTTTTACTTTACAAGAAACGCCAGGAACAGGCCCAGAACTGCAAATGCTGTAGCAGAACCTAAAATGGCGGCGGACATTGTGGAACAACAACAAGAGGGGCTAGTGGTTTCCTGACAGGAATTTCACAATTCCCTACAAGCCCTGGAGAAAAACATGGCCACAACAATAACTGAACTGCTTAAGCCTTTAACCTCACAAATTAATGAACTTAAACAATCAGTCATGCAGATCACACAAACAGTGGAAATGGCAATGGAGTCCAGCCTAACATTACAAGACAATGCTTGCTACTTTTATAAAAAGGATGAGTGAGCCACTGATAAAATCATATCGTTAGAAAACCAATTAAAAGCAAACAACATAAAATTTCATGGGATGCCTGAGGACACTGAGCAAACAACCGAATTAAAAATGTTCATCACATCATGGTTGGCAAGTCTGTTAGACCTAGAAACAGCAGTTGCCCCCTTAATAGACTATGCATATCATGTCGGCACTCTGAGATTGTGTCAATCCAGTGCACTAAGAGATATCATTGCAAAATTCATGGACTCCAGAACAAAAGCAAAAATATTCTCTATGGCCAGATCCAAAGGCTTTCTGCTCCTGCAGAACAATAACATACAAGTGCTTCAGGACTTCTCAGCAGAAACACTGCAATGCAGAAAGGCACTGAAGCCTATTATAAACACCTTAAATGAGGCAAACATCCAATACAAGTGGTCAGCATACTGTAAGCTTCAAGTTTCATTCCAAGGAACTATACTTTATGCCATCGATTTGAGCACAGGATTAAAGCTCCTACAGGAATTACAACTACAGCCTCCATCAGATCTTCCATTAGAAGATGCACCTAATCCACCAGAACCAGCAACTGCCTGATGGTAAAAAGTGTGGGACCAAAGAGATCAAAGGATAAAATTTTTCTGAAACCTAATTGAAACTCCTCAACATAAATGACATCTCAGTGTGCCTGTGTACATTGCATACTACTACTTTAGTTAGTTAAAAGTTAAGAATATGTGTTATCCCCAAGATGCAATTATGCAGCTGTTCGTAAGTACCTACAATTTTAGCATTAAGTTTCATAGAATCATAGAATCATAGAATGTTAGAGTTGGAAGGGACCTTGCAGGCCATCTAGTCCAACCCCCTGCACTCCTCAGGAACACAGCCGAAACCTCTACATACCTACAACATACCCAAAAGATGGTTGTCCAGTCTCCTCTTGAAAACGTCCAGCGAAGGAGCATCCACCACCTCCCGAGGCAGTCTGTCCCACTGCTCAACCACTCTTACAGTCAGGAAGTTTCTCCTGATATTAAGCTGGTAACGACTCCCTTGTAATTTCCACCCATTAGATCTAGTTTTGCAATCCAGAGCAAGAGAGAATAGATCCACTCCATCTTCTACATGACAGCCCTTCAAATACTTGAAGACTGCAATCATGTCCCCTCTAAACCTTCTCTTTCCCAGGCTAAACATACCCAACTCCCTCAGCCTTTCCTCATAAGACTTGGACTCCAACCCTTTCACCATCCTGGTCACCCTCCTCTGGACCCGCTCGAGTTTGTCAACATCCTTCCGAAAATGTGGTGCCCAAAACTGGACACAGTACTCCAGGTGGGGCCTGACCATAGCAGAATACAGTGGAACTACCACCTCCCGTGATCTGGACACAATGCTTCTGCTAATGCATCCTAAGATTGCATTAGCTTTCTTCACAGCCGCATCACACTGCAGGCTCATGTTTAGCTTGTGATCAACCATAACACCTAGATCCCTTTCACATGTGCTGCTGTCAAGCCAAGTCCCTCCCATTCTATATCTGTGCCTTTGATTTTTTGTACCTAAGTGTAGGACTTTGCACTTATCTCTATTTAAATTCATTTTATTTGTCTCAGCCCACTGTTTCCTTTTCATAAAATCCTTATAATGGGTACTAAAACATAACTAAATTCCTGAGATGTGTGAAAAGGTTGATTTTAGTAATCTTATGTAATTTTTGTATTTAAACTATTACTTTCAAGTTTGTAATACCCATCCCAAGGGCAGAAATGAATGGGGGGACACATATGCCTAGTCCTCTTTTAGTCACTGTTAGTGATATTACAGTTTTTTGCATAGTAGCTTAGTCTCTGAAGGAAAGAGACTGCAGAGCCCAAATGTTGGCTCTGTATTTATTTTGTTTTATGCAACTAGTTGGATTATTAAATCTTTTTTTAGTTACAAGGGTAAATAGTAACTTGTTATATTATGAATTTATAATGCCTCAAGAAAACCATGTTCATAAAATGCTTATATGTATTTCTTCTTATGATGCCAATATTATATGAAACACAAATGTAAAACTCAGCAAATCTCTCTCTGCAATACCACCAAAGAGGAAATTTGTAATGTTCTATAAAGAATCTCAAAACTTATGGCCACTATGACATCTAACACACAAATCAAATTTTTGCCTTTAAATTGTAGAGGTTTAAACTCACCCATCAAAAGAAAAATAATAGCTTCTGCAATTTTAAGACAAAATGCAAATATAATATTTCTACAGGAAACACACCTAAAGGGAATGCAAGACAAGGTGTTTTCATCGATTAAATTCTCACAGCAATATCAACCTTAAGGTACCTCCAAATCACGTGGAGTGGCCATCCTAATTAATAAGTCGGTGAGATTTCAGTTGATTAAAGATGAAAAAGATCCTAATGGCAGATATATTTTTATTAATGGTCTTTTGAATTGATCAGCTATTACTTTAGTATCCCTATAAGCACCAAATGAAGGACAATTGGAATTCACCCACAAAGTATTTTTTTAAAAATTAGAAGCTTTCAGCGACGATCCATGCATGATTGCAAGTGATCTGAACCATATTGCTAATTATATTTTAGATAAGTCCAAAGGGCCAACTAAGCTAAACAAGAAAAACCATATCAATTGACCTCAGATCAAACAGCATTAGCGTGCATATTTCAACAATTCAACCTCATTGACATCTGGAGGTCTAAAAACCCCTTAGCAAAGGACTTCACATACTATTCTTCTAGATTCCAAACCTACACAAGAACAGACGTTTTGTTGGCTTCCTCATCCATATCTAACTTTTTTACAGACGCAAACATAGGAGCCAGAATCTGGTCCAACCACTCCTGGGTAGAGTGTCACATGGAAGACAGAGACAAAAAACACGACAATATATTTGGAGGTTAGATGCAAAATTTTTATTACTAAAATCAGTCACAGACACAGTAGAAGTCGAAATTAAAGACTGTTTGCAACACAATGCTTCCTGTGGAGTAACACAACATTTGGTATGGGATGCCTTGAAGGCAGTGATCAGAGGCAAGCTGATGGCGATAGCTTCTACCTACAAAAAAGAAAAACTTAAGTTGAAACAAGAACTGATAGACAAGAAAAAAAAATAGAAGATGAATATAAAAAAATGGCAGTAAACGAATTTATAAAACATTACTTTTGGAATGCAAAAAACTTGAAGCTATTGAAGTTTCTCAAATACAAAAAAGAATAGCCTATGTTAAACAAAAATATTGGTTCAAAACTCCTCAATCTATTAAACTGCTAGCCTGGAGATTTAAGAAAAAGAATTCCGAAAATGCGATCCACTCAATACAAAATAAAAATGGTCAAATGAAATACAACACAACAGAAATTTCAGATTTTTTTTGCAATATAAGTCACTTTACAAATCTGAAACCCCTTCAATAGACTCCATGAACTCATTTTAAAAACAATATCCACTTTCAAAATGCTTAACTGAGCAACACAAAAATTTACTGGAAGCGCCAATAACTTCAATGGAAATCCAAGAAATTATTAAAATGCTTAAAAACAACAAATCCCCAGGAAGAGATGGCTTCAGCGGGAAATTCTATAAAAAACATCTCTGCCATTTTGGCAGAACCCTTAGCCCAAACCTGCAATCATGTCTTAGAACAAGGCATCATGCCTCCTATGTGGAATCACACAAAAATCATTTTAATACCCAAACCTGAAAGCGATATAACACTCACTGGCTCATACAGACCAATTTCACAGTTAAACCAAGACTACAAAATTTTTACAGCAACAATGACAACTCGACTTAACAAAATAATAGAATTATATATTCATACAGACCAAACTGGGTTTATACCCAATAGAGAAATCACAGACAACACAAGAAAAGTCTTAAATGTAATTCAGTTCTGTCAACATTACAACATCAATTCCTCATTTATATTATCGATTGACATCGAAAAAGTGTTTGATAGAGTGGAAACATCGTACCTATATAACCTCTTATCACATATGAACTTTGGTCCCAAATTTTTGAAAATGATATAAACTTTTGCCTTCAGCCTGTATCCAGACAAACGGTGTTACATCAGATAACCATGTTATCCAGAGGCATCTGACAAGGCTGCCCCATCTTGCCACTTTTATTTGCACTACGTGGAACAGCTAGCCAATGCTATTCGTTCTAACCCAAAAATAAAAGGCCTCTTGGTGAAAGAACAGCATCTGAAACTCAGTCTATTTGCTGATGATATGGCAATATTTTTAACAAGACCAGAAAAATCACTACCAGAACTACAGAACATCCTCAGTTCTTTTGGTGTAATATCAGGCCTGAGAGTAAACTACTCAAAAACTATTCTATACCCTATAAGATTATCTGCAGCCCAAAAATCCCATTCATCTCAATTACAATGTTGGGTAAACAAGTATTGGAAATATCTAGGGATAAAAATCCTTCTATCTTTATCGGACCTAATAAACAACAACCACATGGAACTTGCAAGAACTCTAGAAGAACTGCTCAACACTGTATTTTCTCCTCTATTGACATGGATAGGGAAAGCACAGGTTCTGAAATCCTTCATTTTTCCAAAGATCTCTATCTTTGCTGAAAAATTGGCAAAGACTATTCATACGCTATATTTGGAATAAATTTCTGCATAGAATAAGCTTTCCAACTCTACAAAGACTATCAAGCCAAGGTGGCCTTTCCGTACTAGATCTACCTCTTTATTATGAAACCACGACACTAATAGGACTTCTCAAAGAACACAGCCAGAGATACTAAACCAATTGGAAATGGCTAGAATCTTCCTACTTGGACAAAAAACATTCTTAGAAACTTTATGGGAACAACCCTCAAAAAGACCGATTGATTTATACAAGAATTTATTCTTGAAAAACACACTGAAAATATGGGACAAGCAGAAACCAATACTAACTCCAAACCCATCATTACTTATGTGTTTTACAGAACAATCATGGTTCAACCCAGGCCTTTCTATTAACTCATTTCAAGCTTGGAGGAAGACATCAGCAAAAATTATAATATCTATGGTAAAACAGCACTGGAACAAAAATACAGATGTAACATTCACTGGTTTGAATACTTTCAAATCACTCACCTGTGGAACTCAAAGAAAGTATAGTTTCTGTGAGAGACTTCTTTTGAAAACTTTAAAAGAAGTCTCTCACAGAAACTATACTTTCTTTGAAAAAATCCTACTTACAGAATACAAATCCTGCAAAGGCTTAATTCTCTTATTTACAAAGAACTGTTAACTCATTCCTCAAACACACCTACTACCTACCAAGTCTCCTGGAACTCAGAATATGGAATATCACTGTCAGACCCTACCTGAATCAAAATATGGTCCTCCCCCAGTATGACTAATCGATATCTGAATATAAGAGCACAAGCCCTTAAATTAATACTAAGATGGTACCTTACTCCATCTAAATTACATCACATCAACATTAATTACTCACGTTTATGCTGTGGCGAACCCACTAACTATTATCACTGTTGGTGGACCTGCAAAAAAATAAAGGCATATTGGATTACAATCATACATTCTATTTAATCAAATGTAGACTTACCTTTATCACCGGACCTAATACTTCTAGACCTCTGGCAAAACATGGACATCCCAAAGATAAGCAGGGACCTTATCTCAACATTGTTAATGGCTGCAAAATCAGTTATTACAAGCAACTGGAAAAGTTCAGATACTCTCACACTACATCAATGGTATGTCAAAGTTTGGGAATTTTACGCTGTGGAGAAAATCTCAACATCCATTCCTCCCAACAATGTATACAAATCACAGTCTCAATTCTACTCTAAATGGCTTCCTTTCATTGAGGCTTCATTTGAGAATACGACAGTACCTACTTCCTCAATACCCCATAGATGCAAAGAAATTATAGCAGTGTTTTAATTTTTGCATTTACCCTGGTTTACAGTTTATAAAAGTTATAATGTTATAATAGAACTATAGACAGATCTTACAAATACAATTTAATTTGCACAGTGTTATAAATGTAACATCAATATCTCTACTTATAACCTGTAGTGTACACCAAAGCTAAATAATTGCATTTGTTTGACTTTTTGCACATTATTGTTGTAAAGTTAAAATCCTATAAATAAAATATATATAAAAAAACCTCTACTTACCTCTTTCAAAGGGGAAGAAACTGAGTACGGATCTGTGGACTCAGTTGTGCAAACAGATGATGTTCAGGGTAACAATCCAATATACTCATCTTGCTCTCAATCATTGTAATAGTTAAAAGTTAGGAGCCTGGATTTGTTACAACACAAAGAAGCACAGCTGTTTGTCCATGTGCCAAGAGCTCTTGGAATGCTGAATCAAAGGGCTTTCCTTCTTTGTAACCTGATGTGACTATGATGTTCACTAATCCATTGCTTGACAGCTCTGGTAATGAACCCTGCACATTTCAGATTGCAAGGGCATGCAATTGCATAAATAACAGACTTAGAATTGCAATTCACAAATGATTTGATGGAAAACCTTCTGTTTAGAAGAGTCATAAAAAAGTCAGTGTGAATGCAAAGACTGCAAACAGTGTAACTGTCAGTCTCCTGAAGAAATCAGTTCCCAACAACAGTCATTCAGAAGTTTATTGAGACATTGAAAGGATCCAGATTCTTAACGTTTCTGTGTTAGAACTGGGGGAAAGTGCACAAAGTAAGCAATTATACCTAAATCAAGCAGGACCGTAAATCGCGTGGGGCCAATCACACCTAAGCTAGAGGCCCACCGAAATAACAGCCTATAGATCCCGGGGAAAGATGATGCCAAGCCTGACTGGGGCTTAAGGATATTTGTCTGGGCTGAATGAGATAACTAGAAATGGCAGTGATGTGGCCAAAAGCAAAAGTAGACATTCTTCACACTCCTCTACGTCCCCATGGCAATCAAGCCCAAGAAAGCAGCCAAAGTTGACAGCAGCTCCCACAGAGGTAATAACCAACTGGCTTGGCTCTGCTTACAGTTCCTATCGTACCAGTGGGAGAGGATTTCATTCTACTTTTAACCAACATATCCTTCAGATTTCTAGCTCTCCTGTAAGTAAAGAGTGGGGAAGAATGGCATCTCAGAATGTTTGATAGTAGGTGCCAATGTTTGGTAATGATATTTTAAACTTGTGTATATATTCCATCGTATATTAATGGAATTAACATCCTTTCTGTATTCTCCTTTCTAATTTTAGGTGTCAGTAGTGAAGCTCTAGAAGTATTTTTGTCTTATAAAAGGCCTGCTTGACAATTTTAGAGGAGTAACCCCTATCCATTAACTGTCTCATCAATATTTTGGCTTGTTTAATAAAATATGTATATTGACTATAATTTCTTCTAATCCTAATGCTTTGTGAGTAGGATAAATTTCTTTTAAGATGGTATAGGTGGAAGCTGTCCCCTGATAGAAAAGAGTTGGCATTGGTGGATTTCCTATATATATTAGTTTGGATTGTGTTACCCATCTTCCTGACCTCCAAATCTAAAAAACTGATAACCTCCTTATTGAAGGTCATTTCAAATCTGATGGTATGGTGGACTGTATTGATAATTGTTTAAATTGTACTAGCAGATCCTCTGAGCCTTGCCAAATATATAAGTCTGAGCACTGAGGAAGGCCAAATTGGCTGAAACGTGTATGGTCTTTTGGTTTCTTAATTCAGCTTAAGTTAAGTTTTTCTTACTCTCTTTTTGTTCCCAGTTCCATCCATACATGGAACAACAGTTTCAGTGACATTTATGCACCTGATGTTGCCTTAAATAGACTCTGGACCAACCATTGATCTTCAAAGAGACTGCACAGGTTCTCCCCCCCAATACAATGTGTTGTCTGATTTTCACTGGCTTAATTCTATCAAAATAACCTTTGGTAGTTTCCATTTCAAATGATTTGATTAATTACATTGCTAAAATGAGTTTTGTTTGAAAGGTCTCAAAATAGAATTGCACTAAACACATGATGGTCGTCATCAAAAATAGATACAATACATTGAATCCCCCACCTTTATTTGTCATAATGTCTACAGCCACTAATCTATGTTCAGATATAATGGGGTTATGCATTTTTCCACAACAGTGGCCAATTTTGAAAGGCAGCGGGGAGGAAATACTGTGTCATTAGGATGTTGGTATATTGTTTTAGATCTTACAGAGAGGGAGGGGCAATTAAATGTAATGCTGCCATTTTGGGCAGTGCCTGCACATTAAATTTATAAGTCACTCTACCCTCAGTTAATGGACATTGCAATCAAATACACAAATTCTAGAATTTGGTCATTGTGTTTGAAAAATCATATTTCTTTAGCTCTACTTGTATTTCCCTCAAACCATATCTTCTGACATTGCAGTAACACCAGTTCAGAGAAATTGCTGACTGAAACATCAAACACTGGATATTGGCTGTGAGGCATATGTGACATATTTCACAGATAAAGTCCTATCGCTCAACCAAGACCTCTGAACCACAGCTGATACAGTAAGGGAACTGGAAGCCCCTTGTTCGTCTTCTGGTCTAACATTGGATTGTTTCAACCATCTCTCTTAGGAGGATGTTGACAGGGTTCTGGCAGCTGTGAGGCCAACCACTTGCCTCCTTAACCCATGCCCTTCCTGGCTGGTTAAAGCCTGCAGAGATGGCATTTGGGTCCCCCTGGGAGAGATTACCAACTTGTCCCTTTCCTTAGGGATCTTCCTAGCAGTGTTAAAGGAGACAGTGGTTCATCTGCTCTTAAAGAAACCAACACTGGACCCTACAGTCCTAGCTAACTACCCTCAGTCTCAAACCTACCATATCTTGGTAAGGTAGCTGATAGAGCGCTGGCTGAAAAACTCCGGCTTTCCTGGATGACACATCCATCCTGGGCCCAGTCCAGTCCAGTTTCCACCCTAGCCATGAGGTGGAGACAGCACTAGTCACCCTCACAGATGACCTCCAGAGACATCTTGATCTGACAGCAGCATTTGACACAGTTGATTACAATCTTCTGACCCACCACTTTGCCAATAGAGGAGTTCAGGAGTCTGCCTTAAAGTGGATTTCCTCCTTTCTCCATGATCAGGGACAGAGGATAGCACTTGGCAAGAGAATCTCCCACTTGAATGTGGGGTACCACAGGGGGCGATTATCTCACCAATGTTGTTTAATATCTACATGCACCCCCTCCAGGGGTTTGGGCTGAGTTGTCACCAATATGCAGATGACACCCAGCTCTATCTGCTGATGGATGGCTGCCACTCCAGAGAATTTTACCAGGGCTCTGGAGGCTGTGGCTGGGTGGTTACAGCAGAGCCAGTTGAAACTTAATCCAATGAAGATGGAGGTCCTGTACCTGAGTGGGGGAGGATTGAATTGGAAATCAGGCTACCCACCTTGGATGATGCATCACTTGTGCCAGCCCAGAAGGTGAAGGGCCTAGAGGTGGTCCTGGATGCCTTGTTTTCTATGGAGACCCAGGTTGCCACAGCTGCCAGATGTCTTCTACCATCTTCAGCAGATTAGGCAGCTGGCTCCCTACCTTCTCCCTCCAGGACTTTGCTACAATGACCCATGTGATGGTCACTTCCAGGCTTAATTACTGTAACTTGCTCTATGTGGGCTTACCCTTGTGACTGATCCAGAAACTCCAGCTAGTGCAAAATGTGGTGGCACCCCTCCTGACTGCGTTGCCTGTGCGGGCACATATGTGGCCAGTGTTGCACCAATTGCACTGTCTACTAATTGAATACCAGATCCATTTCTAGGTATTGGCATTGACCTTTAAAGGCTTGCATGGCCTGGCACCAACATACTTGAGGGACCACCTCTCCCCAAATGTGCCCTGGAGAGCTCTGTACTCTGCTGGTCAAGAACTGCTGGTTATCCCTGGCCCAAAGGACATCTGCTTAGCCTTGGCCAGGGCCAGGGCCTTTTCTGCCCCTGCCCCAGCCTGGTGGAACATTCTCCCATCTGAGATCAGGGCCCTGCGGGACTTATTACTGTTCCACAGGACCTGTGAAATGGAGCTATTCTGCCAGGCTCTTGACTGAGGCAGTGGGTATCCAATAGGACAAATTTGGCCACCCCTGCTGAAATTGAAATCTACCACCTCAACGTAGTTCAGACCAATAAGATCTTAGAGACCCAATGGCACCAGTTTGAAAATAATGTATGTAATGAAATAATACAACCTGTTTTGTGTTTTCTCTTTTTAAATCTGTTATTTTAAATTGTTTTAATTATCCTGTAAATTCTGTTAATGTGTTTTAGAATCCTACTGTGATCTGCTCTGAGCCTGCTTGCAGGGAGGGCAGAATAAAAATGGAATAAAATAAATATATAAATATATATATAAATAAAAGATCCAAGCTAAGGTATATGTTTATTTGGGTGTGAACCTATTTATTTGGCAAGGAACCTGTTTAACTCAATAAAGCTTTTCACGGCCAAAGACAGTGTGCTTGAGAGTGACTTGATCAGGGAATCTGACAAAGTGTCAGTTCTGCCCATTCTTTGACCACTGCCCCATGTTCGTGATGGCCAGTGAGCACAAAGACACTGGCACAGGAACCAGCTCAGAGGCTGAGATTCCACTCCCCTTGCCTGACAAGAAAGATGACAAACAAGGTGAACCCAAACCCAAGAAACAGTGTGCTGGAAGGTAGGGGCCTGACCTAAGAAGATGGAGAAGAATGAGTGGGATGAACCAGCCTGGCTCCTGAGCACCCCCAGTTTCTGGGGTCCAAAGTCCCGGTCTGAGAGAGAGGAGAGGCAAACCTCCCATGTCTTCCTAGACAACCCTGAATGCCTTCTGGTAGCCAACACCATAGGCGAATCCTCACGTGCCGATCGGGTGCTAGCTGAGCTAAAAGGCAAGATGGAAGAAATCAAAGATGGGATGAAACTTCTTTCAGAGAACTTTCCTCATGTAGTCAAGGAACTGATGAAGGAGGGAGAGATCTCTGAGGAGGAAGAAGAAGATATCCCTGAACAGAAGCCCCAGATCACCCCACTGCTCCTCTGCCCAGATCAAGACTGGAGCAGGAGAGGACACAAGACATCCTGGAAGCCATGTATGAAGGCAGCCCCAAGAAGCTGGCATTCTTTGTGATCCAGGTATAGAAGTTCCTGAGGAAATGGGCCACACTTTCGCCTCCAATGAGTACCAGGTAGACTATGTGGGCTTGTGGCTCTGGTTTGTGGAGCTTTACAACGTCGGGGAGCTGAAGTTCCGTAATGTGGATGCCTTCATGCAGGCCCTCCAATGGCAGTATGAAGACTCCCTGGAACTAGAGAAAGCCCAGACCCATGTTTGAGGGTTGTGGCAGGGGAGCTGATCGGTGCAGGAGTACTCAGATGAGTTCAAGTCGTGTGCAGCTAAGCTACAAGGGTGGTTGAAAGAAGTTCTCATTGAATTCTACTGGGCTGGCCTCAACATTATGATCCTTGTGAAGGTGTTAGCCCAGGACAACCCCATGACACTGAGTGGCTGGATCCAGGTGGCCTGCAAAGCCAAGAACAGATGGAACCTCATCTGACTGTCCCAGCACAAAACCCCCAGAAGGTATCCAAAGGGTGAGGTCCCGTGACTGGGGGAGACCATGAACATTGCATGCGCTTGGGGCTATGCCTGAGATGCAGAGTGCCTGGGCACTTCACTGCGAACTGCCCAGGTGGCCAGAGCCCAGAGAGGGAGCACCAGGAGGAAGGAAAGGAGAGGTGGCTGAAGACCCTGGGAAAGCATCCCAAGACTCCGAAGGCTCTGCAAGCTGGGCTGAGGGATGACCTGGAGGGCACCTCATACAGCAACTATGCCAAACCTCAGCTGGCATGAAAAGGCCAGGGCCTGCTATGAAGGGTGCCAACCAGCAGGTCCAATAGTCCCCCGTGTAAGACTTGGTGAGACTCTCCTCCCCTTTCTTTTTTGAATGTGATTGTATTCAACTCCAAGGTGGGGACAAATATCAGGGTGAGGGCTTTAATAGACTTAGGGTGTACCCGAGATTTAATCAGTCCTGCCATAGTTATGGGTCTGGGAGCTAAAGTGCACAAACTGAAGGAGCCCTTAGTTTTCTCCCAGATGGATGGAACCCCAATGAAGGGAGAGACCTGCTGGTAGTGAACTGTCCCCTTGTCAGTGGGGTTAGCCTTGCACAGGGAGCTCTGCTTGTTCGTGGTGAACCCCGCCACAGAATTCCCTAAGGTGTTGAGAAGCCCATGGCTCCAGACCCATGACCTTTATGTTCAAAGGAGTGCTGGAACCAGGGGTTGGTTGGAGCCAGAGTGCATAGGAGCTGTGCTCCAGGAGTGAGGAGCCCGGGGGGCAGGCACATGACCAAGCCCCTCCCCCTCCTTGGCTTCTCTGGGCCACATGGATGGCTTGCCTGCCTCATCTTTGGCTTCCCGGGGCCACGTGGAGGTGAACGGAGAGCAAGAAAAAGCAGTGCCATGGCCCAGAAAAGCTGCAACCCAAGCTGTCTCTTCTGCCCAGCTGTCTGCTCAAAGCACCCGACGCCTCCCAAGCTGCCACACACACCATCTACCTAACTGGCTCTGCTGCCTGCCTGGCTAGCCAGGGACTACTACCACCGCTGCAACTGCTGCCTCTCCACCCCCCCTCCAGAAGCCCCACTCAGCATGTTTTCCCAGGCAAGGCAGCCACTGTTGCCCTTTTCACATGGGGAGCAGGAGCAGCCCCAGCTGAGGAGATGCTGGCAGCCACGAGCCGGGGTCTGCCCACTCGTTCCACCTCCACTGCCTCCTCCTTCCAGTGCCTTCTCTGAGCGCACACTGGGAGCAGCAGTCGGGACCCATCTGAGCACTTTGGGCAGCTCTGACTGAAGGTGAAAGGCTCTGCTCTCTCCCAGCTGACCCAGCCGTGCAATTCCACCCAGCCCAGGCCCTTGGTCCTGGGAGAAAATATCAGTGCTGATTATTATTATCCACCACTGCCATATACTGCCTGGTGGAGTGGGGCGGGTGGGAACAATGGCAGGTCTCCGTTGCAACTATTTACCTGTCTTCCCAGCCTGCTCTTCCTCTTTCCCTCCAACGAAGCTCAAAACTTTCACATTCTTCAGCAAGAGCCAGCAAACGCAGTCTAGTCCACGGCATGCCTTACAGAAGCATTCATTTATCTGTCCCTCTAGGCACATGTCCTTCCAGAACTGCCTCCAGCCCAGCTTCCTGCTGCTGCGCCTGTGGGGCCCCAGGAGTCTCCATAACCCCTGGGTGGAGGAGGCACGCAGTCCTTAATGCCCAGCTTTTTTAGGGGGAGGGGGAAGGCTGGATGGAAGCTACTCCTCACTCTGCGAGGTTACCTTAGCAACCAGCCAGCCAACCAGCCCAACCCACTGGGTGCACACATGCTTGCGCAGTGGCCAATAGGGAGGGAGTGGGGTGCACTTCTGTGACTGAAGAGCCACTTTCAAGTCAGGACAGGACTGTTAATTCGAATTTGCCTCATCAGCCTGAGTGGGTTAACAAGTGTACTTGGATACTGAGCTGAGCTCTCTTAGGCAGAAATGAGCTGTGCTCGATCCTCCTTGTCCTGGCCGGTTTACTATAATATGTACGAGGCTCCTGGGTTCAAAGGCACAAGAGGGAGTTTTGTTAGGAAAACCAACAAGAGGAGGCAGGATGGAGAGGTCACCCTGGGTCCCGATTCACCCCTTTCATATCAGGAGGGTGTAAAGGGAGGTTGCCCCAGGTCCTGGTTTGTCCTCTAACCTGTGATCTCATCATCTCAGGCTTCCACAGTGTGTAGCTCACCCTTATCATCCCCCTCCACTGCACCCCCCCCTCGCCTATGTGCTTGCTTTCAGTGGGGGTTTTGGCATTGTGAAAAGGGAGAGTAGGGAGCTCTGTTTCTTCACCATCACCCTTGCCATCTGATTTGGTGAGGGGTTTGGCATTGTTATTATTATTATTTTTTTAAAGGGATGGAAAGGGAGACCAGGGCTTTGATTCTTTGGCTGAGGAGGCAGGTGTGCCTACTTGCCTAGGTTGCTTACAGATGGAAAGGGAGACTAGGGCCTCTGATTCTGGGATGTACTAAAAAGAAGGACAGGATTGCCCATTGGAGACAATGGGAGACACTTGAAGGTCCTTTGGAAATAATGGGAACCAGGAATGCCAATTGACTTGCATGGGCTCCATTGAAATACATTACAGTACAAGTAGAGTTGCAAAGAAAATGCTGAATGGATTTTCCATTACGGTCTCTGGGCCCAAATAAACTACTCTGGGACTGGAATGACAGGCCCAAGCTTAGAATGACAACCCTTAGGAGTAACAGAAGAGTTCTGGGACTGGAATGAGAGGCCCCAGAGTGGATGACAGCCCCAGGGGGTAGCAGAAGTGTTCTGGGACTGGAATGACAGGCCCCAGAGTAGAATGACAGCCCCTGGGGGTAGCAGGAGTGTTCTGTGACTAGAATGAGAGACCACAGAGTGAAATGACAGCCCTGGGGATAGCAGGAGTATGCTGGAACTGGAATGAGAACCCACAGAGTGGAATGACAGTCCCTGGGGGTAGTAGGAGTGTTCTGGCACTGGAATGAGTGACCACAAAGTAGAATGACAGCCGCTGGAAGTAGCAGGAGTATTCTGGGACTGGAATGACAGCCCATGGGGTAGCAGGAGTGTTCAGGGACTTAAATAACATGCCCCACAGTGGAATGACAGTCCTTGGTGGTAGCAGATGTGTTCTGGGACTGGAATGACAGTTCTTGGGGGGAGCAGGAGCATTCTGGGACTGGAATAAGAGACCACAAAATGGAATGACAGCCCCTGGAAGTAGAAGGAGTATTCTGTGAATGGAATGACAGGCTCCAAAGTGGATTGAAATTTCCTGGAAGTAGCAGGAGTGTTCTGGGACTGGAATGACAAGACCCAGAGTAAAATGGCAATACCTGAGGGTAGCAGGAGTATTCTGGGACTGGAATGAGAGACCACAGAGTGGAATGAGAGCCCCTTGGGGTAGGAGGAGTGTTCTGGGACTGGAATGACAGTCCCAGACCACTCCTGCTATGTCCAGGGGCTGTCATTCCACTCCATAGTCTCTCATTCTAGTCACAGAACACTCCTACTACCCGCAGGGGCTGTCATTCCACTCTGGGGCCTCTCATTCCAGTCCCAAAAGTCTTCTGTTCTGGCAGGAGCTGATGAAATTACTGGGGGTGGAGCAGGGCTTAAGCCATGCCCACCATCCTGAAATTGATGGACAAACTGAAAGAATCAACCAAGTGTTGGAACAATTTTTGAGGTGCTTCATAAATCATCAGCAGGATGACTGGGTTTATCTATTGCCATATGCAGAGTATAGTTACAACAACTCAGTGCATAGCTCCATCGAAGTCTCCCCATTTAAAGCCATGCATGGCTATGAAGGGGGGCCATTGCCCACTTTGGACACTGACAATCCAGGCCCAGAGGATGTTGGGCTAAAGTGACCTAGGGGTGGCCTCATCTTCAAAAGACTCTGGACAAAGCCAAAGAGGATTACAAATGTTATGTTGTCAAGAGACAGGGCTCCAAGTGGGAGCTGAAACCTGGAGATTCCATGTACATCTCCACCAAGAACCTTAGGGGTTCCCAACCAGGGGGAAAAGTGGGATGGAGATATGTTGGGCCATTCAAACTAGTGCACCTTATTAACAAAGTGACTGGTCAAATGGAAGGACTTTGACCCCTCCCATAACGAATGGGTTGAATCTAGGCATGTTAAGGCTGCAAAATTGGTGCATGCTTTTCATAAGCGGCATCCCCTCAAGCCGGGAGAGTGAATGAGCCTTTAGGGGTGGCAGAATGTCAAATCTTGCTTCACTTCGCTTCACTTCACATAGTTTGCTATGGACACTGGGAGGGAGGGGAATTCCATAGGTGGGGAGAGTGAGTGCAGGGTGTGTGAATGCTCTGTCTTAGATGGCGGAACTTTTTCCTGAAGATGCTCCTTTCCATGGTTCACATGGAGATATCCTTGAAGCCTTCGGTGCCAGTTTGTGTAATAGATAATGGGATCGTATATTCCCATGGGAAGGGTGGGTAGAGCCACAGGAGCCTGGCTGCATGACGTGATGTATGTATGGGCCTTAGGAGGGGTTACAGTTTGAACTTTCTATATCTATAGAAAGGGAGGAAGAATGGTGGAGTGCTGCTATGTGGATGTATGGTGATTGAATGGAGTGTTAGGTGTGACTGTTGGGGCTTAGTTAGTGGTTAGGTTAGTACCCCTGACATGATCAGTAGGAAATTTTGTATTCTTGTATTTTATGCATAGATAGTACTTATGTATAATCATAGTGGTAGTAGCAGGGAGTTGTGAGCTTAGCATTGGTCGGTGGCCTGAAGCTTTGCAGAGCCCGCCAGTGACGAATGAATGGGCAACAAATTCCAGTGCTCTTGGGGAAAGGGAAGTATGGCGGTGGGTCTGGGCAAGGTGTGGAGCAAAGGACGCAGAGAAATAGAGAGGCTCGGGGCCCTTCCAGCCTTTGACCCATCCTGAGGGTGGCTGGCAGTGGGGCCGGGACTCTGGACCCTCCTCCGTCATTGGTGTTGTGTAACGCCAGGTCCATTAACAACAAAGCTAAAGTCTTGTGGGACTTTGTGCAAGAACAACAAGCGGACCTGGCGTGCATGACCGAGACCTGGGTGCAGGAGGGTGAGACAGTTGCGCTCGCCCAACTCACGCCCCCGGGGTTCTTGGTCCTCCACCAATCACGGACTAGTGGGTGGGGGGAGGAGTGGCGCTTTTCATTCGGGAGGCTTACTCCGTCAGGGCGCTCTCGTGGGTAGAGATCACGGGTATAGAGTGTGTCGGCGCGATGCTGGAGGCCGAGGAGAGTTTGGCTATTTGGTTGGTGTACCGACCACCTAACGTGCCGGCCAAGAGTTTGCCATCCCTGCTGGAGGCCGTATCAGGCTGGGCGCTGGAGCACCCTAGGCTACTTGTCTTGGGTGACTTCAACGTCCATGCTGAGGACGCGACCTCCAGCTGGGCTGTGAATCTAGTGTCGTCCATGGCGGCACTGGGACTCTCCCAGTTCATTTCGGCTCCCACACACCGGGCCAGACACACGCTCAATCTGATCTTTGCGGTGGGAGTGACGGTGGACCGGATCACTGCTTTGGCAGTGCCATGGTTGGACCACCATGCCCTGAAGGCCTGTCTGAATGTCCCACCCCAACCCTGTTTAGGTGGCGAGCTGATTTTGGCTCGCCCTTGGAGCCAAATGGACCCGATGCGGCTCCAGATGGCTCTGCGGGATCCGAGGCCCCCTGGCAGCTTGTTAGATGAGCTGGTGGAGGACTGGAATGGCCATCTCTCCTCAGCTATTGACGAGATTGCTCCCAGGTGCCCTCTCCATACCCGCGATAGGCGAGCGCCCTGGTATACCCAGGAGCTGCGCTCGCTGAAACAAGAACTGAGACGGCTAGAGAGACGGTGGCGCCGTGCTCGCGACGAAGTTTCACGAACATCCTATAGGACGTTTATGAGATCCTATGTGATGGCGGTCAGGGCCACAAAGAAGGATTTCTATGTGGCCTTGATTGCGTCTGCTGGCTCACGCCCGGCCCAATTATTTAGTGTGATTCGGTCTTTGACAGCTCTGCTTCAGAGCAAGCAAAATGCTAAGGAATTGGATATTGTCTGTGAGGCTTTTGTGACCTACTTTGCAGATAAAGTCTTGGCACTCTGCCGTGACCTCCCCACCACGATTGACACAGTTAGGGAACTTGAGGCCCCTTGCGCATCTTTGGAGCCGGGTTTAGTATGTTTTGACCCACTCAGTCTGGAGGGAGCTGAGAGGTTGTTCATATCTGTGCGCCCTACCACATGCGACCTTGATCTGTACCCCTCTTGGCTGGTTAAAGCCAAGAGGTGCACGAGGGGTTCTGAGGTGCTCTACGGGAGATTGTCAACAAGTCCCTCATTGAGGGACAGTTCCCTGGAGCACTTAAGGAAGTGATGGTCCGCCCTCTCTTGAAGAAACCATCTCTGGATCCGGCCGAATTGGCCAACTATTGGCCGGTTTCCAACTTGCCTTATTTAGGCAAGCTTATTGAGAGGGTGGTGGTGTCACAGCTTCAGGGCTATCTGGATGAGGATTCCATCCTCGATACCTTCCAGTCCGGTTTCCACCCGGGCCATGGGACAGAGACAGCACTGGTCGCTCTGACTGATGATCTCCGTAGGCATCTGGATCAAGGCGGCGTGGCGGCACTGGTGTTGTTAGATCTGTCGGCTGCGTTCGATATGGTCGGCCACCAGTTGCTGGCCCGCCACCTCGCTGACGCAGGGATTCAGGGGCTTGCCTTGCAATGGCTTGCCTCTTTTCTCCAAGGTCGAGGACAGAGGGTGGCGATGGGGGGGCAGTGGTCCCGAAGGTACCCTCTTGAGTGTGGTGTGCCCCAGGGAGCTGTACTGTCCCCAATGTTGTTTAACATGCGCCCCCTTGCCCAGATTGCCCGGAGGTGTGGGCTTGGGTGTCATCAATATGCTGATGATACCCAGCTCTATCTGATGCTGGACGGCCAGTCGGACTCTGGTCCTGATGACCTTTTGTGGGCATTGCAAGCTGTGGCTGGCTGGCTCAGACTGAGTTGGCTGAAATTAAACCCGGCAAAGACGGAGGTCCTGGGCCTGTACCGGACCGGCCGAGAGCTGGGACTCCCTCTCCCGTCCTTCGGTGGGGTACCATTGGTGCCTGTATGGGAGGTTAGGAGTTTGGGTGTGCTCCTGGACTCCTCATTAACGATGGAGACCCAGGTGGCAGCCACTGCCAAATCAGCCTTTTACCATCTGCAGCTGACCTGGCAGTTGGTCCCCTACCTCGACCGCGAAGACCTGGCCACTGTGATCCATGCGACAGTCACCTCGAGGCTGGACTACTGTAACGCTCTCTACTTGGGGCTGCCTCTGTCGCAAATCCGGAAGCTGCAGCTAGTGCAGAATGCTGCAGCCAGGCTGTTGATGGGCCTCTCCAGGCGAGACCACATCTGGCCTGTTCTGCAAGCACTGCAATGGCTGCCAATAGCATACCAGATTCGCTTCAAAGTGCTGGTGCTTATCTTTAAAGCCCTGAATGGCCAGGGTCCGGCTTATCTAAGGGACCGCCTCTTCCCGTATGTACCCCCAAGAGCACTGCGATCGGGGAATAGCCATTGCCTGGAAGTACCAGGCCCTTGAAGTGTGAAGCTTGCCCAAACCAAGGCTAGGGCGTTCTCAGCGGTGGTTCCCACCTGGTGGAATGAGCTCCCAGAGGAGATCCGGGCCCTGCGGGACCTAGTGCAGTTCTGCGGGGCCTGCAAGGCGGAACTCTTCCTCCAGGCCTTTGAGGAGGAGCCACCGCTATCATTCCATCATTGAGAGCCTATCATCCATCTGCCCCATTATCTGGAGGGATAGATGCCGCCCGTGAGTTGGGATATACTACTCCTGGTGCCCATGCAATTAAGAAATTTGCTGCCAATGTGGGATATCGTGGTTTCATATGAATTTTACTGTTGTATTGAATTTTACTGTTGTATTGAATTTTTTACTGTATGTAATATTGTTTATTCTTTTAGTCCTGAAACTTGGCTTGGCCGCTTGTTAGCCGCCCTGAGCTACCGGATTGGGCGGGGTATAAATCTCAAAATAAATAAATAAATAAATAAATCTATGCATGTACCCACCAAAATGCTTTAGAACTGACACAGTACTGTTCATGCCTGGAACTTGTTTAACTCAATAAAGCTTTTCACTGCCAAAGACAATGTGCTTAAGAGTGACTTGACCAGGGAATCTGACAATGTCCTGTGTTCTCACTTTGGCTGAATCATAATAATTGGGAGTGTGGCAATCCTGACAGGGTTACAGGTTAGACAGTCTCAGTAATAATAGATAAAACAAGGTGTCAAACTCTGCTTAGTTTGCCATAGTTGCAGGGAGGAGGGAAATTCCTATGGGGGGGTGAATGGCTGAGTGTGAGAACTACTCTATCAATAGGCATCGTAACTCTTCCTTAAGATACCTCCTTCCTTGAGGGATGACCTTGAAACCAGAGCTGTGCCAGTTTGCTATTGTAGATAACGGGATCATATATTCCCTGGTGGGGGGATAGTAAGTGCTAGGTGGGATGGCTGCAAAGTGTGATTGGTCACTTTGGGAGGTGGGTCCTGTTTGAACTCTTTATATCTCTGAATCTTCCTGCCAGAACCTCAGTTCTGACACAGTACTGTTCTAGCCTGGATCATGATGATATCTCAATAAACAAAACCCTGCCAAAGTGAGTGTTGTTAGGAGTCTCTTGTCCAGGAGTCTGACACAAGGTGGCTATTCTGATACAGCCAATGGTTTGAATTGCAAGCCTTCTGTCAGTTCTGCATCAACCCATGTGCATGATTATTTACTGAAGATGCTTTTTACTGGTATTTCTCTGATGATAGACTGATCAGTGTGAAGTTCTCCCAGAATCTCCACACCATGCTATAATTCCCCAGTCTCCAAAGTTCCTTGATTTTTTCACACCCTTTCTGCTCAATAAGCCCTATGTGAAATTTTCCCCTGTTCCAGTTTTCTGTTTGTCATCTCTTCCTTCCTTCTGTTCTATATGTCTCCACTCATCATTCCTTCAAACCTGTTTTGCAGTCCATGGACTTCTCTGTTCCATTTCCTTTAGCTCCACTGTCAGTTCAACTTCCTTTCCTTTCAACTTACCAGCCCAGGCCATTCTGGACCATAGACGTGTGTGAGGTTTTTCTCCAATACTTATCTATTGCGCTCTCTTTTATTCATTTCAATATAACTTGGGCTTCCAGCCTCCTCCACCTATCCATCTTCCCAGATTCCTGTTCTACTGCCAACACTTCTGTTTTGTATGAGCACCTGTCTGCAGGGGTCCCTGCTCCTTGGTTTTCCTATTTCCTGAGTCTTTTTCACATTTAGAAGCAAACTGGACATCATGGTGGGATCCACATGCATTTATGCACATGCCCAGTTTTTCATAAATGAACTGAGGATTGGAGATCTACTTTTTAATATGCAATGGAGTGTGGAGTGTGAAGAACTAAACTCCTCTTGTTCCTTCCCCCTCATTTCTTTGCTGTGCTCTGTTGTTTGAATGCCTTACTCTCCAATTTGTATCATGGGGTGATAATAACATGTTTCTGTCTATTATGATTATTCTTTATATAAATGCTGATTACTATTACTACTAATTGTTTCTGAACCATTTGATTAACCCTTTGCCTTCTTGAGAAGTTCTTGATTCCTTTTTTCTCATTCACCTTTGTTTATTTCCTGCTGTTATGTGGTCTGACCAAGATTATTATTGCTCAGAGTTATTTGAATGCAGACAATTGTTACTTATTTTTTTTAACTTTTCAACTAACCTTTTTGGCATCTTGGGAACATCTTGATTCATTTTCTCTCACTTCTCTTCATTTGTTTCCTGTTGATATGTGGTGAGACAACATGCAATATGGTTAAGATGTTAATCAACTGCTGTGCTCTTGTATGTTGTGCTTGTTTTAGTAGCTCATTTCAGTCATTATGTTAAGTTCTACATTTGTTCTGTTTGTGAGAATATTGTGTTGGATCTAGCCAGCTTTTCTGTTAGTTAAAAAGGAAGTGTTCCCATTACTACAAAAAAAGAGAAAAAGCAATCCTGGAGATCATGGCAGCTTTATGGACAAAAGCAACATAGTAGGTTTGCAACTCTGGGTAGGGAAATTCCTCGAGACTTGGTGTCAGAGGCTTGGGAGGGAGCTCAATAGGGATATGTTGCCATACAGTCTACCCTCCAAAGCAGCCATTGTCTCCAGGGGAACTGATCTCTGTGGTCTGGATATCAGTCATAATTCTGGAAGAACTCCAGGCCCCCTTGGAGGTTGGCAACCCTATCATGTAGGATGGGGAATGTAGTAATGGCAAAAATGAGTAAAAATGCTCACTGGATCTAGGCCATTAGTTGTGAAGATTTTGATACATTTCATTTAAATTGGGTCTCTCAGCCTAAAAAATTCCCATCTCTGAAATGCTGGCATAAATCAATGTTTTTTGATGTGTGATGGATTGCACATGAAAATCAGGTTTTAAAATGCTGCTAGTTCAGACAGCCTGGGAGGTAAGGACTTAATCTTCCCTGGAGTGGATAGCTTGTTTGATAGGCTGCTCTATATGCTCTCTGATTGGCCAGTGTCAGCTGAGAAAAGGTAAATGATCAGCTGTGTACTGGAGGGGAAAGGCTTTTCATCTGGAGTCAGCAAGCCAGGGAGTAGGCTTCTGATAGAGAAAGAGATAGCTGGAGTCAGTAGTTCTGACAGGATTGTTCAGACAGGTTCTTCTTCTGAGACAAGAGAAAAGACTCCTTTGCTCTAACTGAATAAGAACTACTCTGAGGGAGAATTGTGATTCTAAGTCCAGAAAGCTAAAAACTGCTTTACATACATATCAGTACTGGAAGAGAGATTTGGCAAGAGTGACTGGATTGTTAGGTTGTAACTCCTAATCAAGCCAAACAGAGAAGGGTTATTGCTTCTTAGGGAAAAGAAGAATAATTCATGCTGGTTGAAAAGGGGTTGAGCTTTGAGGAGAACCCAGGTCTGTGGTAAAGGGAATAAGCTTTAGACACCTCAGGAGTTAGTGGAAAGCTACAATTTTCTAAATGGAGAAACTAGATTTTCTAAGGGGATAAATCTAGAAACTCTAATAAAGATCTATTCTCCAGGGAATTCTATTAAGATCCTATGTTACTGCTGAAATATGCTACTTCTCACAGAAACAAACTAGAAATCCCTGAAAATAAGCAATAACAACACACTCTTGTTTGCCTTAAGGATTTTGTCCTGTACAAAATAGAACTTTTACCTCAGTATTTCTAAACCTTGACTTCTCCTATATATATATTCCCTGCCTGTTAAATAAAAATCTTTTATTCTGTTTTAAAAGTTATACAGTCTCAAGTGCCATTTCAAAGGGTTTAAGACAAGAGGGCTCCTGTTTTTCCCACAAGTTCCTGTGCTGGGTCAAAAGCCAAACTAAATCTCTGACAAAGGGTGGGACAGTTAAGTCTTTTATGGACAAAGAAGGAATACACGCTCCTGAGGGGTGGCTCAGAAACAGAAGAGAACTAAGTTTCAGCAGGAAAAATCTGCCTGGAATTTGGGAAGTGACAGCATGGTACAAAAATGGTTATTAATATGCTTCATATAGGGTATGTCTGTTCAGTGCTGGTATCAAATGCCATATGATCAGGCTGTAAATGTCACCACAGATATTAATTTAAACCAAATCTGCTGAGTTATGTATCACAGAAGTAACTGCAGTATATATGATTTTATACTTTGGCCTATATTTCACTATATTTCACAGTGATCAATTGCAATGTTACAGTTAAAAGTTAAATATCTTCTTCGTGGTCTCTGTGCATCACATCTCTGAGTTCTCTTCTGGGATATAGTGTGCCTGTGCCGACCCCAATCGGTATTGTAGAAAGCTAAAAGGGATTTTTGCACCCACTCCCTGGTCATGTGCTGGGCTCCAGCATGCATGACTAGGGGAGGGGCACGATGATTCCGCCAGTTCTCTTCTGACTGCCATGCTGGTAGGATCTCCTACGCCTCGGTCGGTAAAAGATTTTTAGGCTTTTGGCCTTTTTCCTTACTTCTTGGACTTGTAGTTGCTAGTTTTCAGTTTAGTGTTAGTTAGATAGTTTTGGACTCATTACTGCTTCGGCAGAATTTTCTGCCCCCCCTCAGGCCTATGGCTACATGGTGGGGCTTCTTTAAATGGTGCTGAAAGTGCGGTAGTAAAATTGGTCCCCTTGACAGACACTCCTTTGCTTATTGTGCCTGGGGGAATTGCACCTAGTTGACTCCTGTGCCCACTGTGTGAAATTCTCTCAACAAACGAAGAATCGAGTGGCTAGACTTTCTGTGGCACTAACCGAATTGGTTCTTTTGCCTATGGCATTGTCACAAGAGACTTCTGGACATGCCTCCATGTCGGCCCCAGCGTTGGGATCAACGGCTGTACGGTCTCCATCACCGGGCCACTTTGATGCCAACCAATCGGTGCTGAAATGCTTGATTCCAGCTTCTCATTCCGATGCCCATATTCCCACAAAACATCGTCGGGAGGGTAAGGACGATTGGCCTGTTAAGCATAAGAAGCACAAAAAGGACTCCTCAATGTCGGGAGCTGCTTCACTTGACTCCTCAGGCCATGGGCAGACACAGGGTGTTCAGTCTCCACCCTCTCCTTGCCCGATACAACTTACCGATTCAGAACAGGACATGGCACTGACACAGGCTTCTCACTCTTCCAGAGTCGATAGTCAGCATTCAGAATGAGGAGCGGATGCTGGGGTACCTCCATCCACACGCAGCCAAACTGATCGGGATCAATCACCTGGACATTTCCAGCTGCCCTTTCCTGGGTGTTCCTTGGCTTCCTCCGTGCCCTCCTATGGAGTGGGATTGCCAATCCACCTGCTCTTGAATCTCTCAACATCAAGAGTTCTCTCCGACAATGGAGTTTGCCAAACCATATACATCGGCACTGATGAATAAGTTGCATACTCCTGTGCCATTGATGTTGACTCGCCCTAAGATCCAGTCGGAATTGATGCTGTCAACACTGAGTAGTCCGATATCACTCTACAACCTATCAGGACACTCCAGTGTTTCCAAAGCCCCACTTTCCATGGATGAGGAATCTCTCATCCAATTAGAACCATCTCCACCGCAACAAGTAGGGGACGACCTCCCTATTTCTCCGTCTGAAGACGTTAAGTCTTATGGGGACTTTGTCAAAAGAATGGCCAACACCCTGGCCCTACCTACTGTACAGCCACCTCCTACCGTCATGGACTCTGTTTTTGATATTGTTCAGATGGTTGAGGACCTTCCCTTTGAAGGTGACAGCCTCTTCAGTTCCACAATGGACTTGGTCCTACAGGACCTCAACAAAAGTATTAAAACCTCCCGTAACCTTGAAGTCACCACAGCCTCTAAACAGTTGAGAGGAAAGTCTTGGAATAAACCCTGGTCTCGCAGGTTTTCCTTTAAGTCCTCTCCAGAACCGCAATGGCAAAGATTGCCCAACACTTCTGTATGCTCTTATAGGAATAAGCCCAAATTCCCTTCAGCTACACAATCTTGGGCTAAGACCCAGAAGAACCCCAAGCAGGGCCTTTGACTGGGATCCATTACCACTCCCTCCCACCCGTTTGTCCCCTTACCTGTATGCCTGGCAACAGGTAACATCAGATCGATGGGTTCTTTCAATAATCCAGGAGGGATACCTCATAGAGTTTCTTCAAGTTCCCGACAATGCGAACTTCGTTCCACTCCATTGTCACCCCCACTACTGGAAGAGATACAAAACCTCCTGCTCAAGGACACCATAGAACCTGTTCCAGTGCCGCAACATTGCCGGGATTTTTATTCCCGTTATTTTATGGTCCCCAAGAAAAACGGAGGCCTCTGTCCCATCATGGACCTAAGAAACTTGAACCGTTATATTACATACAAAAAATTCCACATGGTAACCTTGCAATCTGTTCTCCCTCTCCTGGAGAGGGGAGTCTGGATGGTGACAATGGATGTACAAGATACTTATTTTCATGTCTCTATCCACCCTGCCCACAGGATGTTCCTGCGTTTCGCAGTAGGCGATTGACATTTTCAGTACAAAGCCCTCCCCTTTGGGCTATCCATGGCACCCTGTGTCTTCACCAAGGTGATGGTGGTCATTGTGGCTCACCTCCGTCTGCAAGGTGTACAGATATTTCTGTACATAGACGATTGGTTACTAGTTGCAAATACCAAGACTATTTTACACCACCATATTACCCTGACCCTCAATACTCTGGAGGCTCTAGGGCAGAAAGTGAATCAAAAAAGGTGATGCTCGTACCCTCTACACAGGTGCAAGTCTTCAGAGCAATACTGGACTCAGAGGTTTGCAGAGCATTTCTCCCTCCCGAGAGGGTGGAGGACATTATCTCCCTCATAGGTCTCCTGAGACATCAAGGCACAGCCTCCATGAGACACCTACAATGACTGCTAGGGCTCATGGCAGTCACCACATTGGTCATCATGTTTGCCAAGCTACAGATGTGACCGCTGCATCTGTGGTTTGTCAGGAAGTTCCAACCTCAGAGACAACCACAGTTCTTACATTTCACACTTCCGGAGTCAGTCTTGAACTCTCTCCTTTGGTGGGAAAACCCACAAAATCTCCTAGCGGGAGCTCCGTTCCACCCTCTGATTCCAGAGATGACTCTAACCTCGGATGCGTCACTCTGGGGTTGGGAAGCACATCTCCAAGGAATCTGTGTGGGCACACAATGGGAACCTCACATGGCTCACCATCATATCAACTATATGGAGTTGTTATCCATTCAGTATGCTCTCTGATCGTTCCATCCTGTGGTCACTCGTCAGGTGGCAGCAGTACTTACCAACAACACCATGGTGCTCTGCTATCTCAATCGTCAAGGCAGGATGGTGTCCAGAAGCCACTGTTGACTGGCTGCGGACATTTGGAATGAATGTCAGCTGTGGGACACATTCCTTGTAGCAGCCCATCTACATGGGAACCTGAATGTGCAAGCAGATTTCCTCAGCAGAGGGGGTATATCATGGCACGATTGGGAGATCAATTGGACATATCTCCTGCCAGACTTTCATGCATGGGGCCACCCGGAGCTGGATGTCTTCATGACACACGACAACAAGAAGTGCTGTCTGTTTTGCTCCAGGGCAGGAAAGGATCCTCACTCCCTGGGAGAAGGTCTCCTTTACCTGTGGACACACAACTATATGTTTCTCTTTCCACCCTTTCCCCTACTCACCAAAGTGATAACCAAAATCCTGTGAGACAGACCACTCTGCATCCTAGTGACCCCCTGGTGGCCCAGACAACACTGGTTCCCCACTCTCCTCCACATATCCAAGGGCTCCTTTATTCACTTTCCACCAGCAGCAGATCTCCTCCTTGCACAAGCGGGACAGGTGCTACATCACTACGTGCCGCACCTGAAGCTCATAAGAACATAAGAGAAGCCAATGTTGGATCAGGCCAATGGCCCATCTAGTCCAACACTCTGTCACACAGTGGCCAAAAATACCAGGTGCCATCAGGAAGTTCAGCAGTGGGGCCAGGACACTAGAAGCCCTCCCACTGCTGCCCCCCCCAGCACCAAGAATAGAGTGCATCACCTGCCCCAGACTGAGAGTTCCTATCTATACCTTGTGGCTAATAGCCACTGATGGACTTCTGCTCCATATGTTTATCTAATTCCCTCTTGAAACTGTCCATGCTTGTAGCTGCCACCACCTCCTGTGGCAGTGAATTCCATATGTTAATCACTCTTTGGGTGAAGAAGTACTTCCTTTTATCTGTTCTAACCTGACTGCTCAGCAATTTCTTGGAGTGCCCACAAGTTCTTGTATTGTCAGAAAGGGAGAAAAGTACTTCTTTCTCAACCTGCTTAATCCCATTCATAATCTTATAAACCTTGATCATGTCAACCCTCAACCGTCATTTCTCCAAGCTAAAGAGCCCCAAGCGTTTTAACCTTTCTTCATAGGGAAGGTGTTCCAACCCTTTTATTCTAGTTGCCCTTCTCTGCACTTTTTCCAATGCTAAAATATCCTTTTTGAGATGTAGTGACCAGAACTGTACACAGTATTCCAAATGAGGTTGCACCAATGATTTATACAGGGGCATTATGATACTGGCTGATTTGTTTTCAGTTCCCTTCCTAATAATCCCCAGCATAGCGTTGGCCTTCTTTATTGCAGTTACACACTGTCTAGACATTTTTATTGAGTTATCTACTACGACTCCAAGATCTCTCTGTTGGTCAGTCTCTGCCAGTTCAGACCCCATCAACGTGTATTTATATTTAGGATTTTTGGCTCCAATGTGCATCACTTTGCACTTGGCCACATTGAATCCTATTTGCCACATTGCCGCCCACTCACCCATCCTCGACAGATCCCTTTGGAGTGCCTCACACTCCTCCCTGGTTTTCACCACCCTGAACAACTTTGTGTAATTTGCAAATTTAGCAACTTCACTGCTTACTCCCAATTCTAAATCGTTAATAAACGAGTTAAACAGCATTGTACTGCGTACTGATCCCTGTGGTACCCCACTGCTTACCATCCTCCACTGAGAAAGTTTCCCATTTATACTCACTCTCTGTTTCCTATTTATAAGCCAGTTTTTGATCCACAAGAGGACTTGTCCTTTTATCCCATGACTATTGAGCTTACTTAGGAGCCTTTGATGAGGAACTGTATCAAAAGCTTTCTGGAAGTCAAGATAAACAACATCTATTGGGTCCTCCTTGTCTACATGTTTGTTCACTCCCTCAAAAAACACTAACAGGTTAGTGAGACAAGATCTTCCCCTATAGAACCCATGCTGAGTCTGCCTCAATAGTTTTTGTTCATCAATGTGCCTACTAATTCTTTCTTTAATAACAGTTTCCACCAACTTACCCAGTATCGATGTCAGACTGACTGGCCTGTAATTTCCCGGATCTCCCCTGGAGCCCTTTTTAAAGATGGGAGTGACATTAGCTACCTTCCAGTCCTCAGGAATGGAGGCAGATTTTAAAGAAAGATTACATATTTTTGTCAGGAGATCCACAAGTTCACATTTGAGTACTTTCAGAACTCTCGGATGAATGCCATCTGGGCCTGGTGATTTATTAGTTTTTAAATTGTCCATCAGTCGTAGGACTTCCTCTCTTGTCACCTCAATCTGATTCAGGTCTTTCAAACCCCTTCCCGAAATCAGTGGTTCCGGAGTGGGCAAGCACTTCTCATCTTCCACAGTGAAGACAGAGGCAAAAAATGCATTCAGCTTCTCAGCCATTTCCCTATCATCCTTCACTACTCCTTTTACCCCTTGGTCATCCAAGGGCCCCACTGCCTCCCTGGCTGGTTTCCTACTTCTAATGTATTTGAAGAAAGTTTTATTGTTGTCCTTTATGTTTTTTGCGATATGCTCCTCATATTCCCTTTTTGCTTGCCTGATCACAGACTTGCATTTCATTTGCCACAGCCTGTGTTCCCTTTTATCAACCTCACTGAGACTAGCTTTCCACCGCTTAAAGGAATCCTTCTTGCCTTTTACAGCTTCCATTACTTTATTTGTTAACCATGGAGGCTTTTTTCTATACCGATTTGTGCCTTTCCTAACCTGCAGTATATATTTTTTGTGAGCTTCCAGGATTGTCTTTTTAAATAGTCTCCAAGCTTCCCCAATGGTTTTGACTTTTTCCACTCTTCCTTTCAATTTCTTCCTCACATGTCCCCTCATACCAGAGAAGTTACCTCTTTTAAAAGTGGTTGCGTCAGTCTTTTGGGGCAACTCCTTGTTCATACAAATGTTAAACTCAATGACAGTATGGTCACTGTTCCCAAGTGGTGCAATCGCTTTCACATCTCTCACCAGGTCTTGGGCATTCCTTAGGACTAAATCCAGGATGGCCTCTCCCCTGGTAGGATCTGTTACCATCTGTTCCATAGCACAGTCATTGAGAGTGTCTAAAAACTCAATCTCTTTTTCCCAACTAGAACTCATATTGACCCAATGTGTGAGTAGTTACAGTCACCAATATGACACAGTTATTTCGTCTAGCCGCTATCTTTAATTCATTCATCATTTTATAATCCTCCTCTACCTTTTGATCTGGTGGGCGATAACAAACTCCCAGTGTTAAGCCTCCTTTTGGAACCACTATTTCAGCCCATAGCATTTCCAGAAGCGAATCCAATTCTCTTACCCTCTCAGTCTTACTGGACTGTATACCCTGTCTGACATACAGAGCCACCCCACCTCCAACCCTTCCCCCCTATCCTTCCAATATAATTTATAACCAGGAATCACCATATCCCACTGATTTTCCTCATCCCACCAAGTTTCTGAAATACCCACAATGTCTATTTCCTCCCCTCCCAATGCCAAGTATTCCAATTCCCCAATTTTACCTTGGAGACTTCTAGCATTTGTTTATAAACACTTATAGTTCCCCATGCTTGATAAGCCCACAACCTTCCTCTTGCTGCCTTGAGACCTGGCCAGGCAGTCCCTATCGTTAGCCACAGTCTCAGTGGACAATTTTAATCCATTTCCTTGTACAAAAGTAACAGCTACCCCTTCATCTCTTTGAGATGAGCCATCCCAAACCAGAGACTTTTCATCTCCTGTCGGCTTTCCCCCATGATTCAGTTTAAAAACTGCTCTGCCACCTTTTTGATTTTGAGCGCCAGCAGCCTGGTTCCTTCTTGGGAGAAGTGGAGACTGCCCCTTTTGTACAGCTCCCCCTTGTCCCAAAAAGTATCCCAGTGCCTAACAAATTTGAAACCTTCTCCCCTACACCATCGTCTCATCCACACATTGAGACTCCTGCTCTGTGCCTGTCTCTCCGGCCCTGCGCATGGAACAGGTAGCACTCCTGAGAAAGCTACCTTGGAGGTCCTAGCCTTGAGTTTCCTGCCCAGCAGCCTAAATTTCTCTTCCAGGACCTCACGACTGCATTTCACATCATTGGTGCCGACATGCACCACGACCACTGGCTCCTCCCCAGCACTATCTACCAGCCTGTCTAAAATATGTGTAATGTCCGCTGCCTTCACACCAGGCAGGCAAGTCACCATACGGTCAGTACGTGGGTTCGCATGGAAGACCCATTGACTGGACTCAGAGATAGGATAGAACATGTGCTGCTGAATTTCTGTAAACTGTCTACTAGGGCTTCCTATGCTGGGAATTAGAAGGTTTTTCTTTCTTACCTTAGTTTGTTGGGGGTCCCCCCCCACAGATCTGGTAGGGATTTTTGGTTTCTTACTGTCCTGTTTGGACTTGGGACTTAGTTATACCTCATTGAGAATGTATTTAGCAGTCATCTCAGCTAATCATCCTGCGGTGGATGGTCACTCTGTCTTCTCGCATCCATGAACCAAACAGTTCCTGAAGGGGCTCAGGCACCTTTTCCCTCCATCTCATGGTCCTATGCCAGCCTGGTACCTTCCTTTAGTACTCCACAAACTGATGGGTAAGCCTTTCGAACCTATGGCTACCTGCAGTCTTCAACTCCTTTCCTAGTAGACTGCTTTTCTGGTAGCTATTACATCTGCCAGGAGGGTGAGTGAGCTGTCTGCGCTACGCTGTGATCCCTCCTACCTGCAATTTCATCATGACGATGTTACCTTAGCCTCGGACATTTCATTTCTGCCTAAGGTAGTCTTGGAGTTTCATCTGCAAGCCAACATCGTCCTCCGTATGTTCTATCCAACACTGCAGAACAACGGGGAATGCTGTCTTCACACTTTAGACGTGAAGAGGGCTTTGCTCTTCTACCTGTACAGGATGCGCTCTTTCCGGAAGACTCTGGCCCTTTTCGTCTCCCATGCCTTGCCTGTGCAAGGGGAGAAGCTGTCCTCTTAGTGGCTGTCCAGATGGATCGTGGAAATGATCAAGCTTGGCTACTTGCTCGCCAAGAAACCACTCCCGGATCCGCTTTGAGTGTACTCCACCCAGGCAATAGTGACATCCACAGCCTTCCTGAGAGGTGCGTCACTTGATGACATCTGCAATACAGCTACTTGGGCTACTCCTCACACCTTTGTGAAGCACTACACCCTTGATGTACGTCTTCACCAGTGTATGACAGTGGGACAAGCTATGTTGCAGGCGGCACATATCTAGGACCTTCAGCACTATCCTACAGTTAGGTGTATACTGCTTTCTAGTCTCCCAGAGGCGTGATGCACAGAGACCATGAAGAAGATAAACAGGTTGCTTACCTGTAACTGGTGATCTTCGAGTGGTCATCTGTGCATTCACACCACCTGCCCTCCTTCCCCTCTGCTTTCGGTCTTTCCTTTCATCTTTTGACTGGGGGCAGCGGTCAGAAGGAACTGGCCAGATCGTCATGCCCCTCCCCTAGTCATGCATGCTGGAGCCCAGCATGTGACTGGGGAGCCAGCACAAAAATCCATTTTAGTTTTCTACAATACCGATCGGGTCGGCGCAGGCACATTATATTCCAGAAGAGAACTCAGAGGTGTGAATGCACAGATGACCACTTGAAGATCACCAGTTACAGGTAAGCAACCTGGTTTTTTTATATTTCTCTCTTTGTATTGCAGGAATATATTGCAATGGGACTTTTGATCAATTTGTTTGCTGGCCTTATTCATCTCCAGGATATGTCTCTGTTCCTTGCCCGTCTTATTTACCACGGCTGAAAAATGGTAACACAAGACTTTGGAAACATGTACAAATTGTCCTATAAAAATATTTTTTTCTTCCTTTCCAGAGTACTGAGCTGGGTACACTTTCCTGCAAAGCTGCTTCTCATCGAGTCTCCTTTGTATTGATGACATGTTGTAGTATCTTTCCCAATCTTGCCATACTCTATACACAATGATGGGCAATATATATCAAGAGGGTCTAAAAATCTGTGGTGGGGAAGTCTGAAATCTGGCCACTCTCCCACACATTATTTTCTTTAAAATGTGCAATAATACAGTCTTTAAAATGTGCACTAAAATCTGTCTCTATAGGGCATAAAGTTGCCTGTACCATCTCTATAGTATAGATCATTCACAGCTAACTCAGTTCTAACTCTACTGCAGACCACCATGGCTACCCTCTGAAACAGTTATCTGGGGCTTTGTATGTACCCCTTCACCTTCATTTTTTGATTTGTTTAATATCTTTATGCTTTTTCTTTATTATAGTTATTATACCTGTTCATTTCCATGGTAAACATATTTCCAGCTATAACTTTTGTGTTTTTTGTAAGAGTGGGATTAAATTTGCAGGGGCTGTACCTTGTACTTGCCAGTTAAAAATTTTTGTTTGCAAAGTGAGCAGAACCTTCCCCCCAAAAAACAGGTAGAGGGCAAAAATAACATATAATAGTGAATAGGTCCACCAGTTCAAAGGAAGGGTGTTAGTTGTTTTTTTTACCAAAACTGGGCAAGGGGAAACAAACCCTGTCCCATCCCATGCACTCTGAAGCTTTGAGAATCTTTCTTCCAGTCCAGGTCCAATACTGGATGTGAGCCGTCCAAGGAAAAAGATACTGAAAGCACCCAAATGCAGCAAAGAAGCAAATGGCAATGTTCAGCTCCATGTACCTGCACATTTTTGTTTTGTTTTTTAAAAGGCATGTACAGATACATCCTGAGGTTTTACACACAAATGGGAGATAGCTTTTCTTTTTTATATGTATTGAGGCTAATAGCCAGCGAGAAGGAAGCATCTGCTGTCAGAGAAATGGCTACTGACAGATTGCTAGGTTGACAGATCTCAGTTCAATCCTCTTCACTGATAATCTTTCATTTCACCTGGTTCAGATCTGGTCTGTCTGTCTCTTTCTGATAATAGTTGCCCTGCATACAAATTAATACATGTCACATGCTACCTATCACTGGGGATAGAGGAAATAAGTGTGGTGTTTATCTCCATCTCCCCCAACTCTGCAGTATTGACTGTATGGCGATGTATGGTAATATGTGCAAGCAAATATTCTTTTTCCTGTGGCTTGCAAGGAGAGAGAGAGAACGTACAAAAACAGCCATTACACTTACATAGAATCAAATCAAAACAGCAACTGACATCAATACCCCTTTGAGCATTATCACTTTTGTCAGCAAGGCCTGTGTGTCACTGTGCTCATTGGTAACCTATACCTTGGCAAATATGCCCAGCCACTCTCTTCTCATTCTCCCCTCTAATCTTCTCCAACTCTAAGCAGGACAGCCAGGTACCATGAAATTGTTTTCCAGATATTTTGCAATGCCATTAATTTTCCAGTTTGGTTGAGTTATAATTATACAAGGAATGGGGAGGGGGTTGTTTGATTCAGGTTTTGGTTAGTTACTACATAAGTATATATCCCTATTGTCTCCTCCTTTCTGTTTCTCAGTCAGAGGCCAATAACCCTCTAGGAATTTTGATTCTGTGGTTAAATTGGCACATGACTACAAGGTGAACCCCAGCCAATGGTTTCACTTGCTTAACATTGCAGTTTTGTTGGTAGGATTGCCAACCTCCGGGAAGGGACTGGAGATCACTCAGAGATCAGTTCCCCTGGAGATAATGCATTCTATGGCATTATATCCCACTAATATCTCCAGGAATTTTCAATGTGTAGCTACCAGCCCTAACTGGAGAGCCTTTATTAGGTGCTGCTACTAGACAGCAAATCCAGTACATATCTCCAAAGAATCCCCCCTCCCCCTGTATAGAGTACAATATTCACACACATAGATTTTGTGAAATGGTGGAAATCTGCATTCAAGACCTACTGCCAGTGAAGATCAGCAGTAGTCTGACTAAACAAAACATTGGTCTTGATGGCTGTAACCTCAGGTGCTGACCTGCTGCATATGTGAAATGGCCATCAAGCACCACACACAAGGCAATTGTTTTCAGTTGCACCCCTTCCCATATTTAGATGTGAGTCACTGAATGTGACAGGGTGATGAGTTAAGCAGTGTACATTGATGAGTGAATCATCTCTTAACAGAAGCCATCTTCTTTTAACCTTATACTCTGAAGGCATGTCCTTTTCTGTTGTATTATCCAATAGAAATTTAGTGGAGGGTGGAATTTATCTTGACAGTCATTAGATTTCTTATGGAGTTGTAATTTGCTATGTTATCCTGCAGCTAGGAAAGGAACACAAAACATCCAGTTGTCACCTACACTGGTTGGGAGGATATAAAGAAGTATGCCTTTAAAGAACCAATAAAACCCCAGGAGCTCAGAGTTGCCTAGATCCATTCAATAAGAATTCTGCTTTTAATATGCAGCCCTGAATTTGTTAATTGTGCCATATCAATGACATATTTCCCAACCCAAAGATGAATTAATCAGAAGGATAAGGAAATAATTAATTAAATACAATCTTATTGTTTGGCTTCAAGCATGAAAAAAGCTTTAAAATAGGGAATTAGAAGCATTTGACAGTATTTATCCGTGTATAAATATTTTGCTTTCTATAGTTACCTCCCAACTAAACAGACATTATAAAAAGCCACATACATGAAGCCAAGTCTCCCTTTTCTGAGGCTTTCAGGCAAGTGTTGAAAGGGTGACAGTATTAAACTATGTCTGAAAAATGAAATTTGTGGCTTGACCTTTGGGCCTGAATCTCTGTTTACTTTTAGGAAGTGCAGGAAATGTATACAGAGTCTGCTTGGACCAAGGAATGTGGAAAACATTAGAAAACTCCAGCCAGATTTGGAGTAACCAATCAGAATGCATTGAGAAGAATAACGGGCAGTCAAAAGTAAGCAGCAGTTGCCTTTTTATGGTTTAATAGGGTGACCTACTTAATCCTCTCTTGAAATCCTCTCATAGTCAAATTGTTTCTACTAAGTCCTTTACCTGTTTGTTATTCAGTCATTATTATATCAGCTGAAAGTCGGTAGTTTTAGTATTTATTTAAAAGAGGATTAGGTTGCTTCAGGCTGGAGTAGTTAGGTTGAACATTTTTTCTTGTGTATGGTTTGGGCTTTCTCCCTTCTGTTGAGCTTGCTTTAAAGTAAATTGGCTCTCAAATCAACCTAATAGAAAATGGATACACCATAAATACCCTTCATTGGTTTTGATACCTCATATAGTCTCATAAGTAACTATTTTAGCCACACAAAATGTCTCTCTGAGATGTAATGAACTCTGAAAGAGTAGTGCAGGAGCTTTGTTCAAAACTATTTCTGGCTGGCCTTCAGGGAATTTTTCTTTTGTTATTGCTTTTGAACCACTTACCAGTAAAAGCAAGGGCAAGGTTGGTTCTTTGCCCTTTGGATTGGCTTTTTAAGCTGTACACTCTGCATGAATCTTGATTCTGCTACATACTTGCTAGTGGGGCGGGCATGCATGTGATAGAACTTCCTCACACCCGCAGTATGGGGATGATACACACACTGTACAGGACTGATGAAGTATTACAACAAGGCAATGTATGTGGAATATTTGAAAGTACTATATAAATACCTGGTGTTATTATGTGAATATACAGAAATTTTTGACCTCAGGCCCACCAAAATCATTTGCAGTCCCAATGTCCAGGGAGGGGAGTGGGCAGTGAAAGCAAGGAATCCTTTACAACAACCCACCAGTAACACAATCACTCACAAAATTTGGAATAAAATGGCCACAACTTTTAATGGCTACAGCTGTAAGAAGTGAGCTGGCCAGGTGGTGCAGTGTTCTTTCCCCTTGTGGTGGTCTTTCTCCAGGCCCCATCATAGGCTACCTGGGAGGGAGAGGGCTAGGCTTTCCCACCCTTGTTGCTGCCCAGCCCCCAAGTTTCCCATGCAGCTCATCTTGCCTTGTAGGATGTAGTCAGCCATGGCTGCTGTCACCCTAGCTGGCTCTCCCCATCCATATAGGACCACAAATGAAACCCATGAGTGAGATGGGAGGCCCACCTGTGGATCTACTGGACGTGCATATCTGGAGGCCACAGTGCTGGCTCAAGATATTTTTCCACCCAAAACATATTGCCTTTTCACTGTATTGACCCAAGGGGTCCAAGACACACAGCAGAGCCAGTACGTCTACAACCCTCCTTAGACATGGGCAGCAGTGGCACAAGCTTAAGAGGCAATGATAGGCATAAGCCATGCCTGTTGTCTGCTCCTACATTGCTGCCCTCTTCCAATTCAGTGCCCAAGTAGACAGTGAACCAGCTCTGAGAGGTACTCTGATATTAAGGGGTTTTGGAGTGGTCTTGGATACCACTGGAGAAGGGAGCTGAAAGGATCCCATGCATATGCAAATCACAAAACTTTGAGTCCTGGCCAGGAGAAGAAATAACTAAACACTTAAGTATGCATTATATAATACATGAATGAAAAAGGAAGAAAAGTAATAAGGGGAAGGAGGGATGTGAAGAGGAGGCATTTGTAATGTAAAACACATTTATATTGCAACTGCCATAATCGCATGTTGTAGCTTTGGAAGTCTCTTTAGAAAAGTCAGGGATTTCCTCATGGTATCCCCCAAACAGCCCCTCACACAATAGACACTAGTAAGCATGCCATGAAGTTTCATGGGCAATAATTGCCCTGTTACAAGCCTTGTGGTTACAAGGGCAAACACATAGCTGCATATTGTTGACATTGCAGACACTGCATAAAAACATAAGAACTGCCTGGCTGGAGCACTCCAGGATCTATAAAATCAAACATTTAGTCTGCATCATTTCCTCTGCTTTCTCCTAGTTTTTTGTTGCCTTCTATATTATATTTTGCATCTCCTCCCACTTTCACCTCACATTTCTGTTAGCTTCTGTTATTGCTTCTGCATTTCTTCTCACCCAATCAACTTTCAGTTCACTGTTTCACTGTGTTTTCCAGAACCGTTTTTGCTATGGACTTTTTTCTTGCCTCACTTTTAAGCTGAAGGAATTTATGATGCAGACATTATTCCATGGATATGGCATCCACACCCAATTCCCACCTGTTTCCACCCCTTTTTCTATCGCAAGGATTGTGGTTTACGGTTCCTTGCGCTCTGCACCTTCTTCCTTCTTTCTTCCAGTGCACTACTGTGAGGGTACCCCATCAGTTATAATTGTCTTTTACAAGCCCTTTAAAGGTCTAGCTTTAAAATGGATCAGTTGATAATCTGTTGTAAGTCAATATGTGTTCAGTGATGACACAGATTGCTCAGATGAAGAGCTCCTGCAGCCAGCCCTCAGCCAGTAATTGAACAACTGGCTGCTGCTGGCTCTGAGCCAGGAGGAGAGCAACAAGCGATCAGGTTACCAACTGATCAGAAGTCACAGCCTACAGCTGAAACAGAGCCATCGCCTTGTAGCTCTGAAACAGTAAACAAGTCTTCAGAAGCCACTCACAGCCCATCTAGCTCACCCACACCCCTGCAATGCTGACTGTGTCAGAGGCACACAGAGTTGCAGGAAAGGAGAAGGAGTGTAAGACTCATGGCCTGCCATCAACTACCAATGGACGAGATGGATGAGTAGTTGCAGGATGACTGCGAAGGAATTGGCTGGAAGGGTAGGTAAAGGTAAAGTTTCCCCTTGCTCAAAAGCCAGTAAAATCCGACTCTAGGGATGTGGTGCTCATCTCCATTTCCAAGCCAAAGAGCGCGGTCCAAAGATGTTTCCGTGGTCATGTGGCCAGCATGTCTAGACACCAAGGTGCATGGAATGCTGTTACCTTCCCACCCAAGTGGTACCTATTTATCTACTTGCTTTTGAACTGCTAGGTTGGCAGGAGTTGGGACCAGAGACAGGAGCTCACTCCATCATGCGGCACTCGGGTCTCAAACTGCTGAACTACCGACCTTCCAGTCTGCAGTTCAGCATCTTAATCAGCTGGGAGAAGCAGCAGTTTTGTGGATGAAAGAAGTACACATTGCTACTGAACCAGTGACCTTGCTATTACTAGACTACTGGAACCTTGACCCTTAGACTGGACCTGACTAGTGGCTTTTCTGGAACCCCTGACCTTGGTCTGGACTTGAACTTGCTGGTTGGATCCTTTGACCCTAGACTGCTCTCTGGAACCCTGACTTTTGGACTGGAGCCCATTTACTCTTTGCAACCTTGCCCATGACCTGCCCTGCTGAGCCCCAGCCCTTGTCTCCTGGGAAGGCTGCACCAGTACAAAACCAAACCATTACTATGGACTACTTTAAAGGGGTGCCCTACAGAGGATATGCAAAGGGTGGACAGAAGGCATAAAGGAAGCAAGCCAGCTGCCAGGTGATTGTTGCACTGGCTGCTCACACAACACTGCAGACCACTGAATGCTCCATCCAATCCTCCACACTTGCCACCACAGCAGTACTCTATAAAGTTTATGATAAGTCATCCTCAAACATGCCTCTCACTCAGTGCAGGTTGCTGGGTAGCAGGGGAAGAACTTCCCATTTTCTTTGCGAGCAGGCTAGTTTTGAGTTTACCATACTGAGGCTTTCGGTAGACTGGGAGGGGGAGGTTAAAAGGCACTTGTTCCCTGCTGGTATTGATTTAAAAGGGGGTTGTAGAGGAGGCAAATGGAAGCATCCCCAGTGAAAATAAAAAAGATTTCCCCTGCTGCAGTTCCAAAACACAAAGCAGCCTTGTCACAGAGAGAGGAAAAGATTCTCCTGCTTCGTGTGAGGCTCAAACTTACAAACTTCAGATTATAAAGTTTACAAGCTGCCTATTGCACTAACAAGGCAGCTGCTGAATATGTTTCTCTCTGTGGTTTTTCTCCAGTGACAAACCAGGATGTAAATGATGTAAATGATCAGAGGGAAGGTGAGGGAGGAAAAATTAGTATGCTCCTATGCTAAAATGCAACACTTAACATCCTTCTTTCTCTACTCTCCCCCTCCCTTAAAATTCAAGTGCTTCTCGCTAATGCATAATGACGTTTTAGTTACCTACTGGTGTGGGCAGCCATGTTCAAAGGTGCTTGCTGGAGGCTACTGCGGAGCTGCAATAGGACAGTTGCATACATTTAAAAAAACCTTTCGCAGGCCACCCCCCCACACGTCACAAATGATGTGTTTACTTTAATGGATTAAAAAAGGCAGGGTTTGGTTGTAGATGAAGACTGTGGACATAGAATACATAAAAAATAAACTAGAGGGGGGAAAATACATGTGCAGAGGGTGGGCAAACTAATCCGAATTCAAGCTTTAAGTGTCGAATGCTCAGATTCTTCACAGTAAGCTCTGACTGCAGAAAGGGCCTTAGTGACCAGAAGCCCCTGCAACTAATTACACACACAGGGCATATGCTAGGGAGATCTGTCTCCTATTGCTTCCCTGCAACATCAGAGGTGTCTGTCAACTTGCCTCTGGACATGGTGGTTTCATTGACGCAACATGGCTAATAAAGAGTGATTAACTCATGGAATTCACTGCCACAGGAGGTGGTTGCAGCTACAAGCATGAATAGCTTCAAGAGGGAATTAGATAAGCATATGGAGCAGAAGTCCATCAGTGGCTATTAGCCACAAGGTATAGATAGGAACTCTCGGTCTGGGACAAATGATGCACTGTATTCTTGGTGCTTGGGGGGGCAACCGTGGGAGGGTTTCTAGTGTCCTGGCCCCACTGCTGGACCTTCTGATGACACCTGGTATTTTTGGCCACTGTGTGACAGAGTGTTGGACTAGATGGGCCATTGGCCTGATCCAGCATTGGCTTCTCTTATGTTCTTAATCTAGATATATATAAAAGGCTAGCCATGCTCCTGATGACTTACTTTCTACCTGATTGGGCCAGCCTTTCAAGGTTATTTGCATATGCAAGCTGATTGGACCTCACTCATTCCACACATCATCCTCTTTTCCCCCATAGCCAGTCAGAACAGAAGACATTTGCATATGTGGCCTGATTGGCCCCCACCTCCAACATTCTAAACAGTTTGCTGTTGCTGTTGGGAGTCACTGAATGTGTCCTGAGGCAAAATACATCTCCCAGTATTCCCCTAAATGTTCACTGGGCTTGCCAATCTCCCTCTGGGGCTTGGAGATCTCTCAGAAATCATCGTGTTCCCCAGCCACAGCACATCATTTCCCTTACAGAAATTTCCCAGCTATTGCAACTGATCTCCAAATGACCAAGATCAGTTCTCCTGGAGACAATCACTGTTTTGGGCAGTGGACTCTATGGCATTATACCCTGCTGAGGTCCCTCCCCATCCCAAACCATGTCCTCCCCAGGGTCTACCCCTCAAATCTACAGGTATTTCCCAACACAGAGTTGCCAACCCTGTAACTGGCTACAGAACTGCTTTCCAGATTTTTGAAACCCAGAAAACATGGCATAGGTGGAGGTGCTTTTCTACCTTAGCTGCCACTGCATAGCCCCAAATCAACATAAATCAGGGTGGGGGAAACCACACCTGTTACCATGAGGTTCTCCTCGCATACTACCCACTTGGGGCAGCAAAATGACTTGAGACAGCCTTGCCTTATAGCTAAGCAGAAGGAAATAAACATGGCTTGCCTCCCTCTGTTTTCCCCTTCCTTCTGCTGCCCCACCTGCCACAGCCAGGACACTCACTTGGAGCTTCTTTCTAGGATCTGTTGTATGTCTTCTCACAACAAACCTTAGTCCCAGTAATGGTATAATGCTCGATAAGCATCTAACAAATGCATCTGGTTCTTACATAATGTGCAAATGTTCCCTGAAATATGTGCTAGAAAGATATGCTGCAGCGTCTTATCTACTGGGATTGGGTTCTCACATTTCATAGTCTTAACTTCTTTGTCTATGTGTGTGGTTTTTGTTTGTTGTTTTTGTTTCTAGAAAGAAAAACATCTATTGTACATCACCCTCCGGCATCTTTATACTGTGGGATATTCTTTTTCTATTGCTTCCCTTGTATTAGCTCTACTCATACTGCTGTTGCTGAGGTTAGTATGGACCTGTCTATAAGAGGAAGGTTTAGAATTGTTCAGCAAGCTATTTTCATATTTCCAACCACTAGAATTGTCACCAGCAGGGCGTTGCAATCTGAAGACCAATAATTATTCAGCCATTGTGGGGCAGTGAGGGAAGCTTCCTTCTTTTCAAATTAATTGAGAAATGGGTGCATCTGAAACTCCTGAATCAGTTGTGTCATTGCTATAAGATTATAAGTCTATGACTATAGTTGCATTATGAATAATGGTAGCTGGTAGGGTTGGCATGACAGGTTATTGATTGGTCAGATATTGTCAATGAATTGCCATGATCAAATATTCTCAAATGGTCTGTGAAGTCAAGCCCTTTGCAGGGAAGCCGACTTTATTGTAGCATAATCTGAGAACAATGGTAGCAGAGCAGACTCCTCAAGGGCATGCACACATATTCAGCTTTTCCTGCAGTTCTTTCCAGAAAATGTCTGTTCCCTTCTAATTAAGGCATACAGGCTAATTTCCACTGGGAATTGCAGACTTCTCTGAACAGGAACACAAGCTTCAGGAGGCAAGTAGGTGCAAGTAGTCACTATGCTCAAGACCCAGCAATACCCTGAGTCCATTCCTGTGGGCCTCTACATAATGTGGTAAGGTGGTCTAAAATGTTCTGGGAATAACTGGAAAAAGCAAATTATTGTGAGTCCAAATTCTCAGTTATTTATTTTGGTAAGTAGTGAGGTGCAGTAAAATTATATGGCTTTAATCTTCTGTAATCAGTCCTTTGGTGGGAGGGGGAGACGTCATCTTCCATACTTTGGCAAAAACCAGCCTAGCTGCAGTAATTATGTACCACACAATCTGCTGTTGATTGTAGGCTCTTCCACAATCTTGTTTTCATTGCTTGTGCACCCCTATTGCAGCAGGGTTCCCCCCCCCTTTTCTGCATGTGTTTTGCTCAAGAGGAGATACAGCAATGTAATATTGAAGCAACCAATAGAGGGAGTGAAACATTTGCAGAAATGAAAGAAGAAGAGAATAAGAGAAGAGATTGGATTTATACCCCGCCCTTCACTTATGAGTCTCAGAGCGGCTTACAAACTCCTTTCCCTTCCCCTCCCCACAACAGACACCCTGTGAGGTAGGTGGGGCTGAGAGAACTCTAACACAAACTGCTCTTTCAGGAACAGCTGTGCCAGAGCTTGTGACTGACCCAAGGTCACATCAGCAGGTGCAAATGGAGGAGTGGGGAATCAAACCCAGTTCTCCCAGATTAGAGTCTGCACACTTAACCACTACACCAAATTGGCCAAACTGAAAGAAAAATCCTCCCAAACAATACGGGCACACTAGAAATGAAAATGAGAGTGCAAATGAGCCCTGCAATCTATATGACGCAATTCAGAAGAAGCATTTCTGGATCACAATTTAATTCAATACTTATGTAAGCATTTTCTAGAAGCATCAAGTTTGTGAATGCAACTACTACATATGTGTTATATGACCGGTCAGTTCATCAAGGATTTTATTGTTTACTCATTGGAGTCTAGCACCTGTCTTTTTAATATTGACCTGTTTCCAATAACTCATTCTGGAGATTTATGGACACCTAAGCTCTTGGAAAAGGATGTAGCAATTTTCACTAATTCCCATTCCTACTTAAGAGAATTAATCTTTATTTCATTTTCTTTGCAACTTTTTTTGAGCTGCAACGTATTTCAGTGGAGCCCATGCAATTCAATTGGCATTCCTGGCTCCCATTATCTCCAATGGGCCTTCAAGCCTCTCCCATTGTTTCCAATGGACAATCCTGTCATTCCTTTTATACATCCCAGTGAGTTGTCCCTTTGAAACTGCACGACACCATTTAAGTAACAGCAAAATGAAGAGCATGAACATGCACTGAGTGCACATTTCTTGCCAATGTTCTTTCTGGGCTGCACACAGGGCAGAAGGGAATTTTAAAGTGTCTCTGGAAATTTTAAAAGTCTTTTGTTGAACCCCTTTAAGGGAAGAGGCCATAGCTCCATGGCAGAGTATCTGCTTTGCATGCAGAAGGCCCCAGTTTCAATCCCTGGCACCTTCAGTTAGAAGAATCAAGTAGAAGGTGATGCAAAATACCTTTCCCTGAAATCCTGGAGACCCACTGCCATTCAGAGCAGACAATCCAGACCCTGACAGACCAAGGGTCTTACTCAGTCAAATGCAGCTTCATGTCAGCCAATAATGCAGAGACAGCAGTGTGCAGGATGGCACTCTACTCTCTTTGCACAACTCGCACATCATTTGACATATTCAGTACTTAAAACCTGTTAAGTGGTTAACAAAAATTAAAAACAAAAAGGAAAAAAAGAACAGCACCACAAATGCTTCAAGAAACATGCCCAAGTAAGCGTCGAAGGAAACTCTGATACAGTCAAGTTGTCCAAAGTTTTTCAACAAATGGCCTTAAGAGACACAGAATAAAATAAATGTACTTATAACTCCACTTCAGACTGTCATCCAGATCATGAGGTCGGTAAAAGAAGAACTAACCATCTGGGTGGGGGCAAAACAGATAAACCTAGAAATTAACAACACGAGACATGGGTTTTATATGCTGACATCAAGGTTACATAAATAATCCTTCCCCCTCCCCAAAAAAGAACTCTATTTTACTGCAGATCTATAAATAATTCATTATTAACCACTGTCAATAATCACCTAAAACCAATGGGAAGCCTCCCTCTCCATTGGGCTACTGTAAATTCAAATACAATTTCATGCCTCTCTCAGAACAGACCGAGTGTAGTGCACCTGGGCTAGACCAACCTCACCTTTACACTCTCCTCTCGCCTCCGAGGGTGCCAAGGCAACCCACCAGAGGTTCTTGCTGGCCAAGAACACCAACCCCGGGAGCGCTTCCCAAGAGAAATTGGCACTAGGGTGTTCCCATTTGGCTCCCCAGCGGAAAGGAGAGGAGCGCAGCACCTCATGTCCATGGTCCATCGCCACCGCCTCCAAGGTGCTGAGGTGAGCTCAAGGTCTCCAATGCACCCATCTCAGATGGCCAGCAGTGGCACAGTGCCCCTGGCAGTGAAGCCATGATACCACATTGTTCCCTTCACTCGGAGGCCGCTAAGCCAGAGGAAGGGGCCATGGAGTCCAACCGAGAGCTGGAGGAGCGAGGTGCCTCAGCAGTGTCTTTGCCTGCAGCCATGTGGGGAGCTCTGGCAGGTGAGGAAGGAGCTGGGCTTGCTGGGCTTGGGTGATGTAAGGGGAGCAGCTGGCTGGCGGGCCACCTGCTGGAGGCAGAAGCTGAGCCAGGGCTGGAGGGAGGGAGGAAAGGAGAGGTGGGGTGCATTCTGTCTCCTCCTCACCAAAGAGGAATGCTACACGTGCTGCTTTGTGCTCCTGCTGGGAGCTGGGTGTGGGCCTTGCCACCGCCGCCTGTGCTTCTAACTGCTGGAGCTCTGCTCCTGCGCGCTCCTGCTCCAAATGACCCCTGAGCTTGGCCCACAACTTTTCTCTACTTATAGCATCAAATGTCAATTTTAAGTTTAAAAAGGCAGCATATAGTCCATTTGTCTTTAAATATTTCTCAGCCAAATGTGACAAGAATATCTTGTTATAAATTATAGAATAGATAACTTGACCCCATGCTATTCTGGAGGGTCTCTTAGCAAAACCAATATTTTGGAGGCTTCAGGGAGGGGCAAGGATAAACAAAAAAAAAATGCTGCACTTCTTCCAAAAGCTTAAGTGGCCTTACATTTTTGGGATTGCATGGCTAGATTCAGGCAAAGAATCCAACATATTCTTCAAAACCAAAATTAAAGTCCAATGGCACTTTAAAGACTCACAAAATTAATTCCAGCGTAAGCTTTCATGAGTTAGAGCTCACTTGATCAGAGTGAGCTCTGACTTATGCATACTTACAGGAGAGTAAATTTTGTTAGTCTTAAAGGAACTTTTGTTGCAACAGACTAACAAGGCTACCACTCTGGAATTAAAACAATAAGTATTACAGTTTTATAAAACACAGCTGTGAAAATATTTTTTGGTCATTTAAAAAAATTGTATTGGCCTTTTTGGTTTTTCTCTGTTCATTATATTTTGTTAATGTATTTATTAATTTTTTAAAAAAGAGTGAAAAACGGCTGTGGAGAAAAATCTGAAAAAGTCATGTGCAGTTTCTGTTGATTAGTCCTGGATCCAAAATAGACCCCCACAGATTTTCTTGGGTAGACATTCCAATTTTGGGTTGTTTTCCCTGCAGCTTCTTTTTTCCAAGATGGTAGATATAACTATTTTGATATTTAAAATTCATATAGTGTTCTCATCTTGGTCTCAAAATATGTATTATTGAGGTCAATAAAGCCAAATTCACTATTATAGTAGCGGTAGACACAGACATTTTTCCTGTTGCTGCAATTTTGCAAAATAGCGGATCTTTCTCACATTCTTGTAGGATGCTGGTATTAGTGGCAAAATGTATGTTTTGGGAGTCGATAAAACTGAATATATGACTCTTTTTGTTGTAAAAGTAAAATAAAGTATTTTTAAAGGCTTGTAATAAGAACATTCTGTGTACATTTTTTTTTCATTTTGCGGGAGCCTATTGTGGATCCAGAACTAGATGGCTCTGGGCCAAAAAGGAAGTGATTCTGGAATTCCATTACAAACTCCAGACGCCCAACGTGGCACTAAAAACTCCTGGGAGGGCTGATTTGGATGGGAATTATTGGGGCAAGTTAATCTTCCCCCCTTTTAAGCTCCAGAAGGAAAAAAGACAAGGGCTTAAAGCAGTTGGGGGAACAGGAAGAAGCATTTTTCAGTCTGGGAAGTAGTGCGTGGCAGGGTAAACTCACCCTTTCTTAGTATGATGGCCCCAGTCTAGGTTCTCCATGCTTTTGGGGCCACATTCTACATGTGGAGTTTCAATCACTGAACTCCAGTATTGCACTTAGAAGAAAATGGATGACTGCTTCTCAGGTTATGTTTAATATGCACAGGTCAGCACATTTCTGCTTCAACGTATGTCTTATGAAATGTTAGAATAGCTGAACAGATGTCTCTCTTTTTTGGCCTGATACATGTTTGGTAGTGGAAACACATGCTTCTCTCTCTGAGGTGGAGGACGTCTTGGGTGTTTCGCACCATCCAATCGGGGAGGCAGGAATCGAATTTGTTCCTCTTCCTGTGGAGTGGGAAACCCAAACCTCAGTTCTTATTTTGCCTCAATAGGAAGAGCATGGTTGTAGGCTAATTCTTACCTACTGTTTGTTGTCTAAAGTTTGCTTCCTCTTCTCTTTTCCTCCCCCCCCTCTTAAAAATACCAAAAAAACACCCCTCTTCACTCTAGACTTTTCTCTGCTGTTCTTCCTTTCTCTCTCCTTTCCCCCTCCTCTGCTGGGGGGATTGGCTTCACAGCGGTTACTGGCCTTGGGATAATAGCAGTGGAGCAAAGAGGGTTCTTCAGCATGGAAGCTTACAAAGACAGCTTCTTGGAACACAACAAAGAGTATGGTGCCCAGTCCAGGGCTGTGGAGAACAGTGAATCAGGAGCCGACATGCCTTTGTGGTTTGCCTTGGTTACCGGCAATGATGTTCTTCAGGATGAGCTTTCCAAGCATGGGAGAAAGCAACATCACTCCTCTCTTACAGAAGGTCCCCCATTTTGGACAACAACAGCAGCAGTTTTGGGTGGGAACCAGCCAGTACTAGCAGGAAGACTCACAGGCCCTGTCTGAGTCATCAGTTGCCAAACTCCAGGTGGAAGACAGACCCTCTCTTCCATTGCTGGGTCTGATCTTTGTCCTGGTAATGTACCTGGCCTTGGAAGTACCTCTGTCTCTTTAGAACTTATGGAATTTGTAAAACAGATGGTCAGGGCTGAGATGTTTAATGCCTGTCAACTGGGAGCCATGAGATCTGCTCCAGACCTCCATGCCCTCCTCTGTCCCCTCAATGACATCCTGATCCTAACTCCAGTAGGAGGACTTGGCCAACCAAGGCAGCCCAGAAACAGACCCCAGGGGTGCTTGGGTATGGCCATGATTTTCCAGGGTAAGGATGTTCTCTACACAGTGACATATATAGAGGAGGAGGAGGTGGTGGTGGTGGAGGAGGAGGAGGAGGAGGAGGAGAAAATATTGGATCTATACCCCACCCTTCACTACCCGAAGGAGTCTTGCGAGCCTTACAATCCCTTTCCCTTCCCCTCCCCACAACATACACCCTGTGAGGTAGGTGGGGCTGAGAGAGCTCTTTTGAGAACTGCTTGTGAGAGAACAGCTCTGAGACTGACCCAAGATCACACCAGCAGCTGCGTGTGGAGGACTGGGGAATCAAACTCAGTTCTCCCAGATTAGAGTCCATGCCCTTAACCACTGCACCAAACTGGAAGACGGGGAGTTTATTTCAGATGAAGAGGTAGAGGACATCTCTGTCCCAGAACAATCCCTTTGCTTCTTCAAGTCTGAAGACCAGCAATATTTGCTGACTAGGGCACTAGCAGCCTTAGAGCTTTGTGACCCACCCTCTGGGGACGATACCTCCAATTCTGGCATCAACCACAGAAATAAGTTAATGGGCAATAAAGGAATTCCCCCCCCCAAAAAAAAAAAAATCTGGATACTTCGGAAAGAGTATTTCCATTCCCAGTATTCTTTGGATAGCAGCTTAAGGCAGAATGGGTCAAACCAAATGCCAATAAACAGTTTCCTACCTTCATTAAAAAAGCTGTATGATCTTCCTGCATTTGCTAATGAGATGTTATAGGTGCTGTTGTTGGATGCCCCAATCACCACCCTCCAGTCCTTTGGTCTCCTCTCTGAGGATGGGCAGGGGTCAGTGCATGACAACTGGGATAGGAAAATTGAAATTGCCCTAAAGAGAAACCACGAGGCCACTGCAATGTCTATCAAGAACATGGCCACTGCATCCATCATCTCACATGCAGCCATAGTCTAGGCCGAAAGACTTATCTAATTGTTCCCAAGCAGCAACAAGAAGCTGCTAGAAGGCTACAACAGATTGCTGAAGGTGGCTGAATTCACTGCTGATGCTTCTTTGGATGCCCTCACCTTCTGCTCCAGAGCAATGTCTTCAGCAGCAGTGGTCAAAAGGGGTATCTGGCTGAGGGCCTGGCAGGCTGACTTCCAGTCCAAACACATTGTGGCTTCCTACCCATTTTTTTGTGAGAAATTGTTTGGGAAGACCTTGGAAAAGATATTGGTTGAAACAAGGGACAAGAAGAAGGCCAAGTCCTTGTGATGGCCTGACAAATGGGGCTACAGCAACCAGTCTTTTCATAACCCCAGTAGCTCTCTCAAGTCCAAACAGGGCACCAGGGCTGCAATCATATGCACAATTAGACCTGCCATAGGCATGAATGCTGGGCGGATTTAAAGGGCACAATCAGACAACAACAACTGGGAAGCGCCCCGCAGCTGTCAGCAACCCATTCTGCTCTGCCGCAGAAGTGGAGTTAAAAGACATTGGGGGAAATCTGGTAGAAAATGGGTTGCGACAGGCCATGGATAGACTTTCCCTTGTCTGATCATTCAAGTGCACTCTCATGGCATCGGGATGGCCTGATCATCAGGCCATCCCGACTCTGTGCCGTTGTCCCCCCTTCTCAGTATGTGCATCACCCCAAACTCTATAGGGAGCCCTCAGTGCGGAGATGCGATTCATCGATTCCTCGTTTAAGTGCATTGGAAAAAAATGGCAAAAAAACCAACAACCCCAACTCACCCATGGTTTCATCTGATCACACTGTGGCAGGGTGTGCCTGCACCTTTCAAGGACTGTGATCACACAACTGTGGGTCAAATTCTTCTGGAGGAAATAGCCTCACTCCCCCCACCCTGTTTTTTCTGGTGCATGTGACTGCAACCCAAGAGATCTTCTTGGGGCCACTCCAGACAGTCCTTCAAAAGGAACTTTAACAACCCCAGTATCTCCAGGCAGTCCATGGGAAGGCCTGACAAACAGGAACGGGACCTCAAGCCCAATAAAGCATGACTGAAGTAACATTCCGGTAGGAGGCTGTCCTGTCCTGTCCATTCCATTCCATTCCATTTTCTTTTCTTTCTTTTTGAATTAATTTTTTATTTTATAACAAATAAACAAACAAACATACATATAAATTGGGAATATACACATACAATTTTGTTATATCTTGTTTTGTTACCTCCTATATTATCTAGTTGTATATTAGCCATTTTTTCACCAAATATTTTTATATACGTATTCTGCATTACATTTAAAAGTATAATCCGTAGATTCTTGTAATTATATATTGATATTGTTCATTTAATGTAATCTTCCAACCATTTATAAAATCTTTTTTTTACCACTTGCCATTATCTCAATCAATTAGAACAATACAGACAATCAGAGTATATTATTTCAGATTACTCATAGAGTTTCAGTTTCTTTTGCTTTCTTTGTAAATGTCTTTTCAAAATTGTTTTCCTTATATGTCTATGATCTTTGAAAATCTCATCCCCTTCAAGCTTGCTTGTGTGACCAATCAGACAGCTCTGTCTCTCCAGCTCTGCAACCACTGTATTATAACCAACCATCTCAAAGGTCAAAATCTCCGAAAAATCAGCATAGTGACAATTGAGTAGATCTCTCATTATGGGTGTTGAGTGTTGAAACAAGCCATGTCACTCATCACTTTGTGTCATATAACGTGATCTGCATTTGGCAATCTTGTGCTTCCGAAAATACAGTCTCCTCTCTCTCAGAGCCAGTCAAGATCCCTCCCAGCACTTGAAAAACAGCAGCTGTAATCTTAGTCTCCATCTGTAGTTTTATGAGATCTCAAAAGTCATCTGACAACTACAATATGTCTCTATTCCCTTGCAAATCCTTTCCAATTGCAATTGAAAACTCTATCTCACTCCTGAGTAGACAGTTTGTAGACAGCAGTCAATATATAACTACACAGGCAGGGAGCTCGCAGTTTGTCACCATTTTAGCTCAATAAGCCTGTCTTTCTTTCCATAAGACAAATAAGCCAGTTAAAAAGTAAGATAAGTCCCTTTGAAGATATTTTTCCAGCTAACAGATAGAAGATTTCATCGTGTTATTTTGCCCCTATATTTTTGATGCGATAAATCCCCTGAACTCTGCTGAGCTGCTGGCTGTGGTAGTCTCCACCTCCTTTTGCCTCTGGGGAAGATTTATGGGGGCAATCAAGTGTTCTTTTCCAAGTTTGAAGGTTGAAAGGAAAAGGAAAATACTCACTAGGTCTTCGCCAAGATATTTGTGATGAGGTAAAGGGTCCTTATGGGGTTGTTACAGCTTTCCAACCTTGCTCCCAAGGCTGATCTTTCAGAGCTCCTGCTCAAGGCACTCTGACTCCACACACCCACTGCTGCAACAAGCAGGGGACTCAGATTTAAAGCCTTCTGCTGCCAATTCCTACATCTGAGGAACTGGAGGGACCCTTGTCCAATCCGAAAAAATCTGGAAAGGTCAATAAAATCCCCTAAAAAGCCTCCAAAAGCTAGTGAGACTCAGAGACTCCTGAGTACTCAACTAATCCACTGCACAGAAGCCCCACCTCTCCCACCATTTATAAAATCTTGACCATGTATTTTAGAATTTTCTTTCCTCTTGTCCTCTCAAAATTAAAGAAAGTTTATCTATTTCAGCAATTTCAAGGATCTTATTTATCAGTTCTTCTTTGGAAGGTATTTCATTTTTCCTCCAATGTTTGGCATATAGTCACTACATGTATAATAAGATAAAAATCTTGTTTTTTTACAGTTTTCTGGCATAATATTCAATAAAAAACAGCTCAGGTATAAAAGGTATGGTACATTCTAACATTTTTTGTAACATTTCATGGATCCAAATCTAGTACTTATTAATTCTGTCACACGTCCACCACATATGAAAAAAATGAACCAACATTTTTTTTGACATTTCCAACAATCATTTGGTAAATCAGGATAAAATATTGCTAGTTTATCTGGAGTCATGTACCATCTATAAAACATTTTGTAAATATTTTATTTATATGAAGTCACTTTGGTAATTTTCACATTTGTTTTCCATACCTGTGACCATTGAGCTAAATCAATATTATGATCTAAGTTTTGTGCCCATGTAACCATAGAATTTTAACTATTTTATCTTGTGTTTTATTTTCCAACATACAGCTTTTTAATCAATTTTTCCTCAATATGTAACAGTATCTTGTCTATTTCAATCAGCATGGCAAGAATTACAAGCAGACTCCTGGACCTTAGAGACAGTCTCACATGGCTACACCCTGCTGAACTATTTTGTTACCTTCCCTCTGTGCAAAAACTCTGCCAGGAAAGAAATAACAACCAAAGTAATCAGGCACCACTTAGACATTCATACCATAGAACTCATTCCCTCATCCCAGAAAGGCCAAGGAATGTACTCCATCTTTTTCATACTTCCCAAAAAGAACGACTGACAGACAATACTGGGCTTGAAATATCTGAACAAGACAATCAAGCTCCACCACTTCTGCATGGAGATGCTAAAATCCATCACTGAGGCACTCCAACCTCAAGAGTTTCTGGCCTCCCTAGAGCTCACAGAGGCATACCTGCATAACTGATACTTCCACTTCATTGCAGATATCTTAGATTCTGTGTTGGGAAGTTGCATTTCCAGTTCAGGGCACTACTGTTTGGCCTCGTTACTGCCCCACAGGTATTGACCAAGGTCCTGGTCAACCTGGTAGCCCACTTGAGAACAATGGGGATTCATGCCCACCCATTTCTGGATGATCTCCTCATCTGGTTCAGTTCCAGGGAAAAAGCTATGTTGGACATCCAGCAGACCATATTCTGTCTGCAACAACACAGTTTACTAATCAACGTGGCCAAGAGTTCCTTGTTCCCCTCCTAGAAGCTGGAGCATCAAGGAGTGGTGACAGACACCAAACTGAATTCACTACTCCTTCCAGATGAGAAAATACAGAAGACCAGACAGTTGGCAGGCTTGATTGTCAGGAACCCTTTGATATCTTTGCTGACCCTGGCCAAGAAGATGGGCCTATTAATCTCAAACCTTGATGCAGTTCAGTGGGGGAGGCTTCACATAAGTCCACTCCAAATTCTGCTTCTTCCTCATCAATTCCAGATCATGGAGAAATGAGATGTCACAATCAAGGTACCTCTATCAGTCAGGGAAAGTGTAAGGTAGACCAAGGTGGACAACCTGCATTGGGGGAAGCCATATTATATCCTCAGGGAGTTCCCACTGTTTACAGACACAAGTCCTTTCAGGCTGGGGAGCTACCCTGAACAATGCACCAACTCAGGGGCTCTGGTCTCCAGCCAAGTCCCATCTTCCAGTCAATGTACTGGAGCTGAGAGCTGTCCACCTAGCATTGATCCATTACAGCAATTAATTCGCTGATCAACATGTTCTTATATGCATAGACATCTCAGCAAAGGCATATCTGAACAATCAATCCAGATCTTTGCTTACAGAAGGAAGCCATGAAGCTCTTCAATGGGTGGAAATTCATCTGGCGTCTCTGAAAGCCAAACGTATCAAGGCCAATCTCAATTTCAGGTGGACTGACTCAGTCAAGAGACTGGCTCAGGTGGACTGGCTCAGTCAAGAGAATATTCAGCCAGGAGAATGGGCTCTGAAGAGGAAGCTGCTCCACTTGGTGGCGGGATGCTTCAACCTGCCTCTGGTAGACTTCTTCACATCTCATCACAACCATCAACATCTGAGGTTCTACACAAGGTTCTTCCATTGACAAGTAGAGGACATGGACACCCTGATGACAAGACGGCTGCCAGTCCTTATGTATACCTTCCATACCTGTAATTCCAAGGCTCCTGCAATGGATCATCCAGCAGAAGGCAGAAATAATTGTAATAGCTCCTTGGTGGCCATATTGTCCTTGGTTCTCCATCTTTCAAAGGATGTTGATGGCATGGCCCTTCCCACTTCCACTGTCTCCATATATGCTAAACCAAGGGCCCCTGTGGCACCCTCATCCAGAATGGCTGTAGCTATCTGCATAGAGGTTGAACAGAGTGCTTTCTTGAACCTGGGCTACTCTCCTGAGGTCATGGAGGTTCTGATGGCATCCAGAAGGGAATCAACCACCAAGATCTACAATGCATCCCGGAAGGCCTTCCATAGGTGATGTAGAAGGAAAGCAATAGACCCATTGCAACTGTCTGTTCAGTTGATACTGGCCTTCGTTCAGGATGGTCTGAAATCTGGCCTGAAACCAGCCAGTCTTCAATGGCAAATATCAGCACTAACTTTAGTCCTTCTGCTCATGGAAGGGGGCAGTTCATCCAACCACCCTCATATTCAGAGATTCTTGAGGGGAGCCACTCTACGGTGTCCACTGCCAGTGCATAGATTTCCAACCTGGTGACTTCACACATTCCTTTTGATACTTAGAAAGCCTCCCTTCAAACCCATCAGAGACATTCCCTTGCAGTGGTTGTGGATGAAAACCATCTTCTTGGTTGCTGTGACTTCAGCCAGATGGGTGTCAGAGCTCGTTGCCTTATCAACTAAACCAGAACTGTGTATTTTTCACAAGGACAAGGTGGTCTTCAGAATGGACCCTATGTTTCTTCCCAAGGTTCCCTCCAGGTTCCACAGTGCACATAAGGTATTCCTTTCTGTCTGAATCCTATGCAACCCAGAGAGAGATCCTGGCACACCTTGGATATACAGAGAGTGCTCAAGGCTTGCTAGATATGGATGGAACTCATTAGGACATCGGAATCCATATTCATCAACAGTTCCCCTCTCAACTTGGGGAATGTATGTCTAAGTCTGCAATCAGCCTTGTAATCAGACGATGCATGGCAGAAGCATATAAATGTCTTAAGTTAAAGGTTCCCAAAGGTGTTACAGCGCATTCTGCCAGGAGTGCAACCACCAATGCAGCATTCACCAAACAGGCATCAGTGGAAGAGGTTTGCAGAGCAGTCATGTGGTCCTCCATTTCCACTTTTGTTCACCATTAAAAACTAAATGTGTACAATTCAGCAAAGGTAGCATTTGGTAGAAGAATGCTACAACATGTGATAGAAGATTATGGTGATGCCCCACCCTAGCTGATCACTGCTCTGGGAGAGCCCAAGATGTCCTCCACCTCAGAAGGAGAATGACCATTAGCACTTACTGTGAAGGGTCCTTCTCCCACAGTATTACCATTGATTAGTCACTCTGTCTTATTCTGCTGCTATTCTGAGTTTGTTCTACTGACCTTTAGATGTTTATGTTCTATTCAAGTTTTGGCCTTTCGTGTTTAGTCTGTTACTGTTTCTATTCATCTCTGTCTTGGTTTGAAATGGGTGGAATGAGAGTTCCTGTTGGTGAGACTGCTTCTCAGAGTACTTGAACTGAGGTTTGGGTGTTCCCACTCCACAGGAAGAGGAAGAAGTTTGATTCCTGCCTCCCTGATGGGATGGTAGGAAACACCCAAGACGTCCTCCTGTCCTCAGAGGAGAAGGACCCTTCATGGTAAGTGCCAGCGGTCATTTTACTTGCATGAATAAGGCCAAAAATATATTGGGATATGTTGACTTCCTTGTATAAAGTTGTAACATGCAAAGAAGACATCACTTGGGTTTCTAAGGCCAGTTTGAAGGGATTGACCCTATAGTACTTCTAGACACTATCCTCCTCCAGAAAGTTGCTGAAGAAAAGTGGTGAGGGTTCATTTTAATTTAGGAACTGGGCACAGAGTTCCATGGAAGCTGCTATGTCTGCATCTGCTTAGGAGAGGAATTAGACAGGAGTGTTTTCATAACTGGTTATAATGAGCAGAACATAGGAGAAATTCTTTATCATATGGCCTGTCACATCTGTTACTGTCTTCTGTCCTTTCCTGTTTCATTCAATGAACCTAGCATGCTTAGGACAGTGTCAGGGCCAGTGGGACATAGGGATTTCCCATCATCCCTAGTAGATAAGCTGCTATTGCCAAGGGAGAATGTCAGTCCTCATTCCTGAGCAAAGTTTGAGTCCAGTGGCATCTTTAAGAACAACAAAGTTTTATTCAAGGTATAAGCTTTTGTGTGCACACATACTTCTTTGTGTGCATGCACACACTGCTGTTAGTGGAAAGCAGAAACTTGTTGTTCAACATTCAATCCAGTCAATTGTTAATAGATGACACGTCTCTTCCACAGGAAACTGCATTGCCCAAGAAATTTCATCCATATGAATCTGTTTGCTTCATTCATCCTGCGAGCTGCTGGGGTTCTCATAAGGGACAGTATAACACACAGTACTTACGTGTTTGTTTATTTTGCCTCTGAAAAGCCGAGTGATGAAAACGGATGGCTTTCCTTCTTGAGTGTGGAGGTATCACAATGAGCTCTAACATCTTGTACTGATATTAAATGGGAAAACAGGTGCTGGGCATTTGCATGTGTTCATAGTGAAATTTTGAAAACTGGAAGTTTGCTATAAAATTACAGTTGATTGAATTCCTTCAGCACAAGTTGTTTCATGCTGTGAATTCTTTGTTCCCCAAAGTCAACACCTTCCCCACGGTGTTTGAAAAGGTAGTAATTCATGGGTAAATGCAAAAGTAGTTGGTATGTGTAGTAAATGGATTTATTTATAAAACATATGCAAATGAAGAACAAGATTATTTAAAATGTTCATAAGATAATAAACAAATGGTGCAGCAAAGGTCCAATTTCAGCAACAGCCAAAATTACAGCAACACAGAGCTGCTAAATAGAGGCTGTTTTATTCCTTGTCTCAAAGGGTGTGAAATTAAGTTCATTAGAAATGTGATGATGGCCTGACTGTTACCTATCAGAAAGCACTTAAAATTTGCACCCAGCAAACTCTGTGTGAAAATGGGTTAAGCCCTTTTTGGAAGGTTTGGTAACCATTAAGTGCATTGTAATTTGTCCATATATCTTATCAGACACTAATTGGTTCTCATTCTCCAAATTTTAGTGCTTGTCTAGATGCTAGATCCTTGTGTTCCTGGTTAGGCACTGCAGCACTCAAGCAGGAGTCCTGAATGGATGGGGAGACTTGTCTTGGAAGTAGTATGTGCAAGAAGGATCTAGGGGTCTTAGCAGACCATACACTAAACATGAGTCAGCAGTGTGATGCGATAGCTAAAAAGGCAAATGCAATTTTGGACTGTATTAACAGAAATATAGTGTCCAGATCACGCAAAGTGATAGTATTACTTTACTCTCTTGGGGTTAGACCTCAGCTAGAGTACTGCGTTCAGTTTGGGGCACCACAAGTTAAGAAGGATATAGACCAGCTGGAATGTGTCCAGAGGAGGGCGACGAAGATCGTGAGGGGTCTGGAGACCAAGTCCTATGAGGAAAGGTTAAAGGAGCTGGGTATGTTTAGCCTGGAGAGGAGACGACTGAGAGGTGATATGATAACCATCTTCAAGTTCTTGAAGGGCTGCCATGTAGTGGATGGTGCAGAGTTGTTTTCTGTTGCACCAGAAGGTCAGACCAGAACCAATGGGTTGAAATTAAATCAGAAAAGTTTTCAGCTAAACATTAGGAAGAACTTAAGAGTTAGAGTCGTTCCTCAGTGGAACAGGCTTCCTCAGGAGGTGGTGGGCTTTCCTTCTTTGGAGCCTAGATGGTGATTTGACAGCAATGATGATTCTGTGAACTTAGGCAGATCGTGAGAGGGAGGGCAGGAAGGGTTTCATCAGTGCTTGTTCTTGTGGCCCTTTCTTACATGCCCAGGGAAATGCTGATTACCACTTTGGGGGCCAGGAAGCAATTTTTCTCCAGGCCAGTTTGGCTGGAGATCCTGGAGGGTGTTTTTGTCATCTTCTGGGTGTGGAACAGTGGTCACTGGGGGTATGTACCGGGAGTTGGACTAAATAACCCTGAAGATCCCTTCCAATTCTATAATTCTATGATTCTTAGGGATATAACCAGGTATCTTTTGACTTTGAATGGTCTGCAGTCAGCACACAGAGCCCACCATGAAAACTATACTCCTGGTCCTAGTCAGACATAAGGACTGACAGCAAATGAACTTGTCTAACTCCTCATGTTGTTTTGGGGAGTAGGGATTTGATTAGTCTGTCAAGCAGCATTTGATAATTTTCTGCCTTTACCAGTTTGGGGCATATTGTCATGTTTTTGTTTCACATTCCTTGTAATAGACACCTCACTACTTACTGGTCCAACTTTCTTTCTGTGAAATGCTATACTCAGCAGGACTAAAGTTAAGTGGTTAGGATACTGTATTTGGGTTTGGAAGATTCTCATCATCACGAAACTAGACTAAATACTCTTCCCTTATAACCATATGGTTTTGTGGAGCCCAAAGTGGCCTTGGATGTTAATGATTGATATACATAAGTACAGGAAGTATAATTCATTAATGCTTCTATATTTCTGCATATCATTGTCAAGGCTAGTGGCAGAGAGGAAGGGACTCAGGAACAAAACAAGCAGTATTATATACAAAGCCAGATGGAATTCTATTGTCTTCTCAGGTCAACTGATCCTGTTGTATTGTGACCATCAGTAAGGGTCATACAAATATCAAGCCAGCAGTTCCCTTGGCTTGAATGCTATGACTGGTGGTGTTTCAATGATACATCATCCACTTTGCACACAGAATGTCCCAGGGGTAAGCCCTGGTGTTGTTAGCATTATGCTCAAATGGAAAATTTTCAGTTTATCAGTCCACTCAAGGAATCTGTACTGTGAGAGAAAAGCATTCTAGCTATCTATCAAACTCAAGGTTGGAGGAAGATCCAGAGACTGCATGATTCTCCCTTGAAGGTTAGATAGAGATAGAACAAAAAGAGAGGTAGCCAGAAGGAAGTCTCTAAGAATAGCAATCTGAGATCAAAGAGACAGCAGCAGAACAAAGAATACAGAGAAATCTGACCTATCCACCTTACTGGCTTTACTCCCTCTCTATAGTACTGGTGTACTTGGCGCAGAGATACGTGAACTGTCCTTCACTTATAACAGGCATCACCAGTTGAAAGGATTAGGTGGTAGGTAGACTTGCACATGGGAGTTTATTTCATTTCTTTCATTTTTATTATTAACTAGGAATAAGGCCCATTGTGGAAATGACTGCAATGAGCTCTAGAAAGAGGCTCTGGGTGGGTGCCCTGGCATTGAGCATCCACCATCAATTTGCTGTGATGACCTCAGCAAGGGAACTGCTCTCTGCCATCTAAAGAGCAGCTGTAATTCTGAGTGATCTCCAGCCCTTCCCTGGAGATTGACAACAATGGTTCCCCCAGGAGGAAATGGCTGGTTTGGAGGATGGAGTCTATGGCATTGCACCTGTCTGAGGACCCACCCCTCCTTAAACCCCACCCTCTCCAGGCTCCACCCCTCAAATCTCCAGGAATTTCCCAACCTGGAGATGGCAACCTTATCTCCTTCCCACCCAACCATCAACCAACCTTTATCTCCCCCTTTGAATTCAGCTTTCCATCTCTCCCCACCTGCAGCCTCTATCTAAGAAAAGTAGTCTTTCTCCACAGTGGGGACCCAAGCAAGAGGGAAGCAACCTCAGCAGGGTATGACACAGAGTCCACCCTGCAAAGCAGCTGTTTTCTCCAGAGGAACTGATCTCTGCCATCTGGAGAGCAGTTTTAATTTTGAGTGATCTCCAGCCCTCACCTGGAGATTAGCAGCAATGGTTCCCAAGGAGAAAATAACTACTTTGGAGGGTGGACTCTATGGCATTCTATTCGGCTGAGGCCTCTCCCATCCCCAAAATCTGGCTTCCGTAGACTCCACCACAAAATCTCCAGGAATTTCCCAACCTGGAGCTGACAACCCCAGCAGGACTGGCCATAATGAGTTCCCCACAAAGGCAAACATAGGCCTGTAAAGGGCCTCCTATCTTTGCCTTTCTACTGACAAAACCAAGCTTGGTTGCCTAGCAACATCCACTGAGGGGAAAGTTAGCCCCATAGCAGGAAGATAAGAGAATGGTTTGAGGGCTGGTAGCTCACCCCAGTAGCCAAGCTGTTGCATACTGGGTTAGATGCATGGAGAAGTTGGAGGCTACATGACTAACAGCTCATGGTTTATTGGTACACAACACATAACAAACAACCGGCTGAAACGGCCAACTATATACAGTCCCTGAGATCCACCCACAAGTCCCATTGGAGGGTTTAAACTTCCCGCCACAGTTTCTATAGGTGCCTCCTTGGAGGGTTTTGATCCTTGGCCCCTATTGTCTTTGGAACCAAGCTCAGGTTGTCTGCAGCTGGCGGCTAGTGGCAGTCCGCAGATATAACACAAGCAGGAGAAGTGTCTTTGTTAGGAGAAACAGCTGTTTTTGGCAGTTCATTCTGTCAGGGAAGAGGCCAAGCTGGCAGTGGGTGGGGGAGAGGAGCGGACCCAGTACCCAACTAATGGCATTTGAGTACTCTTGAGTGACAGCAGATGGGCCAGTGGCTGATAGAGCACACAGTGCAGTGAATGGGAGAGCTGGAAAGTGTCAGCACATTAGGGCTTTCATATATATATCAGATTCCAAAAAGAACTGTTTTGTTATTGGGTTGTTCTGTATGATTTTTTCATTATTATTTTCTTCACTGTTGTTTCATTTTTTAAAATTTCATTATTATTTCCCATTGCTCTCAATGGAAGAAACCCCCTTTTCTCAGTTCTGTACTTTCATGGTTTTCCATCCAAATTGGACAAAACTCAGGGGGGTTGTAGCACTCCCTGAGGGTACCCTCAAACTTCATACAGATAAAATAAGCCCCCTCCCCCGAGATCATAAAATGCATCCATGTCTAACATTTAAGTGTATGGGATAATTAATAGGAAAGATTCCAAACTGCAACATAGCCACTTAGCTTGAAGAGCAGTAACATGAGGAAGAGGCATACTGACAAAGGCATTTGGTGGCAAAAAGAAGGTAAGGCATCTGGGCAGGCAGGCAGCAGGAGGAGGACCTTGAGGTAGATTTGCTTGGATGGGGGGATTGGATTTGGAAAGAATCAGACAAGCAAGGAGAAATTTGGCAATACCCCACCCAAGATCCTTCAGGGCTGGAATACCATACACATGTACAGTACTTAGTGGCTACAGCTTGCAGCCAATCATAAAAAGAACGTGTTCTCTTTATGTCTTTTATTGGGAAAATGCCAGTTGACTTGTAAAAGGTAGAGATTGAGATAATGAAAGAAACCAGAACAAAAAGAAGAAAAAGAAGGGGGAGTTAATAGGCTGTTTGTTTTGTTTTTCAATACATTACAATAATTATGAAACTTTTATAATTATTATAATTAATAACAAAAGAAATCCACAAGTCTAGTAGTAGGCCATAAGTAAGAGCTTTGCGTGATACCCTGGAAATCTGCTAGCAGATAGTAGATTTAGGGTTGCCTGCTACCTGGAAGAAGAATGTCTTGTTTCTTTAATCCAGGTGGGTAGCTGTGTTGATCTGAAGCAGTAGAACAAAGTTTGAGTCCAGTGGCACCTTTAAGAACAACAAAGTTTTATTCAAAGTATGAGCTTTCATGTGCACGCACACTTCCTTGGATACAGTAAAATGGAACTTACCAGTCCATAACAACAGGGTCTCAGTTATTTGATCTTTGTATTCCACAATTTAGTAGGATAAGCTAACACATCAGTCTCTGACATTGACATATTTATTTGCCTCTCTGTGTTTTCCCATGGAATTGAATCCAAACATATGATGACCACATGGACTTAACTTGTTGTCTCTGTTTGGTTTTTGCAACTGTTAAAACATCTTTATTATGATAAATGGTAACCATATAAACCAAGCTTGTTATTCCTGATTCTGATAAATATCTTCATTATGTTGTGTGCTAATTTACTGCTCAACCTTTGCCTATATGTATGGACTGTTAAGCTCCATTTCACTGTATCTGAGGAAGTATGCATGCATATGAAACTTCATACCTTGAATAAAACTTCGTTGGTCTTAAAGGTGCCATTGGACTCAAACTCTGCTCTATTGTTTCTTTAATAGAGGATGTTATTTACCAGGTGAAGTTATCTGATGTTTACTCCCTTGCCATGAAAATTCAACTGTTCATTTCCCCACAACAAGGCTCTATTAAAGGGACAGGACATTTCCCCCCAGTCCTGTCAAAATCCTATTGATAGATCAAGAGTCTGACAGTATAAGGCAGCATCTTGTTGTATGCTGCTAGTGCAGGGTATAAAGACATGGGCCCTGCTGACACTCTCCAGTTCAGGACCCCTGGAGTCTTGCAGTCTTTAGTATCCAAACTATTTTGATAAAAAAAATTCAAATGCAGCTATGAAGAAGAGTGTTTCAATTTCTATGTATTTATACATCTCACTAAGTATCAAGTTACATTAAAATATGGCTATATGATATTATTTTTTCTTATTATTCTCTCATTTCTGCAGAAGTTAACTGTTTGCAGGGTGGTCCAACTTCTCATGCATTACGTCATTGGGGCAAATTTTTTCTGGCTTTTAGTGGAAGGAATTTACCTCCATAGGTTATTGGTAGCCACCATGCTGTCTGAGAAACACCTGCTGTGGAGATGTATGTTCATTGGATGGGGTAAATATGTATATTTCTCTAGAACATGACTAATAATTCACTTTCTCTTTCTGGCCAATGCAGTTAGGGTTCCTAACTAGCCTAGAAAAAAATGTCCTGTTTCTTTAATAGAGGCTTAATGGGACATTTATCTCACTACTTTAAAAGGTTTCAACTGACTGAAGGGACAGGACATTTTTCTCCATGCCTGTTTGCAGCCCTATGACAAAATCAGTAATGTTTCCTCATCTCCTTACATTCCATCCCCTTACACTGTGTCTGAGTAGAGTGCCATCAAGTTGCAATTGATGTATGGCGACCCCAATAAGGGGCTTTCAAGGCAAGTGAGAAGCAGAGGTGGTTTGCCACTGCCTTCCTCTAGAGTCTCCCATCCAAGTACTGATCTTGCTTACCTTACGCGATTTGACAAGTTCAGGCTATACCAGGGATGGCCAAACTTGCTTAATGTAAGAACAACATGGAATAAATGTCAGATGTTCAAGAGAAGAAGAGATTGGATTTATACCCCACCCTTTACTTTTGAATCTCAGAGCGGCTTACAAACTCCTTTTCCTTCCCCTCCCCACAACAGACATCCTGTGAGGTAGGTGGGGCTGAGAGAACTTCTGACAGAAACTGTCCTTGAGAGAACAGCTGTGCCAGAGCTTGTGACTGACCCAAGGTCACATCAGCAGGTGCAAGTGGAGGACTGGGGAATCAAACCTGGTTCTCCCAGATAAGAGTCCATGCATTTAACCACTACACCAAACTGGCTCTCACCACAAGACATGAACAAATATTACACATGTTTTTATTTTAAAATATGCAAATTTGTTTTTTATTATTATATGAGACAGCCAAAAATAAAAACTAAAGAGGTAAAAACAGATATTGATAATGATATTTGTTTTTCCAATGATATTTACTTTTTTCTAATGATATATATTTGTTTGAAAGAGAGAGAGGTGAAAAGAGAGAGAGAGAGAGAGAGAGAGAGAGAAAGAAAGAAAGAGAAAGAAAGAAAGAAAGAAAGAAAGAAAGAAAGAAAGAAAGAAAGAAAGAAAGAAAGAAAGAAAGAAAGAAAGAAAGAAAGAAAGAAAGAAAGAAAGAAGGAAGGAAGGAAGGAAGGAAGGAAGGAAGGAAGGAAGGAAGGAAGGAAGATGGGGAGGAAGGGGGAAGGAAGAGAGAGAAAGTGAAAGGAAGGGAGGAAGGGAGAAAGAAAAAGAGAAACAAAGGTGGAAAGAAAGCAAATAGATGGGGAGGGAGGGGAGAGAGAGATAGAAAGAATCAAAGAAAGCAAATAGATGGGGAGGGAGGGGGAAGAGAGAAAGAGAAAGGCGGAAAGAAAGAAGTGGAAAGAAAGAAGAGAGAGAAACAAAAACAAAGAAAATAAATAGATGAGGGGGAAGGAAGAGAAAGAGAGAGAGAAAGAAAGAAAAAGAAAGAAAGAAAGAAAGAAAGAAAGAAAGAAAGAAAGAAAGAAAGAAAGAAAGAAAGAAAGAAAGAAAGAAAGAAAGAAAGAAAGAAAGAAAGAAAGAATATGGGGGAGGGAGAGATGGAAAGAAAGCAACTTTAACTTTAAGTGTGTCCTCTAAGCCCCCCCTTGGTCTCCATGCCAGCCAGCTGGCTTGGCACAGAGAAGGGGGGGGGGCTTTGAGAACACCTTTAAAGTTAAAATTGCTTTCTTTCTCTGCTCCCCCCACCTCGAGCATACCCAGAGAGGTGAAGGGAAGACAAACTGGGGAGGTATACCTCCCCTTCACTTCCCCAGCCACCCTGCCAGAAGCCACACAATATGTGTGAAAGAACCTCATGCAGCTCCCAAGCCATGGTTTAGCCACCCCTGGGCTACACAATGCTGCCTTCTCTTCAACTCCAGTATTTATTTATCATTGTTTAGGATTACATAATTCCAAATGTATCAGGACCCAGGTCGCCAGCATCTCCAGTTAAAAGGATCTGGCCTTGGGTGATGCGAAAGACCTCTGGCTGAGACTCTGGACAGCTGCTGCCAGTCTGAGTAGACAATACTGACTTTGATGGATCAAGAGTCTTTCAGTAGAAGGCAGCTTCATGTGTTCATGCGTTCAAGTATACCATAACTTCCATCAACATTTTTATTTTTTTGTACTTCTAGGTGTTCCAATTTTCTTTGTAGCCTCCTGGGGAATAATAAAATACCAACTGGAGCATGAAGGGTAAGTTATTGCCTTAATAATATCCTCCTAAATTGTTTTGCTGATTCCCTTTCTGCCTATTTTAAGCCAATTAAAAACAATGGCTTGCTGTCTTTTCATAGATGTCTTGGCGTAGCTATAGACAACCATTTGTTTCATGGAAAATTGCTATGGAGGCAGTCTGACCATACAGTGAAGTCAATTTTGCTATTCCCCCCTCCCCTATTATCCCACTTTTCTGATCAGTTATGGAGGCTTGGCAAATTCAGTCTTGAAACATCCAGTGGTGTTGCTTAGCATTGTTGAAGCTAAGAAGATTGGAACTGGTCAATGCTTGGGTGAGAGAACATTGGAAGTCTAATGGAAGCTGTCCCAAACTCTCTGTTAAGAAAGAGTGGGGAGAACATGATGAATAAACAGATTCCACATAAGAACATAAGAGAAGCAAATGTTGAATCAGGCCAATGGCCCATCTAGTCCAACACTCTGTCACACAGCGGCCAAAATATACCAGGTGACATCAGGAGGTCCAGCAGTGGGGCCAGGGCACCAGAAGCCCTCCCACTGCTGCCCCCTCCAGCACCAAGGATAGAGTGCATCACCTGCCCCAGACTGAGAGTTCCCATCTATACCCTGTGGCTAATAGCCATTGATGGACTTCTGCTCCATATGTTTATCTAATTCCCTCTTGAAACTGTCCATGCTTGCAGCTGCCGCCACCTCCTGTGGCAGTGAATTCCATATGTTAATCACTCTTTGGGTGAAGAAGTATTTCCTTTTATCTGTTCTAACCCGACTGCTCAGCAATTTCATGGAGTGCCCACAAGTTCTTGTATTGTGAGAAAGGGAGAAAAGTACTTCTTTCTCAACCTGCTCAATCCCATTGATAATCTTATAAACCTCGATCATGTCACCCCTCAGCCGTCGTTTCTCCAAGCTAAAGAGCCCCAAGCATTTTAACCTTTCTTCATAGGGAAGGTGTTCCAACCCTTTTATCATTCTAGTTGCCCTTCTCTGCACTTTTTCCAATGCTATAATATCCTTTTTGAGATTTGGTGGCCAGAATTGTACACAGTATTCCAAATGAGGTCGCACCAATGATTTATACAGGGGCATGATGATACTGGCTGATTTGTTTTCAATTCCCTTCCTAATAATCCCCAGCATAGCGTTGGCCTTCTTTATTGCAGATACACACTGTCTAGACATTTTCATCGAGTTATCCACTACGACTCCAAGATCTCTCTCTTGGTCCGTCTCTGCCAGTTCAGACCCCATCAACATGTATTTGTATTTAGGATTTTTGGCTCCAATGTGCATCACTTTGCACTTGGCCACATTAAACCCCATTTGCCACTTTGACGCCCACTCACCCATCCTCGACAGATCCCTTTGGAGTGCCTCACACTCCTCCCTGGTTTTCACCACCCTGAACAACTTTGTGTCATCTGCAAATTTAGCCATTTCACTGCTTACTCCCAATTCCAAATCATTAATAAACAAGTTAAAAAGCATCGGACCGAGTACTGATCCCTGTGGCACCCCACTGCTTACCACCCTCCACTGAGAAAGTTTCCCATTTATACTCACTCTCTGTTTCCTATTTATAAGCCAGTTTTTGATCCACAAGAGGACTTGTCCTTTTATCCCATGACCATTGAGCTTACTTAGGAGCCTTTGATGAGGAACTGTATCAAAAGCTTTCCGGAAGTCAAGGTAAATAATATCTATTGGGTCCCCCTTGTCCACATGTTTGTTCACTCCCTCAAAAAACACTAACAGGTTAGTGAGACAAGATCTTCCCTTACAGAACCCATGCTGAGTCTGCCTCAATAGTTTTTGTTTATCAATGTGCCTACTAATTCTTTCCTTAATAACAGTTTCCACCAACTTACCCGGTATCGATGTCAGACTGACTGGCCTGCAATTTCCTGGATCTCCCCTGGAGCCCTTTTTAAAGATGAGAGTGACATTAGCTACCTTCCAGTCCTCAGGAATGGAGGCAGATTTTAAAGAAAGATTACATATTTTTGTAAGGAGATCCACAAGTTCACATTTGAGTTCTTTCAGAACTCTCGGATGAATGCCATCCGGGCCTGGGGATTTATTAGTTTTTAAATTGTCCATCAATCGGAGGACTTCGTCTCTTGTCACCGCAATCTGATTCAGGTCTTTCAAACCCCCTCCCGAAATCAGTGCTTCTGGAGTGGGCAAACACTTCTTCTCTTCCACAGTGAAGACAGAGGCATAAAATGCATTCAGCTTCTCAGCCATTTCCCTATCATCCTTCACTACTCCTTTTACCCCTTGGTCATCCAAGGGCCCCACTGCCTCCCTGGCTGGCTTCCTACTTCTAATGTATTTGAAAAAAGTTTTATTGTTGGTCTTTATGTTTTTTGCGATATGCTCCTCATATTCCCTTTTTGCTTGCCTGATCACAGACTTGCATTTTATTTGCCATAGCCTGTGTTCCCTTTTATCAACCGCACTAAGACTAGCTTTCCACCGCTTAAAGGAATCCTTCTTGCCTTTTACAGCTTCCATTACTTTATTTGTTAACCATGCAGGCTTTTTTCTATACCTATTTGTACCTTTCCTAACCTGCGGTATATATTTTTTCTGAGCTTCTAGGATTGTCTTTTTAAATAGTCTCCAAGCTTCCTCAATGGTTTTGACCTTCTCCACTCTTCCTTTCAATTTCTTCCTCACATGTCCCCTCATACCAGAGAAGTTACCCCTTTTAAAGTTAAAAGTGGTTGCGTCAATCTTTTTGGGCAACTCCCTATCTGTACAAATGTTAAACTCAATGACATTATGGTCACTTTTCCCAAGCGGTGCAATCACTTTTACATCTCTCACCAGGTCTTGGGTGTTACTTAGGACCAAATTCAGGATCGCCTCTCCCCTGGTAGGATCTGTGACCATCTGTTCCACAGCACAGACACTGAGAATGTCTAAAAATTCAATCTCTTTTTCCCGACTAGAACTCATATTGACCCAATCAATGTGTGGGTAGTTAAAGTCGCCTATTATAACACAGTTATTTCGTCTACCCGCTATCTTTAATTCATTCATCATTTTATAATCCTCCTCTATCTTTTGATCTGGTGGGCGATAACAAACTCCCACTCTTAAGCTTTCTTTTGGACCCACTATTTCAACCCATAGCATTTCCAGAAGCGAATCCAATTCTCTTACCCTCTCAGTCTTACTGGACGGTATACCCTCTCTGACATACAGAGCCACCCCACCTCCAACCCTTCCCCCTATCCTTCCGATATAATTTATAACCAGGAATCACCATATCCCACTGATTTTCCTCATCCCACCAAGTTTCTGAAATACTCACAATGTCTATTTCCCCCCCCAACACCAAGCATTCCAACTCCCCGATTTTACCTTGGAGACTTCTAGCATTTATGTATAAACACTTATAGGTTCCCATGTTTGTTAAGCCCACAGCCTTCCTCTTGCTGCCTCGAGACCTGGCCAGGCAGTTCCTATCATTAGCCACAGTCTCAGTGGACAATTGTAATCCATTTCCTTGTACAAAAGTAATAGCTACCCCTTCATCTCTTTGAGATGAGCCATCCCGAACCAGAGACTTTTCATCTCCTGTCGGCTTTCCCCTATTATTCAGTTTAAAAACTGCTCTGCCACCTTTTTGATTTTGAGCGCCAGCAGCCTGGTTCCTTCTCGGGACAAGTGGAGACCGTCCCTTTTGTACAGCTCCCTCTTGTCCCAAAAAGCATCCCAGTGCCTAACAAACTTGAACCCTTCCCCCTACACCACCATCTCATCCACGCATTGAGACTCCTGATCTGTGCCTGTCTCTCCGGCCCTGCACGTGGAACAGGTAGCACTTCCGAGATGGCTACCTTGGAGGTCCTGGCCTTGAGTTTCCTGCCCAGCAGCCTAAATTTCTCCTCCAGGTCCTCACGACTGCATTTCCCCACATTGTTGGTGCCAACGTGCACCACGACCACTGGCTCCTCCCCAGCACTATCTACCAGCCTATCTAAAACACACGTAATGTCCGCTACCTTCGCACCAGGCAGGCAAGTCACCATACGGTCAGTACGCGGGTTCGCCACCCAGCTGTCTACCTGCCTAAGGATCGAATCACCAACTACCAAGAGCCCCCTCCCACCCTTCCCAGGGACGGTTCCTTGGTACGAAAGGATAGCCATTCACCAGCTGAAGAAGAGGTCCCTTCTGAGGGCACATTCCCCTTATCCTCAGCATGGTGCCCCGTTTCCCCTTGACCCTCATGCTCCCTGGCAGCAGCCGGGCTGCCAGATCCAGAGTGGGACATATCTAACAAGTCCCCGAGAGTCTTCTCCGTGCACCTAACTGACTGTCTCTGCTTCTCCAGGTCAGCCACCTTGGCCTCAAGGGAGCAAACTCATTCCCTGAGAACCAGGAGCTCCTTGCACCGAGCACACACCCAAGACTTCTGACCAGTGGGCAGATAGTCATACATGTGACACTCCATGCAAAACACTGGATAGCCCCCAACCCCCTGCTGGCATTCTGGCTTCATAATTGCTTTTAAACAAATACTTTTCTATAACCCCCCTTTTAAAACACTGTAGTTATATGGCTCCTGTTGTAGAAGTCTACTTACCTTACTGGGAATCCAAGGAGCCAAGGTCCTGGCTTTCTGGCTCTTCCTGGGCTTCTTACAGAGCCCCTAGGCCAAGAGCCTCACCCTTTTGCTCGTGCCAGAGGCTCGTGCCTCTTGCAAGCTTCCTGCCTTAAATAGAATTGTCCCCCAGGAGAGGGTGTGGCCAGCAGCTACTCAAATTCATCCAAGGCACTTAATGACAGGTAAACAATGCCCCTTTCACACCCCAACTCCAGCAGCCAGGAGTCTGCTATTCAATTTCACTCAGGCACTTAATTACAGGCAAACAATGACCCTTTCACATCCTAACTCCAGCAGGCAGGAGTCTGTTACAACTCACCCTCACACTCTCAAATACAGTCTCCGACATAGTACCTTCTCAGCTAAAGCACCTCAGCTGAAAGTAAATAAATAAAAATACCACTCACCCCTCTGGCAGCTCAAACACCTTGCTCCTTCTCAGAGCTCAGCTGGGTCACACAAGAGATGACTGGTCATATTAAACAATTCCTACATAAGTGAGATGACTTGTATTCAGGACTCGTTCCAGGTTTTTGTAGAACCTGGAGGAAAGAGTAGAACTGGGCCTCCTTTCCCACTTTGAATCCCCATCGGGAAGAAAGACAGGGTACAAATGAAGTAAATAAACAAGTATTTTTTTTAAATAAACAAAAAATCAAAACCCTGCAAGGTAGAGAATGCTACAGTGATTTCGTCAAGATTATACAATGAGCCTAGGTTTAGGCAGCGTGATGCATTTTTGAAACTGAGACACACTGTCATCAAGTGGTTGCAGCTCCAGCTTTTAGGTGGGGAGGGAGAGGTCCTGCTGTCATGTATCCCTAACCCAGTATAACACAACCACACAGACCAAATTTGGATAATTTGTGGAATAAAATGGCCACCATTTTACTGGTTACAGCTGTAAGAAGCATTGGTGCAGCATGGATCCACTGGATCCAAAGCATCAGCTGGCACATAAGAACATAAGAGAAGCCAATGTTGGATCAGGCCAATGGCCCATCTAGTCCAACACTCTGTCACACAGTGGCCAAAAATACCAGGTGCCATCAGGAGGTCCAGCGGTGGCACCAGGACACTAGGAGCCCTTCCACTGTTGACCCCTCCAAACACCAAGAATACAGTGCATCACTTGCCCCAGCCTAAGAGTTCCTCTCTATACCTTGTGGCTAATAGTCACTGATGAGCCTCTGCTCCATATGCTTATCTAATTCCTTCTTGATGCTGTCCATGCTTGTAGCCGCCGCCACCTCCTGTGGCAGTGAATTCCATGTGTTAATCACTCTTTGGGTGAAGAAGTACTTCCTTTTATCTGTTCTAAACCCAACTGCTAAGCAATTTCATTGAGTGCCCACGAATTCTTGTATGGTGAGAAATGGAAAAAAGTACTTCTTTCTCTACTTGCTCTGTCCCATGCATAATCTTATAAACCTCAATCATGTCACCCCTCAGCCATCATTTCTCCAAGCTAAAGAGCCCCAAGAGCTTTAACCTTTCTTCATAGGGAAAGTGTTCCAACCCTTTGATCATTCTAGTTGCCCTTTTCTGCACTTTTTCCAATGCTATAATATCCTTTTTGAGGTGTGGTGACCAGAACTGTACATAGTACTCCAAATGAGATTGCACCATTGATTTATACAGGGCAGGGCTCTTTTTGTAGCAGGAATTACTTTGCATATTAGGCGACACACCGCTAATGTAGCCAATCCTCCAAGAGCTTACAGAGCTCTTCTTACAGGGGCTACTGTAAGCTCTTGGAGGATTGGCTACATTAGGGGTGTGTCGCCTAATATGCAAAGGAGTTCCTGCTACAAAAAGAGCCCAGATAACAGGGGCATTATGATACTGGCTGATTTGTTTTTAATTCTCTTCCTAATAATCCCCAGCATAGCGTTGGCCTTTTTTATTGCAGTTACACACTATCTAGACATTTTCATTGAGTTATCTACTATGACTCCACAATATATTTCTATGAGCATTATTACTTGTCTTTGGGAAAAAAATTGAGAGAGTTTTACCTTTTCATCTTCTCATAAGGACAAGTGTTGGTAGTCATGAAGCAGGCTTGCTCCCCTAAGCCTTCACTCCAAGACCCCTTAAGGGGGTCCCGATATCCAAGAAATGGCATATAGGCCAATTTCTGTAAATGGATCCAGCCCCATGCTGTTACCACCAAAAGTTGTGACTAGAAATAGAGCATATAACTGCAACAGAAAACATAATTTGGCTAACAATACCAAACTATGAACAATATTCAGATCACATTGTCCTCCAAACTGCTATACACTCATTACACTGGTATCATCCAAAAGCTCATTCTCTGTGGTGGGATGGGTCGGCAACCACAGACAAAGAATGGGGCAGGAGGCAAGCAGCTAGCTTCTTTCCCCCTGTGATAGCCCACCCCCAGCCACATTGGGTCTCAGCGACTGGTCCCTGGGGTGAAGGAGAAAGCCCAATTTCCCCACCACTTGCATTCTGCCCCCCAGCATCTGGTGAATTGGTGCCGCAAAAGTCATGCCACGGCTAAGTCAGGCCTTCACCGCTTTTCACTAATCATGTTTTAATTCCAGTATAGCATATGATGTAGGTAAACCAGTACAAAGTATGGTAATTACTGGACGGTGTTTTGTTATGACATGGAAAAGAGTGTGATTGCATGGTGTTTTTGTTCACACTTAGAATGTAAAAATTAGATCTCATGGACCATGCTAGTTCATTTAAAAAAAATTAAACAGAAGCAACAGAAAAGGACTACAAGTCACTGCTAGACTTTAAATTTTATTTTAAGAATTTCCTCAGGATTTGATCATAGACCTGCAATTTAAGATTACCTCAAAATGTATTCTCAGATGTTGGTAAACCTAAAAAGTACAATGTGTCAGAAAATCTCATTATTTTTTGTGTACAAATTTTGAAGCTTCACCAAGTCACCTCGAGTCATCTTAGCTCCATGTTAGCAGTTCACAATCAAAGGTATAGGCAGAGGTAACTGAATTCCTGGTCCTTACCAGCACAGACTGAATGTGCCAGGTCCCAGAATGGAACGACAGCCCTGGGAGTAGCAGAAGTGTTCTGTGACTGGAATGACAGGTCCCAGAGTGGAATGACAGCCTCTGGAGAATAGGAGAAGTGTTTTGGGCCTGGAAACATAGAATCATAGAATCACACAGTTGGATGGGACCACCAGGGTCATCTAGTCCAACCCCCTGCACAATGCAGGAAATCTTCTGGGTGCGGAACAACGGTCACTGGGTTGTGAGGGGGAGGTGTTTGTGCACAATGCAGGAAATTCACAAACACCTCCCCCTCACAACCCAGTGACAGCTGTTCCATACCCAGAAGATGACAAAAAACTCTTCAGGATCTCCAGCCAAACTGGCCTGGAGAAAAAATTGCTTCCTGAGCCCCAAAGTGGTGATCAGCATTTCCCTGGGCATGTAAGAAAGGGCCACAAGAACAAGCACTGATGCAGCCCTTCCTGCCCTCCCTCTCATGATCTGCCTAAATTCAAAGAATCAGCATTGCTGTCATATGGCCATCTACGCTCCAAAGAAGGAGAGCCTACCACCTCCCGAGGAAGCCTATTCCACAGAGGAAACACTCTGTCAGTAAGTTCTCCCTAATGTTTAGCCAAAAACTCTTCTGATTTAATTTCAACCCGTTGTTTCTGGTCCGACCTTCTGGTGCAACAGTAAACACCATCCTCTAGATGACAGCCCTTCAAGTACTTGAAGATGGTTATCATATCACCTCTCAGTCGTCTCCTCTCCAGGCTAAACATATCCAGCTCTTCAACCTTTCCTCATAGGATTTGGCCTCCAGACCCCTCACCATCTTCATTGCCCTCCTCTGGACACATTCCAGCTGGTCTATATCCTTCTTAAATTGTGGTGCCCAAAACTGAACACAATATTCTAGCTGAGGTCTAACCCCAAGAGAGTAAAGTAATACTATCACTTTGCGTGATCTGGACACTACACTTCTGTTAATACAGCCCAAAATTGCATTTGCCTTTTTAGCTACCACATCACACTGCTGACTCATGTTCAGTGTATAGTCTACTAAGACCCCTAGGTCCCAGAGCGGAATGAGAGCCCCTGGGAGTAGCAGAACTGCTCTGGGACTGGAATGACAGCCCCCTAATCACAGGGCTGTCGTTAGGGTTGCCAGTCTGCACAATACACTGGTGGGGTAGGAGGGAGCCTTCTGGGAGTGGGGCAGGGCTATGGTAAAATCACCCTAGCTGTCATTCCATCCTTGCTTCTGTCATCCCAGGCTCAGAGCACTTCTGCTACTCCCAGGGGCAGTCATTTCACTCCGGTGGTGATCCTTACAGTCACAGAATACTTCTGCTACTCTTGGGGACATAATTCCAGTCCCAGAAAACTTCTGCTACTCCCAGGACCATCATGCCAGTCTTGGGGCTATCATTCCAGTGACAATTCCAGAACACCCACGCTACTCCCAAGGGCCATCATTCCACTCTGGGGGCTGTCATTCCAGGTCCAAAACACTTCTGCTACTTCTAGGGGCCATCATTTCACTCTGGCGGCTGTCATTCCAGGTCCAGAAGACTGCTGCTATACCCAGGGGCTGTCATTCCACTCTGGGGACTGTCATTCCAGGTCCAGAATGCTTTTGCTACTTCTAGGAGCCATCATTCCACTCTGGGACATGTCATTCCAGGTCCATAAGACTGCTGCTATACCCAGGGGCTGTCATTCCACTCTGGGGACTGTCATTCCAGGTCCAGAATGCTTCTTCTACTCCCAGGGACAATCATTACAGAATGTGGGCCATCACTCCAAATTCAGAGCAGTTTGTCTGGGCCCAGAAACCTTCATCCAGAATCCATTCCTCATTTTCATGGCAACTTTTTTTTTTTTTTTGGAGTAATGTATTTCAGTGGAGCCCATACAAGTTAATTGGCATTCTTGGCTATCATTATATCCAGTGGGCCTTTAAGCATCTCCCATTATTCCCAATGGGCAATCCTGTCTGTTTTAGTGCATCCCACAGGAAATATACGCAATAGAAAAGCTGGGGAGAGGGGAGGAGGGAAGGAGGCAGGGAGGGGTAGGGGAAACTGGAAAGGAGGCAACCCTTCCCGTGCCTTCACCTGATTCCTCCAGACTCCCTCCTTCAGGTCGAATCTGCATTTGCATTTTTAAACCAGTTTCGTGATGCATTTGCATTTTTAAATCAGTTTCGTGCTGCTGTGACACTGTCTTTGGTCGAATCTGCATTTGCATTTTTAAATCAGTTGCGTGCTGCTGTGACACTGTCTTTTTCTATGCTTGTTTGAATATTGTTTGGAGAAGATTCTTTTAAAGCAGTGCAGAGGTGCAGTGACAGCAGAGCTGCCCCAAAAGGACGATAAACATATGTGGACATGTGAAAGTATGCTAGCACTGTTGAGGTGTGAAAACTACACCAAATGTGGACAGCTTTTTTGAAGATGGAGTCAAAAGGCTGGGACACTGGTGGGAAAGACAAATGCAGATTCGGCCTTACTCTATGCTTGATGGTGTCACAGCAGCACAAAATTGATTTAAAAATACAAATGCAGATGCCGCCACTGTGAGTCCACTGGCAGATCTCATTGGTTGATTGGTGCCCACCTACTAATGATGCCAGCTGTGCCTATAGATATGCCCAGTTGAACACAACTGTGTCATCATTATTTGCTCCCATATATCAGTTGCTTAAACCTCCATTAGGAGCCCAACATAAGAAACTGCATTACAGTTCCTTACAGCCAAGACCATTAGAGTAATGCTCTGCAGTTTGGGGAGATGTTTGCCTTGCGATTACATGTTTAGGAATGGATTACTGATGTTCAAAAATTCATTATTGATGAGTAAACTGATTATTATACAAGGCAGAAAGCATTATTACATTCTAGAAAAATGGGGGATGGAAGGCATGTCTATTGATCTGGCAGTTTAGCATTCACTTGGAAGCCCAAAAAAGAAGGCTCTTTTGATGGAAGAAGGATACTTCTGGCTTATTAATGGAAAGATGATCATGCAGGAGGGTACTGCATTTGAGAAAGGGTGGCAGAAGTAATCAATACCTTCTCAGAACTGCGTGCAATGGTTGGAAACCATCAGCTACATTTTGATATATATATTTTTTAAAAAAACGTTTTGTATTGATGTGCTTTTAGGAATTCCATGTCTCCTTTCCTCTCACTATTTTGACCTGGTGCTTTCTGGTTGGTAGCTCTGTCTCTAAACCACAAGAGTTGGACCCATTGATTAACTGATTCATTCTTTAGAGGCTCAGAACCATTTCTAAACAAAAAGTGCATCCTATTTTTCCTCCCTCAGCAGACACATAAACAGCGAGGCTTATATGAGAAAACCCTTCCCCCCTGGTATTCTTAACATTTAAATAGAAAGATGCAGGGGTCTTTTCGTAGAAGAACAGCTGCAGGAGCTCATTAGCATATGGTATGCTAATGAGCTATTAGGCTATTAGCATATGCCACGCCCCCTGACAGCACCGGAAGTGATGTCAGAAGGGGAAGCAAAAGGGGGGGGGAAGCATCTTCAAAAGCCTCCCCTTCCCTTCCCCAGCTGGTCTGGGTGGGGGAAGCTAAGAGAGAAGGGGTTTAAAGTTTAAACTCCTTCTCATGAGAGTTGGGCCACAGAAGGAGGAAAGAGGGAAGGAAAGAGAGAGAGTAGAGAGAAGGAAAGAAGGAAGGAAAGAGAGAAAGAAAGAGAGGGAAGAAGGAGGGAAACAGGGAAAGGAGGAAAAAAGAGAAGAGAAGAAGGTGGGAAAGAAAGAAAGAGAGAAGAGAAGAATGAGGGAAAGAGGAAAAAGAAAGAAGGAAAGGAGGGAATGAAAGAAATTCAGTGGCAATTCAGCCCCATTATACCCTATGGGCCATTGAAGTCAATGGTGAAAACATAGAGTATATTCTGGGGGCTGGAGGAGGAGGGTTTGAGGGAGAGGCTCCAAGATCACAGGATAGCTGATGGAGCCTCTCCCCAAGATACCCACCAAGTTTCAAGAACATTGGACCAGGGGGTCAAATTCTATGGGCCCCCAAACAGGTTGCCCCATTTCCTCCATTGTTCTCTATGGTGGGAAAAAAAGTTTTTTTTCCCACTATAGAGAACAATGGAGGGAATAGGGGCAACCTGTTTAGGGGCCCATAGAATTGGACCCCCTGATCCAATGTTCTTGAAACTTGGTGGGTATCTTGGGGAGAGGCTCCATCAGCTATCCTGTGAGTTTCGAGCCTCTCCCTCAAACCCCCTCCCCTCCAGCCCCTAGAATATACCCTATGTTTTCACCATTGACTTCAATGGCCCATAGGATATAATGGAGCTGAAATTGACATTCGGCTGCCTGAAAGACACTCCGGGACGCCGGCTGGGGGCGGGGCTTGGCTCCTGAGCTCCCGGAGCTGTGCTCCGGTGCGCTCCCCCCCTTCCCCCGAAAAGACCCCTGGAAAGATGCTGCTGCTATGGCCTCAGGGAGTCAAATATATTATTTTTTCAGTGGATTTGTATATAGCCAAGGGAAAGGCATGTAGATAGTAATGTCCTGCATCTTAGGGCCTTTCTCTGAAACCATTAACGACTGGAATCCATCCAATTTTTTATGATTAATGCATGCCTTTAATTAAGGGCAGACTGGCCATTTAACTTGCTAGGAAACTTCCTGGTGGGTCACCATTCTAGAGGGATGGCTGTAGCTGCTAAAGGGCCAGCTCCTGCTTGCTGGGGCTCAGCTTGCCCCTGGTCAGCATCATCATGGAGGAATCAAGCCCATCACCATTGCCATTGACCAGGTCTGAGGAGGAGAAGGGAGGCAGCTGCTGCATTTGCCATCTTTGCAGTGATCACTTTTGCCACTGCCTCTTCTCCCTCCAGGTGTGACTGCAATGGCTGCCCTTGCCTATTTGCTCACACACCAGGACAGTCTTCATGAGGAAGAAAAGGCCATAGCCAGAAGGAGGGCCTCCACCTGCTCATCTCAGTAGCCAGTGCCTCTATTCCTCAGCCAGAATGGCCTGAATCAAAAGTGATATCTCATGTGCCACAGTATTTTTTATTTACCTATCTACCCCTGCCTTAAATCATAAAGATATGATAATTATCCAGTTCAAAGGTTCTATTCCAGCCTTAGTTTTAAAACTATGGGGTACTATTTGTACATATAGAACATAAATGATACCTCTAGATTTGTCTTCCTTTCTAGATGCTGGGCAACGAATCGGAACATGACATTCTGGTGGATTATTCGAGGGCCTATATTTTTTTCCATTGCTGTAAGGATTTTGTTATTGTTTGTTTTATTGTTCCATAGTTGTAATAGTTGTTCTTTTATACAGTTTGTTCACAAAATAGTGATACTGAGCATTCTCCATTACTGGCTTATCTATGCATTCTGCAAATTAAAGATCTATTAAAGGAACTGGGGGAAAATGTAGGTGAAAGAGAAAAGACAGGACAGAGGTACAGTCAGGCAGGTTCTGCAAACATGAAAAAAGACAATGGTTTTTAATGAAGATAGATCCAGGTGGTCAGCCATGTTGGTCTGAAGCAGTAGAACAAATTTAGAGTCCAGTGGCACCTTTAAGACCAACAAAGTTTTATTCAAGGTATGAGTTTTTGTGTGCAGGCACATCTTCATCATGCTACATGTTAATTTGCTGTTTAGCCTCTCTCTGTAAGTTTGAACATTACCTACCATTTCAGTATATTTGAAAAAGTGTGCATGCACACAAAAATTCATACCTTGAATAAAACTTTGTTGGTCTTAAAGGTGCCACTGGACTCTAAATTTGTTCTAATGTTTTTTAAATGTGCATATGCTTTAGAAGACTGTATACTATAAATTCCATTCAAAGCAATGCAGATTGCATGTAAACAAATCAGCTGACACAGGGAACTTATGGGTGTTTAGTTCTCTTATGGAAATTACACTGCATATGACAATGGTCCACTGCTAATTTCAGAAGAGAGAAGGAGTTCAAAATGGTAGATGCTCATCCACACCATTAAGGAGAGATAGATCTGTATTGGTTATTTTGTTCTCTCCTACCTGATATTTTTTTGTACCAAGATTATTGGAGCTGTGCTGAGTACTTCCTCATTTGGTGGGAGTTGCTTTGTTGATTTTATGCATGGTGAGATTGGGCTTTTGCCAAATTTGAACTGATAATTAGGAGGATTTCCCTAACGACCCACCAGATATAGTTTTTTATCTACTAGGTGCTTATCTGGGACTAAAAACAACTCTTAGCACTTGCCTCTGGCAGTGACTATATTATAATGCCTAAGGCAGGGGTGTCGAACTCATTTGTTATGAAGGCTGGATTTGACGTAAATGGGACCTTGTTGGGCTGGGCCATGTGTGTCATAAAATGTAATAAGATAAATCTGGACAAACACAACCTAATCACAAAACAAGTATAAAGCCAACAGTCATGAGGATTTTCTTTTGCATATGATATGGATTATGTACCTTTGTTCAAGGATTTTCTTTTGCATATAATGTTGTAGTGCTTCAAATACACAGTATTTTCTTTGCAAGTCTTGTTGACTGTTTGAATTGCATGTCAGACTCTCACGACTGTTGGTTTTATACTTGTTTCATAAAATGTAATGCCAGGTAGCAGAGATATAAACTTTATAAAGGACACAAACACAATTTTTTTTTTACTTAAAATAAAAACATGTTTAAAACATCAGCACTCTTGCAATATTTTGCTTATTTAACAGTGTCTGATAACTGACATCTCTTGCTCTGAATTACTGTATCAAGATGTCTGTGCTGTTGCAATCTTGAGTATGCTGTTCAGGTGTGTATCTGTAAGCTGCAAACCTACGATGACGCAGCAGCAGCAGAACTGGAAGAAGAAGCAGAAGACAGCCAGTTCTACTGCAGGCCTGATAGAAGCTCTCAGGGGGCCTGATCCAGCCCCTGGGCCGCATGTTTGACACCCCTGGACTAAGGGAAAGAATGAAGAAATCAAAGGGCAAAATGAGGAAAAGGAATAGAAATATTTCCAACCCTGATTCACTTCCACCTCCTGACCTTAAAGCATCCAAACAGTTGTGAATAGATGGCTTTTAGACTCTGTTGCAGACCCTCTAGTCACACGCAATATGTTTGATATTTTGGTGGTTGAAAGTCAAGGAGAAGGAGAAGAGATATCTCTATCTCAAACTACTGAAAATGTAGGTGTCTTGAATGAGGGGGAGATTACAACACAGCTTCCTAAATTGTCAATGCCCTTTCCAGACAAGCTGATAAACTCACTCCCACTGGATAGCCTTGATGAAGGACTGAAAGAAAATATTTTAAAATTAATTGGTGATCTGTGCTTACTTACAGCTAAGACAGTAATTGAAATCTTCAAATACATTAATAGGATAACAAACCGGCTTGATGCTATTCTGAAATTTATCGGGAAGTCACTGGAGAAAATCACCACAGGCCAATTGAGAATCTGTCTCAGAAGTAAGAGCAATGAGGCTAAGAGTCATGACAGAGAAAATATGAAAGGAAAAGACTTGCAAAACCAACAATTAAAAAGTAGAAAAAATTCACCTATTACACGCATAAAGGGAACAAAGACATATTAAATGCTACCAGCTGACAGAGAGACTGGCCTTACATGGGGAAAAAATAAGATAGCTTTGGAAGTGGCTCAGACGTCAATAAATCCCAGCTATTGGACTGATAAAAGAAGAATATCCAACTCCCTGAATGCATTGCTCAGAACTGACTCTGTGGCTATTGACCTATTGGAAGTAGAAAGATTACCCAGTACAGGAAACAATTGGAGGTTGGTTTTAAAGTTTAATCAAACCACCATCCCCCTTACGTTATTAAAGGTGGGAAAAAAATGGAATCCTTTCAAATTTGGCCCAAAAGAGTGTTTAGGGAAACTATAAAAAAGGTTGATTAAACCTAAACCATAAGAAAGGTTGATTAAACCTAAACTAATATGCCACAAGACCAGTTAATTGCACCCAGGCTACCATCTAATTCAGAGAGCTACCATGGGTTACTACAAGAAACACAGGAAACAATGATTGCCTTCTCTAACCCATTATCTTTCTTAAAGCCTCTCATACCCACGAACAAAGGACAGATGGACAACCTTTCCCTATTAACTGAATTGGGGACTCCATCAAGAGAAGACTTGCCATTTCCAGATATGTTGTCTATGAATAACATGACTAGTAATGTGCTGAGGGAGGGTATTGCTCACCTATTACTTCCATCTGCCAGAGTAGCAGTCATTGTCTTCCTGTAGACCATAGAAGTGCGGGCAATGTTGTGGACTCTTTTAAGGGCCCTGTCAAAGAAGAGGTGCAAGTTATGCCAGAACTGGGGCTCAACAGCTCTAATGAGCCCCTTGCTTCAACAGGTCTAGCTCCAAAATAAATATCTGGTTGACTATCCTTGTCCCATTGACATGAAAAGGAGCGGGAACGGTGTCAGGGAGCGGTGGCGCAGGCGGCTAAAACGCCTGCTGGTAACATCTACGAACAGCCGTTGCGGCTGTTCAAAACCCGCTGCGGCCAGGGTGAGCACCTGGCCCAAGTCCCAGCTCCCGCCTACCCAGCGGTTCGAAAGCTATAATAAATAATAAGCGAGTAGATAAAATGGGTACCTGCCCTAGGTGGCAGGGAGCACCCCCCCCTTGTGGGGGTAGTGGAGCATCGGCGGCGGCAAAGCGAGCAGCAAGATGGCAACTGGACACAACACCAGACGAAGATCGAGCGTTGATGGAGGGCAGAGCCAGGACGGCGCAAGGGAGCATGGAGGCGCAGGCGCGGCGGAGCCAATGGACAGAGCCGGAGCCACGCTAACACAGGAACCATATGCCGGATGGGCCTGCCAATTCAAGAAGACCAACAAGGAAAAAGGGAAAAATAGAGGAGCCAGACGCCGAGCCGATTCAAGACGGAAGAACAACACTCCACTGGGTGCCGGTAGGGCAGTCCCCTCCCGACTATATATGTGGCCTTAGATAGGGATAACTTTAAGCCGCTCAGAGACCCCTTCGGAGGTTCGAGCGGGATATGAAGTCGAAAGTTAAATAAAATAAATAAATAGATAAAATGAGTCCATTGAAATTCTGTCCTGGAATGTGGCTGGGTGGACCTGTTGTCTTTCTATGTATATGGATGTACCTTTTTTACAGCATAACTTTGATAGAATTTTATTGCAGCAAACATTGCTAGCAGAGAGCCCAGAACTTGATGGATTTTACTCTTATAACTTAGGGGCAGTTTCAGTTAAAGAACCAGGGAGTCTGATTTTAGTATTTTTGTCTCCACCTCTCCAAAGGTGCAATGTGTACTAAAAGAACCCCTACTCCATCTAGCTATAGCCTTATTGTTGAATTGGAAGCCTTATCATTATAAACGTATATCTTCCTCCTGTAACCAAAAAAGAGATGAATTCCCTACATGAACTGTCCTTAAGTAATAACAGGGGGGAAAGCGTTGAGGCCCAGGTTATGCTCCTAGGCAAGAAACTATACAACAGAAAAATAAAGAATATTCAAAGAAGTTATGGGAGACTGTCATTCAGGCAGTGAGACAAAAGAACTCTGTCCTCTTCTGGAGGCTGGTTCATGACAGAAAATCTAAATTTTCTTTGCCCTTAGATTTGCACATTTCCCCAGATAGGTGGTCCTCTTTTTTTCAGATGCTGTATGAGGACCATACCCAAGATAACATTTCTGAAGCCTTGGAAACTTTTCCCCCATGGCCTCTGATTACCCCACAGGAAATAAAAGCACATATTGTGAGACTCAAAAATGGAAAGGCTCCAGGATCAGATGGCATTTCACTTGAAGCTTTGAAAAAAAGCTTGGAGTGGTGCACACAGTTTTTGGTCGTACTGTTTACATACATTGATAATTCTGGTCGCATCCCTAAAGAATGTGTAACTGCAATTGTAATCCCTATTTATAAAAAGGGAATCAAACCAATCCTGCCAACTATAGGCTCTTAAACACCATCAGTAAATTATACACAAGGCATCTATTAAATAAATTGGAAACATGGCTGGAGCAAGAAGATACTATACCAAAAGAACAAGCTGGCTTTAGAGCAGAAAGATCGACCACAGAGCACAGCCTGATTTTTCAACACCGAATAGAAAAATATTTTGCCGGAGGTCCTACTTCTCTATATGCTGCCTTTATCGATTTAAAGGTGGCTTTCAACTCTATATCGAGGCAAAGATTGTGGGGAAAACTAGGGAGTACTAATATAGACAAAAGGCTGTGTTTCCTTATTCATGCTCTACATGATGACTCCACACTGCCGATGAGATATAGTCCATTGGGACTCCTCACAGAACCTATTAAAACTGTCTTTTAGCCCCTATTTTATTCAGTCTTTATCTGAGTGATGTGGTTAAGCATATGACAAATTCTGATTTTCATCCTTGAAAACTTGGCTTGTGCCACATATCAATTCTATTATATGCAGATGATGCACTTCTTCTATCAAGGACGCCACTGGGACTCTATAGGGCTCTTGAGAGCTTTGCCACATATTGTGACAAAGAACATCTTACCATTAATTATTATAAGACCAAGGTTATGGAATTTGGCCGGCGCCCCCCCAAAAAGAGTATGGTCAATGAAGGGAAATAAAATTGAGCAAGTCAATAAATTCACTTACCTTGGGGTAGTATTCCAGGAGTCTGGATTTACAGCTGCACATTCTAACCCCAGAACAGAGTGTGCCAAGAAAACTATGCGTGCAATAATAAGATTTTTTCACTCTAAAGGGCATCTATATGTACCTGCTGCTTTAAAGCTCTCCAGGCTAAAGTAATAGCCCAACTCTTACACTTTTATTAGTATATCACCAACAAGATTGAACTTACTCAAAAAGATACTGTCTAAATTCCTTCGTGCCATTTTACAGGTTCCTCCAACCATCTCTAACTCTCTTCTCCATCTAGAAACAGGCCAAATGAGGATTGAGGCAAGGATTTTGTTGGCATCTGCTATTCAATGTCTTAAGACATGCATTAACCCAAAATGCAAGATTCTTATCAATTGAATTGGATTCTTAGGGTTGAGGGAAGCCTTGAAAGAGTGGTTCTTTCACTAGGAGCTCTTTTGTTGTGGACCATTGATCATGCAAAATCTACAATTAGGCAAAGGATCTGTGACATGGAACGTCAGCAAGATTTAATGAAATCTCTTGGCTTTAGGGCCCCTGAGAAGACGAAATACATCATGTCAATGGCCAAATATCTTAAAACCCTAGAGTTCCCTAGGAGGGCTTTTACACTGGTCAGATGTAATGCCATGCCCTCCATGATCTTGGAAGGGAGATATAAAATCACATAGAGAGGATTTGCCTTTGCCCCCTAACAGTGGTGGAGACAATGGAACATATTTCCATTGCCCCCTCTATAAACAAATTTGAGATAAGACCATTTTTTCCCTTTCAGACACTCCTATGGTAGGGGCAGACAAGAATTGTTTTGATATGTTATTATCAGATGAAATTTCAGTTATCACTAAGCTAACTGCTAGATTTTATGCTCAGGCAATTAAAGTGCACAGTAAATTTCAGTCCTGCCCCTTTGAGCCTTGACTTAGTTTCCTTCAGGAGGTATATCATACAGCTCTTGTTCCTCTTAAATACCTTGGTTTAAATTTTAAAAATGGTCACTTATGATGCTATTTTATGTATTTTATAATCTATTTTTCTCTTTTTAATATAATATAAATTTAGTTTTCTGTAAAATCTTTTATTCCTATTGTTAAATACTGGGTTCTAGACACATTGCAGTGATCAACTCTGGTTTATTAAGTGATTTCAGCAAACTACAAGACAAGACTGGCACGGCTTGAGCCCTGCTTATAAAGACTGCAAACACCACACCCAGCACACACCCACTCCCAGTGATAGGCTATTTACATTACACCGCTTATCTATTGGTTAGTTCCTGGATCCAGGCAAGCTATTGTTCTAGAGAAGCAAACTCAGCCCATTCTAGGTACAGCTTGAGGAATGGCTTTAGGCTCAGTACATAACACCCCTCCCCCCTAAGTTCAAAAGCTCCTTAACAGACCAAGTCTCTTAAGTAGGCTGATTTGCACCATTCATGGGTTGAATGTTGTGGTTCTATCAGAGGGGTCGCAGTCTCTGGACTTGGGTCTGATGTTGCTGGCATGGTGTTTAAATTTAAATTTACTTAAATTGTTGTCGAAGGCTTTCATGACTGGAGTTCATTAGTTCTTATAGATTTTTTGGGATGTATGGCCATGGTCTTGGCATTGTAGGACCTGATATTTTGCCAGCAGGTGTGACTGGCATCCTCAGAGGTATAACACAGAAAGATGGAGTACTCTCTGTGTCAAGGTGAGAATCAAAATGGTAGGCAGGTAATTTATATTTACTCAGGAAGGTGGAGTAGGGCTGAGTAATTATCTTGTAGGATTTCCCCAGGCTGTGGCATGCTAATGGAGGAGCTTTCCTGAGGAGGTTCTTTTGCATCTGGATTGGCTGTTGAAATTCTAATCTTATCTGTAGTGCTATTGTAAGATGTAGAGCATTTCGTGTACTCCATCTTTCTGTGTTACACCTCTGAGGATGCCAGTCACAGCTGCTGGCGAAACATCAGGTCCTACAATGCCAAGGCCACGGCCTTACAGAATGGAAAATCTACAACAATAAACTGGCATGATTCCTTTGAGAATAGTACTCTGGCTTAAGTGAGTACCTTTCAGACTGTAACACTTCAGCAAATTCAGCATTTTCATTTTATATCATAGCATATTAAGAATGTTCACATGCATCAAAGCAATTGTTTCTCTACTTTGAGTGTTGAATGCAGTTCGTTGCAGTTGACAGTTTCCCCTTTCAGAGTATAACAACAACCAACCAAGGGTACTAAACAGCCAAGGATACTAAAAGAATTCATGGATGTAATTTCTGAGCCTCTGTCCATTATTTTTGAGAATTCTTGGTGAACAGGTGAGGTGCCAGAAGATTGGAGGTGGGCAAATGTTTTCCCCATCTTCAAGAAGCAGGAAAAGGAGGATCCAGATAACTACCGACCCATCAGCTTGATGTCTATACCTGGGAAAGTTTTAGAACAAATAATCAAACAGACAGTCCTTGAGCATTTAGAAAGGATGGCTGTAATTACTAAGAGTCACCATGGGTTTCTCAAGAACAAGTCATGTCAGACTAACCTGATCTCTTTTTTTGAGAAAGTTACTACCTTGCTGGATCAGGGGAATGCTGTAGACATAGTTTATCTTGATTTTTGATAAGGTTCCACATAATATACTTGTTGACAAATTGGAAAAATGTGGTTTGGATCCTATGACTGTTAGGTGGATCTGTAACTGGTTGACAGATCACACACAAAGAGTGCTTCTGAATGGTTCCTCATCTTCTTGGAGAGGACTAACAAGTGGAGTGCCTCAAGAATCTGTCCTGGGGCCTGTTTTGTTCAACATCTTTATCAATGATTTGGATGAAGGGATAGAGGGAATGCTTATTAAATTTGCAGATTATACTAAATTGGGAGGGGTAGTAAATACAGTAGAAGACGGAGTCAGGATACAGGATGATCTTGACAGGCTGGAAAACTGGGCTAAAAGAAAGTTAATGAATTTCAATGGGGATAAATGTAAAGTTCTGCATTTAGGTAGGAAAAATCTAATGCATAATTATAGGATAGGGGGAGATTGTCTTGGCAGCAGTATGGGTGAAAAGGATCTCGGTGTCTTAGTAGACCATACACTGAACATGAGTCAGCAGTGTGATGCCATAGCTAAAAAGGCAAACGCGATTTTGGGCTATATCAACAGAACTATAGTGTCCCTTAGCCTCAGTGATTCGTGAAACCATGACATTAATGGTGTCAGGATTGGAGCAACTGAATTCAGAATTAGTTTATTTGCCGATGGCCTATCCATATATGTTTCCAACCCAGATATATCTCTACCTGAAATCCAACATGCTCTGAAAGCCTTTGGAGAAGTGGCAGATGTTGTGTCTGCAGACAACATCGTGCCATCAACGAAGAGCCAGAGCTTGAGTACCTGAGAACAATGGGACTGAGGTTCCTGGCTCCCGCGTAGGGGGACCAATGGGAACGGCGGCGGGAATTCAAACCCGCCAATGGTACCAGGGGGCGGCCCCTCCCTAATGTATATAGTTGACCTCCGGGCCAGTTATCGGGGTCTCGTGTTGTATAATAGCGAACCATGCTGATCACTACATCGCTGTCTGTGGTTTCTTTATGCGTCTAACCCACTATACAACAATGGCGACGAGGATGGGATCCTGTTGAGCGCGCCAGCCGGGCTGTCGGACAACGCTACCGTAGACTCGCTCCACCGCTCCACGGGCATCCTCCATGAGCGCCTCCGAGGGTGAATCCAGAGCCGTGTCGCTGCCGCCGACTAGCACCATGGCCATCGCTCCAGGATCCGGGCTGATACCGCCGTTCGACGCTTCCCAGCCCCAACGATGGGGAGCCTGGGTCACGGGTTTGCGGCAAGCCTTCGTGTTCTATCAGATCACGGATGAAGACCAAAAGAGAGGACTGCTGCTCTGCTTTTGCGGCCCCATGATCGTGGATCTGGCCCAATACCTTCTCTCTCCCAAGAAGGTGGAGGAGTGCACGGTCGACGAGATTGTAAAGGCCGTGCAGAACTACTACTCCCCAAAGCCGTCGGAGATTACCTGCCATGTGGTTTTCCAGCATCGGAACCAGCAGGGCAAAGAAACCGCCGCGGAGTTCCTCGGAGAGCTCCGCCGCCTGGCGGCCGACTGCGCCTTCGGAGAACACTTGGAGATGGCTCTCCGCAACCGTTTCGTCGCAGGCCTCAGGGAGGAGAAACTCCGGCGCCGAATAATGGAGGGCGAGAAGGTGACCATCACCTCAGCGTTAGCCACCGCCACTGCATGGGAGAGGTCACACCCGACCACCACCACCGCAATGCATCGTGTGGCCTCCCCCGGGAACAGCGACATCGACGACCCCGAGGTACACCGCACACTAGCCCAGCATCGCCCGCCAGCACCGTCCGCTAGCTCCGCACGCAAGCAACCCGGCTCGGTGGCGCTGGAGTGTGCCAGCTGCGGAGGGCAGCATGAGAGGAGATCGTGCCGGTTTCGGGACGCCACATGTCGGGACTGCGGCCGCACGGGCCACATCGCAAGGGTTTGCCGGTCCAAGCCATCATGCGCAGCGCAAAAAACGCCCCGCCGCAGGTCTGAGGCGCATTTCGAGGACTGCGCGGCCCCGGAAGAGGACCTATACCAACTGACCAACGCCCCGGCCGCCCGAACACAGGTACTGAAACTCCCCAGTCAGGCCTCTACCCCAAAAATATACGTCCGGATCAAAGTAGAGGGGGCCCCCTTACAAATGGAACTCGATTCGGGCGCTGCCTGTTCCATCATTTCGGAGGCCACATTAAGACAGATTTGCCCAAAGGGGGCCCCCGCTTGCGGCCATCACCCGTGACGCTCATGGACTTTCAGAGAAACCGAGTGCCAGTGAAGGGGGTCGGGAGTTTCAGGGTGCAGTACCGGGGCTTCAAGGGCCACTTGGACTTGCTCGTAGTCGAGGGCGACCTAGTTAGCCTCCTGGGGAGGGCCTGGTTTGGACCCCTAGGAATCGCGATCGAGGGGGTCCAGCATTGCGCAACCCGCGACTTCCAGGAAGTGTGCCGCGAGTTCTCCTCCGTTTTCGACGGGTCCCTGGGCCGTTACACGGGCCCCCGGTTTCGCTACAACTCAACCCCACAGTGGCCCCTATCCGCATGCGTGCCAGGTCCGTTCCGTTTGCCCTAAAACCCAAAATAGACGCGGAACTGGACCGACTGGTGGCGCAAGGGGTTTTGGAGCCGGTCTCTCACGCAGTGTGGGAAACCCCGATCGTGACCCCCATTAAACCTAACGGGGATGTCCGCATCTGCGCGGATTATAAATGCACGATAAATCGGGCATTGCAGGACCATGCCTACCCAGTCCCGGTGGTGAGCCATGTTCTGGCCACCTTGGCAGGGGCCAAGATCTTCGGCAAACTAGATCTGACCCAAGCTTACCAGCAGCTGCCTGTCGATGGGCCGACAGCAGAGGCCCAAACAATTGTAACGCACCGGGGGGCCTTCAGGGTCAATCACCTGCAATTCGGGGTGAGCGTGGCACCCGGAATTTTCCAGCAACTGATGGACTCTCTCCTCAAAGGGATCCCCGGCGTCACACCATTCTTCGATGATGTGATGATCGCCGCCGCCACGCCTGATGAGTTCGCCTCCCGCCTCCGCATGGTCCTCAGCCGTTTCCGGGACGCCGGCCTAAAGGTCAAGCGCGAGAAGTGCCAGCTCGGGGTATCATCCGTCGACTTCTTGGGCTTCACGGTGAACGCAGAGGGACTCCACCCAGCCCGGGACAAGGTTAAGGCCATCGTGGAAGCGCCGCCCCCGACCTCCAAAGCCGAGCTCCAGGCTTTTCTCGGACTCTTGAACTTTTACCACGCCTTCCTCCCCCACAAGGCGGCGGTAGCCGAGCCCCTCCACAGGTTGCTCGACAAAAAGGCACCCTGGGTCTGGGGCCCGCATCAGGCTGCTGCGTTCCGGGCCGTCAAGGCCCTGCTCATCTCGAACGCGGTCCTGGCACATTTCGACGAGACCCTGCCCGTGGTCTTGGCTTGCGATGCGTCTCCATATGGGGTGGGAGCCGTGCTGGCACACCGTCTCCCGGACGGCCGGGAGGTCCCGGTCGCGTACTACTCGCGGACCCTGTCTGCGGCCAAGCGGAACTACGCCCAGATAGACCGCGAGGGACTGGCAGTCGTGGCCGGGGTGAAGAAGTTTCACGATTTCGTCTATGGACGTCCCTTCACAGTCGTCACAGACCACCGGCCGCTGCTGGGCCTCTTCGCGGCGGACCGCAGGACGCCACAGGTACTCTCCCCTCGGGTCTTGCGGTGGTCCATCTTCTTGGCGGGCTACAACTACACGCTCCAGCACCGGCCAGGCAAGGCAGTGGGACATGCAGACGCGCTGAGCCGCCTCCCCTGCCAGACGAAGGGGTGGACCCGGCCCCAGCTCATCATGTCCTCCAGTTGGAGGGTCTTCCGGACGCCCCTCTCCAGGCCACGGACATCGCCCGCCGCTCAGCCCGTGACCCCATCATATCCCGGGTTCTCGGCTGGGTGGTGAGGGGTGGCCTACGGCCTCGGCGGGCCCTGAGTTCAGCGCATTTACAACGCGGCGCGAGGAACTATCGGCACACAAGGGCTGCCTGCTGTGGGGGGACCGGGTCGTAGTCCCCAGCGCACTCCAGCAACAGGTCCTGCAGGCTCTGCACGAGGCACACCCCGGCATCGTGCGGATGAAAGCCCTCGCCCGGAGCTACGTCTGGTGGCCAGGCATCGATGGGGAAATAGAGGCCTGGGTGAAGCGTTGCCAGATCTGTCAAGAAGTCCGGCCAAGCCCACCATGTGCACCCACCCAGGCATGGGAATCAACAAGGACCCCGTGGTCCCGGCTCCACATCGACTTCGCCGGGCCCTTCCACGGGTTAACATTCCTGGTCACCGTGGACACGTACTCCAAGTGGCTGGAGGTGAGTCCAGTCTCCTCCACCTCCGCAAGCGCCACCATCCGAGCCCTCCGGAAGATATTTGCCACGCATGGCTTGCCGGACACCATCGTCTCCGACAACGGCCCGGCGTTCACATCCGAGGAATTCCAGCGGTTCCTGCGGGACAACTTGATCCGGCATATCAGGTCAGCGCCCTTCCACCCTGCCACGAACGGCCAAGCAGAACGCATGGTCCGCACGGCTAAGGAAGCTTTAAGCCGCCTGACCGAGGGGGACTGGGAGTCACGCATAGCCCGGTTCTTGCTGGCGAACCGGACAACACCCAACCCGGTCAGTGGCCACTGCCCCGCGGAGCTTCTCATGGGCCGGCGACCCGCCATCCTCCTGGACCGCCTGCACCCCGACAGGGCTCCAACCGGACGGAACTGGGTTGAGGACCGGGAGGCACCACGGGGCTTCTTCCCAGAGGACCCGGTGTTCGCAAGGAACTACGGCCGAGGCCCGGAGTGGATAGCAGGAAAGGTAATCCGCCCCACCGGCCCTGTCTCCTATGAGGTGTCGACAAACGACGGGCAGGTTCTGCGGCGCCACGTGGACCAGCTGAGGCGGCGCCTACTTCCAACGGTAGGAGACCGGGGAAACCAAGGGGAGGTGGAGCAGGCCCCACGAGAAGCTGAGGGAGAGCCCGAGGCGGAACGAGACCGCAGAGAGGCAGACCCCAGCGACGGGCAGCTCAGTATGCCCGAGGCCTCATCAGCCGAGGGCCAGACGGCGCACCCTTCCCCAGCGGAAGGAGGTGAGGGGGCAGGACCCGCCGCACCACCAAGACTTGGCTGCGGAGAAACCCCAACGCCTACACCACGACGGTCCACCAGGGAACGCAGAGCCCCCGCATACCTGAAGGACTATGTCACCTAGACAGGATCGGGACTATGGGGGAGGGGTGTTGTGTCTGCAGACAACATCGTGCCATCAACGAAGAGCCAGAGCTTGAGTACCTGAGAACAATGGGACTGAGGTTCCTGGCTCCCGCGTAGGGGGACCAATGGGAACGGCGGCGGGAATTCAAACCCGCCAATGGTACCAGGGGGCGGCCCCTCCCTAATGTATATAGTTGACCTCCGGGCCAGTTATCGGGGTCTCGTGTTGTATAATAGCGAACCATGCTGATCACTACATCGCTGTCTGTGGTTTCTTTATGCGTCTAACCCACTATACAACAGCAGACTTGAAAGTAAACCAAGCAAAGTCAATTCTATTTCCTATAAACCTCTCTAGTACTATCACAACAAAGATAAAAGAAGCCTTTCCCTTTCAATGGGCCAAAACACAAATGTCATATCTAGGTATTAAAATACCACTGAATCTTGCTGACCTCATCAAAGTTAACCACCAAAAAACAGACATAGAAATCCAATCACTGCTTAAGGAATGGAATTATAAAACACTGTTGTGGCTTGACCGCATCAACACTATTAGATCATTTATCTTCCCTAAATTACTGTACAGCTTCTGAGCACTCCCACTTTTCATCCCTGACTCTTTACTATTTAAATGGCAGCATAACATCACTAAGTTCCTGTTGCAATTTAAAAAACTGGGGGTCAAATTTGAGATGCTACGCAGACCTCAGCAGAAAGGAGGACTGGCAGTTCCAGACCTACACCTTTATTATGCAGCAGTGATGCTATCAAATCTGATTAGACAGTATCATAGCTCGAATACACTTGATTGGCAAACAATCAAAGAAGTATCACTGGAGCACTCCAGTTTCCATGAGCTTTTGTGGAAGGGGAAACCCCATCCAAAGCATACAATTACTGAAAATCCATTTATATCTGCAATGCTTAAAGTGTGGTTCAAGTATAAGCCTAAATTGGTGGCACCATGGCCAACACTCAGTACTTTCACTGGTGAAAGCTGGTTTATACCTGCCTGGAAATATGATTCTTTTCTAACTTGGAAAAAAGCAGGCATCATCAGGATTGTAGATGTACTCCAAAAGGGTAAATTAATACCTAAAACAGATCTAGAACAAAAATATAATACCAATTTGGCATGAATCAAATATCTCCAAATTCAGCACCTCCTCGATGATCCAGCAATAAAACCTAACCTCAAAAAGAAGCTCACCAGTTCTGATCAGCTTCTTTATGAAAATAAGCATAAAAAGGGACTGATATCCAAAATCTATCAAATACTGCTAGGTGATCATAACAACAAAAACTTAAGCTAGCAAAGTTTATGGCATAAAGACATCCAGCAGCCCCTTTCACCCACCCAGTGGGAGGATATATGGTGCATGCATGCCCGTGTTTCTCAATCTCAGACAATCCAGGAAGCTACATTTAAAGTTTTATACAGGTGGTACCTCACCCCTGTCAGACTATCAAAGATCTTCCCTCAAACCTCCCCACTTTGCTGGAAGCAGTGCAGAAACAGAGTGATGTACTATCACAATTGGTGGGAGTGTCCAGCTATACAGCAATTCTGGAAACAGGTTTTACATCAAATATAACTCTTAACAGGGTATACCCTACCCCTAGATCCAGCTTGGATCCTACAGCATCTATGGCCAGGAGACAGTCCACCTGTTAAAAGAAGGCAGCTGATCAATTTGCTAATAATAGCAGCTAAAGTAGTGACTGCACAATCTTGGAAAGCCCAAACTCCCCCCACACTACAGCAGTGGCTACATAATCTATTTATTAGAAAAAATTCCAATGATTACTAACAGAGAAGTTGATGACAGTGGACTTTTAAACCCATTTAACAAATGGTACCCGATATTAGACAAATTGGAAGTTGACAAGCTTGATTGGGAAAACCTGAAAAAAGTTAAATTTAAGCTTTTAACATATGGTTAAGTCAGTTAACAATAGTTAGGGCAATAGTATGCTTATTATGCCTATAAAGATTATATAGTTGGAATTGTAAATCAGGTGCCTCATGAATACATCTGTTTGATGTTAGTAAGTTTTTTCTTTTTAAAAAAAGAAGAAAGAGAAGAAGAGGAGAACTATAGTGTCCAGATCACAAGATGTGATGGTACCACTTTGCTCTGCTCTGATTAGACCTCACCTAGAGTACTGTGTTCAGTTTTGGGCACCACACTTTAAGAAAGATATAGACAAGCTGGAACGTATCCAGAGGAGAGCAACGAAGATAGTGAGGGGTCTGGAGACCAAGTCCTATGAGGAAAGGTTGAAGGAGCTGGGTATGTTTAGCCTGGAGAGGAGACTACTGAGAGGTGATATAATAACCATCTTTGGTATTTGTTGTGGCGTGATGCCTTTGGACAGTCCCAAGAGATTCTCCTGAGAAACCGCCAAATCTCCAGGTTCTGAGCAGGGTCTGGGGCTTCCTGGACTTCACTGAGTCTTCTCGGAGGGAGGCTCATTGCAGGGAGCTTGATCCGGGGGTTGCCGCAAGCGGTGGTTTGTGAGTAGACCCCAGATTGCTCCGATGTGGGGACCTGAGAGCACTCAACGGCTTCCATTGAGTGCCAAGTCGTAATCAACCAACTATAAGGAGCCTTTCTATCTGTTTAAAGAAGATTTAAAATTGATCTACAGCACCGTGAGTACCCAAGTGGCACAATCCTGGCTATTTCTTTAAAGAATTGACATCCCTTTAAACTTTAAAGCTATGAACAACAAGGGAAAGTAGGGTTGGATTTCCTGCCCCCCCTCTGGCTGGTGGCTTGGAAGAGATACTCTGGCTTTACCTTTTTTTCCCCCTCTACACTTGGAAAAAGCTACCTAGGGCTGAAAGACTGTGATTTTCCTGTTTTTTAAAGGCAAAATTTGCTACTAGATATATCTTGACATGGTATTGCCTTTTACTTTGGATAATTTTGTTTTTCTTCCTTTTGCATACTTTTGGAAAGGATTAATACTATTAGTTGCTGTAGATTTTCCGGGTTGTGTGGCCGTGGCAATACTATTAATATATTCTTCATTGAATGGAACTTTATAGCAAAGTTGAATTTCTCCTGGTTTCTGCTTGATATTTTAAGTGACTCTCCTTTTTCTTCTTATGGAATAAACATAGTAGCAATATAAATAGAGAACAGAGTTTTTTGGAATGTATGGTTTTTCCTTTGGTTAAGAGACTCCGTTAAAAACAAGAGTTGCATCCATTTTTTAAAAGAACTTTTGGAGTTATAAAATGGATTAAAAGTTATATATTGTGGAGGATCTTACATTTGGAATATAAGCTTTTGGAATGCCTTTTGCTTCTCTCCCTCTTCTCCCTGTGGATTATTGAACCTTTGGAATGGTGTTTTAACTATGGTGCAAAAACTATTTCTCCTGTGAAGACCCTAGCTTGGAATAGAAATCTCATTTGGATAATTACTATTTGACATCTTTTGGTTTTTGGCCTCTCTAGTAGAATATTGTGGATTACTTGGTTTTTTTAAATTTTGTTTTCCTTATTGGACAACTACGGATTACCCTCTGTGTTTATGAAGAACTCTCTGTGGATTATAAATATATTTGTTCTTTTTTGAGAAAATGGATCAAAGCCCGTTAAGTGGAATTTAAGGGATTGGAAGAACACTAACAGTTTGACCCTTAATCAAGTCATAAGGCAGAAATAAAGTTCAAGGGAAAGAGAAGAGAGAAGAAAGAGGAAGATATTGTTATCACTTTGTGAGATAATACTTTGTATTTTCTCTCTTTGCTTATTAAGTGGGGTGTTGGGTCTATACTGTGACATTGTTTGAGTACGAAGTGTTCTTCTAGTAAAGTCAACGACTGATAAAAACTATGTTTAGCAGGTGAAAGTGTATAAACACTAGAGGACTCTGATATTGTGAACAAGTAGATAAAACTTTTGCCTTTGCTTTGAGAATGAATATTAGGTTTAAACAAAATAATAAGAAGGGAGGGGTGATTCTTTGTTGTGTGTTAAAATAGTCAAATATGGCTAGTGGAACCAGGAAATTCTCTGTCCCATCCCCAGGGCAAGTGAAATCTGTGGCAACCAATTTGGCCCAGATTTCCATCAAGGATCTACAGAATCTTATTCAGGAAAGTGTCTCATCAGCTGTGAATTTGGCAGTTGAAGCTGCTCTGCTATTGGTGCTGCTGTAGGACCAATTCAAGCAAAACTGGACTCTCTTACTCAGCAGATGACTACCCAAACAGAAGAAATTAAAAAGCAGATTCTAGATAATAAACAAGAGATCTCCACTTTGGTGAAGACAACAAACAAGCTGGAAAATAAGTCTGAAGAAGTAGATCAGCAATTACAGGCTATAAAGACAAAACAGGTCTCTATGGAAGATACACTAATAAAATTGGAGATTGAAAAAGTGGCTTACATTTTAAGATTTCAAAATATTCCTGAAAAGAAGGATGAAGACATTAAATTGGACACGGCACTGATCTTAGCAGAATATATGAAAGTAGAAAGCAGAAAAGAAGTATATGATGAAGTTGATGTGGCCTTTAGAATGAATTCTGCATATGCAAGAAGAAACAAAGTTCCCAGAGATGTCCATGTTAGATTCTATAAGAGGACAATGTGGGACAAGATTTTTAAAATATCAAATGAAAAACTTCTTCAAATAGAAGAAACAGAAATTAGAATACTAAAAGAAGTTCCTTGGAGGGTGAGAGAAAAAAGACAAACTAACTAACAGGATGGTGGTGTTACATTTGCAGGTCTTTATGGACAACACTTCCATGTTAGATCCCTTCCAGTCCAGCTTTCACCCAGGCCATGGAACGGAAACAGCACTGGTCGCCCTCACAGTTGACCTCCATGTTGGAAATATGTGTGTGTTGCAAGGTCTAATTCAGTCATTATAGGGTTAATCTGTTTACCTTGTGTGCTATTGTTTAGACTGACCTGGAAGGGAAACCTGGCTCAGAGCCAATGAAAATAAAGCCTGTGAAATCTAAGTCTGTTTACTCACAATCATTGGTTAATGTATTCAGGTGATTTCCTTTTAGGGGTCAAGAAGAAGAAGAATCTCCATTACAGTTGTTGTTGTGAGACTGTGTGGTCAGTCTGTAAAAATGTAGAGATGTAGCCTTAGGCTTTGTTATTTTGTAGTTTTTCTGTGTACTCTTCCCTTAGAAATAGTTTTACACAGAAAGAAATGCCTTTTCTCCAGTGAAGCAGAGATCCATTGCAAACTCTGAATATCTAAGTATTTTTGCTATTTTTCCAACATATTCTGGTAGCAGAAGACGGATTGGATGATTTGGACATTTGGAAATTTTTAAATGCTCATTGGAGCGAGAGATATTTGCTAGGAGCTAAGTTAGCAAAGCTGAGAGGCTTGATTTTTAAAACGGCCACTTTTCTCCTGTAAGTTTCCTGCTCTACCTGCCAAGCGTACTGCAGCTGAGAAAGGGTTACAACTCTAATTCTTGCCTGAATAGAGAAATCTCCCTATGCCAGCCTGCATATTGCTAACAAGCAGCTGAGAACTATTATTTTGAAGTGGGTTTTTTTTCACCTGCTTGGAAGGCTAACAGAGGAGAGGAGAAGCCAATCCCAGCCTGCCGCTTTCAGCTGATTGCTTGTAAAGAGGAAATTTAACCCTGTGAGTCCTTGCTGAATGCCTGCTACAGCCAGCAGATCAGAATGAGTGATCCAAGCATGTCTTCCACAGCTTCATCTTCAACAGATGTATGTTCCATGCCGAAGATCTCCCAGAATTAGGTCCACTGAAGTTAATGCAGCATAATTTATTTCGTAGTTCAGCTTTCTTAAAAATAGACTGCAGATCTATGGGGCTGAAGATGTCTTAACAAAGCAAGCCCCTGCAAGTAAGTCAGAGAAAAGTGCCTTTAAAAGAGAAGAGGGCTATGCCAAGTCTTTGATTATGGGTTTTAGTTAATTGCTATGATGTGCCTAGCCTGCATACCATATAAACCTCCAAGCTAATGATTGAGCACCTGAAAGAGAAATATGGAGGGGAAATGACCAGTAAGATTTATTACTTGAAGGCTCAGATTTTTGATTTTAAAGTAAAGGAGAGTGACTCTTTGCCTGAGCAATTAAAGAAGCTAATGGGGACTTACAATCAATTGAAAGTACTTGGGAAGACTCCTGACCAGTTAGACATGATTGCTGCTATACTGAACGGTCTCCCTGCGAGTTACAAAGGGCTATCAATGTGTTTAAGACACCAAAAGGATCTAACACTTGATAGCTTGCTGATGATTTTAAAGGAAGAGTATGACTCCAGAACTAGTAAGGATGCTTTGTCTAATGAGATATCTGTTCTGAGTTTGAAACGTGCACAGATTTAAAAGGAAAAAGAAAATTGAATGTTTTATATGCAGTGAAAATCATCTGGCCAGAGATTGTGAATTTAAAAATGCCAGGAATTGTGAATTTAAAAGGGATGCTAGACAAAAGGCCACTGGTGCACATGTTCAGACTGAAAGAACAACATCTGGTGGAAGAGGAAATAATAGCAGAGGTTTTAGATCTCAAAGGGAAATTTTCATGCAGGCAGCAGAGGCCATGATTTTAGAATCCATGATGATCATGTTGAAAATAAGAAAATATTTTTAGTAGACTCTGATTCCTGTATACACACTTGCAAATATGAGGACTTGTTTTGTGAACTTGATATTAACAATATGCCTGAAGATTACCAGGCTAATAGGGAACCTCTCAATGTAAAGTGTGTTGGGACAGTGCCAATCAAACTCCTCACTACAACTGGAGAAGTGATCGATGTTAAATTAAAGAATGTGGCTCTGATTCCTGAAGCAGCTGATAATTTGATTTCAACCAAAAGACTTATGGAAAGTAATCATAAAGTATTGTTTAAGAGAAGGAAAGGAAGTAAGATTGTTGCTGAAATGTTTGGAATTGAGTTTGAACTGGAGGAGAGAAATGGATTTCATTATCTTGTGGATGTTGGTGGAAAATCAGAAGTTGTTGATGCTGATGAGAGACAAGTTTATCAAACTGGCAGTAGCTCTTGTAGTCATCAGAACTGCTTGTATGCATGGCATTTGAAGTTTGCACATCGCAGTATGCAGAGTGTTGAAAAGCTGTTAAACGAATGTGGAATTTCTGCTGTAAGTTGTGACAAGGCAAAGGAGAGATGTGACACATGTCTCAAAGTGAAGGGAATGGCTTCAAAGTACACTGGGAAGTCCACTAATCACAATGAGAAGTTTCTAGAGACAGTGTATAGTGATCTTGTAGGCCCACTAGTACTTTGTGACTTTTACTGAAAACAAAACAAAATATACTTTTGTGTATATAATGAAGAGCAAGGATCAGACACTGAACAAATTCAAATGCTATATGACCACAATTAAAAACAAGTTTGGCCAAGCACCCCAAAGCTTACACACTGATGGGGGTGGAGAATATTGCAATGCAGAATTTAAAAGATTTCTAGAACTTTAAGGGATTGAACACAAAATGTCTATCCCACACTCACCTCAACAAAATGGAACTTCTGAAAAACTGAACAGAACAATCCGGGACAAGTGTAGGGCTATGCTAATACATTCTGGTTCACCCTATGGTGTGAGGCTGTCAACACAGTAGTGTATTTACACAATACAGTACCCTCAAAGGTTACTGGAACCCCTCGAGGCCTGGTTTGGAAAGCAGCCTGAACTAAAGCACATCAAAGCTTTTGGTTTCAAAGGGTATGCTCACATACCAAAGGAGAAAAGGGGAAAACTTGACTCCAGAGCTGCAATTGAACTTGTAGTAGGGTATCCTGTTGGTGGAAAAGGATACAGGATATACAATGCCCAAAATCACACAGTTGGGGAACACAGTGTTGTGTATGTAGATGAAAGCAATTTGCCACATGCTTACAATGCAACTAATCCAAAGAGTTCTGAGACTGCTCCTGAAGAATTGGTTGCATGATTACCTGTGGTCTGCCTTCTGAAGAAACTACCAGAACAGAAGAGGAAGCGGGAACCACACCAGATGAGGCAGTAGAACCCACGACAGACCACACAACCAGTGTGAGATGATCAGAGAGAAGCACTAAAGGGCAACCACCACAGAAATATGGATTTTGTGAAACTGTTCAATCTGCAAAAGAAGTATGCAACTTACCTGCGAGTGAAAGAGACAGATGGATTGAAGCAATGGAACAGGAAATACTATCCATATATGAGAAAGACGTGTAGACTCTTACAAAGTTACCTCCAGGGAGAAAGCTTGTTGGATGCAAATGGTATTCAAAATCAAGTATAAAGATGATGGGACTGTAGACGATACAAAGCATGCCTTGTAGCCAAAGGTGATTCACAAGAATATGGGACTGACTACTTTGAGACTTTTGCTCCAGTTATCAATCAAGCAACGTTCAGAACACTTCTTAGCATCGCAGAATCAAGAGACATGATAGTAGAGCATCTTGATATAAAGACTGCATTCTTTTTTTTAAATTATTTTTATTAGTTTCCAAACAAAAACAAATAAGGTGGATAACAACAACCAAATATTCTATACATCCAAAACATACTCCTTCTCCCTCTTAACAATACAATTATAGCACTTATAAACACTTTCAATTCTATGTGTATTTCATTTCTAACAAGCTTTCAACCATTAATTTTGTAACTTGTTCATTGTTGCTTTTACAAATAGGAATTCACAGTTATCATTGCTTTTTAAAGTCTTAAAGCTATATCATAACCTTCCAGTTATTTCAAATAGTTTATTTACTGTTAGCCAAGTTAACACCAAGGAAACCTGCCTAATTGTCTAGTCTGTCTTAAAAATTACCTACCCCATATTAACTCTTATACCTAACACCTTTACCATTGTTGTCTCTTAGCAAGGTTTTTGCCATTTTTGAAAAATATACCATGACCTTCAAATCAATTATTTATAAATATGTTAACACAATTGAAACCCATTTTCTTGTCTATCCCATCTTAGTGCTTAGCCAATAAAATTTCCATTACAATACTATCTACTTACTTCTATATAATCACCCATACTTTATACTTTTTTACATTTTTCTATCCAAACACCTTGTTTTTTATTTTATTTTTTTACAAGCCACATGGTCAAATTACACCATGCTTCTCCTATAGGCTAACCTATTTCTTACATTCCTCTTGGCAAAAACAACAAATTTTTTGGTAGCTTACAAAAAATAAAATATAAATATACACAAAAGGGAACAAGAGAAAAAAAAACCAAGTAATTCATTTATCATTACCTTGTGATAACAACAGTCCAGAGTCTCAATTTCTCACTTAAAAATACATCAAAAAGAAAACACTACATGACCCTAACCATATTTCTTGATTCCCCCCCCCCTGAAAATCTATACTTTTCTTTTCTTTACAACCATAGCCAAATGCCTATTCTCTTTATATGAATGGAATTTTGTTTTAATGAATCCCTTTCCATTTATCAATACTTTAGTATAACAACAGTCCAAAGTCTCATTTTCTTACTTACCAATACCTCAAAAAGTAGAGAAAAGACACTACATGACCCCAATCATATATCTTAATTTTTTTCCTGGAAATTTGTAATTTTCTTTTCTTTGCAACCATAGCCAAATGCCTGTTCTCTTTATATATATATGGACATACTTATTGTCACTGTTAAATTTCCACCCGCTGTTTCTTATTTTGTTTCTTGCTGATGATCTCATTTCTTTAGTCAAAAGTTTTTGCAAAACCCTCTTTGCCAGTACTACCTTTAAATAATCAAGTCTCATTGGCTCTTTTTGACTTATTCTCTTTTTTGCCATTTTTCTCATTTCTTTAGTAGAAGCCCATGAAATCTAAGTCTGTTTACTCACGATCATTGGTTAATGTATTCAGGTGATTTTCTTCTAGGGGTCAAGAAGAAGAAGAATCTCCATTACAGTTGTTGTTGTGAGACCGTGTAGTTGGTCTGTAAAGATGTAGAGCTGTAGCCTTAGGCTTTGTTATTTTGTAGATTTTCCTATGTACCCTTCCCTTGGAAATAAAGAGTTTTATACAGAAATAAATGCCTCCTCTCCAGTGAAGCAAAGATCCATTGCAAACTCTGAATATCTAAGTATTTTTGCCAATTTTTCCTCTTTTTTTGTCAAACATTTTATTAGTTTCCCAAGAAAAAGAAAGAAAATAAAAAATGAGAATATTACATTATATCAGTATCCACTTAGTTTCCTCATGCATAACATACAAAGAGAGTTTTCCTAAAGCTTAGCCATATTTAACAAGTAACTTCTTGGCAACACGTTCTATTTTTAATTATTTACTAATTTCTTTTACAACATTGTATATTTATATTTTTAGCTGCTGAATAAATTCTTCATAAAGTTTAGTTATTATAACTACTGTATCTTATATAGTCTATTAAACCTTCTAATAACATAATCGTCTACTAGATTTTCTTCTAACAAGTAACAACAATCATTCTAAATACCATATTTAACAAAAAGGGGAGGAAGAAAGGCAGTTATATAAATCTTCATACAAAATAAAAAATCAAGACATTTCACTGCTGGCTTCTTAATAGGCTCTTGTGACTTAATGTAATATCAATTTCAGTTTCAACTGAGCACTTTAGAAAACAAAAACAAAACAAAACATTTACATAGTGCTATAACAAGAAAGAAAAGGATATCAGTTTCTATTTGCATCTCATAGAGAGATCTCCACCACCAGTACTTAAGTCCAGATCCAAAATAATTTTCTTGGTGGGTTACAGCTAACAAATAGGAACAATTATTCTAAATATCATATTTAACAAAAAAGGAAGGAAGGAAGGCAGTTATATAAATCATCATAAACAAAAGAAAAAGAAAAAAAAGATTAAAACATTTCATTGCTGGCTTCTTAGTGGGCTCTTGTGACTTAATGTAAAATCAATTTCAGTTTCAACTAAGCTCTTTATAGAAGAAATGTGTACATAGTGCTGTAACAAGAAAGAAAGGGTCAACAGTTTCTTTTTTTAACAAAGTTTTTTATTTTCTATAACACATACGAGCACAAACAAAGACAAACACCAAAGATAACATAAAACTGGGGGTACAATATGAGTAAACAAATTTTGGAGCCAATTATATATCATTTTAAGCTTATACCTAACAGTAAAAAATAATTTTGCAACCGTTTGTGCATAAATTAGTACTGTTATCGTCTTTTACCCTCTTTTCCACTTGCTTATATATCTTGTCTTGTCCTGTTCTCATGCCATCTGTAAAATCTTGCCCACATATTTTCAAAAGTCTCTTCAGTGTGGTCCTTCAAAAACAAAGGGAGTTTGTCCATCTCTGCTGCTTCAAATATTTTATTAATAAATTCTTTACTTGGCATGTCCTGACTCCTCCAATATTTAGCATACAGTATTCTAGCAATAGTAGTTATATACAACATGAGATAAGAATCTTATCTTTTAAAATTATCCAGAGTAAAAGGTATACAACATTTCAATATATTCTGTAATATTTCATGTATCCATACGCAATACTTCTTCGCTCTCTCACAAAGGATCCCGTTTTACTTTCACATTTCCAGCATTTATCTGAACACTTTGAATCAAATGTAGCTAATTTTTCAGGTATGATATACCATCTTTAAAACATCTTATAAATGTTTTCTTTATATGCAATGGATTTTGTAATCTTAATGTTTTTTCTCCCCATAGTTTAGACCATTGGTCTAGCTGGATAGTACGACCCAAATCTTGGGCCCATTGTATCATAACATTTTTAACAGTTTCATCACACATTTTATAATCTAACAATAGGGTATACATTTTCTTTATAAAATTCTGTTCAGCCAAAAGCATTAACGTATCTATTTCCAACCAATTCTCATAAAAACCAATCACTTTTTCTTTGGTATACCTTGATTCAATCTGTACCTTTTGCTACCAATTCAGTTCCAAGGGAAGTTTTAAATTAACTTTAGCGTCCAGTAGGTAGTAATATCTTCTAGGCGGTTCTTCTAGTGACATCTTTGAATTCATGAATGCTTCTAAGGGAGCCACCAATTTTGAAATTTTAGAATAAAATGGTTTTTTAATTGGTTCCCAAACTTTTATCAGAGAGGCCCTTAGCCAATGTTGTTTAAAATACTTATGGGAGTCTGTTTTCCCATACCATAAAAAAGCATGCCAGCCTAATAGCATGTCATGTCCTTCTAATGTAAGAAGTCTTTGGTTATCTAATGTAATCCAGTCTTTAATCCAAGCCAATGCTATTGCTTTATAATACAAAGCACAATTTGGAAGCCCAAAACCAGCCCTTTCTTATTATTCTTGGTCTCTTTTCTTGCCAAATGAACTGTGTCAACAGTTTATCGACCTCTTTAGAATAATTCTGGGTTTGAAGCACTGGAATAGTTTGAAATAGGAACATCAATCTTGGTAAAATATTCATTTTAATGGTGGCTATTCTGCCCATAAAGGAAATTTGCAGGTTCTTCCATTTGTTTAAGTCTCGTTTTATTGCTTTCAATAATTCCATATAATTATTTTCAATCAAAGAGCTGCATTTGTTCATTAAATATATTCCAAGATATTTAATTTTCTTTTAAATTTCCAGTCCTGATATTTCCTGTAGGCATCAAGACTGAGGCTCTGTCATGTTTTTTTATCAGAATCTTTGTCTTGTTTTTATTGATCTTGAGTCCAGCTACTGCTCCATATTCCTGTAGTCTCAGTAACAAAAGCTCTATCGAGTCTGTAGGTTCTTCCAAGATAAAAGCCAAGTCATCCACAAAGGCTAAGAGTTTAAATTCTTCTCCTCTTATTTTAAGTCCTCTAATTTGTTTTTCTGCTCTGATTACTTCATTTATAGTTTCAAGCACAAAAATAATAACGGTGAAAGTGGCCATCCTTGTGTCCCTTTTTGAATTTCAATTTTTTGAGTTAAATCTCCATTAATTGAAATCTTAGCCTGTTGTTTTGTATATAGTGCTTCAATCATTTTGCTAAATTCTCTTCCTGCCTGAGAGTATTTTGACAATTCCTTCAAGAATTTCCAGTTAACACTATCAAAGGCCTTTTCCGCATCTAAGAAGATTAAGGCTATTTACTTTTCCAGATGAGCTTCATAATATTCCAAAGTGTTTAAAATTATCCTAACATTATTTGTAAGTTGCCTTTTGGGAAGAAAACCCACTTGATCTTTGTGTATAGTTTGTGCTAGTACTTTTTTCATTCTTGCTGCTAAAATGGAAGCAAATATTTTGTAATCCACATTTAGCAATGAAATAGGTCTGTAGTTTTTGGTCTCTTTTCCATCTAAGCCTTGTTTATATATAAGCAATATTATCACCTCATTCCAGGAGACTGGTATTTTATGTTCACATGTTACATTCTGACATACTTCCTTAAAGGGAGCAATCAGTTGATCTTCAAAAATGTGGTAAAATTCTGCTAGAAGCCCATCAGGACCAGGTGACTTGCCCTTTTTTTTGTTTTTTCAGGGCTTCTACAATTTCCACCATAGAGATTTGTTGATTTAATATTATTTTTTGCTCTTCCATGAATATTTGGGGAATATTTCTTTAAATATTCTCCAACTTGTTCTTGAGATATTTCTGTTCTTTTATATAAATTTTGATAGAACTGTTCCACAATTATTTTTAAATCTTCAAATTTATTTTTGTCTTCCCCTTTTCCATTTCTTAGTGTGCTTATAAATCTTTTTTCATGCTGCTTACATAATTTGTATGCTAGCCATCGAGTTGGTTTATTTGAATTTTCAAAATAGTTTTGTTTAGCATACATTATTTTCCTTGCTATTTCTTGTGTGAGAAGACAGTTCATTTGATGGTGTAAATGTTTGAGATTAATTCTCTCTTTTTCGTTCTTTGAATTGTGTTTTAAATTCTCTTCCTGTTCTTTTATTTGTTTTTGTAGTTGGAAGTATTTTTCAGATCTCTGTTTTTTCCTATATGAAGTTTCTTTTATCATCCATCCTCTCACAAAGGCCTTGAAAGCATCCCAAACTGTGTTTATAGACATCTCTGGTTGTATGTTTCTTTCAAAAAACGCTTGAAATTCCTTCTTAGAGTCCTTTACAGAGCTATTATTTCTTAGGATCAAAGTATTTAGCTTCCATCTGTTTCTTTTAAAGGTATCTTGAAGCTCTAAAGTGATAGGGTTGTGATCTGCGAACGTCTGAGGTTGTATTTCTGCTTCCAATATTTCATTTGTCATAGTAGCCGAGATCCAATACTTGCTTGTGTGGGTTTCTGGCTTTCCAGGCATCTATACATTTATTCTCTTCCATTAGTTGATAAATTATTGGTGGAAGTTCATGTTTTCTTTTCCGCTTCCTTTTCTTCAAACTCTTTCTGTCTCAAAAACTACATTAAAATCTCTGATTATACAGGTTTCTTGGTATTCCTGTTTCGCTATCAATTCTTGCAAAGTTTTATAAAAATTTCTTTGGTGGTGGTTTGTGCATAAATATTTACCAGGGTTAACAGTTTCTGTTTACACCTCATAGAGAAATCCCCAACACCAGTACCTAGGTCCAGATCCAAAATGATTTTCTTAATGGGTTACAACTATAACTTACCTATTTCTTAACATACACAAACTACCTATGTATAGCTTCATTACCATTTTATATATAAATATTTCATTTATATTTAAATGTTTTTCTGCTATACTTTTCTGTTATATTTGACCCAATATGACATTCCTTACAACAACCTAATCATATATATTTTCTCCTCTTTTTTGTGTTTTATTTTTCATGATGGCCACTGATCTGTGCCTTTTTTCTTTGTATATGTCAGAAAGTCATTTGGTTGCATTCCTTCTATATTCCACCCTTCTCTTGGAATATAGTTGTTTCCTGTTCTGAATTGTTTTTCATGCTCTCTTTGCTTGCAATAGGTAGTCCATCTGGGAGTTCATCTTGTATTCTCTCTTCTGGTGTTTCAAAGGTTGAATGAGTTATTGGTCTTTCTATGATTTTATTGCATTGTCCTGTCTTGCTTCTTTTTGGTTCCTTGGCTGAATATATGGTTTCATTGAATAGTTCATCTTGGTTTGACTCCTGCTCTTTAGCTGCACAGATTGCAGTCAGTTGATTTTCCATCTCATTTGCAGCTTCTAGTTGTGAGATCAGCATCTTAGTAAATAGTCTTTGAAAATTATTCTGGATCTCATGTTGAATTGTAGTCTCCAGTATTTCTAAAAATTGTTGTAAATTGAATTGCATATGTTATATGTCGTCTAAGTCTTCTGGTACATCCTCTTCTTTGTAGATATTTTGTAAATCCATTTTGAGACTGAGTCAAAGATTCAATCTTTTGCTCAAGGTCGACTCTCTCTTGTTTACTTTCTCAGCAGACACATTCAGCTGCCCACACCAGACTCAATAATAATATTAAAATCCAGAAGTCTTTCCATATATCCCAAACAGTATGGAGTCCCTTTATTATTTCTCGCAAGCAGTTACTTTTAGGTGAATGTCCCAAGTTAAAACACAATCTTAAAGGTAGTCACTCCAGCAAATAGTAGCCAAAGTCCATTTAATATGATGTTCTGTTAAGGGTGTTAAATAAAGCTGCTTATATTTTATTTTTAAATCCCTTCTGGCAGATAGATAAATTGTTGCATTACAAAATCAAAAATATGGATTCCAGGTAGTAGTAAAAATTAAAGCTATTGCAGTATTGAGCTAGTAGAAGTTGAACCTTTTTGCCCCGCCAAGTAATTACAACAGTTATAACTCAGTCTCTTCACAGCCACTCTCGAAAGGGAAGGAGGGGGAGCAACTCCACATCTTGTTCCCTTACTTTTTTAAAAAAAGAGAAATTCAAAGGGGCAAGTTCAAAATGTCTTTACATTTAGGTAATTGTAGTTGCAGTTGCAGTTACGAGTACTCACAGCGAATCTTGCCTTCACCAACATTGTGGTGAGGTTCGGGTTCTCTTAGCTGGGTGAACACAGCTTATCGCAGTCATGGCTCCATGACTGCACCACACTGCGCCATGCTTCAGGACAGTCTCGGTCATCCAGTCGCTCACTGCCACTTGTGGAGTGACAAGGACAAGTCCCCTGCAGCCGCCTCTCTCTACGGGAGAGTCTGCGGGGTCTCGGCAACCCAGAGCACCCCCTAAAGGCACAGAGTGTCGGTGATTCTCAGGAGTTCGCTCGAGTCTCAATCTCCTTGCTCCACCACAACCTGGAAGCTAATTTTTCCAACACTCCGGAGACATCTGGATGGGGGCGGATCACAGTGCTGTTGCTGTTGGACCTTTTGGTGGCATTCAACATGGTTGACCATCAGTTACTGATCCACCACCTCACTGACACTGGGATTCAGGGGCTTGCCTTGCAATGACTTGCCTCCTTTCTCCAAGGTTGAGGACAAAGGGTGGCTCTCGGGGATCAGCCATCCCAAAGGCACCTGCTGATTTGCAGAGTGCCCCGAGGGCAGTGCTTTCCCTGATGTTATTTAACATCTATATGTGCCCCCTTGCCCAGATTGTCCGGTGGCATGGGCTGGGATGTCACCAATATGCAGATGACACCCAGCTATGTCTGTTGTTGGGCAGTCAGTTCGACTCTACCCCAGAAGATCCGGACTGGGCATTACAAGTCATGGCTGGTTGGCTTAGACTGAGCTGATTGAAATGGAATCCGATGAAGACGGAGGTCCTGTGCCTGAGTTGGTGCAGACCAGGGGTAGGGATCCTACAACTGGCCTTCGATGGGGTGCTGTTGGTGCCAGCACTGAGGGTTAAGAGTTTGGGAGTGCTCATGGATGCCTTCTTAACAATGGAGGCCCAGGTAGCAGCCACTGCCAAGGCAGGCTTTTACCATCTTTGGCTGATTAGGCAGCTGGTTGCCTTCCTCGAAAGCAATGATATGGCAACAGTGATCCACACAGTGGTCACCTTGAGATTGGACTACTGTAATGCTCTCTAACTGGGGCTGCCCTTGTCGCAAATCCAGAAGATGCAGCTGGTGTAAAATGTGGCAGCCAGGCTGTTGATGGCTCTCTCAATTTGAGAGCATATCCGCCTGTGCTGAAGGCATTGCACTGGCTGCCAATAGCATACCGAATTTGCGTCAAGGTGCTGGTTTTAACCTTTAAAGCTCAATGTGGTCTGGAGCCTACTTACCTGAGAGACTGCCTTTCTCCACATGTTCCCCAGAGAGTACTGAGGCTGGGGTCTCAAAATAGTTTGGCCCTCCCTGGACCCAAAGATGCCAGGCTGCCCTCTACATTTCTGTAGGGCCTGAAAAACAGAGCTCTTCCATCAGGCTTTTGACTAGGAGCCACTTCCTACAACTGAACTGTGGTAAAGCCTTCTATACTATCACCAGTAGCCTGCAACAGTTTCTATTAATGGTCTGATAAGCTGGTTACCAACTCTGGCTATATAATCTTTTGTGACCATTCCACCATGGCCTACTAGGCTTACTATGCAATATCATACTGCCGCTAGCACTTTATCCTTTTTATGATGTCTACAATTTCTATTTTAATGTATTTTAACCTTTTAATGTAAGCCAACGTGAGCTTGCCTTGCAGGGAGGGCGGGATATAAATTGAATTAAACAAACAAATAAATAAATAAATAAATAAAGGAAATTGATCCCTGAGATCACAATCTGTGTATTAAAGAGGACAGTGGCAGAAGAGTAGATACAGGAAGAAAAGTCAGTTTGCCTGTCTAACTAGTCTCTCTTGCCACTCAATCTGGAGGTCTGAGACAGGGGACATCACATATGGAACTTCCCAACAATACTGTCAGACAGAAGGCAGCCTTGGCTTGATTATACATTGAGTAATGCACGCAATACCCCATAGTAGAATGCTGTGATATGAGGGTGCATTCCATTTCAATGAAAGCAAAGAAGAAACAAGAAGAATCTTTTTTGTATGTTTGGTGATTCTTGAGACATAAGAAATGGAAACAACTTAAGACATCTGCAGCTATCTGTCGAATCGCAAGTGAACTGCAGGTTGAATCTGTGTATACAGTCCCTTTTCTCCCCCTTTACCTGTTTGGACTTGGAAGTCATCACATTTAACTCTGTTAATACTTGTAGTTCTGAAAGTCTTTGTACTGAGATACCCTATATTAAGTTTCTTTGTTGTAATTTCACAATGTTTAGTAATGAGTCTTTATGAGAAATATGCTGTATTCTGATATTTCAACACATTGGTGAATGTACTGAATATGATTATTAGTGAAGACACATGTGATATTACTTGCTAATAGTTGGAATATAATTAGGGTTTTTTTAATGCCGTGTCTCTTTGTTCTTTGGGTGTTACCCACCCCATCCTCTGTTTTGGCTTGTTTATACATGGTAGGCATTACATGCAATTGCCTTCCTTCCTTCCTTCCCTCCCTCCCTCCCCCTGAAACGTATGTGCTGCCACTCTAGAGTCTTGCTTGTCCTTCTATAAATGTGTGGTAGCCATTTTTTCCCTATGGAAAAGCAGTTCTGATAAGGGAATTTGAAGCAAAAATCAGCAGTGGGCAAGGGTGCTTGAGACTATCTCATGGTTTGCCTCTTGGCAACAAATCTTCCCTTCCAAGATGTTTTTCCTCCATAGGGTTCTAGAGAGGCAAAAAAGCAAATGGAGCTTAGGGGGAAGGAGGAGAGGCTTGTGCAGCATGGTTTGGAGTGGAGGCATGGCAAGTAAGGTATGGATGAAGCACCCTCTTCTCCACTCCTATGTTCTTCCTGCTCCAAATCCTCCACCCCACCCCACATGCTTAGGAAGAGCTACTGCCTGGCTTTTATTGTACATGTTTGTGTGTCATGTATAATGAAGGCCCTGTATTCCACAGCTAGTAAGTAAAAGATATACATGAGAAGACAAAATGCAATGCTGTAGGTGTGAACACCAGTCCCCTGTTCTGTTGTGTGGTGCACAGCTTTAGTCTCCTTTTTCTCAAGTAGCACCTCTTTTTCCTCTAGCAGCTGTGGCTGGGTTGGATCTGAACCTCTTGACTTGGAAAAAAAATACAGAATAAGACAAGGCAGTGACAGCAAAAGATGCTTACATGTATAGAATAAAAATACTTCTTTATACATTCAGAGGTTCAGTTTCTGCTTTGTGAATTTATTATATTCTGTGCAGTGGAGCAAACAACAAACACCCAGTTCCATTTGGCTGAAAGCCTCTTTATTAACAGTAACTGTAGGCCAGGTAACTTGGCTATTGGAATAAAGAATTACAATATTTAGCTGTTTCTAGAGCTTTAGGCCAGGGTTATCCTGGCCTGGTTCTGCAGATTCTTAGTAGGCCCTGTACTCCTGCAGGCTGCTAGCAAAACAGCATCCAAAAAACCCAGGGCAGCAGCAGGCTGAAACCAGGCCAACCACTGAAGGGAGGTAACATAATGCAGAATGAAAAATAAAATAAAATCCCGGAATACAAAGAAGGTTAAATTTGATTTTAGTGCAGAATTGCTTGGAGGACATTGTGGTGAACATACATTAACAGGAGAGTGTGAAAAGGGCTAATGAGTACCTCCTACTCTCCTGCTTGCTCTGAGGCCTACTGGGATAACCTCTTAAAGAGGCAGTACACAACAAGTTCTGCCTTTAACAGCCATTCTCTGTCTATTGGCAGATGGATGATCCGGTAAATTCACTCCATTAATTGAAACTAACAAAGTGTGTTTTTCTCTTTGAAGGTTAATGTCTGTATCTTCTTTCAAATTCTAAAGCTGCTGCTTTCGAAACTTAAAGCCCAGCAAATGAATTTCCGTGATTATAAATTCAGGTAGGCACTGGGTTCCCAGATTTGTACTAATCTTTTTACCATTTAGCCTTTTAAACTGAAAACAAAATTTTACAATGATTTGCAATGACTTCTACAAGGGGGAACTGATGTTTTTTTTTAAAAAAACATAGCATTAACTTAGAAAACAATAAATCCATTATAATGGACATCAATCTTGAGATTAAGGATAGGAGGCCTTGTATAGCATTCCAGCTCTCTCTGAAATGACTGGTCTCCACTATTTAACTTAGATAAAAAGTCATCACTAATCTCTGCCTAGGTTGAAGAAGTTCTCAGTATTATGCTTTTTGAGAATCCACAAGAGGTTGCTGGGGGAACAGGAAAAAGAAGACACGTACCCCTAACACAATGAATTGGGTCGAGCCCTCCTTTTGCTCCCAATCAACAAATGACAGAGGAGGGAATTTGATTCAGAGACACTGTAGTACAGTTTTCTTTTCTAGGGTGGCTGATGCTACACTCTGAGAAGTCTAAGGTATAACAATGTTCTGTACTGAATTGACCCACTCAGTATTAGCTGACTCATTTCCCACATAGCCATTCCCCTCTGGTTTCCACTTGCCTACTGCCCTCAGTTTAGAGTTACTGCCTTCCCTTTGAGGGCAGGAGATTTTTCACACTGCAACTATGTGGTGGTGGGAGACAAAATTGTAAAAATTGGGCTCATTTCAAAGTGCTGTTTACCTTTCAAGTGATTCTTTGGTCTGAGACTAGTCTAGAATATTTGAAGAACTGGCTATTTCTTATGAACCAGCCTGTTTATTCTGGCCATTATCCAAAGCCCTACTCTCTGTTCCCTCATTGACTGAATAGAGGGATAGACATCTAAAACGGGCTATTTTTGTAGTGGACACTCAGTTACGGAACATCCTCCCACCAGATATTCAGCTGGCACACAATTGGGAATTTCACATTACCGAGAGTCTGTCGGTTTGAAGCCGTTTCTGATTCGTCTTGAAGTAAACCGGTACAGGGCTGCCATTTCACACATGGCTTTCCCTGACCGGAAAAGAGCCGAATCAGAAGCAGTTTGGCAATTCAGATTGCACCGCTTTGTTTTCCCGCCGGTTCCCGCCACGCCTTTTTTTAAAAAAAATGTTCGCTTTAGAGCGCTATAGCGCTATAGTGCTATAAACAACACTGCAGGCATTCAAATGGGGTTGCTATGATGCTATTGTGCTATAGCACTCTAAAGCGAACGTTAAAAAAAAAAAGCCGGAGCTCGCCCGCGCGGGCGAAAAAAGGCGGGAAAAAAGCGTATCGGATCCGGGAGAAGAAACTGATGACTACTTGGAAGCGGTTGACAGGTAAAACGCTTCAGCCCCGTTTCCTGAACGGGACAGAAGCGATTCTGTGTGAAATTACAAATATATTCCGGTAGGGAACCGGTTCTAAAACGGTTCTGTCTGAAATGCCAGTCCAGAAACCGTTTGGGAACCGTTCCTCTTCTGGATTATATCATCTGTCTGAAATTCCCCAATAAGTCTCTAGAGCCAGCAAGGCATACTTGTTTAGCTAGTTTTTCTGTTCATTATCTTTAATGTTATTTTAATATGTTATGCAAGTATTTATGAATTGTTTAAATTGTATTTGAATTGCCTGTAAGCATCTTTGGTAGCAAGAGCAAGACAAGAAATGATTAAAATACAATAAATATTATGTTGAGTCCATCTTGGTTTCTTGATTAGTTTTGCGTCAAGGATATGTAGCTTACATTTTGTTTAATTTTAAGGCTGGCAAGATCAACTCTGGTGTTAATACCATTACTTGGGATTCATGAGATTGTCTTTTTCTTCATCCTTGATGAACAAGTCAAAGGGCTTTCCAGGGATATAAAACTCTTCATTCATCTGACAATGAGTTCCTTCCATGTAAGTTTTCATGATAAAAAGATGTTCTTAATACCATCAATTTAATTTTAATCGAAAAAAAACATAAAAAAGGGTGGGGGAGGAAACCTGTATTTCACAAGAAGGAAAAGAGATTATACAGTTGAATAAGAATAATTAAACTTCTTATTCTAATCTGAAACAAACAGTGCCCAGTGCAATAGAAACTTATTATCTGTCTGGCATTCTAACCATAATATAAATATGTCAATTTTATTGTCTCAGGTATTTTTCTTTCCTACCAGTCTTTGGAGTGGTTGCCTTCCCCCCGTTTGTTGCCAGTGGGGAGGGTGGGATATAACCCAGATTAAATAAATAAATGAATTTTGGCCACATATAAATCTCTCCTTATATATAATTGAGTAGTGGGGTGGCACTTTCTGAACATTCCATATGCCCCTAAATCAGTTGGCTCCATAATGTGTCACTCAGAAGCTGTCCCTATCCACTCTCTGCATTGCCTGAGTCCCATGCACAGAAGTGGCACCCGCCATAACTTTCCTCAGAAGACAGTTGCTTTGCTCCAGTGAACACAGCTACTGTCTTCGCTCTCCTTGCCAGATGACAATTGATTCCCTCAGGGGACAAAACCCACCATCTTTAGCCTCCAAACCAAGTTTGCCAAAGCAACACTTTCCACAATGGGAAAAAAAGCCAAGTAAACAACTGTCAGCATAGCGGGGGGGGGGGGACAGCCCAATTTATCACAAAAAAGCTAGTGGATACACACACAAGCAGAGATAGAGGATGGGACCAGACACACAGAAAACAGGAAGCCAAAAACCAGAGGCATGCTGCAAAGCACAAATGCAGACACAGTCATAGGCAGATCTACATTTGCAGACTGCCCAATTGTAGAAATTACTCCACAAAGCCCTGTGTGCTGCATTTTCTGGCCCACATTGTGCAACCTTGGACACCATTTATTGTGTAATATAAGGTATGTGAGACTTTCCTTCCACATTTGTGCCTATTACATACTGCTTTTGTTGTTGTTGTTCAGTCGCACAGTCGAGTCCGACTCTTCGCGACCCCATGGACCAGATTATGTACTTAACCTGCTTCCAGTCAATATATTCCTTATACATGACATCTTTCTAGAGCTTGTTGTATTGCTTTTACAATGGGCTTTATTGATAGTTTATAATAAAGTCAGTGGCACATATTTTGGCCTGTCCCTTTCAGTCATAAAGAAATGTGGTTAATGACTCTAATTGTAATTCATAATCACTAGAGAGCAAGATCTAAAGAACTGTGCTCAGAGTTTTGTTTATGGAATGGGGATTTCTCATCTCTCCTTGCTGCAGCCTCTTACACTACTAGAAAAGCCATTCCTGAGGGACCTTCAGGAATGGCATGGGATACAGCATAGAAAGGAACTATAGTGTCGGGGGGGGGAGCAGAGAAGTCATTTATCTCCCTTTATGCAGGAAAAAGTGTCTTCTGCTCATAGTAACAATAGTTTTGAGCAAACCTGATAGATTTATACTGTCTGGGCAAAAAAATTGTTAACTTAAAAGACATTGAATACCACTGACACCACTTTTATTAAGATTTCCTTTCAAGCTAGGCTTGCAGAAGTTGTCTCAGGTCTATTCTGTGGATCTCTGGAGCATCCTAAAAAAAGAGTGGAATTGATGTTAAAATGGTTTTCATTTTTTCTGACTGGTCATTATCAGAAAGTCATTATGAGGTTTTGGGATCTATGCAGCAAGATTCTATCCTTTTGCCCATGCTTTTTAACTTATATATCTTTTTAATGAGATTGTCCAAGATATAGGAATTGGGATTTCTCAGTATGCATAGTTTCTTTCTTGTCCAAATACCTTTGGTAATATATAGTTGCCATATTTTGGCATTTTGAATATATACTCAGAGGTTTTAACAAGACATTTAGCAAAGGCACCATCTTTGGCTGCAGTCACATATGTCAGTTGAAGCAGAGGGGAAATTCCTCTGGAGGAATTTGACTTGCAGTTGCAAGATCACACCTCTCTTTGTAGCTGCAGGCGCACCTCCACACTGAGGACCCCCTATGTAGTATGCAATGATGTGCATACCGAGAAGTGGGGGGAAACGGCACCAAGCTGGGATGGCATGATCAAACCATCCCAACGGCATGAAGAGTGTGCTTGTGTGATCAGACAGGGGAAAGCCTATCTGTGGCCCATTGGAACCTGTTAGAGCCGGACTTTCCCCAGTGTCTTTTAAATTTGCTTCTGTGGCAGAGCAGCATGGGTTGTCAACAACTGCAGGACATTTCCCAGATGTTGCTGTCTGATCACTCCCTTTAGATCTATTGGGCATTCACATCTATGTTGGATCTAAAGGTGTGTGTGATTGCAGCCTTTGCTATGGATATTCTTCCCTTTTTGGCAACTTTACCTTAGCAGTTTTTTTAAAAAAAGTTTTAACATAACCATCTTCAACAACTTTAGTCAAGAATCAGAAAAAATATACTCAACAAATATTTAATATGATTTTTCAATAGGATTCTGATAATAGTACAGGACTCACTTTTCAAATGTCCTGCCACATCAAATGTGCTATGATTTATTATTGTTTCAATAGTCAGTTCACTAAACATATTGCACCATCTCAGAAGTTCTTGCAATTTTTTTAGAACTTCTAAAGCTATCGTAGCAGCAGCACAGAGATTTTAACTGTTTTCTCCTTGTGTTTTAATGCCTTTGGTATTCTTATTGGCAAGAGTTATAGGTCATTCTCAGAGGTAAAAGTCTCAAAGGGCATTCCTATTTAATTTCTCTTTGCAGTTGAACTTTTTGATAGGGGAGCTGTCAATACAGATAATTATATAATGACTAATTATACACTATGTGACTCTGTGTCATTATACCCTGCTGAGTTTGCTTCCCTCCTGCTTAGGTCCCCACTGTGGAGAAAGACTATAGTTTTCCTAGGTAGAGGCTGCAGGTGTGTGTATGGGGGGGGGGGAGATGGAAAGCTGAAGTTAGAGGGGTAGATAACGAATCCCCAGGTGAGGGCTAGAGATCACTCAGAATTACAACTGCTCTTCCCTTGGCAGAGATCAGTTCCCCTGGAGAAAATGGTGAATTCTGTATCATTATACCCTGCTGAGGTCGCCACAGCAAATTGACACTGAGTGCCCAAGGCCAGGGCACCTGCCCCAAACCTCTTTCTAGAGCTCATTGTATTTATTTCCACAACCAGCTTTATTCCTTGTAGTTAATAATAATAGAACCATAGAGTTGGAAGGGCCTCCAGGGTCATCTAGTCCAACTCTCTGCACAATGGAGGAAATTCACAAATACCTCTCCTCCACACCCTTAGTGATCCTTGCTCTATGTCCAGAAGAGGAAATCTATCCAAGCCAATTTTAAGCAGCATCACACTCTTCTCAGCCCAATATCTTCAGTGGACTTAAAGTGTGTAGAACTGCACTGGCAAATGTTTCCCTTCTTAAGATATTCTACTTGCACCTTAAGAATATCCTATTTCGCTTGGACCCATTTCTATGGACCAAACAATTTCTACTTATTCTTCTCAATTCCTTCCTCCCACTGCAGTCCAAATTACCCCCTGAAATGCTTCTTCAAGAGAACAGAGAAGAATGTAAGCAATATGCTGGAATAATGTTTGTTCAAAGGGCCATTACTCTAGAGTTCCCTACACCACAATGTGTGTGTATGTTCTAAGTACACACTTAGAACATGAGGCCAGAGAGTTGTAGCCCCATGCCACATGCCCTACTGTCTGAACTATTACTTGCTTTCCTGGAATTTGTATAATGTTTCTGGAAGCTGTGATTGGGTACAGGCTTAGCTGCTTCTTAAACTGAGCCATAGCTGTGCATGAGTAGTGGGAGCAGTTTTTTTCACTCCCAACGAGTTCGATGGGGAGCATTTATCCTTGCACCAATTTTTTTCCTGGTGTAATGTAATACCATCAAGTAGGGGCTCAGCATACCTGGAAAATCTTAGAATACTGACTGCCAATTTCTAACTGTCATCCACAGTGCATAGACTCTATACACAGTCATATGACTTCTGCTCCCTATTGGCTTCTTGCTGAACCTTCTGTAGTGGAGGGAAAGCAGCATGATATAGACTGATCTCCTCAGATCTCAGAAGCTAAGTAGGGCTGGTACTGGAAAGGGAGACTATCAAGGAAGACTGCAGAAGAAAGCAATGGCAAACTACCTCTGCTTTTCACTAGCCTTGAAATCCTCTTGCTGAGGTCACCATAAGTCAGCTGTAACTTGACAGAACTTCACACACACACCTTCTATACAATTGTCTGTTTCATGTTCCTTCCACTTCAAGATACCATTCTGAAACCTTGGGGCATCTGTAGTTTGTACTTCTGCACTTCTGCACTTCTGCACACTGAATGCTGCCTTCACAAGTTGGGCTTTGTTGAATATGTACTGTAGTGTCAATACTAACCACACTGTGGGATGGATCCAACAAATCTCTGGTGAAAGGATCAGGGATCTTTGCACAAGGATCATGGATATTCTCTGCTTTCCCATCCCCTCAGCAGCCTTTGCCAACCATGGGAACATGATTTCTAGGGTAGCAAGACCCTCATTAAGTAATAATGACACAGGTCATGGCAGGGGTCATTTGGGCCTGGAGTGCACTGGAGTGCTGCTCCGGCAGCCCAGGAGCAGACACAAATGGCAGGGGCAGCAAGCCCCGCACCTAAGCTCCTCTCTAGGGTCGCGATACAATTGGCATTACTCCAGACAGAAGGGATTTAAACTTCCTCTCAGCCAATGAATGTTCCTCCCCGATTTAGCCGCCGCCCTTTTCAAGTCCATGCATGCGTAGCTCCCTCCTTCACCTGCTCCACAAGCTCAGCCATTTCTTAAATGGGTTCATCAGCTGCATCAGTCTGGGTGGCCTCTGCAAGCAAAGCGAGAGACCCCCCTAACAATAACAACCTTTCCCCATTTGGGCCCAGAAGTTCCATCTCTCTGGCCCTCTAATCTCCCATCTCTGTGGTTTGAACGGTTCTTGGAGAGTGGCAGGACAGAGGTGCGAGAGGACCATGATTGCAGTCTTGGCTGCTACTCGATGGAGGCTTTTGGGGGGCGATTCTGGGTAAGAGATTGTAGGCTGGGTTGGGGGGGAGGCAGAGTGGAGGGGAAATAGAGAAGGGAACTTCGGTTAGGGCCTTTAGGGCCCATCTGTTAAAAGTCTGGAGGGGGGGAGAATGCCTGTTTCTTACTGTTTCTATGGTTAGTTGAATTCATATCTAGTCCTCTCTCCAAGCAGCTCAAGGCGATGTGCAGAGTTCTTCCTTATCTGCACAACAGCCCTAAGAGGTAGACTAGGTTGGAAAAGAGTCACTGGTCCCTCCAAGGTCATTTCCCAGTGAAGCTCATGGTAGAGGGGAGAATTGAGCCCAGCATCTTCTCAGCCCACTCACACACTACCCACAAGCCTTCCCTGGCTATAAGAGTGTTGTGATTACTTACCATTATTCAAGCAGTATTCATTTGTTTATTTGTGTTTCAAAACAAGACATACATTTTGTTATAAAACTGGCATACTGGTGGAATTTCTGCCTGGTATCCTCTCAGGTTCATGCTTCTGACTCCACTCCAGACAGCTTCACCCCTTGCAGGGACAATATACTTTAGAAAGGTGCTGTAGATTAGTGGCACAGGAACTGTTTGTGATGCAGAGGGCTGCAGGTTCAACCCCCAGCATTTTCACAAGCAGAAACTTTAAACCCCTTCTCTCTTTGCTTTAAACCCCTTCCCCTTGGCAGGCTGGCTGAGGAAGGGAAGGGGAGGCTTTTGAAGATGCCTCCCCCTTTTTGCTTCCCTTTCTGACATCACTTCCAGTGATGTCAGGGGGCACAGCATATGCTGATGAGCTATTATGCTAATAGTCTATTAGGTATGCTAATGAGGTCCTGCAGCTCTTTTTCTACAAAATGACCCCTGGGTCATGGGTTGTACTGAAGAGGGGGAAGGGGGCAAAACAGCTCAATTTTCCATCTTTTGCCAAAGGAATTCTGCTGAAAGGGCATTGCACTTCCTTCCCTCTCCTTACGGCAGCCAATGGACCTGAGTGGATATTACTGCATGTGGGTATGGCAATCCCAAGAATTAGCTTTTTTGGGATCAGAAGAGAATGCTGGTGATGGACCAAAACATCCATGTTCTTAAAAAATCTGTCTACTTTTACTTTCAGACTCTACAAATGGCACATAAACCCTGGTTTTAGTTAGTGGTACAGAGCAGGGGACTTGAAGAGTTAGATTTCCTGCTCCCTTGCCATGTGACTCTGATCCAAACTGTGGCTATGTGTGAAATTTACAGATATAACAGAGTTTCATAGTGGACTGGTTATCTACCACCAAACAGAATTTCAAATTTACTTATCTGTCCCAAAGTGGGAAAGATATCAAGTAAGTGAAGTGATGCCATCTATTGGATCTTTTGTTAGGATACACAGTCTTTCAAACTTCTGCCTGAATATATAGTCTTTACATTTTAGATGTTCTGACCCCTAATACACCGAAGTCAGATTCATATTAGCCTAATAATGGGTAGCTGTAAATGACAAGCAGAGGTTATGCTGGGAAGTTAGTGAAAATTGATGCTGATCTTCTCAAAACCTCGCATGTACATTCTTGAAAAAGATCATTTCACTGCACTAAAATAATTTTGCCCTAAACCATAGCCTCTAATCATCCCTGCACAATCTAATGTGGAAAGCACAGTTTAGGTGGGAGTGATATATTTCACTGGATCAAATTTAGTTCCAGGTGGGCAGCTGTGTTGGTCTGAAGCAGTAGAACAAATGTAGAGTCCAGTGGCACCTTTAAGACCAACAAAGGTTTATTTAAGACTAGGAATAAGGCCCGTTGTGGAAGTAAATACAACGGGCTCTAGAAAGAGGCTCTGGGAGAGTGCCCCAGCTTTGGGCACTTAGTGACAATTTGCTGTGGCAATCTCAGCAGGGTATAATGACAGAGTCCACCATTTTCTCCGGAGGAACTGATCTTTGCAACCTGAAGAGCAGTAGTAATTTTGAGTGATCTCCAGCCCACCCCCAAGATTGGTAACAGTGGTTCCCCAGGAGGGAGTGGCTGGTTTGGAGGGTGGAGTCTATGGTATTGTACCTGTCTGAGGTCCCACCCCTCCTCAACACTCACCCCTCCAGGTTCGACCCAACCTGGAGTTGATAACCCTATCTCCCTCCCAGCCAACCATCAACCTACATTTAGTTTTCCATCTCCTCCCCCTCTCTCCTAGAGAGCAGTTGTGATTTTGAGTGATCTCCAGCCCCCACCTGGAGATTGGCAACAATGGTTCCCCACCAGGGAATGGCTGGATTAGAGGGTGGAGTCTATGGCATCCTACCTGTCTGAGGTGCCACCCCTCCTCAAACCTCACCATCTCCAGGCTCCATCCCTCAAATCTCCAGGAATTGCCCACCTGGAGTTGGCAACCTGATCAGGACTGGGCCCAATGAGTTTTCTCCCAAAGGCCGACATAGGTGTGGAAAGGGCCTTTTACTGACAGAGGAGAAAGTACAGGTGCCAACTCTGATTAGGGAAATACCTGGAGATTTGGGGGGTGGATCCTATGGAGGGCAGCATTGGGGGGGGGTGGAAGGACTCAGCAGGGTATAATGCCATAGAGTCTACCCTCCAAAGCAACCATTTTCTCCTGGGGAACTGATCTCTGTCATCTGGAGGTCAATTGTAACAGTGGGAGATCTCCAGGTCCCACCTGGAGATTGGCAACCCTAGGGGAAAGTCAGCTGCTCAGTGGGGAGTCGAAGAAAATGGTCTGATGGTCCCTGGCCCACCTCGTTAGCCAGCCAGCCATGCTGAAGCTAAGCAGGAGAGAGAGCCTTTTTCCATTTACTCTGACAGGAAAGTGGCCATTGGGGAGGGGGTTATGGGCGGGGAGGGGGTTATGCTGAAAGTCCTTTGTTTTTTTACTCACAGAACCAAGCTTGGCTGCCTACCAATAGCCACTGAGGGGACAGTCCCTCACAGGAGTCAAGAGAACTGTCTTCCTCAGGAGAGAGAGCTGGTTTGCCAGGGGGAGTGGGTGGGGAAGAGGAGCAGACCCAGCACCCGGCCAATGGCATGCGAGTACTCTTGAGTGGCGGCTGATGGGCCAATGGCTGAGGGAGGGCATTTTACAGCCAATGGGAGCGCATGGAATCTTATGAAACCAAAAGATAAATATTATAAGGAGAGATATGAGCTTTCATGTGCATGCACACTTTTTCAAATACATTGTAATAGAAGGTAAGAGTTCAAACTTCTAGACAGAGGTTGAACAGCAAATTAACATGTAACATTGATGAAGATGTTTTAAGATATGCAAAGACAAAACTAAACTAAGCTCTTACCTTCTGTTACAATGTATTTGAAATAGTGTGCATGCACATGAAAGCTCATACCTTGATTAAACCTTTGTTGGTCTTAAAGGTGCCACCAGACTCTAAATTGGATCAAATTTAGTGGTTCATAACTGCAAACCAGACACTTCCTTGGGTAAAACTATTGTAATGGAAATAAATTGGATTATTGGATATGGGCATGGGTTTGATGCTTTGTCTCATGGTTCTTATGAGTCAAAGACCATTCTTCAATAAAATAAAATTAGTTGTATTAATGTTCAGTTTGCTAGTGTGATGGCTCAAGTTTCAGGTGCTTTTAGGAACAATATTATGTGATCGTATAAGTTCAGAGTTGAATTATATTTGTGCAACACTCAAATCTAATTTATCTTTTCTCTCTTCCAGGGGTTTCTTGTAGCATTTTTGTACTGTTTTTCTAATGGTGAGGTATGTTAAAACTGTGGTATCCTTGTTGCTAACAAATTTACAAACAATATGAATGGAAACAAGCCAGAAACTCCATCACCAAGACTCCACAAACATTAAGGATGGTGCCTGTATCATTTGCTTTTCCACAGGATCTACTAGCAGGCACAGTCTGTACCTCAGGCTGGGTAGTGTTCTTAGTGGTCTTCTGTGTTTTTTTATGGGAAGATTATTTTCTGATTTCAAAAGTACTAAATTTTCCCCACGATGTTCCTTAGGATGGTTGGGGAAAACAGCACATGGAAGTCTGTCCCCTTCAGCTTGTTTCTAGAAATAACAAATCAGGAGAGTGTCTTGTGAATTAATTGACCTGTGACGAGCTGTCCTTGTCTACTGTGTTGTGCAATAGGCTGGCATGTTGGCCTTTAAGTGCCTTTGCATGTGAGGAAGAGTCTCAGCCTGCCATGTTGTGCAGCAGATTGGAACAGAGATGAGCCACAATGGGGGTGTGGGGGGATATTTCTTGAACATTGTTATAACCCACAAAATGCATTTTCTGGTGATTTTTTTTTACACTTATTTGTTAAAAGGTGTGAGGAAAAAAAGCATCCCACTGGTCAAAATAACTGGGTTGATGCTCCCTCTTCCTGATCAATCTGCATATAGTTGATTAACTGGAGCAGAATATGGATGGCGTTAGATCATTTAGATACACATCCCATTAGGAGAAATGCAGGGCAGATAATTGGCATCTGCATTGTGTTCCATCTGCACTACATTATTTCTGTTGCAATATACAGTCAAACATGCATTTGATGCACAAATCTGTACCCTGTGTGACCCCTTGGCCAAATTGGAATCACACATTTGGAGTCCAACGAGTTAGATGAATCTGTTTATTCCAATGAAAACAGGGAATACAGGGGCTAAGTACCTTAGCACTTCAGCAATTCCAAGCCATATTCTGCCATTACCGGGAAGCGCAGAAGGTCTTATACCCCAAATGACATCACATATAATTTATACATTCAAGAACCTTTAATTGGTGCCAAGCAGTTAACATCATAAAAGCATCATTTGATTCTAAACCTTACTATTGGTCTCTCCTGATACTGGTCATGTATGTCAGTGATTACATTTGTTTATCTGGTCTTCAGAACAATGGGAAACATTAGAGAACACTGGGACTCTCTCTAGCCTCGCTTATGAAGAGCTAGCTGATAAGGGCTGTGACTCACGTTACCCTTAGCTCTTGGCATCCTTGCAACTCCTAAATATCATTCCATCTACAGAGGCTTCTTTTACAAAAAAATGCAATTATAAAATATATATGTTCTGCTATAAGTTTCTCTAATCAGTAGTTTTTAGGTTACATATCAAGATCTGAATCTATTATGATTCAACTTTTAAAGGCACAGTGACAGCTATACACACATACACACATATATGAGAATGTCAGAAATCACATTCAGAAATCACATTCTTTCCCCCTTGTCCTATAATGCTATCCCCATTTTGCCATAACAAATCATATGTAATTGTGCACAATTGTGCACAGCTGGATCAGGGCAAATGTTTTGCTGTCCAGTTCTGGTAGGCAAGGAAGCAGCCATCACAACAGGACTGGCTACCTGGAACTATGGCAGCTTCATTTTCACTGCACAATCACTAATTGGCTGAGATCACACAGAAAATAAGGCTTTTTCAAGTTTAAAATAAAATTATGTCAAAGCAGGTCAGGGGAACAATGGCTGCGGACAGGCATGCAAAATGAGAATTTTGTGAGTTTTCCTGCAATTGTTTACACTGAAATTTGAATTCACCAAAAAGCAGCTTCTCTTTAGTCTAGAATACACACCCCTGCAACCCCTGAACCACTTTTTTAAAAAAATGTATACTTTGTTGTGGTGGTTTTTCAAGAAGATGTTAATACTTAACTTTTAAAAATCAACAGTCAACATGGGGGAGTTAAAGTACAGTAGTATAAAAGAAGTGTGAGAAAGAAAGTAGGTGGAAGAATAGGCTTGTGAGGGAGGCAGCAGCATCAACGAATAAATCAATGACTGATTGCAGTATCTTCTGCACTGTAAAATCCTATCGAGGACCGTTAAATGATACCTAGGGTGTGGATCCTCTGTCCAAATACCCTCTGTGTGGATCCTCTGTCCAAATAGGGATCTTCTTGATCCTAGCTCCTGTATGTCAGCAAACAGAGCACACGAAATGTGGCAGGGCAATGCCAGATGCAAAATAGACCTGAGACCACTGCAAGATGTCAGAAGTGTGGTATCAAGTACATGAGCAGTTGTTGTGCACCTGTGAGTCACACTTTTGACATCTTGCAGTGGTCTCAGGTCTCTAAGAATGTCCTATGGATTTCTGTTTGTGTTTCCCCAGAAGTCAGGGCTTTCTCCTGTAAGATGACTTCAATACTGCTCCAAGAAGCTCCAAAAAGGACACATTTCTATGCCTGCTCTCTAACCCCAGTACTGAGTGCCCCAGGATGGGCAGTACAGCATTTGCAAATACCCACAGAAGAATTTTCACCTTACTTACTGTCTCTTTGTTTTCTAGGTGAAAGCTGAACTGCATAAGCAATGGTCTCGTTTCCTGTTGGCATATCCCTTTGTCTGCCTGCCATGGGATATCATCAAGCTCCTGGGGAGGTGTCCAAAGAAATCCAAGAAACAGCAGCATTCCTTGGAAATGTCTCCGCCTCAGAGCATGCAGGTGGCAAAGCAGAGATCATGCTGCAATGTTGAGCGAAGTCCCACATGGAGGCCCAAACCCAGAAAGAGCAGCTCTGACAGCAGTGAAGGACAAGTCACAGTTGGTGAGACCACTGAGGTCTTTGAAGAAAGTGAGATTTAAATGCCACATTATAAGCAGAAACAAAGACTTCATAATGAATTGGAACAAAGAGGGCAGATTTTACATCATGCAGAATCTGGAAGCCATTGGAATGAATGAAAGGAAAGGACGCAAACAACTGACTTTACCTTGTCAAAGGCAAATGTGCGCAAAGCCTGGGAATGGAACTGCAAAGTAAATAGTCTCCCTTTGGCCCTTCAGAAGCCAAAAAACTCAATGTGAGATTATGAATACAAGGAACAGATTGATCATCTTCTCCCAAAGGTCTGTCACCTTCCCCTGGGGTACCTCTGTGATGTCCCGTGGTGGATGCTGCCATATGCTTTAAAAACTTGGTTGACCACACAGAGCTGCTTTTCAGCTTTCCATAAAGTTGCTTTTGTGATGTCAGCAAAGAAGCAAATGGATGCTGGCAATGAATAAATGAACTGAACTGATAGTTGGATTAAACACAGCACTTTGGCAGCATGCACGTATATATTTATCAGCACATTTTCCAGCTGCAGCTGTAATGATTAAATGCTGAACTGTCTGTATTATTAATGCATCTGCTGCCTTTAAGGTTCACAAATACTTTATGGTCCCCATTTCTGTTACCTGTCCAATGAGTAAGTTATCATTGACTGAGTTCAGACTGGCAATTTGCCCTGCTAGAGTCACATTTCAGCCACGTTTCCCAAGCGGATTAAAGGGGATGTTCACACAGGCACATCTGCCTGGTGTTCCCCACCCGTAGACAACCCGTGCTGTTCTGTTTCACTCCTGGGATTAAAAGATACCTGTTGAAAGTGGTAGCAAATCCCGGAGAGTGCCTTTATCCCGCTTCATTCCGCTTCCTGATAGTGTGAATGCTCAGTTGAAAAGCCAGGAGCAACCCGGGTTGCTCCTGGTGCATATGATTGGCACATATGATTGGCTGTGCTCCGCTCTACCGCATAAGGCGCATATGTTTGGCTGTGCTCCGCTCTACTGCCCAATGCGGTGCCGGTGCAATGGGATCCTCCCCAAATTGGCTGGATGCCTATGTGTGTATGAGCGCATATGCGCTCATGCACTCATGCACACATAGGCATCCAGCTGATTTACCAGGAAAAAGACATTTACACCTGCGCCTCTGGGCTAGCAGTCTGAACTCTTCCACGTGCCTTCTCCCAATATGGTCCCACATCGGTCGGCCTCGTGTGACCTGGAAAACCTGGAACATTTTTTCCGGGGCTTTTTTGCCATGACTGGCTCCTGCTTCAAACTGCCAGTCTGAACTCAGTCACTATTTCTACTTTGCAGATAAAACCCTGACATTTTAAAAATACTGACTAACCCAGAAGACCATCTGGTTTAGAAAAGAAATGGAAGGAGAAGATGGATCTGAGGGAACATAAACCAAATGCATCTATTTTCAAAGAGCAAGACAAGTCATAGCGAGACTTATAAATGTTAGATGAGGATGTGATCCAATAAATAAACATCAAGTAAGCAAGTAAATAGATAAGCGGGAAGAAAAATAGAAGTTGCATGGAAATGCATGTAACAGTGCCATCTCTTTTAAAATGAAAAGCAGCCCTGGGAGGCTATAGTCTTAAGTGGAAAACTGGTGAGGGATGTTTAACCCTGTCACAACTGGTACCCCCAGGCCTATCCAACATTGCTGTGTTATACTCTGAGGGCCTCCAAGAACTGCTCAGTTCTGCTTTCAGCTCAGCCTAGGGGATGGCAACTTCCAGATGGGACCTAGGGATCCCTCAGCATTACAGCCCATCTCTGGATTACAGAGATCAGTTCCACTGGAGAAAATGGATAATTTGGAGGGTGCACTCTATGGCATTATGCCCCACTGAGGTCCCTGTCCTCCCCAGGCTCCCCCCCCAAATCTCCAGGAGTTTTCCAACCTGGAGCTGGCAACTCTACCCCCCACTGGCAAACCTAACACCAGCCTTGCTATGGGCCTTACTGTGATGTCAGCTTTGTTTTCTTTCAAGTAGTAACAGTCTACAACTGCATTCCCAGGAACATGGAGTGAGAGCCTGCCAAATAGTCTTCCTTACTTAGGCTGCGATCATATGCACAATTAGACCCTCCATAGGTACAAATGCCGGACAGATTTAAAGGGTGCGATCAGACAACAACATCTGGGAAGCACCCCACAGCCATCAGCAACTTGTTCTGCTCTGCCGCAGAAGCAGAGTTAAAAGACACGGGAAAATCCAGTAGCAAATGGGTTGTGATGGTCCACCGACGGACTTTCTATATATATTATTGCTTTTATTCTAAAAACTACAAGGAATCAAAGGGAAGGGTAACTATAAACTACGGGAGAAAGAAAAGATAATCACTAAAAGCCCAAGTAGAGGTGGTCATACATTGCTAACAATAAAAAACACAGCTTTTTATAATTTTTTTTAAAAATCTACTTTACACATGCTTTGTTAAGGTGAAGATGGTATATGTAAAAACCAGCTAATAGAATAAATCCAATATGTTTAACTATATAAAGAGTAACCAAGCAATTAATTAATAAATGCTAAAAGTTCAAACTTTAGAGTAGAAAAAACAAGTTATTATTTTTCTTTCTTTTTCCAAAGTTGATATCCCTGTCTGATTTTGGGGGTTTGGGGGGCAGGCGCCCCCAATTCCGAGTCTGATTCTTCAGTAGATGCAGATAAGTTTTCTTCTTCATTTTCCTTATTGTTTTCTTCATCCAGTATGTCGTCCTCTGCTGCTCTATCTGGCTTAGTTGGCTTTTGTAACTGTTCCAGAAACTGATTAGCCTTTATAACAGAATCTATTCTTTCTTTCTTGTCATTGTATTTGAATAATAGGCCTTCTGGTATAATCTATTTGTATGGGGTTGAAGTCTTTTGCAAAAATAAAACCAGGTTTTTATATTTTCTCCTCTTCTTTTGTATTTCAAATGGAATGTCCTTTAAAACTTTGATCTCTCTATCATCGATTCTCAGGGTGGTTCCATTGGTCACCTTAAGTATCTGGTCTCTGACATGCCTTTCAGAGAATCTCACAAAAATTTTGCTGGGCAGATTATTCTTCCTGATGTATTCCAGATATGTCCTGTAGACCATATCCATTTCACTTTGAAGGTATTACATTTTTATATCCTCAACCGGGCCCAAAAGATCACTGAGTCTTTTCGAGATCCTCTTCCTTTGCCTCTGGAACTCCCTGAAATCTCAAGACATAGTTCGACTTTTCCATTTGTAGCTGCAAAAGTTGAGATTCATTAGAGCTCCTTTTCTTTTCCACCGTCTCCAATTGTTTTTTAAGTTTATTGGTCTTGGCATCAACTTCCTTAGTCACTGCGACTGCATGCTCTGCCTTTTAAGTGGTATCGTTTAATTGTTTCTGTAGAGTTGCAAAATTCTGGGTCAAAGTAGTCATCTGGTCTAGCAGAGGGCACAATGTTTCCGCTATCATATTGGGAAAATCAGTTGCTGTTTCCAGTCCTGTGACTGGAGTGGGTGAGCTAGCATTTCCTGAAGGAGGTTTCACTTTTGGCACAACTCTCCTCCCCGCCATCTTTTTGGAAGTTTACTTTTTAAGAAAAGTTCCAAAAGTCTCTATTGTTTGTAAAGCCTTTTAGTTTTATCTCGTGTGCTCTTTATTCTAGTTGCTTATCACTTCTAGTCTCATCCCCTCATCAAAATGTTTGTTAAACAGCTTTGTTTTTCACAGGGTGGGTTCCCCCCCTCACTTTCTCCAAGGGGGGGGGTTACACTTAACCGTTTCTCTGGATATTCAGCTTATACAGACTCACGCTTCATTGTAGATCTCACAATCGGGTAAGCAGACCACTCAACCACCACTCGCTTGTCCTAGAGCCATGACTGGTTTCTCTGCGGCGAGACTGTTGGAGCTCAGAGGTACCTCAATCCCTCGGCAGTGTGCCTTGGGAGTGGTGCCTCTCATGCTCAATGGCTAGGAGCCCCCTTCAAGGGCCCCAGGGGTGGTGCAGACATTCGTACCCCCTCCTGCCCATTGAGTCATGGATCATGTCCCTCAGAGCACCGAAGGGACATGTGTCCACCATTCAGATTGCCAGACTGGAACTCACACAGATGGACTTTCCCCTGTCTGATCTCTCCAGTGCGCGCTTATAGTGTTGGGAGGGTCTGATCAGGCCATCCCAACTCTGTGCCATTGTTTTTTCCCCCTTCTCAGTATGCGTATCATCACAAACTCCATAAGGAGCCCTCAGTGCAGAGATGCAAGTCATTGATTCCTGATTTAAGCGCATCAGAAACAAACTACTACTAAAACAAACTACTAAAAAAAACCAACTCACCCATGGTTGTGTCTGATTATGCAATGGCAGGCTGTGCCTACAGCTTCCAAGGACTGTGTGATTGCACAACTGCGGGGTCAAATTCCTCTGGAGGAAATAGCCTCGCTTACCCCCACACAATTTATCTCACGCATGTGACTGCAACCTTTCATATCTGCACTCTAAATTGTAACATGAACAAAAAGACTGGTTTGTCTAGAGCTGATAATGTGGAAAGAATGATTCACCACTGTATGTTCCTTTGTGAGTTTATTAAAAATGCATATACCAGGGGAGAAGCAGGTGGTGGCGTGGCAGGACAGTCACATTGAACATGTCGGCCACTTCCAGGTTCTTTAAAGGGTTTCTTGACTTGTCGGAGACCCCTCACCGCCCGGGGGAGGGGTGAGTGGGTAGCAAGGGGCTTGATCCGGACCCCTGTGGGTTGGCTACTCAAAGGGAGAACCAGGGATTGCACCCAACACTGGACCTGAAGAGGAGCTCATTCGTATGAGCAAAGCTGTTGCTCCTGTGCTGAGGGGGGGGTAGAAAACACTGCCGAAAAAACACTCCCATAAGACTCTTGTTTGGGGCATATAAAGAGGGAACCTGCTAAGTTTTAGCCCTAAAAGGGAGAAGCAAAGGTGGGTGGTTCCCCCCCCCAAAACATAAGCAGCTAGTAAATGTGGTAGATGGAAACAGCAGTACTTTCGTTTACAAGCACAGGGTGATACTCAGCAAGAATGAGCCTCATTTGCTGTTTAATTTTATGAAGCGGATGGCCAGTTCAACTAATTAGTGATCAGTGGAGTCTGTGGAGTTTGAAGAGTCCCCTTTGCGTAGATCCCAATTTTTGCCCCATTGGGTGTAGGGTATGGAGTGCTAGTTACCCTTTATAAAACTTAGGGGTCCACGGGAGAGAGAAGCAGGTGGAGCATTTGGAGCCCTTTGCAATGATCTCAATTGTTTAACCCTACAGGGTAGGGTGGAATTGGCAAAGGATTTATTACAATGACCCCAATTTTTTCTTCAACACGGACAGGAAGCAGTTTACCTGGGAAACCCTCTACAAACCTTCAAGGAGCTAGAAAAACAAAAGTGAACATAATAAGTGAAGAAAAGTAAAATTTGGACTTGGCGTTATTAAAGGCTTGTTGTATGGGTATTGTTTATGGCCTGGCTAAAAATTTGTTATTTTAAAAGAAACAAAGCTATACTTTTCAGGTCTTTCTGTGTTAAAAGGGGCTGAGAGTAGAGAAGAGAACCAGGTGGTTGTGGCATATTTGTGGTTTTGGTTTCAAAGATATGGTGATTGAAGAAGCCTAAACAAGTGCCTGAAGTAACCTAAACAATTTCTGGGCAATTAGCCAAGGTTTTTGAGTGTTCCCAAACAATTGCTGGGGTTTAAGTAAACATGTTCTGGGAAGTTGGTCAGTGAAATTTGAATGTACCAAAATAAACTAGTAAAGAAGAAAACAATTATCGGAGGCAAAGCAGGGTAAAAATTTCAGGCATTTTGCCAGAATTGAAATATAATTAACGGGATATATCTATTCAGGATGTCAAGTCAAGCCAGCCAAGCTAGTCAAGCTAAAGTAAAAATGCCAGCCTCTTCACTGGGTCTTTCTAGCACAGCCACTGCTAAATTTTCAGGCCCAGCACAAAAGGAGATGTAGGCTTTGGTCCAGGCCACTATCCAGAGTTCCATCAGTGACGTGGTCGATCCAATTAAACTAGCAATGGAGGAAATTAGGAATTCCATTCCCATGGCAGTCGATCCCATTAAGGTTGCAATGAAAGACATAACTGACCAGTTCTCTCAGAGTTTACATGCACTTCAGAAACAGATAACGGATAATACCAATAAGATTACTGAATTAAATACTGCAACAGGGAAGATTGAAACTAAGATGAAGGAAATGGAGATGAAGATTAAGGAGTCAGAGGAAAGACAGAATACTTTGGAGCAAGATGTTACAAGACTGCAGGTTGAGAGGGCAGCATTTGTTCTGAGATTTCAAAATGTATCAGAATAAAAAAATGAAGATCTCACTGACAAAATGGTAAAACTTTTGGTGGAGCACATGCATATGGAAGATGTAGAGAAAATTGCCCAGGAAATAGATGCTGCTTTTAGAATGAACTCAGCTTATGCTAGACAATTTCAATTACCAAGAGAATTACAAATCCAGTTCCATAAGAGGGCAGTTAGAGACAAGATACTAAGAGAAGTGAATGCCTCGCCATTGATGATGAACGAAATAGAAATAAATGTTCTGAAAGAAATTCCTTGGAGAGTCAGAGAAAAAAGGAAAGAATACTCCAGTTTGATGACACTACTGAGAAATAACACAATCAATTACAGATGGCTCTTGCCGGAAGGCCTGATTTTTACCTTTAAAGGTAAAAAATATAGAATAACATCAACTTTCAAGGCATCAGATTTTTTGGAGACTTATAGGGATGAGCTATCAGCAGAACAAGAAGAGAGGAAGGAGGGAGAGGAAGAAGGAGAAGGAGAGGAAGAAGAAGAAAATCTACAGGGTGCGATAGCAGCATCAGTGAAACCACAGAGATACAGAAAACATGAAACAAGGAGATCGCCAGTTAACACGAGACAACAGGTAAAGGAGAAACAGGAACAACAGAACTGAAATCAGGATGGATAAAGGAAGAATAAAATTTATCTCAGTAAATGTAAATGGCTTAAATGGACCTCAGAAAAGAAGAAGAATATTTTATCATCTTAGAAAACAAAAGTCGGACATAACATGCCTTCAAAGAGACACATATTAAAAAAAGGGACGAAGAACACTTAAATGTTAAAGGGTTAGGGAAAATCTTCATAGCTTTGGATAAGGAGAAAAGGGGAGTAGTCATGTTTGTGAAAGATCATCTTCAGCCTGAATTAATACATGCTTCTCAGGATGGAAGAATTTTGATGGTGGCAATACAAAGGCAGATGAAAAGAATGCTTATTGTTAACATCTATGCCCCGAATCAACACTAAGAAACATTTTATGGCAAGTTACAAAATCTTATTATTCAACAAAACTTCTATGAGATATGTATTATTGGTTATTATAATACAGTTTTTGATAAAAAGGAAGATAGGAAAACAAGTACCCAGGGGAAGAAGAGAGAAGGCAGTGAATTTCCCGATACGCTATGCCAACTTATGGAAGAATTGAGGCTGGTAGATGCTTGGAGGGTAAGGAATCCTAAGAAACAACAATATACGTATTTTTCGGCTAGACATGATTCATGGTTGAGACTGGACATGTGCTGGATCTCAAGTTCGGTCATTAAAGACCTACTAGAAGCAGAGATTGAGGCTGGAATTTATGCTGATCACAAACCCATTACCTTGGAACTGCAAGAGACAAGACCTAAAAGTAGGTGGATGTTGAATATATCTCTTTTGAAGAATGATAAACTGGTAAAAAAATTGAAAGAAGATTTTCAGTTCTTTTTCAAAGAAAATATCCAACCAAATATGCCTTTGAAAGTGGTGTGGGACACGTTTAAAGCATTTGCTAAAGGGCAATTGATAAAAGAATCTGCTCGACTAAATAAACAAAGGAAACAAGAATACACCAACCTCAAAAAAGATATCCAGATTCAAGAAGAGAGACTAATGGAGAACTCAAATTCGTCAGGGACGAAGTCCAACTTAAGCTTTTACAACATAAGATGAAATGTCTACTTACACATGAACTAGCTAAGAAATTGGCATTCACTAAGCAAAATTTCTTTGAAAATGTCAATAAACCTACAAGATGGCTTGCCTATAAAATTAGACATGAAAAGGAGAAGTCTTATATAAAAGCCTTAAATAAACAAGATGGAACTGAAACAAATCAACTTCAAGAGATGAAAACTATAGTAGAGGACTTTTATAGAGATTTGTACAGGAAAACAGATATAAATATAGAACAAATAAAGGGATACCCAGAATCACACCAACCGAGGAAACTTACAGAAGAGCAAAGGAAAATACTTGATCAGCCTGTTGTGATGATGGAAGTGGTAGAAGCACTGTGGCAGCAAAATAAGGGTAAGGCACCAGGACCAGATGGCCTGCCAGTAGAGTTTTACTTGATATTTGAAGAACAACTACTTCCGCATCTAAAAGAGATTTGTAATATGATAACAGAGAATGGAGAAATACTGGACTCATGGAGAGAAGCAATAATTTCCTTAATATATAAGCAAAATTCTGATGAAAAAGAAATTAGGAATTACAGACTGATCTCATTTTTAAATGTGGATTACAAGATTTATTCCTCAATATTAGCCGAAAGAGTTTAAAAAATATTATCTAAAACAATCCATAAAGACCAAATGGGATTTTTACCTAAAAGACATATAAAGAACAATTTAAAATGTATTAAAGATGTAATAGAATACTATGAAGCACGTCCAGAAAAATCATTGGCTTTGATATTTTTAGATACAGAGAAAGCTTTTGATAATGTGAACTGGCTTTTTGTAATGGAAGCATTGAGAATGGCAGAGGTAGGAATGGAATTTGTCAACATGATTCGAGCCATCTATACTAGGCATGGCATGAGCCTCTGTCATGATTAATGGGGACTGGATGCAGAACTTTGAGATTCAAAAAGGGACGAGACAAGGTTGTCCCCTTTCACCACTATTATTTATTTTTTGCTTTGGAAATACTAAATGATGCAGTTAGGAAAGGCGTCTTCACATAAGTACGTTAAACAACATTGGCTATGTGCTTCTTTGTTCAAAATCTGGGAAGGTATACATAAGCTATTCTTTACAAGGAGCTCAAAACTGATTGCTCCCTTAGAGGCATTTACCCTACCAAATATTTACGATGAAGACAAGCCAAGAAGATATTTTAGACTCTAAGAATGAGCTGAAATCGCTGGAAGATCTGTCGTGGTGGCAAAAAGCTCCAATAGAATCCAGATATTCAAAAGATAAGAAAACTGGCTTTCATGAGAACTTGATTGAGATTGAGAAGGTATTGATTGCCTCAGACCAGAAATTTATAAAAAGAGCCTATACACTGTTACTTAATGAGATGATGTTAAAGGAGACAGTTAAGGGAAATATGATTCAATGGGCCCAAAATATGGGCCATAATATAGATTTAGAGCAATGGGAGCAATTGTGGAAGAAAAATATAAAAATTACAAAGGCTATAGCCTACAAAGAGAATCTATATAAAAAGTTTTATAGATGTTATATAACACCAGAGAAGCTGGTGAAATATGATATTAAATGTTCAAATAAATGTTGGAAATGTGAAAATAAGGTGGGTTCTTTTTACCATATGTGGTGGTGTTGTGAAATAAGCAAAAATTATTGGATATGGCTCCATCGAGTGATCCAAAAGGTATTAGGTATGGCTATACCATTTACGCCGGAGGTAATGTTATTAAGCATTTTGCTGAAAGACTTTAATAGGGATGACCGATATCTTATTGTATATTTAACGACAGCGGCAAGAATTTTATATGCTAAATATTGGAAGACTACTCAGACCCCTACGAAGCAAGAATATATACATAAGGTTTTAGAAGCAGCCGACATGGACAAACTGACATTATTGATTAAAGGACTTTCTGATTCCACATTCCAGAACACTTGGGCAAGGTTTCATAACTGGTATAGTAATCTCGGGTAGGCCGATATAGTTAAGGATACTTATAAGGTGAAATATGAATATGTACCCAACAATAAGGATGTGAAAGGATAAGGAGATATGTTCACTATTTGTAAAGCCAATATTTACTGTATCTTTGAGGCACAGACTAGACGTTAATCAAGAGTATGTATTACCCCTGTATGTGTTTTACATTGTGGGTGATGTTTGTTTTGTAATGTCTTGTTTTGTGTACAAAATTTAATAAAATCCTGTCCTTTGGGACAGTTAAAAAAGAAAAGAAAAGAAAAGAAAAGAAAAGAAAAGAAAAAGAAAATGCATATACCAGGTAATTTCATTTTAATTTTTCGTAATGTCATTGTACCGAGGAATGAATAAATGTCTGAGCTCTTGGCGAATAAATATAATTTCCCCACCCCCCCATTCTCATAGTATAAAGTAGCAGGAAGTGTGGCAGAATTTTGAATCAAGGGAGACTTGTCCATTTATGTATAAGGTATATTGAATAGAAGTTAGCAAAAGCAGACTTTGGTTTCATTCCATAAAGCATTGCAGCATGGCTATTGCTGTCTTTCCCACACAGGCAGCACATGGCTACTGAATTCTTTCCCACACATAGCTCACATTCCTCTAGCCAAATGCAAAAAGCCTCAAGGCTGAATATGCTCTGTCTATACTTCACCTGCTCTGGCCAGAGGCTTTGGCCTGGCCGATAACCTGTCAGTGGGCAAAGTTTATGGTTTTATGGTGCTATTAAGGGGACTATTGGTGAGCTCATGAGATTCCCACAGGACATTTGATGTGTGTCCTTTATTACCTTGCAAATGGGTATAAAAAGGGTTGAGGTTCCATTGTCTGCCACTGTCAATCTAACTGGTCGGTTTTAGACCCTCTGCATGACAGTCAGAGATATATCTCTTTCTCATTGGGAAAATAATGTACAGTGTCTATTATGTACTGAGATCAAGACAGCACTCAAACAAGTGATTTCTTTATTTAGCTCAGAACACAACAAACAGCACACAGAACAAGCCAACTATATACATTTTGAGCTAGGAAAACCACACCTCCTGAAACAATAACATCCAATCATAAAACAGTGCTTGGGACCAATGAGAACTGTTCCCGCCAAAAGTCAAGGTCTCTCTGGATTGGTCTGTTTGCAGCATTGACCAATCCGGTTCCATATTTGAGAATGCTGGGCTTCTATGGAGCTGTGACCTAAGCTCACATCTAATGACACAGTAAACTGAGTACATAACACTGTCTTTTTGGTAACTGCTCTGAACTTTTCTGTTAGTTTTGCTTAAGGTTCAATAAAATAGATTGCACTGCAGGCTTGTATCCTCTTCTCTTTCCTACCAAGACATAGTGTCCTGCCCGAATCCCATCCAGCCCAGTGAACCTAAGTGACGCTGGTACAATAGGTGGAAGCCTGGTGACCAGGTAAATTATTTTTTTTCTGCAACAGGAAGAAAGGAATTCTCAATCCCAAACTTTGCAATAGTTAAAAAAATTGAATAAGTGGAGAACAAAATGCCTGTATTTAGGGAGGCAGTTATAATTTCTCCAGAGATTTATTTACATCCCACCTTTCACCCTAATGGGGACCCGAAGCTGCTTTCATCATTCAATGTGGCCAAGTGCAAAGTGATACACACTGGAGCCAAAAACCCTAAATATAAATACACATTGATGGGGTCTGAACTGGCAGGGACTGACCAAGAGAGAGATCTTGGAGTTGTAGTAGATAACTCAATGAAAATGTCTAGATAGTGTGCAACTGCAATAAAAAAGGCAAAAGCTATGCGGGGAATTATTAGGAAGTGAATTGAAAATAAATCAGCCAGTATCATAATGCCCCTATATAAATCAATGGTGCAACCTCACTTGGTGTACTGTGTACAGTTCTGGTCACCACACCTCAAAAAGGATATTATAGCACTGGAAAAAGTGCAGAAAAGGGCAACTAGAATGATAAAAGGGTTGGAACACTTTCCCTATAAAGAAAGGTTAAAATGCCTGGGGCTCTGTAGCTTGGAGAAACGACGGCTGAGGGGTGACATGATCGAGGTTTATAAGATTATGCATGGGATATGACAGGTTGAGAAAGAAGTACTTTTCTGCCTTTCTCACAATACAAGAACTCTTGGGCACTCAATGAAATTGCTGAGCTGTTGGGTTAGAACAGATAAAAGGAAGTACTTCTTCACCCAAAGAGTGATTAACACATGGAATTCACTGCCACAGGAGGTGGTGGTGGCTACAAGCATGGACAGCTTCAAGAGGGAATTAGATAAGCATATGGAGCAGAAGTCCATCAATAGCTATTAGCCACAAGTTATAGAGAGGAACTCTCAGTCTCGGGCAAGTGATGCTCTGTATTCTTGGTTCTTAGGGGGAGCAACAGTAGGAGGGCTTCTAGTGTCCTGGCCCCACTGCTGGCACCTGGTATTTTTGGCATCTGGTATTTTTGGCCACTGTGTGACAGAGTGTTGGACTAGATGGGCCATTGGCCTGATCCAACACTGGCTTCTCTTATGTTCTTATGTGACAAAAAGCCAGTTTGTATCTGGGAGGCACAAAATTCCCATTGCATATGTGATGCAAAGTCCTTGTGTTGTTCCCCAGTGAACATATGAGTACTTTATAGTATGTAGCTGGAACCTCAGACAGGTGAACAAGAAGGGGAGGTGATTTTCTGGTTGCGATGGATGTAGATGGAGAGGGGCGAAAGGTGTTAGACTAGTGTGTGATAAATGATAGAAGACATTTATTTATTCAATTTATAGACTGCTCCCCCTCGCACATGGGCTCAGGGCAGTTTACGACATTTCAATAAAATACAATAATTCAGTAAATAATTAAAATTATTAAAATTCCAATAACTATGAGAGGGTGGCACTTAAAACCAATTTCTATCCTTATCCCATGGAGGGAGAGCAAAAAGGAGGAGAGAGAAATGGCACCACAGAGAGAGGGCCAGGCATGATGGAAACCGTTGCTATCCTCAACCATAGGCCTGGCAGAACATCTTTGTCTTACAGGCCCTGGGAACTGTACCATGTCCCACAGGGCACGGATGTCATTTGGCAGAGAGTTCCACTGGGCCAGCACCACAGCCAAAAAAGCCCTGGCTCTGGTTGAAGACAGCCAGATAACTTTTGAGCCAGGGATCACCAGAAGGTTTTTCTGTCCACAGCGTAGTGCTCTTCTAAGGGTATACCAGGAGAGGTGGTCCCATAGATATGTTGATCCCAAACAATTTAGGGCTTTAAAGGCTAGTACCAAGACCTTGAACTTGATCCAGTATTTAACCTGGAGCCAGTGCAGCTAGTGAAGCACTGGTTGGATATGTGCTGTCCCTTGAAAACCTGCATGGCTGCATTCTGGACCAGTTGCAGTTTTAAGGTGAGTCTCAAGGGTAGCTCTGCATAGAGCGGGTTATAGTAGTTTAACCTGGAGGTGACCGTTGCATGGATTACTGTGGCAAGGTTGGAGTGAGACAGGAAGGGGGCCAGTTGCCTGACCCGGCAGAGTTGATAAAATGCCAGTCTGGCAACATTTGTGATCTGGGCCTCCATTGATAAGGAGGCATCCAGAAGCACACCCAGGCTCCTGGTGGTAGGTTCTGGAGTTAGAGGTACTCTGTCAACAGCTCAGAGTTGGTATCCCAGCCCAGAGTCCTCCCTTCCCAGCCACAGAACCTCTTGTCTTTGATGGATTCAGCCTCAGCTGCCTCTGTTTCAACCATCCAACCACAGCTTTCAGCCATTCAGCCAAAATAGTTGGGGCAGTGTCTGTCCATCCATCAACAGATACAGTTGGGTGTCATCTGCAAATTGGTGACATCCCAGCCCCAAATTCCGCACAAACTGTACGAGGGGGTGCATATGGATGTTAAACAACATTGGAGAGAGGATTGCTCCCTGAGGAACCCCATACACCAAAGGGTGTCTGGGTGACACCCTATCTCCTAGTACCTCCCTCTGTCCCTGACCCTGGAGAAATGAGGTAAGCCACTTCAAGGCTATCTCATGAACTTCTATGTCAGTGAGGCAGTGGGTCAACAGGTCATGGTTGACCATATTGACCACTGCTGTCAGATTTAATAACAGCAGTGCTTATCTGCCTCGATTCTGTAAAGATTGTCTGTGAGGGTGACCAGCACCGTCTCCATCCTGCAGCCAGGGCAGAAGCCGGATTGGAATGGGTCTAGGGCAGACATGTCTTCCAGAAAACTCTGGAGCTGTTCCACCACCACTCTCTCAATTACCTTACCCAGAAACAAAAAGTTCAAGAGCGAGTAGTAATTGGCAGGATCCATAGGGTCCAAGGATGGTTTCTTTAAGATTAGGTATTACCACAGCCTCTTTTAGTCCTCCCAGATAGACCCCTGAGCTAAGAGACAGATTGATAATGTCTACCAGGGCCCCCCAAATTCCCTCATCACTGACTTTCACCAACCATGACAGGCACAGATCTAAGAGGCACATGACAGGCTTAACAGCACCCAGAATCCTGTCAATGTCTTCCCGAGAGAGTCAGCTGAAGTTATCAAAGTTTTCAAATACTGAACCCAAAGACGGCCAAGTGGCTTCCAATTTCATGTTGTTGTTCAGTCGCACAGTCGAGTCCGTCTCTTCGTGACCCCATGGACCAGATTACGCCAGGCCCTCCTGTCTTCCGCTGTCTGCTGAATTTCATGTACTGTATCAATTATGGCAGGCAGGTCGTGGTGGAGTAACAAGACTTTATCCGTGAAAAACCTGGCAAAAGCCTCACAGCTAATAACCAGAATTTCTAAAAATCAATTTGACATAAGACTTCAGAGCACCCACATTTTGTGGCATGTTTTAGAATATGAATCCTGTTGACATTTCAGCTCTACACAAGGCAACCAATTGCATGCCTCATCAGGGCCACCTTTGCCTCCTCGAGAGGAAGAAGGGGGAAGGCCTGAGCTCCTGAAGAGGGATGGAACCGGCACCTCTTTAACGGCCGACTACGCTCCTCTCTTCTCAGAGTGTCGCCTCATGCTCCAACTGAGTAGCAGCTCCGAGCAGAGCGGAGAGCTGATTGTGGCTTACCTGAGGAACCAGCAACAGTGATCAAGAGGCTGAGATGGTGATAGGTGAGACAGCAGCATCCTGAAGGTGTCAGGTGGCCTGAAGCGGCGGCAAAGCAGTGGCAGCAGCATTGGGCGCAGCAGTGGTGGAGCGCTGAGATGACAGGCAGGCCAGCAGCTTTTGCTTGGCTGAGGTGGCTTGAGAGTACTCACAGGGGCCTGACAGTGGTCGAATCTGCATTTACATTTTTAAATCAGTTTAGTGCTGCCGTGACACTGTCAAGCATAGAGAAAGGCAGTGTCACAGCAGCACGAAACTGATTTACAAATGCGGGGCTTCCGGTCTGGGATACATGGCATCCTGACGTGTTCTGGCTTTGCTCCCAGAACATACGGAGGGTCTTTATGACAGGGTGGGCTATACAGCCTGCCGCAGATCTCCCCAGGCACAGGGGTGACTAGCAACGAGCATTGGCCCAAGTGGGAGTTGAGATTGGCTGATAGCGGGGCTTTAAAGAGTGCCGCGACCAGCCTTGATCCCCTCCCCCCAAGAGGGCACTTCGGAATTTCTCTAAAAGACCCCACCGAGTTGGATTCTCAACATAAGAACACATGACCCAGACCTCCAAGACATTCTATGGAAACTGATACCAAGGAAACACTGCTATAACAAGACACGGACTTCGAAGGTAACTTTTCAAAATTGCTCACTGGAAACACGCTGATCCTGAGAATAATCAAAATCCAATGTAGCGGATGATCGTGCTGTATTCTGTGTACTAACACCAACTCCGGAAAACGCGGTTAAACAGCAAAAAAAAGGCCAAAAAGCCGGTTTGTTGATCATTCCTGCAGTTGGGATATTGACTTTAAAATAGAAACTAACACCAAGAATGAGTGTGGAAAATTACTCAAGCTGCGACAGAAATCACCAGAACAGGAAGTGACCTCAGACCAGACAAGTAGCATTTCCTAGAGACGACCAAGGAGGCCGGAAGAAGGGAGGAAACCAGAAGTCAAGGGGGATGATTAAGATTGCCGGACAGGGGCTTCCGGTCGGCGTTAAAATGGCGAATTGACACACTTTGCGGTTTGTGCAGGGTGTACAGCAGTATCTGACGACAGTCTGGGCTCTACCTGGCCCAGCGCAGCACTCCCCAGACGGGGGGTGGCAAGCAAGCAGCGAAGCCTGAGGGGGAGTTGAGATCGGTGTGGATAAGCTTCAAAGGAAGCTTGTTTACACTTTGATCTCCTTCCGCGGAGAGGGCAGTTGCTAATCAGCACTACAGATACCAGCTGGGCTGAGAATTCAGCATAAATTCATCATCTACCGACCTCTTTAACATCAAGATTAACATCGATTACAGAAGAAGCACTGCGAAACCCCAAGATTACAAGTAAGGTAACAAAAGAACAATTGCTTACCGGTTTAAAGAAGAACGTGAAATCGAAACATACGGATAAGCGTAGAAACCTTTAATGAACTATTCCGCTTGATTTAAAAGTTAAAAGAAAGCTTTCCTCTAGAGAAAACGGCCGAAAATTGACTTTGTTTTGCATTCCTGTGGTCAGCTAAGTCTAAACTTTGCGTAGCAGAAACGAAACTGACTGTGACTCTATGATACAGGAAGCAGACTAGAGTGGATGTTTTTCGAAGTCGCTGTACCGGAAGTAGACGGTTGATTTAGTGTGTGACACCACCACCACCGGAAGTTGGATTACAGTGACGGACAGACAAACAGGAAGTTCGCAAAGAGCCTACTGTAGCCAGAAAACCATAGAGAAATTGCGCCCGACATTTTGAGGAGGACTAAATTTTAAAAAGTTATTTTTAAGCCGAGAAAGCATTGGAAGAAGTTACAAAGGTGGCGATTTGGCTTGAAGATTGTTATTATAAAGATTGATTAGCCCGGAAGTCGTTTTCAAGACGGATTTGAGGTCAAGACCAAGAGCGGCCTCATCACCCAGCCCAAGAATGACTGCAAAGGAAAAAAAAGAGTGGCAGGCCGCTATGGAAGCAATGGAAAAACGGATGACTGAAGTGGTGCAGAGTTTGGGAAAGCAAATAGAATCACAGCTGCAACAACAGCTGCAACAACAGCTGCAATTACAATTGGAGCAAATAGAACAAGTACAAGTCCAAGTACAGAAAAAAATATGGAAGAATTAAAAGAACTGGTACTAACAGAAGTGGCAGGGATAAAAAAGATATGGAAGACGTTAAAAAAGAGGTTAAAAGTCTGGTGACAAAATCAGAAGAAATGGAACAGAAAGTTAAAAGAACCTTGTCAGAAAACACAAGATTGGAGTCCATGATGGAATATAGGGCTACCCAGAATCATTTGAGATTGAGAGGAATAGAAGAGGAGGAAGATCAGGACTTATGGGCCCTAGTAATTAATACATTGACAACTTACATAGGGGAAGATGTTGGAGACTTGGATCCAGACTTTGACCTGATTTATAGAGTAAACTCAGCTTATGCCAAGAGAAAGCAATTACCCAGAGATGTGATTGTTCAATTTGTGACTACAAAAATGAAGGAAGACGTTTTCAAGAAGCAATTTACACAACCGTTGGAAATTAATGGAAAAAAAAAAATAATTCTGAGAGAAATTCCGAGATCGATCTTGCAAGACAGAAAGAAATTCAAGAAATTAACAGACAGACTAAAAGAAATGAGCATCAGGTTTAGATGGGAGATTCCATATGGATTATCATTTGTTTACAATTCGGTGAGATTTACCCTCAAAACGGAAGGAGATATATACAGATTTAAAGAGAACAACTTTGATGACTTTAAAGACATTTAATTCAAAACAACTATGGATTACAAATCTTTATCTTGGAATGTAAATGGACTAAATTCACCAAACAAAAGAAGATTAGTGAATCATTGGCTAGAGAAACAAAAATGTAACATAATTTGTCTACAAGAAACACATATCAGAAAACAAGACAATAAATATTTGATTAATAAAAAATTGGGAGAAGAATTTCATTCCTCAGCAATCAATAAGAAAAAAGGAACAGTGATATACATTGCAAAAGAATTGGAACCTAAACAAATCTTCTCAGATAAAGAAGGAAGATATGTTGGCGTGGAAATAACGATGAATAGAAAAAAGACATTGCTTGTAAATATATATGCACCCAATGGTGCGAAAGAGACTTTTTTTTAAAGATTTGACTAAAGAGTTGGACTGTTTAAATTATGCTCAAATAGTTCTTGCAGGAGACTTTAATGGTACAGTGAATAATGTATTGGACAGAAAATCCAAAGCAACTGGAGAGACGGTTGGAAAGTTGCCAAAAAAATTTTTCAGCTAATGAAGCAAGAGAAACTAGAAGATGTTTGGAGGAAGTGGAACCCCAAGACAAAGGATTATACGTTTTATTCTAACAGACATAACTCCTTTTCCAGAATTGATATGATTTGGATGTCAGAGGAGATGGCGCAAAAAACCTACAAAATACAAATCTTACAGAAAACTAATTCAGACCACAACCCCTAACTTTGGATATCTAAAGAAAAGCCTAAACAATTATATTGGAGAATTAATGAGGACTTATTGGATCAAAAATTAATTAATGAAACTTTGAAAAAAGAGACAAAAAGTTTCTTTGAACTGAATTTAAACAAAGGTACGGATATACAAGTTGTATGGGATACATACAAAGCGGTAATGAGAGGTTTGCTTATCTCTCTGAACTCTAATTGATACCCAAAGAAGGTTTGGATTTAACTCATGTCAAGAATTATAGACCAATATCGCTATTAAATAATGATTATAAATTATTTGCAAAAATAATTTCGGAAAGACTGAAAAAACATTTGAAAGATACAATAGCGGAAGAACAAGCTGGTTTTTTACCAAATAGACAAATCAGAGACAATTTAAGAGTGGTGATTGATGCAGTTGAATACTATGACAAACATCCAGAAAAAGAAGTTGGATTCCTCTTCCTTGATGCGGAAAAAGCTTTTGATAATTTAAATTGGGAATTTATGCTGCAAGTTATTGAAAAAATTGATATAGGACAGTCTTTTTTAAACATGATTGTGGCAATTTATTCAGAACAAAAAGCGACTTTGAATATAAATAAAGAAAGAACGGATTTCTTCCAAGTCCAAAAGGGAACACGTCAAGGCTGCCCGCTATCCCCGTTGTTGTTTATTTGGATATTGGAAATATTATTGACAGCGATAAGAAAAGATAATAGCATTGAAGGACTTACAGTGAAAGGTTTTGCATATAAATACAGGGCATTTGCAGACGACGTAATGTTTATGATTCAGGATCCAATCGAGAAAATACCACAATTGATGGATAAAATTGAAGAATTTGGTTCAGTTGCGGGATTCTATGTTAATAAGAGTAAAACCAAGGTGATGTGCAAAAATATGACGAAGCAAAGGCAAACAGAACTACAAGAGAAAATTCAATGTGAAGTAGTTACAAAGACTAAATATTTAGGAATTGAATTAACCATGAAAAATATTGATCTGTTTAAAAATAATTATGAAAAGGTGTGGTACAAGATTCAGCAAGACATGAAGAAATGGGACACGTTGAATTTATCACTATTGGGAAGAATCGCAACTGTAAAAATGAACGTCTTACCGCGTTTGATGTTCTTATTTCAGACTATTCCAATATTAAAACAAAGGAAAGTATTGGATACGTGGCAGAAAGAATTATCCAAATTTGTATGGGCAGGAAGAAAACCAAGGATTAAAATGAAAATCTTATGTGATGCAAAAGAAAGAGGAGGTCTACAATTACCAAATCTAAGACTGTATTATGATGCCGTCTGTTTAACATGGTTGGAACAGTGGATTAATCTTGAGGATAAGAAGTTATTGGCTTTAGAAGGGCATGACAACAAGTTTGGATGGCACGCATACTTATGGTATGGAAAAGTAAAAATGGACAAATTCTTCAAACACCACTTTATAAGACAATCACTGTTCGAGACTTGGATGAGATATAGAAAATTCTTCTCAGAAGAAAGACCACTTTGGATAGTACCAGCAGAAGTGATTAATCCATATTCAAGAAATCAAGGGTTAGATTGGCTACCTTATAAAAGTCTTTTAAAATTAGAAGGGAAAAATTTTGTGTTAAAAGATAGATTTGATGTGGAATTTGAATATGATTGGTTGAAGTATAGACAGATTCATGACTTATTTAAGACCGATAAAAGAGAACATGGTTTTAGAGAAAATAATATGGAAATTGAAACTGTATGGCTTGAAAAGGGGAAAAAAATGATTTCTAAACTGTACAAGGTTTTATTGAAATGGTATACTGAGGATGAAATTGTAAAAGAGCAAATGATAAAATGGGCGGTAAATGTTAATAACGAGATATTAATGACATCTTGGGAATATTTGTGGAAAAGGTCAATGAAAATTTCAACATGTGTAAATGTTAAAGAGAATTGCTATAAAATGATGTATAGATGGTATATGACGCCTAAAAAAATTGCTATTATAAATGAAAGTATGTCTAACAAATGTTGGAAATGTAAGAAACATGAAGGGTCTTTTTACCATATGTGGTGGACATGCGATAAAGCAGTATGTTATTGGACTAAGATCCACAATGAGATACAAAAAATTCTGAAATGTACTTTTAAGAAAGACCCACAGATGTTATTGCTAGGTCTTAAAATGGAAGAAATAAATGTAGCCAAGAGAACACTATTATGGTACTTGATTACAGCAGCTAGACTGACTTTTGCTCAATGCTGGAAACAAGATAAAGTACCTGAAACATGGGAATGGATTAAAAAGACGTTGTTTATGGCAGAAATGGACAAACTAACAAGAAAGTTAAACAACGAAGAAGATGAAACTTTTTTTGAAGACTGGAAAGACTTTCAAGAATATCTGTTGAAAAATTGGGATATTAAACGTGGTTTGATTTGTTTTGATAGTTATTAAGAAGAAAATGAAAGAGACTTAGTTTTTTGAATTGTTACCGTTAGTAAGAGAATATAAGTTTAGAAGTAATTGTAATAGAATAAGAGAGACATTAATGGGGTTGGAGCAGTGCGGGAAGCCTTGTTTGGGGCGGAGAGGGAGTAAGAAAAATGGATATGTAGTGATATGTTTAAATTGTATGAACATGTGATATATCCAATAAAAAACTGAGATACCAAAAAAAAAAAGATTGCCGGACAGGAAGTAAACAACAGGAAGAGCTATTTACCATAGAGAAATTGCGCCCACCATTTTGAGAAGGTCGAAACGATTTATTCGGATTTTAGCCAAAAGACTTAACAGAAAAAAGTGAAAATAGAGTGGTTTAACTGGGCACAAGAAGAGCTTTAATTTGATGTAAGTTTTGTGATAATTGTAAACAACGGCTTACGATCTTCGGCAACGACAGAGGGTGAACTCTTGGTCCTCCCCGAAAATGGCTGCTAAAGAGGAGAAGAAATTACAGGGCATGATGGAAGCCATGGAAAAACGGGTGATGGATGCTATACAAAAAATGGAAAAAACTCTAGGAAAAGTGGCTGATGAAGTAACTGACCTGAAAAAAGACTTGGCTGGGATTACAAAGGAAATACAGACGTTGAACAAAAGAACAGACGAGGTGGAGGAGAGAGTGAAAGGAGTGGAAACTGGTGTATCTGAGGTTGCTAAAGAAGCATCAAAAGCCAATGTAATGGTGGAGTACAACGGAATGCTTAACCATCTGAGATTTAGGGGAATCCCTGAAGATAAAAATGAGAATATCCATTCAGTCATGGTGGATGCTGTTGCAGATTTTTTAAAACTAGAAGAGGAGAAGGTGGCGGCACATATTGATTTGGTATACAGAGTCAACTCTGCGATTGCACAAAAGAAAAAATTACCCAGAGATGTGATTGTCCAGTTTATATCCAAAAGATTGAAAGAAGACTTGTTTAAGCAACAATTTCAGGAAGATTTCACAATTGACAACAAGAAAAATATGATACTAAAGGAACTACCCAGAACAATTCTTCAGGACAGACGACTTTTCAAAGACTTGACCGACAAACTGAAAACAGAGGGCATTAGATACAGATGGGAAATTCCAAAAGGTGTCAGCTTTACATTTAAACAGAAGAGAGTCACCATCAAGTCAGTAGAGCAAATGACCAAGTTCATTAAAGACAATTTTAAAGACTCTGATAAATAAATACAAAGCCAACATGGAGAGTCAAATTATTTCTTGGAATGTTAACGGACTTAATTCACCCCAAAAAAGAAAAAATATTAGGCTATGGTTGGAAAAACAAAAATGTGATATTGTTTGTTTGCAAGAAACACATATTAAAAAGACTGATGTTAAATTTCTGATTCAAAGTAGATTAGGAGAGGAATTTTACTCCCTCTCCTCACAAAAGAAAAAAGGAGTTGTTACATATGTAAAAAAAGAATTGGAGCCAAAGGAAATTTTTAAAGACAAAGAAGGAAGATTCTTGGCAGTGGAAGTTATGCTCCAGAATAAAAAGACCCTAATTGTAAATCTCTATGCCCCGAATGGAGCCAAGGAAAAATTCTTTCAAGATTTGTGGGAACAATTACAACAGTTAACCTATGAGCAAATGATACTGATGGGTGACTTTAATGGTACTGTTAACAATGCTATTGACAGAAAATCAAAAAAAGGAAACGAAGGTATAGGTTAACTTCCGAAAGTATTTTTTCAAATGGCAAAACATGAGCACCTGGAAGATGCATGGAGAACTAAAAATCCTAAAGACAAAGACTATTCTTTTTACTCATCAAGACATGAGTCTTTCTCAAGAATAGACATGACGTAGATGACCGAGAACTTGATCTTGCAAACACGTAAAATTGAAATATTACCTAGAATTCTTTCTGACCACAGCCCAGTAAAGTGGTCAACATATGTTAAAAGAAAGAAATTTTGATGGGGACTCAATGAGGATTTACTGGACAAACAAAATATTGTGGACAAAATAAGGACGGAAACCAAAACGTATTTTCAACTAAACTTAAATAAAGATGTACAGACGCAAACGGTATGGGAGGCATATAAAGCTGTGATGAGAGGACATCTAATTGCAATCAACAACAATGAAAGAAAACAACAATTCAAAATAGATAAAGAAATTATGGAAAATATCCAAAAGAAAGAAGCAGAACTCAAGAAGAGACCTGGCAAAAAGAAAATTTTGAGAGAGCTGAGGATCCTAAGGGAACAATACGATGCGAGGTTAAATAAAGAAGTATATTGGAATTTGAAAAAATTGCAACAGAAGTCCTTTGAAGGAGCAAATAAACCTGGGAAATATTTGGCATGGCAATTGAAGAAAAGAAGAGAGAACAAAACAATAATTAAACTGAAAGATGGGAATAGAGAAATCATAGACCCAGGAGGGATCCGGAGAGAATTTTATAAATACTATGCTACTCTTTTTCAAGCAAAACAAATGGATCAACAAAAAATTCAAGACTATTTATCAAAAGTAAATTTGACACAACCAAGCTTAGAAATAAAAGCAATGTTAAACGCTGTGATAACTAAAGAAGAAAACAGCAAAGCAATAGGAGAGGCAAAAATCTCCAAAGTTCCAGGACCAGACAGTTTTTCAGCCAAATTCTACAAGAAACTTCAAGAAGACCTGGTACCGGTTCTAGAGATTCTTTTAAATGAAATTAGACAAAGCGGGAAGATTCCAGATTCCTGGAATGAAGCTGCAATCACCTTAATACCGAAAGAAACTCAAGATTTAACTAATGTTAAAAATTATCGACCAATTTCACTTCTGAACAATGATTACAAAATTTATGCAAAAATTTTAGCAGAATGCCTTAAAAGGTATTTGAAAGACACTATTGCCGAAGATCAGGCTGGGTTTTTGCCAGGTAGGCAAATAAAGGACAACATGAGGGTTGTTTTAGACGCAATAGAGTACTATGATAAGCACCCGGAAAAAGAGGTTGGCTTTTTATTTTTAGACGCGGAGAAGGCATTTGATAACTTGAATTGGGAATTTATGTTCAAAGTGATTGAAAAATTGCAGATGGGCGCAGAATGTACAAGAATGATTAAATCAATATACAAAGAACAAAAGGCTACGGTGATTGTAAATGCAGAATCAACAGAAGCTTTCCGGGTCAGAAAAGGGACTAGACAGGGCTGTCCCCTATCGCCATTGTTATTCATCTGGATTTTGGAGATTCTGCTGCAAATGATTAGAGATGATGATAATATAAAAGGTTTGAGTATTAGAGGTTTTTCATACAAATTAAGAGCATTTGCTGATGATATTATGTTTATTGTTGAAGATCCTGTTAATAACATGCCTTTGGTATTTGAAAAAGTAAAAGAGTTTGGTGACCTCGCAGGGTTCTATGTAAATAAAAATAAATCGAAAATATTGTGTAAAAACATGAATGGTACAAAGCAACAAATTTTACAAAATCTGACAGAATGTGAAGTGGTTAAAAAGGTTAAATATCTGGGAGTTGACATTACAATGAAAAATATTGACTTGTTTAAGAATAATTATGAAAAATTGTGGGTTTTGATAAAGCGTGATTTAGAAAAGTGGGAAAAACTTAGATTATCTCTTCTTGGAAGAATTGCCGTTGTCAAAATGAATGTACTGCCCAGGTTGATGTTTTTGTTTCAGACAATACCAATTGTAAAAGATGTGAAAATGTTGGTGAAATGGCAAAGAGAAATTTTTAAATTTATCTGGGCAGGAAAGAAGCCAAGAATTAAAATGAAAATAATGTATGATATCAAAGACAGAGGTGGCTTCCAAGTTCCGAATTTGCGTTTGTATCATGAAGCAGTATGTATGTCTTGGTTAACTGACTGGGTTAATTTGGAAAATAGAAAACTTTTGGCCCTTGAGGGTCACGATTGCAGATTTGGCTGGCATGCCTATCTTTGGTATGGGAAAAATAAAGTAAACTCAATGTTTAAGCATCATTATGTAAGAAGAACAGTGTTTGATGCATGGACCAGATACAAGAACACAGTTCCTGATGAGAGGCCTTTGTGGATTGTTCCTGCTGCAGTTATTCATCCCTTTTCAGAATATAAAGGTAATGATTGGTTGAAATACCAAGAGTTGCTTCAAAAGGAAGGGAAATAACTGCCTTGAGGGCATGTTGGGAGGGGATGTGTCTCAGTGAGAGACCATCTGCTTGGTGTGCAGAAGGTCCTAGGTGCAATCCCCAGCATCTTTAGTTAAAGGATTTGGCAGTAGGTGATATGAAAGACCTCTGTCTAAGACCTGGAGAGCCTTTGTCAGTCTGAGTAGGCAATACTCATTTTAGCAAGCTTGAAAATGTACAGTGCTATTGAAGGCCCTATTCCTTATGAAGAATAAAAATGCATTATCTACTGATTGCAGCAGGTCTTATTTATATTTGATACCATAGACATAGATTTCTATTCAAAATAGCATTTTTACACGGTTCTAAATATAAATTGCCAGTCCTCAGATTAAAATTATTTGGCCATAATACAAAGGGATATATCTCTGTTGTATTGGAGAACCAGGTTTGATTCCTCATTCATAAGAACATAAGAACATAAGAACATAAGAGAAGCCAATGTTGAATCAGGCCAATGGCCCATCTAGTCCAACACTGTCACACAGCGGCCAAAATATACCAGGTGCCATCAGGACGTCCAGCAGTGGGGCCAGGGCACCAGAAGCCCTCCCACTGCTGCCCCCTCCAGCACCAAGAATAGAGTGCATCACCTGCCCCAGACTGAGAGTTCTCATTCTATACCCTGTGGCTAATAGCCACTGGTGGACTTCTGCTCCATATGTTTATCTAATTTCCTCTTGAAACTGTCCATGCTTGCAGCTGCCACGACCTCCTGTGGCAGTGAATTCCATATGTTAATCACTCTTTGGGTGAAGAAGTATTTCCTTTTATCTGTTCTAACCCGACTGCTCAGCAATTTCATAGAGTGCCCACGAGTTCTTGTATTGTGAGAAAGGGAGAAAAGTACCTCTTTCTCAACCTGCTCAATCCCATTGATAATCTTATAAACCTCGATCATGTCACCCCTCAGCCGTCGTTTCTCCAAGCTAAAGAGCCCCAAGCATTTTAACCTTTCTTCATAGGGAAGGTGTTCCAACCCTTTTATCATTCTAGTTGCCCTTCTCTGCACTTTTTCCAATGCTATAATATCCTTTTTGAGATGTGGTGACCAGAACTGTACACAGTATTCCAAATGAGGTCGCATCAATGATTTATACAGGGGCATGATGATACTGGCTGATTTGTTATCAATTCCCTTCCTAATAATCCCCAGCATAGCGTTGGCCTTCTTTATTGCAGCTACACATTGTGTAGACATTTTCAGCGAGTTATCCACTACGACTCCAAGATCTCTCTCTTGGTCAGTCTCTGCCAGATCAGACCCCATCAACGTGTATTTATATTTAGGATTTTTGGCTCCAATGTGCATCACTTTGCACTTGGCCACATTGAACCCCATTTGCCACGTTGACGCCCACTCACCCATCCTCAACAGATCCCTTTGGAGTGCCTCACAATCCTCCCTGGTTTTCACCACCCTGAACAACTTCGTGTCATCTGCAAATTTAGCCACATCACATCACCCAATTCCAAATCATTAATAAACAAGTTAAAAAGCATGGGACCGAGTACTGATCCCTGTGGTACCCCACTGCTTACCACCCTCCACTGAGAAAGTTTCCCATTTATACTCACTCTCTGTTTCCTATTTATAAGCCAGTTTTTGATCCACAAGAGGACTTGTCCTTTTATCCCATGACTATTGAGCTTACTTAGGAGCCTTTGATGAGGAACTGTATCAAAAGCTTTCCGGAAGTCAAGGTAAATAATATCTATTGGGTCCCCCTTGTCCACATGTTTGTTCACTCCCTCAAAAAACACTAACAGGTTAGTGAGACAAGATCTTCCCTTACAGAACCCATGCTGAGTCTGCCTCAATAGTTTTTGTTCCTCCACATGAGGCCAGCTGGGTGACCTTGGGTCAGTCACAGTACTCTTGGAGCCATTCTCTCAGAGCTCTCTCAGCCCCACCTACCTCATGGGGTGTCTGTTGTGGGGAGAGGATGGGAAGGAGATTGTGAACTGCTCTGAGACTCTGAGTGAAGAGCAGGGTATAAATCCAGTCTTCTCCTCCTCCTCCTCCTCTGGAATATTATAGAAGCCTTTAATGGTATCAAAGTGTAAACTACAAATAAAAACAGAACTTTGAGGTGGGAGAGTGCAGACAATGAGAACAGCTACTTGAAACTGGGTAGCTCAATTGAGCACTGAGCGTGTGGGGGCAAAATCAAGTGTAATCTGAATGGAAAACAACTGAACTTCCAAGTGTTTCCTTCTGTGAAGGAATCCTTGTCAGCGACCTGTGAGCTTGACAGTGTTAATGCACCTTGAGTTGGCAAACTGGCTTAGGTAGAATCTGCATTTGCATTTTTAAATCAGTTTAGTGCTGCTGTGATGCTGTGAAGCATAGAGAAAGACAGCATCACAACAGCATGAAACTGATTTAAAATGCAAATGCAGATTTGACCTTAGTCTTTGTCATGTGTTAGGATTCACAAGTATCCATTGCAGTACATCATTAGTATCTTCTGTTTTCTGTTTTAGCAGGGTTAACGTGTGACTTCCAGCCTGATGCTGTGATCTGGGAATTGGATAGCCAGCATGCCCTTAGGTGTCATTGGTCTGGTCCTAATGAGCATTCTACACAGATTTAATAGTGTGTTTGTCTTAGGAGGGGAGGTCCAGTGAGTTGCCAGGGCCTGGAAGAGTGGCGTTGGTTATGACGCAGTCTGTGGACGGTGCCAGCTGGAATGTGGTGGCACAGCCACAGCAACATGAAATGAGGCAGGTGGCTTCCAGGTAGGTTCCAGTGGGGGCGAGGGTTAAGCAAGACCCATCGCATATTGGAGGACCAGCAAGGCCTTGGGGCCAGACGACTGCCAAAGGATCCCCAGCCACAACACAAACATGGGCTGCAGTATGTAATGGTATGAGAATATGGTCAGAGCCCCAGATAGGGGAGTGCCCTATCACCCCCTCAGCCAAGGGTGGTTCAGTGGAAGTGGGGAACACTCCAGCCCCTGAGGGATATATAAGCAGCTCCCATGAACGCCCCCCCCCCTTTTGCAGACAGGCATTGCTCTTGGGGGAGCAGCTTTCAGCTGGGTCCTGGAATACAGTAAAGGGAGTATGTGAATGTGTCTACGCTGTTATGTTGGGCACTGGAAAGTTAGAACAAGGAGGCCTTGGGAGTGAGTGTCATAAGATAATCAGAAAGAATTTGGATGGATAGAACAGGGGCTGACAGGTATCTGGGTTCTTATCTGATGCAGGTGTGGTAGTCTGGCCCAGCCTTGCAGGGTGCTACCTTTCATTCAGTACTGGACATAATATACCAAGGATTTTGAATTTTTGGCTGACATGGCATGGTTCCAATATGGTTGTCTGTAGTGCAAGCATAGGCTGGTTACCCCATTGAATGGGACGCCAGGTAGGAATTTTTTGCCTCTTCTCTGATTGGCGGTTGAGAGGGGATGTTTTTTGCCTACTCTGCACTGCGGCTAGTGCATTGAGGAATTAGCTTGGGATGGTGCCATTTGATAGATTTGTCACTTTATTCACGGCAGAATTATGTCTTAGATAAAGTTCATGTAGCTCAGTAAACACCAATCAGCAACCCCATGGGGGTATAGCGGTCTGACAGGATTGGCCATGTGGCCAGGGATGACAATTACAGACTGCCTTTGGGGATGGCCACGACAGGTCCTCCACGTAGGCCGTGTGATTGTGTTGGAGGAATCCTCAAGGTGCATCCCAATTGCTAGGCCAGTCTGGGGGCAAGTGACTTGCAGTTGGCTCCAACCAGGGGTCTTGGTGTCTTGCCCTTTGTATGGTAAAGATGGGACCATGGTAACCCCAGGCCTTGACCATGCCGCTGTTCACTGTTTGCCCTTGCCATTACTTTCATTTATGTTAAATAAAATGGCCTTAGTTTTACCCAACCTTGGTTGTCTGACTCTTTCTTCCGTCGGGGGGGGGGGATGTGATTTCTTCCTTACAAAGACCTTCTTTATTTTTGTTCTTGTTTCCAGGATACCACAGAGTCAGATAAAACAGGATTTGCAATGCTGAACTATGCTGTAGCTCTGTTTTCCAGAATTTCACTTAGTTTACTATAATACTCCAGTCCCTAATAATCCTTCCAATTCAGTCCTGTTCACTTATTAAGCCTCAGTTGGGAATACTATTGCACCATCCAGGGAGAGGAACCTAAGATGGCACCTACGCTGTAAACATGTCAGATGCAAGCCAGAGACAATTAAATTGAAATCCTATTAAGTTAATAGAACTAGCTTCTATAGAACTGTGCTTACAGTCAAGCACCCTCCATGCAAAGAACATCAGGCTGTCCTTGGAGGAACTGAGCATTCTAGGATTAATCTCCCAGCTGATGTGTTGAAGTAATGTTTATATAAAGGAAGCTGGATAATGCCCAGTACACCGCTGTTCCATATCATTATGCTGGACAGACAACTCCGCAGACATTAAGGGGGAAAATTTTTCTCTATAGTCAAAGAAAGAATGAGCAGTATGTACACAGAGCTCTTGAACACAAAGCTCTGAACACCATCAGCAGGCAGTATTCTTTTGTGTTTGGCACATGAAGAAACAAGGATCTCTCTGAGAAAAACATAATAGACAAAGATGGTACCTTTGAATCAGAATAGATCAACTTTTGTTTAAAGAACTTAATATTTTTTCATCAGTTATTCAAATTAAAACAGCTCAAAGCAAAAAGGGGGGGATCCTCAATGGGTATAAGAACTAGATTTTAAAAAGAATTAAGAACTGAATGCTGCATTCCATATCACACCCCAAATTTAGGATTGCCAGCTCTGGGTTGGGAAATACCTGGAGATTTTTGGGGTAGAGCCTGAGGAGGGCAGGGACTTCAGTAGTTGCAATGCCATAAAGTCCACCTTCTAAAGCAGCCATTTTCTCCAGGTGAAAAGATCTCTTTTGCCTGGCGATCAGTTGTAATCCCAGGAGATCTCCACCCACCACCTGGAGGTTGGGGGGAATGAACTCACCAAAGAAAACCACTATTCTATAACACACTTGGTTATACTTCTTATAATATTTATAACGCAAATTTCTTATTCTAGACAACATTTATTCTTATATAGAGTACATTTCACAAATATAGGTAAAGCCAGTAGATAATGGTATAAGTACAATACAAAATCTTGATGCAAATATTCTTGACACTGTTTTGACTACGTTCATAACATTTCTCTTTAAGGTGTCTTAACGGAGCCATGAAGTAGAAAAAAGGACTGAAAAGTCTCTGTTTTTTCAGGATCCTAAACAACATTTATCACTCCTTCGTTTGAAAACATGTGGATCCAAGGAATGCAAGAGATAAAGAGAACACACTTTCCTAGGATTAAAAAGCAGTTTCAACTCTATCTCTCTGTTGGTGTTCGTCACCAATCTCTTGATGGAGCTGTTTTAAAAAACATAATGTGTTTTATGTGAACAGGAAATTCTAGGAACATAGTCAAAACAATGTCAAAAATATTTGCATCAAGATATATAGAAGCCTTACATATTGGCACTTTTCAGCTCTCCCATTGGCTCTGCTATGCGCTCAGTCAGCCTTTGGCCCATCAACCACCACTCAAGAGTACTCACATGCCATTGGCTGTGTGCTGGGTCCACTCCTCTCCCCTGCCCACTGCCAGCCTGGCCACTTCCCTGACAGAATAAACTGCCAAAACAACTGTCTCTCCTGATGAAGATGCTTCTCCTGCTTGGCTCCTGTGGGGCTAACTTTTCCCTCAGTGGTTGTTGCTAGGCAACCAAGTTTGGTTCTGTCAGTAAAAAGGCAAAGGCAGGAGGTTCTTTCCAGATCTACTTTGGCCTTTGTGGGGAACTCATTGGGGCCAGACCTGACTAGGGTTGCCAGTTCCAGGTTGGGAAATTCCTGGAGATTTTGTGGTGGAGTCTACAGACGCCAGACTTTGAGGAAGGGAGAGGCCTCAGCCGTTATTTTCTCCTGGGGAACCATTGCTGCCAATCTCCAGGTGAGGGCTGGAGATCACTCAGAATTAAAACTGCTCTCCAGATGGCAGAGATCAATTCCCCTGGAAAAAATGACTGCTTTGTAGGGTGGATTCTGTGGCATTATACTCTGCTGAGGTCACTTCCCTCCTGCTTGGGTCCCCACTGCAGAGGAGAAAGACTGCAGTTTTCCTAGGTAGAGGCTGCAGGTGGGGGGATGGAAAGCTGAAGTCAGAGGGGGAGATAATGGTACATTGATGGTTAGGTGGAAAGGAGATAGAGCTGCCAACTCCAGGTTGGGAAATTCCTGGAGATTTGAGGGGTGGAACCTGGAGAGGGTGGGGTTTGAGGAAGGGTGGGTCCTCAGACAGGTGCAATGCCATAGACTCCACTCTCCAAGCCAGCCATTTCCTCCTAGGGAACCATTGTTCCCAGGCTCCAGGTGAGGGCTGGCAATCACTTAGAATTACAACTTCTCTTCACTTGGCAAAGATCAGTTCCCTTGCTGAAAAAAATGGTGGACTTTGTGTCATTATACCCTACTGAGGTCACCACAGCAAATTGAATACTGTTTACAGTTCTGGTCACTGTACCTCAAAAGGATATTATAGCTTTGGAAAAGGTGCAGAAAGGGGCAACTGAAATAATTAAGGAGATGGAACACCTTCCCTGTGAAGAAAGGTTAAAGTAGTTATGGGTTTTTACTTTGGAGAAACAATGATTGAGGGGTAACATAATAAAGGTTTACAAAATTATGCATGTGATAGAGAAGGTCAAGAAAGAAGTACTTTTCTCCCTTTCGCATAATACAAGAACTTGTGGGCACTCGATGAAATTAATGAGCAGTAGGTTTAGAACAGATATAAGGAAGTACTTCTTCTTGCAAAAAGTTATTAAAATGTGGCATTCCCTGCCACAAGAAATGATGGTGGCTACAAGCATAGACAGCCTCAAGAGGGGATTGGAGAAACATACAGAGCAGAGCTCCGTCAGTGGCTATTACCTACAAGATATAGATGGAACACTGAGTTTGGGGCAGTGATGCTCTGTATTCTTGGTGCTTGTGGACCAACAGTGGGAGGGCTGCTGGAGTTCTAGCCATGGTTTCAGCCACTGTGTGACACAGTATTGGACTGGATGGGCCATTAGCTTCTCTTATGTTCTCTTACATTCTTATTGTGAACCAGGTAGCAAGTCTGCTAGACTTTGTAACCAGTGTCATTCAGTAGTTAAGAGTGTCAGACTAGGCTAGGGAAAGACTGGTCAGCCATGAAGCTCATGGTTATGGCCCTGGAGTAGTTACAGCTTCATCTTGCTCCGTACATTGTTGTGAAGATAAAATGGAAAAAAAACCAAGAGCCAAGTACACCTCCCTGAGCTTCCTGGAGAAAGGACAGAAGAAAAATATTATGGATTCATTGACTTTAGAGCAGCATGCTCATAGCCTGCAGAACATTTTTGGTAGCAGTAATATATTGCAGTTAGTGCAAAACAACATTTGTTCCTAAGCATTTTCTTCTTCTTTTTTCTTTTTGAAATGTAGGACTATTCCACACAAGTATTTTGTTTTGCCCTGGTGTGGCAGAGATTAATGATTAATGGCACACCGGTCTTAATCTCTTTACATTCTGCCTCTGTTGGTAATCAGTAACTGGGTACACTGATTCTGACCTTTGCTCGTCTCAATGCAAGCATCTTCGACGCCAGGAGTAGAATAACATTATCACTGTTAATTATGCTGTGCAAACATCCCAGGCATTCTGTTTGAGCATGTGGTCTCCCTTTGTGTGATGCAAGGGGCAGCCCCCTCTGATGCTGAGAACTGAGTGTTTAAAATAAAGCTGCTGGCTGTCTCCAGGGCAGGCTGATGCTTTTCACTCCTCAGACCATGTCTGGTGTGGTTCCTTCATGTGGCGCCCAAACAGGGACACATTTTTTTTTTAACTTTTTATTTGCATCATAAATTATTATTACATTGCAATACAATACAATTCCAGTTCTCTTATGATACATTTCCCCCCTTTTTTGTCCCACCCCCCACAAGGTGACCATCATATACCTACAAATTTAAATTTTTAACCATGAGCACATTTTTTCCATTGGCTTCTCCATTATTTACCCATTGAAAGTATACAGACCATTTCTTTTTTATCTCCTTCATCTTTCCATCCCATGCCTTATCTTGTTTCATACATTCCAATATATCCGACTGAATATATTCATATAGATACTCGTTCCATCTATCTAAAGACCATTTTAAGTTCTCCTTCCAACCATATGCAATCACAGCATGCGCAGCTAATAACATTGCTTTGAAAATACCCTGATTTTGTCTCTCGATGTTATTGTTTCCCAGTACGCCCATAAATAATAAATCCCCATCTATTTTATGATCCACCTTACATAGCCCTACTATCTTCCCCTGTACCTTTCCCCAAAAATCTATAACCTTTGGGCATTCCCACCATAGGTGAGAGTACCAGCCTTCTTTTGCATTGCAGTGCCAGCAGTTAGGTTTCATACCTTTAATCATATATGCCAGTTGGGCAGGGGTTCTATACCACTTCAAAATTATCTTCTTTTCAAGCTCTCTGTACTTTTCTAATTTGATTTTCTTCAAATTCACCATTAATTTATTGACATCGTCAGAAGTTATTTGTTTTTCTTTATTCCATTTGTTTTTTAAGGTTCTTAGTATAAACTCCTTATCTTTCACCAATTCAAGGTAAATTTTTCCTGCCAATCCTTTCCTTATTTCATCCACATATAATACATTTTCTAAGTTGTTGTCTTCCCTTTTTATGGCTTCTATATACTTATCTTGTTTAATTAAATGGGATAGTCCCCTTAAGTGTAGCCAATAACTTTTCCCCATTTTTTGGCTCAGCTCCTGAAGTGGTAGGAAATTCCCTTGTGAATTGTACATATCCTTGACTCTAATTATGCCTTCCTCCTTAAGGGCTTCCCGAAATTTTGGATTCATCTCCTTCTCCCAAATATATTTAAGTGGGGTCCACTTTGAAGTCTGAGGCAGCAAAGTCGACCTCCACCTCTTCCAAACCGTCAAAGCTGTTTTCCTTGGGCCTGTTGCTTTTCCTATCTCCTTTTGCAAATCTCTAGTGTAGATTCCATTGCTGCCTACCCCCTTATTGATTGCTGATTCAAATCTTACCCATTTATCATCCGTCCTCCATTCTAACTCCATTAATGCCTTCAACTGGAATGCGTCATAATAAGCTGGTAAGTATGGTAGCCCCCATCCTAAATCATCTTGGGGCATATATACCAATTTTTTTGATATTCTTGCTTTTTTCCTACCAAACACCCAGCTTTTAATACTTTCATCCCATTTCCCTATAACTTTCTGATCAATTTCTATTGGAAGCACCTGGAATAAGTATAGCATCTTTGGTATTAGAAACATTTTTGCTGCTCTAATTTTCCCCAAAATGCTCAGATGTTTATTCTTCCATTCCTTCATTTTCTTTATTATCTTTGACCAAGTCTTACTATAATTGATTTTCTGTAACCTCTCTATATGTTTGTCAAGGTATACTCCCAAATACTTAATTTTACTAACGTCTGATTTCATCCCCATTAAGGCTAATATCTCTCTTTTAGTATCCTTATCTACATTAAGAAACATTATTTCCGATTTCTTAATATTAACGCCAAGCCCTGAAATTAGTTTGAAATCCTCTAGAATAACTAGCAGTTCTCTTATTGCCTGCAATGGGTTAGTTAGTGTCAGTAAAATATCATCCGCAAAAAGATTTAGTTTAAGTTCTTCCTTAGCTATTTGAAATCCCTGAATTCTGCCACTATTTCGAATCCTATCTGCTAAAGGTTCCATTGCTAGTGCAAATAGCATGGGGGATAGTGGGCAGCCTTGCTTTACTCCTCTCTGAATTAAAATTTCTCTGGTATGCCCTCCATTTATCCTAATAACTGCTTTACCGCTCCTATAGATTTCCCTTATTGCACTTAAGTATGGTCCACTAAATTCAAATTTTTCCAAAACCTGCATTAGGTAATTATGATTTAAGGTATCAAATGCCTTGTATACATCTAATTTTAATAAAGTTACATTTTTCTTATTTTTGCAAGACAGGGTATTTAATATATTTCTTAGAAGATGGGCTATAGATCTATTTTTAACGAAGCCATATTGATCCTCCTTGACTAATTTCGGCAGAATATTTTCCAGTCTATTGGCTAACACTTTTGCGAAGATTTTATAATCTTGGTTCATTAAACTAATTGGTCTATACGAATTTACATCTAAAGGATCTCTCTGGGGTTTTAGTATTGGCATTATTTCCGCTTTCTTCCATGAATCTGGCATTTTACCCCCTTTTAACATATAATTAAATACAATTTGCATTTCTGGAATCAGCAGGTCCGCCATTTCCTTATAGTATTCCGCCGTAAATCCGTCCAGCCCAGGTGATTTCCTATTTTTTAAGCCCTTTATTACTTCTGCTATTTCCTGCCTTGTAATTTCTTTATTTAAGTTTTCACTTTGTTCTTTCGTTAGTTTCTTATCCAATTGTTCATCAAATTTTTGATTTTCCCCAGATTTAAATAGTTGTTGATAAAATTTAGCAAATTCCTCTCTTATGTAATTATTTTTAAAAAGCTTTCCCCCCCCATCTCCCTTAATACATCCTATTGTTTGCTTTTCCTTCCTTGCCTTTAGATAATTGGCCATTCTTTTCGTTGTATTGATATTAATTCTTTGATATTCGTTTTTCACTAGTATTTCTTTTTTCCATAAAGATAGGGAATCTAAATTCTCTAACTCTTTTTTTAGTTTTTTTTAAATTTCTTGAGTCTTGCTACTATAGTTTTCCTGAAGTTCCTTTTGTTTTTTTCGAATTTCAGTTACTTTCCTATTTCTTTCTTTATTGTTTTCCCTATTAATTCTAATTTCTTTAGCTATATAGGCTCCCCTTATAACTGCTTTAGCCGCATCCCAAACCACTTCTTTCGTAGCTGAATCCCTATTCTCTCTAAAGTACATTTCTATATCTTTTCTTAAGTCCATCCGATCTTTTTCTGTTAATGGCATATTAGCCTTAAATTTCCAGATATTTTCTTTCTGTTCTTCACTTAATTTAAATTGTGCTATCAGAGGGGCATGGTCCGAAATCCATATAGGCTCAGTTTCTGTTTTCACCACCTCCATCTCGCTTGTTTCCTTTATTAAAATGTAATCTATGTATGAAAAGGTTTAAATCTATTTGAAAAGTATGTAGGTTGTGGGGTTTTCCCCCCATAAGTAAATACATCCTTCAATTTCCACTTTTTAAGCTTTAAAGTTTTACTTTTCTTAAGATCATAATTAACATCTCCTGCCACAATCAACTCCCCCTCATAAAAATTCTGTAACCTTTGAAATAGCTTATTTAAGAATCTTAGTTGCCCTGTGTTTGGTGCATATATAGAAGCTATTGTAAATATCTTGTTATGCAACTTAAATTTCATAACAACATATCTTCCTTCTGAGTCAGATATTTGATCTAATATTTCCATTTTTAAATCAGAACGTGTAAGGATCGCTACTCCTCTTGCCTTCTTAGTTCCTCTTGCTTCCCCCTTTACTTCCCATAATGGTGAATTTAGCAAAGGCTTTTTATCTTTTTTGCCTTTATGGGTTTCCTGGAGGCATACTATATTTATCCCCTGTTTGTTAATCATCTTTTTTAATCTGTACCTCTTTAACTCTGAAGCCATTTATGTTCAAAGAAAGTAAATTAATTGACTCAACCATTTTCATTTGAAAATTTCATATATGTGTGCTCATTTCCATCCTTTTTTACTCTGGTGGTCACCCCCATCCCCTTCCCCTCTTCCCGAAGAGCTTCCCTTGATGGGAATACAATTGGCATATGCCACCTGACCTCTTCGTCACTTGGTTGAGGAGTGCATTCCCATCTCTTCCTCCCTTAATGCCAAGGTTATTTTCATTTCAATGTTCCAATATAAGCCATCTTCCTTAATTCCTAATATATTATATTTAAATAACATCAAACATAAACTGAATTCAGTTCTATAGTTCTACACAACTCCTTATTATACAATGCCAGATGTAACCTAAGAGCCACTAGTGTCTTTTCTCAGTCGCTTTGCCTTGCCTTGCAGTGCCTGACTCGACTCTCCTTCTTCTTCACTGCTGGTTGGAGTATTATTGAGGCTTTCCTGCAGATCACGTTCTTGGTCCTCCAAGTTTTCTGGGTCTAATGATGCCGTACTGATTCCCAGTCTCTCCAGCATTCTTCTTGCCTCTTCTGGTTTTTTTGCATGCAGCAGTTTACCTTCTCTGAACACCAAAATTACCGCTGGGTATCCCCATGTGAACAGTATTCCATTATCAAAAAGCCTCTGAGTGTAAGGTTTTAATATTGCTCTTTGCTGCAACGTTTCTGGAGAAAGGTCCTGCCTTATGATCACTTTAGATCCATTGAATTGCAAGTTCTTCTGTGCTTTTAGGGTTTTATAAATATCATCCCTTATTTTTTCTCTTGCAAATGCCATAATAACGTCTCTTGGCTTTGCTCCCGGCCCTGGCCTTGGTCGCAGGGCTCTGTGTGCTCTCTCAATTCCCTCTGGCTCAATTTTAACTCCACAGTGTTGAAACCACTCAACAAGCTTTCCTTCAAGGTCTTTCTGTGCGATATCTTCAGGAATGCCTGATAGGCGAATGTTTCTTCTCCTTTGACGGTCGTTTACAGAAGCTAATCTGTTAGTCAGTTCCTTAATTTTAGCCTCATTAGCTTCGACTTTTTGAACTGCCTTATCAGCCGTAATTTTTATGCTCTTAATTTCTGAGGCCATTTGTCTCAAGTCTTTCTGAAGAGCTTTAATATCACCCCTAACATTCTGTTCGAACGTGGTAATGAGTTGAGTTAAGTCCTTCAATTCTTTTTTGGTCGCCATTATCAATGCCTCTCCCTTCTCTGTCTTTCACCAGGCTCGCTTCTAGGGAGTACAAAGGTAACAGATGTCTCTCACCTCAGAAATTTGCTCGGAGCCAATCCTTTCTGGTTCTCCTCCACCTTCACAGATGTTTCAGGGTGTTTATCAAAGTTTATCTTTCTTTTTGGCGGCTTAATAGTAAACTTCTCCGGGAGCGTCTTAATCGAGTTGACGCATGCACAGGTCCCCCCCAAACAGGGACACATAAGAAACAGGGACCCATAAGGAACAGGGACCCTAAGGAACAGGGACCCTAAGGAACACACCATGGCTCACCAGCACCTGGAATAGGCCTCTTGAGTGCACTCCCTTTGTCGCATCCGCCGCGGCCCCTTCACTGGTGAGTATGGGCGGTGATCTAACACTCCCTCAGAGAAAACATGCAGAAGAACTTCATTACTTAATTCAGAGATCCAGCGGGTCCTCATCTCTGAGGCAAGTTAAGGGTTTGTTAGGAGAAATCCACAGGCAATGTCCCTCCTACCCAGAAGAGGGGTCCTTGAGACTCCGGGATTGGGAAAAAGTGGGGAAGGTTTTACACTGTCCCCCAAGAGCTCCCGCAGAGCTGCTTCATGTCTGGCATCACTGTCGACATGCTGTTGAAATTTTTGCACCCACTCAGCTGAGGACACGGTTAACAGAGTGTCCTCCTCCCTCCTATTCAGTCTGTCAGCTAGCCACCCCGAAACCCCCTTCTTCTTCTCCCACGGCTCCAACCTTGTCAGAGTCTGGGACCAGTAGGTCCGAGGATTCCTTGGCACCTTCTGTTTAACCCCGCACCAACTGTCTCAGATTCCTGGTCAGGTTGTCCGAGAAGTCCTAGAAACTAAATTACAGGAGGGGGATGGGGATCTTGAAGAATTAACAGAAATGCTAAGTGTCTTCCCAGTACATTTTACAGGACAACAGGATGCACAGGGTAATCAGATTGTTGAATATAAACCCTTGTCTTGTATCCTTTTAACGGAACTCCGTAAAGGAATCTGGGATACAGGTATTCAAAGTTCTTATGTACAGGGTCTTTTAGCAGCCACTATGAGAAATCATACCTTGGTACCTGAGGACTGGAGAACCACCATTCACATGCTGTTAACCCCTGCGCAATATGTAGTCTGGGATAGTGAGATTCGTCAGCAGTGTGCTACTTGAGGCGCCAATTCAGGGGGCGCATATACAGCAGAGCAACTTTATGGCTATGGACAATTTGAGCAGGCTATTCAACAGGTTGTTTTGCTGGTGGCAACATTAGCAGTCTCTTCAGAATGTGCCTACCGGGCCCTTCAGCGAGTTCCCCCTACCAGGGCTCTGTTGGCATATTGTAACATATAGCCAGCAAGATGACAGCTCCAAATGCTCCAGATGATGTAAATAGATCAGTCTAATCTATTTTGACAGGTACTGTGTCATATGATCTAGGTTGCATCAGCTAAGTCACTGTGAGTCAGCACATAGGTGATTGGCTGGCCACAATATATATTGACAGAGTGTGGATTGCACTTCATCACTCTGATGTTGGAATATACTGGCGAAGCACTTTGTTGTACAGGAGAAGATTTTGATTCACACAAGTGCTTGTTTGGACTGTGTAAATACTGTAAAATAAACCACTGTAAGTATTTGAGCACTACTTTACTGAGTCACTGGTATTCTTCTTCTTCTGCGTTTTCCCGCTCTGCCAACAGGGTTATGGGCCCAGCCTGATGCCCTCTTTATGCCCTGAATGACTTCAGTGTGCTCTACAGTTGGTTTTGCCTGAGCAGTGCTGTGAAGTTTTGCCTGAAAGGCTTGATAGGCTTGGAACACAGCAATAGCAGCTGAATGTCTGCTGACGAGGCAGAGGTAGCATCGCAGTCCAAGAACAGCAGCTTATCTTTCTCTGACTCAGAGGACCTGGAGGAGTTGGAGGACGCTGTCCAGCAGTTTCCACAGAGTGATCCTTGTGAGTACATCATGGCTTTTTCTCCTTCAGCCGTGCTTGTGGATAAGCTGACTTATCAGAACTATTCTGTTTGGTCATCGCGCATGAAGCATTTTCTAATAAGGGAAGGGTTGTGGACTTATGTCTCAGACCTTCCAGCAGCTCCAACAGCTGATGACACTGCTAAAATAGAGAAAGCACTTGCTGCTATAGTGCTGAGTGTCTCAGATGAGCAGTTGGTGTATGTTTCGACCAAATTGATGGCCAAGGATGCTTGAAACAGCCTGGCTTTGGTGTATGCACAGAAATCTTTGAGCTCCATAATGTCTTTGATGAGGAGACTGTACAGAACTGTTATGTTGGAGTGTCAGGGAGCATTTGAACACATTAACAGAATGCTTCCAGCAGCTTGCTGAGCGCAGTAAGCAGATATCTGATGAAGATAAGATATATATCATTCTCTGTTCTCTCCCCAGGAAATATGACCCCCTGATCTCAGCTCTAGAAAATATGAAGCCGGCAGAGTTAACCCTTGACCTAGTTTGTGGTCATCTCATTCAAGAAGAAAAGTGGAGGCAGTGTGAGCAGCTAACAGCTTCTTCTGGGCATGCTGCCAACTGTTCTGGGAGTCGTTCCAGCAAAGCCAGGTGCAGGCTTGATGTGCAGGAGAGTTCCAGCGTACTCAAGTGTGAGCAGAAAGCAAGCCAGCCTTCGTTTTCTTTGAAAATGTGTCGTTGTTTCCGGTGTGGGTCGTTGGACCACATTCAAAGATTTTGCCCTCGGAAGAGTTCGTCAGCCACCAACATACTTAAGGAATCTACAGGGACTAAGCCTAAAAATGTGGCTAGACAGCAGGTGACGCTGGTAAATGCTAGTGAAGCTTCTGCACTGCAGACATGGGTTCTCGATTCAGGAGCCAGTCGACATTTTTTGTGGGACAAAAGGCTGTTGTTTGACTTACAGCCAGCTGAAATGCTGCATGTAAGTTTGGCTAACGGTGCTCCCGCCCCAGTTGATGGCCAGGGCAGCTTATTCTTCACAAGCCTTAATTACACCTTTCACAATGTCCTGTGTGTTCCCAGCTTGGAGCATAATTTATTGAGTGTGTGTGCTTTAACAAAATGTGGATTCACTGTGCTTTTTGATAAGCAGGTATGCAACATATTGAAAGGAAACAAGGTGCTTGCTACAGCCAAAGTACAGAATGGTGTGTATGTCATTGAAAATGGGGTTGAGCAAGCCCAATCTGTGCTAAACAATAATGCCTTACATGATGAATGTGCTCATTTGTTTCATAGGCGTCTAGGCCATGTGTCCTTTGGTACTCTCAGTAAAACCTTTGGGTGTCTAGGTATGGAAGATGTGAAGAAATGTAACACATACCTGGATTGTAATATATGCAAACAGAGCAAGTCTCAAACATATCCCTTGGCAAGTGCAAGCAACAGGGTAACACAGAGATCTTTGGCTCTTGTTCATGCCGATGTTCTTGGGCCTTTTCCAAGTAGTTTTTCGGGCAAGAAATATGGGCTATTGATTGTTGACGATTATTCAAGATTTAGCTGGTTTCTCCCCATGGAGAAAAAGTCTGAGGTTTATGAAGCAATCAAACAATGGGCCAAATGTGTACAAAAGCAATTGGGTCAGGAAATTGCCTCTTTCCAAACTGATTTTGGGGGAGAATTTGTTTCTCATCAATTAAAGAAATGGTTTCTTGATGAAGGTATACAACACAGAGTGGCTAATGTAGCCTGTTCTGGGGAAAATGGAGTAGCAGAAAGAGCAGGTGTTCTACAAACCATCATGCACTCCATGCTTTGTGACTCAGGTTTGCCCAAGTCTTTCTGGTCTGAGTGTTTGAGATGTGCTGTCTATAATGTAAACAGGGTTTGGTGCAAATCCGTTGGAGACATTCCTTTTCAGTTGTTATATGGAAAGGATCCTTCATTAAAACATCTCAGAGTGTTTGGTACCAAGGCATGGGTGAATATACCTTTAAAACAAAGGCGCAAGGCATGCCCACATGCACGTAAACTCACTTTCATTGGGTACTAGACTGGAATGAAAGCATACAGATTTGTAGACTCTAACAATATGCTGGCGTTTAGTAGGTCTGCAAAGTTCTGTGAACATGCAAATTGGTCACATATACATGCTAACGAGACTCCTGAACAAATTGTCTTGCCAGTGTCTGAAAACACAGTGTCTGAGCAAGAAATTAAGGATGAAGTTGTTTCTCCTCAAAGGCAGGTCACTGATTCCTCACACAGTGCACCACTGCTACCTAGAGTCTCTAGCAGGTCAACCAAGGGAATCCCTCCGCAGAGGTATGGCATTAATTATGTGAATGTAAAGGTTCCGTGCTCCTATTCTGATGTTTTGTCCTTAGAGGAACCTCAAAGGAGTGAATGGGTGAGTGCCATGGAGGCGGAGTACAATTCCCTGAAATCTCATGATGTGTTTTCACCGGTGGAATTGCCTGAACACAAAAAGGCAATTGGTTGTCGGTGGTTATTCAAACTGAAGCAAAGGCCAAATGGCGGTTTACAGTACAAGGCTCGCCTAGTGGCTAAAGGGTATGTACACCAAGAAGGGCTCAATTACGATGAAACATTCTCAAGTACAGTACGCAGTGAAACTATTAGGGTAGCACTTGCATTAGCGTCTGTGAAAAAGATGCAAGTGAACCATTTTGACTTTGAAACTGCCTACTTGAATGCCCCAATTAAAGAAGATCTCTATATGCAGCAGATACCTGTGTTTTGCACAGGGAATGAAAACACTGTGCTGGAATTAAATAAAGCTTTGTATGGTGTGAAGGTTATCTAGAATGGTTTCACCAGCTGTTAATAGATTACAAGGTACAGAGCAAGCTTCCAATTACGGTTCACTGTGATAGCAGTGCGGCTAAACAATTAGCCAACAACCAGGGAGTGAGAACCAGAAGCAAACATATTTTGATCAGGTATCAAAATGTAAAATTAACTGTAAGTGATGGGTTCATATGTATAGAGGGATGTATGTCTAAAGACAATGTTGCTGACGTTTTTACAAAGTGTTTGGATATAACAAGGTTCCTGTTTCTGAAAGAAAAATTGTATATATGCTGAGCTGTATCTTGGGAGGCGTGTTGGCATATTGTAACATATAGCTGGCAAGATGACAGCTCCAGATGATGTAACTAGATCAGTCTAATCTATTTTGACAGGTACTGTGTCATATCATCTAGGTTGCATCAGCTAAGTCACTGTGAGTCAGCACATAGGTGATTGGCTGGCCACAATATATATTGACAGAGTGTGGACTGCACTTCGTCACTCTGATGTTGGAATATACTGGCGAAGCACTTTGTTGTACAGGAGAAGATTTTGATTCACACAAGTGCTTGTTTGGACTGTGTAAATACTGTAAAATAAACCACTGTAAGTATTTGAGCACTACTTTACTGAGTCACTGGTATTATTCTTCCTCTGTGTTTTTCCACTCTGCCAACAAGCTCCACTTCAGTCCTTTGCCACCGTTCGGCAAAAGGCTACTGAGCCCTATACTGATTTTATCACCCAACTTCAGCAGGCTATTAAGGGGCAAATTGACAACCCAGATGCCCAAGTTGAGCTCATGAACAAATTAGCAAAAGAAAATGTGACCCCGGAGTGTAGGCGCATCATCCAGGGTCTAGGCAAAGATCCTATTGTAGCAGACATGATTAGAGCATGCCAGGATGTGGGTTCCACCTCTCATCAGGCGGCCGTTCTTGCCGCTGCTCTCCAGCGAGGTCAAAAGCCCGGGAAGCATTTCAATTGTGGGCGTATGGGGCATTTCAAGGCCGAATGTAGGGCACCCAGGGGAGGAGGGCATAAAGGAGGTCCTAATGGAAATTCTAAACCTAAAACCAAATGTCCTAAATGCAAAAAGGGCTTTCATTGGGTCAATGAGTGCCGCTTGTCAGGAAACTTGCGGGCGGGCCTGTCTCTGGCCCCATTCAAGGCAGAGCAGGTATTGATTTGGTTTTGCAAACTGAGGTCTTTCAGTTCCCCAATGAGGTTATTGTTTCTCCTTCTCAACTGTGTGGTCCATTGCCGTCAGGCTTTATGGGGTTGTTGATTCCTCGCTCTTCCAGCATTCAGATTCAGCTTTGGACCAACCTTCCTCAAACACTTCCCAAGGGAACAGCCCCCGCTCAGCTTATCCTTGTCCCTTATGCTCTCCCCGCAGGAGGCACTAATTGCCAGCGGGGGAGCAGTGGTTTTGGGTCCACTGATACACCTAACTCTCTAGTGACCCTCGTGGGCCTCACAACCACGGTCACTTCGGCCCGGCCTCAGCAGGTACTGTGCATTCATGAAAGGAATTTTTCTGGAATTATTGACACTGGAGTAGATGTGTCGGTAATCAGTGCTAAACAGTGGCCATCTGACTGGCCTCTTGATGACTGCCCCAGTGTCTGGGGGGTGGGAGGAAGGCAATCTGCTCAGCAGAGTACTCGATTTCTGTCTGTTTCTCTCCCTGGGTCTATTATCCATGTTCAAATTCGACCATTTGTTTTGCCTGTTCATTTGAACCTTTGGGGGCATGATGTCCTGAGTAAATTGGGGACCATGCTAACTATTGGGGAGTAAAATGATGTCCTTGCACGCCTTGCCACTTTAGTGACTCACTGAGGAACCCGTTTGGGTTGATCAGTGGCCGCTTCCCCGGGGCAAATTGGAGGCTCTCACTGCTTTGGTGGCGGAGCAGCTTGCTGCAGGGCACATTGAGCCCTCCACAAATCCGTGGAACACTCCTGTTTTTGTCATTAAAAAGAAAAGTGGGAAGTGGCAGCTGCTTCACGATTTATGGGCCGTGAATGCCTGTCTTCAGCCTATGGGTCCACTGCAGTGTGGCACACCCAATCAGAATCTAATCCCACACGATTTTCATTTGTTAATTGTTGATCTTAAGGATTGCTTCTTCACTATTCCTCTTGCGCCTGGGGACAAAGAAAAATTTGCATTTACTGTACCTGTTATTAACCATCAGCAGCCAACCCAACATTTTCAATGGGTCGTTTTGCCCCAAGGAATGCTTAATTCCCCCACTCTCTGTCAACATTTTGTGGATTGCGCTCTTCAGCCTTTCAGAGAGCACCACCCACAGGCCCTGGTGTATCATTACATGGATGATATTCTTGTGGCCGCCCCTAGTATACCATCCTCCTTGCTCAGGGATCTTACTAACATCCTCCAGGAGAGTGGCCTTATGGTGGCCCCTGAAAAGGTACAGAGTGTTCCTCTGTTTTCTTATCTTGGTCACAAACTTTCACAGTCCTTTGCAGCTCCTGTCATACCCAAGGTTGAGTTCCCCAAACCTTTGACTTTTGTGGCTTTGCAACAGCTCCTTGGAACCTTAAATTGGGTTCAACCTTTTTTTGCTCTCCCAATGTCATTGCTAGACCCGCTTTTTTCCTTATTAACCACTGGCGTCATCCCAGTGATATTATTGTGGTCACCAAACAGGCTCAAGACACTTTGGCTGATGTCAATGCAGTGCTGTCTAAGCACTGGGTTGACTGCTTCCCATCTGGCCACACGGGTTTCCATGTGGTCTCCTTTTGTGTGGTGCCAGGGGCCGCCCCCTCTGATGCTGAGAACTGAGTGTTTAAAATAAAGCTGCTGGCTGTCTCCAGGGCAGGCCAGTGCTTTTCACCCCTCAGACTGTGTCTCGTGTGGTTCCTTCACCTTGGCATCCTTACTGGAATGCGGTTTTCGGGAGCATTCACATGATGTGTTCTATTCATTCTGTTTCTGTGTTTTACCCCATCTTTCCCCAACCTGGTTTGATAGAAACTTTTGAAGATCACAGCCAAAGTGCTTTGGGATGTTTTGGGGACAGGTTGGTGTGCATTTTTTTCAGATTTGCTCACATTGGCACCATTCTCCATTCTGGAGTACCGTATTGTTTCCTTTTTATCAACAATAGTTACAGTACTAGAATGATATGACATTATAACGATTTCAATTTCGATTTCCAATTTATTGTGTATGGCCAATGGCCATTACAGATACAATACAATACAGTACAATAGAAGCTATAAAATGCAAAATAAAATCTGCATTAAAACACAGGGATTTAAAATATAAGATATGTGTCGAGCATAAAGCTGGCTACATTCTTAAAACAATATAAGAGAAAAACTAAAACATACAGAATGAATATAGGGTTTGTTGCCAGCATCCTCAGCCTTGAACCTGGGGTGGTCTTTCCTGAGAGAGAGACCTCTGAACCTCCACAAGCAGTGCCCTATGAAGCCAGGCTTGGCTTAAATGGGGGCTTTTGCTGGGAGGCTAGGAGAACCACATCTTGGCTGAGAAAACTCAGGCCAAAGAGAATTCTCCAGGCTGGCTGCACTGCCAAGCACCCTCCATGCAAGCAACCCCCCCATTCTGTCAGCTTAGTCCAAAGAGGACTAGAATGGGCAAGGAGATGATTTATTTCTTAGCATAACTTCTCTATCTAGGCCAGCATCGTGTGTGTATATTTGCACCTTGCCATCAAAATTGGCCTGAGAAGTTCCACAGACAACATCTGGCAAATTATACATCTGAAGGACCATATTATACTTAGATTGCCAATTAGGGTCTTTCAAGCTTTCAGACAAAACAGAGGCTGGCAAGATTATTTGTTGGAACTCTTTTCAGTCTGTGCTAATAGTTTAAAAAGATTTTATGAGCATGAGCCCGAAGGGAGGGAAGACCCACTTCAGGTCTCAGCAGCACAGCTGGGGTATTTGGGAGAAGTGCTAACAGCCTTTTTAGAAAGAGATTTTGGACTCTCTCTAAATTTGTGATCAGGGAATTGTTCCATCCCCAAACCATGACACCATATAAAAGTTGGTTAATTACCTTACTCTGGAAGAGCTTTAGGGTTGGTTCTATCTGATATCCCCCTTTGGAATGGGAGAATTTAAGAATTGCCCCCATAGCCTGAAATGCTGTTGATTATATGATGTCTGTATGTGCCTTCCAGGAAAGCATGTCACTAAAGATAATACCCAAGTATTTAAAGGTTTGGTTTTGATCTATCAGAAACCCATCCGTTGTCCAGCTAAAAATGTGCCACTGCTTCCCAAAGACCATCACCTTAATCTTCATGTAGTTAATTTGTAGGTACTTCTCCTTGCAGAAAGCGCTAAGCCTAGACAGCGACCTTCTCAAGCCAGTTCAAGTTGAGGACAGCAAGACCATGTCATCAGCATAAAGAAGGACTGAGATCTTTCTTAACCCAAGATGGGGAGGAAAAAGATCAGTACCTGAAAGCCTCACAATAATGTCACTAATATTAAGATTGAATAAGAGAGGAACAAGTACACAGCCCTGCTTCATGCCTCTAGCCACAGGAATACTGTCAGTCAGGGAACCTATAATACCCACTCTTATTTTAGATGAGGTATTAGTGTGTTTCATGGGCCAGGGTGTGGGGCCAGGCAAGCGTGGGGCAGTCAGAGCACAGTCCGAGGTCAGAGCCAGCTGAGACCAAATAACGTGGTCAGGAGGTCTGAGAGTTGAGGGTCCAGAGTACAAGAGCTGTGAGTCAAGAGTCCAAGAGCCAAGGGTCAGGAGTCCGGGGGTGTGGGAGGAGTCCAAGATGGCAGTGGCGTGAGTAGTTTATCTCTGAACTCTCCTCCATATGTAGGTTTTGACGTTGATAATAGTTAAAAATAGCATGCTGAAAGGTGCTAAATTGAAGAAAGTGAAAGCCTCTAAACTTTCTCAGCTGGTCTGTAAGCTCATACTTTCAACAAGCAGACCAATTAAGTCATAAATCTCAAGTTGGGAGTGAAAGTCTTGGCGTAATGGCTTCAGCCCCCGAACTAAAAAGAACAGAAGAACTAGCGTTGTTTGAGACACTGATAACAGATGCATTAGAACGCTTATCTGACAGAGTGGAAATAATGATTTCTCCAATTAATGAAAAACTGCAAATAATGAATAATAAGCTGGAGGTAATAGCAGAAGAAGTCAAGAAAGTGAAGATACAATCTGAAACAAACGCAGAGGAAATTGCTGACCTGCAGAAGACTATTTCTAAACAACAAGAAGAAATTGTTCAGCATCAGGACAAACTTATTCAGATAGAGTCTTTTCTCAGGCACAGTAAAATAAAACTGTGTGGGGTGCCAGAAGACATATGTACATCTGAGAACTTACCACAGATGCCAATGAACTGGTTTGGAGACATGCTGCATCTGGAGGAAGGTACGCCAGGGTTTGTTGAAACAGCACACCAAGTGGGAAACCAACGGTGGAAAAACCCAAGAGACATAATAGTCCAGATAACCAGCAGCTCTGCTGGGGATGAAATTTTGTCTCTTGCAAGGAAAGGGAAAACACCACAACTTCAGAACAACAAAGTATTGATATTCCAGGATACTCCTGCAGATGCCTTGCAAAGACGAAAACTCCCTAAAGAGACAGTAATGACACTTGGAAGTATGGGACAAAAATACAAATGGGCCCCTTCAGGAAGATTAGTGGTGACTTATAAAGGTTTAACCCACACTGCGTATGATGAAAGATCAGGTCAAATATTGCTACAAGTAAAATGGAGGAAGAGAGAGAGTCAGTGGGAAATAAGAAGAAGAGACAACGTAGGCATACCTCATCACCGGTGCGAGATAGGACAACTTAATTAATTAATTAAAAGGAGATGTAGAGGACTGAAGAATACAAAGCCATACTATTAACAGCATGCTATGGAAACAATGTTAAGGCCAAACCGAATTTTATTTGTTCGATTTGAATTGAAACAAGCCCAGCTGGGGGTGGGGGGAGAAACTTTGGCTTCTTGGTTCTCATTGTACTTTGGTATAGGGGTAGAATTAGCAACTGGAAAGTTTTTTTCAGTTGAAGCTATTTTAGTGTGGATTTTTTCTTTTTTCTTTCTTTTTTTCTTTGTTGTTTTTGGTTTCATTTTATTTTAGTGGGGGGGTGGGTAGAGGGTGGTTTTTTGGTGGGGTTTTTGGTATTAATTTTTTTTGTGTTACAATCATTATTATTTGGTTAACATAAAGCCATTAGAGCAGTAGTTTGTGTAAAATTGGTGATATTTTTGATTCTCTGTTAATTACTCTTTTGGAGTATAAGTCATTTGTAAATTGGGTTGTATTAGCTGTAACGCTAAGAACCTCTTTTTTAAAAAACATTGACCTTCGCTCTTACTGTGAGAAAATTTGCCGGTTCGGTTTTTATGGTATATATTAATTGGTTGGCGCAACTTTGGAATCACAGATCCTTTTCAGTGCACGTCAAAGTATCTTTCCCAAGAAAACCCCATGGACAGTAACAAAAGGCTAAAAGATATGACGCCGGAAGATGAGCCCCTCAGGTCGGAAGGTGTCCAATATGCTACTGGGGAAGAGCAGAGGGCAAGTACGAGTAACCCCAGAAAGAGTGAAGCGGCTGGGCCAAAGCTGAAAGGACTCTCAGTTGTGGATGTGTCTGGCATCAGAGCTCGGGCCATCATGCATCTCTGTGCCATCAGATTTGACCTAGATCGCATCCCCGATGAATATACAGTAGAGGTGAAGAATAGGTTTAAGGGACTAGATTTGATAGACAGAGTGCCTGAAGAACTATGGACAGAGGTCCGTGACATTGTAAAGGAGGCAGCAATCACTGCCATCCCAAAGAAAAAGAAATGCAAAAAAGCAAAGTGGCTGTCTGATGAGGCTTTACACATAGCAGAGGAAAGAAGGAAAGCTAAAGGCAATGGTGAAAAGGAAAGATTTGCCCAATTGAATGCAGATTTCCAGAGAACAGCAAGGAGAGATAAGGAGGCTTTCCTGAATGAACAATGCAAAGTAATAGAGGAAAATAATAGATTGGGAAGGACTAGAGATCTCTTCAAGAAAATTGGAGAAATCAAGGGAACGTTCCATGCAAAGCTGGCCATGATAAAGGACAAAGACGGTAGGGACCTAACAGAAGCAGAAGAGATTAGGAAAAGATGGCAAGAATACACAGAAGAACTATACAAGAAGGACCTCAATGTCCTATACAACCACGACGGTATAATCACTGACCTCGAGCCAGACATCCTGGAAAGCGAAGTTAAATGGGCCTTAGAAAGCATTACTAACAACAAAGTTAGTGGAGGTGATGGTATCCCAGCTGAGTTATTCTAAGTCTTAAAAGAAGATGCTGTTAAAGTGCTGCACTCAATTTGCCAACAAATTTGGAAAACACAACAGTGGCCACAGAATTGGAAAAGGTCAGTTTACATTCCAATCCCAAAGAAGGGCAATGTCAAGGAATGTTCAAACTATCGCACAATTGCACTCATTTCACACACTAGCAAGGTCATGCTCAAGATCCTACAAGCTAGGCTCCAACAGTACGTGGACAGAGAACTACCAGAAGTACAAGCTGGGTTTCGAAGAGGTAGAGGAACTAGAGATCAAATTGCCAACATTTGCTGGATTATGGAGAAAGCAAGAGAGTACCAGAAAAACATCTACTTCTGCTTCATTGACTATGCTAAAGCCTTTGATTGTGTGGATCACAATAAATTATGGCAGGTTCTTAAAGAGATGGGAGTACCGGACCACCTCACATGTCTCCTGAGAAACCTGTATAAGGGTCAAGAAGCAACAGTTAGAACCGGATATGGAACAACTGAGTGGTTTAGCATAGGGAAAGGAGTACGACAAGGATGTATATTGTCACCTTGCTTATTTAATTTATATGCAGAGTACGTCATGCGAAATGCTGGCCTGGATGAATCACAAGCTGGAGTTAAGATTGCTGGGGAAAAGATCAATAACCTCAGATATTTAGACAATACCACTCTGATGGCAGAAAGTGAAGAGGACCTAAAGAGCCTCTTGCTCAGGGTGAAAGAGGAGAGCGCAAAAGTGGGCTTGAAGCTCAACATCAAAAAAACTAAGATCATGGCATCTGGCCCCATCACTCCTTGGCAAATAGAAGGGGAAGTCGTGGAAGTAGTGACAGACTTCACGTTCCTGGGATCCCAGATCATGGCAGATGGTGACTGCAGCCATGAAATTAAAAGATGCCTGCTCCTTGGGAGGAAAGCGATGGCAAACCTAAATAGTATGACAAAAAGCAGAGACATCACCCTGCCAACAAAAGTCCGCATGGTCAAAGCAATGGTATTCCCCATAGTAATGTATGGCTGCGAGAGTTGGACTATAAGGAAGGCCGAGCGCTGAAGAATACATTCTTTTGAACTATGGTGCTGGAGAAGACTCTTGAGAGTCCCTTGGACTGCAAGGAGATCAAATCATTCAATCCTAAAAGAAATCAACCCTGACTGTTCCCTGGAAGGCCAGATCCTGAAGCTGAAGCTCAAATATTTTGGCCACCAAATGAGAAGGGAGCATTCACTGGAGAAGACCCTGATGCTGGGAAAGATTGAAGGTCAAAGAAGAAGGGGATGGCAAAAGATGAGATGGTTAGACAGTGTCATCGATGCGACGAACATGAAATTGAGCAAACTTCAGAGGACAGCGGAAGACAGGAGGGCCTTGCGTAATCTGGTCCATGGGGTCGCAAAGGGTCGGACTCGACTGTGCGACTGAACAACAACAACATATATGTCTACCAATCCTCCGAAAGCTGAGATTGATGCATTTCTGCAACGCTTAACAGACTTTCCTACACTTTTTCCCATTATAGAAAATAATGGAGGGAATAGGGGCAACCTGTTTGGGGGCCCATAGAATTGGACCCCCTGGTCCAATGTTCTTGAAACTTGGTGGGTATCTTGGGGAGAGGCTCCAAAAGCTACCCTGTGAGTTTGGAGTCTCTCCCTCAAACCCCCTCCCCTCCAGCCCCCAGAATATACCATGTTTTCACCATTGACTTCAATGGCCCATAGGATATAATGGGGCCGAATTGCTGCCAAATTTCTTTCATTCCCTCCTTTCTTTCTCTCTTTTTCCTCTTTCCCTCCTTCTTCTCTTCTCTCTTTCTTTCTTTCCTACTTTCTTCTCTTCTCTTTTTTCCTCCTTTTCCTGTTTCCCTCCTTCTTCCCTCTCTTTCTTTCCCTCGCCTTTCCTTCTCTTTCTTTCCCTCTTTCCTTCCTTCTTTCCTTCTCTCTACTCTCTCTCTTTCCTTCCCTCTTTCCTCTTTTTGTGGCCCAACTCTCATGAGAAGGAGTTTAAACTTTAAACCCCTTCTCTCTTAACTCCCCCACTCAGGCCAGCTGGGGAAGGGAAGGGGAGGTTTTTGAAGATGCCTCCCCCCCTTTTGCTTCCCCTTCTGACATCACTTCCGGTGCTGTCCGGGGGCATGGCATATGCTAATAGCCTAATAGCTCATTAGCATACCATATGCTAATGAGCTCCTGCAGCTGTTTTTCTATGAAAAGACCCCTGATTAAACTGCTTAAAATGAGTTATCAACGGGGAATCTAAGTTCTGAGCCTTCAAACAACTATTGAGTGTATACAAAAAATAGGACATTTCCAATATTCTCACTGTAGCTACTGCAAACAAGTTTGGCAGATGAATGAAGTAGCCTTGCCTGGGTTTAGAATGAAATTAAAACATTATAGTTCATGCAATATAAGCTGGGTAATTTATTTATTAAAATGTCCCTGCCAAAAGATTTGCATTGGTTTCACTTCTAGACCTATTAGAACAAGAATTAGAGAATACAAATACAAATTGAAGGCTCAAAACTTAGAACTCACTACCCAAAGGAATCTCAGAGTGGCTTACGAACTCCTTTCCCTTCCCCTCCCCACACCTACCTCCCCTGTGAGGTAGGTGGGGCTGAGAGAGCTCTGACAGAAATTGCTGTTTTTCAAGAACAGCTGTGCCAGAACTATGGCTTGCCCAAGGTCATCCAGCAGGTGCAAGTGGAGGAGTGGGGAATCAAGCCCGGTTCTCCCAGATTAGAGTCCACGCACTTAACCACTACACCAAACTGGCTTGACATAACATCATCACGAAGATGATGTCATGTCAAACATATATGAAGTGTATGTACTGCATAAATGCAAAAGCTACACGTGCCTCGCTTCCTAAAAGCAGTGAGAGCAAGTCTGCACATCCTCTAGAGTTAGTACATAGTGACATTTGCAGACCCATGAGAACTGTTACACCAGGAGGAAACAAATACCTGATGGCTTTCACAGATGACTATTCCAGGTACGTACACTGTCATGTATCTCGTGAAACAAAAGAGTTGGTAATAACCTTCAAAGTTGGTAATAACCTTCAAAGCCTTATATGGCCTGGGACCAACTTTCTTCTTCCTGTATATGCCCCGAAGAGCACTATGCTCTGACAAGTCAAATCTCCTGGTTGCCCAAAGGATGTCCACCTAGCCTCGACCAGGGCCAGGGTTTTTTCTGCCCTGGCCCCTACCTGTTGGGACATGACTTGATATCAGGGCCCTGCAGGATCTTATTCAATTCTGCAGGGCCTGCAAGATGGAGCTGTTCAACCAGGCTTTTGGCTGAGGCAGCTGGTGTCCACACTGAGTTTGCTGTCATGCATCTATTTACATCAAAGGGCCAGAATCTCCCAACAGCAAACTGCAACTACTGATTTTATGTTTATAATGTGTTTTAAATTTTATTCTGTTTAAATGATGTGACCCACCCTGAGCCCATTCATGGGATGGGCAGGATATAAATGTGAAAAATAAATAAATAAATAATGCTTGGTGTCAGGTGGGGGTTGGCCCCCGTTGTCTCTGATGCCCTCCCCCTCCCCCCTTGATCCTCCTCAGGCCTCAGACTGCCACTGTCACGAAGGGAGGGGGTTCTCTCACCCTTGTCCTGCACTTCAGGTGCCTCTGCAAGTCTCTGTCCTGTTCCGCTCCACAGAACTCAGCAATGTGGGCTCATTCCTCTTCAGCCATCCCTGGAGGTGCTCTTTTATTCTCCTCCTTGCCAACCCATTCACAACCATCACTGTCTATCACCCTCCTGACTGTGGCATTGGGTCACCAGCTCTCTGCTCCTTGCCCCTCCCTCTCCCTCCATGCTCTCCCCCCTAGCTTCAAACCTGGAGAGGGTGTGGCTGATATCATTGCCACAGCTGCATTTCCTTGGCGCTCTGCTCCCATCAGCGTTGGCTCCTCCCAGCTCTTCTTTGCTGCTTCGGCCTTGCTTACCACCTCTCCCAGCCACCTTCCTGCCTTGGCCAGCACTGCCCATGGCTCCTTCACCTTCCCAGGCAGCTCTGTCCAGCCCATGTGGGGCTGGTAGCCATCACCCTGGACTCCTGTGGCCTGTCTCTGTGGCAGCTCTCCATCCATCAGTGGCCTCTCATCCTGCCCCTGCCCATGCAGCTGGCACATTCTTGGTGTCATCTCCATCATCCCTCTGGGCACAGGCTGCTGGTGGGGTCTCGGTATTGGATTTCCTCCTGGCTTAATGAGTACAGGGGTTGGCACAGGGGCCCAAGGCCCTGGTCATCTCCATGTTTTGTCCACTGGGCTGGGGGTCAGCCCAGAGTTGGGAACTGTGGGTATCAGGTCCTGATACTTAGGAAACTCCAAGAGTTTGTGGCAGCCACCAGCAATAAGTTCCAGAGAAAGCCACAAACACTCTTTTCAGACAATGGGGGAGAGTATACAAGTAAAGAAGTGGAGCAGTACCTAAAGGAACAGGGTACAGAGCACCAGAAAGCCATGTCATGCACACCTGAGCAAAACGGAACATGCTTCTGGATGCTGGATTGCCAAATAATTATTGGGGTGAAGCAATTATGATACCAACATATCTACAATATAGATTACCATCAAAAGCAATTGACAGATACTGCCAGGCTCAAAGGTAGGGAAAAGGGGGGGGGAGAAGAAGGATTGGCTTGGAGGGGAGAGAGAAAAGGAGATATGGGGTTATTGGCTTGGGGAGAACAAAAGAAGGGGGATTGGCTTGGGGGAGAATTGGAAAGAAAAAGAAGGGGAGATTGGCTTTGGGAGAGAAAGAAAGGGCAAGATGGGGGGAGAGGGAATGAAGCAAAGTTGAGGGAATGCCCCCTCCCCACAAGTTTCTTGCGGGTCCCCACTCGTCCCATCTAATGGCCAATCTCTAAATTATGTCGATACTAGCAGTAAAGCCCATTGTAGAAGCAATACAACGAGCTCTAGGAAAATGTGATGTGTAAAGAATGCAGTGGCTGGAAGCAGGTTAAGTACATATTAGCAGTATGTACTAGAAAGGGAGAAATGTGGAAGTAAACTCTCACATACCTTATGTCACAGAGTAAATGGTGTAGAAGATCACACAATGTGAGCCAGAGAATGCAGGACAGAGGGGTCAGTAGAGTAATTTCTGCAATTGCGCAGTCTGCCAAGAAAGAACTAAGCACCCACACCCACAGCCACCCCTTTCCCTTCTCTCTTGAGAAAGAGGAGGGAGGGGGTAGCAGCAGGCAGGAGCCTCCAGCTGCCTGCACTTAAAGGAGCCAGCAGGAAAGGGCCCCGCACACCCAATCTCCACTCAGAGATCGGGCAGGCAGGAAGCTCCGGCTTCCTGCACTTAAAGGGGCTCCCTTTAAGTGCAGGGAGCTGGTGGGAAAGGGCTCTGCATGCCTGATCTCTGCTTGGAAGCCCTCGGCCCCCTGATCCCACAGAAGGAAGGGGGCTGAAGACTAACACCCTCGGGGCACTCAACAGAGGCGGGCTGGCTGTTAGGACCTGGCCCCCCCAGCTGGTCACTGGCCCTGCGGAGGGCAGGTGGCTGAAGCACAGTGCCCTCGGGGTACACAACAGAAGCAGGGCATCTGGTAGATCCTCATTCCCCCCCATGTGATTCCTGGGCCTGTGGAAGGGAGGTGGGCAAAGGTCTGCATCCTCGGGGCCTGCAAGAGAGGTGGCCCTGGCCCTGTGGAAGGAAGCCGGGTGAAGGTCCACATCCTCAGGGCCCTGTGGAAGGGAGGCAGCCCTGGCATCAGAGCTCGGGCCATCGTGCATCTCTGTGCCATCAGCCCCCTGGCAGGCAAAAAAAAAAATGCAAAATACGCAACCTTTATTGGTATAGCATAGCATAGATGGTACAAACGCTGGGGAATATTAAAGGGTAGGTTCATAAAAACAGCATTGGACATAGTCACACACAATAAAATTACCTCTGAACATGAAACAGCGTTAAAAATTTTTGCAAAGTGTTACCCTTGACTTCCACACATAGGCCAAAAATTCAGCAACAGAAAGAGTTATTGCTGGGCTCTTGTCTGCTAAGAAAAAATTTAAATCCTTGTCGAGGGGGTCCCTTTGCAAAGGAAAGAGGGGGCAGATCAGGGTACCACGCATAGTGGAATATTTGGGGCAGCAAAAAAGGATATGCATAATAGAATCAGGTTCCCCAAGAATACAGTTGCATAGTCTATCCTTATATGGAATGCCCCTGTATCTACCTGAAACCACTGCTGAGGGAAAAAGATTGAACCTCGCTAACATAAAAGCCCTCCTGTACACTGGGATTGTTAAATCAGCAATATACGGTACCATGGAAGTATGAGAGGGAAAAAGGGCTAATGAGTGGGGAGAACAAACACCAGAGCTACCAGCATTGATGATCTGTGCCTCTATATCCCAAATTCTCCTCCTGACCACCTGTAGGATTGCCTCCTCACTACAGTTGTATAAAAGTTCCAAGTCAATACCTAAGGTACCGATCTTTTTCCCTATAGCCTGAGACCACTCCGATATGAAAGGATCAGTTAAAAGTTGGGCCGTTAGACTAGTAGGGGAAGATCGAAAGCGAAGCTGAAGCCAGTATTTGATCATAATGATCCAAGCCTGGGATTCTACCAGGTGTAAGCCCAACTCCTTACAGAAAGCAAAATACGATACTGAATTAGAAACACCTAGGATCCTACGCAAAAAAACAGAATAAATGCACTCAACTCTTTTAGAAAAGGACTGTATCCAAATGGGAATCCCATACAGCAGGCGGGAGATAACAATTGCTTGAAAAATCTTGAGCGCTGCCGGTACAAATTGATTGCCCTTTTGGAAAAAAAACCGAATCAGGGCCACAATCTTGTTCTTAGCCAAGTTTAGGGAATGATCTCTATGCAGACACCAACTTAGATTATAGTGAAATAACACTCCTAAATATCGGAAAGATTTAACCTGCTGTTTTTCTCTTTTCGCTATTGACCAACGATTGAATTTCCAAGACTTAGAGAAAACCAGTATTTTTGTCTTGTTAAAATTAATGGAAAGAAAGTTCTGGGAACAATAAACATTAAACTCAGAAAGAAGGCGTGTGAGGCCAATTCTTGTGAAAGAAAGGATAACCGCATTGTCAGCATAAAGCAAAACCAGCACTGCAGCTGTGTTTAGTTTAGGTGGGTGACCATTGGTCCTTTCCAAATAAGATGGCAAATCAGAAATAAAAAGGTTAAAGAGGAAAGGAGCAAGTACGCACCCTTGCTTGACGCCTTTGGAGATATTAATTTCTTTGGTGAGAGACCCTTTCCCATCAAATCTTACTTGACAATAATTGGCCGTATGCAATTTCCGAATCAGGAATAAAAGGCACCTATCAATCCCCAGATTAAGGAGTTTGTCCCATAATAGAGATCTATTGACAGAATCAAAGGCTTTGCAGAGGTCAACAAAGGCTGCATACAGTTTGCCCCACAGATGGCGGGAGTACTTTTCAGCTAAAAAGGCTAGGGTGGAACAATGATCAAGCACAGATTGATTCACAGTAAACCTAATTTGTTCGCGTCCAGGGAGGTTCTGATCAGCCATCCATTTAGATAATTTAGTAAGCAGATGTTTGGCATAAAGCTTCCCTAGGACAGAAAGCAAACTAATTGGTCTATGGTTGTCAATATTGTTGGGATCCCCTTTTTTGAAAATGGGGACTACAATAGCACTCAGCCAAGAATTGGGCAGAATACTAAATTGATCAATTAGAGTAAATAGGTGGGCTAAAGATCGTGACCACCAATCAATGTTATCTTTCAATATCTCCGCAGGGAGCCCATCTGTACCAGGAGCCTTATTAGATTTAAGAGATCCAATAAGTTCCGCCATTTCATCCTGTGAAACTGGAGGCCAATTCAGGATATCAGGAGGTATTGATCTGGAGTTGTTCATGTCTAATGCGGGGGACTCATTAAATAGATCATTATAATACGAGAACCATCTAGTCGGAGAGATAGTGCAAGTAGAGGCAACACTAGTTAGAGGCTTAAGTTTACCGACCAAAAGCCAAAAGGCTTGAGTATCGTTAGTTCAGCCAGCCTCTAAAAGTTTAGCCCATTTTCCCAAATAGAAGGCATGCTTTTTTTTTTGCTAACAGTTGGCCATATTCTCTTTTAAGCTTAAAAAACCGATTAGGGGGATAAGCGGAAGATCCTCGCTGGTATTGGCGAAAGCGTTGTCTAAGTTTACTTTTTTAAAAAAGACATTCTTTATCAAACCAGGCATTTGAAAAGGTGGTTTGACTATTAGGGCTCAGTGGTTTGGTGCAGGAGGAAATATTATAAATTATAGAATTATAGGTTAAAAGAGCCTTCTTACATGATTCGGCTTCAATTAGGCTACGCTTTAACTCAGAGCCCTGCGAACCAGACATCCAGCGGGAGATCTGTTCCAAAGAAGAAGGAGAGCAGCTTATTCTCTTATACTGAGGCAAATTGGATTCTGCTGGGCTAGAGATACATTGATTATCTGTCTTGTAGTTGGTCCAAAAGGACATCAAAATAGGAAGATGATCACTTTCGGTCCTGAGACCTATTGTGAAATCCACAATACTCTCGCACCACTTGGCAGACGATATCACATAATCAACAACGCTATTTCCCCTAGGGGAAACAAAGGTGTAATTACCAGAAGCATCATATTGGGGAGAGCCATTAAGTATTAAAAGATTATTTTGAGAACATAGATCTATCAAATGATGCCCAGCCTGGTTAATTATTGCATCCTTAGATTGCCTGGGTAGGAGAAAGGGAAAGGGGGTATGCTCATTGTCATCCCAATGGAGCACAGAGCCGATTTGTTTGTTGTTGGGGCCTGCAAGAGAGGTGGCCCTGGGCCTGTGGAAGGAAGCCGGGTGAAGGTCCGTGTCCTCAGGGCCCTGTGGAAGGGAGGCGGCCCTGGCATCAGAGCTCAGGCCATCGTGCATCTCTGTGCCATCAGCCCCCTGGCAGGCAATGGGGAAAGGCTGGCTAATGACCTTGGGAAATCAGAGTTTGGCAGAGGCAGACTGTCCGTGTTCTCTCCTGAGGAGAATGTGTCTTCTGAGGAGATTTTTTGGTGAGGGTCGGTTCTGTGGGCGGGACTCAGGCATTGCAGCCAGTGGCTAGGGAGACCCTGTGAATGACAGATGAGGAATCCAACTCATTTGGGAGTGTGTGGAATGTTGGGTAGAGTCCATGACCAAATTACAATTATATATAAGGAAGGCTGCTCTCTCTTCCCCTAGCAGAAAGACAGCGACTTCATTAGGTGGTGCTTGATGGGTTTACCAATCACTCTCAGTATTTATGATGAACAGGGCCGGCTCACTCACTAGGCAAACTAGGCATTCGCCTAGAGCATGCCAGCCCGTGGGGGCACCAAAAGCCCCCTGCCAAAAGCCCCACCAACCCCCCCGCCTCTTCTCTGCTTACCAGCACTCAGATGGAAGAGGCAGGGGTTTAAACCCCAGCTTCTTCCCTGGCTTGCTTGCGCGCCCCACAGCTTTGGTGTGCGCAGGCAAGCCGGCGCTCAGACAGAAGAGACGGGGGTTTAAACTCCTGCCTTTTCCCTGGCTTGCCAGTGTGCTCAGATGGAAGGGAAGGGGGTTTAAACCTCCTTCCCTTCCTTGGCTCTTGCCAAGGAAAGAGCCGGGGTGGGGGGCGCTAGAAGGTGTCCTTGCCTAGTAAAAAAAACTGGGGCCGGCCCTGATGATGAATTAAAGGGGTGGTGGCCCTCAATGTATTTGTATTCCCTGGGATTCTCTAACCAATCCCACCTTTCCCTTTTTATATGTTTACAAGTGATGAACGTCTTTGCTACCTTGGGATTCCCACATTGTGTTGAAGCTCTGGACGGTTGCCACATACCCATAATGGCCCAGATCCACCAGGGAGCTATGAACTGAAAGGGTTTTTCTCCATGTTTCTGCAGAAAACTATGCATCACCAGGGAAGGTTTATCAACACCTGCCTGGGCCACAGCAGCACGATTCATGATGCATTTGTGTTCCAGAGCTCTAATCTCTGCAAAGACATGGATGTGGTGGTCTTTGTGCTGGGGAATATGCAACTGACTCTGTGAACTTAGGCAGATCATGAGAGGGAGAGCAGGAAGGGTTGCATCAGTGCTTAGTTTTGTGGCCCTTTCTTACACACCCAGGGAAATGCTGATCACCACTTTGGGGTCAAGAAGCAATTTTTCTCCAGGCCAGTTTGGCTGGAGATCTTGGAAGTTTTTTGACATCTTCCGGGCATGGAACAGTGGAACAGCAGTCACTGGGGATGTGGAAGGGGAGATATTTGTGAATTTCCTGCATTGTGCAGGGGGTTGGACTAGATGACCCAAGAGGTCCCTTCCAACACTATGATTCTATGAACCCCACCATAACACCGGAGGGTGTGCAGATCCCGCCATTCATTGTAGTGGATGCAGCCTACCAACTTAGATAGTGGCTGATCATCCTCTATACTGGAGCCCTTGATCAAGAGCAAGTTTCCTTGGGGGAGGGGTACACCTGATCCTGAAAAGACTGAGCTTAAAGTGGGGGTCTGAGAAGGTGGCTTGAAGTGAGCAAATAATTAACTGAGTGTGGTGTAATCAGCAAGAAAGTGATAAATCTGCAGGCCTTCAGAGACTTTTAAAAACTTTTCTCTTAATATAAACAATGATGCAGCAAGCAGAAAAAATGGCGGCTAAAGGGAAATTCACAGCAGGAACTGCCAGCACATCATCTCTGGTTACTAAACTGGAAGCAACCACAGACTATCCTAAAATGATTGTGGCTGCTTTGCACCCTCTGCTGGACCAGATGACAAACCTCAATGACAAGTTTGACATGCTGCAAAAAGAGCTTAAAGAAAAATCAACAATAACAGAGAAGATAGTAAAGAAGCTGAAAAAAGTTGACATTAAATCCAAAGAATTTAGATAAGACTGGAGGTGGTGGAAAAAGAAAAAAAATTCTGGACAACAGCAACTGCTTCTCCAAATGGAAAAACCAGCGTATGTACTGAGACCTCAAGGCATCCCGGAGCAGAAAGGAGAGAATTTAAAAGAGATTCTAAGCAAGGAACTGGCACCTGTGGTGGGCTTAACAACAGAAGCATTACAAAATGATATTGACTCGGTTTATCATACATATCCAGATTTTATCTAAAAAAAAACAAAAAAAACAGCTACCTGGGGAAGTATATGTGAAATTCACAAAAAGATCAACAAGGGAAACAACTTTGAAAGCAACAAATGGAATAACCCTGAAAATTAAAGGAGAACAAATTATAGTATTAAAAGAGATTCCATTTGAGATTAGAAAAAAGAAGAGACAATACAGAGACTTGGTATTGTTCTTACAGCAAAATAACACACCATACAGATGGATAATACCTGAAGGACTTATCTTCAACTACACCAGGCTGGTGGCAGTGGCAGCCGTCATGTGAGTGTAAAAAAGACCGGTGTGTGTGTGTTGCAGTATGTTGATACATCTCTATTTCTTTTGCCCTGAGCCTGCTTTGGTGGGCAGGGTGGGGTATAAATCAAATAAATAAATAATTATTCCCCCCCCCCCGAATTTTTTTGGAGAGACAGTTTACAAAATGACAGGTTCATCTAGCTCAGGGGTCTCCAACCTGTGGCCTGCAGGTCAGATGCAGCCCACAAGCTCTTTCTGTGTGGCCTTCCAACCTCTTGTTTGCTGCTATCACTCTCAAGGCATTTTTTCTCAGACCAACACAGTTCTTCCCACCTCAGGAGGTACTACCTACTACCATTCTTCCTGTCCCTTTCTTCCAAAAAAATACAATGGCAACATTGTTTCTTCTGGCCTCCATGGTTCCTTCTGTTACCCTCCTCTTGGTCTTATCCTCCATACTAGCATTCTGGCCATTCTGGATGCTTTAGTAGCCAACAAAGCTCAGGTACCTGTACCACTCAACTTTTTCACTCCTCCTTCCATGCATTATCATGTTGAAGGCTATATATATGTATAGAGAAGATAAAGCAGCTGTATGAATGCATACAAGAGATATCTAGCCTGCTTTTGCAGAAAAGGCAGGATAAGTACAGTAAAAGGGCTGGTATTTTTGCAAAACAAAAAAAGAGTATACGAAATGTTTTGCCTATTGGGCATTTCTAGAGGCTCCACCCATCAAGGCTCCTCCAAGTGGCTTCCAAGTTTACTGGTGAGGTTGCTGCTGCAGGCAAAAACATTCTTCCTTCCTCAACAAGAGCTGATTGCTCTGACTTCTTGCCTTGTTTGCTTCTGCCTCTCCTCCCCCACCCACTCCAGCTAAGAGTCATCTCATGCATCTGTGATTACAGGAGCTGGTGAATGGCCCCGTGACTTGAGAGGGAAGGAGTACTCTCTTAGCTGGGAAGCTTATGGGATTCCCCTTCCCATATCTTCCTCCAGCCAAGTTCTTCTCCCCCCCAGCAGCCATTTTGCTTCTCATGATTGAGGCTTGGCTGGCAGACAGTGATGCATATGTGCACCCTGCAAATAATTTGAAGCCAACGTAATGGCATATCTTGTGCTTCAGGTGGGAGACTACCCTTTCATTTGCTCTTTCTCCCTCCCCATTTTTGGAGTACCCCCAATTTTTGAAGAATTAGCATGTGTAGATTTTTTTTTTTTTTGAAATAACTCTCCTAAAAAGGAGAGAATTTTATTTTTTATAAGAAAAGGGTAAGGTAGACAGATGGGAAGAGAAAAAAGAGCGGAGTGAGTTTTTTTTTCTGTTAGTAAAGGTTAGTTTTATTTCTTCCAGTTGTCGGCATCCATCACGGTTGAAAGATCTTCTTTTCAGCTTTACAAAGTCCAAATCAATTCTGTTAGTAAAGTTAGTAAAGTCCACTGGGGTTAAATCAAATCTTTTCAGATGTTACACGAACAAATTCCTTTTTAAGTCTCTCCAATTATCATTAAGTCCTTTGAGCTTTAGTGCCTCCCGTTCCGTCACTTCCTTCCCCCGAGCTGCCGTCTTCTTCAAAAATCCAAGTTTTGAGTGCTGCTTCCTCCTCTGTGCTGGTATGTCTCTTCAGAAATTTTTTAATCCATCTTCTTTCGCTTCTTTTTTCTTGTTGTTTCTGGCAGTCATTTCTCGTTGGCTCCATTAACACTCAAGTTGAAATTAGATCTCCATTACTTGCTAAGCTCAACACCCCTTTCTACTGGCAGAGTATATCCTTTTTTTTTTTAAAGGCGGAGTAGGCTTTGGGAGCCTTATCCGCCTCTTCTTTTTATTTATTCGCTCCACTGCCAGATAGAGGTGTCAAGACTTTCGTCAAAAAAAATCTGAGATCTTCTTTCCCTTCTTCATCCATAACTTGGAACTTTAGCATCAAATTAATTTTCTATATATTTTCTGCCATCAACCTTATTGATTCCAACATACGTTTTTATAGTCTGATGAGAACAATTTCCATTTTAAAAGCGTTTCATTGATATTTTACGTTTACACCAGCAGGTGGCGCAGTATCTCAGTCTCTTGTTGATTGACAGCTAGTTCTGGGGGGGGGTTGACTGGAGCGGAAGTCCCTCCTCTCTTCTCTTCCGTTCTAAGCAGGATTTTCCCCAGCATCGACATTTTATTTTTTATTTACTTTTTCAAAGTTCGTGCCACATCCCCCAGAAAGCAACTAAAGCCGCAATCTTCTGTAAAACCCCAACGGTACTTTCACCAACATTTTTTCTTGTTACCCCCCTTCGCGTTTCCTTTAAAAATTCGCTTCTTCGAAGAGGGTGGAAGCTCCTCCCTCCTCCCATACGCTTATCCGCTTGCGAGGGGTTTTTAATTTCCGCTTCACAATAGATCTTCAACTCACGATTAGATGCCATTTCTTCTTTTCATAGTAATTCATCCGCTTTTCCTCACTCCTGGAAGTCGGCAGGGCTGCTAAGTCCCATTCGGGACGCACTATGCGGCGGGGCCGATTGGGGCGGGGAGAAAGCCTCAATTTCCCGGCAGTTTGCCGGCAAAGAGGCTACTCCCCTATGCGCCCCCGGTTCGGAGCCTTTGACTAAGGCTCACTAGGGTCTTTCGCAAACGCGAAGACCCCCCCATTCCGCGCGTGGGCTGACCGCCTCCGGGAGCGTCCTGAGAAGCGGCCGCCATTCGCAGCACCGAAACCGAAACCCCAGCATGTGTAGATTTAAACCTCAAGGCAGTGTGTTTATTAATACATCTCATAGTATTCAATGCAGGGGTCTTTTGAGGCTGGATTGGGCCAGAGTGCTGCTCCGGCAGTCCAGGCGCTGCAAGCCCCACCCCTAGCTCCCCGCACTGAAGTGCTGAGGCCCCAGGGTGGCCTGAAGACACCCATCCGCAGCCTCCCAGGACCCGTGCTGGCGCACAACGACCCCAGGGCAGCCTGAAGAGCCCCGCCCCAGCCTCCTGGGGCCCGCACTGGTGCAATGTGGCCCTGGGGCAGCCTGAAGAGCCCCATCCCCATGCAGCAGCCCTGGGGCACCCTGAAGACGCCTGTCGCTGGCCTCCCGGAGCTCGAGCTGGAGTGCTGCAGCCCCAGGGGAAGGCATTGATGGGAGTAAGTGAAGGATCTGGGAGAGTGGGGGTTTGATGGGGGGTGGGGGAGCCTTCCTCCCTCTCCCCATCTCTTTGCCCTCTTTCTGTCCCTCCTTTCCTTTTCTTTCTTTCCCTTTCCTCCTTTCCTTCTCTCTCTTTCTTTCCCTCCTCTCTTTCTTTCCCTTCTTTCCTTCTCTCCTTTTTCTCTTTCCCTCCTTTTGTTCTTTTCTTCTCTTTCTTTCCTTCTTTCCTTCTCTCCTTTTTCTCTTTCCCTCCTTTTCTCCTTTCCTTTTCCTCTTTCCCTCCTTCCCTTCTCTCTCTCTTTCCCTCTTTTCATTATCTCCGTTTCCCCTTTCCCTTCTTCTCTCCTTCTCTTTCTTTCCCTCTTTCCTTCTCTCTTTTTATCCCCTCTTTCCTTCTCTTTCTTTCCCTCTTTCCTTCCTTCCTTCCTTCTCTCTACTCTCTCTCTCTTTCCTTCCTTCCCTCTTTCCTCCTGTGGTCCAACTCTTCGCTTCCCTCCCCCCCCACACAGGCTGGCTGGGGAAGGGAAGGGGAGGGGAGGCTTTTGAAGATGCCTCCCCCCCTTGCTTCCCCTTCTGACATCACTTCCAGTGATGTCAGAGGGTGTGGCATATGCTAATGAGCTATTATGCTAATAGCCTAGTAGCTCATTAGCATAAAAGAGCTCCTGCAGCTCTTTTTATATGAAAAGACCCCTGATTCAACGTACTGAGGACTGCAACTCTGCCATCTGGTAGATCAGAGTCATAATACATTTTTTAAAAATCTTCCTAGCCTGTGCATATGGCCCAATACTCCTGAGAACTGTTGAGGCAGGGGTCCCTTCTTTACCATGGCCAAAATGAAAATCCACAGCTAATAGCAGCTAGACTGGTGTAGATTTGATGGGAAAGAGAAGGCTTAGGCCCCTGAAACTATACTTCCCATATTTTAATTTATTCAATGATTATATTAAAACTCTGCAACTGCTGTTCTGCTAAAAATTCTGTATGAAGATGTCTGCAAAAGGAAGTGCGGTTTCAAATAAATGAAAAATTGCAGATTAGCACTATGTCTTTAAGGACAAATGGACTACTGAGTACCTTGTTTTATACAAGGATAAAGCAGTTTGTCTGATATATCTTGAAAGTGTCTCAGTATTAAAGTAGTACAATGTTAAAAGGCAATTTGAATCAAGAGCTACTCAATATATCAAGAAGAGGTTTGTGTGAGCAAGATAAAATCTCTTTAAAATCAATGTTCTTGCTGCAAAATAGTTTTAGAAAGCATGTTGAGGAGAACTTGTCTACTGTAACGACCAGTTAACATGTTGTTAAATGTATTGCTGAGAGTGGTAGACCATTCACTGATGGTGAATTTGTTTAAAGTGCATGGTTAAAGAAATGGAGGAAATGTGCCCTGATAAGATATCTTGTGTTGAGCATGAGATGAGATGAGAGCAAGGACATTATAGACACTGCTCAATTACTAATATTTAGTTGATGACTTAACTGGCATGGATCATAACCTTTAAATTTTGGCTGCGTCTCCATTTTAGATGTGGCCCAAACAGTCTTGTGGTACACGTTAACAGAATCACATCTATCAACTTGGCTGACTAATATAGAGAAAAAAATCTCTGCAATTGGCTTTAAGTTTGATGATTTGGTACTTCTGTCTGAACAGAAGGCTTTTTTCTTACTCAAACAAAGACTCCTTGATTTAGAGGGGCAAGATCTGAGAAGACTTGCATACAGACACTGCTCCCCCTTGAGTATGGGACTCTCTTTCAGTCACATCTCCACAGGATATCTGGCAACACTGACTCAGCCCCATCTTCGCAGGGCTTTTATGCTACCTCAGTTCAATATTTTGCCCTTAGCTGTTTTATCAGGAAGGTTCAAAAAAATTCCCTATAGAGATAGATTCTGTCCATGTGGGATGGGAGAAATCGAATCTATTGGACATGTGCTTTTGTACTGTAGACTCCTCTATGACATCCGTGTTGCTAATATTGAATCGGTGATGGACCCACTTCTGGCCAATCTGATGAGTATAAAATTATTTATTTATTGTCTTCTCAGAGTATAGAAATTCTTGAACTGGTAGCAAATTTCTTGTATGAGGTATCTAGGAGGAGAGGCTCATATTAAGGCAACTCGGAATATGTTACCCCCCCTTGGTTATCTGAAAGCTTCATGCTGTCTGCTGTATTGTATCTTTTATGCCAATAAAAGTATTGTATCTGTACTAATATTTATCAGGGAGATAGAGTCCAACTTCAGAATTACAGAAGAGTTGTGTGCACTGCAGAGTTTGAAATGCACTACAATTGCAGGAAACATATTCTTGAAGGCATGTGAATCAGCAGAAAATCTTGGTCAGAGTTGGGATAAATTGAAAAGCATCATAACTGTTGGTGCAAGAAATATGGTGGAACGTAAAAATGGTGTAGTTGCAAGAATCAATGAAGAGATATTGAAATTAAATGGTACACTTCCCATGTAATTTCACTGCATCATTCATCAGCAAGTCTTGTGTAGTAAGATTCTTCAGTGGGAGAGTGTGATACCTACTGTTGTATCCAGCATTAATTACATCAAGCACCATGGCCTCAGAAGTCCACCAGCGGCTATTAGCCACAGGGTATAGATGGGAACTTTCAGTCTGGGGCAGGTGATGCACTCTATTCTTGTTGCTGGAGGGGGCAGCAGTGGGAGGGCTTCTAGTGTCCTGGCCCCACTGCTGGACCTCCTGATGGCACCTGGTATATTTTGGCCGCTGTGTGACAGAGTGTTGGACTAGATGGGCCATTGGCCTGATTCAACATTGGCTTCTCTTATGTTCTTATGTCAGTTTCAAAATTTCTCTCAGAGATAGCTGCTGAATATGGAGATGTATTCTACAATGCAGAAGTCAGGTGGCTTAGCAGAGGCAAAGTCCTCACATGTTTTTTCAGTCTTCGCCATGAAGTTGATACCTTTCTCAAGGAGAAAGCAAAAGGTCAAGAACCCGGAGGGATTTCTGATTTAGCTTTCTTAACTGATATCAAAGAACATCTCAACACATTGAATCTAAGGTTGCAGGGAAAAGGAAACAGAACAAAGTTTGGGCCCAGTGGCACCTTTAAGACCAACAAAGTTTTATTCAAAGTGTAAGCTTTTGTGTGCAAAGCACACTTCTTCACTTTGCACACAAAAGCTTACACTTTGAATAAAACTTTGTTGGTCTTAAAAGTGCCACTGGACTCAAACTTTGTTCTGCTGCTTCAGACCACCATGGCTACCCACCTGAATTTTTCTTCAGGGAAAAGGAAAATTTGTGTGTGACATGTTTTTGGAATTAAAAGCTTTTGTAGCAGATCTAACCATTTTTGTGAAGCAAGTTAGTGAAGGTAACTCTGGGTTCTGCCTCCATCCCCCACCCCTTAATGTCATCTCTGACCAGGGTCATGTTTGTGTTTGTGTGGCCAAAGCATGTGCAGAGATGAGGCAGACAGCCAAGTGAGAATATGACAAGGAATAGATCAGAAAGGTGTCAGACCCATATGCTTGAGACCACTCAAACAGAACAAGGAAATGGTGCCTGTCTAGAAACTACCAAATCACTCACCCCACAATGAGATCAGTGGGGAACACAGTAGTTGGAGTTTGCAGCATCAAACTGCAGCCAGATATCGATGGGTGGGGGATTGGGTTCCTGTTTGCTGTGTAGTTGGATTTCCAAAGCTGCACAAGGGGTTCCAAGGAGGGATGGTTTGACTTTTAAAAAGGGTGGTGGGAAAAGAAAGGCTAGACCCCAACTCCACCCCCACATTGCTGTCTAGCAGTGTCTGGGCACTAGTGGGGAATCATTAAGACCTTGTGCAGGGAACCCCTGAAACCTAAACATGACTTTTCTCTCCGACAAGATCTCCACATGATCACATCTCCGATTCCCTCTCTTATGTTTTCACATGTGTAGACACACCTCAACCAAGACACAGAGGCCGGTACAGAATATAGCAGTCAAGACTTCCATCTTCATCCATTGGGGACTCGACAGCATGTGAAGCAGCAGCAGAACCATCCACAGGTAAGTCTGTGATAGGCTAGTGAACTCAGAGGTTTGGAGTTGGGGCCCCCCACCCATGTCACCATTGAGAGCTGAGTCAGATGCTCTCTGTAAGTCACCCAGGATTGCTTCCTGCACCTTTTTTCCTTTCATGTTATGTCCAAATCTCATCAACGCCCCAGTTTGAGCTTGTAGTAAAATCACCAAGTATCGCTCACATCGTGCTGTGCAAGGTGCAGTGGATTGCATGCAAAACATACAGTTTGCACATTGTTAATACAGGCATTGAGGCAAAAAAGGTGCAAAGAATTTATTGGACATGTAAGGTAGCACCTAAGGTTTCTGGGTTCCTAAATGACAAAGTATTAAGTGACTTCCTTCTACTCATACAGGATTAGGAGCCCCAAGTGGTGATACAGGCATATGAAAGTACCATGGTTCAACTTTTGGACTCTATCAGGCCTCGTTCGAACCAGCAGCAATGAGGAAGGGGAGTAAATGTAAATAGCTAGTTCAATAGGGAATATCTTGAGATGAAAACTCAGGTTCGTGCCCTTTACCAAAAGTATAGGAAATTGGAAACAGCATGTTTATCAAAGGAATATTTTGATCTGAAACTTCAATTAACGCAGCTATATAAGGATAAGCAAATGGCCTTCACCCAAAGATAGTGGGAGCCACTTATTCAGGCTACTGTCAGTAATGACACAAGAAGATTTGGGGCCTTGGCTCCATGGGTGAGAAATGTGTTGTTAATTGTTCAGTTTCAGTTAATGAATGGTTTGACCATTTTGCTAAGGCTTTTCAGATGACAGACACTAGTACTGAGGAGGAACTTAACCTTAGTTTAAATGGCTGCCCAGAGTGGCCACTGGTGCAGGCGGAGGAGGTGGAGGCCCTCATTCACGGTATTAAGCCTGGGAAAGCATCTGGTCCTCACTCAATTCTCCCAGAAATGATTAAGGAATTCCCGAGTTGGTGGGCCCCCTTTCTGGCTGCCCTATTTACTGTAATTGATAAGACAGGCTTAATACCCAGAACCTGGACTAATGCAGTAATAGTTCCTATTTTTTAAAAGGTGATTGCTAGATTCCAGATAATTATAGGCCTATTAGCCTTCTATCAGTTGTGGGCAAGCTGTATGCTCGACATCTGGCTAATAAACTCAAGATCCGGATGTCTGGGCAGAAAATTCTGGGCCCAGAACAAGCAGGCTTCTGTCAGGGGAAATCAACTCTGGACCATTGTGCTGTTTTAAATCATCTAGTGAGCAAGTACAGCAAAGAGAGGCACTTTGTTATTTGCAGCCTTTCTAGACTTGAAGGGAGCCTTCAACTCCATCCCAAGAGACCTTTTATGGAAAAAACTAAGGCATCTGGGTATTGATGAGAGATTGCTTTTTCTGATTAGGAAGCTCCACCTCAATACTACTTGTCAGGTGAGATGCTCCAACAAGGGTGGCTTAACCTCTAAGATTCCAAATGTTGGAGTAAAACAAGCCTGCATTCTAGCCCCTCTATTATTTAATCTTTTTGTGAATGATCGAGACTGTTATTTGAAAACCACTGATGGCCATAGTCCCAAATTAGGGGTGATCCATCTCCCATTGCTTCTCTACGCAGATGATGCAGCACTTCTTTCCCTGACTCAGGTGGGAATGAAAAGACTCTTAGTCCACTTTCTTGAGTATTGTGATGTTAATAAATTAACTTTAAATTTGGGGAAATCTAAAATCATTGCCTTTGGGAAGATGTGGAAGCCTAATAAATGGAAGGTAAGAGGTAACCTGGTTGAGCGGGTTCAAAGCTTTCAATCCCTGGGAGTACACTTTCATCATAGCTTTAGATGGGCAGTACATAAAAAGGAAATTACCAAATTTGTCAATAGTACCATGCTTGCAGTTTCTCATTTTCACTATACTAGGGGCAATCAATATGTGCCCACGGCCTTGAGGGTTTTCAGTCATAAGATCAGTGCTAAACTGATGTATGGGGTTCCAATCTGGACTTCAGCTATTAATAAAGATATAGAAAAAAGCCAATTTCTATGGAAAATATTAGGCCTTCCTTCATGCGTGTCCTATGTGGCCATCTGTTTGAAGACCAATCAGAGTCTTTTGGAAACGAAAGCTTGGATTATGACATTTAAATTTTGGCTCAGGTTACATTTTAGAGCAAATTCCAATCCTCTTATTTCACAAATGTTTACTGAGTCCTCATCCTCGGCATGGTTTTCCCATACAGAGAGTAAGTCGCACTTATAGGAGTTAGTTTTGGAGAGCTTCTTCATTTGTCAGAAAGTTCAGCCTTTTACTTTATTAAACAAAGACTCCTCAACATAGAATGCCAAGAGCTGATTAGCCTAGCTTCAGGTAGATGCTCCCCCTTGAAAGTAGGGTTTCCTCTCCAAGGGTCTATTGCAGAATATTTTTTCTGTTTAACCACTCATTATTGAAGAGTTTTTATGTTAGGCTGCTTTAATGTGTTGCCTTCGGCTTTACTGAGTGGTAGGTTCTCTAAGACTCTTTATGTGGATAGATTATGTCCTTGTGGTGTTAACGAAATTGAGAGTCTGGATGATATCCTTCTACACTGTATCCTCTATCCTGATGTTCAATCATTATATCTTGAGCCTTTGTTGAGAAACCTAGTAAATCATTCTGATGAATGGAAGATATCTTATTTACTCTCTACTCACTCCTTAGTAATTATGGAAATGGTGGCCAAATTTCTGGTTTTGGCTTCTAAGAGGAGGGAATGTATCATTAAGTGCATATGACTTTTGTATTTCCTTGCTTGTTTGATTTGATTTGATTTTACATATTGTTAATTGTGCTCTTTGAGCTAATTTTTTTTCTTTCTTTCTGATTGCTGGAACCTCCCAAACAGCCCTGGGATGTGTACAGGTGGAGAATCCAATGGAGGATGCTGGAGAAGGTACAGTCACAATCAAGCTCTCAGTTGATATTTGTGAGGTGGTAGGAGAAAGGAGACTGTCATACACATTCCAAAAGGGAAAGTGTTGATGGCAAGGATAGTGAACAAGCAGAAAGTTGAGACCACCATGATCTGCCATCACGTGTCAAGGAACTGTGGTGTTGTGATGAGAAGAAGACCTGACAGGTGGATTCCGGCCCTCTTCAGAATCACCTTTGTTACGATGCTAGTGGAGGCTTTCAGTTTCCCACATTGAGATGGATCCCTAAGCAAATCACATGTTTCAGCTTTACACTCCGCAGCCCCACAATCCTTCTTGCCAACTGTTTTTTTAATTTTAGAATTTATTCTTAATAATTTCAAAATGCAATACCACCAATATCAAAACAGGCTCATAAAAATACATAGGTTGTTGGCAGCATGTGGAGAAACATGTCAAACTCTGTCTTTAGTTTGCCATGATTGTAAGGGGGAAATTCCTGAGGGGGTGTGAATGGCTGAGTGTGTGAACTGCTCTCTTTCATAGGCATCATAACTCTTTCCAAGATTCTTCCCTGTCTAGGGACAACCTTGAGCCAAAGCTTGCTGTTCTAGATAAATAGGACATATATTCTCAGGTGGGGGGGTAGTGAGCACAGATGCTAGGTGGGAAGACTAAGAGGTGTGATTGGTTGTATGGAAGGGGGGGCCTTGTTTGAACTGTCTATATCTTTGGATTCTCCTGCCAGAACCTCAGTTCTGACATGGTACTGATCTAGCCTGGAATAGCAGTATTCTTCAATAAACAAATCACTGCCAAAGAGAGTGTTGATGAGAGTAACTCCAGCCAGGAGTCTGACAAAGTGTCAGAACTCCCTTTCTTCAACCACCGCGCCAGTGCAGTGATGGCAGGTGAAGGCAAAGACATCAGGATGGGAACTGGTACCCAAACCGAGATCCCAGCCTTGGACAAGGAGAAAAAACCCTGAGATTGGGTGCCAGTTGTAAAGTCAAAAAAGGGCACAGTGGCCTGTGAGAAAGGTGCCAAAGTGAGATCCCAGACCAGGGCAGGTGGGAAGAACATGCTTGGCTCCACACCCTGAGGTATTGGGGGCAAAAGAGTCACTCAGACCAGGAGAGTAGAAGAACCTCCAGGGTGTTTGGGATGATCTGGAGAGGATGTGAGTGGCCGGGGTGCTGGGAGAAGAGGCAGGTGCCGAAAAGACCTAGTCCAGGGTGAGATTGAAGAACTTAAGAAAGGCCTTCAAATGCTGGTGCTGCAGAACCTCCCAGAGGTTGTCAAGGAGCTCATGCAGCAAGCAAGAGGCAAAGAGGAAGAGGAGGAAGAGGACACCGAGTGGAGCCCCCCGATACCAGCGCCAGCACCCTGCCCCAGGGCTAGGACAAGAGCATCCTTGAGAAGCCCTGGAAGTGACATTTGACGGCACCCGGAGAAGCTGGCTTTCTTTGCAATCCAGGTACAAAAGTTCCTAGCGAGTGGGGCCATACCTACATGTCGGATGAGCAGTGAGTGGACTACATCAGCACAGCTGACTGGTTCATGGGGCTGTACAATGTGGGGCCCCTGGAACTCAGAGATATTGATGCATTCATGCAGGCCCTGCACCAGCAGTATGAAGATCTGCTAGAGTTGGAGAGGGCACACACTAGACTTCGCAAGCTGTGGCAGGGATCCCAGTCAGTCCAGGAGTACTCTGATAACTTCAAAATGGATACCGCAAAGCTGCAAGGTGGGCCTGAAGAGGTCCTCATTGAGTTGTCCTAAAAGCAAAGGGGAAGGGACCAGAAAGCCAAAAGCCAAGCAGCAGGCTGCTGTGGTCCCCCAAGTGTCAGCGGGCATTTGAGCACTTAAAGTCTTTGTTTACATCAGAACCCATCTTGCACCACCCCAATGAGACTAAGCAGTTCATGGTACAAGTAGATGCTTCAGAAGTAGCCAAGAGGGTGAATAACAAGAACTATTATGGCAGCTTTTAAATAGTACATTCCAAAGAATGGGGGGAAAATATTTCAGACAGTTTTTTTAAAACTATGTTATACTTTTAAAAGCATTACACTTAAATAATCTTTCCTTATATATAATTGAGTAGTGGGGTGGCACTTTCTGCACACCCCTAAATCAGTTGGCTCCATGATGTGTCACTCAGAAGCTGTCCCTATCCACTGGCTGCTTTGCCTGAGTCCCGCTCACTGAAGCAGTGCCCACCAAAACTTTCCTCAGAAGATGGTTGCTTTGCAAGGCTAGCCATGTTCCCAACGACTCACCTTCTACTTGATTGGACCAGCCTTTCAAGGTCATTTGCATATGAAGGCTGATTGGGCCTTGCTCCATTTCACATGTCATTCCCCTCCCCATAGTCAGTCGGAATGCAGAGATCATTTCCACAAGCAGCCTAATTGGCTCTCAACTCCAACATTCTAAATAGTTTGCTGTTGCTCTTGGGAGTCACTGAATGTGTCCTGAGGTAAAATACATCTCCCAATCTTCCCTTAAACATTCACTGGGGTTGCCAATCTCCCTGTGGGACCTGGAGGTCTCCCAGAAATCACTGTTCCCAAGCCACAGCACATCATTTCCCCTACAGAAAACTTCCCAGCTATTACAACTGATGTCCAGATGACCAAGATCAGTTCTCCTGGAGACAATGGCTGCTTTGGGCAGTAGATTCTATGGCATTATACCCTGCTGAGGTCTCTCCCTTCCCCACCCCAAACCCTGCCCTCCCTAGGCTCTACTCCTCAAATATTACAGGTATTTCCCAACCCAGATTTGGCAACCCTGTAACTGGCTATGAAACTGCTTTCCAGACCCTTGGAACCCAGAAAACATGGCATAGGAGGAGGTGCCTTTACACCTTAGCTGCCACTGCATAGCCCCAAATCAACGTAAATCAGGGGCAGAGGGAACCATACCTGTTACCATGCAGCTGTCCTCCTATACTACCCTCTTGGGGCAGCAAAATGACTTGAGAGAGCCCTGCCTTATAGCTAAGCAGAAAGAAATAAACATGGCTCACCTTCTTCTATTTCCCCCTTCCCTCTGCCCTCCCACCAGCCACAGCTGGGACACTCACCTGGAGCCTCTTTCTAGAGCCCATTGTATTTCTTCCCACAATGGGCGTAACACCATAATTCAGAAATACAGTTCTAGAACTGTCCTCTCACTCTCCTGTTATGCTAGCCCTTTAACCAAACTTTTCTCTTTCACTACCAACTACCAATCTTCAGTGGACAGAACCCAACTGTCAAAATCCTGACAAGTACTAATTCGCACTCCCAACTTCCCAATTTTCAGAAGTTTTTTCAGAGCTCTGCTCTCACTGGTTCCAGCACAACTGGATACTTTTCTTCTCACTGTGTCACACAAAGGTGTAGGAATAATTTGGAGCTTATTTCAAAGGAACCATTTGTATGTGCTTGTAACTGGGACAGGAATGGTCAGCATAATGGCTTTTGAAGTATGACCACATGTGGCCTGTCTGGTGTTGAGGGCCTCACCTTTGAACTTACCTGGACTAGTGGAGACTCCTGGGCAGGCAGTGCATGGTTTGATGATGATTGAATCAACTATGACAAGCACCAAATGGAAGCCCCAACTGAGAACAGGTGAGGAAGGGCAGGGTGGGCCACAAAACAAAGAGGCTTGGCTGGGATGTTCCCTGTGCTGGCCGTACCCTCCATGCAGCTGCTTCTGAGCCACACCCACAGGCAATCCTACAGATGAAGCTAGCAGCATCCCCAACTTTCTTAGGCCAGCTTGGGCCAGAGAAGAGGCCCTTTAATATAGCAGGGGAGGGAGGTCACAGGAAGGGAAGGCATGGGCCAGGAATGGGCCAGGAATCCAACCACATCTGTTGCTCATATCTAGCATGACCATACCCCCTTCTGTGAGGCTTTAAATGAGCCCAGGGCTGCCCCACCTACAGGAAATCCTTTATAAGTCAGAAAAGCAGGGTGGCCAAGATTGACAGGCCAGACCTCTGCCCTGCAGTCAGAAGAGAAGTGTGGCACATGGGAGAGAATGGCTAGGATGAGACAGAACTCCCCTCCTCCACCAAAGACTGAGTTTTTTTTCTGCATTCTGCTGGTAAAGGATACTGGTGGATATGGCAGCCCCGGGCTTTGTCATTTGGGAATCAAAGTCTGATGGGCCTGAAGCATGAAAGATTGAGAGCTGCCCATTTACCAAAAAACTCACATCATGCACAGCTGGAGGATTAATTTTTATTCTGGAAATGTGTGGAAGTCCAAGCCTTGCTGGAAGACATAATTCTATTTGTGGCAGCAGCCAGGACTCAGCCAAGAGATAGGATTTCAGAATATAATTTTTATATATTTTAGTGAATTAGGTCATACCTCCAATTACTGCTTGCTGTGAATGATCAGAATGAGGTGAAGTAAATATATAGGTCAGGATCCACAAAGCTACTTAATGCACGCACAAGAGTTTGGACATACCTAGTGGGAAGTTTTTACTTTCCCTCTTTGAGTGGCAGACTGTTCCATGCCTTTTGAATTTCCTCAGTTTCAAAAGAGGCTAGCTACACAGCAGAGGAGACACCTGTCTGGGAATTTAAATCCTGAGTTTCTCTAGCTATGCATAACTAGCCACACAGCTATTTGGATACAGGCCAAGGATACATACTGAACAAGTATGAGATGAATTGTATTGTTTTTATTGGGGTGGTTTAAGTAGCACTCTTTGGGAGCCAAAGAAGAAATTTCTTCCCTGAACTTTGTAGGTTTTGCCCCTTTATCCAAGGAACCTGTACCAAAAACTGCTGGGGGAAAAAGTTTACTGAACAAAGCATTTTTTTAAAAGTGTGCGGCTGAACAGTCTAATTTTGAATTCATGCCCAGCATCAAATTCATGCCTGTATTTGGTATTGAGAGAAAAATCCCAAGCAAAACCACATATCATTTTTCTTTTCCCCAATTTGTATATAGCAGAACATATCTACTTGCAAGATACATGTTTTTCATATCTGTCATCTTGGATACAAAGTATGTCCATGCATAGGTACTTAAAAATTTGTGTTGCCAGTATGGTGTAATGGTTAGACTAGGATCTGGGAGACCAAGGTTTGAATCCCCAGTGAGCCACAGATGCTTGCTGTGTGACCTTGGGCTAGTCACACATTCTCAGCCTAATCAACTTCTCAGGGCTGTTGTGGGGATAAAATGGAGGAGAGGACAATGATGTAAGCCACATTGGGTCCCCACTGGATAGAAAGGTAGAGTATAAATGATGTAACTAAACAAATAAGCATAAGCCACACTATGATTTGCTAGTTTCAGTGGGTAGCCAAGTTGGTATTGAGTAGAAGAGTGAAGTTCAAGTCCAGTTGCATCTTAGAGAGCAACAAGATTTTTGAGATATAAGTTTTTGAGAGTCAAAGCTCCCTTTGTCACATTTATTAGAATGTGTGGCTAAACTGTAGCCATAACTGTGGTCTTCAATATCCTTAGTGAAATGGGTTCTGTGCATGAAGGAATATACCTTCAATGGCACAGGTTGGAACAGATGGTCTTGGGAATTGTTCCAGCACTCCAAGTATAACATTGTCACAAGACTATGTGCATATTAGAGGTCACCAAAGAAAAACAAGTAAACAAATTATAGCAGAAAAGGGAGACTGGGCTTCCTTCCACAAACAAGCTCTTCAAAATTAGAGTTTTTATATATCTCAAAGGTCAAAAGCAAGACATGAGCCTGTAAACAGAAGGCACAATGTATACTGAATCTTCAGAAGATGGAGTATTTGATTTACAGAGCTGGACAACAAGACACAAATAGCCAAACTGAAAGTTAGAAGTGAATACCTTCAATGACAAGCAAAGAAAAACTGAAATAATTACAAACATAAAAAGAACTGGCTAATTCCACTGGAATCTGCAGTTTCAATATAAACAAATTAAAATGGCCATTTCTAAAGAACATCCTTCTCATTTTTATAAATGGTAAGTGCTTAACAAGCTTTGCTCTCTTGATGGATGAAGGGAGGAGAGGAGCACAATTATGTCTGTTTTTACTATACATTCATTATTATTAGAAGTGGAGAATGGACAGACAGAAGTGGAGAATGGACAGACCTGGTTTGTACTGAAGGTTTGCAAAGCAATTGCCTCAAAGTAACTGAAGATGCTTCATAGCTGAGTGGGGAAAATTTGAACACAGTTTCCTTCTTCCCCTTTCCTTGTATTATGGTCTAACAGCAACACAACAGTAGTTTGTCCTGGTTCCTGCTGGCTTGGTAGCTGCAATATTTTTGGCCCAATCTGCATCTAGCATTTGCGCCGTTGTTTTATCAAACCCACACTGGAACAGAAAAAGATGTGGCTCAAAACCATATTCAAATACCCCGGGCCAACGCCATACTGACTGCAGAGTCACCCCTGAATGGCCATAAAATGGCCATAAAACTATGCAGACAGTTCCATAAAACCAAGAGATCAAATGAAGTGAAAACAGCATGCAGTCTGGACACTGCCATAAAATCTGACAATCAATCGAAGTGGAAGTAGCATGCAATGCAGAGGGGAATTTCTACTCCAACATGTGGGTTTGGTAAAACATCAGAGCAAATTCTAGATGCTGATTGGGCCATTATTGGCCAACTCTGGTGGTCCTGCTTATTTTGACAGGGGAGTGCAAGACGCCTTGAATTACACCCAGGAGACTCCAGTCTCAAGGAAATAACATTCTCTCCTGGAAAAGGGGTGATTAACTGCTTGAATTACTGGCTCAAATACTTCTTTTTACGAATAGCTGGAATAGCTGGTTAGTATACCTCTGTATACTAACGTCCCATACAAAGATGGATTACAAGCCATAATGAATATGATTTCAGGCACCACAGGTGACTTTGCCACCAAACTGTGCCATTTTGTTCTCACCCACAACCACTTCAGATTTGGAAACAACTTGTTCCTTCAGATCAGTGGTACAGCCATGGGCACCCGCATGGCCCCATAGTATGCTAACATCTTTATGGCTGACTTGGATCAATGCTTCCTAAACTCCCACCTACTCATACCTGCAAGACTGATTACATTTTTATTGTCTGGACACATGGTAAAGAAGCCCTGAACATATTCCACCAGGCATTCAACAACTTTCGTCCCACCATCAACCACCTGGCAATGAACCAATCTATGCAAGAAATACATTCTCTGGACACTACTTCAAAAATACACAATGGACGCATAGACACCACCTTATACTGGAAACATACCTACATGCCTCCAGCTATCATCCTAAACATACCAAATGATCCATTGTATACAGCCAGACTCTACGCTACAGCTGCACCTGCTCTAATCCTACAGATAGATATTCTCACCTGAGGGATTACAACAAACATTTTTGGAATTAAAGTATCCACCTGATGAAGTCAAGAAACAACTTTAAAAAGCCAGAATGGTACCCAGAGAAAAACTGTTGCAAGACAGGCCCAAAAGAGACAATAACAGAACACCACTAGTGGTCACATACAGTTCTCAACTCAAAACAGTTCAATTCATCATCAGCAACTTACAGCCTCTACTGGACAATGACAGTTCTCCTTCACAAGTACTGGGGGGGACCTTTTCCTGCATACAGATAGTCCCCCAATCTCAAACAACTCCTCACCCACAATAGTACAAAATCTAAATTGAACACGCCAACTTTGCTGCCGCATACACTTTGTCAACATAATGGTTGTGTTCAGACCGGCAGGTTACTGCAGCAGTATCCTGCGGAGAAAAAAGCCACTAGAATTAGGTGCACTTCACAGCATTCACACCAGTCCTGCAACACTGACTGCATTGGGTAGCCAGCCCATGAGGGCCGGTTCACATGGCTACAACACCACCAGCATGGAGCCATGGCCAATGCACCCCTCTGATTGGTTGGGTTGCTGAAAATGGTGTACTGCTGCGCTGGGAACAGGAGGGGCGATTACATGGCTCCTGTACTTCCATGGTGCCAGAAAAGCCGCCACGGAAGCGCCTCACCTGGAAAACCACCAGATTGCCCCGGTGGCTGTTTAAGGCATATGGGAGTCATTTTGCAATGGGGATGGCTGGCTGCCAAGTGCCAGATGTGCGTGTCTGATCATGCCGCTTTGATCCAGGGGTGGTGGGGTGGCTATGCCAAACCAAATTGCCTGTGATCACAACCATTATTGGACCTTAGAACATCACTTATGCCATCTCAAGCTTATTCACATACTCATCTTCTAACATTGTATATGCCATTAAATGCCAACAATGCCCTTCAGTTCTCTACACAGAGCAAACAGGTCAAAGCCTATGCCAAACGATAAATGGACACAAATCTGACATCAAGAACCACAAGACTGAGAAATGTGTAAGAGAACACTTCAGCCTTCCAGGACATTCAGTGGGTGACCTCAAAGTAGCTGTTTTATTTCAAAGGAACTTCAGGAACAGATGAGTAAGGGAGAGATCTAAAATGTTTGGAAATAAATTTAGATCAAAGGGAGTGTTCTCCTAAGCTTAGAGTGCAGCATAGCATACTTAAGGCTACAATTTTATATGTACAAATTTGGGAATGAGTCCCAGTGAACTTAGTGGGACTCAAACTGTGTTCTGCCTGAAAATAACCATTTGCTGAACTGCCAAGAAAAAGCAAGATGGATGGCTATTCGGATAATCTATGTTGGGCCATAAAGGGATGAGACATGCACACATGGCTTCAAAATTTCTGGATATTTACACCTGACTGCTTTTTCCACTCACAGGTGAGAACCTCCTAGCTAGGCTATGTGAACACAAGAAAGTGAGGTGGGAGCTAGAAACAGCACACATCTCACTCACACACAGAGAGCTCCTACCAGCACCTCAAGCTGCTGGTAAACAAAGGGAAACAACAGCACATGAGTGATGGTGCTACCCTATATGCCCAGTGTGAAGAGAGAGAAGATCTGAGTCTTCTCTCTCTCTCTCTCTCTCTCTCTCTCTCTCTCTCTCTCATATACCCCCCCCCCCATGACAGTGCTCAATAAAAAGTAAGCCAACAACACTCTCCACAGCACAGAATGACCTATCTGGGTGCTATTGCTAGAACTCTTAGTTTGAGGCCCCTGTTGAATTCCAAATAATTGCTTCCTTCCTTCAGGAATATATCAACCTTTTCTGTGCACTGGGAGACCCTTTGGGCAGAGTGGAATGGTAACAGAAATCCTCTTGCTTGTCAGTAAAAATACAAGTCCGGCAAAAAACAATGTAGTGGACTGTACAATTTATTTTACATGAGATGACACAAAGCTTTTCAAGTGCATAATACAATTTGCTGAAAATACAAAGTTGATGGAAATGTTTGTACATAGGACAGAAAAATTCTATAGCAAATACCTTCAACATTTAAGGGCTAGATTCTTAACTGGGGTAAATCAGTGTAACTCCATTGACATTAGCAGTTAGGAAACGTACCTGAACTGACAACATTGCCCTTAAATCTTAATAAGCATTTACCTCTTCAGCTGCACTGTTTAAGTCATACAATTGCATGGGACAAAAAAGCCATATCAACAGTTTTCACAATGATAAAGGACTCACTGCTGTTATTCATACACAGAGCTTACAGTATAATTAAGTTTTTAAAGGTCTAGTCAGCCAAAAATCTGCAGCAAAGTATTACAAAGTTAAAAACCATTATTGTTGGCAGAAGACACATTTTACTGTAAAAATTTAGAAACTGTTTAGTAAAAGTTACAGAATAAAAAGACCAGGTAGGCAATGCAATTTTTTAAAAAGGGGGAGGGGAATCTGATTTGGAGGACAGTCAGTGTCTAGCAATACCAGCCTTCCAAATTTACCGTTATATCTTCAGAACTTTATTATGCAACTTTCATTTGCTTTTGGATGGGGAAAACAAATGCAGTCTAAATTCATTTATCCATATAATCCATGAGATCTAAAATGTTTGAAAATAAATTTAGATAAAATGGAGTGTTCTCCTAAACTTACTCTGTCATGACAGGCATGTAGTGGATTGCATTATTCAGGTGAGATGGATAAAACAAGGTACAGATAACAAAACAGAATTTGAGTGTAGTCCCATTTTGAAACGGGATAGAGGCTTCCATTTGCCAGATTAAAGTGCAGCATAGCATGTTGAAGGATACAATCCTATATGTACAAATTTGGAGATGAGTCCCAGTGAACTTAGTGGGGGCTTTGGAGAAAAACATGCATATGATGCAAGTTCAAGCTGATTGCAACAGGACTTAAACTCACCTCTTTATGCATCAGACTGCAAAAGTCAGAGGCACATGCTCATTCTGTGACAAACATTATTGCTACTACTCAGGCATGATGAAAGAACCAGAACTAGAGGCCCAAACACTGGAGGCCTCTTGAGTTTCTCTGCTAGCAGGATCTAAAATGTTAACAGGGTCAACAGAATACCAGTACAGTAAAACAACTAATGCCGCTTTTCATAAATAACAGCTATACAAATATACAAATCCTCTGAAAGTCTCCCTTGGGAGACAAAGACATCAGAGAACACTACCATTGGACTGAAGACTGCCAAACTTGACATTTGACTAGTTAATTATAATGGCTCTTTCAGCGATAGTCTCATGGAAGAGGATAAAGATGTAAGCTTGCTGCAGACTACCAGGTAAGTGAGGGACTTCCTAACTGATATCCTACTAGTTCTGTAAATTTAACAAATTCTGGATTAAAAATCTACACCGTGGCTTCTGAACTCAGAATTGCAAAACTTAATAAAATAGGGAGGATTTGTTCTTTATGAGATTGTTTTGGCATCGACATATAAATGCTCAAACAGCCACTTGAATCACAACGTAAGCAGAATGCAACCAGGCTGTGCCATAGTCCTATCGGTGGAAAAACTGAGTCATCTTGTTTCCCTATCTGCTTGTGAAAAGGGCAGCAGTACTGGAAAACAGACTTTCCCTAACCAATAGCCAAGAATACTTGGTGAATTTAAAGACCTTTTTATTGCTTTATATCCCTAGTAGTTTTTTTCTCTCTCAAAAATATTTCAACAATATATGTTGGAGAAAATCTCAATTTTAATAAATGCTAGGAATCCCCCCAACAAAACTCATATAACTTTCTGATTCTCTCTACCTCTGAAACATTTTCCCTCAAAGTTCCTTATAAAATATATTATAAAAATTTAAGAATAAGACTATTTAGCTAGGTCTTCTACAACATTTGATATTGTCTGGGGTTACAAAGCATGGTTGGCCCTTGCTTCTCACTGAAACCAGTGGCAAAACTGCAACTCATGCTCTGGATTGCACTCTTAATTATTGTATCTCCCCAATCTTCTTAAGGGAAGAAAGAAAGAAAGAAAGAAAGAAAGAAAGATGAACATGGGGTGCATTACCGAAGGGAACCATCATGCAATTCTGAACACTAGAAGGTACAGCAGAAACTCAGGACAAGTTGACACTAAAAATGGGGTACATTTTGTTTTTATATAAATGGACTTTACAAAAAGAAAATCAGCAAGAAAAATTATCTCAGATTTGTGAACAGTTCTACACTCATCCAACTAGTACTCACACTGGAAATCTGAAGAAGAATAAAACTTTGTTGGTCTTAAAGGTGCCACTGGACTCAAACTTTGTTCTGACAAAAACACTGTCTAACTCAAGCCTTGATGAAATACTCTGAAGCATATATGAATGAAGTATTAATGGGCATTGCACAGAAGTCAGACATAAAGCTTCACTGTCTACAATCAAATGCAGGCTATATATATTGGAATGCCAATCTCTTGAGTCATGTTGGGGTGGGGTGGTATAGAAAGTCTGGGAATGAACAGCTATTTCACACTGTCCAATGAAGAGTGGGCTGTAGACTTCCAACCCCCCCCCCCATTTCAAACACTTTATAACTATCAGGAAGCAGGTTTGTTGATTTGCTAAGATAAAAATCAAAGTAGGATTACTGAAAAAGTGTTTTGTTTCACAAGATCAGCAAAAATGATGCAGGTAGTGCTACCTCCTGGTAGAGCATAAAGTTATGCAATGCTAACTGGGAGTTCGGATGCTAGTCAGTGCTGTGAACCATTTACATCATTTATACCAAATACACTACTCCTGAGCTTCAAAACCCATTCTGATGCATCTTTGTGATTAGTACTAGTTCCCAGCTGAATGGATTTGAGGGTCATCTCCATTTTGAGCTTTCTCACAACACTTCCAGAACAATTCATGCAGCCCCATCAGCCATGCTCTTCTCTCTGAGAACTTTCCTGCCATAGCTGAGTCATACAGCTTTCTTCTTTGGATCAATCACCATCTACCTGTAACAGTTCCAACAACTAATGAACACCAGAGAGAGTTCAAGGTGTACCGGATGAAATCTACTTATTTACACTAGTCACACATGCTTATTCACATTATGCACACAACAACTAATTCCCTTAACTGAAAACTATTTCAACACTACAGATTTAGAAGAGTCCATATCTCCCCCACACATCCATGGAACTAGATTTGAGAGAAGGGCTAGGGATTTCTAAATGAACTCTCAGCATCATCAGCAAACTACAATTCCAAGGATTCTTTGAAGAAAATCATGACAGCTGAACTGTTATATTGGTTTTATATATCTGTAAGGGTAACTAAGGCCTGTGGAACAAAAGACTCTATTCCTATCTTTGTAAGTGTCCATCTGTTCATGTAAACACACCTGTGTTCATGTAAACATACCATCAGAAGAAGAGCACAAGAACATTCCCCTGAAGATCCAGTCAAACTGATTTCTGTACAGATTACAAAAATAATCTAAATTACTTTTTTAAACAAACCTTGATTTTATATTTTATAGGTAAGCAGTATTAGGCAACTCTGATAATGAAGACCTATTCATTTATTCACACACACACACACACATATATATATATACCTCGCTTTTCTCCCCAAACTGTTTACATTGTTCTCCCCACTTCCTCACAACCACCACCCTGTGAGGTATCTTAGGCTGCAGAAGAACGATTGGCCCAAGGTCACAAACCTGGGGCTCCTGGATCCTAGTCTGACATGTTAGACACTATACCACACTGGCTCTCTGACTTCGAAGAAAGTTTCTCAAATGATAGTTTCAGGCTATCCCACCACTATGGACCCACTAAATTCCCTTTTATGATTGCAAAAGTGGCTTTCCACACTTAAATGCAACACTCCTTTTGGAAATGCTGGCTATAAAGCATACAAAATGAAGGAAATCTCTCCCTCCACATGATTCCTAAGCTATACTCTCCCATGGTACAGTAATATCCTGGCCAGTGTGCCTAAGTATTTCAAATACTTGCTGAACTTCTTTTTATTAAAAAGGAAAAAAGGTAAAGAAGAAGACTTATGCATAAAATAATCAAACAAGCTTAGATAAGTTAAATCAGTATTTTGGTTCTTACAGTGGCCATTACTGAGCACTTAAGATAAAAATCTATATAAAAACAGGGCATTTAGAGCAAATCTATTATTTTGTCATTCCTTTCAAAGTGCTAAAAAAAGTCTGAAAGCAAACAAAATAATGCTTAACTGATAACCATGAATTATATGTGACTACCTGATCAATTTTTTTAAACTTCCTGGCTTTCAAACATCATAAGCCAAATAGGTGTACAGCTATTGTTCAAGTCATTTGAAGAGTACTTTAATTTGGTCCTCCATCCCCATCAAAATGGTTGCCTGTTAATTCCACTGGATGTTTCATCACTCTCGTATTCTCAGTCGTAGCTTTGTACACATCTGTCAAGACCTCCTTTTTAAAAAGAAAACTGCTGCTCAAATATAAGCCACCCCTTCATGCTCACAGCCATCTCTAGTATTTGCCTTTCTGTGTTGTTGCAGATCACAGCCTAACTAATAATGGAGAGCAGTGTCAGCATGCGACTGGAAAGCAGCTGCACAAGCTGGCTGAGCAGCATTGCCAAGCAAACTCTAGAACAAACTTGTACTGTTTTGTTTTAACAGAAAGTAGCAGAACATTTGCTTTCCCTTCCCATTGCACATTACAGAGACTGGAACAGTTGACTAATTCTTAGCTGCACGTAGGAAGAAGTAGATGATGCAACAGATGTACTGGGAAGAATTCATAATTTTATTATGACTTCATCACTACTGTGAGAAAAAAATGTAAAAAGGCAGCCTGCAGAGCCCCTGAGCTGCTTCAAAATGGATTGAAATGGAGTTTGTGGGGAATACCCTGAAAACAAATGGAATGGTCTGGGACATGTAAAAGATCCAATAGTGAAACAAAGCCCAGTTTGTTTTACAGCAGGAATACAGCTGATCATGTTTGGAAGGCCTTGCATTTATGAGAACACCAAATTGTTCTCACTGAAACAGCAGATCTAGCTGCTTTTGTAAAGCTGCTTCTCCGGAAAAGGGAACAGAGGGCAAACAACACTGGTATGCTTATGAACAAAATCAAGGAAGGACAATGCAGAGACAAATAATAAGGACTGTTCTTAAAAAGCCAGGTATGGCAACAGACAGCTACGCAAGGCTGTCTGGCATGGAAGACAAATATTGTGCTTAGGTCTGTTAATGTACTGCCTAGAAAATAATAATAATCAGTTTTAAGAGAACTGTAACAAAAATGTCTAGACAGCAAAATCAGACAGGGTTACAACTTCCCTGCATTCCAGGTCCAAATGTATAGTTGGCCATCAGGCTTTAAGTTACCCCGGCCTCATTTGCCACAGCATTATGCTTTTCTAAAAGCAGGAACAACCTGTATATATTTCATTTAAGATCTGTGTATGTGTGAAAGGGCAGAGTTAAGGTTATATAACAACCATTATACAGGATCTGACAAATCTTCTGATGCCTAACAGCTTCAGTCAAAGAACCAGTTAATAATCTCAGCAGCTCACAAGATGATAACAGGAATTTCTAAAGTATATGATTTTTAGTGTTGTTTTAGGAAAATAGATTTTAATTTGATAGCCCATCATGGTGGAAATGGGAGATCATAGGTACTGTGGTAGGACCCATGTATACCTTATGTCCCCAGTCTGTGGGGCTCACAGTGAATGACAAAGTGTATTTTACAGTTAAATGCACGAGATATGAGCCCTAAGAAATCACTTGGGAAGAGAAGATGTCATTGTTTTGGCAACCTGCACAGGCAGTTTCCCATACATTGGTCAATACACAGAGGAAAAGTAATTAGGGACTGAAACTCATATAATCTAGGAATTAGACTGCTAAATAGTATCAGAAAAGGCAGTGAGGTCCTTGAAATCAAAGGGAAGCAACTGAAAAAATAATATAGAAAAGGGGAAGTTGGTGAAAGGATGCATAGAAGATGGAAATGTGGTTCTGGTTTCAAAACAGGAAAAGGAATTAATTGGCAGCCTTGGAAATGTTTTAATGCTAGTGTTTGTCCAAGTCTCAATTTCCCCATACATACCAACAGGATAAAATGTTCTTTTTGCAAACTTGATGGCCAGCTTCTTGGGGAAAAGATGAAATATGTTTTCTATTATTAAGCTGAGGTTACACTGAAAATGATGAAGAATAAAGCAAAAAACAAAAACCGAATGGATGGACAGATCAAAAAAATCAAATGAGGTCTAGCAAGCCACATTATTTACTGGAGTAGATTGTTGAGGGCTTTATTTACAACTAACAGTGAAAGTATCAAGGAGTCAGACAAACCTCTATGTCCACTTTTAGAAACTCAAGAAATTCAAATTATCTGTAACACATATCCCATTTAATTTTTTTAAAAAAAATGGAAATGGGAAAGTTTATGACTAATGTTGGCAATGATGGAAGACCTGACTTTTTTCCAGAAAAAATAATTTAGAAAATGTATAAGATAATGTTGTCCTGGTCCTGTGGGCCTGGGACGAGGTCCGCACCCCCCAACCGTGACCTGACCAGAGCACTTACCCGAGGAGGGGAGCGGAGCCCGGGAGGAGCCGGGGTGGCCCTGCTTGCCCCAGAGAGAGCCCACCACCCAGCCGGAAATGAACTCCCCAGCCATGGTTGCAGGTGGCCCAAGGGAGGAGAAAATGGTTGGGCGTGCAAGGCCCCGAACCCGTGGCCTGCGAGAAGCGCCAGACAGAGGCGATGGGGGAAGGCACCCGCCCCTGAAGACTGAGAAGGTGGCGGTGGTGGCACGGCCCTCAGGCCAGCAAGACCGCCACTGGCACAGCAGCAGCCATGCCCCAGATGTCAGGAGGGTGTCCTGGCTTATCAAGGGGGATGGGGCCTAATGAGAGGTGGGGGCAGCAGGGAGCATGGGAGGTGCTGGGAGCAGGGCAGGGAGGATAAAGGGAGGCGGAGATGGAGAGGCTAGGGAGGAAAAGTGTTCCAGGGACAAGCGAGCTGACAGAGCGAAAGAGAGACAGAGGGAAGTACAGCAGGGCAGACTCCAGGACATGGGGCAGAGGGATAAGTGGGGTGACGACAACCCCGTCCCCTGCCAGTCTGAGGCCTCAATGTCTTCTCTAACCTTGAACCAACCCCAGCTTCCAGGACCACACTCGCTGCTTAGATGCCCGACGCCACGGCCACTGGTGGGGGAACGCCTGGGGTGCAGCAGGAGCGTGACAAATGTATAAAATGTATAAAATAAAGGGCTATGGCAGCTGATCAAACGGAACATTTGGCAATACAAATAATGAAATGAAATCTGATAACTCACAGTAAATATTTGCTTTATGTAAATATCAAGGCAAGATTGACAAAGGAGTGGACCAAGAAAATTAGTGCTTAATATTTGGGAGCTCAAAACTATGAAGGTCCATTGTAATCCCCTGTCATAGTGCTACTTCAGAAAGCATCCAGTTTTATAACACATCTTAGGCTGGATTCACAAAATTATTACTAATGCTGGGTGATATTTTTGCCATCAACACTTGCTGAGAACTAAATGGATCTCATGTCTTGTGAAAGGGCTTAATATCAACTGGGCTATGACACATTTCATAATGAAAAGCTGGTTTTGTTACCATGCTTTTACTCCCACCCCCTGCTGTTATAGTAACGTAAATTGGGTGTTAAAAATGTATTATGGTACCCTGTGGGTATTGTGTATTTTTAGAATTGTATTTTTAGACTATTTATTGTTTTTATGCATTTTTGTAGGAATCTGTTGTACACCACCCTGAGCCCGCTTGCATGGATGGTGGTATAAAAGCTTAATATAATAAATAAATTATGATCAAAAGCCAAAGATATGTTGGGACCAAATTCCACTTGAACCATAACTAGTATAGGAGTATACACTTCTTTTTATTGCCAAAACAGGAAACCGTTTGACAGCTCCCTCCCATCTACACCCCCCCCCACACACACAGTACAGAGCAAAAACACACAGTACAGAGCAAAAACACAGAGACACACACAACCCAAGGGAAAAGGTGTTGCCATGCCCATTTTCCCCACTTCTAAAGTACCTGGTTAGGTCTTAGCAATTTTGCTCTACAGCCCATTTCTGTTACTAGATACACGTTAGAACCAATAGTCAGTCTTTTTTCTCAGTGGGGGGGAATGACTTGGGGGGAAGCATAGTGATTTCAGCTCTCCTTTTTTTCAAGCAGGGGGGTGGAAAATTCCCCCCTTTTCTTGCCAGTCTGGGTTTCCAGTGAGAGAGAGCTGTGACGTTTGAAACCTCCAAGCGCTTGAACTTACACCAAACACACTTTTTCAACAACACTTTTTAAAACAAACTGCACACATGCTTCCCCTTGGATATTCTGCCTTTACTGCCCACAATTTGAAGTCCGCACCAAGCACAACTACACAAATGGCAGCCATTGTACCAGTCTCCTCCTCCCCACAGCAACCCCCCCACTGCTAACAACCCCTTAGCACAGCCTCCTCCATTCCCTTCTGGCTGACACTGGTGGCCATCTTGCCCATCCCTGCTTTTGAAGCACAGCCCCCCCTTAGCAGAAGCAAGGGGGATGGGTGGAGCTGTCAAACGGTTTCCTGTTTTGGCAATAAAAAGAAGTGTATACCCCTATACTACTACCATATTATGGCATGAATGCAATGAATGCAAGAATGGAGCAGTTAAAAAAATCCAACCTGTATTTCTTTTTATTTGGGGATTTATGAGTTGCCCCTGAACTACTGGGTTCCTGAAGCAGCAAAAACAAACAAAAAACACAACAAAGCACTCAGCTCTAACAATAAAGGGCGTTTTCACACATGCTAAATAATGCAGTTTCAATCCACTTTGTGACCGTTTGCAAGTGGATTTTGCCATTTCACACAGTAAAATCTAGTTGCTAAGTAGATTGAAAGTGCATTATTTTGCGTGAGTGAAAATGTCAAAAGTCTTGGATAATACATTTTTGAAGTAAGAGATGCAATCTGTAAACTATAAGGTATTTGGTGGAAAGTAAAGATCAAGGTATATACAGTACTGACAAATTTAATTTGGTAAAAAATCTTCCAAGAGAAACATTCAAACTGTTCTTTGATGAGTACCGGCTGTACAACACCAGAGTTCCAGCCAATGTGGCTTTAAATCTATTCAGCCTATTCCTTTTCTACTAGAGGGTAAGATAATGGATACAATTTTCAGGTAGCTTCTTAGGGGTAGTCTCCAGAAATATCAACAATGCTATGAGAATGTCATGGAGCTTGAAAATTGAACCCAGCAAGTTCCTGAGAGGGAATATAAGAAGGACCAACTAAAGGAGCGTCCTTTGGATTATCATCTCCTGACCCATTACCTCTTTTCCTGTTTTACTGAAAAAGCCAACCTTGGCAAGAGCATTTGCAGTTATGGGCAAGAGCATTTGCAGTTATGGGAACCATGTTTTGTTTAAAAAAAGAAAAGAAAAAATGAAACAAAACGAAAAAAGAAAATTACTGAACAGGGTTTACTGTTATCCTCACAACATCCCTGTGAGGTAGGTAAGCATTATGAACTCCATTTCATAGTGTAGGAGGGAGGGAAAGCATGATTTCCAGAACCTCCCCCTCTTGTCTAATTATGTGGCAATTTTCAGGAGGATCTCCCTGCTTTCAGAGCCATGTTCAATTTCATCAGTCCATTTTGTTTGGCAGAGGTTTGCTGTGCCTAACAATACCATACAAACAGAGCATCATGCAAGGGGAGTAGCACATATTAATCAATTACGAAATAGCAAAACTCTTTATACCACACAACAGGCTTCATAGTTCATCATGAGAGCTGCACATGCTCAGCTACCAGGAGCCTGTTTGAAAGGAAGCAAAAAGAGTGGCTTCTCAACCCTGGAATGTGTGATGTTTAAGGCATAGCACAATAGGAAATGAAATCTTCATCAAACATGTTAATAATAAATATATAAGGAAGCCAATAGCAGGATGTCTCTCTTGTCCTCCTCCTGAGGGCTTTACAGAACTCCCTTGAACTTGGCTGAGCCAACAGGCCTTGCCACTTAAGGCCAGTAATAGTAGTTTATATCTCCATATCCACAGGTCTGATATCACCGGTTTTGTGTTCTTTTACCCACAGTTCCCTGTCTTTGGCTGGATCCACTTTCTGAAGCAACTGATCCACAGGTTCTACTGTCTACAAAACATAAGAATAGCAACAACATATATTCAGAGTGTAGGAGAACGTCTCTTGCAAGGTCATCTAGTAAAACTGAACCACCTCCCCATCTGCTTCTCTCCCTCTCCCAACTCTTTAGATACGTTTCTTTCATAGAATCTTAAATGTACATTTCCAATATGGTACTTTTCTTCTAGCCTTGTGTTGCCAACCGGTGACATTTGAAGAGAGAAATCTGTAGGTAACCATTAATTAAAACAGGGAATTACACTGAAAACCACCCAAATCCTTTGATCCCAAAGCTATCTATGATGTATATATGCTAGGGACAGTGGAAAAATCCAGTTGGAAAAATCCAGTTTGGGAATTACACTGAAAACCACCCAAATCCTTTGATCCCAAAGCTATCTATGATGTATATATGCTAGGGACAGTGGAAAAATCCAGCAATTGAAAAGGTCCCTGCTTGCTCAAACTGCTCATGAAATTGAACCCCATTCCAAGGGACAGCCAATGAGTAGTCCAAGCAAGTCAACTCTTAGACTCAATTGTGGCACTTAGAGATCACTCTTCAAGTCCACTTCTCCAAGCGTAGAAATTTATTCAGACATTTATTCAGAAATTTATTCAGTCCTTGATCAAGTCTCAGAGCCAAGAAATTCACTCCTCTGGACTCTGAGACTTGATCTGGGTAATTAGAAATATCTCGCCCAGTGTCTGGATTGATTCTGAGTAGATCTGGCATGATATCAGTGAAGTTATCCTGGCATCTAGAGGCTGTTCAGAAAATTGTCCCCACACTTTCTGCAGTTTGGAGAGAAAAAATGGCAGGGAGGGGCAGAGGAAGGCAAGGAGTGAACTACTCCATTCCTTGGGTACTTCTTCAAAGTTTACAAATTATGACATAAGATCTTCAAATCTAATCCCCATTAGCAGACATGGATCAAATTCTAAACAGAATGAACTGCAGGAATTTGCTCAGCCCTAATCTTCACCAGATAGCGGAGTCTAGAAGATTGCATATGACATAGGCTTTTAGATTCCCATGGGGCCTCTTGGGAGAAAAATGAAAGACCAGCAGACTCACACTTTGGTTGAACATGTCTGTCTCATGTCGCAACTGTGTGTATTGGCAAAGCTGTTGTCGAATCATCTCCACTCTCTCTACCTCCAGCCTCTCAAGCTCCTGGAAGGGAAGAGTCATCCAACATTTTCAATAAAGGATGGCAATAAACAACTACACCTAAGCTTAAAATAAAAGATGGGGTTGCTTTATATGAACACAGCTCGATATTTGCTAGCATCCATCTAACCATACAATAATTAATTTACACCACTGTTTCTACTTCATTGGGTTTAGTTTTTTTTTAAATGGCAATTGAGAGCTGCACAGAACTCTATCTTGTGAAAAAAATCTAACATGGATTGAGACACTGGAGAATAAAAAACTGTATGTGCATGCTTTTTTTAAACAACTAAAAAATAAGCAAAGCTATACACAATAGAAGACACTGAGAGTAGCAGAAGCTAATAAATACAATATTGTAATATGTATAAGGACATGAATGAGAATATTAAATCACGAATAACAGTTAAGACTAAGTACAAGCAAAGAGAAACTAAAACTGAGTACAAGCAAAAAGGACTGAGACATATGGCTGAGTTCAGACTGGCAGTTAGCTCCGGTAGCCAGTTGTAGCAAAAAAGCCCCAGAATAAACTGTTCTGGGTTTTCCCGTTCAGACAGCCCAGGCTGCTGCTGGATGATGCAGGGCGGAGCTGGGCGGGAGCGTTCAGACTGCTGCGCGCAGGGGCGCACTGTATTCGGCATTTCCCCATTAATTCGGCTGTGGGTGTATGGGTGTATGTGCGCATAAGCGCATAATGCCGATTGGGGGAGGACCCCACAGCGCCGGCACCGCATTGGGCAGTAGAGTGGAGCATAGCCAATCATACCGCTGCTGCCTTCTGCCCAACGCGGGTTGCTCCCAGCTTTTTGGCTGCGCGTGCAGACTTCCCAGAAGCGGAGAAACGCGCAACACATGCGGGCTTTCGGATTTGCTACCAGTTTTATGAGGTATCTTTTAATGAGGTATCTTTTTAATCTTTTTAAGCTCAACAGCACGGGTTGGCTATGGGTGGGGGACGCTAGGCAGATGTGCCTGTGTGAACGCCCAATTTACTCCGGGATTGAAACGTCACTGACCCGGGTCCTTACCGGGGCAAATTGCCAGTCCGAACTCAGCCATATGTTTATGTAATGCAAAAGGTGTAAAAATGATATTATCTATTACAAGTTATCTCAGGTATAATTTTCAATACAACCAGGATATACACATCTCAGAAGAACATCCTATAAAGTAAGTATAATATTATTAAACAGAAACACCACCTCCAAAGAGAATGCATAAGAAACTTCCAAAGAGAATACAAAAGCAAAAAAAGCTTCCAAAGAGGACACATAAGCAATAATAACAATAAAATGCATACATGAGCAGCTTACCCTCAGAAGGATATGCAGTTTGTATAAATGGGCAACCAGTCACTAACCAAAGAAACCTTAGAAAGAAATTTTAGCACCTATTCTTGCTGCTGGTCTTGCCTCAAAATCAGGGCCGGCCCCAGGTTTCTGGGCACCCTAGGCAGGCCATCCTGTGGCACCCACCCCACCAGGTTTGTCAACCTCCCGGTGGAGCCTGGAGACCAGCTGTGGGTGGGGGTGGGGAGTGAGTCCCTTTGCAACACTCCCCGCCGGCCCCGGAGAATGCTGGGGAGGCTTTGGGCAGGGGCTGGAGACCGACACACCTCCATGAGCCTTCGCAGCCTCAGTTTGGCGCCCCCCCCAACAGCCATCATCCCCCCTCGGGAGCTGCAGGGTACTCTCCGACGCAGGTCCCCTCAGCCACCAGGCCCTGGGAGGACTCCGAGAGAGGGCCTACTTCTTCTACCCCGCTTTTTCTGGCGGCTGGGGGGGGACGTAGCCGATCTGGTGACTACTACAGATTTCTAAAAGGCCATCAGAAAGAGGGGGCGCCTAGAGAGAGGAAGGCAGATGAGGAGCCCCGCTTTCCTTCCAACCGAGAGGTGCATTCAGTTGGGTAGCCCTCTTGGAGGACTGGGAAGGAATAGATGCCGGACTAGCTCAGCTCCCAACGCCCCAGCCGGTCCATTGTTGATGTTCACTGCCGCTGGCTCCTGTGTTGTACAGGGTGTGAATTAAGGAGACATTCACCACCACCACCCCTCCGCCTCCAAGCTGGCTCTCTCCTGGCCCTTCTAGGGACGCGCGCAGCCAGAGGCACTGGTGCACACTGAATGCGCTGGGCTCACGGGACATGGAACTGTGAGTGGCCGGGGGTGGGGGGAGCATCCTGGAGGCATTGGACAAGCTACCCATGCCTTTGCCCTCCTCCTGGGGGCATTTCTGGGTCCCCAGTTCAAATGGGAAATGTAGGAAGCAAGCCTACAGGTCTACTCAAAAGCAGAGCCCAGCATCAGGGGGACTGGGCTCTCCTCGGCCCCGCCCCTTCCCTCCCAGTGCCAGCTTTCCTGGGGGCTCTGCAGCTGTGGGGCCCCCAGGAAAACTAGGGAAGGGGCGGGAGTTCTAACCCCCACCTCTTCCCTTTGAGCTGAGCTGCTGGCACTGGCCGCCGCCCCGCCTTCTCTCCCCCTCAGGGGGAAGGGGGAGGGCGGGCAAGCTCTGCCGCCACCTCCTGAGCCCCGCCAGGGCATTCTGCGGTGGCAGGAGGCAGTGGCGGGGGCTTTTTGGGGGGCAGGGGCAGTTTGGTGCCCCTGCAGGCCTGGCGCCCTAGGTGAGTGCCTAGCTCGCCTAGTGGGTGAGCCAGCTGTGCTCAAAATGGTAACAAACTGTTAGGCTTGATATACAATCACTAGAAAGGAACAACTGCCTAACCTGGATATTAAAGGGGCATACATTCATTACAGAAAACAGAAAAGTTGTAGGAACTGATTTTCAATACAACCAGGATATGCTTATGTGTATTTTTTAGCTTATGTAATTTCTTTGGAAACTGCTTTTGCATTCTCTTTGGAGGTGGTGCTTCTGTCTAGTAACATTATACTTACTTTATAGGATTTTTTTTGAGATGTGTATATCCTAGATATTGTGGCTTGTGGGACTTTTCTTTTCTGGTGGGGGTGAACTTACCCTTCTTAGTTCTAGCCCAGGTCTTAAATCCCCGAGGGGGCTCTTGCTTCCAGACATTTGGCATTCTCCCCCTGCCTGGAGGAAGAGAAAACCCTCGGCTCTGCCTCACATTCAGGAACCAGCTGACTACACACAGCAGCAAGACTCTCATCCTGGAAGGTGGAACAGGAAGCAAGAAGCTCCCACCCACAGCCCATCCACCCAGAGGAAACCTGGCCAGCTCAAGGAGCCTTTGGGCCAGGTGGAGGAGGAAGGGAGGGCAAAATAGCAAGGTGACCACTGGGAAAGCTGGGCTCCAGTCCCCATGCTGCAAGTGGAGCAGGCTCTCTCTCTCAGCCTTGCCCTGCCCTGCCTAGCTTGCAGGGTTATTGGGGGGATTTCTCCTGGGGTGCTTGCCTTCTTGGCACTTGATGTGACACAGCCTGCTGTAAAGTACTGGGTTCAGATGTGTGATTTCAGCTCATAGTTTATTTTCAGCTCATAACTCAAGACAGACTAGCCGGTCCCAAAGCTGGCTTTTATCCGTGCAGCACACAACACACAACACAAACCCCACTCCCCATGATTGCCTGTTTACAGTATAAGAGTTCACTGTAGGTTAACTCTAGGATCTGGGTGACCCTACTGGTCCACCTTAGGATCTGCAGTGGCTATTGTTCTAACACCCGAAGGTGCGCTAGACTGCATGGTCTTGCTAGCACTGGTGTGGCCATTTTAGTTCATGTTAATACACAACACACCTCCCCCCATAGTTCAGAACCCTCTAACATGGGTTCTTAGATACGCGGCCTGTGCCGTTCTTTGAGCAGCGTGGTTCCGTTTGGGGGGCCGCTGGATCTGCTATGGTGTCTGGAGAGGGACTGGTGGCAGCTGCCTGTGTTGGGGTGTCTGTGGTGGCTTGTGCTGGTGCTTCGGTGGAGCTCGCTGGCTGCTCCTGCCGGACACTGTTGATTGGCTTGGGGCTCACCTGCTCTGTCTCCTCTGGGCATGGCTGGTCATCCTCGCTGTTGTCTTGGCTAGCCGACTCCGGTTCCACTGGTAGGAGGTGGCTGCAGAGCAGGTCAAGGTGCCGGTGAAGCCTCTGGCTGTCTTCTGTGGATACCTTGTAGGAGATTGGTCCGGTCACCCTGAGGATCTTGGCTGGGACCCACGCTGGTCCCCTGGCGAAGTTGTGGGCATACACTGGATCCCCTGGGAAGAATCCGCGGTGGGCCCCTTGGCTCATCTGGCCCAAACTGTGCTTCAGGGCCCTGTCAGGGTGCAGTCGGTCCAGGCGGGTGGTTAGCTATCGACCCATTAGGAGTTCTGTGGGTCTGCGGCCTGTGGTGGTGTGGGGTGTTATTCTGTTGTTGAATAGAAAGGTGGCCAGCTGTTGGTCCCACTCACCCTGTACTATTCTGTGTAGTGACTTTTTAGCCTTCCTTACCATTCTCTCTGCCTGGCTGTTGGTGGCTGAGTTGAAAGGGGTCGAGTGGATATGGCGGATGCCATAGTAGCTTACAAAATCTTGGAATTCTGCCAATGTGAAGGCTGTCCGTCACGAGGGAGTTGGGGATTCCGTGCATACTGAAGATTCTCCACGTGGCACGGATGGCAGCTCAGGATGAGGTAAATGGAACTGGTACCACCTCCAGCCACTTCGTGAAGGAGTCCACTAAGATGAAGAAGAGCTGGCCCTGGAAAGGTCTGGTGAAGTCTAGGGGTAGCTGGGCCCAAGGTTTCCTGGAGGATTCCCACTGCTGTGCTGGGCCCGGGGGGGGGTTTGGTTTGGACTCCTGGCAAGTCTGGCAATGCTTAACCCAGTCCTCTATCTCACTGTTCATGCCGGGCCACCGGATGTAGCTGCAGGCCACAGCCTTCATCCTTACTATCCTGTGGTGTGTTTTGTGGAGGGCTGTGAGGACTTGCTGGCGTAGAGGCTCGGGCACAACCACTCGACTTCCCCACAGCAGACAGCCCTTGTGGGTGGACAATTCATCTCAGTGGGAAGTGAATGCTGAGAACTTGGGGCCCACTTGCCTGATGGGCCACCCCCTCCCACCCAGTCAAGAATCCAGGACAGCACATGGTCTCAAGCTGTGTGGCAGGACACATTGGTTACCTGGAGCGGTGTGTTGGGCAGGTCCTTGAGGAGGAGTATTTGGTGTGCAGGCACTGGGTCCAGGTCACAGGACTGCAGCAGGAGGCAGCTGAGGGCTGCTGCATGTCCCATCACTTTTCTGGGGTGATGTATCAGCACATACTGGTAGCCTGCTAGGAAAATTAACCAGCGGAGCACCCTGGGAGACAGCATCTGAGACATCTGGTGGTCCGGTGCGACCAAGAGGGGTTTGTGGTTGGTGACTATGGTGAAGGGCCAGCCATAGAGATACTTGTGAAACTTCTTGACACCTGCTACAATCGCCAGTGCCTCTTTGTCGATTTGAGCGTAGTTGCGCTCAGCTGAAGAGAGAGTCCTGAAGTAGTAGGTGACCGGGACTTCCCAGCCATCAGGAAGCTGGTGTCCCAATACAGCCCTGACCCTGTACGGTGATACGTCGCAGGCGAGGACAACTGGAAGCACTTCATCGAAGTGCACCAGGACCGCGTTCGAGGTTAGCAGGTCTTTGACAGCGCTGAAGGCAGCAGTGTGCTTCAGGCCCCAGGCTCACGGGGCATGCTTGTCTAGTAGGCGGTGCAAGGGCTCTGCAATGGCGGCTTTGCGGGGCAAGAAAGTGTGATAGTTCAGCAGTCCTAAGAAATCCTGCAGTTCTGCCTTGGATGTTGGAGGCGGGGCGTTGACTATGGCTTTGACCTTGTCTGGCGTTGGATGGATGCCCTGGGCATCGACCGCGAACCCCAGGAACTCAACCCTCAGGACTCCCAGCAGTCCATTGAGTTCTGAAAGATCCCCAGGGCTATGCTCACCCCAAACTGCAAAGGCTGTACTCGGAAAGCGCCCCTATGAGTGACAATTGTCTGGGCTTCAGCCGTGGCGTTGTCCACAGGAAGTTGCTGATAGGCTTGTGCCAAGTCTAATTTTCCAAAAATCTTTGCACCCGCCAAGGATGCCAAGACATGACTGATGACTGGGACCAGATATGCATGGTCTTGGAGGGCTTTATTAATTGTGCACTTATAGTCCGTGCAGATGCGGACATCGCCGTTTGGTTTGACCAGCGTAACTATGGGAGTCTCCCAGCAGGCATGTGGCACGGGTTCCAGAACCCCTTGGGCTACCAGGCGACCCAGTTCATTACCTATTTTTGGCTTGAGGGCGAATGGAACACTCCTGGCCTTCAACCAGATGGGCTGTACTGCTGGGTCTAGGTCCAGGGACATGGGTGTACTGGTGTACCGACTCAGTGTTCCATTGAAAACCTCAGGGAACTCCTGGCACACGTCTTGGAAATTGGATGGTCGCACTTGGTGTACCCTGGTCACTCCCAGGCCTAGAGATGCGAACCAAGACAGGCCTAATAAACTCATGAGCCTCCCTTCCACTATCAACAACTCTAAAGGGCCCATAAATTGCTTGTAGGAGACCTGGAACTTGCCCCAGCCCTTCACAACCACCAGGTTCTTCTGGAATTCCCTGAGTGTGAACCCAGAGGATGGCTTCTGCAGGCAGGGTCCCCCGTAAGGGCAGAGCCTTGCGAGCATCTCTGACAAAATAATAGAGAAGGAGGACCCTGTGCCCAGTTCCATCTCGCAAGGGAACCCCTCTATGAGCACAGTTACATGGATTTTGTTGGGGCATCCCAGGGCAAGCTCAGTACCTGGTTGTAGCGGACAGCTGTTGTGTTCAGTTCTGTGGCCTCCTCATGTGTGGTGCATTGTCTCTGGGAACCTCTGGAGTGGCAGGCACAGGCTATGTGGCCAACTTTTCTACAGGACCGGCAGGCTGCGTTTCTGAAATGACAGGAGTGGCGTTCGTGGTCCTCCCCACAGCTGGCACACAGTGCTTGCTGGGTGGACCTTGCCAGGTGGTTGTTGGCATGCACGGTCCTCCTCGCGGGGTTGGCGTTGGCGGTTGAGGACCGGAGATACAGTCGAGGTAGGTGAGGGACCTGGTGTATTTCGTTCTCATCTGAGGCGTCTGAGGTCGTGGATGTGCATGCCTGGTGTGCCGCATGTGTGCGGTGCTCCCGATGCAATTGTTCGTATGCGGTGGCCTCGTGGAGGGCCTTCTTGAGGGTCAGCTCATCCTGTTACGTGAGCTTGTGGCAGAGCTTTGATTCCTGGATACCCATGACAAATTGGTTAAGGAGAGAATCCCTCAGGTCTGGGAACCCACATTTGGTAGACAATCTGCATATGCCTGCCAGGAAATTGGTGGCCGCTTCATCAGGCTTCTGATGGTGCACAAAAAAGTCAAAGTGCCTCGCCATTTTGGTCAGCTGCGGCACGAAGTGGTATGTGAGCACCTTGACCAGCTCGTCATACTTCACCTCTGCTATGGATTTTGGTGTGAGGAGGTTCTGCATGAGCCACAAAGTTGCAATTCCTCAGGAGCTGAGCAGCAGCGATTTCTTCTTTTCCTTGTTGGTGATGTCTTGGAAATGGACAAAGTATTTGAGCCCAGCCGTGTTTCCCACAGTTCAGAGTGAGCGGCGTTGAATTCTGGAAGATGTCCCAGAGTAGCAGCCATGACTCAGGTGATGATGCGTGGCGTGGAGGCCTGGAGTTCATTGGTGCGGGGAGTGGAGCGAGGTGCGGAGCCCTGGGGCTCATAGATACGCGGTGCGATGCTCCAGTTGAGGTCGGAGTCAGGCTTGCTCATCGGGATCCCACCTTCATCGCCAGTGTAAAGTACTAGGTTCAGACGTGTGATTTCAGCTCATAGTTTATTTTCTGCTCATAACTCAAGACAGACTAGCCAGTCCCAAAGCCAGCTTTTATCCATGTAGCACACAACACACACCCCACTCCCCGTGATTGGCTATTTACACTATAAGAGTTCCCTGTAGGTTAACTCTAGGATCTGGGTGATCCTATTGGTCCGCCTTAGGATCTGCAGTGGCTATTGTTCTAACACCCAAAGATATGGTAGACTGCATGGTCTCACTAGCGCTGGCTTGGCCATTTTAGTCCATATTAATACACAACACCTGCCCTCCTGGCCTTCCAATGGTCCCAGCTTGGCAGGGTCTCTTTAAAAAGTCCTCTAAAAAAAAGTTGGATGTGGGAAAAGGAAGAGCCAGGGAAGGTGGAAACAGGGTGGAGGAGGGCAGACCTGGATGATATGCAGCACTGTAGCTTCTTCTTGTTGGGGATTCTTGGATCTTTGGCAAGCGGCTTGCCGTGGCACAGGAGCATGCATCTTTTAAAAATGTTTTTAAAATGTTTTTTTCTTTCTTTTTAAAATAACTTTTATTTATATAATATAGCAATGATTTTCAGTAGCACATACTATTAGGAAACCACTACAATAAAAGCATAATTAAAAACACAAAAAACACAAGAGTAATAAAACCAAACAGCTATTCAATATATAGATATAACCTTCAAATTATCGGGAAGTGCCTTTTTCAGCTTACTATGTCTTTCCATATATTCAAGAAAGGGAAACCAACATTCCAAAAAATCTGAATGAAACTCTGCATTCTCTGCCAAGGATATAACTTCTGATATTTTGTCCATGACCAGGTATTCCCACAACTTATTAGACCACATAATCAATTAGGGTTGTTTACTATTTTTCCAATGCCTAGCCACTAAACTTCTGGCTGCCACCAACATATAAGAAATGAGATCTTTCCTGACAGCAGTAACTTTTTCCTCCCATAAATTAAGCAAGACAAGTTCTGGCCTCATAGGGATATTGTACCCAGTAATGTCATTTATCAGTTTAAGAACAGTGGTCCAATATTGCACCATAACAGGGCATGTCCACCAGCAGTGAATGTAAGAACCAGGCTGCCCACATCCCTTCCAACAACTGGGGCTATATGAGGGTGAAATGTGGTGCAAACATAATGGAGTGAAATGCCATCTATGAATAATTTTTTGGAATTGGATTCTTATATTAATAGCCCTCATTGAAGAGACTGTAGATGATCAAATTTTGCCCATTGATGCTCAGGGACATCCATTGCACAATCCTGGTGCCAGCGTTGTTGATAATTTGCTGGTTTTGTCCAATTTTTATGATTTAACCCTTTGTAAATCATTGTAATGAGCCCTTTATTACTTACATTCCATTGTGTAATTAGACGCTCAAATTCTGTGCTAGGTCTTTCAAGACCCCATTGAATTATTGGGTCTGTAAGTAAATGCCTCACCTGAAAATACTGGTATCATGGAATCTTCATAGAACTTATTTGTTTTGAGATTTCTTTTTCATAATACCCTTATTTGTTATATCACAAAGTCAAAAAAGCTTTCCTTCCCCTAAACATGAACTTCTGCTAGACACTTGCCTGGGGGAAACCAAGCTTTCCCCAGGAAAGATGACACTGGAGATGTCCCAGGGGCAAAGAGTTTTCTATGTGCACCCCAAACATTTAGAGTAGCATCCAGGAAGGGGTTTAATTTGACCTCACATAGTCTATTCTTTGGGGAAGCCCAAACTATATCTCCAATGAAACATGGGCAAATATAATCACTTTCTATTTCCACCCACCCCCGTCTGTCATCCAGATTAAGATAGGCTAAGAGATTTCTTAAGTGTGGAGTCTCATAATATTTACACAGATCTGGAAAACCATAACCACCCATGTCCAGTGAATGACTGAGAAGTTTGGACCCTATTCTTGGTTTCTTGTTATTCCACAAAAAAATTATTAAGAGTGGACTGCCAAATTCTCAAGGTCTTAGATGTAATCTGAATGGGAACATTTTGAAAAAGAAATAGAAATTGCGGAAAGAGCATACTCTTGATAAGATCAAGCTTCTCTGTCCACATAAAAAATTGTGTGCTCCATGTTTTTATTTTAAGAGTTATCTTTCTATGCACTGCTTTGTGGTTGCATTCAAAAAGCTCTTCTAAGGAGGCATGGGCTGCGGCACAGCAGGGCAGTGGGAGCTCAGACTTGCTCCTGAGCTCCCCCGACTCATCGTTGCTTTCACAGAACTTTGGGGGCTCCCAAGTACCACCAGACCTCCCAGAGAGAGGTCTGGAGCAGGGGACATGATCCGAGCACCCCGCAAGCATCAGCGAACAGGAAGGAGCTGGATTGTCCCGAAGCAAAAGCACAAAGGAGCACAGCCATGGTTTGCCATGACTGCACAAGCTGTGAACTCCCAACAAAAAGAGTCTCAAGCCTCTCCTCCAACACCGGTGAAGACAGCGTGAGTACTTGTAAAAAGCAACATTAAAGCAACACCAAAGAATCTATAGACTTTGTATTAAATAAGAGCCCTTGAAGAGGTATTATCAATAGAAAATGATAAGAAAATGCTTAGATGATTTTAAAATGAAAACATTTATATACTGTTTGATACATAGTTGCAAATATTATCATCTTGTTAGATATATTCTCTGTTTTAAGATATATAGGAGAGACTTAAACTGAATGTATTACAAGGTACTACTCTCTTTTTCTGTTTGTTGTTTTGTTTTTGGAAAATTAATAAAATCCTATTATAAGAGAAAAAGTTCTTCTAGGCTTGTGGAATCATTATCCCCAGATATCTCTATGGTTTATCTAGCCACTTACATCTAAATTTCCTTTTGATTAGCTTTATTGTTTGTGGTGTGAGAAAAATAGGATACATTTCTGTTTTTGTGTTGATTGACACAAAGACCAGATACCAAAGAAAACTGAGCTATAGGGTTAGTGAGATAAATTGCACAATAATCTGCAAAAAGGCTGATATTTTGTACCCCCCCCAATCTTTACTCCATGGATATCTTGGTTTTGCCTAATTGCATTTGCTAAGGGTTCTATCGCTATCGCGAACAACAAGGGGGACAAAGGGCAGCCCTGCCTAGTGCCTCTTGCAAGGGGGAAATCCAAAGATTGCATGCCATTAATCTTGATGTGAGCTCTTGGCTTTTTGTAGAGGGCTTCAATGGCCTGTAGAAAACAAGTTCCAGAACCCATGTGTGAGAGAACTGATTTTATATAGCTTACATCTAACCAGTCAAAGGCTTTTTCAATATCTATAGCTAAAATGAGAGATTCAATATTTTTGTGCTTACAATAGTGTACTATATTTAAAGTCCTTCTAATGTTATCCGACATACTCCTAGAGGGAATAAAACTTGATTGATCATTAGAAATATATTTTGGAATAATTTTATTAAGCCTCGACATAAGGATAGGTGTAAAATATTTCCATCATTATTCAATAAAGATATGGGGCAGTATGAATCAGGCCTGGTTGAATCTGCCTGGTTTTAACATCACTATAATCCTAGACTCTTCTCAAGATGGTGGGAGATTGCCTGTTTGAAGGATAAGGTTGCACATGTCTGTTAAAGGCCCCACCAAATATGTTAGAAATTTCTTGTATAATTCTGTGGATAGATCATCCCTGCCTGGGGTTTTATTATTTTTCAAGCTCTTAATGACCATAGTGATCTCCTCCTGTGTAACAGGTTTATCCATGAAATCAATATACTCAGGAGTAAGGTTAGCAGCAAACTTACTATACATTAAATAATGTTTTATACTGCAAAACTGAGTGTCAACGGAAGTGTAGAGATTTTGAAAATAAGTAGCACATACCTTGGTTATCTCCTCCGCCTTTGATGTTAAATTATCCTGACAATCCTGAACAGAGTGTACAAGTCTTGCAGAGTTCTTTGTAACACTCTCCTAGCCAGGTCATGCAATGTTTTTTGGGTTTTCAGCCAATATTTCTGTTTTAAGTAAACAATGTTTTTTCTGAATTCTGTAAACTTCTAAAATTTCCAATTTCTTCCTGGCTAATGTTAGTTTGTGGTAGGTTTCTCCCCCCCCCTCCAATTTTTTAGGTCTAATTTCCAAAAGCAGACTTTCATCTTGCAAATCTTGAATTAATTTGGCTTTCTTTTTTTTGCAGGTCGATGCATGAGAAATAAATTTTCCACGAAGCACCACTTTCAGTGCATCTCAGACTATATGTTTGGGTACCTCACAATCAGAATTACATTTAAAATAATCTGTTATGGTCTCCACAATGTCCAATTGCATTATTAGGGTCCAATAAAAGTGCCTTATTCAGATGCCAGTCAAAGCTTTTACTCTGGGATTTGTAATTATTGAACAGGCAAATTATCCATGCATGGTCAGACAATACTGTGGGACCTATTTGTGGATTAGAGATTTGATGTAACAGGGAAGGTGATGCCAACATATAGTTCTAGTATATACATCATGGACAGCAGAATAATAAGTGAAGTCCTTCATATCTGGGTGAAAAGTCTGTCAGATAGCACATAAGTTATATCTATCCAGAACAGCAATAAGGTTATGAGAATTGCTAGGCACCCTAGCAGGACATTTATGCTTCTTGTAAGTTCTGTCTAATTTAGGGTTTGCGATCAGACTAAGGTCTTCTTCAATCAGAAGATCACCTTTCTTAAAACTTGACAGTTCAGTTAATACCTCATCTAGAAATTCCAACTGATTATTATTTGGAGCATACAGGGTAACCCATGTGATTAATTTACCAAACAGTTTACCCTTAATTAAAAGGAACTACCCTCTGGGGTCAACTTTAGAGTCTGTGAATTCAAACTGCAGTTGTTGAGAAATAAGTATTGCAACCCCCCTGGATTTAGAAGATCCAGGAGCTTGGAATTGCTGGGAGAACCAAGGATTCTTCAATACATACTGTATTGATGACCTATAATGTGTTTCTTGGAGGAAAAGTATGCCAACCCACTCTGCAGTTAAGGCAAAGGAGACCTGTTTACATTTAACAACATTATTAAGGCCTCAGTAGTTGAATGTCAATATTTTACAACCCTTATCCATGAGGTGATAAACAAGATGTTGGGTAGTTCCGCCATGGAGTTTTGCTCCTTCTTTGGAATGTGCTCTTATGTGCAGCTGTTTCTCTTTCTCTGTGTGTTTTATCTCACCACTGGCCTTGTGTGCTTGACTCCTTCGGCGCAAAGCCTCTGCTGTCTCCCACTCGCCCCTGAATCATTAGACAGTTCCCCACACTCTGCAATGATTGCTTATTGGCTCCTAGGTGTCAGGGGGTATTGTATGAAACCACTGTAACTGCTATGGCCATTTTGTATGCTCTATTCCTGACTCAAATGTCCATGATGACTTCATCTCTCTCTGTTCAATAAAGCTGAATCTGTTTAAGAACCTGCTGTTGATACTGAATAATTGGAGTACCTGACACAAGTACAAGATAGAAGGTACATCTGAACCTTGATAAAACGCTCAGGGACTGTTGCAATTATACTTCTAGAATACAGAGTTAATGAATCTATAAAGATTGATTATATAACTGTTCAGCAACTAAAGAGACAATTAATACATATGCAACTTCAAACCATGGACACCCATTAAAGGTCTTATGCAGACAACAGAGCAAATGTTGCAAATGATTGTTAAACACGTCAGTAAAATTAATTTCTGTCTTCATTAGTCTGATAACCAGATTTGGGGCACCGTCCCCACAGTAGCTAACCTGTTCCAAAAGGTTGATGATTAAATGAGTACCCTCCCTCCAGTACCACAATTGCAACAGAGAACAGATAACCAAATCAGGGGCACCCTTGTTCCTGCCTCTACCATACTTCAAAATACCTATCCACCCCAAATCATGAGATCAGCATTCAGATAACATACCAACAAGATGCTAGTTTTCACCCCCAATAAACCGTAGGACTGTGTTTCCAGAATATAAGAGGTCAGTTGGGGCAACAGTAACACACAAAAATACTTAAGCCTACCTAATCTGCTTAAGGCAGTATTCCAATAACCCTATAATGCGAACAAAAATATTGCATAGTGAGAAGCATCCAAAAAATAAAAAATAAACAAATGTAGTCTCAATCAAGAGACCAAATTCCCAATGACAAACAAAAAATACAGTGGGAAAAAGGGAAGCAAACAGAACCATGAGGAAACAAAGGAAAACAAGGAAAAGAACACTGAAGCTCTGCAACTTCTGGGACAACATATAGCAGGGAACCAAAAGGAAATAGTAACTCCCCTCCCCTCAGCATAACGCTATGTCAATAACACAGCCTTAACTTTGAGTGAGGCATAACTTATAGAACGAAATTAGGTTTAAAAGTAAAAGCAGGGGTAAGTCTGGTTAACACTTTTTTTAACTGGAGTCTTGCTCCACTGAAATTTCTGGAATGGCTATCTTGGAGAAGATTCCTCTGGCAATTCTTCCATCATGCCCAGGGGTTTCAGGCTGAGATCATGCAGGAGCTGTAGACCAGAATTCAGGCAGTCTGCTGAAAATTTGGTGCCCTTATGCATCACAGTGAGTTTGCATGGGAAGCTCCATCTATATTTTACATTCACTGATCAGAGGGCATCAATGACAGGTTTCAGCTCTTTACAACTCATTAGAATTTCAGAGGCAATGTCAGGAAGCACTTGGATACCATGCTCTTTAAATAGAAGATGACCTTTTGTGCAAGCTTCGCTTTGAATTTAGATCCAAATGACTCCATCCCAAACTTCTTTAGTTTTGTTAGGTCCTCTAAAGACCCTCACATTAATCAGGCGGGTATTCTCCTTACTAAATTTTGTATCCAATTTGACAAACTGGCCCTAAATGGTTCCCATGGTACGGATATCTCTGGGGAATTTACTTTTGCATCAACTAGAGGTTGTAGTCCTTTAGATTATATATTAATCCCTTTATCCCTCAAAAATAATCTAGAACAGTTCTATATTGATGCCTGCATTGAGATTGACCATTTCCCTCTAATCCTCTCAATTACCCCTCAGATCCACCTTGAACCTGATTTAGCCCCTACAGCTAATGACTTATCTTTTGATTCCCTCCCTAGATTTATTTGGTCACGTAACCACACTGAGAGAGTCCAGCTATTAGCCACCAAGCAGGTGATTAGCGACTTGCGTTCCTCCCTTATGATTTCTTCAAACCCCACTGAAATGGTATCTTCATACGATAATTTAGTCTCCAGTTTTATTTCCCTACTTAACCCTGTTCACTTTTTGGTCTCTAAACATAAACACAAACATAACGCATGGTACAATAGAGAATATTTATGTTTGAAGTCCACTCTCCGTTCCCTTTATCACCGTTACTGGAGCCAGAAAAAGTCTTCCTTACTGAAGGAATACTTTACTGTTAAACAACAGCTGTCAGACTTAGTCAAAGCCAAGAAGCTCCAGTATGCCAGGGACAAGTGGGAACTATTGATCACGGCATCCAGGTCAAATGACTGTGGGAAATTTTGGGCCTTAATTTCAGGCACTTCTCGGGGGAAATTAATTTCATCACCATCAATTTCCTCCCATACCTGGTTTTCATATTTTTTAAACCTTTTTAATGAAAATCGTGCAAATTTTTCCATACTCACTGAATCTGATGTCCCCGAGACCCCCGAGTGGCCACCTGTGTCCCCTGAGGATATTATTACTTTTATTACATGCCTTAAACCAAAAAAAGCCCCTGGCCCTGATGCAGTTCCCCCAGAACTATTGAAGTCTCACCTAGAATGGTGGGCCCCTCCTTTGGCTGCTTTATTTATCACAATAAATAACACTGGAATAATGCCAAAGTCATGGACAAATGCAATCATTGTCCCCATTTTTAAAAAGGGTGACTCTTCCTCTCCCGAAAATTATACACCAATTAGTTTGTTATCAGTAGTTGTCAAACTTTATGCCAAACATCTTCTAATTAAACTAGATGGATGGATGACTGACCATAATATTCTAGGACCAGAACAAATAGGGTTTCGTCGGGGTAGATCCACTCTGGACCACTGTGCAGTATTATCACACCTTGTTACTAAATACAGAGGGAAACTAGGCAACAAGCTTTTCGCTGCCTTTTTAGACCTTAAGGTGGCATTTGATTCAATCCCAAGAGACCTCTTATGGGATAAGATGGCTAGAATGAATATAGATCCTAGATTGCTTTTTTTAGTAAAAAAACTATATTCACATACCAGTTGTCAGGTTAAATTTAATCTACAAGGGAATCTAACCCCTAAAATTCAGATTCGTAAAGGTGTAAAACAGGGCTGCACCCTTGCCCCTTCACTCTTTATTTGTTTTTAAATCACCTGGCTCCATCATTGTCTGAAAATGACGGAAATGTCCCTAAAATTAACCAACATCATATTTCAGTTCTTTTATATACAGATGATGCCGTCTTACTCTCATGTTCACGTATTGGACTGAGGCGTCTTCTACACCAATGTTTGACCTACTGTAATAACAACAGGTTAATTTTGAATTATGGGAAAACAAAGATCTTAGTCTTTTCCAAATCCTGGAAACAGTCCTCATGGACAATTCAGGGAAATCCCATTGAGCAGGTCAAATCATTTAAATACTTGGGGATCAATTTCTACTACAATGGGAGCTGGGCTACTCATCGCAAATGTGCTACTGCTCTAGCAAGAAATAGTGCTGAGGCCATTGCCCGCTTTTTCTACATGAGAGGCAGTAGATATGGGCAATAGATATGTCCCAATGGCCTTAAAAGTCTTCAAGGTGGGAGGTGGTGGAGGACCTTCTCTATGGGCACTTTCCAAAAGAGGTGCTATTCCATCCTCAAACTGCATTATGTAAGCTAGCCACGAAGAAATGAAAGTGATCAGGTCGTGTTGTTCTTCTGCACTCTCAGGAAGTCCTCAAAAGTGAAGGTTTCTCTGCTTTTGTGCATTTTCTAGGTAAATTATTCTGTCTGCTATATGAGCTTCGTTTTCCTGCAGCCATCTCACCTCCATTTGTAATATTAGACCAAATTCCATTACTGTATTCACTGTCTTCTGAGTTTCAGCAAGAGAGCAATTTATTTCTTTAAATTGACCTGCAACAAATTCCATTAGAGTTGAGATTTTATCTGTTAGTTTGGCGTCAAGCTGGTGAATATGCTCCAAAAAGTTTGTTTTGATCAAAGGCTGCAGCCTCTCAGTGTGGTTGTTTCCAGTAACTGCCATTTAAAACTGTTTTTCTAGGTTTTCCTGAGAGCTACATCTAATGCCCTCTGAGGGGAAAATAGTTGACATTGATGGCTGATCAGGTTTTGGTGGTTTAGCCTTTGTTCCTGAGGCTTTACCCATAGTTTTGGGTACGTTGGTTGCCAGTATTGTTGTTATTATTGCTAGATGTGGGAAAAGGAGGCAGGAGCCCTAATCCCTTGGACCTGCCAGAAATCCGAAAAGCCCCACCATAGCTACGGGCCAGGGAAAAGTCCTCCAGTATCCTCTGTTGCAGAAAACAGAATACTGAACTAATAGAAGCTACAAAATGCATACAAAAATAAAAAGACACACTAGTAGATACTCCCCAGCCAGTCTTAAAGGTCTCCTGATTTCTGACAGTTGAACTGTGTCTAAATAGCTCCTGGGTTAGATGCTTAGTAACTGTCAGCAATTCGATTTAGGACATACATATTACACTGAAAACACAATATGGTGACTGAGCACAACATACCAGAGAGGTAGTCACCATTTCTTCAAACCACTTTGACTGAGCTTGGTTATAAAGATCCACACAACGCATGAGGTCGTCTCCTGCAACAAGCAAGAAATCAGTTTGCAATTTATATAAGGTCCAAAAAAGGGATGCTTGGAAGTGAAAAGTGCTATTTATGTTATTTATGATTCCTACTTGCAAAATCAGTTTGCAAGACTTGAACAAAGCTGTTAATGATAGGATGTTTTGGAGGAAATTAATTCATAGAGTTGCCGTAAGTCAGAAGTGACTTGATGGTAATTAATGTGTGCACACACATACCTGCAAAATGTAAGCACCAAAGAAACTTGCCATGATCTCTTAGTTCAGGTAACCAATTAATTAAAAAGTGACAAGTGATCCTTCCTTATCTGGGGTGAAAAAGTAGTCAGGAGACAAGCACTGCTGCCTCATGTAACTGAATAAATTACATACAATATTGTGACAGAATTACTAGAAATTATACTGTACAAGTAGATTATTGAAATAAACTGCTTAACAATAAACAAGAACTGAAAATATCAATTACAAATCACCCTTAAAGTGCATTTCACAGATTCATTAGGCATACAGATCCAAAAATTGCTCAGTCCTGTACTGCATGTATCGCAGTTCATGTAAAGGTTATTCCTATATTCTTGAAAGTGTCTTATGCTTTTGGACTTTAAAGTGCCCTGTGCTGCTGAGAAACTTAGTTAGGCATCAAATGCTAAGCTTGTTCATTAAATGTCACATGATGGACATTCTTTGTCTATCTTAATACTGGTATTACCTCCATCATTATTTTTTTTTTGCCATCAAGATACAGCTGACATATGGTGACTCCACAGGGTTTTCAAGGCAAGAGACATTCAGAGGTGGTTTGCCATGACCCTGGTATTCCTTGGAAGTATCACATCAAAATACTAGCCAGGGCCAACCCTGCTTAGCTTCTGAGATCTAAAAAGATTGGGTTAGCCTAGGCTAGCCTGGGATACCCAGGTCAGAGTGATTACCCCAATAAGGAGAGCAATTGCAGAGCTAAAACACCCACGTTAATACTATTGATGCACATATAACTTTATAGTGAGGTTTCTCAATCAAGAGGGCTTTTGAATCTCTCTCTCTCGCCATCTAGTGTACAGGATGGGATAGTAAGTATTTCATCAAACACAAATACACAGAATTACAAAGAAATCAAAAGGACAAGTTATGGCACTTCTTTATCCTAGTCTCATCTAAACCTCCTCTAAATGTCTCTTGTCTTGGAAACTCCAAGGGATCACCTAAGTCAGCTGGGACTTGACGGCACTTTCCACCACCATCAGGATACAGATCCTGATAGCATTCATGTTTGTGAAGGTCAAATACCATTTTTCACAGGAAATCCATGATCACATCTCCTAGTAGGATTTTTTTAAAAGGCTGGTGTTGTGTTTGTACATATATATATTTTTACCTGAATCCAGTACTTCAGCCCTACTTGCTACAGCTACCAGAGTAATTGTTTTTTTGCAACTGAAATTGCAAGTGTCCTACTTTGCAAAGCTGACTTCTTAATCTTAGACCTGGGAGGGCTAGAGACTCAGTCCCTTGGTCTCTGCCTGGTGGATTAGTTAAGGGGACTGGGGGGTAGCATGTTAACCCTGGGGTTGTGAAGAGGCACACTCCAGCATTTTGTGGTTTTGTTTTGAACAACCCATCACCCTTAAATAGAAACATATGTACTTTATTTAATGCTAGCACGTCCCCTTAATTAACCCACCAGTCAGAGACTAAGTCTCCATTCCTCCTGGGTCTAAATAAGAAGGCAGCCATACAAGGCAGGATACTTGCAGTTTGAGTTGCAAAAAAATAAAAATTACTCTGTAGCTGTAGTCAATGGGGCTAAAGTACTCAATTCAGACTGAAGCCTCAGAACCCAAGAGCACCACAAACCATAATAGGGTTTATTAAAGGACTATGCAGGGATACACAATACAAAGAATAAAATAATAATAAATAGCTAAATATCTAACTTAAGCATTTTTGCAAGCATTGGTTCTCTAAGTCCAGATGCTACCTAATCCAACTGAGTCCAAACAGAATTTCTAAGTCCAAAGTCCAAGGCAGGTGCTGACCTGAATGGCTCAGGCTAGCCTGATCCCGTCAGATCTCACAAGATAAGCAGAGTTAGCCCTGGTTAGTATTTGGATGGGAGACCACCAAGAAGTCCAGGGTCACTACACAGACAGGCAGTGGCAAACAACATCTGAACATCTGTTGTCTTGAAAATCCTATGGGGTCACCATAATTCAGTTCCAAATTGACTACACTTTCCCTCGCCACATGTTTTTATAGCATTGCTAAATATCTGATGTATTTTAAATCTTTTACTGCCCTGATGTTTGCTGCCTTGGGTGGAAAGATATGAAGTTGTTCAGGGTGGTGAAAACCAGGGAGGATTGTGAAGCACTCCAAAGGGATCTGTTGAGGATGGGCGAGTGGGCATCAATGTGGCAAATGGGGTTCAATGTGGCCAAGTGCAAGGTGATGAACATTGGAGCCAAAAATCCTAACTATAAATACACATTGATGGGGTCCAAATTGGCAGAGACTGACCAAGAGAGAGATAACTCACTGAAAATGTTGAGACAGTGTGTGACTGCAATAAAAAAGGCCAATGCTATGCTGGAAATTATTAGGAAAGGCAGGGGTCATTTCCTGTGGGAGCGCACAGGAGCGGAGCTCCGGCAATAAGGAGCCCAGGGGGCGGGCACATGCAACAAGCCCTGCCCCGTGCTCCCAGCAGCCCTCAATCAGGCCAGGAGGAGCAAAAAGCAGCCAGGTAAGTTGCAGCACCCCTGCCTGCCCACCTTCAGGTATAAGCTCTCCCTCCTCTGTGAGGGCAGACCTGCGTGTTCCCCCCACCCCCCCACATAGCTAGCAATCAAAAACAGTCTAGTGGAGCCTGAGCGGTGGGTGTTGCTGTCTGATACACTTCCAGTGACATCAGGGTGTGTGGCATATGCAAATAAGTTATGCTAATGAGCTCCTGCACCTCTTTTTCTATGAAATGACCCCTGAGGAAGGGTATTGAAAACAGATCAGCCAATATCATAATGCCCCTATATAAATCAATGGTGCAACCTCATTTGGAACACTGTGTACAGTTCTGGTCACCACACCTTAAAAAGGATATTATAACTTTGGAAAAAGTGCAGAAAAGGGCAACTAGAATGATAAAAGGGTTGGAACACTTTCCCTATGAAGAAAGGTTAAAGCGCTTGGGGCTCTTTCACTTGGAGAAATGACGGTTGAGGGGTGACATGATCAAGGTTTATAAGATTATGCATGGAATAGAGCAGGTAGAGAAAGAAGTACTTTTCTCCCTTTCTCACAATACAAGAACACAATACAGACAGGATCCCTAAAATCATCAAACCTACAGAGCGTTACTCATTCGTGATGGTCCATGTGGGTGGGAACCAATGACATGGCTATGAACACCATTGAAAATACTAAGGCTGACTATGAAGATCTTGGGAGGAAGCTGAAGGGAACAGTGGCACAGATGGTCTCTTCGATTCTTCCTGTCATAGGAAGGGGAATACGATGGGAACAGATGATAATAGAGATGAAACACTGGCTGCGTTGATGGTACCAGCAAAAGCGATTTGGATTCTGGGACCACGGGCTAGGTTTTCTGGATGACAACCTACTAGTCCACAATGGACTTCACCTGTCAAGGTCAGGGAAGAATGTGTATGGCAGAAACCTGGAGAGATTCATCACGAGAGCTTTAAACTGACACCACAAGGGGAAGGAGACAACCAACATATGGATTTAAATGAAGGAGGGCAAACAACAGAGGCCCTCCGGGGAAGGGCGGGTCTAATGGGGCTAACGGTGAGGGGCTTCAGGTGTCTCTGTACCAATGTTCAAAGCTTGGGAAATAAAAAGGAGGAACTTGAGCTTCTAAAGCAGACAGACAGATATGATTTAATAGGCATGACAGAGCCTTGGTGGGATGATTCCCATGACTGGAATGTAGTAGTGGATAGATATGAGTTGTTCAAGAATAACCAAAAGGGTCAAAGAGGTGGTGGAGTGGTGCTGTATGTGAGGAGAGGGTTTGTTTCTCAAGAAGTACTGGAGAAGAAGGGCAACAGCCCAGTGGAAAATATTTGGGTGAGGATAAGGGAAGGACAGACGAACAGTATTGTGGTTGGAATCTGCTACATACCTCCTGATCAGGATAAGAAGGTGGATGCTGCGTTCCTTTAACAGTTTGACAGGGTATCCAAACAACATGACCTGGTAGTTATGGGTGACATCAACCTCCCTGATGTGTGCTGAGAGAGAAACTCTGTAAAGCATCCACAGTCACGGAACTTCCTGACCTGTCTGGATGACAACTTCCTTCATCAAATGTGGAAGAAGATACAAGGGGCTCAGCCATACTAAACTTAATATTGACCTACAGACAAGAGATGGTAGATGGGGTGAAGGTGGTGGGGACCTGAGGGGGAAGTGACCATGTCCTGATAGAATTCCTTTTGCTGGGGGGACCAAGGAAGTTTGTAGCCACATGTGTATGTTAGATTTCAGCAAGTAAGGCAGACTTTAATAAACTCAGAGGTATCATGAGAATCATTCCATGGGAAAGACTGCTGGAAGGAGCAACTGAAGGGTGGGCTCTCCTAAAACAATAGCTCTTGTTGCCAGAGGCACTGCCTTTTATTCTTGGGTAGCCCCAAAACAGGGGTGCCCTATTTTCTAACCTGAACCTGAAGTCCAAAAAACTCAGGCACTCTCAGCTTGACCACAGAGTTGGGCTGCGAGTGGTCTGCAAAAAGATTTCATATTCAGGTTTCATAAGGTGACCTCAGAGCAAGCCTCCAGTCTTCCCCCCTCTGCCCAGCAGAGATTATGCTTATGGAATAACAATGAGTTCCAGAGGTAACGTCTTTAGAAGCCACCTGGACCTCTCCAGTACCTCACTCAGCCCTTTTGTGTCCTATGTGTAAATTCTTTGTCTTTCCTGCCTCTGTCCCTCAAGATACTGGGATAAACCAATCAATCATTCAAATGTTTAGCAATCCTTCCTGACGCTAATCAGGGACGTCTTCCATCTTTTGTTCATCCCAGGCCAGGACCATTAGTGAGTCAGATAATCCATTTAACTAGCTACCCAACACCTGGCTTCTATTGTTAAATCCAGACCCTGCCTCTCTGGAATCTCATTGGTCATACCTAAGGTCTGCCCCTACTGGCATCACACACCCCTGGGACTCATCACTAGTCCAGGTAATCTATTGTTCTCACCTGAGACCAGCCCCCAGGGCCACCCATTGGCCTGCAGTCTTTGCCAGTGCCTATATCCCAGCACTCACATGGCCTTAGACCATGTGTTTTCTGCCATGATCCAAAATGGCAGGCTACCTCAGAACTCTCTGAGTTTAGGCCAGAATCCATGGACCTCTGCACATCTGGACAGGTTGTATCACCCCTCTATAACCCATCAATCACTCTGCTTCCTTAGTGCTATATTGTGTGAATATTGTGTGTCTGTTTGAGAATATTTAGTAAAGAAATCATTATTTTAGCCACCCAGTTTCTGTGTCTGTTCCTGGGTGCTTGGAATTCTAACTCTGGTATACACAGGTCAGATCCTATGGATAAGCCAATTGCATATTAATAATTATAATTCCCCATCTTTATTAAATAATAGAACAATTTGGCTAACACTCTTGCAAGCTCAAACCATCACTATTCCAACAAGAAGGCAACATGGTAAGGGAATCCAAGAAGCCAATGTGGATGAACAGAGAACTGCGTAGTGTGCTAAAGGAAATGGAGGCAAGGACATACCTCTAAAGAAGAATAACTGCAGGTTGCTAAGCACTGTAGGTCAGCCATCAAAGAGGCCAAAGCTCACAGTGAGTTAAAGCTGGCCAGGGATGCTCACTACAACACGACAATCTTCTTCAGATATGTGAGGAACAAATGCAAGATAAAAGAGGTGATGGGTCCACTGTTGGGTGAAAATGGAGAAACTGACAGAGGACAGAGAGAAACAAAAAAGGCTCAATGCCAGTTTTTCCCTGAAGAAGAGAACAGACTCATCTAGAGATGGTAGTAGGCACGGCATGGTGTCCAGGCTGCTGGTTGACATGGACAGAGAGGTAGTTGAGAAGCACCTGGCTGCACTGAATGAGTATAAATCCCCTGGGCCAGATGGTATGCACCCAAGAGTGCTCAAAGAACTTTCTAAAGAGCTTGCAGAGCCTTTGTCCATCATCTTCCAGATCTCTTGGAGGACAGGAGACATGCCACAAGATTGGAGGAGGGCAGGTGTTATCCCAATTTTCAAAAAAAGAAGGAAGGATACTACAGGCCAATCAGTCTGACCTCCATCTCTGGGAAGATACTGGAGCAGATTTTAAAAGGATCAATCTGTGAGCATCTAAAGGACAACCTAGTGATCTGAGGAAGTCAGCACAGATTTTCCCCCAACAGGTCCTGCCAGACCAACCTCATTTCCTTCTTTGATCAAGTGACAAGTTTACTGGGTCAAGGGAATGCTGCTGATGTTGTTTACCTGGATTTCAATAAAGCTTTTGACAGGGGTCCCCATGATGTTCTGATCGGTAAATTAAAGGACTATGGACTGGACTCTAGGATATTTAGGTGGATAGGGAACTATTTGGAGAATTGCACTCAGAGAGCAGTTGACAATGGCCTTTCATCTGAATGGAGGGAGGTGTCCAGTGGGGTGTCACAGGGCTCGGTTCTGGGCCCAGTACTTTTCAATATTTTATAAATGATCTGGATGAGTGTGTGGAGGGGATACTCAATAAATTTGCAGATGACACCAAATTGGAGCAGCAAACACACCAGAAGATAGAGACAGAATTCCATGAGATCTGAACACACAGGAAAAGTGGGTGGATGAGAACAAGATGCAATTTAATGAGAAGTGCCAAGTTCTACATCTGGGTAACAAAAATGAGGAACATGCATATTGGATGGCGGATATGCTTCTGGGTAGCAGTGTGTGAACAAGATCTTGGTGTAAGTGTGGACCGAAAGTTAAATATGAGCAGCCAGTGTGATGTGGCAACAAAAATGGCTAATGCCATCTTGGGGTGTATCAACAGAGGCATAACATCCAAATCGCAAGATGTCATAATCCCACTGTACATTGCATTGGTTAGGCTGCACCTGAAGTATCGTGTGCAGTTCTGGAGGCCTCACTTCAAAAAGGATGTGGACAGAATGGAGCAGGTGCAGAGAAAAGTGACAAGGATGATCGAGGGCCTGGAAACCAAGCCTTAAGGGGAAAGACTGAGGGACTTGGAAATGTTTAGTCTGGAGAAGAAGAGATTGAGGGGGGTCATGATTGCTCTCTTGAAGTCTTGAAGTGCTGTCACTTAGAGGAGGGCAGGGAGCTGTTCCTGTTGGCAGCAGAGGATAGGACGCAAAAAAAGGGTTTAAATTAAGAGTGGGAAGGTACTGGCTAGATATTAGGAAAAACTTTTTTACAGTAAGAGTTGTGCAACAGTGGAATCAGTTGCCTAGGGTCAGTCTTTAAGCAGCAGCTGGACAAACACTTGTCAGGGATGCTTTAGGCTGATCCTGCATTGAGCAAGGGGTTGGACTAGATGGCCTGTATGGCCCCTTCCAACACTGTGATTCTATGAACCTCTCCCCTGTCATGGCACATTGCAAAACTAATTTGCCAGTCTCATTTAATTCATCACAGGATGCAGACCTCCCACATTTGTCATTTAGTCCTTAGTGAGTAAGATTAACCAGGTATTTGCATTCTTATTGTCTTGTGAAATGGCTATTCTTAAGTTGAAGTCTCGTCGACCAGCTCAACTCAGAGGATCTTTTCCTTCTTTGCTTCCTTTTTACAAGATCATTCACTATCTTCTACTACATCTTATCAATGCTCATCAGATACTCACCAGCTTGAGTAGACTTCCGTCTGGCCTTCTTAATCTCCTCTTCTGTCTTGTTACTAAGCTTTATCTCCAACTGTTGTGTTTTCATCTCTAAGTCCTTTTGCCTCTCTGTTAATGCTTTTCGGGCCTTGGAACAAATACAAATACCATAAATTCCCCTACAGAAAAAGAAAGTTAGTTTGCTCCACCATTTCATAAAGTCTGTTCTCTCTGTAATCACTGCCCTGCTGATATGCCCTTGGTGAGGAAAAAAAAATTCAGTATCCCCCCCACCCCAATCAGGTATATTATTTTTAGCATTACAGAGGAGAAGCAACTATAATTTTGTTTGATAATTAACAGGGGTTCTGATTTTACTATATTTTATATGATTTTTTTTTACTAGCAAACAGTATTTCTTTAGTGCCTCATTTGTTTTAAAGTAACTTAAGGGTTTTGAAGAAATACCTTGAATATGTTTTTAGGTTTCAGTTATTTTTTAGTACTCCTTATATTTACTCTATTTCCCCCCAACATTCTTATTTATTACTATTAAACTTAACTTGTGTTTTAAATATATATATATTAACATTTTCTTCTATGGCATTGATGTTACATTAAAAGCTTGGCTAATCAGAATCTAGTTAACCAGACAATTTGGATAACTGGTGTGCTGGCAGAGTGATTCAGTAGACAAAACAAAGGGAAAAAACAGTGTGCCAATTATCAAAAACAAATGAACACTGTGAATGCAATTAACAAGTCTTGTACCAATGCCTTTAAATGTTTTGAAATACCAAATGAGTCTTAATACATATTCAGTTATCAAAGTTTTCTTATACCAACTCCAAAAGTACTTAATACAAAGTCAGAAGCCCCAAGCCAGAGTTACAATGTAACACATAAAGTTCTTAAACTCTCAAAATGCAAAAATCATGAGCTATAAAGCAAGGTTAGAATAGCTGCATAACTTCCAATGTTACAATGTAACACTACTAGGTCTGAAGTTCTCAATATGACTAATTTATATAACAAATCAACAATTGGAAGTTATGTGGCAATACACCAGTTTGGTGTAGTGGTTAAGTCCGTGGACTCTAATTTGGGAGAACCGGGTTTGATTCCACACTCCTCCACTTGCACCTGCTGGATGATCTTGGGCAAGCCATAGTTCTGATAAGAGCTGTCCTCGAAAAAGAGCAGTTTCTGTCAGAGCTCTCTCAGCCCCACCTACCTCACAGGGTGTCTGTTGTGGGGAGGGGAAGAAAAAGGAGTTTGCCAGCCGCTCTGAGACTCCTTTGGGTAGTGAAGGGTGGGGTATAAATCCAATCTCCTCCTCCTCCTTCTTCTCTAAATCACTAAATGAAAAATGCTCTTTCCATCAAGCCATCCTGTAAAACAAAACAAGGGACAAACACAGTATGCCAATTATCAAAAACAAATGAACACTGTGAATGCAATTAACAAGTCTTATATCAATGCCTTTAAATAAATATTTTGAAATACCAAACAAGTGTATAGTCTTAATATATATTCAGTTACCAAAGTTTTCTTATACCAACTCCAACAGTACTTAATACAAAGTCAAAAGCTCCAAGCCAGAGTTACAACGTAACACAAAGTTCCCAAACTCTCAAAATGTAACAATCATGAGCTATAAAACAAGGTTACAATTGCTGCATAACTTCCAATTGTTGATCTGTTACACAAATTTGTCATATTGAGAACTTTGGAACTAGTAGTGTTACATTGTAACCTTGATTTATAGCTCATGACTGTTGCATTTTGAGAGTTTGAGAACTTTGTGTGTCACATTGTAACTCAGGCTTGGAGCTTTTGACTTTGTATTAAATACTTTTGGAGTTGGTATAAGAAAACTTTTATAACTGACTATATATTAAGACTATACACTTGATTGGTATTTCAAAATATTTATTTAAAGGCATTGATATAAGACTTGTTAATTGCATTCACAGTGTTCATTTGTTTTTGATAACTGGCACATTGTGTTTGTCCCTTGTTTTGTCTACATATCCTAATTACAGGATGGCTTGTTGGAAAGAGCACTTTTCATTTAGTGATTCAGATAAATAACGTATTGCCGCATAACTTCCAATTGTTGATCTGTTATATAAATTTGTCATATTGAGAACTTTGGAACTAGTAGTGTTATATTGTAACCTTGATTTATTGCTCATGATCATTGCATTTTGAGAGTTTGGGGAAAACTGGTTGCATACCTGTAACTGATGATCTTTAAGTGGTCATCTGTGCATTCACACCCTTGGGACTCCAGGCACCTGCGCTGACCCCGAGCGGTGACTTCTAAGCTCCAAAGAGGATCTTTTGCACCCCCTTCCCTTGCATGTCCAGGAACTCCATCGTGCATGCTCAGGGTGGGATGCAGAGATCCTGCCAGTTCCTTCTGACTGCTGTCCAACCCACAAAAGACTGTAGGCTGCCAGTGGAGGGGAAGGTTGGGCGCACAGATGACCACTTGAAGATCATCAATTACAGGTAAGTAACCTGTTTATCTTCTTCATGGTCTCTGTGGATCACACCCTTGGGAGAGTAGCAACCTCTGACCTACCTGGTGGCACATCAATTGGATAACAGCTCGTCCCACTGCAGCACATCCCCTGGCTTAAACTTCTAAGGCATAGTGCTTGACGAACATGGTAAGCATCACCCAAGTCACAGCTCTGCAGATCTCCTGCAAGGGGGTACCCCCTGAGGAAAACCATGGATGTGCTCACGCCCTCTTTTAGAGGCTGGGGTGCAGGCAGAGGGAAGTCCAAGTTCAGTCCGGGGTCTTAAGCCAAAAGGAGTAGACCAGGAACCGGGAAAGAAAGTCCAAAGCACAAACCAGGAGCAAGGTCGTTCAAGCTAGAGTTGGGAGCCGGAGGAGAGGAGCAGGAATGAAGTCTGGAAACAGGAGCAGAGTGAATGCAAGGCATCGCGGAGTTGATGAGTTTGCTTTCACAAAGAAGCCAGCCTAGAGCCTGAAGCTAAATAGCCCTCTGCTGCTGTTTCCAATTAGTGCAGTGGCACCAGCAGTCAGGTGTCTGTCAAAACTCAGGGCTAATAGACCGTCTCCTCTGCAAGCGAGCTGCACATCACCTGGTCGCCAAGTCCTGGCGGAGTCAGTCTCATAAGTGAGCAACTTGTGGGGGCGAATCGGGAAGGCTTTCTGCCTGTAGCTGCTCCTCATCAGCTGTTGCTGAGCCAGGTGCTAATGTGGGCAGTGATTGCAAATTGTCATTCTCTGAAACTTCAGAGGGGCCAGCTGTGGGTTCTGTTGAACCCAGCAATGTCCTCTCATAAACATCCATGACACCCTCATGGGATGTGCCCTGATCAGGCCTGGAAGTAAATGTTTAGCCGGGGGTAACATAACTTAATTGTCTCCACTATCAATTTCGACAGTCGTTAAGCTGAGATCCCAAGCCTCTTTTTATGTTCCGCATAGGAAACAAAAAAGTGAGTATCCCTACACAATATTTTTGTTCTGTCCAAGTAGAACAAGAGAGCTCTCCTAATATCCAGTATCTGGAGTTGCCTCTCTGAATTGGACTTCAGGTCAGGAAAGACAGTAGGTAAGGAGACCTCTGCTTGATGGTGAAAATCTGAGATGATTTTCCGGAGAAATTTGATGTCAGGGAGTAATGATACTCCTTCCTCATGGAAACAGAGATAAGGTGGGTCGCACCTAAGTGCCTGCAGCTTGCCCACTCATTTGGTGGAGATAAGAGCCACCAGAAAGGCTGTTTTCCAGGATAGTAGCTGAAGATTGCACATGGCCATAGGTTCAAAGGGCTGTTGGGTTAAACCATGGAGAACAAGGGGTAGGTCCCATGCGGCGGTGGGTTCCTTCACCGGGGGTAGAGACAGAGCAGGCCCTTCAGAAAGCATTTAGTGTCCAGGTGAGCGAACACAGAGGAGCCATCTGTGCAACTGTGGTAGGCCGAGATGGTGGTGAGGTAGACCTGAAAAGATGAATGACTCATGCCCCTATCCACCAGAGTGAGCAGGTAATTAAAGATGAGGGGAAGGCCTGCTGCATCTGGGGAGGCCCTGTGGTAGGTGTAGGCCCCGTGGTAGGAACTTCACCCATCTGTAGGTGTAGAACCTCCTTGTGGACTCTTTCCTACTATTTATCATGACATCCCTCATCCTTTGGGAGAAAGAACCCAGGTGATTCTCCATGCCATCAGTTTTAGATGGGGAACATTGTGATGGATGATTTTCCCCCCTTGAGAGAGAAGGAGGTCTGGGGCAGGGGGGAAATGATGAATCTGCCCTTGGGATAGATGGAGGAGAACAGGGAACCAGGGCTGATGTGGCCAATAGTGTGAGGATGCACTCTGGCCTCTCTCTCAGGATCTTGTTGGCGACTTTGGTGATGAGTGCAATTGGGGGTATAGAAAACTGTTTGACCAAGGGATGAGTAGGCTGCCCCCCAGTGACAGTGGGTCTATGCCTCCCCTGCAACAGAAATTCAGGCATTTCCTGTTGTGCCTCGTTGCAAAGTCGTCTATGGTCAGGTATACTCACCTGTCAAATACTGGGTGAAGGTGAGGTTCATTTCCTATTCCACTTGAGTGTTCTGCTCCCCTGGCAGGTGTGTGGCTATCAGGGAGATCCCCTGTTGTAGGCACAGATCAATTGACAGGAGGCAGAGTCTCTTGGATAAGATTCCGCCCCCCTGACGGTTTATGTAACTTATAGCTGTTGTGTTGTCTGTGAGAACAGAGATGACTCTCCCCCGCAGTGTTGGCAGGAACAAGAGGAGGGTGAACTGGCTAGGAGTTCTAGAAAGTTTGTATGCTGGCGACATTGGAGATTCATCTAGAGTTCCCCATCCCCACAGGGAGGCATCTATGGTGAGAGTTTCTGTAGGGGCAGGGTGTCGGAAAGGAGCTCTTTCCAGTAGATCGAGTTCGTGTCCCCACCAAGAGAGATACAGAAGGACATGCTGAGGTATCAGGAAGCTCATAGATTGGGGAAGTATGCATGGTTTGAAACACCTCAGGAACCATACCTGCAGAGGCCTCATTCTGAGCCTTGTGAACGGCAGGGTGTGGAATGGAAAGGGCAGTCGCAGTGCCCGCTGATTTGATTTGGTCAACCAAAGATATTATGGTCCTTGCTCTTTGAACAAGGAGAAAGGCCCTGCATAACATAGAGCCTATGACGGCTCCAATAAACTGGACCCTTCTGGACGGGGAGGAATTGGACTTTTTGAGGTTCACTTTTAGTCCCCGTTCTTGAAGTAGAGAGAGAGTGGTGTCTATGTTTTACAGGAGTTGGCTTTCTGAGTTGGCTACCAAGAGCCAAACAATGCTGCAAAGCTGCAGGTAAGCTGCCACTACTACCATTGTTTTGGGTTTTTTTACGTTTTTATTTATGAAGTTTTTCTATCTACAAAGCATCATACATCATATTTTCTCATACATTTGAGTCCATTTATCCATTTTGTTATCCATCTATCCATTTATACACTCTCAACGGTCTTTTTGAATGTAACTTATCATCTTTTCCCTGTAACAGTATACTCAGTTTATCCATTTCCACAAGTTCAATTAATTTATATGCTATTTCCTCTCTGGAAGGTATTTTTTCTGTTTTTCAATATTTTGCCAACATTATTCTAGCAGACGTTATAAGTCAATAATGTATCATGGTATTGATAACCTCTTGACATTATATTTAACAAGCAAGTTTCTGGTGTTAACATTACATTTATATTCAGTATTTCAAAAATTATTTTATGTATCATCCGCCAATATTTTTGTACTTTTTTGCACCTCCACTACATATGATAAAAGGTTCCTACATTTGCTTTACATTTCCAACATATATTAGTGGTATTGGTTTGACATCTAGCTATTTTTTCTGGAGACCAATACCATCTGTGAAAAATTTTATAGATGTTCTCCTTGTAAGATATAGCTCTCATGTATTTTAATGTTTTCCATATTTTGGGCCAGTCATCTATCTCTATATTATGACCTATGTCCTGCATCCACAAAATCATCATTTTTTTGACTGTTTCATCTTGCATATAATCTTCTAATAAGAAATTATATAGTTTCTGGATCAACTTATCCTTTGAGGATAACCAAATCTTGTCAAGCTCATCTTTTGATTAATTGAAACCATTTGCTACATCTTTATTATATCTGGACTTTAATTGTGCGTTTTCCCACCATGACAATTTGATATTATGGCAAAGAAGATTCTCCTCTGATTTCAATTTATTGTTTTTATCTAGTACTACCTCATAGCTTTCTCTATTACTTCTAGTGACAAGCAATGGTTTTATAAATGCTTCTAATGAAGATACCCACTTTGGTGTTAACCTATAATATCGTTCTTTTATGTCCTTCCAAATCACCTTAATATATGGTGTTCAAAGTTTGAGTGTTCTTTATCTTTCCCACTAGGGAGCAAAGCCCGTTGTGGTGGAAGACAACGGGCCCTAGAAAGGAAGGGAGGGAGGTGGAAGGGAGAGAGGGTTGGAGGAAGGAAGGAAGGAATAGGGGGAAGAGTGAAAGAAAGGAGAGAGGAAGAAAGGAAAAGGGGGAAAGGAAGGGAAGAGGGGCAGAAAAGGGCTTCTCTGGGCCCAGAGAAGGCCTTTTCTGTCCCACACACACCATCCCTGGGCCTTCTATGGGGGCAGTAGGCAATGTGTGGGGGAAAAGGGCTTCTCTGGGCCTAATGCCCCCATAGGAGGCCCAGAGGATGATGTGTGAGGGATGGAAAAGGCCTTCTCTGGGCCTACTGCCCCATAGAAGGCCCAGGGGATGGTGTGTGGGGGACGGAAAATGGCTTCTCTGGGCCTACTGCCCCCATAGAAGCCCCAGGGGATGGTGTGTGGGGGATGGAAAAGGGCTTCTCTGGGCCTACTGCCCCCATAGAAGGCCCAGGGGGATAGCATGTGGGGGGCGGAAAAGGGCTTCTCTAGGCCTACTGCCCCCACAGAAGGCCCAGGGGATGGCGTGTGGGGGGCGGAAAAAGCCTTCTCTGGGCCTAGTGCCCCCATAGAAGGCCCAGGGGATGGCGTGTGGGGGGCGGAAAAGGCCTTCTCTGGGCCTAGTGCCCTCATAGAAGGCTCAGGGGATGGCGTGTGGGGGACAGAAAAGGCCTTCTCTGGGCCTAGTGCCCCATAGAAGGCCCAGGGGATGGCGTGGGTGTGTGTGGAAAAGGGCTTCTCTGGGCCTAGTCCCCTCACAGAAGGCCCAGGGGATGGTGGGGGGAGGCGGAAAAGGGCTTCTCTGGGCCTAGTGTCCCATAGAAGGCCCAGGGGATGGCATGTGGGGGCGGAAAAGGGCTTCTCTGGGCCTAGTCCCCTCATAGAAGGCCCAGGGGATGGTGTGGGGGGGCGGAAAAGGGCTTCTCCTACTTGCCTCAGCCTTGAGGGCCTGTCCCTGCGCTCACACTCCTGATGGTCCTCTCCTGTTGGAGGACTGGAGCAGACTGAGCTGAAAATACTGACCGGGGCTGACGTGGGCGGGACTTTGCGAAGCAGCCAGTCAGCCCTGGCCAGTGTCTTCTGACTGCCAGTTCTTGAGCCGAATCAATTATGGCAAGCATAGAATGTTCTGGAACCAAAATTCAAATATATATAAGGACAGGATACCAGACATAAGCATGCCATCCCATGCATAGTACATGACCTTTTAAATTTAAACACCTTGTGTTTTCCAATGTTAACCATTCCTTTATCCACTCTAGGGATGCTGCTTGATAATATAGCCTCCAGTTGGGAACTCCCAATCCACCTCTTTCTTTTTTGTCTTGTAACGTTTTCCACTTGATTCTCGATTTTTTTGGGTGCCAGATAAGTTGCCTAGTTATTCTATCTAATTCTGCAAAATATTGTGCTCTCTTTAATATTGGCATGTTTTCAGCTAAAAATAAAAATCTTGGGAGAATATTCATTTATATAGTTGTAATTTTTCCCATTAGTGACAGGAGCATATCTTTCCATTTGAAGAGATCCTTTTTTATTTCTTCCAACGATTTGTTGTAGTTATCTTCTACTAAGGTACTACTTCTGTTTGACAATATTATGACTAGATCTTTTACTTTTTTCGCAATTTCTATGGCAGTTGTTTTTTGAATCTCCTGTATCGTATCAGGTAGACAATTTTTTGTTAGAAGTTTCATCTTTTTGAGATTGACTTTAAGACTGCTACTTGTCCATAATCTTTAATTACTTCCATCAGATGCATAATAGATTATTTGAGGTTTTCTAATATGAAAAGAACATCATCAGCGAAGGCTAATAGCTTGATTTCCTCTCCTTTTCTTTGACTAGGTCATTTAAAGTTTCCAGAGCAAAAATAAACAATAAAGGTGATAAAGGTCTTGATCCTTTCTGAATTTCTATATTTTGGGTCATATCTCCATTTATTATAATCCTAGCACTTTGTTTTTTATAAATTGCTTTACTCATGGTCAAAAATTGTGGACCACAGTTCCATAGTGTCAGTTTTTGCAGCAAAAATTCCCAAGACACGTTATCAAAAGCTTTCACTGCGTCTAGAAACATTAGCGCAATCTGTTTCTCCGGGTGTTCCTCATAATATTCTAAAACATTAATGATTGTTCGTATGTTGTTTTTCATTTGTTTCTTTGCTAAGAATCCCATTTGGTCTTGATGCATAGTTTGCGATAACACCTTTTTCAGTCTGTTAGCTAAAATAGTCACAAATATTTTGTAATCTGCATTTAATAAGGATATAGGTCTATAATTTTTAACTTCGTTGCCCTCTGTGTTTGGTTTAAGTATTAACGTCTGGTAATTTTCCTAATTTTGCTATATTTTAAAGCAAATCTTTGAATGGTAAGATTAACTGCTCTTCAAATATAAGTTTCTGCTGATAGGCCATCAGGGCCTGGTTATTTCTTTCTTTTCTGTTTCTTGATCGCTTCTACAATCTCACAAGTTGTAATTTGTTCATTCAGAATATTTTTTTGGTTTTCATTAAATTTGTATCTGGTTCTTTTTAACAGGTATTCCTTTATTTGGGGAGTATTCTGTATTTCTTGCTGATATAGGGTTTTATAAAAATTTTCCACTATGTTTATTAATTCTTGTATTCTAAATTGTTCTTCACCTTTTTCGTCTCCTAACTTAGCTATTGTTCATTTTCCTCTTTCTTTTCTAAGCTTATATGATAAACATCTTGTAGGTTTATTTGTATTTTCAAAAAAATACTGTTTAGTATACACTATATTTTTGCTATTTCTTGTGTCAATAGTAAGTTAATTCTATGCTATAATAACTTTAATTTAATTTTAGTTTCTTCCATTTGTTATTCTTCATTTTATTTTCTTCTATTTTAATTTGCTTACTCAACTGCTCATATTTCTTCTTATTTTGTTTCTTTTTCCAGGCATCTTGGTTAATGAACCATCCTCTTATAAATGCTTTAAAAGCTTCCCATATTATCTCTATTGGCATATCCGGTTGTATGCTTCTTTTAAAGAATTCTTTAATTTCCTCTTTATTTTACTTATAAATTCTTGGTCTCTTAGCAGCCTATATTCATGGTCCATCTGGTTTTCTTTCGTATTTCTTTGAATGATATTAGTAAAGGGCTATGATCAGCAAATGGATTTAGTAGAATATCAGTTTCCATTAACTCATTTAACATTCTTGTTGTTATCCAGGCCATATCTATTCTCGACCATGAATTATGTCTTGTTGAATAATATGTATAGTCCTTTTTCTCTATATTTCTAGTTCTCCAGGCGTCAATCAAATTGAATTCTTCTGCTGTTTGTAGGAAGGTTTTAGGAAGAACCGTTCCTGATTTTCTAATTTTTCTCTGTTTTTTCCTATCCACTCCTGAGTCAAACACTGCATTATAATCGCCTATGATACAAATTCTTTTAATGTTAAGATTTTCTGCAGTTCCTTGAAAAAGGGCTCTTGATTTTGATTCAGGGCGGCCCCGGTCACACGGGCCAGAAAACGCGCGGGGGAGGCGTGGCAGTTTGCCCCAGAGCTAAATAAGGCGCGGTAGCCCGATCTCACAGGCTGCCGGGTTGCCACGCGCGAGCTCCGCGCCGTGATCACACTGCGCTGCTGCAGCGTAGCAAAACAGCAGCACAGCAGACCACCACGCAAGTGCGAAGTGCGCATGCGCCATGGGGGGGGTGGGCCGCTGTCGGTGACTTGTGTGTGCGCATGCTCTGTCCAGCATTGGTGCGCATCCCAGGGAAACTTACAACATCCGGAAACCCCAGGGACATGGGCGGGCATCAGAAGCCGCGGGATAAGACGCTCCCGCGATCAGACGCCAGCCTTTGTCCCGGGGTTTCCAGAAACTAGTACCTCGGACCTACTAGTTTTTTACCCCGCGTTTTCAGAGGGAAGCCGCGGGTTGGCCACAGGAGCCCTATGCCTCCCAGATGTGCTCGTATGAACGCGCACGGAAAGTTCGCAGGGCTCCCGTGACTTCAGCGGGGCAAATGCTCCGTGTGAACGGGGCCGGCATAGATATTTATAATTAAAGTTTCTTTTCCATTTCTTGTTATAACAACAGCCACGATCCTCCCATCTTCTGATGAATAAATCAATTCAGGATGTAGATAATCTTTTACATAAATCACAACTCCTCTTTTCTTTTTAGTATCCACAGCTATAAAAGCATTTCCTAGTTTTTTTAGCATCAAGTCTTTTGTATTGTCTTTTTTTATGTGTCTCCTGGAGACATACTACATCTGATTGTATTTTGTTAATCTGATGGAATATCCTTTTTCTTTTTTCAGGACTGTTAAACCCATTTACGTTTATAGAAAAAATTTTAAATTTGTTCACTCGCATCATTTTTGTTTTTGTTGTCCTTTGCTCTGCTTCTATATTGAAATCTAGTTAGCATTTGAAAAGGTGTCATAAAAGGAAATACTTCTTCACCCAAAGAGTGATTAACATATGGAATTCACTGCCACAGGAGGTCGTGGCAGCTGCAAGCATGGACAGTTTCAAGAGGAAATTAGATAAACATATGGAGCAGAAGTCCACCAGTGGCTATTAGCCACAGGGTATAGAATGGGAACTCTCAGTCTGGGGCAGGTGATGCACTCTATTCTTGGTGCTGGAGGGGGCAGCAGTGGGAGGGCTTCTGGTGCCCTGGCCCCACTGCTGGACCTCCTGATGGCACGTGGTATATTTTGGCCGCTGTGTGACAGAGTGTTGGACTAGATGGGCCATTGGCCTGATTCAACATTGGCTTCTCTTATGTTCTTATGCCACTGTTCCTTTCATTTCTAAATTTCTACATCTCTTACACCCCAGTTTGGTGTAGTGGTTAAGTGCGCAGACTTTAATCTGGGAGAACCAGGTTTCATTCCTCACTCCTCCACTTACACCTGCTGGATGACCTTAGGCAAGCCATAGTTCTGGCACAGCTGTTCTTGAAAAAAGAGCAGTTTCTGTTGGAGCTCTCTCAGCCCCACCTACCTCACAGTGTGTCTGTTGTGGGGAGGGGAAGGGAAAGGAGTTTGTAAGCCACTTTGAGACTCCCTTGGGTAATGATGGGTGGGGTATAAATCCAATCTCTTCTTCTCTTCTTTCTTTTCCTTCCCTTTTTTGCCGCAGCTCTTTTATTTTTCCATGCTTCTTGTCTTAGGTCTTCATCCTCTATATCTGCTTCATCCTCTCTCTCTCTTCTTCCTTTTGCCAACCTAGTTCTTAACCGTATTTTTCTAGGAAGATTTCTACTTTAAATATCGAATCAATCATCTGTCTTTTGCAATCATAGTTAAATAGCAACCCTTCTGGTATTAACCACCTGTACGTGATTCCGTTGGTTCTCAGGAGGTTGGTCAAAGTTAGGTAGTGTTGTCTTTTTTCTCTAACTCTCCAAGATACCTCTTTCAAAAATCTAATCTTGGCACCTTGTATAATGACTTCATTTTCATTGGTTGCTCTAAATATTTTGTCTTTCATTTCTTTTTTGTAAAATTTTGTATGTACTTCCCGTGGAACCTTGTGCCTTCTTGCATATGAAGAATTTCTTCTGTATATTGCCTCAATTTCTGATGAGATTTCTTCTTTGGTTCCTATTGCTAGTTGTTCCACTAAGTTCAGGATTACTTCTTCTTTCAATTTTTTCCCTATAGTTTCTGGCACATTTTGGCATCTCATTATCATTGCCGCTTTGTCCATTTCCAAATTACTTAGGGTTTCTTCTATTTTATCATTTTTCATCTTTAACTCTTGTACCTCATAGTCTAAATCCTGTACTTTTCCAGTTATTTTGTCATTGTTAATTGAAATTTTAAATATTTCCTGTTTATTTCCTGTTATTTGTTTTTTAATTTCCTCCATTTCTGTCTTAATCTGATTTGTTATTTCTTCCATTTTAGCTTGGATAGGTTCTATTTCTTTCTTAATTAGTGCTGGTAGTGTATTTTCTACAGTTATTTTTACTGGTTGGGTCACACTCTCTTGAATAATCATTTTTAAGTCTTTTTAATTTAAAAAAAAATATTTACCAGTTTTCATTATAAAGAAAAAATATATACATGGTATATTAAAGCCATTTTTGGGAGTTTACATTAGACATTTTCCCAATCCATTTATAAACTTTATACCATCTTTTTTTAAAACACATTCTCCTCTTTCCCTGATAGTACCATATTTAATTTGTCCATTTCCACTATTTCAAAGATTTTCGTAATTAACTCTTCTCTGCTAGGTAGTGTATCAGTTTTCCAACATTTTGCAACAAGGATTCTGGATACAGTAAAGATATATAATATAATACATAAATCATCACATTTAATTCCATCTGAGGTTATATTAAGCAGATAGACTTCTGGTACCATTTGTAGTCAGTAATCTCTATTATTAACTGTTTAATACTTTTCCAAAATTTACAGATCTTCTCACACCTCCACCAAATATGGTAAAATGTTCCCACATTATTTTTCCACCTCCAACAATTTCCTGGAACAACCTTATAACATTTGGAAAGTTTATCAGGTGTCCAGTGCCACCTGTAGAACATTTTATATATATTTTCCTTATATGACGTAGACCTTAATAGTTTGACAGATTTCCATGTTTTTGACCAGTCATCTATAGTTAGATTATATCCTATATCTTGCATCCAAGTTACCATACATGGTTTTACTATTTCCTTTTGCATATCTTCACACAATAAAAAATTATATAGTTTTTGAATCATTTTATCCAAGGATGATAGCCATATTTTATCTAGTTCTGATTTTGATTCCACAAAATTGTTTTGTCTTTGGCAAATCTCAATTTCAACTGTAACTTTTCCCAATTAGTAAGGTTAATATTCATTGTTTGTAATGCCTCGAACGATTTCAGTTCGTTATTGTTAGTTAACAATGTTTCATATGTAACTCTCTTATTATCCGTTAATAAAGTCGGCATTATGAAAGCCTCTAGCGGAGAAACCCACATAGGTATTTTAGCATAAAACTTTTCTTTAAGTTTTTTCCATGTCTTAAACAGTGCCCCCATAATTATATGCTTATGGAAGTTCTGCTGTATTTTATCTTTACCATACCATACATAGGCATGCCAGCCCATGTATAAGTCGTGACCTTCCAACTGTAATATTCTTTTGTCCTCTAACAATATCCAATCTTGAATCCATTCCATAGCTGCAGCTTGGCAGTAGAGATGCCAATCTGGTAGTCCAAGTCCCCCTCTATCTTTCCTACCTTAAAGTAACTTCATTTTAACAAGAGAGCTCTTAGATTGCCATATAAATTTCCTTACAAGTCAATCTAGTCCATCAAAAAAATTTTTTTTTTTTAGTATAGGTATACATTGTGCTAAGAATAGAAATCGCAGTAGGATATTCATTTTTATGGTGGCAATTCTACCCATAAATGATATATGAAGATCGTGCCATTTATGTAGGTCTTTTTATTTCCTCTAATAACACCTTATAGTTATTTTCATATAAATTACTATTCTTGCTTGATATTGTAATACCTAGATATTTAATTTTACTAACTACCTCAATGTTTGAAATCAATTGAATTTTATTTATCTCCTCTTAAGTACATTTTTTTTTGTCAAAATCTTAGTTTCCCTGGAATTTATTTTAAGGCCTGCTATGGAACCATAGTTTTGTATCACATTTAGTAAGTGCAATATGGAATTTGTTGAGTCCTCTAAGAAAAATACAAGCTCTCCTGCTTGCAGTTTAAACTGTTCTCCTTTAATTTTAAGGCCCGTTATTTTTGTATTGACTCTCACCAAATCATTTAATGTCTCTATTCCAAAAACAAATAGTAATGGAGAGAATGGACATCCTTGTTGGGTTCCCTTCTGGATGGATATGTTTTGTGTTAATTCTCCATTGACAATTATTCTTGCCCATTGTTCTTTATATATAGCTGTTATCAGTGTCATAAAGTTTTCACCACATTCCCATATTTCCAATTTATGCTTTAAAAAGTTCCAATTAACATTATCGAAGGCTTTCTCCACATCAAGAAAAACCAAGGCCAGTTGTCTTCCAGGGTTCTGGTCATAATATTCTAAAGTGTCTACAATAGTTCTTAAATCTGTTCTTTATTTGTCTTCTTGGGAGAAAGCCCGATTGATCTTGATGTATAACTTGCATCAATACCCTCTTAAATCTGGTTGCTACAATTGTCGCAAATATCTTATAATCTACATTTAGAAGTGAGATAGGTCTATAATTTTTAATGTCATTTTCTTCGGTATTAGGCTTTTGTATTAACATTATTAATACCTCATTCCATGAGTTTGGTATTTTTCCTGTAGTCATAATATCATCAGTCAAATCTTTAAATACAATCAATAATTTGTCTTCCAGTTTTTGGTAAACTTTGGCCGGAATGCCATCTGGACCTGGAGACTTCTTTTTCTTTTTAGATTCTTCCACTATCTCACATGTTGTGATGGTTTCATTCAAAATTTCCCTCTGCTCTTCAGTGAATTTCTTTCTGTTATATTTCAAATTTTTTTTTTGAGTTCTTGCTGATTTTGTGGGATTTGTTTATAAAGTGTTCTATACAAATTTTCTACAATGTTTTTTAATTCTTGATTTTTATATTTTGTCTCTTGATTTTCATTCTTTAGTACTGATATCATCCTTTTCCCTCTTTCTTTCCTAAGTTTGTAAGCTAGCCAACGAGTGGTTTTATTCACATTTTCAAAGTAATATGCTTTAGTATATTCTATTTTGCTTGCTATTTCTTGTGTGAATAGCATATTTACTTGATGTTGAATCAATTTTATCTTAATTTTTATCCCGTCTATATCTCCCTTATTTTTTAGGATCACTTCTTCAAGTTCTTCTGTCAAATTCTGAAACTTCTCTCTTTTTTGTTTTCTCCTCCATGCCTCTTGACTGATGAGTAAACCTCTTACATATGATTTTAATGCGTCCTAAATATTGTTTAATGACATGTCCTTCGTTCTATTTATTTTTAAACATTCCTTCACTTCTAATTTGACTTTTTTGTAATTTTATATGCTTTTTGTAGGGAAAACCAAATAAGGTTGTGGTCAGCAAAGGTATTAGGTAATATTTCCACATCTAGTATATCTTTTGCCATACCAGCATTTATCCATACCATATCAATTCTTGACTATGATTTATGTCTGGGGGAGAAATATGTATAGTCTCTTTTTTGTGGGTTCCTCATTCTCCAAATGTCTATCATACTTAATTCTTCTACCATTGTTAGAAAACTTTTAGGTAACCTCGCACATGCTTTCAAAGTTTTTTTCATTTTTTTTCTATCTTCCTTAGAATCAAATACTGCGTTAATCTCCCACGATACAGACATCTTCCAGGTTTTCCTTTAACAAAATATTCTTTAATTCTTCATAAAAGTTTTCTTGGTTCTGATTTGGCGCATAAAGAAGAAGAGATTGGATTTATACCCCTCCCTTCACTACCTAAAGGTGTCTCAGAGCAGCTTACAAACTCCTTTCCCTTCCCCTCCCCACAATAGACACCCTGTGAGGTAGGTGGGGCTGAGAGAGCTTGTGACAGAAACTGCTCTTTTTCAAGGACAGCTCTTATCAGAACCATGGCTTGCCCAAGGTCATTCAGCCAGGTGCAAGTGGAGGAGTGGGGAATCAAGCCCGGTTCTCCCAGATTAGAGTCTGCGCACTTAATCACTACACCAAACTGGCTCTCGATTGTAAAGATTTACAATCAGGGTCTCTTTTCCATTTCTTCTGAATTTCACCACCACAATTCTTCCATCAGATGACTTGTAATTGAGCACAGGGTGTAATTTCTCATTCACGTATGTCACCACCACCCTTTTTTACACTGTCCGATGAAATAAATGGTATACCTAATTTTTTATATTCTAAAAATTGTACATGTTCCTCCTTTATGTGTGTTTCTTGGAAGCATGTGATGTCGGCATGCATTTTAGCAGCTTGATGAAAGAGTCTCCGTCTCGTTTGTGGGCTGTTTAATCCGTTAACATTAACTGATAGCAGATTTAATTTCTTAGTTGCCATTCTTTTTATCTTTCTTTGAAGTTACTATATTTTTAAGTTGCAGTCTAGTACAAATTTGAGATTCAGTTTTAAATCTAAGCTGTTGCTTTTTCTTTTTCTTGTTGTTACTTTTAGAATCTAATTAAGATATTGCCTCTTCTTGGATTTCATCATCTTCTTCTTCTTCTTCCTCTTGCTCTTCACCAGTTCCTTTCTGCCATCCTAAGTCTTCGCCTGCTCTATCTAGAAAATTTTCCAGTTTAAAAATAGAGTCTATCCAATATCTTTTAGTCTTATATGTAGACAGCAATCCTTCTGGTAGTAGCCATCTATATTGTATTCTTCCTCAACAGATTTGCCAGTATGTCATAATTGTGATGTTTCTCTCTTACACGCCATAGTATGTCTTTTAATACCCTAATTTCTGCTCCTGCTATTCTCAATTTATTCATGTTCGCTACATGTAATATTTGGTCTCTCATACTTTTTCTATAAAATTTTACATGCACTCCTCTAGGCGTTTTATGTCTTTTGGCATACACCAATTTTCTTCTATTGATGGCTTTTATATCTCCTGATAATTCTTTTTCATTTCTAATACTGAATTGTTCTGCAATATTGTTTATCGGCTCTTCCTTCAAATTTTTATCTAACTGTACTGTTATATTTTGGAATCTAAGTATGGTCCCTGATCTCTCAATTTCTAACAGGATCAATGATTCTTCAATTTTATCTGTTTTTAATTTTATATCCAGCACTTCTTGATCTAAATCTTCAACTTTTTCTTCCAAATTATTTGTGGGTTTTGCAATTTTTGTTATTTCTGCTTTATTTTCTTCCATATCTGATTTTAATTGCATTGATATCGTGTCAATTTTAATTTGCATTGGTTCCAACTCTTTTTTAATTAATTCCGCAGTTTGCTGTGCTGCTTGAGATAAGCAGTTTTGCATCATTAACTGTAGATCTGCCATACTCATTTGTGGAAGATTTGCCTTCAGTTGGGTTAGTCCACCACTTTGACTTGGGGAGACTGTAGGAGTTCTTTTAGTAGTGCCTGATGACATTTTGGCCTTAGGTACTCAGATGTTCCAATATTACTATGTATTTATGCACAAATGTACTAGTTTGCTCATATGTACAACCTTTGTTTACTTTCTAGGTCCCTATTAGTAATAAACTTTCACAGTTAGTTTAAATTATCAGGTTTTACAAACGAGTGTACTCTCTAACTGCTCAATAATACATTATTTACACTGAATAAGCTTTTAGCATTTAGTCCAGTAATAAATGCTTTTTAGTTTCTTTCTTTTGGTTATTTTTAAGTCTTTCATGGTCATTTGTATAATACTCATCATGTTTGATTTCATATTAGATAACTCTAATTGCCCAGGTGAAGTCAAATCAGTTTTCCTACTACCACTACCACTGGTGGCCATAAATTAAAAAATTTCCTACTTCTTATCTGTGATGGAACCCTTTATTGCTTTCCTACTTTGCCTCCCCCCTTTTTAAAAGCTGGATTTAAATTGTTATTTTTATGAGTATTCCTAGTTAATTTTGTCAGTCCAATATGATCTCAGTCTGGTAGTCCTGGGCAGATCTTGTTTTAGCACTCAGATTTCTTGACCAATGACCAGTTTTTCCCAGGTTGTTTTATATTGGCTCGTGTTGGTTCTCCTCTTTACTCTATGTTGTGTCATGTCACCGCATCTCCCATTCATGCGTCTGCACCGTCGTCTTTTTTTCCTTTCCATCTCCACGTCACCGTGCATCTGTCTGCCTACTTTGTCGCTGCCCTTTTCTTCTGTCACCATGCCTTCGCAACTCCATGCCCCGTCACTTCTTCCACCTCAGCTGTCATGGATTAGAAGATGCGCCGTCACCAAAATGGAGTCCACGAAGATTTTAAAGAGACATAGATGTGAAAAGAGAAAAAAACCAAGGACACTTTTGCAGCTTGAGAGAGAGCATCTTGAGGTGATGTAAATAGCCTAAAAAGTTATAGGAATAGCTTGTGTGGAGAGCGAGCTCTACTCGCACCCGCTATCACTGAGCCCAGAACTGGAAACCTACCAACTTTCTACTACCATTGTTTTTGTGAACACCCTTGGGGTCGTAGAGATCCCGAAGGGTGTGCAGTATACTGGTTGTGGGCTCGTCTTGTCACAAAGCATAGGTATTGTCTGTGCTGTATTCTGATGTTGATGTGAAAGTACGCATCTTGAAAGTTGATTGCGGCCAAACCCCCTCCTGCAAGTCCTTAATGAGAAGGAAGGGATAGGCATTAGACATGGACACTGCATTCAAATCCCTATTGTCTGTGCATAATCTGAGGGCCCCATCTTTCTTTTTCTGGAACAGTACTGGTGCGGCGAAAGGGGAGGTGGCAGGTCAAATGAACCCCTGATCCAGGTTTTTGTCTATGAACCTCTGCAGTTCCTCCTCCTCCACAGGACTCATAGCATACAACTTTCCCTTAGGTAACTTGTAGCCTGACAGTATTTCAATTGCGCAGTCAGTCTTACAGTGGGGAGGTAGTTCATCCACCTCCCCCTTCTCAAACACCTGGGCCAAGTCTCTATACTCGGAGGGAATGGCATTCAGTTCCTCTTTTGCCAAACAGATTTGTTCAGGTGTAGGGTGAGGTTCCTCCCCCCATTCTGGCCACCAAACGTGCTCCTTACATCTAAGGTCTGGGAAGGTGAGGGTCTCCACGTTCCACTGCACATAGCAGTTGTGTGCTTACAGCCACGGACTGCCCAGCACCATGGGGAATCTTGCTGATGGGTGCACTACAAACAATCTCATTTCCCAGTGTTCTGACATCCCCATTCATAAGTGAACCGTGCAATACTGGCACACTTGCATTGAGGTACCGTCCATTTGGGTGAACACTACTGGTTCTTTTAGTTTGTGCACCTTAGCCCCCAACCCCTTGACCAAGGTGAGACTTATTAAGTCTCTTGTACACCCAGTCTATAAGGGCCCATACCCAGATTTGGGTCCCCTCCTTGGGGTTAAAAACAGTAACAGTCACACAAAAAAGGGAGGAAGTGGGTCTCACCAATTCTCACACCAGGGATTTTTGGACATGTTGGCTGGCACCCTTCACAACAGGTCCCGATCTTTCCCCGCCCCCTGAGGACTCTCAAAGTCATTGGAAGAAGTACTTTCTGAGGTGTCATACTCCGCAGCTTGTAAGGCTTTGGGGGATTTCGACCTCCTCCCCGATGGCTTTGCTTTCTTTTCTTTGTAATCCTCATGGTGCTCTCTCTCCTCACTTTGGAGTTTGGTGCACTCTGCTGCAAAATGCACAGCCTTCCCACACCAAAGACACAGACCCTTCCGCAAGCGATGTTCTCGATCCCCACGGGGCAGCGATCCTCTGCCCCAAGTCATCTTTTTGCCCCCTGCACCATGACCAGGCACTCTGTATTGGTAGAGCCTCACCAGGCTGTGCCGGTTTTCAGCCTCGCAAGCCACTTGGATCCATCCCCACAGTGTTAAGGGGTTGTCCTGGGCTAGAGCCATTTCCAGAATAATGGTGTTCAGCCTAGCTTGGTAAAACTCGATCAAGACCTCTTCTGGCCACACCTGTAGCTTGACGGTAGTGGCTTTGAACATGATACAGACTGAGCCCCCTGGCATAAGCCACGAAGGTGGGTCCGGGCCTTCTCCAATTCGAGTGGGTCCTCAAACTGGTGGCATAGGGCTTGCATGAAAACATCCACATTCTGCAGTTCAGGGGCAGAGATGTTATAGAGCCGCATGAACCAGTTTGCTGCCCTGTTGCAGAGCCTCAACCCCACATAGTCAACATGCTGCTCATTGGTGGTGAAGCTGTGGCCCCACTCCCTGAGCATCTAGCACACCTGGATAGCGAAGAAAGCCAGCTTCCCTGGATTGCCATTGAAAGTGGCCTCCGATGCGTCTTGGGGTCAGTCTCTCTCAGAGTCACCCCCTCTCCTTGGGGGTGGGGGCCTCTCCAATTCCTCCGTGGCAGCCTCTTTGCTGGACGGTTCAGAGTCTTCTTTATCCATGAGTTCCTTCACCATCTTAAGGAGGTTCTTGATCAGGAACTGCAGTCCTTCTTTCAGCTGTTTTACCTCAACTCACAGGCCCAATTGGCCCTGGTCACCTATTACCTATTATAGGTAATACAAAATACACCCCACACCTCTCACATATGTCACCATTCAGCCTCTACAGCTACCATGGCAACCCTGACAGATATACGGTGCCTTATCTACATCCTAGCCTGGCAGAAAAGACTCCAAGGCCAGCTCCCTTGGGAACCAGCTTCAGGACACAACCTTATGGAAAAGTTATGGCTTCTACAAGCATCCACTCTAAACACCCATGCACCCCTCTCAGGCATTCCCTCCCCCAATATCTATGGCAAGCAGTGAAGTGAAACATAGTGAAATGAAACCAATGTTTGACACCAGGTAGTCGGTGTTCTTTATCCCTAGTGTTGCCATGGAATAAAAATGCCTGCAATTTCTTCCCTTTCTTATCAGAAGGTACAGAATGGGTGTGTTTGCTTTAAGAGGCGGAATTTACCACCAAGGAGTTGGGTTTCAGATGTGAAAACAAAAATTCTGCTCCTGTCTCCTGAACCTTATACATGTGGTCCAGCCATCACGAGGATATGGGGTAGATGCCAGTTTGTCCCATGATTGTTTTGCAGCTTGAAGCATGACTGTGGTCATGGGAAGGGCTACAGTCTTAGATGTGTTGAATTGCACAACGTCAAAGACCATATTGGCCACATCTGGATGTGGTTGGACAATGGAGAGACCTAATGTGTGTGCCATCCTTTTTATGAGGTCCCCATACGATTTCAAATCTTTGGATGAAGAGATGGGTAAGTCTTTGGCAGTATGAGTAGGAGGCAATGGTTCCAACTCTGGAGTGTGATGCACTGAGTTGTTATTGTCAGAGTCCCTTCCTTGGGCGCTATGATCTGTGTTGAAAATATCTGATTCAGCCTGAAGGGGAGTTACTGATGACTTGGATTTGATGGATGCCGATGGTCCCAGTGGTATTGACAGGGTTTCCTCTGTCTGGTTTGGCATCAGCTTCTGTTGATGTCAACATGCCAGTATCGGTGCACTGATCAGTTTCTTCAATGTCACTCAGTGGGGTGATCTGGAGTAATAAGAAAGCATGGATCACTGATCCCATTCTGGTGGTCCTTGTATCTGGAGCCATGGAAAGGGTGGAGGACAGGCACCGTATAAGAATTGAAGTTGCCTCTAATCCCATGGCGACATTGGTGGTACTTGCCACTGAGGTGGTTGAGCATCATGGATGGCATCTGGCTTTCAGTCTGGAATGCTGTGGTGCAGGGTGTCATGGGAACCTCACAATTGATGATAATGGGTGCGGGTGGGAGCCAGTGGCGGAGAGCTGTTTCTGCTCATCAATCGTGACAAGGAAGAGTGGTGATAGCTTCGCTGGGTGAGATTAAACTCATCTACCTCAGACTCAGACAGGCTGAGAGGTTGTGATGCAATGTGGTGGGGTTTCGATATCAGGGAGTTCACCTGATCCGTCTGTTGTTGAGTCACTGCCATTTGGATGGAGATCGGGTCTGGTGATTGTGACACAGCCTCTGCATCTGTGTGGTGAGGCTTTGAGTACTGTGTAGGGCTCACAGCTCGGTGCTGCTGGTTAGGATGCATCTCTTTGCCCTTGTTCAGTGCATGGACCTTCTCCTTTTTGCATTTCTTTGCAGGAGAGTCTGAGGAGGACTTCACAGTCGAGTCCAACCTTTTTGATATCAATATCAATGCCCTGGCTTTGGGAGGGGTTGACAACAATGGATTTGGTGAAGTAGAGAGCTGAGCCGGGCCTGGCAACTGGTCAGTCAATCCCTTGGCCAGTGCAGACTTAGTAGCCATTTTAGGTGGGACTAGGGCTGATTCCAAGAGCTTGGTTTGGTTTGCAAGCAAGTGGCTCTGTTTTTCCTGGTCTGCTTTGAGAACTTAGCACACTGGGGGCATGTGTCCCTCACCTAGGCACAGCAAGCACAGGGAGTGGCCGTTGGTTGGAGCTAGTTTGCTCCTACAGTGGGAACCGTTTGAAGAACCCTCACATAAACTAAATAGAGGAGAAATAGTAAGTTCATTTTTTTTTGTAGAGAGAAGAACAGAGCTGGAGAAAGGGAGAAATTCACCAACTGGAGCAAGGAAGAAACACATCCTATTTGTGCAGTGGTCAGATGAGCATGCATCGTGGAGTTCCTGGGAATGTGCAGGGAAGGGGGCACAAAAGATCCTCTTTGGAGCTTAGAAGTCACCGCTCGGGGTTGGCACGGGTGCCTGGAGTCCCAAGGGTGTGATGCACAGAGACCACGAAGAAGATCTTTATGTTACACTGTAACTCTGGCTTGAAGCTTTTGACTTTGTATTAAATACTTTTGGAGTTGATATAAGAAAACTTTGATAACTGAATATATATTAAGACTATACACTTGTTTTACACTCGGGCAGGTGCCATCCAATTCATTTGGGTAGACAGCAGACAAAAACTTTGGTAACTGGAACATTTTGTTAACTGGCAACCCTAATAATTCCCCAAGGGTGCTGGTTAACAAAGCTTTTACTATACTTTTTTTTCTGATTTTTTCTCTCCTTTCCCCTCTTCCTTGTAATCTTTTGTAGTATCTGGAACATCAATGAACTTATGCTGAAGCAAAATTACCTTTAGTGTCTCAAAGAACACTGCATAAATAGATAATATTGACACATTGCCAATTATTGCAGTTTTATATGAGATGTGCTAACTTCTGCTGCCTATGTTGCCAATCCAGAAAAGATTCAGAATTGGATGTACAGTCAAATATTACATTTTTAAGTGACACAGATGCAAGCTGACCTTTATCCTTCAGATATTCCATGTGAAACTAAACTTCAATTGGATTAAAATTTGCCTGTTTTTCTCTTACCTTTTCTACTGCAGCATACCGACTAACCAGATGTTTTCGCAAATCAGCAATGTGATGGTCATACTTCTTCATGTCTTTCTTGAAATTCTCTCGGAAGTTCAGTAGGGGTTTCTCCACCTCAGCCTGAAGCTGAAATAAAAATAGAGGAAACATTTTTTTTAAAAAAATGTGGGAGGTAAATTTTGGGAGTACACTCTGAAATATCAGATGTAGTTATGCTGGTGTTGGACGAACTATTCTGTGCAAAGCAGCCCAAATCCATCCAAGAAAATGCTCTTTCTGACAATTGCAAGAACTTGAGAGAAATTCTAGGGATGCGTTTTGACATCCTAACCTATTACCTGAAACCAGGGCGGGAAGAAAAAAAACAGCTTTCATAGCAGTTGTCTGTCTACAGGTGACAGGTTCATCAACTAGATGAAAGAGTAATATATCTAAAACTAGATTCAGGGGGGTAGCTGTGTTGGGCTGAAGCAGCAGAATAAAGTTTGAGTCTAGTGACACCTTTAAGACCCACAAAGTTTTTTTTCTGGGTATAAGATTTTGCTTGCATGCATACTTCTTCAGATACATTGAAACAGAAGTCACCAGCCAAGAATGGCTAATTAAAGTCAAGATGCATAAGTAAGTGAGCAATAGATATAGCTAAGATTGGATTAAAGCAGTTTCTAAGACCCATGAATAGCACCAAATTAGCATACAGCATAATAAAAGAATTTACAAACAGATGCATTTATCCTTTTGTGTAGGGTTCGACCTGTTTGGACAGAAATCTGACATCAAGAATCGTAAAACTGAGAAACCTGTAGGAAAGCATTTCTACCTCCCAGCACATTCACTGGGGGACTTCAAAGCAGCTGTTTTATTGCAAAAGAATTTCAGAAACAGACTAGAATGGGAGATTGCTTACATTTATCACAGCACTCAGGACAATGGAACCCCCAGGGATGAACAGAGATATAGGTTTCTTATCTCACTACACATGCTAGCGTCATTCAGTTTTCACATCTGTTCATCAGACACACGTACTTCTCGAGAGATCCAACTACAATCAAGTCAGATGGCAGCGTAAGACACAAGTGACATAAATTATCAAGTGAGGCTGTACAACGTGTGTTGATGGACAGAAGCTGGTACAGTGTCAAGGTGGGCTGGGCTGGGGGATGCCAATTCAAATCGAACTTCATTGCCTCAACTGTGGGCCTGGTGAAACATTTCTGTCCTGCAGGCTCATCGGAACTGCATCAGGTCCACACTGCATCAGATTCCGCAGGGCCCAGATTTTGTCTGGAAGAGCGTTCCACTAGGCCAGGGCCAGGGCTGAGAAGGCTCTGGCTTGGGCTGAGGATAAACTAATCCTTTCTGGCCAGGGGATTGCCATGAGATTATTGTCCATAGAGTGCAGTGTTCTTTGGGGGACATACCAGGAGAGACAGTCCCAAAAATATGTTGGTCCCAGATCTTGTAGGTCTTTAAAGGTTAAAACCCAAGACCTTGAACCTGATCTGGTATTCAACTTAGAGGCAGTGCAGCTGGCGGAGCACCGATTGTATGTGGGCTCTAGATGGTGTGCCTGTAAGCACCCCCCCACCACCACATTCTGGACTGGTTGGAGTTTTCAGGTCAGTCTCAAGGGTAGCCCTGTATAGATCGAGTTACAGTAGTCTAGTCTGGAGGTGACCATTGCATGGATCACTGTGGCTAAGTCAGGGTGAGACAGAAAGGGAACCAGTTGCCTAACCTAGCACAGATGGAAAAATGCCAGTCTGGCAATATTTGTGATCTCAGCCTTCATTGAAAGGGAGGCATCTGGATACACACCCAAGCTCTTCACAAAGAAGAAGACTTGGTTTTTATACCCCACTTTTCACTACCCAAAGGAGTCTCAGAGCGGCTTACAATTGTGTTCCATTCCTCTCCCCACAACAGACACCTTGTGAAGTAGGTGGGGCTGAAAGAGCTCTGAAAGAACTGTGACTGACCCAAGGTCACCCAGCTGGTTTCTTGTGGAGGAGTGGGGAATCAAACCCAGTTCCCCAGATTAGAGGCTGTTGCTCTTAACCCCACACCAGCTCTTGGCACACTGTCAAGAGCTGATATAGATGATGATAAAATGCAACATTGACTGTTGGGCCTAAATGCTTGCTGCACTTTTTACTCACATTAATCTGTTGGCCCATGTCCCCTCAGATTGGGGCCTTGCAATTAACATTCCAATATACAAGAAAGGAGAAAAATCTAATCCTGCCAGCTACTGACCAATTAGCCTCCTTAGTGTTGTTAGTAAACTATACTCAAGATACTTATATTGGAAACTCTTTGACTGGCTAGATTGAGAAAACATACTGATGTATGAGCAAGCAGATTTCAGAGCTGGCCATTCCACCACAGACCCGTGTCTGATTTTGCACCATCTTGTGGAGAAGTACAGCTCTAAGCCACACAGATTTCAAAGCAGCATTTGACAGCATCTCCAGACTGCCCACAAAGCATTCTCTGCCATCCTAAAATAGGATCTAGCCTGTATGTTGGCTGTGTTAGAATTGAGATTAAAGGTGCAAAAGCAATAGATATACAGGATTCAAGCAAGGGCCCTAAAAGGTTAAGAACCAATCACTCCATGGGATTTCACCCACCAAATGTAACTGCCAGTCACCCCCCTCTTAGTGCCATCCCCTCAACATGTAAGACAAAAGCCAGCAAAGAAAGATGAGACTGAAGGCCACTAAACTTCCCTGAGTTTAAACTAATAAGGTGTTTGGTACATCAAAGGGCTTGGAAGTGGAAGTGTTTTGGCTCTACATTCATTCACTACCCCCTTCCTGGTTACTATAGTGAACAAGCTGTAAAATGCAAAATGAACAGCGAGTTTGACAGGAATCTCCTATATCTCTGCAGCAATCAAAGTCTTCCAAGGAAAGGTCATATCTCAGTTCCTATATGCTTCCCAGCTCTGTATTTTCAAAGAAAGGTGTTCACTGGAAGCAGTACAATCCAAGTCCCTAAAAAAGATCCCAAATGGCTTTCTTAGACTAGAGACTGGGCTAATTCCGTTGGAGATTGATATGTGGCTACTTGCATCCACCTACTGGTTAAAACTCATCTTTAATCTGGTGGGTCTAGTACTCTTGATCCTTGTTGATAGCTACTATTCAACCTGGCAAAGAGCAATTGAGGGGAAACTCCAGGACCATGGCCTCTCCCCCCAAGTGTTACTGCACCTTGGGTAAAGGTAAAGGTTTCCCCTTGCTCGAAAGCCAGTCAAATCTGACTCTAGGGTGCAATTCTCATCTCTGTTTCCAAGCCGAAGAGCCAGCGCTGACCAAGGACATCTCCGTGGTCATGTGGCTGGCATGAATAAACACTGAGGCGCATGGAACATTGTTACCTTCCCACTGAAGCGGTACCTATTTATCTACTTGCAATTTCTTGCTTTCGAACTGCTAGTTTGGCAGGAGCTGGGGCCAGAGAGGGGAGCTCACTCCATCATGCGGCACTAGGGTCTCAAACTGCTGAGCTACCGACCTTCCGGTCAGCGTCTTAACCTCTGAGCCACCTTGGGTTCCAAAAAGCAAAATACCTGTCAATCAATCAATTTATTGATACGGTCATTGACCAAATACATAAAGGAACAGAAAAGACATCAACCAATAAAACATTAAAATACATACAGACGCGATCCAGAATATCAAACACTAAAAAGTTAGGGATAAGAATAAAATATTATTAAATAATTAAAATCTCTGTTTACTATCTAACTACTAATATCTTGCCTCCGGATTTTGATAGCCTGCATGGCAAATGTTTCCTACTCTTTGTCAGCCAGCAACTTATCTTAGTAAAATCTTTCATTTCTCCCAGGAGATCGAGAACAAATCAGGGTTATGTAAATGTCTCTAATACTTTGATACATTTTACATTCGAACATCACATGTTCCCTCGTTTCTACCTTCCCCTCTCCACAGATACACAATCTTTCCTCGTAAGGTTGTCTTTTGTATTTACCTTCTAAAACTGCAGATGGAAGTATATCGGTTCTGAGTAGGGTGAATGCTCTTCTGTAGTCAGGTTTATCTAAATTTTGCAAATATACCATTGGTATTACCGTATTTAATCCCACCCTTCCTGGCAGATATCGCTTTGTCAAGTTCAAATCGTGTTGCCTTTCTACAGCCATAATTCTTTGCTTAACAATTTTTTTTACTTGATTATAAATCATATTCATCAGAAATTGCTTAGAAAGTCCATAATGGCCCAATTTAAATTCTGTTTCTTTAATCCAGTGTGCTGCTATAGAATCTCTTCATATTAAACCTGTTAATCCAGTGGGATTTGTAAGTAATTTGAACCAATAAAGAATGGCAGCAATCCAAAGGCGTGCTTTTACAGTGACCGTACCTGTTTCTATTCGAATAACTGTATTGGGAACACATGAATTGACTTATAATATATATCTTAATAATTTGGATTGAGTTTTTTCCATAGACTGCATATGGGATTGAGATGCTGTAATATTTAAGGGAGCTCCATATAATAATTGGGCAAGTGGTTTGGCCTTGAAAATTCTAACAGCTGCCATTACATTCCAGCCTCCAGAGGACCAAAAAAACCTTCTCTATAGCACCAGAGGTTTTGGAAGCATTTGATGTAACGTGTTCCACATGTGCTTTTCTACGCCCTGAGGCCTGAAAGATGACTCCTAGGTATTTAAAGCATCGTACTTGCTCAATACCTACTGTGTTGATACTCCACTGGTGCAATCTAGGTCTGTTTGCAAAAACAACGACTTTTGATTTTTGATAATTAATTTTAATATGATTAACCTGGCAATATTGGGCAAGAATGTTCAAGGCTCTCTTCAGGCCATGCTTAACTCCTTTCTCTGCCTTTATTACTTCTGTCAGATGACCTTGTGGGCTTGTTCTTACCTGGATCTTAGTATCTCTATATAAAGCCTTTATCAAGGTCAGCAATCTCCTGTCAATTCCCAGCCCCATTATTTTTTCCCATAACAGGTCTCGATGGACCATGTCAAAAACTGAAGTCAATAAAGGCTGTGTACAGGGAAGAGGTATTGTTGGTGGAATATTTAGCAACAATATAGTCTAACACTACACAATGGTCCAGAGTGGAGCATCCTGACCGAAACCTAGCCTGTTCTTCTTTCAAGGTCTTATTATGCTCAATCCATTCACTCCTTTTAGATGACTAGCATATAATTTACTTAATGTACTTAGAAGGCTAATCGGCCTATAATTATTTGGATCCTTATTATTACCTTTTGTATAGATAGAAGAAGAAGAAGAGAAGAGATTGGATTTATACCCCGCCCTTCACTGCCCAAAGGTGTCTCAGAGCGGCTTACAAACTCCTTTCCCTTCCCCTCCCCACAACAGACACCCTGTGAGGTAGGTGGGGCTGAGAGAACTTCTGACAGAAACTGTCCTTGAGAGAACAGCTGTGCCAGAGCTTGTGACTGACCCAAGGTCACATCAGCAGGTGCAAGTGGAGGACTGGGGAATCAAACCCGGTTCTCCCAGATAAAAGTCCGCGCACTTAACCACTACACCAAACTGGCTCTCTTAGGAACTATAACTCCAATCTCCCACCCCTTAGGAATTCTCACTGTTCTGTTTATTGCTGTAAATAGTTTAGCAAGTAGAGGGGCCCACCAATCTTTATTTTTCTTAATTAATTCTGCAGGTATTAAATCCAACCCTGGTGCTTTGTTTAGTTCCAAAGCATCTACCAGGGACCTCACTTCGGAGGTTTCAACAGGTGGAAAGTGAGTCCTCAGTCTGTAAGCATTTGCATTTATTTTAAATTGTCATCTTGTAAGTACTTTCTGGATTGTTATCCAAATCATGAAATGCTTTACCTAACAAGCACCTGTAGGTAGTTGCCTTTCAGTATGATAGCTAGCATCTGGGAACTGTCAAGGTAATTGGTTGACAGAAGACCATCTGGCTGATGAAGTGGAGGGTCAGATGGCTCCCGCCCAGCCCAATTGTTTAGAAGTATTTGGTCCATTACTACTCTGCCACAGGGCAGACCAAACATTAAGGAATTAGAGATTGGCTGTGAGGCTTCTGTGAGCTATTTCACAGATAAAGTCTTGTTGCTCCACTGTGATCACCCTGCCACAGTTGATACAGTAAGGGAACTCGAGGCTCCATGCATATCTTCTTACCAAGTTTTGGATTATTTCAGTCCACTAAGCCTAGAGGAGGTCGACAATTTACTCTCAATTGTTCGCCCGACTACTTGCAGCCTGACCACTTGCAGCCCTAACCTGTGCCCATTGTGGCTACAAAGCTGATCATGATGGGCTATGAGGTGTGTGATGGAATTAGAGGTTTATGGACAGCAGCAAGGTAAACCCAGCAGCTGCTGAGTGACATGACACTGAAAGAGGTGGGGGCCAGGTCGCTCGGAACTCTCAGGGGGATGAGTGGCAGATAACTGTACAGAAATGACAGTTAAGAGCTGACTGTTGGGAGAGTCAGGGAGTTCATAGATTGGTGATAGAGAGTTAATACACAGAGAGCGTTTCTGAGGGAGCTTTGAGTGCACAATAGCCTCTGAGCTCAGTGGAATCAGCCTGAGAGCAGTTGAAGTGAAAAACTGTGGCTGAAAAGACCCTCTGCACTGGTACCCTCTAACATAAAGAGGAGAGTGGCGAGAGAGTGAAAAGTACAAGATCTCAGGAGACACAAATCACAAATACCCTGCTCCATATGAACTTAAGGTGGCTAAGGAAGGGCAAAGGGTCTGGAGGAGTCTGGAGAGCTGGGTTTTGTCAGACGAGTAGACTCAGGAGGCCAGGCAGTTAAAGCCCAAAGGTTAACTACAAAAAAGGTTCTGGAGAGTGGAGTCAGAGAAGGGTTTTGTGAACCAGATAACATCTGAGTTAAACTGAGAATAATAAGCCTACAGTTTATGAAAAGGCAAAGTGAAGTGTTTATACTACAAAGTATCCAAAGTATCCTGTATAAATATATCCCATCCCCCTGTTGGAGTTTTCTGTATAATAAAGATCTGTGCTGTGTGACATTTATAAGCCCTGGTGCCTGACTCTGTGGGGAAGAATAATACTGGGCAGTTGTCCTCCACATATCCAGAAGTTAAAGCAAACTCCGAAGAGACTACTGTTAAGGGTGAGCTGATGAGCCATCAGAGATAGGAATTAGGACTGATCAGTCACCTCATAAGATCATAAACTGAATACAGTGCCATTACATATATAGAAAGGCGGTGACACCACAGCTACCTCACGGCAACATCCTGGGATGGGGCAGTGCTCGTGATAAGGTGCCCTAAGGGAAAGTGTTAACGTCCCTCTTTGAGGGGCCGTTCCCGGGGGCACTCAAGGAGGCACTGGTATGCCCGCTCTTAAAAAAAAACATCCTTGGACCTGGCCAAATTGGCTAACTACTGGCCGGTTTCCAATTTGCCCTATTTGGGCAAATTAATCAAGAGAGTAGTGGCAACTCAGTTGCAGAGTTTCTTGGATGACACCTCCACACTAAACCCCTTCCAGTCCGGCTTCTAACCAGGCTATGGGACGGAGATGGTACTGGTCGCCCTCGCGGATGACCTTCGGAGGCATCTGGATCGAGGCAGTTCAGCTGTGTTATTGTTGTTGGACCTGTCAGCGGCATTTGACACGGTCAGCTACCAACTACTGACCCACTGCCTCGCTGATGCCAGGATTCAGGGGTCTGCCTTACATTGGCTCTTCTCGTTTCTCCAGGGTCGGGGACAAAGGGTGGCTGTTGGGGAACCGCTGTCCCAAAGGCACCCACTAGTTTGTGGAGTGCCCCAGGGAGTGGTGCTTTCCCTGATGTTGTTAAACATCTACATGCACCCCCTTGCCCAGATTGCCCAGAGGCATGGGCTGGGGTGTCACCAATATGCGGATGACACCCAGCTCTATCTGTTGTTGGGTGGCCAGTCTGACTCTAACCCAGAAGACCTGGACCTGGCATTGAAAGTCGTGGCTGGTTGGCTTAGACTGAGTTGATTGAAATTGAATCCAATTATGATGGAGGTTCTGCACATGAGTCAGAGTGGCCCAGGGGTAAGGATCCCACTCCCGACCTTTGATAGGGTTCCATTAGTGCCAGCGCCAGAGGTTAGGAGCTTGGGAGTGCTCCTAGATGCCTCCTTAATGATAGAGACCTAGGTAGCAGCCACTGCAAAGTCAGCCTTTTATCATCTTTGGCTTATTAGGCAGTTGGTTCCCTTCCTCAAGTGCAATGACCTGGCAACAGTGATCCACACAATGGTCACCTCAAGATTGGATTACTGTAATGCTATTTACATGGGGCTGCCTTGTCCCAAATCTGGAAGCTGCAGCTTGTGCAGAATTCAGTGGCCAGGATGTTGTTGGATCTCCCTATGTGGGAGCACATCCAGCCTGTGCTAAAAGCTCTGCACTGGCTGCCTATAGCATACTGAATTCGGTTCAAGGTGCTGGTTCTTACCTTTAAAGCCTTATATGGTCAGAGGCCTACATACATAAGGGACTGACTTTGCCCACATGTTCCCCAGAGAACGTTATGATCAGGGTCCCAAAACCGTCTAACCCTTCTGGCCCCAAGAATGATAGGCTGGCTGTGATGAGTGCCAGGGCCTTCTCAGTGGTGGTTCCATACTGGTGGAATGAGCTCCCAGAAGACATCAGGGCCCTGCAGAAGCTTTTACAATTCCACAGGGCCTGTAAGAAGGAATTCTTCCGCCAGGCCTTTGATTAGGGAGCCGCACTACATAAAGCGAGGCCCTGGCCCCAACATCAACAAATGTTAGGGAATTGGACATTGGCTCTGAGGACTTTGTGAGCTATTTCACAGATAAAGTCTTGTTGCTCTGTTGTGATCTCCCTGCCACAGTTGAGACAGTGAGTAAACTAAAGGCTCCATGCACATCTTCTAGTCAGGTTATGGATTACTTCAGTCTGCTCAGGCTAGAATAAATCAACAAATTGCTCTCAACTGAACGCCCTACCATGTGCAGCCTTGACCCATGCCCATTGTGGCTAATTAAAGCCAGTCACAATGGGTTTTGAGGTGCCCTAAGGGAGATTATTAACAAGTCCCTCTCTGAGGGACTGTTCCTTAGGGCACTCAAGGAAGCGGTGGCTTGCCCTCTCCTTAAGAAACCATCCCTGGATCCAGCCAAATTGGCAAATTAGCGACTGGTTTCCAATCTGCCTTATCTGGGCAAATTAATTGAGGGTGGCAGCAATTCAGCTGCAGAGTTTTATGGATGACAGTTCCACTCTCTTAGCAGACATGATAGCTACCAAAAATGCCATCTTCCAAGGCAGACGATGCAGGGGGGTAGTTGCGAGAGGCTCAAACAGTTTACCTATGACCTTGCAGAGAATGAGGGACAGACTCCACGCCGGAATTAGAGGCTTAACAAGGAGGGTGCAACTTCAACGTGCCCTTCAAGAACGACTTTGAAACATGATAGGAGAAAACAGTTCTTCCCTCAACAAAATTATGAAAAGTGGAAATCACAGATAGATGCACCTTCAATGAGGAGTAGCCAAGTTCTGACTCATGAAGAGAGACCAAGTAGGAGACGATAACAGACAAGGGGTCTGTTTGGGGGTCCACACTATGGTCGGCAGCATAGGAAATGAAATGTCATCATTTTGCCTGATAGGAGCGACAGGTAGCCAGCTTTTGAGCATTCAGAAGAATATATTGAATCTCTGGCAGAAAGGTCAGGCAGATATCCACCTTGCGGTCAGCTTGAAGAGGCTGGGATTGTGATGAAGGACCCAGTCTTGGTGTTGGGAAAGAAGGTCCCCCACTGATGGAAGACATTGATATGTGGCACAAAACAGTTGCAGAAGACTTGCAAACCAAGGTTGTTTCAGCCAGCAAGGTGTTATCAGGATGCAGTCCGAGTGGTCTTCGATGAGCTTCTGAAGTGTCCTGGTGATGAGTGGAGATGGGGGGAGCATGTAGAGTAGAGATCCCATCCACTGATGAAGAAAAGCATCCCCCTGTGAGGACCCTGTTGGGGGACCTCGACTGTGGAAAATCGGACATTTCGCATTGTCCTGAGTGGCAAAGACTTCTATCTCCGGGTACCTGAAAGCACGGAAGATGGGTTGCAGATAGATGGGATTTAACAACCACTCATGTTCACTGGAGTGTCCGCCTGAGAGTTCTGTACACCTGGCAGATGGACAGCTGTGAGGTGGATACCCTGAGTTCAGTACCAATGTCACAAGACTAGAGCTTGTTTGGCGAGTTTTGCAGATACCGTCCCTCCCTTCTTGTTGATAAAGTAGATTGTTGTCATGTTGTCTGAGGTGATCTGGACATGGAGGGCTTGCAGGGAAGGTAGGAAAGAGTGAAGTGCATGATGAACTGCCATGAGCTCCAGGCAATTTATATGTAGGGTCCATTCTGACCTGAACCATAGGCCCTGGGCTGTGAGAGCTCTGCAGTGAGCTCCCCAACCCCACAGGGAAGCATCAGTGGTGAGGACAGCACTTGGGGGAGGGAGTTGGAAAGTCATCCCAGCTAGCAAATTTTCCTCTAAGGTACACCAGCACAGAGTTAGGAGGACACTGGGAGGCACCGTAAGGAGAGTCAGCTGATGTTGATGGGTGGGTTTGAAAGCCTGGACAAACCACAGCTGAAAAGGCCACATGTGAAGTCTGGCAAACAGTATCATGGAAGTGGTTGCAGCCATCATCCCCAGGAGGCACTGAAGAACCAGAGCTGGTTGCGTGGGGGAGGACATTACACTCAGTGCTAGAGAATGAAGAGTGAGGCTCTGTCCATAGAAAGAAAGACGCACCATCGAGGGGTGCAAATTTGTGTCCCTATGAACTGCAAGTCCTGAGTAGGGGTCAGATGAGACTAGGTGAGATTCATGCAGAGGCCCAAGGAGGCCAGGAGTCAGAGGGTGGTGGACGTATCTTGACAAAGCTGATGCAGAGAGTGGGAGATGAGTAGTCAGTCACTGATGTAGGGAAAAATAGTGATCCTATGCTGTTGGAAGGTTGCAGCAACCACTGCCATACACTTTGTGAAGACCCTTGGTGCCACTGAGAGACCAAAAGGGAGCACCCATTATTGGTAGTGGTTGGACCCTACTGTGAATCTCAGGAAGTGACGATGTTGTGGTCAGATGATGATGTGAAAATAGGCGTCCTGCAGTTCAAGGGATGCCAATCAAGCATTGTTGGGAAGCAGAGGCAGGATAGCCATCTAGTCATCCAGAATTTTTTGTGGGGGATGTAGCGGTTGAGTTGCCACAGTTCCATTATTGAGCGTTTGCCCTCGTCCCATTTTGGGACAATGAAGTAGTGGGAATAGAATCCCCTGTGATGCTAGGATGGGGGAACTCTCTCTATGGCTCTTTTGGCAAGGATGGTTTGGATTTCTTCATGAAGGAAACTGGAGAGAGGTGTCGCCATAAAATGGGGGAACCTGTAGGGTTTAAAGAAACTTGAAGGCGTACCCCAAGCAAACGATGGTGAGAACCCAGGCATCTGTAGTGATGGACTCCCAGATCTGGAGGAAAGGATGGAACCTGGTGCACAAAGGTGGGGTAACAGACAGCGAGAGGGGGAGATTGGGACGTAGGAGAAAGTCAAAGAGACTTTTTGCTTAGGGTTTCATAGCTGGGATGATTTTGAGACACTCAAGCTTCGTGCCCTTTTCCGGCTATCATCCACACTGGTAAGAATTTTGTTCATGGAAGTGTGGAAGAGGGTCTCTGTTGAAAGGCAAATCTATCACCTTGAACGTTATGTCAGGTTGTAAGGTGGTGGAGCATAACCAGGAATGCCTCCTGAGGGTGATCAAGGTAGCCGAGGCCTTTGATGAGCAGGACGCAGAGTGCCTAAGAGTGTTAATCTGTTGTCTCGCCAGTCTGGAAAGCTCATTGATCAGAGTAGTGGCAGTTTTTTGAGAGGTCTCTAGTAGTTCTGTCACTAAAGGGGATAGGTGGCTGATCACGTGGAAAGAATAAGCCGAGAAGTATGCCAAGTAGTTATGCTGTGGTAGTAGTAAAGGAGTACATTTTCTGCCCCAGGGTGTCCAGCTTTCAACCTTCACATTCTGGGGGTGCAGGATACCATGCTTGTTTGGACTTAGAGGCTGTATGCAGTATAAGCTGGGTGAGAGAAAAGAAACGTTGAATCTGACAGTTGAACTCGATAGAGGGAGTCAAAGTGCTTCGAGGCCAGTGGAAAAGAAGCAGGTTTATCCCATGCCTCATGAAGGGCCTCTAGATGAACTGGGAGCATGGGAAATAGGGAAACCAGCAGAAGGTCTATGACCATTGGTGCATCACTGGTAAGCTGGATATTCAAAGCAGTAGCCATACAAGTCACCAGTTCAAGGTAGGCCTTGGACCCCTCCGATGGTGAGAGTGAACAAGGTTGAATGATGTCCGAATCTAGAGAGGTATGATGTGAGTCATCTGCTTCTGAGTCCGAGCCCTTGGTCCCGACATCAGACAGTTCTGAGATGGAGGTGGGGGAGCCAAGATAGTTGTCCAGTGGAACGGTAGGTGTTGGAGTTGGCTGGGCAACCATCGTGTGAGAGGAGAGTTCAACTGGAGGCCTATGGGGGCAGTGATAGTGGAAGTTGGAGGAGCCGCAGGCAATTTTATGAGGATGAGGGCATCCGGAGGGCCCAAAATCAGAGGATGTGGAACCTCAGGGAGATGAACTATCAAGTCCTCTGACCTACATGGTGAATGAGGCCATGAATATCAATCCCGATCATGGTACAAAGAGCGTGATGGGGATCTATAACATTCCTGGTAGGCTCAAGGAGAGTGCGAGTCCGAAGAGTTTGATATAGTGGTTTGGTGTAGTGGTTAAGTGTGCGGACTCTAACGTGGGAGAACCAGGTTTGATTCCCCACGCCTCCACTTGCAGCTGCTGGATGACCTTGGGCAAGCCATAGTTCTTACAAGAGCTGTCCTTGAAAGAGCAGTTCTTGAAAGCGCTCTCTCATCCCCACCTACCTCACAGGGTGTCTGTTGTGGGGAGGGGAAGGGAAAGGAGTTTGTAAGCTGATCTGAGACTCCGAATGAAGGGCAGGGTATAAATCCAATCTACTCTTCTTCTTCTATCTGGGATAGGCCTCATAGGGCACAGCATAAGAAGCTGAGACATAGCAAAAATGCTGTCTGCTTTGGGATTGAGAACAGCTTTGAGAGAACCTACACTGAGATGATAGGCACAGCAATTCAATGGGCTGTGAAGGAGGCCTGTCCCAATGGGTGGGATTGGATTCAAGAAAGTCCAATGGCAAGTAGCTGCATACAGATGGCGATCTGGATGGAATGTGCACTACTTGTCACATCATGGTCGAAGTCAAGGTCAGAGCAGGGGTAGAGATCGGCAGACCCACAGTCGAGGTCTCCGAAGGCGACACAGGAGCTGAGATGCTCGTCGGAACCAAAATGAGTGTCAGGTGTCACTAACAATTGGTCCTTCGCCTTGTGTGATTTCTTCAGTTTCAGCGTGTCTGGGGACAAAACTGAGAGTCCCTTGGATTGTTTGTTGCCCTTAAGCTTCATTGCCATTGAGGCTGAGGGGGCTGCCAACTTAGCCGAATCACCCCCATGAGCTGGGGAGGCAGCGAGGCTCTGGAGCTCGAGGACTGGGACATCACTGGACTCAAGGAGGTGGCTGTTGAGTCTCACAGCTCTATTTTTTTTTAGCTTGTTTGGTAAAATTGCTGCAATGGGTGCGAAAGTCAGGTTTGTGAGTCTTGCTCAGGCAAAAAAGGCACAGGGAATGTCCATTGGTAGTTGGGATTTTCCGTTCATAATTTCAACAATGTTTAAAGCGAGTCTTCCTTTCCATGTGCCATCCCACGGGTCTGAAGCGGGGGAGGGAGACAGTCGATGATGAAAAACTCATGGAGGATTCTTTTTTTTTTTGGGGGGGGGGAAGTCACAGTAGAAGATGAAGACGAAGATGAAGACAAGGAGAAAGGAGAAGGAGAGGCCTATGAGGCAGCTCAGAAGCATAGGAACACAGCAAGGTAGGTCTGATCTGCGCGGTGGTTGAGAAGAAACTGAGTGGGAGCACATTTCCTTCCCCAATCCAGCATGTGCAGTTGACACCTGCTCCCCAGAGTGCAGGAAGAAAATGTGGCAAAAGCCAGAGGTCTTGTTGTAGTTCTCCAAGGTCGGGTTTGAGAGCCAGTGCAGAACACGGTTCTATGAAAAAAGTCCACAGGAAAAAAGCCCACAGAAAAAAACCCATGGTCATAAATGCTCACAGGAAAAAAGGCCACAGAGAAATAAACCCACATGGAAAAAAGCCCACACACCAAAAAGCCCATGTAGAAAAAAGTCCACATGTAAAGAAGCCCACATGGAAAAATACCATGTAAAGTGCCATAGATATTTATAATTGTGGATAACCATTCATCTCCATTTATGAGAATGAACAGGTATTACTTATATTTTATATTGTTATTTTAGGATTAAAACATATCATATTCACATGCAACAATTTGTTTTTTGATTTTATCAAGTATAATCTTAATATAATAATTCCCTTACGTATTGGCCATTTCCAGCTCTCCCATTGGCTGTGCAGTGTGCTCCATCAGCCACTGGCCCACCAACCATCACTCTAGAGGAATCACCTTTCATTGGCTGGTGGCTGGGTCCACTCCTTTTCCCCACCCACTGCCACCTCAGCCACTGTTCCCTGTCAGAATAACTGCCAAATGGTTGTCTCTCCTGACGAAGACTTCTCCTGCTTGGCTTCTGTGGGACTAACTTTTCCCTCAGTGGCTGTTGCTAGGCAACCAAGCTTGGTTCTTTCAGTAAAAAGACAAAGGAATGAAGCCCATTCCAGGCCTTTGTGGGGAACTCTTTGGGGCCAGTCCTGACTAGGGTTGCCAGCTCCAGGTTGGGAACTTTGAGGGATGGAGCCTGGAGAGGGTGAGGTTTGAGAAGGGGTGGGACCTCAGACAGTTACAATGCGATAGACTCTACTCGCCAAACCAGCCATTCCCTCCTGGGGAACCAGTTGCCAATCTCCAGGTGAGGGCTGGAGATCACTCAGAATTACAACTGCTCTCCGGGAGGGAGGGAGAGGAGATGGAAAGCTGAAGTCAAGGGGGAGAAAAAAGGTCAATGGTTGGCTGGGAAGGCAATAGGGCTGCCAACTCCAGGTTGGGAAATTCCTGGAGATTTGAGGGGTGGAGCTTGGAAAGGGTGAGGTTTGAGGAGGGGTGGGACCTCAGATAGGTACAATGGTGTATATTCTACCCTCCAAACCAGCCATTTCCTCCTGGGGAACCATTGTTGCCAGAATTTAAACATTTATTTACAAAAGATAAACATACATAAAATCATACAAGTAGGGGCAAGGAGTATAGAATGAGACAAAGACAAAACAATAAACCTAACTAGCCTCTAGACACTGACCCTGAGCAGCTTATAGCTCCAAAGCAGATGTCTTGAGTAGCAGTCTTCCCAGCAGCAATGATGCAAGAGTGAAAGTCCTGAAGAGTGAGAAGATCCTCCTTGCAGCTTCATGTACTCTTCCTGATGTGCTGTGTTCTTCTGTATAGCATCATGTGTTGTTCCTCTGTGTAGTGCTACCTTCTTCACTCTTGCCCTATAGGCTAGCTCAGCTGTCAGTTCCCTAACTGAGTTACCAATCAGAACAATCAATCAATTGATCTAACTGATCTGAGCTGAATCTAGATCTTCAGCTGTAAGACTGACATTTGAGCTGTAGATGGTCTATTGTCAACCAATTATCTTGACAGTTCTCAGCTGCTAGCTATCATACTGAAAGGCAACTACCTACAGGTGCTTGTTAGGTAAAACACTTCATGACTTGAATATCAATCCAGAAAGTACTTACAAGATGACAATTCAAAGTAAATGCAAACACTTACATACTGGGGACTCGCTTTCATGACAGGCCTCCACCAGGGACAGTAGGCTATTGGTCAGTGCATTGGGTGGATGGTACACCAACCAAATAGCCAAACTCTCCCTGGCTTCCCACACCAGGCCAGTATACTCTATGCCTGTGAACTTTGATGGTGGGAGCGCCATGAAGGAGGAGGAGGATATTGGATTTATATCCCGCCCTTCATTTGGAGTCTCAGAGCGGCTTACAATCTCCCTTTCCTTCCCCACAACAGACACCCTGTGAGGTAGGTGGCGCTGAGAGAGCTGTTTCAAGAACTGCCCTTTCAAGGACAGCTCTGACAGAACTATAGCTTGCCCAAGGTCACCCAGCAGCTGCAAGTGGAGGAATGGGGAATCAAACCCGGTTCTCCTAGATTAGAGTCTGCGCACTTAACCACTACACCAAGGATGAGCTCCCAAATGAACAGAGCCACTCCTCCCCCTGCCTCCTAGTCCATGATTGGTGAAGGACTGAGAACCCAGGAGAAGCCAATTGGGAGAGAGCTACTGTCTTCCCATCTCGAACCCAGGTCTCAGTCATGCACAACAGGTCTGCATTCTGCTCAAGCAGAAAATCCTGAAAGACCATGGTCTTATTATTTATAGACCTGGCGTTACACAACACCAATGTCGGAGAGGGGTCATTCAACCTAGTTCCACTACCTGCAACCTTCGGGATGGGGTACTGGCTGGAAGGGGGCCAAGCTACTTTACTTCTCTGTCCCCTTCCCTTTAATGCCTGGTTCCACCACTGTACTCCCCTCTCCCCGGAGCACTGGAATCCCCTGCCCAGTCATCATCACTTCTAGTAGTCTTCGCAAAGCCTCAGACCAACTAGTAGAGTTAACTGGCAAATATACCCAATATGAGTACTACCAGTAGTGGTTATAGATCTCCCAATCCTGCATGTAAGAGCTAATTAGATTCAAGATGCATAAGTAATAGATACAGCTAAGACTGGATTAAGGCAGTTTGTAAGACCTGTGAATAGCAGCAAATTAGCATATAGAATAATAAAAGAATTTAAAAACAGATGTGGACCAAATGGCTGTAGAAAGTTGCCTCCAGGGATCCCTCTACAATTCTTCCCCATCTTCCTTCCTTCGTCACCTTAGATGTTATCAGAGAAGGAGGGCTGCTCCTGTTCTTCCATATGGCAGTCTGTGGTATCCCCTGGAGAGGCCACATTTAGGTAATCAATCTCCAAAGATTGGGAAGGCAAAGGTAAGAGAGAAGAGCTCTCTGCTGCATCCTCAGGTCCAGGGGTCTTTTCGGGGGGGAGCACACCGGAGCGCAGCTCCGGGAGCTCAGGAGCCAAGCCCCGCCCCCAGCCGGCGTCCCGGAGAGTCTTTCAGGCAGCCGAATGTCAATTTCAGCTCCATTATATCCTATGGGCCATTGAAGTCAATGGTGAAAACATAGGGTATATTCTGGGGAGCTGGAGGGAGGGTTTGAGGGAGAGGCTCCAAACTCACAGGATAGCTGATGGAGCCTCTCCCCAAGATACCCACCAAGTTTCAAGAACATTGGACCAGGGGGTCCAATTCTATGGGCCCCCAAACAGGTTGCCCTATTTCCTCCATTGTTCTCTATGGTGGGAAAAAAAGTTATTTTTTTCCCACCATAGAGAACAATGGAGGGAATAGGGGCAACCTGTTTAGGGGCCCATAGAATTGGACCCCCTGGTCCAATGTTCTTGAAACTTGGTGGGTATCTTGGGGAGAGGCTCCATCAGCTATCCTGTGAGTTTGGAGCCTCTCCCTCAAACCCCCTCCCTTCCAGCCCCCAGAATATACCCTATGTTTTCACCATTGACTTCAATGGCCCATAGGGTATAATGGGGCTGAATTGCCACCGAATTTCTTTCATTCCCTCCTTTCCTTCTTTTTCCTCTTTCCCTCATTCTTCTCTTCTCTCTCTCTCTCTCTCTCTCTCTCTCTCTTTCTTTCCCACCTTCTTCTCTTCTCTTTTTCCTCCTTTCCCTGTTTCCCTCCTTCTTCCCTCTCTTTCTTTCCCTCTTTCCTTCCTTCTTTCCTTCTCTCTACTCTCTCTCTTTCCTTCCCTCTTTCCTCCTTCTGTGGCCCAACTCTCATGAGAAGGAGTTTAAACTTTAAACCCCTTCTCTCTTAGCTCCCCCACCCAGACCAGCTGGGGAAGGGAAGGGGAGGCTTTTGAAGATGCTTCCCCCCCTTTTGCTTCCCCTTCTGACATCACTTCCGGTGATGTCAGGGGGCGTGGCATATGTTAATAGCCTAATAGCTCATTAGCATACCATATGCTAATGAGCTCCTGCAGCTGTTCTTCTACGAAAAGACCCCTGCTCAGGTCTAACCATGGGATTTTTTCTATGGGCTTTTTCCCAGTCACAGCTGAACCCATGTGTGGGACTGCACAGAGACCACAAATAACATTTACACTTAACAGCTCCTTGCACAGCTTGTCCCTATCAGGGGGCATGTATTCAGAAAGGACCCATGAGAAATTCCAAAATTGTTAACCTTTTCTCTCTCTTTAGATGTCTTTCTAAGCCATTGATCTTGGAATGAGAAACTTTTAAAGCAGAAAGGCTTCAAGATAGATAGACACAGCTTAAAGTTTTCAGAAAATATATCCCATCCTATCTCAGCCCCACAATAAAGAGTCTTTGTGAACTTAGGAATTACTTTGGAGGAAAACTTGAGGTGAACCTCTGCTTCGTCAGCCAGGCTTTTCTTCAACTGAGACCAAGCCTCACCTAGAGTCCTGAAAAATACAAAATATAATGCACCTGATTTACTTATTAGCATAGGATTCTCAAGAAGAATCATTACTGCATACATTCCTATTAGCAAAATAATTCCATATACAGCATGTAAGAGGGAGAAAAAACTCAGAGAAAGGAGCTGAAACATAACATTTTACATTGCTTTATATAATTTCTCTCTCCAGGATCAAATTCATTTTCACATTCGTAGATGAGATAATCATGGGTATCTCCTGAGAAATCTCATTTTCCACCCACTATGGAATTCACAAAGTACACGTTCATGATTCCCTGCTGCTGTTTAGAGTTATAATTACCATTCATTGGCAAGAAACCACTGACATTTGTACCGGTATTCTTGTTTGTAATTGTAATTATTCGGTAGAGTAAAACTAATGATTTCTGAAACTACTGAGTTTTCTCTGCTGGAAAACATTCATGCCTTGCGGGAGTTGTTACCTTTCTGCAGGGCATGTGATGCAGAAATGTTCTGCCAGGCCTTCGGTTGAGGACAGCAATGGGTAAGTATGACATCTGGCACTCTCATATCTCCTCCCTATCCCTTGTAACCCCCCCTCCCCCGGAGGATGGGGAGCTGAATTTTTCACTTTCCACCATCTTGTAATGCATTTTGTTTATTTATTGAGTTGCTTTTTATGGAGGTTTAATGCTAATTTTAACTTATACTATTTATTGTATACTATCTTGTTGTAAGTCACTCTGAGCCCTACTTGTAGGGAAGGGCAGCCTAGCAAATCCAATTTAATAAATAAATAAATAGATAAAAGGCCACTTTTGGGTACACTTTTTGTAGATAAAAGGCTATTTATGAAATGAAGCATAATTTGTGAATTGAGTCCAAAAAAGCCAGTGGTTTCACCAACAATTTCTCGTTACTCCTTAAGTTAGACTATTACTAGCAAGGAATGGTTAATGGTTTTAGCTAAACACAGGGCCTCTGGTCAGATTTTTAAAAAGTCACATATGAGTTTGAAGAATGTCAAGGCATTAAAAACAACTTACATAACACAACAAATTTAACTGATTTGCAACATAATCCTAAACAGAATTATATTCTTTTAAATCAATGGTTTATATTAAATGAGTGTAACTCTGTTTAGGATTTCACGGTTGCTCAGATAATAGACGAAAACAAACTTCCTAAAACAAATAATGTTTTTAGGCATTTGTCATGAACAATATGCAGATTCAAGAAAAGATTTCATAATGGGTGCTTTCACATCTCTCCTATATTATAATTGCATTTTAGTCTGGCAACATTCTATGCCTGCCAAAATGAGTTGGCTCCATGATGTGTCAATCACAAGGTGTCTCTATCCACTGGCTGCATTGCCTGAGTTCTCTTCCACCCACTGTAGCCTAGGCCACTTTTCTCTGATTGGGCCAGTGTTTCAAGGTCATTTGCATATGGAAGCTGATTGGACTTCACTCCATTCCGCACCTCAAAGTCGTCCCCCTCCCACGAGACAGTTGGGACTGTCAGTTGCATATGCAAACTGCTGTATTCTGAGGTAAAAATATGCCCTCACCCACAACACATCACTTCCCCTTCAAAAGAAACAAACCCAATAACCATGCCACACCACAAAGAAGACAGATCACATCACAAGCAGAATACCACAAAGCAAAAAATGATAGGAAAAGGTGCCAGCAGTCCCCCCATTACTGCCACAGATATGTACTTGAGAGCGCTTCAGAGGATGGTGTGCCGGTCCCAGGTTCATGTTATAAAAGCTGCCTGGGGGATTATGGACCATTCACAGACTTTCAACCTTAATATACCTCACAGGGTTGTTGTGCAGATCATATGGAGGAGAGGAGAATGATGTCAACTGCTTTGGTTCCTACTGCAGGGAAAGACAGCCCTTTCCCTAGGCAGAGGCTGCAGGGGTGGGGGGAGATGTAAACCTGAAGACAGACAGGCAGATAAAGGTACGCTGATGGTTGCCTGGAAAGGACATAGGGTTGCCAGCTCCAGGTTGGAAACTTCCAGGCTATTTTAGGGATGAAGCCTGCTGAGGGTGGGGTCTGAGGAGGAGGAAGAGGGGGACCTCAGACAGATACAATGCCATTGTCCCCACCCTCCGAACAACAGTTTCTTCCATGGAATACCAGGTGACAGCTGGAGAGCTCTTAAAGCTCTGGTGCTAATTCAAAGTGCTGGGGATGCGTTGCATTCTGGCAAGGGACTCTGTGAGTGTAGAAAATGTATTATCAACAGAGTACTGTTTTGGAAAATCTTTAGGAATTGTTTGGTCCATTTACCATGGGGCACCCATCCAGAGCCTCCGGCATTTTCTCACTCTGCTGGCATTAAAACCAGTTTAAGGTTATACAAAAAATATGTTATCTGGTTTATCAGTTGCTATAAGTTTAAACCTGATTACTTTTAAATTTTCTTTGTTATTGGCAATAGCAGTGTTGGAAGCCTAATAGGGGGGGAAGGGATATAGTTTACAAGTTGATTTGGAAATTGTGCTTAACAATGTTGAATATATTCCAATAAAAATCTTTGTTATAAAAAAAAAAACAGTTTAAGGCAAAATAGAGATATGGACACTTTTCCATCCTCCTTTGCATCAGTCTGTCTTCATTGGCAACCCTAACCTTGCCAGCACTCTCATTGGCAACCCTAACCTTGCCTCCTGACTGGCTTTACTTCACTAGCCCTGGCTGCTTGCTCCTGTTCAGCAAGAGCCTCCCTATGGAAGCTGCCTGGGCCTGCCTGCCACAGACTTTCTGCCTAACCTACCTTGCAGGGTTGCTGTACAGATCACAAAGCGGAAGAAGAGAATGAAGTGATTTTCTCCGCACTAATGAGAAAGACAGAACTTTGCCTAGGAAGAGGCTGCTAAAGTTGCCAACTTTAGGTATGGAAATTCCTAGAGATTTGAGGGGTGGAGCCTGGAGATGGTGAGGTTTGAGGAGGGGTGGGACCTCAGACAAGTACAGTGCCATAGACTCCACCCTCCAAATGAGCCCTTTCCTCCTTGAGAAACATTGCTGCCAATCTCCCGGGGAGGGCTGGAAATCACTTAGAAATACAACTGCTATCCAGGAGGGAGGGGGGAGGAAATGGAAAGCTGAAGTCAGAAGGGGAGATAAAGGCAGGTTGATAGTTGGCTGGGAAGGAGATAGGGTTGTCAACTCCAGGCTGGGAAATTCCTGGAGATTTGAGGGGTGGAGCCTGGAGAGAGTGCGGTTTGAGAAGGGGTGGGACCTCAGACAGGTACAATGCCATAGACGCCACCCTCCAAACCAGCCATTTCCTCCTGGGGAACCATTGTTGCCAATCTCCAGGTGGGGACTGGAGATCACTCAGAATTACAACTGCTCTTCAGGAGGGAGGGGGGAGGAAATGGAAAGTTGAAGTCAGAGGGGCACATAAAGGTAGGTTGATGCTTGGCTGGGAAGGAGACAGGATTGCCAACTCCAGGCTGGGAAATTACTGGAGATTTGAGGGATGGAGCCTGGAGGGGGTGAGGTTTGAGGAGGGGTTGGACTTGAGACAGGTACAATGCCATAGACGCCACCCTCCAAACCAGCCATTTCCTCCTGGGGGAACCATTGTTGCCAATCTCCAGGTGGGGGCTGGAGATCACTCAGAATTACAACTGCTGTTCAGATGGCAGAGATCAGTTCCCCTGAAGAAAAAGATGAACTCTGTGTCATTATAACCTGCTGAGGTCACCACAGCAAATTGACGCAGAGTGCCCACAACCAGGGCACCTGCCCAGAGCCTCTTTCTAGAGCTCATTGTATGTATTTCCACAATGGGCTTTATTCCTAGTACATTATTAATGCACTTTCAATCCACTTCCAATGCAATTTGCAACTGGATTTTACTGTGGCTGTTTCTGCATTATCGGCATTTTGAAGCTGGATCTGTTGCTTCAGGTCTGCTGGAGAGGTTCCACAATACTGCCATTTGTCAGCATTTGCCCCGCTTCTCCCGTTGCACATTAAGTTTGGGTTGTAGCCACTCTCCTTCCATCATGCATTTCTACTCCCTGTTTTCAGCCTCCCGTCGTGCAACACGATGCCATAGCCTTTCTTATTTTTTTCTTGGTCCTTTGCATTTGTGTTGCAACATTATGGGAGAGGGACACATGGTAGAATGCTGGGGGGGGGGAGAACAAGACCCATCCACCAATGCTCATTTATCCATCTGGCTCTAAATCTGATCTTCTAAACTTGCTTAATACCTTTTCCCAAAGATAGCTATTTAAAGAGCCAAGCAGGTGTGCGGGGTGGGAATGCCTTGTTTACACTGGCTCCTCTGCTCACCTAAAAAGTTGAGTGGTTTCTTGCACATGGAGCCTTTGTTAGTGCTGTGGTTGGCATGTCAGTCCACAAAGCTTCTGAGTTCAAACCTCGGGGCGGGGGGGGATATTTTTTTAAAATGGGCATTTTTCAAAAAGCAACACCAATCTCTCTCAGGGTTAATGTTTTTGTCTGCAAAAATAATGATCCACAGAGCTCATTTTCAACATCTTTGAACACACACTTTGAATAATAACATCAGAGAATTGTAATTATTTCTGCTGACAGCAACATTAACCCAGAGAGAGAAGCTGTTGTTTTCTAAAAAAAAGTCCATTTAAAATAGGGTTGCCAGGTCTGGGTTGGTAAATACCTGGAGACTTTGGGGGTGGAGCCTGGAGAGGGTGGGTTTTGGGGATTGGAGGGGCCTCAGCATGGTACAATACCATGGATTCTACCTTCCAAAGCAGCCATTTTCTCCAGGGGAGCTGATCTCTATCAGCTGGAGATCAGTTATAAAAGTGGGCCCCAGGCCCTACCTGGAGGCTGGCAACCCTAATTTAAAACATATATATACTTCTGCCCCTGAGATTCGAATTCACAAGCTTTGTATCACGAGAATGACACAATGACCACTGCACCAACAAAGACTTCATGGAGGAAGCTGCTCAACTTTCTAAACAAGGCACTCCCTCTCCACCTGCTTGGCTCTTTAAATAGCAATCTCTGAAAAAAGATATTAGGAAAGTGTATCGAGGAGAATGGATTTATAGTCAGTTGGCTACTACAGCCTGTGCAAGGTCCCTTCCAGCTCTAACATTCTATGATTCTATGATAATTTGTCTTTTCAGTGAAATGGTGTATAAACTCCCTTCACTCCCTCCCAGAGTTTCATGTTGTTTTTCCCCCTCCTATAACGTGCTGCCTGCAATGTTACAATGCAATTAATGTTTTGTTTTTAAAAAGGATTTCTTTTAAAAGATGGTGGATTTGTCTGGGTAAGGGTGGGGGGAGGGTGATGGGTTCGAATGTAGGAATTCTACACTTGGAAATGGTGAGTTAAGACACAATGTAAAAAGAAACTTCGCTAAAATCAAGGATTTAGAAAATGGGGGGCAAGAGAGAGGAACATATGGATCAAATCCTGGCATGCAGGATCTTGTGAGGAACCATTCAGGTGCTTCAAATGTTTGAGGACACTGACAATGAGGCAAGTGCTTATGCAGAAATGACCTGTGTGGAATGGCAAAATCCACTTGGAAACAGTCACTGAAGTGGATTGAAACTGCATTATTTGGCAAATGTGAAAACACCCAATATCACAAGAAATGGAAGCTTGCTGGGTGACCTTGGGCCAGTCACACGCTCCCTAACCTACCTCACAGGCTTATTTTGAAGATAAAATGGAGAAAGGGAGAACAATGTCAGCCACTTTGAGGACCTAATGGGGATAATGGTGGGGTATAAATGAAGTAAATACGTAAAAGACAGAAATAAATAACAAAGAAGTCTATGGCACCCAAAAGACTCATAGACTTATTGTCACAAACTTGTTTTTGAGTCTGAGATAATGTTAGGAAATGGCTAAGGACACTCTAAAATGTATAAATGACAATTATGATAATAGGGCAGATTTTGCGGCCTTTCACATGCAGCAGGCCAAAGGTTTATAGAAGGGGTAGATGACCCCCAGCATATTTCCCAACAAGAGCACACCAGGTCATTTTGCTTGGCCAGAGCTCTAACAATGGTTAACAAATAAAGTAATGGAAGCTGTAAAAGGTAAGACGGATTCCTTTAAGCGGTGGAAAGCTAGTCTTAGTGAGGTTGATAAAAGGGAACACAGACTATGGCAAATAAAATGCAAGTCTGTGATCAGGCAAGCAAAAAGGGAATATGAGGAGCATATCACAAAAAACATAAAGGCCAACAATAAAACTTTCTTCAAATACATTAGAAGTAGGAAGCCAGCCAGAGAGGCAGTGGGGCCCTTGGATGACCAAGGGGTAATAGGACTACTGAAGGATGATAGGGAAATGGCTGAGAAGCTGAATGCATTTTTTGCCTCTGTCTTCACTGTGGAAGAGGAGAAGTGCTTGCCCACTCCAGAAGCACCAATTTCAGGAGGGGCTTTGAAAGACCTGAATCAGATTGCGGTGACAAGAGAGGAATTCCTACGACTGATGGACAATTTAAAAACTAATAAATCACCAGGCCCGGATGGCATTCATCCGAGAGTTCTGAAATGTGAACTTGTGGATCTCCTGACAAAAATATGTAATCTTTCTTTAACATCTGCCTCCATTCCTGAGGACTGGAAGGCAGCTAATGTCACTTCCATCTTTAAAAGGGGCTCCAGGGGAGATCCGGGAAATTACAGGCCAGTCAGTCTGACATTGATACCGGGTAAGTTGGTGGAAACTGTTATTAAGGAAAGAATTAGTAGGCACATTGATGAACAAAAACTATTGAGGCAGACTCAGCATGGGTTCTGTAAGGGAAGATCTTGTCTCACTAACCTGTTAGTGTTTTTTGAGGGAGTGAACAAACATGTGGACAAGGGGGACCCAATAGATATTATTAACCTTGACTTCCGGAAAGCTTTTGATACAGTTCCTCTTCAAAGGCTCCTAAGTAAGCTCAATAGTCATGGGATAAAAGGACAAGTCCTCTTGTGGATCAAAAACTGGCTTATAAATAGGAAACAGAGAGTGAGTATAAATGTGAAACTTTCTCAGAGGAGGGTGGTAAGCAGTGGAATTGGGAGTAAGCAGTGAAGTGGCTAAATTTGCAGATGACACGAAGTTGTTCAGGGTGGTGAAAACCAGGGAGGAGTGTGAGGCACTCCAAAGGGATCTGTCGAGGATGGGTGAGTGGGCGTCAACGTGGCAAATGGGGTTCAATGTGGCCAAATGCAAAGTGATGCACATTGGAGCCAAAAATCCTAAATATAAATACACGTTGATGGGGTCTGAACTGGCAGAGATGGACCAAGAGAGAGATCTTGGAGTCGTAGTGGATAACTCAATGAAAATGTCTAGACAGTGTGTAGCTGCAATAAAGAAGGCCAACGCTATGCTGGGGATTATTAGGAAGGGAATTGAAAACAAATCAGCCAGTATCATCATGCCCCTGTATAAATCATTGGTGCGACCTCATTTGGAATACTGTGTACAGTTCTGGTCACCACATCTCAAAAAGGATATTATAGCATTGGAAAAAGTGCAGAGAAGGGCAACTAGAATGATAAAAGGGGTGGAACACCTTCCCTATGAAGAAAGGTTAAAACGCTTGGGGCTCTTCAGCTTGGAGAAACGACAGCTGAGGGGTGACATGATTGAGGTTTATAAGATTATGAATGGGATTGAGCAAGTTGAGAAAGAAGTACTTTTCTCCCTTTCTCACAATACAAGAACTCGTGGGCACTCCATGAAATCGCTGAGCAGTTGGGTTAGAACAGATAAAAGGAAATACTTCTTCACCCAAAGAGTGATTAACATATGGAATTCACTGCCACAGGAGGTGGTGGCAGCTACAAGCATGGACAGTTTCAAGAGGGAATTAGATAAACATATGGAGCAGAAGTCCATCAGTGGCTATTAGCCACAGGGTATAGCTGGGAATTCTCAGTCTGGGTCAAGTGATGCACTCTATTCTTGGTGCTGGAGGGGGCAGCAGTGGGAGGGCTTCTAGTATCCTGGCCCCACTGCTGGACCTCTTGATAGTGGTATTTTTGGCCGCTGTGTGATAGAGTGTTGGACTAGATGGGCCATTGGCCTGATTCAACATTGGCTTCTCTTATGTTCTATGTTCTTATGTAACCAAACAACAAAGGCACTGGCAACACTGCTGGGACTGGTGGTATAAGAGAAGGCAACAGGCATGGCTTATGCCTCTTGGATCTGTACACTTACCAGCGCAGTCAAAGGCAGTTCCATGAGATCCTGGCAGAACCATTGGGGCTTACCTTTCTTCAGCTGTGTCTGACCAAGTGCAATCTTCAACCCCCTCCCCACAATTCTATATTTTTATTCTGCCTTTCCTCCAAGAAACTCAGAGCTATGTACATGATTATCCCCACAACAATCTTTTGAGGTAGGTGAGGTTAAGAAAGAGTGAATGGCTTAAGGTCACCTGCCTGCTTCATGGCTAAGAAAGGATCAAATCCTAGTTTAACATCTGAATCACTACACCACACCAGCAGATCATGGAAGGAGGGTTCAGTGCCTTCTGGAGTACTACAGAGGCTTCTTGGATATATTTGGCTGTTTCCACATGGAGAGGAAAGCTCCTTGTCACTTTGGTCGCGGTCACATGCACCATAAAAAATGGGGGGTGTATGTGTGGAGTGAGGCTATTTCCTCTGGAGGAATTTGACCCGCAGTTGCGTGATCACACAGTCCTTGGAAGCTGTGGGCACAGCCTGCCACTGTGTCATCAGACGCAACCATGGGTGAGTTGGGGCTTTTTTTGTGCCGTTTGTTTCCCATGTGCTTAAACAAGGAATTGATGAATCGTATCTCTGCACTGAGGGCTCCATATAGAGTTTGCGATGATGCGTATACTGAGAAGGGAGGAAAAAGCAACAGCACGGAGTTGGGATGCCCTGATCAGACCATCCCAATGCCATTAGAGTGTGCTGGAGCGATCAGACACAGGAAAGTCCATCTGTGGCCCATCGTAACCCATTTACTACCAGATTTTCCCCAGTGTCTTTTTACTCTGCTTCTGTGGAAGAGCAGAATGGGTTGCCGACAGCTGTGGGGTGCTTCCCAGATGTTGTTGTCTGATCATGCCCTTTAAATCCTCCTGGCATTTGCGCCTATGGTGGGTCTAATTGTGCGTATGATCACACCCTTTCATTGCCACCAAAAATGCAGCAGCATTTACACCAGCAATGGAATGCTGACAGAACAATTTCCCCTGTACTTTCCTTGCCCTCAACCCGCCCTTTCTCTGCCTGTCACCGGGGGGGGGGTTCTTTTCAAAATAGGCAATTGTTCAGTGCAATAATCTTATAACAATCTATCTACTACCTCCTTTGAATTCCCAAGTTTCATTAAATCAGTAGGTTTTTAGACCTCTTTTTGTTGCAGTGATACAAAGGAAAGGTATATGTCCACAATAAAAAGGACTAGAGAGAGGTTTTTTTGTTAAATAAATTCTGGGAATTCAGATTAGTTTATAGATTGATTGTTATGACACTATTGTGATTAGGGGATTACATTGTGTGGATGCTCCAAAAAAGCTCACACCAGTTTGGTTGCCAAACTGGAGCACAATATTTGTGTGGAAACAGCCTTTCTATTTTATGAAGAAGAGATTGGATTTATACCCCGCCCTCACTACCCAAAGGAGTCTCAGAGCGGCTTAAAAAGTCCTTTCCCTTCCCCTCCTCACAACAGACAACCTGTGAGGTAGGTGGGGCTGAGAAAGCTCTAGCAGAAACTGTTCTTTTTCAAGAACAGCTGTGCCAGAACTATGACTTGCCCAAGGTTATCCAGCAGGTGCAAGTGGAGGAGTGGGGGATCAAACCTGATTCTCCCAGATTAGAGTCTGCACACTTAACCACTACACCAAACTCTAACATTTTTTGTTTTGTTTTTTGGCTGGGCAGCATCACTTTCTTTTTAGAACTGCTGAGGAAGTGCACTTCCTGGACTAAAATCTTTCTGCAGTGAGCTACATTCAGTGGAAAGCCAAAGGCACCCTACAACACAATTTCAGAGCAACATTTTCTATCAGCCTCAACCAGTCAAATAATCTTCCATCACAACCCATTTCTTTTTTATGCTGATTTCCGAGGAATCGAACCAACTATGAAGGCCCCTCACACAAAAAGCAGCAAGAGAAGGTAGAAAATTATTTCTAAATAAATGAACATGTTTTGTACCATGACAGAATCTATGGGATATCATTATGATAAGGATACACACTCACCCTTCTTCCTGAGAAGCCAATGAGTTTTGAGACAGTTTAGACAAGTTTTTGGCATACTCTTCTTCAATTTTTATCCTGAAAGTGACAAGGCAGAAATAGCTCATTTAGAAGAGATGTTTCTCATGATAGATTATAATAACTGTCCCTTAGAAATAGATCTCTTTATACATTGCAGATTCATCTGTAAAACTTTACTGGCAATTTAATTTTCTCACCAAGCACAACAGGTCAGTACTTGCAACTGGTACCCCAACCTGACTTATCTGAGATAATATAAACAATAGATTATCCTGCTACACATAAAACAGTAATCTCTCTGACGAGTCAGGCAGTAAGGGATTCAGCAGTAAGGGATTTCTGTCAGGTTCAGTATACATTTTTTGGTTCGCCTGTCATAGAAGGAGGAGGAGGGGGAGAGGGGTGTGAAACCAAATGCTTTCATTTTCCTAAAGGCTTTGATGTGTTGCAGAGACCTGTTGTTTTGCCTTGTTTCTGTAGAGGGGTACGTGCTTAGTGGGGTGTGTGTAGTTGACCATTGTTTCTGGTGGGCAAATGCCGTGGGGTGATTGGGTCCTGATCTTTAGTGCCTTTGCTTGAACGCAATATATCTGCAATCCCCGCGCTTTCACCTTGAATCCTAACAAAGCTCGTGTTTGATAAGGTATTCTTCAACGTCTGAATAAACTAAAATTTCTTCGAAGTGAGTGGTGTTGAGAACTGATTTAACCAAGATTCTGACAATTTCTGCCAGTGGAAGAAAACTCAGTACTCATTAGAAACCAGCACATGGTTTAGTTAACCTTCACAGTTCTTCTTAGGCCAAAAAATTCTAGCAGCTATGAACGAAGAAGTGGAGCCCTACTTCTGTTCTCCAACTTCTCTGCTGTTCCTTATTTCCATACAAAAACATTCTATGATTCCTCATTGTTCCACCTAATCTAACAGATTATACTAAACCAGCAGTGAATCTGCGGTGTCACCCAGTCACCAGTATAATAAACTGTTTTGGTAACATATTGGGACTACAAAGCCCACTTACAGGCATTCTTGTTCAAGATGAGCTAATATATGAAATGGCATGTTTGTGAGTGTGCTTTAGGACAGAATTGACAGAAAAATAGATGGGAATAAAGGGCCAAATCCTAATGTTTTTCCTGCTAATTCTTACTTAATTCCTCTCCCTGCTTTAGCTCTTGCCTTGCATGGCTTTTTGTCCACATAGGTCCCATGATCCCCACCACAGTTTTTATGGTGTACAATTGTTACCCAGAGGCACTGCCTTACTCTAGGGTAGCCCCAGCAGCAGGGGCACCCCACTCCTGACCTGAATTAGAGTCCCTCAAAAGTCAGGCCTGAAACACAGAGCTAGTCACAGCTCTGTAAAAGGGTTTCAATTTCAGATTGCACAAGGCAGCCCTCCAAGACCATCTCCAATCTCTCTCTCCACTCAGCAAGGTATGCATATGAAACAATGCCAAGTTCCAACAGGTACAGTATCTGCATTTCTAATAGCTATTCAGTGGCCACCTGGCAAATAGCCCTTCTGTCTCCAGAACTTCTCGTAGCCCCTTTGTATGATACCTATGTCTATGTGGAAATCCTTTGTCTCCACACCTGTCCTTCCCGCTCCCTCCCACAGGATAACGAGATAAACCAATCAAACATTCAAATTATTAACAATCCTTCCTGACGTCTATCAGGGACCTATTTCCCACCTTTTGTCTAAGCCTGGAAACCTATTCAACCTGCCTTGGCAGGACCATCAGTGGTCATCAAACCCATTCACCCAGCTCCAGTATAGCCATCTAGCACCTGGCTAATCTCATCAATTCTACTGTGAATCCAGATTCTGCCCCTCTGGGACTCTGTTGGTCAAGCCTAGGTTTTACTCCTCCTGGTGTCCCATCCCCTGGGACCCCTTATTGGGCCAGGTAATCTTTTGTCTTCACCTGAGACAAGCCCCTCAAGGCCTCCCATTGGTTCACATTGTTTTCCAATGTGTATACTCTCCAAGGCACATGGCCTCTGAGTGTGTGTGCCCCAGGATGCCAACTGGCAGTTCACTCCCAAACTCTATTTGGACCATAATTTCTTCTCCATGAATGTCTGCACATCTGAACAGGAAGCTATAAACCCCATCTTCATCAATGCTTCATCCTCTTTTGTCACTAATTTATTTAAGATTGCTTCACTTCTTTATTTCCCAGCTCTCTGGTGTGTGTGTACATGTCATATTCCATTGATTAACTGAAAGTATTAGGGTTATTTTCTTAATAAATTTCATAAAAGATATTTCCTATCTGTCGTCTGTGCCGCTCTGAGAGGGTTCTGACTTTAGTATGGTTGGAGTATAATCCCTAGTAGGGGTGCACACACACACACATAACATTGGAATTTTTCAGGTTTGGATGTACTGCCCGAATAATTTCAGTATTTGTTGATATTCCCGAATCCCAGTATCATAATGATTCGGGGATTATTGGATTAGCTGAATTTATTCAGCTCAATTATACCCCTATGGGGACTGTCCCCATAGGGTATAATAATCCCCCTTGAAGGGGGGTTTCCCATCACAAATTGCCTTCCCTTCAACAAAGGGAGTGTACCGCCTCTGCAGTGTGACTCCAGAGAGGTTCAGAGTTTAAATCCCCCCAGAGTCGTGCCTAAGAGGCAGCACACTCCCTTCACTGAAGGGAAGGCAATTTGCCTTCCCTTCAGTGATGGGAGCTGACTGCCCCCTGAGCGAGCCCCCCACCTTCCCCCCTGGCCTGGAGCCAGCCCCCATCGCCTTTCCTGGCTCACCCGCTGAGGCAGGCAAGCTGGGGAAGGCCCTAGAAGGAGCAGGGAGGCATTTAAATACATCCTGTGCCTTTCTTGGCCCACTCCCCAGGCTGAGTGAGCTGGGGAAGGCCTGGAACCAGCCCCCACTGCCTTCCCTCGCCCTCCTGCCGAGGCAGGCAAGCCAGGAATGGCCCTAGAAGGAGCAGGGAGGGATTTAGATGCCTCCCTGTGCATTCCCCAGCGCACCCACCAAGTCAGGTGAGCCGAGAAAGGCCTGGAGTCAGGCTGCCCCCTTCTCAGGCCAGCCCTCCAAGGCGGGGAGCCCGGGAAAGCCTGGAAGGAGAGGAGAGGCATTTTAAATACCTCCCCATGCTTTCTCCAGCCCACCAGCTGAAGTAGGGGGAAGGCAAAGTGTTTAAATTTAAAATACTTTCCCTTGCTTCTGAGGCTTGTACTGCCTTTGCGGTGTGACTCCCCAGCAAGGGAAGGTATTTAAAGGTTAAATACCTTCCTTTGGCCGGGGAATCACTCCACTGAGGCAGCACCAGCCCTGGAAGCAAGGGAATGTGTTTTAAGTTTAAACACTTTCCCTTCCTTGCCCAGCAAAGGGATTGTCCGAATGGATGCTGAATATACAGTATCCATTTGGGGAATCCCTGTTCAGCCAGGCAAATCAGATTAGAGAATCTGATTCAGCTTTTGGCAGGCCCAAATAATGCCAAATAGGAATTATTTCTTTTGTTTGTCAGTTCATCTGAACCAAATGCACATCCAGGGCCGGCTTGCCCACTAGGCGAGCTAGGTGCTCGCCTAGGGTGCCGGCCCTGCAGGGGCGCCAAAATGCCCCCCACTCCCCCGTGAAAAGCCCCCCGGGCCACCCAACGCCAGCAGAGCCGCACCGCCGCCCCTGGGAGGGAAGGGGGGAGGCTTCTAAGCCCGCCCCTTCCCCGGCTCTCCCGGGTGCCTCGAAGCCGCGAGGCACCCAGGAAAGCTGGGGCTGCCGGCGTTGGGAGGGAAGGGGGGGCGTTCTAAGCCTGCCCCTTCCTCGGCTCTCCCGGGCGCTGGGCCATCTCCAGGCCCCACCGGGAGGTTGGCATCCCCGGTGGGGTGGGCACCCCAGGCTGTCCTGCCTAGGGCGCCCAGACACCTGGGGCCTGCCCTGTGCACATCCCTAATCCCTAGCTTGCACACCTATTAAGCAAATGGTCTCTTAGCTAATTCCCACCATCCTAACTTAAACAGAGACCAGGTGCTGTGACTAACACAAAAGGGTCCCCTGACTCTTTCACCAACACAGAAGCTGGGAGGACCTAACCAAGAGACTCCTAAGCCAAAATAAAGAAGCAAATTCTGCAACCAGTATAGTTTGTACATTTAAATACTTTTGTTTAATTGCAAAGCAAAGCAAAATTTAGAGAGCACAGGTCTGGTAAATGTGTCACAGATTGCTGGAAGATTCTTCAGCACAATTTAATTTTATTGTTTAAAACAGTTAGATAGTGCCTTGCCTAGGATCAAGACAGCTTATACAAAAATGCAAAAGGGGACTGTAACACCGCAGACATTTATAAATAGCCAGATTATGTCCCAAAGACCAGCACTGTGCTCAAGAGCTGTGCAGATGCTCACAAGTCATTATAGTTAACAGCATCCACTGAGGCAAGAGTGTCTTCTACTTATTCACTATTACATAATTACAGTGGAGGGATTATTGCAGACCTTTTACTTTCCTCTGGCTAGGCAGGCAAAGTTCACTCCTAGAATACAGCGTTACAAGACCATACAAGTCCTAGAGAAGCAATTCTCCCACCTATTATTATTTAGATAGCTATTTATAACCATTCCCCTGCTCTTCTATGGGTAGTTATAAATAATGAGCAACTATAAAATTAGCTGTTTCATTCTCTCTCTCAACTTCTTTCATGTCTTGCAGATATTTTAAGTTATTCAAACTATGTTCCAGCAGAGCTGTAGACATGGAAAAAGAAGGACAGAATGGGGTGAAGAAGAATTTCTTTAATGAGCCAGAATCACTTGAGTAGAAGGTCTCATTGGAAGTTCAGTGAATTCAACGGGATTTGTGATCCTAAATCTCTACACAGAGGATTAAAATGGATCCTTCCTAATTACATGGACTGCTCTCACACCAAGGAAGTTAACAAGAGGTTAAATATTTGCTAGACTGCATGCTAAATTCTACCACCCTAAGTTGGAAGAAAAAGATAAATAGGTACCACTTCAGTGGCAAGGTAACAGCGTTCTATGCACCTTGGTGTTTAGTCATGCCGGCCACATGACCATGGAAACGTCTTTGGACAGCGCTGGCTCTTCGGCTTTGAAATGGAGATGAGCACCGCAACCCTAGAGTCAGATTCGATTGGCTTTCGAGCAAGGGAACCTTTACCTTTACCTTTAAGTTGGAAGAGTGGAATCCAAAGGCTGTGTCGTTATGCTTGGAAGTGTATCAGCAATATCTGAAAGTCATCTTACGGTGCATAAACCTGCATTAAGACATTATTTTATAAACCCAGTTTGTTCATTACAATAATCAGCCAGCCTCACACACTCCTCCCACCCTTGCCACATAGTTGTCATGATGTCCAATCAGGTGGCTTTATGAAACTGCAGCTTGTTTTTCTGTCCACAAGCCAGGATTCTAAACCATGGTTTAAGCTGGGCTTGGGATCCTAGTTTGTAAGCACCTGATTCAGAGAGCACAATAACCAAGAAGTCCTCTAGCTTGTTGCAGCACGTGAGAAAGGAGGGAGTATAGGGACCCAAGGACCTTTGTGATTCTCATCACAAATAGACTATGGTTGTTTGTGATATCTGAATGTTTCTATTCTCAAATGAAAATCTGGTATTTGGCATTGCTGGCAGGGTGGCACAAACCCAAGGATAAAGGCTGGAGAAGAGCCACACGTCTGAAAGTTAAAAGGAAGAGGCATTTCAGGGTTAGAAACTCTTTCCTATGACCCAAGGGGCCTCTGCTGATGTCATCTGGCCACTGGTAATTTCAGTCAAAACTTTGAGGTCTAGAAATCACAGCTACAAAAATTGATTTCTTCTCAGAACTTTGTAGAAGGCTGCCTATACTACCTTTTGTATCTTTTGTAACTCATATCACTGTAATCCCCCCCCCATCCTGGATTCAGTGATAAAGCCTAATGGGGATGTGAGGGTGAAGAGTAGGCTTGACAGGAAGGCCAAAAGAAACTAAGGCCACCCGCACTGTCATTTTTGTCACTTGTCTGCCCCTATTGCTTCAGGGTTTTCCCCCTGCAATGTGTTTTGCTTTTTCTAGTAGTCCCGGAGGGAGCAAAACACATGTTGAAAAGGAGTGGGAGTGTAAAGGATTGTTATGTGTATGGGGTTTTGGGTGTGGCAGCAGTGTTCAAGCCTTTTATGATTTCCTCTTTTCTTTAGGCCCTGTGGAAGGTAGAGTAAACTCCTAGCATGGTAGTAACAGCTGTGGTCAATTAAGGCTGAGATAGCTTAATAAGTGGGGTGGATAGAGATGGAGTAGGTTGGTGTAGTTACTATCAGTTGTTAGTCATCAGACAGAGAAGGCAAAGCAAGAAATTGGAGGAGCCGAGAGATTTTTGGAATTCATCCTTTTTCAGGAGCCTTGTATGAGGAATTCATTTGAAGGCTCAGATTGTTGCTTGTGGTAACTGCTGTGAAATTTTGGCTTCTAATTGCACTAAATATGGGACTGTTGCCTTGTTTTCCTGTCTCCTCTCCCACTTCATCCTTGGATATAGTAAATAAAGTGGAGTTCCCTCCTTTGTGCAGTAAATAGCCCATGGCCAGGACGAAGAGCACTATCAGAGAGAATGCCTGGAATTACAACTTCTTTATAGGGCAAACCCAAAGCAATAGGAAAAAGCAAGTGACAAAAGTGACAGTGTGGAAGTGGCCTAAGTCAGCATTCAACTGGCCAATATTTCAAGACTGGGTGTGCTTAAGAGGAAGCATAACTAATGGATTAGTCAAGCAGGAGCTTGAGTTGTGGAAGCAATTAACCAGTGAAACACAAGCAATCAATTTGGCCCAGCACTGAGCTTCTAAGATACCTTTCGCGAATAAACTCTGCCATTTCCTTCTGCATTTGTTTCCCTTTCAGTTGTTTCTGTAGAAGAATTTCAAATCCTGAGACCATACTGTTCCCTTGGGGATCCTTCTTATCAGCCTGCAGGAAATACACAAGATATACACCACAAAAAAAGAAGCATTAGCAGATATACTGGACCATTTAGGCTATGGTATAAGAAACTGTTTGGGGACACACTTTGAATAGGTTACAAGCAAAGCCTCCAGCATTTGAGGCACTTTAGCAGCTCTTAGAAGGCCAATTTCAGTACAGCTTCAGGAATTCCCAGGAAATAGCATTTCACAGCCACTAGAGGTCATTGTGGCTCACATAAGGGGGAAAATAGTCTTAGCTTGTGGTACAGGAGAGAAGAGATTCAAGGTCAGCACTAGCCCTATATTTTTCCAACTAGCATTCAAGCAATTTTGGCCTAGATTCTAGTCCAACAAATCACTAGCAAGCTTATTTAGAGTGAGAAGTGCATACTCCCTATTTCCTACATTGCAGCCCTTTAAAGTTATAATTATGTTTGAAGTTGCAGGGAATTCCTTTATTTAGTCCCACCTCCCCTTTTCAGAAACTCAAGGAAGCATGCAATCCTACATTTAAAAAATAATAATTAAAGCAACATAAAAGAAACCAAAATAAGGTTTAGCCAGACCATTTCCACCTATTGCACAGCCTACTATTCGAAGCAAACCAAAATAGTAAAGTTTGGAATGCTAAAACAACTTATTGGGTGGCTTCTACATGGGGATTTTCTACATGGGAAGCCCCTGGATTAAAGGAAATGTTCACATGATGTGCTTTCTCTGAGAGTGGCTTGTGATATTTCCAGAGTCAATTTTTTTCTTTGGTTTAAAGTGAAATGGCTCTGGCGAATGTCCATGTGAATACTCCCTCCATCACCACTATGGAGCACGGGGGCAAAGCTAAACTGCTCTATGCTATCAACCCTTTAAAGGGTTTAGTCTGGGTGATAATGAGGAGAAATCAGGGAAGGGGGTTCCAGGTCCCAAGGGGGCCCAAGGGGGCCCAAGGGGGATCATGTTTGCATGAGCAGCTGCACTGGAATTAGGTTGTGGCTGAAGAAAATAACTTTAGCAGCATCTTATAATCACCTTCCAATCTTGGATTTTAACACATTTGCTAACAATATGTTATGTCCTGTGTAAAGCTCAATTACAGCAATAAATAGCATATGGGTGGCTGCTCACTTACCCAGAAATAATCACAGTAGCTCCATTCGGAAGGTTTCAGCAACTGCTGTTCTGGCACTGCATCAGGGTGGGGAAATGTTACACAGTTTATCTGATTGGGGGAATAAAAAATAAGAGGAAAATGCTGGATGCACAAAGCAGCCTGAAAACAGTGATGGAGGACATACAAGTGAAACCCTGAACAGGCCAAATTTCGTGATGTTTTACACAAATGCCTTACAACTAGGGACAGGGATGAACTAGCTTATGAACAAAAGCATCACGAAATTTGGCCTGTTCAGGGTTCATGAACCTAAGTTTGTGAACTGAAAAACTGGGATGAATTACCATGAATTTTGGGTACAATTCATGGTGACTTGTGACTATTTGTGAAGAAGAGCAGGAGAAACAGCTGAGCAGCTGGGAACTCCCCACCACTCAGCTGTTTGGTTTAAATGGCTTGGAGCCATTTAAACCACCATTGCTTTATGCTCCCTGTGGCTTTCTGCAGGCAGCAGAAAACAGGGGTTTAGATGGAAGGGATCAAGTCTCTTCCTTGGAGATCTTCCCTCCCTCCCTCCCTTCCTGATGACAGAGCCTCCCCACCACCAGCAGAAAGAAGGGAGGGAAGATCTCAGATCTTCCTCCCTTCCATTCTGCTGGCCGCAGCTCCCCACCACCAGCAAAAAGGAGGGAAGGAGGACCTCCAGCAGAATGAGAGGAAGATTTCCCTTTCTGAGAGATCTCCTTTCCTTTCTGCTGGCCAGGGCTCACTGCAGCCAGCAGAAAGGCAGGAGGGATGTCCTTTCCCAGGAGATCTCCCCCTTTCTGCTGGCCACTGTTTTTTGAGCTGTCTTCTTTAGTCCTTCTAAAGTTTAACGGGATCGCACCTTTCCACCTATTGCACAGCCTACTATTCAAAGCAAACCAAAATAGTAAAGTTTGGAATGCTAAAACAACTTATTGGGTGGCTTCTACATGGGGATTTCCTACATGGGAAGCCCCTGGATTAAAGTGCGAAACAGCTTTGCAGTGGGGAGCAGCTGGTTTTTGGGGTGTCTTCTGCAGTCCCTCTAAACAAGACAGCCCAAATGGCTGAGTACCAGGGAACAAGCTGCTTCCCGCCACTCAGCTATTTTTCAGGCTTTCTGCAAACTATGTTTAAAGGGACCACAATACCTTTCAACAGGGTTTGCTGGGCCCAAAACTGCAAGAGCCAGTCCAGTTTGTAAACAAGCCTCCTGGCTTAGTTTGGGGCTTGGTTTTTGGTTCAGCTATGAACCACAAACTGAACCGCATTTTCCCAGTCCATACCCATCTGCAGACATATGTATCTGCTGAATGCAATGCTCTTTCCAGCCAAGACTTGTCACAGAACACAGATGGAAGGGTTCCTTGGCAGGAAGTCATTCCAAATTCTAGGTAACAGACCCCAAACAAACAAAACCCTCTGATCATCATACCCTATAAACATGATAATTTTATTATTTGTCAGACAAAAGTAAGGATGAGCAGAACCCAAGGAACTTTGCAAGTCTTACTGAACCTGTTTTCCATCCCTTGAACTTCTTTAGATTTCCTCCTAAACATGAAACTCCAAATTCACCTCCTGCCCTGCTTCAGATTTAGGGATATTCCATTCTATTTATCACCTGCCCTGAATATTTTCACAAATCCCAACTTTTTTCTTCCCCTGAATTTCCTCAGGTGTTTAATTCAAACAGAAGCCTCATAATTTGTCTTGAAATTTTGCTTCCATTGAAAGTTTTTTGTATTGGGCAACAGAACACCTAAGCACTGCTTTGCACATGTGGGGGTCATATACATTTCTAGAGAATTCCTTGGAGAAAATTTGCTATTTGCATGGTGTTTGTGGACAGAGACTTCCCAAATGCTGCATTTTTTCACCTATTTTCTTTAAAGCATTACTAAAAGCAACATCCATTTTGGAGCCACACTGTTATGCTGAGAGTTACATCCAACATCTGTGGTCTTCTGAGTCTACAAGTTTGAGTGGCTTCTAAAAAGGGCGAATTATTTTGGTTACGCTAGTGATATTAACACTTGCTGGCACAAGAAGGGTATTGCTGTGAAATAGATTGCTATTTGCCCACTCTAAGGTTATGCAAACAAACATTAAAGGGCAATTTTTATATAGGTTACCTGTCTGAGTTCAGTGCTTTGGAGAAGAGTTTCTTTTCCCTGCTTCCCCACAGTATTGTGGTACATCCATGCACTTCCTGGGGTTTTCTCTGATCTTTCTCAAACCCACTCTGTGCCAAGTTTTGGGAGAGATCACAGTAAAGCCTGGATGGCTGTTATATGGATTCAAAAATTCTGATTTTCTAGTCCACATGGCAGCTATTTTCCTTTCCACTGTCCCTGTCACAGCCACTTCCTCTCCCTACCATGAGGAGTCTTTAATTCTTTATATAAAAAATTGGCACTAGAATATCATTATATTGATATACCAATGTGTGAAGCAGGTTTTCTGATTTCTCAGATTTTTTTTAGTTTCTTTTTAAAAAAAATAAGTTTCTAATCCCTTCCCTTTTGTAGATATAAAGAAAAAGCTGTATCTTTTAAAGATAAGGCATTAGAGCAGAAGTGTTGAATTCACCTGTTATGAGGGCTGGATCTGACATAAATGTTACTTTGTTAGGCCGGGCCGTGTATGCCATAAAATGCAACATGAGGTACCGGAGATATCTCTCCTTATATATAATTTTGTTTTCGAGTGGCAACATTCCATGCACTCCCACAGGGCCGGCTCCAGGTATTTCTGCGCCCTAGGCGGGGGCAGATCCCAACCTCCCGGTTGGGCCTGGAGACCCAGCCATGCCGCCCCCCCTCCTCTCCCCCCCCAGGGAGGAGGGGGAGGGCGGGCAAGCTGTGTCTTGGCTGGCCGCCGCAGGCCGCTTCCTCCTCCTCCTCTTCCCTCCCCCCAGGGAGGAGGGAGAGGGCGACTTGCGCCCTCGGTGGGCGATTTTCTGCGGCGGTGGTAGCAGGGAGACCCTGCTAGCCGCCGCCAGCCGCTTCCTCCTCCTCCTCCCCCCCCCAGGGAGGACAGGTAGGGCGACTTGCGCCCTCGGTGGGCGCTTTTCCGCGGCGGCGGCAGCAGGGAGACCCTGCTGGCCGCCGCCAGCCGCTTCCTCCTCCTCCTCCCCCCCCACGGAGGAGGGGGAGGGCGACTTGCACCCTCGGTGGGTGCTTTTCCGCGGCGGCGGCAGCAGGGAGACCCTGCTGGCCGCCGCCTGCCACTTCCTCCTCCTCCTCCTCCCCCCCCAGGGAGGACAGGGAGGGCGACTTGCGCCCTAGCCGGGTGCTTTTTCGCGGAGGGGTGCCCGGTTAGGGCGGCGGGGGGGGCTTTTTTGGGGGAGCGGGGTGCTATTTGGCGTCCCTGAGGCCGGCGCGCCCTAGGCGAGCGCCTAGTTCGCCCAATGGGCGATTTGGCCATGCACTCCCATTGGCTGTGCAATGCACTCCCTCAGCCATTGGCCCATAAGCCCCACTCAAGAGTACTTGCATGCCATCGGCCAGGTGCTGGGTCTGCTCGTCTTCCCTGCCTACTCCCCCTTCAGCCACTGTGCCCTGTCAGAATTATTGGCAAACAGCTTTCTCTCTTGACAAAGATGCTTCTCCTGCTTGCCTCCTGTGTGGGCCTTAACTTTTCCCTCAGTGGCTGTTGGTAGGTGTAACGAAATGGCAGTTAGCTGTGTTTGTAAGATGGCTGCTGTCTGTGTGGTGGTTTTTTAAAAATGTTCCCCCAAAAGGTTTAATTGAGCTGTAGTTCCAGAGAGGGGCCTGCAGGGGTATCACTCACTGGGGTGAATGGGGCTTCCTCATCTGCTGGCCTACAGTCCCCAGCTGCCCCAAGGCCAAAAAGTACGGGAAAAGAGAGACTGTCCCAAGGGGCAGCGGAGCATCAATATAGACTCTAGCCCTTCTAAGAGGTTAGGAAATGCTCCTGCTGCCTGTGCTGATGAGGCTGTCCAGGCCACAAGCCACATATGTAGGGGAAACCTGGGAGGCAGCAGAAATTCAGCTACTCCACAGTCGTCTGGACTGGGGAATTAATGGAAGTTTCCCTGCTCTCTTAGGCTTGGGCTGAAACTGAGCCAGAGACTCGTCCAAGGAGAGATCCTGTCCTGAGCCCACAACCTCCAGAGGTAGAAAGTATTGTGTATAGGAAAAGAGGATTGTGTTTAACCCCTGTTGATTTATGCCCTGTTGGTTCATAGTGTGTGCTTACTCCTACAGCTCCGCCTTATTCATTTAGTGTGTGTGTGCTCCATAATTGTGTAAATAGTTAAATAAATTCTTTTATTTGGGCTCCATAATTGTGTTGTGCTCTGACCACATAGTCTCCCCAGCTCTGCACAATAACAAAGGGAGGGGGTAGCCCAAGGAAGCAAGGAAAGGCCAGACCCTAGGGTTGGCAACTTTCCAGGGGTCCCCCAAAGATTGGGGATTCCATCTCCAAATAGGGAGATCCAGCCAGAGGTGTCTCACTGCCCCTCTAAAAAGACAGTGATGATTCAAACAGCTGAGTTGTAAACTGGCGCCCATTTTGTCACAGTAGGCAACCAAGTCTGATTCAGACAAAGGAAGGAACCTTTGCAGGCCTTTGTGAGGAGCTCATTGGGGCCAGTCCTGACTAGGGTTGCCAGCTCCAGGTAGGGAGATTCCTGAGCCGAACAGAATGCCATAAAGCCCACCTTCCAAAGCAGTTATTTTCTCAGGGGGTGGGGAGAGATCTGTTGTCTGGAGTTCAGTTGTGATAGCTGGTGATCTTCAGGCTCCACTTGGAGGTTGGCTACCCTAGGCATAGCAGTCAGTGCTTCAGAGCAGGACCTGCTAGATCCAGGTTCTTGCTGTAGAAGCTGAGTGGGTGATTTTGGACCAGTTGCAGACTTTCAGCCTAACCTACCTCACAGGGTTGTTGTGCAAGTCAAAAGGGGGAGAGGAGAATGATGTAAGCTGCTTTGGTCCCCACTGCAGTGTAAAACTATACTTTCCTCCTGGGGAACCATTTTTGCCAATCTCCAGGTGAGGGCTGTAGATCACTCAGAATTACAACTGCTCTCCAGATGGCAGAGATAAGTTCCCCTGGAGAAAATGGGGGACTCTGTGTCCTTATAACTGCTGAGATGTGGCAGTCAGGGCTTCAGAGCATGGCAGAGACTGTAGATGTGTGTGTGTGGGGAGATGGAAAGCTGAAGAGTGAGGGGGAAATAAAGGTAGGTTGATGATTGGCTGGGAAGGGGATAGGGTTGCCAACTCCAGGTGGGAAATTCCTGGAGATTTGAGGGATGGATCCTGGAGAGGGTGAGGTTTGAGGAGGGGTGGGACCTCAGACAGGTATGATGCCATAGACTCCACCCTCCCAACCAGCTGTTCCCTCCTGGGGAATCCCTGTTGCCAATCTCCAGGTGAGGGGTGGAGATCACTCAGAATTACAGCTGATCTCTGGGAGGGGGGAGGAGATGGAAAGCTGAAATCAGAGGGGCAGATAGTGGCAGGTTGATGCTTGGCTGGGAAGGAGACAGGGTTGCCAACTCCCGGTTAGGAAATTCCTGGAGATTTGAGGGGCGGAGCCTGGAGAGGGTGAGGTTTGAGGAGGGGTGAGACCTCAGACAGGTACAATGCCATAGACTCCACCCTCCCAACCAGTCAGTCCCTCATGGGGAACCACTGTTGCCAATCTCCAGGTGCGCGCTGGAGATCACTTAGAATTACAACTGATCTCCGGGAGGGAGGGCAGAAATCAACTGCAGTCAGAGAGGCATATAACGGTAGGTTGATGGTTAGCTGGGAAAGGGTTGGGGTTGCCAACTCCAGGCTGGGAAATTCCTGGGGAATTTGGGTGGGGTTTGAGGAGGTCACCACAGCAAATTGATGCTTAAGCACTCTCCCAGGCCTTGGCACTCTCCCAGATCCTCTTTCTAGAGCTCGTTGTATTTATTTTAACAATTGGCCTTATTTCTAGTAAGCTTTATAAAGATGATTTCAGATGCTGAATGGCAATAGCAGGCATGATTACATTAGGTGTCATATGCAGAGGGGTATTAGACATGGAGATATCAGCACTGATAATGAGATAGGAAACCTAGGTCTCAATTTGGTATAGGAGGATTCAGTCCAGGAAGATGCAAAGAATAAATGGAAATAATGTACTAGGGAAGCACTCATTCTCTTAATACTGGAAATGTTAAGATCATTGTTGGTATGCATAGCCTATGGCATCCAGCTTGGGATAACAATTTTGAATTATTGGGTACTGGTGATGGCACTGGTACAAACCAATGCATGCTGACAACACTCATGTTCTGCTCAGCAATAACAACTGCAATGATTTTACTTACTGGTGAAGGAGTCCTGTTCCATCTCAACTAGATTTAGTAATTTGTGTACAGGGGAACCACAACTTCCCCAAAACAGAAGTGCTTGCAAGAGGAAATTTTCTATATTCTGTTTTAACTTGATAGTACTACTACCTATCTCCCATGAGAGAAAAGTACTTGAAAAGGTCCTTGAAATCCTCTAAACATTCTGATGTTCTTTTGAATTTCAAGGGACCACAGACACTTACAACATCTTTCATGTACATGAAATATGAATTTGACACATTCATCAGAAATATTAGTTTCCAAGAGCAGTTTTGGGTTTGGGGAAAATAAGTGGGTGTGAATGAAACCATTTGTGGTGCTGAGAATCTGTTTTTTTCTGTCTTGAAGGGATAATTAAACTGTACTGGCATCAGCAGTATGGCTCTGTCAAAAATCACTTTGCAAAGTCAAGTCACTACATCTGAATCAGCTTCCCATTTGGGTCAGCAGCACTGTATGAGAAGTGACTGTGTCATCATCACAGACCCTGGAAGAGGTTGAACCGTGCTATCTGATGCTCTATCTGATGCTGGGCAGCCAGTCGGACCACCCTATCTGATGCTGGGTGGCCAGTCGGGCACTCTATCTGATGCTGGGCGGCCAGTCAGACTCCAGCTCTGATGACCTTCATAGGGCGTTGCAGGCCATGGCTGGTTGGCTCAGGCTGAGCCAGCTGAAGCTAAACCCGGTGAAGACTGAGGTCCTGGGCTGAGCCGGACCGGTCTGGGGTTGGGGCTCCCGCTCCCGACCTTCGACGGGGTGCCGTTGGTGCCATCGCTGGGGGTTAGGAGTTTGGGGGTGCTCCTGGATGCCTCCTTAACGATGGAGGCCCAGGTGGCAACCACTGTCAAGTCAGCATTTTACCACCTTCGGCTGGCGCGACAGTTGGTTCCCTACCTCGACCGCGACCACCTGGCCACAGTGATCCATGCGACGGTCACCTCGAGGCTAGACTACCGCAACGTTCTCGGATCTGCCTCTGTTGCAGATCCGGAGGCTGCAGCTGGTGCAGAACGCAGTGGCCAGGCTGTTGATGGGACCACATCCAGCCAGTGCTGAAGGCGCTGCACTGGCTGCCAATAGCATACTGGATCCGCTTCAGAGTGCTGGTTCTTACCTTTAAAGCCCTATATGGCCAGGGTCCGGCCTACCTGAAGGACCGCCTTTCCCCACATGTTCCCCCAAGGGCACTACGGTCAGGGGGGCAACATTTGTTAGCCATCCCAGCCCCCAAGGCAGTTAAATATGCTGTTACTAGGGCCAGGGTCTTTTCGGTGGCAGCCCCTACTTGGTGCCCCTTATGCAGTTCCGCAGGGCCTGCAAGATGGAGCTCTTCCACCAGGCTTTTGAGTAGGGGCTGCCACCACTACTATACCACCACTGTGCTGACATCGCGAGGTGGACTGGCCCTGGTATGAGATCACAGCTATGGCGGGACCTCATTGGAGCAGCAAGAATTGTGTGTGTTAAGAGTGTATAGAGATTGGTTTTGTTGCCCGCTGCTTAATTGTTTTAATGATAGTTGCTTATTTATGTTTTTAGTATTTATTGATGGCATCTGCCTCTATGTTTTATTGTTGACGCATGACTTATTGCCTCCTGTTCACCACCCTGAGCCCATGTGGAAGGGCAGGGTATAAATTCAATAAATAAATAAATATAGCTACTCAAGTTCATAGCCCAGCTCACCCATCTGGAAGGCTGAGTCTACCACTCTCACAATTGTGTATTACTCAGTGGCCCAGAGGTTAAGACACTGAAGCTGCAGACCAGAAGGTCTGTAGCTTGGCAGTTTGAGACCCTAGTACCGCATGATGGAGTGAGCTCTTGTCTCTGGCCCCAGCTCCTGCCAACCTAGCAGTTTGAAAGCAAGAAATTGCAAGTAGATAAATACATACCACTTGGGTGGGAAGGTAACAGTGTTCCGTGAGCCTTGGTGTTTAGTCATGCTGGCCACATGACCATGGAAATGTCTTCGGACAGTGCTGGCTCTTCAGCTTGGAAACAGAGATGAGTACTGCTCCCTAGAGTTGGATTAGACTAGCTTTCGAGCAAGGGAAACCTTTACTTTACTATTACTCCAACATTGCTGACTTTTCTGATGATGCCATGCAACAAGGTAATGTTTAGTTCAGCTGTAATGTAAATGCACCTAAGACAAACACCCTGAACTTATTTGACCTTTTATTCTATTTAGTGTACTTACAACAATTGGGCAATATCCAGAAAACACTGAAAATTGACAGGGCTTCTGTTTCTATTCCTTTGGCTATCTTTGACTGAACTGGGTTACCCTCTCAGCTGGGTGCTCCTTACACAATCAGTTGTTCTGGGCTAACAGGTCCTCAGCTCACTTCAGCCTAGGAGTTGTTTATGTGCTTAAGGGTGAACTAGGGAGTAAAGGGAATTGACAGTGAGTCAAAAGCCCTTTGAGAGATTTGGGGCTTCTGCTTCACTTCTCTTTCAGCTCACCATAAACAATAATAGGGTGCCTTATGAATGGAGGTCATAATTCCACAGTGGAATACAGTGACCTATGGTCCATGCATAAGATCGCCAAACCAATTGCTGAATGTTCATATCCCAGTCCCCAGATTCATTACTACAATATAAGTTCTATCAAAAACCAAGTGCAAAACACTGAAAACACTCAAATGACACATCAAACCGGGGGGGGGGGAAATAACCCTGAATGAAATGAAGCACTAAGCATCAATTCTTTCATAGAAAGAACACACATTAATTGTCACTTCATCACATTAGCGTCCTCTGATACTCTCCCTCTCTGTGCTCCAGTTCACGCTGAGATAGGTCATGTTGTTGCAATAAATTCCTTTTCACTGCTGTAGCTAGCAAAAGAGCAAACCTCACACTTCCACAGGGAAATGTTTCCTCTTTCTTAAGACACTGTAACCAAATCTTTGGTTAATTATGGGGCCCAAATCACTGATCTAACCAGGCCAAATTTCTGAGCAATAATGATGGGGAAGGATAAGTTGAGGTTTAATGAAAGAATCAAGGGGTATGACAGAATTCAAAATCTTTACATCCTCTTCTACTGAGAGATAGCTAACATTTTAGCCACTTTAGGCAAAGGTGACTTCATGGGGCAGCTTTTCAAAATTGTTATTAAGGAAAAGGTTCTCCCTTTAGTCATGGGGCAATTCTATAAAGGAAACCAAACCTTCTAAGGGATGTTTTATAAAACCTTGGTATCAACTTTCTATAATTGTGTACACTGCCCACAGGAACCCTCCATTCTCAAAATGACTACACTGGCTTTTAATTACTTCAGCTATACAGAAGCAACTCTGAAGAAAAGGAACCACTGTAGCAAGTGTAATTTAAAAAAAAAATTACAGGAGACAGAAGTGCCTCTCACCCTCTCTCACATTCTGACATTTCTTTCCTGTCTCTGTGTTAACAGATCTTTGCCAGCTTCAGCCTTTTAAAAATGGCTTCATGGCAGTTATTGCTGTAGAAAGCAAGTACTGTGTTTACATCTGGAAAACATGAGACAGACCCCTGCACACACAGACCCCCCCCCCCGCGCTCTTCTGCCCTGCAATGCTGGATCACCATGGCAACCAGGATGGTGATCATCACTGTGGGATTCTGCTTACCGTGAAGGTGGTCTCCTTATTCTGCTTTCGATTAGGTGATGGGGACCCAGGACTCTGAGGAGAGAGGCAAGAGGCATCATCAAAACTGCCCTCCACATCTGACATGGTATGTATCTTGAGATGGGATTCAGTGCTGCATGCAAGTCAGATCTGAGGGACTTCTTCTGCTTTGCCTTGCTAGCTTAGCTTCTTCCCATGTCCAGAGGTGTCACAGGACTGACAGCTGAACTCTTGCATGGGAGACTCCTGCACGGTGCTCACGAAGCAGCACACGAGCTATGTACGGCAAGATAATTCAACTGAAACATGGTGACACCTCCCCTTCCAATCAGTGCCTAGCTTAGGAATTAACCCTTCGGCTGCCTGCCAGCTCTGGAACAGGGCTTTTTAGTACATAGTTACTGAAAACTCCATTTCTACTTCACATTTAGTATTGCACAGAGAAGTTTCCTTGGCTGTAAGTTTAGACTACATCAAGACACATCCTACTGAACACCCTGCTTTAAGAGTCTGGACATAAGCAGCAAGGAGTAAGTTCCCTATACATTGCTCTCTGAAGTGATTTTCATAACACACTGCAGGTGTCCCCAAGGCTCCTTCCAACTCCATCTACAAATTATGGAGTGGAATGGAATTTAAATAAACATTTGTATTAGAATGACAGCAATGGAATAAGCTAAGTAGAAAGCACAGTATGTAGTATTTAACAAGGTTTTACATCTGCTTTAAGTGCATAAACTGAGAGGTTATTGTCTCTTGTCTGTAGCTACTGTGCAACAACAGCCTGATGGAGCATCTTCTACTCCATTTTTCACTGTAGCATGCTTATTTTTAGGAGTCTGTAGTTCTTATCATGATGCATCTCACAGCACACCAAGACCTATACATACCATACTGCACAGCAGCAAATCCAAAAATGGTACTTCAAGAATAGAGCCCAGCTATCTTTTCTTGGAAGAATTCCACATACATAAACCATCTTTAACTTTATTAAACATGTAAATGAATATCCAAAGTCTCTAACTAATCCACTGGTAAGGCACTGCTACTGGACAATTTGTTCTTTCAGTAAGGATCTTCTCCAAGGATCCAGCCCATATCTGTGGCACTATAACTTGAAACCACAGTATATATCTCTTTCACTATCCACCCTCTAGAAAATTCATTACATACCTAAATTTTTAATTCCCCCCCCCCCAAAGTACTCTCTTGTAGACCCTGAATCTAAAATTAGGCCTTATTTCATAAGATGCTTTGATATCACCCCACTGGGGCAAGGTTTTTTAAAAATATATATATGGTTTGTTAGCATTAGTTGCAAACAGTCTACAACAGACACACAACAGCTTGGCACTGATCCAGCAATAAAACAAAAACCATTGTCCCCTTCCAGGAGTGAGAACCATGTAATCAGGAACTCCAATCTCTAATCATTCTCTAAAAAAAGAGACTTTCTTTTTGTGGTTCCCCTATGAAGTCTTATCTCTAAGCAAAAAATAGAGCAGAATTCTTCCTGCTTCTCCTCCATGCAGTGCACTTTCTCCATGCAGTGCACTTAGCAGTTTAACGGAACTGCTAAATTCAACAGCAAACCTCAACTATCTGAGCACAGTCAGGTATTGCTACTTAATATCGTTCAACTACAACTTGAATTTCCCAGATGGTCTTCCTTCTGGCATATTGCATTCTTTGGGTACCCAGCTCCCATGTGTCGTACAAAGTTATATCCTGCAGTCTCCACATGTAACATAAAAGAACATGTACCTTAAGCTTGCGTGAAGCTGCTTCCCATATCTGACCTTTTGCCCATCATCTCATGAATTATGAATATGAGCTTTACTGACCAAAACATAAATTCTGAGGTAACAGAACCTATATATTTGTCATGCCCTCAAGTAGACTGTAAAAAACCCAACCCCCCAAACCAAAACAGCAATCCCAAACTTTGCTACAGTTTCATCCAGAATACTACCAACACTGAGAAATAGGGATCAAGGCAGATGCATACAAGAAGTGCCTGCAAGGCTAGTAGTTAAAGCAAGTGAAATGGCTGCATGATAAAGGAGAAACATTATAAACCTTAATTAGTGTGCTTTAGGGAGCAAAGAGTAGAAAGCAACTCTCCTCCCCTAATCACTCATTAGCTTGTGCCATGTCACTGTGAACTACTTGAAGGAGCAGAACCTTATCAATTAACTGCCTTCTCAATCTGAGATAAAGCTGGGGAAACTTCCTTAAGTGCAAGTCTCCCATGGGGTCATCTCTTCCAGTGATTCCTGTTGCCAAGCCCATCCACACATTAATTTTTAGAAGTGGTGGAATCTGGATGCAAAAACCAGGAGAAGGTGACGCTTCTCCCACAAAATGCTCTAGAGTGACTACATTATAAACAGTCAAATTTAATGCTTTTAACAAAGTAATTTTGGAATTTTTCACATATGGGCTATTTCAGCTATACCCATCTACTTGCAGACAAGGTTATTGTGTCAGAACTTTGCTATGTCAGATTAAGTGTCTTGACCTCCCTTTCCCGGTAAAATTACTTAGCAGAATGAAGGTGGAAGGAACAAGTTGCTACAAGTCACATCCTTCACAGTGAAGTTATGAAAAAGAGTAAGGGGTCAGAGGGGTAGGAGATGCCCAAAGCAGAACCTCATGTTTTGAATCTACATTCTACTCTCTCGTTGACATTCCTTATGTGTATCATACTGCAAAGGCCCAAATTTCATGTATTTCTGTCTCTTTTTTTAAGAAAAGGAAAAATGCTAGAGTCTGAATACTGTTAAAAATTCACACTGTGCTGAGTATTAGAATCCAATTCTCCCAGCTGCAAGTGACAACTTTGGGGGGAGGGGCAGCACTGCGAAGAAGATTTTTAAACCCCCCTGAGTAGGGAAGTAAATGAAACCCCCACACTGCATTTTAAAACCATGTTCTCAAATAAAATTTGCTGACCCTAAGAGAGCTCAATGGACATAAGCTTTTGTTCAACTACCAAACATACAACGAATAAGTAAACACATTTATTTATTCACTTCATTTATACCCTTTCTCTCCAATGAAGAATCAAAGCAGCTTACATTGTTCTCTTCTCCATTCTATTCTCACAACCACCCTGCAAGGGCTTAGAGTGTGTGACTGGCCCAAGGTCACCCAGTAATCTCCCAAGGCAGAGTAAAGATTCAAATCTGGGTCTTCCAGATCCTCATAATTAATTTTTTTTAATTTTCTCAAAAAGAAAGGGATACAAAAGGGAAAAGTGGGTAAGGGAAAATATAGATTAATTAAATGTATCAAATATTATGGGTTGTTACATACAAAAAGTAAAATCAGATGTATTAGTAAAAATACATATTTAAATATAGAAGCATATAATAAAATATCAATATTGCAGTGTTTTGGGATGGGTTGTTTCTTTAAAAGAATAAACAAGAACTATCTTAACAATAAGAGAGATTACATCTTTAACAGTTGAACAAACTTGTGTGCTAAAATTAAATTTTCGTTAACAACCTAAATATTGTCTTGTTTGTCAAAATCTAAGTTTTAGTCTTACTAAATATTTAAATACTAGTGGAATACTAAATAAACAGATTAAAACAATAATCATTATCTTCATCACCTTTAATATGATATGCAAACAATTTTAAAAATATAAGTAGTAAGCTTGCCATTTCTGCTGAAATTCTTTCAATGGTCTTCTGTTTATATAACTAGTTAGTTTTGCCAATGCTGCGTAGTCAGCTAGTTTTTCTTTCTGGATCTCTATTGTAGGATATCCTTCTGTCTTCCATTTCATTGCACATATTGCTCTGGCAGCTGTCAACATATATCTAAGTAGGTCTTGTGAAGTCGTTCTATATTGTCTGCTTGTGATGTATGTGTATCTTTAAGTAGGTGGCTTTCCATTCTATTGTGATGTATTTAACCTGATAGAATGGGGAGGGTCAGAGGACTCTCAGGCATCTGTGAATGTTGTTCTTTGCTCTCCCTTCTTGATGTCTTCTTCAATAGAATAAAGCTGTCCTATAAACAACAGGGAATTTCACATTACCGAGATTCTGTCGGATTGAAGCCGTTTCTGATTCATCTTGAAGTAAACCGGTACAGGGCTGCCATTTCACACATGGCTTTCCCTGACCGGAAAAGAGCCGAATCAGAAGCGGTTTGGCAATTCAGACTGCACCGCTTTGTTTTCCTGCCATTTCCCGCCGCGCCTTTTTTTTAAAAAAAGTTTGCTTTAGAGCGCTATAGCACTATAGTGCTATAAAACAACACTGCAGGCATTCCAATGGGGTTGCTATGATGCTATTGCGCTATAGCGTTATAGCGCTATAGCGTTATAGCGCTCTAAAGCGAACATTAAAAAAAAAAGGCGGAGATCGCCCGCGCGGGCGAAAAAAGGCGGGAAAAAAGCATATCGGATCCGGGAGAAGAAACTGATGACTACTTGGAAGCGGTTGACAGGTAAAACGCTTCAGCCCCGTTTCCTGAACGGGACAGAAGTGATTCTGTGTGAAATTACAAATATATTCCGGTAGGGAAACGGTTCTAAAACGGTTCTGTCTGAAATGCCAGACCAGAAACCGTTTGGGAACCGTTCCTCTTCCGGATTATATCATCTGTCTGAAATTCCCCAACGACTGGGTGTTATTGTTTACCAGACGAGGCATATCACCCCAGAACACTACATGGTGTCAGAAGGATGGATTATTTTCAGCCGCTGCCTCCACTTGTTTTTTTTTTTATTTTTTTTTTATCAAAACCCTCCTAAAAAGGAGAGGAATTTATTCTTTTTATAAATAGAAAAAGGTAGGGTATATAGAGGGATAAAGAAAAGAGCGGAGTGAGTATTCTGTTAATAAAGGTTAGTTTAAATCAATATAGATACAGTTTTTGGCAATCTCCGTGATTTGAGAGTCTTCTTTTCATCTAACAAAAATTCAAAATAACTCTGTTAATGAGGTTAGTAATGTCCTTTGGGGTTAATTATTAGTCATCTCCTTTTTGACGTTTCCCAAACAGTTATTTCTTAGGTTGTCTTCCTTTGGTATCCCTCAAGTTATAGGATGGGCCACCTTTGGTTTTCACTTCTCCCGCTCCGGCACCTCCCTCCTCTGGGCCGCTGTCATCTTCACTACTCAAATCTGTCCACGTTGCGAGTGCTGCCTCTTCCTCTGGACTGGCGTGTCTCTTCAGAAATTCCTGCGCCTTGAAGATGGAGTCAATCTTCTCTCTTTTATCCTTGTACTTGAACAAAAGGCCTTCAGGATAGGTCCATCTGTATATGACCTGTCTTCTTTGTAGAAAAGTGGTCAATCCTTTATAAGCTTTCCTTTTCATCCGGATTTCATAAGGCACATCTTTCAATATTCTGATGGTCTGCTCCCCAATTTTCAAGGGCACCGCTGCAACTGCACGTAAGATTTGATCTCTGGTACTTTGCTTGACAAACTTGACAACCACTTCTGCTGGCAGATTATTTTTTTGTAAATGTGGAGTAGGCCCTATAGACCTTATCCATTTCTTCTTTTAACTCACGCTGATCTCTGCCAGTTATGGGTGCCAAGGCATTCGCAAGTATAGATCTGAGATCTTCCTTCTCTTCTTCTTTAATGCCCTGAAATCGAAGAGTCAGATTCGATTTTTCCATTTGCAACATCAAAATTCTTTTTTCTTGCACATCCTGATGCTTTTCTAACTTGTTGACCCTTTTCTTCACTTTTCCGATGTCTTCCGACGAGACCAAACATTTCTGTGCGATCTCCTCCATCTTCTTTGACGTCTCTGTTAGTTGCCTCTGTTGACTGTTGAGAACACCTTCCATATTAGTTAAGGTTTCGCTGATTTTCTGTATTTGGACCAGCAGAGGGTGCAGTAGCTCGCTTGTCTGTTGACTGACAGTCGGCTCTGGAGGGGATTACCCGGACCGGAAGTCCCGCCTCCCTTCTTCTCAGTTTTCAAAGGGACCTTCTTCATGGCAGACATTTCTTGTATTTGTTTACTTTATAAAAGTTCGTGACGCATCGCTCAGGAGTCCCGCTAACTCATTCGCTTCAATGGCACCCCAAAGGTAATTTCACCAACCCTTCTTCCCTTTCATCCCCCTTAGCTTTCTTATGCAAGTCCCGCTTCTCAGTGGGGGGGGGATTCCCCTCCTCCCAGCCGCTTATTCGCTTACGGGGGAAGGGCTCGGGTTTCGCTTCAGATTCAGACCTCCAACTCACGGTTCCTGCCGTTTCTTCTTTTTGCTTTAATTCATCGCTGTTCCTCACTCCTGTTGGAAATCGGTGGCGTTGCTAAGTCCCATTACGGGCACACCGCAGCGGGGCCGATTGGGGCGGGGAGAAAGCCTCAATTTCCCGGCTGACTGCCGGCAAAGAGGCTACTCCCCAAGCGCCCCCGGTTTGGAGCCTTTGCCTAAGGCTCACTAGGGTCTTGCAAACCTGCAAAGACCCCCCCAAACTGCGTGTGGGCTAACCACCTCCGGGGGCTTCCCGAAAGGTGGCCGCCATTTGCAACGCCGGAAACCGAAACCCTGCCTCCACTTGTTTTGACTGGTAATCTTGCAGAAAATTGGAAGACATGGGAGCAAGCTTTCCAATTTTATTTAATTGCCAGTGCCACTGATAATGTTGCAGATAAGAGACAAATAGCTATATTGCTAAGTGTGATTGGTGAAGATGTCATCAGGATATGTAACACATTTGTTTTTGAGGATGGAGAGCTGAAGATGTTAAATGAGGTTCTTGCAGAGTTTAAGACATATCCTCAGAAGAATTTGATATTTGAGCATTATTGTTTTTGGACTTACAACTAGGGGCAGGGTGTGTCAGTGGAACAATTTACAACTGAACTCAAACTAAAGGCTGCCAGCTGTGAATTTGGCTGGACTTCTAAGGAGCTGATTAGAGATAAGCTGGTCTTTAGTGCTCTGGACAGTTTTAAAGAAAGACTCTTGAAAGAGACTGACCTTGTCTTAAAAAAAGCTGTTGAACTCTGCCAGGTTGCTGAAGCTCTGGCCTCTCAATTACAAACAACGATAAACTCCTCAAAGCAGCTGTGCGAGGCATCTGCGTTATTCCTTTGCAACCAGTGACACAGCAAAAGGCACACCCCAAAGATGGAGATGGTGTTGTGAGGGAAAGGAACTGTTCACATTGTGGCACAGCACACAGGTTTCAAAAATGCTCTGCTTTTGGCAAGATATGCTATAAGTGTGTGTGTATGGGGGAATCATCTTGCCACGTTATGTAAAACAGCTAGGGATAGTGGAAACCAAAATTTCCACAACTCAAAAGCAGATGTGCATAACTTGCTCACAGGAGTGTTATCTTGCCACAATGTTGGTGACAATCAAGTGGAAACATCTGGGTGGTATGCCGACATAAATTTGAGAGGACTCAATGTTAAATTAGATACAGGTGCTGAGGCAAATATTTTGCCAGCTAATATATTTAATGTTCTCCCTGGACAGAAGATATTATCAAGTGGTAATGCAGTGTTGATGGCTTATGGTGGGACACATATAAATGCCATGGGTACCATTGTTCTGACATGTTCAATGCAACAAAATGAAGCTGAGTTAATGTTCTATGTTACAGATGTTTCATCACTTCCATTGCTGGGGAGGACAGCGTGTGATACACTGAATTTAGTACGTAAAATAGATGTTGTACAGACAAAGGAATTGACTTATGAACAAAAGTTAATGATATACAATGATGTCTTTGAAAGTCTAGGGGAGTCTGAAGGGTCCCCTCACATATATATATATGTGTGTGTGTGTGTGTGTGTGTGTGTGTATATATATATATATATATATATATATATATATATATATATATATCCAACAGTTTCCCCAGTAGTTCATGGATGCAGGAAGGTGATATTTACAATACTGTATAGACTAAAGTGGTTCAATTGAAGGAGGCAGGAGTGATATCTAGGGTGGTGGGTCCCACAGACTGGGTAAATAGCCTGGTGATAACAGAAAAAAGAATATGGGGATTTGCATATGTGTTTAGATCTTCACGACTTGAATAAGGCAGTTCGAAGACAGTACTATACTATTCCCACTGTGGAAGAGGTCCTGGCCCAGTTGGCAGGAAAGAAAGTCTTTACAATAATAGATGAAAATACTGGCAGGTGATATTAGATAAATCGTCAGCATTACTCTGTACATTCAATACCCCATGGGGAAGATATTGTTTTAATTGTTTGCTGTTTGGTTTGGTATCATCTAGTGAAGTCTTCCAACAAAAAAAACTATGAGGTTTTTGGTCATATTGAAGGAGTGTTTATGATTGCAGATGATATGATTACAGTGGCAAGGACTGTAGAGAAGCATGATCAAATCCTGCATCAGGTGATAGAAATAACAAGAGCCAAAAATGTAAAATTTAATAAAGAAAAGATACAGTTTAAGATAGGGGCATGTTGTGACTGCTGAAAGTGTCACCATAGATAGACAGAACATACCCTAGAGATAGACAGAACATACTTAGATTTTTAGGGATGGTACAGTACTTGTCAAAATATGTTCCAAGAGAGGCTGAGTTAATGGCACCTCTACGGGTTTTTTTAAAAAAGGATATTTGTTGCCAGAACACCAGAGAGCTTTTGACACCATTAAGCAAAAGCTGTGCCAGGCACCCATTCTCCAATATTATGATGTAAAAAAACCAGTAACTATTCAAGCAGATGCATCAAAAGATGGCCTTGGAGCTTGTCTGATTCAAGAGGGTAGACCTGTTTTTTATGCTTCCAGATCTCTTAGCCCAACAGAACAAAACTATGCACAGATAGAGAAAGAGCTTTTGGCTGTAGTATATGGAGTTTGAAAGTTTCATCAATACGTGTATGGCAAAGTTGTTAATGTGCAGACCGATCATAAGCCGCTGGAGGCAATTTTTAAGAAATCAATTGGTGCTGCCCCTGCTTGGCTACAGCGCATGCTCTTACAATTACAATGGTACCAGCTTAATGTGCACTATACTCTGGGTAAGCACATGTATTTAGCTGATAGCTTATCAAGAGCTGCAGTGGATCTTCCTACAAGTGATGAGGAACAGGTATGGGAAGAAAAGGTCATACATGAAGTGGACATGTTAGAGGCCTGTCCTGAAGGGCTAGAGACTATACAGGAAGCCACAAAACGAGATCAACATCTTCATTTGGTAATAAATTGTTTAAAGTCAGGGTGGCCACAATATTATAAAGATGTCCCTGCATCTATAAAATCTTTTTGGGCCATCAAGGATGCACTATGTATTATGACCTAGCTGGTCTGGGTCAGGTGGTTTAGTTGGCCTGAGAGACTCTTCCTGCTTTATCGGAGTGAACTTCTTCGCCCTCTCCTGGCCCTCAGAAGGTATTGGATTTAAAGAGACAGTGTTACTACCAGAAAAGCCTTAACTTATGGAATGTCTCTAAAGAAGATGGATTATAATTGGACAGGCAGGTTGGTTAAAAAGCGAAGGATTGGATTCAGACTAATCCAAAACATAACCACCCTGCAAATGAAGCGATGGACTCTTTAGACTACAGAAAAGCATGTAACAGCTCGAAAAAGGAAGTTAAAAGTGCTGAGAGCCAGAAGATCAGAGGAAAGACACTACAAAAAACAAATTGGACTGCTTTTAATTATGGAAGAAGTGGAATTTGAACTTTGAGAGTTTGGAGGGGGGGATAAATTTATAATGGGAAGTCATAGTCAGCAGATGTCTGTTGATGGGAAACAAGGATGGAAATTCTCATTGTTGTATCAGTTAAGCAGATTTTGATGATTAGAGAATTAATATTGAATACTCCTCATGTCAGAAAATTGTACAAGAGAAAATAGCATTGGTTAAAAAATATTGTATAACTTCCAGACCTTGGGTTCTTAGTTAGATTTTCTTTGCTTTATCCTATAGTTTGTAGTGTCCCTGAAAAGTACTGAGACTGACGAGTGATTTCAGCTCTTACATACTTTATTAGTTGTAGAACAAGACGACAGAAGCCGGCTCACAGGCCAGCTTTTATCCCCAAGTGAACCCACACCCCAAAACACACAGCAGCCTGTGATTCGCTATTTACAGTAATTGAGTTATCCCGGGCTCCCCGATTGGAAGGGAGCTAGGAGCCTACAGTCTATTGTCTTTGGGAGCGAAGCTCAGGCCCTTTTCCTGGCCGCATGGCGGACCGGTCAGAACTGGTCCGAGCACATGGCTGCCCCGAGTCCATGTTTCCCCGTGGATACATTACAGTCCCCATCCTATGTTTCTGTTGTAGTTTATAGAAAATAAATTAAAAAATCCCCTACCGGAGCCCAAAAAAAAGGGGAAAAAAGGATGCACTATGTATTGAAGATGGCATTGTGTATGTGGGTGAGAAATTGTTTATTCCTGTCCCTAAGACAACGTTAACTCAATTTCACGAATCACACTAGGGCATTCATAGAACAAAGGCTCAGGTGAAAGGGCTAATATATTGGCTGGGTATGTGTGCCGACATTGAAAGGATGGTTAGGGGGTGTTCTGTGTGTGCTAGATTTGTGGTGAAAAGTCAAAAGAAGCCACTTATACCCCACAAAATCCCAGATTTACCATGGGAAAAAGTAGGTGTAGACATTTTTAACTATCAGTCCTTTCCATTCCCTATTGTAGTGGATTACTATTCAAAATACCCAGAGGTAGTGGCACTGCCAGATAAAACTGCTGGCACAGTGATTCTGAGACTTAAGAATATATTTGCATGGCATGGAATCCCAAGGAAGGTAATAAGTGACAATATGCCTTTTGCAAGTAAAGAGTTTAGACAATTCACCCAGGAGTGGGCATTTGAACAATGTTTAAGCAGTCCTGGATATCCTAGACTGAATGGGATGGTAGAGAGGGCTATTAGCTCCATCAAACAGTTAATGAGGAAAGCAGACTATTCAAAAAGGGATACACATCTAGTATCATTGGAATACTGGAACACGCCTGTTACAGGAATGAGATATTCACCAGCAGGAATGTTAATGGGCAGAGTGTTGAGGAGTAAATTGCCAGCATCCCAGCAGAGATTACGTCCCAAAACACCAAGTGGAGTAAAAGAGGCTTTACAAGAAATCCAGGACATGCTGAAATATTTCCATGATCGAGCGGCGAAACCACTTAAACCATTAAAAGAAGGAGATGTGGGTAGAGGGAAATAGGCAGTGGTATCCCACAGTAGTAACAGTGCAACGCCAGCAACCACGCATATATAGGGTACAGACTTCTGATGGTCCATCTTAGATGCCAGCAGAAGGGAGTGGGAAGAGAACAGAGGAGGCATGAAGAAAAGGATAATGAGTTCAACAGGAAACAAGGACAAGATAATAAGGTGTTAGGAGAACCAAATAGTTGCCAGGAGAGGTATAGTAGTCAAGTGACAGAAAGGGAAAATCAGGAACTGAGTGGTTCCCAGACAATAGAAAAGATTCCTAGGTGTACAACGTCTTATGGTAGGCGTGTATTTTCTCCAGAAAGATACACACCATAATGTCTATGCTCGTGTGTATTTTGTCATATAGGATATGTGAACTTTTATTGTTTATCGTGAATGTTATGTGTTTTAATTTTTAATTGGTAGTCGAACATTTCTTGTATTTTTGGAGGGAGAGATGTGATGTGTGTGTATCTTTAAGTAGGTGGCTTTCGATTCTATTGTGATGTATTTAACCTGATAGAATGGGGAGGGTCAGAGGATTCTCAGGCATCTGTAAATGTTGTTCTTCACTCTCCCTTCTTGGTGTCTTCTTTGACTGATTAAAGGTGTCCTATAAACAGCGACTGGGTGTTGTTGTTTACCATACGAGGCATATCGCCACAGAACACTACACTGGTAGGATCCCCACTAACATAGTCTCTGGTTTCATCGAGAATTTGTTTTTTTAAATATTTTGGATCTCTTCATGCATATTTTTCCAGTATCTTTTTGTCTTGATGCAAGTCCACCACATATGATACATTTCCAGTGAGTCCATTTGTAATTCTTGTCCATCTTTTCTATTTTTTTTAAAGTGCCCCCAAAAGAGGCATTTTTATTATTTTTCCACCAAAGACATAACTACCACATTACACAACATAGTAGACAACACACCAACTACAATACACACTACACACCAAAGACAACCACAACATTAAACATTCACGGGGGGGTACAATTCTCGTCCCATCGCATCCAGTTTTACCCCTCCCACCTTACCGATCTAAGTATTATACCATTGCTTCTGTATCCACTAAATTCTAACTTTCTAACTTATTCAATTCTAATTAGCATAAAGTTAATAATATCCATTCCTCCTTATTTCTTTCCATCCTTCTCTCTCCGATCGTACCAGTCATAAAAGCATTGCCAAGTGTTTGTAAAGGCTGATTCATCGTATCCTTTCAACATCAAAGTCAGTTTGTCCATTTCTGCTGCTTCCATTATCTTCTCAATCAACTCCTGTTCAGTTGGTATCACCATAGTTCGCCAGTGCTTTGCATATAAAATTCTAGCCGCTGTTGCTATATATGTTATCAAATATCCCTCTTCTCTCCGCACCTCTTTTGGAAGTATTCCCAGTATTCCCTCTGGCTTAAACAAAATAGTACCTTTTATAATATTCTGCATCAGTCTATGCACCCATATCCAGTATTTTTTAACCCTCTCACAAGTACACCACATATGATAAAACGAACCCACTTTGACATTACATTTCCAACACTTATTAGAGCATTTTTCATCAAATTTTGATAACCTATCCGGGGTAATATACCATCTATAAAACATTTTATACATGTTTTCTCTATATGCAACCGCCCTGGTTATTTTCACATTTATTTTCCATATTTGATCCCACTGTTCCATCTCTATGCTATAGCCAAAATTTGCTGCCCATTGAACCATATTGTTTTTCACTGTTTCATCTATCGTATAATCAGCCAACAACAATGCGTACATTTTTTTAATAAACTTCTCTTCCGGCTCATACAATATTTTCTCCATATCTGATAGTGACTTCTCAAACCCTTTCTGTTTGTCTTTTTTATATCTTGACTGAATCTGAACTCTGTGCCACCAACCAATATCCTCGCCCAATTCAAGCTCCCCCTTCGCATTTATAATATCCAGATATCTTTGCGGTGGGTCTTCAAAATATAAAGTCACTGCTTCTACCGGGTCTACCAGCCTAGAGGTTTTAACAAACCACCTCCTCCGGATGGTCTCCCATACTCTAGCAAGTGCATCCCATATCCAGTGTTGTCTAAAATATTTACGTGCTGCCACCTTCTCATCCCACAAAAACGTATGCCAACCTTCTAAGAGATCATGGCCTTCCAGTTTTAAAAGCCTTCTATCTTCCAACGTCACCCATTCCTTAAGCATGCCAATGCTCCCGCTCTATAGTATAGTATCCAATTTGGTAAAGCCAGGCCTCCTCTTTCTTTTGAGTCTTGTAGCGCTTTAAGCCTAATTCGTGCTCTTTTCCCTTGCCACACAAACTTAGACGTGGTTTGCTCCAGCTCTTTCAGTATTGCCAAGTTTTTCAGGACAGGAATCGTTTGGAACAGGAAGATCCATCTTGGTAGAATATTCATCTTTATCAACACAATTCTTCCAATTAAGGACAACTTCAAATTCTTCCATTTTTCTAAATCTTGTTTCATTGCTCTTAACAATTCTCTATAATTATCTTCTTGTAATGAACTACACCTATTCTTTAATTGAATTCCTAAATATTTCACCTTCACACAGAGTTTATATCCTGACTCTTCTTGCTCTCTTTGCTCCAAAGTCATATTTTTAGTTAGAATTTTTGTTTTAACCATATTAACCTTCAAGCCTGCCACTTGCCCGTACTCTTTCAAGATCTTATTTAACTCCATGATTGAAGATCTCGGTTCCTCCAATATGAATGCCAAGTCATCTGCGTAAGCTAATAGCTTATAGTGTTCTCCATGAACCTTTAATCTCTTCACTTCTGAATTCTGTCTTATCTCTTCTGTTAACACTTCCAGAGCAAAAATATATAGTAATGGTGAGAGGGGACAGCCTTGCCTCATACGTTCTTGTCCATCTTTTCAATGTCTTTTGGGGTGATGTACCACCAGTAAGACATCTTGTACCAGTTTTCTCTTAATGCTTGGCTAGCAGTAAATCTAATGCCATTAGTCCATAAGTTTTCCCAGCATTGCAACTGTATTTCCTCACTGAGATTTTGCATCCATTTAATCATGCAGGGTTTGACTGGTTCTTCTTCAGAATCCAAAACTGAGACAGTCATACATGATTGTACGCTACAATGTGTTTCCAACAGCCCAGATGAAGGGCCATTTTCTCAAGACCCCTCTGCACCAGCGCTATTGTGACTGCCCTTTGACAGAACTTAACTTGGCATGTCATGTTTTCTTCTACTGACCAAAACATGCAGCAGCAAGAGAAAGATTCCTATGAAAATGGCTGTTGAAATATTAATCTTTTCCTGATGCATCAAGATTAAGACTATTTCTGAGCAGCCTCTGCCAAAATTGCATTGTGGATGTGGCAATTTTTTGTTTTACTGTTCTTTTAAACTCTTAATTTTTTATTTTTTTTGTCGTATGGCCTATGGGCTACTAAACTTAAATAAACTTTGAAACTTTGATATTGAAGCAATAACTTGTAAATTCATCCTAATAAATGGTCTTTAGATAGTGAGACAATCTTTTCAGAATCAGTCATTTTATAATAACTCCTCTCTTAGTACAGATATCATTTTTTAAATCTGGAAGCAATTTGAAAATATATCCACCATTGTATCTCCTTTCCTTCTTCTTTAATCTCTTGCCACGTCTTGATGCCACCTTGCGAGTTTATCATATCTCCACAGGTTATAAAGTCATCGTTTCTGGGTTGAAGAGTCCAGTTGCTGGACTGCTGGATTCTGGCTTAATGCAATTAGATTTTTTTTGGCTGTGCTCTGTCACAGATAAGTGTTTTTAATGATTTTTTTAATGATTTTAATTGGTTTTAACTGATTTTAGTCTCCCACTGAAGCAATCTGCTTTTTATCTTGTTTTGTTAACAGAGGGAGGGAGGGAGGATTTCTTTCTGTTAGCGAAAGTTACCTTGTCATTCTTATCAAAGGCATTCTCAACAAATTCAAATAGCATGGAGGAGGTTTTCTTTCTCCTTTTACAGTGCACCTACTGTTAGCTGCTGGAGGTCTTGTCTTCTAGACTTTTTAGACTTTTACACTGTTTTTGGTCTAGAAGCTGTTACAGAAATATTCTACCCTTCATTGTTCTCCCCTTGGTAGGCTATGACAGGGTGGGGTAGGGTGAAGGCATGGTAGTGCTAAGGAAACTTGAGCAGCCGGGAGAAGAGGGAAAGCAAAGGAGAAGGGTGAGGAGAAGGGAAACTGGGAAGAATTTACCTCCCCCCCTTATGGTTTTTTCTTTCTTTTTTATCTCTGTCTCTTGCTTTTTAAAGGTCCATTACTGCCTTAACCCTTAAAACCCTTTTAAGGCCATTCCAGTTGAGGCTTTTAGGGTTTTACTGTTCTGCTAGATTTTAATTTAATTTAAACAGATTTGTGTTTTAGCATAATAAACTAAGTAGTGGGAATTTAGTAGTTTAATCTGATTTTAGCTGGATATTAAAGACACTTTACTGATTTTACTGATTTTATTGATCTGATTTTAAATATATTTTTGCTATCTATCTAGTAGTGTAGTGTCATATGAAAATGAGAAGGAAAAGGGTGCAGCCCCTTGATGAGGATTTACTCCCTTCTAAGCAGAGCAAGCTGGAGAATTTTCTTATCACAAAAAATTCTAATAGATCTCTTTCTCCTAGGGACAAAGATATGTCCCACCCAAGTCCCTTGAATATTTCTTCAGATCCTCCTTTAGAATCTCCTAATTACATTGCTATTATAGATGAACTTCTGAAATAAAACCAGAAGAAACAACAAATAGACCTAGAAGTGTTGGCAGATCAGACACTCTTAATATCTAACACTCTACGGAAAGTCTTTGAAAAATTAGATATATTATAAAAACTTATTGAAGATTTTCTGGTAAAGGGAAGTAGAAGAAGAAGAAAGAAGAGAAGGAGTTCCGGTTTAAGCGTCTTGCTGCTCGGCTGCACCCCGTCTCACTCTGATGGGGGGAGCTGAGACTCGGCTGACGGGAAGGGTCCAAGTTTGTCTTGGACCCTCCTGGGATCTCTGTAGGAGATCCTCAGCCTGGGGAGAGCCTTTTCCAAGGTGACGGCCAAGGAATTGAGGCTCACCTACTTCCCTGAAATGTCCCATTGCTGCAGAGCCAGCATGGCTCTGAGAGACGACTGCCGGACGAGCAGACACGGTCAAAAATTTTGAAATGCTTCTAAAAGACTTCCAAGGCTTCAAAGCATGAATTAAGCAAAGCTCAGGTGATTAAAAGCATCTACAAGAACCTTGGTAGCAATTAGAAGTGCTTAAGTGCAAAGCGGCGTGGGAGGGAGGAAACTCAAGAATCCCCTCCCCACTTAAAGTAAGGTGGTTTTAAAATGGGATTTAAAAACTTTCTGAACTAAGCTAAATGCATCAGAATATCAGCGAAATTCAAAACTGTATAATAACGTGAAGTGGGTAAAATTTACTCAATGTTTACTTTGTTTTGGGAAACTTACTTCTTGTTGATATTATGGCTGGGAGAGGGCAGAAGGTGGGTCTGGAGAAAAAAATGCAAACCGGAAATAGCCAACCAGTGACTCCCTCCCACAATCAGAAAGTAACAGCAGATATGCCTACACTACTGGTAAGCGCATTGCGCCCTCTAATGGAACTAACCACAGACTTAAAATGGATAATTTGCAGAAGCAAATGTCTCAGATAAAAGGACTTCCATGACTGAAAAGATGTTAGAAAAGATGGAAAAACAGACTGAGAGTATTAATAAGAGAGCAGATGAAGCGGAGAAAGAGAGATCCTCCAATAAAACTCAGTTAATACAGCTCCAGCTGGAAAGATCCATGTACATTTTACGCTTCCAAGGGATCCCAGAGGAAAAGAACGAAGATTTGAAGGCTCTCTTAACAGAGTCTTTGGCTCCAATAATGGATTACAAACAGGAAGACTTAATGAAGGAGATGGACTGGGCCTACAGAACTTATCCAGACTTTATAAAAAAAAAAAAATTCCCGGGAGAAATATGTTTGGAATTCATGAGATGGTCTATCAGAGATCTGGTGCTGAAATCTACACAGAGGAAACCCTTGAAAATCAAAAATGAGGAGATAAAAATCTTGAAGGATATCTCCTTTGAAATCAGAAAGCGGAGGAGACTTTACAGGGATCTTACTCTCTCTCTTCAGAAGGAAGGAATTCCTTATAGATGGTCGTTTCCCAAAGGATTGAGTTTCATATTTAAAGATAAAAAATTCAACATTGACATTGCTCCTAGGGTGAAGAAGTTTGTAGACCGATACTTTAATCCCAAGCAACGCAACAAAGGCAAGAAATCTAAAACAGAAGAGGAGGAAGAAGAAGATGAAGAAGAATCCTACTCACAGGATTCATCAAGCGACAGTTACAAACCTAATAGTTCTTCAGATACATGGGAAACAGAGAAAGGAGCAGCCACTCCCAGACCCCAAGGAAAAAAGAAACGCAAGCTAATTAATGCAACTCTTTATTATTTTTTGTTAATTTTTTACAAGCAATAACAGCACTGTATCACTAGGTGACAGGGATATATACCTATGTAACCAACCTAGCAGTTCGAAAACAAGAAATTGCAAGTAGATAAATAGGTACCACTTCGGTGGGAAGGTAACAGCGTTCCGTGCACCTTGGTGTTTAGTCATGCCGGCCACATGACCACGGAAACGTCTTCAGACAGCGCTGGCTCTTCAGCTTTGAAACGGAGATGAGCATCGCAACCCTAGAGTCGGATTCGACTGGCTTTCGAGCAAGGGAACCTTTACCTTTACCTAACCAGATTGTGTCACCTTGTTAGTCTTCCCTTCCCTACAACCATTAGTTGGCTTAGAGTTAGGGCAGTAGTCTCCCTCCCCCATTCCAGTAGTTTGTGTTGTATTAGTTTTCCCTTCCCCGTTTCCTATACAATTTAGAGGTAGGGATTTAGTAACCATTCCCCAAATCCCGTAGTATTGCAAAATCAATAAAATACTTGTAAGAAAAAGAAAGAAGAGAAGAAGAGATTGGATTTATACCCCACCCATCATTACCCAAGGGAGTCTCAAAGCGGCTTACAAACTCCTTTCCCTTCCCCTCCCCACAACAGACACACTGTGAGGTAGGTGGGGCTGAGAGAGCTCCAACAGAAACTGCTCTTTTTTCAAGAACAGCTGTGCCAGAACTATGGCTTGCCTAAGGTCATCCAGCAGGTGTAAGTGGAGGAGTGAGGAATGAAACCTGGTTCTCCCAGATTAAAGTCTGCGCACTTAACCACTACACCAAACTGGGGTGTAAGAGATGTAGAAATTTAGAAATGAAAGGAACAGTGGCATAAGAACATAAGAGAAGCCAATGTTGAATCAGGCCAATGGCCCATCTAGTCCAACACTCTGTCACACAGCGGCCAAAATATACCAGGTGCCATCAGGAGGTCCAGCAGTGGGGCCAGGGCACCAGAAGCCCTCCCACTGCTGCCTCCTCCAGCACCAAGGATAGAGTGCATCACCTGCCCCAGACTGAGAGTTCCCATATATACCCTGTGGCTAATAGCTACTGATGGACTTCTGCTCCATATGTTTATCTAATTCCCTCTTGAAACTGTCCATGCTTGCAGCTGCCACCACCTCCTGTGGCAGTGAATTCCATATGTTAATCACTCTTTGGGTGAAGAAGTATTTCCTTTTATCTGTTCTAACCCGACTGCTCAGCAATTTCATGGAGTGCCCACGAGTTCTTGTATTGTGAGAAAGGGAGAAAAGTACTTCTTTCTCAACCTGCTCAATCCCATTCATAATCTTATAAACCTCGATCATGTCACCCCTCAGCCATCGTTTCTCCAAGCTAAAGAGCCCCAAGCATTTTAACCTTTCTTCATAGGGAAGGTGTTCCAACCCTTTTATCATTCTAGTTGCCCTTCTCTGCACTTTTTCCAATGCTATAATATCCTTTTTGAAATGTGGTGACCAGAACTGTACACAGTATTCCAAATGAGGTCGCACCAATGATTTATACAGGGGCATGATGATACTGGCTGATTTGTTTTCAATTCCTTTCCTAATAATCCCCAGCATAGCGTTGGCCTTCTTTATTGCAGCTACACACTGTCTAGACATTTTCATCGAGTTATCCACTACGACTCCAAGATCTCTCTCTTGGTCCGTCTCTGCCAGTTCAGTTCTACTATGCCAATGAGAGAACAAGTTCAAAGTAAACAAGATGAAGGGGTGATTTATCAATCTAAGAGTAAGTATGGAGAGGATGGGGAGGATGGGGTGATTGACATAAGAAAACGATGGGGGGGGGCAACCTTATATCAAACCTTGCTCAGCCTTTGATCCTTGATAGTAACAAAATAGTCCTGAACATCTTACCCTATAATGGTTGAATTATAAGCTGGATGAATAAATGGGCAGTTAAAGAACATCTGTCTTATCTGTTACATAAACACCCATCTTCCATTGACTTAAAATCTGAAGTTTCCTCATAAAGTTAGACTTCATTTTTATTCCCCATGGATACCAACATTAATACTCTCGATGCAAGAGTATTTAAGAAAATTTCAGGTCTTCCTAGTACAGTCATTCCATCGAAAAAGGAAGACCCCCCCTTAAGGAATTTGGAGGTTTCATCTCAGCTAAGGAGAAATAGAAAAGAACATGTCTCCAAGCCCAGTCAAATAGAAGATGATTGTGAATTTCTTACCAGCCTCACCTCCCAGGAGCCAGCATCTAAGCAGTGCACTGATCTAATGAACAATCCAAAGCACCCTTGGAAACCTGAAGAACCACCACTTCAAAATGACCCTTTATTAACATCTACCTCCCCCACAGCTGAACTTGGCTAATATAGTAAATAATGGTATTAACATGGGTGAAATTGAGGGCATGGAAGAAAGCTTATTAGCATCCTTTGGTGCCCTCCCACTCAGAGATCAGGACATCATGATTCAGAGATTACAAAGGTTGACTACTACTCTGTATGACATTAAAACACAAGCTGACCAGAAACCAGATGAACAGTTCTGCTCAGCTGAGTTGCCTCTAAACAGGCCCTCATGGCATGAGAAACCAGCTCTGCCCTTGAGTCCTTTCGGTCACAGGTTTCTGGATGGTTCATCTGGGGAACCAACTTCTAAAGAAAAAAAGGACCGACTGAGAATATTATCCTGGAACATGACTGGGTGGACTGCTGGGATGTTAAAGAATTCCTGAGCATAATACTACTGCAGGAAACATGGGTAATGAGTAAAGTTTATCTCTCTGGCTTCTCCCCATATTTTTTTACCTGCAGCTGATACTGGGAAAAGTGGAAGGTGCTCTGGTGGGTTGATTTGTCTGATCTCAGTAATCCTCAAAGTCAGGGTTACTGAGTTACCTAATTGTCCTCCTTACACAATGGCATTATTGCTGGAGTTTATGGAGCTTTCTATAATTCTGGTGAACATCTATCTCCCACCATATATCCATAAATTTAAAATATCCCAGTGCTGGACCCAGTTAGAGCACTACTTGGAATCTTTGGCCAGGATTAATCCTACAACCACAATACTTATGGCTGGAGATTTTAATCCTAGAGATTAGGAGACAAATGAGGACCTTTTTTTTTGAAAAGCTATAAAACTCAGATAAAGGACTTTCCAATTATGAGTTACAGAAGATCTAAAGACAAGAAAATGGATTGGGCAGACATTTTGCATCCTTATTACTAAAAATGATCTGTTAATATTTGATGGAAAAGGAGATTTTACTTGTATAAATCATTTAGGGGCAAGTGTAGTAGACTATTTTGGTGCTTCTGCTGACTTATTCAGAAGAGTAGAATCCCTGGAAGTGAAGGACTATTTGGGTGTGTGTGTGTGATCATTATCCTGTACAATTATTATTACAACTAGATGCTTACTGTCTCTCATCTAAAGTAAAGAACTTAGCACTAAACCAGACACATAACACCTTAAGATCACTGAGGTGGTGTGAAGCCATTGAAGCAAAAGTGAAAACACAAATGGACTTGAAAAAAAAACAGATATACAAATTCCCAAATAATTGAGAACATGGGTAATATGCATTTTTTCATAGATTTAATTGACTTTTTCAAACCTTCCATGGTGACAGCAAAGCCCAGGGGACAATAGAAATAATTGGTATGACTCTGACTGAAAGGCGTGCAAATAGAGATTTTGCCAAATATTTTGAAACAAAAAAAAATTCAAAAAACTATTGAAATTTAAGAAATCTGAGGCCCAGAAAAGAGATTGGGAAAGTCTGCTCTGGGCCATAAAAACAAAAAAATGAAAAAAAAAAATCTGGATCTTAATTGCAAAAGGACTGAACACATGGCTCCCTGTACCCTGTCATATTCCAGCCACTGTCTGGGAAGCTTTTTTCACTTCTGTTTTCACAAATGGAAATGGAATACCCGGGATGGTAGGCCAATATTGCCATTGGGTGAGAAGGAATGCCCCCCAGTAACAGCAAGTGAGATTAGGATTTTAATTAAACAACAACAAAAAAAAGGAAAAGCACCTGGGCCTGATTTAATACCAGCAGAACTATTCAAAATTGACCCAGACTGGTGGGTAGGGGTGTGAAAAAAAATAAATTTTGGCCCGATTCGGATTCGGCCGAATTGGGCATAATCAATTTCAGCAGGCAGAAAGCCTCCCGAATGTCAATTTCAGCAATACCAGCAGATTCAGGAGTCTTTTGGCCAGCTGAATGTCAATTGCAGCACCATTATACCCTATGGGCCATTGAAGTCAAAGGTAAAAAAATTGGTATATTTTGGCGAATGGAGGGGAAGGGGTTTGAGAGAGAGGCTCCAAACTCACAGGGTAGCTGATGGAGCCTCTCCACAAGATACCCAACAAAGTTCAAGAAGATTGGACCAGGGGGTCCAATTCTATGGGCCCCCAAACAGGGTTGCCCCCTCCTCTCCATTATTCTCTATGGTGGGAAAAAGTTACGTTTTTCCCATGGTGCTGTTAGTGGCTCTGGGGGGGAGGGGATTTGAGGGAGAGGCTCCTAATTTTCAGGGTAGGTTCAGGAGCCTCTCCTCACATAAGCCGCCGTGTCCCAAAGAAATTGGACCACTGGGTCCAATTCTATGGGCACCCAAACAGGATGCCCCCATTCCCTCAATTGTTTCCAATAGAGAAACCCAGCCAGCAGCACTTAAGGCAGGCAAGCAGGCAGCACTCTCCCAGAGAATCTCAGGGAAAGTGAACTGCTTGTTTGCCAGGAGAACAAGTAGCACACTCCAGAACAAGTGGCACTGTAGCAGTGCAAGCATGCCACAGTGCCACACAGAAACCCCAAAAGTCCAACAGGAACAACAATTATACAGGCCCTGCCCTGTATAAATTGATGGTGCAATCGTATTGGTCCACTCACACCACACAAACCTCAAAAAGGATATTTTTAGCACTGGAAAAAGTGCAGAGAAGGGAGCAGAGCAGTGGTCCATCAGTGGCTATAGATAAGAAAGAACTCTTGGTCTCTGGGGCAAGTGATGCTCTGGTGCTGGGGGGGCAACAGTGGGAGGGCTAATAGTATCCTGACCCCACTGGTGGGCCTCCTGATGGCACCTGGTATTTCTGGCCAGTGTGGGGCACCTGGTATTTCTGGCCACACGTTGGAATGGATGGGCCATTGGCCTGATCCAACATTGGCTTCTCTTTATGTTCTTATATAACATCAGAGAATCTCTGTCAATTGGGGCCTTTAGGAAAGGGCAGCAGAATCTGTGCATTGAATGCAGTACTGCATTCGAAAGCATCAAGACAGACTCCACCCCACCCCACCCCGGCCCGAGGAAACTGGGAAAGGAAGGGTAGGTGGAAGTGGGTTCCACACAACCTTAGCTAACCTCTCTCCTCCCTGACACCCCCTAGCTTGTTACCTCACCTCACCTGTAAGATCAGATAGACTGCAGAATGGACTGCTTGGGAGAACAGCATGTGGCACATGCTCATCTCGAAGTCAAGAAGGTCCTTTCCCTGGGTCAACCTCCTCCAGACTTCACAGCAAGAGACAATAGCTGGATAGTCTTTCCTACACTGACCTTCCTTTTTTTTTCTCCTGTACCCTCACTACCCCTTTGATTTGTAGAATGGAGATCTCAGGGGGAAAACCTTCCTTTCTTCCTTTTACCTGTCCCACACCTGCCTCCTCCCTTAGCTAGTGCTCCTTTATCCTATCTCTCATCTTTCCTATCCATATTGTAGTTCTCACAATAAAGAGACTAGTGTTAGTCTGTTAAACTGAAAACATGGCTCCGTGTACCTTTTTGGCCTTCCATGCCTATCTACCCGTGTTGGATCCCCCCCCCCAACTACTTCCTCCCTTCCAAGCAGCTGAACCTACTGCTATTGTGGGACATGCCAGCTGAGCTCTACAAGACTATCCCCTTTACCCCTTGTCAAGTAGTCCCAAGAAGGACTGCTTGTCTTGTCAATGGTCCACTGGGCAGTGTGGATGGGGGATCCAGGATTGCCTGCCTGAGGGAAGTTCTAGCTCTTTAGCGTGACCCAGGATGCACCACGGGGAGGCGAGCTAGAGTTGCAACTCCCCCCCAAAAAAGATGATCTGGGTAGCGGTATTTTGTCGGACTGCTGCCCAGTCAGTCCACAAGCATACTCTTACCCATTGAGTCAAGCCAGGGAAGGAAGGCCTCAGGAAAAGAGAGGGAGGGGTATTGCTGTTTGTCCACCCTGATCCTCCTCTCTCTGCAGCAATGCACCAGCTGTCATTGTCCCATTTTAAGAACTTTAGCCTAGGTGCAGCTGCCCCTCTCGTCATGGGCCCTCCCTCACCTGGCTGCCAGCAATGTTCCCTCTAAGCTTAGCTGAGTTACTGTGAGTTACTGAGTTAGTGTGAGCTAGCTCACAGTTCTTTAGCCTCTGGCCCACACATTTTTTCTTAGTTCAGGAATGGACAGTTAGTTCCACAGCACACCAATTAATGCAGTAGCCAAATCATCTGCCTGCTCACAACTTTAATGCCAGTAGCTCACAAAGTGCAATTTTTACTCACAGGACTGCACAGCTTACAGGGAGTATTGCCCAGTGCCCAATGCCCACTCACCCCTGCAAAGAAAATTCTCAATTTCTGTGGCACTCCTGTCCTGTGGGTTTTTCTGGTTTTTGAGTTGTATTCTACAAAGTAGAGTGAAAACTTTTTTTGCAGCATGCGATTTTTTGGAGGGGGGTGAATGGATGGTACCCAGTGCTCCACAGCTACTGGGGTTACGGAGGTGTTCTATGGAGGTTGGCCTGGGTGAAAGAATGCCATTGGGGGGGAGGAGTTTGGTGAGGCATCTGTCTGCCAATTGGAATGATTTGGGGGCTGTGTCTCTCTCTGGTCTCTCTCTCTCATTTTAATTTTGGGAAGAGCATTTCTAACCAAACTTCCCAGCACACAGACTAAGAGAGGATGCAGGCACAAGAAGACTGTGCTCACATCAGTCACACTCAAAGTCGAGATCTAGGAAGCCAAACAGTGACAGGTTGACCTTGAGGAACACTAATTTCTCCACTGTCCAGGGTCTCAGGTGAGAGCAATGTAGGCTGACAATGTAGCCTGTATGTGAAAAAACACATTCACTCGGAATGCTCGTTGGAGGGCATGAGAGGAACCCCTGGGAGACAGGAGCCGGCCAGACTGACTCCTTTGTGGCCCAGTAGCTCAGTAGGCAGGTGGTCTGTGATTCGCAGGGTTCCATAAGGTAGTCCCTGATCATAGCCACCATGTCCTGTCTCACAGGCCTCCTACTGCTCCCAGAGGGGCCAGCGAGCCACCCCATGAGTGCCATCTCTCCACTCTCTGAGGTGGGGGCCAGGGGGGATGCGGCCTGGCTGGGGAGGCTGGGGAAGAGCAACACTTCTTTTGTCCCCTCACTTTTGTCCCCCCACTTCCTCAACTCCTGGCAACATGAGCCCATTGACCTGTCTGCATTTGACCTGTTCAGAGAGTGCGTCTCTCCAGAGTTCGAATTTGTTGACCCGCTTGATGATCCTGCCCTTGATGCGTGGGTCACACATGCTCGTCAACAGGTATGCCTTCTGCTGGGTGAAGATGGGCTGAAAGCATGCCTCAAGGCCTTCTTTCAGCCTCCTCACCAGTGTGCACCTCTGGAACAAGTCCTGCACATCCTGTGCCCAGCTCCTACAATGAGGCCAGTCCCTCATGTGCCGTGTGGAACATGGGGATGACCAGAGCCAGATTCGCCGTGTCAGACGAGAAACGGTCTCCCACTCCTCCTGGGTGAGTCGGCTCCCTTCCTAAATGGCCCTGCTCTCTGAGATCAGGGCAGTCAGGGCCCCCTTCTGCTCCACCAAGCGCTCCAGCATGGCACAGGTGGAGTTCCAGTAGGTGCTGACATCACTGATTAGGCTGTGGTCCGGCAAGCCCATCAGTGTCTGTTTCTTTTTTTTCATTATAACATATAAACAAAGGGTAATAACAAAAAAGCTTTTGAGTACATCATTTACATTCATAAACCATTGAATACAATAGCCAAACCACACAGATATATTCGGTATTCACTGTTTAAAGATATCTTTAGTAAAACACGAAGTACAGATATTTCTCTGGTAATCAGTGTCTGTTTCTCACACAACTGATAAGTGTCCTTATTGCTGTGTTAGAAGTGTGCCACAATGTACTGGCATTTTGCGAGGAGATGCCGGTAAGTGCAGTACCTGGTGACATGGATTCTGTGATCCCTTGCCCAAGGCATCCTTCACCAAGAGGTTGAGAAGGTGGGCCACACAGGGAATGCGTTTCAGGCCCGCTTCCTTGGCCTCCGCCATCATGTTGGTGTCACCATCTGTCACCATGAAGCCCATGGTGACGTTCCTACCTACCCACTCCTCTAATCGCCTCTTGAGGGTGGCTCTGATGTTGACCCCTGTGTGTGGCTTGTTGAGTGGTTTGGCATGCAGCAGAGCCTGGCAGTAGCTGGCCTGGCACCCCTCCTTTGCTGTGTCACTCTTTAGGAGAGCGCTGGAGGTGGTCGCCGCACGACTGTCCTCCTGGCTGGCTGCTGGTTGTGGCCGCTCCCAAGGAAGCTCCACCTGGTGGTGTTTCTTCAGGTGGTACCACATCCCGGCAGGCGTGAAATGGCTCGGGACCTTCCCACAGCTGATCCAGGCCTACACAGCTGGCACTGTGCATACCATGGCTCCTCCAACAGCTGGAAGTACTTCCAGACATTGGAGGTGAAGTGGGAAGTGGAATCCTGCTGACCAGCAGCTCTGGTCACCACTTGAGCTTCCTTCTGTGAGGAGCTCGGGGCAGACACACCGTGTCTTGGGGGGGCATGAGGAGATCGCTGACTGGGAGGAGAGGAGGAGGGGGTTGAGGAGAGGGTTGAGATGGGGGGCCCTGGGGTGCGTTTCCTCCATCTCTTCCTCCTCTGCCTCCTCCAACATCCTCTCTTTTCCCTCACCAGAAGGCCTGCTGGAGCCTAGATAAACTGAAGCAGTGGGCTGGCCGGCCAGCTCCTTCTCCAGTGCCTCTACAGCCCTCTTAGTCTGTGGACTGAGCTCTGCAAACAGAGAATTGTCCCCAGAGCTCAACCCCAAAGGTAGCTCTTGCTGCCCCTCCTCCTGCCGCTGAGCCTCAGCAGCAATGGCTTGAGGAGGGACTGCCTGAGCAGCAGACCCCTGCCCAGTGCCAGCAGCACCTGCAGGCACCTCTGCTGGGGACACCCCAGAAGCATCCTTCTTAGGGAAGAAAACCAGGCGTGGCTTCTTTGTGGCACCACTCTGGGCAGAGGCTGGAGTGGTGCCGCCAGGATGCTCTGCTGTGGTCCTGCGCCAAGGTGGTGGTGGGGAAGCCACAGCCCTCCCCCTAACCCTCCCCTCCACCCCTGCTCTTCTTCTTTGCCTTGCTCCCAGGGCCTCTCTGTGTTTCTTTCCTGTCACTCATGTCACCCTGGGCCAAAGTCTCTAACTAATCGGACTGTAAGGTGGTGGGGTGTTTAGGCACCTAAGTAACTAACTGCACTGACACTTGAACTTGACAGAGCCTGACACCTTTTTAAGAACCCTCCCACCCAATATTTACTTTGATTTTCAAAGGACCCTAAGCTGTCCTCTTCCTCAGTTTTTTTCCCCTTTTGGAACTGGACTGGTTTAAAACTTTGTGATCCTGCTTCTCCCTAGCTCAAGGTTTTATAAAACTATCATAGAGGTGGAAGGAAACAAATCTTTTCAGAAGTGCTCATATCTCTTTATTAAACTTCTCCTGGCTAATGTACTAGGACAAGCCTGATTTCCTAGGAAGGAAATGCAGGTGTCTGTGAGATGAACTAAAAAGCTGGGGTTGACCCTAGGCAATGTGTGTAAGCACTGGCCTTCAGTGAAGGTCAAGTGCACAGATCACTGTTTTCTGTAAGTAGTTAAACTTAAGGCCACTTAAGCGCTGCTTTTAAGGAAACCCCTCCTCATCTCTTTTAATAGTAGCCTGTTCTGGCCTAGTTAGGTATATAAACTAGAACCCTACACTGGATTACTTATAGTTTTTTTGAAAAAACAACTCCTGAACAGACCCATATTAGATTGACCTATTTAAATCAATGGCCCTAACCCTAACAAACCAGAAACACTCCATCAACAACCTTAGAAAACAGAGCACCTGACATCACCACACCAACACCAGCAGCACCTCCACCCAGCAACCAGAAGAAAATCCTATCTATCAGTCAAACAAACAAACAACCAGGAACCTATCTCTAAAACCAGAAAGCAATCGAACACACAATATCATTATCTAAGGCAAAAAGGCCAAGAACACTACAAGTGGCCCAAAACCAGACAAAAAACACACAGTGCAACCTATAAACCACACAACCCTAACCCCACCAAACAGGGGGGAAAAATACCAAAGCAAGAAAGACCCCCTCTAGCAACAAGAAACCTGTTAAAACCCAGCAACAACAAAACTTTTATAAAGAAACAACAATACAACTTTTAAAGTGTTTTAAGTAAACTTTTTAAACTGTTAAAAATAAAAGACCTAAACCCCCAACACCACAGAGAAGACAGAAGAAGTTAGAACCCCCCACACACACCCCGACCAATCCACCACCCCCAGCCAAAGAAACTTACAAATAGAGAGGAAAAAGGGAAAAGCCCTTAAAAATTAAAGAGAAATGAAATCAACCAAGCCCACAGGGACTAAAAAATGGGGGGGGGGTCTTTTTTTGGGGGGAGCGCACCGGAGCACAGCTCCGGGAGCTCAGGAGCCAAGCCCCACCCCCAGCCAGCGTCCCAGGGAGTCTTTCAGGTAGCCACATGTCAATTTCAGCTCCATTATATCCTATGGGCCATTGAAGTCAATGATGAAAACATAGGGTATATTCTGGGGGCTGGAGGGGAGGGGTTTGAGGGAGAGGCTCCAAACTCACAGGGTAGCTGATGGAGCCTCTCCCCAAGATACCCACCTAATTTCAAGAACATTGGATCAGGGGGTCCAATTCTATGGGCCCCCAAAGAGGTTGCCCCTATTCCCTATATTGTTCTCTATGGTGGGAAAAAAGTAATTTTTTCCCCACCATAGAGAACAATGGAGGGAATAGGGGCAACCTGTTTGGGGGCCCATAGAATTGGACCCCCGGTCCAATGTTCTTAAAACTTGGTGGGTATCTTGGGGAGAGGCTCCATGAGCTACCTTGTGAGTTTGGAGCCTCTCCCTTAAACACTCTCCCCTCCAGCCCCCAGAATATACCCTATGTTTTCACCATTGACTTCAATGGCCCATAGGATATAATGGGGCCAAATTGCCGCCGAATTTCTTTCATTCCCTCCTTTCCTTCTCTCTTTTCCCTCTTTCCTTCCTTCTTCTCTTCTCTCTCTCTTTCTTTCACACCTTCTTCTCTTCTCTTTTTTCCTCCTTTCCCTGTTTCCCTCCTTCTTTCCTCTCTTTCTTTCCTTCTCTTTCTTTCCCTCTTTCCTTCCTTCTTTCCTTCTCTCTACTCTCTCTCTTTCCTTCCCTCTTTCCTCCTTCTGTGGCCCAACTCTAGTGAGAAGGAGTTTAAACTTTAAACCCCTTCTCTCTTAGCTCCCCCACCCAGACCAGCTGGGGAAGGGAAGGGGAGGCTTTTGAAGATGCCTCCCCCCCTTTTGCTTCCCCTTCTGACATCACTTCTGGTGATGTCAGGGGGCATGGCATATGCTAATAGCCTAATAGCTCATTAGCATACCATATGCTAATGAGCTCCTGCAGCTGTTTTTCTACGAAAAGACCCCTGGGGGGGGGCCTTTAAAAATTAAACAGAAATCAGCCAAGGCAAAGAAACTAAAAAATAGAGAGGGAGAAAGAAAAGTCCTTTAAAGATTAAAGAGATCCCACTTTAATTCTTATCTTTTTATGTCTTCTGGTGTCCACCAGTAGTCCACTAGTCCAGGAAGGTGCAGGGGCAGGACAGGCAGTCAAAGAAAGAGCAGCCAGCCAGCCAGTCAAGCAGCTGAAGCAGCCAGGTAAGTAAGCAGCAACAGCAAAGGAATCCAACCACTAGGTAGGACTCCTATATGCTCTTTGGGCCAAGCACAGGACAGTTTCAAAAAATAACACTGTCCTGTAATTGGCCCAAAGAGGATGCAACTCATCCCTATTGGGTAGAGTTGAGTCTCCCTGAAACTGGCCTCCCCCCCCCCCGGGACCAGGGAAGTGGCAGGAAAAGGCCAGTTTAGGCAGGAAAGGCAGCAAAAAGAAAAGATCTTGCTGCCTTTCCCTTCTACTTTAAGTGACCTGCGGCAGCCATTCAGGGCACCACCAAATGGCCACCAAAATTCTGCCGAATTTCAGTGGGCTGGCTTCCTGGCCACCCTGCAGCTGCAGGACCTGGGCAAGCCATGGAAGGGAAGGAGGTTTAAACCCCCGTCCCTTCCATCTGCAAGCCGGCTACCTCGGGCACCTGGAGGGCACGGGGGCATGAGCAAGCCATGGAAGGGATGGGAGTTTAAACCCCTATTCCTTCCATCTGCAAGCCAGCTAGCTTGGGCACCTGGCGAGCGGCGGGGGTGTGAGGAAATCATGGAAGGGAAGAGGGGGTTTAAACTCCCTTCCCTTCCATCTGTGCACTGGCTACCTTGGGCGCCTGGCGGGTGCGGATGTGCGAGCAAGCCATGAAAGGGAAGGAGGTTTTACCCCCCGTCCCTTCCACCTGTGTGCTGGCTAGCTCAGGAGGCTGGCAGGCACGGGGGCACGAACAAGCCATGGAAGGGAAGGGGGTTTAAACCCCCATCCCTTCCATCTCAGCGCTGGCTTGCTCAGGCGCCTGGTGGGAGCGGGAAGCCATGGAAAGGATGGAGGTTTAAACCCCTGTCCCTCCCATCTGCACACTGCCTTGCTTGGATGCCCCATGGCCCAGGGCACCCGAGCAAGCCATGGAAGGGAAGGCAGTTTAAAGTGTTTTTCGGCTGTTTTTCGGCCGCCGCCAATTTTTTTTTTTTTGCCCCCATAGGGGATTTTTTTTAAATCGCATTTTCTATAAACTACAAAGAAACAAGGAGGGGTAACTACATGCTACAGGTGAAAGTAAAGAAAAACCACTAAAAACCCAAGAGATGGTGGACATACACAATGCTTAAAAATTAGCTTCTAGTTAGATAAGATTATACCTTACTATGTTAAGTGAGTACACAATTCTTATTCCTTGTACTAAAACTGCCAACACATCTGTCTATACAAAGAGCTCTATAGAGAAATGATTTAAATTAATTTAAAACAGAGTCTAGAGACAATCACAAATCATTTTTTCCCCCTTTTGTTTCTGAATTGATAGCTTAATTTAGGGGCAGCCGCCCTACGTAAGGAAACTGAGTCCTTATGAGAAGGTATCAGTGCTCCTTCTTCTTCACTTCCCTTGCTGCTGCCATCTTCATCTTTATCCTCTTCACCTGCTGGACTGGCATGTTACTGTAGAAATTCGCGTGGCTTTACAACAGAGTCAATTTTTTCTTTCTTATCTTTAAATTTGAAGAGCATGCCTTCTGGAACACTTCATCTATAGGGTACATTGTTTTTCTGTAAAAACAGCGCCAAGTCTCTGAATTTCTTTCTCTTTTTCCTTATTTCAAATGGAATATCCTTCAAAACTCATTTCTTTGTCTTTGATTTTTCAGGATGGCTCCACTTGTTGCTTTCAATATTTGATGGCTTACTTGTCTCCTGGAGAATCTCACCACAATCTCGCTGGGCAGATTATTCTTTCTTATGTTGTCAGAATACGACCTATACGATCGTATATATTTCATTTTGTAAGAAATCTGCTTTTAAATCTGCAACCTGCCCCAGTGCATCACACATAATTTGCTTCAAGTCTTCTCCTTTTGCTTCGGGGACCCCCTGAAATCTTAAGACATAGCTTGCTTTTTCCATTTGCAGCTGTAAAAATTGAGCCTTGTCAGTTGTTCTCTTTTTTTCCATCACCTGCATTTGTTTTTTAAGCTTCTGTGTGTCGGCATCCAGTTCTTTGAGCTCTTGCTCCATTTTCTCTGTCTTTTTATAGTTTCGTTCAGCTGGCTTTGTTGCACATCGAATTTTTTATGGAGTGATGTCATTTTATGACACACGCCCCTTCTCTATATACAATACTGTGAGGGTCTGCGTGTGGCGCCTGGTTAGAGCTGCTACTGATTTCTTCTGACCAGTTCTCTAAGCAAATTTTCAAATGTCTCTTCGGGGTAATTGTTTTGTTTCTGGGTCAGGGATATTTACAAGGACCACTGCTAAGTGTATTGGCAATGAAATAGGTAGGCACCACAGCTGGCTAACGTAAAAACTGAACACTTTATTCACAAACAACACAACAGGGGGGATGGAAGTTTTTACACAGAGGTTAATTTTCTGTTTTTCAGGTTGAACTGTTGAACTTGGTTTCTCTTTGTTAGAATGCTTGTTTCTTTTCCTCAGTTACACAGGTGTTAAATAGTTCACTACACCCTCTGATGATCACACTCTCCTGCACTGTTTTGTGGTTAACTTTTGGCTTTGGTTCTCTGGCCCCTTTCGAGTCCAACTGGCCACCACCAGTTTTTCTGACTCGGCTCAGACCTTTTTCTTAGCCCTCACTAAACCACTTCTCTCAGATCAAAGAGTGATGTCTCATTGGTGTATGACACTATTGTGTTTAGGTTTTTAACCGTCTGGTCACTGTCCCCCTTCCTTCTGAGGAACTCAGTAAACCAGGTTCTTCCACAGAGAGCTTCAGTTCTCTGACAGACTTCTTCTCTGCTCTCTGTCTCACACACCAAACTCCTTCGCAGCTTCCCTCAACTGCCCATTCCAAACGGAACCTTTTGTCTGTTATCTGCCAATCACTGAGGGTTCCGAGCTAAATGGCCCCCTCCTCATTCTGTCATGTGACCCAGCAGTGTTCTGTGTTTTATTCTCTGCTGGTCCCAGATCTTTAAGTCCGTCACACATTTGTTCCAGTAGAGGGCACAAATCCTCAGTCAGCATATTCTGGAAGTCTATGGTAGTGTCCTGTCTAGGAACAAAACTCGCTGGGCTGGCATTTCCAGCAGGGAACTTCAGTTTCGATTGCTTGTCCTTCTCCTCCCTCTTTGGAGGCACCATGTTTGAGAGTTGTTTATTTATTAGAAAGTTATCAAAGTCTTAAGATCCTTTGACAACACTTGGTAAATTCTCAAAAGTTCCTTATTATAGTATAATTCTGTTTTATAATCCGCCCCCCCCTTATAACTTCGTTTAACAGTTCAGCTTTTTTTCCTTTTTGAGGGAGAGCCCCCCCCTCAGTTTATTAAGGGGAGGCTTTCAGCTCATTTTCTAGTGTCTTCGCTTAACAGTCACTTACATTTCAGCATAGAACTTGCCTTTCGCGATTAACTCGCCCAGCCACCAAGCGCTTGTTCTGATGTGGGTCCCCGCGTCCATTCCTGGAAATCAGCAGCGGGACCGCCAGGGCAGGGATCAGCCCCCCTTTGCTGGCTGTTTGCCAGAGGAAGGGCCCTCAAAGCACCCCATGGCCAGGAGTCCAACGCAAGGACTCTGGGGGTGGGATGCATACCATAGCACCCCCTTCCATCTGCTGATTCAAGGCACACATCTCCTGGAGCTCTGGGAGAACATGGCCGCCATTGAGGGAGCCAAAACTGGATTTCAGCAGCGAATTTCAGCAGCAGCTTTTGGCAGCGGGCCAAATCGGACCAGAGAATCTGACACAGCCCGCGGCTTTCTGAAAGGGGGCCAAATGGCCCATTTTCAGGGATGCATTCAGTTTGGATGAACCGAATGCACAGCCCTACTGGTGGGCACAGATTTTGGCTGTCTTTTTCACTGAAATAAACAAAACGGGAAATATGCCATAAATCTAGTGCAGTGCAATAATTGTTCCAATTTATGAAAAGAGGGACCCGACAGACCCAATGAATTACCATCCAGTAAGTTTGCTATCCACTATAGGAAAACTTTATGCTTCAATGCTTCTTAAAAAAGCTGGAATCTTGGGTTGAAGGAAACAATATTTTGGGAAAGGAACAGGCTGGTTTTAGAAAAGGAGCAAGTACCATCAATCATTGCCATACCCTCCAGTTCTTGGTTGATAAATACATGATTTCTGGAAAAGGCATGTTGGCAACTGCCTTCATGGACCTAAAATCTGCATTTCATACAATCTGTAGAGTCCAGCTATGGGAAATGCTAAAGAAATATGGCATTGAACCACATCTCCTTTACTTAATTCAACAGATCTATAACCATCCCTCCACCCAGGGGAGTTAGGACAGCTATTGGAGCCTTTCATCCTAGACAAAAAGAGTCAAACAGGGATGTTTACTTGCACCCCTATTATTCAATTTATATATAAATGACCTCAGACATTGTATCCTGAAGGAAGCATGACATCTTCCACATTTATCCAAGCATGAAGTTCCAATCCTTCTATACTCTGATCATTCAGTCATAATGTCAAGATCAATAGTGGGCCTCCGCAAGCTGATAAAAATTTCGAGCTTTAATGCTATCATGAGGGCTTGTCCATCAATGTGGCGAAATCCAAAGTCATAGTATTCACCAAAAGGAAAAAGGGAAAAATCTTTAAATGGACATAGCAGGCCAACCTATGGAACAGGTCAATAAATATCTGGGAATCCACTTTGAAGTATCTCTTACATGGAAAACACACTTGGATATAGCAAGGAACACAGCTTTGAGAGTAGGGAAGACAATTGTAAAATACTTCTACTCATCAGGAGGCCAATTTCTCCCCTCAGCCTTAAAGGTATTTAATGCTAAGGTTCTAAATCAATTAATGTATGGTGTGGAAATCTGGATTCAGGCCGCTTCTGAAAAAATGGATTCCATCCAATATGACTTTTTCTGATGCTTATTGGCTACTACTAGATGTGTCTTGGGCACAGCACTGAGAGCGGAACTAGGCGAATTATCGATGGAAGCTAGGGCTTAGATTAAAGCATTTTTCTTTGAAGTAAAGGTTTTGAAATCTTAGGGAGGATCTACCCTACTTGGGCTTATCCAGGCAGATACACATTACAGCCAATGGGATCAACTATTGGAAAAGAAAATGAAATTCCTAGGAATAACAATAAGGCTCTACCCGACGGTGGCCTGAAGGGCCGTGTAAGGAGGAAGGGACTACTTTGCAGTTTTAGCAGGAGGGAGACTGATGGTGGAGTTTCCCACCCATATGAGTATCTGGGATGGGAGGGGCTTACTTAATTTAGCTGTTGCGCCACCTCCCATCTGGGCAGTTCTTTTGGAATCGGACGGCGAGGAGGATCATCTCTCCAGCGCGGCATTTTTTTGGGCCTCGGAGTCATTGGTTGAACGGTTTAGAGGATTGGGGTGGTTGAGCCCAGTTGTTGTCGGTCTCGGTAGCTTACTCAGAGGAATGGTTTGTGGCATCTTTACCACCCTCCCCACCTCACCTGCCTTCTCAGGGGGTTTTGTCCCCTCCTGCCCTCCTCCCTTCACTATTTCTTGCGTGAGGAAGACCTCTTATCACCTTATTTCCTTAGTCCTTACATGCTGCGGGTTCGCAGGTCGCTCGTGGTTGGCAGCTTTGTGAGCAAGCTGGGCGCGGTTGAGCAGTTGGATGTGGGTGCCATTTTGTTGTGTGCTTTCCTCATGTGAGATAGTGTCGGGAAAAGGGAAGGGGGTTGGCAAAGGATTCACAACAAGCAGTGAAAGCTGTGAAGTCAGTTAGTGAGGCTCATTCCTCGTTGGATGATGAGAAATCAGAACAGGAACGGCAGCTCATTTTGGAGCATTTGGAGCCGTTAGAGAATGCTCACGGGGTTACGGTCACGTGGGGGCAGGTGGAAATACCGCGGTCCCATCGGCAGTCCCATTCTTTTCAGTTTAACTAGTCAGTGTTGGCCCATTTTTCAGCTCTAGATGGCTCCTCTTCTACCACTCCCCCTGTGGGGAGCAAGGATGGTGGGCTAGAGCAGGGGGTTGTGGTTGCTGAGGGATCACTAACCCAGGGTGTGACTGGAGAGGTGGTACTGGTTGCCATGGCTGTTGCGGCCATGGAAGGTTCAGGTAAATCAGACTCTTTTGTCGGGGGAACCGCTTGGCCTTGGGGACCTGGGAACTCAGGGAGTCTGCCACGGGTGCATTTTCAGGGGCTCCGGCAGGTACTTTGGCCGGTCCCCCTTGTGGGCCTGGTAATCAATGGTGGTTTTTTCCTCCTGCCATGGCTGGGTATGGCCTTCAGGGATGGGAGGCTGGGGATCCAGACAGCAGCCCTCTTCGGGGGGGATGGGGCTATGGCTCTCTTCCCCTGACCTCTATTAGCTTGGTGCCTTATAAAGGTATGCCACATGGGGATGTGGGAATGCCCTTACGTGACTACCTAACGCTGGCAACCCAGGAAAAGATTTTGAAGGGGGAATTTGTGGATGTGTTTTCCTTGTTGCTCTGAGACATTGAGAAGAAGGACAAGGAGGATTTAGACAAGAGGGATAAGGAGCGGTTGAAGTGAGTTGCTTGGGCTAATTGGCTACCGGACTTTCTGATCTATGCTGGGCTGGTGGTGAGAACTCATCCCATTAGGGCTGCCCCCTTTTTTCAGTACACTGATATCATTTATAGGGCTTATACTGAATTCACTGAGGGGCTTGGCTGTAATATGATGAGGAGTTTCAGATGCGCGTGGCGGTTAACCCGGCAATGCCTTGGGACCAGATTCATTAGCACCTATGGCTACAGCTCATGTGTTTGGCTAAGCCAGTGTCTGGGGATCATTCTGATAGTGGCCACATTGCACAGAGGTCAACTGGGACTTCCATAACTCGCCTCGGGGGGGGGGCAGGATGTTCAGCCTCGGCTGCTCTGCTGGGAGTTTGCCACACAGGGAGTTTGTGGGTGCAAGCCCTGTAAGTTCAGGCACGAGTGTCCCTTGTGCGGGGGATACCATGCTTTTACTGCATGTTCCAGGGTGAAGCAGAGGTCAGGGAACAAAAGGCCTGGAGAGAGTGGTACATATTCCCAAGGGATGGGAAAAGGGTCCTAGCTTCATAAACCTAATTCCTCTTAAGAAGTGGTTAGAGGGGAATCCCAATAATGCAGATAGGTTATATTTGATTGATGGTTTTTCTGCAGGTTTTAGGATTCCTTACATGGGTGTTAGGATGGCTTTCATTGCTAGCAATCTCAAGTCTGTGGTGGGATTGGAGCAGGTAGCCAGGGACAAGATAGGGAAGGAGTGCAGGGAAGGTAGGGTCCTGGACCCCTTTCCTTCCCTGCCTGCTTCCACTTTGAGGGTGTCACCTTTGGGGGTGGTACCTAAGAAGTTGCTGGGCAAATTCTGTCTTATTCATTATTTGTCTTTTCCCAAGGGTGATTCAGTCAATAAAGCTATACCAGACCATCCATGTTCTTTTGATCAAGTCGTCCAAGTGGTGCGTAAGTGTGGCCCTGTGGTGGAAATGGCAAAGTGTGACATTAAGTCGGCATTCTGCCTACTGCCAGTTCATCCTGAGGACTTTGACCTGTTAGGTTTTGCCTTAGAGGGTCAATTTTACGTGGACAGGGCTCTCCCTATGGGTTCTTCAATCTCCTGGTCAGTTTTTGAGCATTTTAGCACCTTCTTAGAGTGGGCTTTGAAGACCAAGTCTGGGCTTAAAGAGGTAGTGCATTATTTGGACGATTTTTTGTTCATTGGGCCAGCAGGATTGGGGTGGTGCCAGCACTTGCTCCAAGCATTTATGGAGTTAGCCAGTGAGCTCAGGGTCCCATTGGCTCATGAAAAGACCAAAGGGCCATCATCCACGTTGACCTTTTTGGGAATAGAACTTGATACTGTCCAGCAGACTTTGCGCCTACCTGAGGCCAAGTTGGGGCAGCTGAGGGAGCAAGTTGCCAGCTTTTTGGCTAAGCAGAAAGCCTCTCTGTTAGAGTTACAGCGGCTAGTGGGCCATTTGAATTTTGCTTCCCGGGTGTTGGCCCCAGGGAGGGCGTTCCTGCACTGGCTTTGTGGGGCCATGTCTGGCTTGGGAAAACCTCACCACAGAGTCAGAATCTCTGGGGGTATGAGGGAGGACTTGTTAGTGTGGTAGAGCTTTTGGGGCCAGTTCAATGGGGTTTCATTTTGGAGGGAGGACCTTCACCTGCGAGGTGCCTTCAAGTGACTTCCAATGAAGCAGGTGCCATCAGTTTTATATTTATTTATTTATTTATCTATCTATCACATTTATACCCCACCCTTCCCACAATGCAGGCTCAGGGCAACTCACAGTCAGTACATAAAAACAGTTAAGACCACATAAAACTATGTAAAACAATTCCATATTAATAATTAATTTGGGGGTCTATTTTCAGAGTCACTGATGTGCTGCTGAGTGGCCACCTGAGTGGGTCCAAGGCAATATTTGCCGGGACCTAAACTTTTTGGAATTCTTCCCAATTTTGGTGACCTTATGGATCTGGGGTCACCAGCCAGCCAATAGCACCATACATTTTTGGTGTGACAACTCAGCGATGGGGTTCAAGTCATCAATTCCTTGACCTCCACTTCTCCATGAGTTATGGGCCTGGTTCGCTGTTTCACATTGCACTGTTTACAGTTGAATGTTCTTTTCCTCACCAAGCTTGTCGCAGGGGTAAATAATGGGGTGGTGGACGCTTTGTCTCACAAACAGATGGAGAGGTTTCACCAACTGGCCCTGAAGGCAGATCTACATACAACCAGGATGCCTGGTTGGCAGGTCGAAGCTAACAGGGCCATCAGGCTTGCTCTAGCACCGAGTACACAAAGAGCTTATGGCCATGTGGTCTGGCAGTTTGGGGCATTTAGGGGGCAGGAAGGGCTATAGGATGTCTTGCCAGTACCTGTGGAACATCTGCTTCAATTTTCTGTTATGTTAAAAGGTGGGTCTAGCTGTCAAGTCTATTAGGTCCCAGTTTGCAGGGGTTGCCTTCCATAGTAAGGCGCAGGGATTCCTGGATTTTACTTCTGATTTTTGATTAAGGAAAATGCTCGAGGGATGGTTCTGGGAGGCCAGTGTGCACTGTGATCAGTGGCAACTCATTTCGACAGGTGTGCTGAAGGGGCTGTTGGGCATATGGTCTCAAGTTTGTAGTTCAGAGTTTGAGGGCCTCTTATTTCATGTGGCTGCCTTGACTGCATTTTTTGGAGCCCTCCAGGTTAGCGAGCTAGTTCAGCAATCCAAGATTGACTCTTTAAAAAAGGCTCTCCAAATTGGGGATATTTCGTTTGAAGAGGGCAAGGTTGTAATCCAGATCAGGTGATCTAAGACTGATCAAAAAGGGAAAGGGAGCAAGATTGCCTTGGGAATTTGTGCAGATGGGGACCTCTGTCCTGTGCGGGCTCTGTGTCTATATGCCGATCGGCGGGATGGACATGAGGGGCCCTTGTTTCAGCATGGGGACAGATTGCCTCTGACAAAATACCAGTTTGGGGCAGTCACTTTCAGGACCTTGAGCAAGCTGGGTTTGTCTGAAGTTCACTTCGGCACTCATTCTTTTCGGATAGGTATCTACTGCTGCTGCCATGGGTTACTCTGGTAAGGCTATCCAAAAGGTTGGGCGGTGGCACTTGGCTGCTTGTAAAACTTATGTACAGCTTCTATTGGCTTCCTGAAGCTGGTTTACTGTTTAATGTTATTTGTTGTTGTTCTTTATAGGTTCTTTAGATCCAGCACAGAGGCTCCAAGTGCTTATTGTGGGGTACAGCATGGTTTTCTGGGCAGCCCATTATGCAGTGAGATCTGGAATTGGGGCTCAGCTGGGCCTGAGTGACTGCACCATCGTTGAGTGGCAGGGACGGCAGGGCTTGCATTGGACTGTGCTTATGCTGCTGCTGTTCTGTGAGCAGGATGGTCCTCCTCCTGATATCTTGGTCATTCACCTGGGGGGTAATGACCTCGGAATGGTCAAGGGGAAGGTGTTGATCCTGCAGGTGCAGGATGACATAAATGACATTGTGGCATGGTGGCCCAATGTCCGGCTGGTGTGGTCAGCCATTTTGCCCCACTGGGTGTGGAAGTGGGCATGTGACCCGCACACTATTGAGCAGGCACACAAAAAAGCAAACTGTGAATTGGCAAATGCCATGATGCGGGGGAAGGGCTTTGTGATTCCACACCCGAGCATTGTGAGGGAGAGCCCCCATCTCTATTGCGAGGCTGGGGTACATCTTTCTGAACTGGGGAACTGTTGGAAAATTTTCGGCAGGGACTGAGGCAGATTGTCGGCCGATGTGTGGGGTCAAAGGCCAAAGCACAGGCTTGACCCTTTTCGGTGGTGGAAATCTGGCCTGTTTTTTCTATTATGGGGAACACCAAGTGACAAAAAAACTCCTTTGTGGGGGGTTGGCACACCACACACAAACCATTCCTTGGTTTGGACCTCGGATGGGGACTGTGGGTGGCCTTGTTAGTCACCTCGGGCTTGGATCTCCCTTCATGCTTTGTGGCTGAAAGTGGGCTCAAGACGGGGTGCTGACATGGCAAAGGCCATGTTATGGTTGGCTTGCGCCAGGGGCTACGGTGGTTTACCCTTGTTTGTCCAGAGAGGGATCATGGGATCCTCTGCTGGTCTATGTTGCAGCCCTTGCCAGTTACAGTTCTTTCCAATTACAGCTAAATAAAGCTGCCCTTAGTTTATACCATATACCTGTGTCAGTCTCTTTCTTCTAAGTCTGCAAGAAGGCGCTACCCAACAGCGGCCTGAAGAGCTGTGTAAAGAGGGAGGGACTACTTTAGACTTGGAAGGAGGGAGACTGTTGGCGGAGTTTCCCTCCCATATGGGTATCTGGGATGGGAGGGGTTTACTTAATTTAGCTGTTGCGTCACCTCCCATCTGGGCAGTTTTTTTTTAATCTGCCCACCCGCCCTCCCTAGACAATGTGGGCTTTGGCTGGTTGCCTTTAACGGGCCGGGTAGGAATTTTTCGCCTTGCTTTCTGATTGGCTGTGAAAGGAGGGTGTTTTTGCTTACCTCACACTGTCTTTGTGGTTGGGGAATTGGCTCTGGGTGTTGTTGTTAAATAGGTTGGCAAAAATCTGGCCTGTTTTTTCTATTATGGGGAACACCAAGTGACAAAAAACCCCTTTGCGGGGGGTTGGCACACCACGCACAAACCATTCCTTGGGTTGGACCTTGGATGGGGACTGTGGTTGGCTTGCTAGTCGCCTCAGGCTTGGGTCTCCCTTCTTGCTCTGCAGCTGAAGGTGGGCTCAAGGCAGGGTCCTGGCATGTCTGCTGCCTGCAAAGGCTGTGTTATGGTTGGCCTGCACCAGGGGTTATGGTGGTTTACCCTTGTTTGTCCAGAGAGGGATCATGGGATCCTCTGCTGGTCTATGTTGCAGCCCTTGCTGGTTACATTTCTTTCCATTTACAGTTAAATAAAGCTGCCCTTAGTTTATACCATATAGTTGTGTCAGTCTCTTTCTTCCAACTAAGTCTGCAAATTATATGATTAAAAATACAGAAACTAAAGACATTAGAAGACAAATTAAAAAATCTGTAAGAAAATTGGATGTTACAAGTACGTCTATTCGGGCACACAGAGTATGTTCGACACATCATTTGGGAACTGCCCTCCTGATGCAACTGCTGAAATATTTTTATCAATTGACAGTCGCAAAACTAAGAAGAGCTTTTACTTTGGCAAGACTGAATGTTCATCCCTCAGCAGATATAATAAAATATCATACTAATAGAACATGCAGATGTTCATATCATACAATCGAAACCATTGAACGTATAATTATGGAGTGCCCTATAGTCGATGAGTTGAGGGCTAATTTAGTCACCCCTTTATTTAAAGATGTGGAATTACTAAATGTGCGGGCCCAGGTGTCATGGATACTATCGGATACCAATGATTGTGTCACCTTCTCAGTGGCAAAATTCATAGGCGCAATAATCAAATATAAGAGAAATAATACTGAGTAAGATCTTTTAAACGATTTTCTTTGGTTCTAATCTCAAGCCGTATGAGCAGTACTAGATAGGTAAAAGTCATCGTTTCTCCTTGAGTGACTGCTGTAATAAGCATCTACTGGTGACATTATTGGTGGAATTGTAGGGCTGATTCTTTCATAGCATTTCTCAAATTCTATCTCTGATTATATGACTTTTATCTTGGGTTTTGTTTTTTGATATAGATTTTTTAATCCACAGATAGCTATGCAGTCCATCATCGAGATTTAAAGATTCTAATTTTATCATTCTTTCATATGGACTTATGTGATATACAAACTAGCCCAGCAGCTTGATAATCTAATTTGATATTAAATATTGTGAAACCACCTCGTTTCTTCTCATCTTGCAATGCTTTCAATCTTATTTTTGACTTCTTATTTTTTTTTTGCCAGTCACTCAAAGTTTTTTCAGAAACTGAAATGGGAATAATCTGTGGCAAAAAGTTTAATTTTGGTAATACATGCATTTTTATAACAGAAATTCTTCCTAGCCAGGATAGTTGTAATTTGGACCATCTTGCAAGATCTTTTCGTAGTTTGGATCAGTTTGTCATGTAATTGTCCTTAAATTGTATATCATTCTGTACTGTGAGATATATTCCTAAATATTTGACTGGGTTATTTGTTATGTCACATCCTGAATTTTTTTTTCAACTCAGGAGACAAAAAAGAGCTGAAATTTATTTATTTATTTAGCATATATCTATTTATTTAGAACATATCTATACAACCCAAGGTCTCTTTCACATACACTACCAAAGAGTGATTAACACATGGAATTCACAGGAGGTGGCGGCTACAAGCATGGACAGCTTTTTTTTTTAATCTACTTGCCTGAATGGGCAAGGTTTATTAGTTTTTTATAGAAATTATAGAAAACAAAAAAGAGAAGAGCAATACATTTCAAAATATCTAACCAAAGTCTCGTTCATAACCTCGTTAGGTACATAATTCCCTTTTCCCTTTGTTAATCTGTATTCCACAACTAATATCATTATACACAAGTCTGCTCCCAATAAACACTTCATTTTCTTCTATATCCTATCTGCTATAACTATTGTTGATCAGTTATATAACTATAAAAATACAAGAGGGAAATGAAAAAAGAACACAGGTATTACAGAGCAATTTAACAATTCAGATTAAGTCACAAATTTCTTATATAATATCAATCTAGTCAAGAGATTCTTTCATCTTTTTCGCATTCTTAGCTTTCAAAAATCCCATTTGCTTGCAAAGACATAGTAATTTATATTTTCTCCTTAACATCAACTCCCAACTTTACAATGCCAAAATACTTTCACCTCACCCTATATATAAATCCATCTTTTCTCTCACAGCATTTAAGTCATTGCATCTCTGCTAAATAATCAGCCCATTGCATTTATTTTTTCCCTGCAGTGTCTACTTTACAGATCAAACTTGCCCTATAATTTTTTTATCTACCATCAATTAAATCATTACAGATATCTAGCACTTATTATTTCAAATAAACCCACCATTACTTATAACTTTCACTGATCAGTTAAGACAATGAAGGTAAGCAATATTTGTACCTACTGAATATATTCTTAGTCAATCATATAGGGAAAAATATAAGCATCAATATTACTACAGTTTAAGAGCAGGGAGAAAATAGTACTATGTAAACAAATACAGAATTTCATTTTAGATAAATCTTTTCATTGATCAGTTTAACCTTGCAGACCATCAAGATATATTGCTATAAATTAATCATACAATTTATTTTTCTTCTGTTTTCCCTGCACATGCCTCCCTAGAATTATTTGTCTCCTGTGCCTTTGATCTTTGTACTGCCCATCATTTTCGAGCTTGTTTGTGTAATAGCACTTTAAACCCTGCTCAGTCTCTACAAGCGCTTTGAAGCTTCTGAAATTTTCTTAATCTCTTCCTCTTCTTGAGTAGTTGAACATTTTAAAATAATTTTAGTTTTCTTCCTGTTAATTTTATAACCTGAAAAGAGTCCAGACTTGTCAATTTGCTCCATTACATGTTGGAGAGATAGTTGGGGATTCAAAATTCTAAGGACCATGCCATCTGCATAACTCTTTGGTTTAAACTATTCTCCTACTTTTAATCCTTCAATTTTGGAGTCTTGTCTTATCTTGGAAGCAAAGAGTGCCATCACTAGAATGAAGAGAAGTGGAGAGAGTGGACATCCTTGGATGGGTTCCTTTTTCTATTTTGAATCCATTTGTCAAGACCCCATTGAACAGAAAGGCTGCTTTTTTGCCCTTGTGTTTAACAAGTTTTATTGTATCAACAACAAAACAAACATTGTCTTTCATATGTCATTTTGGTACAAAACCAGTCTGGTCAGAATGAATTATTTTTGAGATACATTTATTTAGCCTATCAGCCATAATGTCAGCTAGGCCTTTCTGCTGCCATGGGAGTGGGGTGACTCTGGAATATTAGGTTTCATTTCTGCTGTGTCTTCTGTGTTTCTATTATCTCTGTATGACCTTCAGTACCTGGTGCAGTCTTTCTCCTGGAAAAAGTAGCCCGTTACTATCATGGGCTTCTACCTGATCCCTGATTGGCCCTGGGCCATCAGGGACCTCCTTGAATAATGTATATCTGCTTGATGCGTGTACTTTTCTTCAGTTCTAACACGAAATGGTTAAGATATCTGCATACTCTCTAAATGAAACTTTATTTCTTTGCATGAAAGCTGTTGATTGCTGCAGGAGTCTGACACATAATTGAGGTAAAATTTTTATTGTCCACATTCAACAATTAAACATGTCTATAATGATTGTGGAAACATTGGGTCCTTATTCTCTTTATAGATTAATGTTATATTGGCTTCTTGCCAGGATGGTGGCAATATATTATTTTCTCTTATGTCATTCATAACTTTTTGCAAGGGCAAAATTATCTTCTCTTCAAAAGTTTTTTTAGTAAATTGCAGTTAGTCCATCTGGTCCTGGTGCCTTATCCTTCTTTAGTTTCTTTCTTTCTTTCTTTTTAACTGTCCCTAAGGACAGAATTTTATTAATTTTTTAACACAATACAAAACATGACATCACAAACCAACATTTATAACACATATGGGAGTAGTAGATTCTCATTATACATACCTTAACTATGCCTAAATAATAATCAACATTTGCTGATTTTCTAGAAAGTGAGTATAGTTCGTTTTGTTTCTCTCTTATTGAGTTATATAAAAGTACTTTATCTTATAAGTCATTTTTCTGTTATAACAGCCTATACGTAAGTATTATACCACTTGTAAAACCGTGCCCATGTGTTCTGAAAAACGGAGTCCAAGAGACCTTTCATCAATAGAGTCAGTTTATCCATTTCAGCTGCTTCTAAAACTTTATTTAAGTATTCTTGTTTCGTGGGTGTCTCCAGCATCTTCCAATATTTGGCATAAAGGATTCTTGCAGTGGTAGTTAAATATACAATAAGGTAGTGATCATCTTTATTAAAATCTTTCAGTAAAATATTCTATAATAATACCTCCGGTGTAAAAGATATAGCCGTACCTAATGCCTTTTGAATCATTTCATGGACCCATGCCCAGTATTTTTTACTTATTTCACAATGCCACCACATATGATAAAACGAACCCACCATATTTTCACATTTCCAACACTTATTTGAACATTCGCTATTATATTTATAAAAATTTTCTACTATAATTCTCATCTCTTGAAGTTTGTTTCTGTCCCATCTTGCTTTTTTAAAACTTTTATATAAGATTTCTCCTTTTGATGTCGAATTTTATAAGCCAGCCATCCTGTTGGTTTGTTAGCATTCTCAAAGAAGTTTTGCTTGGCAAATGCTAGTTTCTTGGCTAATCCATAGGTAAGCATACACTTCATCTTGTGTTGCAAAAGCTTAAGTTTGGGTTTCGTATATGGAGATGTTGAGTTAGCCATCATTTTCCCTTCCTGAGTCTGAATTTCTTTTTGAAGGTTAATATATTCTTGTTTCCTTTGTTTATTTATTCTAGCAGATTCTTTTATCAGTTGACCTCTGGCAAATGCCTTAAATGCATCCCATACCACTTTTATGGGCATATTACGTTAAATATTTTCTTTAAAAAAGAACTTTAGCTCTTCTTTCATATTTTTAACAAATTTATCATTTTTCAAAAGGGAAGTATTCAATGTCCATCTACTTCTCTGCCTCATTTCTTGTAATTCTAAGGTAATGGGTTTATGATCTGCATAAGTTCTGGTTCCAATCTCTGCTTCCAATAAATCTTTAATAACCATACTTGAAATCCAACACATACCCAATCTAGACCACGAATCATGTCTAGCTGAAAAGTAAGTGTATTGTTGTTTATTGCGGTTTCTTAACCTCCAGGCATCCACTAATTTCAATTCTTCCATAAGTTGACTCAAAATAGGTAGAAATTCATTACCTCTTCTTTTCTTTCCCTGAATATTTGTTTTCCTGTTGTCCTTCTTGTCAAAAACTGTATTGTTATCCCCTATGATACAAATCTCTTGAAATTTCTGTTGAATAATCAATCCTTGCAATCTTCCATAAAATTTCTCTTGGTGTTCATTTGGGGCAGAAATGTTTGTATTTGTATCATTTGTCTTTGTATTGCCACCATTAAGATTCTTCCATCTTGTGATGCATATATTTGTTCAGGCTGTAAGTGATCTCTTACAAATGTGGCTACTCTTCTTTTTCTCCTTGTCTGATGCTATAAATTTTTTTCCAAATCCTTTTGCTTGTAAGTGCTTTTCATCTCCTTTTTCGATATGTGTCTCCTGAAGACATAAAATCATAGAATCATAGCATGTTAGAGTTGGAAGGGACCTTGCAGGTCATCTAGTCCAACCCTCTGCACTCTGCAGGAGCATAGCTGAAAGATAGCCCTACATACCTACAACATACCCGAAAGATGGTCATCCAGTCTCCGCTTGAAAACGTCCAGGGAAGGAGCATCCACCCCCCCCCGAGGCAGATTGTTCCACTGCTCAAACACTCTTACAGTTATTAGCATTATTTCAGTATGCTTTGGTGGGGATGATGATGAGGGGATCTTTTCTTTGAATCATGAGAGAAAAAACTTAAATGGCATCTTGTAAAAATCCTAGAACAGTTTGTAAAAACTGCCTAACTAAAAAAGACTACTGTCTCATAATATAAAAGGATGCTCAGTGGAACTGAATAGAAAAACTGTGAACTGCAAACAGAAAAACAAATAATTCCAATTGATCCTTTAAATGAAAAGAGATCTGTACTTTTCTTCACCAGACTGTAGAACTCCAGACTACAAGATTATCACAGAATGCTTAAAAGATTATTAGAATTAATAAGAACTTCCCAGATATAAAAAAAAAAAATAAAGAGACAAGAAGAGAGAAAGAGACTGCTCGGGAATACATGGATCTTAAACTCCAGAGCACAAACTTGGAATCAGATATAAAATAATTTTATTATTTATTGATTGATTAAGTAGCCATCACAACCTGGCCCCCAAACCATCAATATCTTAATAGCATCAATAATATAATTAACATCACTGAATAGCCTTTGCCTTGCTGACATGACCCAGACCATGTGCTAATTGATTGTGGACTCCCGTCATGTTGTATGTCATTGCTAGCACTTTATGTATTGTTTTTAGATTTAATTTATTGTAATTTTAACTGAGAAAGTGTTTTATCAGTAATAATGTTGTGAGCCGCCCTGAGCCTGCTGTGGCGGGGAGGACAGGATAGAAGCCTAAATAAATAAATAAATAAATGAATGAATGAATTTTTACCCCGCCCTCCCAGCCAGGGTCGGCTCAGGGTGGCTTACACAAAATCAACACATAATTACAATAAAACATAATATATACATTAGATTAAAACAATTATCATTAAATTAAACCTGAACTTGGAAAAAGACTGTTTCCAATCCTTCCGCCAATTGGAAGTATCTACCAGTGATATTTCTAAATAGATTTACAGAATAATTGCATCCAAAAATATCCTCTGTGCTCACCTGAGAGTCACTGTTGACTTTCTGAAGACTCATGTGGCTTGGTTCTACTTGAGATACCAAGGGTCCTGGTATATGATATCCGTTCACTGTAAAGAAGAGATATATGGCTTAGGGTGAAGAGGTGGTATAGCTCAATAGAGAAAGACATTGGATTTACAGAAGATTAACCTGGCATGACTCAACAGGTGTTACATTCCAGACTACTGTACCATAGATTCAGGAAGTCTGAACAAAACACACTTTGCAGATACTCACATTACCAAGTTCATAAACAATCAAAGAAAGAAATGCTCTTAACTTAAGTATACCAGTTAAAAGTGACTATTGGGATAGGCCTTGGTGAAACCTGGATCACAGGAACCATATCACTCTAGTCTTGTTCCCCCTACACTTGCTTACAATTTGCTTACAGGCCCAATTCAAGGTGCTAGCATTAATCTATAAAGCCTTATACAACTTGGGGCCAGCATACCTTAAGGACCATCTTCTCCCACATGAAGCCTACCCATCTACTCCAGTCATCTTCAGAGGCCTTCCTTCAGGTGCACTCACCATGCTAATACCTCACTGGTTCAAGTCTGATTTTGTACCTCTGCTCTTTGGTTTGTCCCCTCAGATTACTATTTTAATCTCTGATGAAGGGGAGAGTTTGAATTTGAGCTGGAACTCCTGGGGAGAATTTTTTTTTTTGCAGTGAATCAAGTTTGTGAGATATAGAATTTAATTTCTGAAAAATAGCTAAAACTGTCCTGTGTGAAGACAGTGGTCTTCAAAGAGGTCTAATAAATAGCTTTTTGTAAAACTCTGTAGATCCTCAATACCCTTTCTTTGTGTTGCGGGTGTGTGTGTGTGTGTGACTTTCTATGTATTGGGGGAGTTGTGAATGTATGGCATTTTCCTTTTGCGGGTAGTTCTGTAACTGGAGAAGAAGCAGGGGTCTTTTGAGGTTGAAGTGCACCGGAGCATTGCTCCGGCAGCTCAGGAGCCACCACAAATGGCAAGCCCCGCCCCCAACTGATGTCCTCGGTGCCCGCCAAAGCACTGCAGCCCAGGGGGCACCCGAAGACCCCCCCCCGCGTCCCCGGGCCCATGCAGAAGCACTGTGGCCCGGGGGATGCTGGAAGAGGCCACCCGCCAGCGTCCCTGGACCACACAGAAGAACGGCAGCCCAAGGGATGCCCCAAGAGGCCCCCCCGCTGGCATCCCCAGGCCACACAGAAGCACTGCGGCCAGGGGGATGCCCAAAGAGCTCCCCCCCGCTGGCATCCCCGGGCCCATGCAGAAGTGCTGCGGCCTGGGGGATGCCCGAAGAGGTCCCCTGCTGGTGTCCCCGGGCCGTGCAGAAACGCTGCAGCCTGGGGAACGCCTGAAGAGCCCCTCGGGCCTGCACAGGAGCGCTGTGGCTCAGGGGACGCCAGGAGAGCTCCGCCGTTGGCTTCCCCGCCCCTGCCAAAGCATTAAGGGATCCGCAGGGTGGAGGTGGTGGGGGCTTGATGGGGGGTGGTGGGAGAGCCTCCCTTCCTCCATCTCTTTGCCATCTTTCTCTCCTTTCCTTTTCTTTCTCTTTCCCTTCTCTTCCTTCCTTTCTCTCTTTTCTTCCTTTCTTTCTGTCTTTCCCTTCTCTTCCTTCCTCTCTTTTCCTCCTTTCCTTCTCTCTTTCTTTCATTCCCTCCCTCTTCCCTTCTCTCTTTCTTTCTTTCCTGCCTTCTTCTCTTCTCTTTTTTCCTCCTTTCCATGTTTTCCTCCTTCTTCCCTTCTCTCTTTCTTTCCCTCCTTCTTTCCTTCTCTTTCTTTCCCTTTTTCCTTCCTCCTTTCCTTCTCTCTACTCTCTCTCTTTCCTTCCCTCTTTCCTCCTTCTGTGGCTCAACTCTTGCTCCCCCCCAGACCAGCTGGGGAAGGGGAGGCTTTTGAAGATGCCCCCCCTTTGCTTCCCCTTCTGACATCACTTCGGGCATGGCATATGCTAACAGCCTAATAGCTCATTAGCATACCATATGCTAATGAGCTCCTGCAGGTCTTTTTCTATGAAAAGACCCCTGAATAGAAGGATTTTCCTGAGATATCTGAGTATTATACTCTTTCACTAAAACCGTATTTATTTGAAGAAGTAAAATTTGAAAGGTCATTTATTGCCTCTGTCTATGAAATAAGGTCATCCAAAAGGAGATGCTTAGCTGACTTAGTCTGAAAGAAGTGGTCTGAAAGGACTCTTTGATGTTTCTTTTTCCCCATGGGAGTTTATCTGCTTTATTTGTCTGTTAGGCCAAAGAATAACCTTAAGGACCTTAAGAATATATATAAGAATAACCTTCCAAAACTTGAAGGCTAAATTGGTTATAAACTACTTTGGAAGCTGCCCCTTGCCTTTGGAATGCTCTTCCACCTTCCCAGCAGCTGTCTCCTCAGTCGCAACGATAAACAAAGCCAGTTCATTGAACAGCAGCTTGCAATGACTCAAACTGTCCTCTAACTCTTCATAGGATTTTTCACAGAAGCACCTCAGTGCATATTAGAAGTTTTCATCCTGGTTGGGGAAGGGGAAGGAACCAGTCTGGCACCCTCACCATATGAGGCTAGGCAGATAGCAAACAAGAAAGAGCATTCTCAGTCAAGGCACCAGAAATTTGTAACTCCCTCCCCCAGGGAGATTCTTCTGTTACTGACTCCTGTCAACAGGTGAATTGGCATACCCCCAGTAACTCTTACTGGCCCTCCTTCCTAGTTGTGTGTGTGTGTGTTTGTTTGTATGGCTGTATGTTTTTATTACTTACTACCTCATACTGCTTCTTAACTTATTAGTTTTAAGCAGAGTACTAAAATTCAGAAAAAGCTAGACACCATTTGAATGGCTGCAGAACTCTATCACAGATGCATAACATTTTGCAGCTAAAAGAGGGGTAGGTCTGCTATTGTCTTCTAATTCAAGAAGTAATGTCTCCGTATGATTGATATTTTGGAGCAGAGGAAGAATTAAAAGATTTGGAGGCTCAGAAAAATGATTGCATTCAAAGGTCATGTGATATAGGGTGTCTACACTACCTGCACCACAGTTGCATACTCTATCAGAATATACTACCTTAATACCTCCCTAGCAATACTCTAGAAGGTAGGGCATTAAGGCATGCCAACATAAAGCATGCTATAGTGAGGAACAGTCATGTTAAATACTGGGTTCTGGATGCATTGCAGTAAAACAGCTCTACTTTATTAAGTGATTTCAGGAACAGTACAAGACAAACACCAGGGCAGCTGCCCTGTTTTTAAGCATGCAATCACCACACCCCAAACACACCCCACTCCCAATGATAAGCTATTTACATAACACTGTTTCTCTATTGGTCTATTCCAGGATCCTAGTAAGCTATTGTTCAGAGGAAACAAGCTCAACCAGATCCACCTACTAGTTCAGGGATGACTCTGGCTCAATACACAACACCTCTCCCCCCTAAGTTCCAAAGCACTTTAGTACACAAAATCTCTTAGGTATGCTGGTTTGTGTCATTCTCTGGTTGAACATCATGGCTCTATCTGAAGGGTCAAGGTCTCTGGACCTAGGCTTTGGTCTGCCATTGCTGGCACGGTGCTAGTGGAAAGCTGCGAGGCTGGCGTGGCCTCTTGATCACGTATTTCATCTCTTTAGTGGTCTGGCTGTGCGCTGTTGAACAGGAACTCCTTTGTGGTCTCTGGTTCCTGTGGCCGAGGCAGTCCTGCATCACTGTCTTCTGTGACTGCTGGCGGTGACTCTGGTTCTGCTGGGAGGAGACTGTGGCAGAGCTGGTCTATGTGGCTCTGAAGGACCTGACTGTCTTCAGTCGATACCTCATATGACAAGGGGCCAGTAACTCAGATGACGTTGGCAGGAATCCAGGCAGGACCGCTGGGAAAGTTCCTTGCATAGACAGAGTTGCCAGGGAAAAATACTCTGGGCACTTCCTGGCTCTCTGGCGATGGGCAATTTTCCAGGCCTTGATCTGAGTGCATCCTGTCAAGATAGGTGGTTAGACCCCTGGCCATGAGAAGTTCAGCCAGGCTGTGTCCTGTGTTAGTGCTCGGGGCCACCCGGTGGCTGAAAAGGAAGGCCACGAGTCTATGGTCCCAGTCTCTGTGGATGATCTGCCAGAGGGACTCCTTTGTGCTCTGCACCATCCTCTCTGCTTGTCCATTGGTGGCTGGATGAAAGGGAGCGGATGTGCCAGATGAGGTAGCAGCCCATAAATTCCTGGAACTCCCCCGAGGTGAAGGCTGTCCTGTTGTCCATCACTACTGTGTCGGGCAAACCGTGTGTGCTGACGATCTGAGGGCCTGGATAACTGCTGGATAACTGCTTTGGAGGAGGTGGAGGTGACAGGCACAACCTCCAGCTACTTGGTGTGAGTCCACCAAGATGAAGAATACTTGTCCTTGGAAGGGGCCAGCAAAGTCCAAATGTACCTGGGACCAGGGTTTTCAGGTGGACTCCCTCTGCACCCAGGGTGTTTCTGGTTGGGTTTCTTGACCAAGGCCTCTATCTCCATGTCCATGCTGGGCCACCAGACGTAACTCTGGGAGAATGCCTTCATCTGCACAATTCCTGGGTGAGTCTCATGCAGGGCTGACAGCAATTGCTGACTTCCCCACAGTAGGCACCCCTTGTGGCCTGATAACTCATTCCAGTGGGATGAGAATGCTGCAAATTCCAGGCCCACCCCGCTGGTGGGCCAGCCCCTCCCCACCCAGTCCAAAATGTGGGAGAGGACCTGGTCCTTCGTGGTATGGCAGGAAACATCTGCAGCCTGCAGAGGGTGGTTGGGGAGCTCCTCCATGAGCAGGATCTGGTGCACGAGAGCCAGGTCAGTATCACAGGAGTGGAGCGGCAGGCAGATGAGGATGTCAGCATGCCCCATCACCTTCCCTGTACAGTGGAAGAGGGAGTATTGGTATCCCATCAGGAAGATGGACCAACACAGAACCCGTGGTGAGAGCATCTGGGGTATCTGGAGATCTGGAGCCAGCAGACCCAGTAGGGGCTTGTGGTCTGTCACAATGGTGAATGGTCACCTGTAACGGAATTTCTTCACCCCTGCAATGATAGCACCTCTTTGTCGATTTGCGCATAATTGCACTCAGCAGCTGACAGGGTGCGGGAGTAATAAGACACAGGGACCTCCCTGCTATCCAGCAGCTGGTGTCCAAGGATGGGACCAACACCAAAGGGGGAAGCATCGCAAGCGAGGATGACAGGCAGTGTCTCGTCAAAGTGGGCCAGGATGGCATTAAAAGTGAGCAGCTCCTTGACTGCCCTGAATGCAGTGGCTTGTTTTGGGCCCCAGATCCACGAGGCTTTCTTGTCGAGGAGGCCATGAAGTGGTTCTGCGAGCACAGCTTTATGGGGCAGGAAGGAATGATAAAAGTTCAGGAGCCCCAAGAAGGCCTGGAGTTCCAGCTTGGAGGTTGGTGCAGGAGCATCAACAGAGAACCCCAGGAACTCGACCCGTGGAACCCCCAGGAGACACTTTTCCCGCTTCACCTTGAGACCAGCAAATTGGAATTGCTGCAGGACAGTCTACTGGCAAACTCCTCCTCCGTGGGGGCGGTGATTAGAATGTTAATGAAGGGTTGGACTCTGGGAATTCCTTTGAGGAGAGAGTCCAAGAGTTTCTGGAAGAGTCCCGGGGCTACACTGACCCCAAACTGCAGCCGCCACACACAGAACACGTCCGTGTGTATGGTCTGGGCCTCTGTGGTTACATCATCTACAGGCAGCTGCTGGTAGGCCTGGGCCAAATCCAACTTTCCGAATACCTTGGCACCTTGCCAGAGAGGCCAAGATGTGACTGACTACTGTGACTAGGTAGGAGTGTTTCTGCAGTGCTTTGTTGATGGTGCATTTGTAGTCCACGCAGATGCGGACATCCCCATTGGGTTTAACAGGTGTCAAAATTGGGGTTTCCCAGAGTGCATGCAGAACCAGCTTCAAACCCCCTTGGCCCACTAACTGATCTAGCTTTTCATCTATTTTTGGCTTCAGCATGAATGGGACACACCTGGCCTTCAGCTATATGGGCTGCACCTCTGGGCTGAGCTGGAGTGAAACAGGGGGTCCAGTATAGCAACTGAACATCCCTGGGAACTCGTCACACACTTGCTGGAAGTCTTTCGTGGCCACATAGTACACCCCAGTTACTTTGAACCCCAGGAACACGAACCAGTCTAGTCCTAAGAGACTCGTGTGACTGCATCCCATCACCAGCAAGTCCATCAAAATTCCAGTCCATCTGCACTCAGAACTTGCCCACCCCTCTCACAGCCACCTCATTCTGTTGGAAGTCCCATAGGGTGAAACCAACTGGCCTAAGGTCAGCCCCCTGTTGGGCAGAGCCTCCTAAAGGTGTCCGAGATTATGGAGATAGAGAACCCTATGTCTAGCTCCATCTTGCAGGGATTTCCCTCGATCAAGATAGTCACCATAATATTATCGGGGGTGTCCTGGGGCAAGTTGCTGCTGGACGGTAGTGGTGTGTAGTTCCTCTGTGTGTGTAGATGATGGTCACCTCCAATTTCCCTTGGAATGGCAGGCTCAGGCAATTTGGCCAACCTTTCCACAGTTCCGACATGTGGTCCAGAAAAAACAGGTTGCTTACCTGTAACTGATGATCTTCGAGTGGTCATCTGTGCATTCACACTTCTGGGATATAGTGCGCCTGCACCAACTTCAATCGATTCCTCTTGAAAGCGAAAGGGATTTTCGTGCTCGCTGCCCATTACGTGCTGGTCCCACTGTGTATGATCAAGGGAGGGGCATGACAATCCCGCCAGTTCCTTCTGACCGCTGCAATCAGTTTCAGAGTAATAAAAGAGGAAAGGATCGAAAGCAGAGGGAAAGGAGGGCGGATGGTGTGAATGCATAGATGACCACTCGAAGATCATCAGTTACGGTAAGCAACCTGTTTATCTTCTTTGTGGTCTCTGTGCATCACACCTCTGGGAGACTAGCAAGCATAAAACAGACCCACCTGGAGGAAGGAGCTGAAGGCTTTACACTTGCACAGCCTGCACCCCAATCTGTCCCCCCATGGAATGATGATGAAGACACACATCAGGTCGTAAAGCCTCACAAACAGGGGGGGGGGGCAGCCCAGGCTGCTGCTTGACAGATGCCAGTGAGTGGCGGACCTCACAGGGAGGCTGTGAACATAACTACTGCTTGGGTGGCAAGCGCTCAGAGTGGGCCCGTGAGTGGCCGTTTGGCCAGGAAGTACCACAGTTGGATGATTTCCACAATCCACTTAGAGGGATGTTGCGAAGAAAAAACTCTTCCCCTGCACGGGTGAGTTATAGGAGATGAACAAGGCCAGTGATCGACGGAATGACATTGTCCTAGCAAGGTAGAAGAGTATGGCTCTCTAGACTTCTAGAGTATGAAGTCGGCATTTCTCGTCACTTGTAGGGGATGGGAAAAACATCAGAAGACCAACGCCAGCTTGTAAATGGAACACAGAAATAACCTCGGGCAGGAAAAGAGACATCCGAGGTCAAGGTGACACCATCCTGGAGAAAAACCAAGAACGGAAAGTCGCAGTGGAGTGCAGACAACTTGCTCACCTGTCTCGCTGAAAGAATGGCTACAAGGAAGGCAGTCTTCCATGAGAGAAGCTACAGACTAGACATGGCCATGGGCTCAAGCGGTTTGCCCAGTAGTCTGGACAGCACCAGGGGTAAGTTCCAGGAGGGAGTTGGCCTATGAGTCAGAGGAAAGAGGTGAGGAAAACCCCTTCAAAACTGCTTCATTTGCGTGGCGAGAAAAAACAGAATAGCCGTCCATCGCAGGATGATTGGCAGAGATGGCGGCCAAAAGATTCTTTAAAAAGAGCAACTAAGACCTGAATCCATGAGGGTCCAAAGAATCCGAAGATTACCCTCAAGCCCGAAGGGGGCGGAGATAAACCCAACAACTCAAGGGAAACGAGAACCTCTTCCACTTCCCTTCAAAGGCAGCATGTGTAGCCGGCTGCCCACAGTTCATCTGGACTAGGTCAATCTTGCTTAAAACTGGGCTAGGGAAACTTCCATGTTGTGAGCTCGAGTCACGATACACCATGAAGCACCCAGCCCTACAGAGCCAGGAGGAGATCCAGTGCCCGGGGAAAAAGGTATGTATGTGCCCCGGGATATGTAGAGTCGAGTCGAGAACTAGTGCTGTTGGTCACCAGGGTGCCACGAGGTTATCCCATCATGATCTTGCTGAGCACTTAGGCAAGTAGAGGGATCGGTGGGAACTGGCACACGAGCCTGCGAGACCATGGGAACAGAAAGCTGTCCCTCAGAGACATTGGGTCCCATTTTGCCCTGGAACAGAACAGACGACACTCGGCGTTCCTACGCATTTGCAAACACACCAACTTCTGGGTGACCCAACCAGTAGAAAATTGGTCACAGGTAAGCCCAGTTGAGCTCCCACTTGTGGAGGAATGTGCCTCCCCTGCCCAGAAAGTCCACCTGCACATTGAGCAATCCTGGCAGGTGAGCAGTTCAAGAAAGTTGAGGTGTTCGTAGGCCATGTGAGGTTCTGCTAGAGAACTTTGCACAAAGAGCACAAGAGTCCACTTGGTGTGTTTCCCTGAGGCACGAAGACAAAGCGAGTGTGTGACTGGTGGGGCAATCTTATTGCTGCCCTAAAGTTAAAAGAAACCCCACCTCTTGGCCATAGGCTGGGGGGGAGGAACTACTGAGTCCAAGGAAATAGTCTGTAGAAACAAAGTCCTTTCACTTAACAAAATAAACAAAAAGAAAAAAAACGAGGAACAGGCCTAAAGCCCAAATGTTTTAGTGACCAAAGCATAGAAGATCCTACCAGTGCGGCGGTCAGAAGAGAACTGGCGGGATTGTTGTGCCCCTCCTTTGGTCATGCGCAGTGGGGCCAGCACGTGATGGGGAGCGGGCACGAAAATCCCTTTCACTTTCAAGAGGAACCGATCGAGGTTGGCACAGGCGCACTATATCCCAGAGGTGTGATAAACAGAGACCACGAAGAAGACCGGCAGGATCTCCACTAGTGGGGCTCCCTGCAGCTGGCACATGGCATCAATGTGGTAGTTTCAATGGCGTGTGATGAAGCAGATTGGCAAGTGCCAAGGCAGGTTGGACGCTGAAGTTGCAGGACCTCTTCTTCCTCCTCGGAGGTGAACATGTGGTGGGCCATGGTGGTTGGTCTCCTGGAAGATGGCAGACTTTGTGCCTGCCTGACCTCCACTGTGAACTGGTTGGTGGCAAGGGCTAATTCCATGACCTCCTTGAATTTGGGGTCTTGCTTGGTGAGGAGCTTTCATTGGATCTGCTCATCTTGCAGTCTGCACACCAGCCAGCCACGGAGCACTTCCTTGAGGTTGTGGAAGCTACAGTGTCTGGTAACCCATCGGAGGGCCATAACATACACTGTGATTGATTCCCTCGTGACCTAGTTCCTGGTGTGGAACACGTGGCAGGCAGTGATGATGGAGGGCTTCGGCAAGAAGTGCTCCTTAAGCTGTTCCAAAATTGTCTTTTACGCAGTGTCTTGGAGCTCTGCTGGGTTAGCAGCAAATGAGCGATCTCAAAGAGCAAGCAGCTGCAGACTCGGAATAGGGTAGTGAACTTCTTTTCGTCCTCGGTAATCTCAGAGGACTCGAGGAAAAACTTGAAATGGGAGACGTAGGAGACCCAATCCTCCGCAGCAGTGTTGAATGCATCAAAGTGTCCTGGAGCGGCAGCCATGGTCCCGGGAGTGATGTGGTGAACGATGTGGTGCTGATGGGCACTGGGCTGGCTCAACAGGATCCCACCTTTGTTGTTAATGTTAAATACTGGGTTCTGTATGCATTGCAGTAAATCAGCTCTACTTTATTAAGTGATTTCAGGAACCCTACAAGACAAACTCCAAAGCATGCAATCACTGTTTCTCTATTGGTCTACTGCAGGAGCCTAGTAAGCTATTGTTTGGGGAAAACAAGCTCAACCAGATCCAGGTACTGGGATGACTCTGGCTCAATACACAACAAGTCAAATACGAGCAGTAAGCAGGGAGCTCTCAAAGTGGAAGAATACCAACAAATTGAGTAGAATAAACATGTCATGCTCTACATATTGCACGGTTACAATCGTACTTAAATAGACATTTCTTGATCATTCTGCTGGCTTCCTATCTGGTAACCAAATAAAGGGAATCCAAGGAAAGATTGAGGATCTGTAGTTATTGCTCAGCAAGTTTATCCCAGTGGGAAATATAAGTCCTCTCTGATCAGGGCTGTAGGTAGCGAGGGGCCATTTGGGCCTCTTCCAATTTTGACTTGCTCCTCCTGTTCCACTCCCTGCCCCCTGGGGCTACCAGTGATGATCACTTGTGGTTGGTTGGGCAAATGGCTTGCCATGAGGAGGAGGAAGATGAGGGGGCCAGGTGCGTAAGTGGGTAGCAGGGTCTGCCCCTGCCAGTTCATGCTGACCTGGGCATCTGATCATTTCTTGCACAGGGGTTGGAAACGCAGTGAGGTGGGCGATTGGGCCAAGTTAATTAAATGTAGCTAATTAAATAAATTTAGTTAATTAAATTGCTTCTTTGTGGCTGCCCTTCCCAATCTACTTCTGATTCAGGCCCATAGCCATGAGGCACTGATGGGGGCGACACCCCTGAATGTGCCCTGTCCCCTCCCAGGCCCATACCCTCCCTATACTACTCCCCCTGGGGAGCCTGGGGTGGCTGACAATGAAAGAACCAGGTCAGGGCAAGAGTCTTCATCCAGGCATGGCTGCTGGGGCATGTAGCAAGAGCTGAGGAGAATGGCCTGCCCTGGTGCTTCACTGCACTTGTGCCAGCCACTATAGCAGGGGGAGCAGCGAGGTGCTGGGGTGAGCCATTCTCCTAGGCTCTTGCTGCAGACCTCAGCAGCTATGACTGGACTTCCAGGACCAAGAGTACTGGGGTCAGGAGGGCTTTAGCTGTAGCATGCAGGAAAAGAGACTGGAGAGGGAAGCAGCAGGAAAGGGGGGAGAAGCAGAGGAGTGTGCTCTGAGCACCTACAGCACACCCTCTTTCCCTGCACCTTTCTCCTCTTTCCCTTCCCCAGTGCCCGGGAGGTGACACAGGTTGCCTGGCCCACATGGAGGAGACTGGCAGTTTCTGGTGGGAGGGAGGGGGCTCCTTCTCCAGCTCTTCTTGTCACCCTTTTATTTTACTTATTTTAATTTTATTATTTTTGTGATGTTGAAAGTGACATAGGCACATGACATCAGAAGTAATGTAGGCACAAGACCTCCCCCCCCCCCCAATTTTCCAGCTACAGACCTATTCTGGTTTTTGGTCACAGTCTCCCTGTTGCTTCATGATGGAACCAAGGAATATGAAATACAAGTGGAGACCTGCAAGAAACTTGCGGGATGGTCATCCCATTCCTCACACCTTTGCTTCCTCACCTCTACCCTTACCTATCTCACACTCTTTCTCCCTTCTGGGGGTGGAGCCATAGACTCAACCCTCCAAAGCAGCCATTTTATCCAGGGGAACTGATCTCTGTCACCCGGACAACAGTTGTAATTCTGGGTGATCTCCAGCCCTCACCCAGAGGCTGGCAATGGTAGTTCTCATGGAGGAAATGGCTGGTTTGGAGGGTGGAGTCTATGGCATTATACTGGTCTGAAGTTCCTCCCCTCCTCAAATCCCACCATCCCCAGGATCCACCCCTTAAATGTCCAGGAGTTTCCCAATCCAGAGTTGGCAACCCTATTTCCTTCCCACCCAACAGCCAACTTAACCTTTATCTGCCTTTATCTGTCTTCAGCTTTTTGTCTCCACCCCCCTCCCCCACAGCTTCTACCAAGGAAAATTATAGTCTTTCTCCACAGTGGGGACCAAAGCAGCTTACATTATTCTCACCTCCTTTTTTATCTGCACAACAACCCTGTGAGGTTGGTTAGGCTGAAAGTATGTGACTGGTCCAAAATCACCCAGTCAGCTTCCACCGCAATATGGGGATCTGAACCTGGGTCTTGCAGACCTATTCTGAGGCTCTAACTGCTGCATCACTGCTGGCTTTCATGGGGTGGCTGCTGAACAGCAGCAAGCAGCCAGGCCAAGTTGAGTCATGCAAATTAGGTGGTATCAAGTCACCCAGAGGGTGCTGCCTAGGGATGCCAGCCTCCAGGTGGGATCTGGGGATCCCCTGGAATTACTGCTCAGCTCCAGACTACTGAGATAACTTCCCCTGGAGAAAATTGATGCTTTGGAGGGTGGACTCTAGGGCATCGTACCCCACTGAGGTCCCTGTCCTCCCCAGACTCCATCCCCAAATCTCCAGGAGTTTCCAGACCTAGAGCTGGCAACCCCACTACCCTATCCCCTGCCAGTGCCCGTGGGGGGTCCTGGCAACCCTATACTGCTGCCAGGCCTAGGGTTGGCAACCTCCAAGTGGGGCCTGGAGAGTGAACTCCAGAGATCTGTGAACAACAGAGATCTGTCTCCCTGGAGAAAATGGCTGCTTTGGAGGGTGGATTCTGTGGCATGATGCCCAGCTGAGGCCCCTCCCTTCCCCAAATCCTGCCCTCCTTGCACTCCACCCCAAAACCTCTAGGAATCCCCCAGCCTGGCCCCAAGGCTCCCTCCCTCCCCCCTCCAAGGCCGAAAGAGGCCTGGAAAGAAAGGGCCCTTCCCCCCACCCTTTGACTGACAGAGCCAGTCAGAAGCCTCTCTTCCCCCCCCCCCAACATTCTAATCTCTCACCGTTGATGCCTGGAGTCAGGTCCCTGCAGAGGCCATTTCAAAAGGCTTTTGGGGGGATTCAACTGTCCCTGAAGGGATTTCCTCACTGTTTGGATTTTTCTACAAACCCAGGAAGTCTACTGACTATGTAGGAAAAGCTGTTGGGGGAGAGTGAGGCCCCTGTTGGTGGGAATAGGTATCCGCACAGAAAAAAAAAAGTCTGGAATTAGAATAAGGATGTTAACAATCTCAGTTTCTTCACTGTCAACCTTAAATTTCTGTAATTCCCCAGTAGTCGTTACTTTTGTCTTCTTGATGTTCAGCTATAAACCTGCTATGGTACGTTCTGCTTTAACCTTCATCAGAAGTCCATTCAAGTCTTCACTCTTTTTTGCCAGTAAAGTGGTGTAATCTGCATATCTCAAGCTGTTAACATTCCTTAGATAAAATAAACTCCATATTGTAGCAGGGTAAGACCACAAAAATGAATACTCCTAAACATACATTGACTTATTTATGTTTCACATGTCAAGAATTGTTTAAATGTCTATTTCCTTGAGTGATCTCTTCCATTCCCTCCAGTCATTGTACTATTTATTTATTCATGAGATTTTTATCCTGCCCTCCCCCACAAGTGGACTCAGGGCGGGGTACAATGCACCAACAAACACATAAAAGCAATTTATATAATTTAAGTTAAAATAACCCCCCCCCCAAACCTAAATCTATATGATGGTGAGATGGTAATGCCTAAACCTCATGGGTATAACTAGCTCAGGAAGGGCCACTGAAGTAATAGTTGGGCCAGCCCCTAGCCCATGATACAAGCTGGTATGGCAAACAGCATAGGCTAGTTAAAGGGGGGCTGCTTAGAGCAGGAGAGGCCACATATAGTGAGGTATCTGCCAACTCAACCAAAGGCCTGGAATTATAGACAGACAAATAAAAATTATTTGAATTTAATCTCCTATTGAGCTTGATTGTTGGATTAATTGTGACTAGGTTTAACATAAGAATGATTTAGGATGTGGTTAGAAATACACTCAGAGATGCAATCTGAGATGAAGAAGAAGACTCAAAGCAATCAGATGAAGAAATTCAGGAACAAGGTTCAAAAAAAGAGGCTGACAATGAAAAACCCAAGGCAATACCACTCCAAGTTGTTGTGAGACTACAAGAAAAGAAAAAAATGGAAGCAAAAAAGATTTGAAAGATGGATAGAAATTAAAAATAATTTCCATAAATGTAAACGGATTGAATGCCCCATAAAAAGAAGACAAATTTTCCAACAAATTAAGAAGATACACCTAGATGTAATTATTTACAGGAAACTCATATTAAATGTTCAGACCAGAAATTTTTAGAAGTAAAAAAGCTTGGGAAAACTTTCATTTCAGTGGATAAAAAAAAGAGAGGGGCTGTTACTTATGTCAAGGACTACCTACACCCAGAATTGATATATGATTCAGAAGATGGAAGAGTTTTGATAGTGAAAATACAGAGACTACTCAAAACAACGCTGATAGTCAACATATATGCACCCAATCAGGAACAAGAGAAATTTTATAAATCACTACAGGAGACTCTTTCAAAACAAACTTATGAAGAAATCTGTATGATTGGAGACTACAATGCTGTATTTGATAGGAGAAAGCAAACAGGAAAACAGAAGCGACAAAATGAATTACCAAATTCCTTTTTACAATTGGTTGAAGAATTCAGCTTGGTGAACTCATGGAGAATTAGAAATATAAACAAATCAGACTTCAATTTTTTTTCAGCAAGACATAAGTCTTGGTCAAGGTTGGACATGGCTTGGATTTCAACAATCATGATAAATGATATGGTAGAGATAGTGATTCTACCATCAAAATTTGCAGATCACAGACCTTTACTTTTGACATTACAGGATATTCTAAAAAGAATTAGATGGTCTATGAATTTATGACTTTTAAAGAACCCAAAATTTATAGCTGATTCTAAAAAAGAGTTTCAATTTTTTTAAAATTGACCATGCAACCTAATATTTCTATGGACACTGTTTGGGATGCCTCTGAGGCCTATGCAAGAGGCCTGCTCATTAGACAAGATGCCTGGATGAGGCAACAAAGAAAACAAAAATATATACGGATTGAAGAGCAAATTAAAAAAGAAGAAGAAAGGATGAAGACAGAATCTTCGGTGGAACAAACAAGGATTAAGATTAAAAACCTCCAACATCAACTTAATTGCCTCTTAACACAAGAAATTGCAAAAAAAAAAAAAAATTATGTACACGAAACAGAATTATTTTGAAAATGCAAATTAGCCAACAAGATGGTTAGCATACAAATTAAGAAAAGAATCAGAAAAGAAACATATAAAGATACTGAGAAATGAAATGGGAGAAGAAAAAAGTATCCCTGACGTTTTAAAGAACATTATTGAGACCTTTTATAAAAACCTATACCAGAAGGTAGAAGCCAACCAGGATCATATTAGAGAATTCCTAAAGAAATATAATAATAAAGAATTTACAGAGGACCAAAGGAAAATTTTAAATGAATCAATCTCTTTTGCTGAAGTAATTGAAGTGATTAAAAATCAGAAGAAAAAGAAAACTCTGGGCCCAGATGGACTACCAGCAGAATTCTACCAAATGTTTGAAGATCAAATTGCATTACCATTGAAATATACAATACAGAACATTATTGAACAGAAGAAAACACCAGAGTCTTGGAATCAAGCATTGATCACCCTAATTCATAAGCCAGAGACAGATGAGAAAGAGATTAGAAATTATAGGCCAATCTCACTGTTGAATGTGGATTATAAAATACTAGGAATAAGGCCCGTTGTGGAAATAAATACAACGGGCTCTAGAAAGAGGCTCTGGGAGAGTGCCCTGGCTTTGGGCACTAAGTGACAATTTGCTGTGGCAATCTCAGCTGAGTATAATAACAGAATCCACCATTTTCTCCAGAGGAACTGATCTTTGCTACCTGAGAGCAGTAGTAATTTTGAGTGATCTCCAGCCCACCCCCAAGATTGGTAACAGTGGTTCCCCAGGAGGGAGTGGCTGGTTTGGCATTGTACCTGTCTGAGGTCCCACCCCTCCTCAACACTCACCTTCTCCAGGTTCGACCCCTCAAATCTTCAGGAATTTCACAACCTGGAGTTGATAACCCTATCTCCCTCCCAGCCAATCATCAACCTACCTTTAGTTTTCCATCTCCTCCCCCATCCCTCCTAGAGTGCAGTTGTAATTTTGAGTTATCTCCAGCCCCTACCTGGAGATTGGCAACAATGGTTCACCATCAGGGAATGGCTGGATTAGAGGGTGGAGTCTATGGCATCGTACCTGTCTGAGGTGCCACCACTCCTCAAACCTCACCATCTCCAGGCTCCATCCCTCAAATCTCCAGGAATTGCCCACCTGGAGTTGGCCACCTGATCAGGACTGGGCCCAATGAGTTCTCTCCCAAAGGCCAACATAGGTGTGGAAAGGGCCTTTTACTGACAGAGGAGAAAGTACAGGTGCCAACTGTGATTAGGGAGATACCTGGAGATTTGGGGGGGTGGATCCTGTGGAGGGCAGCATTTGGGGTGTGTGTGGAAGGACTCAGCAGAGTATAATGCCATACAGTCTACCCTCCAAAGCAACCATTTTCTCCCGGGAACTGATCTCTGTCATCTGGAGGTCAATTGTAACAGTGGGAGATCTCCAGGTCCCACCTGGAGATTGGCAGCCCTAGGGGAAAGTCAGCCACACAGCGGGGAGTTGAAGAATGGTCTGATGGTCGCTGGCCCACCTTGTTAGCCAGCCAGCCATACTGAAGCTAAGCAGGAGAAAGAGCCTTTTTCCATTTATTCTGACAAGAAAGTGGCCATTGGGGAGAGGGTTATGGGCGGGGGAGGGGTTATGCTGAAAGTCCTTTGTTTTTTTACTCACAGAACCAAGCTTGGCTGCCTACCAACAGCCACTGAGGGGACAGTCCCTCACAGAAGTCAAGAGAATTTTCTTCCTCAGGAGAGAGAGCTGTCTGCCAGGGGGAGTGGGTGGGGAAGAGGAGCAGACCCAGCACCCAGCCAATGGCATGCAAGTACTCTTGAGTGGCGGCTGATGGGCCAATGATTGAGGGAGGGCATTTTACAGCCAATGGGAGCGCATAGAATCTTGCGAAACCAAAAGATAATTATTTATAAGGAGATATTTGCATCTATTTTGGCTACTAGACTGAAGAAAGTTCTGCTCCAAATAATACATCAAGACCATACAGGATTTTTACCTACAAGACAAATGAGAAATAATGTAAGAACTATCTTGAATGTGCTTGAATATTTTGAAGCACACCCAGAAAAGCAAATGGCATTGGTTTTTCTGGATGCAGAGAAGGCCTTTGATAACATCAGCTGGTCCTTTATGTTAGAACAATTATTAACTTGGCAATATGGAGAACATTTTTTTACAATGGTGAGAGCAATTTACACAAAGCAATATGCTAAGGTTATGGTAAATGGGGACCTATCACAAAATATTGAAATACAAAAGGGAACTAGACAAGGGTGCCCATTATCCTCATTATTATTTATTGTTGCTCTCAAAATACTGAATGGCATTGTGAGAGAAAATGTACAGATAAAAGGACTAAAAATTAAAGGAGAAGAATAAAAATTACAAGCATTTGCAGATGATCTTGCATTTATTCTGGAAGAACCACAAACATCTATTATCCAACTTTTGAATTAATTAAAAGAATATTGACAGCTAGCTGGTTTGAAAATTAATTTTAAGAAAACAAATATCTCGACAAAATCTGCACTAAAGAGCAGATACAACAATTACAAGTGATTTCTGGTGCTGAAGTTCAGAAGAAAATAAAATACCTAGGGATAACTCTAACGAACAGGTGCAGTTCATTATTAACTACATGAGATAACTACAAAGATAACTACATGAAACTTTTGACTGTAATTAAAGAAGACTTGGAAAAGTGGAAACATTTACAAGTATCTTTTATGGGAAGAATTGCTATTGTAAAGATGAATGTTTTACCTAGGCTTCTTTTTTTGCTTCAAACAATTCCAATTCTAAGAAATCAACAATATTTTAAAGAATTGGATAAACTGATACAGCAATTTATCTGGCAAGGTAAAAGATCCAGAATAAAAATGAAAGTATTATAGGATACAAAGGAGAGAGGAGGATTTACATTACCAGACTGGTATCTTTATTATAAAGCAGCAGCCTTGACATGGATGAAAGAATGGATTACCCTGGAAAATTCAAGACTTTTGAAGCTAGAAGGTCATGACTTGAAACTAGGTTGGCACACTTTTGTATGGTATGGAAAAAGTAACATACATAAATATTTTAAACAACATATTTTAAGAGCAGCATTGTTGACAATATGGGAAGAGGCCAAAAATATGTTTTACACAAAAATACCCAGATGGGTTTCACCACTGGAAGCTTTTATAAATCCCACCTTATTTACTAAAGATCAATTTTGGAGGTACGAAGATTTTTTAGATAAGAAAAATATTTTTAATTCATAAGATATTCTCCACAGACAGGGTATTTGTTTGAAGTGGTGGGAAAGAACGCAACTTGATTTTAGATATGTTAAGGACAAACCAACTGTTTTTTAATGAAAAACCAATAGAACTGGATAAAATTTTATTTCACATAGATGAAAATTTTATAAAGTCATTTTATGCACTGTTACTAGATATGAAAATGCAAGATGAAATAGCAAAATCTTCAATGATTAGATGGGCACAAAATATAGGCCATAACATAGAATTAGATCAATGGTCTAAGGTATGGAAAACTAATATAAAATTTACAAATGCTATATCATATAAAGAAAATATATATAAAATATTTTATAGATGACATATAACACCAGAGAATTTAGCAAAATTCTATCCAAATATGTCAATTGTATGTTGGAAATGTAAGCAAAATACTGGTTCCTTTTTCATATGTGGTGGTTTTGTAAAAAATATTGGATATGGATACATGAGATGTTGCAAAAAATGCTAGAAACAACCATACGATTTGTACCAGAACTGTTTTTATTAAATATTGTACCAGAGAGTTTTAAAAAACCAGATGCTTATATGATTATACATGTTATAACCATGGCTAGGATTTTGTATGCAAAATACTGGAGAAAAGAAGTTCCATCAAAAGAAGAAATAATTTATAAATTACTTGAAACACCAGAAATGGACAAATTAACTGTGCAATTACAAGATAAAAAGAAGAAATCTTTGAGAAAACCCGGTCAAGACTATATAAATGGATTGAGGAATATCTTCAAAGATGTACAACATAATTATTTAAAAATATATCTTTTTTAAATTGTTAAATTGGTTTAGGTGCACAAAAGAATAATTCCATTTATGTAAAACTTAAGTAGATACAATGAATACATGCTTCTTGTTTGTTTTGTGTTAGCTTCTTTGTATCTGTAGTTTTTGTCTTTCTTTTTCTTCCTAGAATATCAATAAAACCTTTAAAAAAAAAAAAAAGCAACTCCCTACCTTGCCTGATCATTCCCTACCTGGCCATCCTAAGTGAAAACCTAGTAGAAACCATTTTAATCCCATAATATTTTTGTGATAATTGTCTTGTCCTGGCAATTAGAGGTCACCAAACACAATAGACATTTCACATAAAGGTTACATTGCACTTGCAGCTCCTGGGAACATTATGAATTTTCCTGGTTCAGACAACATTGATTTATTCACACCATCACAGAAGTGTTTTAGGAGCAATCACGTTATGCTCAGGAGGTATTGTCACAACGGGGCCCGGGTGCCGGGTGCAGAGGGACAGTCCGGTGCCATAGTCAGAGAGAGTTCCAGAGATCAGCCAAAGGTATCAGTCCAGTCCAAGCAAACGAGTTTCAAAGCAGAGAGCGAAGCCGTTGTCAGGTATACAGTTAGCCAGAGGTCAAAGCGGAGTCCAGAAGCCAAGATCAGGAGCCAGAAGAGCGTTCAGAGATGTGCCGAGGTCGGGAGCCAGAGAGTCATGACGAGACAAGAGAACGAGGATAGGTGCAAGGCGAGAGGTCTTTCGACGAGTTTGCCAGCATGGTTTGCTCATGGCTGGGGATGTTCCTAAATACCGTGCTGGCTTGTTAACTAATTAACCGGTCGTTGCCAGGTCCCTGCTCCAGTTAATACTTGGGGCTCATTGATTGTCACCCCCATACACGTGCCTCCTTTTGTCGAGCCACCAAGTCTCTGCGCCTGCTGTCTCGCAAACTATCTGCACGTGGGGGCGAGTCGGGTGGGGAAGCATCCGCCCCAGGTGCTCGCTGTCTTGTAGCTGGGAGCTCATCCCTTCCAGCACTTAGATCCTCTGAGGACTCCAGCGCCTCGGAGGGACTTAAAGGTGCCGCATCCCTGATCCCTGGTGCCGGGTCCAAGGAGGTTGTGGCTGAGCTGTCAGGTGCCAGATCGAGGGTAGAGCTCTCTGGTGCCGGGTCAGGGGGTGTTTCCGAGCTCACGGCCAAGCTTTCAGGCACCGGGTTGGGGGCAGGCATGACAGGTATAACCAGACATACTTTGTTCAGTAATTTGTGTATGTATCTGGATGTCCACTAACTTACACCCCCAACCAAAGGTTGTGTACCCTGCCTGGAGTGAGCCGCTGGTTCATTTTGCTCATTCTCCTCTGATCTTTGTTCCTTGGATACATAAATATAGTCCCATAGAATAAGTTTCCTTCTTTGTCTTTATCTATAAAGCTACCACCCTTATTTTCTGAACTAAAGAGTGCTCTTTAGTAAGTTTTGATTTTATTCTTTGATTCTTTTTAATAAAAACCATTTCATTAATCATGGACTAGTTCATTTTGAAAGTTCTACTGGGGGAGAAATCCCCGTAAATATAGGTGGAGATCCTGCTGATTAGCCCTTCTCATATTGTTTGGGTTTCCTGGCTAATTCCCCCAACAAACTCAGGAGAACCTCACAACCACTTAGGGTCACACTGGGGAACAATTTTGTCGATGGCTTCAGAAAGCTGGCTATGCCAATCCTCCACCAGCTCATCCAATGAACCACCAGGGGGCATAGGATCCTACAGAGCATTCTGGAAACCAACTGGATCCATTCGTCTCTGCAGACAAGCAAAAATCTGTTCACTACCTAAATAAGGAGGAGTTGGGATGCTCAGACAAGCTTTCAAGGCAAAGTGGTCTGACCATGGTACCACATCAATGGCTTCCAAATCCACATTCATCTCCATCCCAAAAATCAAATCCAGTCCATGACCTGCTTGATGCATCGGTGCTGATACAAACTGGGAGAGTCTTAGTGCTGTCATGGATGACACTAGATCCATCACCTGTGAAGAGGCAGCATCATCAGCATGGACACTGAAGTCCCTCAGAACTAATAGCCTGGGTGTTTCGATGCCCAGCCTGATACAGCTAGGTCCGTAGTCAAGATTTTATGGATCGTGGGGCAATTTTTTTTCTGGTGAGGCTGAAGTTCTCAGTGCAGAAAGAAAACCCAGAATTCTGAGGATTATGACTCAGCTACTGTGGAATCAAGCCTTTAAAAATCAAAGCATAGAAGCTTCTGCAAATCTTAGCCCCAGAGTGTGACAACAGCAGGCTGAGAAGGGGGTGGGGGAGAATATATTTTCTGGTAGATGATAGGCATGGCACTGGAAATACTTATCTGGGTTTGGCCAGTAAACTCACTCCAATTTGTATAAAAATACATCAAACTTTATTTACAAAAACAATGGACAAACAACACATTGATAGGGAAATGCATACAGTTCAGCAAGGAATGCAAATCAAAACAAAAAAATCTAGCTGGCTATTCAACTCACTACTTTTCCTATCAGGTGTGTAGCTCTGGCATCTCGTGGTGTTCCTGATGAGCAGAGTCTCTGGAAGTATAGCAGCAGGATAGAAGGTGAAGAGAGATTCAAGGCAGTCTCTTCTCTCTCTAAGTCTTCTCAAGCTATCTATTCTACATAAGTGTTCTTAACTATTTAGCCAATAGAAAGCTGTTACCAGGATAGATCTCTAAATTGCAAAACGGCAGTTCTCAGCTGCTGCAAGTTAATAACTTTTGCTAGCCTAAGCAACAATTCTGATAACAAGCTGGCAGGCAGGTGGGGGTGATGACTTCTATAGTCAAGAAAGCTAACGCTTAGGCAGAAAAACTCTCTTAAAGGAGACCAGTTTCTTGACACAGAAGGGATCTTAGAGGTCACCTACTCCAACTCTCTTGCTCACTGCAGGAATTAGTCAACTGCAGCACCCCATTCTGTTTAAAGGAGTGCACACCTTTAAAACAATGTTTTAAAATGATTGGGGGGAAAACATTTACAGGAGAAATTCTTGTGGGGCTGTGCATTTAAGAAAGGGGGTGGAGACCCCAAAAGTCCCACTGTAGCTATGGACCTGCTGCCAGTAGGTGTGAAAGGGGATCTATTGGTGCATTAGGCAGTCGGTGCACCAGCCAGATAGGCAAACTCTTCTCAGCATTCCATGCCAGGCCTACACAATCAATGCCAGCTATTTTTGGTGTGGGGAGAGCCTTGAAGGAGAAAGACTCTCAGATAAGTGCTGCCACCCCTTGCACATTGGTCCAGAACTGATGGAGAACTGAGGGTGACCATTTTGCCCTCCTGCACCCAGCTCTCAGTCACACATGCCAGGTCCATATTTTGTACAGCTCCTTCCTTTTCTTCTGTTGTGGTTTGATGCTTGACCAACCTATTCTCTTGTATAAAATTTCCTTACAATTTCAAAATATCTCAAATAATATACACAACCCCATGTCAGAGATTGGTTTAGTCACAATTGTATTATACATTTTTCTACATCAGATATATGCAATTGCCCTAACACACTGGCCATTTCCAGCTCTCCTGTTGGCTGTGTTGTGTGCTCCATTAGCCATTGGCCCATCAACAGAGTACTCACATGTCATTGGCTGGGTGCTAGGTCCACTCCTCTCCCCCACCCGCTGCCACCTGGACACTCACAGAATAAACTGCCAAAACGGCTGTCTCTCCTGACAAAGATACTTCTCCTGCTTGGCTCCTGTGGGACTAACTTTTCCCTCAGTGGTTGTTGCTAGGCAACCAAGCTTTGTTCTATCAATAAAAAGGCAAAGGCAGGAGGTCTTTTCCTGGCCTTTGTGGGGAACTCATTGGGGCCAGTCCTGACTAGGGTTACCAGCTCCAGGTTGGGAAATTCCTAGATATTTTGTGGAGGAGTCTAAGGAAGCCAGAGTTTGGGGAGGGAAGAAGCCTCAGCTGAATAGAATGCTGCAGAGCTCACCCTCCAAAGCAGTTATTTTCTTCTGGTGAACCATTGCTGCTATTCTCCAAGTGAGGGCTGGAGATCACTCATAATTAAAACTGCTCTCCAGACTGAAGAGATCAATTCCCTTAGAGAAAATGGCTGCTTTACAGGATGGACTCTTGAATCATTATACCTTGCCGAGGTCGCTACTCCTCCTGCCTGGGTCTCCACTGAGGAGAAGAAAGATTGTACTTTTCCTAGGTAGAGGCTGCAGGTGGGGGGGCACATGGAAAGCTGAAGTCAGAGGGACAGATAAAGGTAGGTTGATGGTTGTCTAGGAAGGAGATAGGGTTGCCAGCTCTAGATTGGGAAATTCCTGGAGATTTGAGGGATGGACCCTGGAGAGGGTGGGGTTTAAGGAGGGGTGGGTCTTCAGACAGGTACAATGCCATAGACGCTACTCTCCAAACCAGCCATTTCTTCCTGGGAAACTATTGTTGTCAATCTCCAGGGGAGGGCCGGAGATCACTCAGAATTACAACTGCTCTCCAGATGGCAGAGATCAGTTCCCCTGGAGAAAACAGTAAGCTCAATGTCATTATACCCTGCTGAGGTAGCCACAGCAAATTTTTGCTGAGTGCCCAAGGCCATGGCACCTGCCCAGAGTCTCTTTCTAGAGCTCGTTGTATGTATTTCCCCAACGCGCATTATTCATAGTATGAAACAAATTTATATGCATGTTGCCACATTTTGTTGGTTTTGGTTGCTCCATGTCTCATTTCAGCTCCCTGATGTTTTCTATTACCTAACCCCTCTCACTGCTAAAAACTGCTGTAAGGTCTCAAAGGACCAGCACTCTGGCTGTAAGCATTCTGTTCATAGCCAAGGCACAGCTCACAGAAGCAGGAAAATAATTCAAACAAATCCTTCGTGAGCCATATCTCTGTTGAAAACTTAACATGCACTACACTGCCAGCACCACTTCCATGACAAAAGAGTCACAGATACTTTATCACTTGGTAGAGAATTTCATACAATGTAAAACACCAAACAGTGAAAATGTGTGTATAGATGGTTCAGTTCAGACATCTTGCAAAACCATGGTTCAGTTATGCTAACTACAGACAGAGAGATTATCTGAGACTTTGAATCCACCTTCAGTACACTTTCCAACTGGATTTTACTGTGTAGACTGGCAAAATCCAGTTGGAAAGTGCATTGAAAGTGGATTATTTAGTGTGTGTGACCACAGCCTGAATATGGGCTAACTATGATTAATTAGAGTCCATTAAATCAAGATCTGAAACCAGGATCTGAAGGTAGCATATTAATCCACATTAGCCTTAGCCATGGTATCACGTGATGTATGAGTGCAGACATCCTGGGTTAATCCTGGCTTGTTCCCTAGCAATACTCTCCAAAGCTACCACAAGAAGGCAAGGAAACTAGCTTTTGTTGAGGCATATCTGAATTTAAGTGACTATGAGCTGACTAAACATAATTAAAGTAAATCATGGTTTCACATGATGTCTAAACTGAGTGTATATGCACCTGCATGGGCATGTGTTTTCTGACTGGAAATCAAAGGCACATGGCCTTTTGCTGATAGATCACATACCCGTAGGCAAGGAGTTCTTCTGTGTCATAGGGCTCTTTGGGGTCCCAGGCACACTGCTTGGCCGCTCCCAAGTAGTCTCTGTTCAAAAAGAACATGCATATGCATCATGAGAATGCATGAGAATCAACAAGAGATATACTCAAGACTTATTGTTTTTTCCTCCCTTTGCTATTGGATCCTATACATGTCAATCATTATTGCATAATGGACATTCACTTCTGCTTTATAATACTTTACCCAAACTGAAACCTTTTCAGAACATGTCCATGTGACAGCTTTTGCTTCAGACTGTATTCACACTCAGGAAGCCAGAAGCACAGACCTGGCAGCTCATTGTGGGTGTTGTCAAGGGTTTGGGTCTGAAGCACCTGCAATGTCTAGATCAGAGGTGTCAAACTCATTTGTTACAAGGTCCAGATCTGACATAAATGTCCCTTTGTCAGGCCGGGCCATGTGTGCCATAAAACATAAAGCCAGGTACCAAATATATAAACTGTATAAAGGACAGCAGCTGGTAAGCTCCAAGTTGTTGTATCTTCACTGCAAGGCCCCATGGACTAGGTGCAAAGGAAAGCCCATATGGGCAGACTGGAGCAGTGCAGCACTGGGCAGATACTCCCACGCTGCTTGATTGCAGCCACATTTGGAGTGGGTTCACCCACTTCCCCTCAAGCAGTCTCCTGTTCCCTCCCTTACACTAGTTGCTTGTGGGCCACATAAGAGCCTTGGACAGACCAGTTCCCGCCCCTGGGCCTTATGTTTGACACCACTGGTCTAGATTGTTCAGATGAGGAAAACTGAAACAACACAGCTATTTGGATATGACTTTATGACATCCCACAATCTCATCCTCAAGAAAACCTTACTTTGAGTCAGAGTTTGAAAGGGCCAAACCCCTGATTTTTTTTGTAAGCCATGACTCAGCTGCTCAACATGAAAGCAGCAAAGAGGACACTGAACATATGCAGAGTACCCTTTTCTCACTAATGACTAGTCACAAGCAGCTGACACACAGTCAGCATTAAAATGCTGTCAGTACAGAGGCTATTGCAATCTCTTAAGAACAAAAGAAGAGCTCTGCTTGGTCAGACCAGTGGTCCATCTAGTCCAGTATACTGTTTCACACAACCAGCTGCCTGGGGGTGAAGGGACACAAGCAGGGCATAGTGGTCTCATGCCCTTCCCTGATGTTGCCTCTCGGCACTGATAGAGGTTTGCTGCCTCTGTAGATAGAGGCTCCCTTCAGTAACCACAGCTAGAAGCCATTGATGGTCTTCTTTCTTGCAGGATACTTCCTGAAAATGTATATTGCTGCCAATCAATGCAGACGAGCGATCCACACAAAATGCACTAAAAGCATATTTATTTTATTGAACACCTTTCCTTTGACATTCATTTGTTCCCCTTTGAATTGCAATTGTCCAACAAGTTTAATTTGCTTGCATTATTTTGAGCAAAAATATTCCTTTTAGTTAGCTATTTGAACTAAAACAATAAATAAATACAGTTTTGCAGCTACATCAGGAATTGTACTTCATGTCACACGGCCAGAGTTTGGCAAGAGTTAAAAAGAGAGTTAAAAATAATCACAGTCATTTTCAAATTATAATCACTGATAAGATCTCTGGCAGCAGGTGGCACTGTAACTCTGAATTAGCCTCAGACTCCAGCTTCCTTCAGAGACATTATCAAGAGGAATTCACTTGTCAGTGTGCAAGTGATGAAGTGGGTTTCCCCCCCTCCTTCTTTATTATTGCAGGGAAAAGACTATTTCAAGCATCTACTGCATTTGCTTTGAAAAGCTGTGTGCTGGCTCAATGCAGGTCAAGCACATACTATACACCGAAACCTAAAAACGACACTGTGGGATGATGCAGGAAGCATTAGACATCAGAGAATATAGAGAAGCCAAAGTGTATTTGTGGACCAGATCACATGTACTCCACAAGCATGAATTAAAGCCTACTTGAACACAAGGCTGTGTTCTTCAAGGACATACAGTCTATGTGGTAGGGGGTCAAGGTTGACAATAACATCTGGAAATGCAAACCAGGCAGCTGAGGCAGGTTGTCCCCATAACCAGCCAGCCAAAAGCAACTCAGTTCCCTTTGCAAATCTTTTTCATTTCACAGCTTTCCCCAATGATTGTGCTTCCTATCCATTTCTTTTCTACACTATGAGATTAGTGTCCATGGCTGATACACAAAGACTGCATAACCCACTCTAGGTAATGCACTGCATATCATCTCATGACACTGTAATAAAATATTAAATTTGTGCTTAACTGTTTTTTTTATAAAAGCCAGAATGCCTTGCAATGTAGAGACTTGCAATATGACTCTATGTGCATTTGCGTGCATGTGCGTACGTACGCACAAGAGTTATGTAACTTTTGCATATACTTCAGATGCCTTTCTTCAAAACTGCTTCTGTTGAAGGAAAAGTGTGTTCTGGCCATGTTCTGATCACACTCAGATTAGATTTCTGTCAAATGTTTACATGGGGACTTCCTTTGAAAAATTTCCAGAAACTTTAATTGGTACAAAACACAGCAGCCAGGCTACTGCTGGTAGCTGGGAGATCAGAACTGTATAACCTTTGTGCCGGAAGAAAAAGACAAAGAAGAAGATGAAGATGAAGGAGGAGGAAGAGGAAGAGGAAGACGAAAAGGATTTATACCCCACACTTCACTCAGAGTTTCAGAGTGGCTTACAATCTACTTCCCTTCCTCTCCCCACAACAGACACCTTGTAAGGTAAGTGGGGCTGAGAGAGCTCTGAGAGAACTGCTCTTGAGAGAATTGCTCTGAGGGAACTGTGACTGACCCAACGTCACCCAGCTGGCTGCATTTGGAGGAGTAGGGAATCATACCCGGATCTCCAGATTAGAATCCCCCCGCTTTTAACCATTACACCAAACTGGCTCTCAGAAAGATCTTCACTGGCTGCCCCTCTTTTTTCCAGCCCAGTGCTGATTGTTACATTTAAGGTTCTAACTGTTTGGCGCTGGAGTACTGGAAGGACCATCTCCCCCTTTACTGTCCAGCCCAACAGTTAAAATCGGCCTCCCAAACCCTGCTCTCTGTGTCCTTGTCTGCGAAGGTTAAGCAGGCAGCAACTAGAGACAGGGCATTTTCAATGAGGCTGCCTTGCCTTTGGAATATAACTGCCAACCTCCAGGTGGTATCTGGAGATCTCCTGGAATTGCAACTGATCTCCAGGCAACAGACATCAGTTTCCCTGATAAAAATGGCTGCTTTGGAGAGTGGACACTATGACATTATAGCCTGCTGAGTTCTTTCCGCTCTCTAAATCTCACCCTCCTCAGGCTCCACTCCAAAAATCTCCAGTTTTCCCCAACCCACCACTGGCAACCCTACTTTGGAATGCCCCCTCTCTTGAAGGAATGTGCTTGCACAAGTATCACAAGTTCCTATGGATAAATGCTTCTGGTATCATCTTCCCTTTCATACTTGCAACATCCTTTTTCAAAATGGTGAGCACCAGCAAAGCTACACCATATGCTGCCATTTGTGAATATTTTGCTGCTGTTTCTTTGAGAAAAATAAAACAGCTCTTGAAAGTTTCTGACTCTCCAGGGTAGAACAACTATCTGTGTTTTTTTACTGTAATTGTTGCAGGGAGGCAACTTATACCACACCTATCTATGGATCCCTCTAGCCCACTACAACGTACTCTAATCATCACACTAAAGCCTCAGACCTTGTTTTTCAGAGGCCTATTGCTGGAGGTTCTTTTAACGGTGATGCCAGGTGTTGCCTTGCAAGGAGCTCATAATGCTTTTATGGACTTACTAGGAGTAAGGCCCGTTGTGGAAATAAATACAACGGACTCTAGAAAGAGGCTCTGGGAGAGTGCCCTGGCTTTGGGCACACAGTGTGAATTTGCTGTGGTGACCTCAGCAAGGTATAATGACAGAGACCACCATTTTCTCCAGAGGAACTGATCTCTGCTACCTGAAGAGCAGTTGTAGTTTTGAGTGATCTCCAGCCCTCACCTAGAGATTGGCAACAATTGTTACCGAGGAGGAAATGGCTGGTTTGGAGGGTGGAGTCTATGGCATTCTACCTGCCTGAGGTCCAACCCCTCCTCAAACCCCACCCTCTCCAAGTTCCACCCCTCAAATCCCCAGGAATTTGCCAACCTGGAGTTGGCAACCCCATCTCTTTCCCAGCTAACCATCAACCTACTGTTATCTTCCCCTCTGACTTCAGCTGACTTCTGCCCTCTCTCCTGCAGAGCAGTTGTAATTCTGAGTGGTCTCCAGCCCTCACCTGGAGATTGGCAACAATGGCTCCCCACGAGGGACTGGCTGGTTTGATGGGTGGAGTTTATGGCATTGTACCTGTCTGAGGGCCCACCCCTCCTGAAACCTCACCCGCTTCAGGCTCCATCCCTCAAATCTCCAGGAATTTCCCATCTGGAGTTGGCAACCCTATCAGGACTGGCCCCAATGAGTTTTCTCTCAAAGGCCAAAACAGGTGACAGGACCAAGCTTGGTTGCCTACCAACAGGCACTGAGGGGAAAGTAGGGTTGCCAGCTCTAAGTAGGGAAATACCTGGAGATTTGGGGGGTGGATCCTGTGGAGGGCAGCATTGGAGGGGGCGTGGAAGGACTCAGCAGGGTATAATGCCATAGGGGCTACCCTCCAAAGCAGCCATTTTCTCCAGGGGAACTGGTCTTGGTCATCTGGAGATCAATTGTAACAGCAGGAGATCTTCAGGTCCCACCTGGAGATTGGCAACCCTAGGGGAAAGACAGCTGCAAAGCAGGGGGTGGAAGAGAATGGTTTGATGGCCACTGGGCCAAGATTGGCAACAATAGTTCCCCAGGAGAAAATGGCTGGTTTGGAGGGTGGTGTCTATGGCACTGTACCTGTCTGAGGTCCCACCCCTCCTCAAACCTCACCCTCTCTGGGCTCCACCCCTCAAATCTCCAGGAATTTCCATACCTATAGTTGGCAACTTTATCTCATCCCCTCTCAGCAGCCTCTTCCTAGGCAAAATTCTGTCTTTCTCATTAGCGGGGAGAAAAGCAGTTTACTTCATTCTTTTCGGCTTTGTGATCTGTACAGCAACTCTGTAAGGCAGGTTAGGCAGAAAGTCTCCGGCTGGTCCAAAATCACCCAGGCAGTTTCCATAGGGATGCTCCTGCTGAACAGGAGCAAGCAGCCAGGCCTAGGGTTGCCATTGCCAACAAAGACAAATTGATGCAAAGCAGGATGAGAAAGTCTCCATATCTCTATTTTGCCTTCAATTGGTTTTGATGCCAGCAGAGTGAGGAAATGCCAGAGTGGGTGGGTGCCCCATGGTAAATGCACCAAACAATTCCTAAAGATTTTCCACTGTGTCGATAAATCATTTTCTGCATTCACAGTGTCCCCTGCCAGAATTAGTACCAGAGGTTTTTTTGCCTTGTGGTATTCTGCTTGTGGTGTGACTTGTCTTTTTCGTAGTGTGGCATGGTTGTGCTATTGGGTTTGTTTCTTTTGAAGTGGAAGTGTTGTGACTGAGGACATATTTCACCTCAGAATACAATAGGTTGCATAAACAACTGACAATTCCAACTGTCTTGCGGTGGGGGGGGGAGTTTGAGGTGCGAAATGGAGTGAAGTCCAATCAGCTTCCGTATGCAAATGAGCTTGAAATGCTGGCCCAATCAGAGAAGAGTGGCCTAGGCTGCAGTGGGTGGGAGAGAACTCAGGCAACGCAGCTAGTGGATAGGGACAGATTCTGAGTGACATACCAGGGAGCGAATTGATTTTGCCAAGCATAGAATCTTGCCAGACCACTACCCTTTTATTTAATAGGACAGGATAACTTAACTGGACTGTGCAACAAGTGTGCCAAGGGAATGAATTGTATGATGACCACAAGCTGATGCCAGCTACCTGGACTGTGAACACGCACCCAAATGAGGGAAGCCTCCTCCTGAGATGATATGCCAGACCAAAGATGGATCCATGGGTTACCAGCCAACTCTCACCTGCAATGCAGCAGAGATGGGCCAAGCACCCTGGCCACAAACAGCACTCAGAAGCCAGTAAAAGCATGTTGTAAAGGAACACCATGCCATGCAAGGGAGGCTTAAACATCTCCACAAAGGCTCCATGAACAGAAACCTCTGTCAGCACGCAGGCACAGCTTCCCCCCCACACCTTCGCCAGATACTGCACGTATGCTAACCAGTATAACAAAAGAACTGCTTGCATAAAGGGATTAGCTGGCTGACATGTACCTGCCAAGCCCATCACCCAGAGCAATCATCAGGCCATCAAGACTAACAGTATTGCCCAACCAGTAAGCCCCCATCCTCCTGAAACCAGTTTTTGCTTAAGCAACTTCCTAGAGACTTGACAAGGGGAAGTGGCCAGTGAAGCCCACTCCCAAGATCATGCTCTCTTCTCTGTCTCTTCCTATCTGCCTGACCCTATCCTACCTAGCTGACTCTTGGTTTAAGTGCTGCCCAGAGTCTCTCCACATGTTCTGCCGGTTCAGAATATAACCCTTTTTCCCTTATAGTCTCCCCTATTTTTCAGCTGTAAGGATCGCTTTATCACGTTGGACAGGTCAGTACTTCCCAACCAACAAACTCTTGCTAATGTGAATGTCTCTGTACCCTTTCAGTCTATTTTTCTTAGTACTGTATTGATTGAGTGTTTGATTGTGTTTATTTGTATGTGTGCAAATCCTCCAGTAAAGAAACCGTTTCACTAAGATCTGGTCTCTGTGTCTATTTCTGAGATTACTGCAATAAGCGGGACTCCTGTATACATAGGTTATTGCTCCCTTATTTGCCTATTGCCAATTAATATTAAAAATCTCCATATTTAATAATAATTTAAGGCAACTTGGTTAACACAGGGACTGAATGTGGAAAAAGTTTGTAGTAACACTACAACTAGATTATCTAGCTAAAATCAATGAATGCTCTTTCTAGAACTATGTAGGAATGTGATACTGTAGTATTAGCATTTATTTAGAGTTGAATATTGTGCTGGCAAACAAAATGCCTGGAAAAGCCCCAAGCAATTACTCATATAACCCACATGATCAAGTACTTTTTTGGCCCAAATTATGCAGCATTTGTAGTGAACCATCAATCATGACCCGCCAATTTTGACTGTTACTTCTCTCAGGAAGGCTTGTGGGTCATGTGTAAAAATGAGAAGAAGAAACCCAAAACAAAGTTTTCCTTAGAAATCAAATGATTCAGATAACTGATGCCCCCAGCCTTACCCTCAAAAGCACTGTGATGTCCAACCACCAAAGTGTTAATTAATGAAAGAAACTGAACCTGAGTCAAATTCATCAGCAGAAATTTCAACATTTTATCAGCTAAAATCAACTCCCACCATAATCTCACTTGGCTACAACCATTTTCCTTCTACCCACAGCCACGCCTTTTCAGTGATACTGTCAGGATCAAATGCAAGCTATTTTGTGGGCATCTGAGTTAGTTCAGCTATCCTATTAAAAATACGGATTATTTATTTATAAACTGTATATGCCACCTTTCCGGAAACTGTTTTTTGCCCAGTCCCTTGAAACTCCCTCAGCTGAATATTAGCGTTAAAGAAAAACACCACACCAGTGCTACAGAAATCCTCCTGGCCCAAGCACTCAAGTGCCAGCAATTGGTCCCTGCAGATTAAAAAATATAAAGCCATGCTAAGGGAGACAATTAGCAAGCACAACATTATTAACACAGCAATTTACATAACATTCAATTTCCTATTTTGCCATCTGTGGCTTTTATTTCTCATTTAGAATGTCTGCATAGAGTTGAGATAGCAACAGTGAGTTACATGAAGGGGTGTGCATTCAGTAAAAACCAAGCACAATAAAGACTTGACCTTTTTTTGGCTTTTATTCGGGTGCATTCAGCTATACTGACAGCCAGCCCCAGCTGAGGCAGCGTGGAGATGTGGGCTCTGCACCACCCCAGCTGATCCTCTCTGGGACCTGCAAAAGAGGCCACAACAGCTAAGGCTGGCTGGCTGGCTCACAAAGAACAAGATGGCAAAGAGTTGGATTTATACCCCACCCTTCACTCGGAGTCTCAGAGTGGCTTACAATCTCCTTCCCTTCCTCTCTCCACAACAGACACCCTTGTGAGGTAGGTGGGGCTGAGAGAGCTCTTGAGAGAACTGCTCTAGAGAGAACAGCTCTGAAAGAACTGTGACTGACCCAAGGTCACCCAGCTGGTTGAATGTGGAGGAGTGGGGTTCTCCAGATTAGAGTCCACCAGTCTTAACTACACTCTACACCAAAGGAGCCAGTCCTGTGGGGAGAACCCTTCCTGCAGGTTCTGCTGCAGCTCTCCTCGGCTGCCTGGTGGAAGCTGGATTGCTTGCAAGAGGCTGCAAAGGAGCTCATCCTGTGGGAAGAAGTCTCCCTGCAGGCTCTGCTGGGCTTTCCAGTTGAAGCTGGACTGCCCAACAGAGCCCACAAAAGAGCCAATCCTGCGAGGAAAACTTTCCCTGCAGGCTCTGCTAGGATGCCCAGTTGAAACCAGGCTGTTTGACAGAGCCCTCTCAGGAGCCAATCCTGTGGGGAGATCTGTCCACAAGGCAGCAGAAAGGAAGATCTGAGATCTTCCCTCCCTCCTTTCTGCTAGTGGCAGCCCCTCGAGGCCAGCAGAATGGAGAGGGGGGACAGAGATCTCAGATCTTCCCTCTTTCCTTTCTACTGGCAGCAGCTTCCTGAGGCCAGCAGAATGTGCCCCCTTGCCCAGATGCCCCAGAGTTTCGGACTTGGGTGTCTTGAGAGAGCAACAAAGATGGTGAGGGGTCTGGAGACCAAGTCCCATGAGGAAAGGTTGAAGGAGCTGGGTATGTTTAGCCTGGAAAGGAGACGACTGAATGGTGATATGATAACCATCTTCAAGTGCCATCTAGAGCAGTGGTTCTCAACCTTCTTAATGCCACGACCCTTTAATACAGTTCCTCATGTTGTGGTGACCCCCAACCATAAAGGAGTGGTGTCTTGGTTCCTAAGACCATCGAAAATATGTGTTTTCTGATGGTCTTAGGCGACCCCTGTGAAAGGGTCGTTTGACCCCCAAAGGGGTCACGACCCACAGGTTGAGAACCGCTGATCTACAGGATTGTGTGGAATTGTTTTCTGTTACCCCAGAAGGTTGAACCACAACCAATGGGTTGAAATTAAATCAGAAGAGTTTTCGGCTAAATATTACAAATAACTTCCTGACAGAGTGGTTCCTCAGTGGAACAGGCTTCCTCGGGAATTGGTGGGCTCTCCTCTGGAGGTTTTCAAACAGAGGCTAGATGGGCATCTGACAGCAATGCAGATTGTTTGAATTTAGGCAGATCATGAGTAGGGAGGGCAGGAAGGGTTGCCTCAGTGCTTAGTACTTGTGGCTCTTTCTTACACGCCCAGGGAAATGCTGATTGCCACTTTTGGGTCAGGAAGCAATCCTGGAGGGTTTTTTGTCATCTTCTGGGCATGGAACAGTGGTCACTATGAATGTGGAGGGGGAGGTATTTTTGAATTTCCTGCATTGCGCAGGGTGTTGGATTAGATGACTCTGGAGGTCCCTTCCAACTCTACGAGTCTATGATCAATATGCAGATGACACCCAGCTATATCTGCTCTTGGACAGCCACCCGGCTACCGCTCCACAACATCTGGTTGAGGGTTTGGAGACTGTGATGGGATGGTTAAGGAAGTGGAGGCTGACACTGAATCTGGGGAAGATGGAGGTTCTGTAGTTGGGGGGGAGGGCTCTGGGATTGGGGTTTCAGGTTCCAGACTTTGACAGGGTGCTATTAGCACCAGTGCACTCTGTCAGGAGCTTGGGTGTGACTTCCCTGTCACACCCAATGGATACTTCCCTGTCTATAGAGGCCCCATGGATACTTCCCTGTCTATAGAGGCACAAGTCACTAATACTGCCAGATTGGTATTTAACCACCTACACCAGGCACAGCTGCTGGCCCCTTTCCTGTCACTCCCTGAACTGGCCATGGCAATCCATTCAACGGCCACCACCAGACTGGACTACTGTAACTTGCTCTACATTGGCTTGCCTTTGAGACTGATCCGGAAGCTCCAACTGGCCCAGAATGCAGCAGCGCGAGTCCAGGCAGGAACGCCATGGACAGCATATACACAAGCTGTGCTGTGCCAGTTACACTGATTACCAGTGGAGTACTGAGTCAGGGCCAAGGTATTAGTGTTGACTTTTAAGGCCATGAGCAGTCAGAGACCCACATACCTTCAGGACCGCCTCCTCCAATATCTCCCCAGAAGAGCACTGAAATCATCTGATAACAACTTACTGGTGATCCCTGGCCCTAGGGAAGTCTGCTGTCCTTGACCAGGTCCAGGGCTTTTCGGTCCTGGTCCTGACCTGGTGGAAATCTCTGCCGAATAACATTAGGCCACTGTGGGATCTGGTTCAATTCCACAGGGCCTGTAAGACAGAGATGTTCCGCCAGGCTTTTGGCTGAGGACAAGAGCATGAAAGGCACTGATGGGATACAATCTCAAAAATGACAGAATGATCTTGGTCCAAATCTAAGGCAAACCATTCAACATCACAGGCTTCATTGACAATGCTAAAGCCTTTGATTGTGTGAATCACAACAAACTATGGCAAGTCCTTCAAGAGATGGGGGTAGCAGACCATCTCACATGTCTCTTGAGAAACCTGTATAAGGGTCAAGAAGTGACAGAACTGGATATGGAAAACCTGATTGGTTTAGCATTGGAAAAGGAGTATGACAAGAATATATATTGTCACCTTGCCTATTTAATTTACATTCAGAATACATCATGTGAAATGCCAGCCTAAATGAATCACAAGCCAGAATTAAGATTGCTGGGGAAAAGATCAACAACCTCAGATATGCGAGAGCAATGCACACGCGCTAACGATTTAGATGCCTGGTCTCCGCTCTCCAAGGAAAACAAAGTTAAAGAGCCTTAAAAGAATGTAAATTGCTAGTGGGAGCTGCAGAAATTGACTTACGAGACATCCAGAACAACAAGAAGCAGTTCGAGAAGGACTTGGTGAGAAAACAAACTTCTTCAGCATTTAAGATAAGGGAGGTTGGGCCTAGTTCAAGATGACATGGCGGTCACAGTGAAGAACTTATCAGAACAGCTGGCACAATTCCAAGCTTTAGTGCTTGACTCCCAGAATAAAATACAAAACACTTTGAGTGAAGTAGCAACAGAAATGAAAAACCTGGGCTCAGAGATAAAAATAGCAATGGGAGTCGCCTCTGAGGCTAAAACTATGGCAAATCAAAATAGAAAGGAAATAGATTTATTGAAAAAACAACAAACAGAGTTGTCTGACCGGAACAGAAGAGGGAATATTATTCTATTTGGCATTTCAGAAGAAGTATCAACAGCTGATTTAGAGCAAACCTTAGTGCAATGGCTATCAGTACAAGGGCTGGAAATACAAACTGATGACATTGAGTGGGCCCATTTGTTGTTGTTGTTGTTCAGTCGCACAGTCGAGTCCGACTCTTCGCGACCCCATGGACCAGAATACGCCAGGCCCTTCTGTCTTCCGCTGTCCGCTGAAGTTTGCTCAATTTCATGTTCGTTGCATCGATGACATCTATGGCCCATAGACTGCAGATAAAAAGAACGGGAGGAGAACCACGTCCGGTAATTATGAAGCTGGTGAGAGAGAAATTGCAGCAGCGAATATTCAAAACCCTCAAGAAAAATAAAGACATGACATTCAAAGGCAGAAGGGTCTTCATGAAGGAAGACTTCTGCAAGGAGACCCTTTACCAAAGGAGCCAGATGAAGCCCTTTGCACAGAAGCTTCACCAAAGCAACATTAAATTCAGCTGGGGATACCCAGCGTCATTGGTCATTTACCAAGGAGGGAAGAGGCTCTGTGCAAGGAACCCAGAAGAGGCACGGGAATTACTAGAAACCCTGAGGGTGGAGACGAGGAATGCTGAGACGACAACAATGGATGAATTTCATCAGGCCCAGGCGGAATTAGGAGAAGGGCCGTCTACTCACCAGGAGAAGAGGCCAAGGATGTCTCAAGACTAGAATATATACAAGACTAGAAGTATAAAAATAGAACTAATATGTAAAATGATTATTAGCATAACTCAGGGAGTGAAGGGTGCGCTTGTTCCAGACGTGTAGAGAAGGGATGAGCAGTCATTCCCAAGTGGGGGCTCTACACAAAGGGAAGGAGGAGGGGGGAAGGGATATAAAAGGAACAAGAAATAGCTGGCCAGGGGACCGAAGGGAGAGTAAATTCAGGTTTGAATATGGGTAAAATACTACAGATGCTGACACTGAACATCAATGGTTTGGGTTCAGATTTAAAAAGGTACAAACTTTCCAGATTTCTTAAACAACAGAACATAGATATAGCATGGCTCCAGGAAACGCACAAGGCAAAAAAAGATAAAAAACCCTTGATCAGAGATCCTAACTGGGCGACCTTGGCAGAAGCACGGGGAACAGCAAAGGCAAGAGGTGTGACAATATTGGCCCATAAAAGAAATGATATAAAAATAACAGAAGTAATAAGAGATGTTGAACGGAGATATTTAATGATTAAGTGCCTGATTGAAAATAGATTAACAACACTGATAAATATATATGCTCCAAATACAGGACAGAAAAGTACTAAAGAAGGCACGTAACTTTTCCGAAGGAGAGGTGATATTAGCGGGAGATCTAAACAAGGATCTTAACAAGGACAACATAATCAATTGGAAACAATGGGATTTGATAGAAGTGCATGAAGCACATGGACTAGTGCCTAAACCCACATACTTCTCAACTAGACATAAAACAACCTCTTGTCTAGACTATGTATTCATTAATAGGGCAGGCACCTGGGAAGTAAAGAAAATAACTACCCACCCAATATGGATCTCTGATCATGCCCCAATAAGTGTTGAAATCATACTAACACATAAATTAATAGACCATGGAGATATAACAATTTGATAATGGCCAAGGAAGAGAATACACGACATATTAAGGAGCAAATAAAACTGTACTTTCAAGAGAATAAGCGGACAGTGAAAACAGATGTACTATGGGATGTGGCCAAAATGGTAATTAGAGGGCAATGTATCATGAAAGAGAAGGAGATAAAGAAAAAATGGTACGCTGATAGAAAAGAGAGACTACAGGAGTTGGGCAAGCTGCAAAGTGAGCAAGTACAGAAATTCTGCCCCAACAGACACAGGCTAATTAAGGAATTATGGCAGAAGTTAGATGTTTTCGATTCCAGGGCATTATGGAAAAAGCAGGTGATGGTGAAAAATGAATACCAGAGAAACACACTCAAGTCGTTTAAAAGATTAGCAAACTATTTGAAAAAGAGAAAAGAGAGGCAAAGGGTGAGGAGTATTAGGTTAGATAAAAAAGTGACGCAGAACCCAGAAAGGGAGCATTTGAAAAATTTTATAAGAAACTATATGAGGGAAAAAAAGTAAAGGAGTTCGAGGAGGAAATAGAGATAAGGTTAACAGAAAATGAAAGAAGGGATCTTGAAAAGAATATAACGAGAAAGGAGATTGAGCAGGTGATAGTCTAAAGACAGGTAGGTCCCCGGGGCTGGATGGCTTCTCAGCGGAATTTTACAAGGAAATAAAAGAGGTTCTGGCCCCAGAATTACAGGAAGTGTTCAACAATATATTGGAAGGAGGAAAAGTCCCGGACACATGGAGCAAGGCAGAAATAACAGTAATTCCAAAACCCAGGAAAGATCTCCAAGAAGTGGGATCATACAGACCAATCAGTCTATTGAATCAAGATTATAATTTTTTTGCCAAAATAATGGCAAACAGATTTAAGAATATTATTCCAAAAATAATTTAAAAAGATCGATATGGGTTTGTAGAAGGCAGGAATATTGCACAATCAATAAGGAATTTAATTAATGTCTTGTGCCACAATAAATCCAGGAAACTAGCATTGTTGAAATTAGATGTTTATAAAGCTTTCGACACACTTTCACATCAATTTTTATGGACAGTTATGGCTAAATATGGGATCAGTCAACCAATTATACAGACAATACAAGAGATATATAGAGGAGGAACAGTGGTAGTTAGAATTAATGGGGAGCATACTTCACAATTCTCAATTCAGAGAGGGGTTAGGCAAGGATGCCCGCTTTCCCCATCCCTTTTCATTATGGCTATAGAACAACTGGCCCAACATATTAGGAATTCTGGAAGAATAGAGGGATGCCATTTAGGTAAGGAAGAAGTTAGACTAAACCTGTTTGCAGATGATATGATCATAGTCTTATCTAACCCGAAAGAAGGGATCAAAGAAATAAAAGTCATATTGGAAGACTTCGAATTAAACTCAGGATTAAAAATTAATATGACAAAATCAGAAATAATGTATATCAATGTAAAAATGGAGGAAAGAAGAGAAATACATAAGTGGACAGGAATAGGCATAGGTGTTAAGAAATTCAGGTATCTAGGACTAGATATAGTTAAAAATATTAATAAGATGGTAGAGAAGAATTACAATCGAGTATGGAATGCAATACTGAAAGAAATGAAGAGATGGGGAAGGAAGATGTTAAGCATAACAGCCAAGATTAATACGGTGAAAATGTTTTGGGTTTCAAAACTCTTATATCTGTTTCAAACGATCCCTTTAGAGATTCATAGACAAAAAATTAACAGTTGGAATGCGAAAATAAAAGAGTGGGTTTTTGGTAGTAAGAAAACTAGGGTCTCCCGGCACTTTATTTATGCCAAGGTTTCAGATATGGGATGGGGACTCCCAGAATTAGGTAATTATTATGAGGCATTTCAGATAAAAGGATTAATGGAAACAGGGGAGGAAAGGGAACAAAAATGGATCAGAGTCGAGAATGAAGCAAATAAAGGGGTGGGAAGATTTGGGGTATTTACAGGAGATAAATTCAAATATGAAAAACTAGAAAGGGGACCGAGAAGAACTGCATTAACGATTTGGAAGAAATGACAAACGAAGCGGTCAAAAGGGATATCGAGGTATGCTCCGCTAGAGGCTCTAGATGAAGAGGACGAGGATGTGAAATGGTGGTCATTACTTAAACAGAAAGGGTATACTAGGCTACGAGATATAATGCGTGGGCAGATAATTAAACCATTACCAATACTACAAGAAGAAATAGGAGGGAAACACTGGTTGAAGATTACAGGTTTATATAATAGGCTTAAAAAGATGATCGAAAACAAAACTTTGGCGATAGGAGAGCCAATAGAGGAGTTGTTAAGATCAATGACAAATACAAAAAGAGGACTAGTAGGCAGAATATATATGAAAATGGTGATTGACAAGGATCAAATAAGAACCCTTATTCAGGGGAAATGGAGTGCAGAAACTCGCTTAGCGGATCAAATAGTTAATAGAATTATAGAAGGTATCCAGGAGATAAAAGTACACAAATTTAGAGAATTGGATTTGAAATTTTATACTAAATGGTACAGGACCCCGGCCACACTAGCCAATATGTTCCCACAACTAAGCTCAAACTGTTGGCACTGCAGGAGTGGGAGAGGGTGGTACTCCCATATGTGGTGAGAGTGCAGAGAAGTCCAGAGTTTTTGGGAGAAAGTTATAGAGCAGCTTTATAAGTTCTTCACAATAAGGCCAAAGATAGATTTGAAATTGATGCTAAGAAGCAATTTAGGTAACCAAGGTATTGGAAAAGGATGACAGGACTTATTTAAAGCAATGGTGTTAGCGGGAAAAGCCATAATAGCATTTGGATGGAAGGACAAAACTAAATGGACAGTAGCAAATTGGCAGAATTATCTATTTGAATACATTCAATCGGATATAATAACCATTCTTAACCAAGAAGAACAATGGGAAGCAAAAATAGGGAAGATTAAGAAAAAGTGGCATTTGTACTTGAAATGGGTCATGGAAGGGCAAAGATCGGATGTTCAGTGGAAGCTCTTAAGTTTGTGCCCCTGGCTAGAAAGGTTAAGTAGTTAAAGGGGGGGGGGCAGAAAATAAGAAAGCACAGATGAAATAATATGTGAGAAAAATAACCATCCAAGATATACTAAAACTCCCCACCTCTGATCATAGGACAGGAATAACCTTTGGCCACGAAATTAAAGAGAAAAAGAAAGAAGAAAAGCATGAAGGATGAGAGAAAACAGAGGAAGCAAGAAGGACAGAAGGAGGATTTATGAAAAGGACTACTGCCAAAGACACAGAAACAGCTATAAACTGGAGGCGGGAGGAGGGAGGGTAGAGTATATAAGATGTATGCAAACAGGGATGTGTTTGATTGTAACATGGAAAAAATACAAAATAAAAAAAAACAACCTCAGATATGCATACAATACCACTCTAATGGCAGAAAGTGAAGAGGACCTCAAGAGCCTCTTGGTAAGGATGAAAGAGGAGAGCACAAAAGTTGGCTTGAAACTGAACATTAAAAAAAAAACCAACTAAGATCATGGCATTTGGCCCCATCACTCCTTGGCAAATAGAAGGGGAAGTCATGGAAGCAGTGACAGACTTCATGTTCCTGGGATCCAAGATCACTGCACACGGTGACTGCAGCCATGAAATTAAAAGATGCCTGCTCCTTGGGAGGAAAGCTATGGCAAATAAAAAGTAGAGACATCACCCTGACAAACCAAAGTCCGTATGGTCAAAGGAATAGTATTTCCCGTAGTAATGCATGGCTGTGAGAGTTGGACCATAAGGAAGGCTGACTGCCGAAGAATAGATGCTTTCAAATTATGGTGCTGGAGAAGACTCTTGAGAGTCCCTTGGAGTGCAAGATCAAATCAGTCAATCCTAAAAGAAATCAACCCTAACTGTTCCCTGGAAGGCCAGATACCGAAGCTGAAGCTCAAATACTTTGGCCTCCAAATTGGAAGGGAGCACTCACTGGAGAAGACCCTGATGCTGGGAAAGATTGAAGGTCAAAGAAGAAGGGGACAGCAAAGGATGAGGTGGTTAGACAGTGTTATTGATGCAACAAACATGAAATTAAGCAAACTCCAGAGCACAATGGAAGACAGGAGGGCCCGGCATGATGTGGACCATGGGGTCACGAAGAGTTGGACTCAACTGTGCGACTGAACAACAACAACAAAGCAATGGTTAAAACTGGCACCCTCCTTTTTTACTTTTGGCCCTGTGACATCTTCCCTGCCTTGCTGCACAAAGAGCATGGCTGCTGGCAAAAAAGGGGTTGATCGCCACCTAGATTGGTTGTTTTATTAGTGCCGTGTAATGATTTTATAATGTTGATTGTCTGTTTTAATGCTGTAAATCGCACAGAACCTGTTTGCAGGGTTGGGAGATTATCATCATCATCATCATCATCATCATCATCATCATTATTGATCTTCCCACCCTCCTTTCTGCTGGTGGTGGCTCCAAAAGGCCAGCAGAATGGAAGGGGGGGGGATCTGAGATCTTCTATCCCTTTCTGCTAGCAGCAGCTTCTTGAGGCCAGCAGAATGGAAGGTGGGGGAAAGATCTGAGATTTTCCATCCCTTCTTTCTGCTGGCAGTAGCTTTCTGAGGCCAGCAGAATGGGGGGGTGTCAGCCTTCCCTCCTTTCTGCTGGTGGTGCCTCCAGGAAGCCACCAGAATAGGAGTGGGGAGATCTGAGATCCTCCCTCCCTTTCTGCTGGTAGTGGATCTTCAAGGGAGGGGATGATCTGAGATCTTCCTTCCCTTCTTTCTGCTGGTGGGCTGCCCAGAAGAGCCACTGAGAGAACGGCCTGCAGATCAGCTGCTTTGTGGGCTCTTCTGGGCAGTCAGGTTTAAAGGAACTGCCAAAGAGAGCTCCAGAGGAGACTGTGAGGAAAGCTCTCCCTGTAGGATCAGCTCCTTTGCGGGAGCTCAGCTGACTGAGCTGAGCTCTGAGAAGCAGCAGGAGACAGAGCTCCTGGAGGGAGTGACTGTTTTTTATTTGCTTTCAGCTGAAGAGATTTAGCTGAGGGTACTGTGTGGGGAGGATAATGTTTGGGAGTGTGTGGGTGAATTTTAAGTTGTTGCAGAGTCTTGGCTGTTTGAGAAAGGGTGATTTATTTGGCAGTAATTGGATTGCATGGGTGTAATTTGAATAACTGCTGGTCCTGCCCTCTGCTGGGTGAGGCTTCTCTTTAAGGCTGCACCTTGCCAGAGGCACAAGCCTCTGGTGCAAACTGAAGGGCTCTTGGCCTGTGGCTCTTAGCCTAGGGGCTCCGTATGAAGCCCAGGAAGGACCAGAAAGCCAGAGCCCTACTCTCTTTGTGTTACCAGTAAGGCAAGTATACTTTCCACAAGGAGAGCCACCTAAATACAAAGGGTTTTAAAAGGGGGACTATATATAATTATCTCTATATATAATAATCCTGTTTCCAAGTGGCAACATTCCATGTACTCCCTCTGCCATTGGTCTGTCAACCGCCACTCATGAGTACTCACACGCCATTGGCTGGGTGCTGGGTCTGTTCCTTTTCCACACCCACTCCCCCCCCCAGCCCCCTGTGCCCTGTCAGAATTACTGGCAAACAGCTTTCTCTCTTGACGAAGACACTTTTCCTGCTTGCTTCCAGTGTGGGACTAACTCTCCCCTCAGAGGCTGTTGGTAGGTGTCACAAAATGGCAGTTACCTGTGTTTGTAAGATGGCTGTGGTTCTTTGTTTAAATGTTCCCCAATAAGGTTTAATTGAGCTGTAGTTCCAGAGAGGGGCCTGCAGGGGTATCACTCATTGGGTTGAATGGGGCTTCCTCGTCTGCTGGACCACAGTTCCCAGAATCCTCAAGGCCAAAAAGTGCAGGAAAACAGGGACTGTCCCAAGGCAGTCTTCATCTCTGGGAGGGAGCAGAAATTCAGCCACTCCACAGTCTGCTGGACTGGGCAGTGAATGGAAGCTTCCCTGCTCTCTTGGGCAGGAGAGAGAGGCTGAAGTACAGCCAGCAGCCGGTCCAAGGAGAGATCTTATCGTGAGCCCACAACCTTCAGAGGTAGAGAGTACTGTGTGTAGGGAAAGAGGATTGCATTTAACCCCTGTTGATTTATGCCCTGTTGGTTTATAGTGTGTGTTTACTCCTACTGTGTGTGTGTGTGCTACATAACTGTGTAAATAGTTAAATTAATTCTTTTATTTGGGCTAACAATCTGTGTTCTGTTCTGACCACATAGTCTCCCCTGCTCTGCACAATAACAAAGGGAGGGGGTAGCCCAGGGAAGCAAGGAAAGGCCAGACCCTTGGGTTGTCAGCTTTCCAGGGATCCCCCCAAAGACTGGGGATGTCATCTCCAAATAGGGAGATTTGACCAGAGGGGTCTCACTGTCCCTCTAAAAAGGCAGTGATGATTCTATGAGTCATGGCAGAGAATTTAAGGAGTGTGATACACCCATGGGATTAGGGTGGGAGGCAAACAGCTGAGTTGTAAACTGGAACCCGTTTCGCCACACTAGGCAACCAAGCTTGGTTCAGACAAAGGAAGGAAACCGTTTGCAGGCCTTGTGAATAACTCATTGGGGCCAGTCCTGCTAGGGTTGCCAGCTCCAGGTAGGGTGATTCCTGGAGATCTTCTGGTAGAGTCCATGAAAGCCAGGCTTTGGGGAGGGGAGAGCCCTCAGCTGAACAGAATGCCATAATGCCCACCTTCCAAAGCAGTTATTTTCCCTGGGGGAGAGAGATCTGTTGTCTGGAGTTCAGCTGTGATACCTGGTGATCTTCAGGCTCCACCTGGAGGTTGGCTGCCCTAGGCGTAGCAGTCTACTAGATCCAGGTTCTTGCTGTAGAAGCTGAGTGGGTGATTTTGGACCAGTCACAGACTTTCAGCCTAACCTACTTCACAGGGTTGTTGTGCAAGTCAAAAGGGGGAGAGGAGAATGATATAAGCTGCTTTGGTCCCCATTGCAGAGAAAGATGACATCTCTTTCTGGGAAACTATTGTTGCCAATCTCCAGGGAGGACTGGAGATCACTCAGAATTACAACTGCTCTCCAGATGGAAGAGATCAGTTCCCCTGGAGGTGGACTCTGTGGTAGTCAGGGCTTCAGAGCACGGAAAATGGTGGACTCCGTGTTAGTCAAGGCTTCAGAGCATGGAAGAGGCTGCAGGTGTGTGTGTGTGGGAAATGGAAAGCTGAAGAGAGACGGGGAAATAAAGGTAGGTTGATGACTGCGTGGGAAGGAGACAGGATTGCCAACTCCAGGAGGGAAATTCCTGGAGATTTGAGGGATGGAACCTGGAGAAGCTGAGGTTTGAGGAGGGGGTGGGACCTCAGACAGAAGCAATGCCATAGACTTCACCCTCCCAACCAGCCATTCCCTTCTGGGGAACCATTGTTGTCAATCTCAGGAGAGGGGTGGAAATCACTTAGAATTACAACTGTTCTTCAGGTAGCAGAGATCAGTTCCTCTGGAGAAAATGGTGGATTCTGTGTCATTATACCCTGCTGAGGTCGCCACAACACATTGACGCTGAGTGCCCAAGGCCTTGGCACTCTCCCAGAACCTCTTTCTAGAGCTTGTTGTATTTAACTACAATGGGCCTTATTCCTAGTTTTTATAAAGCAATTATGAAGACAGAATGCCAGCAGGGGGTTGGGGGCTATCCAGTGTTTTGCACGGAGTGTCACATGTATGCCTATCTGTCCATTGGACAGAAGTCTTGGGTGTGTGCCTGGTGTAAGGAGCTCCTGGTTCTCAGGGAATGAGTTTGCACCCTTGGGGCCAAGATGGCTGACCTGGAGAAGCAGAGACAGTCAGGCATATAGAGAAGACTCTTGGGCACCTGTTAGATATGTCCCACTCTGAAAATGGCAGTCCCACAGCTGTCAGGGAGCATTAGGGTTGAGAAGAAACAGGGCACCATGCTGAGGATAAGGGGAATGTGCCCTCAGAAGGGACCTCCACTTCTTCAGTTGGTGACTGGGTATCCTTTCACACCAAGGAACCATCCCAGGGCAGGGTGGGAGGGCAGCTCTTAGTAATTGGTGATTTGATCCTTAGGAAGGTAGACAGCTGGGTAGCAAACCCATGTACTGACTGTATGGTGATATGCCTGCCTGGTGCAAAGGTAGCAGACATTACACATGTTCAGGGCCAGCCCCAGGTGTCTGGACGCCCTAGGCAAGACAGCCTGGGGCGCCCACCCCACTGGGGATGCCAACCTCCCGGTGGAGCCTGGAAACAGTGAGGGGGTGGACCGCTGGTTTTCCTGGGCCCGCAGCACCTGCGGCGCGCCCAGGAAAGCCAGGGAAGGGGCGGCCGTTCGAACGGCTGCCCCTTCCCTCCCAGCCCCAGAAAAGCCAGGGAAGGGGTGACCATTTGAACGGCTGCCCCTTCCTTCCCAGCACTGGCTTTCTTGAGCACGCCACAGTAGCGGCGCACCCAGGAAAGCCGGGGAAGGGCTCGGAGCGCTAGCTTCACAGGGGGCGGGGCGGGGGGCGGTTTGGCGCCCCTGTGGCCCCAGCGCCCTAGGCGAGCACCTAGCTTGCCTAGTGGGTGAGCCAGCAGTGCACATGTTCTAGATAGGCTGGTAGACAGTGCTGGGGAGGAGCCAATGATCGTGGTACATGATGGCACCAACAATATTGGGAAATGCAGTCATGAGGTCCTGGAGGAAAAGTTTAGGCTGCTACGCAGAATCCTCAAAGCCAGGACCTCCAAGGTAGCCTTCTCAGAAGTGCTACCTGTTCCACGTGCAGGGCCGGAGAGACAGGCACAAATCAGGAGACTCGTGTGGATGAGACAATGGTGTAGGGGAGGAAGGGTTCAAGTTTGTTAGGCACTGGGATGCTTTTTGTAACATGAGAGAACTGTACAGAAGAGATGTTCTCTACTTGTCCTGAGAAAGAACCAGCCTGTTGGAACTTAAAATCAAAAAGGTGGCAGAGCAGTTTTTAAACAGAATATTGGGGGAAAGCTGACAGGAAATGAAAAGTCTCTGGTTCTGGATGGTTGGACAGGATGACCTGCAAGGTCCCTTTCAACTCTAACATTCTATGATTCTGTGAAGGGTTAGCTGTGACTGTGACAAACAATATGGACTGCCTGGCAAGGTCTCAAGGCAGCAGGAGGAAGGTTGAGCGCTTAACATGTATGGGAAAGTATAGATGCTAGAAGTGTCTGAGGTAAAATCGGGGAGTTGGAATGCTTGGTGTTGGGGGGAAACATAGACATTGTGGGTATTTCAGAAACTTGGTGGGATGATGAATATCAGTGGGATACATGATTCCTGGTTATAAATTATATCGGAAGGAGGGGGGGAAGGGTTGGAGCTGGGGTGGCTCTGTGCGTCAGAGAGGGTATACAGTTCAGTAAGACTGAGAAGATAAGAGAACTGGATTTGCTTCTGGAAATGCTATGGGTTGAAATAGTGGGTCCAAAATGAAGCTTAACACTGGGGGTTTGTTATCGCCCACCAGATCAAAATATAGAGGAGGATTATAAAATGATGAATGAATTACAGCAGCTAGATGAAATAACTGTTCCATAATAGGTGCTTTTAACTACTCACATATTGATTGGGTCAATATGTGTTCAAGTCGGGAAAAAGAGCTTCTAGACACTCTGAATGACTGTGCTATGGAGCAGATGCTCACAGAACCTACCAGGGGAGAGGTGATCCTGGATTTAGTCCTAAGTAACGCCCAAGACCTGGTGAGAGATGTAAAAGTGACTGCACCACTTGGGAAAAGTGACCATAATGTTATTGAGTTCAACATTTGCATAAATAGGGAGTTGCCCCAAAAGACCGACACAACCACTTCTAACTTTAAAAAGGGTAACTTCTCTGAAATGAGGGGATATGTGAAGAGGAAACTGAAAGGAAAAGTATGAAGGGTCAAAACCATTGGGGAAGCTTGGAGACTATTTAAAACTACAATCCTAGAAGCTCAGATAATATATATATTGCAGGTTAGGGAAGGTACAAATAGGTATAGAAAAAGATTAACATGGTTAACAAAGTAATGGAAACTGTAAAAGTAAGAAGGATTCCTTTAAGCGGTGGAAAGCTAGTCTCAGTGAAGTTGATAAAAGGGAACACAGGCTGTGGCAAATACAATGCAAGTCTGTGATCAGGCAGCCAAAAAGGGAATATGAGGAACAAATTGCAAAAAACATAAAACCAACAATAAAACTTTCTTCAAATGCATTAGAAACAGGAAATCAGACAGGGGGACAGTGGGGCCCTTGGATGACCAAGGGGTAAAAGGATTACTGAAGGATGATAGGGAAATGGCTGAGAAGCTGAATGCATTTTTTGCCTGTGTCTTCACTCTGAGAAGTGCTTGCCCACTCCAGAACTGCTGATTTCGGGAGGGTGATGAGAGAGGAGGTCCTATGACTGATAGACAACTTAAAAACTGATAAATCACCAGGCCCAGATCACATACATCCAAGAGTTCTGAAAGTACTCAAATGTGAACTTGTGGATCTCCTGACAAAAATTATGTAATCTTTCTTTAAAATCTGCCTCCATTCCTGAGGACTGGAAGGTAGCTAAAGTCATCCCAACCTTTAAAAAGACTTCCAGAGGAGATCCAGGAAATTACAGGCCAGTCAGTCTGATGTCAATACTGGATAAGTTGGTGAAAACTGTTATTAATGAGAAAATTAATAGGCACATTGATGAACAAAAATTATTGAGGCAGACTCAGCGTAGGTTTTGTAAGGGAAGATCTTATCTCCACTAATCAGTATTCTTTGTGGGGGTGAACAAACTTATGGACAAGGGGGACCCAATAGATGTTGACTTCCAGAAACCTTTGATAAAGTTCCTCATCAGAGGCTCCAAAGTAAGCTCAATAGTCATGGGATAAAAGGACAAGTCCTCTTGTGGATCAAATACTGGCTAATTAGTAGGAAACAGAGAGTGAGTATAAATGGGCAATTTTCACAGTGGAGGGTGGTAAGCAGTGGGGTACTGCAGGGCTCAGTACTTGGTTCAATAATTTTTAACTTGTTCATTAATGTTTTGGAGTTGGGAGTAAGCAGTGAACTGGCTAAATTTGTGTATGACGCTAAATTGTTCAGGGTGGTGAGAATCAAGGAGGATTGTGAGGCATCAACATGGCAAATGGGGTTCTTAGTTTAGTTTATTATTATTATGGTCTTAAGACCAACATACAGAGTAAGCATAATATGTGAGGGAGAGAAAAAAACAGTCATAATATACAAAAATAGAGATCTGAATATAAGAACTTTTAAAATGTGATTGTTTTGCTTCATATTAATTGTAGAAACTCAAGATGTTATAAAGTAGATGGTATTATAGAACAAGTATGAATCTCTGGTTAGAGAAGTATATTGAAAAGTGTTAATTAAAGATATAAAGATATTAATAAGATTGGTTTAAGGATCTCAGGAGGTTGTAGAACTGGGGAAGAATATATAGGGAATATATGTAGGTTTAGAAAACTCTTTTAAAAGTCAGAGTATTATTAAAATCTGAAAGAATGTAATGTGATATGTTATAGAATTTAGAATATATAGAAAAAGAAAAATATGTGATTATGAAGCTGGGGAATGGTATAAATTTAGTTAATAGCTAAATATATGTTTTAGAAGATTATTATAGAATGTTCAGACAATGTAGTATTAGAAGGAAATATGCTTTGTTAATTATTAGATCTGCAAAATTCCAGATCTACGTATTTTTAAGAGCCATAATGAGTTACATAAAACATTGGCTTACTAAATATAGGCTTGCAAAAATTTTGGGAGGTGGAAATTTGGTAATTAGATACACATGTATGAGGTGTTTTAAGAGAAATGAAGTTTTTGTTAACATGTATGTTTTGTTTGTTTAGCTGTCTGTTAAAAATAATATTGTTATTATTTTTTTAAAAACCTTGCTTAAAAGGCATGGGCATAGCATTTCTGAGTAGGGGTTTTGATTGTACTTGCTTTGAATAGGCAACTGGGGTTCAACGTGGCCAAGTGCAAAGTGATGCACATTGGGTCTAAAATTCATAACTATAGATACACGTTGGTGGGGTCTGAACTGGTGGAGACTGACAATGAGAGAGATCTTGGTGTCGTAGTAGATAACATACTGAAAATGTCAAGATAGTGCGACTGCAATAAAAAAGGCCAACGCTATGCTGGGGATTATTGGGAAGGGAACTGAAAACAAATCAGCCAGTATCATGATGTCCCTGTATAAATTGATGGTGCAACTTCATTTGGAATACTGTGTGCAATTCTGGTCACCACACCACAAAAAGAATATGGTAGCACTGGAAAAAGTGCAGAAAAAGGTAACTAGAATGATAAAACGGTTGGAACTCTTTCCCTATGAAGAAAGGTTAAAGTGCTTGGGGCTCTTTAGCTTGAAGAAACAACGACTGAGGAGTGACATGATTGAGGTTTATAAGATTATGCATGGCATAGAGCAGGCAGAGAAGAAGTACTTTTCTCCCTTTCTCACAATACAAGAACTTGTAGGCAGTCAATGAAATCGCTGAGCAGGGAGGGAGTGTACATGCTCTAAGCTCTAAGAAGCCTTTGCCTTCCCCCTCTGCAGTTAGAAAGATAAACGACCTAAAACAAATGTAAACAGCTTTTGAAAGTGCTGTTAAGCAAGCCAGATAGAGATTAAAGCTCTCAGAGAACAGCAAGGAGTGAAAACTTTCAGACTTACTTCAATAAGGAAACTGTCTTTGAGCTTACAAGTTAGAAGGACATAAAGGAAAGACCTCCCGAAATGGCAACTACAGTTAAAGCCTTATCGGAGCAGATGGCACAGTTTCAAAGTTTAATGATTGACTCCCAAGAGAAGATAAAATCAGCAATTGGCGAAGTTAAACAAGAGGTGAGTGTGATGCACTCAGAAATTAAGGGAATTAAACAATTGGCTGTGCAAGCGGATGCTTTGGCAAGAGAAAATAAAGAAGAGATCAACCAGCTGAGGAAACAAACTGTGGAATTATCTGATAGAAGCAGGAGGGCGAATCTAATTTTATATGACACTTCAGAAGATATTACCCCAAAACAACTAGAGAAATGCATTATAGACTGGCTATCTGAACAGGGAACAGAGGTTGATGTTACAAGAAACACATAAAGCGAGAAAGGATAAAAGACCATTAATTAATGACCCGGAATGGGAAGTATTAGCTGAAGCGAGAAGTACAGCTAAAGCGAGAGGGGTAGCTATTTTGGCACGTAAAAGAAATGATATTAAATTAATAGAAGTATTAAGAGACGGAGAAGGAAGGTACCTTTTGGCTGAAGGTACATTCCAAAATAAGAAAATAACACTGACAAATATTTATGACCCAAACAAAGGTCAGAATTTTTTTTGATAAAAGTATTAAAAAAGATGCAGAGATTTATTGAGGGAGAAGTGATTATGGCAGGAGACTTCAATATAGATGTCTCTAAAGATAAAGTAATTAGATGGAAGAAATGGGATTTAATAGAAGCACACAAAACCTTAAGACTAAGTCCCAAACCAATGCATTTCTCCAGAAGGCACAAAACCACTTCATATTTGGACTTTATAATTCTCAAAAGAGCAAATAACTGGGAACTGGAAAGTATAACAACCCATCCAATATGGATCTCAGATCACGCCCCAATAACCATAGAAATAGACACCAAATGGGAGCACACGAAAAGAGTGTTGTTGTTGTTGTTCAGTCGCACAGTCGAGTCCGACTCTTCGCGACCCCATGGACCAGATTATGCCAGGCCCTCCTGTCTTAATAATATAATTATGGCTAAGGAAAAGAATAAAACATGTATTGAAAACCAGCTTAAATTATATCTCCAAGAAAATAGAGGAACAGTGGCCACAAATACCCTTTGGGATGCTGCCAAAGCAGTGATTAGGGGACAATACATAATGAAGGAAAAAGAAATAAAAAAGAATGGTATTCTAATAGGAAAGGAAAAATTCAAGAATTGGAATTGTTACAAAGAAACCAAGAAAAGAAATTTTGCCAAAATAGACAGAACATAATTAAAGAACTTAAGAAGGAATTAGATTTCCTTGATTCGAGGGCGCTCTGGAAGAAACAGGCTATGGTAAGGAATGAATTTCAGAGGACCACAATAAATTCAAGTAGACGATTGGCAAACTATTTAAAAGGTAGGAAAGACAAGCAAAGGGTGAAAAGTATTAGAATGAATGCACAAATAACACAAAACCCAAAAGAGATTAGAGAAATGTTTCAAGACTTTTATAAAATATTATATGGGAAAAAAGATGTAGGGGAATTTGAGGAACAAATATGCTTAAGATTAAAACATGAGGACAAGGAAAGTCTAGAGGAAGAAATTACACCTTAAGAAATAGACGGGGTAATAAAGGGGCTAAAAACTGGGAAATCTCTGGGTTTAGATGGTTTCACAGCAGAATTTTATAAGGAGATGAAAGAAATACTAATCCCGGAGCTTCAGATACTGTTTAATACCATACTGAAGGGAGGAAGGGCCCCTGACACTTGGAGAACAGCAGAAATAACCTTAATATTGAAACCCCAGAAAGACCCTCAAGAGGTGGGTTCATACAGGCCTATAAATTTATTAAATCAAGATTACAAAATATCTGCCAAAATAATGGCAAATAGACTTAAGAATGTAATCCCTCATATAATAAAAAAGGACCAGTATGGGTTCGTGAAGGGGAGGAGTATTGCTCATCCCATAAGGAATATACTAAATGTACTATGTCACAGGCAATTTAAGAAAATAGCATTACTCAAACTGGACATATATAAAGCATTTGACACATTGTCTCATGAATTTTTGTGGTCTGTAATGTTGGAATATGGGATTGACCAAACATATATAAAAACAATCCAAGAAATTTATAGAGAAGGAACAGCGGTAGTTAGAGTAAATAATAAACGTACAGAGCAGCTCTCAATACTGAGAGGAGTAAGACAAGGATTGTCCATTGTCACCAACTCTATTTATAATGGCAATGGAGCAATTGGCCAAAAGAATTAGGAATTCAGGAAGAATAGAAGGATGTATGATGGATAAAGAGGAGATGAAGTTAGATCTATTTGCAGACATAATTATAATTATGACCAATTCTAAAGAAGGGATCAAAGAAATGAAAGTAATATTAGAAGACTTCGAAGCGTTATCAGGGTTAAGAATTAATATAGGGAAATCGGAGATAATGTATTGGAATGTGGATCGGGAGGAAAGAAAGGAAATCAACAGATTAACTAAAATAGGAATGGGAGATACAAAACTCAAATATTTGGGAATAGAAATGTATAGGAATATAAACAAGATAGTGGAGAAAAATTATTTAAAAAGTATTGCAGACGATACTGAGAGAAATGAAGGGGTGGAAGAGGAAAACTCTGAATATAACAGCTAGAATTAAAAGTGTTAAGATGTTTTGGATACCAGAATTATACCAGAAGTAACTCAGGTATATTCCCCACAGATTGGAAACTAAGCATTGTAGTACCCATCCACAAAAAAGGGGATAAGTCAAACCCCCAAAACTACCATCCTATAAGTCTTTTGGACACGGTATCTACGTTATATGGGAAATACCTTCTGTAGAAACTAGAAGACTGGATCCTTGACAATAACATTATTTATCCCCATCAGGCAGGACTCAGAAAAGGCCCAGGCACAATAAATCATTGTTACACTCTTTATCAGCTGGCTACATCAGCAATGTCTGGCCCTACTAAAGCTCTGTATGCAGTGGTTGTCAATTTGGCATCAGCCTTTGATTCAATCAATAGAGAGAGACTTGGGGCTAAATTGCTGAAGACAAACATGGAGAAGAGACTATTGTACCTAGTGTGAGAGTTTCATCAAGACACACATATAAGGATAAAAGTAGGTACGTCAGATTCTCTAATCAAACAAATCCCAATAGGAAAGGGAGTAAAACAAGGTTGTGTGTTGGTTCCTACGCTCTTCAATTTATATACAAATAATATAATCTCTAAACTAAGCAACCCTGATTTTGTTCTACCTACGTTGGGTCAACAAAAAATATCGGTACTACTATATGCGGATGATATGGTTCTATTTTCCTTAATGAGAACAGGTCTAAGGAGACTTTTATATAAGCTAGGAGAGTATTGTAAGGAAGAAAAACTTACCATCAACTACTCCAAAACCAAAGTAGTGGTTTTCCGAAAAAGGTCCAAAAACATGTTTGGAATTTTCAAGGTATCCCAATAGAACAGTGTAAGATCTATAAATACTTGGGTTTAATATTTAGTGAAACATTGAATTGGAATGTCCATGTAGCTTCTATTAAAACAACAGCAACTAAGACATTGGGAGTAATATTGAGATTTTATCAAACAAAAGAGGGCTTCCTAATAGATCCAGCTGTTAAGCTTTTTATTACTAAAGTTGTACCTCATATACTGTATGGGATAGAACTTTGGGGATGGAAGGAGCAAACATTGACCAGCTTGGAGACACTGCAAAATCTTTTTCTGAGGCAGCTATTGGTACTGCCTAAGGGCTTGCCTGTGGCCCTAATGAGAGCAGAAATAGGCATCCACTCACTCAGGGCTCAAGCTCACATAGCGATCTTGAAATCGAAGTTGAAATATCAACAGCTGCCAAATGAAACACTTAGCAAAATCAGTTCCCTATATATATATATATATATACACACAAAAGAAAGTCCCCTCACTGTAAAATCAACACCTAGGTCAAACCACTGGACCTACAGACACCAGATTTGGGGAGAGTGCTCCTACCATGGTATAGGTGCTTGCTAAAAAGGGATTTCTAGAAATTCCACCCCCTAAGTGGGTCAAAAGGAGTAAAGTGTGCTCCCCCCATTGATTCCTGTGTGGCTGCCAGGCAGCTGCCTCCCTGCACCCCCCACTCTCTGATTGGGCAGCTGCAGAGCTCAGTGTTCTGAGATAAAAAAATGTTACAGGGAACTGCAGAGAGCTAATGACAGTTGAGGGAATCAAAAGTGGCCAACAACCACCTGTGAGGTGAAGCAAAGCTGCTGGCCCAGCCTCTCTGATGGCTTCCAACACACTCCCCCCACCTCCTACACCTAACAGATGGTTGTCTGTCAGGTGCAGCCCCACCTCCACAGCGGTTCTAATACTCCTCCCCCCTCCCCCTCCTACATTGGACAGGCAGCTGCCTGTTAGGTGTAGGAGAGGAGGTGGGATGGCTTCCAACACACGCCTCTCACCTCCTAAACCTAACAGGCGGTTGTCCGTCAGGTGCAGCAGCAGTTGCAGGCTGCTTAAAGCCATGAGGGAGCCTGCCCCAGCCGTAATGCCTTAGTGATCCTGCCAGCCCCACCTCCACCATGGCTTCTAATATTCTTCCTCCTTCCCCCTCCTACATTGGACAGGCAACTGCCTGTCAGGTATAGGAGAGGAGATGGGATGCTTAGAACCACCGGGGAGGTTTGCGCAGCAGGATTGCCTTGGCACTGCTGCTGGTCAAGCCTCCTTGATGCCTTTAAATACAATCCCCACCACCAGACAGGCTGGTGTCTGTCAGGTGTAGGAGCAGGACCAGGGTACTTTAAGCCAACAGAGACGCCACCCCAGCAGGATCACCTTAGCAATGCTGCTGGCACAGCCTCTCTGATGGCTTCCAACACACTCCCCCCACCTCCTACACCTAACAGGAGGTTGTTTGTCAGGTGCAGCAGTGGTTGCAGGCTGCTTAAAGCCAGGAGGGAGCCTGCCCCAGCCGTAATGCCTTAGTGATCCTGCCAGCCCTGCCTCCACAGTGGTTTCTAATACTCCTCCCCCCTCCCCCTTCTACACTGGACAGGCAGCTGCCTGTCAGGTGTAGGAGAGAAGGTGGGATGCTTACAGCCCCTGGGGAGGTTTGCTCAGCAGGATTGCCTTAGCACTGCTGCTGGCCCAACCTCCCCAATGCCTTTAAATACAATCCCCCCCCAACACCAGACAGGCTGGTGTCTGTCAGGTGTAGGAGCAGGGCCAGGGTATGAATGTTTATGGGGAGATAGTAAAGGACATTTCTAGGAGCCATTTCGATGTCTGTCTCCCTCATGAACCTAAAGAAATGTCCACCACATCAACATTCCCTCACACCAACTCCCCCTCACACCTCTCACCTCTTACTGCCCCCAAGAAAGCTCCTGGCTATGATCAAACCAGATACACCAATGCTACAAGGAGGAGGCAACTTAGGAATGTGGCAAAGACATCCGCATACAGTACTCCTGCAGTGTACTGAGCTGCATGGACCGAGTACCAGCAAGATCACCCTGAGGTGCTCAGAACAACACAGTCTCTATATGAGCAAAACGATCCAGGAACACAAGTAGAGGGGCCATCACTTTCATGGAAGGTAGCAGGAGTTGACTTAACAGATGACTGCTTCTTAAATGGACAGTTCTATGTGCCCTGCTCCAGAGTGAGCTCATCAAGCAGCCTGAGGGCAGAACCACCAATGAGGTCTAGAGAGAGGCCCTTCAGTAGACAGGAAAAAAGTACATATGTCTCAATTCATTTCTTACACTACAATCTTCTACATTAGAATTCCTACAACAAATGTCACATTTCAAATTTCACATTATCAGTAGTATAACTGGATTTACGGAACTTAAATACCGAAGCAAAGCACGGGTATCAGGCTACTCTCTAATAAAGCATTTCACTGCCAATAGTTTGTGTGGAGAGTGTCTTAGCTGGGGACCTGGCAGCAAACCAACGTCAAAATATAGTAAAACCAAAATACCCTACAACAAATTCCAAGTTTTGTTGGAACATATTCACATATTAGCTTTTCAATGAGCTTCCTTTAAACAGTAGATTTCATTAAAACAGGGTTTAATGAAAGCTGCATAACAGGCGAACCATAGAACAGCTCTCCATAAAATTCAGCATCCTAATCAAAAGCTAACAAATAAAAGTGTCTTCATCAAAACACTAGTAAAGAAGAAGAGAAGAGGGAGGAGATTGACTCTGAAGGAGTCTCAGAGCGGCTTACAATCTCCTTTCCCTTCCCCTCCCCAGTTTGATTGATTGAATTTATAAACTGCCCTTCCCCGATGGTTGAAGCCAGAGATTGTCAGCAAGCCATGCTACTCCCACGCAGTGGCAGTCACCCTAGGCTGAAGGCCACCGGATCATCTGACAGGGGAGCGGCCACTGCACACACAAGGCCATGCATGTGGCAGAGGTACCAGGCCACCTAGTGACCAGTATAGCCAAAGATCCCTCCTTATGAGGTGCAGCCACCTACAGCTGAAGGCTGCTGGTGGAGGGAGGCCTGGCCACCAAGTTGCATGCTCAGTGGCAGGACTAAGCCCCCAATGAATAGAAGAAACTTCAAAAGAATGCCACCAACCATGGGACAAAGTACAGCTGCCACATGGGGGGGGGGGGCAAATATCATGACAGCACTGACTGCCAGCAGGCCCCAGCAGAGGATCATCTGTGCCCCTCTCTATGTGCAAATGCTGATCCCCGCAGCCATCTGGGATAGCATCCCCAGAGCTGCAGGCTGAGCAGAGAGGCATGCAACCTCACCTTGGAACCCTGAGCCACCATAAATGCAGCTGCAGTGACTCCCAACTTAGTGATAAGGCTGCTACTAAAGTGAAGGGGTTCTGATTGATTGCTGCAGACAAGGCTGTTCTGCCATACTGAAACCACAATAGGAGTGGCTCCACCCACTTGTCCCTCCCCCCAGCAACCTCCTGTTCCCTCTGTCACACCAGTTTCTCAAGGACCAGATAAGAGCCCTAAACAGGCCTTATGTTTGACACAAGAACTGAAAAGGTAAGAAAGAAATCTATTAGAGGGCCAATAGTTAAAAACTCATATATACTTGTTATAAGTAAAAATATATGTATTTATTTTGAGAAAAATTAAAAAAAAACATATAAGAGCCCAACAAAAGCCTTGTTACTGTTATACAGATCCCTGATTGTGTGCTCCCTGGCTAATAACAGAACATGCAAGAGAAGTCTCAGTGAGGATGAAAAAGTTCTTTAGATATTAATTACAACTCAAATATTGGAAAATATGCCAAAATAGCCTATCAAAAATTGACTGCTTTCTGAGCAATATAAGGAAGTACATGAAGTTTTATACTCAAAATGACAAAGGCAAAAAGATAACATCCAGAAATCATAATTGGTCACAGAATAACAGATCATCATTTGAGCAGTCATTCATTCATTGGTCAGTTACAGCAAAAGGTGTGACTATATGATATTTTAAATGTTTATTTAACCTAAGCTTATTAATAATACCCAAGGAGTCTTCATACTCAAACAAAAGACGTTGTTTTCAGATATGAAACTAAAGCCCATGTTGACCCAGACACTGCAGAGTTTTACCCCAAACAACTAAAACCATGAACTCTGTACTGTAAGTAACAAGCCAAGCAAATATATCTGTTGAAAAACCTATCCCCTATTTTACCAGTAATGCTGCACTGAAGGCCTGTTAAAATTGCCAGACAGCTAGATAGCTATTTCATCCAAATAACATGAAAGGGGAGGAAAAACAGTATTGTTTCTTGTCTGCTAACATCAGCTAAAAAGACACTAACCTACAAATGATCAGCAAGTGGAGCATTCTTCCTCTTCATTTGAATGTAACTCCCGTGTTCACCAATTATAATCTTAATTTATCTTGATGTACCTCTCACATTGATAACTGCCTTACCACTTAGTAGGCTTTTATTAAATCCTAATAAAACCTTAATATAAAAAATATAAAACCAGAAAAATATAAGTATATGAACAATCTGAATTTTAAAAATCATTATTTATTCCCATCCATGCTACATTACAAAGTACAAATAACATACACTCAAGGACCAATTATTGTGAACTAATGCATTTCGGCCCAATAAGGCCTTCTTCAGAGGTCAACCAATTTGAGGTACAAATAGGCTCATGTTACAAAGAACTGGCAAAGAATATGTCAATACTGGATCAAAAAAGGAATGCTATTAAAAATAATGAGTTTAAGTATTCATAAAATGTGATGTGATGAATTATGCTTATAATATGGTTGAAAACCCCTATATTACTTCCAAAGCGAAATTAATAGACACAAGACCAGAATGTTTGAGGCTTTTTTGGAATAACTCATGTGTCCAGTGCATATGCGCAGGTGGTAAATGATGTTACTGTTGTGTACCTAAAAATATGTAAGGAAAAAATATCTAGTAAAATAATACAGGCAAAATGTAAATACAAAAGCTAAAACATCAAATGTGTAAAAATTACCTTCCAACTCTGGACCAGCAAGTAACTATGTAATCAATTATTCAGAGCCAAAATGTTCTCAATAGAAAGCAGTGTTGTTAGGCAGGTGTAATAAGCTTATATAGTCTAGTACTGGATGATGTAATCTTAATGTAATGCATAGTGATTGTCCCATGATCACACACTATGAGTGTGGCAATGCATATATGTTCAAACATTAAACCAATTTAACAAAGGAACAACAAAATAAGTGTTAAGGTAAGCCAATCAACTTGTTCGTTTAAACCAGGGGTCCTCAAACTTTTTAAACAGGGGGCCAGTTCACTGTCCCTCAGACCGTTGGAGGGCCGCCGCGTTCGCCCCTCCCCCCCACCAGCCTGCTCGCCCCGCTGCCACGTTCGCTCCCTCCCAGGGGTCTTTTCGTAGAAAAACAGCTGCAGGAGCTCATTAGCATATGGTATGCTAATGAGCTATTAGGCTATTAGCATATGCCACGCCTCCTGACATCACCGGAAGTTATGTCAGAAGGGGAAGCAAAAGGGGGGGAGGCATCTTCAAAAGCCTCCCCTTCCCCAGCTGGTCTGGGTGGGGGAGCTAAGAGAGAAGGGGTTTAAAGTTTAAACTCCTTCTCACTAGAGTTGGGCCACAGAAGGAGGAAAGAGGGAAGGAAAGAGAGAGAGTAGAAAGAAGGAAAGAGGGAAAGGAAGAGAAGGAAAGGGGAGGGAAAGAAAGAGAGGGAAGAAGGAGGGAAACATGGAAAGGAGGAAAAAAGAGAAGAGAAGAATGTGGGAAAGAAAGAAAGAGAGAAGAGAAGAAGGAGGGAAAGAGGAAAAAGAGAGAAGGAAAGGAGGGAATGAAAGAAATTTGGCGGCAATTCGGCCCCATTATATCCTATGGGCCATTGATGTCAATGGTGAAAACATAGGATATATTCTGGGGGCTGGAAGGGAGGGGTTTGAGGGAGAGGCACCAAACTCACAGGGTAGCTGGTGGAACCTCTCCCCAAGATACCCACCAAGTTTCAAGAACATTGTATCAAGGGGTCCAATTCTATGGGTCCCTAAACAGGTTGCCCCTATTCCCTCCATTGTTCTCTATGGTGGGAAAAAAATAACTTTTTTTCCCACCATAGAGAACAATGGAGGGAATAGAGGCAACCTGTTTGGGGGCCCATAGAATTGGACCCCCTGGTCCAATGTTCTTGAAACTTGGTGGGTATCTTGGGGAGAGGCTCCATCAGCTACCCTGTGAGTTTGGAGCCTCTCCCTCAAACCCTCCCTCCAGCCCCAGAATATACCCTATGTTTTCACCATTGACTTCAATGGCCCATAGGATATAATGGAGCTGAAATTGACATGCGGCTGCCTGAAAGACTCCCCGGGACGCCGGCTGGGGGCGGGGCCTGGCTCCTGAGCTCCCAGAGCTGCGCTCCTGTGCGCTCCCCCCAAAAAGACTCCTGCTCCCCCCCCCACCAGCCTGCTGCCCCGCCGCCGCGTTCGCCCCCTCCCCCACGACCAGCCTGCTCGCCCTTCCTCCTCCTTAGCTCCTGGGCGCTCTTGCAGCCCAGGGCTGCTGGAGGAAGAAAGAGGCGGGGGGGGGCTTTGGGGGGGGCGGCAAAACACTCGGCGGGCCGCATAAGTGTCCTCCGCGGGCCGCATGTGGCCCGCGGGCCGTAGTTTGAGGACCCCTGGTTTAAACCATGTGGAGTTAAAGACTTGAGGGCATGGATCCAAAAAGTTTCTCTGGCCCTCAAACATTGAGTCAGCTGGAGATATAAAGCCTGGACTTATTCCAGAGCCAAGAAGTGAAAGTCTCTGTTGCTTTGGCTGGCCGTTGTAAAATGATCAGCAAGTGGAGCATTCTTCCTCTTCACTTGAATGTAACTCCCGTGTTCACCAATTATAATCTTAATTTATCTTGATGTACCTCTCACATTGATAACTGCATAAAAGATGTTTTTTGAATTATAGTTGAAAAAAGATCTGATAGACAAGTCCGGGCTCAGGCAAGGAAAACAGACCAATGGGAGGCTGGCAGGTGGTGCAGTGGCTGCCTCCCTTGGATTTCCAGTGCCACACAAGCTCAGGAGCGATCGGAGCTGCAGCATTGGGAGCTGGCTGGCCTGGGAGCATGTGGCGGTGGTTGGAGCCTCCATTGGCAGCAGGAGGAACACTGGGCCATTGGACAGCTTCCCAGAGGCTCTGGCTGCAGCCTCCTAGGCTGCCCTTGCTTGCAGCAATCAGAGCATCCCTCGGTGGCAGGCAGAGCTCTCCTGGGGTGGCAGTCTCCTGGGCTGCCCTCAGCCTGCTTTGGCTGGCTTGCAGCAACAGCTGTTAAGTCCCAGCACTGAGGGTGGCAGAGACAACAGGCCTGCAGTTGCTGGCAAAGTTTGGGGCCCCTGACACTTTTGGGCAGCCACTGAGAGCACAGAGTCAGGTGGCCCAGTGGCAACCTAGCTGGCCATTGCGTTACCTCCTTCCTACCCCAGGAATTTCTTCCATTGCCAGCCACAGAACTGCTGTAGTTGTCACCTCACCCCCCCCACCTCTCTCAGCCTTGGGGCCTCGGGTAGTTGTGAGTAGTTCACCTCATTTCTCCAAGATTGGGGACAGAGGATGGTGCTGGGAGAGAGAATGTCACCTAGCTACTCCTTGGTATGTGGGGCCCCTCAGGGGGCAATCCTCTCTTTAATATCTATATGCATCCCCTTGCCCAACTAGTGCGGAGATTTGAGCTTGGGTATCACCAGTACTCTCATGACACCCAGCTTTATCTGTCGATGGTGGTCAGCTGAGCGGTTGGAGGCTGTGATGGGATGGTTGAAACACTGCCAGCTGAAAACACCTCCTTCTAAGATGGAGGTTCTGTGGCTGTGAGATTCTGATCTGGGGTGCCAACTCCCAGCTCTTGACAGCATGCCCTTGAGACTAGCACCAACAATCAAGAGCCTGTGTGTGATCCTGGATGCCTCCCTAACAATGGAGTCCCAGTTCACTAATGTTGACAGACTGGCATTCGTCCAACTGCGCCAGGTCAGGCAACTGGCGCCCTACCTGTCTCACCATGATCTAGCCACAGTAATCCGTGCAATGGTCACCTCCAGACTGGACTACTGTAACTCACTCTATGTGGGCCTACCTTTGAGGATGACCCAGAAAATCCAACTGGTATAGAATGCGACTGTGCAAGTCCATTCTGTGCTATGTGAGCTGCACTAGCTTCCAGTGGAGTACCGGATCAAGTTCAAAGTTCTGGTGTTGACCTTTAAGGCCCTTAACAGTCCAGGACCCACATGTATTCAGATTTGTCTCTCCTGGTATATCCCCAGGAGAGCACTATGCTCAATAGATCAAAATCTGCTGGTGGTTCATGGCTGAGAGATATATGGCTGTCCTCAACCAGAGACAGGGCATTTTCTGCCCTGGCTTCTATCTGGTGGAACTCTTTGCTGAATAACATTCTTGCCTTGAGGGACCTGATACAGTTCGGCAGGGCCTGTAAGGCAGAGATGTTCCACCAGGCATTTGGTTGATGACAGCAATGGCTCCATCTTTCTGGCACTCCCACCCTTTGTGTCCCCGTGAGGCCAGTGGCACCATTAAGGGGGAAAAAATAATGCCAACTTTTGGTTACTGCTGTGTTTTATGGGTTTTAATTGTTTTTAATGATGTTTATATGATATTATGTTGCATGTTTCTGGGGTAGAGCAGTTTAATCAAATTTAATAAATAAATAATAAATAAATGCAGAGCTCACACAATTACAATAGCTCCATTATATTTCCAAAACCTGAAAACATCAGGGAGCTGTACCAGAAAACCTAATACAAGAAGCTCATAAAGAACATCTAGGTTTTCTGATAGTGCTAAAAATCCGCCAGTACGTAGCAAAATGTCAAAACACACACAATAAAGAAACATGCAGTCTGTATTGCATTAACATAGATTAGATGTTCTGTGATATAAACACTGGGCTATAGATAGTAAAAACGGCACACAGAGAAACCTGTCCAAAGAGCACTACACATGATAATATCCCAGTATCCCTAGAAATGGTAGGAGAACCAGGGTGATACCTCAGTCATGTCCCAAATTACAAGCTTGTGGAAGTGACTGAGGATCGAACTCACTTTACTTCCCCACCTGCCATGTCCCTGGGTTAAGTGGAGACATGTGTTCTGAAGTTTTATGCTTTCCTAGGTGTGCATGTACCTGACATTTTGTGGGACCATGGCATGCAAAAAGGGTGGAGGTTCAGACCTTCCCTCAGCACCATTTACTCAACCTGAAAGGACTGTGGGGGAGGGGAGCTTTTTGCCCCATTAGGGGCTGCATGAATACTGATGAGCTACATGTTATGCTTCTATAATGGAGCAAACAGCAGCCCCATGGTGCTGTTTCAGGTCAGGAAAATGTCACAGGGTGTGTATCTAAGCTCCACATCTCTCTGTGTGTTATAGTCCCAGTCCTACTTGGGCTTATATGTGCCTGGGAAGTACAGAACTTCAGAAAATGAGCACTTTCACCCACACTAAATAACACACTTCCAATCCACTTGCAATGCACTTTGCAACTGGATTTTATTGTGTGAAATGGCAAAATCCACTTGCAAATGGTCACTGAGGTAGATTGAAACTGCATCATTTAACATGTGTGAAAGTGCCCCAACCTGGGGATGTCCCTGGTGAAAACATAATGTGTAGTTAGGCCCAGAGTGAAACTCTGACTAAGATATCTTCAGGCAGTGTCAAAGTCCTGACTGAAGAGACTTAATGGAGATCTAAGTGTACACATTATGGAAGTAAAAACTGCCCTACATGGACAGAATGCTGCTGCTAAGAAGACATTTGAAATGAGAATTATTGTTTCTTAATGTGCTGCTAATTCCACACATTGTGAGAATGTATACTAACAATAACTATTCCTTTTCCCTTGCTCAATGGTCAGGAGGAGGAGTTATACAACATGTCTCCCTATTCACAATTAGCAGCTATGACAAACCCCCGTATCTCCCCAACTGTCTGGCAGATTTTCCTCATCAAATCTTCAGTTCCCCTCAGTGACTGAGTTGCCCTACAGTAGCATGCATATATTCTTTGTCATAAAAGACTTGACTGTCCCACCCTATCTTCAGATATTTAGTTTAGGCTTTTTCTCAGCTCAGGAACTCTACTGAAAATACAGGAGCTATCCAGTTTTCTTTAAACCCTTGAGAAATGGCACTTGAGGCAAATTAACTTTCAAAACAGAATAAAGATTTTATTAAACAGGCAGGAAATATATGTATAAATGGAATAGTCAAGGTACTGAGATTGCTAAGGGAAAACAACCTTTCTAATATTTACAGAGTTGAATTCATAGAACATTCAAGAGAGTATATTTGTGCTTTTGTTTCAAAGCTTTCTATTTCTTGCTTTGAGAGGTACTTTGTTCAATATATTTCAGCACAACACAGTTCTTATTGACGTTTCTGAATTTCTTCCTTCAGATATTACAGATATTACAGCTTTTCATTAACTCCTGAGGGGTCTCAGCTACTCTCCTTTATTACAGACCAGGATTCTCTTCCCAACCCCTTTCACTGGCAGGAAGTGATTCTCCTTTTCCCTAAGAAGCAATAACTCCTTTTACTATTTGGCTTGTCTGGGAGTTCTCTCTAACTTCCTAGACCTTCTGCTAAATCCTTCTTCACTATCCTTGTCCGTATAAGGTTGTTCTGTAGCTTGTCTGTATAAGATTGTTTCAGTAACTCACACACACACACACACTCTCTCTCTCTCTTCCATCCTGGGGAACATATGGCTTCAAACAAAGACAGGAAGTGGTGCTGAAAGGAAACTTTCCGTCCGACTGAGGGACAGTCTATGTCACCAGTATCAAAGGATGAACATACAAGAGAAATTTTGGAAGCTGTGGGCCAAGGAAACTAGAGAGGTGCACAAGAGCCTAAGGGGGCTAAATGTCACCTACTAATTATTACTTATCTGCCAAACATTTGGCTGCAGGCCATTAGCACCATTTGCATGTGTCACAAATAAAATACCAATCCATCTATAGTTAATTAAAATAGGCCTGGATATTTTCTTTTGTTTGACCTTGCTTCAGGCATAGACAGATGTTTCAGAACAGAAGGTTAAGGCAGGACAACTGTACTACAAAGATGGTAGGCAGGAGTGGGACAAGCCAAAGGCAGGATCTTGTATTCTGGTCTTGCAGGATTTGATGCACAGCCTCAAATTCTAGGAGGAGGAAGAAAGTGATTAGAAGGCAAATTCACTACCTAAAATTAACAGAGTGGAAGGAGGGGAGGGCACAAGGAAGTATGTTTCATATTTGAATAATTCCTGGCAGTATTAGTGAACAGACACAGGGCAAGGTAAATAGCTATGTGCCTGGTATGCGAAGAGGACAGTGGAAGTTACAAAACAGACAGTTTTGAACACACAAATCCTGATGGGCTTCCATGTATCCTGTTATGTGCCTCAAGGGTGGTATACAAAATTTATTTATTTATTTATTTAAAACATTTCTTACTTGACTTTCTACCTTATGGAACTCATGGTGGCTTACAGTTTAAATAAAACAACAATGATAAAACACACGTAGGGTGTGGTCACATGCACCAGATAAAATGGGGAGGAAGTGAGGCTATTTCCTCCGGAGGAATTTGACCCGCAGTTGCAAGATCACACCTTCCTTTGAAGCTGTGGGTGCAACCCGTCAGTGTGTGATCAGACGCAACTGCAGGTGAGTTGGGGGCTTTCTTGTGCCATTTGTTTCCCATGCACTTAAATGATGAATTGATTAATTGCACCTCTGTACTGAGGGCTCCCTATGGAGTTTGCAATGAAGTGCATACTGCGAAGGGGGAAAAAACAACGGCATGGAGTCAGGATGGCCTGATCAGACCATCCTGATGCCATGAGAGTGCGCTGCAGCAATCAGACATGGGATAGTCCATCTGTGGCCCGTTGCAACCCGTTTACTACTGGAGTTTCCCCAGTGTCTTTTAATTCTGTTTCTGCGGTGGAGCAGAATGGGTTGCTGACGGCTGCGGGACGCTTCCCAGATGTTGTTGTCTGATCGCACCCTTTAAATCCGCCTGGCATTTGTGCCCATGTCGGGTCTAATTCTGTTTATGACTGTAGCCATAAATTTAAAATCTCAATTAGGACTGCCAATAAATAAAAACTAAAATAGTCAAATGCAGTCCTGAATAAAACTATCCTCAACCACCTCCTGAAGACTCAAAGTGAGAAGTTGTTACATAGTCATGGGGCTGCCACTGAAAAGGCCCTCTCTCATGTTCCCACCATACAAACTTCTTTGTAGCATCCACACTTTAAGTACCTAGAGCTGTACATATGGTTTCTCTTATGAGAACAGGTCACATAAGCAAAACCCCTCATAGATATTGTAAACTCTGATACCACCAATCATCTATATGCAAGGGGCATGAGCAGATTCTCCCTTCCTGAAGCAGGTGACTGGCTAGATTCTAGTTCTGGATCATAACACAGGATGAAAGAAAAAAGGGCAAACCAATAGTTGGATACATCTGGATATCATTGGATAGCAAGCTGTAATTAGTGTGGCATTCTGAGAAACCAGGAAAAGGGGCGGGGGGACTTCAATTTTCCATACTGGAGTTTGGGAAACTGAACACTTAGCAGTATGTGCAGAAGTAGCTGACAGACAGGTTTCAACATCTGGGACACTGAGTTTATGCAACACTGTTGGTAAGGGAAACATCCTGTTCTATTTCTACTAGACAGTGGGGCCTCCTACAATATGATTCTCTAGATTGAATCACACCCAAACACAACCCATTAAACAAAAGCAGGCACTCTCTAGAAATGTACATTGAAAACACTAAGCAGCAAACTGGGAAAATGTGGTCTCATTTATAATACGTCTGAAACTACAAGCTGCCCCAACTGATGTTTACTTGAGGGGATGAGAAAAGAGAATGGATGTGAAAAGTCCCTAGAAGAATCAGGGAAGGAGCACTGTCATTCTCTTACTTTGTGCCACAGGCTTTGGGTGAAATTGGAGGCAGTCAGAGTCTTTTCCTAATGTCTGGCAAGCAATGAGCGAATGAAGTGCTGGTTCCGCCTCTTCCCTGAACTCTCTCTTGTGTGTGAGAGAGAAAATTCAGGGGAGGAGACAAATAGAAATAGTGGCTGACTACCAAGAACAGCCAATATTTGTGAACCCTTGGGTATTTCTTATGCATTTCTGCAAGAAATCTGCTAGACAACAGAACAATCCACCAGATATGAAAGGCGCATCATTGTAACCTAAGGGGAATAATGATGCAAATATAGAAGGAAAGGGAAAGATGTCAAGAGGCCTGGGCCAAAATAAGTGGGAGAGTTTAAAACACAGAAGTTCATGACAGCTGAAGAGTTGTTCACTGGCAGGATCCAGAAGAGAGTTAGGGAATAGGTTGCATGAATCATGATGCAGTGCAAGAGGGTGACAGGTACAAGTAAGACCTCCTAGCTGTTTCATTATACCATTCTTTTCCTGCGTGCAATTTTTTAAAACAAAACAATGGGGTAGGGCGGGGCTGGGCAGCAGATCTGAAGCTAATACAAATAGAAGTCAACAGAACAGAAAATAGAGGTGATGCACTCTATTCTTGGTGCTGGAGGGGGCAGCAGTGGGAGGGCTTCTGGTGCCCTGGCCCCACTGCTGGACCTCCTGATGGCACCTGGTATATTTTGGCCGCTGTGTGACAGAGTGTTGGACTAGATGGGCCATTGGCCTGATTCAACATTGGCTTCTCTTATGTTCTTATGTTCTTAGAAGACCAATGATGATGGCCAGAGAAGAAATCAAGTGGAAACAAGAAATTACGCTATACATTGTTACAGGGGTCTTTTCGTAGAAGAACAGCTGCAGGAGCTCATTAGCATATGGTATGCTAATGAGCTATTAGGCTATTAGCATATGCCTTGCCCCCTGACATCACCAGAAGTGATGTAAGAAGGGGAAGCAAAAGGGGGGCGGCATCTTCAAAAGCCTCCCCTTCCCCGGCTGGCCTGGGTGGGGGAGCTAAGAGAGAAGGGGTTTAAAGTTTAAACTTCTTCTCATGAGAGTTGGGCACAGAAGGAGGAAAGAGGGGAGGAAAGAGAGAGAGTAGAGAGAAGGAAAGAGTGAAAGAAAGAGGGAAAGAAAGAGAAGGAAAGGGGAGGGAAAGAAAGAGAGGGAAGAAGGAGGGAAACAGGGAAAGGAGGAAAAAGAGAAGAGAAGAAGGTGGGAAAGAAAGAAAGAGAGAAGAGAAGAATGAGGGAAAGAGGAAAAAGAAAGAAGGAAAGGAGGGAATGAAAGAAATTTGGCGGCAATTCAGCCCCATTATATCCTATGGGCCATTGAAGTCAATGGTGAAAACATAGGGTATATTCTGGGGGCTGGAGGGAGGGGTTTGATGGAGAAGATCCAAACTCACAGGATAGCTGTTGGAGCCTCTCCCCAAGATACCCACCAAGTTTCGAGAACATTGGATCAGGGGGTCCAATTCTATGGGCCCCTAAACAGGTTGCCCCTATTCACTCCATTGTTTTCTATGGTGGGAAAAAAGTAACTTTTTTTCCCACCATAGAGAACAATGGAAGGAATGGGGGTAACCTGTTTGGGGGCCCATAGAATTGGATCCCCTGGTCCAATGTTCTTAAAACTTGGTGGGTATCTTGGGGAGAGGCTCCATCAGCTATCCTGTGAGTTTGGAGCCTCTCCCTCAAACCCCTCCCTCCAGCCCTCAGAATATACCCTATGTTCTCACCATTGACTTCAATGGCCCATAGGATATAATGGAGCTGAAATTGACATTCGGCTGCCTGAAAGACTCCCCAGGACGCCGGCTGGGGGCGGGGCTTGGCTCCTGAGCTCCCGGAGCTGCGCTCCGGTGGGCTCCCCCCCAAAAAGACCCCTGCATTGTTATTTAGTCTAAGTTGGGTAGAGATTGTTGTTCCGCTCAGATAGGTGTCAAATTTTTGAGAGAGAAGAGGAAAAAAGTACTTACAGTTTCTAGAATTAAGGTAACTAATTAATGTAATAGTAGCTTTCCTATCTGGGTAACTACAGAATATGATTGAGGCTGTTTGTATTTCAATTTCTATAAGCCATATCCTCGCCCCCATCTATCATTGCCCTATGTATTGGCCATTTCCAGCTCTCCCAGTGGCTGTGATGTGCATTCCATCAGCCATTGGCCCATCAATCCCCAATGAAGAGTACTCCTGTGCCATTGGCTGGGTGCTGGGTCCGCTCCTCTCCCCCTACCACTGCCAGCCTGGACACTCTTCCCTGACAGAATAAACTGGCAAAAGGGCTGCCTCTTCTGACAAAGACACTTCTCCTGCTTGGCTCCTGTGGGACTAACTTTTCCCTCAGTGGCTGTTGCTAGGCAACCAAGCTTGGTTCTGTCAGTAAAAAGGCAAAGGCAGGAGGCCCTTTTCAGACCTTTGTGGGGAAACCATTGGAGCCAGTCCTAACTAGGGTTGCCATCTCCAAGTTAGGAAACTCCTGGATATTTTGTGGTGGAGTCTAAGGAAGCCAGAGTTTGGGGTGGGGGGGAGGCCTCAGCTGAACAGAATGCCATAGAGTCCACCCTCTAAAGCAGTTATTTTGTCTAGGGGAGAGAGATCTGTTGTCTGAAGTTCAATTGTGATACCAGCTGATCTTCAGTCTCCACGTGCAGATCCTAAGGGGGAGAGGAGAATGATGTAATCTGCTTTAGTCTCCACTGCGGAGACTTTCTTTCCTCCTGTACCTTTCCTCCTGGGGACCCATTGCTGCCAATATCCAGGTGAGGCCTGGAGATGACTCAAAATTAAAACTGCTCTCCAGATGGCAGAGATCAGCTCACCTGGAGAAAATGGCTGCTTTGCAGGGTGGACTCTGTGCCATTATACCCTGCTGAGGTCACTTCCCTCCTCCTTGGGTCCCCACTGAGGAGGAGAAAGACTGTACATTTCCTAGGTAGAGGCTCTAGGTAGTGGAGGGGGAGATGGAAAGCTGAAGTCAGAAAAATATAGCTGGATGGTTGGCTGGGAAGGAGATAGGCTTGCCAACTCCAGGTTGGAAAACTCTTGGAGATCTGAGGGGTGGAGCCTGGAGAGGGTGGGGTTTGTGGAGGGGTGGGACCTCAGACAGGTACAATGCCATAGACTCCACCCTCCAAACTAGCCATTTCCTACTGAGAAAGCATTGTTACCAATCTCCAGGTGAAGTCTGGAGATGACTCAGAATTACCACTGCTTTCTAGATGGCAGAGATAAGTTCCTCTGGAGAAAATGGTGGGCTCTGTGTCATTATACCCTGCTGAAGTGCCCCCCTGATAGCCAGTGTGACATAGCAGTTAGTACTTCAGAGCAGAGTCTTCCAGACCCAGGTTCTTTCTGTAGAAGCTGATTGGGTGATTTCAGATCACTCACAGACTTGTAGCCTAACCTACCTCACAAGGTTGTTGTGCAAATCAAAAGGGAGAGAGGAGAATGATGTGAGCTGCTTTGGTCACCACTGTGGAGAGAGATTGTACTTTTCCTAGGTAGAGGCTACAGGGAGGGAGGAAGAGATGGAAACCTGAAGTCAGAGGGGCAGGTAACAGTACATTGATGGTTGGCTGGGAAGAAAATAGGTTTGTCACCTCTGGGTTGGGAAATTCCTGGAAATTTTAGGGGTGGACCCTGGAGAGGGTGGAGTTTGAGGAGGGGTGTGTCCTCAGGCAGGTACAATGCCATAGACTCCACCCTCCAAACCAGCCATTTCCTCCTGGAGAACCATTACTGCCATTCTCCAGGTGAGGGCTGGAGATCACTCAGAATAACAACTGTTCTCCAGATGGCAGAGATCAGTTCCCCTGGAGAAAATGGCTGCTTTACCGGGTGGACTCTGTATCATTATACCCTGCTGAGGTTGCTTCTCCTCCTATTTGGGTCCCCACTGAGGAGGAGAAAGACTGCACTTTTCCTAGGTAGAGGCTCTAGGTAATGTGGGAGGGGGGGAGATGGAAAGTCAGATAGGCAGATAAAACTAGGCTGATGGTCGGATGGGAAGGAGATAGGGTTGGCAACTCTAGGTTGGGAAATTCCTAAAGATTTGAGGGGTGGAGCCTGGAGAGGCTGGGGTTTATGGGGTAGGACCTCAGGCTCAATGCCATAGACGCCACCCTCCAAACCAGTAATTTCCTCATGGGGAGCCATTGTTGCCAATCTCCAGGGGAGGGCTGGAAATCACTCAAAATTACAAGTGCTCTTCAGGTAGCAGAGATCAGTTCCTCTGGAGAAATGGTGGACTCTGTGTCGTCATACCCCGCTGAGGTGCTCCCCAGTGACAGCCAGTGTGATCTAGCAGTTAGTGCTTCAGAGCAGGGTCTGTTAGATCCAGCTTCTTTCTGTGGAAGCTGACTGGGTGATTTCAGACTACTCACAGACTTTCATTCTAACCTCCCTCACAGATTTGTTGTGCAAATCAAAAGGGGGAGAAGAGAATGATGTGAGCTGTTTTGATCCCCTCTGTGGAGAAAGACTGTACTTTTCCTAGGTAGTGGCTACAGGGAGAGGGGAGAAGATGGAAACCAGAAGTCAGAGGGGAAAATAACAGTATGTTGGTGGTTGGCTGGGAAAGAGATAGGGTTGCCACCTCCAAGTTGGGAAACTGAGAGGAAACCTTGATATGAAAGGCAACCTGGAAGAACTTCCCATTATGCTCCTGTGCAGGATCCTAACAGAGGCAGTCAGATAGTGGTTGGCATTTCCTCCACTACCACTTCATGCATCATTCATACATCAGAAACAGAGATACTATGAACTCATTTCCATGAGAGTCAGTGTTACTAATTCGTCTTATAGAGCTGTTTCACTTGAGACTCAGGAACATAACCATGGTGTTAAAGGAGTCATTACTGCATTGCCAGGTACTTTAAGAGACAACGCAGAGGACTTTATTATTTATTTCATTTACTTTATTTATATCCCGCCTTTCTCCCTAGTGGGTATCCAACGCAGATTACATCATTCTCCTCTCCTTCATTTTAGTCACACAAGAACCTTGTGAGGTCAATTAGGCTGAGAGTGGGGATTCAAATCTGGGCCAGATCCTAGGCCGAGGACAGACTGGCAATTTGCCGCGGGATGGGACCCGGGCTGACAACGACTCAATATCGGATTAAATGGAATGTTCACACAGGCACATCTGCCTGGCGTCCCCCACCCGTAGCCTACCGGTGCTCTCGCGTTTCACTGCCGGATTAAAAAAACACCTGATAAAAGCCGGCGCAAATCTTGAAAGCCTGCGTTCGTCGCGCGTTTCTCCGCTTCCGGGGAGTCTGAACGCGCAGCCGAGAAGCCGGGAGCAACCCGCGTTGGGCATGAGGCAGCAGTGGTGTGATTGGCCGCGCTCCGCTCCACCGCCCAATGCGGTGCCGGCGTTACATGGCAAAAAAAAATAAATTGGCAAAATGCCCTTATGCGCATGAGCGCTCATGCGCACATACACCCACAGCCGAATTAATGGGGAAACGGCGAATATAGCATGCCTCTGGTGCGGCAGTCTGAACGCTCCCGCGCGCCTCCGTCCCGTATCTTCCGGCAGAGGCCCCCGGCTATGTGGACGGGAAAACCCGGTATCGTTTACTCCGGGGTTTTTTTGCCGCGACTGGCTACCGGGGCAAATTGCCAGTCTGTCCTCGGCCCTAGTTTGACACTTTAACCACTATACCACACTGCAGAATTCTGTGGCAGAAATGTGGGCAAAAGTGCAACTTTGGCATCAGCACGCACATGAATTACCGAGTCACTCTTGATTCAGCAGAGTGAGTGGTCTCTCTTGGGTAAGCAATTCAATGAGTTACTTCCCTGGGTCATGCATTCTACAAATGCTGGTTTCCAGCTTGGGAAACAGCTACATATGCTTAATGAGCAGAAAGAACATGATGTATCATCCTGCTTGTCTGAGTCAAACAGAACTAAAGAAGCCAAACAGAACTAAATAAACAGTATTCCCTCTAAGCTGAGTTAGTGTGAGCTAGCTCACAGTTTTTTAGCCTCTGGCTCACACATTTTTGTCTTAGCTCAGGAAGGAAGGCTCCAGAGCAAGCTAATTTATTCAGTAGCCAATTCACTCATTCACAACTTTAATGCCAGTAGCTCACAAAGTAGAATTTTTGCTCACAAGACTCCACAGCTTAGACGGAGAATTGCTTGTAAACCAGACCTCAGACAGCAACATGAGACTCTCTTGGCAGTGGCAGAAAAATACAAATACATCTAAAGAGGAATAGATGAGGTCTCCAGTGGATTCTTCCCTCCACTGAAAAGAGAAGAGATCACAGCTGCATTACATCAGCAACAACAGCAGGAAAGCCCTTCATATGCTGACAAATACCTTCCAGCTGAATACACCACCCACACAATAGGAAACTGGAGCCAGTTTCCTAACACACCAATCATAAAAAGTACACTTTAACTACATAAGCTCCAGAACTGCATAAGGGTTTAAACACAGACATACACCCCCCCCCCCAAAAAAAAAACCCCCACCCTGTCCATTAGATTGCTTTAAAATCTGTAGCAATCACACAAGAATAGAGGTTAACTGAATCAGAAATCAGAATTTATTGCTTCTAACACTCACACACAGACACAAACCCTTGAATTGTTAAAGCATATCTGTCTATCTCAGATTCCATACTTCATTTCCTAATATTTGAAAGTATTCAGGCACTCAGCAAGAGGCAAGAAGTCAAAGGAGAGGAGCTAGTTTAGCTCTCATATAAACATCTGCCAGCTTCTTCAGAGGATGGTGACAGCATTTCTGCAGCAGGGGTCTGTCAGCAGATTCACAGTATCAGCAGGAAAAAGTGTTCACATACACAACACCTCTCATGGGCAGGGCTTCCAGTCAAAATTTTCAGAGAGTAAACACTAACACACAATCTCTACCTGGACAGAAGCATACAGAAAACACAACAGAGCTGGCAAAATATGGAGGCAGGATTAAATCTGAGTAATTTTAATTGTAACAAAAAGCTAGGGAAGGGGGGGGGAACAACCGCCACATTTCCAGGTCTTTGTGGGGAACTCATTGGGGCCAGTCCTGACTAGGATTGCCATTTCCAAGTTGGGAAATTCCTGGAGATTTTGTGGTGGAGTTTACGGAAGCTAGGGTTTGGGGAGGGGAGAGACCTCAGCTGAATAGAATACTATAGAGTCCACCCTCCAAAGCAGTTATTTTCTCCTTGGGAACCATTGCTGCCATTCTCCAGGTAAGGGCTGGAGATCACTCAGAATTACAGCTGCCCTCTAGATGGCAGAGCTCAGTTTCCCTGGAGAAAATGGCTGCTATGCAGGGTGGACTCTGTGTCATTATACTCTGCTGAGGTCGCTTCCCTCCTGCTTTGGTCTTCACTGTGGAGAAAGACTGTACATTTCCTAGGTAGAGGCTCTAGATAGTGGGGGGAGATGGAAAGCTGAAGTCAGAGAGGCAGATGAAGGTACATTGATGGTTGGATGGGAAGGAGATAGGGTTGGCAACTCTAGGTTGGGAAATTCCTGGGGTGGAGCCTGAAGAGGGTGGGATTTGTGGGGTAGGACCTCAGACAGGTTCAATGCCATAGACTTCATCCTCCAAACCAGCCATTTCCTCCTGGGGAACCATTGTTGCCAATCTCCAGGTGATGTAGCAGTTAGTGCTTCAGAGCAGGGTCACCCAGACCCAGCTTCTTCCTGTGGAAACTGATTGGGTGATTTCAGACCACTCACAGACTTTCAACCTAACCTACCTCACAGCATTGTTGTGCAGATCAAAAGGGGGAGAGGAAAATGATGTGAGCTGCTTTGGTCCGCATTGTGGAGAAAGACAGTACTTTTCCTAGGTAAGGGCTCCAGGTGGGGAGGAGATAGAAAGCTGAAGTCAGAGGAGCAAATAAAGGTATGCTGATGGTTGTCTGGGAAGGAGATATGTTTGCCATCTCCAGGTTGGGATATTCCTGGAGGTTTTAGGGGTGGAGTCTGAATAGTGTGGGGTTTGAAGGGGGTGGGTCCTCAGGCAGGTACAATGCCATAGACTCCACCCTTCACACAGAGCCTCTTTCTAGAGCTCGTTGTATTTATTTCCACAATGGGCCTTATTCCTAGTCTAATATAAATAGATTGGAGTTTCAAGTATTCAGATATACGTTAACCACAGCATGGCTAGTATTTGCAGCCAAGTGGAAGTCTGAAATTCACCCTGTCTCAAGAACAGGAGAGACAAAATGGAAGAATATGCTGTTATGGCAAAAATAACAAACTATGTAAATAAAAAGCCAATCAGTGAATTTGAGAATAAGTGGAGAACCTTTTATTATTACTACAGACAAACTACAGAGATGAGACAAAGCTGTCATAGGACTTAGAAAAAAATTTAAACTGATTAATACTTAAAATTGTATGATCATATTTTCATAGCTACATTCATTAATCTTCTATAGTTACATATTTATTAGTTATTATATGAGACTATAAACTTTGTATAAAGATAAGAAAAATGTTTTTTAACTCCTTTCTTATGTTTTTCACTTTTATGCTTTCCTACTGAGCCCTTTAGACAGGAAAGGTGTCCTGCCTTTGCCTTTTTACTGACAGAACCAAGCTTGGTTGCCTAGCAACAGTCACAGAGGGAAAAGTCATCCCCATAGGAGCTAAGCAGGAGAGGTGTCTTCATCAGGAGAGACAGCTGTTTTGGCAGTTTATTCTGACAGGGAACAATGGCTGAGGCGGCAGTGGGTGGGGAAGAGGAGCAGACCCAGCACCCAGCCAATGGCACACAAGTACTCTTGATTGGCAGTTGATGGGCCAATGGCTGATGGAATGCACAGCACAGCCAATGGGAGAGCTGGAAAGTGGCAACACATTAGGGTAATTACATATATCAGATGGTAGAATTCCTAATAGCATAGTCTGAGTTTTCATGGAAAAAAATTAAATTCAAGATTTTCTGCATTTCAGTATCTATATAACTAATTCCCAAGTTGCCCCCTGCGTGTGGATATCTAAATCCACACATCGGGGGCACCTAGGTGGCAGGGAGATTTTCCTGTGCACATGGGGCAGTCCACAGGTGTGCAGAAAAATCTAAAAAGTTTTTAAAACTGTACGGGGGATATTTAAATCCCCCCAAAAGTAAGAGTGTTCCCTGCCCACAGGGAAGGAGGGAAAATCGGCAGGGAATCGGTGGGCCTGGTGGCGGGGAGGCACTCAGACCTCACTGCTGGTGCCTGTGGGGGAGGAGGGAAAATCGGCAGGGACTTGGCGGGCCTGGCAGCTGGGAGGCACTCAGGCCTCGCCGCTGGTGCCCGCGGGGGAGGGAAAATTGGCAGGGGGAATTGGCAGGCCTGGCGGCTGGGAGGCACTCATGTTGCCTTGTAAGGCTTTTGAGCCTCTTTATGAATTGTAACAAACAATAAACTGTGCCAGTGTATACATAAGGACTGAACCACATGGTAACCTCACCACGATGCCAGAAGAGACTGCACCTAGGCAAGAGACATTCTCCTGACCTCCCCAGCAGCTCCAGTGCCCAGCATAGGTTACCAGCCTGTTCCTCATGAAGGAGGATGGAACAGCCCCAGTCTGCAATATACACAGCACCATGCCTTGATGAAATGAAAGGACTAAGAACTCCAAAAACCGCCATTAAGAGTTCCTTCTAAATCAGGCAGACAGCCTCTTTCTCCCCCCCCTCACCTGCAAGACCTCACATAGACCTGGAAGAGACTATTCACTGTTGCCTGGCAACTAATTAATGGCCATCAGCAGCCTGGCTAAAGTCATCAAGAAGACAATGGAATCAGCCCGGTGACTCATCCCAGCTGCTACCAGGTGTCAGACATGAGTTAAGCTTCTAGCTCTCAATATTGACCACTCCTCAGGTACACCTCCCCTAGACCTTCCAACCAATAGGGTATTTTTAGGGACGGACTTACCAGGAGGTGGAACCAGGGGTTGTGACCAGCCCCCTCCCTCCTGCTTATAAGAAGATGCCTGACCACCGGCTCTATCTCTGCTCTTCGACCCCTATCGAACCTTTGACCCTCTTATGTCCAGCTTGCTATCCCCAACCCTTGCCTCCATCTTTAAACTCTAGGTCTGCAGCCTGAGTTTCCACGTGCTACCTGCTGGCCATGCCACGTGGCTCCCCATATTTCTAGTTTCCTTCCCCTCCATTTTTCCTGAGGAACGCTCTGCACGACGGGACTGGTAAGGTATTGCCCACCAACGATTTACCTGCTAATGCAAATGTGCTTTACCTCTCTCTGTATTTTCCTAGACTTGAGTAATTGTGTGTGAGACTGTGTATTGTTTGATTGTGAAGAACTTCAGTAAAGACTTTGTTTTTCAACTATATAAAGTCTCCTGGTCTGTTACCAACACCTCCCGGTGGGGCTAGACCTCTGTATACACAGGTGTTCGCTCCCGCAGCCGATTGCTTATTGATAATCAATCATATTCCCCTCATTATTATTAATAATTACGTGCAATCTGTCTAACAATCAGGTCTCGCTGCTGGTGCCCGGGGGGGGGAATCAGCAGGCTGTGGGGAGAAGGCTTACCTGCAGAGATGCTTCTGCAGACTGGGAGCCTTTAGGAATACTCCCCCCCGGGGCGAGTAATGTGGGTCCCACTTCTTGTGTATTTCTATCCAGAATTTGTTAGGTTTTTTTGCAGGACCACCATATATGGTAAAATGTACCATCTGTCTCTACATTTTCAACACCTTCCTTTATAATTTTTATCCATCTTCTCAATATCATTCAGAGTAATATACCAATGGTAGAACATCTTGTACCAATTTTCTCTGAGTGCTTGACTCGTCGTAAACTTATTATCTTTCATCCATAAGTTTTCCCACTGCTGAAATGAAACATCTTCATCAAAATTCTGCATCCATTTCACCATACATGTCTTAACCTGTTCCAATTCTGTATCATATTGAACTAGTAGTTTATAAAAGTGACCTAAAAGATGTTCTTTTTTATTCATTATTCAAATTCTGTCAGGTACCTTAGTTTATCGCGGTTCCGGTATGGCGCGACGACGGGCGGGTTTCAGCGCGAGCTGAACCGTTCGACCGCGTTCAACTCTTTTCGGGGCTCCCGGGTGCCGGGGGTACCCGACCAGCTGGCTTGGAGGGCAAGCTGGAGCAGGGGGCTTTCTTTTTTGGCCCCTCCCGCAGCTGGCAACGCGGGGGGGTGTCCAGAAACTGCCCCGAAGCAGGAGCGAGCGACGGAGCAGAACATGGCTGCCATGTTCTGTAGAGACGCAGCCACCCGGTTTGTTTTTAACCTTAGATAACAAAACTGAATGGAAAGCAACACGGAGGAATGAAAGTAATTTGGACATGAAAAGGAAGGAGTTGAAATGTTTGAAAAGAAAGGGAATTCGTGAGTACGTATCTGCTCTCACCATAACGTAGGATGACCCTTATTATACGACCCCTATCAGACTCTCTCAAATGGTGAAATGTATAAGCGGCCGTGAAAAGGAACAGAGTAAAAGACAGCAAAATGATGCTTGAGGGGAGGAAGGAAGAAGGCTCAGCAGGAGAAATAATGTTAATTAATATAGAAAGTTCTGAAGGTGGATATTTAACCTTGGAACAATTCAAAACAGAGTTATTTAAAGTGGTGCAGCAGGCAGCTGAGGACGCCTGTAAAAATATTATTAAGAAATATCTAAAAAGAGATTTGGACTCGGAAAATAAGCATAGACCGGAGCACGTAGTAAAGGAGGAGTACTTGCAATATCAGCCCCCTGTGGAAGAGCAAGGAGACTGTCAAAGAAAAAAAGTGCAAGTTTTTCCCTTTAAAGAAACGAAAGAGAAACATTCCCAGATAAAAAGTCGTGCAAAGTACTTTGTAAAGCGCATTAAGACAGCAGGATTTACGGAAGGAAACCCCCGAAAGCAATGTAAAGTAGTCACGAAGAAAAGAATTAAAAGGAGAACGTGGCAACTTTCAAAGAAAAAGACTATTGCCTGGACAACATGTGTAACAGAATTGAGAAAACAGGACACACAAAAAGGAGTAGAAATATATGAGTTTAAAGAGGAGAGGCATCAAAGAATGATTATGAAGAAGAGGATGCTCCAGGAAACAGGGTTGCCATTTATTTTATGTACTTGTATAATTTCTTTTTCTTCTACGTGCTTTGTATTGAATGAAATGTGGGTGTTGTTAAAGGAATGAAATAAGACATGATTATTTACTTTTGAGAATGAAATAAGACATGCTGTTTACCTTGAAATGTTATTATGAAATCTAGATAGATAATTTTTGCGTATTTCTGTGGCTTCTGAATTTCATGCTATTCTTAAAATTTCACTTTCATTGTCTTGTAAAGGGATTTTTTTGTTTTGTTTTGTTGCTGTAATATAAAGGAGTCAGACATGGTAAGGATTTTGTGTTGGTTGGTTGTGTTTTTATTTTTAGAAAAGGAAAATTGTTCTTTAAAAGGTCTTGTTTTTCAAAGGGATTGCTTTCCATGATATGATATAAAGAAATTAGGTTCAGTAAGAAGAAATGGGGTAATATGTTATTAATTTAATACTCTTAGAAAGGGGAAAGAGTGGTAAAAGTTATTTTATAGCAGAGTTGGTCTAGGTTAGGGATTGTTCTTGGTCTGGTTAAATATTGGGAAGCTGTGGGTATCCTCTGCACCAGTTAAAAGAAAGAAATGTGATGGGCAATCTGGCAGAACTGCTAAGTAAGTCTGCAAATTTTGGGTTTTTTTTTCTTTTTTCTTTTTTCTTTTTAGTTTTTTTTTGGGGGGTTGAAATGTATTACCAGAATTATGAGCAATACGCATGGATATATATATAAAAAAGGAAAGACAAATAGGATATGGAGAAATATTCTTAGGCTGATTCTGTTTGTTGTAACGATGTTGTCCTTGTGAATGTGGGGAAGGTCTTATTGTTTATTTTGATTCTGTATGTGCTAGTCTGTTTGTATTTTCGTGTAAATGTGGTGTGTCTTATGCATAAAAACCAATAAATATATTAAAAAAAAAAAAAGTACCTTAGTTTATCTTTTTCTCCATGAATTGCTTCTTTAAGCCTTGAGGTAGGTCGAAAATACATTACTCATAGTACTCATACTCATGCTGGTTCTTACCTTTAAAGCCCTATATGGCCGGGGTCCAACATACCTAATATGCCTTTCCCCATATGTTCCCCAACGGGCACTACGGTCAGGGACACAACACCTCCTGGTGACCCCAGGCCCCAAGAAGGACAGGTTTGCTGCAACCAGGGCCAGGGCCTTTTCGGTGGTGGCTCCTACCTGATGGAATGAGCTCCCAGAGGAGATCTGGGCCCTGAGGGACCTTGCGCAGTTCCGCAGGGCCTTAAGACGGAGCTCTTTTGCCAGGCTTTTGAGTAGGAGCCACCATTATTTTTACCATCACTATCTTTGCCATCACTATTACTGGCCCTGTGGGGAGTGAACGACAGCACTGCGTGGAACTGACACCACTGAATTGGGAGTACCACCTTTAAGATGCCATCTTTTTATCAAAGACTGAACATCCAGAGCACTTAATATTGTAAAGGATTGTTTTTATGTTGTTTTAACCTGTTTTATGTATTGGCATGTGCCCTATTTGTTAGCTGCCCTGAGCCCGCTTGTGGGGAGGGCGGGCTATAAATCAAAATAATAAATAAATCTTTTCTCCTTCTTCATTCATTGTCTGCTATGATTTAATTTCACCTTGAGAATGGATCATATCTTGGTATAAGATAAAATCAGAGTTTTTTTCTCATGGGATTGTCATAATATGTATCTGTTGGTGACATTATAGGTGAGATTGGTGGGCTAATTCTTCTTTTCATAGACTACCAAATTTTCAAATGACTATGTATAATTACATGTTCATTGCTTTTTTGTGTGATTTCCATGTTTTTTTATCCAGAGATAACTATGTAGTCCCTCAGTCAAATCTGCTTTTTTCAATTTCATCAATCTTTCATTCAGACTTGTGATCCGGCAACTTGATAATACAGCTTAAGATTAGGGACAGCAAGGCCTACTCTCCCCCCCCCGCATCCTGCAGCACTTTAAATCTAACTCTTGGTTTCTTGCCATTCCACATAAATGTATTGTTTTCTTTTCACCAGTCTTTCGGTGTCTTGTCAGGTGTATCAATTGATAGAATCTGAAATAGAAAATTTATTTTCTGTAAGATATTCATTTTTACTGTGGAAATTTCTCCAAGCCATGAGAGTTTCAATTTAGACCATCTTTCCAGGTCTATTTGTATTTTCTTCCTAACTTTATCTGTCTCCACCTCAGAAGCCGATGGCATCCTGCAGGGAGCCATCTTTGCCTCCAATGAAAGGAGGAAGGAGTCCAGCTGCGTTTGCAACCATGTCTCTGAGGGGGTGGAGCCAGCACCATTTTAACAGCTGCCCCCTGCTTCAATATTTAGTCATCGCCTCATGCTTGGTCTGGTTAGCAGCTCCGAGCACTCGGGAGAGCTGAATGAGGCCTTTCTGGCTGTCCTAGGGCCCAGCAAGGAGGCAGCGGCTCTGTCAGGGGACTGGCTAGTCTACCTTAGGCAGCAAGTCGGGGCATCGGCCCATTTAAGGCAGTGGGGAGGAGGATCTGGTGGCTGTGGATCCAGGCAGCGTCGGGGACCAGCTGGGCAGCTTTCAAAAGCCACGCCAGTGAGTCTGTGTTTTTTAAAAAATCGCACACTTTCTGTAGTGGGGGGGGAATCAAATAGGGCCTGGGTGTTTAGGTGCGGCTGCAGTGGGTAAGGCTTAGTCCGCCGCTTCCCCCCCATTTAGTCTGCCCCCTGGTCATCACCCACCTCCTCCCTGTCACCCCCTTCCACCCACCGTGTGGTAATTAGTGAGGGTGGTATAGAGGTACCACCCCCAAGCTGCATAAGGTGGGAGGCCATACCTGTTTTTTCTTTCACTCCCCTCCCCCTCCCAATATATATATATAACAAAAATAAACAAAAAAAATCACAGCTTTACCTACAGGGGGAATAGGCAATTTGAAGTCTGCCTTCTCATTGGCAGCCATTTTGTGGAGGGGAGCAGAGACATTGATGCTGCAGCTTATCCAGCAGCAGCAGCTGCTGCTGCAAACTACTTGGGAGCGCAGCAACATCGAGCAGGCCAGGGGGCAAACAGGGCTCAATTTTATTTGGGGCTTGGGGCTCTTTGTGCTGGGGGTGAAATACTCCTTTTACTTAATTTATTTAAAACATTTTCATGCTGTCCTTACATCTGATTTGATGCTCAAGGGGTGGATAATTAGCAAACTTACATGTCAGCTCTATCAAAAAAAACCCTTCTCTTTCTCTCCCTCTCTCTCTATATATATAAGGGGAATCCTCTGCTGAGCTAACACAACACATGGACGCAAGAGGAGCTGGTCTGCATCCGAGTCCCCCACCCATTTGATTGCAAACGTGAACCCCACTGAATATTTTGTTGTTGTTCAGTCGCACAGTCGAGTCCGACTCTTCGTGACCCCATGGACCAGATTACGCCAGGCCCTCCTGTCTTCCGCTGTCCGCTGAAGTTTGCTCAATTTCATGTTCGTTGCATCGATGACACTGTCTAACCATCTCATCCTTTGCCGTCCCCTTCTTCTTTGACCTTCAATCTTTCCCAGCATCAGGGTCTTCTCCAGGGAATGCTCCCTTCTCATTTGGTGGCCAAAGTATTTGAGCTTCAGCTTCAGGATCTGGCCTTCCAGGGAACAGTCAGGGTTGATTTCTTTTAGGATTGACTGATTTGATCTCCTTGCAGTCCAAGGGACTCTCAAGAGTCTTCCCCAGCACCATAGTTCAAAAGAATCTATTCTTCGGCGCTCGGCCTTCCTTATAGTCCAACTCTCACAGCCATACATTACTACGGGGAATACCATTGCTTTGACCATGCGGACTTTTATTGGCAAGGTGATGTCTCTGCTTTTTATCATGCTGTTTAGGTTTGCCATCGCTTTCCTCCCAAGGAGCAGGCGTCTTTTAATTTCATGGCTGCAGTCACCATCTGCGGTGATCTGGGATCCTAGGAACGTGAAGTCTGTCACTACTTCTACGACTTCCCCTTCTATTTGCCAAGGAGTGATGGGGCCAGATGCCATGATCTTAGTTTTTTTTTTATGTTGAGCTTCAAGCCCACTTTTGCACTCTCCTCTTTCACCCTGAGCAAGAGACTCTTTAGGTCTTCTTCACTTTCTGCCATCAGAGTGGTATCGTCTGCATATCTGAGGTTATTGATCTTTTCCCCAGCAATCTTAACTCCAGCTTGTGATTCATCCAGGCCAGCATTTCGCATGATGTACTCTGCATATAAATTAAATAAGCAAGGTGACAATATACATCCTTGTTGAACTCCTTTTCCTATGCTAAACCAATCAGTTGTTCCATATCCGGTTCTAACTGTTGCTTCTTGACCCTTATACAGGTTTCTCAGGAGACATATGAGGTGGTCTGGTACTCCCATCTCTTTAAGAACCTGCCATAATTTATTGTGATCCACACAATTAAAGGCTTTAGCATAGTCAATGAAGCAGAAATAGATGTTTTTCTGGTACTCTCTTGCTTTCTCCATAATCCAGCGAATGTTGGCAATTTGATCTCTAGTTCCTCCACCTCTTCGAAACCCAGCTTGTACTTCTGGCAGTTCTCTATCCACGTACTGTTGGAGCCTAGCTTGTAGGATTTTGAGCATGACCTTGCAAGCGTGTGAAATGAGTGCAATTGTGCAATAGTTTGAATATTCCTTGACGTTGCCCTTCTTTGGGATTGGAATGTAAAACTGACCTTTTCCAATCCTGTGGCCACTGTTGTGTTTTCCAAATTTGTTGGCAAATTGAGTGCAGCACTTTAACAGCATCTTCTTTTAAGACTTTGAATAACTCAGCTGGGATACCATCACCTCCACTAGCTTTGTTGTTAGTAATGCTTTCTAAGGCCCATTTAACTTCGCTTTCCAGGATGTCTGGCTCGAGGTCAGTGATTATACCATCGTGGTTGTCAAGGACATCGAGGTCCTTCTTGTATAGTTCTTCTGTGTATTCTTGCCATCTTTTCCTAATTTCTTCTGCTTCTGTTAGGTCCCTACCGGTTTTGTCCTTTATCATGGCCAGCTTTGCATGGAACGTTCCCTTGATTTCTCCAGTTTTCTTGAAGAGATCTCTAGTCCTTCCCAATCTATTGTTTTCCTCTATTACTTTGCATTGTTCATTCAGGAAAGCCTCCTTATCTCTCCTTGCTGTTCTCTGGAAATCTGCATTCAGTTGGGCAAATCTTTCCTTTTCCCCATTGCCTTTAGCTTTCCTTCTTTCCTCTGCTATGTGTAAAGCCTCATCAGACAGCCACTTTGCTTTTTTGCATTTCTTTTTCTTTGGGATGGCGGTGAGTGCTGCCTCCTTTACAATGTCACAGACCTCTGTCCATAGTTCTTCAGGCACTCTGTCTATCAAATCTAGTCCCTTAAACCTATTCTTCACCTCTACTGTATATTCATCGGGGATGCGATCTAGGTCAAATCTGAATGGCCTTGTGGTTTTCCCAACTTTCTTCAATTTAAGTCTGAATTTTGCAATGAGTAGCTCATGATTTGAGCCACAGTCAGCTCCAGGTCTTGTTTTTACTGACTGGATAGAGCTTCTCCATCTTTGACTGCAAATTATATAGTCAATCTGATTTCGGTGTTGCCCATCTGGTGATGTCCATGTGTAGAGACGCCTCTTAGGTTGTTGGAAAAGGGTGTTCGCTATGACCAGCGTGTTCTCTTGACAAAACTCTGTTAGCCTTTGCCCTGCTTCATTTTGTTCTCCAAGGCCAAACTTGTCTGTTATTCCGGTTACCTTTTGATTTCCTACTTTAGCATTCCAGTCCCCTTTGATGATGAGGACATCATTTTTTGGTGTTAGTTCTACGAGCTGTTGTAGGTCTTCGTAGAACTGGTCCACTTCAGCCTCTTCTGCAGCAGTGGTTGGGGCATAGACTTGGATTACTGTGATATTGAATGGTTTGCCTTGGATTCGGACCGAGATCATTCTGTCATTTTTGAGATTGTATCCCAATACTGCCTTTCACACTCTCTTGTTGACTATAAAGGCCACACCATTTTTTCTACGGGATTCCTGGCCACAGTAGTAGATATAATGGTCTTCTGAGTTAAATTCGCCCATTCCTGTCCACTTTAGTTCACTGATTCCCAAGATGTCGATGTTCATTCTTGCCATCTCATTTTTGACCACGTCAAGCTTACCTTGATTCATAGATCTTACATTCCAGGTTCCTATGCAGTATTGTTCTTTGCAGCATCGAACTTTCCTTTCACCGTCAGACACATCCACAACTGAGCGTCCTTTCGGCTTTGGCCCAGCCACTTCACTCTTTCTGGGGTTACTCGTACTTGCCCTCTGCTCTTCCTCAGTAGCATATTGGACACCTTCCGACCTGAGGGGCTCATCTTCCGGCGTCTTATCTTTTAGCCTTTTGTTACTGTCCATGGGGTTTTCTTGGCAAAGATACTGGAGTGGGTTGCCATTTCCTTCTCCAGGGGATCACGCTTGGTCTGAGTTCTCTGCTGTGGCCTGTCCGTCCTGGGTGGCCCTCCACGGCATAGCCCACAGCCTCATTGAACCACGCAAGCCCCCTCGCCAAGACAAGGCAGTGATCCATGAGGGAGCCACTGAATATAGATGGCCTTAAATATTTCAGTGGGTGAAGTGGGAAGGTGCATGTCATGACAAACTGGACACAGTGAGAAGGACTTGGGTTTCAGATCTTGTTGTATGAAAGATGCTTGAGAGAACTCATCTGAAGGGGACAAGAGTATCTACTGCTAGATCCTTGTTTTCTACAGACCAGTGTGGTGCAGTTGTTAAGTGCATGGTCTCTAATGTGGGAGAACTGGGTTACCATCATCATCACTTTATTACAGTTCATAGCCAACACAAAACAGTCCAGATATATCAAAAACTGGATATCAAAATATAACTATAATAATATGAAATTTAGATACTAATGTAGAGACAGAACAAAACTGAAGCATTTACAATAATTAAAATGAAATATCATACAATCTATGTGTCCCGGTCCCGGCTGGGACTGCTCCGACGGCCGCGGCAACAGCCAGGGACCATCGCCGGTCCCCCCCCCCACCTCGGAGGCTGCAGCAGCGGCCCGGGAACGTCGCCGGCCTTCCCCCCGCCCCGGAGGCCACGGGCAGCCGCGATGGGAGGCGGGCCCGGCTTCTCCCCGAGCCCCAGGGAAGCGCTTACCGGCGGCGGCGAAGCCCGACGGGAGGAGGAGGGGCCTCGGCGCGCAGGGACGGTGGCGGCAGAGAAGACGGCGGCCGATGGGCTGAGGGAGGGGAGAGCAAGGCCTGGGCTGCTGGGCAAGCTGCGCCCCACCCCTACAGCCGCGGGGCGAAGGCAGGAGCGCGAGGAGGCTGTCGCTCGGCCAGCCCGCGCGCCAGAGGAAGATCCAGGAGCCGGAAGGGAGGGGGCTTGGCTGGCGTCCTCGGCTTTACAAGGGGGCGGGGCGCAGAGGGAGGAGCCAGGAGGGCGTGCGGGGGTAATAAAAGATGGAACGGGCGAGACGGCCGGGGAGGAGGACAACTGGGCTGGCTAGGACTGGCTAGAGAGAGTGAGAGTGTCCCAGTAAGCGGTGAGCTTGAGAAGCCAGACCCAGGACAGGCAAGAGGGTGACAGCAACCCTCTGACATGACCTGTCTTCTGAGGCCGCTCTCTCTCCAGACCATCCCTTACCCTGCACCAGGCCCTCCTGGCCCATCACTCCAACCTGGGAGAGCTAGCAGGACCGCGGGACCTGGGATAACCCGTGGCTGGCCGCATTCTACAGGGGGCGCCGTCCTACCGCCCAGGGAGGGCGTCACACTATTTCTATATCAGACCTTTACATATTGTTCATGAATTCTGTAGGCTGCTGCTAAAAATTTTGCACACGCTGTGATCGCTGGGTTAGAATCTGATAGAAGTATATTGCTTATTGCAGCATTTGAAAAACCTGAAAATCTTTCCTGTATAGGCTGAATAAATCTAGTTCATATTTGATTGTAATACCCACAACTAAGCAGGATATGTGTGATCGTATCCACTTCTCCAGTACTGCACAGGTAGACACGCTCAGCCATCGGTGTCTTTCTATAGTGGCCCACTACCACTTCTGAGGGAAAAATATTACAATGGGCCATAGAAAAGGCCCTTCGATGAGATGGAATATCCAAATTTGACAAGTATGAAGCTGGGGAGACAATATATTTTGTTTGAGGTGAGGCTAAAAAATTTGAAACCCTGGCAATGTCATTCTGCCTCTCTACATCAAATATTCTCTGCTTAACTAGGGCCCTGGCTTGATTTACAGCCATTATCTGCAAGGACTCAGAAGAGAAGCCAAGCATGGATAGCTTCTGATGTATAGCACTAATCCAGCAGGAACTGTGCCTGTCCTTCAAAATTAAGGAAGTAATATCTGATGGATGATGACTTAGTTTAAGCCAGGTGACAACTGAATTGAGGCTTTAGGAGAACTGGGTTTGATTTCCCACCCTCTCATTTGCAGCTGCTGGATGACCTTGGGCGGGCCATAGTTCTGTCAGAGCTGTTTCCTCAAGGACAATTCTGGAAGGGACCCTCTCGGCTCCGCCTGCCTCTCAGGGTATCTGTTGTGGGAGGGCAAGGGAAAGGAGTTTGTGGGCCACTCTTAGACTCCGAGTGAAGGGCAGAGTATAAATCAAATCTTCTCCTTCCTTCTTCCATCCCCTGTTGCTGGTGTGGTTTTTAAGCTAGGATTTATAAAGGATCTATTCTCTGTAATAACTGCCTTGAAGGCATTTTGGGTGGGGATGTGTTTCAGTGAGAGACCGTCTGCTTGGCATGCAGAGGGTCCCAGATTCAATCCCCAGCATCTTTAGTTAAAGGATTTGGCAGTAGGTGATTTGAAAAACCTCTGCCTAAGACCTGGAGAGCACTTGTCAATCTGAGTAGGCAATACACATTTTAGCAAGCTTAACAGTGTACAGTGCTATCAAAGGGGCTATTCCTTACACAAATAAAAATTGATTCCCTACTTATTGCAGCAGGGCTTATTTATATTTGAGAATGGAGACAGGGATTTCTATTCAAAATAACTTTTTACAGGGTTTTATTTAGAGAAAGACAATGTAAATTGCCAATCGTCAGATTACAATATTTGGCCCTAATGCAAAGGGATGTATTTCGGATGTAGTGGTTAAGAGCAGCGGACTCCGAACAGGAGAACCTGATTTGATTCCAAATCCCTCCACATGATGCCAACTGGGTGACCTTGGTCAGTCACAGTTGTTTTGGAGCTTTTCTCTCGAGAGCAGTTCTATCAGAGCTCTCTCAGCCCCACCTACCTCAAGATGTCTGTGGTGGGGAGTGGAAAGGAAGGAAATTGTAAGCCACTCTGAGTGAAGAGCGGGGTATAAATCTAGTCTCTTCTTTTTCTTTTTCTTCTCTAGATTACTATAGAAGCCTTTACTGGTATCTAAATGTAAACTACAAGTAGAAACAATTTGAGGTGAGGGAGTGCAGCCAATGGGAACAGCTACTTGAAACTGGGTAGCCTGATTGAGCACTTAGTGTATGGGGGTGTAATTAAGTGTAATCTGAATGGAAAACAACTTCTAAGGGTTGCACTCTGAGTTGGCAAAGTGGCTTAGTCTTTGTCATGTGTTAGGATTTGAAAATATCCATTGCAATATGTAATTAGTATCTTCTGTTTCTGTGTTAGCAGGGATACGGTGTGACTTCCAACCTGATGCTGTGATCTGGGAATTTGAAAGCTGGCACGTCGTTACATGTCATTGGTTTGATCCTAATGAGTGTTTTACACAGATTTGTCTTTAAAGGGAGGCCAGTGAATTGCCAGGGCCTAGAGGAGTGGCGTTGGTTGTGACAGGCTGTGGATGGAAAGAAACTACTTCCAGGCCTGGCAGCCCAGCCTTACTCATGTACATATATGTGTGAATTGTCTTCTTGCTTCGTTAGGAATTTGGGAATTATTTTAGGGTTTTTTTCTATTTATTTTACATCCTGAAAAGGACCCAAACTTCTCTACATGCTCCACAATATGCTGTATAGAGTCCTGTGGGTTTAATATTGTCAACATCACATCTTCTGCATCACTTTTTAGCTTAAATTCTTCTCCATCAACTTCCATTCCTTTAACATTTTGATCTTGTCTAATTCTTGAAGCAAAAATTTCCATTGCAAGAATAAATAACAGTGGCAATAAAGGACATTCCTTTCTCCTCCCCTTTTCGATCTGGAATCCATCAGTTAAAAATCCATTAATTAATTTTTTTGCATTCTGTTTCTCATAAATTCCTTGAATCCAACTCATAAATCTATGTCCATAATTCAAGAACACTAATACTCTACATAGAAATGTCTTAACTGAATTTTCTATTGTTTGATTTCCTTTAAAAGTGTTTTTTTTAAATGTCTTTTTATGCTGGTCTTCCAATATTTGATTTTTTCCCTATCATTTTCATCGTTCCATTTTTTCTTTCTTTTTTGGGGGGAGTGAGAAGCAATCAATATAAGGTTTCCTCTCATATAAGCTTTACTTGCCTCCCAAATTATTGTAATAGAAGCATCCTCTGTCATACTCAGTTTAAATAAATTCTGTTAAGTCTTTTTTGCATTTCTCATTTATATCTTTCTGGAGTAGAAGATCATTGTTTAATCCCCATCTTCTTTTCCCCACACTTCTTCCTTGCCAGGCTGTAAGTAAAGGGTTGTGATCTGCAAATATCTTTGGTAGGATCTCAGCACTCTTTTAGTTCGTAAATAAAGCTTTGGACATCCAACACATGTCAGTTCTAGAGTAAGTTTGATCTCTGTCAGAGGAAAAAGTATAGTTTCTGGATTTAGTTAATCATTCTCCAAACGTTGATCATGTGCAGCAACTCATATATTGTAGGGCATTCCCTCTGTAGCCTTGAAGAGCATTATTAGGGAGCAAGCCAGAATGTCTATATCTGCTATTTTATTTTTATTTTTTGGTGGTGGGGTTTTGCTATCAGGTCACAGCTGACTTCTGACATTCCCTGTAGGGTTTTCTAGGCAAGAGACATTCAGAGGTAGTTTTCCATTGCCTGCCTCCATGTCACAAATTCCTTGATAGTTTGCCATCCAAATACTAGCCAGGGCGTACTCTGCTTAGCTTCCAAGATCTGAAAAGACTGGGCTAGCCTGGGTTATCTAGGTCAGGGCATCTGTATTTGTACATCATTCAAAACCATTCAGTGTTGTTAATAAACCAGACCTAACTAACCATAGTCAGTGGAGTGGCCTGCGTTCAGATAATCACACTAAATATAGCTAGTTTAGTTAAACCAGGGTTTTGCACAATGTCTGAACTGACCAACAGAGTGGCAGATGCAGTCAACATAGTGGCTTAATTTTTCATGACAGCCTCCTCCCAGCCTCTGGCACAGTCCAGCACACAGTAAAGGAACCAAGACACTAACTCTCACATGGATTTGCTTGTTAGGTTCCTAGCATATCATGACACCTGTTACACCATCAATCAACTTGTATAATCCAGAACACCAAGAAATCAGCAAAAAATATTTAGGCTGTTTAACAGTCTATTTGCAAGTACACAATGATACTCTCCCAATTATTTCTACCCTTTAAAATAAACAGTTAAAGCATGACAAAATGCAAAGGCACAAGGGAAAGGAGCTGGCTTCTTCTTGAACTTAAGTTGTTTTCCTCTCAGAGGTCATTTTGTAGAAAAAGAGATGCAGGAGCTCATTAGCTCATTAGCATAACTCATGAGCATAATATTTGCATATGCCACACCCCCTGACATCACCGGAAGTATTTGAGAAGGCAAGAAAGAAAGAGAGAAGGAAGGAAGGAAGGAAGGAAGGAAGGAAGGAAGGAAGGAAGGAAGGAAGGAAGGAAAGAAAGAAAGAAAGAAAGAAAGAAAGAAAGAAAGAAAGAAAGAAAGAAAGAAAGAAAGAAAGAAAGAAAGAAAGAAACATGGAGAGAGAAGTGGGAGGGAGGGAGGAGAGAAGGCAAATAGCCCCATCTTCCCCAAATCAACATCTCTGGTGATCCTAGTCCATAACAAACCAAGGCAGGGTCTTTGGCACCCTAAATTCTTTGTTGTGTAGCCACCCTCCTTGTTAAAGTGACATCCCCTCTCCCCCCCCCCAACACTTGTTTTTGGACCTATCCACTCTAATCCCTGTTGGTGATGGCAAACCTAGACATTAATCCAGATTAAAACCACCATGCTGAGTAAATCCGACTGAACTCATGGGGATCCACAATTTGGTAAGCTGCATTTCCTAAGGAGTAGAACCCAGGAGTGCCCTGTGGTTTACTTATCAGTAAACATGCATGCCATCAGCCTGTATCAAGAGAACTGGGACATCCTTTGGATGCATGCTCACCTTTCGTGCATGCTCAGAGGCCCTCGTGCTTTTCCAGGGCCAGGCGTGGGTTCACCTCTCTAGGCTGTGCCTCTGATGGGGAGAGAAAATGGGGGGAGATGTCCTTTGAACTTAGAAGGGCAGACTTGGCAGGGCTGTGGGTCAAGGAGCCATGTTCAAAGGCAGTGGCGGACAGGGGGATGTCCCTGGGCTCCTTACTGCTGAAGCACCACTCCTTCACGCTCTGGCAGGAAATGACCCCTGCAATAGCCTATTCTTCCTCCAACTTTCGTGCATGGCCAGTTTTACTCCAGCAATGAAAATTCAGGCCTCCTACAAGGGCTCCACACCTGTTGCAGAAGCAAACTGCCATGCAAGATGATTCCAGGATTCAATTTACAGAGTCCATTAGTGACCTCTTTGAGAAAAGGTACCAAAAAGAGAAATACTCTGATATTTGGTAATGTACTAACACCGTACATTGAGATGAAGAAGAAGAGTAAGTTTTTATACCCACTTTTTCTCTATCTTAAGGAGTCTCAAAGTGGCTTACCTTTCCCTCCCCACAACAGGCATCTTGTGAGGTAGGTGGGGCTGAGAGAGTTCTGAGATAACTGTGACTGGCCCAAGATCATGCAGCAGGCTCCATGTGGAGAAGAGGGGAAACAGACTTGGTTCTACTTACAGAGGTTCTTTAAAAATTGCAGCAAAAAGTGCTTTTGGGGAAAGGCAAACAGACAGTTTCTCCAACAAAGCACAAACACCTGGAGCCACCACCCTGTGCACGTTGCACAATCAGAATTCCATGCATGTTTTGTCAACCTAATATTTTGAAACAGTGGGAGACAATCCTGTAGGGACGAAATATTTCATGCATTAGCACATCCCAGCTTTAAAGGTGCAATACTAAGGCTGATGTTCAGCAGGAAGTCCTTGGAGGAATGTAGCCAATCCTCCAAGAGCTTACAGAGCTCTTCTTAGACGGGCTAATGTAAGCTCTTGGAGGATTGGCTACATTAGGGGTGTGTTGCCTAATATGCAGAGGACTTCCTGCTACAAAAAAAGCCCTGCTTACAATGATTTTCCTCCTTTCTCCATGATCGGAGACAGAAGGTGGCGCTTGGTGAGGGAGTATCACCATGATACCCACTTGAACGTGGAGTGCCTCAGGAGGAAATTCTCTCACCAATGTTGTTTATCTATACGTGCTCCCTTGTCCAGCTGGTCTGAGGGTTTGGGCTGGGATGTCACCAATATGTGGATGACTCCCAGCTCTATCTGATGATGGATGGCTGCCCCGATACCGCCCCAGAAAATTTGACCAGGGCATTGGAGGCCATGGCTGGATGGCTACAGCAGAGCTGGTTGAAATGTAATCCAACTAAGATGTAGGTCCTGTACCTAACATGCTCCTACGTGAAATCAGGGCCCTGCAGGACCTTCTATCATTCTGCAGAGCCTGTAAAATGGAGCCATTCTGCCAGGCCTTTGGTTGAGGAGGCAGGCATACAGTGAAAAGAAGTCAGCCTCCCCTGCTGAAGACACCACCTCCATGTGGCCTGGATTAAATAAGTTTAGAGTCCAGCAGCACCAGTATTGAAGACTGCGCAATAACTGGTGCAATCTGTTTTAAATTCTTTGTTTTAATGTTTCAATTAACTATTTACAGTTGTATTTTTTGTGATGCCGAATGCGCTGATTACCTGTTGTGATCCACCCTGAGACTATTCACAAGGAGGGTGGAATATAAATTTGATAGATAAATAAATAAATAAATAAGGTGTTACTGGACTTTTGCTCTTTTCTATTGTTAGTAAAGGTAAAGGTTTCCCTCCCTCGAAAGCTAGCTGAATCTGACTCTAGGGGGCGGTGCTCATCTCTGTTTCCAAGCCAAAGAGCCAGCACTGTTCAAAGACCACACAAAGACAATAGTGACATACCAGAAGTAGGTTGGTCAAACTTACCCTTAGGCTGCAATGGAAAGAAGAACTTTCTTACAAGGAGCTCAGGATGCCTTCCATGAGGGTCTGCCTATTTTATGCTCATAACAACCCTAAGTAAAAGTAAGGCCAAGAACTAGTGACCGTTCAAAGTCACACAGTGAGCTTCATGCTCTCATGGTCTCCTTATTCAAGTCCATGCAATGCTCTGTACTGCACTAGGTCTCTCTAACAGGGACAATCTCACATTGTGAAGAAGCAATTGTAGGACTTGATGTGTCTTTTATATAGAACAAGACAAATGTGGACAATTACGACCTGATCAAAGAACAAATGTAAAGAAAACAGTCGTGAGAGTCTGACCCACAAATCAGGCAGTCAACAAGACTTGCAAAGAAAATGCTTTCTGTATATTATTGTCAACAAGCACTACAACACAATCAATAAATTCCTTCAAACCATAAGAAAATCCTTGTGTAAAAATACATCAGTGTTGTCTCTGGATTATATAACAACATTTCAAAATTGGATCTTCCTCAGGAAATATTCTGTAGTGTACAAAAATACAATTATTTAAAATATGCACATGAAAGCACATGAAAAATGAAAAAGTGTAAAATCTAAATACAGTCTTACTTACAAAGTAGTACAAAAGCTCTCATGCTCAATAAAGTGCTTTACAAAAAATCTGGAAAAATCTGCAATACAATAATTTTCCACGTATTATGAAAAAATACAAAATATTTAAAAAATGAGCCCATGTATAATAGTAACTTACAATACAATTAGATAGGACGCTGATCTCAATAAGTATTCAGGCTCAAATGTGCTGCTAAGCTTGTGATGGGTCCCAGGTGTCTCACTCTGGTGATTCCTGACAGAGTGCAATTAAAGGGACCTTGCAAATTGCTGACAGGTGATAAGAGGCAGTATATTTAAAGAAACATAACATAGTGGTTTACAAAAAACATGAAAGGTCCATTTTTCCATTTAGTCCATTTGGAGATACACTATTCAACTGGTGAATCCAAAACATTTCTCTCTGTAAAAGGCGCCGTCTCAAGTCAGTCCTTTCTCCAGGTATTCTTTGCACAATTTCTAATACAATATATTGAAAGCTATCACAACTGTGACAGTGGTGGCAGTGAGGCTGGGGCCTTTGGTGGTGGTCCAGCAGCAGCGGTATTGGGTGGCTTTCTTCGGTGGCAGCAAGGCCCTCTGGGACTTTCGGCCCTTGGTGGCTACTGGGTGGTGGCCAGGGCTTTTGTGGGGCCAACAGCAGTGCTTGGAGCACTAGAGGCTGCGGCTTATTTTGGGCAGGGGGGAGATCATCTTGAGGGATCCCTGATTTATTGGCACCACATAACATTTTTCTGCTGGGGAGGTAATCCAGTTTCTGCTTCGTCTACAGCCCTGCAGCCCTGCAGCCTAATTCCTGTGGGTGATAGGTGTTCAAGGTTGAGACATGTTGAGTATTGCTTAAGGGTTAGTTGTTCGGGGGAGTCTCCCAAGATATGGCTCCCACAAAAGGCACAGGAAAGTTTAAGGGCAAGCAGCCTGCCCCAAGGCCCCTTCTAAGCGGCCTGCACATACTCTTTCTTCTTCTAATGATGATAAGGAGGACATCATCCAGCAGGCCATACTGGATAAGTTATTAGCAATTGAACAGGTTATTAGCTCTGGGGTCACGGCTCCTGTGGCACCTCCTGCTACAGACAGGGGACCCAAAAAATAGATGATCTGCTTCCAAAACACAGTTTCAGGCTTCTGTACTAACACATCTATCCCTTCTTGAAGGCCAAGTTGCCAAGCCCAGTGGGTCAGACGAAGAATGGAAGACAGGCAAGACATCAGATATGATTCCTTCTGGGTCCACTGAACCTGACCAGCGTTCCAGATCTGAAGTGGCGACAATATCATCAGGGGCTCAGGGTCCATTGGGTGAGTCTGCTTCCACTCTGCCACCTGCACCTGTGTGGCTTTGGGGACTGTGAGGTCAGCCACCTGCCCTGGGTTCCCCATCATCTACTCAGGTACATACCTCCTCCATGGGTCCCACCTCACCTCAGTTAGTCCTCAGTTGGTCCTCAGGTCAGTTTGGGCCTCTGCCAATGTCAAACTCACTGTTTCATGCCTTGCACTTAGAAAGGAAGCTAGAGACCCTAGTCTGCAAGTCCCACACATTGCTCTCTGGTAGACGAGACAATTGTGCCACTGTGTTGAGCTCAACCCCCAAAAATGTTAACTGTGAAACTGGGTCTTCTGTCTTTTCATGAGCCAGGGGGATGCCCAACTCAGTGGCCAGCTCCAGGAAACTTGCAAGGAGCTGGCCACATTGTCCCAAACCGGCAGGGCCCACGAAGAGAAAATCACCTAAATAGTGTGCGACATCCCGGAACCCAGACTTCTCACAAACTGCCCATTCAAGAAATGAGCTAAAGCGCTCGAATGCAGCACGACACTGAACAACCCATAGGCAGGGCTCTGTCCATGTAGAACTTAACCTCAAAGGAGAAACCCAGCAATTCAAAGTCATCAGGGTCATTTTGCAGTGAGGTAATGTGATCATATTAGGTCCTTGTTCTAACCCTGAGCCTTGTCCAGTTTCTGCCGTGGTCTGTTATTTATCAGTTCAGGGTTGGGGGGCCAGTTTGTTGTTCCACCATTCAGATGGTAGTCCTTTGACTAAACATCAATTTTGGGCAGTGACCACACACACTATTGCAAATCTGGGGTTATCAGGGGTGAAATTTTGCACCCATTCTTCTCGAATTGGGGCAGCCTCCACAGCTGCGGCCATCGGCTATTTTCCTCCCAAGATTCAAAAGTTAGGCAGGTGGCTCTTGGCTGCTTACAAGGCTTATGTTCGCCCCTTCAGTTCACCTACAATTGGAATTTTGGTTAACTGTTGTTTCCCTTGTAGGTCCTGTTGTTTACAGTGTGTGGTGACAGGTTCTCATCTGTGGCCATAGTTTTGTTTTTTGGGCCACTCATCGAGCTCGGAGAACTTCAGTTGGCTCCCATCTGGGGCTAAGCCAGTGGGCTAGCATTGAATGGCGGGGACACCGGGGACCACACTGGTCGGAGCTTATGCCTTTGCTGTTTCACGGCAGTTCTGCCCATCCAACTCATGTGTTGATGACCTAGGTTTGGTGTAGTGGATAGGTGCACAGACTCTAATCTGGGAGAACCGGGTTTGATTTCCCACTCCTCCACTTGCACCTGGCTGGATGACCTTGGGCAAGCCATAGTTCTGATAAGAGCTGTCCCTGAAAAAGAGCAGTTCCTGTCAAGAGCTCTCTCAGCTCCACCTACCTCACAGGGCATCTGTTGTAAGAGGGGAAGGGAAGGGAGTTTGTAATCCGCTCTGAGACACCTTTGGGTAGTGAAGGGCGGGGTATAAATCCAATCTCTTCTCTTCTTCTTCTTCTTCTTGATCAAGGGTAAGGCGTTAGTTCTGCAGGCTTTGGAGAACTTGCAGATCATATGGAGATTATGGCCTGGAGTCGCTATAGTCTGGTTGGCCATGGTGCCATGCAATGTTTGGCAGGATGCTTGGAGCCTACTGGGGATTGACTGTGCCCAGCATAAGGCTAACAGAGACATTAAGAAGGCCTTGACTGGTGGGTTGGGTCACTACCTGCCCCACTCTAGCATTCATCCTGATCTACAAAGCAGACAGGATGCATCTCTCTGAGAAGGGTGACAATATCTTCTTGGACAATCTATGGCAAGGGCTGCAGGAGGTGTTGGGCCTCTCAGTGGGTGCATCAGCCTAAGCTGAGGCTTGACCTCGGCTGTGGTGGGATGAAGGCTGGTGAGTGATTTGTGGCTAGGGGAGCACCAATTAACAACCCTAGTGTGGGGGCTAGGAGTTTGGCTTGATTAGCCTTTGGGTTACGCGACCTGGGGTTCCAAGGGCAGACTGCCTTGGGGTGGTGTGGATTGAACATCTAAGTTGGTGGTGGAATCTCCATGGCATTGCCCATTTGTTGGCCAGACGGGTGTGAGCCAAATACACTGGCTCGATCCAGAGCCAGGTGGCTCTCTGTTATATGGATAGGGAGGTGTCAGGATTGACCCCTGGCCTTTGCCGTGCCACAAGACACTTGGCCCTTGCTGTTAAGTTACAAGTTAATATATTAAATAAAGTGGCCCTTAGTTCATCCAATCCTTGGTGTCTGGCTCTTTATTCTGAATGGAGGGGGGCAAATGTAAAAGGAGCCATCAACTTCCCCTAGAGCCCAAACCAAAGGAGGCTTTCAGTATGCCTGGCTTGTTCAATGTTGTATTGTTGGTTAATATGCTGAACATTGCAATATCAGAATGAAATCTGGTATGCACATTCGTGACACAATTCTATGTTTAATATCAGTTCAGTCACCATATCTGTTTTCAAGGAGAAGATGAAATGCAAAGTATACTGGAAATGCCAGAATGAAAGCTGTGCACAATCAGGACACCGTTCTACATGAGTTTTAAGCCTAGCTCACTTCAAATTCCCAGTTTCTTTTCTTTTCTTTTCAAACCCAGTGAAAGCTGGGCCATTTTATTTTTTCAAGAGAAGAGAAGATATTGCAACAAGACAAAGAAACAACAACAACACATAACATCCTAACAACTACACAAACATGCACTATAATAGTGGAGCTCATACTTATTATCCAGTTATTTTGTATAATGTGTTTACATCTCATCTTATTTTAAGCATATTTCCTTGGATATATAAACAATTTTACATGGTAAAACACATTGTTTGAATCTTCATAGTTTCTGTATACAGTCCTCAATCCATCTATAAAGTTCAAACCGTGTATTTTCAAAAGTTCCTTGTTTTTTCCCTTGTAAGTGAAGAGTTAAATTGTCCATTTCTGCTGCTTCAAACAATTTATTTATGATTTCTTCTTTTGTAGGTACTTCTTCTTTCTTCCAGTATTTTGCATATAAAAACCTCAGATTTTGTTTAAAAATCTAAAAAGGAATTCCAGGAATTTTTTAAACAGAATATTCAACTGGATATGTCTATGGATATTGTATGGGATGCTTTTAAGGCCTATGCGAGAGGATGGTGTCTGAATCAAGACACAGGGAACAGAAGAAAAAGAAAGCATAAATCTATGCAGATTGAAAAACAGATTAAACAAGAAGAACAAAACCTTAAAATGAATCTGGTCAGTGAACATTCAAGAATTAAGATAAAAAATTTGCAACATCAACTCAATTGCCTGCTTACTCAGGAAATAGCAAAGAAAATAGCATATGCAAAACAAAACTTTTTTGAAAATGCAAATAAGCCTATAAAATGGTTAGCATATAAATTAAGGAGAGAGGCAGAAAAGAAGCACAGAAAAATCCTGAAAAATGAAAAAGGAGAAGAAAGAATGTCCAGAAAGATTTAAAAGACATTATTGAAAACTTTTACCAAAGCCTATACCAACAAGAAAATATTGAATACAATCAGATTAAAGAGTTTCTAAAAAAACAATAGTCACAAGGAATTTTCAGAAGTCCAAAGGAAAATATTAAATGAATCAATATCGTATATGGAGGTGGCCGAAGCAATTAAAAATTAAAAGAAAAATTAATCGCCAGGCCCAGATGGATTTCCTGCAGAATTTTACCAAACATTTGAAGATCAAGTTGCTCTACCATTGAAAATGACAATACAAAATATAGCAAAAGAAAGGAAACTACCAGACTTATGGAATCAAGCATTGATTACCCTGATACACAAGCCAGACACAGACAAAAAAGAAATTCAGAACTATAGGCCAATTTCATTGTTGATTGTGGACTATAAGATTTATGCATTTATACTAGCTAAAAGACTGAAAAGAGTCCTGATACAGGTAATACATCAGGATCAATCAGGGTTTTTGCCAAAGAGGCAAATGAGAAATAATGTAAGAACAATTTTGAACATGCTGGAATATTTTGAAGCCCACCCTGAAAAACAAATGGCTTTGGTCTTTTTGGATGCAGAGAAGGCATTTGACAACCTTACATGGCTATATATGCTGGAACAACTACAAACATGGAAATGTGGAGACTATTTCTTTATAATGGTGAAAGCAATATATACATATCAGTCTGCTAAAATAATGGTGAATGGAGATCTCTCACAAAATATAGAAATATGAAAAGGAGCTAGATAGGCTTGCCCCTTATCTCCTCTCTTGTTTATTTTTGCCTTAGAGGTATTATGTGAAAGGGTAAGGAGATTCAACTCCATTAGAGGACTTAGAATTAAAGGGGAAGAATATAAACTCCAAGCTTTTGCAGATGATCTGGTTTTTATTTTGGAAGAGCCACAAATAACAATAGATCATCTCCTGCAAACTATAAAAGTTTATGGTCAGTATGCTGGATTAAAAATTAACTTTAAAAAGACTAAAATACTATTAAAGAACAGTACTAAAAATCAAGCCCAAAAGATTCAGGAATGTTCAGGAATGGAAGTAAAGAAGAAAATAAAGTATCTTGGAATAAATTTAACAAATAGATGTAGCTCTCTATTTAAAGAAAACTATGTAAAACTAATGGAAACTATTAAGAAGGACCTACAAAACTGGAAACATTTAAATCTGTCATTTATGGGAAGAGTAACAACAGTGAAGATGAACATTCTACCAAGAGTTATCTTTTTATTTCAAACGATACCAATAATAAAAAAACCAATATTTTAAAGAACTAGACAAGCTAATGAGACACTTTATCTGGCAAGGGAAAAAACCTAGAATCAAGTTGACAATTTTGCAAAACAAAAAAGAAAGAGGAGGATTTGCGCTATTGACAATTATATTACAAAGCAGCCAGTATAGCTTGGATGAAAGAATGACTCACACTAGAAGACTCAAGGCTGTTAAAATTGGAAGGCCAGGATCTACAATTAGGATGCCATGTGTTTGTGTGGTATAGGAAAATTAATGCTCATAAATATTTTAACCACAATACTCTAAGAGCAGCACTACTGAATATTTATTTATTTATTTATTTAATTTATTAAATGTCTACCCCGCCCTCCTGCCAAGGCGGCTCAGGGCAGCTTACAGACAATTTAGAATTAACACAGAATTTAAAACCAGCAAATACAAAATATAAAATGCATTCCATACAATTCCAATAACACAGTAAAGCTACATAATCCAGCAGCATCCTATAATAAAGTGCTAGTGCGACCCAGCCGGTGCAGTCAGTTCTTATTGATGGTGGAACAGCTCCATTTTCATGGCTCTACGGAACTGCTGGAGGTCCTGTAGAGATCTCATTGGGGAGCTCGTTCCACAGCATTGGTGCTGCCAGGGAGAACACCCTGGTCCTAGTTACCACCAACCTGGCGTCCCTAGGGGCCAGGCGGTGTTGTGTTGCAGACCACAGTGCTCTCGGGGGAATGTACAGGGAAAAGCGGTCCCTCAGGTAGGCAGGCCCCTGACCATTAAGGGCTTTAAAGGTCAAAATCAGCACCTTGAAACGAATCCGGAATGCTACTGGAAGCCAGTGCAATGACTTCAGCACAGGTTGGATGTGCTTCCACCTGGGGAGGCCCATCAACAGCCTGGCTACCGCGTTCTGCACCAGCTGCAGCTTCCAGAGTTGCCCTAAGGGCAGCCCCATGTAGAGAGCATTACAGTAGTCTAACCTCGAGGTGACCATAGCGTGGATCACTGACGCCAGATCATTGCGTTTGAGGAAGGGGACCAACTGCCTAATCAGCCGAAGCTGGTAGAAGGCTGCCTTGGCAGTGGCTGCTACCTGGGCCTCCATAGTCAAGAAGGGATCCAGGAGCACTCCCAAACTCCTGACCCTTGGCGCTGGCACCAAAGGCCAGAAGAGGGACCCCTAACCCCGAGCCACTCCGATTCAGGCAAAGGACCTCCGTCTTCGTCGAATTCAGTTTCAGTTGACTCAGCTTAAGCCATCCCGCCACGTCCTGCAACACCCAGTCCAGATCTTCCGGGTTAGAGCCAGACTGACCGTCCAACAGCAGATAGAGCTGGGTGTCAATCTGGGCAAGGTGGCGCATATAGATGTTAAATAGCATTTGGGAGAGCACTGCCCCTTGGGGCACTCCACAGACTAGTGGGTGCCTTCGGGACATCTCTTCCCCAAGTGCCACCCTTTGTCCCCGACCCTGGAGAAAGGAGACGAGCCATTGCAAGGCCAGCCCCCAGATCCCAATGTCAGTGAGGCGGTGGGCGAGCAGCTTATGAACGACCATGTCGAACGCCGCCAACAGATCCAACAACAGAATCAATGGGATGAGGTACAGAAACTATATTATACTAAAATACCTAAGTGGGTCTCACCACTAGAAGCATTTGTGCACCCTAAGATATTTTGAAAAGCTTTAGCCTGGACATACGGAGATCTGTTGAATAAACAAAACCAACTTTGGACTCAAGAAGAACTTAAAGAAAGAGGTATACATTTGAATTGGTGAGAATGAGCACAACTAGATTCTAGATTTGAAAAAGATAATGCAACTGGTTTTTATGATTTACCTTTAGAACTTGATAAAATCATGTTTGAGAATGATTGTAAATATACAAAGCGAATTTATAATGTTTTAACAGATACGAGAATACAAGATGAAGTGATAAAAAAGCAATGATTAAATGGGCCCAAAATATAGGCCATAATATACAAATGGAGGAATGGTCTAAGGTATGGAAACTTAATATAAAATTTACAAAGGCAAGTTCATATAAAGAAAATATATATACAATTTTTTATAGATGGCATATGACTCCTGAAAACTTGCCTAAATGGTATCCTAATATGTCGAATGTATGTTGGAAATGTAAAAGTAAAACTGGATCTTTTTACCATATATGGTGGACATGTAAGATTGCTAAAACACATTAGATATAGATACATAGAATGTTACAGAAAATGTTAGACATAACCATACCATTTAATCCTGAATTATTTTTATTAAACATTATGCCAAATTCCTTTACAAAGAAACACATATATGTAATGATACATGTTGTAATAGCAGCAAGAAATTCCCAGTTTCTAAAGATTCCAGAAATATGGAATGTTTGATATTTCCAACTCTAGCCTACAATTGTGTTCAAAGGGAGGGAAAGATGCAAAATATTATTAGAACCTACTGCGGTATCTGCAGTGAGGCCTCTTAAACACTGTGCATTATTTCTGTAAGTGCAAATCCAGTCATACCAAAAGCCTATGAGATGATGCAATCATGACTTTTTCTGCCATATTCTTGCCCTGATACTTTTACACAACTTCATGCCCTGCAATGTGTAAACCCCTAGTTTTGCTCCACTTTCTTCCAACCATGACATCAGAGGACCACAAAACCATTTATCCACCACCATTTCATGAATAAAATTGTTTCCCTGCTTGTAAAGAGCTAAGTGAGATGGATGTAAAGGTACTCAGAACCCAAGCAGAACTGAAAGGAGCACCACTGATTGATTCAGGCAAGGTGCCCAGGGACTACAAGCTTTTATGCTCTATTCACAATAGTTAACTCCACTATAAAAAGCAGCTCCTGACTTCTACAATAGCAAAATGCTTCTATTCCAGGCTTACATTCATTTGTTTAAACTTTCTGAACTTTTTAGAACTTGCTTTCCCTGGGGTTAACCTTTCTAACAAAGTGATTTATTTATTTATTTATTTTGTTCTACAGAATCCAAATTAAGACTTTTTGGTCCCTTGAGAGCACAAAGAAAACAGAAGAAATCCATGCGTGAAACAGGACTGAATCGGAATGAAAAAGATGTCAAGCCATCTCCCATAGCTGTTTTGGTTTTGTAAGCTTGGTGTTTTTGGGGTTTTTTAAACACACACACACCTTTCCTTATATGGATTTTTGACCATAGAAAGTGAATTTGAGTTTTATTTGGTACTAATAATTTATAATATAGTTACTTAATTGTTACCTGCCTTGCATTTTGGGGGGTGGTATACATATCAAAATAAACAAACCACATAAGTGCAGCAAATACAATGAAGCTTACCATTGGTGTAGGTGTTCACATAGTATCTCCGGCCCTGGGGAGACATATAACTCTGCCAGCCAGGAGGGAGATGGCCATTCTGGGACTCTTCTCCTGTCTGAGGAGTGACTTTCCTAGGTTTCTGTTGACAGAAAGATAGAAGAAATAGGTTAAACTGGTTTTCAGAGAATGCAAAAGAGGCTGAACAGAACATGTACAGTATGAAATTCTGAGGTATCTTCTCTAGTTCCTGAGGGCAGGGTATAGGACTCAAGGAGGTAAGCATCATTAAGAATCCAAACAGCTCAATTATCCTACTATCTACAGACTGGGAAATGTATTCTGGCTATCTCTATAAAGCGCAGACATTCCCTTAGGGGCAGGGACCATGGTGGAATGTTGCAGAACCTGTATTTTCATTTTGGCAGTGTCAAACCATACTTCGCTTCGCTTCACATAGTTTGTCATAGATGTCGGGGGAGGGGAATTCCTTAGGTGAGGGGAGTGAGTGTGGTGTGTGTGGGTGCTCTAACTTAGATGGTGGAACTTTTTCCTGAAGATGCATCTCTCCGCGGTTCACAGGGAGACGTCCTTCTAGTGCCAGCTTGGATAGTAGATAATGGGATTGTATATTCCCATGAAAAGTGGGGTAGAGACACGGGAGCCTGGCTGTGTGATGTGACGTATGTGTGGGCCTTAGGAGGGGTTAAAATTTGAACTTTCTATTTCTATGCCTGTACCCACCAAAAAGCTTTAGAATGACACAGTACTGTTCATGCCTGGAACCTGTTTAACTCAATAAAGCTTTTCACTGTCAAAAACAGTGTGCTTGAGAGTAACTTGGCCAGGGAGTTTGACAGGCAATCCAATACATCGTTGTGTATAACTTTTGAAAGGAGAAAAACAAAGTACTCTGTCTCCAAAGAAGAATCACCAGAAAATAGATTCAGTATGCTCAGCCTGCACAAATAACAGTATGGTTTGTTGCTTGTTATGAACATGTTGTATATCTAAGTTCTGTCCATTGAAGTACTTAAAGCATAATACGTTTTCTATTTATTTATGCATTACTTATTTTGTTGTCTATATACCATCATTTTCCACCATGGAATTTAAGACAGAATTCATGATGTTACTGAGGAGATCTCCCATCCAGACAATGACCAGACACAGACATGCTTAGCTTCAGTGAGATTACTTCCCAAGGTCTACTTGGGGTGGGCAGAGGTTGTAACAGACCCGGGGGCTTTCCCAGCCAAGGCTTGCACATAATGCAGGTTTGGCAGTATTGAACAAACAAGGAAATGTCTTTGCTTATGCTTGGCCACCAAAACTGGCATTGTAACAAATGCAGAGTTTTTACATAACCCAAATGCCCAGCCAACTTGGACCCATGTGCCGCCTGCAAGACTTCCCCCTGGAGGGAGGCAGGGACAAATAATCTGGAACCTTTATACAAGCATCCATTCTCCCATTGCTCTAGAGTCCTGTCAGTTTCAACTTCCCCTCGGTCGGTCTCTGAGAACACTGAGGCAAACTTCAACTCCCAGCACTGTTCCCCTTCTGGGTCTCTGAGAACACTGAGGCAAACGTCAACTTCCAGCACTGTCCCCCTTCTGGGCGGATGTTTGGCTATGTGTGGTGACTGCCCCGCCCAACTAGGAGGGGGTAAATATTGAGTCAACTATCCCCTCCCTTTGACTGTCATGCTGGGGAAGGCGGGACAGGGCATCTGCGAGAAAGCTTGATTTGCCCAGGAAGTGGTGCAGGGTGAAATTGAATTTGGAAAAGAAATCTGCCCAACACAGCTGCTTGGCATTTAGGTTTCGTGGAGTGCACAGCACTTCCAGATTTTTGTGATCAGTCCATACTTCAAATGGGATCCTGGCACCCTCCAGCCAATGTCTCCAAGTAGTTAGCACCAGTCAGATAGCCCCCACTTCCTTGTCCCACACTGACCAATTCAGTTCGGAGGCACTGAATTTGTGGGAGACATACCCAAGGGGGTGCAGCTTTCTGTCAGACCCCTCCTGTAAAATAGCCTCTCCCATAGCCATATCTGATGCGTCTACCTGTACAATGAATTTCTTATTTTTGTCGGGGTGGCCTAGGACTGGTTCAGAGGTGAAAAGTGCTTTTAGGTGACTGAATGCCTCTTGACACTCAGAAGTCCAGTGCAACTGAGCTCCCAGCTTAGCGCTCTCTGGACCTCGCTCCTTAGTCTTTAGGAGATCCATAAGGGGCAGGATGACCTGGGCAAAGTTGGAGAGGAAGGCTCTATAAAAGTTTGCAAATCCTAAGAAGGACTGAAGCTAGTGGCGAGTGTGAGGAGCCTCCCACCCCAGTACATCTTTGACTTTGGTGGGGTCCATCTCCAACCTTCAGGGGAAGATGTGGTAGCCCAAGAAGTCTATTTTGGCCTGATTGAACTTGCATTTGGACAGCTTGGCAAATAGCTTGTGATCGTACAAGGTCTGTAGAACCTCCCTCACCAGTTTCATGTGAGATTTCATGTCGGGGGAGTACAGTAATATGTCATCCAAGTAAACAAGGGCCCCCCTGAAAAGGTGCTTGTGTAACACTTCATTAATTGAGTTTGTGAAGACCCCTGGAGCCCCTTGGAGCCCGAATGGCATCACCCAGTACTCAAACTGGCCCAGGGGAGTGTTGAAAGCTGTTTAGTACTCGTCCCCCTCCTTGATGCCCACTCAGAAGTATGCATCCCGCAAGTCCAGCTTAGTGAAGACCTTCCCTGTCATCACCTCTGCTAAGAGGTCCTTTATTAAGGGCAGCAAGTAAGCATTCATGGCCAACACCGCATTCAAACCTCTATAGTCTGTGCACAATCTAAGGCCCCCATCCTTCTTCTTCCAGAAGAGGACTGGGGCTGCGAATGGGGAGGAGGCGGGGCGTATAAACCCACGGGCTAGGCTTTTGTTGATGAACTTCCTTAGTTCTTCCTTTTCCCCTGGGCTCATGGCGCAAATCTTACCTTTTGGTAACTTCTGCCCAGGGAGTAGTTCAATGGTACAGTCTGAATTGCGGTGGGGTGGTAACTCATATGCCTCCTCTTCCTCAAAGACTTTTGCTAAGTCTCTGTACTCTCAGGGAATGGCAGAGAGCTCCTCCTGCACCAGGCAAGCCCGCAGGGGTCCTTCATGGCTTACATGGCTCCTTCATGGCTGAGCCGTCCATCTGGGTAAATATGATGGGATCAGGGAGTCGAACGACTTGTGCCCCTAGGCCCATGACCAGAGAGGGGTTTATTAAGTCCCTGGCACACCCCAAGTCTATCAGCGCCCTTACCCTCACGTGGTCCTCAAGTTGGGATTCATTACAGTCACAAAGAAGGGGGGGTAGTTGCTCACCACTTTTAGCACCACTTGAGTTGGGACCTGCTGCTCCGCGACACTCACAGCAGGTCCTGGCCTTTTCCCACTGGCTCCTCCTCATCATTGTTGCTGGGCTCCGAGCATCCATCCGGAATGTTAACTTGGAGCGCTTGCTAGAACTTTGGCTTGGCCATGCTCTTCCTCAGCAGGGTGTCCTACCGTTTTTTCTCGAGCACCTTCCCTCCTGGAGCGGCTTCCGGGCAGGAGGTGGCCCCCCTCCCCACACTGGAGGCAGAGACCTTGCTTCATGAGCTGCTCCTGAACTCCCTCTTTCGGTTTAGGGGTCTTGGGCTTCTGCCCTGGAGGCAGCTGCTTTGTCAGTCTGGATCATCTGCAGTCTGCTCTCCACGTCGGCTGCCTCATGCATCCATGCGTTCAGGGAGACAGGGTGCACATTGCGGAGAATGGTCTCCCGGATCTCTGGATGCAGTCACAATCTGTACCATTCTGCCAGCACACCATCCGGCCACCCCTGAATCTTAGCCGCACACCTCTTAAATTCCTTGGGGTACTCCCTGACAGTTCTCTTCCCTTGCTTCAGGAGGCACAGATTGTTCCGCGCCTTTACCTCTTCCACTGGGTCCTCGTACTGCATGCGGAGGGCCCACATAAAGGCATCGACTTCCATCAACTCCAGTCCCTGCACATTGTGGAGATTGACATACCAGTTGGCCGCTCCATCTCGCAGTTTAGAGGCGATGTAGGAGACTCATCTCTCATCTGAGGGGAACAGGTGGCCCCAGTACTGCACAAAGTTCTCCACCTACACCACGAAGAAGGCCATTTTTTTCTGGTGTGCCATCAAATGTGGCTTCTAGTAGCTCTTTCAGCCTGTGCTCCCATGGAGGGGCTCCCGGTACAGGGGTTGGCCCTGGCGGCGGCATGGCTGGCGGGTTCTGAAGTGGAGGCAGCATGGCAGGGGGAGCTGGGGGGTTTAAGTGCAGCTCCCCTTGTACCAACTGAGTGACCATCCTCGGGATGTCCAGCAACATCTCCAGCATGCACGTCACCTTGGCTTGGGAGAGCTCCAGCTGGGCGAGCCATTCTTCCCAGGAGGGGGCCCTCCAGGGCAGAAGCCCAAGACCCCTAAACCAAAAGAGGGAGTTCAGGAGCAGCATATCAAGCAAGGTCTCTGCCTCTGGTGTGGGTAGGTGGGCCACTATGCTGCCTCCTGCCCCGAAATCCAACTCAGGTTGGATTTTCCCAATTCAGTTCTTCATCTGGGTTATGATACAGCTAGCCAGCTCCTCAGGCAGAGAGTGGAAGACACAGAACACCAGTCCTACATTTCCAAAGCACCAAATTTCATTGTTGCCCCTCAAAGAGGTTATCTTCTCCAACCAGCCTCTTACTTACATAGCCTGGAAAATGCTAACCAAAGAAGAGCCTTCTCTCTTGCAAAGCTAGCTGTATTGCCATCAGCAGTTGTTGAGGGTAGATATAATAAAGGTCCCGAAATCTCAGAGGAAGAGATTGTTAATAAATTTCTTTCTGATGAGAACAAAGAGACTACTAAAAAAATAGCAAAATGTGCTCAAGCGATAAAATGTACTCAAGAGATAAAACTGCATAAAGGAATATTGGGAACTTGATATGCATAACCGTCCTATCAGAGTTTTAAATTTGTGCATTCAATTTTTTAATATTTTTAATTATGCTATTGTTTTATTGTCTTTCTTATGTGTGATTGTTGTAGTATTTATTTATATACTGGCCATGGGCCATTAATAAAATCTGACTGACATACCAGCATTGGGGGGGGGCTCTTGCAGTCTACTTTTTTTTGGGGGGGGAAGGGTTTAGTGAAATATGACAAATTACAGGTCAAGTATAACAGAGGTGGAACAATCACTGTCAGAACCCTGCCTAACCTAATAAACAGGAAGTTGCTTAAATGTTATAAATCTGCCTAAACTACTTATTTATTCAAATATTTATATCCCACTTTAACTGTGACTCAAGGCAGCTTACAAATCATACTGAAAAGCATAACGGGTGTGTAAAAAAAATCTGGCTCCATTATAGCCTATGGGGACCATTATAGTCAATGGGCCTTATAGGCTATAATGGAGTATCGATCTGGGAGTTACTAGAGCTCTGGTGGGTCTGTTTGGTTTTTTTTTTGTTAGAGGCACCAAACTTCTACCATAGCTGCTGGTCCCTCTACTCAACCCCCCCCCTCCAAGTTTCAAAAAGATTAGACCAGTGGGTCCAATTCTATGAGCCCCAGGAGGAGGTGCCCCCATCCTCCATTGTTTCTAATGGGGGGGAATGCCTTAGTGTGAGCAGAAGCTTGAAATCCATAAGCTGGAGCTAAATTTAGAGGGAACTCTGACCTTAAGGCCTCCATACTGAGCAGTAAAAGGAATTTTCAATGTATTTATTTATTTTTAGATTATACAGGGTTTCCCCCCTCTCCAAGCCTCTTCAAATATAACAGCAAGAAGGATCACCTTGCATTGTTTGATTTCTCAACTCAGGGGAAAACAGTTTATAATAATGGTTCCCAGCCTTTATGGTATGGTGACCCATGGGTTCACTTACTTTTGTATGGCAACCCACTTACAAACAGCGTAAACATATCAGTAAAACTGCTTTGTGACCAACTTTTGGGTTGAGACCTAAAGAAGAACAAGAGAAATGAAACTGGAAAACACTAAAATTTAAAGTTTTGAAAATTTGATGCCATCTTCATTATCAACCAAGGGCTGGCATACTTCGCTTTTGGCTCAATCAAAACTGTGGAATCCAAGAGAACTTGAGGTGTCTAAGATAGCCTACATCCCTCCCAAGGGCATAGTACCTTATATGAGGCCACCAGGAACTTTTGCTGTGGGGACAGACCTGGGAGACTGTGAGACAGAACTAAGAACAGATGCAGAAGAGGCAAGAGACCACTGATGAAAGGTACACTTAATACATACATCACAACACGGGAGGGAGGAGATGGGTGGAGCAGCAGACAGTTGACATGTATGGCTGAATACAAAAAGGACTGCAATTAGCAGAACCACTGATTGGGAATCCTGTCCTTATATATATTTGAATTTTGGTTCCACCACATTCTATGCTTGCCATAAATGATTTGGCTCAAGAACTGGCAGTCAGAAGACACTGGCCAGGGCTAACCGGCTGCTTCGCAAAGTCCCACCCACATCAGCCCCGGTCAGTGTTTTCAGCTCAGTGTGCTCCAGTCCTCCAACAGGAGAGGACCGTCTGGAGTGTGAGCGCAGGGACAGGCCCTCAAGGCTGAGGCAAGTGAGAGAAGCCCTTTTCCGCCCCCCCACCACCATCCCCTGGGCCTTCTATGAGGGGACTAGGCCCAAAGAAGGCCTTTTCCGCCTCCCACACGACATCCCCTGGGCCTTCTATGGGGGCACAAGGCCCAGAGAAGGCCTTTTCCGCCTCCCACACGCCATCCTCTGGGCCTTCTATGGGGGCAATAGGCCCAGAGAAGGCCTTTTCCGCCCCCCACACGCCATCCCCTGGGCCTTCTATGGGGGCACTAGGCCCAGAGAAGGCCTTTTCCGCCCCCCACACGTCATCCCCTGGGTCTTCTATGGGGGCACTAGGCCCAGACAAGGCCTTTTCTGCCCCCCACACGCCATCCCCTAGGCCTTCTATGGGGGCAATAGGCCCAGAGAAGCCATTTTCTGTCCCCCACACACCATCCTCTGGGCCTTCTATGGGGGCAGTAGGCCCAGAGAAGCCCTTTTCCCCCACACACTGCCTACTGCCCCCATAGAAGGCCCAGGGGATGGTGTGTGGGGACAGAAAAGGGCTTCTCTGCGCCCAGAGAAGCCCTTTTCTGCCCCTCTTCCCTTCCTTTTCCCCTTTCCTTCCTTCCTTCCTTCCTTCCTTCCTTCCTTCCTTCCTTCCTTCCTTCCTTCCTTCCTTCCTTACTTCCTCCAACCCTCTCTCCCTTCCACCTCTCTCCCTTCCTTTCTAGGGCCCGTTGTCTTCCACCACAACGGGCTTTGCTCCCTAGTGGCATATAATACAGAATTAGCTAGTGCTCCTATTCCACTCAGCTCAAGACTATTGAGAGCTATTATGGGTCCCCACACACAAATTCCCCCCTTATGCAATCAAGGACCAGAATAAACATCATATGAAGACATATTCACACCAATTGCCTAGTAGCAAGGATCCCCCCAAGAGTTCCTAGGACCCCCAAAATTTCCCCTCTAGCACTCCCCTCATTTGCAGCCCTGTACCAGATTTGAGTCTTCATATCACCTTTCCCTGACCAGACAGAGGCAATATGCCATGAGGGGAAAAAACCCATGGAGACCCTTTCATTGTCTTCCATTTAACAAGGACCAAGTGGAAGAAGAAAATGAATTAGACCTCTAGCTCATCATCATAAACCTTCCCTTTGCAAGTCCAGTGGCTAAAATCAGAAAGGTGCACAACAGAAAGGAATGCTCCAAGATGACAATGAGTACCTGTATGTGAATAACTTTTGTCTGTGTACACCCACCTAGGAATCTTAGAACTGGCTTTTCTCTGACCAGTCAGGAGTGACATACATGACAGTACAACCCCACTCCAACATATGCCACAAAAAAGGAGATGAATAAAGTATTGGGTCACCTACAGAGTAGCAAAGATGTAACACTAAGGCCTTTAAGTCTCATTATCAAAGTAGCATAACAGCATTACTCACTGCAAAAGTATGTGCTGAACACAACCCAATGTTATTCTTGTGCACAATGCTGCTGTACAATTGCCAGGTGTTCATCTATTCAGCACAAACTTTTGTCAGGCACTCAGAAAGCATTCCAATATGTGGCCAAGGCTATACACTATCTTGGACTCCCTTTCAATAAGCAGAGGCTCTAAAGACTATCTGGGATAAACCTGGGCTGTTCTCTTCCCCCATGCAATACCACTAGCCTGTGGTTGAGGCAGCGAAGAACTATTTTATTTGCCTCCTCTACATTGCTGGCTTGCCTCACATATGTTGCTTGTCTGTCTACTTTATGTTGCAAACTTGCTTAACCCACATTGCTTGTCTTTGCTGTGTTCAATCTGCATATTCTTTCATCTGCCCATTCCCCCAGTAACAATTCCCATCCACCTGCAATGCATATGGGGAGCCTACACGGGAGCAGGTGGAGAGGGAATGATTAAATGGTGCCAATTGTCATTGTTGATATACTAACTGACGTTATTATCAAGTTTTAATTGTTTTTAGTTATTTTTAAATATTAGATTGTCATTTATTCTATCATTGTAACCCACCCTGAGTCTGCTTGTGGGGGAGGGAGGGCTAGAAGTCAAAGATAAAGATAATAAAGATGAGGAGGTGAGGTAGATAAAAAGCTTAGACCGAAAACTTAAATCCCATCAGCCATTATGGTATGAAGTCATTATTACTGAGACAGTTCAAAGTGTTCCCTATTCTAACTAGGACACACTAAATTCAATATATCTGGCCATCTGATTCTCAATCACCCTTGGAATATCCCCAGTTAACAGGTATGGAATTGAGAGACTGGTCAAGTGTGGAATTGGGAGAACAGTCAAACTTCCCAGTGGTTTATGGCTGGAGTAAACATCCTTAAGGGGTGGGGGTGGGGGTGGGGAAACACAATTCTTTAAAAAGACAACATAACAGGCCTTTCTAAGGGAAGTGGAATAAAAAGTATCCCATAAATTTCAGTCCCAGCTACCCTAAAACAGTCCTTGAAAATGTGGTAAACGTAAATCCATTAAAATATATATAGTTTGACAATAGACCATATTATGCTGCTTTCTTTCACAGCGCACAAGGAAGTTGAAATCAGGGAGCTGCTCCCCCATGTTGGAGGTACAATCACCCCCTCTCCTGTAGTGCAAATATTCTATCATCTACTTCCTTCCTGCCTGTTTCCCTGGGAAATAAGGCTGCTCCATACAAACATGCATGTTTATAACTTGGTGACTAAAGCATCACTTGGTGTCTTGTATACATGTATTAATCATAGTATGCAGAACTCATCTATCACCTTTTACATCTGAAGTCCTCAGATATTTAAGAATCTAGAACAATGGGCACTTACACCAATTATAGAAATGAGAACAAAATCATGATGATTTATCAACTTTATGAACTCAGAAATCCAAAATGGTAATTAGTTTTTCAATTTGTTTCTTGACATTTATACCTCACCTTTTAGTGATTTGCTTCAAAGGCAGTTTAGAAAAAATATACATAACTGTGACAAACCCAAAAACTTACTAAGGCTCAAGAGTGCTGCCTAGAGTGTCTGGGACCTTGGATCCCTAGAGGGTTACATTAGAATGAGCCATTCACTTCCATTCCACATTGGACCATCTTGGCAGACTTAATCCCTTTTGGACAAAAGACAGCCCAGTTTGAACCAGACCACCCATTTGTCATGGAAGTTCAGTGCCCTTACCAGGTGCTTGATGGAAGTGAGACTATATTTTATACAGCTCTGATTGGGAACAGTAGCCTCTGACATCAGAGATGGAGCTTTACATAGGATTTGCTAAAGCCACTTGTCACTCCTAGAAAGGAAGCTGGCTTAGGTCCAATTCTATCCACCATAAATGCGGACATTTGAGATTTCCTCTTGTCTAAAGTTTTCAGCCTAGAAACTGAGTCCACAGGAAGCTCGGTAGGGTTTAAGGACCCCTTCAACTTCTTGCTACTTCAAGGAACTCTCCACATGCTCTGAGGAACCTGATACAGACTAGGTAGTGTGTGTTTAGTGTAGCTAGTTCAACAGCATTGCTTTTCATTTGAACCTCTCTGCTGTTGTTGCTGCGTTTGAAGTCAATCACACTTTTCCTTTTTTTTTCTTTTATAATAAACCTTTTTAAAATGAAGACATGAGGGAGGCTTTGCTTTGTACTATTTATTTCTCTTAGTCTCTTCCCCACATACTAGACTGCACGGGTGCTACCAGCTTGATATTTTCTAGGGTATCTACCCTTTCACTTCATTTATTACACTATTGCTGTGCTGGAAGACTACCCAGTTTATACAGTTTAGCAATAACATGGTCATCATCCTGTCCTTATTAATATTTGAATTTTGGTTCTGCAACATTCTATGCTTGCCATAATTGATTCAGCTCAAGAACTGGAAGTCAGAAGACACTGGCCAGGGCTGGCTGGCTGTTTGGCGAAGTCCCGCCCACGTCACCCCCGGTCAGTGTCTTCTGCTCAGACTGCTCTAGTCCTCTGACAGGAGAAGACCGTCTGGAGTGTGAACGCAGGGACAGGCCCTCAAGGCTGAGGCAGGTGAGAGAAGCCCTTTTCCGCCCCCCACACCATCCCCTGGGCCTTCTATGGGGGCAGTAGGCCCAGAAAAGCCCTTTTCCGCCCCCCACACCATCCCTTGGGCCTTCTATGGGGGCAGTAGGCCCAGAGAAGCCCTTTTCTGCCCCCCACCATCCTCTGGGCCTTCTATGGGGGCAGTAGGCCCAGAGAAGCCCTTTTCTGCCCCCCCCACACCATCCCCTGGGCCTTCTAGGGGGCAGTAGGCCCAGAGAAGCCCTTTTCCACCCCTCTTCCCTTCCTTCCCCCTTCCCTTTCTTTAAATTCAGGCTTTGATTGCTCAAAATCATAGCCTTTTATCAGATTTGAACCTTTCAAAGTAAGTATGGTAAGTATGACCTTCAATTATTAAGTCTTCTCTAGATTTTAATTTGTATTCACCTTGTCACAGTTCTAATGCATCACGATATGTTAACCATTTATGTGAACCTGTCATTTCTTTTCCAAAATTTGATTCTTGTGGTGATAACCACAATGGTATTTTCAGACAGAACCTAGGTTTATACTTATTCATACTCTCAAAATGGCACATCTAATGTAATGAATTCTGCATTAACTTTACCTTTGTTGTACATCAGCTATCCATGTCATCCAAATCTCAGATAGTGTCCTAATAATCTTTTGTTTTTAACAAAATCCAATCTTTCATCCATACTAAGCAGGAGGCAGCAAAATACAATTTCAACTCCAGCAAACCCAAGCTGCCTCTGAGAAAGAGGACTATATCCTGTTGCCAAGGCAACCACACAGCTACTCCCATACACTGGACTGTACACACAAATCCATGTTCCACAGATTATAATTTAGTGTACAGGAATGGCATCCACATCTGAGTAAGGATGTCTTTCCCCTGTATTACATCCCAATACAAGCATCATCCCTGTTGCCTCAGCAACAGGGATGATTTTCTTCTTCCCAAGCAGTAGCGTGGTGAAGTACAAAGAATGAAAACCTAGACATGTTTGGGAGGGTTTCTAAGAGTTCTCCAAGGAGAACAGCATTTCAGGGGGCATTCTGGGCATTGGGGGGTGAGGGTGGAAAAACCACACTGTGGGTAGAAATATTTGTTTCTACAGCTATGTTAGTTTGGATCCAACCCCTGAAATATCTCTTTATAGTCTCTGTATTTGCATCAGTGGGATTCACAACTGCACAGTGTCTCAGTCTGGAACATTCTAGAACTAGACTGTTAGGCATGAATTTCAGTTGTGTGCATGCCGAAGGGCGGAGGATTTACAGCTTTCCACTCAGTTCTCTTTCATCCACCACAGCAGTGACTGGGAATATTCTCTTCCCCCAAAGGCTTTTGTCGGCCGTCTTGTGCAGGTGTTCCCCACTGCTCATATGTTTTTTAGGCTTTCTTGTGCACTCCCTTTAAACTACAGAGGGACAACACAAGACAGCCTGAAACAGCTGCACAGCAGAGAGCAGGCTGCCCCCCACTACTAAGTTATTTCTGAGGCTTTTGCAGGGAACAGAAAGCAGTGGTTTAAAGGGAATCCAAATCCCTTTAACCCTCTGGCTTTCTGCTCTATCCATGAACCACTATGAACTGCTTTAAAAAATCATGACAGTAGCACATCATGAACTTCAGTCCATGAACCATGAACAGGACACAATTCATGACAAATTTTGCTTTGTGGTTCAGTTTTTGCCCATCCCTATTCACTATCCCATGTCCCAGAACAGACACCATTTTACTAGCTAAACAGAAAGTGGCAGATTAACCATTAAGCAGGCTAAGCACGTGCTTAGGACACCAGGGCCAAAGGGGTCACCACCAGTGTTCCCTCTAAGCTGAGTTAGTGTGAGCTAGCTCACAGTTTTTTAGCCTCCGGCTCACACGTTTTTGTCTTAGCTCAGGAAGGATGGCTACAGAGCAAACTGATTGATGCAGCAACCAAATCGCTTGCTCACAACTTTAATGCCAGGAGCTCACGAAGTAGAATTTTTGCTCACAAGACTCCACAGCTTAGAGGGAACATTGGTCACTACAAAGTTAGGAAAAGGGTGAAAAGAAAAAAAAGAATGAAGATTTGTAAAAATATATATATTGCTAAAACTAGTGCAGATTGATCATGGTGCACCCTAGAGTTATCTTCTATTTTTTTGTTGGTGAGGTGCAGTGTCATAGGCTACGTTTAAAAGTAAAATGCATGTATTTAAAAGTAAATGATGGAGCCAAATTCGGTTGTCATGACAGTCATTTCAATGACCCTCTCTGCCCCTTTTTAATTTCAGCCCCATGTAAATGTCAAAAATGAAGTGTGTTCAGTTGAGTGGTGCGCAAAAGAGAAAACATGCAAAAGAGAATGAGCAAAAGAATCTGTCTGTTGTCACCAAGACAGGAAAGCTTTCTTCTTACAAACTGCAGAGAAATATGATCCAGATCAAAACCAGTGCCAGTCTTCAGAGACAGGAAGTGAATCAAATCTATCTCCTTCATCAGAAACAGGCAGTGTTGGTGCAAGGCCAGATTTTCATGATGATGTTGCACGTGATGAAGTGCCACAACCTGGACCTACATCCCCAACAAGATGTTTAAATGCTTTTGAACTGTCCAAGGAGTTTAGAGAACTGACCTGTCACGAGCCATGACATGACCAAGGATGAATTTTATGGTGATGATGTGACTTACTGGGTTGCTTGTGGACCCAGTGAATGTCAGCACCACAATGGGCCATTTGACAAATCGTGTCGCAATTTCATCAGTGAGAATCAAAAAAGATACTGTTCACAGAAGATATATTTTGGAATAAAAGCTACAAGAGCGAATGGCTGTTGTACTCTCCTTCAAAAGGATCAGTTTACCGTTTTGTTTGTAAACTATTTGCACTCAAAGGGTCAACGCATTTTGCTAGAAATGAGGGATTCAGTGACTGGCAAAACACTGCTGTAACTGACAACCATGAAAAAAGTACAACTCACTGAGATGCCATGTTGACATATTTAACTCGGAAACAAGTTGACACAGCCACTGGAAAAACAAATTGAAGAGGAGTACAATTACTGGGAGAATGTGCTTCAGTGTGTTGTAGCAGTCATTTGCACAATGGCTGAATGAGGATTGGCATTTCAAGGAAAAGTGGAAAAATTTGGGTCTCTCAATAATGTGAATTATTTGGGGCTACTCGAACTGATAAGTAGGTTTGACCCATTCTTGGCTGCTCACATATCACGGTATGGCAATGCTGGATATGTGAGGAATTTATTGAGTTAATGGCAAAGAAAGTGCACTCCATCATCATTGATGAAATTAATGTTTCTGGATACTTCAGTCTGTCTGTGGACTCAACGCCTGGTCTTTCACATGTTGACCAACTGAGCATAGTGCTCAGATACTTGCAAGATGGACAGCCAGTTGAACGATTTATCACATTTTTGGAATTACAAAACCACGCCGGTGAAGCTATGGAACAGCAAGTGTTGAAGTACTTATGTGATTATTGTAAATTGGATTTTGCTAAATGCAGAGGGCAGTCATATGACAATGCTGCCAACATGTCTGGACGTTACAATGACATGCAGCAAAAACTTTTGGATGCAAATCAGTTTGCTATTTATGTACCCTGTGCAGCTCATTCACTACATTTAGTTGGATGAAGTGCTGTGGATTGCTGTCAAGTTGCAGTAGATTTTTTTTCCATTGTACAACTGCTCTACACATTCTTTTCAGCCTCAACTGCTCGGTGGAGAATTCTCAAAGACTGCATTGGAAATGAAAAAGTGTTGAAATCACTTTCAGACACCAGATGGGAAGCACATGTTGTGGCAACTGCAGCAATTATCGACTCTTTCTTCAAGATTCTTGAAGCTCTGGAAGATTTATCAGATGGCCAGTTGCAAAAAGGTGACACTAGAAGGGAGGCAAAGAATATTGCAAACAAGATGCAGGAACTGGAATTTGTGTTCATGCTGAATTTTTGGAATGAAACTTTAGAAAAGTTTCATAGAACAAGTCATCTTCTTCAAAGTGAAAATGTGATCTTGCAAACATGTGCAGATTTGTATTCATCATTGGCAGACCAGTTGCACACATCAAGAGATGAGTCTGAGAGATTTGAAACACTTGCAAAGGACATGCTCCCTGATGTAGAATACAAAGCAACTCAAACGCATAAGCATATAAGAAAGAGAATGCCCAACGATGGAAATGCACCAGAGGTCATTCTCAGTGCCAGAGACAAATTCTGTATCTCCACTTTTTATGTAATTGTTGAAAAGTTAGAAACGGAAATGAGGAGGAGACAAAAGGTGTACACTGAAATAGCAGACAGATTCTCTTGTCTGACAGATGTTCCTAATGCCACCCAACAAGGTGCTAATTCCCAATTATCAGAAAGTGAAAGATACTCAAAGACTTGTCAGACACTCATTGATGCTTATCCAGATGACATGAACAATACTTTGTCTACAAAGCTTCAACAGTTCCATTTATATGTTCTTCATAAGTTTAAAACAACCAAGAAAACATCTTTCACTCACATGGAACTTTACAACACGATTACAGAAGACAAACTAGAGAGTGCCTTTCCAAATGTTGAAATTGCCTTTTGAATATTTTTAACATTAATAGTCACCAACTGCACAACAGAGAGGTCTTTCTCACAACTGAAACGTGTAAAAAACCCCAAATAGATCAGTTATGCTTCAAGAAAGACTCAACTCACTGTGTATATTGACAATTGAAGAAGACATTCTGAGAATTATTAATTTTGAGGATGTTATCAGTGATTTTGCAAAAATGAAATGTAGAAAAATGCCTTTTAGGTCATGAATATTGGAACTTTGATACATTTAACTTGTGAAATATTAAAATAGATGTTGTATTGCATTTTTGTAGAACTTTATGTAGCCAAAGCTGGGCTTACTTTGTACAGTATGTTGTGTTATCATATGAATTAATTTTTGTATTGCTGCAATCTGCATCGTATATCTGGTCAGACAGGTCAACAACTAAAATGGACTGGGTCAGTGTGGAAAGGAGGGGGGCACCAAGTTTGGTCAGTGCTTAGGGTACCAGTGAGCCTTAAGCTGCCCCTGTAAACAGAGACAGCTTCAAGGCAACATGAAGTAGTAAAATCAAAATATGACCAAGAGTGCAAAACGATGTAGCACAGACCAGTTAGAGTACTGAAAAATAGATCACTATTCACTTCGTCTTGGCAATGTAGCATCTCTAACATCCATCTGTGTATGTCTGTCCTTGCAGAAAGTGAAAAATCAAGCATTTTACAAAATACTGTGCAGCACACATCCCAATCCAGATATGTGGACATGTTGTTTTACAGAAACACAATGTGGGGGCTGCTGCATGCCAAAAAGCTAAACTATACATCAACCATCTTGAAGTAAATAATTGGAGCTTCACAGATGGTTACAGAAATTGTGTGCAACTTAGAAGATATTTTTAAAAAGAAGAAGGATTCTGATGTTTTGGCTAATGAGATCCCATCACGCCAGTGGAAGAATACATGAATTCCTTACAGGAAGTCCTAGACAGTTCAAGATAAAGGATCTCAGATACCCAGGGCTTACCCAAGTCATTGGAGAGCTACTGCCACTCAGAATAGACCATTCATGGACCAATGATCTGAAATAGTATAAGGCAGCTTCATAACATTTGCTCTATGGGAACTGCAAGGTACTAAAGGCAGAACTACATGTTGGAAGAAATGTGTGGCTGCTGCCCAGAACAGCAGTCCTGCATCTCTTCCAGCTGTATGAAGACTGAATCCGGGCAGGGCTTTTCTGTAGAAAAAGCCCAACACAAACTCATTAGCATAATAGGCCACACCCATCAGCAGAAACTCATTAGCATACTAGGCGACACACATGACAGCACAGCTCATTAACATATTAGGCCACACCCCCATGTTACCAGAAGTGTGGTCATCCTGCCAGACCCACCTTTTGCTTCTTATTCTGTTTACCTTGCTTGTTGTCAAAACCCAGGACTTTTTTTGTAGCAGGAACTCTTTTGCATGTTAGGCCACACAGCCCTAATGTAGCCAATCCTAATGAGTTTCTGCTGTTGGGTGTGACATATTATGCTAATAAGTTCCTGCTGGGCATGGCCAACTTGGGAGCCAGCCAGAACTCCATTCTTGCCCCCAAATAGCCCTGAATCCAGGTATAATTTCCACCAATGCCACCATCCTGTTGCCCCAATCTGCCACATATGCCATTCCTGAAGATTCCCCTATCCCCCCAGGAGCAACATTTCTAGCCTATCATTGCTGCAGCAAGTGTAAAGGAGGCAAGTAAATTCTGTTCTAGTGACTGAAGTGTCTTCTGATAGAGGAAAATTTAGCTTTGGTCCATTTGCATCAAATTGTCATGTATAAAACCATTTTGTGCCAAGAAATGTTTACCTTTTAAATAATCTAACAGAATCTGTGCAAAAAGCACAATTCTGAGTGGAACTACAGCAGTACAGATCAAAGAAGGCTAACTTTGAACAGGAAGATAGACAGCTGGCACAAGGACTTTGAATTTTATGAACACCACAGAAAAATAGAGCTGGGTCTTTATGCAAGTCTTTACCATCCCTTGCTACAATTTGTAAGATCTCTACTCCAGTCTGGTTCATCAAATTGTTTCCAAGAAGTAAGCTTCTTTAACAGCTGTGTGTGAAAATTCCACAGTAAATTCACGCTCTGTCTGTATAAATCTCCCTGAAATTTAACACTTCTGGTTTTGTATTAAGTCAAAATATCCTTTCTATGTATGTTTCAAGCAAAAGAGTTGTTCCTACTAAGAAAGAGAAACATATTGCTAGCTAAATTAAGGTGTGGATATGCATTCATACAAGCATGGAAATTAATATTAGCCAGTCTAGGAGGACAAACTGGCTTATCTACAATGCATGACCATAGTATCAATTCTGCGGGCACAATAACTTGCTCATGCAGAAATGTAATGCATATCCATTATGCTGATCTATATTGGAATCATTTGCTATTCACATGCCCCAGGATCTCATGTTGGTTTCTACATGCAGGCATCAAGAAGTATATCTAATCTTTTTTTTTTCTTTCCCCTTTCACAGTGAAAGGCTACAGGATGCTACAGATTAGCAATATTGCCCACAGAAGTCTAAGAAATCATGGCAAATACCTTTACCCTTACAGCAAGAATGTGATTTAAAAAAATAACTTTGTCCTCCAAACTCTGGTCCTAAGAATCAATGTTTTATTCTAAGAACCCCAAAACACATTTTGCTTTAAATCCTAATCATCAGTTTTCTTGTTAGCAAGCACATTTGCCCCATCATTTGTTATATTTTTCCAAACACAAAGAATCCATTCTCCCACACAAGTCTCAGTGTTGTTCTCCATTTCCCAGTACACAGATTCTTTTCCCCAGATGCCAGGGCTTGCCCTCTTTGCAATGCTTGGTCGCCTGCATTATGACGATTTAATAGATGCAGCAGTAGGCACTTAATAAAGACCCTTTGAAAGATGCCTTCTTTTTATAAATGTGCTTCATCTAAACTATTCACAAAACTAGCTATATCCTTCTCCCTTCAGCTATTCCTGTGTGTTTCAACCAAACCACTGTGAACTATATCTTAGAAGCTGATTTAGTTCTTCTGCCCTGCCCAGACTCACACAGCATCAAAGAAAGTTCCAGGTGGTCAGCCGTGTTGGTCTAAAGCAGTAGAACAAATTTAGAGTCCAGTGGCACCTTTAAGACCAACAAAGGTTTATTCAAGGTATGAGCTTTCATGTGCATTACATTCAGAGTTCTAATATACTATTCTGAAAAAGAAATACACTAAAATACAGAGGATATATAGTCCTTTTTGTTGAGAATATATATGTGAGGACTGAATGAGTTTATGCAAGGAATATTGGAATGTTTTGCTGACATTACACTGTACCCACCTCCAAGAAGAACCGGGGGGGGATGCCATTAAGTTACCTGCATGCCTGAGAGGAGGTGAATGGAGGGTCTCAGTTTACTTCCCACAATTGGAAAAGATACCTTTACACATTTATCCCCTATTTTGACATATTTATTGTTTTACTGTTCTATCCCCCCTTAATTAAATCAAAACAACTTTTGACCTTAAAACCATAACTTGTTATTTAGTTTTTTCTTTGCATATCTTAAAGCATCTTCATTATGTTACATGTTTGCTATTCAGCCTCTGTCTATAAGTCTGAAGCCTTCCCTTCTGTTCCAATGTACTTGAAATACTGTGCATGCACACAAAATCTCATACCTTGAATAAACCTTAGCATCAAAGACAGTTCAGAGAATAGAAGTGACCAAAGATATAATTATGACTAAGTTTGAAGATGAAGGGTAAAATCCAGGATTTCTCAACACATCTTGTTTTTCCTCTAAATAATGCTATCTTACCACATGTGCTATTGCAAAGGCCCTTGCAGAAATTCAGTCCCAAGCAAAAATTGGTTAGACTTGTTTCCCCTTTTCCAAGGCAAAAGAAGAGACTGCTCACTTCCTGATCTGTTTTCTGTCTACAGGCAGAGACTCAATGTCCAGCAACAAAACGCAGAGGAAGAAGAACCACTCTGAGGGGCCTCATGTATGTGTGTATGTGTGTGAGAAATGCTTTGGTAGTTCCTGTAACTCAATTTTGTTATTTGGAAATCAAAAGGGTTAACTCTAGTGAATTTCCAGATGTGAAGCTTCTGGAAAGCTTTTTTCCCTTAGCCAGCTCTTAAATGCTTGCGTAGGTGATGGTGAGGACAAAGCCAGGGTCTGTGCCACTAACTAAGTGACACTCCATACATAGACAGGGCAAACAACAGCTGCTTTGTTAGCTTTCCTTAGTTTGGCCCCAGCCTCTTTAGCTTTCTCTGCACTTCTACTGTCTCACTGGGAAACTTTTCCCTGAACTTACACCAAACCAGTCCTTTGTACAGATTGACCAGCCTGCATTCTGTACTGGAAAGTAAGAAGCAAAATAACATGACCAAATGGGCACTGTGTTTACCACCCACATAAAATGTGCTCCCATTTAAGCAATATGGGAGGAAAGACTACAGATAGAGGCAAAAGTACTAGTCTGGCTGCAAACTGAGCAATGCTTCTTGCCCCGCTTTGAACTGGCTCTAACAATAGCATCACACAGCTAATTCTAATTGACTATGCAGCAGTATCATAAAAACCAAACCAAAGCAGAAAGTATTGCTCTCACTCTGATTTGACTTTATGGCATTGCAATGGCATCACATTCATGATATGACTAGTTAGAATCTCAGTCCTGGGAACAAGAAATCGATGCTAGATTAGCAGTCAAGAGGAACTGTGAATATTAGCAAAAAAAAGTCTAGAAAAGCAAATGTGATACTTTGAGGTGAACTTTCAGCCTTCCTTATCCTCAATTTGATACTAAATTGTTTGCTGGAGAACATTTAAAGGAGCATTTGTGTGGTGGGATCCAGCCAGCTTTTCCATTTGTGAAAAACGGAGGAGGGATCCCCTTTCACCATACAAAAAGAGTATGCTGAGGATCATGGGACCTACATGGACAAAAGATGCCCCCCAACCCCATGCAGGATTGGGGCTGTAGTATGGAAAGGCAAGACTGAGTGAAAAAGCTGGCTGGATCCAGCCCATTGTACAGTGGTTGTGCAATTCCTTCACAACTCTTCCCACATTTCAGAGGCTGTTCCTTGTACGAGGCTGAACTTGGTGCCTTATTCCCAGTTGCTTATTCATTCCTTATTCCTTATTAATCCAAAAACAGTGAGGAGAGTTTGAAAGCTCTGAACCCCAAAATAAGATTTGGACCCCCAAATTTCATACACCCCCACGGTCAGCGAAATCTCCCCTTCGAGGGGACATATGCTGTGTCCTGGTCTAAAGCATGGTTCTTGTGCCAGCTGCTCCAAAGTGAGGCGCCCCCAGGACAATCACACAGGCAGACACTGAGGCCAAGCTGCACCTCAAAACAATCTTTGGACCACCCCAAAGGACTCATCCCCATGCTCTGGAAACTGTCCCCTGCAAGATGACATACAGTGATGCCCGGTCCAAACATTGGTTCCGGAGCCACAGGCTTCCATTTCAGATGCGCGCAAGAAGCCTGTATTTGAAAAAAAAGATTTGAATAAGGAAGTGGCCCCTACACCAAAAAAAAAAAAAAAAAGATTGGACCACCACATGTCATACACTCCCATATTCAGCAGACTCTCCCCTTCAAAGCAACATATGCCATGTCCTAGTCCAAAACACGTTTCTTGTGCCAGCTGCTCCAAAGTGTGATTGCCTCAGGACAATCACACAGGAAGACACTGAGGTCAAGCTGTGCCTCAAAACAATCTTTGGACCACCCCAACTGAGACATCCCCACACTATGGAGACTGTCCCCTGCAAGATGACATACAGTGATGCCTGGTCCAAACATTGGTTCTGGAGCCACAGGCTTCCATTTCAGGTGCATGCAAGAACCCTGTATTTGAAAAAAAGATTTGAATAAGGAAGTGGCCCCTACACCAAAAAAAAAAAAAAAAAGATTGGGCCGCCACATGACATACACTCCCATATTCAGCGGACTCTCCCCTTTGAAGCAACATATGCCATGTCCTGGTCCAGAGCGCGGTTCTTGTGCCAGCTGCTCCAAAATGTGATGCCCCCAGGACAATCACGCAGGCAGACACTGAGGTCAAGCTGCGCCCCAAAACAATTGGACCACCCCAACTGACACATCCCCACACTCTGGAGACTGTCCCCTGCAAGACGACATTCACTGATGCCCGGTCCAAGCACTGGTTCTGGCGCCACGAGCTTCTATTTGGAGTGCCTCACAGAGGCCTGTATTACAAAGAAGGTTTGAATAAGGAAGTGCCCCCTGCACCCAAAATAAAGATTGGACCGCCACATGCCATACACTCCCATGTTCAGCGGACTTGCCCTTCAAGGCGACCCCAACTGACACCTCCCCACGCTCTGGAGATTGTCCCCTGCAAGATGACATACAGTGATGCCCAGTCCAAACACTGGTTCTGGTGCCACAAGCTTCTATGTCATCTTGCAGGGGACAGTCTCCAGAGCATGGGGATGAGTCCTTTGGGGTGGTCCAAAGATTGTTTTGGGGTGCAGCTTGGCCTCAGTGTCTGCCTGTGTGATTGTCCTGGGGGCGCCTCACTTTGGAGCAGCTGGCACAAGAACCATGCTCTGGACCAGGATACAGCATATGTCCCCTCGAAGGGAAGATTTCGCTGACCATGGGGGTGTATGAAGTTTGGGGGTCCAAATCTTATTTTGGGGTTCAGAGCTTTCAAACTCTCCTCACTGTTTTTGGATTAAGAAATGAATAAGCAACTGGGAGTAAGGAACAAACTTCAGGCTTGTGTTCTACGTTCCAGTTCATGTTGCCTTCCTATGAAACAACAAGCACAGCATGAATTACAAGTTGTTTTAAAATAACTCCCACAACAGTCCCCAGTCCTATTTTTAAGAGAAAGGAAGCTTATAAATGAGAAAAGAAAAAAAAACAATTTATAGCCCATTTTTTGTGTTTTGTTCAGGAGCAGTAATTGCCTTGGTCACCCTCCCTCATGATCAGAGCCAAGACAGATGGACATGGTGCAGCTACCCTGTTGATTTAGATTTCATGGCAGATTTCAACACCACTGTCCAGTGTATCTGCCTAGGGCTGGCAGGGTGATATGAATACAGGGAATGCCTAACTTCCAATGGTTTCATTGTAAGCCACATATAAAATTATATCTAATTCAAAATTGTAGCACTAGGGTGTCATGTGCAGACAATCAAAGGACATTTGAGGTTTCTCAGAGAAACTGTCCCTTTAAAGTTTCATCTTACCTCTTCCCTTACTGCCTAGTCTCTGATGACTGACTCTTGTCATTTTTCTCACAGTACTCATAAGCAAATGCTTGGGAAGTAGAATGGAGCTTAAGAAGTCTTTTATAGCCAGTGGCCGATACATGTTTTCCCAAGATCCTAGTCCAAAATGTTAACTGCCATACCATATTCGCTTTTGCATTTCTTGGTCATGGTTTCTTCTCTCTCCATGCTCACAGTATAGACACCAATCTACTTATGTGACCACTTCCCACATCTAGTAAAGTGGCTGTGACCCATGAAAGATATGCCTGTAACTACAAGAGTTGGTTTTCCTGCAACAGACTAATGTAGCTATCCCATTCTTTATGCAGCTCTTTTTGAAACAGTAAATCAGTACTGGCTTATTTTACTTATATTACTGGCTTATATTACTGTATACTGGAAACTTCAACATCTATATGGCTATACACTGTGCTACATACAGCCCAAGGTCATTATTATTTATGGACAAAATGTTTGATTTGGACAGGGTTAGGGAGAAACAAATACATTATTTTTTTCACAGCTATACAAGAAAGAAAAGCTAACAGAAGAAGAATTAGAGGACTATATAAATAAATACACACACACACACACATCTCTCCTTATAATATTTATCTTTTGGTTTCATAAGATTCCATGCGCTCCCATTGGCTGTAAAATGCCCTCCCTCAGCCATTGGCCCATCAGCCGCCACTCAAGAGTACTCGTGTGCCATTGGCCGGGTGCTGGGTCTGCTCCTCTTCCCCATCCACTCCCCCTGGCAAACAGCTCTCTCTCCTGAGGAAGACAGTTCTCTTGACTCCTGTGAGGGACTGTCCCCTCAGTGGCTGTTGGTAGGCAGCCAAGCTTAGTTCTGTGAGTAAAAAATCAAAGGACTTTCAGCATAACCCCCTCCCCCGCCCATAACCCCCTTCTTAACGGCCACTTTCCTGTCAGAATAAATGGAAAAAAGCTCTTTCTCCTGCTTAGTTTCAGCATGGCTGGCTGGCTAACGAGGTGGGCCAGCGACCATCAAACCATTTTCTTCAACTCCCCGCTGTGTGGCTGACTTTCCCCTAGGGTTGCCAATCTCCAGGTAGGACCTGGAGATTTCCCACTGTTACAATTGACCTCCAGATGACAGTTCCCCGGGAGAAAATGGTTGCTTTGGAGGGTAGACTCTATGGCATTATACCCTGCTGAGTCCTTCCACACACACCCCAAATGCTGCCCTCCACAGGATCCACCCCCCCCAAATCTCCAGGTATTTCCCTAATCAGAGTTGGCACCTGTATTGGCACCTCTGTCAGTAAAAGGCCTTTTCCACACCTATGTTGGCCTTTGGGAGAAAACTCATTGGGCCCAGTCCTGATCAGGTTGCCAACTTCAGGTGGGCAATTCCTGGAGATTTGAGGGATGGAGCCTGGAGAGGGTAAGGTTTGAAAAGGGGTGGCACCTCAGACAGGTATGATGCCATAGACTCCACCCTCCAATCCAGCCATTCCCTGATGTCAAACCATTGTTGCCAATCTCCAGGTGGGGGCTGGAGATCACTCAAAATTACAACTGCTCTTCAGGTAGCAAAGATCAGTTCCTCTGGAGAAAATGGTGGACTCTGTCATTATACCCTGCTGAGATTGCCACAGCAAATTGTCACTGAGTGCCCAAAGCCGGGGCACTCTCCCAGAGCCTCTTTCTAGAGCCCGTTGTATTTATTTCCACAATGGGCCTTATTCCTAGTATATATATATATATCCATTCCAAAGTTTACCACAGAGAAAAGAGACATTTTGAATCAAAACACCACGATACAACAAGTATCTCAAGCTATTAAAAAACTTAAACAAGACAAAGCACCAGGCCCAGATGAGCTAAAGGCAATGTTTTACAAAAGTTTGGAAGGAGACCTAATACTGCCACTCGAAAAAAGGGATGAACAAAATAAGTGAGGAGAAAATATGGCCTCTATCGTGGCAGGAGACACATATATCATTGATTTATAAAGAAAACAATGGCCCAATGTTACTGCAATCTTATAGACCTATCTCGCTGCTGAACATGGACTATAAATTACTTGCTTCAATACTGGCAGAAAAATTAAGGAAAAATAATTCATCCAGATCAGACAAGCTTTGTTCCAAAGAGATTTTTGTTGTTCAGTCGCACAGTCAAGTCTGACTCTTCGCGACCCCATGGACCAGACTACACCAGGCCCTCCTGTCTTCCGCTGTCCGCTGAAGTTTGCTCAATTTCATGTTCGTTGCATCGATGACACTGTCTAACCATCTCATCCTTTGCCGTCCCCTTCTTCTTTGACCTTCAATCTTTCCCAGCATCAGGGTCTTCTCCAGGGAATGCTCCCTTCTCATTTGGTGGCCAAAGTATTTGAGCTTCAGCTTCAGGATCTGGCCTTCCAGGGAACAGTCAGGGTTGATTTCTTTTAGGATTGACTGATTTGATCTCCTTGCAGTCCAAGGGACTCTCAAGAGCCTTCTCCAGCACCATAGTTCAAAAGAATCTATTCTTCGGCGCTCAGCCTTCCTTATAATCCAACTCTCGCAGCCATACATTACTACGGGGAATACCATTGCTTTGACCATGTGGACTTTTGTTGGCAAGGTGATGTCTCTGCTTTTTATCATGCTGTTTAGGTTTGCCATCGCTTTCCTCCCAAGGAGCAGGCGTCTTTTAATTTCATGGCTGCAGTCACCATCTGCAGTGATCTGGGATCCTAGGAACGTGAAGTCTGTCACTACTTCTATGAGTTCCCCTTCTATTTGCCAAGGAGTGATGGGGCCAGATGCCATGATCTTAGTTTTTTTGATGTTGAGCTTCAAGCCCACTTTTGCGCTCTCCTCTTTCATCCTGAGCAAGAGACTCTTTAGGTCCTCTTCACTTTCTGCCATCAGAGTGGTATCGTCTGCATATCTGAGGTTATTGATCTTTTCCCCAGCAATCTTAACTCCAGCTTGTGATTCATCCAGGCCAGCATTTCGCATGATGTACTCTGCATATAAATTAAATAAGCAAGGTGACAATATACATCCTTGTCATACTCCTTTTCCTATGCTAAACCAATCAGTTGTTCCATATCCGGTTCTAACTGTTGCTTCTTGGCCCTTATACAGGTTTCTCAGGAGACATGTGAGGTGGTCCGGTACTCCCATCTCTTTAAGAACCTGCCATAATTTATTGTGATCCACACAATTAAAGGCTTTAGCATAGTCAATGAAGCAGAAGTAGATGTTTTTCTGGTACTCTCTTGCTTTCTCCATAATCCAGCGAATATTGGCAATTTGATCTCTAGTTCTTCTACCTCTTCAAAACCCAGCTTGTACTTCTGGCAGTTCTCTATCCACTTACTGTTGGAGCCTAGCTTGTAGGATCTTGAGCATGACCTTGCTAGCGTGTGAAATGAGTACAATTGTGTGATAGTTTGAACATTCCTTGACATTGCCTTTCTTTGGGATTGGAATGTACACTGACCTTTTCCAATCCTGTGGCCACTGTTGTGTTTTCCAAATTTGTTGGCAAATTGAGTGCAGCACTTTAACAGCATCTTCTTTTAAGACTTTGAATAACTCAGCTGGGATACCATCACCTCCACTAGCTTTGTTGTTAGTAATGCTTTCTAAGGCCCATTTAACTTCACTTTCCAGGATGTCTGGCTCGAGGTCAGTGATTATACCATCGTGGTTGTCAAGGACATTGAGGTCCTTCTTGTATAGTTCTTCTGTGTATTCTTGCCATCTTTTCCTAATCTCTTCTGCTTCTGTTAGATCCCTACCGTTTTTGTCCTTTATCATGGCCAGCTTTGCATGGAACGTTCCCTTGATTTCTCCAATTTTCTTGAAGAGATCTCTAGTCCTTCCCAATCTATTGTTTTCCTCTATTACTTTGCATTGTTCATTCAGGAAAGCCTCCTTATCTCTCCTTGCTGTTCTCCGGAAAGAGATACATGAAGGAAAATGTATATTTTGTTATTGATGCAATGGAGCTTGTAGAAAACCGGGGGGGGAGACACACACACAGCATTTATGTTCTTAGATGCCAAAAAAGCATTTGACAATGTTTCTTGGACTTTCTTACAAAAAATGCTACAATATTCAAATTATGGACTTGTATACAGATTTGTGAACTGTATACACGGAATCTATATGAAACCAAATGCAAAAACTTTGATCAATGGAGTTCTAACAGATGGATTTCAAATTGAGAAAGGGACACAACAAAGATGTCCATTGTCACCACTCATTCATTCTTGCAATGGAAACTTTTGCATCCAAAATAAGTCAGGATTCAAAAACTGAAGGTTTGAAAGTAGACAGACAGGAATTCAAATTGAAAAACTACGCCCATTATGTCATTCTGACAATTTTAAATCCGCATAAGACACTGCAGCATGTTATAGAACAAATTGAGAGATTTGGGTCATTTAGGGCTTTAGAGTTAATAGAAAAAACCCAAAAATAATCACCAAATTTCTAACAAAACATGAAGAGGAAACCATCAAGAAAACAACAGGTTGTGAATTAGCAATAAAACCAGTTAAATATTTAGGAATGAACCTCACCAGGCAAAGTGACACACTATTCAGTGATAACTTCAGTGCAGTTTGGAGGAAAACACAAAAAGACCAGGAAAGATGGTCTAAGTTGAATTTATTATGACTAGGAAGAGGAGTCAGATTCAAAGTGTTACAAGATGGGGGGGGAAAGAGAAGGCTTAGTGGTTCCCAATATCTCTCCTATATAATAATTGCATTTTGGGGGGCAAGATTCGATGCGTGACAAAATCAGTTGGGTGCCTGATCTGCCACTCCCTGGCTGCATTGAGTGGCTGCCTGGCCTGAGTCCCGCCCACACAGCCAGTGTCCTGCATCCCGCCCTCAGTCTGGAGGGAGCAGCTGACATCCGGGAACTGGAGCAGGTTGGCGGCACGCAGGAGGCACTCACCCAGCTTTGGACCCAGCTGCACCATGCAGCCTGTGTATCCCAAGTCACACAGCAGTGCCAGGCACTCACCATCCACACTGTGCAGCCACACCCATGCCTCCTGCAGAACCCCGCAGAACATGGCATGGAAGTTGCCCGAGGCTGCCACCAGCAGGGGCCAGTGGGCCCTGAACTCCTGCCCACTGCCCACCACCAGCATCATGTCCAGCAGGCAACACTTCACCCACAAAGCGGCTGAGCCCAGTTAGCAGCGGTGGCATGCCTTCTTGACAGCCGGGAACTGGAGCAGGTTGCCGGCATGCGGGATGTGCTCGGCTAGCTCCAGACCCAGCCAGGAAGTTGAGCAGCAGCGCCAGGTACTCAGGCACCATGCTGTACAGCCACAACCCACTCCACCTGTGCTTCCTTCACAACCCCACCGAACATGGGGCGGAAATCACCCAAGGCTCCCAACAGCACGGCTCAATGGGCCTTGAACTACTGCCCAATGCCCGCCGCTCTGCCCACAAGGTGGCCAAGCCTGCTTGGAGGAGACAGAGGTAGCTCCGCACGCCTGCTGGGGGGGGTCTTCCTGGAGCCCATTGTACTGCTTTTGTACAACAGGCTTTGCTCCATGCTTTAGGAAGATTAACAGGATATATGTCCAACTATTGCACAGTAATAATTTATACCTTGATCCATTGTGCATAAATTCCACTATTTCCAATAAAATGCACACAGAATTGCAGTTTGAGGTCAGGCATGTAGAACAATGGCAAGAGGAATCATTATGGAAGATCATGGTTTGGCATGCCCTCCAATGTGTCAAAGCTCCCTGTAAATGGAAAACTTAGCCCCCTAACCTCTCTCAAGGTTGTTGTGAGAATAAAATTTAGAAAAGGAGAACAAGGTAAGTGGCCTTGAAACAACATAGTCAATAATCTCTTTGCTTAGAGATCATGAAACCTTTTTTGTGGATTAGCCATCTACTTAAATACAGGTTTTTTAGAAGAGGCATTCAAAGCTGGAATCCATCCCTGTGAGCTGAGTGCTGCAGTCCATTCTACTGCCACATTCTTTAGTATAATTATTTCTTTACAAAAATTGTATCCTGCTATTGCAGTCCCAAAGCACTTATTGTCTTCTTAGGGCATGTCTTTCCACTTGGGGGCCCATCATTCCAGTCTCAGAACACTCATGCATCCCTATACATGTTTAGTGTTGTGGTTAAGTTTGCTGCAGTGGTCAACAGCGCAGGCTCTAATCTGGGAGAACTGGGTTGAATTCTCCAATCCTCCAGATGCAGCCAGCTGGGTGACCTTGGGTCAGTCACAAGTCCTCTCAGAGCTGTTCTCTCAGGGACAGTTCTCTTTTTTTTGTTGTAAAACTCTCTTAAAAAAGAGAGAATTTTATTCTTTTTATAAGAAAAGGGAAGGGTAGACAGATGGAGAAAGAAAAAGGTGGAGTGAAAATTTTTTTCTGTTAGTGAGAGTTAGTTTAGGTTAATAACCAATACCAAGTTTTGGCATCCATCATGGTTAGAAGATCTTCTTTTTAACTAAAACAAAGTCCAAAATCACTCTGTTAATGCAGTTAGTAAAGTCCATTGGGGTTAGTAATTAAACAGCTCCTTCCGGATGTAACACGAACAGTCCTCAAAGTATCTTCTTCTTAATTTTCTTCCAGTTATGGATTAAGTCCATTTTAACTTTGAAGTCTTCCGTTCCATCACCTTCCCCTGGGCTGCTGTCTTCTGCACTTATCCCAATTTTGAATGCTGCATCCTTCTTCCTGCTGGCGTGTCTCTTCAGGAGTTTCTGTGTTTTGAAGATGAAATCCTTCTTCTTTCTTTTCTTTTTTTTTTTAAACTTCTGGCCTTCAAGCTTCCAGGGCTCCACAAACTCAGCAGATGAAATTAGATCTCCCGTTTGTCGCCTGCTATGCTCGACATCCCCTTCTACTGGCAGAGTATTTCTTTTTATAAAGGCGGAATAGGCTTTGGGAGCCTTATCCACCTCTTCTTTTAACTTTATCGCTCCACTGCCAGTTAGGGGTGCCAAGACATTTGTCAAGGTAAATCCGAGATCTTCTTTCTCCTCTTCTTTAGCGCCCTGGAAACCTGGAATCAAATTCGATTTCTGTTCAATCTCCTTCATCTTTCTAGTTGTTTCCAATATCTGTTTCTGTCGACTGATGAGAACACTTTCCATTTTAAACAAAGTTTGGTTGATCTTCTGCAATTGTTCCAGCAGGGGGCACAGCATCTCCTTTTTCTGTTGATTGACAGCAAGCTCTTGGGGGGGCTATCTGGACCGGAAGTCCCTCCTCTCTTCTCTTCCGGTGTCTGCAGGGCTTGTTCCATTATCGACATTTTGTTTTTTTGTTTACTTTTAAAAAGTTCGTGCCGCATCCCCCAGGAAGCTAAGATGAACACATTCTTCCATGCAGCCCCAACGGTACTTTCACCAACACTTTGTTTTCTTTCTGCCCCCTTCGCGCTCCCTTTGAATAACTTGCTTCTCGAGGGGGTGGGGACTCCTCCCTCCTCCCAACGCTTATACGCATGCAGGGGGCTCCGATTTACGCTTCAAAATAGATCTTCAACTCACGATTCGATGCCACTACTTCTTTTTATGTTGAACCATAGCGCTGTTTTCACTCCTGGAATTCGGTGGCGCCGCTAAGTCCCATTACGGGCACGCCGCAGCGGGGCCGATTGGGGCGGGGAGAAAGCCTCACTTTCCCGGCTGTCTGCCGGCAAAGAGGCTACTCCCCAAGCGCCCCCGGTTCGGAGCCTTAACCTAAGGCTCACTAGGGTCTTTCGCATATGCGAAGACCCCCCTAACTGCGCGTGGGCTAACCGCCTCCGGGAGCGTCCCGAGAAGCGGCCGCCATTCGCGACGCCGGAAACCGAAACCCCTCTCAGGGACAGTTCTCAAGAGAGCTCTCTCAGCCCCACCTACCTCACAGGGTATTGAGGGGAGGGCAGGAGAAGGAAAAGGAGATTGTAAGCCACTCTGAGATCCCGAGTGAAGGATGGGGTATAAATCCAAACTCTTCTTTTTCTCTTCTTCCATGCTATACCCAGTTAACACCCCTCCACTGGGGCCTGTGGTTGCAGCAGCAGAACGCTTCTGCTACTCTCAGTGGCCATCATTCCACTCTGGGGACTGCCGTTCCACTGCTAGAGCATTGATTCTCTTCCAAGGGACTGTCATTCCACTCTAGGGGCCATCATTCCAATCCCTGAGTACTGGTTCTGATCCTAGAGACTGTCATTTCACTGCAGGGCAGGGGCCATCGTTTCACTTTGGTGGCTGTCCTTCAGTCCATCTGGGACCAGAGACCTTCAGTCAGAATACATTCTGCATTTTTATTCCAGCTTCTGTGAGCTGCTGTCATATATTTCAATGGGACACCGGCAAGTCAATCACCATTCCTGGTCCTAATTATATTCTATGGCCATTCCAGCATCTCCTATTGTTCCCAATGGCCAATCCTGCCATTCCTTTTACTATATTCCCCCCCCTTCTCTGCAATGGAAGCTATTCTATTCCTCTTAAAGCCAGATGTGCCTTAGGGGCTGGCGGTAGGCATGCCACAGCAGAAAAGTACTCTGCACATGTTCAAGAACACTCTAATCTACATTATCTCTATATAATAATTCTCTTAGCATATTGGCCATTTCCAGCTCTCCCATTGGCTGTGCAATGTAGTTCCATCAGCCATCGGCCCGCCAGCCACCACTCAAGAGTACTCACATGCCATTGCCCAGGTGCTGGGGCTACTCCTCTTCCCCGCCCACTCCCACTTCAGCCACTGTTGCCTGTCAGATTCACTGGCAGATGGCCTTGATGAGGACACATCTGCTGCTTCGCTCCTCTGTGGAACTAACTTTTCCATCAGTGGGTGTTGGTAGGCAACCATCCTTGGTTCACCCTCCCCCGCCCACTGCCAGCTTGCCCACTTTCATGACATAATATACTGAAAACGGCTTTCCCTCCTGCTTGGTTCCACCATGCCTGCCTGCCTCCTGAGGTGCACCAGTGGCCATTCAACCATTCTCTTCAACCTCCTGCTGTGCAGCTGACTTTCCCTTAGGGTTGCCAATCTCCAAGTTGGACTTGGAGATCTCCCACTGTTACAATTCATCTCCAGATGACAGAAATCAGTTCCCCTGGAGAAAATGGTAAACTCTGTGTCATTATACCCTACTCAGGTCGCCGCAGCAAAGGGACACTGAGTACCCAAAGCCAGGGCACTCTCCCAGAGCCTCTTTCTAGAGCTCGTTGTATTTATTTCCACAACGGGCCTTATTCCTAGTTAAGTTATATTACCAAGTAGCCAGCCTGGTCTGGATCACTGATTGGATTAAAAATCCAAATGAAAAATTAATGAAATTGGAAAATGCAGATTTGGATGAAGGTTTACACAGTTACCTTTAGGTCAATGAAAAAACTCGAAAGAGCATCATTCAACACAAGAATCACATAATAAGAGGCAGCTTACTTAAAATCTGGGAATCTTTAAAAGCGAGGATTAGTCTTCGTATTTCACATGTTATCTCACCAATAGATGTGTATTGTGATAGATTTGTGAGGAAAAATAATAACTTGATAACATATCAAGATATGATAAATCCACAAGGAGAAGTTAAATCTTGGCATAAAATTAAAGAAGAAAAAGAGATATAATAGCTAATATATTTTCAACTAGCTTCCAGACTGAATACAGCACTTTAGACAGATAGAGGTGAGATAAGAGATCTGACTGAATTTGAAAAGATAATTATGCAATGAAAGGATAATCTATTAGGACAAATTTACATACTTTTGCTTCAACATGATACAGAAATGGAACAGGTTAAAATGTGCATGACAAAATGGACACAGAACTTTGGTAAACAAATGACATAACAGCAATAGGAAAATCTATGGATGTAAAAACATAAAATTAACTGCAAGTCAAGCATTGGTATAAGATGTTTTTCCATTGATACACCACTCCCAAAGATACTGAAAAGATGGATAAGAATTACAGAGGGATGTGTTGTAAATGCAAAGAGGTGGATGGTACATTTTATCAAATGTGGTGAACTGATAAAAAGACCGGGGGGGCAGGGGGGAAGAAAAGATATACATGCTGAAATTCAGAAAATTTTAAAATTCAACTTCACTATGAATCTAGAGACTATGCCGTTAGGAATCCTTCCAAACAATATGGAACAAACTTCACAAGAACTATTCAGATATATGCTAACTGCTGCCAGAGTAGCACTGGCAACCAAATGGAAAGCTGAAGAATGCATAACCTATGAGAACTGGAAGAATAATTTGGCTGAGTATACAGTAATGGCAAGACTAATGAACTTTATAAACAAAAGACCAACTAAGGAATTTGAGGAGAAATGGAAAGCCTATTACGTTTATTTAGAGAAAGGCTGAAAGGGTCTGTGTGAATATCTGTTGCTTGGTCTGAATAAAAATGATATAATTGAAATACTGTTTATTGTTCAATGTTTTCACCAGAGGTTATACATTGGTTAATATAATTCAAATATCCAATATTAGTATTTCAAATTCTCATACTTTCTCAAGATATTATTTTCCGTAATACTGTCTATAGTGCTATAGTTTAAGATAACATTCAAAATGTTTCAAGAATTAATATAATTGTTTTAATATTTCTTTATTGTAGCCGTATAATAATGCTAATATAGTTGAGGAAAAACAAGTTTTTTAAAAGAATCTTTGAAAATATTTTATATTTTTTTTACATTTGATACATCTATGTTCTTACAAGGTATAAACATCTAAAATTATTATTAATCTTTTATGTGTCAGATATCATTGGTATCTCTGAATAATCTTTGATGCCAGTGAATGTTTTTAAATGTTCTTCGTTTTATATGAGCAAACCCTTTCCCCCTTCTTTTTTTCTGTATCTGTCCTCCCTTTTTTTCTGCTTTAGAAAAAAATAAAAATATATTAAAAAAAATATGCACAATTCCAAACCTTAGTAAGTAGAAATAATTGTGCTACTTGTTTGACTAAAACTGACAGAAGGTAAAGTCCATTTTAACTCTCACTAAATAAAAACTGAATAACAATTCTCAGTTCCTGTCTCATTTCTTCTGCATATTTATTGGTCTATATTAGTAGTATTCCCACCCACGGCAACTACAAGTCTATACCTTGGGGAAAAACACAATCCACACATTTTGTATGTTGAAAATTGAGTGTGAACTTTTGCCTTAAGTACATTATTTACTTTGCTCCAGGATTTTGCTACCACAGTATCACTAGATTCCAGGCATTAGAAAAGCCAAAAGTATCTTTAGCCAGTACCATTAACTGCAACCAAAAAATCATGGCAGTAAGACTGAATCTATCTATCCACATAGTTTTGCTCAGCAAAGTAATTATAGTGAACACTGGATGGCCATGAACTCACGAAGAACAGTAGCATTACATATGCTGAATCCTGAGATTAAGGCTACTACTGGAAACAGCTTCACATGACTTCCTGATCTATCCTGAGGAGGACAGTCATCCAGAGGTCAACTATAGTCAGAGAAAAACTACTTCTCATTTACCAACTGCAGGAAATGTACTTACAAAAAGGGATCCTAGAAAGGAAACATCTGTGCCTTCCAAGTGATTACTCCTGCATTCCTTTGCATTATTTGCATTATTTGTTGGCAAGCCTAGATCCTCCAAGTCTGCTGGAATTGAGATCTAAATTTTATAAACAAATCGATGTTCAGCATTGTAGCAGAATGATTGTCTTCCTCCCACACTGTGCCTCCTCAGGAATCACTGTCTTGTAAGCAACCAGAGCAGTAAAACAAAGTTGCACTTACCTGTAACTATTGTTCATTGGGTATCATCTGTGCAGGCACACATGGGGACTGCGCATTAGCAGGCCTGCCATTGCAGAGGTTTTTATAGCTAAAAACCTCCAAGAGGCACTGTGTGCCAGAGCCAGAAGCTTGTTTGTGCCAAGGGACCATGTGCTCCCATGCAGCAGCACCCCCACCCTCAGTACACATCTAGCACCACTAAAGCAAGGAGCATGCAGCAGGGCAGGAGAGAGGGTATGTGTGCCTGCACAAAAGATACTCGATGAACAATAGTTACAGATAAGTGCAACTTTGTTTTCATCATCAACCTTCTGTGAAGTCCCACATGGAGATTTTAGCAAGCTACTCACCAGAAAGTGGGGCATACTCTCCTCACTTGAACAGTGAATGAAATACCCCCTGGCCCACTCAAGCTTCTCTCTTCACCTGGAGATAAAGCATAGTGACACACAAACATGTCTGCCAATGACCAAGTAGCAGCTCGAAGAAAGCTACCGAAGAAGGCATTTCACTAGTAGAATGGGCTTGAATGTTTAGTGGACACAGCAGCCTGGCCAAACCATAGCATTCCCTAATGGCTGAGACAATCCACCAGGACAAAATTTGATATGAAGCCCTCTTTCCTGTATTAGGACCAGTGAAACATACAAACAGGTCTCTAACCCAGTGGAATTCTAGGGTTCTTTTAAGGTAAAATAACAAAGCCCTTCTAACATCTAGGGAGTGCAACAATCACTGATTTTCAGAGCTTGGTGCAGAAAAAAAGATGGGCAAAATAATATCCTGGGATAAACGGAAGCTGGAAACTACCTTGGGGAAAAACCTAATAGTAGGTTGAAGGATTACCCTTTCAGGAAAGATCTTCAAAAATGGAGAGTTCACCTGAAGAGCTGCTAACTCACCTTTCTGGCTGATGTAATAGCCACTAGAAAACAGACTTCCATAGAAAGTTCTGCCAGTGAGCCTGTGGCAAGCGGTTCAAAAAGCTTAAGTATCAACTGCACTAAAACAACAGAAAGACCACAGGGGAACCAAAGCAGGAAAAGACTACATAATCTGTTATGAAATCTTTTCAACAAATGATAGGAGAAAACTGTTTTAACTGAACTGTGCTGGTTATGCATCGAATAAAAACTGACTGACTGACTGTCACACAGTGGCCAAAAATACCAGGTGCCATCAGGAGGTCCAGCCGTGGGGCCAGGACACTAGAAGTCCTCCCACTGTTGCCCCCCCCAAGCACCAAGAATACAGTGCACAATGCTGCACAATGCCCCAGCCTGAGAGTTTCTATCTATACCTTGTGGCTAATACCAACTGATGGACTTCTACTCCATATGCTTATCTAATTCCCTCTTGAAGCTGTCCATGCGTATAACTGCCGCCACCTCCTGTGGCAGTGAATTCCATGTGTTAATGTGTTAACATGTGTTCCATATGTTAATGTGTTAACATCCAGGAATCTGAAATGTACAGTGAAGGGTAACCCAGGACTGTGACAGCATCCAATTCCTTCCCCAGCACCCTCGGTTTTTATGTTGCTGGAATTTTGGTTCATTCTAGCGTCTTTACAGAACATTAGGTTTCCATGGCACCTGATATACCATGTGATACTGGGCTTATATTTAGAAACTGGAACAAGGATCATGTGAGCATCCAAATGGATATGCTGCTGTTGTTATAGCAACCAACTTCTCTGTGATTACTCAAATCGACATTGTTTTCAGTTAGAGCAGAAATTTCACAGTTGAACAAAGACCACCTCAAAAGTCACATGGTTTCAGGGACTTGACCCAACCTAGGACACTCATTATTTCTTAATATTAAAGACTAGTGGCAGACTGAGATACAGCAGCATTTCTGCAGTATTCATGATTGGATGCTATTCAGTCATTATATAGTTGGAGAGAACTCAGGAGGAACGAACATGATGGTGCAGTGTGGCCTGTGATGACCCTTTCAAGAATCACTTGCCCAAATCCATAAGCACGTACCAAGCCCAGCCTGTATGTACCACTTCTTCAACAAAACCACATTCTATGACATCACTGTGTTATTCAAGCTCTCTAAAGAGCTTTGTTGCCCTCTTAACTATGGTCTGTTGTTTTTGAGCAACCCTGAAACCGTCAGAGTCACAATGCAAGGATTAGGCCAGCTGTAAACTTTTATGAACAAGAAATCCTCAGCTTCATAGAAGTCTGCAGAACTGCATGTCATCTCCAGTGCGGCTTTTGCTTGCACCTGAATGGGTGTGAGATAATGCAGCTGCCTTGGTATGGTTATAATTCTATTCCAGTTGCCCTAACCACTGAGTAAAAGGTAGTCCAAGCTGAATATCTGACTTGTGGATCATTCCCACATTGGCTACCAGGCTGACTCCATAAGAAATGCCTCCAACTTGGTAAACTGCTCTCCTTTCTGCATACCCAGAGCACAAAACCTTGAACGACAAGATAGCACTGATCGAGAAAGCACCAGATTAAGTTGGCATAGAATCACAGAATCACAGATTTGGAAGGGACGATACAGGCCATCTAGTCCAACCCCAAGCATGAGACCATCCATTAGATCTCAGTCAGAAGTGATCTAAATTCCTGATTTCTAAATCCAAAATCAATCTCATCAACGAAAGACATTCGCCAAGGGTCTAACATTCCTTGTCACATGCGCTACAAACATGCTTCTGTGACTGAAGGGCTATCTACCTTCAAATCATATTTACGTCATCACAGCCTCTTCTCATCTTTACAAATTCCTGTGTTTTCACCATGTATATGAAAATAAAAAGTTGGATAGAAAAGAAAAACCAATGTGCTAATTTTCTAAGTATAAAGCATATTTTAAGTGTGGGTTGCAGGAAACTGCTCAACTGTAGAAGCTGCACTGTTTAACAGGAAACACTCATATAGGGAAGAAAAGAGGGATTCAGAAGAGTCTGAGGGGAAAAGTGAGGGACAGAAAACATTAGTATGTATTGAACTCTTCACATATATGGGCTAAGCAGATAAATGACCTGTTTAACTTAGCAAAACAGCACATAATATAGCATATTCTCAAATGTAAGGTACTATGTGAGGTATGATAAGATTGCTCATTTGGGTACGATTTGTGCCAAACTTAATCTTGAAATATAAGAGTGTCTGAGTATATGGAGAGTGACTTTTTCTCTTTTACCACTATGTGACCTCATATTCTTCCCAATGGCATCCTTGAGATTTATGAGTAAATACACTTAGGATTTACATCATTAGCATTTGAGGCACAGGGCACCAAGAAAATAGCACAATTCCCAGGAGAAGCCAGTCCTGGTACTTAAAGGGAAACAAATCTCAAAATCAGAGAAAGTCATTCTCTCTTCAGGCTTGGAGCGGCTCTTCCTCAGCACTTGTAGTAACAGGCCTCCCCCCCGCCTTCTTTCCCCCTATATTGGTGTCTCTTGGTTAGTATGGTAGCTAGGGGTGTGCACAAAAAAACTGGTATTTTTCAGGTTTGGGTGTATAAATAACAGTATTTCCCGATATTCCCAAATCATACCAATACTGGGATTCAGGAAATAATCAGGATTCCTGAATTTTTCAGCTCAGCATTTAAAAGGACTGTTCCTTTAAATGCATTCTACAAGCTGCTGTACAGGTGAACTCAGAAGGTTCACCCTTCTGGACTCACTCACATCGTGAGTTGCAAAATGCATTTTAAGGGACTGTTCCTCCAAGTTGTGTGCAGATTGACTTGGGGGAGGGAACAGAGATGGAGCCCAAAGCCTGAAGAAAGATCTGAATCACAATGGAGCACAATGTAAATTGCTTAATTCGGATCTCTTCTCAGGCTATTGGGCTCCATCTCTACTCCTATAATAGTCATTGCACTTTGGTCACTGCATCTTTGAATTTTACAGTCTATGGAAGAAGATATCTATACTTCTTGAAAAAGGTTTTGCTCTGAAACTGCTCTCATCAACAATCACATTGCCACAGAGAGAAGAGATAAACAACTGACGTGGCATTTTTATAACTTTCATTGTGCCTCCTTTAAATTTAGAGAAGAGAATAATAGACTGAAGTCCCTGTTCCACCCTGCCCTCTGGAAAGACTTTTCTTTCTCTCTTAGATAACCACTGCCACCACCCAAACAGTATTCCCTCTAAACTGAGTTAGTGTTAGAGATTTTTAGCCTCTGGCTCACACATTTTTGTCATAGCTCAGGAAGGATGGCTCCAGAGCAAATTAATTTATGCAGTAGCCAAATCACTCGCTCACAACAGTAGCTCACAAAGTAGAATTTTTGCTCCCAAGACTCCACAGCTTAGAGGCAGCATTGCACCCAACCTTTATAAGGAATTGTCCACTGGGAGAGTCAGGACTCCCAGCTTCCCTTCCAAGTTCTGAGGCCTTGCCTCTGTGTCTCCCACTGCCCAGCGCCTTGTCACCACAGGAACCATTTATTGCCTTGTGTGCCCCTGGAGGAATCGCCACTTGCCAATCTACTGCCTTCCCCCTGGCACTCCTATTAAAATATTGTATCCAGGATGGTGGAGGTCTATATGGCACAGAGCACTACTACCAGCATCAATAGTTATAGAGTATCTATTAAAAAGAAAATGTTTATAAGCATACTTTTAGCACAGCACCAGATTGAGCAAGGGATTCAAAAGAAATGGGTAAAATGTAATTCCTCTGTCCCTCTCTCAATGCATGCCCTATCAGATATTAAAATACAGGACAGGCTCCTTTGCTTAGAAAGTTACAGATCTCTACAGAGTTCTCCCTTACTCTGAAGCTTCCTTCAACTGTCCAGTCCCACATATGGCTAATGGCTGCCTCCTCCAGACCTCAGTTAAAAGTTCTGTTTGCTCTAATGGACAAAAGAGAGAGTTTCCTCCTTGCTCCCCTGGTTTTATCACCTTTCTCTTCCCCACCCACTGACCAGGTCAGGCCAAATCAGAGAATCTTTTCCTGAAGTCTCCAGAACTTCCCTCCTGAAATCTCTCTAGTATTTAGCACCTCCAAATCTCTGCTCCCTGCTTGAAGGGGGGGGGGGGCTTGACCACCCCATTGTCCAGACCTATTAGCATCTGTATGAAGGTGGGATGAGGAAAGTCTGGAAGCAATTGAACTGACTTCCCCCCTTCCTGCCTGTTCTCTGCCCAGAGAGAAACTTCTAAAACTCAGAGTGAAGGTTTTGCTCATTTCAAATCTCCAAAGAAAAAATGCATTTCTTCATGCATAAGAAAAACCTGTTCATGTGTTTGAAATCTTATACACTGCACACACATAGAAGAAAGAAGGACTGTACCTGATGGCCTTACCCTTAGACATTGGCATAGCCTTTTATATAAGTCTTCACATTTAACTTCTGCACATGTAAGATGCTGCTGTTTCTTGCAGCATCTTCAATCAGCTCTATAAAACCTATACAACCATTCAGCTGTACGTGCAAATATCCAGAGGTGAGATAGCAGGAGCAATCCTCCTCTCTATGTGTTTACAGTGTAAGCCATTATGAATATCTGAACAGAGCTCTTATTTTTCATTCTATAGATGTTCACTGCAAGCTAAATGGCTGTAAGAGCACTTCAACAACATTCAAGGGGAGGGGCATGGTGTCACCTGCAAAGATGGTGGACGCACGGTGCTAGTCCTCTGAACTCCATACCCCGAATAATAAGAGCAGCTGCTAGCAAAACTGCGTTTTGAGGATTCACAGAAATGTAAAGTGTCAGCGGAGAAAAGAAAATATCTAAAAACCTTAAAATGATGGATTTAAAGACTTTTTTTAACAAAATAGAAGCAACCGCGTGTATATTATCGAAGGATATACAGAAAAACAAAATGGCCGCCAAGTCAGAAATCTTGGAGGACAATAAGGCACAACCATGAAATGATAAACTAATTGATGCTATAAGTTCAATGAAGTCAGATATATTGGAACATATTGATGAAAAATTGAAACTGATAGGGGAACAACCGGAAAGCATAACTAAATTGCTACAAGTGGTGCAAACAGCTAATATGGCTATGGAGATAGGAGTGATGGTGCAAGAAAAGATCAGGTACCTGCAGAAAAAAGATAACTCGGTAACAGACAAAATCCTAACTCTGAAACTATAATAAAACAGAACTCACTTAAGTTTTGAGGACCAAAAGAAAGCAGGAAGGAAGCATAGAACTCATGACTTTTATGGTGCACTAGCTAACAGAAATATTGAATCCAGATGAAAAAATTGTGTCATTGATTCTTAGAGCATATAGGATTGGTTCCATAGCATCCTCTCAAAAAAAAAAGACCAAGAGACATTCTCATAGAATTTGAAGATGCAAGAATGGTGCAGACAATAAAATGACTTGCACAGAAAGAAGGCATATTTCAGTATAAAAATCAAAAGACACAAGCTTATCCAGATTTACCCAGAGAAAATCTTCAAATTCGATCATCTCTAAAACCCATCACCACCAAACTAAGGGATGTAAATATTCAATACTGTTGGCTTCCCTCTGGAGCTATGCAAGTACATCATCTGGGAAATATTCTAACAGCTCAAGCTCTAGAAAGTGGCCAAGCTCTTCTACAACAGTTGAACCTCAAACTGGTGCAAGATTCTTCTGTTAAGAAATCTGCAAAAAGAAAATTGGACTTCCAGAATACACCCTCACGCTGGTCCAAAAATCCAAAAAGAACCAGGACTGTGACTTCTCCAGTTACACTGCAGCAGAGAGCCTTGAGTATTACTGCAAACTTTCTTTATTAGGCTTAAATGATGTTACTTCTATTGCATTAAGTGCTTGTGACTATAGTTGCAGTTTAGTATTATATAGTAAATAGGAATAAGGCCTGTTGTGGAAATAAATACAATGAGCTCTAGAAAGAGGCTCTGGGCGGGTGCCCTAGCCTTAGGCACTCAGCATCACATTGCTATGGTGATCTCAGCAGGGTATAATGACATAGATTTTACTGTTTTCTCCAGGGGAAATGATCTCTGCGATCTGGAGAGCAGTTGTAATTCTGAGTGATCTCCAAGCCTCCCTTGGAGATTGGCAACAATGGTACCCCAGAAGGAAATGACTAGTTTGTGTCAGAACCCAGTCCAGTTACACTCAATAACTCTCTCTTTGGCACTGATAAGTTTATTAGAGCATATGCAAGATCCAAAAGTCACCATGTTAGAACTGAAGTCTTCTGGCGGGTACAAGCATATTATAGAAAATCAAACAGGTCCCACCCAACCCCCAAGCATACGTCACATCCACACTTCGCCTAATTGCCATGCCAATCAGGGGAGATATATATCTTGGTAATCTAGAGTCCGAGATGATACAAGAATGTGCTCAAGGTCACGTCTCCTGGGAAAGCAGCAAAGGGAGGAGAAGGGAATGTCTGGTGGAAAAGTTATATCTTCTAAAAGCAAAGATCCCATTCACTCCCACACACACTCACTCCCACCTTCAGGAATGCCCTTCCCCCAACCATTATGGCAACCGATGCAGGCATAGCATAGCAAGGTTTGACATTCTGCCCCCCTCAAGCCACACCTTATCCCCCTGGCTTCAGAGAGTTATTGCTTATGAAAAGAGTGAATTAATTTTGCAGCTTTTATGTGCTGAGATTGATTATGGGAGAGGTCGAAGTCTCTCCACTTAACCAGATAGAAGAGATGCCCCCTCTTAATTTTAGAATCGAGAATTTCTTCTACTTCGTGGTGAGCCTCCCCGTTGATCATCAGAGGTGGAGGAACTGGAGGACGAGGTTTCCATTTCGAGGGTCCAGGATCTTTCTTCAATAAACTAAAATGAAACACAGGATGTATGTGACGGAGGGTTTTAAGCAGTTCTACCTCCACAGCCACTTTGTTGATTACCCTCACCACTTTGAAGGGACCAATATACCTCCACCCCAACCAATGTTCCCTCTAAGCTGAGTTAGTGTGAGCTAGCTCACAGTTTTTTAGCCTCCAGCTCACACATTTTTGTCTTAGCTCAGGAAGGAGGGCTCCAGAGCAAACTAATTTATGTCGTAGCCAAATTGCTTGCTCATAACTTTAATGCCAGTAGCTCACAAAGTAGAATTTTTGCTCCCAAGACTCCACAGCTTAGAGGGAGCATTGACCCCAACTTTCTACCGGGTTGCACACCCCGTAAATGTTTGGTGGAAATCTACACCAAGTCTCCAGGTTTCAACTCCCTCTCTGGACCCCTGGTTCTGTCAGCATAGCGTTTATAATCTTCCTTGGATTTTTCCAAAGTTTTTTCAAGGTGGCCCACCCCTGGGTTATGGTGGACCACCATGTGTGGGCATCTCCTGCTCCAGCATCTGGGGTAGGCAGAGTAGGCAATGGGTTCCTCTCATATCCATGAACTGCCTTGAGGGGAGACATGCCTATAGAACTGTGTATTGAATTACTGTAGCTGTACTCTGCAAAAGGGAGCAAGTCCACCCAATCAGCTGGCCGGTGATTAATGAAACATCTGAGGAACTGCTCCAATATCTGATTTGTCCTTTCTTTTTGCCCATGGCGATGACTGCTACTAAGTCCTTGTTCAACCCCCAATATTTTCATTAGCTCCCACCAGAACTTGGCAATGAACTGGGTTCTCCTGTCGGAGATTATTTTGCAGGGTACCACTGGGGTCTGATGACATGCTGCATAAACATGTGGGCTAGTTGCTTTGCAGTAGGCACTTGTTTACATGGAATGAAATGCACCTATTTAGAAAATAAATCCACAACCACCCATATCACCATTTTCCCTTGGCTGGGGGGTAAATTGGTGATGAAATCCATAGAGATCACAGCCCATGGTCTGTTGGGGGTTTCCAGGGGTTGCAACAGTCCCAGGATCTTCCCTGCCATCTTTTACTCATGAGGCAAGTCTGGCAAGAGGACACATACTTAGAAATACCCCTACACACACACATCTTGGGCCACCAAAATTGTCGTTGTATGAGATTCAGGGTTTTCAAATATCCATAATGTCCTGAAAGTTTATTATCATGTCCCATGGTCAACACTTCCCCCCTCAGGGAGTTAGGCACAAACAGATTATTCTGACAGTACCAACAGCCATCCTCCTGTTGAGTCAAAGTCCCATCCTTTTCAGTCTCTGCTTTGTCTTTGTCAGAGAACGCTGCTGCAACTTCGGCAACCCCTCCCCCCTTTTCACCTGGCTGTGCGTTATGTCTATGACCTCCTCACACTGGCTGGCATGCTGAGGGAGGCATCAGCTAAGAAGTTTGACTTGCCAGGGAGGTGCTTAAGTAACTCCGCTCTATGCAGCTGTTTGGCATTCAGGTGGCGGGGGTCTTGAAGGACCTCTAAGTTTTTATGATCAGTCCACACTTCAAATGGTACCTTAGCCCCCTCCAGTCAATGTCTCCATGTCACTAGAGCAAGCTTAATTGTTGCAGCCTCTTTGTCTCACACTGCCCAGTTTCGTTCTGTGCTAGAAAACTTCCTTGACACATAAGCAAGTGAGTGTAATTTCCCATTTTTGCCCCACCTAGGGTGGCTGCACCTCCTCATCACATTAGGGTTACAAGAGGTATTAAGGCAGATCTTGGGGTTTGGTGTCAATTTCTGGAAAAGTTCAATGGCAGATCCATTTGGAAGTCCCCCCTATCACTTGGGGACTCTTTGCAGATCCATTCGGATGCAGCAGGTAGCCTCGGTTTTGGTGTTTATTTTTCAGGCTTTTGGAGTTTTCCCCCTATTCTAGTGGCCATAATTATATGGGACAAGCATTTTCATAACAAGCGGGTCACTTTTTGGTGTGACAACCAAGCAGTGGTGAGTGTCATTAATCACCAAACTTCTCGCTCAGAGCAGGTTATGCGCCTTGTTCATAAATTTGTTTTAACCTACCTCGACAGTAACATTTCCTTCTCAGCAAAGTATGTTGCAGGTATCAATAATGAAATTGCAGATACATTATCTCACTTTCAGAAGAAGAGATTCCAGAGACTGGCACCCAACACATTGAGGGACTCGGAGCCATTCCCGGAGGACCTTTGGAGCCCTGGAAATGCATAATTTGACAGGGAGTATTTCAATCCATTGCACCTTCCACCCGCAGGTCTTACCTTAACACCTTTCAAGCATTCTGCTCCTTTTATACTTCCATTGGGCTTGGGAGTTCTGTTCCTTGTTCAGAGCAACAGGTACTGCATTATTTGGTGCACCTCAGGAGTTGTGGCCTGTCTCCCAGGACCCTGAGTTTTCATTTTACAGCAAGGCCAGTGGGTTTCCAGACCCTTGTAATTCTTTTGTGGCCAGGTGGGCATTAGAGGGTTGGAAGAGGTCCTCTCCTTCAGCTTCAGATCTTCACAGACCAATTACTATAGAATTGTTCTGTGGTATCATACAGGTACTGCCAAAAAATTGTTGGTCTTCATTTCAGGTAAGCCTGCTTTCAGTGGCTTTCACACTTGCCTTTTTCAGTGCCTTCTGCTGTGGGGAAATCTGTGCTTCCTCCAGCACAGTTTTGACAATCAGCAGCTTTCGCTCAAAGACATAAAGGTCAGCAAGGGACAAATTCCACATAGTGCTACATCATTCCAAAACTGACTAGCAAGGCAAAGGCACCTTAATCACACTGACTCAAGCTCCTCCTGGCGTCCCTTGCCCAGTTAAAAAGTGTTCGCCATTACATTTCCATTCAGCTGCCTATCCTGGGTGCATTTTTCATTCATTCATTCCAATAGATATCAATTTGCGCATGTGTTCTGGAAATGCTTGGCGCACATGGGTCTACCATCTTCAGAATTAGGAACCCACTCTTTTCATATTGGTACCACCACAACTGCATCTACATTGGACTTACCTGCCTCCAAAATCCAGGCTATCGGCCGCTGGCACTCAGCTAACTTTTGATCATACATTTGTCCACATTTGGCTTAATGTTTGGCTTGTCTTCATCTATGCAGGTCTGCTCAGAACGGTCTGCATTGTAGGGCACAGTATTGTCTACTGGACCAGTCGGTACACTGCTGTCTCTGGCTGGGGTGAATCAGTGGGTCTTGGCAAGTACCTGCGAATCACCCGGCTGGACCAGAAGAGAATGCATTGGGCTTCCCTCTTGGAATTGATAGCTCAGGAGGTTTTTGTGCACAGCCCACCAGATGTCCTAATTATCCAGCTTAGAGAGAATGACTTGCCAGCCACAAAGGGTTCTGAATTATGTCATACAATCGCAGCAGATCTTGAGATCCTATCTGCACGCCTTCGTCACATCCGGTTATTTTGGTCAGAGCTCTTGGAATGCTGGAACTGGAGAGTGGCTATCAACCCAGAGAGAGTGGACCTAGCAAGATGAAAAGTTAGCAAGTATGCAGGAAGCGTCACCATGGCTTTAGGCAGCTCTGTCATCCAGCACATGGACATTTCTTTTCGGCATGAGTTTCTGTACCGGGGGGATGGGGGTTCATCTATCAGAATGGGGAATGGACATTTGGCTGTTCAGCATTCAGAATGCCCGCTGTGTTGGCTTCAGGCTTAGGAGCCTTGGTGGGAGCACAGGGAGGTTCTCCCTCCCTTGCTCAGTGGCAGTTTTGCACATCTGGATGGATCCTTTTCAGGGAGATGGACCTGCATGTCCACCTCCCCCTTTGTTGGGGACCCCTTAAGGGGTTTGAGGGTTTGAGCCACCACATGGCAGGCCCATATCGGGGACTGTGCCCAGGCTTACACCAAGTGTCAAATTGGTACCACTCAGTGGCAGCCGCCCTTGTGATACCAGTAGTATTTGTCACTCCTGGGTTTTTCCCTCTGCCCGCCTGCTGTGGTTATTGGGCAGCAGGTAGGTCGCTTGATTTTCCAGGACCCACTGCTGCCCTTTGTCCCCGACCATGAAGAACTGAGGTAAGACATTTAATATTCTCCCCAGTCCATTTCCTTACACGTCATTTGTTGCCTGATGGGGAAGACTCCATTATTCTGGTATCCTAGACACAACAACATAAATGTCATTTGGGCAATTCCATCTTTCGCAAGGTCTTACTGGTCTCTCTAGGATATCAGAACCAGGAATGAGCATGAACCAGGAAAGCTAAGGTTCGTTTTGGTTTATGGTTCATGGGGCCACACAAACCATGAATCTTCACAGATGTTTACCAAAATGATTCATTTTGTGAGGTTTGTGATGCAGTAGAATGGTCCTCTTGCAGGCTAAAGATGCAATGGGAGAAGAACCGCATGCAGATCATGAGGTTGGCTTCTCCTCCTGTGGCACAATTTAAAGCATGCTGCAGAAGGAGAAGCCATGGTAGCCAGTATCTGCCTGTGGCTGGGAGAGCCCTCCCTGCCACATGCAGATCCTGGAGTGGACTTTCTCTTGGCATTGGTGAGCCGTGGCCAGGAGAAAGTGGAGAGGGGCTCTCCCAGAAAGGGTCTTCCTTTCTCCTGGCTGTAGCAACCCTCAGCCAGGAGAAAGTGGCGGGATCTCCTGGGAAGGGACTCCCTTCTACCTTTCTCTTGGCCATGGCAAGCTGCAGCCAGGAGAAAGTGGGGAGAAGATCTTCTGGGAAGGGTCTCCCTTTCTCATAGCTGTGGCAATCCTCGGCCAGAAGAAAGTGGGGGGGATTTCCCAGAAGAGACTCCCTTTCACCTTTCTCCGGGCCCTGGAGCCACTTTACTCCTACCTTGGGTTGCCTGGCGCAGCCCCTTTAAACAGGCTGCACGAAGAAGCCCAAGAGTGATAGCTGAGCTGGTGAGAAGAGACTTCTCCATGCTGGCTCAGCTGTCTTGGGCTTCCTTTAAACTGGTTGTGCAAGTGGGCCCAAGACAGCTGGACAAAATATATACCATGAGATGGCAACAAATATGCACAGACTCTTCTTTAATTTTTTTTTATAAAGACTGTAATGGTCCTCAATAGAACTTATAGTACATACAATCCTTGTTATTTGTATCAATACAAGTACTACAAAAGACAATATTGTCTACTGCTAACAATAACCAATTAACACAAGCTACAGCTTTTTCTATTACGCAGTGCAGCATGTGAAAGATTGTGATGGCGTCCCAGTTTACTTTCAGCCTGTTTCTTTGTCTTTATCAAAGAATCCTCACTGCATATAATATAAAAATACAAAAAGATCACCAGACAAACAGCAGACATACAATGAAAATACAAACAATCTCTTACAAGTCATTTACTCACCACATAAGAACTACATAGATGGAAGACTTCTGAAATTACTTCTATGGCATATTGCTCCTAATTCAAGTCTGTCTTTTCAAAACCTCCTTGCAAGCATGTTATTTAAAGTTTCCAGCCAACACCCACAACAGATGGCACTAAATACAACATTCAGATTCTCAAACCTACCACACTGATACCACCCAAATAGCCCTGTCTTTCACAAAAAATCATGAAAGAACAAATTCCTGATTCAAACCTTCTAGTTGCAAAGTTTATAAATGAAAGATCCAGAATGCTTCCTGGAGTAATAAAGATTTAAGTACATCCTGCCGATTATATATATTTTCTTTAACTACAGTTAACACCAAGAATCTGAGATCCTCAGGGCAATGTTTTTGTGTAATAAAATGTTCTATCAATGGAGCATCCAAGGAATGATTTCGAATTTTAGATTTATGCTCCGTGATTCTAAAATGTATAGGTCTTAAAGTGCACCCCACATATAAAAGCTGACATGGGCAGGAAATTAAATATATGCATCTCTACTTTTGCAATTAGAAAATTGTTTTAAAGGCAAAGAAGTACCCTTAGGGTGTTGAAAAACCTTGATCTCAATTGCTTGCTCACAGACTGAACATGAACCAAATTTAAAGTGACCTGTCACTCCTAATTCAGGGAACTCCGATCTGACCAGCATGTCCTTAAGACAATAGTTTTACACAGAACTATATAAGGTATTGCTTCACAGCCTGGGATGCCCGTTAACAAATGTTTTTTTAATGATATTTCTGGCAGAATTAAACCTAGGTGTATATGTAAATGTGCAAAACTTCCGTCTGTTTTTCTGTTTATATTGTAATAAATTGGTTCTATTGACCTGCTGAGCTCGTGCCTGGGCTCTATGCAAAACATGTTCTGGATAACCTCGTACTCTTCGTTATTTAAAGAGATTGCTCTCTTCTTGTTGAAAATCCTTTGCATTTTATGAATTCCGCTTTAAGATGTAGTGGGTGATGTGACTTATAATGTAGGTGTTTTTATATGCTGATTTATGAAACACCCTGCCAGTCTATTCCCAATGGTTTTACACACCACCATGTCCAAATATGCAATGCTGTCTGAATCATATTTCCCAGTAAACTTAATCTGTGGATGCACTATGTTCAACCAATTATGAAATCCATGGCTTCTTGGTTCAAATAAGAACAGATCATCTATAAATCTTTTATACAATCTGATGTGGTTAAAAAAAGGATTAATAACAGGGTCCAATATTAGATTAGATTAGATTTATTGATACAGTCATTGACCAGCATAAAACATATGATATCTTACATATGACTCCTAGACAATCTTATAGCCAATATGTACACTCAAAAATTACAAGGCTAAAACAGTTAAAATTCGGATACTCTACACAGTATCTCTTGACGTATTTTATATACAGCTGCTAAAAAACTTGCACTGGAAGCTGTGACTGTTGGGTTATCACCCCTAAGGAGCATTTTGCTAAGCTCTATATCTGTACAACACTGATATTTCTTGAGAAGAGGGGAAATCTTCTTTGTTCTAATTTCATGATAAATGGGGCAATACAGTAATACATGTTCGATTGTTTCAATCTCGCCATCCCCACAGGCGCAAAACCTCTCATGCATGGGAGTCTTTCTAAACTTCCCATCTAACACTGCGGAGGGAAGAGCTCTCCATCTAGCTAGCGAAAATGCCCTCCGTTGGGCTGGAATCTCCAGCTGGGACAGGTACAATGCTGGAGCCACCTTATATTTTGTATGTTCTGCAGCCAAAAATTCTGGGGCTTTATTGATGTCAATTTGACATTGGGTATCCTGGATCCTTTGTTTGATTACTGTCTTTGCTTGGACAAAATCCATTTTTTGGACTATAGGTGATGAGAAGCCTAATTTGCTTAGGTTTAGATGTACAGCCTTTAGCCAGGAGGATTTAAAACTATCACTGAGAATTAAGGGTGCTAGGCCGTAAGGAGTAAGGTTTAGTTTTAGCCAAAAGTTTAATGAAGCGAGGCATACCCTCGACTCTACTTTAATTAAGCCAGATTCCAGTCGCAGGCTTGCATTTGAAACACATTTGGGCATCTGAAAAGCTGCTCTCAAAAACTTTGATTGTACACGCTCGAGTGGGGTGAAGCAGGAAGATGGTGGCCCCATTATTGTCCCATATAAAAGTTGGGGTAATATTTTAGCCTGGAACAGTTTGAGAGCTGCTGGTAAATATTGCCCTCCCTTAGTGCGTAAGAATCTAATTATGGCCTGAGCAGATTTTTATCCTAAATTGGCCATCTGTTCATGGTGAGCCATTCTAGCACCATTCGATTGTAGTACCATTCCCAGATATTTGAAGCTTTTGACCTGTTCTATCTTCTGACCATTAATACTCCAGACCCTTCTTTTAGCTCTTTTGCCGAAAGACATAACTTTGGATTTTTGGTAGTTAATCTCTAACTGGTTCTCGATACAAAACTGATTAAGAGCCATCAAGGCTCTCCTTAGACCCACTGGGGTCCTAGAGAGTATGACCATATCATCAGCGTAAAGTAATATGGGGATCTTCCGATCAGCCAACATAGGGGGGTGAAAATCAGAATTTTTTAACTTGCTGACCACGTTGTTAATATAAAAGATAAACAACAATGGGGTCGGGTCCAATATAGTTTGCTCCTCCAAGCATGTCATCACAAGATTAGCAACACTTGGGGAAAAGCAACTTCCCATGGCAATGCCACTCATCTGCCAAAAAAACTGGTGGCCATACCTGACATATTTTTTCTCTAATAACAAATCTACAATTTCCATAAGGAAAAAAGTTGGTGGTGCTGGTGTATCTCTTAGTTCAAGATAATATTCAATAACCTCTCTAGCCTCCTTCAAAGGAATGTTTTGCATAGAGCATCTAAGGTCATTAATACAGTAGTCTTTGAAATGGCCATATTCTCTATTTTGTGGATAAAGTCTCCCGTGTCTTGAATATATGACTGAGCTTTAGGCACAAATACTTTAAAAAACATATCCACATATTGTGATAAGGGTTCTAATACTGATGCCGTGCCAAATACTATAAGTTGCCTTTTAGAAGGCAATCCTGGCTTATGTATTTTTGGCAAAATATAAAAAGTAGGAACGCTAGGGTGAGAATTGATAAAAAAAAATAATATGGGTATCTATATAATCCATTTCATGATCATCCTCTACAACAATTTTAATTAACCTCCTCACCTGAGCTGTTGGATCATACTGGACAAGTTTATAGTACATACTTATCCCTCAATTGTCTTTTGACTTCATGCTCATAGTCTTTTGTGTCTAAAATCATCACCACCCCTCCCTTGTCTGCTGGATTAATAGTAATGGAGTGATCCCTTGCAAGCCGATCCAAGCACACACATTCCGTTCTTGTCATATTAGATCTGTATTTCAAAGAGGTTGCCACTCCCGCCTCCTCCCCCCTCCCCCCCGAGTTGTGCCCAGGCCAGGCAATCCCTTCTTTCTTTCTCATTGGGCCCAGTCCTGATCGGGTTGCCAACTCCAGGTGGGCAATTCCTGGAGATTTGAGGGATGGAGCCTGGAGAGGGTGAGGTTTGAAGAGGGGTAGCACCTCAGACAGGTACGATGCCATAGACTCCACCCTCCAATCCAGCCATTCCCTGATGGGGAACCATTGTTGCCAATCTCCAGGTGGGGGCTGAAGATCACTCAAAATTACAACTGCTCTCTAGGAGGGAGTGGGAAGGAGATGGAAAACTAAAGGTAGGTTGATGGTTGGCTGGGAGGGAAATAGGGTTATCAACTCCAGGTTGGGAAATTCCTGGAGATTTGAGGGGTCGAACCTGGAGAGGGTGAGTGTTGAGGAGGGGTGGGACCTCAGACAGGTACAATGCCATAGAGTCCACCCTCCAAACCAGCCACTCCCTCCTGGGGAACCACTGTTACCAATCTTGGGGGTGGACAGGAGATCACTCAAAATTACTACTGCTCTTCAGGTAGCAAAGATCAGTTCCTCTGGAGAAAACGGTGGACTTTGTCATTATACCCTGCTGAGATTGCCACAGCAAATTGTCACTGTGTGCCCAAAGCCAGGGCACTCTCCCAGAGCCTCTTTCTAGAGCCCATTGTATTTATTTCCACAACGGGCCTTATTCCTAGTACTTGATAAGCACAATGGTATAAACAATAAAATAACAGCATTGACTTTTTTTGTTTAGGGGAATCCATAATCAGCATAATGGATTCTGGAAACTATCCACCTTTGAGATCACCATCCTCCTGTTCTACAGTTTCAGAGTTAAAATGTCCAGGATAGTGTTTCAGTCACATCATATACATCAATATCCACAGTATATCATGTAAAAGAAAGAAAAAAAGCTGACCATCCAGGAACTACCATAGATAAATCTGTGATAAGAACCAGCAGATTAGAAAAAGAGTAAACTGATGAAAAAAATGCCCAGTTCATTCACGTGACAAACTCTTCTTTCTTTCTGATTGAAAACCCACATTTCATTAATATGGTTCAGTCACTGAGACCAGAATACAATCCACCCAGCAGAGCAGATGTTGCAGGAAAACTGCTGGATAAACTGTATGACAGAAATGTAGCAATGTGCAACAGTTCTATAGGGTAAAATTGTTAACCTAAGTCTTGATGGGTGGACTAATGTCCACAAAGATCCTGTTGTATGTGCTTGTATAACAACAATTGATACATTAGGAAATGCACACACAGCAGAAGTGGCAGCAAAAGCTACAATAACACGTGAACAATGTTTGAATGTCTTATATGCAGTTTGGTCACAGACAATGCTGCAAAGGTATCCAAGATGAGAAGAAATTTAGAAAAGCAGGAAGGGAATACAATGCTAATAACATATGATTGCAGTACTCATTTCCTGTACCTCCTAACCAAAGACTTCAGTGTTCCACCTCTGAAAAGAATGGGTCGAACCAAGCTAATGCTCTCACAAGATGTTAGATGGAACTCTGTAGTGGAATGTTTTGAGCAGTATACCAAGAACTAGCCTATTCTGATGACAGTCTGTGAACAAAATTGAGAGAAAATAGATGGCACAACATTGGATTTTCTGAAGCTTAAACAAATACAGAAAAATAGCTGTTTTATTGCTGACTAGGAATAAGGCCCATTGTGGAAATAAATACAACAAGCTCTAGAAAGAGGCTCTGGGAGACTACCCCGGCTTTGGGCATGCAACACCAATTCACTGTGGTGACCTCAGTAGGGTATAATGACACAGAGTCCACCATTTTCTCCAGAGGAACTGATCTCTGCTACCTGAAGAGCAGTTGTAATTTTGAGTAATCTCTAGCCCTCACCTGGAGATTGGCAACAGTGGTTCCCTGGGAGGGAATGGTTGGTTTGGAGGGTAGAGTCTATGGTATTGTTCCTGTCTGAGTTCCCACCCCTTTTCAACCTCACCCTCTCCAGGCTCCATCCCTCAAATCTCCAGGAATTTTCCACCTGTAGTTGGCAACCCTATCAGGACTGGGCCCAATGAGTTTTCTCCCAAAGGCCAACATAGGTGTAGAAAGGGCCTTTTACTGACAGAGGAGAAAGTACAGTTGCCAGCTGTGATTAGAGAAATACCTGGAGATTTGGGGGGTGGATACTGTGGAGGGCAGCATTTGGGTTGTGTGTGGAAGGACTCAGCAGGGGATGATGCCATAGGGTCTACCCTCCAAAGCAGCCACTTTCTCCAGGGGAACTGATCTCTGTCATCTGGAGATCAACTGTAACAGCAGGAGATCATCTGGAGATTGGCAACCCTAGGGGAAAGTCAGCCACACAGTAGGGGGTTGAAGAAAATAGTTTGATGGTCGCTGGCCCACCTCATTAGCCAGCCAGCCATGGTGGAGCTAAGCAGGAAAGAGAGCCTTTTCCATTTATTCTGACAGGAAAGTGGCCAAACTGGCAGTGGGCGGGGGAGGGGGTTATGCTGAAAGTCCTTTGTCTTTTTACTTACAGAAGCAAGCTTGGTTGCCAACCAACAGGCACTGAGGGGACAGTTAGTCCCTCACAGGAGCCAAGAGAACTGTCTTCCTTAGGAGAGAGAGCTGTCTGCCAGTAAATACGACAGGCAACAGGGGCTGAAGTGGGAGTGGGCGAGGAAGAGGAGCAGGCCCAGCACCCAGCCAATGGCACACGAGTACTCTTGAGTGGTGGCTGATGGACCAATGGCTAAGGGAGGGCATTTTACAGCCAATGGGAGCGCATGGAATATTGCCACTTTAAAACAGCTTCATATATTAAAACAGCTTTATATATAAGGAGAGATGCTGTTGAAACTTGGAAGGAACTGAATGATCACTTACAAAGAGAACTGCATACTGACAAGAATTAAATTATAAGCATTTGAAAAACAAATGGGACAAGCACCGTCTCCAGGTCATTTTCTCACAAATATTGTCAATAATATCTGGTACCAGGGCCAAACCTTAAGTGCTGAGGGAAAGAAGTTAGCTATAACATGGGTATCCAAAATCATCCATCTGTAATGCCAACTATAATAGACCAGAGCTATGGGGGGAGAATTCAAGAAATACATGTTTGTTGATGATGTTTTAAAGAAAGTCACACCACTGAACTGGTGGAAGTCACTTAAGCACTTGAATTTGAGACTGCTGAAGTAATGATTTCACTTTTAACAGCACTAGCTTCTTCTGCTGACATAGAAAGGATATTCTCTTCCTTTGGACTCATTCATTCTAAATTGAGAAATCATTTGGGACCCAATAAAGCAGGAAAGCTTGTTTTTCTTTTCCAGGTTATGAACAAACAAGAAGATGAAGACGAGTGAGCTACAGAGGACAATATTTTAAGTTTTTCATGTGTGAACCAGGCTGATAATCTAAGGATTTTTTTTAAAAAAAAAGGATGTTTGTTTAACCATATCAGTTAACAAACATGGATGTTTATACATATGCTATAATGCTATTGTTTTAGTTCAGTAAAACTATTTAAATTATTATTATGGTAAGGATTATTTTTCTCCTTCCAATAAATTTTTCTCCTTCCAACTGCAGAAAAGTTGCCCGAATATGAATGATTAATCTATTGAACTGGAGATAGTTCACCTCACAATAATTCCATAATTATCTATCTACTAGTGAGCAAAGCCCATTGTGGCAGTAGACAACGAGCCCTAGATAAGAAGGAAGGGCAGGTGGAAGGAAGGAAGGAAGAAGTGGAGGTACAGAGAGAGAGAGAGAGTTAGAGTGGGGGGTGAGGAAAATGGGGGAGAGAGAGGAAAAGAGGGAGCAGTCACAGACAGGGGGGGTGATGATAGTAAGTTTGAAAGAAAGGAAGAGAGCTAGGAAGGAAGTGAAAGTCAGGAAGGAAGAAAGAAGGGTAGAAAGAGAGAGACTGAGAGAGAGTGGAATGAAGGAAAGAAGGGAGAGAAGAACAGGAGAAAACAAAGAGGGGGGAACATAGTGTGTGAGAGAGATAAAGTGGGGAGGGGAGAGAGAGAGAAAGGAAGAAAAAAGGGGGTAGGGGGGAGGCTTGGGGTGGGAGAAGGGTGGGAGGGCTGGGCAACCTTCTCCTGTCTGGCCGGATTGGAGGGCAGTGGGAGAAGCGAAGGGGGCGGTGCGCAGTGGCTCCGTTGCTGCTACTGTCTCCTGGGCGGGTGGGTGGGGGGCCTGAGCCTGGCGCACAGTGGCTGTCTTGCCGCCATCGCCAGCTCTCTTGTGGCTGGTTTGGGGGAGGGCCTGATTCAGGTGCAGGGCAGCTCCCTGGCTGCCACCGCCACTGGCTTTCTTGTGGGTGGGTGGGTGGGCAGGCGGGCAGGGAGGGCCTGCAGGTGGCGTGCAGTGGCTGCATGGCCACCGCCACCGGCTTTCTCGTGGGTGGGTGGGCAAGCGGGCAGGAATGACCTGCAGCCGGCAGGCGGTGGCTGTGTGGCTGCCACCGCTGCCGGCTTTCTCATGGGTGGGTGGGTGGGAAGGGCCTGCAGCTGGCATGCAGTGGCTGCGTGGCCACCGCCGGCTTTTGCATGGGTGGGTGGGCGGGTGGGGAGGGCCTGCAGCCGGCATGCAGTGGCTGCATGGCCGCCGCTGGAGACTTTCTCATGGGTCGGTGGGCAGGTGGGAAAGGCCTGCAGCCGGCGGGCAGTGGCTGTGCAGCTGGCAGTGGCTTTCTCATGGGTGGGTGGGCAAGAAGGGCCTGCAGCTGGCATGCGGTGGCTGCTTTCTCATGGGTGGGTGAGCAGGCGGGCGGGAAGGGCCTGCAGTGGGCATGTGGCGGTGGCCGCCAGCTTTCTCATGGGTGGGAAGGGCCTGCAGCCGGCGCACTGTGTCTGCGCGGCCACGGCCACTGCTGGCTTTCTCGTGGTTGGGCGGGCGGTGGGTGGGAAGAGCCTGCAGCCGGCATGTGGTGGCTGCACAGCGGCCGCCGCTGGCAACTTTCTCATGGGGGGTGGGCGGGCGGGTGGGAAGGGCCTGCAGCTGGTGTGCAGTGTCTGCACAGCTGCCAGTGCTGGCTTTCTCATGGGTGGGTGGACAGGCAGGGAGAGCCTGTAGCCGGCATGCAGTGGCTGCGCAGCTGCCACCGCCAGCTTTCTCATGGGTGGGTGGGTGGGTCGGCGGGGAGGGACTGTGACTGGCGTGCGGCTGCCTGGCCGCCGCCAGCAGCTTTCTCCTAGGTGCGTGGGGGGAGGTCCTGAGGCTGGCACGCGGAGGCTCCGGCCACTGCCCCCAGCTTTCCTGGGCCCTCCCAGGGCTTCCTCGGGAGGTCTGGCTCTTTGGGGGGGGGCAAACTCTGTTCGGGGGGGCATTAACTCTGTTGATGGTCCTCTCTTGTCAGAAGTCCAGAGCAGAGTGAGCGGAAGACACTGGCCGGGTCTGACGTGGGCGGAACTGCACAAAGCAGCCACCCAACCTGGCCAGTGTCCTCTGAGTGACAGTTCCTCCCGCCAACCTACTTTGGTGCGCATAGAACGTTCTGGAGCGAAAATTCAATTATATATAAGGACAGATGATGTATTTCTAATAGTATAATTAAATCAGAATTTTTGATATAATCGTAAAACTAAACTGAAAAGTTGTAATTCTAAAAATGAAACTTTCATCTGGTTGTAAATACTAAGAATGAGTCTTTATGTAGAAAACCATGATTTAAATCAAGTCTTACTGACCCTGTGTTCCCAGATAATGTTGTCCTCAGTTTGTGCATAGACTATTAACAGCCCATTCTTTCCATACAAACACACACACAATGCTGCTTCACTTGAAACCTCTTTTTAAAAAAGATATTTTTCTGGACAGGACACTATCTGTACAAGAAGTTTCTTATGTCTGAAGGGAAAACAGCACAAGAGCTAGTCAGTTAGTCTTTTCACCTGTTGATGATCGCAGTTGGACAGACCATGGCAGGAATTAGTATAACACAAGGCTCTGCTCCTATGAGAAGTTGTCTGTTTTTTTATGGTTGTTAAAGGTACTGGCTCATTTAAAACAAAAAGAGAGAGAGAGAATCACCCACAGCTCAGTCTTGGGGGGGAGGATTGTCAGAGATGAGTGGTTTGTTTTTTTAAAAAAAGAGAAAGGTATTGCATAATTTCTATGCAGGCTGTGTTACCCAGGATGGATGGAGAATCCCAAAGGCCACATGAGAAGGGGAGGGGCAGGGCAGGAGACCTCAGTGCACATCAGGTGTGAAAGGGAAACCACCATTAAAAATGGAGAGAAAATGGAATACTCTGTTGTCTCAGAGAAGTGATGTGGAACAGCAGTAAAACTGGGGGGAGGGGACTCAGAGACCTCTATTTGAACTCATGTCTGATGAAGGGAGCTTTGACTCTCAAAAGCTTATACCCTGAAACTCTTGTTGATTTATGGGGCAGGGCCGTAGCCAGTGGTGAAGTACTGGGGGTGATGCCCCTATTATATTTGCAACGCCCCCCTCCAAGCTCCAACCAGATCGAAGTCAGTTGGGGTGGTGCTTCAGAGCCAGGAGGGGAGGCGGAGTCAATATGCAAGCAGGCATTGCAGTTCCGGCCGGGAGCCAAGAAAGCAAAGAAGTGCAACTGCAGTCACCACCCACCTGGTGAGCTAGCCCTGTGTAGGAGTTGCATACACTCAGCAGCCCCAGCTCCTCTGAGCATGTGCAGAGTGCGCAGCCTCACCCTTGAGCTATTCTTGGGCCTCCCCAGGTACACGGCCAGCCTGGCCTCCCAGCCTGCCCTGAGGACAGGAGGAGGCAGCCTTGCTGCCCCAGACAGAGCCCAGTGCACTGCTGCCATACTGTGCCAAGAGGGACCACACTTGCCTGCCATCAAGACCCACCCCCTGGGCAAAAGGCCTCAGAAGGTCAGGCCATCCCCTATGGTTGGACAAGAGGCACCGCCATCCCCATTCTTCAGGCACCATGGCCTGGAAAGTGGCCTGTAGAGTGGGGGCCACCAAGAAGAGTTTCCCCTGCACACAAGTAAAATTTAATTTAATTAGACCCCAAAGCATACCCTGGAGAAATTCCCATCTATGGGACTGCTCTGAGGTGCTACTGGACTTGAAAATGTTTTTCTGTTGTCTGGAATCTCTACTGCGAGGGCAGGAAGGAGCCCAGGTTGAGTCAGTACCACCACCATGCCTTCTGCAGCTCACTGGCTTAATCTTCTGAAGGGCTCCCACACTGTTACAGAACCTTATTTGAATATAGGTGACAGTTAAGCAGCAGCATGTTGTGTATGTGCAACAGTTTGATCTACCCTCACCACAATGAAGCATAAAAGTGTAAGATTCAGGCTTGTTTTTTAGCCACGATATTTGACAGAAACTTTTATTTTTAAAAAAAAATAATCATCTAAAATCTGAGTTTAAAACATCCATATTTTTCTGATTTTTAAAATCCATATTTATCCACTCATATTTATCACAGACAGTTCTGGATGAGACATCTGCCCTTGGCCTGTTTCAATCTGACTTCAGGCCTTCGTGAATGTTCTCCAGCTATACCCCGACAAGGGCAATCCACTGCTGCAGTTATTGTTTGGGCCTATTAGTAGCACTTGATACAGTCATCTATCAGTCTTAGATGGGACTAAGATTCCTCTAGTAGCTCAAGTTAAGACGCTTGGGGGAGGGGGTTACTCCTAGACCCAGCTTTACTGATGGATAAGTGAGCCAGTGCTGTTGCTAGGAGTGCCTTCTTTCAATTACATTTGGATTGTAAACTAGTCCCTTATCTACACTCTGCTGACCTCCACACTGATCCATGCTGCTGTCATATTCAGAGTGGACTATGTGCTCTATGTGGAGCTGCCTTTGAAGATGTTTTGGAAGCTTTAACTGGTACAAAACAAGGTGCTGAGACTCCTGTATAGGATCAGCCAGCTGGAACATATAACTCCACTGTTACATAAAAAATACACTGGAGGCCTATCTGCTTCTAGGTCCAATTCAAAAAGCTGAGGGAAAAATCCCTTCAGGAACTGGGACCCACACACATCTTGGACCACATCTCCTGGTCCTATGCACCAGTTATGCTCCTCAGACAACCTTCTCTTTGTGGTGTCCTCACCTAGGATTGTTCATTGGGCAGAAGATTTCAGGGTCTTTCCATAATATGGCAGATGAGAGTGGGTGTGGCAGGCCACATTCAGAAAGGTATGTAAGACTGATATATTATAGAAGTCATTTGGTGGAGGGTAAAATGTTTCAGTCATGATTTTTATTTTGTTAGAGGTCTACCTAGCTCACTGAGACTCAAGGTGGATTACATAATGTAAGTCAGTGTAATCAACAGAATGATGAGACATATAAAACAATGTGATTCAACTATTATAGCAGAAAGGTGAAACAAGGCATAAGTATTGTGTCACATTTTAAACAATACAAGAAACTGTATTACATAAGTTGAAATATAATACAGTGAAAGGAAGCTAAAACATAGAGTAACAGCCTGCTTTGTGGGGAGGGCGGGGTATAAATCTCATAATAAATAAATAAATAAAATAATACATGTTAGTAGTATAGTCCACAGTCCCATTACCTTTATTAAAACACCAGGAATAAGGCCAGTTGTTGAAATAAATACAATGAGCTCTAGAAAGAGGCTCTGGGAGAGTGCCCCGGTCTTGGGTACTCAGCGTCAATGTGCTGTGGCGACCTCAGCAGGGTATAATGACACAGAGTCCACCATTTTCTCCCAAGGAACTGATCTCTGCTACCTGAAGAGCAGTTGTAATTTTGAGTGATCTCCAGCCTTCACCTGGAGATTGGCAACAATTGTTACCCAGAAGGAAATGGCTGGTTTTGAGGGTGGAGTATGGCATTGTACCTGTCTGAGGTCCCACCCCTCCTCAAACCTCACCCTCTCCAGGCTCCACCCCTCAAATCTCCAGGAATTTCCCAACCTGGAGTTGGCAACCCTATCTCCTTCCCAGCCAAAAATCAACCTCCCATTATCTGCTCCTCTGATTTCAGCTTTCCATCTCCTCCCCCCTCCTTCCTGGAGATCAATTGTAATTCTGAGTGATTTTCACCTCTCTCCTGAGATTGGCAGCAGTGGTTCCCCAGGAGGGAATGGCTGGTTGGGAGGGTGGAGTCTATCACATTGTACCTGTCTGAGGTCCCACCCCTCCTCAAACCTCAACCTCTCCAGGTTCCATCCCTCAAATCTCCAGGAATTTCCCACCTGGAATTGGCAACCCTATCTCCTTCCCAGCCAATCACCAACCTACCTTTATTTCCCCCTCACTCTTCAGCTTTTCATTTCCCCCCCACACACACCTGCAGCCTCTTCTGTGCTCTGAAGTCCTGACTGCCACGGAGTCCACCATTTTCCATGCTCTGAAGTCCTGACTGCCACAGAGTCAACCATTTTCTCCAAGGGAACTGATCTCTGCCATCTGGAGAGCAGTTGTAATTCTGAGTGATCTTCAGCCCTCCCCTGGAGATTGGCAACAATGGCTTCACAAGGTAAAAAGTAGTTATTCTCTGCAATGGGGACCAAAGCAGCTGACATCATTCTCCTCTCCCCTTTTTGACTTGCACAACAACCCTGTGAAGTAGGTTAGGCTGAAAGTCTGTGACTGGTCCAAAATCACCCACTCAGTGTCTACAGCAAGAACCTGGATCTAGCAGACCCTACTCTGAAGCACTGACTGCTACGCCTAGGGCAGCCAACCTCCAGGTGGAGCCTGAAGATCACCAGGTAACACAACTGAAGTCCAGACAACAGAGCTCTCCCCCCCACAGAGAAAATAACTGCTTTGGAAGGTGGGCTTTATGGTGTTCTGTTCAGCTGAGGGCTCTCCCCCTCTTAAACCCTGGCTTCCATACACTCTATCAGAAAATCTCCAGGAATCTCCCTACCTGTAGCTGGCAAACCTAGTCAGGACTGGCCCCAATGAGTTCCTCACAAAGGCCTGCTAAGGGTTTCCTTCCTTTGACTGAACCAAGCTTGGTTGCTTACTGTGGTAAAACGGGCTCCAGTTTACAACTCAGCTGTTTGCCTCCCACCCTTGTCCCATGGGCATATCTCACTCCTTAAGTTCGCTGCCACCACTCATTGAATTATCACTGCCTTTTTAGAGGGATAGTGAGACACCTCTGGCCGAATCTGCCTATTTGGAGATGGAATCCCCTATCTTTGGGGGATCCTTGAAAAGTTGCCAACCCTAGGGTCTGGCCTTTCCTTGCTTTCCTGGGCTACCCCCTCCTTTTGATATTATGCAGAGCGGGAGAGACTATGTGGTCAGAGCACAACACAGATTATTAGCCCAAATAAAAGAATGTAACTATTCACACAGTTATGGAGAACACACACACTGTAGGAGTAAGTGCACACTATGAACCAACAGGGCATAAATCAACCGGGGTTAAACACAATCCTCTTTCCCTACACACAATACTCTCGACCTCTGGAAGTTGTGGACTCAGGATGGGATCTCTCCTTGAACCAGCCTCTGGCTGTACTTCAGCCTCTCTCTCTCAGGGAAACTTCCATTCATTCCCCAGTCCAGTTGACTGTGGGGTGGCTGAATTTTTGCTGCCTCCCAGGGATGAAGACTGCCTCCTCCCTGGATGGGCTGCAGTCTATATTGATGCCACCCCGCCCCTTGGGACAGTCCCTGTTTTCCTGCATCTTTTTGGCCTTGGGGCAGCTGGGAACTGTAGGCCAGCAGAAGAGGAAGCCCCATGCAACCCAGTGAGTGATACCTCTGCAGGCCCCTCTCTAGAACTACAGCTCAATTAAACCTTATGGGGAAACATTTTAAACAAAGAACCACAACCATCTTACAAACACAGGTAACTGCCATTTCGTGACATCTACCAACAGCCACTGAGGGGAAAGTTAGTCCCACACAGGAGGCAAGCAGGAAAAGCGTCTTCATCAAGAGAGAAAGCTGTTTGCCAGTAATTCTGACAGGGCACGGTGGCTGAAGGGGGAGTGGGTGGGGAAGAGGAGCAGACCCAGCACCTGGCCAATGGCACACGAGTACTCTTGAGTGGCAGCTGATGGGCCAATGGTTGAGGGAGTGCATGGAATGTTGCCACTCGAAAACAGAATTATATAAGGAGAGATGTTTGTGAATCATTTTGTTATAACGCAGCTCTACTTCCTTTAAAATAATGCCCTGTTCTGTTTTATATAGTTTGCAGAAAACCAAATGTGTGGGAGCCTCCTTGACCTCATCAGACAACCCATTCCATATAGTGGGAGCTAGTACAGAAATTGCATGTGTATGGTCATTTGTTGATCTTGCCCATTTGCAAGGTGGCACCTGTAGAAGGCTTGTTCACATGACTGAAACTATCATGGCAGGGTATAGGAGGAGAAACAGTCCTTGAAATGTTTTGTATGTGATGTCCAGTATCTTGAATTAAACCTCATAAGTAATATGCAGCCAGTGGAGTGATGACAAAATGGGGGTAAGATGCATGCTCTACCTAGTTCCTGATTATAACTAAGATACAGTATTTTGAACTAACTGGAGTTTCCAAGTTGATTGACTGATATGATTGATTAATTTTTTACCCCGCCTTCCCAGCCAGGCCAGCTCAGGGTGGCTTACACAAGAACAGATAAAATTCCAGCAATACAGCATAAAATCATCAACATCAATTAATATAAATAACAATGTTAAAACCAGAAACATAATAAAGTGCTAGCAAATGTAATTTCCTCATTTTACAGTCAGCTCTTTGGTCTTCTCCAGTTTTCTTGGGTGAATTAGCTCAGGCAGTAATTGACTTCAAGGGTAGACCTAAATAGACTGCATTACAGTAGTATACTTTCAGCTGTGCAGATCAGCTGTGACAACATAGAGGGCCATCTTCCAACTCAAATGAAGTTAGAAGAAAATTGTGTGTGTGTGTTTGTGTCTGCATTAATTTGATTTTCCAGCAGTAATACTGGGTCCGGTATCACCCCTAGGTCCAGTATAACCCCTATGTCTTAACAAAGTCAGCTAGAGTCAGCTGAACCACATCAAAAGCAGGAAGCACAATATCCTTCAAGTTCTCAAGCTTCCCAACCAACAGTACCTCTGTCTCATCAGGGTTCAGTTTCAATTTGTTTACTCAGCAGTCAGGCAATAGCTCAAGACCTCTACAGCATTCCCAATAAGTTTGAATATAAACATATAGAGTCATCAGCGTACTTATGGCATCCAGTTCCAAAACTACAAGTAATTTCTCCTAATAGCTTCACATAGAGATTGAGTGACATGGGGGATAAGATGGCACCCTGCGGAACCCCACAGGGCAAATCCCACACTAAGGATAACTGGTCTCCAATGGCAACCCTTTGAACCTGATCCATACGGAATGATTTAAACCAATCCAAAGCACACCACCATTTTCTACTTCTGCCTACAAACATTTCAACAAAACAGCAAGGTCTACTCTATCTATGGCAGCACATAAATCCAGTTGGAGCGACAAAGAGGCATGGCCTTTATCTACATTAAGGCAGATTATCAGCTAAACACAACAGTATTGTCTCCATCCCACAGCCCAGCCTGAAGCTAGACTGAAAAGGGTCCAGAGTGCACAAGTTATCCAAGAAGACCCTGAGCTGACTTCTACTGCTCTGTCTCTATCAACTTCCCTAGAAAGGCAGATATGAGACTGGGTGGATTTTCAACTGTGTGTTCTGGTTTTCAATTGTATGTTTTAATTGTGTATTATTTTCATTTGGTGCTGGATCTTTATCATTAGGATTGCCATCTCTGGATTGGAAAATACCTGGAGATATGCACATTTTTATAGGAATATAACAGGTCAAAGAATAAACACATCCCAAAAGTAATTGCTTACAATCAGCCATTTTACAAATTTTCAAGATCTGTGTATCCCCACTCTCATCTTACAAACTTCCCCTTTAACAAACTTCTAAAAAACCCTCAATCTTTGACACATTGTACCCTTATAAGAATTTTAGATGTTGATATCAGGTTCAGGTTCAGTTACCTGTATTGGCTTTGACACTGGAAAAAAATACACAAACAGATAAATAAATAAAACATAAGGCACATATACCAACTGGGGGGGGGAGAAAACAGCACCCCATTCTAAAATAATCTAAAATCCATATAAATAAGTCTCATTTTCATATCTCCCAAAAACAAGTTTTGTGTTACAATATTGTACCATGTGTAAAAAGAGCTGTCTGAAAGAACTTTGCCGCTGAGTCAGTTATATAGTAGCTTATGTGAATCAGGAAGCTTTGTGATGCCATCAAGAAATGGTGATAAGATGTTGTGCTAAATGTTGGCATAATAACTTTCCAGTAACACGTGAGACACTGTTTCAATATACCCACTTGCACAGGGGCATAGTCTGTTAACGAAAGGAATACTATTAAACCTCCTAGTTAAAATTGCTGAAGGGAGAGCATTGAACCTACAAGTGAAAAGGTTTTGCGTGATGCTGGGGTCTGAAGTTGGTAAAAGATAGCTAGCAGGATGACTCACAATGGGCAATATTCCATGACTTAGGAGAGAACATGTCTTATTAGCTGCATTATACAGTTCAAATAGCTCTGCCTCAAATAGTCTGTCCCTTATTGTTTGCATTGCCTCCAATTCTGAAAGTGGGAGCAAAGATTTGAAGGGGATATTCAGTGTTCTTAATTTATTTTCAATAATGACTAGCCAAGGAGAATAGTTAGTTTCAGTCAAGAGTTGGAAGCAGTAACTAGAGGGATCAGATCTATAATGTAATCGAAGGTCATAAGATTTTGGACACATTCAAGGCATAAAGCCACATACACATGATGGAACACCCAAGATCTTCCGAAGAAAGCCTGAATGCACCTGCTCAACAGCTTTATTTATTGATTCAATCCAGATAGGAGCTCCGTAAAGTAATTGAGGGCCTATTTTTAGGTTAAAGATTTTAAGTGCAGCTGGAACATATTGGTTCCCTCTTTCAGAAAAATGCAGAAGTGCATTAACGTTTGCTTTAGCATTGTTGATTGTTACTCTACATTGTTGGGTCCATGATGTAGTAGCTTGGAAATGCAAACCTCAGTACTTAAAATGTTTTACTTGTTCAAGCTTGTAGCTGCCCACCTTCCAAGTAAATTGCTTCCTAGATTTGGAGAAGACTAACACTTTTGATTTTCCATAGTTTAGTTCTAATTGGTTGATTTTACAGTACTCTTGGCAGCAGTTCAATAAGTGAAGCAAGCCCACACAGGAGCATGACAATAGGACCGCATCATCTGCATAAAGCAAAATTGGGACATTAATGGAATCCAGTTTGGGGCTATGACTTGGGCCAAAAAGGGGCAAGGTCACTTAGGAAAAAGTTGAAAAGAAGGGGAGCAAGAACACAGCCCTGTTTGACTCCTTTGCTGGTAGAATTTTTGGGGGTTAATCTCCCTGAAACAGAGTATCTGATTTTAAACGAGGTGGATGTATGTAGTCTACTAATCAGAAAAAGGAGCCTCTTGAGATTCCAGTTTGTGACTCGCCATTTTCAGAAGGCTCCTGGGAGTTCTCCTGAGGAACCTCCAAACCTCCAGGTCCCAGTGGGAGATCCGGGGCTCTGGACTCCCTCAGAGTCATCCTGGATGGAGGCTCTTGCAGGAGGCTTGAGCTGGGGGCTCTCAGGTACGGCAGTACCCGAGTAGACCCCGGTTCACCTCACAGCAGGGACCTGAGAGGGAGTGCTTCCCCGGAAGTGCCAAGGCGCGATCAACTGCTTCTGGAGCTATACTCCAACTAAAGAATCTAACTGCAAAACTTTTCCTTCTACACCGTAACTGGATTTTTGAGTACTTCAATTTACTTCTCCATCTTTGCTGACTTAGATTGAGTGATTCATTTAATTTTTAAAGCCCTGAGTGAACACAAAGGGAAGGGCAGAAGGATTTTTAAAGCCCTGAGTGAACAGAAGGGGAAGGGCAGAAGGATTTGCAGCTTGGATAAGTAACTCAGGCTGTGTACTTTCTGTTTTAAAGTTCTTTCTGGATCTGTAATGCTAAAATGAACCTTATTAACTTGAGACTCATAAAGTACTTCGTTAATTTTTCTCTTTTTTAATTAAACTTAAAAAGAAGCAGCTCTTTGTATTTTATGGATTATGCTTTTTCCCATTAAGCTTTGGACTCCTTATTAACAAGAAGCCTTTTAAACAATTTCACCTTTCCCGTGAATTTAAAGCTATACCTTTGTGGAATTACAAATACCTTGATTCTTTTTTCTTTTTTTAACTGTGGTCTTTCCTTCTCTGATAGATACTGGTAAACTTTTTTTTATTAGCTTTAATACAAGACCCCTGATGATGGGAATGGATTATTGAACCCATTTTCTTGGCTTTTTATTTTTATGGCTTTCCCTGTTGTGGATATACAAATATTTGGGTTTGAGTGTGTTCTTCCCTTTTGCTCAGATGGACATTGGTGATTTATAAATTGGAACCTATCTTTTCCCTTTGTGTGGATTTATAAAAATATTTGCATTTGGATTACTATTACTTCAAGACTCTGTTACTTCTATCTTGGTGGATACTCGGGACAGAGATTACATCTTAGATTCCAGAACTAAGACTTACCAGTGGTAAGACTTTGCTTTTGTAAGGGTGTTTCTGTGTAAGAAGAAGAAGAAAGAGTGGTTATGGATTTATGAACTATTAAATCTTCAGCTATTTTTTTAAGAAATTAGAACTTGCATGTAAAGTGTTCTTTGATCTGTGGGAAATAGAAAATAAGTCTATTTTAAAAATAAGATCTATTATATAAAGTGTTACTGGATGTATAAGAAAGAAACAAATCTGTTCCTTTAACTCTGACTGGTATTAAGAGCACTCTGTGAGAATTTGTTTTGACTGTACTCTTTGTTATAGTAACTGATGATAAGGTAGAAGAAAACTGTGTCTGGGTGCTGGGGGAAAAAGAGACTGGAAAACAAAAGGATCAGGAATATAAATAAGACCTGCTTTGACTGATTATCACGATGTGTTGAGTGTTGAATTTTTACAGGGAATTTGGTGTTGATGTGAAAAAGAGGGAGGGGGTCTAAAGTGACCTGGTTGGGATTTAAGGAGAAATATGTCTTCTGGAGCTGGGTAAGATGACAACACAAGAAGTCCACGCTTTGTTCAAAGACATAGTTGCTTCAGCAGTTGAATCTTTACAAGCCAAATTTGATGCTCTGGCCTCACAAGTGACCTCCCAATCTGAAGAATTTAAAAAAACAAATACTGGAGAACACACACTGAAACAGACTATTACTCAGCTGCAGAATAAATCCGAGGAAGTGGACCAGGAAGTACAAAGAGATTAAAACCAAACAGGACCTCCTTGAAGCCACTGTTACAAAACTGGAAATGGATAGAGTGGCATATGTTTTGAGATTTCAAAATATCTCTGAAAAAAAGAGATAAAAACATCAAAGAGGATATGGCTAAACTGTTAGCTGAATATTTAGATGAAGATAATACCCAAGAAGTTTCTGATGAGATAGATGTTGCTTTTAGAATGAACTCTGTGAAAGCGAGAGGGAACAAGGTGCATAGAGAGATCCATGTAAGATTCTACAAGAAAAGTATGAGAGAACATCTACAAGAAAAGTATGAGAGAACGTCAACAAGAAGCCACTACGAATGCAGGAGACAGGAATTAAAATACTGAAGGAAATCCCTTGGAGAGTCAGAGAGAAAAGAAGAAACTATACTCAACTAACAAGGCCACTAAGAGAAAATGGAACCTCATGTAGGTGGCTATTCCCTGAAGGTATTCTTTTTACCTCTGGAGGCAAAAAGTTTCAGATAAACTCAATATTCAAAATAGAAGATTTTCTAAAAACATATGGAAAAGAATTGGGAGTTCCAAAGGAGGAGGACGAGGAGGAGGAGGAGGAAGAACCAAAAGAAACAGGTGATGATTCAGAGACACAAACTGCAGCAGGACCAAAAACAGGGACCACCAAGAAAAAGGCCAAAATATTACCTCAAACTGTGCCTACAAGACTTCAAGAAAAGAAAAGAAATCGAACAAAAAAAGATACAAAAGATGGATAAGAGGAAATTAAAGATAATTTCAATAAATGTCAATGGTTTGAATGCTCCACAAAAAAGAGAAAAAGTGCTTGATCTTGGAGTCATAGTAGATAACTCAATGAAAATGTCTAGACAGTATGTCACTGCAGTAAAGAAGGCCAATGCTATGCTGGGGATTATTAGGAAGGGAATTGAAAACAAATCAGCCAGTATCATAATGTCCCTGTATAAATAATTGGTGTGACCTCATTTGGAATACTGTGTACAGTCCTGGTCGCCACACCTCAAAAAGGATATTATAGCATTGGAAAAAGTGCAGAGAAGGGCAACTAGAATGATAAAGGGGTTGGAACACTTTCCCTATGAAGAAAAGTTAAAATGCTTGGGCTGTTTAGCTTGGAGAAATGACGGCTGAGGGGTGACATGATCGAGGTTTATAAGATTATGCATGGGATAGAGCAGGTTGAGAAAGAAGTACTTTTCTCCCTTTCTCACAATACAAGAACTCGTGGACACTCAATGAAATTCCCCTTAGAACAGATAAAAGGAAGTACTTCTTCACCCAAAGAGTGATTAATATATGGAATTCACTGCCACAGGAGGTGGTGGCAGCTACAAGCATGGACAGTTTCAAGAGGGAATTAGATAAACATATGGAGCAGAAGTCCATCAGTGGCTATTAGCCACAAGATATAGCTAGGAACTGTCAGTCTGGGGCAGGTGATGCACTCTATTCTTGGTGCTGGAGGGGGCAGCAGTGGGAGGACTTCTAGTCTCCTGGCCCCACTGCTGGACCTCCTGATGGCACCTGGTATTTTTGGCCACTGTGTGACAGAGTGTTGGACTAGATGGGCCATTGGCCTGATTCAACGTTGGCTTCTCTTATGTTCTTATGTTATGTAAGAAAATGCAGATAGATGTAGTCTGCCTACAAGAAACTCATAAAATACTCAGATAAGAAAGTTTTAGAAGCCAAAAAACTTGGAAAAGTTTTCATCTCAGCGAACAAATAAAGAAAAAGAGAGGAGTGGTCACCTATGTAAAAGAACATTTACATCCAGAATTGATTTATGATTCAGATGATGGAAGAGTACTGATAGTAAAGATACAAAGACAAACCAAAGAAACTATGATAGTTAACATTTATGCCCCAAATCAACAAGAAAATTTTTACAAAGCCCTGCAAGAGACTCTTTCAACTTTAACATATGAAGAATTATGTATAATTGGAATTAGAAACATTTACAAAAAAAAACTATACTTTTTTCTCAACAAGGCACAAATCATGGTCTAGAATGGGTATGGCCTGGATTTCAACAAACATGATAAATGACATTATAGAAGTAGAGATTTTCCCTTCAACATTTGCAGATCATAACCCTGTACTCTTAACTTTGCAAGACACACCGAAAAAGAGTAGATGGTCCATGAACCTATGGCTTTTAAAGAATACAGACTTTGTAGCCAATACAAAAAAAGAATTTTGAGAATTTTTTAAATTGAATATTCAACTGGATATTTCTATGGATATAGTCTGGGATGGCTTTAAGGCCTATGTGAGAGGATGGCTTATTAAACAATATGTAAGGACCAGACGATACCACTCTGATGGCAGAAAGTGAAGAGGACCTAAAAAGCCTCTTGCTCAGGGTGAAAGAGGAGAGCGCAAAAGTGGGCTTGAAGCTCAACATCAAAAAAACTAAGATCATGGCATCTGGCCCCATCATTCCTTGGAAAATAGAAGGGGAAGTCGTAGAAGTAGTGACAGACTTCACGTTCCTAGGATCCCAGATCACTGCAGATGGTGACTGCAGCCATGAAATTAAAAGACGCCTGCTCCTTGGGAGGAAAGCAATGGCAAACCTAAACAGCATGATAAAAAGCAGAGACATCACCTTGCCAACAAAAGTCCGCATGGTCAAAGCAATGGTATTCCCCGTAGTAATGTATGGCTGCGAGAGTTGGACTATAAGGAAGGCCGAGCGCCGAAGAATAGATTCTTTTGAACTATGGTGCTGGAGAAGACTCTTGAGAGTCCCTTGGACTGCGAGGAGATCAAATCAGTCAATCCTAAAAGAAATCAACCCTGACTGTTCCCTGGAAGGCCAGATCCTGAAGCTGAAGCTCAAATACTTTGGCCACCAAATGAGAAGGGAGCATTCACTGGAGAAGACCCTGATGCTGGGAAAGATTGAAGGTCAAAGAAGAAGGGGACGGCAAAGGATGAGATGGTTAGACAGTGTCATCGATGCAACGAACATGAAATTGAGCAAACTTCAGCGGACAGCGGAAGACAGGAGGGCCTGGCGTAATCTGGTCCATGGGGTCGCAAAGAGTCGGACTCGACTGTGCGACTGAACAACAACAAGGACCAGAAGAAAAAGAAAACAAAAATATATACAAATTGAAGCACAAATTAAATGACAAAATGAAACTAGACCCTACAATTGTCCATTCAAGGATCAAAATTAAGAATTTACAACACCAACTTAACTGTTCACTATCACAAAAGATTGCAAAAAAAATGTTTGCAAAACAATTTTTTTTTTGAAAATGCAAATAAGCCAAGAAGATAGTCAGCGTATAAACTAAGAAAAGAATCAGGGGAAAAAACATATTAAGATATTGAAGAATGAAACAGGAGAGGATAAAAACTCTCTTAAAGATTTAAAGAGCATTATTGAGAATTTTTATAAAAATCTATACCAGAGAGGGAATAGTAATCAAGAGCAGATTAGAGATTTTCTAAAAGAACACAATAAGAAAGAATTTTCAGAGGAACAAAGAAAAAAATTATATGAAGCAATTTCTTTCTCTGAAGTAATTGAAACAATTCAAAACCAGAAAAAGAAAAAATCTCCAGGCCCAGACAGGTTGCCAGCAGAGTTTTACCAGACATTATCACTGAAAGGTATCATTCAAAATATTTATGATCCAGGAAAATTACCAGAATCCTGGAACCAAGCACTGATTACATTAATACATAAACTAGACACTGATGAAAAAGAAATTAGAAACTACAGACCAATTTCATTGCTTAACGTAGACTACAAAGTTTATGCATCCATCTTGGCAAACAGATTGAAGAAAGTTTTATTACAGATAATACATCAGGATCAATCAGGTTTTCTGCCCAAGAGGCAAATGAGAAATAATGTATTAGAATACTTTGAAGTGCATCCTGAAAAACAACTGGCACTTATATTCCTAGACAGAGAAAAAGCTTTTGACAATCTCAATTGGGCCTTCATGTTGAAACAACTATTGGCCTGGCAATGTGGTGAATATTTTTATACAACAGTGAAAGTAATATATAAGAAACAATCTGCTGAAATTATGGTAAATGGAGACTTCTCACAAAATATTGAAATTGGAAAAGGAAATAGACAAGGATGTCCATTATCCCCTCTTTTGTTTATTTTTGCCCTTGAAACGTTGACTAATATGCTGAGAAACAATATGGCAATTAAAGGTCTTAAAATTAAAGGTGAAGAGTATAAACTACAAGCATTTCAAGATGACCTGGTATTTATTTTGGAAGATCCACAATAATCTATTACTCAACTCTTGGACTTGATAAGAGAATATGGACAATACGCAGGGTTAAAAATTAATTTCAAAAAAAACAAAAATACTAACAAAAAACTGTACTAGAGAGCAGATACAGAGTCTACAAGATTGTTCTGGCATGGAAATACAGAAGAAAATAAAATATTTAGGAATAATTTTAACTAACAGATGCAGCTCCTTGTTAAAAGATAATTATATGAAACTTTTATCAATTATTTAAAAAGATTTAGAAAATTGGAAGCATTTACAATTGTCATTCATAGGAAAATTGCTACTGTGAAGATGAACTTGCTACCAAGATTATTATTTTTATTCCAAACAATACCAATTTAAAGAAATCAATTTTTTAAAAGAAATAGATAAACTTGTGAGATAATTTATTTGGCAAGGGAAAAAACCCAGAATTAAAATGAAAGCCTTGTAAGATTCAAAGGAAAGAGGAGGCGTCGCACCTTCAGATTGGCAGTTATACTATAAAGTAGCAGCCCTGGCGTGGATGAAAGATTGAATTTCGCTGGAAAAACCAAGATTATTAAATCTAGAAGGACATGATCTAATGTTGGGGTGGCATGCCTTTGTTTGGTATCATAAAAGTGGAAACCATAAATATTTTAAACAACATTTGTTAAGATATGTTAAGAAAAGTAACTTTTCCCATCATAGAGAACAATGGAGAGAATGGGGGCAACCTGTTTGGGGGCCCATAGAATTGGACCCCCTGGTCCAATGTTCTTGAAACTTGGTGGGTATCTTGGGGAGAGGCTCCATCAGCTACCCTGTGAGTTTGGAGCTTCTCCCTCCAACCCCTTCCCTCCAACCCCCAAATATACCCTATGTTTTCACCATTGACTTCAATGGCCCATAGGATATAATGGAGCTGAAATTGACATTCGGCTGCCTGAAAGACTCCCGGGGACTCTGGCTGGGGGTGGGGCTTGGCTCCTGAGCTGCCAGAGCTGTGCTCTGGTGCGTTCCCCCCAAAAAAAGACCCCTGATGTCTTTGAAATATTTATCTGGCAATTAAACTGGTTCCAATTCAAGACTTCAAGCACATTATCTTGAAGGGGGGGGAGTTCCTTTAGTAGGAATATTTACACACTTGAAGATTATAATAAACTAAACACTTTGCAGGACCAAGAGTATTCCTGGAGTCTTGATATGCATTGAATTTATTGGTAGCAAACATATTAAACTTCTCTACAGTAAGGATAGAATGCCAAAGTAAAAAATGGTTGGAAACCTTGAAAGAAAGGGGAACTAATCCTCTGCAGAATTATGGAAGCTGCCAAACTATATTAATAGTTTTACATAAAGAACAAGCGACTACATTCACAAGTATGACACTAAACTTTGCAGGCATTGAACTACTCTATGGACAAGAGACAAGCCACAAAAGGAAACTAAAGAGGTCAGAAATATGGACAGGAAATAACAAAACGAGTTTCAGCATGGAAAAATGCAGCTAGGGAAAAAATCTGCCAAACAGAACAATTCAGAGCACGGGAGGGTCTTCAAGGGGGAAAAATATAAATACAACACAATTATTGCATTTATAAGTCAACACACCCTGCAGCTGGGGAGCATGTGTCCCTGCAAAAAGAAATCAAGAGAGGCAGAGAAAATGTATATTAAAGGAAAGCATCCTAAAGAAAGAATCCTATTTTAGCTTCAGTACATTCGTTCTTGGCTGTATGATGGACTTCCATCACCAGGTCCAAGAAGAAAAAGCTAGTAAGGGCTGTGAAATAGTACTGTAGCATGGTTCTGTGCATGAGCACAGTATTAGCTCAACACAATTTAGGACTGACATTCCAGTTCAAAAGTTTACACAGCCTGGTAAACATGACTAATTGTTTTTTTAAAAAGAATACTTTTAATATATCAGCTGAACTCCTTGGACTCTTGCTAATATTCTTGATGGAAGGACAGCTGCCTTTGTTGCTTCCTTTTTTCAGAGCTGTTCCACATTGCTCAATTTCATAACTTCCAACATTTCACTGTAGAAACTGGTAGCTAAATGTGCCTGAAACTAGATGTCTCCCCATAGCAAAAGCTAAGAGGTAAGCTACAGATTACCAGGCAAGTTTAATGCATATAATACACACTGCAAAATATTATCTTCTGAATATGTGGACCATACTAGGTGTACAACAAATTCATGTGTCTAGGGACCTGAATCTCTGGTAAACATTTACCAAGTAACAAGGGAAGAAGCAGCAGGTGAGGGGATGATGATGAATTAAATTTAATTTAAACCCCACCCTATCTCACGATTTGGCTCAGGTCAGCTTACAATACAAGAGTCATAAAACAATAAAACCAATAAAACAACAGATGACATAATAAACAACAGAAAGGACCCTTGCCTCATGTCAGGTGAATAACCAGTACCCAAGTAATGTTGTCTAATGTTGCCCTCATGGATGACCTCTGGAAGCATTTGGATTGGGGTAGATCAGCAGTACTGTTGTTGTTGGACCTGTCAGCAGCATTCAACATGGTCAACCGTCAGTTACTGATCCACTGCTTCGCCAACATAGAAATCAGGAAGATCTGGACCGTGGCTGGTTGGCTTACACTGAGCTGACTGAATCCGACGAAGATGGAGGTCCTGTGCCTGAGCCGGGGCAGTCTGGGGGGTAGGGATCTCACTCCCAACCTTTGATGGGGCGCCATTGGTTCCAGCGCCAGAGGTTAGGTGTGTGGGAGTGCTCTTGGATGCCTCCTTAACAATGGAGGCCCAGGTAGCAGCCACAGCCAAGTCAGCCTTTTACCGCCTCCGGCTGATTAGGCAGTTGGTTCCCTTCCTCAATGGCAATGACTTAGCAATGGTGATCCATGCGATGGTCAAGCCGAGATTGGACTACTGTAATACTCTCTACATGGGGCTGCCCTTGTCACAAATCTGGAACCTGCAGCTAGTGCAAAATGCTGCAGCCAGGCTTTTGATGGGCCTCCCCATGTGGGAGCACATCCAGCCTATGCTGAAGGCATTGCACTGGCTGCCAATAGCATATCAATTCACTTTAAGATGCTGGTTCTTACCTTTAAAGCCCTTTATGGTCAGGGTCCAAAATACCTGAAGGACCGTCTTTCCCAAATGTATCCCAGAGAGCACTATGGGATACATTTGGGGAAAGACGGTCCTTCAGGTATTCAGCCAGAGAGCACTATGGTCAGGGGCTCAAAACCAGCTGGCCCTTCCGGGCCTCAAGGAAGCCAGGCTGGCCACAACCAGGGCCAGGGCCTTCTTAGTGGTGGCTCCAGACTGGTGGAATAAGCTCCCAGAAGAGATCAGGGCCCTGCAGGACCTTTTACAGTTCCGCAGGGCCTGTAAGATGGAGCTCTTCCACCGGGCCTTCAATTAAGGAGCTGCCGCCACCAACCACAACTGAAAAGCCCTGGCCCCCAGTTTTGCCATCCACAGCCTATGCCTATATATCAAGGAAAGGTCAATGAGTGGAATATTCAGACAGACCACTGAATGCACTCATATGGTACCACCATCGTTAAGCAATTGCATTAAAACAGAAACTGCCAGGGGTCTTTTTGTAGAAAAAGAGCTACAGGAGCTCATTAGCATAAGGTATGCTAATAAGCTACTAGGCTAATAACATAATAGCTCATTAGCATACGCCACACCCCCTGATATCACCAGAAGTGATGTCAGAAGGGGAAGCAAAGGGGGGGAGGCATCTTCAAAAGCCTCTCTATACCTTCCCCAGCCAGCTGGGGAGAGGGGAAGGGAAGTGAAGAGTTGGACCACAGGAGAAAAGAGGGAAGGAAAGAGAGAGAGAGTAGAGAGAAGGGAAGAAGGAAGGAAAGAGGGAAAGAAAGAGAAGCAAAGAAGGAAGGAAAGGGGATAAAAGAGAAAAGGAACAAGGGAAAGAAAGAGAAGGAAAAAAGAAGGGGAAGGGGAAGGGGGAAAGGAGAGAATGAAAGGAGGGAAAGAAAGAGAGAGAAGGGAAGAAGGAAGGAAAGAGGAAAAGGAAAGAACAAAAGGAGGGAAAGAGAAGAAGGAGAGAAGAAAAGAAGGGAAAGAAAAAGAGAAGGGAAAGAGAGAAGGAAAGAAGGAGGAAAAGGGAAAGAAAGAAAAGTTAAGGAGAGACAGAAAGAGGGTAAAGAGATGGGGAGAGGGATGAAGGCTCTCCCACCCCATCAAGCCCTCAGCCCCCCCAGATCCCTCATTTACCCCCATCAATGCCTTCTCCCGGGGCCGCAGCACTCCAGCGCAGGCCCGGGGAGGCCAGCGACGGGGCTCTTCAGCCCGCCCCAGGGCCGCTGCACACCAGCGCAGGCCCCGGGAGGCCGGGGCTGGGGCTCTTCGGGCTGTTTTGGGGCTGCTGCATGCCAGCGTGGGCCCCGGGAGGCCGGGGACAGGGCTCTTCAGGCTGCTCCAGGAACGCTGCACACCAGCGTGGGCCCCAGGAGGCCAGGGATGGGGCTCTTCAGGCCACCCCAGGGCCGCAGCACTCCAGTGTGCACCCCAGGAGGCCGCAACAGGCATCTTCAGGCTGCCCTGGGGCCTCAGTGCCTCGGTGCAGGGAGCTGGGGGCGGGGCTTGTAGCACCTGGGCTGCCGGAGCAGTGCTCCGGCGCGCTCTGGCCCCAAAAGACCCCTGGTACTACCAATTTAAAATATTGAATTGTTTTATAATGAACTGTTTTAAATGGTTTTATGATAAATGTAGCTGATTTGTATTTATTTCTTATGTAAGCTACCCTGAGCCTGCCTCGGCAGGGAGGGTGGGGTAATAATATATAATAATAATAATAATAATAATAATAATAATAATAATAATAATAATAATAATAATAATACTGAGGAGGAGGAGGAGGAGAAGGAGAAGGAGAAGAAGAAGAAGCAGCAGCAGCAGCAGCAACAGCAACAGCAGCAACAGCAGCAGGGCACTGGGAAGGGGCCATGACAGGGGAGGCTGGAATGGTTGAATGTTCACCACCTCAACTGAAAGTCTGGTGGAACAGCTCCATTTTACAGGCCCTATGGAACTGTAATATGTCCCACAGGGGCCTGATCTTGGGTGGGAGCATGTTCCATCAGGTTGGGGCAAAGGCTCTTGCTCTGGTTATACAGGGAGAGGTGATCTAGCAGGTATGATGGTCCCAGGCCACATAGGACCTAGCGTGGTGTCTGGCCAGCTGTCCATCAACAGATAGAGCTGGTTGTCATCTGCATATTGGTGACAACCTAGTCCAAACCCCTAGATTAACTGGGTGAGGGGACGCATGTAGATGCCAAATAACATCAGAGAGAGGATTGCTCCCTGAGGCACTCCATATTCAAGTGGGTAGCGTGGGGACATCCTCTCCCCTAGTGCCACCCTCTGTCCCCAAGCATGGAGAAAAGAGGACAGCCACTGTAAAGCAGTCCCCTGTATCCTGATGTTGGCAAGGTGGTAGATCAACAGATCATAGTCGACTGTGTTGAATGCTGCTGTCCCATCTAAAGGCAACAGCAGCACCAACCCCCCCTTGATCCAGGTGTCTCAGGAGGTCATCCATGAGGATGACCAGTGCAGTCTCCACCCCATGACCAGGGCGGGAGCTGGACTGGAAGGGGTCCAGTATGGAAGCATCATCTAAGAAAACCTGGAACTGCTCAGCCACTGCCCTTCCAACTACTTTACCTAGAAATGAAAGATTCGAGACTGGGCAGTAGTTGGCAAGGACCGTAGGGTCCAGCAATTTTTTTTTGAGAAGCGGACACACCACAAACTCCTTCAAGCCCCTTGGGAATACCCCTGAAGAGAGGGATAAATTGATAATCTCTCCCAAGGGGGCCCGAAACCCATCCCCGCAAGCTTTAACTAGCCAGGATGGGCATGGATCAAGGTGACACAGCTGCCAGGATCTTATCTACTTCCTCACCAGAGAGCTGACTGAAGTGGTCCAGAATCGGACCTGAAGATGGACAAGGGGCTTCCAGTTCTCTTACTGTATCAAGTGCGACAGGGAGGTCCTGGCAGAGTGATGAGACTTTATTTGCAAAACAGCTCTCAAATACATCATAGCCAATGGCCAATTCCCTATCATTTTGCTTGCCTTGAGGCAAGGTAGTCAAAGACTGAATAGTCCTAAATAATTGGGCCGAGTGAGAGCTAGCAGTTCTAGTGTGTGGCCTGCTTGATGTGTAGGAGGAGAAATAAATTGGGAAAGTCCCAGTGCTGCCATGGACGACACTAGGTCTTTGGCCTGAGGGGAGGTCATAGCATCAGCATGGACAATGAAGTCCCCCAGAACCAAAAGCCTGGGGTACTCCAAAGCCCAGCCAGATACAGCCTCCAACAAACCCAGCAGGGTATCTGCTGGTGCGTTAGGCAGTCAGTACACCAGCCAAATTAGCCAAACTCTCCTCGGCTTCCCACACAAGGCCAACTCATTCAATGCCAGTAATTTTTGGTGTGGGGAGCACCCTGAAGGAGAAAAACTCCTAGATAAGCAATGGCACACCTCCCCTCGCCCATTAGTCCCAGGTCTCGGTTATGCATGCCAGGTCTACATGTTGGTCTACCAGGTAATCCCGGAGAGCAGAGCTCTTATTATTAATAGACCTGGCATTGCACAACACCAGTGTCAGAGAAGGGTATGCTTTCCTAGCCCCACAACCAGCATCCCTCAGGATGGGACGAAGGCAGGAAGGGGAACGAGCATTACCATATCTCCGTATCCTTCCTACATACCACCTTGTCCCACCATCATATCTCCCCCGCCCTTCTATCACTGGAATCCCTGATCCAAAAGATATGCAATTCCCTCAGCAAGTAGCGTCTTACCCTCCCAGGCCCATAGCTAATGTGGGCATCTTGGGGCTAGGCCCCCTGACTTACTGGCAAGGCCCCCTGACTTTCCATCCAGCCCAGGGCCCCTGAGCAGCGGCAGGTGCATGGAAGGAGCTGGTATCGATCAGCCAGTGCCCCCTAAGAAATTTAGCTCAGGAATGATGGCTCCAGAGCAAACTAATTTATGCAGCAGCCAAATCATTTGCTCATAACTTTAATGCCAGTAGCTCACAAAGTAGAATTTTTGCTCACACGACTCCTTAGCTTAGAGGGAGCGTTGAATGGAAGTATTGAGACCCCAACTACCAACCTTATTACCTGTCCTTTCATTACTTTTTAGGTGATTTGCAGGGATCCCAGGCCAAGATCCTCTGCTAAAGATCTTGTTTGGCATGGGATCCACTAGGCACAGAAGACACTGTCCACATCAGTTCTTAAGTGCCATTACTGGCTACAAAAAATGTTATTAACTAGAAGATTTACAACGAGGCAAATTTAGTACTGTAATTAGAAGAAACCATACATTTGAAATTTCAAAAGTGTTAACAGCTTAACCAAAGTAATTTGGATAGAATGTTATATTGTTTTTATGTGTTGTCACTTTGTTAGCTAACTTGCATTTAAGGTGAGAGATAAATATTTTAATAAAGAAATAAATAAAAACATCCTATCTTTTAAGATGACCAATCCTGGAATGTTTGGTCACCAATGAAAAACTACAACCTCAAAGGCCACTGACAGTATTTATTTAGTCATTATTTCCATGCCACCTCTTCGGAGTCCTGCTCAAGGCAGCTCACAATTAAATGTATTTCTAACTGAGGAAATGAAATATACCTTCCTTAGAAGTTGTACATTTGGTTCAGAGGATTATAACAGATTTCATATGAGAATTGAGTACAGAAACACAGCTTTCTAACTCCATCCCTACCTCCACTTCTGTGTTACCTCCTTTTAATATGCAGCCTTCTACAAAAAGAGGTTGTGCCTTTATTTGAAAGCAAGAACATATGGGAATAAGAACTAATTTCAATGGGGGGGGGAAATCAAGAACAAAGGGCTTCCCCTTTCTCCTTCAGGAAACAATTCAGAGGATATTTGAAGAGTGTTTCATATAGATTGTCCTCCACAGCATGCATAAAATGCATATTGAGAGTGTGTTTTCTACAAATTAAATTTCTTATAATAATGAAGCTGGTGGTACTACATAATTTTTGCTCCCCCTTTTCAAACTCAGGTTTAGACATATGCCAGCTTCCAGATTCCTTTCTTCCGAAGTATATCACTTGACAAAGAGCAGTAATATAAAACAATGTTCCCTGTTAAATATTTAGATTTGAGACTATCCCATCCTGAGGTCTCATAGTATACAAAACAAAACTGGGAAATAAAATGAAATCACCTCACAGTGAAACAAGCCTCCACACCTAGCCAAAAGTCCTAAACATTTTAAACATTTTTTTGATTTTTACTCTGCTTTTGCTACAGGAATAGTGAACCTGACAGCACACTAGGGATTTGTATCCAGGTCACGATCTAAACACTATATGATACCTGCTGTGTGTACTCCAGGAGATGGTTCCATAACTGAGGGAAGAAGAGGGGGAGCGCCACGGAGAATTATCTTGCTTTGAGTACTTACTGTCTGAATCTGTCACATAGATAGTATCATTCAAAGAGTACAGTATATCTCAGAAATTGCAGTGGCATTCAACGGAGGAAGTGATCACTTTGAACTATTATCAGAAAAAGGGACAGTTAATACAGATATTGTTGACTGGTGTAATCAGGTGAACCCAGTCCTCCATAAACATGTATAAGAAAATCAAGAAAGACCACTTTTCATGCTGTCTTTATAAGGCCAACAGCTCTACCAGCATTTAGTCCACCTCACTTAGAAAAACATATGCACATGGGTGTACTTAATATGCCCATTGGCACTCCAGTGGCAGATGGAACGAAGTGTCATCACTAATATAAAGTGTCTTTTTCCAGTGCCGATTAATGTGACACTACACCTCAGGAATAACTAGATATAGTGTGCAGCTATATTAGTATTACTAGGTACATTTAATCAATCAATTGTGGTCAGGAGATCCTGGCGGAGCAGTTTGAGTTGGGCTCTTATCAGTATATCTGATGCTGGACGGCTATCCAGACTCCGCCCCTGAGAGCTTGGACAGTGCATTGGGGGCCATGGCTGGGTGGTTACGTCAGGGTCAGCTGAAGCTAAATCCTACAAAGACAGAGGTTCTGTACCTGAGTCGGGGTGGAGTGAATTCAGGAATTAGGCTCTCTACCTTGGATGGAGCACCACAGGTGCCAGCCCAGAAGGTGAGGAGCCTTAGGGTGCCAAACATCCAGCCAATGCTGCACCAACTGCACTGCTACCAATCAAGTACCGGATCTGCTTCAAGGTGCTGGTGATTACATTTAAAGCCTTATGTGACCTGGGACCAACATATCTATGGGACTGCCTCTCCTCCATATGTGCCCCTAAGAACCTTGCACTCTGCAGACAGTCATCTGTTGGTTGTCCCCAACCTGAAAGATGCCTGTCTAACCTCGACCAGGGCCAGGGCTTTTTTGGTCCTGGCCCCAGCCTGGTGGAACATGCTTCTGACTGAGATCAGGGCCCTGCGAGACCTGTTACAATTCTGCAAAATGGAGCTGTTCCACCAGGTCTTTGGCTGAGGCAATAGCTGGCCTCCCTATTGCTTCTGCTGCTGCATGAGATCATTATGGCTCGGTGCTGGACCATTCACTCCAGCTGTAGGAATTGAACTAATGTACTGCACTGCCCACTTTAAATGTTTTAAATTGTTTTATTGTACTGTTTTATATTGTTCTTTATTAACTTTTGATTTATTTTTAAGACTGTATTGTGTTTGTTGTTGTGAGCAACACTGAGCCCACTTGTGGGAAGGGTGGGATATAAATCAAAATAAATAAATAAATTTAAGGATATATCTGTTCAGGGTTTGAAATGATCTCAGGTTGCACAATGAGCCACAGTAAAAGCTAAAACCACTCTGGTTTCTCACAGTAAAATAAAAAACAATTAGTTTGCAAATGGTTTATCTCCCACTGTTGGGTCCAGATTGTTACTGAGTACACACATAGGTAAGGATAAGGTGAAAAATAATATAGAAAAAAAGAGCAAATTATAACTTTGATGAAGCTATCATATCTTGAAATCAAATACAATACTGCCTTACAATACAATAACTATTTTGTACAAACAAAACAGATCCCCTACAATAAGGTGTCAAACTCATTTGTAATGAGGGTTGGATCTGATACAAATGTTACTTTGTCAGGTCAGGCCATGTGTGCCATAAAATGTAATGCCAATACCGGAGAGATAAACTTTATAAATGACACAGGCAATAAAAAAGCACCAATAAATGTACTTTATCATATGCAAGACTAGGTTTTTTCCAAGGGGTACCATAAAAGGGAGGGGGTATCTTACATTTCCATACAAATTAGTTACTTTTTGTATATACAGTACTTTCAGGAGTTGTCATATTTTTCAGCATCCCCCCCCCAGCCAGCTTCAGCAAACAAGAATGGCTATGATCTGTCTCCCACTCTTTGTTTCCTCTCTTCCCCCATCATACCTCTGAGGATCTCAAGGAGGTACACCAGACTCCCCTCCATTGCCTTATCCCCACCAACAACAACTTTGTGAGGTGGGCCAGGCTGAGCAACCAGCCCCGGGTGACCCAGACAGTAAGTTCATGGCTCAAGAGGAGGGTGGTCTAAACCTATTTGTCCCAGATCCCCCCACCGCCAGTTCTCATCCCTCCTGCATTTTCCATAGAAGTGGCAGGGCTGAGGGGGAGGCCTGAAGAAGAGGATGTTTCCAAAACCTCCAAGGGGTACTTTTTGTCTTCCTGTGACCCCTTTTATTTCATGGGCTTAGAACAGATGTGTGGGAGAAGGGAGATCACTGCCTCTCACCCAATCACTACAACACACACTCTGCCTCCTGGTTCCATGGTTGTTCAGACATGCAGTAGCGCTCCTTTTCCCCTCGCTCCTCTGCTCACTTCCAAGGCAGAATGGCTTTCACCTCAGAGCAGTACACAAGAAAGCCCAGTTGCCTCCCAATCCACATGCCATCCTCCTCCTCTCTCCTCTGCTGGCCCCATCCCTGCATCAGCAAACCCCCATTCCGCACGCCTGCTCTCACCAACACCCCTCATGATTACCATTTGTTTTTGTTTTTTAATACAAAAGCCTTTATTGGCATATATCAGGTTATCCATACAGACAATACACAAATATAGAGGTAGCAAGGATAATTTTAGTATAAACAGTTAAACGATTTTCAATTGGTCCTTGATTACCAAACTTAAAATAGGACTACTTTTTCAGTTATTTCAGATAGCATCATTAAGAAGATGGTACACCATCAAGGCATCCGAATGGCCCGAAAAATTGAGTAAAATTGGATCTAAAAGATTAGAACGTATATCAGCATACCAGGAACAATAAAGAAGGATATGAGAAATTGAGTCAACTGATTCTAAGTTACAAGCACAAAGTCTTTCAGAGTATGTGATCTTGTTCTATCTGCCATAAGTGACTGCAGATGGAATAGCATTGCACCTAGCAAGCATAAATGTTCTGCACATTTGTGGAGCATGAAGGGCAGATAAATAGGGTGCCAGTCAGCTGGTAATTAGAGGGATTTCAAAGTTCAGGGGGGAACAGGATTTTTTTTTTTTTTTGCAGAACTGGTTAACTTTTGTAGTTCAGTGTCTAGAATTCTGCATTTGATTGACTGGTATGTGTTTGGAAATAGAAGCATAAATAATGAATCTAGAGATAAGCCCACTGCAGTTATTTTTTTCTCTATGCAGGCGGTCCAGCTGGAGATGATAGATTCTGACAGCATTTGATCTAAAAAGCTCCTGAGGCCAGCAATGTAGTGTGCTCTTAGCCAATATTTAATTGACATGAGCCATGCTCTAGTTTCTACCAAATTTAGGCCTGTTTCTAGACAGAGAACAGCGTATGGAACACAGCATGGCAGACCCATGATTTTCTGCACAAACTTGGATTGAACTCTTTCAGTACCAATCTCAAAAGTGCTAATCCATACCAGAATACCGTACAATAGTTGTGCAACTGCTTTAGACTTAAAGACTTTTAGCATGGCTGGAACAAACCGATTACCTCTATTAAAAAAGAAACGTAAAATGGCTGATGCATTAATAGTAGCTATATTACCTGTTGATTTGCGATGGGTTGACCAAGACATATTGTAACTGAAGTGGAGATCCAAATATTTGTAGTGCTTGACCTGCTCTATTTCTTCTTCCATCAAATATCCATTTTTTGGATTTTACAGGACTTAGCAAATACCAATATTTTAGATTTTTCATAATTCAGATGTAATTTATTTATACCGAGGAACCTAAAACATCTATTTAGCAGACATCTAAGCCCCACCCTTGTACAGAAGAGTAGTACTGTGTCATCCACATAAAGTAAGATGGGAACATGTTGTACCCAATTTAGAGAAATGACAATCTTCTTCTACTAAAAAGGGGGCAAAGTTATTGAGAAATAAGTTAAATAAAAAAGGAGCGAGTATGCACTCCTGTTTTAACTCCTTTACCAAAAAGAATTTTAGATGTTAATTCCCCTGTAGTTGAACATTTAATTTGACAAGTAGTAGAAGTGTGTAACATTATGATTAGTTTGAGGAGTCTCTTGTATATTTCTGATTGGTACAGTTTGGCCCATCATAACTCTCTGTCAATTGAATCGAATGCTCCTTTGAGAGATCTAAAGAAGCTGCATAGAATTTGGAATTTCTAGATTTAGTGTACTTTTCGGCCAGATGCACTAAAGTAATACAATGGTCTAGTGTGGATTTCCCCTTGCAGAATCCAAGTTGTTCAGGACCTAAAACTCTTTGCTGAAACATCCAAGAAATTAGTTTGGATAACAGATGCTTGGTATATAGCTTGCCTAGAATAGAAAGAAGGCTAAGTGGCCTATAACTAGAAGGAATTGTGTGGTCACCTTTCTCATTGATTGGGACCACAACTGTCTTCTGCCAGGTATCTGGGATAAATCGATCAATCATAGTAAAAAAAGAGGCAAGAGGAACAGCCCACCATTCTGGGTCCAGCTTTAAGAGCTCTGGGGGAATCAGATGGAACCAGGAGCTTTACCAGTCTTTAGTTGGTTAATTAGTTTTATTATTTCATCAGGGGTCACTGGTGAAAAACAAATGAATTAGCAGTATAATCTTGTTTCTGCTGAAACAGAGCAGAAAAATATTGAAACCATACGTGAGAGTATCTCACAGACATAGGAGAAGGCTCTGCATGGAAAGAACCTGAAACTATGGCTCAAAACGTCTTAGTTTTATTTAAAACTGTAGCTTGATATAATTGTTCCCACTGGTAGTTAAAAAACTCTAATTTCTTCTTTTTCATACTCTCTTGAAGCTGTTTTTTAACTTGAAAGTATTCAAGAAGGAAAGAAGGGTCACTGGAAGTTTGAAATTGACTAAAATATTATGCAAGTGGTGTTTAAATACTTTATAATCTTCAGTAAACCAATATTTAACACTCTTATTGCTCCTTTTAATTGCACAATTGGGTTTTATGCAAAGTGATTGGGGAAAATAAGAAATCAAGGCATTGTATGCTGTAATCATTAGAGTAGCTTCCGAATTATCAATTAAGGAAGCTCTAAAATCAAGGGAAGAGCTGGCTTTGTGTAATCTGCTTGTTTCCTGAATGGAACAATTGTTTCATATGATTTTGGGAAATATTTCCAGCTCAGAAGTTGGTGGTTTAGTGAGATAAAAGAAGTCAGCAAGAGGACCAATATTAAATGTCAAAATAAGGGGAAGGTGATCACTAATGGTGAAATCACCTACCTCAAGGTTCAAAATACAATATTTCAAGAAAGGAGATACTAAAAAGTAATCAATTACACTACTACCTCTCACAGAAATAAATATAAGTTCACTGGCTTTGGAAAAGCAAGTGAGCCCATTCATCCAGAAGCTATTAATTTTTTTAAAAAATCACAGTTCTTAATTTCTATAGCAAACAATAATACAAAACATTAATTTTATTTTCCTAGTCTATTATATTATTCACCCCCTTTATTAATAGAAAGTGTTCTCCATCTTATCTATTAACTGCTATTTTACCTAATTACTAAACAAGGATTACTTCCTATTCTGAAATCATATTGTCTTGTTACCACCCGTTACATGTAATTCCATTTAGTTTCCTAAATTCTTCATTCCATACTCATATTAATTACAATACATACATTTACGTAACATTGGACGTTTTTCAGTTAACTATTTACTATTGCATGCTTCCAATTTATTCTTCAGAAAGGCTAACTTCTCCTAAAAAAGAAAACCCAATAAGGCTGCCTCTCATTCCTGGGGCCGAAAATGCGGCAAAAGAGAACTCAGCCTTTTCTCCTCCTGTGAGAGGGCTTGTTGAGGGGGCACTCCCCTTCCTTCTTGTTATGCCCACTTTTGAAATTAAAACAGCTTAATTGCCTTCCAACCCCTTAATAGTGTAAACCTTATCCTTTATCAATTATATACCATCTCAATAAAAGGCATTGTTTAGTTATAAGCTAAATTACAAATCATAGTAGCTTTCCATATTTCATAGTACCAATTAATTAAATAAATGAGTTGAGTTGGTTTGAATTGCTCCTTAAGTTGAATCCAGAGGTCTCATGCTTCTGTAGGTTACCACATAGCCGTCTCTAAACATTTCTTATGATTTTACCCATGCCGTCAAAACTTTTTCCAGATGCCTCATCGAAGACTGTAAAAGTTTTATTACCCAAATGAACACAGATGTGTCCTAAAGGTAGCCATTGGAATTTGACACCTTTATTAGTTAGCTTATCAGTGACCTCCCACATTTGTCTTCTTGCTGCTAGGATTTCTGGAGTCAAGTCTGCATACAGAAAGACAATAGTGTCCCCGAGCTGTAAAAAATTTTTTCTCTTGCAAGTTGAAACAGCTGCCTCTTATGTTGAATATCCTGAAATTCAATAAGGATATCTGGCATTGCTCCAGATGGGGTGGCTTTTGACACTGGGAGACGATAAGCAGCTGTGATCATGTTCTGAGTTGATTCCACTAAGTAGCAAAGATAGAAACCAAAGATTTAATGAGGTATTCAAGTCTTCATTTGGTGCATAGTTTGTAGAAACACCTCTGGTTTTAGCTTTTCTGTCTCTTGATTTAATATCCTGCAATGTAATTTTATTCTTTGCCCACATCTCAAAGTTTTTGACTGCTTTCAGCTCACTTGCAAATTTTGATGTTGTTTGTAGAGCCTTCTCCGCTTTCCTCTCTGATTCTTTGATATCAAACATTAATTCTTCTATTTTCTTATTCATTGGTTCTGCTATTGGTTTAAGTTGTCCTACTTCTGTTTTTAAATGCCCAATCTCGCCTTTTATTGAGTCAATTCCCTTGCTGAACTCATTTTTCATTTCTGTGAGGACATGCATAATCGTTGTTTGGAAACTGAGATCAGCTTCAGCTCCACCCATCACCATTCTCTGTAACAAAATCAGTGATGTCTCCAGCTCTTTGTTTGATTCGGATTTTGGTCTCTGTGGTGGTCTATATGGGGTTTTTCTGCTGCCCTTCTTACCCCTGACTCTTCCCATCATTGACTTTGTACCATGTATTTAAGTCCGTGCAATATTTCCAGAGCAATTCTTGTTTATCAAGAGGGAGTAACAGGAGGGAAGGCAGGCCAGCCAGAAGCCCTGCTGCCACGCCCCCAGAATCTATTAAATTGATGGCAGAATTTGGTGAAGAGTAAACCAGCCAAATTGATATGACAATCCTTGTCTTTCAAGAGAAAAAAGTGGAGGAAAGGTATCATTCTGATTGACTCCAAGAGCCCTAAAAAGTCCCTTCCTACTCTTACATTAAAATCCCTGGCCAGAATGATTTCAGTGGAGGGAAATTTTCCTTTCTAGAGTTTCCATAAGGGTAGTTAAATATTCCCAGTGCTGGGCAGGAGCATAACTATCTAGAGAGGAGGGCACATATATATTCGTGATAATCAGAGTAAAATTTCCAAAGACAAATTTGACAACTTGCTCTGTAGAACTGTCTAGCAGTAACATAGTAATTTCACATTTTAAGTGTGAGGATACAAAAATAGACAGCCCAACTTGAAAATGGCTTTTCAAATTAGTTCTATAACCTGGAAGGGAAAAAGAGTTAAACCCTTCTAAATGAACCACAGCTTGGTACAACGTTTCCTGGAGGAGCACAATGTCAAAGCCTTTCAAATAACATAGGAAGTCCTCATCACTAGCTTTGTTCCTCCAACTCACAATGTTCCAAGAGATTTTAACGATGGCAGGTGGAAGAGCAGTTGTGTGTCAGTCTACTATAGGAAACAGATTGAGAGAATTGTTCATATCATAGGAAACACAGTCGTTGACTGTACCACCATGGAGATCAGATGTTATTTGTTGAGAGTTTTGTTGGATTATGTTGGTTTCCACATTTAGAAGAGTATTATTTGTCTCTGGAGCATGGGTATATATCTCAGTTTGGATTGAAAGCTGTGGGGTTCTCGCAAAGTTTTGTTGGGAGGATGGGAGGAATAGATGCATAGCTGGGTGCATCCAAGCTGTTTTCTTGCAAACAAGCAGTCACTGCTTCCAGTCTATCAACACGTGCCATTTTCTCAGGGACAGAAGGAGCACTAGGAAGATTCTGTACCTCTTGTTCAAGGACTTCTTGATCAAAAGGATCACTATCCATGAGGTGAACCTCAGGAGATAACAACAGCTTCTGAAAAGCAGCATTAGGGCTTACTAGAGTATTTTTTCCATGCCCCTGGGAACAAGTGGTTCAATATTTGCATTACAAAAAAATTGTGTGGGGAAAACCCCTTTTAGCCTTAGAAAAACTTTTTGTTTAAAAATTAAATTGGGCAATTTTGGACTGTTGAATGACAAAAGAAGTCTTTGGGTTTGGGGTGAATTATTTAAAGGTTCAATGGATTTTATGTCCACAGTTCCTTTTTGAAGGCTGAATAACTCACGTAGATGTCTTTTGACCAGAGCAGGGGTCTTCCATGACAGAAATGCCCCAGAAATATATACTGCAAACAGTTAAACATACTTGATAAGTTAGTTGTTGTAGATTTTCTAGGCTGTATGGCCATGGTCTTGACTTGTAGTACCTGACGTTTCGCCAGCAGCTGTGACTGGCATCCTCAGAGGTATAACACAGAAAGATGGAGTACTCTCTGTGTCAAGGTAAGAAAAATGGTAGCCAGGTAATTTATATCTACTCAGGAAGGTGGGGTAGGGCTGAGTCATTATCTTGTAGGAGTTTCCCAGGCTGTGACATGCTAATGGAGGAGCTTTCCTGAGGAGGTTCATTTGCATACAGATTCGCTGTTGAGATTCTAATCTCATCTGTAGTGCTGTTGTAAGATGTAGAGCATTTTGTGTTTTTCAGGACAGGAAACGATGCCCTGTTTATTTTTAAATGCTCTTCTTTCCTGTTGAAATTGTGTTTATGTTTATGAATTTCAATGGCTTCCCTGTGTAATCTGACATGGTGATTGGATGTGCAGCATTTCAGTGTCTTGGAATAAGATACTGTGTCCTGTTTTAGTTAGGCTATGTTCAACCACTGCTGATTTTTCAGGTTGGCCAAGTCTGCAGGGTCTTTCATGTTCTTTTATTCTTGTCTGGATGCTGCGCTGTGTGGTCCCAATGTAAACCTATCCACAACTGCAGGGCATATGGTATACTCCTGCAGAAGTGAGGGGATCTCTTCTGTCTTTTGCCAATCATAGCATCTGTTGTATTTTTCTGATGGGTCTGAATACTGTTTGTAGGTATGGCAAAAAAAGCATATCTGAGGGACTACCTTTCCCCATATATATCCCAGAGAACACTATAGTCAGGGTCACAAAACCGACTGGCCCTCCCAGGCCCCAAAGATGCCATGCTGGCTGCAACCAGGGCCAGAGCTTTCTCAGTGGCAGCTCCATACTGGTGGAATGAGCTCCCAGAAGAGATCAGGGCCCTGCAAGACCTTTTACAGTTCCACAGGACCTGTAAGATGGAGCTCTTCCACCAGGCCTTTAATTAAGAGCTGCCATTATCAACAACAACTAGAATTTATAGACCTGGCCCCTGGTTTGCAATTGACAGCCTGCACCGCCGATTATAAGCAAGCTGAACATTTAGATAACTTACTGAATGCACGCATATGATAACAACATCATTATGAAATTAAAACAACACCTCTAGCACTTTGATATTGTATTGTTTTATAATGAATTGCTTTTAGATGTTTTTATGGTAATTTAATTACCTTTGTAAGCCACCCTGAGCCTGCCTCTGCAGGGAGGGCTGAATATAAATCAGAAAAATAAATAAACAAACACTTTTCTTGTGGGAGACTTTTTCCTCAGTTGTTTGTTTTAACTTTGGTTTAATAGTTCTTCTGATTTCATTTTTGGAGTAGCCATTTGCTTGAAGTTTTTGTGTGGCAAAACATGGAGTCTAATGACATGCTGCATGAACATCTGTGCCAGCCATTTGGCTGTGGGCACTTGCTTGCATGGAATAAAATGTGCTTGTTTTAAAAACAAGTACACCACCACCCATATTGCCATCGTCTCCTGGCTCAGGGGTAAATCCATGATAAAATCCATAGATGTAACTGACCAAGGTCATTCAGGGGTTTCCAAATGCTGTAGTAGTCCTGGGGTTTTCCCCACTCTCCTTTTGCTTATTAAACATATCTGGCATGAGGTCACATATTTAGAAATGTCCCCTTGCATTTGAGGCCACCAGAACTGTCTCAGAATGAAATTTAATGTCTTTTAATATCCCAAGCATCCAGTCAGTTTTTTTTATCCTGCCCGATCACCAGTATTTCTCCTCTCAGTGCTTCTGGGACAAATAATTTATTTTGCCGATACCAGCATCCATATTCTTTTTGTATTAAAGACCCATCTTTCTCAATTTCTGCCTTATCCTTGTCTGTAAAAGCAGACCTAAATTTTTCTGTCCAGGATGCTGCCTCCACTTGCGGTGCCCCTTTTGCTTTACTACATGTCATCACTGCCCCCCCCAAAAAAAACTGGGCAGGTTTAAACATTGTGTTGATCACCTCCTCCCTCTGGCTTGCATGTTGAGGGACGTGAGACAAGGCATCATCTAGGAAATTTTATTTCCCTGGGAGGTGTTTGAGTGTGTAACGAAACTTAGAGGAAAAACTCCGCCCATCGCAGCTGTTTGGCATTTAGGTGGCTTGAGGCTCTAAGGGCTTCAAATTTTTTATGATCAGTCCAAACCTCAAATGGAACCTGAGCCCACTCCAGCCAATGCCTCCATGTGGTCAAAGCTAATTTAATGATGGCAGCTTCTTTGTCCCATACTGCCCAATTTCTCTCCACACTGGAGAACTTTTTTAATACATAAGCTAAGGGGTGCAAATTCCCATTGTCCCCTTTCTGTAAGATCGTCGTCCCCCCCTCCATTGCCACATCAGACACATCCACCTGTACCACAAATTGCTTGGTTTTGTCAGGATGGTGTAACACAGGTTCTGAAATGAATATCATTTTTAAACTCTCAAAAGCTTGTTGGCATTCGTGAGTCCAATCCAGCCGGCTGCTCGCTTTTTTGCACTCTGGCCCCGTCCCCTTGGTTTTTAACAAATCCATATGGGGTAGTGTCACCTGGGCAAAATTTGGGATGAAAGGGTGATAGAAATTGGCGAACCCAAGGAATGACTGTAACTGTTGCCTAGTCCATGGGGACTCCCACCCCACTACATCCTGGATTGTTTTAGGATCCATGCCCAAGCCCTTCCCAGAAATGTGATATCCCAGAAAGTCTAGTTCTTCTTTCTGAAACTCACACTTGGACAGTTTGGCAAACAAGTAGCTCTCATAAAGGACATTCAGCATGTCTTTCACCAATTTGACATGTGACTCCTTATCTTTTGAATATATTAAGATACCATCAAGAAAAACTAGGACACCTTTGTATAGGTGCTTGTGCAACACATCATTAATCAAATTCATAAACACCCCCAGTGCCCCAAACAGCATGACTAGGTACTCAAACTGTCCAACAGGGTGTTAAAAGCAGTCTTATACTCAGCCCTCTCCCTGATGCGTACTCTAAAATACGCATCTCGTAGGTTCAGCTTAGAAAAAATTTGACCTTGTGTGGCTTCAGCAGGTAAGCATTCGACATGGATACTGCATTTAGTCCTCATTAATCCATGCACAGTCTCAGCCTTTCTTTTTCCTAAACAGTCTTTCTTTTTCCTAAACATCATCAGGGCAGTGCAAGGGGAGGTGGCTGGTCAGATGAAGCCCCGAGCCAGATTCTTGTCAATGAACCGCCGCAGTTCCTCCTTCTCAACTGGGATCATTGAATACAGTTTCCCTTTAAGCAATCTGTGGCCCAGCAGTAATTCAATAGCACAGTCAGTCTTGCAGTGTGTGTGTGGGGGGGTAACTCATCCACTTCCCACTCCTCAAACACCCAAGCTAAGTCTCTATATTCCATGTGAGACAGACTCATTTGGCCACTGCCTGTGACTCCTCTCTCCATTCAGAATGCCATAGGTGCTCTTGGTACCAAGAGTCAAGGTAAATAAGAGTCCTGGTACTTCATTGTACATAGGAGTCATGTGCTTTGAGCCATGGGCTACCAAGGACCATGGGGAACTTAGCAGATAGGTTCACTACGAAGGACCTCATCTCCCAGTGGACAGATATCCCCACGGGTAGATGAACAGTATGATACTAACAGGCCTGCATTGGAGTTCCATCCATCTGGGTAAATACTATGGGTTCCCTCAGCTTGTGTACCTTGGCCCCCAAGCCAGTGACTATAGCTGGGCTAATTAAGTCCCGGGTGCACCCAGAGTCTACTAGAGTCTGCACCCTAATGTGCGTCCCCGCTTTGGGGTTAATTATAGTTACAGTCAAATAGAAGAGGGGGAAGGAGGGACTCACCAATTCTTGCACCGTGTTCTTTCAGACCTGCCAGCTGGCACCCTTCACAGCAGGCCCCGGCCTTTTCCCATTGGCTGAGGCGACTCACTCCCACTAGATGAAGTCCCCTCCAAGGTGTCTCGGGCTTCAGCTTGCAATGCTTGGGTGTCTTGGATCGTTTACTTGGAGTCTTTGATCTCTTCTCCTTGATTCCTTCATGTTGCTCTCTTTCCAGGCTCTTGGCTCCTGGGCAGTTCACTGAAAAGTGCTCAGACATCCTGCACCACAAACACAGCCCCAGTTGCTCTCAATCTCCAAGTACGGGACCCCTGCAATGGGTTGACTTCCCCCCACCAATGCCTCTCCCGGGCATCTTCTGCTAGTACAGCCTCATCAGGTGGTGTTCTCGGCTTCGCCTGTTCTCGGCTCTGCAAGCTACTTGGATCCAGCTGCCCAATGTTAGGGGGTTGTCTTGGGCCAGTACCTTCTCTAGAATGGTGGTGTTAAGGCCAGTGCAGTAGAATTCATGAGGACTTCTTCAGGCTACCCCTGGAGCTTGGCTGCATAGGTCTTGAATTCATCCAAATATTCTTGCACTGACCAGCTCCCTTGCCTCAATCCTTGGAGGTGGGTACAGGCCTTCTCCAGCTCAAGGGGTCTTCATACTGCTGGTGTAGAGCTTGCATGAAGGCATCAACGTTGTGTAGCTCTGCCACTGTGACATTGTAAAGCCCCAGAAACCAGTCAGTAGCATGGTCTCGTAGTTGGGACCCCACATAGTCTACCTGGTGCTCATCGGAGGTGAAAGTGTGTCCCCACTCTCACAGGAACTTGCGCACCTGGATGGTGATAAAAGTTAGCTTCCCAGGGCTGCTGTCCAAAGTCACTTCTAGAGCATCCTGGGACAGTTCCCTCTCTGGTCTAGGAGCCATTGGCCCCCCTCCCCAAGATGGGCAACTGGTGGCTCTTCAGGTTCCTCTTCTTCAGACTTTTCCAGCTCTTTCTCCATCAGTTCTTTCACCACCTTTGGGAGGTTTTTGATGAGAAACTGGAGCCCCTTCCTTTAATTCCATCACCTCAACTCAGAGCTTGGCATGGCTCTGGTTGGTGTGGGCCTCTTCCTTATGCTCTTCCATCAATTTCATTCATTCCAGGTCATCGTGGAAAGTGTGTGACACCCATCTCTTTTCCCATTCTGGGCACACCTGCACTCCTCTGAACCCCGGAGTGCTTAGAAGCCAGGCAGGTTCTTTCCATCATCACTGCTCTCCCGCCCGCTCTTCTCCTTGAAGAGAACATGCTTGGTGCCTGTGGCTTTCTCTTCATGCTTTTTGTCGGGGTTGGTAGCTGGGTTCTCATTTTTGGACCCGGTACCCATACTCAGCCTGGCACCTCTGCATTTGTCTGCCATCATGGTGGTGGGGCATTGATTGGAGAGTAAAGGGAGTTCTAACACACTGTCAGACTCCTGGACAAGTTACTCTCAACAACACTCTCTTTGCAGTGATTTGTTTATTGAGAAAGTAAGTTCCAGGTTAAAGCATCACTGTATTAGAACTAACGATTTTTGGTGGGTACCCTGATAATATTGGCAATTCAAAAGGACCCCTCCCCAATAGCTGATCACACAAACACATCACATTAATTGCGCTTAGCCATTGCATCTACCACCCCCATGGGAATGTAGTATCCCACTATCTATGAAGAAAGCAGGCTCCAAAAAGTCTCAAGGCATTCCCCCCCATGGGAGGGAGGTGTCATCCTTAGTAAAGTTACACTGCTAGAAGCAAAAGGTTCACACACACATCTATCACTCCCCTTCCCATAGAAATTCTCCTTCCTCCTTTTATTATGACAAACAGAGCTGGGTGCAAAGTTTGACATCAGGTTAGATAATTCACAATTCAAAATAATTAACTCAGTAGTTGGCTCAGTATTTCTCAGCTGCTGCTGCTTAGCACTCTAGAGATGTGAAAAACACAGACTGATTATCTAATTAAGCAGCCAAAGCTTACAACAACTCCAAGGTTCAGAAGGAGAATAAAAGTAATAATACAGCTATGTTAAAAGGACAAGTTCCTGCTGTTGGAAAATAGATTAAAAGAAGTAAAAACAACTTAGCATCTTGGAGTGAGGAAACAAGCATCTGCCCTCCTCCAATTCTGTGCCATCACCATTTGGTGTGGTGGTGGCAGCACTGGCCTCTTGGCTCTGTCCCTCTATGTAATGGCTTTGCCAATCCTCACTGAGCTGCAGTCGAAGAAGGCAGGAGGAAAAAAACACCACGCTTCCTCATTCTTTACCTTCACTGCCATTCCCACCACACTATTTTACCCTCAGCCTTATAGTCCTGCCCTCTAACAATTTCCTATTTCTTCACAGCTTTAACCACATGCACCTCACTGTGTGCTCCCACTTGCATGTTCCTCCCCCGAAGCAGCATCTTGCCTTCCCTCCCTCACACCAGTTACTCACATGCCAGATAAGAGGCCTGGATGGGCCAGTTCTGGCCCCCAGGCCTTATGTTTGACACCCATGCACCTACATGGTGCCCGTAAGCCCCATGGCATCCACAAACCTATTTCCAGGCACCTCCTTGTTTCTTCCCTGAAAGCATCTTGCCTCCAAATCAACAAGTTGTTCCTGGGTTTTCCTCCACTTCAGAGGTACTTCAGAAAAGCCTTTGTCTCTGCAGGGTACACCACAGAAACAACTGTATTCATCATAGAAGATGTTTGGCATCAACAAATGTTTATTGCACTTCATAAGTTTCATTATTGATCCAGCCCACCTCATTCCCCTTCCGGGCAGACACTTGACTCAGGCAACCATACCTGTTCTCAAAATTCCCGAAATGCACACAGATTTAACAAGGCTGGGGCCCCAATATATAGCATTAAGATACACTGAAAAGTACTGTTTGAAAGCAAATTTGTTTCCACGCCAGTAGGAAATTTCCCTACAAGATTTATGGATTTATGTATCCTGCATAGCCCTGCATTAGTTTATAACATTTTGAAGCTCTTTTGTCTTCCAACAGCACATCTAAGCCTTCTTTGGGGTGCCATGTGGAGCATGGATTATGTAGACTGATCTAGGAGGTACAGATAAATGTCCCCTTGATTCCTCCCAGTGTGCCTGCTTTTTCCACAATCAATACAGGGGACACCTCCTCCTCACACCTTGTCTGTTTTTGAATTGCTAACATGGTTGTCATGGTATCTAAAGCAGGAAACAGCTTTTTTCAAATGTGAATGATAACCAGATAAGCAGGGACTATTTACCTGGAATCCAACAGATGTGTATTCCTCTGTTTCTAGGAATAGTTCATACACAGGCACATTAGCCACATTATTGAAACATCAAACATCCAGGCTCTCCACCTCGGCTTGCCAAGAACTTACCGTATTTCGGTGGGGAATGGATACGTCCTGGCAGGACCATCCCCAGAGGAAGGAAAGACGCGAGCACGATGCCATTGCCAGGAAGTGACGCTAGGCGATGCTCTGGCAATGTGGCTAGAAACTCAATGGTACCATCGAGTTTTCAGCCCCATTGCCAGAGCATCACCTGGTGTCACTTCCTGGCGACAGTATAGTGCGTTACAAGGAGGACTGGTTCGGCTGGGGAGCATGCATCCCTCACTCCCACATGGTAAGTACTTGGGAACCCTATCTCCACCTGTAATGGCCGTACTTGTCAACTGAAAATATGGGGAGGGGAACCTCTCCTTTGGTGAATCAGTTGAAAGATTTCATTTGAAAGACCAGCATGGAAAGATGTCAAAGGCCTCCTTTGAAAACTCTCTACCATCATGTTTCTATGTTGATGCTATGGTTGTATTCAAATTTTCCCCCATCCCTTTAAAGCCTTGTTTTCTAACTTTAAGGGCCTGGGAGGGGAGAACTGGGAACACATCCAAAACTTCAAATCAACACACAGCCTCCTAGAAACTGCTATCACAAAACACAGTCCAGTAAGCCAATTGGAAAGGAAGCCTTTATTTAAACTCACATTTAACTCCAGATGACACCAGCATAAGCCCAATGAGGCCTGTATTACATTATTCATAGATTTCTCAAACCTATGATCTCAGATATGTTCCAAGCATGTTAACCTGCTTAGCCTTTGCCAAGTCCCTTAGGGGGTTGATGCACACATGCTTGCAACATCTACCACTCTGCACAAAGCCCAATGAACAAGGTGCACACATGTTACTTCAGCATCATCCTTTATTAGACACACTTCTCCACTCCCCATTGTTAAAGTACACACACTTCTTCATCTTGCTAATACTACCAAGGAATCCCTTTCCATCTGGTGACTGATGCTTTCAAGCATCTATGTCTATCATCAGTAATCAATTCATTCTCTAACCAAAACACATTCTTTTTTGCTTAACTTCTCAATGTAGTGGGAAAACTGTAATGTTAGGACAGATGTCAAAGGATTAATCAGTTTGTCACATATTCTACTGGGGCACAGACATTTTTTGTGTTATAACTACTACTAGGAATAAGGCCCATTATGAAAATAAATACAATGAACTCTAGAAAGAGGCTCTGGGAAAGTGCCCCAGTCTTGGGCATGCAACACCAATTCACTGTGGTGACCTCAGCAGGGTATAATGACACAGAGTCCACCATTTTCTCCAGGGGAACTGATTTCTGCCATCTGAAGAGCAGTTGTAATGCTGTGTGATCTCCATCCCTCCCCTGGAGACTGGCAACAATGGTTCCCCATGAGGGAATGGCTAGTTTGGAGGGTGGAGTCTATGGCATTGTACCTGTCTGAGGTCCCACCCCTCCTCAAACCTCACCCTCTCCAGGCTCCGCCCCTCAAATCCCCAGGAATTTCCCAACCTGGAGTTCGCAACTTGATCTCCCTCCCAGCCAACCATCAGCCTACCATTATCTGCCCCCTGGCTTCAGCTTTCCATTTCCTCCCCCTCCCTCCTAGAGAGCAGTTGTAATTCTGAGTGATCTCCAGCCCCCACCTGGAGATTGGCAACAATGGTTCCCCATGAGGGAATGGCTGGCTTGGAGGGTGAAGTCTATGGCATTGTACCTGTCTGAGGTCCCACCCCTCCTCAAACCTCACCCTCTCCAGGCTCCATCCCTCAAATCTCCAGGAATTTCCCATCTGGAGTTGGCAACCCTATCATGACTGGCCCCAATGAGTTTTCTCCCAAAGGCCAAAATAGGTGTGGAAAGGGCCTTTTACTGACAGAATCTGGTTGCCTAGCAACAGGCACTGAGAAGAAAGCACAGTTGCCACCTATGATTAGGGAAATACCTGGAGAATTGGGGGGTGGATCCTATGGAGGGCAGCATTGGAGGAGGATGGAAGGACTCAGCAGGGGATAATGCCATAGGGTCTATCCTTCAAAGTAGCCATTTTCTCCAGGGGAACTGATCTCTGTCATCTGGATATCAACTGTAACAGCGGGAGATCTCCAGGTCTCACCTGGAGATTGGCAACCCTAGGGGGAAGTCAGTCGCACAGCCGGGGTTCAAGAGAATGGTTTGATGGTCACTGGCACACCTCATTAGCCAGCCAGCCATGGTGGAGCCAAAAAGGAGTGAGAGTTAAGTTTATTCTGAGAGGAAAGTGGCCAAACGTGGGAGGGGGTTATGCTGAAAGTTCTTTGTTTTTTTACTCACAGAAGCAAGCTTGGTTGTTTGGTTGCCTACCAACAGCCACTGAGGAGACAGTTAGTTCCCTCACAGGACTCAAGAGAAGTGTCTTCCTCAGGAGAGAGTCTGGCTTTCCAGGAATCGCAGCTTGTTTCCTCTAGGCCAGACCCTCCCTGGCACTGCCACCACTGCCAAAGGAAGGCAGGGGAGCCTTTGAAAGGTGCTGGGCAGCCTTCCCTGTGGTGCAGACCTTGCAGCCAAGGGAGAGGGGCCGCAAGGGGCAGCGAGGTGAGTGCTTCCCCTGCTTGCCACCACTCGCTAGGTCTGCCTCCTTCTCCCCCGTGGAGGGGTTGCCTCTCTCTTGGCATCCCCTTCAATGGCTCACTCCAGACTGAGGGCAAAATGCTGCCCACCAGCTCAGTGGGTGGGGCCGACCCAACGCAGCGAGTCAATGCAGCCATGGGATTGGGAGACTGTGAGAGTGGCAGCTGAGCAGGCCAAAGGCTGTGGAAGCGTGTCCAGGAGAGACACCAAAACTCAAATATATATAAGGAGAGATAAGGTGGAGGCTTGTGGCACTAACCAATTGACCAAAGAAATAGCTGGCCTGGATACTGTATCGGATGATATAGGCTCTCATCTAAAAAAAGTTTATGCCACAAGAAATCTGTTAAGTCTTTAAGATGCCAAACGGTTCCTTTTTATTTTGTCACATGGTTTCAACTACAATAGGGTGCATTTCTTGTGCTCCTTTTCTTGAAGCTGAAGAACAATTGCCTGCAGAGGCCTTCACGTGACACATGAATTCTCTATTTCAGTTGACCTTGGAGATTCTTGAAATCTCTTTGCTATTAATGGGTATACTTTAAGAATCTGCCTCAATTCTTTTGCTTCTGTATTTTTGAAGCCACACTCTGCTGAAATAGAGTACTTGACATTTATTAGGCAAGAACAGCCTGACTTCTGTATTTCCACCCGGCCTGTAATGTTAATCATTCAAGATATCAATATCGGCAAAATGGCTTGCATAGCAGTACAAACAGAGGCAACCAGTGTGGAACACAGCTTTTTTTTAAAAAAAAAAAAAGAACACACACCATCTTATGAATCAAGCAACAAGTATTTATTTAGATCTTGCACAAAAACTACTTTAAGGCCTTACGATACCATTTCCATTACTACTCTTGTCCAGTATTGCATGCATTATTAATTTTCAAAACTGCTTACTGAAGAAAATCACACCATCTTACTACAACTAGACCTTTTTTCCTAACTAGATGACAGTTGCCTGAGCCCACTGATCGTTCAACTAGCTTCCATGCCACCTAGCCATGTCAAAAAGACAGTGAATGAGGCAGTGATGTGTAGGGATTAGGATGCTGGAGGGTGACTGGGGAGACCAAGGTTCAGATCTCCACTGAGCCATGAAGCTGCTGAGGGACCGTGGGTCAACTAATACCACCATACAGGACTGTTATGAGGATAGAAAAGGATGAAGGAAGAACCACACAAACCAGACTGAGCGCCCTAGAAGGAAAGATAAGACAAAATAAATAAGGTGAGGGCTGGTAAGGAATTGTTTGGGTGGGGGGAGATGAATTTAAGAAATTTCACATATAAAAACTGAGGGGCTATATGAGCAGCTTCCTGCCCCAGATTTCAGCAAGTGGACATGACAGAATTTGGGAATGTGCATCATGCAGTAGACATCCATTGACATCTTTCTTGATGCCTGCCAAGCATTTTTAGAAAGTGGGAGGAGCCAGTGGGGCTGTTCCCTGCAGATATCCTGATTGGCCTCTGGAGATCTAACTGGCTGGGCAGATTTTTAAAAACATATTTTTATGCCACCACAGCATAAGATTCTTTACTGTGTGATGAAAGGTAGATGCAAGAAAATATTTGTAAACAGTTATGTTCATTTTAAAAGGCATTCTTTTAATCAGAGCTTCTGCTTGAAATGTTGCAAAGTTACTATTAGATCTGTGTTGTAATCTCTGACGTTTGTGGTTGGCTCCACCTTCCACAGCAGTCTTTTTGCTGTTGGCTCCAGCTCCTGTAGCAGCCATTTTGTGGTTGCACCCACCAACCATCCTGTCCTTATTAATATTTGAATTTTGGTTCCACCACATTCTATTCTTGCCATAATTGATTCAGCACAAGAACTGGCAGTCAGAGGACACTGGCCAGGGCTGACTGGCTGCTTGGCGAAGTCCCGCCCACGTCAGCCCCAGTCAGTGTGTTCGGCTCAGTCTGCTCCAGTCCTCCGACAGGAGAGGACCGTCTGGAGTGTGAGTGCAGGGACAGGCCCTCAAGGCTGAGGCAAGTGAGAGAAGCCTTTTTCCGCCCCCCCACACCATCCCCTGGGCGTTCTATGAGGGGACTAGGCCCAGAGAAGGCCTTTTCCGTCCCCCACACCCCATCCCCTGGGCCAGCTCTGACACAGCTGTTCTCTCAAAGACAGTTTCTGTCAGAAGTTCTCTCAGCCCCACCTGCCTCACAGGTTGTCTGTTGTGGGGAGGGGAAGGAAAAGGAGTTTGTAAGCCGCTCTGAGACGCCTTTGGGCAGTGAAGCGCAGGGTATAAATTCAATCTCTTCTTCTTCTTCTATGGGGGCAGTAGGCCCAGAAAAGCCTTTTTCCGCCCCCCCACACCATCCCCTGGGCCTTCTGTGGGGGCAGTAGGCCCAGAGAAGCCCTTTTCCGCCCCCTCACACTATCCCCTGGGCCCTCTATGGGGGCAGTAGGCCCAGAGAAGCCCTTTTCCACCCCTCTTCCCTTCCTTTCCCCCCTTTCCTTTCTTCCTCTCTCCTTTCTTTCACTCTTCCCCCTTCCTTCCTTTCTTTCTTCCTTCCTTCCTTCCTTCCTTCCTCCAACCCTCTCTCCCTTCCACCCTTCCTCCCTTCCTTCCTAGGGCCCGTTGTCTTCCACCACAACGGGCTTTGCTCCCTAGTATGCCATAATTCCAAATGTGCCTGCAAGTTCTGAAAGGCTACTATAGGCCATTACAGGTTCAAGCATACCAATTTTTTCATCTCACTTTTATAGACATCAATAATTCTACTGCCTTTCAGTAGAATTCAGTGCAGATCTGGATAGGTGTCTTGGATGGGTCCCTGCAACACATAATAACTACCGCCAATTAGTTGGAACTGTTATATCTACATTGAAAAGGCAATGTATTCCTTGAGGATATTGGAAATAATATATTCCAGGCTGGAGTGACCACAACAAGAGGCTGAATCAAAATTTCTTCGACAGCAAAGACTCAGAGTTAGCAGATGAACTATTCCATGGACTCAATGCTGTGTATAGACAAAAATGGAGTAAAGCAACTGCAAATTTGGATTTCAGGCATTCTTGTAGGAAAGCCTGGAGACTGTTGAAAAAACCTAGGTGCAAGCCCACCAGAGCTCCAAGGAAATCTGGAGGTAACATCAAACCAGGTAGCTACCTGATTGGTATCCCTATCCACAGCTCCAAAGGATTAAGGTTTTACAAGCAAGATTAAAAGAGAACTTCACAGCCTGAAACGCACCTGCTCTGAAGACTGCGAGCTGTCAGGGGATTTCAGTGCTGATGAGATTTCCAAGGCACTGAAGGACATAAAGAGTGGAAAGGCACTAGGCTTTGACCTGCATCTATAATGAGTTCCTAATCAACAGCAGCATGTTCACTAAGAAGTGACTTGCAAAGTTTCTCGCTGACATCATGAATTCCCAGGGGAATTCAAAAAAGGAAAGATAGTTGCTATTCTGAAACTTGGAAAATCAAAACATCTGGCAGAAAGTTACAGGCCTATTATCCATCTGAGCTCCTGTTACAAACTTCTCGAGAGGCTAATCCTGAACAGAATCAGTGACAGAATTAATGAACCTGTCCCTGTAGAGCAAGCAGGATTTAGATCCAGTCGCAGCTGTGAAGACCAGGTTCTCAGATTAACAACTTTCACTGAGGCAGGGTATCAGAAGTGTCTTAAGACATCAGCGGTTTTTGTCAATCTGACTGCCACTTATGACACAGTCTGGAGAGTTGGTCTGTTGTACAAGTTTTCACAAGTTTTCCCCTGCAGAACATTATTTTGACTCCTAAATAACATGCTGAGTGATACAACTTTCCAAGTAATTATGGATCAGTCAATCAGCAAGCAGAAGAAACTGAATAATTGTCTACCCCAGGGCTCCGTCCTTGCTCCAGTTCTTTTCAATCTATACTTCTCTGATGTTCCCAAGACAATATCCAGGAACTTTGCTTATGCTGATGACACGGTGATTGCAGTAAAGCACAAATCAATTGAAAGGACAGAGGAAATAGTGATTAAGGACCTTGAAATTTTCGCTACTACCATAAATGGCAGCTTATCTCAAGTCCACGAAAAAGAATGCTCCTGTTTCCATCTAAGTAACAATCTTGCCAATTATGAACTGAATGACTACCTTAATTACACCCATCTTACACACAACCATACTATACTTAAGTACCTTGGCATTACTCTGAACAGGACTTTGAGCTACAAATACCATCTTATCAATGTAGCAGCGAAAATATGCTTGTGAAACAACATTCTCCAGAAATTATGTGGTACAACTTGGGGTGCATCTGCTACAACACTTAGATGCTCAGCTTTGGGATTGGTGTATAGTGCTGCATAATACGGTGCTTCAGTGTGGCTCAATAGCCCCCATATCCTCAAACTTGATGTCCAACTCAACACAACAATGAGAACCATCAATGGATATATTAAACCCACTATGACCTATTAGCTATCCATGTTGTGCCACATCACTCCCCTGCATCTCCATAGCATTTGTGATATTAGAACAAGGGTCCCCATCCTTTTTGATCTTGCAGGAATGTTTGACATTCTGAGTGGAGGTGGTGAATACCACACTAAAATGGCTGACACAAGGATGTGAAGCTGAATGGAATACCTCTGTCCTTAAACCTCCTGCAAAGAAGGAAAATCTGAAGGGGAAATGGAACCACACACTGACTAAGGAAAGCCCACGTGCTTACCATGCCTCCAGATCCTCCAGTGGAAAACACTTTCATTCAAATGAGGGCAGCCAATAACAAGCCTGCCTTACAATGGCCCCACGCACTTGTTGAAAAGTTTAGCAGGCACCAAGCGAAATACTAGTGGGTGCCAAGGCAGCCATGAACATCACATTGGGGAACCTTGTGTTAGAATGTCCATTCTACTTTATTTCTGTCCCTGAAAGCCCCAAAACTAGCAGATACTTAAAAAAAAATCTAATAAATACAGTACCTATGCAGATGTACAGGTTCTATTTTACAAGGAAAGAACAGTATTAAATGGCACAAACTTTGAATTCAAACTTGAGGCTTAAATAGTTTTAAAGGAACAACCTCATGAAAAAAAATTAGGATCTATAAAGATTCCAGAAATGATGAATGGATAACAGACTTGTTTTTGTAGATGAGCAATCTTAATGCCATTATTTTCCTCAAACTGAATACACAAAGCAGCCTTATGCTGAGTCACATCTAATCCAATACTGTCTGTTCCTTCTGGCATCCATTATCCATGGCCTTGGGCAATGGTCTTTCCCAGTACTCCTTCTATCCAAAATTCTTTAACTGGGATTCCAGGGATTGAAAATGGAGCCTTCTTCACGCAAATCTGAGAGCTGTGAGCGCTCCCCAGAAACGGGGAGTATACCCTATATTTTTAACTACTATCAACATAGATCCTTCCTTCCTATGAAAGAAAATAACAGAATGCATTTTTGTGTCTCTTCAATTACAAGCATTTCTCCAGAGCACAGTTAAATTGGGCCAATGCACCTACCATTGCACATGGTCAGCAGGTATTTTAGCACCTGGGCAGAATTATTTGTGTAACAAAGTAGTCACATGAACTGACCTTAAGGAGCACTGGCTGCACATTCTGCACTCTTGTAGTCAGTTTAGAAAAGAGCATTGTGTTATGACTAGGGATGCCAGCTTCACAGTGGGACCTAGGGATCCCACAGAATTACAGCTAATCTCCAGAATACAACAATCCGCTCCCCTGGAGAAAATGAAGGCTTTGGAGAGTGGACTCTATGGCATTGTACCCCACTGAGGTCTCTGTACACCCCAGGCTCCATCACCAAAATTCCAGGAGTTTCCCAACCTGGATCTGGCAACCCTCCCCTCCCCCACCAGTGGCCAGGGGTACCTGGCAACCCAAGTCATGACAGAAGTGTGTCTGTGAAGGCCAGTTTCTGAGGTACAGAATGTTGTACAGCATTAAACACACGCAAACCCAAACTGATACACAACTGAAAACGAAATACTCATCCCCTGCATCCAGTGACATGAATGGCCTTGTTTCTCTACTCAGGCACTTGGGTCTGCTTTTTAACCTGTATTCCACACAATGCAAGTATGGCAGCAACACCCTGACAAAGTTATTTGATGTAATCTATATGCGCCTTTCTATCTATTACCTTCACATTGACAATGACAAACTAAACTAAAGCCAAACTAAAGCTGTTCCATAGATTAAAAGTTTCTTACTTAAATTAAACTAGAATGTTTTATTTTAGCAACTTGGCAAATTTTCATAATGTAACAAAAAAAGCACTATACTATCCAGGGGAAAAAAAATCAAGTCACTGTATTTTTTTCTTATGCCTGATAGTTGCCATGGACACCAGACACGAGAAAACTTTGTATGTGTCTGTGTCTAATTAGCCACCCCCACACTGCACCATAGCAACACAGCTAATATTGTCCTCTTAAGATTACTGGGTTGTTTTTATTATTAAAGCATATAGTTTTCTTACTAGGTCCATAAGGGTTCCCAGTTCCTTAAAAAGCAACATGGTAGAATGCACACTATTAGTGGGGTGGGGGTGGGGTTTAAGAGAAAAAATATTCTTAAAGCAGGCTAGGAAGCAGTTTGTCAAGAAAGCTGAGGGCCTGGGACACTCTCCTGGATAGATTAAAATCAGAGGAGTAAGTGTATGTGCATGCTTTTTTCACATCTCCTGTCCAATGTAGAGGAGCTGGCAATTTACTGTCATAAATCAGGGAAGGAGTTTGCTGGAGGCAAACATATCCACTGTATAACAGCTGTGTATCAAATGAATCTTATTTGAGTTTGTTTGATTAACGCACTCTCATGCAATGCAAAACGAAACAAGGGAAAGAGATAAAAACCTCACTGGTACATTGGGTCACAAGACCCAGCAGATGTGTATATTTGATTATACTACAAACTTCTTTGTTCTCTGTTCCTTCAAGACAACCTAATAAAACACATTCCCTGCCATAAGAACACCACCAAAAATCCTTTTAAAAATACTGCTATTAGGAGAAATCTGGATTCTGCAAGAGTGGAATCACACAGTCATGGTGCCTTTCCTGCTGGCCACTCTGGATGATCAGCTACAGGACAAGGAACAGCTTGTCAGAGAGCCAGTTTGGTGTAGTGGTTAAGAGCGGTGGACCCTAATCTAGAAAAATGAGTTTGATTCCCCACTCCTCCACATACAGCCAGCTGGGTGACCTTAGGTCAGTCACAAGTTCTCTCAGAGCTGTTCTCTCAAGAGCAGTTATCTCAGAGCTCTCTCAGCCCCACCTAGCTCACAGGGTGTCTGTTGTGGGGAGAGGAAGGGAAGGAGATTGTAAGCCGCACTGAGACTCTTGAGTGAAGGACTGGGTATAAATCTAAACCTTTTTCTTTTGCTGCTGCTGCTGCTGCTCAGAACAACTCAAGCAACCTAGCCAGTTGTACAATCTGTTATTCAGCCCTTATAATTCTATCTTTACTTTGCACTCTTTTCTCCTTCTTTTTTTAAACAACCCCAAAAGATACATTTATCCAGAAATACACCATAGCAATGTCAATGATGCTTACTCCAATGTAATTGTTCACACAACACTCACAACTAGGAGAGTGCAAGAAAAAAATTGGTTAATTTAGGATTTTGGTACATTTGACCCTAACATATTCAGTATTCCAGAGTATTCCGAAATACCAGTATCAGTATTGTGCAAGTATTTGGGTTAATACTCAGGAAACCTGAAGATATTTGGCTTCATTATACCCTATGGGGAATGCTGTCCCCATAAGATATAACGGAGAAGGGATTTAAAGTTTAAATCCCAGCTGGGTTGATTCATCTCGCACTGCCAGTGTGACGCAACTCTGCAACTCAACCCAGCAAGCATTTAACCTTTAAATCCTTGCTGAGAGAGCTTCTTCTACAGGGTGGTTTAAACTGTCTCACAGAAGAAGCTGGCCCCAGGATCTGTGAGGGTGAGGCTTTCTCTCCCCACTGCACAGATCCAGTTGCCTGGTAGGGCTTCTTCTGTGGGGTGGTTTAAACCACCCCACAGAAGAAGCTGGCTCCAGGATCTGCACATGCTGGGAAGGGCTCTCCCTCCCCACCACACAGATCTGGCTGGAAGAGGGGATGGAAAAGGGTTTCAACTTTAAAGCCCTTTCCATCCCCTCCCCAGAGTCAGGCCACAGCTGTGGTACAACTCAAGAGATCTAAACCCCTTCCCTTCTCTCTGGAGTCATGCTGCAGCTGTGGCCCAACTTCAGGAAGGGGATGGGAAGGGGTTAAAATTTTAAAGCCATTGCCTTTTCTCTAGAGTCATGCTGCAGCTGAGGCAGGACTCCAGGGAGGGGATGGGGAGGGGTTTAAACTTTAAACCCCTTCCCTTCACTTAGGAAGCCTGAAGAAAGGCTGACTAATAGTAACCTAATAGTAGCAGATCTTTGATCTATATTCAAGCTGAATAAATACCCCAAAAATGCCTTACTTTGGATATCTATTCAGCTTGGTAAATACAGAGCACACAACCCTACTCACAACCGTACCATCCTTGATCTAATTCAAAGAATCATAGAGTTGGTCAGGGTTATCTAGTCCAGGGTCATCTAGTCCAACCCCCTGCACAATGCAGGAAATTCAAAAATACCTCCCCCTCCACACCTGCAGTGGCCTCCAGGATTGCATCCTGACCCCAAAGTGGCAATCAGCATTTCCCTGGGTATGTAAAAAAGGGTCACAAGAACAAGCACTGAGGTAACCCTTCCTGCCCTCCCTCTCATGATCTGCCTAAGTTCACATATTTGCATTGCTGCCAGATGGCCATCTAGCCTCTGTTTGAAAACCTCCAAAGAAGGAGAGACCACCACCTCCCAAGGAAGCCTGTTCCACTGAGGAACCGCTCTGTCAGGAAGTTCTTCCTAATGTTTAGCTGAAAATTCTTATGATTTTATTTCAAACTGTTGGTTCTGGTCTGACCTTCTGGGGCAACAGAAAACAACTCCAAACCATCCTCTAGACGACAGCCCTTCAAGTACTTGAAGATGGTTGTCATATCACCTCTCAGTCGTCTCCTCTCCAGGCTAAACATACACAGCTCCTTCAACCTTTCCTCATAGGACTTTGTCTCCAGACCACTCACCATCTTTGTTTCTCTCCTCTGGAGAAACAGCTTGTCTATATCCTTCTTAAATTGTGCTGCCCAAAACTAAACACAATACTCTCGGTGACATCTAACGAGAGCAGAGTAAAGTGGTACCATCACATCTCGTGATCTGGACACTATACTCCTATTAATACAGCCCAAAATTGCATTTGCCTTTTTAGCAACCACATCACATTGCTGATTCATGTTCAGTGTATGGTCTACTAAGACCCTAAATCCTTTTTGCACATACTACTGCCAAGACAAGTCTTCCCCATCCTATAATTATGCATTTGATATTTCCTACCTAAATGCAGAACTTTACGTTTATCCTCATTGAAATTCATTAACTTTCTTTTAGCCCAGTTTTCCAGCCTGTCAAGATCACCCTGTATCCTGACTCTGTCTTCTAGCGTATTTGCTACCCCACCCAATTTAGTATCATCTGCAAATTAAATAAACATTCCCTCTATCCCTTCATACAAATCATTGATAAAGATGTTGAACAAAACAGGCCCCAAGACAGATCCTTGAGGCACTCCACTTGTCAGTCCTCTCCAAAAAGATGAGGAACCATTCACAAGCACTCTTTGGGTGCAATCTGTCAACCAGTTACAGATCCACCTAACAGTCATAGGATCCAAACCATATGTTTCCAATTTGTCAACAAGTATATTATGTGGAACCTTATCAATAGCCTTACTAAAAGCAATATAAACTATGTCTACAGCATTCCCCTGATCCAGCAAAATAGTAACTTTCTCAAAAAAAAAATTCTTTAGTACCAAGATTTGCCAAAATCTTCCTGCACTGCATTTCCAGTTTCGTTCATATAACACATGTTTTTTCTTACATATGTGATACCAACTCAGCTGTATGATGAAGCACCTCCTGTAACTTCTTCAATCTTCTTATACACCAAGATTGTGTTCCACAAAGTCTTAATGTCTAGGCAAGAATGATGGCAATAGAAATAAAGCCTAAGTATTCTTCCTCTGGACAGCATATGCTCCTGTCAATAGGAAAACCTCAAAAAAATGAAGTTTGTTTTACAAATTCAAATTTTCTGGCTCTCCAGGCAAGGGACATCAAACAAACGTCTCTTATATATGTTCAAAAGTTACAGTTTGCATATTAGCAATAGCACAACCACTGTTCTTCATACGGACAAACAAGAGCAGAGGTGGAATTTTCTAGCGTCTACCATATAATAATCATGAAGCATGAAACAAGATTTCAGCTTGGTCTTAAGCACGGGAAGATTTCAGGGGGCCCAAACAGCAGATCCAAAATGCAAACAGGTGCATATGACAGTTGCCTCTACAAGTAATGTAATTTCATATTTTTTTACTATTAGAAAGACAGGAATTAATGGAACAAAAAGGTACAAGGTGTCATTTTGGTGGGCATTAAAAGTCATGCTGCCAAAGAATATTTAGTTTCTACACTATCTACAGCATAAGCTCTGCGTGCTATAGAATAATACAACTACATTCTGACATCATGACAAGCCTCTGTAACAAGTACAAACACTGGTTGTTTGCCACTGCTGGTGTACTCCCTCCCACATCCCCCTCCACGTCTCCTCTTGCACAACTGAAAGCATGAAGCCTTAGGAAGACTTTAATCAACCTCCAGGTTGCTGTGAGGCCTGAATACTGGTTTAAACAAAAGTCTGCTTCCTCCTTGCAACCCAGAATTTTAAACATGGTAAGGCAATGATGAATAAAGGTATCTTGCCCTGAAAGAGCAGTTTGTGTTAGAGTTCTCTCAGCCCCACCTACTTCACAGGATGTCTGTTGTGGGGAGGGGAAGGGAAAGGAGTTTGTAAACCGCTCTGAGACTTCAAATGCAGGGTATAAATCCAATCTCTCTCTCTCTCTCTCTCTCTCTCTCTCTCCCTCTCCTTATGGGGTCATCTTAAATTGGCTGCAACCTTACAGCAATTTATACCTACACACAGACTTTAGAATCCCAGTTTACAGGGAGGAAATCATCTCCAGTTTGCCATTGTAGGGATGCAAGCCTCCAGGTGGAGCTTGGGGGTCCCCCAGAATTACAGCTTCTTTCCAGACTACTGAGACCAGTTCCCCTGGAGAAAAGGGATGCTTTAGAGCAGGGGTGTCAAAAATAGGGGCCAGGGGCTGGAGCCTGCCTGTCCATGGCTCTTAGCCAACCCACGAGCAACTGGTGTGAGGGAGAGAACAGGAGGCTGCTTGGGTGAGAGTGAGTGGACCCAGTCCAATTGTGGTTTCAGCACAGTGGAACAACATTGTCTGCTGCAGTCAAGCAGAACTCCTTTGCTTCAGTGGCAGCCTCTCTGGTAAGTTGGCAGCTGCTGTACTTGCATTCATGCCAGCTCAGAGATCCAAGGCAACGTTGAATGCCTCTTCACTTGGCCTGTAGCTCTGGGGAAGCAATCCTGGATGGCTGTGGGGATCAGCATTTGCATGTGGGGGAACACAGAAGATCCTCTGCTGGGGCCTGGTGATGGTCAGTGCTGCCACTAAAGTCCATTGATATCACTGCCCATTGTCTCTCGGGTGTTTTGAGGGGTTGTAAAGTCCCAGGGGGCTTTCCTGGTCTCCACTTCCACATTAGGCAACCAGAATTGTCTTTGAAAGAGGTGCACGGTTTTCAGGTATCCAAAATGCCCACCAGTTTATTTTCATGTGCCACAGTCAGGATTCCCCCTCTCAAAGTTCTGGGAACAAACACCCTCCTACCTCTATACCAGCACCCATCCCCCTTCTGCTGAAGGGTCAGTGTGGATGTCCTCCATGTCCCCATCTGAGAAAGCTGTTTTAAATTTGCAAATCCAGTGTTCAACCTCAATGGGAGTCTCCGCTTTTGCCTAGCTGTGAATTATCACCAACCCCAACTGGGCGGGTGTGAACATCGAGTCGACGACTTCCTCCTGCTGGCTGTCATGTTGTGGGAGGCAAGACAGAGCATCAGCCACAGAGTTCGATTTCCCCAGGAGATGCTGAAGGGTGAACCGGAATTTAGAGGAAAAACTCTGCCCAGCGAAGTTGCTTGGCATTCAGGTGCCTGGGCATGCATAACACCTCCAAATTTTTGTGGTCCATCCATACTTCAAATGGTACCCTCACCCGCTCCAACCAGTGCCTCCAGGTTGTGAGTGCCAGTTTGATGGTGGCCACTTCCTTGTCCTAAATAGCCCAATTACGCTTCACGGGGGAGAACTTCTTGGACACATATGCCAGGAGATGGAGCTTCCCATCTCCCCTGTTGCAGGATAGCCCTTCCCATTGCCACGTCTGAGGCACTGACTTGGATTACAAAAGGTTTGTTCTCATCAGGCTGATTTAAAATGGGTTCAGAAGTAAACAACCTCTTGAGGTTCTCAAATGCCTGCTGGCACTCTGGGGTCCAGTCCAGTTTGGTACCCAGCTTCTTACTGTCAGGACCCTTCCCCTTCATTTTTAACAAGTCAGTAAGAGGCAGGACTACCTGGGCAAAGTTGGGGATGAATTTGCAGTAGAAATGGGAGAATCTGAGAAATGCTTGCAGTTGGTGCCAGGTGCGAGGAGCCTCCCACCCCACCACGTCCTGTACTTTATGGGGGTCCATGCCCAATCCCTTCCCCAATATCCAATAGCCCAGGAAATCCAGTTCATTCATATGAAACTTACACTTGGACAGCTTGACAAAGAGCCAGTGCTCGTAAAGGGTTTGAAGCACTTCCTGGACCAACTTTACATGTGAGTCTTTACCTTTTGAATAAAGCAAGATATCATCTAAATACACTAGTGCCCCATGGAATAAATGCTTGTGTAACACCTCATTAACTAAATTCATAAAAACCCCGCCAACCCAAATGGCATCACCATGTATTCAAACTGTCCTAATGGGGTATTGAAAGCCGTTTTGTGTTCATCCCCCTCTCAAATGTGCACTCAGTAGTACGCCTCTCGCAAGTCAAGCTTGGTGAAAATGCGCCCCTGGGAAGCTTCCGCCAGAAGGTCTTTGATGAGCGGGAGGGGATAGACATTGGACATAGACACAGCGTTTAAACCCCGAAAGTCTGTGCACAGTCGCAACCCACCATCCTTCTTCTTCTGGAAAAGGACGGGGGCAGCAAAGGGGAAGAAGGCTGGTTGGATAAAACATTGGGCAAAGTTTTTATCAATAAACCTGCATAGTTCCTCCTTTTCAGTTGGACTCAGAGAGTACAGCTTCCCTTCGGGCATTTTTTTAGTATAATTTTTATTGGTTTAAGAAAAAACAAAGACAAATACAAAAAGAACAAACAAACATACATACAAAGAGAATTCATTACCAACTTATATCTCTTTAAGTACCTCATGCATATATACTTCAATTACTATCTTTCTAGCTTAAAGCTAAATGTTTGCAAACTACTATTTTAATATTACATATTTTTTAACTATTTAAGCACAGACCAAGCATTCCAATCAACTACTACCTTTAAGCATATCTTAAATTTTAACGCAGCATTCTACTTCAGGCTTTCTACTAAATATCTGTCCTTATATATAATTGAATTTTCACTCCAGAACGCCTGCCCACCCATGCACACACGCACGCACGAGAAGGCTGGCGGCGGCAGCCACACAGCCACCGCACGCCAGTTGCAGGCCCTCCCCGCCCACCCACGAGAAAGCCGGCGCCGGCGGCAGCAGCCACGCAGCCACCGCACGCCAGCTGCAGGCCCTTCCCGCCCACCCGCCTGCCCACCCGCCTGCCCACCCATGAGAAAGCCGGCAGCGGCACAGCCACCACCCACCGGCTGCAGGCCCATCCCACCTGCCCACCCACCCACCAGAAAGCCAGCGGCAGCCAGGGAGCTGCCCCACACCCAAATCATGCCCTCCCCCAAACCAGCCATGAGAGTGCCGGTGACAGCAGCGAGACAGCCACTGTGCGTTGGGCTCAGGCCCTCCCCCCACCCGCCCATGAGACGGTAGCAGCAACAGAGCCACCACGCACTGCCCACCCTTTGCTTCTCCTGCTGCCCGCCAATCCGGCCAGATGGGAGAAGGTTGCCCAGGCCCCCCACCGCCCTTCTCCCACCCCGTGCCTCCCCCTCCTGCCCTTTTTCTTCCTTTCTCTCTCTCCCCTCCCCACTTTATCTCTCTCTCTCACTCTGTTCCTCCCCTTTCTTTTCTCCTGTTCTTCCCTCCCTTCTTTCCTTCCTTCCACTCTCACTCTCTCAATCTCTCTCTTTCTACCCTTCTTTCTTCCTTCCTGACTTTCATTTTCTCCCTTCCCTCCTACCTCCCTTCCTTTCTTTCAAACTTACTATCATTACCCCCCCCCGTCTCTGACTGCCCTCTCTTTCCCTCTCCCCCCTTTTCCTCCCTCCCCCCTCACTGTAACTCTCTCTCTCTCTGTACCTCTACTTCTCCCTTCCTTCCTTCCACCCTCCTTTCCTTCCTATCTAGGGCCCGTTGTCTACTGCCACAACGGGCTTTGCTCACTAGTAGTTAATAATTTCTAGGTACACAAAATCAGGTTCCAATATAACCAATCTTACTCAGTTACCATTGTATAGGAAAAGACTTTCCTGATTCATTCCTGCTAGGCTCAAACGGTCTAGCTGATAACATATCCCTGTGACTTTTGTCACCTGAGCAGATGGCCTGCACAGATGCCAAGCTTGATATCCATATACAAAGCCACTTTGACACCTTTGCTGGGAACAGTAGACGTTCAGATGTCTTTTCAAGCTGGGGGACACAGATGTCCCATGTTTAACACATCAAAGCTCAGCAGACGTGCCTTCAGTCACGTCAGCAATGCCTGCAACTAGATAGTGAGCACATCTCTTAATCCCCTTATGATTGGATAAATGGCCATATTCAATTATGACGGGAAAGGGAGGGATTAGTGATCATCCTATGGAAAGAGGGAGATAGTTCTCTTGGAAAGTTAGCTTCTTTCTGAGATTTAGTCCCTGTTTGCATTACATACCTGCAACATGGAATTTTATTTCTAGGCAACCAAGCTGGTCTTAGTTGCCTTCATCAGCCATGTGGTTCACCCTGAAGATCCCCTGGTTCCACAAGGGACATTGAATTATCTGGTTTCTCTGAATAACTGATAACTATGAATACCTCTGTATAGTGATAGCTGAACAAGCTACAGATATTCTTTGTATTCCTACCTTTGCAAGTCTTGTCATATGCATGCTTTCTACTGAATAAAGATAATATCAATTAATATTATCTGAGTTAGCTTCTTGTGTTGCAACTGGGTTCTAAACCTAAACCCTGTGCCTAAGCTGTTTGCCTAGAAGGCTACCACTGTGTGTTAATTAATTATCTGCAGCTCTGGCACCAAGCTGATAAGTTGTTAATTCCCAGAAACCAAACAGGAGGTGGAACCTCTCTCCTGAACCTGGTGGGAACTCTAGTATTCTGAGGTTCTGGTGGCAGACTACTGATAAGCCAGAAGTGTGTGCAGACTTACTCTTGGGTTTGTTTAAGCATATGGGATTTTGGTATCTCTCATTCCTGGAGGGGTGTGAGAGAGAAGTAAGATCCTGTATATGCTGATAGTATCAGGAATTGTGCCTCTCTTATCCCCTGGACTGGGGGTGAGAGGGTACAAACCCTGTACAACCATACAAAAACATTCCCAAACTCAATCTCATTCATCATGTAAAGAAATCTTACGTTTCTATTAATACTTATTTTTCTACACTGCTTACATTCTAATTATTTTATCAATTTCTAACCCTTCTTCTAATAATAATTCCTGTTACATAATTTTTAGGATTTTCTTACAGTATATGTTTAAAATATATATTCATAATAGCTACTTTAATTCAAATAACCATACAAAAATATTACTACACATTCCATCAATTTTTCTATACCTTCCTTTTATAATTTCTATAACATTTTACAAGCCTTTTCACTAGATTAATAGTTAATAATCTATGGGCATATAGAACAGGCTTCAATATAGCCAATCTTAATCACCATTCTCAAACTTTATTTAAAACAATTTAAGTTATTATGAATGTATAGTTATAGCCATACATTTATAGGTGTATTTATACACCTTCAAACAATTTAGCTTAAATAATTTTTAAATTTAGCCTGTGTACATTTACTGTAAAATAAAAGTAAATTCCATATTAACCCATTTAAATCAGCAGCCAAACAAAGCTGCTTCCCACTCCAAACTTAATTATAAAAACTTAAGTCTCTTTTTCTTCTTCTTCTGGGATCTTCTTTTCACAAATACTATAAGTCTATGCCTATTATTTTTGTAAGTATGTAGGCATATTTGTAGAACCCTCCATCTACATCCAATTCTTAAATAAGTTGAAAGTTCCATAACCTCTTTTACATCTTCTTTCTGTGTTGTTTTCCCCTTCACTGCTTTAATGCTTTCTCTACTTATTTGCCTTTTAGTAAGTTTATTGAAGTCCTCAACAAAGGGCTTTTCTTCTTGTTTTAGTGTAAAGATGATTTCATGAAATGCATCCTCTTGCCCGGGATTTTGGTTATTATCTTGAGAAGTTAGAGGTTGCAGTTCCTTTATTTCACTTGTCACTTTATGTTGGCTTGTTTTCTCTTTTATATCATGTATCTTTAAAAACTTCTTGTATGGCCAAGGTGATTGTATCAAAAATTAAGATTTTAAATTCCTCCACGGTCATCTGTGCTACTTCCTCTGGCATTGTTTTAGATATGTCTTGTTCACTCATTTTATTATGGTAGCAAGAACCAGCTCAGTCCAGTGAACCACTGGTCTCTACAGTTGGTTTTCAATATTAGTCAATAATGGCCACAATCTCAAAACATGCTTCTGTAGCAGACATAATTACCAACCCAGAAACATTCAACAAGAGTCTGCTGCTTTTATTGTTTTGTAATAATACAATGGAGTCTGCACAGAGTAAACTTCCAAACTCTAACAAAGAAGCTGAAATCACAAGAGTCTCAGTTCACTCCAGCCAGACCTGGCATCTCTACTGGTTGTAAATCAATTGTCTCTCCCAAGCTGTTCGCCTCTGCCAGATAACATCAGCAGCCAGCAGCCTATCACGCAAACCAAATGTTTTGCTGCTTTATAATAGAGACTAAGAACAGTATGCTTCTATTCGCTGCTTTATGGTAAAATCAGAAAATACAGTGCGTTTATCTTCTTATCTCAGCAGTAAAGCATGACATCGCAGGAAGAGGTTACGAAGTGGAAAATTCCACTCTATGTATCTTTCTTTCTTTTAAAAGGAAAGTTTAAATTTCTTTTGTGGAAGTTCAGACACCCTCTTTGCCCCAGGAAATATTTACCTCAGGATTCTTTTTATAATTCGTCACTCGTGTAGGCTGCTCTGCACAGAAAGGGAGGAAGAGGTTCCACCTCTCTTTTCTCTGTCGTTTTAAGACTTAGAGGGGCTTAATCAACAAGGTCATCAGATTCTTCAATGTTTACAGACACTCATGTTGTGTCTTCATCGGTAATAAGATGAGGTTTATAATAACTCTCTTGCTTCCAAGGGGCATTCATATCTGGTGCTGTTATGGCTGACCATAACTGCTCTTCTCTGTTCCCTGCTTCTGGGATGATCCTGGGCTTCCCACTGCTTGTTGCCTCAAGCGAGGTGCCCAAATCGAGTCCCTTGCTCCAGACCTCCCTCTAAGAGGTCCAGTGAGGTTCAGGATCCCCTGAAACCCCCTAAGAAGAATGAAGAATCAGTTGTTGCCAGGAGCAGTTCCTGGGGTCGACTGCCTCGATGCACCAAAGCCCCCCCTCTCCAGCTTCCATTTGGGCATTTTGTGCCCTGGCAAAATTTCTATCGCACAATCCAACTATCGGTGGGAGGGGAGCTCATCTGCCTCCTCCTCTTCAAACACTCTAGTCAAGTCTCTATACTCAGGGGGAATGAGATCGAGCTCTCCTCATGACAAACACGCTCTGCAATGGGAGTTGGCCTCTCCCCCCAATTGGGATTCCACCCATGGACCTTGCATCGGGGATCTGGAAAGTGCAGGGCCCCTCCATTCCATTGAATGTATGGGTCATGATCTCATAACCAGGGGTTGCCCAGTACCATGGAGAATTTGGCAGCAGGGGTAATAATGAGTGGACATTGTTCCCAATGGAACCCATCCCCATAACCAGGGGCACAGTTTGGTACTTGCATGCCTCTTTCATGCGGGACCCATCCATCTGTGTGAAAACTAAAGGTTCAGGAAATGCTTGGATGGGTATCCTGAGCCCAGTGACTAGTGACAGGCTGATTAAGTCCTGTGCACATCCAGAATCTATCAGGGCTCTCAACTGTATTTGGGTGCCCTGCTTGGGATTTATTACAGTCACAGTCACATAAAATAAAGGGGGAGAGGTTCTCAACAAACATGGTGCACAGGACTTTCAGACCTGCCAGGTTGCACCTTTTAGAGCAGGTCCCAGCCTTTTTCCACTGGCTCATCTGCCTCGTCTCCGCTGGAGGAAGTGCTTTCAGCCTTTTGTCACTCTCCTTCTAGAAGCGCATTAGGATGCTTCGTCCGAGCTCCTTGCAGCTTGGGCTTCTTCTCAGAAGTCTTGCATTTGTCCATCTTTCCATCTCCAGGGTTCTTGTCAAGGGGGCAGCTTGCTCTGAAGTGCCCTGAGGCTCCGCATCTCAGGCACAGAACCTGTAGCATCCATTGGTCTCTGATGGCTTCTCTCAGCTTGGTTCTCACCCCTCATTGTTCTGTTGCTGTCTCTGCCGCCTTCACCACCATAGCCTCCATTGCCGCCATCCTTGCAGGGACACAAGGCTGGTACATACACAACAGGAGTGGTTCTCTGCCTTGCAGGCCACCTGGATCCACCCATTCAACGTCAGCAGGTTGCCCTGGGCCAGTGCCCGATTTAGAATTGCGTGGTTCAGCCCAGCCTGATAGAATTCAATGAGGACCTCTTTGAGCCACCCCTGGAGCTTCGCGGCATATGTTTTGAATTCATCAGAGTACTCCTGCACTGAGTGCACCCCCTGGTGCAGGCCTCTCAAGCGGGTACACACTCTCTCTAGCTCCGGGGGTCTTCATATTGGTGTCAGAAGGCCCACATGAAGGCACTGACATCTCGGAGTTCTGGTCCCTGGACATTGTGGAGGCCCATTGTGGAGGAGCTGCCCAGTCCTGGAGGCATGACCCAATAAAATCCACATGGTGCTCATCTGTGGTGAAAGTGGGGCCCCAATCACATAATAACTTGTGCACCTGCAACAGGAAAAATGCCAGCTTCTCTGGAGTGTCATCAAATGTCGCTTCCAGGGCATCGCAGGGCTGTTCCAGAGCTGCCGGGGGTGCAGGTGGTCTGTTCGGCCTGGCCAGGCCAGCAGGAACACCCAGTGGTGCTGGGGGAGGAAGCGGAGGTATTTGCAGAGGGGCCAGCGGTGCCCTCCCAGTTCCATCAGGGGCCCATTCACGATTCCAGAACTCTTGCTGGATTGCTTCCATTATGATGCTCGGTATGTCCAGCATCATGTTTTGCATCTCTCGCCTTATTTCTTCAGCCTCACCCTTGAACTCCCTATGGAGATGTTCAGCTTCAATGTCCTCCACAGCACGGATGCGTTCTGCTTCCTCCTGAAACAAACGCCTATAGCACTGTCAGACACCATCACCCACAAATCTCTCGGACCTCGAGTCAGGAGTCAACAGTCAGGTGGGCTCAGCCCAGGAGGGGAGAGGCACCCATGAGTCTCAGGTCTGCACCCCATCTTCAACTCCTTTGGGCTCTGTGGCCGTCATTGGAGCTGCCATGGTCCGTTGCTCCAGCACAGTGCTGTCTGCTGCAGTTGTGGGGATTTCCCGGTCCTCTCCACTCATCACATTTGTGGTGTAGGAGACTGAGGAAGAAAAAGCTGAGTTCTAACAAACTGTCATGTTCCTGGTTAAATCAGGAGTCTCAATGCATGGATGAGACGATGGTGTAGGGGAGAAGAGTTCGAGTTTGTTAGGCACTGGGATGCTTTTGGGGACAAGAGGGAGCTGTGCAAAAGAGACGGTCTCCACTTGTCCCAAGAAGGAACCAGGCTGCTGGCGCTCAAAATCAAAAAGGTGGAAGAGGAGTATTTAAACTGAATATTGGGGGAAAGCCGACAGGAGATGAAAACTCTCTGGTTTGGGATGGCTCATCTCAAAGAGATGAAGGGGTACATGTTACTTTTGTACAAAGAAATTGATTACAATTGTCCACTGAAACTGTGGCTAATCATAGGGACTGCTTGGCAAGCAAGAGGCAGCAAGAGGAAGGCTGTGGGCTTAACAAACGTGGGAAACTATAGATGTTTATACACAAATGCTAGAAGTCTCTGAGGTAAAATCGGGGAATTGGAATGCTTGGTGTTGGGGCGGAGGAAATAGACATTGTGGGTATTTCAGAAACTTGGTAAGATGAGGAAAATTAGCGGGATACGGTGATTCCTGGTTTATAAACTATATCAGAAGGATGGGGGGGAAGGGTTAGAGGTGGGTTGGCTCTGTATGTCAGAGAGGGTATACAGTCCAGTAGACTGAAAGGGTAAGAGAACTGGATTCGCTTCTGGAAATGCTATGGGTTGAAATAGTGGGTCCAAAAGGAAGCTTAACAGTGGGAGTTTCTTATCGCCCACCATATCAAAAGGAAGAGAAGGATTATAAAATGATGAATGAATTAAAGATAAAGGCTAGATGAAATAACTGTGTCGTAATAGGCGACTTTAACTACCCACACATTGATTGGGTCAATATGAGTTCTAGTCGGGAAAAAGAGATTGAGTTTTTAGACACTCTCAATGACTGTGCTGTGGAACAGATGGTCACAGATCCTACCAGGGGAGAGGCAATCCTGGATTTGGTCCTAAGTAACGCCCGAGACCTGGTGAGAGATGTAAAAGTGATTGCACCACTTGGGAACAGTGACCATAATGTTATTGAGTTTAACATTTGTATAAATAGGGAGTTGCCCAAAAAGACTGAGGCAACCACTTTTAACTTTAAAAGGGGTAACTTCTCTGGTATGAGGGGACATGTGATGAAGAAATTGAAAGGAAAAGCGGAGAAGGTCAAAACCATTGGGGAAGCTTGGAGACTATTTAAAACTACAATCCTAGAAGCTCAGAAAAAATATATACCGCAGGTTAGGAAAGGCACAAATAGGTATAGTAAAAGCCCTGAATGGTTAACTAATAAAGTAATGGAAGCTGTAAAAGGTGAGAAGGATTCTTTTAAGCAGTGGAAAGCTAGTCTCAGTAAGGTTGATAAAAAGGAACACAGGCTGTGGCAAATAAAATGCAAGTCTATGATCAGGCAAGCCAAAATGGAATATGAGGAGCATACTTTCTTCAAATACATTAGAAGTAGGAAACCAGCCAGGGAGGCAGTGGGGCCCTTGGATGACCAAGGGGTAAAAGGACTCCTGAAGGATGAAAGGGAAATGGCTGAGAAGCTGAAATTTCTTGCCTCTGTCTTCACTGTGTAAGATGAGAAGTGCTTGCCCACTCCAGAACCACCAGTTTCAGGAGGGGGTTTGAAAGACCTGAATCAGATTGAGGTGACAAGAGAGGAAGTCCTACAACTGATGGACAATTTAAAAACTAATAAACCACCAGGCTCAGCTGGCATTCATCTGAGAGTTCTGAAAGAACTCAAATGTGAACTAGTGGATCTCCTTACAAAAATATGTAATCTTTCTTTAAAATCTGCCTCCATTCCTGAGGACTGGAAGGTAGCTAATGTCACTCCCATCTTTAAAAAGGGCTCCAGGGAAGATCCAGGAAATTACAGGCCAGTCAGTCTGACATCGATACCAAGTAAGTTGGTGGAAACTGTTATTAAGGAAAGAATTAGTAGGCACATTGATGAACAAAAACTATCGAGGCAAATTCAGAATGGGTTCTGTAAGGGAAGATTTTGTCTCACTAATCTGTTAATGGTTTTTGAGGGAGTGAACAAACATGTGGACAAGGGGGACCCAATAGATGTTGTTTACCTTGACTTCCAGAAAGCTCTTCATAAAGTTCCTCACCAAAGGCTCCTAAGTAAGCTCAATAGTCATGGGATAAAAGGACAAGTCCTCTTGTGGATCAAAAACTGGCTTATAAATAGGAAACAGAGAATGAGTATAAATGGAAAACTTTCTCAATGGAGGGTGGTAAGCAGTGGGGTCAGTACTCGGTCCAATGCTTTTTAACTTGTTTATTAACAATTTGGAATTGGGAGTAAGCAGTGAAGTGGCTAGATTCGCAGATGACACAAAGTTGTTCAGGGTGGTGAAAACCTGGGAGGATTGTGAGGCACTCCAAAGGGATCTGTTGAGGATGGATGAGTGGGCGTCAATGTGGCAAATGGGGTCCAGTGTGGCCAAGTGCAAAGTGATGCACATTGGAGCCAAAAATCCTAAATATAAATACACATTGATGGGGTCTAAACTGGCAGAGACTGACCAAGAGAAAGATCTTGGAGTCATAGTAGATACCTCACTGAAAATATCTAGACAGTGTGTAACTGTAATAAAGAAGTTCAACGCTATGCTGGGGATTATTAGGAAGGGAATTGAAAACAAATCAGCCAGTATCATCATGCCCCTGTATAAATCATTGGTGCGATCTCATTTGGAGTACTGTGTACAGTTCTGGTTGCCACACCTCAAAAAGGATATTATAGGATTGGAAAAAGTGCAGAGAAGGGCAACTAGAATGATAAAGGGGTTGGAACACTTGCCCTATGAAGAAAGGTTAAAACGCTTGGGGCTCTTTAGCTTAGAGAAATGACGGCTGAGGGGTGACATGATCGAGGTTTATAAGATTATGCATGGGATACAGCAGGTTGAGAAAGAAGTACTTTTCTCCCTTTCTCACAATACAAGAACTCGTGGACACTCAATGAAATTGCTGAGCAGTCAGGTTAGAACAGATAAAAGGAAGTACTTCTTCACCCAAAGAGTGATTAACACATGGAATTCACTGCCACAGGAGGTGGTGGCAGCTACAAGCATGGACAGTTTCAAGAGGGAAATAGATGAACATATGGAGCAGAAGTCCATCATTGGCTATTAGCCACAAGGTATAGCTAGGAACTCTCAGTCTGGGGCAAGTGATGCACTCTATTCTTGGTGTTGGGGGGGGCAGCAGTGGGAGGGCTTCTAGTCTCCTGGCCCCAGTGCTGGACCTCCTGATGGCACCTGGTATTTTTGGCCACTGTGTGACAGAGTGTTGGACTAGATGGGCCATTGACCCGATTCAGTATTGGCTTCTTTTATGTATTCTGTTGTTGCCCTGGCCTGGATGGCTAGCCTGATCTTGTTAGACCCTCTGAAGCTAAATAGGGTTAGTACTTGGACGGGAGACCACCAAGGAAGCCCAGCGTTGTGACACAGAGGAAGGCAATGGCAAACCACCTCTGAATATCTCACACCTTAAAAATCACTATGAGGTCACCATCGGTCAGCTGCGACTTGATGGCACTTTCCACCAACAAATTTGTTGTTGTGTAAGAAAAAGGCTTGACAAAACCCTTGGGGTATGCACTTTGCACTCTCTGGAACCTGAAGTCATGTTGCCTTCATTCAGCCTCAACTAGAGACAACAACTACATGGCCCCAGCCACAGAAAGTCACTTAAATCCATACAAAAAGGTCTGCATTTCACCATCAAGTCCAAATATTTCATGCCATGGGAAGGCAGAAGGAGAAAATAATACTGTCTGCCTGTCTAATGAAGTTTGAGTCCAGTGGCACCTCTAATACCAACAAAGTTTAAATCAAGGGTATGAGCATGAAACTCCCTGAAACAACACTAACTTGATACGCTAAGAAGAAAGAGAAAGACAAACAGAGAGAGAGAGACATGGAGAGAGACACAGAAGGACACAGAGAAACAGAGGGTATAGAGAGGGTATAGAGAGAGACATACACAGAGAGAGGGGCAGAGAGACACAAACAGACACACAGACACACACAGAGGGGCAGAGAGACACACAAGAGGAACAGAGGGCAGAGAGAGACACACACAGAGGGGCAGACACACACACAGAGGGGCAGAGAGAGACAAACAGAGACATACACACAGAGAGAGGGGTAGAGAGAGACACAGAGGAACAGGGGGCAGAGAAAGACACACACAGAGAGGCAGACACACACACAAACACAGAGGGACAGAAAGACACATACGGGGGGGCAGAGAAAAGACACAAACAGAGACTCGCACACACACACAGAGGGGCAGAGAGAGACACAGAGGAACAGAAGGGCAGAGAAAGAAACACAAACAGAGACTCACAGAGAGAGAGAGACAGACACAGACACACAGAGGGGCAGAGAGAGAGACACAGACACACAGAGGGGCAGAGAGACACACACAAACAGAGAAAGACACACACAGACAGAGGGGTAGAGAGAGACACAGAGCAACAGAGGAGCATAGAGAGAGACACAGAGGGGCAGACACACACAGAGGGTCAGAGAAAGAGACACAAACAGACACACACACACAGGGGCAGAGAGAGAGACACAAACAGAGAAACACAGAGGGGGAGGTAGAGAGACACACAGAGGAACAGAGGGGCAGAGAGAGAGACACGCAGAGGTGAAGACACAGAGAGAGGGGGAGGCAGAGAGAGACGCAGAGGGACAGAGAGAGAGACACACACACTGTCCCAGCCCCCACCAGGCCCCACTGCAGGCGCACAAGGAGGAGCAGCAGGCCCAGCACTTATTGGGAGCAGGGAGAGCAGAGAAGGAGACGTGGCGAACCCCAACAGGGCAGCAGCAAGCCAGCTGGAGAGAGCTGCAACAGCCAGGAACAGAGGCCCCGACCTGGGCAGACAGGGTGGGGCCTCCCGGCAGCATTTGGGCAGCAGCTGGGGACATGCCCAAGCCAGACCGGCCGGAGTGGTGAGGGCTCAGGTCGGAGCTAGCGGCAGGTGGGTCAGAGCTAGTGGCGGGTGGGTCGGAGCCAGTAGCAGGCAGGGCAGGCAGGTCAGGCAGGGCTGGAGGACAAGCAAGCAGGAAGGCTGCCAATGGCCATTTTATTTTCCCCCCCATGTTTATTTATGTATTTTATTATACAAACTGTAAATAAGATAACAATCCATAAAAATTTACATTGAGTCTGATCTTAGTTATTCTTATTTATCCATTTATATAATCTTGACCATCTTTTCAAGAAAAATTCCTCTCCTTTTCCCTGAATCAACAAACTTAATTTATCCAATTCTGCTCAATTTAACAACTTCGAACTAATCTCTTCTCTACTGGGAGATTTTTCAGATTTCCAGTATCCGGCCAAAAGTATTCTTGCAGACGTTATTATAATTGTCACTAAATAGACATTGCAATAATTTAAACTTTCCAGTACCATATTCAACAAATATATTACTGGATCTAAATTTACATGAATCTCCATAATTTCCAAAATTATTCTCTGTACTTTCTCCCAAAATCTTTGCATTTTTACACATCGCCACCACATGTGATAGAACAAGCCTATATTACTCTTACACTTCCAACACTTATTTGAGCTATTCGCATAACACTTTGCTATTTTTTCCAGTGGCCAATACCATCTATGAAACACTTTAAGAATGTTTTCTTTATATGAAACTAGCGGCAAGGCCCATTGTGGGAGCAGATGCAATGGGCGCTAGCTGGAGTGCCGTCGAAGCCCCGTCCTCCTGTTTGCCGGCCGCACTTGCAGGGCGAGGCCGGCTCTGCCGCCTGCACGCTGCCGCAGGTCCCCGGTGGCCGAGTGGCAAGTGAGGAAGGCCATCTTGGGCCCGCAGCCCCAGCAAGACAGCCCCGGCCCCTGTCGCCCCGGGTGGCCTACCTCAGGGTGGATGCAGAGGCGAGGGAGGGAGGCAAGCGAGGGAGGCCAGCGTTGGGCTGGCAGTCAAGGAAGCAGGCACCGTTTGCCAGCAGCCGCAGCAGCACCATGGCCCCCTCTCAGGAATGGGTCCGGGGCCCTCAGCGTGCAGCCACCGGAGCATCCATCCAGTCCGGCGGCTGGCGATAGACTGTGGCCGACAGGCTGTCTGCTGGCTGCATAGGCAGGACTGAGCCCACACAGCCAGGCATGTCAGCCAATGGCCAGGGACCCATTTTCGAGTGGCAGCCCCCGCGGCGTATTGATTTTGCCACACATTTTGCCCTTATTTGGGCTGCCCTTATTTGGGCAAGCTAGCAGACAACTACTGTTTTATATAATAGGGAAGGATGGCTCTCATTAATTTAATTGATTTCCATATTTTAGACCACTTTTCTATTTCAGTAGTATTTCCCACATCTTTCATCCATAGAATCATTACCAGTTTAACAGTTTCATCTTCCATATAATCTTCTATTACTAAGTTGTACAACTTCTGGATCATTTTGTTGTTAGACAAGAGCCAAATTTTATCCAGTACATTCCTGTTGTCCTCAAAGCCCTGAATTACACCTTTAGTATATCTAGATTTTAATTGTACACTTTCCCACCAAGAGAGCTGCATATTATATTGTAATCGAAGATTATTCTCTGATTTAAGCTTGTTATTTTTATCTAATAGCATATCATATGTTATTCTGTTGTGTTCTGTAATATCTCTGATTACATTCCATACTTTTATTAGAGATCCTCTTACCATATGATTCTGAAAATTGGAATGAATCTTATCCTTTTCGTACCAAACGTACGCATGCCACCCCATACATAAATCGTGCCCTTCCAACTTTAAACATCTTGAGTCTTCCAAATTAATCCAATCTTTAATCCAACACAGTGCCTTCACTTGATAATATAGCTTCCTTTTTTTTAATGTAGTTTTTATATAGTTTTTGGTAAGTATTACATATTATCTTTTATCCCGTACATTTTGTAATGGTTTATATCCCTTCTCCCTCCCTCCTCCCCCCTCTGCTTTTCCAATGCTTTAGTCCTTTATTCCCAGCCACGGGCACAAGGTCCGAATCTTGCACTGAATGTCCTTTCTTCCTTCTGTTGGTAGCCACTCCAGGTAGGTCTTCCATTTCGTGCTGATTGCTGTAGTCCTGTCTGCCCATTTGGTCTTCCAGTTCAGTTTCTCAATTATGTCTGACTGTATGAAATCAAACAAATAATTATGCCAGATTTCTACTGACCACTTACTCTTGTCCTTCCAACCCAGAGCAATCACTGCTTTTCCTGCTAGTATCATTGCTTTGAATATAGCTTGGTTCTCTTTACTTACTACTGGGTTCCCTATTATGCCCATTAACATTAAATTAAAGTTAATAGTCAGTGAAACTTTGCATGTTCTCCTTATAATTTGCAATATTTTTGTCCAAAAGACCTCTGGGCATTCCCACCACATATGGGAAAACCATCCTTTAGCCTGTTTACAATGCCAGCACCTGGGGCTCATTCCTGGGATCATGTTTGCTATTTGCGCTGGTGTTTTGTACCATTTTGTAAAGAATTTATGCTCCATTTCGTTAAATTTGATCACTTTAATTTCCTCTATTCCTTCCATTATTTTGCTTGCCAAGTTTCCTGATATCTGACCTTCTTTAGTCCAAGTGTTCTGTAGGTAAGATATTGTCGTGTCTTTATTTGATATCATTTTCCTATAGATTTTCCCTGCTAGTCCTTGTTTTGATTTTTGCATCCCTTTGTATAGTTCTTCTATTGGCTCCTCTATCCATATTTTCTTTTTCCTTGATCTTATTAACCATACTATATAGGCCTGTTATTTTTAACCAATGTTGGTTACCTACCTCTTCCACTATCTCGTGTACTGGTTTTAAGTTACGTCCTCTAAACATGTCTTCCAACTTATAATAACCTTTAGTTTTAAGATATTCCCACCATTTATTATCTTTTATTTCGCTGTATATTGATTCTAGTGGTGTCCATCTTGAGTTTCTTCTTAGCCATTTCGCTTGCCACTTGCTCCAAGATTCTAATGCTGAATGTCTGGGGCCTTTAATCAATTTGAGATCTTTTTTTGTGGCTTTAGAGAAAATCCTGAATCTTCCTATATTGTTGTTTATCTCATTTTCAAATCTAACCCATTTTTGCTCCTCCCCTTCACCTATCTCTAATAGCGACTTTATTTGGAAGGCTTCATAATATCTATTCAGCTCTGGGACTCCCCAACCCAACTCCTCTTTGAGACCGTGTATCAACCTTTTTTGAATTCTACACTTTTTACTGCCAAATATCCACTTTCTAATTGCTCTATTCCATTGTTCTAACCTTTTGTTATGGGCCTCTAATGGTATCGACTGGAATAAATATGTTAGTTTAGGTAGCCAGAACATTTTAACACTCCTAATTCTAGTAGATATACCAAGAGTTTTATTTTTCCACTTTCTCATTTCATTCTTTATTTTCTTCCATATCGTGCTATAATTCACCTCCGATATTCTATCGATCTTCTTTTGTAACACTATACCTAAGTATTTGAACTTTTTAGTGCCCATTCCAATATTTGTAATTTTGTTTATTTCTTTTCTTTCCTCTTTGTTCACATTGAGGTACATGATTTCTGATTTAGCCATATTAACCTTTAACCCTGAACAGCATTCGAAGCCCTCTAAGATAATGTTTACTTCTTTTATCGCTTCTTTGGGATTTGTCATAACCACTATAATATCATCTGCAAATAAATTAATTTTTATTTCTTCTTTCTTTACCTTATAACCTTCTATCCTTACACAGTTTCTTATCCTTTCAGCTAGTTGTTCTATTGCTATAATAAATGATAATATAGCTTCCAAGTTAGAGCACCAAAAACCCCTCTTTCTGTTTTCGCCTGTAAAAATTTTAATTTTATCCTGGCTCTTTTCGGGTGCCAAATAAATTGCCTAGTTACTTTATCCAAATCTATAAAAAAGTTATTTCGCTTAAGTATTGGAATATTCTGTGCTAAAAAAAAAAAAGCTTGGTAATATGTTCATCTTTATTGTAGCAATCTTCCCCATAAACAATAGCTGTAGATCTTTCCATTTTGCCAAATCTCTTTTAATCTCCCCCAATAGTTTATTATAGTTATCTTCTATTAGGTTACTGTTTCTATTTGACAATATAATCCCTAGATACCTTGCTTTTTTGACAATCTCCATATCTGATTTTTAAAAAATTCTTGTATTGTCTCCTGCAAGCAGTTTTTAGTTAGCAACTTGGTTTTCTTAAAATTAACTTTAAGTCCAGCTAGTGTTCCGTAATCTCTTATTAAATCTAATTAATGTATGTATCACTAACACTTGAGGATTCTTCATTATAAACAACAAATCTTCTGCAAATGCCAACAGTTTATATTCTTCACCTTTCAATTTCAGACCTTGTATTTGTTCATTCTCTCTTACTAGTTCGTTTAACGTTTCGAACGCAAATATAAATAGTAATGGGGAGAGTGGACAACCTTGTTTTGTTCCCTTTTGGATTTCTATTTTTTGCGTCAAATCTCCATTGTATAAAACTTTGTTCCACAATCCCATAAATTTAACTTTTGTAACAAGAAATCCCAAGATACATTATCAAAGGCTTTTTCTGCATCCAAGAGCATCAGCACTAGTTGTTCCTCTGGATGTTGTTCATAATATTCTATAACATTAATAATGGTCCTGATGTTATGTCTTATATATCTTTTTGGAAAAAACCCTGCTTCATCTTGATGAATAATTTCCCTTAGTACTTTTTAAAATCTTGCCACTAAAATATTTGCAAATATTTTGTAATCAACATTTAACAATGAGATAGGTCTATAATTTCTAATTTGGTTCCCTTCGGTATTTGGTTTGGGTATTAAGGTAATTATCGCTTGATTCCAGGAATCTGGAAGTTTACCTATTTTCCCTATATCCTTTTAACGGCAATATTATTTGGTCTTCAAATGTTTGATATACTTTTATGGGTAAACCATCCGGGCCCGGTGTTTTCTTTTTCTTCTGTTTCTTAATCACTTCCACTATTTTGCATATGGTAATTGAGTCATTTAATTTTTGTTTTTGTTCTTCATTAAATTTTTGTTTATTTCTTTTTATTTTAAAAAAATAAGGAACGAAAGCATTGTAAACATGCCTGGGCTCCCTGCTGGATCTTCTCCAGGTGCCCCATGAGGCACCTAGAGAAGAACCAGCAGGGAGCCCAGGCATGTTTAAAATCCCTGCCTTTGCTTCCCCTGCCAGCCCACAGCTGCGGGTTGAATGGGAAAGCAAAGGCAGGCATGTAGACATGCCCCCTTCCTCCCCTGAGCCTCTCCACTTTTGCAGAGAAGCTCGGGGAAGGGGGGGTGCTTTAAATGCCTTTCTTTCCCTTCCTCAGTTTGGGAACGGAAAGAAAGGCATTTTAAACATTCCTGGGCTCCCTGCCTGATCTTCTCCAGGTGCCTCATGAAATCCCTTGGGGCTACCAGAGGGAAAGAAGGCATTTTAACATGCCTGCTTTCCCTCTGGTGGTGTATATCAGACCCAAACATATTCGGGCAATACCGAATATTTCCCCAGTCCTGGTACTTTACCAGTACTGAATTGGGGAAATTCGGTATTTACTGATATTTTTCGGGTCTGATTTACCCGAAGCTAGAAAATACCAGTGTGGGGGTTTTTTGCACACCCCTAGTACAGAAACATTTTACTGGTTTGAACCAAATGCTAGGCCTTTCCTGTTTTATTTAGTGACCTCTTAAAAAGTGGAATGTCCAGAAAAGTTTTTACAGCTAGAAGTTACAGACATATATTACTGGTCTATACCAAATGTCAGATCTTTGTTGCTTTATTTGATGTGGCCCCTTTAACATGTGGACCTGCAAACACTAATTTGTAAATTTGACTTAATTCTGCTGTCCTGAAATTATTGCTTGGAGTTCGCTTTAGTAGAGAGCTTAACACTGTTCCTCCTGGGTTTTTGAAGCTTTGTTGCTCCTCAGAGGTGCAAAGTGCTTTTGATGTTTAATGATAAGGTGAGCTGCATTTTTAGGCATTGTATTGATTTAATGTATATTGGGGATTTTTTTGCTTTAAAATTAAATCTTATGAATTCCATCAGCTCCAATATAGAATTACCAAAAGACAACTGTGTGAACGATACCCTCTAATGAGGGAATGAAATGCCTGAGACTACCTGGGATATGTAGTTCAGCTCAAAGAGTTTAAGACTTGCCACACCTATGTGGACATATTGTGGAGCTCTAAGCTCTGCCAAACTCATTTCGGCACACAGTGGATGTTCCAAGGCTTTTGAAAAGAGTGGTCCGGTTCAAGGTCTATATCTTTATTGATACCATTGTTTAAAGGACCTTGTCTTTTTCACTTCTGTGACTTTGTAAATATACACGATGGTCTTGTAATCCGTGGGCTTTCTATCTTGTGATTGGTTTATGTAACTGAATTTTCTTTCATTCTGTATGTATGAAATAACAGAAAATTGCATATTAGAGTACTTATGAATATTTAATAATATAAACTTACAGAAAAAACAGACTTGGTATTTTAATGTTTTTTATTAAAAATCATACAGCACTTAACTTAGGCTATGAGATTAGATTCATGTGCATGCTGAATAACAAGTCCACTTTGTGCACATTTTTACTTAACTGCAGCAAAGTGTGACATCTGAATAATGTGTGTATATGGAGAGAAAGAGAGATTTTGGGGGGCACACTGTGCCAGAAAGTGTGGTCAAAGATTGACAGTGACTCAAGAAAAGGCCTTCAGCTGCTGTCCCAGGCTATGAAACTGCCTCCTACAGGAGGTCAAGGCCACCTTTACAGGCCTTCCCATTCTAGCAGTCCTTGGAAGAAATGATTGACTATGCCACATCCTGTTTTATTATGTCCTAGAGATGGCTCTTAAGATGATATTTAAATATGTTTTTAAAAATAATTTTAGGATAACCATAAACCTCGGAGGTGTAATCTGTACTTTTTGATTCAGGTGCACAAACATCAAAAGCCAACAATTAATTTCCAGCTCAACTCATCCAGAAAAGTCTGATGGGTTCGTTGCAGTGTCAGTTATCACATGAGCCTGATAGTCAGAATTCATCTGTCCTAGGCAAGCAGCCAGTGCAGAGGAAAACAAATTAAACCTCTTGTTGAATCATCTGCTGCCACACATACAACATCCCAGCAAGTTTTACAAGAACAGCTCAGTCCTAACCAGTGTTAGCCAGCACTGAACTTTCCACATTCAACCCCTTTCAGAAAACTGACCCTCCAGGATAAGAGAAAATTGCTACTAATCATCCATGAAGTAATGGAATCCTAGGCCAAGCCTGCATAAATTTTGCAGGAATTCATTGCAAACTTTATATATTGCTTTCCAAGATTTGGTTTCCAACAATGACATGTCTAGGCCAGCCTATTTTCCTTCTTCATTTATATCTAGAAACAGTAAAAACAGATTGCGCAGCCCATGCTTCATCACAATTAGTGTTTCACTTTCTTCTGTGATGCAAAAGTTACCATAATATTTAACCAACACTATCCAAACAATTTAAGATCATGTGGCTCTCCAGTCTCCAGTCAGGTAGACAGAATGTTTAGGCCAGTGGCTATTGTTGTAGTGGAAGGGTTGGTGTATTCATACATTCTAAATCCATTTTTAAAGAGCAGCTTTGGACAGCTAAGTTGAAGGTATGTTCTAATTCTTTTTTCTTAATTACTTTAGTGACATTAGGCTACATTTTCACTGATTTATTCATTTTAAAGCTTTGTAAGTTTGGGCTCAAGATTTTTTGAAGCAACCCAGCGATGATCAGAGCTGATCGGGAATTAAATTTCCCCCTTTTAGATATAAAAGAAGAAATTATAAATCATCCATCAAAATGAATTCTCACAAATCAGGAGCCCAGAAATGAAAATAAAAGAAAGAATGAGAGGAATATGAAAAAGGGGACAACAAAACCTCTTAATACTGTCGGCCTTGACATTGGTTGCATCCAAAGTTCCCTCTAAGCTGCACTAGGGGGCACTGGCAAACAAAATATTAGCCAACAGCGCAGGGAGAATTCTCTCTGCTCACAAATGAGAGAAGGCATTTCCCCCCCACTTCATTGGAAACAATGGAGGATTGGGACACCTCCTTCTAGGGCTCATAGAATTGGACCTACTTGTCCAATCTTTTTGAAACTTGGCAGCCTTTTAAAGGAGAGGTACCAGCAGCTATGTTGAAAATTTGGTGCTTCTACCTCAAAATACAGCTCCCCCTGAGCCCAGATACCCCCTGATTGATTTTCCACTATAGTCCATGGGGCTCATTGACTATAATGGTCCCCATAGGCTATAATGGAGGTGGGGGGGGGATTTGCACACCGCTATTATGCTTTTCAGTATGATTTGTAAGCTATCTTGAGTCACAGGGGAAAGTGAGATATAAATATTTGAATAAATAACTAGTTTGGGCAGGTTGATGACATTTAAGCAACTTCCTGTTTGTTAGGTTAGGCAAAGTTCTGACAGTTATACTTGGCCTGTAATGCTGGTTGTCATCTTTTATTTATTTATTTGTTTGTTTTATCATATTTATATCCCGCCCTCCCCTTGGCAGGCTCAGGGTGGCTCACATTTACCAACAGAATGTGCCTGGTCAGCATAAAACAGTTAAAAAAAGTTAAAATCTTACAAACAGTTAAAGTTCTCGCAGTTGACTTTTTTCAGTAGATTAAGATGGCGTACTATTAGATATAATCTTGCATTCCCCATTCAATGGTATATTGATCTCCTGTGATGCTGTAGCTCGATCTCAGTTCAGGGCCATCCCACCACCACAGATGTCAGTGATGGTAATAGTTGGTGGTAGTGGTGGGCGGCTCCTAGTTGTAAGCCTGGTGGAAGAGCTCCGTCTTCCAGGCCCTGCACAACTGTACAAGGTCCTGCAGGGCCCTGATCTCCTCCGGGAGCTCATTCCACCAGTGAGGAGCCACCACTGAAAAGGTCCTGGCCCTAGTAGCGGCAAGCCTGGCATCCTTAGGGCCTGGAATAATTAGTCGATGTTGTGACCTTGACCATACTCTCTGGGGTATGTATGGGGAAAGGCGGTCCCTCAGGTATGTCAGGCCCTGGCCATATAGTGCTTTAAAGGTAAGTATCAGCACCTTGAAGCGAATTCGGTATGCTATTGGTATGCTATTGGTAGCCAGTGCAGTGTCTTCAGCACAGGCCAGATGTGCTCCCATCTAGGAAGGCCCATCAAAACCCTGGCCACAGCATTCTGCACTAGCTGCAGCTTCCAAATTTGCAACAAGGGCAGCCCCATATAGACAGCATTACAGTACTCTAATCTCGAGGTAACCATAGCATGGATCACTGTAGCCAGGTCGTCACGGTCGAGGAAGGGGACCAACTGCTGTATCAGCCAGAGATGGTAAAAGGCTGACTTGGCAGTGACTGCCACCTGGGCCTCCATTGTTAAGGAGGGGTCCAGGAGCATTACCAAACTCCTAACCTCTGGCACTGGCACCAATAGTACCCTGTCAAAGGCCAGGAGTGGGATCCCATCCCCAAACTGCCCCGACTCAGGCACAGGACCTCCGTCTTCGCCGGGTTTACCTTCAGCTGACTCAGCCTAAGCCAACCAGCCACGGCCTATATTTCACTAAAAAAAAAAAAAAGCCTGCAAGAGTTTCCCTCCCACGTGCTGTTTTCTAAGGCGCAGTGCAGGGTGACAGTCCAACGTCAGGTCTACCAATATAGTGGAAAGGGGAAGGTAGACCCGTTCTCCAGGGGCCAGGTTTACCAATATGGTGAAAAGCGGAGGGTAGACTTGTTCTCCGGAGAAGAGGTCTACCAATACAGTGGAAAGGGGTGGGTAGACCTGTTCTCCAAAGGCCTGGTCTACCAATATAGCGGAAAGGGGAGGGTGGACCTGTTCTCCAGAGGCCAGGTCTACCAATATAGTGGAAGGGGGAGGGTAGACCTGTTCTCCAGAGGCCTGGTCTCCCCATTCAGAAGACATTTTCTGTAATGAAATTTGACTTGATTCTGTTTTCTGTTATAATGTTTACATTATTCTTAAAATATAGTTTAAAAGAATTATGGTTGTGGAAATAATCTTCTAAAATACTAATTTACATAATAGTAGATAAGGCACAGAAACCAGAGTTATTAATCAAAATAAAGTTCACAAACAACATTTGAGATTCATACTTTTAAAAGAAACACAGTATGAAATTCAAGAAGGTTTTCTAAAATTGGCAGATTGTAGCAACAAAAGAGGGATAGAAATTGTGCAATTGATAACTGATACTTTGAAAACACACACTATTCCTCTCATTGATTATAGAGCTTAAGGTTATGATAGTGGACCAAATATGGCTGGAAGATACAACAGCATACAAGCAAAAATACAATAACTGTGCCCAACAGCAATTCTTTCACTTTGTGGTTGTCACACACTTAACATATGTGAAAATGATGCTGCTGAATGCATACCTGATAAACCAAACAATAGGGACCCCAAGCATATATAATGTATAAAGAAATAAAAATACAAGGGTAGACCATCAACAGACTGCGGTGGCTCAAGTGGTTAAGACGCTGAACTGCAGGCTGTGGAAGGTCAGTAGTTCAGCAGTTCGAGACCCGAGAGTGCTGCATGACGGAGTGAGCTCCCGTCTCTGGTTCCAGCTCCTGCCAACCTAGCAGTTCGAAAGCAAGAAATTGCAAGTAGATAAATAGGTACCACTTCGGTGGGAAGGTAACAGCGTTCCGTGCGCCCTGGTGTTCAGTCATGCCGGCCACATGACCACGGAAACGTCTTCGGACAGTGCTGGCTGTTCGGCTTTGAAAAGGAGATGAGCACCGCAACCCTAGAGTCGGATCCAACTGGCTTTCGAGCAAGGGAACCTTTACCTTTACCTTTAGACCATCAACAAATATACAAATTTCACAAGTCAGTAGACACAAGTCTATTGAAACATGGTAACATTACATCAATAAATAAAGTAGAATTGGTGGTCACGATTCAAAGATAACGGTCACAATAATGGTAATAAACAACAAGAGACTTCTCTGAATCCTTTCATGAAATAGTGTCCAAAGGACCTCAAAGTCCACAAACAAGGCAGAGGATGTCCCAAAGAACAAAGAAACTTCTGCAGCCAAAAGACATCCTTCTCAGGTATGCCAGATGTTTCAAAACATTCTTCCTCGGTTACATGGCTGAAAAATGGAACCAGATTTCCAAAATAGTCTAGGCACAGCTCTTATCCCAAATGGAATCCATTGACTAGACTATTGTGGAAATCTGGTTCCATTTTTCAGCCATGTAACTGGGGAAGAATGTTTTGAAACGTCTGGCATATCTGGGAAGGACATCTTTTGAATATATACCTGAAGCAATAACCTTTTTTGGAACAATTCAAACTATCACAGCTTTAGTTCCAGTCCCAAGAACTGAGCAATACTTGAAAACTGCATAGGCTGTTCTCTTCATGTTATGTCTGAAACAAGATGGTTAGATCCTGTTGAAAGTATAAAGCCTTTTGCAGCTCACCTGCCTGGAATTAAATTAGCACTGCAAGACCTCCAAGAACTAAATTTGATATCCAAAACAAGAAATGAAGTCCAGGGAATTTTATTCTACATGACATCTTTTGTCTCTGTGTTAATATCAGCTGTGTGGTACATAATATTAGCTCACACAAACAACTGCAATAAGGCAATCCAAGCCAGAAATGCCACATTGGATGTCAAAGCAGAAAACACTGAAACACAGATCTCACAAAACTTTGAAACAACTGAAAATGCATGTGGAATGAAGACAAAATTGTTGCATCAATCCTTAAGATACAAATACAATTTTCTCATGGATGTGGTGGAGTTACACACAAGCGGGCAAGGCTGCATGATAGCAGACCTGATGCTAACATGCTGGAAATGACTGGCACAGATGATTCAAAAGAAGCCTACTTCAGAAAATCTGTGTTTTATGTTTTGGTAGACAGTGTTATAGCAGGATTAACTGAAAGATTCAATGCTGTGAAGCAGCTGTCTGAAAAGTTCGATTTCTTGTGGAAATACCTCACCATGTCTGAAAATGATTTGAAAGAAAAAGCTTTATTTTTATCAAAACAATATCCTGATGACCTTAATGATGATGATTTTTTTGACAGAAATGCAACATTTACCTTCAGTACATAAGGCAAATTTTGGAAATGCACAGTTAAAACCACTGGATCTGTTGAATATATTAACAGAATACAGACTTGGTGACCTGTTTCCAAATGCTTGTGTCAGCTCACAATTTTTTTTAACAATCTGGACCCAACAACTCCCGCTGAAACTGTGTTGTATTTACACACAGCTTTTTAAATTGTATTACCTAATTGTTTTAAATATTCTTTAATTAGCATATGTTTTATCTATTTATGATGTGATCCACTCTGAGCCCGCCTGCAGGGAGGATGGAATATAAATCCAAATAAATAAAATAAATTCCAGCAACAGTAGCTTCTGCAGAGAGATTGTAAGCAGCAGACAAGCTGGGCCCTGATAATGAGACTTTTGTTTTTATTTCAAACAATTCCAATTTTAAAGACTCAACAATATGTCAAGCAAGTGGAAAAACTGATATGACAATTTATTTGGCAAGATGAAAGACCCAGAATAAAAATGAAAGTATTACAGGACAGAAAGGAAAGGGGAGGCTTTGCAGGACCAAACTGGCACTTTTACTATAAAGCCGCAGCCCTGACATGGATGAAAGAATGGATCACACTGGAAAACTCAAGGCTTTTAAAACTAGAAGGTCATGACTTGCAATTAGGTTAGCATGCGTTTGTATGGTATGCGAAAGTAATATCCATAAATATTTCAATCAGCATATGATAAGAGCAGCATTATTGAAGACTTGGAAAGCAACCAAAAAACTGTTTTATACAAAAATACCGAAATGGGTCTCCCCAACAGAAGATTTTATAAATCCTACTTTATTCACCAAAGACCAACTATGCAGATATGAAGATCTTCTAGACAAGAAAAACAATTTAAACTCGCAAGATACTCTTCAAGGACAGAGTATTTGTTTGAACTGGTGGGAAAGGGTACAACTTGAGTCTAGGTATGTCAAAGTTTAACAAACTGGTTTTTATGAAAAGCTTTTAGAACTGGATAAAATTTTACTGTGTGTTGATGAAAACCTTATAAAGTCATTTTACGTATTGTTATTAGATATGAGAATGCAAGATGAAATAGTTAAACATCAGTGGTTAAGTGGGCACAAGATCTGGGTCAGAACATAGAACTAATATTAAATATACAAAAGCTACTTCCGATAAAGAAAATATATACAAGATGTTTTATAGACGGCATATAACACAAGAAAATCTAGCAAAAATGTATCCTAACATGTCCAATTTATGTTGGAAATGTAAGCAAAATACTGGTTCTTTTTGCCATATGTGGTGGTCTTGTAAGATATCAAAAAAATATTGGGTTTGGATACATGAGATTTTGCAAAAATGCTAGAAACAACTATACCATTTGTACCAGAACTGTTTTTATTGAATATCATTCCAGAATCTTTTTAAAAACCAGATGCCTATATGATTATGCATGCTATAACCACTGCTAGGATTTTATATGGGAAGTATTGGAAGAAAGAAAAAGTCCCATCAAAAGAAGAAATTATTCATAAGCTATTTGAAGCGGCAGAAATGGACAAATTGACTTTACAACTTAAAGATAAAAAAGAGGAAATTTTTGAGAAAAATTGGTCAAGATTATATAAATGGATTGAGATATATCTGCAAAGAAATATAGTATAATTGTTAATTTACTTTTTAAATTCAAAACTGGTAGAGGTAAAGAAATTAATGATTCCTATTTGTAAAATGTAAGCTGATACAATGAGTACATGCTCCGTGCCTGTTATGTGTTAGTCTTTCTTGTTCTTTTCTTTTTCTTTCTTTTTTCTTTGGAAAATAAATAAAACTTTTTATTAAAAAAGGGGGGAAAAGATAATGAGGGGACTGGGCCAATAGGAGACACATTTAACAGAGGCAAGAGAACAGATGGGGGTCAAGTTAAGAGGGATGAAAAGTGAGCTGTGTGGGAGAAAGAGGAAGAGTGATGGCCACAAGAGGAGAGGACAAAACCAGCCTTTGATGGAGAGATGCCAGCAGCATTCAGAGAAGGAAAGAGATTCCAAACAGCCAATGACAAGAGCCTCTCTCCAACATTCAAGGACAGACTAGGAAGCAGTCAGGAGGGGTGAGGCCCGCAAAAGAAAGCAGAAGGGGCTGCTGAGCCGATGAGAGTGTAAAAGCCCAAGAAGAGCCTCTCTGCAGGCTTCCCAGGATGCAGATCAGACTTGAAGAAGAAGAGATTGGATTTATACCCCACCCTTCACTTGGAGTCTAAGAGTGGCTTACAAACTCTGCTCCCTTCCCTTCCCCACAACAGACACCCTGTGAGGTAGATGGGGCTGAGAGAACTCTAACACAAACTACTCTTTCAGGAACAGCTGTGCCAGAGCTTGTGACTGACCCAAGGTCACATCAGCAGGTGCAAGTGGAGGAGTGGGGAATCAAACCCAGTTCTCCCAGATTAGAGTCCACACACTTAACCACTACACCACTACACCAAACTTGAGGGGGGAAGAGCCCACCCAAAACAGCAGGATTCATTCTGGGGAAATGGGAACAAGACTGGTCTTTGTAAAGGGTTCAGGTGAGGGAGCACTGAAGACAGTAAATAAAACAGAGATACATGGCTTGTGATGACCCTTGTTGTTGGATGCTGCAGTGACTTCCTGCAGCTCCTCCAGGGCTGAAGCCACTAATGTCTTACAGAGATTATTTAGCAAACTCAAGCTGATTCAGAATTTTTTATGATCTACAATGTCTCAAGAACGTCTTGTGGATTTGGTCAGGCTGAGTATTGAGTCAAATATTGCCAGAACAATTAATTTTGATGTTGTCATAAGAAATTTTTCACCAAAAAAGGTAAGGAAAGCTAATTTTTAAGTAAATACAAAGCTATTATTTTTATTTTATGCTTAAAACCATTGTAGATTTTTTAAAAGATGGCTAATGGAGCAGGAAAGAGGCCCTGAAACATTTTTTTCACCACTTCATAAAATTCCTCTCAGAGGCCCTAGATCCAAGGATTTCCCTCACTAATCAGAGAACCATCTTGGTGTAATGTTGGACTAAGAACTGACAGGTGTAGATTCAAATAATTTCCGTGCCATGAAGCTCTCAGGGTGATCTTGGGCCAACCACTCTCCCTCAGCATAAAATCTCACTGGGTGGTTGTGAGAATAAAAGAGAGGAGGGAAGGCCAGTGCATGACGCCCTGAGCTCCTTGGAGGAAGAGCAGTAGTCCCAATGCATTCCTGCATTCAGGAGAGGGTAGCAGTACCCATATGGTAGTAAACTTCCACTGAAACATGTGTGCACTTCATTGCATACTGTACAAGTTGTTCTTCTGCAAGAGCAATTAACAAGTGCCCACATGCACAATCCCAGCTTTATATGCCATGAAGCACTAAGAACTTCACTGCAATCATATTGAGGGGTTTCTGATATGAAAACCCAGCCACAGATAATGCAAGAGGATAGAGCCTCCACTCTCTCCAAGATTTCACCGCTGAAAGTGATTACTTAGTTTAAGATAAAGCAATAATACTATTATGAAGCAGGTGGTGCAAGAGAGGAAGTCAGCTGCTGTTGACACCACAGACTGTACAGAGCTCCTTCCTGCTTTGAATTGCAAGTCATGGTTGTGGCTGGCATACAAACATGTTTAGCCAACTTAACTCCACAGTTGTGCCACATTATTTTGCCATGATGTGAGCTAAGCACACTTTTTAAAAGAAATGGGAGGAGGACCGGCAATCAGATTATAATCCAACATGCTAAAGATTCACAATACCCAAGCCATGCATGCCAGGTCTTATACTGTTTTTATAAACTTCCTGACAGTGTGATTCTACAACTTCCTTAGACGTTTTTGGTGTTGAGCCAACTACTCGTATGACAAAAGTTTTTTCCACAACCTCAAACTTTGAGGTGTTTAGCTAGCATGTTATTAAGGGAAGGACACGGAGACAAAGGGGGCTCAGCACCCTTCCAGCCTTTGGCCCATCCAGAGGGTGGCCAGCAGTGGGGCCAGGATTGACCCCCCTCCGTCATTGGTGTTGTGTAACGCCAGGTCCATTAATAATAAAACCTCTACCCTCCGGGACTTTGTCCTGGATCAACAAGTGGACCTGGCATGCATGACCAAGACCTGGGTGAGGGAGGGGGAGACAGTGGCTCTCGCCCAGCTGGCCCCACCGGGTTACTCGGTCCTCCACCAATCACAGACTAGGGGGTGGGGGGGAGGAGTGGCTATTTTCATTCAGGAGGCTTACTCCTTCAGGGTGCTCCCGTCTGTGGAGATCGCAGGCATAGAATGTGTCGGCGTGATGCTGGAGCCTGTTGAGAGTTTGGCGATCTGGCTGGTGTACCATCCACCTAATGCACCGGCCAGTAGCTTGCCGTCCCTGCTGGAGGCCAAATCAGGCTGGGCGTTGGATCACCTTAGACTGATTGTCCTGGGTGACTTCAACGTCCATGCCGAGGACGCGGCCTCCAGCCGGGATATGGACCTAGTGTCATCCATGGCGATGCTGGGACTCTCACAGTACGTATTGGCCCCCATGCATCAGGCTGGTCACATGCTCAATTTGATCTTCGCGGCTGGGGTGGAGGTGGACCGGATTACTGTAGAGGTAGTTCCATGGTCGGACCACCTGGCCCCGAGGGCCCATCTGAGGGTTCAACTCCAACCCTTTGTGGGTGGTGAGAAGATTTATGCTCGCCCGCGGGCCCAGATGGACCCTATGCAGCTTCAGAGGGACCCAAGGCCCTCTGGCAGCTCGTTGGATGAACTAGTGGAGGACTGGCATGCCCGGCTCTCTGCAGCCATCGATGAGATTGCTCCCAGGCGTCCTCTCCAGGCTCGTCTGAGGCGAACTCCTTGGTATACCCAGGAGCTGCAGCGGATGAAACAAGAACTGAGACGACTAGAGAGACGGTGGCGTCGTGTCCGCGATGAAGCATCAAGAGCATCTTATAGGACATTTATGAAAGCCTATGAGATGGCAGTCAAGGTGGCTAAGAAGGAGTTCTTTGCGGCTGAGATTGCATCTGTGAGCTCACGCCTGGCCCAATTATTTAGCACGATTCGGACTTTGACGGACCTGCCACAGGGCAGGCGAAATGATAGGGAATTGGATATCGGCTGTGAGGCTTTTGCGAGCTACTTCGCAGATAAAGTCTTGATGCGCCAACATGACCTCCCCGCCACGATTGAGACAGTGAATGAACTCGTGGCCCCTTGCGTGTCTTCGGTTCCGGGTTTAGAGTGCTTCAGCCCACTCAGCCTGGACAAAGTTGACAGACTGCTGGTTTCTGTGTGCCCAACCACATGCGGCCTTGATCTGTGCCCCTCCTGGCTCATCAAGGTGGGCCGCGAGAGGTTTCGAGGTGCTCTGCGGGAGATTATCAACAAGTCCCTCATTGAGGGGCAATTCCCTGGAGCACTCAAGGAGGCGATGGTCCGCCCTCTCTTTAAAAAGCCATCTCTGGACCCAGCCAAATTGGCCAACTATTGGCCAGTGTCCAATTTGCCCTATTTGGGCAAAGTGATAGAGAGGGCGGTGGCGTTACACTTGCAGGGCTTTTTGGAGGACGCTTCAGTCCTAGATCCCTTCCAGTCTGGCTTTTGCCCGGGTCACAGGACGGAGACAGTGCTGGTTGCCCTGACTGACAATCTCTGTAGGCATCTGGATCGAGGCGGTGTGGCAGCATTGCTGTTGTTAGATCTGTTGGCCACGTTTGATATGGTTGACCATCAGCTGCTGACCCGCCACCTCACTGACGTGGGGATTCAGGGTCCTGCCCTTCAATGGTTTGCCTCTTTCCTCCAAGGTCGGGGACAGAGGGTGGTGATTGGGGATCAGCGGTCCCGGAGGCATCCCCTTGAGTATGGGGTGCCCCAGGGGGTGGTGCTGTCCTCAATGTTGTTTAACATCTACATGTGCCCCCTCACCCAGATTGCCCAGAGTTGTGGGCTTGGGTGTCATCAATATGCAGATGACACCCAGCTCTATCTGATGCTGGGTGGCCAGTCGGACTCTACTCCCAATGACCTACATAAGGCATTGCAAGCCGTGGCTGGTTGGCTCAGGTTGAGCTGGCCAAAGCTAAACCCGGCGAAGACAGAGGTCCTGGGCCTGAGCTGGACCGGTCTGGGGCTCCCATTCCCAACCTTCGACGGGGTGCCATTGGCGCTTTTGCTGGGGGTTAGGAGTTTGGGGGTGCTCCTGGATGCCTCCTTAACTATGGAGGCCCAGGTGGCAGCCACTGTCAAGTCAGCACTTTAAGATCTCTGGCTGGTGTGGCAGTAGGTTCCCTACCTCGATCGTGACGACCTAGCCACAGTGATCCACCTCGAGGCTAGACTACCACAATGCTCTCTACATAGGGCTGCCTTTGTTGCAGATCCAGAGGCTGCAACTGGTGCAGAATGCAGCGGCCTGGCTATTGATGGGTCTTACTAGACGAGACCACATCCAGCCAGCGCTGAAGGTGCTGCATTGGCTGCCAATGGCGTACTGGATCTGTTTCAAAGTGCTGGTTCTTACCTTTAAAGACCTATATGGCCAGGGTCTGGCCTACCTGAGGGACTGCCTTTCCCCGTATGTTCCCCCAAGGGCACTACGGTCAGGGGGGCAACATCTACTGGTCATTCCAGCCCCCAAGATAGCTAAGTACGCTGCAACCAGGGCCAGGGCTTTTTCGGTGGCGGCCCCTACCTGGTGGAATGACCTCCCGGAGGAGATCAGGGCCCTGTGGGACCTTATGCAGTTCCGCAAAGCCTGCAAGACGGAGCTCTTCCACCAGGTTTTCAAGTAGGGGCTGCCACCGCTATTGCATCACCATCATCTAGGCCGTATGAGCTGCCCTGGCCCTGGCATGGGACTACAACTCTGTCAGGACACTACTGGAGCAGCGATAAAGGTGCTACGAGAGTGTGGAATTATAGGGTTTCATCTCGTAAACTTTCTTCTGTTGACGGCTGTTTTAACTGTTTTCGTGATAATGGATTATTTATTGTTTTACAGTCTTACTATTTATCTATGGCTTTGCCTCTATGTTTTAGTGTTGATTATGGCCTTGTGCCTCTTGTTCACCACCCTGAACCCATGTGGAAGGGCGGGATATAAATCAAATCAATAAAGAAATAAAATAAAGAAATATAGCTAAAAGCAAGCTCTGGGTGATTTACAACCTTATAAAACATTTAAAACACAATCAATGAATAAGTAAATTTGACTAACAGTAAATCAATAATTTAACACCAATCCAAAATAGTGATATAATAATCCCCCTTTGCTAGCCACATCGCTGTCCCACGCAGGACAGGGAAGGGTATGGGGGCCATAGAAAAAAGAGAGAAAGAGGGTGCCAGCCTTAACCTCCCACTGCTGCCCTCAACTAAAAGCCTCATGGAATGTCTCTGCCTTCCAGGCCCTGTGGAATTGCATCAGAATTCATGTTGTTCAGCAGAGGTCCACCAGGTCAGGGTCAAGACCAAAAAGGCCCTGGTCCTAGCCAAGGACAGCCGGATCTCGCTAGAACTAGGGATCACCAGCAAGTTGTTCTCAGCAGATCTCAGCATTCTTCTGGGGATATACTTAGGGCTGCCAGGTCCCCTGGGGGCAGGGGTTTGCCTGCTCTAGAGGGCCCCCAACCCGCCAGCCCAGATCTGGCTGCCGGGGGAACCTGGCCCCCAAAGTGCCAGATTTGGGCTGACATGCCCCATATGATGACATCAATTATGTTGGGCATGTCGTTGGAGAACGCTCTAGCATTTGGCAGTAAAACTCTATGGTAAGCTAGAGTGTCCCTTGACAGCGTGCCTGATGCAAGGACATCACTTCCATTCCAAATCTCAAAAGCTTATACCCTGAAACTCTTGTTGGTCTCTAAGGTGCTTCTGGATTGAAATCAAGTCAAAACATCATTCTCTCTGCCATCCACATTGTTACTGATCTTTTAAACTTAGAGATCAGAAGCAGCTAGACAGCATCCCTGTGGGATTCACTGCTCACACTAATATTTCAGACTGTTTACAGCAAAACCATTGCTGTATTACACAGAAGTAAGTTTAATGGATTACAATTGTCCACTGAGACTGTGGCTAATGACAGGAACTGTCTGGCAAGGTCTCGAGGCAGCAAGAGGAAGGCTGTGGGCTTAACAAACGTGGGAAACTATAAGTGTTTATACACAAATGCTAGAAGTCTCTGAGGTAAAATCGGGGAGTTGGAATGCTTGGTGTTGGGGCGGAGGAAATAGACATTGTGGGTATTTCAGAAACTTGGTGGGATGAGGAAAATCAGTGGGATATGGTGATTCCTGGTTATAAATTATATCGGAAGGATAGGGGGGGAAGGGTTGGAGGTGGGGTGGCTCTGTATGTCAGAGAGGGTATACCGTCCAGTAAGATTGAGAGGGTAAGAGAACTGGATTCGCTTCTGGAAATGCTATGGGTTGAAATAGTGGGTCCAAAAGGAAGCTTAACAGTGGGAGTTTGTTATCGCCCACCAGATCAAAAGATAGAGGAGGATTATAAAATGATGAATGAATTAAAGATAGCGGCTAGAAGAAATAACTGTGTCGTAATAGGCGACTTTAACTACCCACACATTGATTGATCGATATGAGTTCTAGTCGGGAAAAAGAGATTTGAGTTTTTAGATACTCTCAATGACTGTGATATGGAACAGATGGTCACAGATCCTACCAGGGGAGAGGTGATCCTGGATTTGGTCCTAAGTAACACCTAAGACCTGGTGAGAGATGTAAAAGTGATTGCACCACTTGGGAACAGTGACCATAATGTCACTGAGTTTAACATTTGTACAGATAGGGAGTTGCCCAAAAAGACTGATGCAACCACTTTTAACTTTAAAAGGGGTAACTTCTCAGGTATGAGGGGACATGTGAGGAAGAAATTGAAAGGAAGAGTGGAGAAGGTCAAAACCATTGAGGAAGCTTGGAGACTATTCAAAAATACAGTCCTAGAAGCTCAGAAAGAATATATACCGCAGGTTAGGAAAGGCACAAATAGGTATAGAAAAAAGCCTGCATGGTTAACAAATAAAGTAATGGAAGCTGTAAAAGGTAAGAAGGATTCCTTTAAGCGGTGGAAAGCTAGTCTTAGTGAGGTTGATGAAAGGGAACACAGACTATGGCAAATAAAATGCAAGTCTGTGATCAGGCAAGCAAAAAGGGAATATGAGGAGCATATCGCAAAAAACATAAAGGCTAACAATAAAACTTTCTTCAAATACATTAGAAGTAGGAAACCAGCCAGGGAGGCAGTGGGGCCCTTGGATGACCAAGGGGTAAAAGGAGTAGTGAAGGATGATAGGGAAATGGCTGAGAAGCTGAATGCATTTTTTGCCTCTGTCTTCACTGTGGAAGAGGAGAAGTGCTTGCCCACTCCAGAAGCACCGATTTCAGGAGGGGCTTTGAAAGACCTGAATCAGATTGCAGTGACAAGAGATGAAGTCCTACAACTGATGGACAATTTAAAAACTAATAAATCACCAGGCCCGGATGGCATTCATCCGAGAGTTCTGAAAGAACTCAAATGTGAACTTGTGGATCTCCTGACAAAAATATGTAATCTTTTTTTAACATCTGCCTCCATTCCTGAGGACTGGAAGGTAGCTAATGTCACTCCCATCTTTAAAAAGGGCTCCAGGGGAGATCCGGAAAATTACAGGCCAGTCAGTCTGACATCGATACCGGGTAAGTTGGTGGAAACTGTTATTAAGGAAAGAATTAGTAGGCACATTGATGAACAAAAACTATTGAGGCAGACTCAGCATGGGTTCTGTAAGGGAAGATCTTGTCTCACTAACCTGTTAGTGTTTTTTGAGGGAGTGAACAAACATGTGGACAAGGGGGACCCAATAGATATTATTAACCTTGACTTCCGGAAAGCTTTTGATACAGTTCCTCATCAAAGGCTCCTAAGTAAGCTCAATAGTCATGGGATAAAAGGACAAGTCCTCTTGTGGATCAAAAACTGGCTTATAAATAGGAAACAGAGAGTGAGTATAAATGGGAAACTTTCTCAGTGGAGGGTGGTAAGCAGTGGGGTACCACAGGGATCAGTACTCGGTCCGATGCTTTTTAACTTGTTTATTAATGATTTGGAATTGGGAGTAAGTAGTGAAGTGGCTAAATTTGCAGATGACACGAAGTTGTTCAGGGTGGTGAAAACCAGGGAGGAGTGTGAGGCACTCCAAAGGGATCTGTCGAGGATGGGTGAGTGGGCGTCAAAGTGGCAAATGGGGTTCAATGTGGCCAAGTGCAAAGTGATGCACATTGGAGCCAAAAATCCTAAATATAAATACACGTTGATGGGGTCTGAACTGGCAGAGACGGACCAAGAGAGAGATCTTGGAGTCATAGCGGATAACTCAATGAAAATGTCTAGACAGTGTGTAGCTGCAATAAAGAAGGCCAACGCTATGCTGGGGGTTATTAGGAAGGGAATTGAAAACAAATCAGCCAGTATCATCATGCCCCTGTATAAATGGTTGGTGCAACCTCATTTGGAATACTGTGTACAGTTCTGGTCACCACATCTCAAAAAGGATATTATAGCATTGGAAAAAGTGCAGAGAAGGACAACTAGAATGATAAAAGGGGTGGAACACCTTCCCTATGAAGAAAGGTTAAAATGCTTGGGGCTCTTTAGCTTGGAGAAACGACGGCTGAGGGGTGACATGATTGAGGTTTATAAGATTATGAATGGGATTGAGCAGGTTGAGAAAGAAGTACTTTTCTCCCTTTCTCACAATACAAGAACTCGTGGGCACTCCATGAAATTGCTGAGTCGGGTTAGAACAGATAAAAGGAAATACTTCTTCACCCAAAGAGTGATTAACATATGGAATTCACTGCCACAGGAGGTGGTGGCAGCTACAAGCATGGACAGTTTCAAGAGGGAATTAGATAAACATATGAAGCAGAAGTCCATCAGTGGCTATTATCCACAGGGTATAGATGGGAATTCTCAGTCTGGGGCAGGTGATGCACTCTATTCTTGGTGCTGGAGGGGGCAGCAGTGGGAGGGCTTCTAGTGTCCTGGCCCCACTGCTGGACCTCCTGATGGCACCTGGTATATTTTGGCCGCTGTGTGACAGAGTGTTGGACTAGATGGGCCGTTGGCCTAATTCAACATTGGCTTCTCTTATGTTCTTATGTACTTAATCAAAACAAGTGGAATTTACTTCCAAATATGTTTTAATCAGGCTGCAATGCATGGCAATTTTTCCTGCAGGTGGAAAGAACCTTATATGATGACAGAGTTATGAAGTAGCCAATGTTCCTGAGTATTTTACATTTTATAAAGCAACAGTCAACACTAGGGGTGTGCATTCAGCATTTCAAGCTGAATTAATACCCAAATCATGCCTTTTCGGCTTAATTCAGGCATTAGTTAAGCTAAATCAGGTTCTTAGATCTGATTCAGTTTTCAAACAAGAGAATCCTGAATTAATTTCAGGAATCCTTAGGGCAGGGGTGTCGAACTCATTTGTTATGAGGGCTGGATCTGACATAAATGAGACCTTGTTGGGCCGGGCCACGTGTGTCATAAAATGTAATGCCAGGTAGCGGAGATATAAACAAAAGGGTTTTTTTACTTAAAATAAAAACATGCTTAAAACGTTAGCACTCTTGCAATATTTTATTTAACAGTATATCATGACTGACACCTCTTGCTCTGTATTATTGCATCAAAATGTCTGTGCTGTTGCAATCTTGAGTATGCTGTTCAGGTGTGTATCTGTAAGCTGCAAATCTATGATGACACAGCAGCAGCAGAACTGGAAGAAGAAGCAGAAGATAGCCAGTTCCACTGCGGGCCTGATAGAAGCCCTCAGGGGGACTGATCCGGCCCCCGGGCTGCATGTTTAACACCCCTGCCCTAGGGTTCTTTGCTCCATTATACTCTATGGGGCCATTGTAGTCAATGGCAAATCTCCTAGGGTATATTCAGTGGGCAGAAGGGAGGGGGTTTGAACTAGAGACACCAAATTTGCAATGTAGCTGCTGGAGCCTCTCCCCAAAGGGCCCCCAAGTTTCAACAAGATTGGAAGAGGGGGTCCAATTCCATGGGCACCCAAAGAGGCTGCCCCCCATCCTCCATTGTTTCCAATGGTGGGGGAAAAGCAAGGCAGGCATACAACAAATCCAACAAATTCTCCCAGAAAATCTCTGCAGTGGAAAGAGAGGTGTGGGGAGGGGGCAAACTCGGACCCTTCCCGTCAACCAAGTCTTGGCTCCCCCCCATCAGAGCAAGACGGGGTGCAGCCGAGCAGCAAGATGCTTAAACCGGAACTCCCATATTGTTGATATCATCTAGAAATCCGCTATCTCCTGAACAATTAAACCAGGTAGCCACCTTTCACCCAACATTTCATTAGCTCTGTTCCCCCCCCCCCAGAGTGCATAATAACTTTATTTTTTGGAAGGAGAATTGCCTCCCCCCCCCCCGTTTGTTGGAGGAGTACTTCACTGCCTCACCAGTCCTTCTCAAGAATGTTTATTGTTCAGCTAAGCTTTTGACTTCCTGAAGATTCAGTTTCGTTTTAGTTCTTTCGATGCATCAGGCACCATTTTCAGGATTTGTTTATCCTCTTTTTATTACCAAATTGCCAGGTTCCCATAAATCCATCTATTGGTCCCGTGGCCTTAGTGATTCCCTAAGTTTGTCCATTCCTGTTTTTTGACTCCATCCTCCCTGTGTAGATTCCAAATTGTTTTATTTTTAGAGGGGTGGTTCCCCCCCTCTATCTATTAAAGCAGAGTTTTGCCACACTTTACAGCCACCACTCACGGAGATGTTTACAGTCTCTTTAAGAAGAAAGTTTCCAATGCCTATTGAAGTTGTTTTCAAATGCTTACATAGTTACTTTGTCTTTCGAGGGGGGATTCCCCACCCTCTGTCTGCTGAAGAAGAATTCTGCTGCATTTACAGCTGCCATTCATGGAAGCATTTCAACACTCGTAAGTTTTCCCATTCAATCCTTTCTCTCTTTTCGCTCCGTTTACCCCCCCTTGGAAATTTTATTTTTACATTGTTATACGGGGGGAAGAGAATTTCCTTCTCCCCCCACCCCGCTTCTTTTTTTAGGGGTAGACTTTGCTTCACTCTGGCCCTTACTGGGATGTTGACAGTCTAAAAAGGAAAACTTCTAATACTTCGCTCTAGCCATTTCTAGCCAGCCCGATGATGTATATTTTCAGATACTGTTTTTAAAGTCCCGAATGTTTGCTTATCTGTTCCTCAGTTCTTAAATCACAATACTCCTCCATCACAGTCCCCTCAAGCTCCATTCATCCTGTAGTAATTAATTCCATTATCTGGTTGTCTGGGGGGGGTCCGTGGTTACCTCCCCCCCATGCTTACAGGGATAAACTTCGCTTCCCTCTAATGCTTCATTTAACTTTTACTCACTCTTCTTCAGTTACTTCAACGATTTCACCAGTCACTTAATTAAAACTTGATCACCACTTACTTGGTCCGGTGTGCATAGTCTCGACCAATATTGGAACACAGCAGAGAGACCATCGGAGCAAAAGGACGCCCCCACCCCCAGGCAACAAGCCGGGGGGGTGGCAAACCTCAGTGCCCCCTGAGGGGATGCATACGATTGTACCCCCTCTCTACCCATTGGTTTGCAGTCTGTGTCCCCGAGAGCCGGGAGAGATGGCTGCCATCAGCCCGCCAAAATCAGAAGCAGAGCAGAAACTTACTTCTTGTTGATATTATGGCTGGGAGAGGGCGGAAGGTGGGATTGGAGAAAAAAACGTCGGCCAGAAATAGCCTACCAATGACTCCCTCCCAGAACCAGGAAGTAGCAGCAGATATGTCTGCACTGTTGGTGAACACACTGAGCCCCCTGATGGAACAGATGACTAATCTCAATGCCAAAATGGACAATTTGCAAAAACAATTGACTCAAATGGACAAAAGAACCGCTGTAACTGAAAAGACATTTAAAAAGATGGAAAAACAGATGGAGAGTATCAACAAAAGAGCGGATGAAGCAGAGAAAGGAAGAACCTCCAACAAACCACAATTAACGCAGCTCCAGCTGGAAAGAGCCATGTACATTCTACACTTCCAGGGAGCACCAGAGGAAAAGAATGAGGACTTAAAGGCTCATCTAGCAGAGGCTCTTGCCCCATTAATGGATTACAAACAGGAAGATTTATTGAATGAGATGGACTGGGCTTATAGGACTTATCCAAACTCTATTAAAAAAAACAAACTCCCGGGAGAAATATGCCTGAAATTCACGAGAAGGTCTACCAGAGATCTGGTGCTGAAATCTACGCAGGGAAAACCTTTAAAAATCAAGAATGAAGAGATAAAAATCTTGAAGTCTATCCCCTTTGAAATCCAGAAATGGAGGAGGCTCTACAGGGAACTTATTCTCCATCTACAGAAAAAAGGAGTGCCTTACAGATGGTTTTTCCCGGAAGGACTGAGTTTTAAATATGAAGATAAAAAAATTAATATTGATACTGTTCCTAAGGCAAAAAAGTTTGTGGACCAATACTTCAATTTAGTGCAATGTAAGAAAGATAAGAAACCAAAAACTGAGGAGGAGGAGGAAGATGAAGAATCCTACTCACAGGATTCATCAAGTGATAGTTCTAAACTATACAGTTCTCCAGACACTTCGGAATCAGAGAAAGGAGCAGCCGCTCCCAAACCTCGAGGAAAGAAGAAATGCAAGAAGAAAAGACTCTAAAACCAAGATAATTGTTGACAAGCAGTTTTTGATTAACTAATGTTTCCTCTTTTTTATCAATCTTTGTTAAAATTTTATAAGCAGCAACAATTTTTTGTACTACTAGGTGACAAGGATATATATCTATGTTACCAGATCGTGTCACCTCGTTAGTTGATCCTTCCCTATATCCATTAGTATGTTCAGAGGTAGGGTCTAAGTTTTCCTTTCCCATTCCAGTAGTTAATGGTGTATTAGTTGCCCTCTCCCATCTCCCATAGAATTTAGAGGTAGGAAATTAGTATCCCTTCCCTGAACCCCATAGTATAGATATTAGAAAATGCAATAAAAATCCCCTTTGGGAGAGTTTTCAATTAAACATTAGGAAGAACTTCCTGACAATTAGAGTGGTGCCTCATCAGAGCAGGCTTCCTCGTGAGGTGGTGGGCTCTCTTTCTTTGGAGGTTTTTAAAGAGAGGCTGGATGACCATCTGTCAGCAATGCTGATTCTGTGAACTTAGGCAGATCATAAGAGAGAGGGTGGGAAGAGCTGCATCAGTGCTTAGTTCTCGTGGCCCTTTCTTATGTACCCAGGGAAATGCTGGTCGCCAGTTTGGGGACAGGCGGCAATTTTTCTCCAGGACAGTTATGCTAGTGATCCTAGAGGTTTTTGCCATCTTCTGGGCAAGGAGCAGGGGTCACTGTGTGTGTGTATTTGTGAATTTCCTGCACTGTGCAAGGGGTTGGACTAGGTGACCCTGAAGGTCCCTTCCAACTCTTTAATTCTATGATCTGCTGGTGATTCCTGGCCTGAAGGCTGTCCACGTAGCCTCAGCTAGAGCCAGAGCTTTTTCAGCTCTGGCATCAGCCTGGTGGAACAGTCTCCTGAGTGAGATCCTGGCCCTGCAAGACTTAATGCAGTTCAGGCCTATGGTTGAGGCAGCGTGAACCCAAATTATACTGGCCTCCCTCTGCTGTGCTGTTCTGTTCTGTTGTTCTGTTCCATCTGCATCATTTCCATCTTGCATTGATTTTGTCTGTCTGCCCCCTCCCCAGCTTTAGTTATATCTACCTGCACACATATAAGGAGCCTCCAGGAGCGGATGAATTATTGGTGCCATCAACAATAGTTTATTAGTATAAATTGAGATACTGATTTTAAACTGTTTATGTTAATTGGTTGCATTGTGTTGTTTATATATTGTTGTAGCCTGCCCTGAGCCTGCTTGCGGGGAAAGGCTAGAAGCCAAATAAATAAGATAATACAAAACCGTTAAAACAATCACTAAAAACAAAGGCATTTATTTATTTAAGTATTCAATTAATTTATAACCCACCTTTCTCCCCAACAGGGGCCCAAAGAAGCTGACATCGTTCTCCTTTCTTCCATTTTATCCTCACAACAACCCTGTGAGTATTGGTTAGGCTGACAAAGTGTGACTGACTTCCATGGCACAAGGGATTCAAATTGGAGTCTCCCAGATACTCGTGTGACACTCTTAACCATTACATGCTACTGGCTCACAGTGAAAACTGAGTCCATTCAAAGTTGGGTAGGGGATAAAGACTCCTTCAACTTCTTGTTACCGCAAGGAACTCTGCACATGCTCTAAGGAATATGCTACAGTCTATAAAGTGTGTTTAGCTTAGCTTGCTCAGTGGTATTACTTTTCATCTGAGACTCTCTGTGCTGTTGTTGCTGTGTTGAGTTTTTTTCCAGTATTTGAGTGGGGGGTGCTTTTCCCACTCTCTTTTGGAATCCAACCACCTTTCCCCTTTTTTCTCACTCTCTTTCATAAAAATCCCTTTTTTATATAAAGATTTTGGGGGGGCTTCACTTAATACAGTTTATTTCCCTGGGATATTTCTCTTCACCTGTTCCCCATGTGCTTAACTGCACAGGTACTACCAGGTTGGTTATTTATATTTATTTATTTATTTGATTTATACTCCACCCTCCCCATCAAAGCAGGCTCAGGGTAGCTTAAATAAAAGTTTTAAAACAGATAAAACATAGCAAATATAATAAATATAAATATAAAATACAACATAAAGTGCTAATATGCCATTTGTGTAATACTGGTGCAGCAGCAGTAGCAAACCATTACAATGAGGAACAATCAGCATTTGATGTCAGTTCATATCGGTGGCACACAGGCTGTTGGTGATGGTATTAGGGCACAGGGTCTTAAATTCATTTTGTGCGGCTCCTTAGTTGAATGCCTGATGGAAGAGCTCTGTCTTGTAGACCCTGTGGAACAGTAAAACATCCCGCAGGGGCCTGGTGTCTTCCGGGAGCTCATTCCACCAGAGTGGAGCAGTCACTGAAAAGGCCCTGGCCCTAGTCTAGGCCAGTCTGGCATCCTTGGAATTTGGGAGGTCTAGATGGTTTTGGGACCCCGAATGCAGAGCTTTCTGTGGAACATGTGGGGGACAGCAGTTCTTCAGGTATGCAGGCCCCTGACCACAAAGGGCTTTGAAGGTAAAGCACCCTGAAGCAAATTTGGTACGCTACAGGCAACCAGTGAAGCACTTTCAGCACAAGCTGGATATGCTCCCACATGGGGAGGCCCAACAACACCCTGGTCCCAGCATTCTGCACCAGCTGAAGCTTCTGAATTTGGGACAAGGGCAGCCCCATGTAGAGAGCATTACAGTAGTCTAATCTCTAGGTGACCATCATGTGGATCACTGTCACCAAGTCGTGGCATTTAAGGAAGGGAACCAACTGCCTAATCAGCCAAAGATATAAGGCTGACTTAGCAGTGGCTGCTACCTGGGCCTCCATCATTAAGGAGGCATTCAAGAGCACTTGCAAACTCCTAACCACTGGCACTGGCAACAATGGCACCCCATTGAAGTTAGGGAGTGGAATCCCTAACCCCAGGCCACCACAACTCAGGCACAGGACCTCCGTCTTTGTCGGATACAATTTTAGCTGACTCAGTCTAAGCCAACCAGCCATGGCTGGCAGTCTAGATCTTCTGGACTAGAGTCAGACTAGCTGCCCAACAACAGATAGAGCTGGGTGTCATCCACATACTGGTGACATCTCAGCCCATGCCTCCGGGCAATCTGGGCAAGAGGGTGAATATAGATGTTAAACAACATTGGGGAGAGTACCACCCCTTGGGGCACTCTGGATACCAACAGGTACCTTTGGGACAGCTGTTCCCCTAATGCTACTCTTTGTCCCCAATTCTGGAGGAATGACGAGAGCTACTGCAAGGCAGACCCCTGAATCCCAGAGTTGGCAAGGCAGCGGATCAATAGCTGGTGGTCGACCATGTCAAACACTGCTGGCAGGTCTAACAACAACAGCACTGCTGAACCACCCCAATCCAGATGCCTCCAAAGGTCATCCATGAGGGCAACCAGGGCTGTCTCTGTCCCATGGCCTGGATGGAAGCCGGACTGGAAGGAGTCTAATATGGAAGTGTCATCCATAAAACGTTGTGACGGAGTTGCCACTGCCCTCTCAATTAATTTACCCAAATAGGGCAAATTGGAAACTGGCTGATAGTTGGCCAATTCAGCCTGATCCAAGGATTTTTTTTTAAGAGAGGGCATACCACTGCCTCCTTGAGTGCCCTAGGGAACAATCCCTCCAAGAGGGACTTATTGAAGATTTCCCTTAGGGTACCTCGTAACCCATCGCGACCATCTTTAATTAGCCACGACGGGCATGGATCAAGGCAGCAAGTGGTGGTGTGTACAGTTGAGAGTAATTTGTCAACCTCCTCTAGGCTGAATGGGCTGAAATAATCCAAAACCTGACTAGAAGATGTGCATGGAGCCTCAAGTTCACTCACTGTCTCAACTGTGGCAGGGAGGTCACAGCAGAACAACAGGACTTCATCAGCAAAACAGCTTGCAAAAGCCTCACAGCCAATGTCCAATTCCTTAACATTTGGTCTGCCTTGTGGAAGAGTAGTTATAGACCAAATTGTTCTAAATAATTGGGCTGGGCGTGAGTTTGCAGATGCAATTATGGCCACATAATACTCTCTCTTGGTGGCTTTGACTGCCATTCCATGGATCTCATAAACATCCTATAGGATGCTCTTGTAGCTTTGTCGCGGGCATGCCGCCACTGTCTCTCTAGTTCTCTCCACTGTCTCTCTAGCTGTCTCTAGCTGTTATAAGGTACTTCTTAGGGTTTCTACCCTGTCACTTTTTATTGCTATATAACTGTACCAGAAGAGAGTCTTATCAGAGGGTCAGTCTAGATATTCTCATGAGATTCTGGGCAGTGGCAGCTGGTTATGAGGGCACTTCCATGGAACCCTTTACAGCAAAGAAAAGCAACATTTTCCCCTTCCTACTATAACAGTTAAAAGCACTGTTTATCAGCAGAGGTCTCCCTCCATTATTTTTTTTAGAGCTGATCAGCACTATTTAACAACATCACATTACTGCTCCCCCTTCCTCCTGTATCCAATTCTCACAGAGCTACTTCTGAAACTCTCCCACCCTGCCCATAAGGCTGGCCTAGGTTTCAGCTAACTGTAACTAGAAATAACACTGAGAGAGCCAGTTTAGTGTAGTGGTTAAGAGCAACAGGACTCTAATCTGGAGAACCAGGTTTGGTTTCCCACTCCTCCACATAAAGCCAGCTGGGTGATGTTGGGTCTTTCACAGCTCTCAGAGCTCTCTCAGCCCTATCTGCCTCATTGGGTATCTGTTGTGGGGAGAGGAAAGGAAGATGATTGAAAGCCACTCCAAGACTCCTTCAGATAGTGAAGGGCAGGGTATAAACTCTTCCTCATCCTAATTCTAATTCTTAGTGTTGTTCATAGTGTTAATGATTTAAACCAGAAGGGTCAAACATATGGCCTGTGGGCTGAATCCAGCCCCTGCAAGGCTCAGATGCCCACAAGCAACTTCCTTCTCCTGCTTCCTTTTCCAGAGCTGCTGCTGCAGCCACACCATTGCTTGTTTTTTCCCATCTCCCTCAGTGGCTCTTTTTCCTGCTTCCTGTTTCCTGCCTCTTACCTTCAGATGCCAAATGATAATAGCACACTTTGGTAATGAGACAGGAAACCTAGGCCTCAATTCAGTCCAGGAGGGTGCATTGTCTTGAGCTTCATTATCAATTGCAATTCAGCAGTCTCTTTCTAATCTTCCTTTGAAATTCCTTTGTAAGAGCACTGATACTCTTAGGCCAGCAACTGAATGTTATAGTTTCTAATGTTGGATTTGTGTCCATTTATTCTTTGCATCCTCTTGGACTGAATCCTCCTGGATGGAATTGAGGCCTAGCTTTCCTGTCTTGTTACCAATGTCAGTATCTCCATACCTACAACCCCTCTGAATATCACACCTAATCCAATGCTATTGTCATTCACCTGTTATTGTGAATCACCTTTATAAAGTTTATATCCCCAGTACTTCATGTTACATTTTATGGCATGCATGGCCTGACAAAGTGATATTTATGTCATATCTGGCCCTCATAACAAATGAGTTTGACACCTCTGATTTAAACAAAAACTCCTGGGGAAAATGGAGCATAAGAAGAAAATATGGATTGTTATCAAACTTGTATGGAACTACAGTAATAACTGCAAGCATGATTGATGGCTATTATGCCACTACTGATTGATGAGAAACTACCAAGGTGACACATAATTCAATAACATTACACTCCATGGTTTCTACCTTTTTTCATTCATCACTGCTTACAAAGGACAAGGGGGGAAAACCGAGTGTGATGATACTACACAATTGGTCATCAATTGTTTAATTAAAAATTATCAGTAGAGCTGCTAACAAAGTTCATACGCCTTTGGGTCAGCCTATGAGTTTCAGCCATTTGGAAACCTCATCTTCAAACTGAGATGAGCTTCCCTGCTGTGAAGTTCCTTTAAGGCTCAAGTCCTTAAGGAGATGGGAGTACCAGACCAACTCACATGTCTCTTGAGAAACCTGTATAAGGGTCGAGAAGCAAAGTTAGAACAGAATATGGAACAACTGATTGGTTTAGCATAGGAAAAGAAGTATGACAAGGATGTATATTGTCTCCTTGCTTATTTAATCTATATGCAGAGTACATCATGCGAAATCCCGGCCTGGATGATTCAGAAGCTGGAATTAAGATTGCTGGGAAAAACATCAACAACCTCAGATATGCAGACAATACCACTCTAATGGCAGAACGTGAAGAGGATCTAAAGAGCCTCTTGCTAATGATCAAAGAGGAGAGCACAAAGGTTGGCTTGAAACTCAACATCAAAAAAACTAAGATCATGGCATCCAGCTCCATCACTCCTTGGCAAATAGAAGGAGAAGTCGTGAAAGCAGTGATAGACTTCAAGTTCCTGGGATCCAAGATCACTGCAGACAGCGACTGCCGCCATGAAATTAAAAGACGCCTGCTCCTCGGGAGGAAAGCGATGGCAAACCTAGACAGCATATTAAAAAGTAGAGACATCACCCTGCCAACAAAAGTCCGTATGGTCAAAGCAATGGTATACCCAGTAGTAATGTATAGCTGTGAGAGTTGGACTATAAGGAAGACTGAGCGCTGAAGAATAGATTCTTTTGAACTATGGTGCTGGAGAAGACTCTTGAGAGTCCCCTGGACTGCTAAGAAATCAACCCTGACTGTTCCCTGGAAGGCCAGATACTGAAGCTAAAGCTCAAATACTTTGGCCACCAAATGAGAAGGGAGCACTCACTAGAGAAGACCCTGACGCTGAGAAAGATTGAAGGTCAAAGAAGAAGGGGACGGCAAAGGATGAGATGGTTAGACAGTGTTATCAAGGCAACGAACATGAAATTAAGCAAACTCCGGAGCACGACAGAAGACAGGAGGGCCTGGAGTGATGTGATCCATGGGGCTGTGAAGAGTCGGACTCGACTGTGCGACTGAACAACAACAAAAGTAACCTAACCCAGATAAGTATTCCTCACTGTCCTCCTCTCCCACCCCAGTTTATCACTTCTGATGGGGGTTGATGCGACAGGGATGAGTGAAAATTCTTGTTATGTCTTCCCTGTACCTTTCCCTATTTCCCTACTTCTTCACTGAGTACTGTTTCAAGAACACCTGAAATTAACTAGCAAGTATCCTGGGCACTACAATTCCCAGAATGCACCTGGAGAGAGAAAAAGGGGGAGAAAGATGTAGAGGAACAGCTGCAAAAAATTCCCTTCCATGCTGTCATGTTACTCCTTAGCAGCAGGGCAGATAAGCTGCAGTGGGGTAGAAGAATGGAAAGGAAGGGGGCATCTGATCATATAATCGGATGTGCCATGTTGTTGTAATTCTTCAAGAACTTGGATTCCAATTCAAATAAAATAGGCTTTCTGTGACAAAGTTTTTATATGCTACTGTTCTTACACAAAGTAATATACTATAATTTTGGGACATTTAAATTTGTCTTAATGTTCTCCCTTTTATAATGCCAATAAAGGTAAATTAACTAACTAAAAAAATAGGCTTTCTGAAAAATTATCCTCAGATAGTTCAGTTGTTCAACCTGTAATCTGAGGTGAGCTGAAGGGGAGATGAAATGCAGCAGCCACCCCATTCATCATAATTTACTAAGGCCTTAAAGTTTATTCCTACTCTCTCTGTGACAGCCAGTGTGGTGTAGTGACTAAGAGCAGGAGACTTTAATCTGAAGAACTGGATTTGATTCCCGACTCCTCCACATGAAGTCCACTGGATGACTTCAGGCCAGTCATAGTTCTCTCAGAACTCTCTCAACCCCACCCTACCTCTCAAGGTACCTCTTGTGGGAAAAGGAAGGGAAGGCAATTATAAGCCATTTTGAGACTCCTTAGGGTAAAAAAAGCGGGGTATAAAAACCAACTGTTCTTCTTCTGAATCTTAAGTTGCAACTTGCTCAGCAAAAAAGTTCTGTTTAGGATGTATTGGACACCACAACTACTCTTTAGCAAAAGACTGAGTAAAGTGACTAAGCACTGATGTTGTATCTCATAAGATGTGTTCCTTAAACATAGGCTTTGGGCATGTTCAATTCATTTTTGGGGAGGAAGAAGTTATTACTCATTAATTTTGTATTGGAACGTTTGTTCATTTCTGAGGATTCTGATGTAGTTTTAACTATCTGCCCATGTCTTGGAGGCTAACTGATGGTCAACTGTTCATCTCCAGTAAATCAATGGATTGAGGACCTTAGAATTTCATCAGTATTTGAACGCATGGCATAGAGAACAGCTGCGTAGATCTGCCACCACTGTTATATTTTTGCTCTACTGTGTATATACACTTTTTTTCTTTTTTCTTTCTTTCCAGGAATGTGAGCAGCATGCTTTCTGGAGAAATGTGATGGAGCTCTTTGTACTCTCCCTAGCTTTGACTGAATTGATTGAAAATTTAGATATTAGTATTAAAGGGCACTGCCCAATCTGTCTACAAATAACATGTTTGCACAAAAAGGAGAATCCAAGAGGTGTACAAATGGTACTTCATCATACTTGCCAACAAATCAGGGCTGGTTCAGATGCATGAACTGTCTGGGGCAACCTCTCTCCCCCACTTCCTGGAGTATCCTGGGGAGGGCAACAGGAAGACACTGTGTTCAAGTGAAGCTCTGGGCCCTGACAGCTGCCTAATATTGCCCTGGCCCTTCTGAGGATGGCAGAGATGTGGGAGAGGCCAGGGAAGTCAACTGCCAGGACTACAAGGAAGCTACTGGTGAAACAGTGGCTCCTTACAGGGCTACAATCCATGCCTCCATCCAAGGCCTGGAATTTCCAGAGTTTGTCAGAGATGGGAGGGGGTGATGGGAGTCAATGTGCCCAACCCAGGCCTCTCACAAGCAGTGGTTCTCCTCACAAGTATGCAAGTAGCCCTGACTGGTCCAATGCATACTTGGGAGCCTCCAGCTGATGACTTCCCAATGCAATCTGCCTGAATGGGGCTTTGGAGCAGTCGGACCAAGTTGGGAAGATGGGGCCACACTGCAGCTTGCCAGCTGATGGATGAAACCCAGCAGGCACCACACAGAGTTGGGGGGCATGGCTGCCATGGAGGCAAGGCCAGGGGAAGGCAGAAACCTACCCAAGCTAGATAGATATGAGGACTCCTTGCAATAACTCTGCAGCTCCCCAGATTTCCCTGGATGACAGGTTGGGAACCACTGAGGCAGAGTAGGCTTGCCATTCTCCTGCTGGGTGTGGCAGTTTGCCTGCTTTCAGGGCCCCATCCAACAGCCTGGATCTGGCTGGCGGGGGAACTCCAACCCCAAAGTGCCATGTTTGTGCCAATGTGCCTTGTCACAATGGTATCACCCAGAGATGATGTAATTGTGCAGGGCATGTTGTGGGAGGATGCTCTATCATTCTAGGAAAAACTCTATGGTTTTCCCTTGAATGATAGAGGCCCCACCCACAATGCACCCTGTATGATTACATCACTCCTGGGTGACATCATCACAATGCACATGTGAAGCGTGTGTGCCGAAGGACCCCATGCCGGAAGCCAGGTAAGACCTGGCAACTCTAAGCCAAAGTGTCATTGGGAGACTCAGGTCTGAACCCCCAGCCTGCCATGATGCATTCTAGGTAACTGCAGGACAGTCACACTCTCCTTGACTTGCCTAACTCTCAGGATCATTATAAGAATAAAATAGGGAAAGAGAACCTGATGGGGCTAAAAACGTACAAGAAGTTAATATTTTTGAAGTTCTAAATCCCTGAATGTTATTCCCTAAATCTTCTATGTTCTTCTTGTCACTCAGTGCATACTTTTTTTAAAAAATAGTACAGCAAAGCCAAAATAAGTACCTGATTTCTGATGAATACCACAAATGAAACATCACATAGTTTTGGAATCTGTCTCCATTTTGACTGCTCTTGAAGACAACCTAGAAATGCAGCAGTCCAATAATTGTCAGGGGCTAGCCAGCGGAAACATACCTTGCTCATCCTAAAACAACTACAATGGCTGCCAGTTGTAGCCACCACACATTGTGGCCATACTTTTCCCAGGGAGAGGGAAAGAAGGAAAGTTGAAGACAAGGAGGCACGTAAATGTTGGTTGACTAGCAGGTGGGAAAGAATAAGGAAACAGGAAAGGGGGGTTATAGGAGCTTACAGGGAAGCAAAAGAGAAACTAGTGGAGGAGGATCTGGGGCAAGTGATTCTTGGTGCTTGGGGAGCAACAATTCTAGTGTCCTGGCCCCACTGGTGGACCTCCTGATAGCACCTGGTGTTTTTGGCCTCTGTGTGATAGAGTATTGGACTGGATGGGCCATTGGCCTGATCCAACATTGGCTTCTCTTATGTTCTCATGTTCTTAGGGTAAGCAGGGGGGAAACGAGATGCCCCCTGTAAAAGTAATTGCAGGCCCTGTACTTGTTTCTTTCTCTTAGCAGTTTATATTCATTTCCTTTGCAAGACATTCATTCATATTTAGGACTAAAGGAGTTACACTAGGTACTTCCAATATAGGAACATGTTCACATAAAACTGGGTGGGCTACTGTACTGTTTAGCTCTGAGGATTTTATCAGAGATTATGCATTTCCCAAGTACCTATGAAAGAAAGACTTTCTCAGTTATTCTCACCTGGATTATTCTAGATTTACAGAGTTCAGTGGAAAATCAACCCTGTATACACCAGGCATGCACAGACTGAACAGACAATAATTAGCTTATATAAATTGTCAATATTTTGCTTTAGAATTAAAACACATACACAAGGCACTCTCTGGGCCTTTATAGCAGGTTGGTTTCAGCAAAAAGTTATACTGCCAGTACTTGGTGAATCATTCACAAAACCATCATCACAATTCTGAGAACCATTTTCTGGGAGTCAGCATTGTTGAATATAATGGACAACTTCTGAGTTGTTCTGCTTAGGCTTCTTTCCACAGTAAATTAACTTTACTGTTGCTTGAATCAGCTATGACTTAGCAAAGCTGAGTATTCACATCCTTTACTCCAGTACCCCAACTCTTGACTTTCCCAATTTTCCCAAATGACTTGCAAAAGGAACCACAGTCCATGATACTGTAGTGTGTCATAAGGCAAGCACTGTTTTTGAAGGGGGAAAGTGTGGCACATATTTTAGAACCAACAAACCTAAACTCATGAATTCATTTTCTGATCCAAGATTAGCCTCAATGTTGCACCTTCTCACCAGGAATTAAATCTCTTGTAGCTTCAAGTTCATAGAATCGCAAAGCTGGAAGGGACCATACAGCCATCTAGTCCAAGCCCCTGCTTAATGCAGGATCAGCCTCGAGCATCCCTGACAAGTGTTTGTTCAGCTGCTGCTTAGAAACTGCCAGTGAGGAGGAGCTCACCACCTCCCAAGGCAGCTGATTCCACTGTTGCACAACTCTTACTGTAATTTTTTCCCCCTAATACCCAGCTGGTACCTTCCCACCCTTAATTTAAACCCATTGTTGCAAATCCTAGCCTCTGCTGTCAACAGGAACAGCTCCCTGCCCTTCTCTAAGTGAGGAGCCGAGACGAGGGAACAACAGGAGGTGCAAGCCGGGTGGTCTAATGACGAGTTTGCTAGCACGGTTTGCTCACAACTGGTGATGCTCTCAAGTACCGTGCTGGCTCATTGCAAGGTCCTGGCTCCGGCTAGTACTCGGGGCTCATTGATCGTTGCCCACGCACACGTGCCTCCTTTCTCCGAGCCGCCAAGTCTCTGCGCCTGCGGTCTCACAGCCAGTCCACACATGGGGGTGAGTCGGGTGGCTTGTTGCCTCATCACGGGGAGTTCATCCTCCCCAGCACTTAGGCTCCCTGATGACTCTGGCACCCCAGCAGGACTTACAGGCACTGCGTCTGAGCTCCCTGGTGCCGAGTCAGGGGGTGTCTCCAGGGTCGCAGCCGAGCTCTCAGGAGCCGAGTCAGGGGGTGTTCTCTGGGGTCGCAACCGAGCTCTCAGGAGCCGAATCGGGGGCAGGCATGACACAGACGAAACATTCCCAAGTCCCTTAGCCTTTCCTCATAGGGCTTTGTGTCCAGGCCCCCAATCAACCTCATCACTATTCTCTGCACCCGCTCCAGTCTGTCCACATCCTTTTTGAAGTGAGGCCTCCAGAACTGCACAAATACTCGAGGTGCAGCCTGACCAATGTAGTGTACAGCAGGATTATGACCAGTGTCCCCTCTAAGCTGAGTTAGTGTGAGCTAGCTCACAGTTTTTAACCTCTGGCTCACGCATTTTTGTCTTAGCTCAGAAAGGATGACTCCAGAGCAAACTAATTTATGCAGTAGCCAAATCACTCTCTCACAACTTTAATGCCAGTAGCTCACAAAGTAGAATTTTTGCTCACAAGATTCCACAACTTAGAGGAAGCATTGATTATGACATCTTCTGATTTGGATGTTATGCTTCTGTTGATATACCCCAAGATCGTATTAGCCTTTTTTGTTGCTGCATCACACTGGCTGCTCATATTTAACTTACGGTCCACACATACCCCAAAATCTTGTTCACGCACACTACTACTCAGAAGTGTATCCCACATCTCGTATGCATGTTCCTCATTTTTGTTACCTAAATGTAGAACTCAACATTTGTCCTTGTTAAATTGCATCTTGTTCACATCCACCCACTTTTCCAGTGTGTTCAGATGTCGTTGAATTCTGTCTCTGTCTTCTAGTGTGTTTGCTGCTCCTCCCAATTTGGTGTCATCTACAAATTTAATGAGTAGCCCCTCCACACCCTCATCCAGATCACTTATAAAAATATTGGAAAATACCGGGCCCAGAACCAAGCCCTGTGACACTCCACTGGATACCTCCCTCCGTTCAGAAGAAAGGTCATTGACAACTACTCTCTGAGTTTGGTTCTCCAACCAGTTTCCTATCCTCCTCACTATCCTAGAGCCCAGTCGAGAGTCCTTTAGTTCACTGATCAGAAAATCATGGAGAATCCTGTCAAAAGATTTACTGAAATCCATGTCAACAACATCAGCAGCATTCCCTCGATCCAGTAAGCTCATCACTCAATCAAAGAAGGAAAGGAGGTTGGTCTGGCAGGACCTGTTCAGGACAAATCTGTGTTGACTTCCCCAGATCACCAGGTTGTCCTTTAGATGCTCACAGATTGATCCCTTTAAAATCTTGCTCCAGTATCTTCCCTGGGACAGAGGTCAAACTGACTGGAATATAGTTTCCTGGGTCATCCCTCCGCCCTTTTTTAAACTTAGGATAACATCTGCCCTCCTCCAGTCTAGTGGAACATCTCCCATCCTCCAAGTGGTCTGGAAGATGATGGACAAAGGCTCTGCAAGAAAGTTCTTGGAGTGCTCTTGGGTGCATACCATTTGGCCCAGGGGATTGGTACTCATTCAATGCAGACAGGTGCTTCTCCCCTTTTCCATTTCAACCAGCAGCCCAGACACCATACCTTGCCTACTACCATTTCTTGATGAGCCTGTTCTCTTCTTCAGGTAAAAAGCCGCTTTCTCTCTGTCAAAGTTTCTGCATTTTCACCCAACAGTAGGCCCATCAGCTCTTTTATCTTGCATTTGTTTGAAGATTATTCTTGTTGTAGTGAGCCCATGGAATGATTCTCATCATGCCCCTGAGTTTATTAAAGAAAAGTCTGCCTTACTGAAATCTAACATACACTTGTGGCTACGAACTTCCTTGGTCCCCCACAGCAAAAGAAATTCTAGCAGAACATGGTCACTTCCCCCCCCCAGGTCTCCACCACCTTCACCCCATCTACCATCTCTTGCCCATTGGAACTTGCGTGACTGTGGATGCTTTACTGTGTCAGAACTAAAGTTTTGGCAGTAAAGTCCAAAATTATAGACAGTTTGATCAAGCGCCCCACCCCGCTCGGTTCCATCCAATTGTACATTGCAATCATTCCACCTAGCTTTCATGCACTCTACACCCCCACCTGTAAATCTCCCGTTACAGTTATCTCTGACAGTGAAGCAAGCACAGACACTGACCAAGGTCATCCTACTTAGGGAGGATGCTTGAGAAGAGTTATATTGCCGCTACAATAAAGCCATTCTCACGTTCTCACTCTTTCCCCCTCTGGAATTTCCCGTCCCCCTGCAAGCCCTATTTCCCCAGAAAACATGGCAAATGTTGACATTCTGCCCCCCCAAGCCCTCACCTGCCCAGCTTGAGGGGGTAGCACTTACAAAAAGTGCACACAAATTTAGAAACTTTCACATGTTTCTTTTTCACCCATTCATTATGACTCGGTTCCATTTTGTGAGATAATTGGCCCCTTTTGAACTTACAATCTAAAATGTCCTCCACTTCCTAGTGGGGTTCTCCACCCACGGTCAGGGAAGGAGGAGCTACAGGACAAGATCTCCATATCGATGGAGTAGACTAAAATGGAAAACAGGGTGAATGTGGCATAAGTTCTTTGGCAACTTAACCTTAGCAGTCACTCTATTGATAAGCTGCACCAGTTTAAAAGGTCCCAAGTATTTCCACCCCAGCTTCTTTCCAGGCTGCAGACCCCTAAGTTTTTTTGTGGAAATATACACAGAGTCCCCAGGCTTTAAGCCCCATTCAGGCCCCCTCCCCTTGTCAGCATATCATTTGTAATCCTCTTTTGCTTTAACTAGTGTTTGCTGGAGGGCTGACCACCCCTTGCATTACTTTGCCCCACCATGTCTGCATGTCACCCGGGCTCAGTTCCTCCAAGTTCAGGATAGGGAGGGCTCCCCCCTCATATCTATTTACTGCTTTGAAGGGGGACATGCCTATGGAGCTGTGCACAGAATTATTATAGCAGTATTCTGCAAAAGGAAGCAGGTCTACCTTGTCGTTTTGCTGATGATTTATGAAATGTCTCAGTAATTGTTCTAGCACTGGATGGCAGGTGCTACTCAGTCCTTGTTCTACCCTCAGCATCTTGAATAATTCCTTCCAGCACCCAGCTACGAACTGGGAACCCTGGTTGGAGATTATTTTGCAGGACAAAGCATGAAGCCAGATTATGTGTTGCATGAACATCTGAGCCAATTTCCAGACAGTTGGCAGTTACTTACATGAAGCCGGATTATGTGTTGCATGAACATCTGAGCCAATTTCCAGGCAGTTGGCAGTTGCTTACATGGAATGAAATGTGCCTGTTTGGAAAACAGATCAAGCACCACCCAAATTACAGTCTTTCCTTTACTCAGGGGCAAATCTGTGATAAAATCCATAGAAATAACAGACCAGGGCCAGTCTGGGGTTTCTAGAGGCTATAACAGTCCCGGGGTTTTCCCTGTCCACCTCTCACCCATCAAACATGTCTGGCACAAGGCTACATACTGGGAGATGTCTCCTCTCATTCGGGGCCACCAAAATTGTATTTGGATGAGATTCAAAGTTTTTATATAACCATAATGCCCAGTCAGTTTGTTATCATGCCCCATTGAAAGACTATCCCCCCTTAAAGTTTTTGGAACAAATAGTTTATTTTGCTGGTACCAACAACCATCCTCTTTTTAGGTTAGGGTTCCCTCTTTCTCAATTTCCACCTTCTCAGAATCTGTTAGGGCAGCTTGAACTTCTCCTCCCAGGGCTTCATTCCCAGCAGCCTCGTCCCTTCACTTGGCTGCAAATCACTACTGCCCCACCCAACTATGTGGTTGTGAACATGGTATCCACCACCTCCACTCATTGGCTTACATGTTGTGGGAGGTAAGACAAGGTGTCAGATGGAAGTCAGACTTCCTGGGGAAGCACGTTAGAGTAAAACAGAACTTAGAGAAAAATTCCACCCATCTCAGCTATTTTGCATTTAGGTGCTGAGGGGCTCGCAGCACCTCTAGATTTTTATGATCGGTCCAAACTTTGAAAGGAACCCAGACACCTTCTAGCCAATGTCTCCATATTGTAAGGGCCAGCTTAATAGCAGTGGCCTCTTTGTCCCACACTGCCCAATTCCATTCGGTAGCCAAGAACTTCTTTGACTCATGGGAAAAGTGGGTGTAAGTTCCCATCCTCCCCCTTCTGTAGTATTGCCCCTCCCATGGCCACATCCAAAGCATCCACCTGTACTACAAATTGTTTAGTCTCATCAGGGTGGTGTAAGATGGGCTCAGATGTCAACCAAATCTTTAGGCAATCAAACGCTTGTTGGCACTCAGGGATCCATTGCAACCAGCTGCCCAGCTTTTTACACTCTGGCTCCTTTCCCGTCATTTTCAGGAGGTCGGAGGGGGGGGAACCTGGGTGAAATTCGGGATGAATGGGCAGTAGAAACTGGCAAATCCCAAGAAGGATTGTAGTTGTCATCAGGTCTGTGGGGGTTCCAATCCTACAACGTCTTCAACCTTCCACAGGTCCATGCCCAAGCCCTTCCCCAAGATGTGGTATCCAAGAAAGTTCAGTTCCTCTTTGTGGAACTTGAATTTGGAGAGCTTGGCAAATAGATGGTTCTCATAGAGAGCATTCAGTATATCTCATACCAACCACACATGTGACTCCTTATCTTTTGAACGTATCAAAATATCAGCTACATAAACCAGGACCCCTTTATATAGGTGTTTATGCAACACTTCATTGATCAAGTTCATGAACACTCCCGGCACTCCAGTCAAGCCAAACAGCATCACCAGATATTCAAATTGACCCAAGGGGGTGCTAAACACTGTCTTATGCTTGTCCCCCTCCCTGATGCATACTCTAAGGAGGCATCTCCTAATCTAACTTGATTAAAAATGGCCCTGTGAAGCCTTGGCCAACAAGTCTTTGATGAGGGAGAGGGGACAGGTGTTTGACATAGATACTGCATTTAACCCTTGATAGTCTGTGCACAGCCTCAGCCCCCCATCCTTTTACTTCTGAAATAGTACTGGCACCACAAACGGAAAGGCTGCTGGTCTCATGAAACCCCTGGCCAGATTTTTATCAATGAACCTCCATAACTCTTCTTTCTCTGCTGGGCTCATGGAATAAAGTTTCCCCTTAGGCATCTTATGCCCCAACAGTATCTCAATCACGCAGTCAGTTTTGTGACCCAGTTTTTCAAAGACCCTGGCCAGGTCTCGGTATTCAGCAGGGATAAGATTCAGTTTTTCCCACGCCAGGCAAACATGCTCTGCTGCAGGGTGGGGTTCTTCCCCCTCATTCAGAGTTCCAAAAATGCTCTTTACACCAGGGGTCTAAAAACATTAAGGTCCTGGTACTCCTTTGGATGTACAGGTCATGGGCTTAGAGCCAGGGGCTTTCAAGCACCATTGGGAACTTTGCGGAGGGGCTCACTGCAAAAGAATGTAGTTCCCAATGAGAGGCCATCCCCACTGATAGGCAGACTGTGCGGTACCTGCACACCTCACCTTCCATAGAGATCCCATACATCTGGGAGAACATTAGGGGTTCCTCTAATTTATGTACCTTGGCCCCTAATCCCATGGCTATTGCTAGGCTAATCAAGTTCCAAGTACACCCCAAGTCAATATGAGCTCTCACTGTAATATGAATCCCCCCTGGGTTAATTGTGCTAACAGTCAAATAAGGGGGGAAGGTGGGTCTCACCAAATCTTGTGCCGGGGACTTTTGGACCTGCCGGCTGGTGCCCTTTTCCCACTGGCTGAGGCAGCTCCCCTTTGCTGGATGAGGTGCTTCCCAAGCCACAGTTTGGCCACTTTTAATTGAACAAGGACTAGCAATATTGGTTCTCCAGTGCAACTCTAGACTGAAGAAAGGGGCTCTTTAACACCCACTCCTAGTTTAAATAGAGACTGAATCGCCATTCACATCCCTCTGTTGTTCACCTACTCAGTCCTGTAAAAGCCAGGACACCATCTAACAGGAATGAGGAATAAGCAATTCTGGTGAAAAAATCTGGTAATGATTTACTTATGTAGTCCCTTGTCTTATGTCATTTTTTAAAAGTTATCTGTATTTTTAAAAATAATTAAAATTCTTATAGTCCTAACTTAGAAAAAATAGTTATTTTGAAAATTAAATCTGAACTTAATTATAGCATATATCTCTTACGATGGAGTCTATGATTGTCATAAAGACTTACAAAAAAGGGGGGAATGTAAGGAAAGCATTTGTTGTCAGTCACTGGATGACACAGTAGGTCAAGTAATTATGTTATAGCAGGGGTGGCCAAACTGTAGCTCAGGAGCCACATGCAGTTCTTTCACACATATTGTGTGGCTCCCAGCAGAGCAGCTGGGCAAGAGAAGGGGAGGCATGCCTCCCCTCCCTGCTCGGTCTTCGTTTCCCCAGCCAGTTCCCCTTCCTGGGTAGGCCTGAGGCAGGGGGGAGCAGAGAAAGAAAGTAACCTTAATTTTAAATGTATTCTCAAAGCCCCCCCCCACATTACAAATATCATTGAACAAATAAATACCATTATCAATATCTATTTTTACCCTTTTGTTTTTATTTTTGGCAGTCTCATTTAATGTTAATAAAAAGCAAATTGGCATATTTTATTAATGTTTTCATTGAGTTTAACATCTTTACATTCATCAACATAAACGTTAGTTCCAACTTTCTGTAATAAAGACTTGACCGTAATTCATGTTTTCCCATACTAGTAACTATACGTCATAAAGCACTTCTTTATTATCACCTCAGCTTATCAGAAGGGATTGTTCCCTCAGATTGATGTGTGAGGTTGGTATGTTTTCTTTTGTATTTAGTGGTGGTCTATAAATGTAGCCATTTATGGTATATTAGTTCTGTTGGCAATATATTATTTGTAGTCATGTACCCCAAAACCGGAGCCCATATCTGTACAAATTTGGAACAGGTTGGCACATTCCTATCATTTGCTCTACCTAGTGAGTCTGTAATTTTGGCCATAACGAACTGATCCCATATCTTCTCCTGCCATGTTGGTATTGTTGGTGGTGTAGGCGACTTTCAGGCCGCTGCTATGGTCAGCCTGGCTGTTGCAAGTAAAATCAAAATGAGCACTCTGGTATCTTTATTCATGTTTCCGTCCCAGCAATCCAGAAGAACCACCTCTGGTCTGTATGGTATCGTCTGTTGTGTGATTGTGCTAATCTGTGTTATAACTTCTTTCCAGAATTTCTGTATTTCTTGGCATTCCCACCAGCAGTGAAGGTAGGTCCCTATATGGCCGCAATGTTTCCAGCAGGCTGAGTGTACTGATGGGTTCATTCTGTGTATTTGTTGTGGTGTGAGATACCATCTTGTTGTTAGTTTAAAGAATTGTAATCTGATGTTATAGATTGGGGATTTGTTCGGGGCATATTTTTCAATAAAAACACGTGTAATATTTGTTCATGGCATGCAGCTCTCAAACATCTGATGTTTATTCTATGTGGCTCTTGCGTTAAGCAAGTTTGGCCACTCCTGTGTTATAGCTTGATACCGGGAGACAGGGACTGACAAGTACTACTCTTTTTTATGCCTAGCAACTACCTGATCTCCGCATGTAGCAGACTACTATGATTATGTTTATGCCTACCAATCAAAAAACATGGACATCTATTTTCCACCTCAAGGAGACTGCTAATCTGCTCAGTCACTATTACCAAACTTTGCTTCTGGTTGAGATTGTTATTGTGGAATGTGGGCAGGGCAGCTATGTACATATTAGAAAGGGCAGACTACGGAAGTAAGGAACACTGGAAGGAAAATGCCTCAATGCACAGGGGATCACTATCCATCCAGTCAAATGAGCAAGAGGGGTATTAAACTAACAGGTGTCTAACAAACCACTACTGCCTTACCATCTCCGACTCCCAAGTTTGTCTTTCTAACAATATCCTGCAATAATAGCCTTCACCAGCTTAACTGAAGATCCCAACAGTGCTACAGCAGGACAAACATCTTCACTTTGTAAAGATAAGCATTCAGGAGAAGCAAATCATTATTACATGGCTGGCAAGCAGACCTATTTTAAAAGTCTGGGTTTTTTTCCCTTTCCAACTGACACTTAAAGCTGCTATTGAAGACAATAGCAACTTACAGCAAACGGAAGGGTGCTGGCAGAAGCTCCAATTCCCAAGTTGTCTCCATCACTACTGGAATGACACATTATGTTTTATAAGAAAGATGTACAGTTTGAAAAGTGACAGTAGCTATAAAAAGACCTGATGATTTTCACCAGAGCAGAATTTACATTGCCTCTTGCTTTTTACATAAATGATTTCTCAAAGTCATCAGTCAAAAAGGGGGAGGGGACAAAGCTTGATACATACATCCAAACCATCTGTTTGTATGAGATGAATATTGCACAGGAGCCACTATGCCAGGATCAAATGTACATACAGAAAACACTGAGACATTCAAGGGCAATTCACTTTTTCAGACCCAGGCTAGAAAGCACACAACACTGTCAAGGCTACATGTTTTGCATAACCTCGCAAGACATTAACCAATTCCAATTCAAATGAAACAGAAATTAACAACGATGCCTGTTAACAAAAAGAAAGACAAAACAAACGTTTATGATACTTTTCTATCTTCTGAATTACAGGTTGCTGTAGAGGATAGAATGCATTAAAGCTAGACATGCCAAACCCATATGCTGGTTTACTTTTCCTAGATTCCATGTTCACTTTTTATAAGAGGCTAAAAAAAGAAAATCAAAATTGCTTTTAATAATCACAAACAATATTCCTGCCAGCGTGGGGATACTTGCCCATCATGTAAGAGGATAATTAATTACTTTGCAAGTATCTTTGCATAATTTAAATTAGTGAGATGGGGTATGTAGTTCTGGAGTTGCTCTGTAGACACCTCTGGGATGGAACATCCTTGTTGTCCCTTCCCGTAGCATTGCACAGCTTGAATTATATGGGTTAAGTTGGGAGCAGGGTTGCCAATCCCGCCCCGGTCTGGGTGAGGGTTGTTCCCCCACTTTTGTGGGCTCCTTCCCACAGATGGGGGAAAACCCCATCCACAAATGCTCTGAAACATGGTGTGATGACATCACCCAGAAGTGATGTTATTGCACTGCCAACATTGCATGGCACTGCTATAGTTTTTGGACAAAACTCTATGATAAGACTGATTCAGGAGTCTGACACCAATCAGTTCTCAAAAGCAGTCATTCAGAAGAATCAGTTTATTGAGATCTATATGGCATTCAGGTATCTTAACTGTTTCGTGTTAAAACTGAGGGTAAAGCATGCGAAGCTAATAGATATACAGAATTCAAAGGGGACCAAGATGACTCAGGGCCAATCAGACTACAGGCAAAAGCCCACCAAGCTAACGGGCCAGCTTTCCCAAGAGAAAGAAGACACCAGGCTCTCAAGTTTATACGGCTTGGCTGACAGAGAGAGATAACCAAAACAAGAAAGGCTCAGCAGAAATGAAAGTAGAAATTCCACAGTCCACCCCCCCCCCTCCCATGGCAGCCAGAGTAAAATTCATGATCAGAGATGGAGGGGCTGGTGGTCGAGGTCTCCACTTGTTTGGCCCCGGGTCCTTTTTCAGAAGGCTGAAATGAAATACAGGATGTATATCTTTAAGAGTTTTTGGCAATCCCAGTTCAACAGCCACCTAGTTTATCTTACGCAACACTTTGAATGGCCCAATATATTTCCAACCCAGCTTCCTCCTGGGCTGGAGCCCTTTCAAGTTTTTAGTGAATAGATACACCAAGTCGCCAGGTTGTAAATCCCATTCAGGGGCCCCTCCTTTGTCTGCTTGGGCTTTGTAATCCACGTTGGCTTTATCCAGAGTTTTTTGGATGATAGACCATTGGTCTTTAAGGCCTTGCCACCAAGCCTGGAGGTCCCCAGGAACTGGCTCAGGAGTATTCAGATAGGTAGAGGAGCCCCCTCATATCTGTGCATTGCCTTGAAAGGGGACAGTCCTGTAGAGCTATGCACAGAATTATTATAACTGTATTCCGCATAGGGTAGGAGTTCAGCCCAATCGTCTTGCTGATAACTGGTGAAACACCAAAGGAATTGTGCCATTATTTAGTTGACCTGTTCGGTTTGGTCATCAGTTTCTGGGTGGTGGGCACTGCTAAGCCCCCTTTCAATCCCCAAAACCTGTAAAAGTTCCTTCCAGAACTTGGCAACAAACTCGGCACCCAGGTTGGATATAATTTTGCTGGGCATTGAATGCAGTCTCACTATGTGGTGCATAAATATCTTAGTTAGGGCTTCATAGTTGGCAGTTGCTTGCATGGAATGAAGTGAGCCTGTTTAGAAAACAAATCTATCACCACCCAAATCACTGTTTTTCCTTTACTAGGAGGCAAGTCAGTTATAACGTCCATAGAGATAACTTCTCAGGGCTGACTGGTGGAGAGGGAGCTCATCGGCTTCTTCCTCCTCAAACACTCAGACTAAGTCTCTATATTTCATAGGAATTGAGTCAAGCTCCTCTTTGGCTAGACATGCCCACTCTGGCAATGCAGGTGGCATTTACACCCACTCAGCTCTCCATTCATGCTCATCACATTTAGAGTCTGAGAAGTGAAAGACCCCAGCATTCCACTGTATATAGGGGTCATGGTCCCACAACCAGGGGTTCCCTAGCACCGTAGAGAAGCCAGGCATGTGGTTAATCATGAAAGCCCTCGGCTCCCATTGGGGCTCCATCCCCATGACCACAGGCACAGTCTGATATTTACACACTTGCTTCATAGTGGAGCCATTCATTGAGTAAAAATCAGGGGTTCAAGAAGGGTTTGTACTGGGACTCCCAGGCCCGTGACTATAGCTGGGCTTATTAAGTCTCTAGTGCAACCTAGAATCATAGAATGTTAGAGTTGGAAGGGACCTTGCAGGTCATCTAGTCCAACCCCATGCACTCTGCAGGAGCATAGCCAAAAGATAGCCCTACATACCTACAACATACCCAAAAGATGGTCGTCCAGCCTCCACCTGAAAATGTCCAGGGAAGGAGCATCCACCACAACCCTGAGTCACCCAGAGCTCTCACCCTTACCTGGGTGCCCGTTTTGAAGTTTATAACCATCACAGTCATGAAAAACAGGTAAGGGGTATTGCTCACCAATTGTGGTGCGATCTGCTTTCGGAGCTGCTGGGTTGTGTCCTTCACACCAGGTCCCAGCTGAGTAGCATTGTCCCCACTTGATGAAGCTCCATCAGGGGCCGCATTCAGTTGTAGGGCTCTTGACTGCATTGGGCACCCCCCAAGTTCCACCTGTGCCTCGGAAGCCTGTTGCTCCAGTGTCTTCCCCCTTAGGGACTCAGTTCGGCTGGGTAGAAGGTGGCATAATGGCCACGTTCTCTGCAGTGTAGACAGGCTCCCTGCTTCATCCACTTGTCCTGGTCTCCCAGGCTTTGGAACACTGGCCCTTCTATTCCTGGTCGTGAGTCCACGGGGTTGACTTGGGCTGGTGCATCTTGATCATAGCTAGCCGATTCTCCACATCACTGGCTTCCCGAATCCACACAGCCAGGGTGAGTGGATTCCCCTGGCTGAGGATCTTTTCTAGAATAGGATGACTCATGCCGAACCAGTAGAGTTCAATCAGAACCTCCTCTGGCCACCCTTACATTTTGGCGGCATACATCTTAAACTCAGAGAACTCATGCACCGACCTGTTCCCTTGCTTCAGTGCTCATAGGCATGTTTGCGCCTTCTCCACCTCTACTGGGTCTTCAAATTGCTGCCGTAGGGCCCAAATGAATGCCACCATGTTGCAGAGCTCAGGACCTCTGTTGTCATGGAGGCACACAAACCAGTCAGCCACCCAATCTCGTAGGTGCGACCCAATATAATCCACTCTCCGTTCATCCGAGCTGAACACAGGACCCCAATCACGCAGAAACTTGCAAACTTGCAGAAGAAAAAAAGCAAGTTTTTCAGAGTTGCCATCAAAAGTAGCATCCAAATATTCCCTTGGGTGCTTAGGACCTGGAGCCAGGTGACAGGAACAGGAGGATCCACTGGAGCAACCAGAAGTTGCTGTCCTGGAAGGGGGGGTGCTTGGCCTGCAGAGGATGTCCTGGAGATGCTTGCCCAGGGGGAGCCTGGCCTGGCTGCCCCCGTGCTGGTAGTGCTGGCTGCTGCTGCCTATGATCTGGGCTCCCTCTTCCATCTGGAACATGGCCTCTGAGTTCATGCTGCATGGCAGTAGCAGTGATCTGGGGTAGATCCAGCATCATCTCATGCATCTCACATCAGAGCTCTTCATTCTCTTCCTGGAAATCCCATCAGACTCTCACCATTTGCTGGCTCAACTCTTCCTGATAGGTACTCCCGTACCTCCATCCACAGATGACCAGTCGAGGGTCAGGTGTTATTGCCCAATTCTCCTCCGTGCAGAAGGGCAGGTACTGACGAATCTCTGCCTCGTCCAAGGCCTCTCAGCTCTTCAGCCATTAATGTAATAACCATGGTTATTCTCTTTGCCCATTCTCTTTGCCAGCCATGGTAGGATGCGAGTACAGTAACTATGAGGAGTTCTAACACTATTTCAGACTCCTGAGTCAATCAGTTCTCAACAGCAGTCATTCAAAAGAATCAAAGTTTATTGAGATCTATATGGCATTCAGGTATCTTAACTGTTTTGTGTTAGAACTGAGGATAAAGCGCACGAAACTAATAGATATACAGAATTCAAGGGGGACCGAGATGGCTCAGGGCCAATCAGACTACATGTAGAAGCCCACCAAGGTAATGGGCCAGCTTTCCCAAGAGAAAGAAGACACCAAGCACTCAAGGTTATATGGCTTGGCTTACAGAGATAACCAAAACAATAAAGACTCAGCAGAAATGAAAGTAGAAATTCCACAGTCACCCCCCCACTTCCATGGCAGCCAGGGTAACACAGAGGCCTGGCTGACAATTGGGCTCAAACCATAGAGTTTTGTCCAAAAACTAGAGTGTTGCTGCATGACGTCAGTGGTGCAATGATGTCACTTCCAGGTGACGTCATTGCACCACATGTGATCTGCACATGTGGCAGAAGCTCCAGGAAAGGCCTGTTGATCCCTCCACTGGCAGAAAGATACGACCAAGCATCCCTAGTCTGAGGAGCCTAATGATGCAATTTCTCAGCAACGGTCTAGCATTGGTGATTCATCCATAACTTTCATCAATTTTATTCTGATAATAAAAGCTTAAGTCTTCAGCTCAGGCAAGGGAATAGATTTTCCATTTGGGGGGGGTTGGAACCCTCCCCAGCAATGCCTCTGGCTAAACCCAGGAAAAGGTGGGAGTTGGCCAGTGGTTATAGTGGTATCTGTGTCCTGTTTTTGAAATTCACCTGCTGTGTCCTGTTTTTGAAATTCACTTTTAGAAATAGTCACTGTAAGATCTGCAAATATACATACCACCTGCATCAGAAATACTAATGGTCACAAATTTGATAGTAACAGAGGCAACAATCGGTTTGGGACCAAGTGAAACAGCAACTGGCAGAAGCGCTGACAAAAGCTATTCAGCAAGTCATTGAAAAAATCCCAAGTTGCAACAATGAAGAACAGATCATATTACTGGATGCAATAAAGGAGCAGGAAGATACTCAACAACAGCAGACATAATCTATAAAACAAAACTCTGACCAAGGTGCTTCTTCGAAGGATTTGATCCCCGCAACGAGAGAAATATTAAGCCGTTACATAAACCAAGGAAATAATACAATGGAAAGATTCCCAAATCTCCAAGCATTAGAGATGGCTAAGGAGAATACAAATTTTCCTGAGAATGAAATAGAAGCAATGGGCTTTTTGATTCTTTACACAAGTAAATACAGAGACTGGGGAAAGATCTTCACCTTCAAAGGAGAAAGGCACAAGAGCCTGGCAGTCCTCAAAAGGAATGTGCGGAGAAAGCAAAAAAAAATGAAATATTATAAGTAAATTTTATAAACAAAGACTGTCCAACCTGATGCAATTTATCTTGAGCATGTGTATTGGTTAAATTGATTTATGGCAAAATATAAAATTACAATATAATTGTGGACATTTGATCTAGATTTATGTGAGCTAATTATGCGGAATCACACTATAACATAGAATATTAGTAAAAATTTAAAGAGGTGATAAACATATTATGATGGTCTAAAATTGTATTACTGATAACATGAAAACCAATAGTGTAAAAAATATGAAGTAAACTATATAAGCAAGGAATAGCTAACTTTGAGGTTGTTCTTTTTTAGCAGGTGTATTGGTTATGTGGAGATACGGGAAAATATAACTTACTTTGAATATGTTTATCGACTAATTTGATTTATGATAAAAGATGAAACTATAATATAATATCCACAGATGAAAGATTTACAGTAAAGAGATTTAAAAATTGGTAATTGACTTTGATTCAGGTGTGTTGATTATATTGAACTATAGTATAATATAGATGGAAAATATGTACTGTTGTGACCTAAAATTTTATTATTAATTAGATGAAATCCAATATTGTTAAAAAAATCAATGAATATTTTAAAGGTGATACAGTTACAATTTACATAAAAACTGTGTCCAACTTATAGTTGTAATCTATTAAGCGGTAGCATGGAGTTGATAAGAATTTTTCTTTAAGGATAGATTTATTACTGTTCTTGTTCCTTTTCTTTCTTTCTTTTTCTGATATAAAAACTGATTAAGAAAAGTATTATATATAGACAATTTGAAGTATAGTAGATAGGATATAGTATAACTAGTTATATAACTGGAATAGATTGATAAATTGTTACCTTTTATATTAGCTGCAACTAGAAACTGCTAATTTTTCTGATTTTAGTTGCTAGGCATTGTAGTCTATGCAGAAAAGAGTAATATACAAGCAAATATGATGTTATGAATGAGATATCTGACTGAACTTTCTAAAAATGTATTGCTCTCATTTCTTTTTTTTCTTGAAAAACCCAATAAATTATACACACACAGAAACATAGACACACACACACACAAAAAGAGAGAGGCAACAGAGAAAAGCCTGTAGGGGAACATTTTTAAAGTTTTCCTGGACATTCATTTACAGGAGTCTTGTTTCTGCCTTTGTACTGAAATTTACTAAATTGTGGCTTCACAGATGCCTTCATTTGGTAAATGCATGGCTGGAGTCTGAGCCAGGGCACAATACAAAACAGTTGCTGTGCGCTCAATTTCTGAGCAATGTACAGAGTAGTAGCAATCTTCTCAGCCCCCAGAGTGGAATGACAGTCCCTGGGATTAGCAGAAGTGTTCTGGGACTGGAATGACAACTCCTAGGACTTGCAGAAGTGTTCTGGGACTATCATTCCACTTTGATGGCTGTCATGCCAGTCTCAGAACATCTCTGCTACTCCCAGGAGCTATTCGCAGGGACTGTCATTCCATTCTGTGTCTTGTCATTTCAGTCCCAGAGCAAGGACTGTATTGCTAGAAATCATCATTCCACTCTGGGGAGGTGTCATTCCAGTACCAGAATGCTTATGCTACTTCCAGGGGCTGTCATTCTGTGACCTGTTATTCCAGTCCCAGAGCACAGATTCTCTTCCTAGGGACCAACATTCCACTCAGGTTTGTGTGTGTGTGTGTGTGTGTGTGATCCTAGTCACATAGCAAAGATTCTATTCCTAAGGACTGTCTTTCCAATCTGGGGACTGTCATTCCAGTCCCAGAGTAGCCTATCTGGGCCCAAAGACCTTAATGGAAAAACCATTCCACATTTTCTTTGCAGTTTTTTTTTGTGTGATTTCACAAATCACAAAATTTCAGTGGAGCCCATGGAAGTCACTTGGCATTCCTAGCTCCTATTATCTCCAATGGGCCTTCAAGCCTCTCCCATTGTTTCCAATGGGCAATCCTGTCATTCCTTTTAGTACATCCCAGTTGGTTGCCCCTTTGAAACTGTACCACACCATTTTAAGTAACAGCAAAATGAAGAGTATGAACATGTACAGTGTTATGTATTCAGTTTACTATGTTATTAGATGTGATCTTAGGTCACAGCTCCATAGAAGCCCAACATTGGTCCCAAGCACTGTTTTATGATTGGATGTTATTATTTCAGGTGTAGCTTTTCTAGCTCAAATGTATATAGATGGCTTGTTCTGTGTGCTGTGTGTTGTATTCTGAACTGAATAAAGAAATCACTTGTTTGAACGCTACCTCGATCTCAGTACATAATACACAGAGTTCACATTCCTTGTCAATGTTCTCTCTGGGCTGCACATAGGGCAAGAGGAAATTTTAAAGGCCTCTGATCTGCATACCCAACTTGTTCATGCAGATGGGCTTACAATTTAAAAATGAAATGGAAATTGAAAGAAGAGCTTAGGAGTGGCTGAAACAGCCCACTCCCTTCACTACCATGGGGGGGGGGAACTGTTCTCAATCAAGGACACACAGACCCAAGTAAAATAAAATAGACACACACTTTCCCCCAAAATGTAAACTGGAGCACAGCAAGTATACTGGGCCCAATAGAGACTTTGCAGTCTTACTGTTGCTACAATGAAAGTGAGTGGAGCCAGCCAGGGTTAAGGACTATACTTTCTTTTCCAACAGACACCAAACCTATTCAAGGATTGATATGTTCTGGATATCAAAAACCTTAGTTATTAATCTAGAGAGTGCAAAGATACAACCAAAAATGCTTGCAGATCTTACCATTTACAATACCAAGTGCCCTTTGGATTTCTATGCCAGCTGATTGGTCACCTTCCCTATACCTCAGATCAGAAGTCTGTCTCTCCTGATGGATTCAGCTCAAGCAGTGGGGCATTTCGGGGCTGCCCCCCTGAATTCCTGCCAAGGCCCCCTAACTTCCATCCAGCCCACTGGGCCCCCAGCTCTCTGGGCCACCTAGAGGACTCCCAATTCTCTGGGCCACCTGGAGGACTCCCCACCGCCGCCCCTTCCCCAAGCGTGGCTTGCTTCCCTGCGTAGGCAGGCAGACTGTGAATGCTGCAAAAGTGAGTTTTTAAAATTTTATTTTTATTTTATTTCTTATTTTGTGATGTAAGTGCCCCCTGACTTATTTAAAGGCCCCCGAATTACAAAACCCTGGCTACGGGCCTGGCTGCAAGAGATCTTCTCTTCCTGTGGCAAGCAACATTATCAAATCTTTCCCCTCACTGCGGTAAAGGCAGAGATCTGACTTCCTAAAGACTAGCATCTGACACCTCCCTGCTGGGAGAAGAGAGGGGGGCAGAAGGGGGATGTTTAACAATACCATTGTCTATCCTGCTAGCTCAATTAGCATCTGTAAGAAAGTGAGCCTGGAAGAAAAAAGTGAGCCCAAAGGAAAGTTTTAAACTCAATATTACCAGGCACTGGTGGGGGGGGCTCAGTCCCGCCTGGAAAAATCCCCCCCTCCCAGTAGTTTATGCCTATGAGCACAGGTAAGGACTGTTAAGAAAGGACAAGGATGGCAGAAGACAGATGGGCAAACTTTAAGCTAATATGCCAAGGAAGGAGAGTGAGCATGGAAATCATTGGAAGGGGTAGAGTTAGAAGAATACACACATTCCAGCACTTCCTATAGATGTCTACTTATCTACTTTTTACTTCCTAGAGATATCTTATTAAAATTTTACTATATACATTTATTGAACTTCCTATTCTTCATCATTCAACTCCCTCAAAAGTTCTTAAAGTACGTAATGGAAAAAATTACATATCAAATTAGTCACTATGAGTTTCTATGCTCATGTTCATGCAGTAATGTCAGATTTATACTCTAACATACTGTTTCTAACTTTCTGGTATTTTGTATATTTTGTGGTGCTTGTTTTAGTGTTTTGAATTATATTGTATTGAATTATGTTTGAAATGTTTGAAAAATGAAATAAAGTTCTTAGTGGAGAGTGGATACTCTCTCAATTCTAGTGCAGAGAGACATAAATGTACACAGCTGAAAGTACCATGTTGGTAATGAATTTGAGGACAACTGTAGTAACCTAACATATCTTTAACAAAATGAATATACCATTTGCTTTTAAATTATCATAGATTACCACACCACCACATACATTGGCAGGCCTTATAGTATAAATAGGGTTATAGTCACTCCTCTATCATCTGAAACAGGCCTAACAGGAACAAACTAATTAAGTTCAATTACACACTGGCAGAGAAATAAACAACACATAAGAACCATTTCAGAAACTTGGTCAGCAGAGGGCATTAATAAGGAGATGTGCTATTACCTATACAGCAAAAATATTTTCACCTTCCAAAACAAGAAAGAGAGTGAATTGTAAGGACACATTGAGTTATCAGGAAAGTGCCCCTACATGAGACAGAGGTTCTGTATTTTCTTATGTATCCCTTACAATTAAAATCTAAAGATTTATTTTTAGAACTACAAATATAAAGCAATAACTGTTTCCCTATTACCTAAATCTAAGATATCTATATTTCAAAACACAGAATTCTACAAATGTTCAAAAGCCACAGGTTCTGAGAACTGCATCCCAAAATACTCCAAGTGTTTAGAGACCAGAGAGATGACCTTTCTTTCATAGTATTTGCACAGCAGGAAGGATGGGCCCCTTATTTTATTGATATAGGTGCAAAAATAAAATTAAATCAAGCTTCTGAATTTGGATTATGTTACGAACTCATAATCAGGTGGGTAATCATGTTGGTCTGTGGCAGCAGAACAAAGTTTGAGCCCAGTGGCACCTTTAAGACAAAGTTTTATCCAAGATATAAGCTTTTGTATGCATCTGTATCTGAAGAAGTGTGTAGGCACATGAAAGCCGTGAATAAAACTTTGTTGGTCTTAAAGGTGCCACTGGACTCAAATTTTGTTCTGTTACAAAGTTATGCCAGCTACATGGGTAGAACGTTTCCTGTCAATACTCTCAAAGGGTGTCCCTTATATTTTACTCTTTGCAGGATCATTGTATAAATTCTCATCCAGTGTAAACAATAGGGAATTTCAGACAGGCACGATATTCCAGTTCAGGAATGGTTCCCAAACGGTTTCTGGTCTGACATTTCAGACAGAACCGGTTCCCTACCGGAATATATTTCTACTTTCACACAAACACGCTTCTGTCCTGTTCAGGAAATGGGACTGAAGCGTTTTACCTGTAAACCGCTTCCAAGTAGTCTTCAGTTTCTTCTCCCAGATCAAAAACGCTTTTTCCCGCCATTTTTCGCCCACGCGGTGATCTCCGGCTTTTTTTTAAACATTCGCTTTAGAGCGCTATAGTGCTATAACACAACACCAAAACAGCACCATAGCAACCCCATTGGAATGCTATGTGTTGTGTTATAGCACTATAGCACGATAGTGCTAAAAAAAAAAACGTTAAAAAAAAGACAGAGATCGCCCACACAAGCGAAAAACGGCAGGAAGAAGCAGTGCAGTCTGAATTGCCAAACTGCTTCTGATCCGGCTCTTTTCTGGCAGGGGAAAGCCATGTGTGAAACGGCAGCCCTGTACTGGTTTACTTCAAGACGGATCAAAAACAGCTTCAAACCGGATGAAACTTGGTAATGTGAAATTCCCTAATATGAAATCTCATCCATGAGGATTTGATGAAGGTTGGCAAACCAGCCATAGTGATACTCCCCACCCCCTCTCAATATACTTTAGACTAGATTGATGTGCACAGCAGGAGGGTGCAGAACACAGCCTTTAAGGATCTGAAGAGAAGGCATCACACAGAGGTTATACCTAGGATTATTTATAGTGGGGAACACACTTCTGCTTTTTTTTCCTCCATGTGGCAATTCTAACACCAGTCTCCAGCATAGCCAATCTCATTTCTGGTCACCATTGACATCATAAATAGCTGTTAATAATGATGAATGGAACTTATGGACCCACACTCTACACAACAATGAATACACTTACATAGTAAAGAACCATCCTTCTCCCCATCAAGAACAACATAGTTTGATTTCAAAGCTGGAAAAATGCACTATCTCTCTAAGAACACAACAGGAATGGATTGTATGCTGCAAATTCACATTTTGAACATTTATTGCACAAAGCAACTAAGTATGTGAAAACAAAGATGACAAGCAGCTTTTCTCCCAAAATCATACCTGCTGATGGGCTTCATTTAGAAGATATGATGAACAGGAACCAAGCTAAATGTGATGCAAAAGATCCACGATCAGGATTTCCCGCATCCTTTTTTTTTTTTTTAAGTTCAAAGCAGCCACAGGGAATGGGAGCCTTTAAAACTTCCCCAGCTAAATGCCCACAAATTCTCTGTGTGGAATACTAGTAGCAATTCACAGATTCTTCAGATCAGCTTGCAAATCACTGACAGTTTGTTTGGACCCTTGAAGACTATGATCCAAGGACTATGGTTAAATGTGACACACTGGAAAAAAACGACTGGCAAGGATGTTCCATACCAAGCTAATAGCTTTCCTCACAATCACTGACAACATCAAGTTCATCAACATGTAAATGACAAGACTGGCTACAGCTGATATGGAACATTGCATTAATGCCATTCAACTGCACTTGCCCAGTAGTGCACATCTTAAAACTGAATTGCATGAACTGAGCAATGGCAATTATTTAAGAAATAAATCTTGCCAAAGTAAAAGTTAATGCATTTTAATTGCAACATGTATCGCATACATTTAGCACAACTTTAAATAAAGGCTGCTTCCCTTCTGTCACTCCCTCTCAGCTCCCACAGATCAACCCACTGGTCTATCAGAGAGTAACCAAATTGTAAACATTGCTATCTTCCAAAAGGACTTTACAATCAAGGTAGACAAAACTGGGTGTGCTTTTTTTAAATTAATGGGCACTATGTGAATTAATGACAATGAAGTTAGGCCCATAGGAACATACGATGTGCAGAACATCCATCATGCCAGGAAGAAGTAGCAGAGCCAGTTTTTTTTAAAAAAAAACTAGCCTTGCCTTTCTGGCAAGATCTATGTGCATTTCAGCAAAACCTGGCAAAGTGGTTTATGAGAGTGTGTTGCTGTTCAGCAAAGTTCATTTTTACTCTCCACTGACACAGGGGGATCTTTTATCATGGATCTTTTATCAGAGCATGTGTCACATCAAAGTGTCCTGCATGGAAGAAACACTTCATTCATAATCTGAAGGAGGGTGTCTACCTACACACCTTGGAAAAACTATGCTCAGGAATGTGGAGAGCTCTTCTGAGATACAAACAACACAGTGAATGAGGTGCTTCTCAAAACAGCCTTTCTTCACACTGCAGAACAAGTAAGAGAATGCCAAGACATACTGCTATTCATATCTTGAAAGTCTGTCTATGAGAATGATGCACAGGAAAAACGACCCAGAGAGAAAGCACCTCAGTTTCTTGCACAAGACCCCCTTATATACCCCAGAGCACTCCCTACAACACTCTGCATTCCACCTCCACATACCAGAAGATGTCTGTCAGCATATACACACTTCAAAATTCTTCCCTACCCCTCAATATGTTCCACAGTACCACATGAAGGACCACTACGTATGGTCTACACTTCCCCACAACTATCCTCCCCATGCACAAATCTCAACAGCTAATCTCACACACACACACCACACACACAGAGACACACAACCCAACACGGAATCTACATTCAAGAAACAGTAAATCCTACCTGTACCATACAAAATTACCCAACCAGTTCTCCCACCCACCCACTCTATAATCGACCCGAGATTCATCGAAGACACCCAAGGACCAAATGCGCCCAACAACCGTGGAGAAAAGTTCCAAAGCCGAGTCTTCTCTCCCACACTGGGGCAACGCACCAAACCACCCACATACTACAGATTACCCACGGCTCCACGAAGCAGCTCCTAGCCATCACTCACTGACGCCCACCCATGCACAGACACACCGCCCTCTTCCCCGAGAGACTTCTATGCGTTCTCTCTCGCCCCCTCTTCTGCCCTCCCTGGCGCTCACCTCGATCAACTGCACGTAGCTGGCCGGGAACCAGCCCCTCAGCCCTTCGGCGGTCTCTCCTTCCCACCAGCCGCCGTCGGGCCCCGCCTGCAGGAAGGTTAGCAGTTCCCCCGCAGCGAAGCGCAGCCCATGTCTGTGTCTCTCCCCGGAGAAGGGGTACAGGGTCTTGCAGCGCGCCCCCAAAGCCGGCACCGCCCGTTCCTGCCCCGGCGGCGGCATCTCCGAGCGAGGAAGCGACTTTAAAGTCGGCTTCAGTCGACTCGCCACAGGTGCCGAGCTGATCGCCTCTAGCTGCCGAGAGCTGTCGACTCCCTGGCTTCCCCTCTCGTCCCTCCCAGTCAGCCCGGCCGGCGGATTGGCCGCCTGCCTTCTTCGCACCGCCCCCTAGCGTGGGCGTCCGCCCTCACAAACGCAGGAGCCTCACCAAATCGGTCCCTCCACTGTAAGCTCTGCAAAGCCGCAGTGAGGGAAAATAGTACGGGACAGACGAGTCAGCATCGCTTCCCCACCCGCCTTCGCCATGCTCCCTGAGAGTTTCACCACTGCTTCCTTTTCCTCGTGCCCAAAGGGAAGCCATTGCTGCTGCTACTTTGCCTATCTGGTGGCGATGGTGCATTAGAATGCCTTAGTTCCTACATTGTTATTGCCTACTGCACATCAAAAATGTGCTCAGTATACATTTAAAACATGTAAATTCGGCAAAGACCTGTCACACCAGAGTGGCTTCAGGGAGCCTCAAGCCAAGCTTACACTCTGTAGCAAGCCCAGAAGCCTGTCAATCTCACCTCAGCACAGTTCAGATTTACTGTTATTCCCTATAAACCACCCCAAAAGCAGAATTACTCCCGCCAGCCTGTAAAAAATAATATAATTAAATCAGAGTCAACGCATGTAGCATACAAACATTGGTAGCAGGCCCAATACTTATTGAAGGGGGGGAATGACTTTTCCCAAACTACCCTATATATATAACTAGGAATAAGGCCCGTTGTGGAAATAAATACAACGGGCTATAAAAAGAGGCTCTGGGAGAGTACCCCAGCTTTGGGCACTCAGTGACAATTTGCTGTGGCAATCTCAGCAGGGTATAATGACAGAGTCCACCATTTTCTCCAGAGGAACTGATCTTTGCTACCTGAAGAGCAGTGATCTCCAGCCCACCCCCAAGATTGATAACAGTGGTTCCCCAGGAGGGAGTGGCTGGTTTGGAGGGTGGAGTCTATGGCATTGTACCTGTCTGAGGTCCCACCCCTTCTCAACACTCACCCTCTCCACGTTCGACCCCTCAAATCTCCAGGAATTTCCCAACCTGGAGTTGACAACCCTATCTCCCTCCCAGCCAACCATCAACCTACCTTTAGTTTTCCATCTCCTCCCCCATCCCCCCTGGAGATCAGTTGTAATTTTGAGTGATCTCCAGCCCCTAACTGGAGATTGGCAACAATGGTTCCCCATCAGGGAATGGCTGGATTGGAGGGTGGAGTCTATGGCATCGTACCTGTCTGAGGTGCCACCCCTCCTCAAACCTCACCTTCTCCAGGCTCCATCCCTCAAATCACCAGGAATTGCCCACCTGGAGTTGGCAACCCGATCAAGACTGGGCCCAATGAGTTTTCTCCCAAAGGCCAACATAGATGTGGATAGGGCCTTTTACTGACAGAGGAGAAAATACAGGTGCCAGCTTTGATTAGGGAAATACCTGGAGATTTGGGGGGGTGGATCCTGTGGAGGGCAGCATTTGGGGTTTGTGTGGAAGGACTCAGCAGGGTATAATGCCATAGAGTCTACCCTCCAAAGCAACCATTTTCTCCCGGGGAACTGATCTCTGTCATCTGGAGGTCAATTGTAACGGTGGGAGATCTCCAGGTCCCACCTGGAGATTGCATCCCTAGGGAAAAGTCAGCCACACAGCGGGGAGTTGAAGAAAATGGTTTGATGGTCGCTGGCCCACCTCGTTAGCCAGCCAGCCATGCTGAAGCTAAGCAGGAGAAAGAACTTTTTTCCATTTATTCTGACAGGAAAGTGGCCGTTGGGGAGGGGATTATGGGCGGGGGAGGGGGTTATGCTGAAAGTCCTTTGTTTTTTTACTCACAGAACCAAGCTTGGCTGCCTACCGACAGCCACTGAGGGGACAGTCCCTCACAAGAGTCAAGAGAACTGTCTTCCTCAGGAGAGAGAGCTGGTCTGCCAGTAAATCTGACATGCAAAAGGGGGAGTGGGTGGGGAAGAGGAGCAGACCCAGCACCCGGCCAATGGCACGCGAGTACTCTTGAGTGGCAGCTGATGGGCCAATGGCTGAGGGAAGACATTTTACAGCCAATGGGAGCGCATGGAATCTTGCAAAACCAAAAGATAAATATTTATAAGGAGAGATTCCCTTAGGTATTGGCCTTTTCCAGCTCTCCCATTGCCTGTGCAGAGCACTCCATCAGCCACTGGCCCATCAACTGCCACTCAAGAGTATTTGTTGCCATTGGCTGGGGGCTGGGTCCCCACCTGTCCACCGCCCATTGCCGGCTTGGCCACTTTCCTGTCAGAATAAACTGCAAAAACGGCTGTCTTTCCTGCTTGGCTCCACCATGGCTGGCTGACCATTCTCTTCAACCTCCTACTTTGTGGCTGACTTTCCCTTAAGGTTGCCAATCTCCAGGTAGGACCTGGAGATCTCCCACTGTTACAATTGATCTCCAGATGACAGAGATCAGTTTCCCTGAAGAAAATGGCTGCTTTGGAGGGTAGACCCTATGGTATTCCCCTCCCCAAACACTGCCCTCCACAGGATCCACCCCCCAAATCTCCAGGTATTTACCTTCCCAGAGCTGGCAACCCTACTTTCCCCTCAGGCAACTAAGTTTGGTTCTGTCAGAAAAAGTTGGGGGAAGGAGACCCTTTCCATGCCTATTTGGGCCTCACTGGGGCCAGTCCTGACTAGGGTTGCTGGCTCCAGGTTGGGAGCTTTTGTGGTAGAGTCTACAGAAGCCAGAGTTTAGGGAGGGGAGCAGCCTCAGTTGAACTGTTGAACCACTGGAAGAAAGTAACATCCTTGATGCTTTCCTGTGGGGAAAAAAACACCCTGCAAGTAAAAAGGAACAAGTCAAAGACAAATGTTCTAGCTTAGTCAAACACTTACAGGGAATTATGAATGTGGGAAACCTTTGAAAAATGTGATCCCTCACCTGCAGGCTGCACAGTCCATATTACCACCTCAGCATTTGGTCTTCTCATTGACACCTCATTCTGCTGTATGTTTAATGGAATGAGATGGAAAAGACCCAAGATGGTATGATGGTTAAGAGCGGTGGACTCTAATCTGGATTCTGGAGAATCGGGTTTGATTCTCCATTCCTCCACATGAAGCCTGCTTGTGACTTTGGGGAAGTCATAGTTCTCTAAGAACTCTTTCTGCCCCACCTACCTCACAAGGTGCCTGTTGTGGAGAGAGGAAGGGAAGGAGATTGGGAGCCACTTTGAGACTCCTTATGGTTGAGAAAAGCTGGGTATAAAAACTAACTGTTCTTCTCACTCTTCTTCAAAAATGGGCTATACTACTTTAGACTCTGGGGGTAGGACAATATTCTTAATGATCCCCCATGCTAAAAATCTCTTCAGATAAAAAATCAGCATAACATAGATAAAGCTTGTAGCTTAGACCTTTGCATATTGTAGATAGGGTTGTCAGGCCCATGCCTGGTATAGGAGGTATTCAGGATCTTTGGGGGGTTGCAAGGTAGAAGGGGAGTGTAGCACAATGCAGTGACATCACCAGGAAGTGGTCAATGAATGCTTGAATTCATAGAGCATTGTTTGTCCTTCCTTTCCCCCTGACTGCTTTATTGACCAAGCATAGGGGGAGGGGGAGTTTGTCAGCTATCAGCAGGCAACTGGTAAGGACAGTTTCCCAGTTACAGAGATTCATTAATGAAGGGAAACTCCCATGTGCCAATTATGTTCTTCAGGCAGCTTTTTCCTAGTGGCACCGTTGCCAAGGATTGTCCATTTGGCAGTGGCTGGCAACAGTAAGGTGATGGACTTTCTCTGTGGTAGGTCCATTAATCTGGAATAGCCTACCATAGTGGGAGTGTAGAGGGTGCCTTCACTTGCTGCATTTCACAATGTGTGTAAGATTTTTGTTGTTGTTCAGTCGCACAGTCGAGTCCAACTGTTCGCGACCCCATGGACCAGATCACACCAGGCCCTCCTGTCTTCTGCTGCCCTCTGAAGTTTGCTCAATTTCATATTTGTTGCAACAATGACACTGTCTAACCTTCAAGATGTTTTTATTTCAGAGAACATTTACTGGAGGGTAAATTGTTTGGCAAGTTTGGCTGTGGTTTTAATTGTGGGTTATTTTTAATTTGTTGTGAGGGTCTTATAGTATTTTTTGTGCTGATGCAGCTTTTATTGTTTTGTTAAATATCTTGAGCCTGAGGAGATCTGGCCAGGTATAAATATTTTAAATAAATATTGTTTATATTTATTTATTGGCTCAGGGCAGCTTACATAAAATCAGTACACAATTTACAATAAAACGTGAGAACTTCAAAAATCAATGCATCAGCTGTAGACTAAAGCGTCCCAGTCCATCTACCATTTCTACATTTTACCACCTCAGTTTTATTGCATGTGTCAATCAGGCCTCACTTTGCTGATGTCTGATGATGGATCTGATGATACACATTTCTCTAGAGTGCATGAGAAGACTGAGGGTCAGGATCAAACTGCATATACATTAAATCTTAATCTTATTCATCCATTTTCAAGACCACTTAATATTAAGTAGTTGCCGGTAGAAATCATCCTTCCAGTATACATTGGGAAACTAAAACAGAGGGAATCTCTCCCCAACACACCCACACACACATATCCTTTTTGGAGTTAATGTGTTGCCACTCCAGAGGTAGTGCTATTTCATTTTAAATAAGTACCATAACAATATGGTCAAAGCAAAGGCCAAGTAGAAACCCATGCAACCTTTCCCACCTATCCTCTTAAAATTTCCTTCTTTTAGTAATGTGGAACAGCTAACTTTTATATATAGGGCTAATATGGTAGGTAGCATGGGAAAACTGAGACAGGAAGTTGTAATGACCAGAGCAATAAACCCCAGCCCCTGAATGCTCAGGGTTTCTGTGCCTCAATGCAAGGTATCCCTTTGGAACACGGGGTCACTACTGGGATATATCCAATCATCTGTGGATTTTTCAGAACAGTGCTTCCCTACTTCTTCCTCCTACTGCAGCCCAGCCCATAGCCACAGTGATGCACAAAGGGGTGGGGCCCCATCAATAATTTATTGTGCCCCTCCGATCAGCACTAGGGGTTGTTGAGAAATCTGTTGTGAGACAGGGTATTTCCTTCCCTCCTCCCACCTCTCTCTCAGGCTTTGCCAATGAAGGAGAGATTCTCCTTCCCTCCTCCTGCCTCCTCCACAGGCTTTGTCAATGAGGAAAAGGGTTTCTTTTCCTCCTCCCACCTTCCTCCCCAGTTTTCTCTTTGCACTTTGCTTCCTGCACAAAGTTGTTGCTCCTGCTGTGCTCTGAAGCAGGTGACACAGTTCAATGGAAGATGGTGCTGTGAATCAAAGGGGCCTTCCATCCAAGAAAATGCACCTTCTTCTGTGATTTCTGTCTTCAGGTATGGCATGAAGGAAAAATGCTGGTAGCAACAGACACTGAATTGGGACTTAATCTACTTAAGCAACTTGGACTGCCTTTACCAACAGATCCAGGAAAAAGGAGATATAAAAGAAAACTAACATTTTACTCAACACCACCAAAAGGAAATAGGATCTTAACTCCAGAAATGTTGGAAGAAATATTATAATCATGTACTAAATTTCCCATTGAACTATAAAAATAGTTGTTGCGGTTATGCTATAAATTATATCATATAAGTGTTAATATAAGGCAAATCAAAACATAGTGGAATAATTAATAATAAGAATAAGAAATGTTGAGGGTGGGGGGAGGGGAGGGGAAATAATATAATTACTAACACCATTTTCCTCCCTGAAAAAACCTGAAAGTAAAGGACGTACGGCTTTGACCCCACTCTTCTTCAGAGGGTTTTTTTTTCTTTGAGGGAGGCTACAGGCCTATAAATTTGAATAAGATACTAAAAAACAGAGATTTGTTTGGTGATTTATTTTGTTTTTTAGATGTAGTTAATTGTTCATAAGTTTTAGGGTTTTTTAAGATAGGTGAGGAAGGGGTACAGTAGTAGATAGGTTCTAGATAGAAAATATTTTAATTTTCTGTGTAGGACGATAAGGTAGTAAAGAAGTAAATACAAGTCTGACTGGAGATAAGTTATAATTAGACAAAGTTATCAGTAAGATCCATATTATAAAATTGATAGTTAGATTGTAGTTAAGAATAGTTGTATTGAATTGTTAATGCAAATTTTGTTTTTTGATTGCTAAGTATATTGTAGTAACTCTGATAAGAAAGACAAAATAAAAGAAGAAATAGTAAGTTTAATTTAATACCTTTTATTATTATATAATAGCCTCATAATACATATTTTGGTATAGAAAAATCAATAATAATATTATGCAGAATAACAAAAAAATGTTATATTAAATGTGGGAGGTCTGAATAACACAATTAAGTGTAAAAGAATTTATACACATATCTCAAAATTAAATGCAGATACCATATTTTTACAAGAAACACACAATAAAACAACATCATCTTTATTTAAATCTGCAAAATTTCAGTTTCAATTTCAAGCTAGAGGCTCATCTAAATTAAGAGGGGTGGCCATTCTTATCTCAAAGAAAGTCAGATTTAGACACAAAAAAACCCTGAAGATCCACGAGGTAGATATATATTTGTAAAGGGTCTTCTAGAAAATATTCCAGTGACATTGGTTTCATTATATGTTCCTAATTCAGAACAACTTGATTTCATTGAAGCAGCTTAAGCAAAATTATCAGGAAGAGAAAGTAATCTTGGGGGGGGACCTTAACTTTATCCTTAACATTAAACTGGATAAATCTTATTTACCTAAAAATAATAAAAAGGAAAAAATAACACAAAATCGGTAAATATTTTAGAAAACTATCAGGTACTATATATTTGGAGAAGTCAACATTCTACAGAAAAAGCAGTGTTCATGCCTAAAAGATATTTATCTGATAATACGATTAAAGCATTAAATTATACCAGTCAGTGTAAACAAAATAATCTAAAATCTGTTTTAATTTCATTGAATATAGAAAAGGCCTTTGATTCTATAGAAATTTCCTATCTCCAAGTTGTACTAAAATAATGGCATTTGGTGATAGGTTTCTTAATGCCATATCAGCAATATATGCAAATCTTTTGCAAGAAAGCCAAAATGGTAAAAAAAATTTGATATCCAAAATTTATAACGCATTAGGTAAAATAGAACTAGAAAAAGATTTACCATATCAAAAATATGGCAAAAATATGTACAAAAACATTAAAACCAGAAATGTGGCAAAAATTGTAGAAATCTTTGCCACATAATTCAAAAATACTATAAAATTATAGACATTCAAATTAATAACAAATTGATACCTCACTCCATTAAAACTGTCATACATGAAGTCTTCAATAAGCTCTCAATGTTGGAAATAGTGTAAAGAAGTTGGTTCTTTTCTTCATTGTTGGATGCACTGTCCGGGAATTAAAATTTTTTGGGAAATAGTATTGGAAAGAATTCATTTAATAACATATTCAGATATAAAGTCCAAAATAGAAGATATATTTTTAAATGATTTGATACATAATCAAACTTCCACAAATAAAGTGGAAATGTCAATTTTCCTTTCAGCAGCTAAAGCAGCTATTGCACTATGTTGGAAAGTAAACACTTGTCCAGACATACCTCTCTGGCACAAAAAGCTCTGGAATTATTATACATTAGCAAAAATAACTGAAAATATTACTCAATATGATTCTGCTACTGCTCAAACTAACTTTATTACAGTATGGCTCCCCATTTTGGAATATCTAAATCAACAAGGGGAAATACCAAAAATAATTACAAGCCTCCATTTATGGTAAAAGCTTTTACAGAAATTGTTAAGAGTTTATAAAATGTGATTTTGTGTTTGTTTGTTAAATTCATATATGCTAGAAAATCCCTTGAATTGTGCTGCTATAACTATTCCTTCTTTAAATAGTTAATGATTGTTGTTAATACGTTATATTATATAAAACAAAATTTAAAAGGGAAGTGGAAGTGGGACAATATGGGGGTAGGGATCTTTATACATTTACAAGACTCTGTTCATCATGTGTAAATAAAGGAAGGGGATATTATCGTTTAACCTTCTTTGTAGAATGATCCCTTGTAGAGACTTTGCACAACATCATAGTTCATTCACAATAAATAAATAATGATGTGCTTACCACTATTGTACTCATTTGCCGCCCCCCCCATTAAAATCTTCTGGCTATGGGCCTAACTTCAGCCTTCTGAGCTTTCCAAAATAGTTTTCCAGGGGAAGCATCAGTGGACTGTAAGGAATGCATAAGAGACAAAGTGTAGGTCTTCAATGGGAAAGGGAACCAGAGGAAATTGCCCCCCCTTCCACAAATGTCATTCTGTTGGAGGAACTGCATGGTTGGATGTGCTCCATTACATATGCAGACACAATCATACAAACACAGGAGGATCACACCAACTTATGCATTATGCTTGCTCTCTGCAGGTGCTGTTTGCACTCACGGCCTGCTCTTTTGCTGTCTTAGAACTCCATTCTGGTCTAGATTCCGACAATTAATTTCCCCCACAATAGTGAATACAAGTGAGTCACAGAGAAAAAGATTGTTTCACTCCATTCATTCACTGCATCTGTTCTTGATCTCGTTTCCTTCTTGTAAATTTTCCCTTTTGCCCCTTTCCCCCTTTCCTTAGCCAGCAGGGCTGTAGCCAGCAGTGGGACTCTAGGGGCTGTGCCCCTATCAATTAAGGGGAGTGCCAGCCAGCCAACCAGTGAGTCCCCAGTGAGTCCCAGCCAACCAGTCAGCTCTTGGAGAGCTCTTGGGGACCCAACTCACTGGCACAGGCACAGTGAGGTGCTGGGGCAGGCCATTGGAGAATGTCCCACCCCGGCGCCTCGGTCTGCCCCAGCCAGTCTGCCTCAGCCAGTGTGTTGGCTTTCAGAGAGCTCTCTGAGAGGTCTTGGAGAGCTCTCAGAGATCCGACTCACTGGTTGGTGCACAGGCACAGATGCAGTGAGGCATCGGGATGGGCCATTAGAGAATGACCCATCCTGGCACCACACTGTGTCTGCGCCTGCTTGGAGAGCTGAAGAAGAGGCAGTCAAGTGGCAGAGCACGAAGCACAATGCCCCCCCAAATCCCAAAGCCCCTCACTGGAATATTTTCAGGGTACAGGGCTGCCAGCCTTTTTTTTTTTTCTTGTACTCTTCCCACCTGGTTGGAGTAATTGGATATCACTTATTTTAAAGTAAGGCTTGCAGAGTCAATGGCTGAGTTCAGACTGGCAGTATGAAGCATGAGGGAGTCGAGGCAAAAAGACCCGGAACAACGTTTTCTGGGTATTACCGGTCACACTGCACCAACTGATGCAGGAACATACCGGGGAGGAGGTGCAAGGGAGCGTTTGCACTGTTGGCCCACCCCTGGCAGATGCACAGCTTTAAGCAGCTTTTTCCTCGCTCCACAGCAGGTGCCTATGTGCAGGGGTGCACATTATCAACTAGAGTTGTTCCCGGCATTTAGCGTGCACATGTCCGGGAAGTGGGATCAACACACTCTCCAGGGTTTGCTACCACTTTCACCTGGCACTTTTTAAACTTGGGAGGGAAACATTACAAGACGGGTTAAGTATGGCTGCGAAATGCCTGACAGCTGTACCTGTGTGAACTGGCCCCTTTAATCTGTTTGTGAAACGTGCCTATATTGAGCCAAACTGCCAGTCTGAACTCGGCCAATGCATTTCAGAAGTCATCAAAGCTGTCTGTTATTCTTTATTTTGTAAATGTTGGTCCTGCAACACCATATGCTGGACTCTTTGCACACAAAATATCTTGACACCTGCTCTTATGAAATGATGCAAACATGTTTTGTTTGGGGATACGTAGAAGAATTATGCTAGTCAGACACAAAATTCAGCTCATTTATCCTTATCTGTTGAACTGCAGTATCTCCGTTGTACATTTTGCCATTGCATCCACTAAAATTTGAGCACCCTTAATGGAAGCTGTTGAAATTCCCAGACAACCAAACACTCTAACTAAGACAGACCATATGAAAAATTAGTGCCTTAAAATCTTCCACACATGGTAAAATACCACAGCCTAAAATGAGGCGGTCGCTTACACCACACAAAGGGAAACCACATGCTCAAGCAGAATGCCTGGAATGTTTGCACAGCATAATTAACAGTGATAATGAGCTACTCCTGGCGCTGAAGAGACCTGCATGTGTGACAACCACAAATGCTGATGTGATACATAACCCCCCTTTTTGAGGGGGGACTTTGTCATTGTAGGATATTCATTAGCAACATGTTCAATTTTCACACCTTTTTTTAGTTCTGTGTTTGCTCTGCCCCTGAATGAATGTGAACGTCTTGACAGAGGCATTGTGGTGTAGCAGTTGGAGTGTTGGAGTAAGATGCAGGAGACCCAGGTTTGAATCTCCTCCCCACTGTGCCATGGAAGCTCATTGAGTTATCTTGTGGCAGTCATTCTCTCTGTCTAACCTACCTCATAGGGTTGTTGTTGACAGGATAAAATAAAGAAGGGGTGAACAATGTTGTAAGTCACTTTAGGTCCCCAATGGGGACAAATGCAAGGTATAAATTACCTGGAGGAAATTACTGCTTTGGAGGGTGGAGTCTATGGTATTATTTCTGTCTGAAGTCCCTCCCTGCCTCAATCCCCACCATCCCCAGGCTCTACCCATCAAATATCCAGGAATTTCCCAACCTGAAGTTGGCATCCCTATGTCCTTCCCACCCAACAGCCAACCTACCTTTATTTGCCCCTAGGTCTTCAACTTTCTGTCTCCTTTCCCCTGCAGGTTATATGGAGGAAAAATATGGTTTTTCTCCGCAGTGGTGACTAAAGCAGTTTACATTATTCTCTCCTCCTTTTTATCCACACATCAATTCTATGGGATAGGTTAGGCTGAAAGTATATGACTGTTCCAAAATCACCCAGTGAGCTACCACAGCAAGATGGAGATCTAAATCTGTTTCTCGCAATCCCTAGACCAACGCTGTGATAATTTGTAAAGTACTGGGTTCTTAGACGCATTGTAGTGAATCAGCTCATAGTTTATTCAAGAACACAAAACTAAGAAAAACAGCAGGACCAAAGCCCTGCTTTAATCCCCAAACAAACCACACCCCCAGCACACACCACACCCCGTGATTGGTTATTTACAGTATATCTTCTCCCATAGGACCCATCTTGGATCCAGGCAGCCCTACTGGTCTGTTTCAGGATCCTAGGGGCTATTGTTCTTAAAGGTCAAAGCTCCATGTGTTTGCATGGCCACATGCGAACCCGACCATATATGCGGTCTTGGTTGATACACAACACCATTATACTACACTGACTTTCATAGGGTGGCTGCTGTTGAACAGTAGCAAGCAACCAGACCTAGTTGAATCATGCAAGTCAGGTGGTATCAAGTCACCCAGAGGGTGCTGCTATGCCTAAGTTTGCCAGCCTCCAGGTGGGACCTGGAGATCTCCCAGAATTACAACTGAACTCCAGACAACAGAGATCTGTTTCCCTGGAGAAAATGGGTTGACTCTATGGCATTATATCCAGCTGAGGCTTGTCTCCTCCCCAAACTCTGCACTCCTCAGACTTTACCACAGAATCTCCAGGAATTTTCCAACCTGGAGCAGGCAATCCTAGTCTCAGGCCTGGCTCCAAACCCCCTGCTATTTAGCCATTCATACTGCAGGAGGAATCCTCCCCAATCCCAGATCCAGTCCTGATTTGGCTTCCTCCCCCCCCAGCTATCTCTCACTGTCAATGAGGTGAGATCCTCTGGAGTAGATCCCTGCAGCGGCCATTTCAAAAGGTACTGGAGGATATTCAACCCTTCCCAGGATTTTTTTTAAAAAAACTTTTTGGATTTTTCTGCAAAATCCCCTGAGTCTGTAGAAAAAACTGTTGGGGAGACTGTGCCCCCTACCTGTGAAAATAAGTACCTGCATGCAGAGGGGACTGTTGAGGATTAGATATATAGAAAGGATGTTTCAACCTCTGCTCATCAAGACAATTAACAGAGACCACTGCAAACAATAATTGTCATCATAGTTGCCTTATTAAAGTCAGTGCAGCAATATCTGTGATAAGGTGCCTTATTTTCCCCATGATGCTTCCAGTGTATATGGGCTGCATTACCATACTGGGACATGGAGATTATGTCATCTAGGCACTGCTCTTAGCATACATTTGCTGAACTATCAACTCTTACAGCAAGCCTGTAACAACTTATTATGGCTATAATTATTCCTTCTTCTGGGTTTAGGTAAACAAGGCATGAGTTGCCCAGGTCTTCCAGTGAGTCTATGCCTCAGCTATGATTTAAACCTAGAATCTCTGGTCAAAGTCCAGCTGGAAGAAAGCCAGATGCCACAAATGGGAGGCATTATGTTGGACATATTTGTAAACAATAACAACAGCCATAGCTGCAGCTGTATGTGCATCAGAAGTGAGATGCTGTAATAGCACCTCACTTGAGTTTGTCTTCAGCACCACCTGTAGGAAAATGAAGAAAGAAAACAGAAAGTGGATCACACATTTCTGTAACCGTGGTCCTTTCTGCATTTCCCTGCCACTCCAGATTTTCTTAGTGTTCAAGTCAAGGCCATTTAACTCTGCAACAAAACAGCCTCCAAAAAACCCAGGACAAAAGCGGGCTGAAACTGGGCCAACCACTAAAGGGAGGTAATGCAATCCAGAATGAGGGAAAAAACTGGAATAAAAAGCCAGTGGTGGGGCAACATGGGACTCCTCTTAAATCATCTTACAAGATGCCTTGAGCTGTGAGAGAGGCAAGAGAAACATTTGAAATGATTAAAATAAGTCCTGTTTGACAGCCTAAGTGACAACCATGCTTGCTGCGGGGCCAAGCAAGGGGGGCAGGATGTCAATAGCCTTGCAATTGTTCTCTTTGATGGAATCAGTCTCTTCTGGTCTCCATGTTTACTCCTCATTGGCAATTCAGGATTGCAGCAGCTGTGGCCTCAGCAGAGCCAACAGAGCTCCTCCTCCATTTTTTAGTGTTTTATGGGCTAGTTGCTTGGTGAGTGGGTTTTGCGGGTGGGTGGGGTGAGGCCTGGGTATTGGGGTGGGAACTGTTTTACTGTTTTTGAATGCTCCTCCCCCATCCAGATTTACTAGCCTTGCAATTGCTGTCTTTGATGGAAGTGTAGTTTCCTTTTATAGTTCTTTTAATGAAGCTTCCTTACAGTCCTTTTTATGTTGCAGACTGCAGCTTGCAATACTGCTGGAGGGGCTTCCATTTGGGGCAGATATAGTTATTGATAGAGCTTTCCCTTTAGACAGGATTTCTTTTCTCAACTTTAATTGTAAAAGTAAATTAAATACAACTTAATTCATTTTAATTAAGTTAACCTTAATTACATTAACTGTCCCTAAGGGGTTTAAATGCCCCCGACACACAAAGATCATGGCTACGGGCCTGAATTTGAGTTTAGTGCAGAATTGCTTGGAGGATACCATGGTAAACACGGATTAAAAGGAGAGTGAAGAAAGGGCCAGTGAGGCAAGCAAAGAACTGCATTCTGATTAGAAAGTTGTCCAGGAATGTAGTTGTATCATTCACTGATGGATTTCACTGCCGTGAGATTTGGTGATGGCAATTAACTTTCATGGCTTTTTAAAAAAAGGGATTAGGTAAATTCAGGTTGGATAATATCAAGAATTATTTGCCCTGAAAGTGAAAAATGTCAATGTAGTTTGACATCTAAGTTGACATCTATTCTCAAAAAATATTTTGACAATAAAATGGGTTGTGGAACCTCGTCTGCAATAACATAGGATGTGATACTGCATGTTATGAGATCATATAATCTATCTCTCATCATTCTACAGAAAAAAAGAGAGATGACATGTTCAGACATGATCATGAGGATAGATGACCTTGAAGAAACACACAAACAAACAGGCTGCAAGGACACTTACAAACGTTTATTGCTTGAAAGGAAAGCACTGGAGAATTTGGAACTCTTCAAAATAATTCTTTATTTTTGAGGCAGAAAACCTGGATTAAAATTCCTAAATCATTAAGACTTCTTACTTGGTGCCTTAAAACAGAAAACCATATGCCCCCCTAAGAGCAATCAGGAACAGTCAAGACACACTTTGCTTCACTGACCCTCAAATCACACAAGCTTTCTCATCTTATTATAGGCATTTTTATACTTCTGGTAATCCTGACCGCCTCAAAATTACATAATACTTAACTGATAGAAATCTAATCTATAAATTGTCACAGGAACATTAGGAACAACTAGATGCACCCATCACACCTCAAGAAGTGCAAGATCAGGATTTACGGGCCTTAGTAATTAACACATTGACAACTTACATAGGGGAAGATGTTGGAGACTTGGATCCAGACTTTGACCTGATTTACAGAGTAAATTCAGCTTATGCCAAGAGAAAGCAATTACCTAGAGATGTGATTGTTCAATTTGTGACTACAAAAATGAAGGAAGACGTTTTCAAGAAGCAATTTACACAACCGTTGGAAATTAATGGAAAAAAATAATAATTTTGAGAGAAATTCCGAGATCGATCCTACAAGACAGAAAGAAATTTAAGAAACTAACAGATAGGTTAAAAGAAATGAGTATCAGGTTTAGATGGGAGATTCCATATGGATTATCATTTGCATACAATTCGGTGAGATTTACCCTTAAAACGGAAGGAGACATGTACAGATTCAAAGAGAACAACTTTGATGATTTTAAAGATATTTAATTCAAAACAACTATGGATTACAAATTTTTATCTTGGAACGTAAATGGACTAAATTCACCAAACAAAAGAAGATTAGTGAATCATTGGCTAGAGAAACAAAAATGTAACATAATTTGTTTGCAAGAAACACATATCAGAAAACAAGATAATAAATATTTGATTAATAAAAAATTGGGAGAAGAATTTCATTCATCAGCAGTTAATAAGAAAAAAGGAACAGTGATATACATTACCAAAGAACTGGAACCTAAACAAATCTTCTCAGACAAAGAAGGAAGATATGTTGGCGTGGAAATAATGATGAATAGAAAAAAGACATTGCTTGTAAATATATATGCACCCAATGGTGCAAAAGAGACCTTTTTTAATGATTTGACTAAAGAGTTGGACTGTTTAAACTATGATCAAATAGTCCTTGCAGGAGATTTTAATGGCACAGTGAACAATGTATTGGACAGAAAGTCCAAAGCAAGTGGAGAGGCGGTTGGAAAGCTGCCAAAAATTTTTTTCCAGCTAATGAAGCAAGAGAAACTAGAAGACGTTTGGAGGAAGTGGAACCCTAAGACAAAGGACTATACATTTTATTCTAACAGACATAATTCCTTTTCTAGAATCGATATGATTTAGATGTCAGAGGAGATGGCGCAAAAAACCTACAAAATAGAAATTTTACCGAAAACCAATTCAGATCACAACCCTTTACTTTGGATATCTAAAGAAAAACCTAAACAATTATATTGGAGAATTAATGAGGACTTATTGGACCAAAAATTAATTAATGAAACTTTAAAAAAAGAAACGAAAAGTTTTTTTGAACTGAATTTAAACAAAGGTACTGATATACAAGTCGTATGGGACACGTATAAAGTGGTAATGAGAGGTTTGCTTATTTCTCTGAACTCTAAAGATAAAAAACAAAGGATGCAACAACAAAACGACCTCCATGAAAAAATTCGACAAAAAGAAAAGGAATTAAAGAAAAGGCCAGGGAAGAAAAAGATTAATAAAGAGATCCACTTTTTACAGGATCAATTGAATGTTCTACTAAATAGAGAATTATACTGGAATCTGAAGAAATTACAGCAAAAAGCATTTGAGGGTGCAAATAAACCAGGAAAATTTTTAGCGTGGCAATTGAAAAATAGAAAAGAAAGGAATTTTATAAGTAAGATTACTGAAGATGGAAAGGATGTTATGAATCTGAAAGGTATAAAAAGAGTCTTCTTCAAATACTACGCTAAACTGTTTAAAAAGAAAGGAATTGATCAACAGAAAATTAAGAAATATTTGGAGACTATTGAAGTTCCAGAGCTGGGAAAACAAATTAAAGAGTTATTAAATGGTTTAGTAACAAAGGAAGAGGTGACAATGGCGATAGAAGATGCAAAGTCGGGCAAAGCTCCAGGTCCAGATGGCTTTACAGCAAAGTTTTATAAGAAATTTAAGGAGGAGCTAACCCCTATCTTAGTACTTCTGTCGAACGAGATAAGAAAGACTAAACGGATCCCAGATTCATGGAAAGAAGCAAATATTTCATTGATACCCAAAGAAGGTTTGGACTTAACTGAAGTAAAGAATTATAGACCAATATCGCTATTAAATAATGATTACAAATTATTTGCAAAAATAATTTCGGAAAGACTGAAAAAATATTTGAAAGATACTATAGCGGAAGAACAAGCTCGTTTTTTACCAAATAGACAAATAAGAGACAATTTAAGAGTGGTGATTGATGCAACTGAATATTATGATAAACATCCAGAAAAAGAAGTGGGATTCCTCTTTTTAGATGCGGAAAAAGCTTTTGATAATTTAAATTGGGAGTTTATGCTGCAAGTTATTGAAAAAATGAATATAGGACAGTCTTTTTTAAACATGATTGTGGCAATTTATTCAGAACAGAAAGCAGCTCTGAATATAAATAAAGAAAGAACAGATTTTTTCCAAGTTCAAAAGGGAACACGTCAAGGCTGCCCGTTATCCCCGTTGTTGTTTATTTGGATATTGGAAATATTATTGACAGCGATAAGAAAAGATAACAGCATTGAAGGACTTACAGTGAAAGGTTTTGCATATAAATACAGGGCATTTGCAGATGATGTAATGTTTATGATTCAAGATCCAATCGAGAAAATACCACAATTGATGGAAAAAATTGAAGAATTTGGATCAGTTGCGGGATTCTACGTTAATAAAAGTAAAACCAAAGTGATGTGCAAAAATATGACGAAACAAAGACAAACAGAACTCCAAGAGAAAATTCAATGTGAAGTAGTTACAAAGACTAAATATTTAGGAATTGAATTGACTATGAAAAAGATTGATTTGTTCAAAAATAACTATGAAAAGGTTTGGTATAGGATTCAGCAAGATATGAAGAAATGGGATACCTTGAATTTATCATTATTGGGAAGAATCGCAACTGTAAAAATGAATATTTTACCGCGTTTGATGTTCTTATTTCAGACTATTCCAATATTAAAACAAAGGAAAATATTGGATACGTGGCAGAAAGAATTATCCAAATTTGTATGGGCAGGAAGAAAGCCAAGGATTAAAATGAAAATTTTATGCGACGCAAGAGAGAGAGGAGGCCTACAACTACCAAATTTAAGACTGTATTATGATGCCGTCTGTTTAACATGGTTGGAACAGTGGATTAATCTTGAGAATAAAAAGTTATTGGCTCTAGAAGGGCATGATAACAAGTTTGGATGGCATGCATATTTATGGTATGGAAAAGTAAAAATAGACAAATTTTTCAAACACCACTTTATAAGACGATCACTGTTCGAGACTTGGATGAGATATAGAAAATTCTTCTCAGAAGAAAGACCACTTTGGATAGTACCAGCAGAAGTGATTAATCCATATTCAAGAAATCAAGGTTTAGATTGGCTACCTTATAAAAGTCTCTTAAAATTAGAAGGGAAAAACTTTGTGTTAAAAGACAGATTTGATGTGGAATTTGAATATGATTGGTTGAAGTATAGACAGATTTATGACTTATTTAAGACCGATAAAAGAGAACATGGTTTTAGAGAAAATAACACTGAAATTGAAACTGTATGGCTTGAGAAGGGTAAAAAAATGATTTCTAAACTGTACAAGGTTTTATTGAAATGGTACACTGAGGATGAAATTGTAAAGAGCAAATGATAAAATGGGCGGTAAATATTAATAATGAGATATTAATGACATCTTGGGAATATTTGTGGAAAAAGTCAATGAAAATTTCAACTTGTGTAAATGTTAAAGAGAATTGTTATAAAATGATGTACAGATGGTATATGACGCCTAAAAAAATTGCTATTATAAATGAAAGTATGTCTAACAAATGTTGGAAATGTAAGAAACATGAAGGGTCTTTTTACCATATGTGGTGGACATGTGATAAAGCAGTAAAGTATTGGACTGAGATCCACAATGAGATACAAAAATTTTTGAAATGTACTTTTAAGAAAGACCCACAGATGTTATTGTTAGGTCTTAAAATGGAAGAAATAAATGTAGCCAAGAGAACACTATTATGGTACTTGATTATAGCAGCTAGACTGACTTTTGCTCAATGTTGGAAACAAGATAAAGTACCTGAAACATGGGAATGGATTAAAAAGACGTTGTTTATGGCAGAAATGGACAAATTAACAAGAAAATTAAACAACGAAGAAGATGAAACCTTTTTCGGAGACTGGAAAGACTTTCAAGAATACCTGTTGAAGAACTGGGATGTTAAACGTGGTTTGATTTGTTTTGACAGCTATTGAGGAGAAGTCGAAAGAGACCTAGATCTTTGAATTGTTACCATTAGTAAAAGAAAATATGTTTAGTAGTAAATGTAATTGTATAAGAAAAATATCAATGGGGTTGGTGCAGTGCGGGAAGCCTTGTTTGGGGGGGAGAGGGAGAAAGAAAAATGGATATGTATTGGTTTGTTTAAATTGTATGAACATATGATATATCCAATAATAAACTGTATTTAAAAAAAAAAAAAGAAGTGCAAGACATCATCAAAAAAAAAAAAAAAAATTCACAAAACACCAGGAACCAATGTTTCCCGGTGGAATTTTATAAAACCTTTACAACTCTTCTAATAGAATCATTTGTGACTGTCTGTAATGACGTTCTTAAAACGGGGATAATTCCGCCATTGTGGACAGAATCCACTAACACAGTAATACCCAAACCTGGCAGAGACCCATTGGACCCTAAATCTTATCACCCCATTACGCTAATTAACCAAGATGCTAAAATATTTACTGCCATCTTGGCTGCCAGATTAGGTAAAATCTTGACACAATATGTAGACAAAGACCAAACTGGATTCATACTTACCTGAAAAATCACAGAAAATATCTATAAAACACTCAATGTGATCCATTACAGCTGTCAAAAACAGCTGCCTTCAGTGATCCTCTGTTTGGAAACTGAATTTTTATTTTTTTTTAATTCCCTGGAACCCACATACCAGCATCAGTTATTACACTATATTAATTTTGTGGAAGGTTTTTGCCACACAGTACAATCTCTTTACGCTAACCCTAAAACTAGTGTTAAAATCAACAACTCTTATTCAATACCCTTTCCACCTCAACAGGGTGCCAGACAAGGCAGCTCCCTGTCACCAGTGTTATTTGCCCCTGTGCTAGAACCCCTAGCTACGGCAATATGATCGAATTCTAACATTACATGGAATTTCCACTGCAAATAAAGAATTTAAAATCAGCATGTTTGCTGATGATGCCATGTTCTACTTATCCGATCCCGTTGGTTCTCTCCCTGCAGCAATCAGTTAACTACAACTCCTTGGCCCTCTTTCTGGCCTAAATGTCAACCAATCCAAAACTGAAGTTTATCCAATTTGTGTCCCAAATGTAATGTTAGCTTCCTTAAAGCATTCTTATCCTTTTAAATGGGTCACATACAAATGGAGATATATGGGTATCAATATACCACTTAAATTAAAAGATCTCATTTAATGCAACTATGGGGAATTACTTCATGTGATTTGCACACAGCTAAGGGAATTACATCCTCTCCAGCTCTCCTGGTTGGAACATTACAACTCTATCAAGATATTTATCCTTCCTAAATTTCTGTTTCTTTTTCATACTCTTCCTGTCACATTACCTACAAATATCATAAGAGGGTGTCAAAATTGTTGAACTCTTTCCTATGGGATTATTTTAAAAAGCTAGAATTAGTTTCCCAATGCTCTGTCAGCTGGCTAAAGATGGTGGCATGGCGCACCCAAATTTATTGGCCTATTATGAAGCAGCCCAATTAACAAATTTGATCATGATATTGCATCCAGAGACGGCACCAGATTGGACCATCTTAGAACAGACATACTCCCCTGACAGATCCTTACAGGAAATCATCTAGAATGCTAAATCAGACAGGCCAGCTACAATATCCGTTAATCCCTTTTTACTTACTGCTTTATCAATTTGGGACAAATACAGAAAGACTTTAGCACCTCCAACAATCCCCATTGTCTACTTTTACTGGCCAGTCTTGGTTCTCACCAGCATTACATTCCAATTCTTTTTCCACTTTTCAAAATAACAATCTAATCAGGCTCCTTTATATTACAAATTCTGGCCTCATCTTGGACAAATCTACTTTAGCTACCAAAATTAACAACACCATACAATGCACACCTAACATGCATACCTTCTATTAAACTGAATTTGTTGAGATCCTTGACAAACTTTGAAATTCTATCGAAAACTCCTAGATCTTCTTATAAACATCTTATTTCCATCCTTTACTCCATAATTATGGAACTATCTAATACTCCTCTGCCTTCATATACTACTTATTGGCATGCAATGTGCAATAAAACCTTCACCCATGCAAACTGGCAGTCCATTTGGTGTTCCTCTGTGGCAGAGATTAACGATAATGGCACACCAGTCTTAATCTCCTTACATCCTTACAGGATTTGGTTTCTCCAAGTGGCGCCCACATACGCCTCCCCCCGGGGTGGTTCATCACCTGTGGATGGAGAACCTTCAATTGGTTGCCTGGGAACCTGCCCAAAACCACATGCTGTATTAGTCACCTTGTAGTAATCTTGCCTACACGAGCCCAGCTGAACAATGAAACTGCCCCTAGTCGAGGGCGCAGAGATGTGCAGTCCCTTGAATGCAGGACCTTCATGGCCTTGCTTCCTCTATTAAAGAGGATTTGTTGCCGTAATGGTCGAATGCCCTGTGGTCATGGCTACCTGGGGGGTGGCTTGGGAAATGTTTACAATATCTTGTAATGATTGGTTTATGTCTCATTGGCTTGTGCTGTTTTATATAATGTATCCCTGCTCTCTTTCAATCTTTGCGCTTGCCATGCAACACCAACAAACCAAGTGCCTATCCTGTAATTACTCCGCGAGGACCTTTTCTACCCCCCCTCTATCGCCTTCACTCTGACTCCTTTGAAGAGGAATCAGAAATTTCTGAAGAACAATGCCTGCTTTAGAGACAAGAAGAGAGTGGGATGTGGCAGAGATTAACGATAACGGCACATCGGTCTTAATCTCCTTACATCCTGCCTCTGTTGGCATGGGGTGGATCAGTGACTTGGTACGCTGATTCTGACCTTATGCTAATCTTGTCAATGCAGGTCTTTTCAGCACCAGGAGTAGCTCATTATCACTGTTAATTATGCTGTGCAAACATTCCAGGCATTCTGCTTGAGCATGTGGTTTCCCTTTGTGTGGTGTAAGCGACCGCCTCATCTTAGGCTGGGAGCTGAGTGTATAAAATAAAATGCCCCTGCCTTAAAACGGCAGGCCGGTGCTTTCAACCCTCAGACCATGTCTAGTGTGAGTCCTTCATTCCTCACTGGTTCAGTCCAAGAGATTAGTCATCAAAATGCAATTTCTTAAATTGTTATCTTGGTGGCACCTCATGCCACAAAAATTATATCATATACACCCATTGACATCCCCACTATGCTGGAGGGATTGTGGTGAAATTGGTTCATATAGGCACTGTTGGTGGAACTGTGTGCATGTCAAGGCTCTTTTACCACTTGACACAGAATTCTTATTGTTAGGTATATGGCAATTTAGCCCTTCACACCCACTTCATAAGGAACTGATTCTCCTTTTATGCACAGCTGCCAGACTTTTAATTGCAAAATCCTGGAAAAATAAAACTCACCTCACATTATCAGCCTGCCTACATAAAGTCTGTGATTTCTGTCTGATGAACAAACTTACTGATTCTCTCCTTTCTAAGGCTACAGAATTATTTGAGTTAAAATTTAACTCAATCTGGTTTCCCTTCCTGGACTATTTATCCGCTAAACCTGAGTATTCTTCAATTTTGGATACTATAAATCTGCTGTATTGATGCATTCTGTGGGATGTTTCATGTTAATTCTTTGTCAAACTGTTTTTTTGGTTAATATTGTGTCTACATTGTTTATTATGTAAGTTTTATTACATGTACCAGTTAAGCTATATTTCTGATGTTATATGTACTTGCTTGAATTAAATAAAGATTAAAGTTTTTTTTTAAAGTGAAAAATATCATCTCTGTGTTCAGAGATTGTGTAATTATGACTACCAGTTGCTGGAGGGCAGGTGACATGGGACTCCTCTTAAATCATCTTGCAAGATGCCTTGTGCTGTGGGAGAGGAAAGAAGAAATATTTGAAATTATTAAAATAAGTCCTATTTGAGAGCTTTTTATACACATCTGGCTAACTGGCACTGGAAACAGATGGTTTGATTTGATTCTTGATAAATTCTTATTCCATTTTCTGAGGAATTCAAAACACATTTAACCTCACAATAAGCCTGTTAGGTAGACTGGGCTGAAAGATAGTGACTTGCCTATGACCATATTTTTCATAGCTCAGAACAGATTCACTGCATTTTAAATTCAGGCTGAATTACTGGAGTTTGTAAAATGTCAGCACAGCACTGACACTTAGGACTGACACATATTTTAATAATTGTTAGGTTTCCCTGAATAAAATACAGAAGTAGATATTGGAAAATAATTGGTCTCCATTTCCATGTTTAATGCAGGGGAAACTCCAGTGCCATCCTAAGGAGAGTTACATACTTCTATGTCCATTTAAGTCAATGGGTTTAGAAGAGGATTACTCTGCTTAGGATTGCACTACTAGTCATTTGAATCCATGCTGGAGAGTTTGACAGAGTCCTGTTACAAGTTTTTCTGCTGTTATTTATGTTGTGTCATTTAATTTTTTTAATGTTTTGGAATAGGCTGTGTGCATCTGTATAACCTTTCACAACATTTCATAAGTATTAATCTGATAAACAGTACAGTGTTGACATACTGGGTCAATGGAATGATAGGGTTCAGATAATATTGGAGGAGCGGAGACAGGAATGTTAGCATCATACTAAAGAACAGGGCTCTTTTTGTAGCAGGAACTCCTTTGCATATTAGGCAACACACCCCTAATGTAGCCTGTTAAGTATGCCACTCAACAACAGGATTTCAGCAAAAGTGATTTCGGTTTTATTTGTAACAGCAAACACCAACTAGAGAACACACCGACAAACAAGTGGAGTACAGCTCCCTTTTTAAACTATCCCAAGCTTTCAAAGCCACACCCATAATATGTTAAAGACCAATCATAACACAGGGATAAAGGCCAATCAGGACCTTTGACACATTTTCACACAGTGATTGGATATCTACAGAGGTTTTGCAGAAACCAGCCAATGGTAATGCGACAGATGAAGAGCCACATTTAGACAGAAGCTTAACACAGTAAAGTATAGGCTTGATTCACACTTCAATACATAACATAGCCAATCCTCCAAGAGCTTACAGAGCTCTTCTTAGAGGGGTTACTGTAAGCTCTTGGAGGATTGGCTACATTAGGGGTGTGTCACCTAATATGCAAAGGAGTTCCTGCTACAAAAAGAGCCCTGCTAAAGAATATACTGAAACTATGGAGAACATCTAGCAATGTGTTGAATATCTGTATTTCATGGTGTGGTTTCTTTTCTGTCTCTGCGAAACAGAGTACAGCTAGGCTGATTTCTGTGGAGAGGCTGTGGTCCATACATGCAGATGTGTGCCTGTGTCTACATGACATAGCCATCTCAGTATTTGTCCCTCAATGGGGTCTCTGTTCTACTACTGTGTATAAAGCTGCTATTCTCTAAGAATGACTCATGAGTATAAGTCTCTTACAATTAAATATAAAAATGTGATGTTTGTAGAGTAGTAAAGATGAGGCTGTAATCCCTTAAACCCCCAGGAATTCAGAATTAACATTCCCATGACAACTTTAATCCTTAGATATTTGCAGAGGAGTATATGCATTTGCAGGGGCTGGGGAGAATCCTGCCTGACAGATCTGCTTATAAACTGGCCTAGTACCTGAACTCATCATTAGTGCCCAAATGCTGCCAAACTCACTTTCAGTTTTTTGATAGGAGCATGAGAAAGTACATCTGCTTGTGCCAATTCCTTTAACTTCTCTCCTTCTCTATCCAAGGCCTCTGTTTAGCACTTCCGGGCTGCAATCCTAAGAAAACTTTCTGGAGAGAAAAACCCACTGAGTAAAATGGATTTACTTCCAACAAGACCTGCTTAGGATTGCTCCTGTAATTTCTGTCTTTGCCCAGTAAGGGTACAGTTCTGTCAGGTGTAAAATCAAGTAGATCCAGTCATTCTTGCCCAAAGAAAGGTTTATTAGGATTAACTTGCTAAAACCCACAGTAGGAGGTCATTGTCAGGAATGGGGAGCAAAGCAAAGCCGGCTAACTTATAGTGTGATGCAATGAAGCGCCTAGCGAATAAAACTTGAGCACTCGCGCGGGAACTCCCGGCGGGAGAAATACTTCATAAGCGGGAGACTACTCCCCCCTCCCCTTGCCTTCCCAGGACTGGAAAATTCTCAGCGAAACAAGAATAGTCCAAAGCCTACATTCAAGGCCACCGTGATAAGGAAAAGCGGCAGGGAAGAAGCTCCCACGTTTCAGGCTGCATAGCTACGCAAGCGCAAAGCGGGGTAGAAACATAACACAATGGATGCAGTGAGAAACATCAAAGACATCATTTTCTGACATTCTGCCCCTCCCAAAACTCCACCCACCCACCACTCAGGAAGGAGCGAATAGGGGCCCCCAGGTTTATCAGGGTATCGAGCGTGAAAGTTTCTAAGGTGATCAGGTGCATTGATATCAGAAACTTTCACCCATTCCCTGTATTGGGGCCCAAAGTGTACCCATTGCACCAGGTACATAAGTTGTCCACGAAGTATCTTAGAGTCCAAAACATCAGCGATCTCATAGTGCTCTTCACCGTCAACCATCAGAGGGGGAGGATCCAACGTCTCAGGATGCTCTTTAGTTGGGGGAAAGGCCGGCTTGAGAAGGCTGTAATGGAAAATTGGATGTATTGCTTTAAGAGACTTAGGCAAGTCTAGTTGTACAGTTACTTGATTCACACATCTTAGCACTCGGAAAGGACCAATATATTTCCACGCCAATTTTCTGGATTGTTGCGCTAGTCTTAGATTCTTAGTCGAGAGATAGACAGAGTCTCCCGGTTGTAAGTTCCATCCCCCGGCCCGTTTCTTATCTGCTTGTTTTTTATATTGTGCCTTGGCCTCATTCAAAGTCTCGATAATTAGGGGCCAGGAGTCACGGAGAGTTTGACACCATGTCGAGGCTTTCCCACCAGTCTCCCCAGGTTTTAAGAACGGCAGAGGGGGGCTGTCATAGCCCATGGCAGCTTTGAATGGTGACATTTTCGTGGAAGCATGCCATGAATTGTTGTAAGCAAACTCCGCCAATGGCAACAAATCTACCCAATTGTCTTGTTGATAATTAGAAAAACACCTTAGATATTGCTCTAACGTCTGGTTCACTCTCTCCGTCTGGCCATCAGTCTCAGGGTGATAGGCAGTACTAAGCGCACGTTCAATACCCATTAGAGTCATTAGCTCAGACCAAAATTTGGAAACAAATGGAACCCCCTGTCGGAAACGATCTTGAGGGGCAATGCATGCAATTTGGCAATGTGTTGAATGAATGCTTTGGCCAGGCCTTTTGCTGTTGGCATACTGGGGAACGGTATGAAGTGGGCTTGCTTAGAGAATAGGTCCACTACCACCCAAATAACAGTCATATGTTTAGAGGGGGAAGATCAGTGATAAAATCCATAGAGATTACTTCCCAGGGTCTGCTCGGGGTGGGTAGTGGTTGTAGGAGGCCTGGAGGTTTTCCTGGTCTGGCTTTACAACGATTACACGTTGGGCAGGACTGTATATAACGAGACAACTCTTGCTTCATTCTGGGCCACCAGAAGCTCCGTTGCAGAAGCCTTAAGGATTTTACATATCCAAAGTGTCCCGCAGCTTTTGAATCATGAACTGTGCGCAAAACCTGGGCTCGGGTAGCTTCTGGAACAAACATTTTATTTCCCTTGTACCAGCAGCCATTAGGGTCACACTTTACATCATCCCTGGCTTGTAACTCACTCGTCTCTGGTGGGGTGATGTCAGATAAAAACTGCTTTTCCCAATTCAATGTCTGGATGTGACTTATAGGTGCCTGTTTAGCTTTACGGGTTACAACTGCACCAACTAATTGTTCCGGGGTGAACATAGATTCCCGAACTTCGACCCTCTTAGAAAAATGCTGAGGAAGGCGAGAGAGAGCGTCCGCTAAATGGTTGGCTTTCCCTGGGAAGTGGTGCAGGGTAAACTGAAATTTGGAGAAAAACTCAGCCCACCGGAACTGTTTGGCATTTAGATTCCGGGGTTTTCGCAATACCTCAAGATTTTTATGATCAGTCCAGATTTCAAAAGGTATTCGGGACCCCTCTAACCAATGTCTCCATGTGATCAAGGCTAAACGGATAGACGCTGCTTCCTTATCCCAAATGGGCCAGAATCTTTCTGTGTCATTAAATTTTCTCGACACATAAGCCAGGGGTTGTAGTTGCTTTTGAGCATTCTCTTGCAAAATCACCCCACCCATAGCAGTGTCTGATGCGTCTACTTGCACTACGAATTTCTTTGTTTCATCAGGGTGGGCTAGTATGGGCTCAGACGTGAACAATCTTTTAAGTTGTTCAAACGCTTGCTGACACTGCGGAGTCCAGTCCAACGGGGCTCCTGGGACCGAAGCCTTAGATCCCCTCCCCTTGGTTTTTAAAAGTTCCGTGAGGGGAAGGGCTACTTGGGCGAAGTGTGGCAGGAATTGACGGTAAAAGTTGGCGAAGCCGAGAAAACTTTGGAGCTGGCGCCTGGTTTTGGGGGTTCCCATCTTAAAACGTCCTGGACCTTTTTTGGGTCCATCTCCAACCCCGCGGAGGATATGCGGTATCCCAAAAGTCAATGCTCTCTTGGTGAAATTCACATTTTGACAGCTTAACAAACAGTTTGTGTTCTAAAAGCTTTTCCAATACCTTCCGCATAAGGGTAGTGTGGGATTCTTGATCCGGGGTATAGACCAAGATATCATCTAAATAAACAACCACTCCTTTGAATAAATAGGGGTGTAACACTTCATTGATTAAGTTCATGAAGACCCCTGGTGCCCCTTGTAACCCGAAGGGCATCACCCGGTATTCAAATTGCCCCAGCGGGGTATTAAATGCAGTCTTGTATTCATCCCCCTCTCTAATACGAACCCGAAAATAGGCATCTCTTAAGTCCAGTTTAGAGAACACTTTCCCTTTCGCCACCTCAGCCAGTAAGTCTTTGATGAGGGGCATCGGGTAGGCATTGGTAGCAGACACTGCGTTAAGTCCCCGGTAATCCGTGCAGAGTCTGAGCCCCCCATCCTTTTTTTACAAAATAAGACAGGTGCTGCAAAAGGGGATGATGCTGGCCGAATGAATCCACGGGCCAGATTTTTATCAATAAATCGGCGAAGTTCCTCCTTTTCACTTGGACTCATGGCATAAATTTTCCCTTTTGGTAACTTTTGACCCGGAAGGATCTCAATTGCACAGTCGGAGTTACGATGAGGGGGCAATTCATCTGCTTCCTCCTCCTCAAACACCCGAGTATTGGTAATCCTCAGGGATGCGGTTAAGTTCCTCCGTTGCCAAACAAGCTCGTGGAGGTTCATTGCATGGGGGATTTCCCCACCCGGGGTCCCAGTTGTGATCTGTACATTTTGGGGAGATAAACTGTACCTCCCCTTCTTCCCATAAAATATACGGGTTATGTCCATGTAACCAGGGGCTACCCAATACCAAAGGAAATTGGGCTTGCGGAGCTATTACGAATGAGCGTAGCTCCCAGTGGTCACCAATGCCTATTCTTAAAGGAACAGTCTCAAATTGGCATGGCTTTTTCATCGGAGACCCATCCATCTGTGTGAAAGTTATTGGGTCTTTCAGGTGAACCACAGCTGCCTCCAACCCCATAACCATAGAAGGGTTTATGAGATCCCTCCCGCACCCTGAGTCAATGAGAGCCCGGACCCGAATGTGAGTCATCATTGCTGGGTTCATTACCAAAACAGTCACAAAGAAGAGAGGGGTAGTTGCTCACCATTTTAGGCGCCTCTGGTGTTGGGTCCTGCTGTGTAGCGCCGTTCACCAACAGGACCATCTCATTTCCCTGCATCTCACTCTCCTCCTCTAGCATCAAGGTATCCACTTGGTCAGGGCTAGCAAACAGAGCCCGTGTGTTGCGCGGTTTGGCGGTACCTTTTCTCGGGGTAGAGGTTGCCCACCTTCTAGGCTCTTCTTGTGGTAGAGCTCTATGGGGATCCCCTTTCGGGCAGGCAGCGGCGAAATGCCCTTTCTCCCCACATCGCAGGCAGAGCCCCTGTCGCATACGCTGGTCCCTCAAGCCACTTGGGGTGGAAGTTGGTTTGGGTCTGGCCTGGCCCGCCGCAACACTTGGACGATTGTTACCCAAGGATAGATCCAGCTTCATCATTTGCAAGTGACTTTCGGCCTTCTCGGCTTCCTCCATCCACCCCTGGAGGGTACGAGGTTGTTGAGAGCTGAGAACATTATTGCGGACGTCAACTGCCAGTCCCATTCTATATTGTTGGGCCAAGACCGCATCAGTCCAGTCTCGAATTTTTACAGCATGCCTTTGAAACTCCCTGGAGTACTCCCGCACTGAGAGTTTGCCTTGTCTGAAAGTGCGGAGGAAGGCTTCAGCTTTTGGGCCGCCCCGGATCTTCAAAACGGTTTCTCAAAGCCCACATGAAGTCATCCACATTCCCCAGCTCCTCCGCCTCCAGATCATGAAGGGCTACATACCAGCTAGTAGCACTCCCCGGAACCTGGATGCAATAAACTCCACCTGCTGTTCTTCATCTGGGAATACATAGCCCCATCTTTGTACAAATTTTCCAACTTGTAATATGAAAAAGGACACAGTCTCTGGATCTCCATCAAAAGTGATCTCAAGCATGTCTTTGGGGCGGATTACCGGGGGGCCGGCGCCATGATCGGTACCGGCTGCATGAGGGGTGCTGGAGCCGGAGGCTGAGGTGGAGGCACAACTGGCGGCTGGACAGGTCCTGGTGGCCCTGGCCCTGCTCCCGGTACTGGGGCTACTACTGGAGGTGGGGCTGGTGCTGGCTGGCCCGGCCCTGGCCCTGGTGGCGCGGGTTGGCCTGGCCCTGGCCCTGGAGCCGCTGGTTGGCCCGGCCCTGGACCCGGCGGTACTGGTTGGCCTGGCCCCGGGCCCGGAGGAGGAGGAGGTGGCCGTCCCGGCACCAACGGTGGCGCCGGGGCTGGAGCCGGTGCAGGGGCAGGTCTGGGTTGTGTCAGCGGATGGGCTCTAATAGCTTGGTCCATCATCTGGGGTAGGGACTGCATTAGTTTACTCATATCCCTTACCAGCCGTCGGGTATCCTCCTGGATAGAATCCATGCGGGCATCAGTGTCCTGGCTGGACCCCGTTCTGGGAGATCCCCGGGACACCCGCCCTTGGGGAAGACCAAAACTACCTCTGGGATCCAAGAGGCTGTCACGGCTCTGGCTTCCCGGCATAGTCCAAGTGGTCTGGGTAGTGCCCAGCAGGTTCTTAGTCCAATCGCGCGATCTGCGAAATGTCACCCCTTTATCCCAGGGTGTTGGGACTCCTGGCACATAGGTTCGTGGAACCGCACCACCCTGACTTGGTATCAGCCCGGCCGGGCTGTAGATCGGGAGTGCGTACGTGGCTCCAATTGTGCCAATCGATGGTGGGGTAGCCAACACGGCTGCTGAATGGGCAGTTGGTGTCGGCACCACTGTAGTTGTAGTCACAGGAACCACGGTGGTAGTCGGAATGGTAACCACTGGAGCAGCCACAGAGGTAACGGGAGCCGTGGCTCCCAATGCAGTAGTCACTGGAACGACACCTGTGGCTCCCGCCGTAGTGATCGTTGGAACTGCCCCGGCGGCTCCCGAGGTGGTAATCAACGGGACTGCGCCCGGGGCTCCCTTTCCCGCCCCGCTCATCGTGGTGGATGGCGGTCGTCGACGGTGAGGGAAAGATGTGGATTCCTGACAATTTCTGTCAGGTGTAAAATCAAGTAGATCCAGTCATTCTTGCCCAAAGAAAGGTTTATTAGGATTAACTTGCTAAAACCCACAGTAGGAGGTCATTGTCAGGAATGGGGAGCAAAGCAAAGCCGGCTAACTTATAGTGTGATGCAATGAAGCGCCTAGCGAATAAAACTTGAGCACTCGCGCGGGAACTCCCGGCGGGAGAAATACTTCATAAGCGGGAGACTACTCCCCCTCCCCTTGCCTTCCCAGGACTGGAAAATTCTCAGCGAAACAAGAATAGTCCAAAGCCTACATTCAAGGCCACCGTGATAAGGAAAAGCGGCAGGGAAGAAGCTCCCACGTTTCAGGCTGCATAGCTACGCAAGCGCAAAGCGGGGTAGAAACATAACACAATGGATGCAGTGAGAAACATCAAAGACATCATTTTCTGACAAGTTCATTGTTTTATTTTATACATTCAGGGCCAGATCCAGGTGTCTGGGCGCCCTAGGCAGGAAGCCTGGGGCGCCCCCACTGGGGATGCCAACCTCCCGGTGGGGCCTGGAGACCGGGGGGCAGCAGCAGAGCGCTGGCTGTCCTGGGGGCTCCGCGGCTGCGGGACCCCCAGGAGAGCCAGGAAGGGGGCGGGGGGTCTAGCCGCCGCCCCCTCCCTCCCAGAGCTGGCTTTCCTCGGGGCTCCGCGGATGCGGGACCCCCAGGAAAGCCGGGAAGGGGGCGGGGATCTAGCGGCCACCCTAGGCGAGCGCCGGGCCACCCTAGGCGAGCGCCTAGATTGCCCAATGGGTGATCCGGCCCTGTATACATTATGATTTCACTATTTGTGGTTTGTTGCAAAGAGGATATCAAACCAGTAATTTGTTTCTTAAGAACTAGAACATGTTCTCATGTATGTTTACACTTTAAACTACTTTCAAACCTGTTTATCTGTCTTGGATCAGATCAGAAAAGACAGATCAGAAAATTCTGGGAACTAATTTTGTCGAAAACTAGGAATAATATTAGGGTTGCCAACTTGCCTGGCAAAAATATATCCTGTCCTTTTAATAGAGTATTAATGGGTTATTATTTACCAGCTAGGATTGCCAGGTCTCCCACTAAGATTTTACTGTAGTGTTTCTGTGAATCCTAGACTGGCACAATGTCACTTCTAGGTTTGCAACAGAAATGATGTCACACCATTACAGTTCTACTCCATGTCCCTGCCTCCAGTCTCCCACTGGATGCCACCTGGCAACCCTATTACCAGTGATGTTATTTACCTCTCTGCCAATGAAAAGCTTCAGTTGCCTATTTCCACACATTAAGGGGTGGATCCAAACTAAATTGACAATTTCCACCAAATATCCCTTCCAACAGCAGACTTCCCTCCTGTGTTCCTCAGGGTTCCCTGTCCCCTGGGAGCAGAATTTCATAGAGATCAATGGGCTGGAGTGGATGAGGGGAGTAAGACAGGAAAGTTCCATTCTCATGATGGAAAATTTGGTCTGGATCCAGGCCTCTGCCTCTATTAAAGGGGTAGGACATTATTCTTCAGAACAGTCAGCAACATGATATAAGATAACAATGATCACCCATCACAAAATTACAATTCATGATAGTTAATACATCTCAAGCCCTATTTAAATTTGTAATATAGAATACAATTGGGGACCCGTAATACTTGTGGGTCCTGCCAACCTAGCAATTCAAATGCAAGAAATTGCAAATAGATAAGTAGGTACTGCTTTGGCGGGAAGGTAACAGCGTTCCGTGTGCCTTAGCATTTAGTCATACTGGCCACATGACCACTGAGAAGTCTTCGGACAGCGCTGTCTCTTTGACTTGGAAACAGAAATTAGCACTGCCCCCTAGAGTCAGATTTGACTAGCTTTTGAGCAAGGGAAAACTTTACCTTTACTAATACTTGTGGGGGGGTCTCTTTCCCCTCTAAGTCTTGTCCCCCCTTCACTCCTGCCAGGCCTGCCACAGTTTCCTTCCCATCTAACCATCGGGAAGGAAACTGTGGCAGGCCTGGCAGGAGTGAAGGGGGACAAGACTTCTGTGCAGAATCACAGAAGTGGAACACACTGATATTGTATGTAATACCACTTAATAAAGGGTGGATACATTTAACATGGACGCAGCAAGCTAGATTAGTGTCACTGCCAGCACTTGTAGCAAGCAATCACATGGTACATACACTGACATGCTTTGCATCACATAATAAGTTCCAGTTTTTCTACCAGTATGGGGAACACTGGCTATTTCTTAAACAAGACTGTCATCTACTGCTGCAGCATGCTTATGCTAATATTGGACCATGAATCTGTCATAAGAACATAAGAGAAGCCAATGTTGAATCAGGCCAATGTCCCATCTAGTCCAACACTCTGTCACACAGCGGCCAAAATATACCAGGTGCCATCAGGAGGTCCAGCAGTGGGGCCAGGGCACCAGAAGCTCTCCCACTGCTGCCCCCTCCAGCACCAAGAATAGAGTGCATCACCTGCCCCAGACTGAGAGTTCCCATCTATACCCTGTGGCTAATAGCCACTGATGGACTTCTGCTCCATATGTTTATCTAATTCCCTCTTGAAACTGTCCATGCTTGCAGCTGCCACCACCTCCTGTGGCAGTGAATTCCATATGTTAATCACTCTTTGGGTGAAGAAGTATTTCCTTTTATCTGTTCTAACCCGACTGCTCAGCAATTTCATAGAGTACCCACGAGTTCTTGTATTGTGAGAAAGGGAGAAAAGTAATATTATATGTCTATATTTATTTATTATTTATTTATCAAATTTATATCCTGCTTCCTCTCCCCTGAACAGGACTTAGGGGGGCTAACAGCATATAAAATACACACAATAAAAACAGTACAAAATATACAATAAATAAAGTTTAAAACTATAAAATGATTAAAACTCTATCCCCATTAAAATCTATCCACTATCAAGCAAGGTAGGATGTGTGGATGGTGAAGACACAGCTGAAGCATGCCAGCTGCCTGGTGGATCACAATGATCCAGAGGGCACCCAAAAATTAGCAGCCTTTCATGCCCTGTGGAAGATCCCGCAAGGCATGCACCACTTCAGGCAGCTATTAGGAAGAACTTCCTGACAGTTAGAGTGGTTCTATATTGGAACAGGCTCAGGCCGTAGCTACCATTGGGCTCATGGGGCCCAGCCCCCAGCAGTTTTTATGGGGGGCCCTCCCCAAGCCTCATCTCCCCCTCCCCCAGGCCCCCTCCCCCAAATTGCCTGTCAGTAGGGAGGACAAGGGTGGTAATGTCAGAGGATGCAGCGAAACAAGCAGCAGCAGCGGTGAGGCTGGGCTGAGAGAGCATGAATGGCAGGGGAGAAGCCTACAAATTGGGCTGCCACCAGACACTTGAGCTGCTCCCCTCCGGCAGGTAAGCCTGGCCAGGCCTGGCAAGGAAAGGAGGCATGGGGGTACCTCCTCTTGCCCTGGCCAGGCATGCCCGGCTGTGCTTTGGCATGGCAATGAGCCTGCACATGGCACCTCCGTGGACAGCCCAGCTGCCACGCTCCTCGCCTCTCCTGGCCCCAAAAAGGAGCCAAGGGTGAAGGTCAGGCTGCCATTGGCACTGCACTCTGGGATGGGACACTGGGGCTTCTTGGGGTGGGGGCCTCCTAAGCGAAACATTGACCCCCCCCCCGAGCAAAACATTGCTAGCTAGAGTGCTGAACAGACTTCCTTGTGAGGTGGTGAGCTCTCCTTCTTTGGAGGTTTTTAAACAGAGCTAGATGGCCATCTGACAGCAATGCTGATTTTGTAAATTTAGGCAGATCATGAGAAGGAGGCAGGAAGGGTTGCTTTGTTCTTGTGGTCCTCTCTTACACACCCAGAGAAATGTCAAATGCCATTTTGGGGTCAGGAAGCAATTTTCTCCAGGCCAGTTTGGCCAGAGATCCTGGGTCTTTTGCTATCTTCGGGGCATGGAGCAGGGGTCAATAAGGGTGTAGGGGTAGTTTGAGAGCCAGTTTGGTGTAGTGGTTAGGAGTGTGGGGTCTAATCTGGAAGAACCAGGTTTGATTCCCCACTCCTCCACATGCAGCTGCTGGTGTGACCTTGGGTCAGTTACAAGTTCTTTCAGAGCTGTTCTCTCAGGAACAGTTCTCAAAAGAGCTCTCTCAGCTCCACCTACCTCACAGGGTGTCTGTTGTGGGGAGGGGGAGGGAAAGGAGATTGTAAGCCACTCTGAGACTCCTTCAGGTAATGAAGGGCAGGGTATAAATCCAATCTCTTCTCTTTTCTCTCTTCTAGTTGTGAATTTCCTGCATTGTTTAGGGGGTTGGACTAGATGACCCTGAAGATCCCTTCCAAATCTATGATTCTATGATTTTATTATTCTATTTGTCCATGGAGAGCAAAGAATCAAGCCACACCCCCAAATCCTGACTGAGTTGACTATAGAAAGACAGACCCCATCAAGGGTCAACAGAAGTGGCCACCCCAGTGGTCCAGGCTTTCCCAGACACATTAGCTATCTCAGTCTTAGATGGATTTAGCTTCAACACACTCTAGTCATTCTACCACTGCATCCAGGCAGGAGGCAAAGACCAGAATTCTGGCTACCAGTCACTCCTTAAATAAGAAGTAGAGCTGGGTGTCATCCACATATTGATGGCACCCCACTCCAAACCTCATGACAGTCTCCACCAGAGGGTGCATATAGGGAGGTCCCACAAGGAACGCATCTTTTCAGGTAGCTGGTTCCTCAGGTCGGGGATACATATAAATAACATTGAGGAGAGAATCAACCCTTGCAGAATTCCACAGGTTACGGCCCATGGTGATGACCTTTCTCCAAACATGATTACCCTCTGGGACTGACCCTGGAAGAATGAGGAGAACTAGTTCAAGGCCATATCCCTAGAGAGGCTAGGTGGTTGACCAGGACCAAAAGGTCTACTGTATCAAAGGCAGCAGACAGATCCAACAGGATCAGTAGCACCATCCCACCTGCATCAAGGTGTAACTGGAGATCATCAACCAGAGGACCTCAGGGTTGTTCTGCGATGACCCTGAGCACCTGAGGGTGATTGAGTTGTTCTGAGAAAAATCTGATATTGAGTTGGTTTGCCAGCAGCTGATGTGCGAGATGGCCAAATTATGGCGGGACACCCGGGCAGCCCTACAGGACCTCCCAGGCATCATCTGATTGGTCCTGCAACAGGATTTGCAAAGGGAGGGCACAGGAGGCACTCCGGCCCAGTCAGCCAAAGCGAGCCTAGTAGGTTCACCCACGGGTCCCTTGGTGCTGCAACCAGCCCCGCAACTCTTGCTGGCTCCACAACCTGGGCCACCTCCAGCATCAGCCTGCCTGAGGGATGCCCTGGAGGCCACATTTGATGGAACACTGGGGAAGTTGGCATTCTTTGTGCTGCAGGTGTGGAAGTTCCTAAGGGAATGGAGCCACACCTTCACATCAGATGAGCATTGTGTAGATTATGCGGGGTCTCGGCTGTGGGATCAAGCAGCAGACTGGTTTGTGGGACTGTACAATCTGGGGGGCCTGGAGCTCCTGGATGTGGATGCCTTCATGAGGGCCCTCCACCGACAGTATGAAGATCCATTGGAATGGACCTGGCCAGGACTCACCTCCGAGGCTTGAAGCAAGGCAGCCGGTTCTTCTGGGAGTTCTTGGATGAATTCAAGATGCACATGGCTAAGGTGCAGAGGTGGCCAGAAGAGGTACTCATTAAGTTCTACTGGGTGGGCCTGAATCATTCCATCTTGGATAAAGCACTGGCCCAGGACAACCCCCTAACTCTAAACAGCTGGATTCAAGTGGCTTGAGAGGAAGAAAACCGTTGCAACCAGCTGAAGGTGTACCACCCCAAACTTGTGACAAAAGCACCAGGGAGTGAGGCAAGGGAGCAGCAGAATCAGCTCCAAGGGTCTGGGAGTGACCAAGAACAATGAATGCAGTGAAGCCTGTGCCAACTGCCCACAAGAGAGGGGCCCCAGCGAGGCCAGGAAGGAGGAGCACAGAGGGCCAGAGAAAAGGATCAAGCCCCTTGGGAGTGGCCCCAAGCCATCCAAAGCCCTCCAGTCAGGAGAGAGAGAGGAATTAGAGAGCATCTTATCCAGCAAAATGGAGTGGGTTGTCATTGGGAATTAAGGTTGTAAACTCCTTGGCTAAATTCCTGATGGTATTGGGGAGCCCCTAGCTACGAGCACACAACCCTTTCATCCAATGAAATTTCTGAATCCCTGATGCAAAGAACATAGATGGAACCTGGAGTGGGGAGGGGAGAGCTACAATTCATGCTGGATGTGGTGTGCATGGCCAAGGAAGAGCTACAGCAGATTCCCCCGGAATATAGAGACTTGGCCAGGGTATTTGAAGAGGAAGAGGCGGATGAATTGCCCCCTCACTGGAATACAGACTGTGCTATAGAAATCTTGATGGGCCACCGAAAAAGAGGAACTGTGGAAGTTTAATGGCCCAGGGGTTCATTCGGCTGGTGGCTTCACCCTCCCCCCCCCCCGTACTTGTCAGGATCAGACTTTTCCTCTGGGTGGCAATGCTTGTGTTTGTACCATGATCAATTTCCACTACCTTGCCAATGCTTAGTGTTATGTCTTATGTTGTCGATGCCAATGATCAATTTGCAGTGTCTGTATCCTTATGCCTTATGCTGCCAATGCTTAATTTTGCTTTTGGAGACCGACTTGCTTTGCCTGCTTGTTTAGTCTAGAGCCCTTCTGCCTTGCACCTTATCAAGTCCTCCCTGACATTCCTAAGTGGGGGGGGGAACATGTGAATGAATGGAAGGAGTGTGGTAGCAGCTTCAGTGGCAATTATTCCTGAGCAGCCCCCACCTAGCCTGGATACCGCAGCTGGGTCCAAGGCTGTGGGAGACAAGTGCCTTAAGATAGCTAGTAGGTCTCATATTCTCTCATGACCTGTAGTAGCCTAGGTGCCTCTGTGTGACATATGCCTGTGGGTGGGACTCTAACCCCTCTTCCCTTGTTTCATGCTATTGAGTGCCAGTTCTGGCAAAGGTGTTTACCTGTCAAGAAGCCATACTTTGCCAATAAACCTGTTAAAGGACTATTGTGTACTGAGTGGTTACTGCAGGACCTGACAGTACTCTTCTGCAAGAAAAAAGATGGAGGGTTAAGACTGTGCATAGACTATCAGGGCCTGAATGCCATGTTGATGTCCAATGTAGATCTCCTTCCTTAATAAAAGACTTATTGACCAAGGCAACATGGGGCCACATTTTCACTAAGTTAGACTTGAGAGATGCTTACTTTCGGGTTTGCATCTGAGAGGGAGATGAACATAAGACTGCTTTCAATACCCCCCTTTGTCAATTCGAGTACTTGGTTATGCCATTTGGGCTCTCAGGGGGCCCTGGAGTGTTCATGAACTTGATCAATGAGGTGTTGCACAAGCATTTATTCAAGAGGATCCTGGTTTATCTAGATGATATCTTGATTTATACTCCTGATAAGGACTCACATGTGAGTCTGGTTAGAGACATACTGAAAACTCTCTACAGAAACTGGCTGTTTGTGAAGCTGTCGAAATGCGAGTTCCATAAGGAGGAAGTGGACTTCCTGGGGTATTGGATTTCTGGAATTGGACTGGGCACAGGCCCCCATAAAATCAAAGATGTGTTGGGGTAGGACCCCCCTCAGACAAGGAGACAATTACAAGCTTTCTAAGGGTTCACCAATTTCTACTTTACTTTCTTCTCAAATTTTACCTAGGTCACCCTGCCCCTCACTGACTTGTTGAAAATGAAGGGGAAGGGGCTGGAGTACAAAAAGCTGGGCTGTAAACTGCAGTGGACCTTGGAATGCCAACAGGCTTTTGACCAGCTAAAATTTCTGTTCACCTCTGATTCCATCTTAAGTCATCCAGACAAAAATAAGCCCTTTGTGGTACAGGTGGATGCCTCAGATGTGGCAATGGAGGGGCAATCCTGCAAAGGGGGGAGGACAGGAAACTGCACCCCCTGGTCTATGTATCAAAGAAATTTTTGGAGACAGAGAGACACTGGGCAGTCTGGGACAAAGAAGCTGCTGCTATTAAACTGGCCCTTACCACTTGGAGACATTGATTATAGGGGGCCCAGGTACCGTTTGAAATCTGGATTGACCATAAGAATCTAGAGGTGTTGTGCACCCCCAGATGTCTCAATGCCAAGCAGTTGCAATGGACGCAGTTCTTTTCTAAGTTTCAATTCATACTCCAGCACCTTCTGGGGAAGTCCAATTTCCTTGCTGATGCCTTCTCACACCTCCCCCAACATGCCAGTCAGAGGGAAGAAATCATTGACTCTATGTTCACACCCACTCAGCTGGAGGGGCAGTGCTCATGTGCAGCTGGGCCAAAGATGAGGGAGGCCTCAGTCCCAAGCCATGGGTGGAAAAATTCAAGGCGGCTTTTACTGAAGCTGACCAGGAAGAAGTGGAAAAGGAGGGCACTTTAATGCAGGGGGAGAACGGATGCTGGTATCGCAAACACAGGTTGTTCATGCCATGTTCTTTGTGGGGAGATATTCTACAAATGGGACACACAATAAGAAGTATGATTATGTATAGTTTTTTATTTGCATGACGTAATCATTCAACATGTACTAGACATTTTATATGTATCTTAAGGGCTTTTTGGATTATTATAGTTTATAAATATTTTAAGGTTTTTATGACTAAGCACATTTTCTGTGCTGGAATGAATTTCTTTGGCTGTATAATAATGTATTCTTATGAAAAATGGTCTTTGACCGCAAATAAACATCCATCCATCCATCCATCCATCCATCCATCCATCCATCCAAATGGGACATGACAATAAACTGGCTGGTCATTTTGGATATTTAAAGACTCCTACAAAGGCAATTCTGGTGGCTGCATATGCGAGCTGACATCTCTCAATACGTAGTTTCTTGCCAAGTGTGCTTAATGGGGAAGCGATGGGCTGGGAAACCCCCTGGATTATTGCAGCTTCTTGAAAACCCTGAGAGGCCCTGGTTGGTCATTTCCATGGACTTTATAATGGACCTACCACTCAGCAAAGGGAAGACAGTTATTTGGGTGGTGGTTGATCTTTTTTCAAAGCAAGCCCATCTCATCCCCTGTAAGCAAATACCCTCTGCCAAAAAGCTGGTGCAGTTATTTATGCATCACATTGTGAGACTGCATTCTGTGCCCAAGAAAATAATATCAGTTACAGAGAGAATTGTTGAAAACTCTGGGGGTTGAGCAAGGACTCAGTAGTGCTTACCACCCATAGACAGATGGTCAAACCAAGTGGGCCAATCAAGTGTTGGAGCAATTCTTGAGATGTTTCATTAATTATCAGGAGGACAACTGGATAGACTTGCTCCCTTATGTGGAATATAGGTACAACAACTCAGTCCATAGTTCCACAGGGGCTACCCCTTTCAAAGTGGTGCATGGGTACAAGGCCCGCCCCCCCTTCCTACAATTGTAATGGAGTCTACCGGGCTTAAAGATTTACAAGAGTGGTGGTTGTCAGCTTCCTAGTTAAATCAGTTCCCAATAACATTCATTTTGAAGAAAGATAAGTTTATTGGGACAGTTATAGATACTGGACTGAAGACTCTCTGTCTTAGAACTGAAGGTGGAAGGGCAGAGATTGCAGATAGATTGGGTTCAAGCAAAGGTACTAAAGATCAGGACCCAATCACCCCATGGCATTTGTCCGCCAGAATTAACAGTCAATTAACCCCCCCCCACTAAGCACGTACCCCTCTACAGAAATAAAGCAGAAAAGCAGGTCTCAGTGACACAGTGTCTGACACATCAAAGCATTTAGGAAAGTGAAAGCATTTTGGATTTCACACCTCACTCTTTTCTCCTCTTTCCTCCATGGCAGGGGCAACATGAAATGCATTGGGCGCCTGACATACTGCTCCGCCAAGGCCCCTCACCCCTTTGGCTTGTGAGGGTATTTGTTATGGAATGCATGGGTTAGAGAGGGGTTCTAACATTTTCACATTTCACCCACTCATGCGATTCATCAAAGACCTTCCATTTAATGAGATAGTATAGTTGTTCCATTTCACCTAGAACTGAGGGTCTCTCCCACTTTGTGGTGTGGTTCACCATCCACTATTAGAGGAGGCAGAGCAGCTGGATGAGATCTCCACTTGTTTGGGCCCAGATCCCTTTTCAGTAAACTAAAATGAAATACAAGGTGAATATGTCCCAGAGTTTTGGGTAAATCAAGTTCCACAGCCACTTTGTTCAAGACTCTCAACTCTGTGAAAAGGCCAGTATACTTCCGCCCCAATTTCCTCCCCAGCTGGAGCCCCTTCAAATTTTTGTAGAGAGGTACACTGAGATCAGGACCCAATCACCCCACAGCATTTGCCCACCAGAATTAACGGTCAACTACCCACCCACTAAGCACTTACCCCTCTACAGAAATAAAACAGAATAGGTCTTAGTGACACAGTGTCTGACACATCAAAGCATTTAGGAAAGTGAAAGCATTTTGGATTTCACACCCCACTCTCTCCCTCCTCCTTCCTCCATGGCAGGTGTAACATAAAATGCATTGGGCACCTGACAGTGGTTGGAGTTGGCAGAATAGTGGACTTTTATCCAGCAGACTTTAGTCAAGGTGAAAGAGGACTAGAAAGCCCAGGCGAATAAAGACCGGGCACCTGAATGGGATGTTAACCCTGGAGACTCAGTGTAGCTTTCCACCAAAAACTTGAGGAGGGTGCAACCAGGGAAAAAGCTGGGTTGGAAATAAGTTTGACCTTTTAAGGTGGTGAGAGTAATTAACAGATTGGCTGTAGTAGAACTGGACTTGCCAAAGAACTTACGACACAGCCACCCTGTTTTTCATTTCAGTCTGCTGAAAAAGGATCCTGGACTCTCAAAGTGGAGACCTTGACCTCCAGCTCCTCCTCCTCTGATGGTAGATGAAGGCCCTACCAGGTGGTGGAAGAAATTTCAGAGTCTAAGATGAAACATGACCACCTTTACTATCTCATCAAGTGGCAAGACTTTGACCCCAGTCATAATGAATGGGCCCAGAGAAACCACGTCAAAGCCCCTAAATTGGTCAAAGAATGTCAAACTCGGGTCTCGTTTGCCATGGTTCCTACTGTTCTTTTGCTGTTCTTGGGTTCTGTATGCTTATTGTCCTGTATCATTCCAGGTGGGAGGGGGAAGTCTGTGAGCGTGTGAATGTAGGGGTGTGGAGACTGCTTTGTAACAAGTCGCACTAGCTTATTACTGCATTAAGCAGAGCCTCCATTCTCTGGGAAGAATGCGTGCTTGACCTTGGACACCATACACTTCTAGATACTGGGTTTATAGGTGGTGAGGAGGGCTAACAGTGCACAGTAGATTTGGTGGGCTGGATGTATTGGTGTGATTGGCCTGGTCATGGGGGAGGGTGTTGTTTGGACTATGTATAATACCAGAACTGGCACTAGAAGGGTCAGTTCTGACACAGATAGTCTTAGCTTGACACATTCTCATCTCTCAATAAACAAATCACTGCCAAGAGAGTGTTATTGGGAGCATATTTTTTCAAGAGTATGACATTGTCCTTAATTCAAGCCAAAGTAGTATGGAGCATATTTGTTCAAGAGTCTGACATTGTCCTTAATTCAAGCCAAGATAGTATGGAGGCAAAGAGGGCACTGGAGGCAACTCAGTCAATGGCCTCCTGAAGCCCCAGATTCCAGGCATCAGTGAGTTCATCAAGAGAGCTGCTGTCAGAGTCATACAAATCCCTCAGAGCATTCTGGAACACAATTGGATCCATGAGTCTCTATGGGCAAGCATAAAAAAGCTTGCTGCCCCTGTAGAGGGAGGAGGCAAATCTCAAACTGACCTTCACAAGGTAATGATCAGTCTATGGCACTGGTTCATGAAAAACTGCTGAATCCAGATCAATTCCTGCACAAAAGATTAAATCTAGCATGTGGCCTGTTTTGTGCATGGGGCCCAATACAACCTGGGAGAGTCCTAATGATGCTGTGGCAGTCATAAAGTCTAAGGAGGCACCAGACAAGGCAGCATCAGTGTGGACATAAAAGTCCCTCAACTGTCAATTTGGGGAAACCATCTTAGCCAGCCTCATCAGGGAGTCAGCTGGTAAGCTAGGCAGATGGTAAGCAAGATTCCCACCCTCTATCTGGCACCCCATGCCAGACTTACATATTCAATGCCAGTGATGTTTGGTGCAGGAAGCCATTTAAAGGACAAAGAATCTTGGATGAGAAATGCCACCCCCCCATCTTCCTGTTCATGGTTGATAAAGGACTGAGTCAGATGACTGAGAACCACCACTTCATCCTTGTCCACCTAGATCTCAGTCAAGCATGCCAGATAAAAATTGCGTTTCCTAGTAAAACTGAGATTAGAACAGGACCAAGCATGTCCATATCTCAGTCTCCTTCTAAACCTAACTCTGCTCAGCACCATATCTTCCAACTCCCCATCTTACAGGGATTTCCTGGCCACCTAGGCACATCTTGCAGCTTACTCTGTTTTTTCTCTCTTAAATCGATGTACAGTTAGGCAGACTGGATTGATCAAGTGGGTCTAGGAGATAATAAATGCCCCTCTGTAGGAGTGTGTAGTTCCTTCTCTAGCAAAGTACCTTGAAAGATGCAGTTTTGAGACCAGTCCTGAAAAGGCATCCTTGGACCACAGGTGACCTAAAAAACTACCACCTGTCTGCCAGGCGGGCAAGGTGCTTAACCAGGTAGTGGCTATGAAGCTTCAGGTGGTCTTGGAGGAGATGAATTTCAGCCTGGATTCAGGCCTGGCTTTGAGACAGAGATGTCTTGATTGCCATAACTGATCATCTTCTCTAGGAGAGTAATGGGGAAGTGCACCCTTGTCGATTCTTCTGAACTTTTCAGTGACTTTTGGTAGCATTGACCTTAGTATTCTTCTGGAGAGGTTGGCTGGATTGGGAGTGGGAGGCATCATGCTTTGGTATTTTTGCTCTTATTTGACTGTCCAGTTCTAGAGGCTTTGCTGCAGCTTCGTCCTACTGCCCAGCCATGTGGCATTTATGCAACAGGGTTCCATCTTGTCCCTCATGCTGTTTAACATCTACATAAAACCTTTGGGGAGAGTTTATCAGGGGACTAGAAGCAAAGTGACACCAATGTGCTGACGACATCCAGCTCTGTTTATTCTTAATAGCTAAGTAGGATGTGTGTGTGGGTGTCCTGAACTTGTGCCTGAAAAGGTAATGAGATGGATGTGAGCCAATGAACTGACATTCTAACCAGACAAGACTGAGGTGCTATTGGTCAATGAGAAAGCTGCTCAAAGATTGGAGGGTCATCCTGTCCTGGAGGGGTTTCACTTCCCCTGAAGCAGCAGGATCCTAGTTCAGGGATGCTGCTGGATCTTGGTTAGTGTTGCCAGCCCCAACAACAACAGAGCATTTCAGGGCAGAGACTGGCAAAATGGTGTCATGCAACATCTTGATATGACTTCTGGCTAGGAACCCAGAAGCGATGCCATTGTGTTGCGCTATGCTCTAAGGTTTCCCACAATCTCTACAGTAAAAACATAGAGATCAATAACTTTCATAGAGCATTTGTGGAACATTTGTTAAGGAACAAACATTAATAAAAGATTTCCAAGCAGCCCAAGGTTTCCAGCACAGCCTCCAGTACAGACCTTAAAAGCAGTTGCTACAGTTAACATAGACAACTTCCACAGAACTAGAACCAGTATGAGCACTCTGACATGCGACAGCACTGCCCACTGGAAGGGATGGTCATTATATCTGGTCACCCTTAATTAAACCAATTACGTAGTGTTTATGTATGTATGCAATATTATAATATGTAAAGGGGGTTATGTGTGTCTGACTGCTTGAGTTCTATATTCATAAACCAAGCCTGTGTCACTGATAACTGAGATCTGGGTTTCAGGGCATCTTGCTAAGCCCAAAGTCTCTGCTACTGGCATATTGTTTGTCTATAGTGGCCTATCAGAGTCCTCAACTTTCCTGGCAATTTGTCATCAAAATCTGGATGCCCTTCATAAGATACAGGGACCTGTAGAGACATATCAACCACCTCTCTGTCTGCTGTACCCTCATTGTGTTGTTCATCCCTTTCTACTGATTTGCTTTCTTTCTGTTTCAATGGATCAGTGTATCAGGTATTTATTACTACAAAAGAGGTGAGAGTGGCCTTTCTTTATCAGCAAGGATAGATTACTCTCAGTTTCTTAACCACAGTATAAGGCACTTTCCAAAAAGTCAAAGTCTCTACAAGGGATCATTCTACAAAGAAGGTTAAACAATAATCAATTTTGTTTAAAACCAAATATCCCCTTCCTTTATTTACACATGATGAACAGAGCCTTGTAAATGCATGAAGATCCCTACCCCCATATTGTCCCACTTCCACTTTTCTGAGTTGCAGTGTGCCAAATGGAAATCCCCCTACCAATGTATCACCGCAAAAGTGTCTGCTCTTCTTCTGAGCATGAAATGAAGCTTTGCTAACAGAGATCACAGAAGAAGGTGCATTTTCTTGGAGGGAAGGCTCCTTTGATTCGCAACACCATCTTCCATTGAACTCACACACCTCCACCCCAAAGGCCCCAAACCTGCTCTGGTTTGAATTTGTATAATTTGCTATAGGCATGCCTCAATGATATTCCTGTGGAGGGCCTTCACATGGTGCCATTGCAGAGTATGGGTGGGTTGAGGTTGCGCAGCAGCATGACTGGAGCCCGCACTTTGAGGACAAGCTTGTGGGCTGGGAAGCCAAGAGGGTTGAGGTTGTTGAGGAATTCTACAGGGTAGTGGACCGCATCATCCATTAGCATGACTGAGTCAACAGATCTGTACTCCATTTCTGCCCCTTCGAAAGAGTTAAGTAGAGTTTCATTAATGATGGCAGCATTCTTGGGGGTCAGAATGGCATGTTCACACAGGTAGTTCATGGATTTCTCGGTGATAGTGGCAATATCAGGGTGTATCCTGGCTGTTAGGTCTGGTAGGATCTTCACTACTGAAGCCAGTCTTGCAGGGATGGTCGCCTTTCCATTGGTCTGGGAATACTCTCCATTCCTTATTTTTAATAGGAGTTCAGAGAATTCCCCAGTAGACACATTGTGCCTCAAGTGGATCCTCATGTTAGTCCTTAGTGAGAGTTTCCTGATGAGTGGCCAGAGGTATGACATCTTGACAGATGTGTTAACCTCGGCAGCTCGAGTTCCCCTTGGCACTACTGGCAGAGTCTGCCAGAAGTCTCCAGCCAGCAACACGGTGACTTGCTCAATTGTTAGCTGCAACACTGGGTCTCTGTATGAATTATGATGGAGGAATTTAGCTGAGAGACATTTACTTAATGGGCGCACAAGCTAGGGATTATCCTCCAACTATACCAGAGTCAGAACCCTCTCAGAGCGGTACAGACAACAGACAGGAAATATCTATTAGAAATTTATTAAGAAAATATCCCTAATACATTCGGCTAATTCAAATAAAAATATCATACACACACACACACACACACACATGAGCTAATAAATAAAGGGTTGAGGTGAACTTAAGAGATCAGAGACAAAAGAGGGCAAAGTGGGTTTTTTTAATGTTTATTTATTGATTTTACACACCTTATCACAGTTATACATATATCTCTTCCATACATTTGAATCTAAATTATCCAAAACTTGTAGATCCAATCATATAAACATGCCCATCTTACGGAAAAAATACTATCATCCTTTCTCTGAAGTATTAAACTCAACTTATCCATTTCTGCTATCTCTAATATCTTATAAATTACTTCTTCACTAGTGGGAAACTGTTCTTGCTTCCAATACTTGGCTAACAGGATTCTAGCAGTAGTTAACATGTAAATTATCATATATTTATTACACTGATTGTAACCATCTGGGAAAATATTTAATAAGGCCAATTCAGGAGACAAAATCAGATCTACATTCAGGATCTCTGATATTATTTTCTGTATCATCCTCCAATAGTTATATACTCTGCCACAGCAGAGTTCCCACATTTGCTTTGCACTTCCAACAATTTTTAGATAGTGAGGGGTTACATTTTGCTAACCTATCTGGTGACCAATACCAACAATGAAATATCTCAGAGATGTTTTCTTTATAGTTACTAGCTCTCCTACATTTTGCAGATTTCCATATCTTTGCCCATTTATCTATATCAATCAAATAACCAAAATCTTTCATCCAGATCACCATTGTTGGGTTAACAGCTTCAACCTGCATATCTTCTTCCAACAGGAATTTATATAATTTCTGTATCAGTTTGCTGTTTGTTGATAGCCAAATCTTGTCCAATTGTGACTTGGACTCTTGGAAACCTATTCCAATATCTTTGAAGTATCTAGAATGGAGTTGGGATTTTTTCCACCAAGTTAGCTTAATTTTATACAATGACATTAAGCTCTCGTCTGAATTTAACTTATTTTCCCCATCTAACAACACCTCATAACTTACTCTATCAAATGGATTAGTAAGGGAAGGTTTTATGAAAGCTTCTAATGGAGAAACCCACTTTGGAGTCTTACTATAGTATCTATCCTTCATATCATTCCAAACCCTTAGTAGCGCTACTCTTATCATATGACAACCAAAATTGGAATGTATCTGATCCTTTCAGTACCATATGTATGCATGCCAACCCATCCATAGGTCATGCCCTTCCAGGTTTAAGGTTCTAGTATTTTCCAAACTAATCCAATATTTTATCCAGGTTAGGGCCGATGCCTGATAATATAACTTCCAGTTGGATAACCCCATCCCTCCTTTTTCCTTTCTATCTTGAAGTGTTTTCCATTTAATCCTTGCCCATTTAGGATGCCAACTAAACTTTTTAATAATTTTATAAATTTCTGTAAAAAATGTATATTTTTTAGTATAGGTATATTCTGATTTAAAAGAAAAACTTCAGCAGGATATTCATTTTTATAGTCGCTACCCTACCCATTAAGGATAACTGCAAATCTTTCCATCTATGTAAATCTTTTCTAATTTCCTCCAGTAGCTTATAATAGTTATCTTCTATAAGTGTACAATTCTTGTTAGATAACATAATTCCTAAATATTTAACTTTCTTTAATAGGGAAATGGTCCAGAATAGACTATGATAGCCAGTAATGACTCAAAAGGGGAACTGGACAAAAAAAGCCCAGGTTTGGGATGGGAAGCCTTTGTTAGCAAGGCAAGGGGCTGGGATACCACAGGAACAATGATGACAATAGACCATACCCAGAGTAGTTCCAGTATTGAGGGCAAAGTCCAGAGGTTTGATTCTGAGATGTAGAGCTGGAATGCAGGTATGACACACACCTTTTGAGATGCTGAAATTAAGACATTGTCCTTTCATGATGACAGATACATGCTTGCTGTATCTGAACTTGATGGCTGACGGAGACAGAGTGATGGTTCTGAGCACATGTCTGGGCTTGTTGGCCTTGAACACAGAGAGGGCTAGGCTTGCCCTATGCCAGCTTTGGCCCTAACTTGTCTGGCATACCGTCCTTCACACTGCAAGGTGAGGCTTGCACCATCACTTCATCATTGCCCTGGATGTCTTTGAGGGTTATGCTCAGTGCCTCAAAACACCCCTTGTGTGCCATGGTGTTTTCATCCTAAACAATGAGCTTACAGTCCTGCAGCACTTGGACCATGTTGCTTTGTTTTGAGATGCTGCACAGGGGTGCTTCTGCATGGATGAGATTGAGAGGCAGCTTGAAGGCAGCATGGACTGTCTTCCCTCCCTCCAACAGCGTAGCAGTGATGCCAGCAGATACAACAGCCAAGGGAATGCTATGATCTCTTCTTACCTTCGCAAGGAGCAAATTGATAAGGAAGGTCTTTCCAGTTACACCAGGAGCTTCCAGGAAAACAACCTGACGAGCACCCAAGTCAACACTGCTGAGGAGCTGCTGATAGACAGCAAGTTGCTCCTCTGTCAGTGAACCCTCATTATTTGACACCACTTGTACCAAGGCATAAGTGTTGTAGTTGGCTCCTTCAGATATTCTCTGTTGCCCAAGACTCCTCCAGATCTTGTTGGCTGAGGCAGGCTATAGTGTGGCAAGCCCGGTTGCACCAGGCATCTGTGGTAAAACTCAAGCATCACCTGCTGAGCACCAAACCCAGACACACCCACAGTTCCATTGGGGGGTTTGAATCTCCCACCAAAGGTCATATTGGAGGGCTCTGGGTGGCGTAAGATCCTTGGCCCCTATTGTGTTTGGAACCAAACTCAGGACTAAGGCCACAGACCCCTGGTAGCGGTCCATGGACACAACACCCCTCCCCCCATAGTTCAAAACCAACCTAAGTCACATAGTCCTGTAGGTAGGTTGGCAGCCGGTGCTCTTGCAGGGAATGCTGGGGTGCTGGGATGGGGTTGCTCGTGACTGGCTCTGGGCTGTCAACCAGGATGCTCTCCTGCAGCAGTGGTGGTACCTCTTCTGGCCCCAGCAGCGTGGGTGGTGCCCATGGCCATTGGGGCTGCGACCGGCACAGGTGGACTCTTGCTTATGCTTGCTTCTCCAGCATAGCTCTCGGGCCCCATGGGCTGTGGCAGGGCCTCCTCCTCTGCCAGGAGCTGTGGCCACTGTAGCTGGTCCACATGCTTCTTGAGGAGCTGGCTGTCCTCTGTGGATACTTCATAGGAGACCAGACCGATGGGCCTGATGACCAGTCCCGCCAGCTACCGGGGTCCCTCCCAAAGTTCCGGATGAAGATGAGGTCTTCCGGGAATAACCCCTGGGGAGCCTCCCATTGTTTGGCCAGCCTTCATGATGCCAGCACCCAGTCTGGATGCAGCCAGTCCAGCAGAATGGTGGGACAGCGACCCATCAGGAGCTCAGTGGAGCAATGGCCATTGATGGGATTTGGCGTGGTCCACTAGGTCAGAAGGAACCAGGCTAGTCGGAACTCCCAGTCTCCCTCTGTGATCCTGCTGAGGGCTTCCTTGGCCATTCGCACCATCCACTCCGCTTGTCCATTGGTGGCGGGGTGGAAGGGTGCAGACCTCACGTGCCAGATTAAGTTCTTCTGGAGGAACTCCTGGAACTTCTCCGAAGTAAACACTGCTCTGTTGTCAGAGATGATTGTGTCCAGCAGCCCGTGGGTCACAAAGATCAGTCACAGCACGCAGATGACTACCTTCGAGGATGTGGTGGTGACGGCTAATCTCCAACCATTTGGAGTATGAATCCATAGCGACTAAGAATAGCAGTCCTTGAAAGGGGCGGATGAAATCTATGTGAAGCCAGGACCATGGCTTGTGGGTGGACTCCCAGGACTGAGTGGGTGTGCTTGGCGGATTTAGATGGTCCGCCTGGCACGTCTGACACCTTCTCATCCAGGACTCGATCTCCACATTGATCCCTGGCCACCAGACATAGCTCCAGGCCAGGGCCTTCATTCAGACTATGCCAGGTGTGTCTTGTGAATCGCTGTGAGAATGCATTGTCGCAGGGCATTGTGGTTGACCACCATATCCCTCCACAGTAGGTACCCTTTGTAGGCTGACAGTTCATCCTTGCGGGTGACGAAGACTGTGAATTCTGGACCTGCAGAGGTCACGGGCCACCCCCTCAACACCCAGCCCAAAACTTGGGAGATGAAAGTGTCATGGCCTGGTGACATCCGTGGTCTGCAGGGGCAGGGCGGGGAGGTCCTCAAGCAGGAAGCTCCTATGAGCAGAAGCTGGGTCGGCTTCTATGGAAGGGAGTGGCAGCTGTCTGAGAGCGTTGGTGTGCCCCATCGCTTTCCCCGGGTGGTGTTGCAGACAGTAGTTGTAACCCACCAGGAAGAGGGAACAGTGGAGGACCTGGGGGGAAAGCAGCTGGGAAAGCACCTGTTTGTCAGCCGTGAAGAGACCTAGGAGTGGCTGGTGGTCTGTTACAATAGTGAAGGGCCACCCATACAAAAAGTTGTGAAACTTCTTGACCCCCCACAACTATCTCCATGCCTGAAGTTCGACCTTGGACTTGGGTAGTGGGGCCTCCATGATGGCCTTGACCTTGTCCCTCACCAGATGGAGGCCTGACACATCGACCTGGAATCCCAAGAAATCCACCTCGGGGACCCCAAGCAGGTATTTTTCCCGCTTCACCTTAAGGCTGGCCTCGTTGAAGTGGCAGAGGACTCCATGAAGACAGGTGGCGAATTTGTCCTGGGTCGCTGTGGCAATGAGAACATCGTCGAAAAACAGCATCACTCTAGGGATCTGTTTTAAAAGGGAGTCCATTAAATACTGAAAGATTCCTGGAGCCACACTCACCCCAAACTGTAACCATTTCACCTTGAATGCCCCCCGGTGTGTGACTATGGTCTGGGCGGTGGCTGTGGTATCATCAACTGGCAGTTGTTGGTATACCTCGGCGAGGTTCAACTTGCTGAAGATTTTGGCCCCTGCTAAGGTGACTAACATGTGACTTACTACTGGGACCGGGTACACATGGTCCTGCAGAGCCTTGTCCAAAGTGCATTCATAGTCTGCACAGATACAGATGTCACCATTGGACTTCACGGGGGTGACTATGGGGGTCTCCCATGATGCATGGGAGACCGGTTCCAGGACCCCTTGCACCACGGAGCGGTCCAGCTCCGCATCAATTTTAGGCCGTAGGGCAAACGGGGTGCTTCGGAAATGCATGTGGATGGGGGCTACCTTAGGGTCAAGTTGTAAGGAAACTGAGGGGCCCATGTAACATCCTAGAGCCCCATCAAACACTGCAGGGAATTCCCCACAAACATTGCTGAAGTTTCTTGGGGCGCATTGCTTAACCCTCTCAATTGTGATTCCCAGTGGAGCAAACCAAGCCCGCCCGAGGAGGCTGACCAGGTTCCCTTTGACTACTATTAAGTCCAAGTAGCCCTTGAACCCCCAGTACTTTACCCAGAAAGCCCCTACACCCCATATAGGAACTGGGTTTCTTTGGAAGTCCACCAGGTTCAAGGGTGAGGGTCACAGGTGGGGCCCCCATTCAGAAAGTCTTTTAAGTGTTTCCACCAAGATGATGGACACTGCAGACCCTGAGTTTAACTCCATGGAGCAGGGGGACCCCTCTATGAGAACCTGGACCTGTATTTTTGGGGTCGCTGTCTGGCTGGGGAGACGTAGTACCTTGAGTGAAGGTTGGCTCATGAGAAGGTACAGTTCCTCCATGTCTGCAGTGGCCTCATAGTGCGTCACGGCCCAGCAGCGTTGGGGCATCTTTGGACCTGCAAGCACATGCTAGGAGTCCTTGCTTCCCACACGTGTGGCATATTGCGTTGCGGAAATGGCATGTCCTGTATTCGTGTGTGTCTCCGCAGCTGGCACACGGTGCTCAGGCGGTGGGCTTGTCTGGGTGTCCAGTTGCTCCAGCGGGTAAAGGTGGCTTCCTGCGGCTAGAGGGGCAGATGATCTGGACTTCTTCATCTGAGTTGTTGGGCACCACTTCGGGTAACATGAGGTGTGCCACTGATGGAGGATGGTCGCAATGGTATGCCTCATATGCGGTGGCAGTCTGTAGGACATCCTCAATTTTGAGGGTGGCAGTGCCAACAAATTTGCGATGGAGTTTGGTGTCCTGCAGGACCCAGACAAACTGTGTCAAGATGTTCTCCTCCACTTTCGTGAACCCACAATTCATTGAGTGTTGGTGGAGGTTGGCCATGAAGGCAGTGGCCGTTTTGCTGGGCTTCTGGAGGTGCACTTGGAAGTCCATTCATTTGGCCATTGTTGTGGGCTTGGGTGCATAGTACTTTGTCAAGGCCTCGACAATCTCGTCTTATGTATTGTCCATGAGTGCCTTGGGTGTCAGGAGACACAAACAGCCCGGCAAGGGCCAACTATATACACCCAACCCAGACACACCCATAGTTCAATTGAATCTCCCACCAAAGGTCCTATTGGAGGGCTCCGGGTGGCCTAGGATCCTTGGCCCCTATTGTGTTTGGAACCAAGCTCAGGACTGAGGCCGCAGACCTCTGGTGGCGGTCTGCGGACACAACAATATTGATACACAAGATTTAGCTGAAGACTACAATCTAACTGATATGACTTACAAAAATATTCAAAAACAGACAAGCTGACTGAAGAACCTGATATGAGACCCCAACAAATGAAACACATACTCAAAGAGAAAAAAAGAAGAATATTACTTTAAAAATTGATTAGAGATGGCCCCATTGCTGGACCTCCTGATGGCACCTGGTATTTTTGGCCACTGTATGACAGAGTGTTGGACTAGATGGGCCATTGGCCTGATTCAACATTGGCTTATCTTATGTTCTTATATTCTTCTGGTTATCACCAGAAGATACTTGTTTCATCTACAAGAGAAAAAGGCAGAAAACTAAGACTTTAAGGCTCAAGAGGAGAAATCAGAGAATGAAGAAGAGGATGAAAAATTATGGAAAAGTTCCAAAATTTTGTGGATGAAAGAGATACATAAACATCAGTTTCTTTGGATAAGGCAGAAACACAGTTCACAGCTGTTTAAAACTATATAAATGAGTTGAAACATTAGAAAATATACTAAAAGAGTATATTTTTTTTAAACATATGTGAAAGATTATCATAAGAATATAAGGTGAAATTTGAAAAACAAATTTTAAGGTATTTAAGTAGGTAATCTGATGAGGTAATGAAACACCCTACTATTTAGATACCCATGTAAATGCTTGTGTATGTATGAAATTACATGGTTTTAGATTTTGAAATGAACTAAAGAATACAACAGAAAAACTATACAGACATATAACCTTTCATAGATTATAAAAACTGATATTTAAAAGTTTGCAAAAGAATTTTCTAAGAACATAAGGTGGAACATGGAAAACAAATATGCTATGAAGTACTCAAGCATGTAAACTGATGATGTAATTGAACCCCCCACATTTATGTATTTGTATGTTATGTACTTGTGTGTTTGGTCATTGTGGTGTTTGTCTTTATAAAATATAAATCATTAAAAGAAAGAGGTATTGTTTAAATGTTTATGAATAAATAAATATTAAACACTACTGGTAAATACTGATTCCCAGTTAGCATTTTGGGTAGCGGGCCTTACAGACCAACTTAAATGCATTCCGATGGTTTTTCAGGTTGTGGCATGTCCTCTAATGGGATTCTCTCTTGTCTTGGTGTTCTCTTTTGTTGGCAGATGAGACAAGACTGCACCCATTCTGCCACATCTTTTGCCATACTTATTTTTAAAAAATCACTTCCTTATATCTGATGCAATGTCTTTTCACATTGCAACCAGTGTTCCCTCTAAGCTGAGTTAGTGTGAATTAGCTCACAGTTTTTTAGCCTCCAGCTCACACATTGTTGTCTTAGCTCAGGAAAGATGGCTCCAGAGCAAATTAATTTATGCAGCAGCCAAATCACTTGCTCACTGTTTTAATGCCAGTAACTCACAGAGTAGAACTTTTGCTCACAAGACTCCACAGCTTAGAGGAAACATTGATTGCAACTGACCTGCTCTTTTGTTATCATGTAGGTAATATTTTTCTCTGTAAGCATGGTGTCATAACAAACCTTAAGAACATAAGAGAAGAGAATGTTGGATAAGGCCAATGGCCCATCTAGTTCAACACTCTGTCATACAGTGGCCAAAAATACCAGGTGCCATCAGGAGGTCCAGCAGTGGGGCCAGGACACTAGAAGCCCCCCCACTGTTGCCCCCCAAGCACCAAGAATACAGAGCATCACTTGCCCCAGCCTGAGAGTTCCTATCTATACCTTGTGGCTAATAGCCACAGATGGGCCTCTGCTCCATATGCTTATCTAATTCCCTCTTGAAGCTGTCCATGCTTGTAGCAGCCACCATGCTTGTAGTAGTGAATTCCATGTGTTAATCACTCTTTGAGTGAAGAAGTACTTCCTTTTACCTGTTCTAACCCGACTGCTCAGCAATTTCATGGAGTGCCCATGAGTTCTTGTATTGTGAGAAAGGGAGAAAAGTACTTCTTTCTCTACCTGCTGTATCCCATGCATAATCTTATAAACCTTGATCATGTCATCCCTCAGCTGTCATTTCTCCAGGCTAAAGAGCCCCAAGCATTTTAACCTTTCTTCATAGGGAAAGTGTTCCAACCCTTTTATCATTCTAGTTGCCCTTTTCTGCACTTTTTCCAATGCTATAATATCCTTTTTGAGGTGTGGTGACCAGAACTGTACACAGTACTCCAAATGAGGTCACACCATCGATTTATACAGGGGCATTATGATACTGGCTGATTTGTTTTCAGTTCCCTTCCTAATAAATCCCCAACATAGCATTGGCCTAACTTATTGCAATTGCACACTGTCTCGACATTTTCAGTGAGTTATCTACTATGACTCCAAGATCTCTCTCTTGGTCAGTCTCTGCCAATTTGGACCCCATCAATGTGTATTTATATTTAGGATTTTTGGCTCCAATGTGCATCACTTTGCACTTGGCCACATTGGACCCCATTTGCTACATTGACACCCACTCACCCATCTTCGACAGATCCCTTTGGAGTGTCTCACAATTCTCCTTGATTCTCACCACCCTGAACAACTTCATGTCATCTGCAAATTTAGCCACTTCATGGCTTACTCTCAACTCCAAATCATTAATAAACAAGTTAAAAAACATCGGACTGAGTACTGATCCCTGTGGTACCCCACTGATTACCACCCTCCACTGAGAAAATTACCCATTTATACTCTCTCTCTGTTTCCTATTAATTAGCTAGTTTTTGATCCACAAGAGGACTTGTCCTTTTATCCCGTGATTTTGAGCTTATTTAGGAGCCTTTGATGAGAAACTGTATCAAAAGCTTTCTGGAAGTCAAGGTAAATAATATCTATTGGGTCCCCCTTGTCCACATGTTTGTTCACTCCCTCAAAAAACACTAACGGGTTAGTGAGACAAGATCTTCCCTTACAGAACCCATGCTGAGTCTGCCTCAATAGTTTTTGTTCATCAATGTGCCTACTAATTCTTTCCTTAATAACAGTTTCCACCAACTTGCCCGGTATCGACGTCAGACTGACTGGCCTGTAATTTCCCGGATCTCCCCTGGACCCCTTTTTAAAGATGGGAGTGACATTAGCTACCTCCCAGACCTCAGGAATGGAGGCAGATTTTAAAGAATGATTACATATTAATGTAAGGAGATCCACTAGTTCACATTTGAGTTCTTTCAGAACTCTCGGATGAATGCCATCCAGGCCTGATGATTTATTAGTTTTTAAATTGTCCATCAGTCATAGGACTTCCTCTCTTGTCACCTCAATCTGATTCAGGTCTTTCAAACCCCCTCCTGAAATCAGTGGTTCTGGAGTGGGCAAGCACTTGTTCTCATGGCAAAAAATGCACTCAGCTTCTCAGCCATAGTGCCACTTGTTCTGGAGTGTGCCACTTGTTCTCATGGTAAACAAGCACCTCCCAAGACAGTTCACTTTCCCTGAGATTCTCTGGGAGAATCTGACTGCTGGGTGGCTGCCTGCTTGCCTGCCTTAAGTGCGGCTGGCTGGGTTTCCCCATTGGAAACAATGGAGGTAAAGGGGGTAACCTGTTTGGTGCCCATAGAATTAGGCCCATTTGTCCAATTGCTTTGAGATGTGGGGGTGTATGTGGGGAGAGGCTCTCAAAGCTACCCTGAAAATTTGGAGTCTCTCCCTCAACCCCCCCCCCGAGCTACTACAGCACCATGGGAAAAAAGTAACTTTTTCCCCCACCATAGAGAACAATGGAGGGGATGGGGGGCAACTTGTTTGGGGGCCCATAGAATTGGACTCCCTGGTCTAATGTTCTTGAAACCTGGTAGGTATCTTGGGGAGAGGCTCCAACAGCTGTCCTGTGAGTTTGGAGCCTCTTCCTCAAACTGCCTCCTCTCCAGCCCCCAGAATATACCCTATGTTTTCACCATTGACTTCAATGGCCCATAGAATCTAATGGGGCTGAAATTGGCATTCGGCTGGCCAAAAGACTCCTGAATGGGCTTGTACAGCCGAAACTGACATGCGGGAGCCTTTCTTCCCTCCAAAGCTGCCAGAGCTGTGCTCCGGTGCGCTTTCCCCCCAAAAGACCCCTGGTTTTACTATCTGTAAATTTAAAAGTACCACTCCATCTTGAAAAACTGATTTCCTCCTTAAGAGACACATAAAAGAGCTCTTTGGGAACCAAATTGGATATATAGACTTAAAATCTGTGGAGCCTTTAAACAAGGCTTATCAAGATCAAAGAGTTTTTACTGAAGTTCCAAATTTCCAAAACTACTGTTATCCAAGAAATATTTTTTATGAATTAAAGATATCTTTTCAGCCCATGTTTTTATCAACACAATTTTGGAATCATTACTATCTAATGTTACCCATGGCAAGAATCTACAATGGGTCAGAGTTGAATCTGCTTCTGTCTCTAAAAGTGGGAATGTAACTCAAGAGTGTTGGACTTGACTATGCAACTGAACAACAACAACTGAAAGATCCCAGCCAAAGGATTTGTTAAATTGGCCAATATCTTCTAAAATAGACCTCCACACAGACAATAACCTGCTGAACAAATAATTATTACAGATAAGACTGAAAGCTGTCAAAGTAAGCTTACTTAAAAACATTCCAGACCCTTCTCAGCCAAAAGACCCTTTATCAAGGGAGGAACCAATCTTTCCTCCCCAGTTGTTGCTGCTATTATCATTATTATTATCATTACTATTATTGTTGTTGTTGTTGTTGTTATTGTTGTTGTTATTGTTGTTATTATTGTTATTTTATAGCATCCAGGCTGAAGAAGAGTTCTGGTGAAATCAAAAGCTTGCACAATGTTTTGTGTCATTGTAGGTGATCCTTACAAAAACTATTACACAGATTGTGGCTTGTGTTTGAATTTTGGTTTTGGACTGGTTGTTAG